>JARKIP010000046.1:3077500-7877500 GCA_029990175.1 Petunia secreta | reverse complement strand
TTTCATAAAAATTGCACATGTGGGTTAGTCAGGAAAGAAGTAAAATTAGCGGCCTGATAATTTTGTTGGGCTGAGTTTCTCTCCATGTGGGCTGAATTGCAAAAATATGTCACGGAAAGCAATGGTTTGCCAAAATATCCTCAATAACAGTGGTTTAGCAAAACTGTCCTCCATTAATTTAATTAAACTTATTTCTAACGAAAATATTCCTCACAACTAATAAAAAGACCACACTATCCTCCCCCTTTTCTCAATTCAAACAATCTCTAAACCCTAAAAACCTACAACTTGTACACATTCCTCCATTGAAACGAAGATTCAAGGTTAGATTCCTTCAAATTCCTACTATTTTACATTCATTTGGATAACCTTGTAGAAAATCTATAAAAATGGGTAACTTATACAGACTTCTTGGCAATAGGCACCTTGCATAGACTTCTTGGAAATTGCGAAAACTTTAAGCCTTGTTACAATTGGCAACTTGTCTCTGCAAGTCTTGGCTATGCAAAGAGTTAAGCTTTTGCGCAGTGGCACCTTACACAGACTTCGCTAGAAATTGCCAAGACTTCAAGCTTTATTGTAGTGGCCAACTTGCAAAAGAAAGTCTCTGTAAATCTTGGCTATTGCCAAGAGTTTAAGCTCTGGTACAATGGGCACCTTACGAAGACTTCCTGGCAATAGCCAAGACTTCAAGCCCTGTTGTAGTGGCTAATTTGCAGAGAAAGTCTCTGCAAGTCTTGGCTATTGCCAAGAGTTCAAGCTCTGGTGCAATGGGCACCTTGCATAGACTTCTTGGCAATTGCCAAGACTTCAAGCCTGTTGCAGTGGGTAATTTGCAGAGAAAGTATCTTCAAGTCTTGGCTATTGCCAAGAGTTCAAGCTCTGGTGCAATGGGCAGCTTGCATAGACTTCTTAGCAATTGCCAAGACTTCAAGCCTTGTTGCATTAGGTAATTTGCAAGAAAGTCTCTGCAAGTCTTGGTTATTGCCACGAGTTCAAGTTCTGGTGCAATGGGTGCCTTAACTAAGAAATCAAAATAGAATCTAACACAAGAAAAATAAAAACAAGATCGAATAAAAGTTACGAACATCGTCATTAAGGGTCAACTTATCATTGGACAAATCAAGAAAGCAACTTGATTTATCAATGGTATTACCATCCAAGTGATGTTACCAAATTCTCTGCAACTTTTGGCAACAGCAGGCAACTTGTAGGGGGAAGTCTCTGAAAGTATTGGCACTTGCCAATACTTTACGATCTGGTGCAGTAGACAACCTGCAGACAAAGTCTCTGCAAGTATTGGCAATAGCCAAGACTTTAAGATCTATGCAATAGGCAACTTGCAGAGAAAGTGTCTTCAAGTCTTGGTTTTAATCTTTGTGCAATAGAGGCTACTTGCAGAGAAAGTCTCTACATTAATGCCAATAGCCAAGACTTTAAGCTCTGTGCAATGAGAAACAATTATATCTAATTGCTATTGTCAATAAGAACCTTAAAATCATCTTAATCAAGCATTAGAAGTAAAAAAAATTCACAGGAACGTCAAATTTAATTCAACGATCATCAATCAAAATGGAAAAAACTTACAGATAAGTATATAGATAATAATTATCAGAAAGAAATAAAGAAAAAAATAAATACAAATAAATAATTAGGCAAAATAAAAAATTACATTATAACACAAATTAAAGAAAAATAATAAAATAAATAAAACTTTTATAAATTTTCTAAATCTCTCTAGTACACAAAGAAGAAAGAAGGAAATGAAGGAGGAAGGAGAGAAGGAAAGGAAGAAGGAAAGAGAGAAAGAGATTGTTCCATGTGAATTGGGTTTAGGGAGGGGCAAAATAGTCCTTGTCATACCCCTTTTTTTCAACCACTTGATTCTCGGTTAATAGCGTTTTATGAAATTTTGATTTGATTTTCTGCGCTATTTGTTAAAGGGTTTCTATTTAAAGAAGTGACAGTGTTCAATAGGTACCAAAATATATTATTTTTACGGAGTCGCCACTTGACAAGTTCAAAGGGTGTGCCAAGTCACCAAAGGTACCTCAGAATACCTTTTGACTCATTAAAGGCCTTTGAGATTTGAGTAAGGACCTCGGTTGATTATCAGGAAGGTGTTAGGCACCCTCGAATCCTGTACCAAGCACAATTGCTTTATTTATCGCATTTTAGGACTTTTTAAAATATTTGTTGTATTTTGCCTTACTATGTCACTCTTTGATTTAAAGTAAGCTCTATGTGGAAAGATAATTATCTAGTTAATTGTGGGTGTGGATCTGCCATTGGCTCAAACTCTCATCTTTTACTGTGAAGGCTATAAGTTAAAGACATCTATTAAGTTGTAATATATACATAACATTACCTTTAAATATGCTAAAGACAACTAAGATATGTTTTAAACTATGTAAAACAAAGGTAAAGTGTGTTTACGTGACTGGTTTCTATAAATTAATAGTCTTTTTCTTTTAATTTTTTTTAAAAAAAATTGACCTTTCATTATTAAAAAAAATAGATTTGGATAAAGGGACGGGTCAAATTCTAAACTAGGCCGAATTACTTCTGCAAATCTTGTATTGGAGCCTACCGTTTGTTAACAGAACTTGTACGTTAAAGTGGATTACACTGAATATCCTATTTGTCTACTAGTTCCAGATCTAGCCAAACTTATGCCTAAGCTTGTATAAATACTGAAAAAACAACTTTGCTCATTTCGACTACAGAACAGGACGTGACTGGTTTCTTTCAAAGGGCCTCTTCAACTTTAATCTATTTAAGAAATAGCCTCAACCAATTCTTTTTAAGCAAATATGGTTATCCTTAAAGAAATTATTTCAAATTTGGTCACACTTTGCAAATTCTGGGCAAAGCCACTTACGGTCACACTTTAATATTTGCACTTTTGCACAAATGAACTAACTTTGCATTTTAAAAAATTTTACACCAGCAGTCTTCTTTAACAAGAGTTTAGCACTAAATATCTTACTTTATCTCGGATCTGTTATGGAAAGCAGGGATAATTTTAAAAGAGCCATGGAACGTTAACTTATCTACTTGCTTAACTAATACCATCAACATTCGACATAAGATTTAGCATACATAACAACTATATTTAGGCTTAAATCATTAATTTATGCATTAACATGGCTTTAAACATGGCTGAAATTTTATAAAATAACATGAAGGTGAAAATTTACCTAGTGTCTATAAACCTTCAAAGCAACAACTAATGCAAAGGCCCCAACCTAGTAGCTTAAAATCAACAGCAGCAAACAGCCACACACCGCAATAAACAATGATCCAGCAGCCAACTCCTTAAAATACTCTACGACTTGACCTCTAACTCTAACCTTTCCCTTAATGCTTGCTCTGATTTTAGTATTCCTCCTATATTCAACTCTCAGATCTTTCTCTTCTTTTTTCCTTACTATTTTTCTTTCACTCTAAAGTATTCTCATTCAAAGCTACCAAGTGTGGTAGTTGTCCAGAATTAATGTTCTCCCCTTCTTTAATGTTCAGTTACCCTCTTTTAAAAGAGAGTGAAAACGCTCTCCAAATAGAGAGGGAAGTGGGTGTGTGCACAAGTAAAGGACTAGCCCATGTGCCCTCAATCCTTAGATTTTCATGTCATAATTTCTTTTCATGCAAGGCTGTACTAGAACAAAAAGAGGGCAGAACTCTGCTGCCACCCTTGTACTTCCTTGACTCAACTTTTGACATCCCATTTGACATCATCAGGCCTATGTCATTCTAACTATCTAAACAAATCAAACCATCATAACCAAACTAAATTAAAACCATCAGATTATTCCACTAACTGAATAGGGTATAAAATTATCAGATTTAAGAGTAGAATAACTCCCAGGTACCAATAGATCTTGCCAAGTCTCAATAGATCAGTTGGTCACCAAGATCCTATTTCTCGACTTAACGAAATTTTCAGTTAATTAACAAATAAAACTAAGCTAATTATGACTAATAATTATGCAATTCAAATACTAACTAACTAGAATACATAGTAAAATAACTTAATTAACCCAGATTACTCTAAAATACCGATTTCATAGCAAGATTCAAAAAAATTTAGACTAAACAAGACAGGATCATATTGCAAACTCAAACCAATCATTCAATTTAAGCGATGCGGAGCACACAGAACCAGAAATATATATACACACTTGCCTGCTTGAAATAAGGATCGATCACAACATACTTGCTTAAACTCGTGAGACTGGACATTTTGCACAACCAACCAATGTACAGATCAAAACACACAGCCAAAGCAAAGTCTCATTCCAGTTTCATGTTTCAAAAGTCAACTTATACACTTAGACTACGAATAAGCAAACAAGTTGGACAGATTCATTCAACTAAAACATGAACAAAACCAGTTTACGACTTGATTACTCGAACATCTAAACAATGACTCGTAGTTTTAACTTCAAACTCGATTCAAAATGAGACATAAGCGAATTCATTGTCAATCACGAGTCAATGTACCAGACCAATCAAATACGTACTTTACGAACATGATTTAACAACCAACCTAATAACTACTAATTTCTACTAACATGAACTAAGTTACACATCTAATTAACAAGTAAAGAGGAGGAAAGCAACAAGGCTTACTGCCTACAACCAAGCTGTAACATCACCCAATCAGTATCAGCAACCTTCCAAACTTTCTCGACCCCTATACATTGCTGCTGCAGCACCCAAATTAACAAGCTAAAACAGCCACGCCATCAGACATCGACGCTACATCTGCGTCGCACTGATTCAGCATCACACACACCCATCAGCACCAATCAAACTAAAAGGCCTCTCTACCTTTACGCCCTGCTGCAGCACCCAGTCACACTCATCACCAAGAAATAAGTTACCAAAACACCATAGTTCATGGGCAAACAGCAGCTCCATAGCATCATTACATCGTCACAGTTATCCCCTCACCAACACACTGCCTCACATCGACGGCATAGCCAAATCTACACTAGCCTACTGCTTCCAAAACAACAACCTCGCGACCTCAGTTTATGTACTACTGCTACCATTACTTCAAACAATATCAAACAATAACCCTGCCTAGCCTAAACCGTCTCGCCATTGCCCTGCCCTTGGCACCAATACCAGCGACAATACTACGCCATCATTACATCCGAACCACAACGAAACAGCCCCCACGCCATTGTGAAACATCCCCGCAGTACAAACCATCACAACAGCGTCATCACACACGCCTTGCCACAGCAGACGAGCTGCCTCGAACCAATGCAGTCACACACATACACACCCCTCCTCGCCATCCACAACTCACCACCACAGTTCCTAGACAGCCTTGCCACCCTTATAACGCCGCTGCACCACCCAAGCATCACCATCACTGGTATCTCCGTTACCACAACACCATAACCATTCGAATCCATCTTTTCTTATTCTAATTGAAACGATTCCAATTGGGATCGTTTCAACTAGAAAAAGAAGAGAATGGAGGGGAAAACAAAATTAAGCATGTAATACTCACCGGAAAATATGGAGTTTCGTCGGATAAGAGTAAAACTGAATTTTTGAAACTCCGATCTAGAAGAAACGGCTAAGAATTTGGAAAAATTAGACTCGAAAATAAAGAGATGAGGTGAAGCAGATTCCTATGATGTAATTTGTTACCGGAGAGGGGTGGTCCGCCGTCGGCAGGGGCATTTTCCGGTGGCGCTACGGATTTCGGCAGTATTTCTCTAGTTCAATAACTTGTAGGGTGTGTGTGTAAAAATGGGAAAAATTGCTTATAAAGGGTGAGGGATTGGGCTGGGTCTAGTTAGGAATGGGCTAATGGGTCAGCACATGAACATGGACTACTTATTTTCTCATTTATCTTTCTAATGGCTTAAAGTAGCCTATTAAACTTGATCCAATTCAAATTATACAACAAATATCTTTAGTAACCACACAAAATTAAACAAAACAATACAAATAACGTGATATCAAGTGATACACTAATCGCATCATGCTCTATTTTGGTATTTTCTCTTAAGCAATTAGTTAAATGGCTAAAACAAATTGGCAAAAATTCATAAAATTTGACAAAAACTCTAGATAAATTAGTACATTATTTTGAGCAATTATCCGAATGCATGCCAAAATTAGGTGATTACAGTCCTTTCGCATAGTGAGGGATGATGTGGAGGACTTACTTAAAATATTTGAAAGTGGGGGCAAATTGGTACGATCAGTGCTTATGGAGGGCACTGCGTCGAATTTTTTGCTCCATGTGAAAATCTGAGTTATTTACAAAATTATGACACCATAGGCACTGGTTTGCCTTATTGGCCCCGTTTAAAGTGGTTTTGCAAGTATGACCCCGCTAACTTTAATTAATTCCAAATGGAAATACCCCTACAAAATTTTATAATGACGCCCGCAACACACCCTCTCTTTCTTGTAAGTGCAGCACTTGACAACACTTGACTTTGTTCTGCTCTTGCATAAGCAACACTTGCCCTTTAATCTTTTTCCACCTTCTCACAAATAACTTGAATTGTTGCCTATCTTATAATCACACTCGCATCCCGCCATTCCTTTCTCGTAAGTGCTGCCTCTTAGGTAGCACTTGACACCACTTGACATTGATCTCCTATTGCATAGGCAACACTTGCTCATTAATCTCTTTCCACATTCTCCCTAATAACTTGAAGTGTTGTCTACGCGGAACTTGCGTTATCAAATAGAACTCTAGCTTTTCTTTATGAAAGGCAAAGTCCATGTTAATATTCAATTGCCAACCGAGTTAGTCCGATTGAAAAACTGGCAGGATTGCAATATATTATGGAATATTGTTAATGACGAATTAAAGTATCCTATATTTATATGTGTGGATAGAATGTGATTATGGTTTCTTGAGTTCATACTATTGTTGGTCCAAAGTTAATGGTAGGACGGTTCAAAACTGAATCGAAACAGACAGTGTGATTTACAAATATAGAATATTTTTGGTGCACCATCACACATTTGACCCTCGTTCGGAAAGCCTGACAAATTTTACACCATGATAAAATTTATAGCAGTCGCCAGATATTTTTATTTGAAAAGACTTTGAAATCCAAAAGTTTTCCTCGCGGTCGCCAGCAACTTTTGCTAACAGCGGTCGTTTTGTAAGACTTTTCTTAAAGGTTAAAAATAGTAACAACAACGCCATATTTATCTATTTCGCGCAAAAACTCGAAACTAATAATCTAATCATAAAGTCGATTTATTATCTTTTTGAGCGAATCGCCGCTAGGCAGTGTGCCTAATGAGTGTTATTTTTTACTAATAACAAAAATAAACGTCTCAATCAGGACAAGACAAAGTAAAGAGGGTCAAACCATAACTTACATCATCATATGAGGGGTTACCTCATACCTAGCACGAATGCCAAAAATACGAGCTAGCAAACACCAAATATTCTATGATTATTAGGTTATTGGTCTGTTTTTTCCTTCAAAATAGCACTTAAAAGTAGGATATTACGAAAAAAGGTCTCATTATTTTTATTACATGGTTATAGCACATTGCCTATTTTAAAATTTGAGATCTCTTCGATTAAAAAAGTCCAAGCTGGCACTTTCTCCTCCCCCACCACTGCTCCGCCAGCTGCCACCCTTCTGCCGCTTGCCGGCTAGAAAATTTCAAATCGCCAGATTTTCGCTAATTTTTTTTCTTACCCGGAGTTTTTTTTATTTCACCGAAGTTTTTTTTGTCATTTTTGTTCATATCATTGCTTTTGACAAGTTTATACACACAAATCTACAAAAAAAATTATATACAACTTTATACATATGTATATAGATTTATACAAATTTATACACTTTAATAAAAGTATATAAATTTTTATAATACTTTTATAAAATTTTATAAGTATGTAAAAAAAATTTATGCAATAGTTTTCTGCAGATCTGTTAAAACTTAAACTTGTTGCCGGCCGATGGTACCGATTCTGTGACGAAGTAATTTCGAAGCAAACAATAAGGCCTGATGTACTTCTGATGCCTTTTCTTACAACCAGACTCTATGCTCTTTGGTGGTAAAGGCGGAGGGAAAGAAACAGAAGAAGTGGTGGTATGTGGCGGAGACGGAAAAAGAAAGTCAAAAAGGGGAAGAAATTAGGATTTTGAAGGAGAAGAGGGGAAGGGTTTTAGGATTTTTTTTCTTTGGAAGAGGAATAAATGAACGGTTAGAATTTGCAATATTATTTTCATAACACGGCATTTATGGGTGGGTTTGGGGCACGAAATTGCAATATGGGCCCACAATTATCTTGGGCTTTTGTCTCTTACTGTAAATTTTCCTACTAGTATTGGATTATCGAATTAATGGTTGGTTTGCGGTTTAGAGTTTTGCGATCAGCGATTTACTGTGCAGAACGCGATTTGTTCAATTCTTTTATTGGTTATTGGTTTACCCATTCACTCTATAATAATTATTTACATAATTCAAATATATTTTTTTATAACTTTATGTAAATAAACATTACAACATGCCAAGTGATAAATAGGGTATGCGAAGGGTGAGATATATAGAAGATTTTTCTTCCACCAAGATGGAGAGGCCGTTTCCGCTAGACCCTCGGTTAAATAAGAAATGAAAAAATAGAAACATGTTTTGCAAAGGAAAAAAAAATAGAGGTAAACACAAAACACCAATAGCAACATGCCCAGAGGTCTACCATTTGCTATATTTAAAGCTACTTACTATTTACATTTAAATCTCTTTAATGTGTATGTTTAGATCCTTTTGTTAGTAATTTGATACATACAAACTTGATACTTGTAAAGGTACAATTTGTTATTAAAAAGTTTCTAATTTAATCGATAAATCAATCAATAATCGACCGACAATCGATAACGCGCCACCGAACAACTAATACATGTATTGGTTAAGTTAGCACAGTTTAGCATTTAGTTTTAAAAACTCAATAATTGATAGATTAACTGAACAAAGAAGCATCTTAACCGAATCGGCCGATAAGCAACCCTAGTCAAAAGTATCTAGAAAATTATACAAATGCATTTGAGTTTCATACATGTACTTCATCTTGAACTAGTTAGATAAGGTACACGTTCTAGTTTCTATAGAAATGGACGGCATAGTTAATTCTTACTTCCTCAATTTAATTCATGAGGTGAGAATTGTACTCAAGACCATTTAAGAAGACAAAAACTTTTTGGTATACCAATGTGGAATATCCTAACACGACCTTCACCCTCGACTAGATAATAGACATGTATTGAAACATGATGGACCCAATATTACATAAATAAAAAATTGTGATGAGTTTGACCTAAAATACTATTAAAAAAATGTACCTTGAACCTAAGCCCGAAGTCTCCAAATACTTTATTAGGGAGGAGAATTGCTCCAAATCATCTACACTAAATAGACCGGCTAACTCATCTCAGCGACCAAAATAAGACATTATAACAGTTTTGCACTTTCGTGATCCTTTCCAAGATGATATTGGGTTATCATTTTCAACGATTCTAGCTAGACTTTTAGTTTTAGGTGGTGAATGGAAAATATTGCTCCATACGCAATGTAGGAAGGGCTAATTAAGGACAATATAATGGAAATAGTGAGTCGAGGTACACAAAACGAAGAGAACTGAATTCTAGGTCAAGGTGCAGCAAATCACTTGATTACAAAAACATGCACTGCAGCAAGCACAATAACCTTTCTTGGGCTTTTTTTAACTGCTAAACTCACTGCTAGTAATAATAGTATATACCTGTATTCAGATTCAATGGCGTAGGGAAAACGTCATGCACAATCCCCAGTATGTGGACTGGTCAAACTCATGCTTGTCTAGCACTCTCCTTATCCAATTGATAATATTGTATTAAGTACTTCTGTTTTAGTTTGAATTTTTAATTGAGTGATTATTGTTTCTTTTTTATCACTTCTTTTACGAGCTTTAAAAATCTAATACTGTACTATCATTTTTAAGCGAGGCCGTGTATTAACATCTCCTATTTGCTTTTCAGGAGGAGATAGTGAAAATATATAAAGAAATAAAGAACCAATGCTTATAAGCCATAAGACGATAAAAGAATCAATGCCTTTTCAAACGAAATTACTTATAATTCAATGTTCTCATTGGAGGTGATATCATGAACAAGTCAAGTTATAGTGAAATCGAGTCCAGTCAAAATGATATGATACAAAATCAAACATGATCAGAAATAAAAACAATATAGTGTAACCGACCACGAAAAAGGCTCTTTGATATTAAAGGTGAAGAGAAATTACGATGTTAAGGATCTGTTAGCCTTCTTCTTTAAGAACAATAAGGTATAGGGAGATGAATAAGACTCTTTTACTTTCAGTGGAGCAATTTTGAGTCCTAAAAATAGAAAAATCATTGGTTCTCCTTTAGTGTGTCATATGTGACGCAATTTTAAATTGGCCGTGTTGTTGAATATTGATCAATATCAACAAATTTTTAAGAAAATTAGCTTTTTGTTGTGGTACCTTCTACGGTATTGTGTATATGAAGTACTGATTAATTAAAGGATTTGAGTTATGTATAGTGTAAAAAGAATTGCACTATTAATATCTCGACTTGTTGAACTGTATGGCCATTTTACCTAAATACTAACAATTATAGATATAATTATGCCTTGAACGTAGCATATGATAGTAGGTCAATTATAGAAGACTATTTTTTACTAGGTTATTAATTATAGGGGGTAATACTTATGATCATAAAAAGTTACTTGTCGATTTTATAACAATGTGTAGTTTATGTTATAAATTGTTTTTACATTTTTAGTACATAGCAACTAATAAAAAAATCTTTTACAAATTTTGGCACAGAGCGACAGTAACATGGCTTGATCCTCATGAGAGCCATTCCAGCTTCTTGGGCCAAACTATCTTACATATAGCCATAGGGATGCGATCTGTCCCCAACCCCAGGTCCAAATGCACTCAATATGTCTTCTTCGTTGGATTAAATTCCATATAGACTACAGTATTGAAATTCCCAGAAATGTATATGCATTAAATCAATACATAGTACAGCAATAGTGTCAGCGTACTACTTGATTTTTTATTTAGACCCTACCATAATAATAACTAAAAACAGTTTGAGCAGTGGTTGCAATTGATTCCTTACAGTCTTAAAACTTTCAGATTCCATTTCTAGCACCTCCAGATTGCTATACTCCATAACTGTTACTTACCAATACTAACATTATAGACTATAGTGTTTAAATTCCCAGAAATGTTTATGCATAAAATCAACAAATGGTACAGCATTAGTGTCAGGGTACTGCTTGATTTTTGATTTAGACCCTACCACATAGTAATAACTAAATACAGTTTGGGCAGTGGTAACAATTGATTCCTTACAGTCTTAAACTTTCAGATTCCATTTCTAGCATCTCCAGATGTAAGATCTACAGTATTTCTACTCCACAAATGTTGTACTAATACTAACATGCACACTATTTTCTCCAACTGTCAGGACAATACTTGAGACAAGTCTCTGTGAATTATTAGAGTTTCTTGTACTTAGTATTGGACGACCAGAATCATTTTAACCTTAAAAATAATGAGATTAATGTTATTATATATATGGTTGAAGAGATGTGTGAATTTTTTCTTATAATGGATGACTGACTGGTGAGAGTGCTCATCAAACCCTGAACTTCGATTTAGTCTCATACTATATTGTATGACTATTTTATTTAAATAATTACTAATTAATCTGTTAAGAAAGTACATTTTATTCACAAAGAGTGATGGAATCCATATCAGAAATGGATGGGTTTCTTGGACTCTTTATATAGTATTCGACAATCCTCACACAAAATTTAAGTAATTATTGGGATTGAGATACATCCAAAGTTTATTTAATTCTGTATCATGGTATCAGAGTTAGGCCACAAATGTGACTCTAAGATAAACTACCTCGCTCCTGTTGGCAAGTCTGGACATGGAGATGATGGAATCTCACTTGGACATGGGTGGGTTCCTTGGCCTCTTTATATATCATGAAAAATTCTCACCTTTTAAGCCAAACTTTTAGAATTGAGTTAAGCACAAAGTCCAATTCCTTGCCACAAAGATGTTACAAAAGAAATAAGGAAAAAGACTGTGTTCCTAACACTTATAAATATGGAAATTAAAAATACTACAAAGAATAAAATGAAAAGATAAAGAAAATGGTGCATGTCTTCTAGTTCACGGGGTCGACTCCAATTATCGAAGCATGAATTTTCCAGCCCATAACCTCCGACGTCTCTCTTTGCGTCCCACCTTTCTAATCACATAAAGATTTCAATTAATTTAATCATAATCATAGGCAAAACCACGTGCATTTACAGCTGAATTATAAGCTTTTTGACCAAAACTTTCTTCATCTTTACAAGTGTTCTATACATACAAATACTTCCCATAAAAAGTGGACGGTCTTTGCTAAAGTATTTGTGAAGTACATGAGTATGGAAACTAAGGCTCCCCAAAGTAAAGAAAATTCCACGTAACCCCACCATACCATCAACTTTTAAGCTGAGGTTATTATGAAGCATCTTGCAATAATACTTGAGAGAGTGTTTGTGACCTTTTTATCCCACACCCACTAAAGAAATTAAAGTGTCATGTCGATATATGTCGTGTTTTGTGGAAATTATTTGTCCTAAGATATGGAGGGGTTTTGTTCTTTTAACTAAGGCATATGGCAAGTTCATGGAATGTGCTTTTGATGTCACCCTTAGTCGAATCTAAACCCCGAATTAATTCTCAATATTCCCATGCTAACATCCAAGAATTAGATTCCAAATGTTTCTAAGTTATTGGTACTCCCATTTCTTTCTTTTTGCTTCAACTCTTATCCTCAACAGTATGATGCTTCTTTTTTGCGACACCTTCTAATTTCTTCATGATTTGCTGTTCTTTTGTCTATGAGTTTAGGTTGTTTCGTTAAATGAAAGAAAAATAAACTTTTGCCATCCAGGATTGACTCTCCCTCTCTCTCTCTCTTAAACAATATATTCAAGGGGAGTTTTCATATGAGATGATATGGTCAACCCTAGCTAGCTACATCCATGCTCGTATGTATACATAAAGCCCAATATAATGAATAATTTGCTGGTCAATGCTACCTAGCTAATCAAATACTCCTAGATAGATAGCACTACATGAGAAATTGACAAGCAAAAATGTATGACCAATACAATGGAAGATGCGAACGAAAGTCAATATCTCATTTAAGTATTAGGATGTGTTGCTAATTAAGTGATCAGCGTTCAAATTGTGCATATATATATAAATCATATGCTTCAATTCCTATTTTAATTTGCAGTTAGAAGGTCAATATCAGTATCATTTTCAATACCCAACAGACGTAGTGCAAATTACACTCTTGAGCTAGCTACATAACGTCAAACGGGATTGAACGTAGCTAGGTCCCTATATATTAATGTAGGATTGTTGTTTTAAACACAAAAAAAAAAAAAAAAAAAAAAAAAAGGAAAGAAACTTATACTACAGAAATAGTCCAAAATAAATTACCTACCCATGTGACGAGCCTTGCAAAGAGAGGGAGGGATAGTCATGCATAAAACAAAGATCCCTGCATTCAGGGTCAAAACTTGAACGATGAATTCTTAAGTAACGTAACTTAGTATTGAGTAAAACGGTGAACCAAAGGTTTTCTTTTCTCTGTTACAAGTGTTCAATTTCTATTCACCAACAGTACTAGTGGACAGACTTTTAATTTGTTTGTTGGATATAAAGATGGCTTAAAATGATTGGTAACTGATATATTAATCCTAAACTAGTAACCTTAAACAATGAAGTAAAAAGTTTGCTAAATAGATTACAGTATGTTGATAGTATCAAATAATTGAAACTATCAGTGTATATAAACTGGTGTTACAAACAGCATCTACCATCCATCACACAAACACCAACATATTAAGTAATTACTATATCTCCGTATACACTGAACAAGGTGCACGACGACTAATGTACGTGCTACAGAAGGAGGACAGAGCTTCATTTACTCAATAAAAAAAATTGTGGTGAAAATGGCTAACTACGTACATTGTCCATGTTTGGCTAGCCATCATAAACTCCTCCTCGTGATCTACAAGGGACCGCAGTCTAGCAATTTTGTACTAATAAGTTTTTACTGTACAGGATAATATTGTGATGTCACTATCATAAATGATAAAATGGAACACATCGTGTGTGTATATATATACTCGAAATATCACAAAGAAATCTTTTTAGTCAAACACCAAAAGTTCGATATAGTCTAATTTTCATGTTGTTTGAATGATGCAATTATTTAAGAGAAGAAATATATACAAAAAGATATTATTTCGTCTTTATTAATTGAAAGTAAAATAGCATAAAAACTAATGATAAATATATAGTGCATGCGATTATGTGATGTAATTAAGTAGCAATAGTGTCGTTTCTAAATCACTCTCCGATCTCTCTCATTTTCCTTAATACTACTTGGGAAGCAGTCTACATTTACTTTCACAATTTAACTTTATAAAATTTTCATATAACTTATACTGCTCTCGTGGTCTCACTTTATTTACTATAGTTTGACTTGAGATAAAATTTAATAAAGGAATGAATACTTTTAAAACTAGTGTTTTAAAATAAGTCATAAATATTTGTATGGCAGTAAATAATTAAAATGAGAATGTTGGTTTTCAAATTTAAAAATACGACAACTTTTTTAAATTGACTATTAATAAAAATATGATAAATAAAACGTGACGAAGAGTAATATATTTTAGCATATTATTGCAGGTAACATATTTTAGTGTAACTTTAGTTGCTGAAAGTTTTATTTGCCACGAACCATGCATCCGTGGATGAAATGATGTAATCATTTTTAATTATATATGCAAATCTAGAGACAAAAAAAAAAAGGAAGCTTTTCTTTTCCCTTTCTCTTTTTTTTTTTCCCTGATATTTTCCTAGTGCTAATAGTATGCTACCAATTATGCAGGCAAACAACAGAAGGCATGGTCCACCAATGTTAACAAAGTTTGGTTAACAGACTGGATTAACTAAATTAATTTGGGTGGATGGGAGTTACCTCTTTTTGGTTGATTTATAATTAAAAGTAGATAAAGCTGCCACAACCATTTTAGAAAGTGCAAAGGAAGTCCATAAAAAGTTTCCAGAACTAATGAACATTTTATTGGATTCCAAATCTAGCAATCCTATCAGTGATAAACAGAAGATTAGATCTTGGAAAAAAGCCTAAAGGGCATAAACTACACATGAATCGTGTCCGCAGAGGCATATCCATCCGGGATTTAAAAATAATAGGTGCGAGATTAAATTTTCACGAGCCTATACTTTTACGATTATTGATTCAAATTTTAATATTCGTCAAAAAAAATATCTCTCTCTCTCTCGCTATATATATATATATATATTTATATATATATATATTCCATTACATCTGGCTGTGGTTTGGTTATGGGAAGTTGACTGCAGGCCAAAGAAATCTTTGCTGGTAAGCAACTCAAAGGGTCTTTGAGTGTGTGTTGCTCCAATGGAGCCAACATCCTCAGAAACATTAGGTTTATAAACTAGTGCTAATTGCAAAATATTTTAAAGTGGTCCATATTATGTTTTCCACCATAATAAATCTGAGCAATGGAATGACTATAATCATTCTTTTCATTCTTTCTGTATTCAGCTTTAAGTAAGACACTCATTTTCTTTCTTGGGAGTAGGGATATTTATCTTGAATTTGTCTAATTTTTTTTCTCCTATAGAGCAGTCCTTGTTGTGCATAATAACTGTAACATTTATGGAACTGATAATTCCAGCAATCAGAAAACAACTCTTCATTATTTCTGGAGGTCTTGTAAAAACTACATTACCAACCAAAATTAATGTTATACTACTACATGAAGTTTTGGTGACAATGTACAACTCATACTCTTACCGGTCGTATGGTTGCTGGATTGGATTAACAATTTCGGAGTTAAATTTGGGACTGTAGTTATTCTATGTTTGGTTGGTGGAATTGGTTAGTACAAGTACCAATTTTGTACTAAAAAGGTGGGACTAGCAATCCCACATAGAAGGTGAGATTATTAATCTGGGATAACTCGTTTGCTACCAAACGACCCCCTAGGGGTTTATCAATATTTAACCAAAATTTTCCTCTTGTGATGACCTGGGAGTTTTTAGACCAACTGCCTGCATTGAAAACAGATTTAATCTGAAGATCTTTATCATGTGATGACCTGGGAGTTTTTTCCAATTATAGTCCATTTATCATCAATTGATTAATTAATGACTTAACTAACATTGCTATCTATATGATATATTTAGAATTGAGTTTCTTAATTTAGAACCACAGATTCTTGCGTGGATAGCATGCCTTACAAATGTACTTATTAATTCCGTGAAAAGATACAAATTAATGTCCTCAAATGTATACAATCCAATAGCCAAGATGTCATTAACTTGAATTTCAGCACTGTTGAATCTTTCTTACACCTTAATATGTTAATAAAACCAAGTTAATGTAACTTACTCAAAATTGTGTTATGTATAAATATATAATAAAGCTAATATTAGATTCCATTTTTTTTTAGGAGAATTGAGCTTTTGATATTTTAGAAATGTAACAATTACTACCCATATGACTTCATTGTTTTCCTTCTAAATTATACTCACATATCTTATCTATATTAGTAGGTGAATAGTCTGCACTATATGAGTTTAATAAATCCAAATGTTAGCACAACATACAACTTGTGTCCCGTGAAACATTCACTGGAGGGATCATTAAATTCAACTAAATATTAGTACTTCCAGATCCAGCTGAACAAATCATAGTTTAGCACTACAATTTCTGAAATAAAAATCTTAATAATCTGCAGGAAAAATCTCTGTTCGTCACATGGTAAATAATAAATAAGTCACCAATAATGTTTTAATAATTACTTGTCATATGAAGAAAGTCCATGTGTAAATGAGTAGTTCTGCAAAATCTAACTCTACCTTGGTGTCACCTAGCTACTAAAGATGCTATTCCCCTATTTAACTTAATTTAATTCTTCGTTTCCCATTACTTTAAAACATTGTACTATATATAATATACAATGTAAGAAAATATGTGTTGGCAAACGTTAGCATATAGGTAAGCTTTGGAAAAAGGAAATTACAGAACTAGCAATTAATGACGAAGTACTATATTAGTATTACTAAATACTTTAATTTAATGCTATCTACAAAAATGGTTTGAACAGAGTATATTGGTGAGGAAGTTTGGTTTCGGTGAGCTGTGTGTTCTTCTACACTTGCTCTCTCAATAGTTATAAAATAAAATTTTACATCACATGGTCCCCTTTTTGTATCATAAATCACACTTTTTCTTTTTCTCTATTCATCAAGTCTTGTTTTTCTCTCTCACACATTTTAGACAAACTAGAGATGTGGGAACATTTTGAGACACCATGAAAGTTTTAATTCTTGTTCTAGTTCTTGTTTTTCTACTTGGATTTCAAGCTTATGGTCTTAACACTGATGGAGTGTTGTTGTTAACATTCAAGTACAATATATTGAGTGACCCTTTAAGTGTGTTACAAAATTGGTATACTTGGAATGAGACACCATGTTCATGGACAGGAGTAAGTTGTGCAATCACAAATGTTACAGACAACAACAACCTACGTGTTACAAGTTTGTCACTTCCAAATTCTCAGCTTCTTGGTTCTATTCCTTCAAGTCTTGGTATGATTCAATATCTTACAAATCTTGATCTTTCTAATAATTCCATTAATGGTTCTATACCTCTTACTTTGTTTAATGCCCCTGAGTTACAAAAACTTGATTGTTCTAATAACCGAATCATCGGTGAGTTACCGGAGTTAATTGGAGGTTTAAAGAACCTTCAGTTTCTTAATCTGTCCGGTAATGCTTTGGCGGGAAGGTTACCGGAAAATTTGACTAGTCTTAATAATTTAACTGTTGTTTCTTTGAAAGATAATTATTTTTTTGGTGAAATACCTGTTGGTTTTGAGTCAGTTGAATTGTTAGATCTGTCTTCAAATTTGATTAATGGATCATTGCCTCCTAATTTTGGAGGGAGTAATTTAAAGTACTTTAATGTGTCATTTAATAGACTTTCTGGTGATATTCCACCAGAATTTGGTAGTAAAATTCCTCTAAATGTAACATTAGATCTCTCATACAATAATTTCAGTGGTGTCATTCCAGAGTCTAGTGTTTTTAGTAACCAAAATACAAAAGCTTTTCTTGGAAATCCTGAATTATGTGGTGAACCATTGAAAAGTTTGTGTCCAATTCCTTCTACTATAACAACTTTGCCAAATGGTTCAGAACCAACTTCTTCTCCAGCAATTGCAGCCATTCCAAAAATAGATTCAGACCAATCAGCAGAATCACCAGATGAAAAATCTGGTTCTTCTAAAGGAGGAAAAAATGGTCTAAAAACTAGTACAATTATAGGTATAGTAGCAGGAGATGTAGCAGCAGTAGGGGTTCTTGCACTGATTTTTATGTATGTGTATCGTGCCAAAAAGAGAAAAAGTATAGAAAGTACTATTAAAAAAGAAGCTGAAACTGCTAAAGAATTTGACTGGGCATCATCAGCATCATCTTCAGAAGAATACAACTGGTTAAGGTCTTGGACTTGTTTGAGAAAACAAAGGCATGCTGATGCTGACGAATTATCGGAAACTTCCAATTCAGAGAGTGAAGAAAGTGAAAATTCTCAAAAGGGTCATCAGCAAAGTCATGTACAAACAACTGAGCAGCAGAAAACTGGCGAATTAGTAACGGTTGATGGTGAAAGAGACCTTGAGTTAGAGACATTGCTTAAAGCTTCTGCATACATTTTGGGAGCTAGTGGTTCAAGTATAATGTATAAAGCTGTGTTAGAAGATGGGACTACACTTGCAGTAAGGAGAATTGGAGAAAGTGGCGTTGAAAGGTTTAAAGATTTTGAAAATCAAGTGAAGTTAATTGCTAAACTGGTACACCCAAATTTGGTCAAAATTCGTGGCTTCTATTGGGGTGTTGATGAGAAATTGATCATCTATGATTTTGTTCCTAATGGCAGCCTTGCTAATGCACGTTACAGTAAGTCCTCTTTTTCCAATTTTTCCCGTCCCGCGAAAGAAATTGTACATTTATTCGTGTTTAAACTAAATTATGTTACACCTAATGTGATTAAGTTATTTCCCAAGTATTATTTTGCCTTCTTTCTTGTTATTATGTTGTATTAGAGACAATAATGTAGAGTTAATAAGCTACCAAGAAATAATTGAAAGTTAACTGTCTGAAGGTTGGCTGGTCATGGCGTATTAGATGGGGATATTTTGGGGCCATTGTAAGAGACGAAGGTTGACTTTAACTATAGTCTGTTTCAAAAGTGAAAATTGACAAAAGTAAATTCACTTGCACACAACAAAAGTGAAAACAGCCCTATTCATATACTCCATCTAGTACTAGTATTACTTATCATCTCCAATTCAATGAAGACTTTTCTAATAATCCTAGTCCTTTTAACATGTTGAAATATCTAACTTCGTAGTTTATTGTGTTTGTTAGAATTGGTCTATGTTAATATTCAAAAGAAAGAAGGATTGTAAGTCATACAAATTAAGTTCAAACATTTGTAAACATTGATCTGAACTTGGAAAAATCATAGTACGGAGTATTAATTTTCTGCTGAAATGTGCGGGGACGGGGTAGTAAAAGTGATGGTGGACCTGGTGGTGGAGTAGTTGTAACTAAAGCCTTTGTTTTTAATGTGGAAATAGCGGTAGTTCACTCCAAGTCAACTGTGTCTGTTTTTAAATAGGCATCATTGGCCCACTGTCCCTTTGATAGCAATATACATATCTACAATAGCATAATACGCCAAACGCCCCTCTTCTACTTGTCACTAGCATGGAAAATGACTTGCTTTTAACATATTGCTCTGTTGGCCATACAGCGATCCTTCTTGTTTGTGTGTCCAATTCTGGCATATTTCCTTTGTCCTAGTGCAATTAAGTTATATGTAGACATTTATAATGTTACTGTATTTTTTTACCAGCTATATCAAGTTACTACTTGCTACTATTTACTTTACTTTCTAAGTTATCAAATTAGGTTTATTATTGAGAAAGAAATGTTCCCATATGGCCTACAAAGGCAGAATTAGAGTTCAAATTAGTGGGTCATGTGAACCAATAACTTTGGTCGAAACTGTATATTTAATTTAAGAAATTCATTGCATATGTAAAAAATTATTAATTTAGAGTTCGGAAAATTAAAAACGACTAGAATCCTGCACCTGTAAGCTTCAAATCCCGACTCTGTCTATGCTGCTGTATTCTGCCATCCCGACCAGTGAATCATTAAGATTCTTTTTTCAATTGTATGCACCAGTAGTATTGAGAACTCATACTCTTTTCTAACTTGTGCGAATGGTTTCAGGAAAAACTGGTTCTTCGCCATGTCATTTACCCTGGGAAATCCGGCTAAAGATTGCTAAGGGTGTAGCTCGTGGGCTCACTTACATACATGAAAAGAAGCATGTTCATGGCAACTTGAAGCCCAGCAACATTTTACTAGGCACAGACATGGAGCCCAAGATTGGAGATTTTGGAATTGAAAGGCTTGTAACAGGAGATAGCAGTCATAAGATGTATGGATCAGCTCGTAATTTTGGTAGCAAGAGGTCCACAGCCTCTCGTGACAGCTTTCAGGACTTCGCATCAGGGCCTACTCCTAGCCCAAGTCCAAGTGCATTGGGCATATCTCCTTACCATGCACCCGAGTCGCTTCGTAGCCTCAAGCCCAACCCAAAATGGGATGTATTCGCCTTTGGGGTTGTGTTGCTGGAGTTGCTAACCGGAAAGGTGATTGTTTCGGATGAAATGGGACCCGGGGCAGCCATCGGGGCTGGCACGTCCGCAGGTGAAGAGAACAGTAAAGTGTTGCGGTTGGCTGATGTGGCGATCCGAGCTGACATGGAAGGGAAAGAAGATGCCTTGTTGGCACTGTTGAAAGTAGGATATAGTTGTATATCACCAATGCCTCAAAAGAGACCAGGCATGAGAGAAGTAGTTCAAGTACTGGAAAAGTTTCCAACTAATTCTACCCCTTCATCATACTATTATGGCCCTTAGCAAATGATAAAAAGATGGGCACAATTGTAGAAACCAGAGTCCTTGTATGTAATGAGACTGACTACTCATTGTCCTTCTTTTTTTTTTTTTCCTTTTAATATAGTATGAGCCATTTGATTTTAATAGTGATCATTTTCATAGGTTTTGTGCTGTAATTTTCTTGAGTTGTTGACTTTGCATTATCAATCAATATCTGACAACTTCTTCTGTGTTTGCCAATTTGAGGCTCTTTTCTATATCTTTTTATATAAAGTATCGGTCATGTTTCGGTATTGACACTTAGGGGTCGTTCGGTTGGGGTATTATGCAACCTAATATCTGTACTAAATTATGCTTAATTTAGTGCAACGTTTGGTTGATTTGTTAATTTGGTATAGAAATTCACACTAGTAATACAACGTTTGGTTTGGATTTTGCTCCTTTTTATGAATAATACCTGCATAAATTAGCAAGAGAATCTACGTATTATTTTTGGCGGATAGAAGGTGGCTACTAGCAATGCCGGTATTAAAATTTAAAATGACAATACTAACCCTAATAATAATAAGGAAATTTTTTAAATTTTATTTAAGGAGTAACTAAATATTTTTAATTATAACATTGTACATTAATTTATACTAATATATTAGTGATTCAAAAAAAAATTCTACGTTATAATACATGCATAGCTAATACCCACATTAATAATTCTCGTATTACTAATACCTGCAATTACTAATACTCACATTATTAATACCCGCACTACTAATACTCATATTGCTAATACCTGCGTAAATATTTTCTCAACCGAACGACCCCTTGGAGTAATGAATAAGACCCAAACTTTATAATCACTAATTTAATCATCAAATCAATTTCTGTATTTTTTTGTTTTTTTTTTGGTGGGCAAGATATTCTTCCTTGAAACTGATTGATATCATTTTGGACTAGAGTTTGATGATGATTGATGAATGGAATAAGGACAGAGAAGACTACATTATTGCCAATGAAACACTTCAAATAAGCTAGTACTATAATGAGAAATAGTGTTAATTGTAGACTCTTGGGATAGGACTAGAAAAAAAGAATGAGATGTGATCAATTATTCGTTCCTAATAGGGTTTCACAAGAATTAAATTAATAAGAACCACAAACTTCAATTGCTATAGTTAGATGCCCTCGCTGTCAGATTTGATTTCAAACAGTTTCCATATTGTCTATATAGAAAACAGATAAAAAAAGAAAAACGTGAAACAGATCTCGCAACATTCTCATTTTACCAAACACCAAATCATTACATTATTGAAGTTCAGTTGCAGCAATGGCGAACTTCATAACATAGACCTAAAGTTCAAATATGTTGCAACTAAACTAGTCTGAAATTGAAGTTTGTGCAAGTTTCTTTTACACGATGCTGATTTTGGTTGAGGAAAACCATCCTTAATAATTTTTCTTGATTGAAAGACATGCCAAATTGGTTAAAATAACTAGTGCAGTTCATATTGTTATTCGTTAATCTTTTCTATTGTACGGTGTAAATCATGGCATTTCCCTCACCAAACCAACATTGGAAGAATGAGATTATAAGAATGAAAACCTCTCCACTTGAGAAGATCTACTCCAACAGCAAAACATTAGTTTAAACTTCGAACTCTTGACCAACAACAGAATATAAGAAAACATTAGTTTAAATTTCGATATCAACAACCTACACTTCCGCTTGCAGATTTTTGCCCAAAAAGAAAAAATATTAAAACATGGATAAAATATCAATATGGAACTCACAAAGGATTTGGCAAAGTAAGCCTAAGGAAAGGTGGTGCTTTACAAAACAACTAGTATAGTGCCCGCGCGATGCGCGGTTAAAAATATAAAAAAATTAATCGCCAAAAAATACTATTATTTTTATATTTGAGTACATTAAATCTTGAAAATTCAAAAACTGTTAAACTATTATTTTGTTTCTCTCAAATATATAAAAGAATAATTTCGATATCTCATCCTCCAATATTGTTTTTCTCGTTTAATTGGTTTATATATGCATTGTGCATATATAACTCCTACTTTATCTTTACTTTACTCTCTTGTAATTTTTACTAACTCTTACCTTCGTGTGTATTTTAAACAAACTGCATATTTTTAACATAATAATTAATACTTCTTTCTACTAAAAATTTATACTTCTTTCCATCTCCTCATTCGGAACGACGACAACAGAAAACTGTAAAATAAAATCAATTACTTCACTACTATATCTGATATGGAAACTTAAATTTGCATGCATAATCCAAAACGAAATGACCAAAAAGAACTAATAACCATAAAATAATCATGAAAGACACAACAGATAAATCAAACGGAAACATTGACAAAAAAATCAACATGATCCAATAATTATTCCACTACCAATTTCAGTGAAACAACACAAGTAGTCAAGTCACCGCAGATTAGGCTTTGTCCTATCAAATATCTGCTACATTTAACATCATTTATTTACAACCAATTGATGTTTAACTTTACCCTTTTTTTTTCCTTCCTAAGAAAAAAAGTAAAAAATAAAATTCTTCTGTCTATGTAGTATTCTACCAAAATCATAATGGTACTCAATCGTTGCATCTGTTGGTGTTAATTGGACGAACATGAAATCTTTTTTCACCATGAAATAAATTAACGTCTCTCAAAGCTCTTCTCCCTGCCTTTGACGAGCTGGTCCACTTGTTAATTATAATGGGCTGCAACTAAAACAAAAAATAATAAAATTAGAAAAAGTAAGTCCAAACGAAGCAGGTCGACTATGAATTATAAAATTTTTCTCTAACGTTTATATATATGGTACTACTAACTAAAGTCCTCACAAAAAAATATATAGATCTGTATATTTTTTTAAAAAAAAAAATACGCCAAAAACCTTTATAAGCATAAACCAATATTTCTAGGATAGTTTTACCAATTTAGTCTCACAAACAATAATTGTCCAGCATCTGTAAGAGTCATAAGCATTTCGCCCAACATAAGTCTAAGAAGAGAAGAATTTGTAGAAAACTGATATTTTTAATGTATTTTACCTTCAATTTTTTATACTCCTCTTTATTTTATTTATAGTTTACAGAAAATATCTGCTACGTAATCAAAACTTCCATAATCCGTACTACTGTATATACTTGAGATAATAAAAAATTAAACATGTACTAAAAAAAAAATATATATATATATATATATATATATATATATATATATATATATATATATATATATATATTTGGATGCACTCCCAAATACTTTAGGATTAGTCACGTTAATATTCTTCTATATCTTCACTATATGTGTTCAATCCTATTTCATTCCATCTACACCAATAACAGATTATTAGGACTAAAAAGTCGATCATGATCCACACCTAAATCACAAAAAAAAAAAAAAAAAAAAAAAAAAAAAAAAACCAGTTCAGATGGATATTAGAAGTAGATATAGTTCGAGTGTGCACCTAATGAAATGCACCAAGCTTAGAGTGTTTTAAACTATTCTGCCAAGTTATATATATGAGATTACCTTGCAATTTTGTTCTAAAACTAAACTTGCACTTGTTGTGGCTTGAACTGCAATGATGCAAGTTAATGTTTCTGACCATGTATATTAGTTAAAGACATTATCAATGATCAGTTTCTCCATTTAATATTTCTAAACCCTGCACAATTTTGTAGGAAGGCACATAAGAAAAGGGTTATGAACATAAATTTTTTAATGATATTGCTATATCAAGTCTACTGCACCACTTGAAACTCTCTTCAAGAGGGTGTATTCACGCTGTTTTGTAAGCCTTAGCTTTTTCTCATACTACTTCTTCCCATTCTTATAATGAAATTTATATGACGTCAAGTACTTTCAATTGCTTGCTTTTTCATCATTTCACAAGTTTTTAGCTAAACCCTCTGTCTTGGTGCCATCATTATAATGCTAACATATAGTACATTCATTTCTTCTTCTTGATTCCTTTAAGTATTAAGTAACTTGAGAAGAGTCAAAGTGTGTCTGGTACCATAAGTTTGATTATTTATACCCATGGCATGGAGAGATAGAATCAGAGATGATGCAAAGAATGAGTAAATATTATGGTATGATTTTAGAATAATAAAATTGTTCCTTCTATTCAAATTCAGTGTACAATAAACTCATACTTTAAACTTCTGGAAGAGCATTCTTCTAGTATCACACAACTTACAACAATAATATATACATGTAATTTTTAAATCAAAACCTTCACACTAAGCATGATCCAGTATAAGAATAAATAACATATTAAACAAACGCTTTTTAAAAAAAAAAATCACTTTACAAATGGGAATTCTGAATACATATATTGCTCACTTCTAGCAACTTATAATATATAAATTGCTATGCTTTCAATGACTTCAGTACTCACTCACTAATCTAATCCAATATATATAATTATAAGTTATAACTAAAGTAGTTTTAACACTACCATTGATGTAATCTGCAGTTAAAGGAACCATCAATGAAATTTAAAACTCTATACAGTAATTTCCAAATCATGGACAGAAAATACATAACAAAAGGGAAATAGAAAGGAACCACTTCTATAATCTTATTATAGTAGTTGGAGTTAATATGCATACAGTAAAAGAAAACATAACCAATTTACAGCTAACTTAAAAGATTATTACCTCCTGAAGATGGTGCAAGATTTAGTGCTTCTAAAACTCATAGTAGTTTCAGCAAATTACATGTTCTCTGCAAAATTTACCGCATGTGGTAACAAATAAAAATAACTATAATAAGTAATAAAAATAGACTAATTCTGCAAAGAAGTGTTACAAATTATTCTTCGTAGTGATAATATTTTTTCATTAATGACCGAGGTCAACTACTTGTTCAGCATTGTTTACAATGTTCTTCCTTTGGTCCAGCGACAAAAAACAACAAATTGGAAAATAATAGTAGTAGTTATTAAGTCTTCTTAATATTCAAATAGACTTGTGAAGGTATATGATGAATTTTCCATGGCTTACATCCAAACATAATTTGCAAGGCGTGGTCGCCTGGATCTCGACAAAAAGAACATTAACGTGTGTTCGCTATAAAGAGACTTGAATCTGAAAAAAAAAAAATAGATATTCTTGTTAAGGAAAATCACATGATGAAAATAAACAATTAACATACCTTCAAATCATTGTGCTCGTGGAACTTATGAACCCAATAATCAACTGCATGCAATTAGTAAAAAACAAATCAATTTGGACCCTTTTGATAAAAGGTAGCACCTAAGTGATATTATTTGTAATCCAATATATACTCGTTTCTAAAATAGGTTTTAACACTACCATTGATGCAATTTGCAGTTAAATGAACCATCAATAAAATTTAAAACTCTATAATAAATTTGGACCCTTCTGATAAAAAAATAATATCAAAGTGTTTCATATATCCAATTTAAAAACATATCCAATAACAAAAAGAATATCAATTCACATAGGAACATAGATATATCTACACGTACAAAAGGAAGAAAACAAATATATTTACCAAGAACCTAGTTGAATACTTCCTCACCGCCTTTTGCTTTGATACCAAAAAAAAAAAAAAAAAATTCACAATTCCATAATCATAAACTTTACCAACAAACGTTGTCTCTCTTGAAAACATTATCTATGGACGAAGTAGTGTATTTTATTGGGTATGAAAGTAAATGGAAGAAGGAGGGGGTAAGTTTCGGTTTTTGTTCTGCGTAGGAGAAAAATTGTTCAAGTTGTAGAGAGTAAATAGAAGTTATTGTACATACAAAAACTGATTCATCCCACTACTATTTAACCGTATATGGTGGTTGTATTGAGTAACTTCTTTTATTTTTTAATTCTTTTTTTAACTAATTAATGATAATGATAAAACACCAAATAGAAAGGCAGTTATCTGAAATGCCAACTTAACCACACCTTGAAAATATCCACACGATAGTTCTCACATTTTTTAATTTAATATCCTCCAATAAAATAATGCTACGGATAAAATTGAGAAGTGGTAACTTCTTCATCTCCAGAACCCGCATGCATTAAATTCAAGTTATAAATCTTTCATATTGCCTATTTAGTTATGTTTTTTTTTTCTTTTCTGGTAGTACTTATTTTTTATTTAAAACTAATTCAAATATTATTCATCATTATTCATTATTATAGTATAAAAATGCTGCATTGCAGCAGAAGCAGTTTTTAAAAAGATAAGGTTTAAGTTTAATTAATTTTATTTAAATTCTAATTAATATTATTTAAACTCTAAAAATTATGAAGAGAAGTTATCACATTCATTAGTTGAGTAGGATGAACGCGTCGTTAGTTGGCTGTAGTTTTTAGGAGCACATTCAGTTTTAGCAAATTTTGTATCGCTTCTAAAGTTTTAGCCGGAAAAAAAAAAAAGAAACTTCAAGAAAAATTATAAGCTTTTCCTCAAAACAATTTAGATCGTGTGTTTATTTGTAGTTAATTGGCTGTGGTTTTTAGGAGCACGTTCAAAGATTCATATACATCTTTGACTGTAATCTTACAGTTTTTAATTCAAATTTTAGATTAATAGTTAGGGTTATGCCACTTGTTATGTAGTAACTAATAACTAATTTTTGTCTTAAAATTGCCATGTGTTTTTTTAACTTATTGCCACTTGGCTAAACATGGTTGGCTACAACACTCCTTTTAATATATATATATATATAGATATAGATTGGGTCGTTTGGTAGAGAAACAAGTTATACATGGATTAATAATACAGAGATTAGTAATACATGAATTAATAATGCATGAATTATTTTTATCATCTGTTTGGTTCATTGTATTAAAATTGGATAAACTATGTATAACTCAATTCATGTAGGGGTCGTTCGGTTACTGGGTTAATTAGTTAAAACCCACGCAAAATTCTGCGTTAATTTAGCGCAGCGTTCGGTTGGTTTTCTGAGAAATTTTAATACCTGCATAAATTAATACAACGTTTGGTTACGTTTTTGTATATTCCGCATTATTAATACATGTATTATTAATGCGGGAATCTATGTATTATTTTATGCGGGGTAGAAGATGGTATTAATAATATGGGTATTAATAATGCAGGTATTAAAATTTAAAATGACAAAAGTAACCTCATTATGAGAATATATTTTAAGATTTTATTTAAGGAGTAAATAAATATTTTAAATAATAATATTGTAATATATCAGTGATTCAAAAAATAATCCCTATGTTATAATATATGCATGGCTAATACCCACATTACTAAACTCCGCGCTAACTAATACCCGCATTATTAATACCCACATTATTAATACATACATTATTAATACTCACATTACTAATACCCACATTACTAATTAATACCCGCGTAAACAACACGAGTAACCGAACGACCCCGTATTGTGAAAGATGGTATTATTAATCCTATGTGGGTCTGAGATAAAATAGTACCCAAATTGAGGGATAAAATAAATCATGTATTAGTTATCCTTCACCAATTTTATAACCAAACAAGGGATAACTCAATCCATAACTTAATTCATGTATTATTTATTCCTATACATCCAACTAAATGACCCCTTGGCGTATTAGGTGTTTGAACATAGACTCCATAAGGAGAAAATAGTCCACTTGAGTGGAAGGGGAGGCCAGGTTTTATTTTACATGGAATATTCCTAATTTCTTCCTTCAAAGTGAAATCTTAGCCTTTTTCCTTATTTTTTCTAAATTCAAAGACTAACCATAAAATTACAAAGAAATTAGATTCATAAAGTTGATACCTTGTAAAAGCTCATGTGTGTAAGATATATTCAATCGTATAGAGTATACAGACTGGGTCAATTAAGAATTCATAGATGAAAGAATGGAAAAATGAAAGCATTCACTCCTCTTAAGTAATCTCTTCAAGTGAGTCATTTATTCATCTTATTAATTATTATTTATATAAAAAAAATTATATGTTAAATATTTTTGAATATGTTAGGTAAATTAATTTTAGCCATGGGGTCTTACTAAGTCTTCTTCAGAAAAATCTGTATTCACTTATCTCTATTGTAACTTATATTTATAGTATTAGGTATATCTATAGTATAGATAATCTTATAACTTATGGAATTGATATATTATTCGAACCATTAACTATTCATGAATACATAATTGAATCGATCCCATACCTGTTCTTAGAGGAATGTTATGGTAAAGCTTCATTTGAAATGGTGTGGTAGAAAGCAACGTGCGGTTTGAAGGACACGATGCGTTGTGGATTTGTACATTCACCATTATATGTAAGAATGAAGGTGCTCTTGGCTCGACGCCACTGGTTTTTTGTTTCATTAGAATCCCTTAGGCTTGAAATGTAGATAGTCCACGAAGGAGCTTGAGTAGAAAGTATTAATTATTTCTCGGGCCAATGGTCTAGCGCAGTGGCGGACCCAGAAATTTTGTTAAGGGGTATCAAAATATAAACAAGGTAACATACGAAAAAATTAAGGGACTCAACATATAGTATAAATATACATAAAAAAATTACCTATCTAGATAGTGTAATTTTTTCGCGAAGGGATATTAGTTAGTACCCCTTTCCTAAGCCTAGATCCGCCTATGGTCTAGCGTTTATGACCATCAATAAAAAAAAATTGAACAACTTCGTATGAATATCTTTGGTATGGAAATTGAAAGAATCTAATGAGCAAGTTTCCTCTAAAAAAGTTTTAGAAATGATCTCGTAAGAATAAGTTTTAATTTGTTCTAATGATATTTATCGTCCATTAGATATAAAATTTAATTAGTAGAAATCCTAGCAATAGGCAACACATTATACTATTTCCACCATTTATAACTTATGAAAGATCCAAAGCTCCAGTCTCAAAGGCAAAATTACAACTTATGTCTAATGGTTAAAAAAGTTTTTTTTTTTAAAAAAATATTTTGTTTAGCATGGCCAAATGTCAAACCAGCCGTTGTGGTGTCATTTTTCTACAATTCACTCAGATTGTAAGCACCATCCACCTACATTCAAGAGGTTGTGGGTTCGAGTCACCATAAGAGCAAAAAGTGGGAGGGTCACTATTTGTTTCGTGAGAAGGGAAAGGGTGTGGGAGAAAGAAAAAAAAGAAAATTACGTGGCATGAACATTTAGAAGAGTCCCTAACAAAAAATAGACACATTTTTCCTTTATTATGATTTATAGACATTTAACAATATGTCATTTAATTATTATAGACATTTTTGTTTACTAAACACTTTCCCCCTTATATGCCTATTTTTGGGGAGTCCAATAAATATTTCAGTTATTTAAAGATGGGATATTATCTCATTAGTTATAGCCACAATATATGAGGTACAATTAAGCACTATACATGCTTTAAATATAGGAAAATTTTTTTACTGTAACAATATCACTTAAAAATCTTTCCCTTAATTATCTCATTCTATCAATATTCACGATTATAACCTAGTTCCCTTCACTCTCTCAACTATCACAACTATTCTTCATCCTAATAAGCCTTCTGTTACACCTAAAACCTCAATTATCCAGCAAACTCATATAAAGTTGTTGTTCTTGTTATCTTCATCATCACTCAGTATGCTACATAGCTCTTGGATTTCTAAGTAACAAATATGTTTTCTGTTGGAAAATGAAAAAAAATCAAATTTGATTCAAACAAAATCTATAGGTTCCTTTCATTTTGTTTGACGAAGATAAAAAGTTTATCCAAAAAAAGTTTGAAAAAGTTGTTGAATCGAGTGGTAAATATGACCATTATAAAGTGATGAGGAATATATATAGTTGAAGAGAAAGAGAATAATATAGCTTGACTATTGTATATGTTATGCATATCCTATCTAACTTTGCTGTCTTGGACTAATTTTTAAAAATTGTGTTTGCATATTCAATGTATATATGGCATAATTTTGATGTATGTATATCCTATATAACTTTGATGTCTTGGACTAATTTGTTAAAAGTTTTATTTGCATATCTAATGTATATATGGCATAACTGTGATGTATGCATATCCTATGTAACTTTGATGCCATGGACTAATTGTTAAAATTTGTATTCGCATATTTAATGTATATATTGCATAATTATGATGTATATTCAATATAAATGACATAATTGTGAATTAGCATTCAAGTTTTTATATCTAATGTATATTCAATGTATATGTGACATAATTGTATAGTGAAAACCACTTGATAAGCATAAATTATTCATATTTTAGGTATAACATATATTCTAGATATACATTTTGCCTACATCTTTCGTATATATTCTATGCATATTTTTGTTATACATTCCGTGTATATCTTGTGTTATACATTTCACATGTTTTTTTGGTATTTATTCTCCATTTATTTTTTGTATTCATTTTGCACATACTTTGGATATACCTTTTACATATTTTAGGGTGTATATTCTGAATAACTATGGGTATACTTTGTGCACACACTTCATATATACTTTTTGCATATTTTTATATTCTGGATAACTATGGCATACTTATTGCATATTTTTTGCATATATATTCTGCATATACTACTATCATAAGTGCTTCCGTTGAGATTCCCAGTCGCATTCCATCACAAACAAGTATCAAACTTATCTATGGAATCTCAAGCTATACCCATATATTTTGTAAACTAGATACAAACTAATGTATCTTGATTTTTTCTTTTTTATTTTTTTAAGAAAGCTCTTTCTCATCAAATTTGAGGAGAAATGAAATGGGTGTACTAATCCATTCTATCAAATAAAAAGTTTCTTGAATAATTCTGCTTCTACACCAAAAAACATAAGTGACAAGAAATAAGGTCCTGGTTGTTCTTAAATTTAAACAAAGTGGGTGTGAAGTAAAGTTCCTTTGTTTTTCTAGTTCATTTGGGACTTCAAAGTTTTGCTTGTGTGCATTTTGCTTGCAAGCTGTGTTGGTGGGTGTAGAAAGAAGAAGGTGACCGTGTGGAGCAGGTTATAATGTTATTTTGTTAAGAAATATTAATTATCTAATGCAGCTGTAATTCTCCTAATTTTGGGGGCAATGCTGTTAAATGTTTACCTTATTTTTAGGAAAGAAACTGACTAAACCTTTTTATATAGGGTAATTTGTGGCTAGCCTTTGTGCAAGATTCCATGTTGCTATTTGAATGTAGGGCTAAGCTTGATTTTGGTTAGATATGTTATTTTCTCAAGAAAAAAAAGTGTGGTTGTGTGTTATCAAATTTGGGCCTCTCCGATTTAGCCCATTGGGCAGAATGATGGATAAATTTGACGACTAGCCAATTTTTGAGTCGATCAAAGTGGAACAATCGAAATTTACAAACTTTTTTAAAAACAGTTATATTTTTAAAACACGTCGTTTTTTTTTTAAGGTTAGCTACATAAAATTTGAACTAAACTACAGGAAAATTTTCTTAGGTTTAGTTCAACATTCAAGAAAAATTTCCTGGAGCCAGGGTGAGACTTATTTATTCAAAGGGAATATTGATACCTCTTCGTCGAAAATTTACACTGTATATATGGGTAAGAAATTATTTTTACACGGATAATTTTGGGTCCTCTTCACAACAAATAATTCTTTAAGTTAGTGGTGAAGGGGGATCAAACTTATGATTGAGATTTTTAGTGCGAGTCTCATGCACAACAACGACCTTTTATGAGTCCCCTCAGAAATTTTGAACCCGCCACTGCCTAGAGCTTCATATTTTTAAGTCTTAGGAAATTTTTCCAAGACACTAAATCCCTGATAATTTTTCGAGGCTCAGTTCAAAGTCCTGAGAAATTTTTCCGGACTTTTGGTGGCTAGTTTTCAGAAAATTTTCTTACTTTTTAAATAATATTTACACAAAGATTTTGTACGACATAGACATATTTGGTGCCATTATAGTAGTTTTGACTCCCATAAAAAAAGTCTCATAGAAATAACCACCATCAAGAAAAATTGTTAGCGATCGCCAGAGGAAAACTCTTAGCAATCTCCAGGTCCTTACAATCAGAAAGGGCGTCCACCTAGAACTTTCATATGGGGACTAAATTTGTATGACTTTTCTTATGTTAGCAAAATTTCTAACGTGGCACTAGAAGTGGGGCGAAGTGCGCAAAAGGCCAGTTTGGCCACTGGTCTTATAGCAAAGGCCACTAAACCCAAAACATTAACTTTGAGGCCACTTTAGTTACACCCACAATAAATGAAAAATGAAAAAGACTAAATTACCCCTCATTTTATATATACAACAAAGAGTTCGTTATTCTCCATACTTTGTCGCTGCTGCTGCTGAATTCTCTTCACCAATTCTTCACGCCCCAATCTCAATTTTTCAAATTTCTTCACAAGTTTTGCTTCAAAATTGTAAGTATTCTACGTTTGAATTATACGTTATGCTGCATTACGACTGAGTTTCAACTAAATTCAATCAATGTGAACTGAATTCAGAGAAATTCGTTTAAAATTTACTAGTTTTTATACCTCGATGTGCCGTTGATGACTGAACATCAGTATCGCCATTGTCGTATTAAGTATCAGCACACTAGCACTGAAGTTTGAACTAAAATTCAGTTCATTAAGTATTTTACGTTTGAATTTTACGTTATGCTGCATTAGGACTGAGTTTCAATCTATGTGAACTGAATTCAGAGAAATTAGTTTAAAATTTAGTAGTTTTAATACCTCGATGTGCCGTTGATGACTGAACATCAGTATCGCCATTTTTGTGTTAAGTATAAGCATACTAGCACTGAAGTTTGAACTAAAATTCAGTTCATTAAGTATTTTACGTTTGAATTTTACGTTATGCTGCATTAGGACTGAGTTTCAATCTATGTGAACTGAATTCAGAGAAATTAGTTTAAAATTTAGTAGTTTTAATACCTCGATGTGTCGTTGATGACTGAACATCAATATCGCCATTGTCGTGTTATCAGCATACTACCACTGAAGTTTGAACTAAAATTCAATTCATTATGACTGAATTTCAGTGCTTAAGGGGTGAAAAGTTCATTTATAAACTGAAAAAAGCAACCTCAAGACTTTGCGATTACTTATTGGCATTGCCGTGTTAAGTACCAGCACACTAGGACTGAACTTCAGTTCATAAGACTGAACTTCATATGTTCAATCCTTATGCATATAACTTAAGTCCACATGAACTGAACTTCAATCCGCATGCCGTAAAAGCTTTTTATAAACTGAAAGAAGGAACCTCAAGACTTTGTGATTACTTATTGCCATGGTTATTAAGACTGAACTTCATACTAACACAATTCTTTCTCTGGTTTACTTATTCAATGCAGAATGGATACAGTTTTGTTTGGTTATTGCTTTCAATGGGAATTGGACAAAAGATTACAAGTACATGGATCATGAAACAAAACTTCTGCTCGTTAATGAAATGATCGAATTCAAAACTTTCATGCATAAGATTTATGAAGCAACACATTTCACTGGCACTGTCAATATATGGTTTGATATTAGAATGGACTCAAGCAGAGGAATGCTTGTAACTACAGAAGAAGAACTGAGGACATGCATGCTTTTGTTGAAGAATGATCCGACTTTCAAGAATAGTCGTTCCGTGATTGACAAGCTAGAGAATCAAACTCCTCGTACAAAAGTTTCACCCCAGGAAGGAACAATGATAATGCAGATCGACTGCATTCAAGCAATTGAAAATAATCATACTCCATGCACAGAGCTTCCACAACAAGAGGGGGGCTTGATAATGCAGATCGACTCCAACCTAGCACTTGAAACGTCTGGCATTGCTGAGACACTGCAACCAAACAATACTCAATTTCAGTCACCAGCACCAACATTTGAATGCCCTAGTAGCACACCAGCTGCCAAGAGCAAACGGAAAAAGGTCCAGGGTAAAACAGAAACAATCTCCAGCGATGATATTAACAGGAGATGTATCATCGAAAGATATAGCAGCATACTCAAGATTTGACACCAAAGAAACCATGATGAAGTGTTTTGTCAAGGTGGCAATCAAGGAGCATTTTGAGTTTAAGGTTATCATATCAAATAGAACGAGATATGAACTGAAATGGATCGATCCAAACTGTGATTGGAACATCAGAGCAAGAAGGATAAAAGATTCCTCACTGTTTAAGGTAATTAAGTTTCAGAATACACATACATGCTCCGTTGACGTTAAGAAGGCTGATAAAAAACATGCCACGTTGATATGTGAATACTTTCTTGAAAACATACGCGACAACAGAACAGAAGTTAAACCAACATTTATTGTCAACGAAATGACAAGGATACACGGGGTTGAAATAGGATATCACAAGGCATGGCGTTCAATTCAAGCAGCAAACGCATTAATTAGGGGACGACCTGATGAGCATTATCATCTCCTCCCTTCATACTTGCATGTGCTGAAAGAGAGAAATCCAGGCGCTCACACAAATCTAAAGATAGACAGTCTTAATCGGTAAGCATTTCTCAAAAATGAGTTCGATTGCTATACGGAAATTGAAAACTTTCTAAGAATTTTTTAAAATGTTTCAGGTTTATGTATATGTTTGTTGCTTTCAAGCCATCAATAGACGGGTGGAGGTATTGTCGACCAGTGATAGCAGTAGACGCGACATTTCTGAAGGCGAAATATCTAGGTGTTCTCATCATTGCTGTAGCAAAAGATGCAAATAATCAAATCTTCCCTCTAGCTTATGGGATTGCAGACTCTGAAAATAATGAAGCTTACCCTTGGTTCTTCACTGAGCTGCGAAGGACAATAGGTACTCGTTCTGAACTGGTGTTTCTATCAGACAGAAACAAATCAATCGCACATGGAATTGCACAAGTTTATCCTGATAGCCACCATGGTATCTGCATCTACCACTTTGAAAAGAATCTAAACCAAAAGAACGTGAGAACCACAGTGATAAGTCTGTTTCAAACTGCTGCGAGAGCTTATAAGCGTGAAGAGTTTTATTATTTCATGTCCGAATTAGAGGGAATGGATAGAAACACGTACAACTACATAATGGAAGAACCACCTGAAAGATGGGCTAGATCTTACTCACCGAGGCGACGATATGATATGCTTACAACAAATATAGTTGAGTCGATAAATTCTGCATTACTTGAAGCAAGAGAGTTGCCCATTTTAAGCCTTTTGGATTTAATCATTCTTAAGAAGCAGAAATGGTTTTGTGAAAGAAGAACTACTGCTCAAGAGACTTTTCATAGCTTATCAAGGTGGGCAGAAGATGAATTGAACAAGAAGATTCAACTGGCCTTCACAATGAATGTAAGTATACAGCGCCAAATATGCAATCCTAATAGTGTATAAAAAATACAGATAAAGATAGACTGAAAATTCAGGACTGTGAATGGAACTTCAGTAAAAAAAAAAAAAAGGGGGAGGGGGTTCAACCTTTTGAGGATAGCACTTCTGTACGTAACCACTGGGGGTGGAGTTCAAATACTTGTTGATACAAAATTCAGTCCATAACATTAAGCAAGTTCAAGTACAGACAGTTCGATCCTTGTGGGATTGAACTTCAGTCCATATGATTTGAACTCCAATCAGTCCATTAGAACTGTACTCATGAACTCTTCCTCTGACTCACTAATAGCCGATTTTAAATAACATCTGTGCTGACTCACAAAAGTTATTATTTTTCATTTCAAATAGGTATTCCCCATAGGTACAGCAACATTCAATGTGCACGATGAAGGAAAAAGCTTCAACGTCGACTTAAAGAAGAGGACATGTGACTGTCTTCAATTCCAGACTGATGAACTCCCATGTGTACATGCAATTGCATGCATTGAGAAAAGACGCCTGCTGAAATCTAAGTTCTGCTCAAAATGGTATACACGAGAGTTTTGGTTTAACGCATATCAAGGTGAGGTGAATATGATAGGGCACAAAAGCTCTTGGACTGTACCAGATACCGTGAAAAGCCAGAGGATAGAGACTCCTAATGTCAAAATATAACGAGGAAGAAGGAAAACAAAGAGATACATCTCGATTGCTGAGGCTGTACGAGTCAAAGGAAACAATTGTAGTCGATGCAAACTCAGCGGACATGATAGAACCTCATGCATAAATACTCCAGTAGCCCGACCCTATTCAAGGATATATAGGTACTGCTGCTTCCTTCATTATCCATAAACTTTTTTTTACTAAATATGTCCCTCCTACTAATTTGATTTTCTAACTTCTTTTAGTTTCATGAAACTGCTTGGCTGTGAATGATGGTGCAGAAATAAATGAAGATATTCAAATTGCTGATAGTTTTTATCCAACATTCAAGATAATGAAGGTATTCAAACTCTGAATGCATTGCAGTTTATTTTTTTATCTGTCTGTATGTTAATTAGTTTGATACTAGTATTTGAATTCGAAACACTTTCAGTCCAAAGTTCAAACTCATTGTTGCAGCATTGGTGAACTTGAAAAACAAAAAAAAATCTATAAAACTCACAATTTATTACCAACAAAACATAACAGACAACACAGAGATGTTATCTTATCAAGCATCTTCAACATCAGACCCACTACTAGAACTGGAACTTAAAGGTTCAGTAACATCCTGCCAAATAGTAGCACTTAAAACCACACGATCTGAGGATTCAACAACTCCAAAAAGTATCCTAGTTCCTACTACAAGATTATTACTACGGACAAACTCCCTCCATCCATTAGAGAACCACCTTTCTCTTCCCACTTTTAGGTAATTCATCCGGAAATGAGTACCACGGCAAATTACAGTTGCCGGAACATTACGTCTGGGAAGCATAATTGCCAACAATGCTGGCAAAACCTTTGCAACAAAAAAAAAAAAAAGAACTCTGTTATTTTATAATAATAAATAACAAAAATAATACTTTTGAAAGACAAAAATTGTATGAATAACTTACAAACTGATCTGATTCAGTATCCAATTGAGTCAAAACTGCATCAATGAGTGCTGCCATCTTAGAAATATAAATTATTTGGTTGTTCTCTTCAATAATAGTAAGGTCTATTTCTATTGCTATAATTATAGAAAAGATATTCTGTATTTTTGTGTGTTGTCATTTTATTTTACTGTTGGAAAAAGCTGAAGATTCTTTCTTCTTTTGTTCTGTAGTCTATCCCAACACAACTGACAGAATACATGACCCCACTAGGATTTAACTACACAGTTGACTGAATATATGACCCCAGTAGGATTTAACAAGTGCACTGCAATATCAGTCCATGAGGGGGGGAGTGAAATTCAGTCAAAAAACTGCAATTAATAAAAAAATTACATAATCCCAGTATAATTTAACAACTGCACTGCATTTTTCAGTCCATGAGGGGGTACTAAAGGTCAGTCCATTAGTGGGTACTGAAGTTCATTCAATAAGGGAAGTGAAGTTCAGTCAAAAACTGCAATTAATTAAAAAAAAAATACTAACACCATAGGAAACATAACTGTACAGAAACTGTAACAACATAGAAAACATAAACTTCTTTGACTACATTTAATGAACCATGGAAACCATAACAGTACATAAAACTGCAAAGACAATCCACTTGGCAGTTACTGATTTTTTAACTATAAATACCCCCTTTGCAGTTAAAGGAAACTACAAAATTTGTTCACTCTTCATCTGATACATACTACACAGTTTTTTTTGTCAGAAAACAAAATATGGCAGATGAAAACAACCGTGTGGAGGAACTAGGCAGTTTCAACAAAAAAATAACATCGTCTTACTATAATAGAGATGATTTTGTATGTTAAAAGAAATGACCAGAGTTTTTCTTATATTTTCATTTAATTTTTCAGTCTTTTGTGATTTTGTTTATTAACTGTGAAATATTCTTGCTTTTAGATCTTTCCAGACAATTGGAAGCAGAGACTGCCAAGTATAAATGGACTGGCATGCATAATTTGTGAGGATGGAGATGATGATGTACATTTAATGCACTTCAAAGTTGGGAGGCACGCAAGGCTGTGTAACGGTTGGAAGGCTATGCTTATTAAGAAAGGCTTCAGAATAGGTGATATGCTTCGTTTTGATCACCTATGGCACGAGATGATCGACGGTGTTCCATCTGTTGTTTTTGGTGTTTCTCTCATAACAATCAGGCTGGTGAAGGAGATGATGATGATGATGATGATGATGATTTAAGCAGTGATGATGATGATGATGATAATGGTGGAGCATCAGCAGACAATCCAATTTTAATTGAATAATTTTCTAGTAGTTGTTTGTTGTTTTACTTTATGCAGTACTGTTTGTTTTGTTATTACAATATCTATTTTTATATATCAACTTTAACCTAATTATGTTCTATATATTTGAATCTCTCATTATTAACTGAAAATAACTGAAGTAGAAGCATCCTCATGGACAGAACTTCTGTCCATGAGGATTAGAAGCTCCTTGTTTAATTAAACATAGAACTTAAGTCAACATGGAACAGAACTTCTATCATCATGGACAGAACTTCTGTCCATGAGGATTAGAAGCTCCTTGTTTAAGTAAACATAGAACTTAAATCAACATGGAACAAAACTTCTATCATCATGGACTGAAGTTCTGTCCATGAGGATTTTAAGTTTCAAATTGAAATAACTCGATTAGAAGCTCTGTCTTTAAGTAAACACAACTCATCATGGACAGAACTCCTATTTTCATGGGCTGAAGTCTCTAGCCACTTGCATTTGATTATCTTCTTTCACAGAATTAAAAAAGGCTATACTTGGAATATATGTAAATGCAAAAAATTAACATTACATTAATAATTGTTGTTACATATATAGTCGCAGAACTTATAAAAAGCTCTACACCATAGAAACTTCATACATATTCAGTTATGGAGATGGTGGTGGAACAGCAGAAAGATCAAAACGAACATGTGCTGCTATAGCTTCAATACCCTGGTTGATCATTCGCACTTGTAGCCTTTGGACGTTACGCATATGCAAAATATCATTTCGGATTTCCTGTATTGCACTCTCCTGGTCCTACATCTGACGCCTTAGGATTGCAAGCTCCCATTGTATATTATTTGGAATCCCTACTGCTACTGGTGCAAATCCTGGTACTGGGGCGAACCCTGGTGCACCTGATTGTTCTGCTTGTGGTGGTTGATTCACACTACTTTCAGACATTCTTGCACCTGAAGTTTAGAAATCTCAAAATAGAAAATCCTAAAAATAATAAGATGATAACAATTAACAGTCGGTCATGTATTTATAGAAAAAAATCAATAAAATTGTAACAGTTGCAACTTGTAGTTCAAAAAGTACAATAAAATACTAACAGTTGCAACTTATAGTTCAAAAGGCACAATAACATTTTAAAAGTTGCAACTTATAGTTCAAAAGTCACCAATCCATAACAGGTAAAATAGATATTGAACAGTCACAATGAGCGTAATAAAGTTCAATCAATGATGATAGAAGTTCAGTGCATCAATGAAGATAATACTTCTGTCTCTGAGGATAAAGCTTCAGTCCCCCATGTAGATTGAAATTGAGGGCATATAAATTGAAGTCCAACCTATATGTGGTAGAAATTCAGTCCTTGTCGTTTGAATTTCCATCCTTGGAGACAGAAGTCCTAGTGGACCGAAAACAAACACAGACACAGAGTTGATGTAAAACTTCTGTCATAAGGATAAAACTTCAGTCCATCCTGTGGACTTCAATCAATTGGAGACATGCATTCATACCTGGTGGACTGAACACAAACATACACACACACATACATACACACACACAAAAAAAAACACATAGGGGGTATAAAAAAGTTCACTCCATGAGAATAGAATTTAAGTCCTTAATGGTAAAAAACATCACTGCAACAAAAATGGCATTTACATAATTCCCTGCATAATAATCTGTTCATCTGTACATAATATCTGTTTCACCATACTTTACAAAAAAACTTTACAAAATATATTACTAGAAATTCTGAAGATAAAAACAAAAATATCTACAACTGACACATGTCTTCATTATGTTCCCCATAATCATGCTCAACAAATTCAGGTGGAGTCTCAAATCCATCCCTAGCCTTTTGCACGACCATGAGCCCAAAGCTGACAACCAAACTGCTCCCTGTATTGATGAATTTGATCTGGTTGAACCTTGTCAACACTTTTACCTCTGGTCAGTAGATCAGCATACCATATTGCAAAAGCGCCACAACTAGTCCTAAAAAATGAGGCACCAAAACAAAGAGTAAGACATAAGTAGGCAGGGGGTTATAAGTTCAGTCAACTATATCAAATTTGCACTAAAAATTGCACAAAAATGACAAGACTTACTGATCTCGTTGATTCGGTGATAGTACCCAATGGGCTTTATAGGCAGCATTGAACCTGTCGTTTTTGAAAGAATCATGTAGAAACCCGAAGTTGACATACTTGAAAAGATGTGGGAGCACAACAGCATAAGCCTTGACGTGGTCGAATTTGTCTACTAGTGGCTTCTTTCTTTTGACCATCGAATCATATACACGTATTTTCTTGTCGTGCAAATCAAAGACTGCCAAAAAGTAATGTGTCACCGTTTGACCAGGTGCTGCTTGCAATCGGCACGGAAAATACAGTTTATCAACTCCACCCCAGGGAATTGAACACCTCCGTTCCAGGCCATGAAGGTAATTGCACATATACTGTCCAATACCGTCAAACCAGATTTCATCACCTGGTCTTTTTTTGTCTTTGAATTATGACTGATAAATAGAGCACATATAACTATCAAAAACAAGATCAGTAATTGACAGTGTATGAGGAAACTGGAACAAATGGTAGCATGCCCTCTTCCTAAGATAATACATAGCAACATCGATATGGTGCAAAAAATGAACATGTTTAGTCAATACACAGAATAACGAACACGGAACAAACCAAAGAACAGAAAATGCACTAACATTATCAGTCAAAGGGTAGGCAACATCTACAAACTCCAAAAACCACTGCTTGTCTGGCTTGATTGTTTCCAACTGATATGGATTACTGTCGTAATCATTATTGCGTATACAACAAGCACGGTTGTTCCTAATTAAAAAGATACAAAATACAAAATACAAAACACAAAACACATGTTACTTTTCCATCAAGAATGAACTTAAGAATATCATAGGCAATGAAGTTCAATCTTATAGGGGACAGAACTTTGCACGTCCTTGTGGACAAAAAGTCCATGGCCTGTTGACTGAGATTCAATTCTTACAGACAGAACTTACTCCATATGCACAGAACTTCAATCCATAGGGGCAGAACTCATGGGATAAGAAGTTCAGTCCATAGGGGATTGAACTATAGGTTTCCAAATTCATCCACTATGCACTGAACTTAAAAAACTACAGACAAGAAATCATAAAAAAATACAAAGACTTACCGTTCAAGTTCAGTGTCATTTCTTTGAAATAGCAAAAAAGATTTAAACTCATCCAACACTGCTGGACTAATCTTCAAGTGGTGGAATGGACAACTACGTCTGTAATTACCCTTCCGGTCAGTTGTCTTCTTTTTAGTCCTTGTGGTATTATATGGAGATAACAACCACTGACTGGGCTTTCGGTCCCTTTTCCCCAGAAGACCTTGCTGCTCCGACTGTTCTACCTTTAGTACTTTCAGGGGCTTGATCACTTGACTTGGCAATCTCTCTAACAATCGGAACAGGCCTCTCCTGTTCCTGTGTAAGCATCTCTTGTTTACCTGCTTCATCGACCGACTGACCTTTGCCCACAACAATTCCGTCAGCCTGCTGTTCTTCATTCAGCTCCTCTTTCTCCTGTTCCTGAGTCATTACTTCTTCTTTGCCCGCTATACCGACTGACTATTGTTTGTCCACAAGACTTTCGAAAGTCTGTTGTTCAGTCAAATCAACTTCTCTTCTTGTTTGCTCAATAGCCTGGGCATTCTCCATAATAATCTTAAGAGGCATCTCCTGTTTCTGTGTGGTAACCTCTTCTTTAGGTGCTTCATCAATTGACTGACAGCCAAGAGCCTGCTGATCTTCAGTCATATCCCCATCTCTTTCAACTTGGTTACTTCTGTCAGCATTCTACATAACAACATCAACATGCATCTCCTTTCCATGCGAAATCACCTCTTCTTCTACTGTTTCGTTGACCGACTGCCCTTCTGGTTCTTCTCTTGCTCCTTGATAAATCACATCAACATTATCCATTTCAACGTCATCGGTCCTCTCCTGTTGCAGAATTATTCCTTGTTCTTTTCCAAGTTCAACCTGCTGCTGACTTTTCGACATATCTTGCTGAATTTCTTCAGCTCTTGGTGTATCTTCAGCATCACATGAACCCCCGCTAACACTTTCTTGAGTCAGTGGCAGTATATTAAAATTAGGCATATCAGGATGTGAACTATTTTTCTTCAACTTCTTCCTTTTCCTTTCATAGGTTTTTGGTTGGATGGGTGCAGAAGTTGTACCTGATTTCTCCACAATCATATCCTGAGGGAGCAAGCGAGGTGTCGACAGATCAAGCTCTCCACTTATAAATTGCAATTGAATTTCAAGCACCTCCTTCTGTGCCACAATCAACTCACCAAACATGTCTAATTCACTATCAATTTGTTCATGAATTTGTCTAGGCGTTTCATTGACAAACACACCTTGCGACGCTCCATGCAATTGTATAGCTGAATTTAGACCTGCACCACCACCACTAACTTCTTTTCTTACATCTGAACAACTTTTTGATTTCCTAACTACACTGCCTTCACTGGAGTCTTGTCTGTCATCTGAAGGAGATTTTGATTTCCCGGATACAGCGCCATGACTGAAGTCTTTTCTTACATCTGGAGGAGACTTTCTCTTCCTTCCATCACTAGCATTGCCTCCACATGAATACAAGTTTAAGGAATTACGAAAGCTGCCAGATTGTTCCTTGCCCCTTCTTCCACTAACATCTTTCCTCCAACTTCCTTCCTTTTCCTCAAAATTCTTAGCAAACTTCTTCATAAAATCCAGAACACAATCAACCTTGTTATCTACACAACGAACCTTGTTATCTACACCACGAATATACTCCCTTATGCTCCGTCACTGATTACGCATCCTCTTTCGGAATTTTATATTCACCTTCTGCAAAAACAAAAAAAAAAATCAATAGAACTGATAAAAATATTCAATTAAAATAAAAACAGAAAAAGATGAATGCACATGATACTTGAAAACTCACTTTAACAATTGCATTAACTAAATCTTGATCAAGCTCTACAACATGTCGAGCATCCTGCCTATCATCACAAGCACCCTCACCCGCATGATCATCATCCTCAGTTTCAGCAACATCATCCTCACCCGCATGATCATCATCCTCAGTCTCAGAACCAACAGCTTCACTCTCAGCACCACCATCCTCAGTTTCACCACCACCATCCTCAGTATCAGAACCATCCTCAGTCTCAGCAATATCTTCACTCTCAGCACCACCATCCTCAGTCTCAGTCTCAGCAATATCTTCACTCTCAGGACCACCATGATATATCTGAGCCCCACCAACCTCAAAATCATCACATGTATCCTCACTATCTTCAACAACTTCTTTTCCTTTTAAAAGTTTACATGCAACAACAGGTACAACAGGACCTGCTTCTGTTACATTCAATTCCACCGACCTTTTTTCTTCCTCAGACAGAACAATTGGAACCATTTTAAATTTGTCAAAACTCTATAAAAAAAAACCATAAGAAATATATTAGCACCACAGTAAAATAAGAATAAAACTTTTATATGCAGAAATAGAAGTTTTGTCCTCATGGACTGAACTTCAATTGGTACTATTTTAGAAGTTCAGTCCATGAGGACAGATACATAAGGAAGAGAAGTTCAGTACATAATGATAGAACTTCAGTAAGGCTGAAGAAGTTCAGTACATTAGGATAGAATTCAGTCCATGAGGGTAAAGAACTTAAGCAACCACACACACACACACAGAGACACAGATATAGAAACTTACATTTACAATATGAAAATGCTGATCAACCAAAGTGTTATATTGAGGATTTTTGAAACTAATAAACCTAACCATCCTTGAGAAGCCATGACCATTATATGTACAAAAGTTAGAACGAAGTGTTGGAAATAAATCCAGAAACCAAGCGCATAACACAAACGGGAATCCCAGCAATTTACACCACTTTTAAGAGGTCTCATTGCAGAGTTAACTAGTGCTTCAAAACCCGCACTGCCCCAAGGATAAACTCTACACAGATCCTCGTTGTCAATGATATCCAAGTAATGCACTTCAACCAAGCTTGTTTTTTTGTTAGAACACAAAATGATTGACTGAAAAATATAAAACTCTGCAATCTTCACTGCATCATCTTCATCAACCAGAGATGCCGTGGTCATTGATACTAAAAATTTACGAACGTCTGACGCCTGAAGATTGCTTTTGCCACGAAAGTACTGCTTCAGAAGCCTCTGATCCATATTTATAGCAGGTCCATCAAACAATTCCTCACGGTTTGCAGAAAACCTCAAACCAGTGTAAACATGATATTCTTCGAGACCAAAATGGATGAGATGACCAAAAATATTAAACATAATCTATTCGGATCACTGCTCACAATACGTGACAATAATAAACAATGCAGTAACCTCATAGAAGTTTTGTACGACTGCAACTTCAGAAAGCTTCCAAACACACCATCTGAAAGCTTCTTACGCTGTGCTTTACTGAAATTTGAAATGATATTATCCAAATTGGGCTCCCCCTGCCAATATGCATTCATGTTGAACCAGCGGTCAAATGGATACACTAGATTCCCTTCCATTCCAGCATCCATATTGCAAAAAGCTAACAAATAAAAAAAAACTATCAGTCACACATACAAAATAAACAAAATACAGGTTTGAGAATACACACAGACACACGCACACACACAGAAGTTCATTCCCTAGTGGGCTAAGAACACACACACAGTCACACACATGTGGGGTGTACACTTCAGTGCACTAGGAATGGAGCACACACACACACGCGCGCACGCGCACACACACACAGACAGAGTCGCACACATATGCTGGGGTGCACTTCAGTCCACTATGAATGAACTTCCATCCTTGGAGATAGAAGTACAATCATAGTAGGCTGAGAGCATACACTGAGTCACACACATATGGGCGATAGGCTTCAGTCCACTAGGAATGAACATCTGTCCTATGTGGACTGAGCATACACACATACATAAGTTCTTGGTGCTGCACCAGCTATAGGCAGCTTGGATCAGGGTGCAATGTACACTAAGTTCAGAGGAAACCGGGGAAATCAAAAGTTCAAGAGACAGGCAAAGAATTTGTACTGTGATTTCTGCAAACTGACTAAATGGCGGCTGGAAACTAAATGCCTACCCTCAAGATTACAAGAAAAGAAAAACTGGTCCTTCTGCTTATAATGTGCAATCAGAAAGTGAAGATATTCCTTCACAGATTGGAAAGATGAGTCAAAACTGGAAGCTGCACTATTCCAAGCGTGTTCAATGAAGCGCACGCTTCATGTGCTGAAGCGTGAAGCGACTGAAGCATGAAGCGAGCACTTCAGTGAAGCGACTGAAGCATGAAGTGAGCGCTTTAAGCGATGAAGTGACCGCTTTTTAAAACACTGCTTTCTACCTAATGGTGACATTGTGACACATACTGGCACAAGCACCATCTCAAAGCAAAAAACACAATATGTGTCACAAACACACACACACACACACAGAGACAGAAGTTCAGTCCATCACACACACAAACACATACAAAAACACACACACACACACACACACACACTGAGTCACACGCATGGGGAGAGGGGGAGAGGACTTCAGTCCACTAGGAATAAACTTCAATCACTAGAGACAGAAGTTCAATCCTAGTGGAACTTCAATCCATCACACACACAAACATAAATTCAGTCAATCTCACACACACACACACACACACACACACACACACACACACACACACACAGAGAGACAAACACACACACGCAAACACACATAACTTTACTACACACACACATTACGGAAAAAGTAACTACTAAATACGAAAAAAACATACAAATTTAAACTTAAATAACGTTACTTAACTTAACAACCACATATTTCACAAAAAAAAAAAAAAAAAAAATCGTATACGAAAAGAGAGAAATGTTATACCTGCGAAAATGCAAAGGTGAAGAGAGAAATGTAATTCAACGTACGTAATGCAACTGAGCAAACGAAGTGGTTATGTTTGCATGAAGATTCAGTGAAGAAGAATAGTTAAAATGCATGAAATGACCGGTTAAAATGAAGAAGAAGGGTTTTAAAAACCCCTGTCAATTCAGAAAAGATGAGGGGTAATTTGGGCTTTCATATGCCCCAGTTAGTGTACTGCCGCAAAAGTGGCCTCTAGTGTAAAGCTACTGAAAATAGTGCCTCAAACTAAATACCAGTGTTAAAAGTGGCTGCTGGGCGAAATTTTTACCTAGAAGTGTCCTATTTCTCTAAATAACCCAATTTTTACCCGAATGATCCAGTGGTCCTGAACCGAATCCACAAATCACCGACCCTTTTTCATTTTGAAATGTATAGCAATACAACAAATCCCGCTCAAACCCTCATTTCAAAAAACGCTCCCCCTTCTCTCTATCCCCTTCATTCTCTCTCTACAAAATATCTTCTCCGTCGTCGAATCGGAGAAATTCAAACTAGAAATGGCTGCACATATAGGAATGATGGATTCAGCATACTTCGTAGGCAGATCAGAAATCCTCTCCTGGATCAATTCAACACTTCACCTTAACCTTTCTAAAGTCGAAGAGGTAAATTTAAATTTGAAATACTAATTTCTGAATCATTTATTTGAATTATTAAGTGTTTGATTTTACGCATAGGCGTGTACTGGAGCGGTTCATTGTCAGCTAATGGATGCGGTTCACCCAGGGTTAGTCCCAATGCACAAAGTCAATTTCGATGCGAAGAATGAATATGAAATGATTCAGAATTACAAAGTTCTTCAAGATGTATTCAACAAACTCAAAATTACCAAGGTTCAATTATTTTTAAACTATTGTTTTATTTAGATTCAGTTTTATTCCTTATTTATTAATGTACTGATTTGCTTTCTGTAGAAGGTTAGTTAGGAGTCGAAAGATTTCTGTTATATTGGCATTAGTATTATTCAGATATACTTATATTATTTCTTATTTTATTATTAATGTATTTCTTTTTTGTAGAATGTCAGTTAGTTGTCGAGCGATTATGTCTAAATTATAGTTTTATTTAGATTCAGTTTTATTTCTGTTTGACGTTTGCTGTTTACCTCGGTTATATATACTTTTTAATGTCCGTGTATCCTGTACAATTGTGTTTTCATATTGATTTCTTTTTTCTTTACAAACTTGTATTTAAAAATATCATTCTTTAGCCGAAGGTATATCAGAAATAGCCTCTCCACTGGGGTAAAGTATGCGTACATCTCACCCTCCCCAGATCCCCATCTGTGCGATAAAACTGCGTATGTTGTTGTTTTGAGATTCATTTTTATCCTTATTTATTATTAATGTATTTGCTCTGTGTAGAAGGTTAGTTAGTAGGCGAGCGATTATTGTTGTATTAACATTAGTATTATTCGGATATATTTTGTTTTTTACTCTTCGGCTTATTGCTATTGGTGTTTTCTGTCGGTTATCTTTGTGTTTTGCGTCACCATGGTTTTTCAATTGTGTTTTCTCTTTTTAAACATGTTTTCAAATAATATTTTCTTTAGCCAAGAGACTATCGGAAACAGCCTTCCCACCAAGGTAAGGGTCTGTGTACATCTCACCCTCCCCAGACCCCACTTGTGGAATAAAAAAGGGAATGTTGTTGTTGCTGCTGCTGCTTTGTTTTGTTATTTAGTGCTAATTTTTTCATAATTAATTGATCTTTAATTCTGTATCGTGACCGGGAGTTCAAATTATTGATTCTTCTTTTTGGTACTTAGATCATTGAGGTGAACAAGCTGGTGAAAGGAAAAGCTCTTGATAACCTGGAATTCATGCAATGGTTGAAGAAATACTGTGATTCCGTTAATGGAGGCAATTTACAGAGGTAAAACAATTTTTCAACCTTCTGTTTCTGCTTCGTGATTTTTGATTTATTGTATGTTTGGGCTGAGACATTGTACCTCCCGTTATACTGGATTAGGGGGGAAACTGTAACTTAGGGCTGAGAAATTGTGCACAAAATAGGCCATTAGAAGTTTTGGAATAGGTAGAGCGGGTCAAATTGGGAGAGTGACAATGGGTTGTGTCCATGAAAAGAGTATTGTCTAAGGCTTGGTGGCAAGGTTAACATGTACATCTGATGGTAGGAGATAGCAGGCACCCCATGGAATTAGTTGAGATGTGCCTAAACTGGCACAGACACAATGGTTATAAAAGAAAAAAAAAAACAGAAGAAAAAAGAGTATGAACTAAGCTGCACAATGTTTTCTGGTGACAAATTGAACTGTGATGCAGGTTAACATATTGTGTGTTCTAAATTCTAATTCATTTGTTTAGTCTTTGTTTAGTTTGCTTTATTTTGTTGTGTTTTTCATTTTTCAATTTTCCTGATTTGCAGCTATGCAAGTGTTTTCGTAAATAACTGAATAGAATCTTTGGCCTGCTGTTTTAGGGCTATGTCTTCATTCTATCATTTTCTTCTCTTTTATCTTTTGATAAAGCTCTCTTATGTTATTTCAGCTTGTAATGCAGTCCAAATAAACCAATCTTTTGGATTGATTGATTTAATTCTCAAGTGATTATCACTTACTCAATCTGTTAGCGCTAGAAGGTGTTAGCCATGTTACACTTTTCCAGGTCAAAATTGACAACCCCTATTCTACAACAAAGGAACATCCATGTACTAACTGGAAAAGAAAGTGATGAGCTTTTAAATTCTAAAACGAATGAAACATAATGGCAAGATGAGATTAAACTAATCACTATCTACTCCTGGTGTTGCTGCATGATATTGTAGCAGCTGTTTCCTTTTTTAATTCTACTATCATTAACCATGTCCACTATTGTTGCTTAGACCATTTTAACTAGTTTTCACAATAAGTCAGATTCTTCATGAAAGTTCCAACCCGTACGAATCGGAAGCTCTCAATTAATTTTCTGCTTTTGTAAAACCAATTAGTTGGTGTTATGTTTTGGTCATGTTAGTATGTTTTCTTTTGGTCCTCTGTTTTCTAGGAGTCTTTTAATCATGTCAGAATTTATATGCAAGTCGAAGATATAGTGAACCTGTACTTTTTAAGTATAGTTTATTCTGTATAACATTGGTTTGATGTGAACTTTAATGGAGTGACATGGTCAATGAGGATTCATATAACCAACGCAAATTTGCTTTGGATTGAGGCGTCGTAATAATATTATTGCTTGTTGCTTTGTTCTATTCACTACAATTTTCTTGGCATTACAGTTAACTGTTATGCAAAGACCTTTACCACCCTATATTGTTGAGACTGAATGATAGTCTTCAAGGATTTCAACTTGAATTAGTTGGGGAATAGCAAACTGCACCTGTGCTTGAAAAGAGTAGTGGGTCTCAAGTCCAAATAAAGGAAAAGGGTCGTGGTACGTTGACAACTGAAACATATCAAATTTTAGTGAACCTTTATACTAGTGAATGTGTTGGGTTGTGCTCTCTTTAGCATGTGCTACATCACAGATCCGATATAGTGTTAGTTGGGCAGGGAGTGTCGGAATGAGATGCACTTAAGGCGGCTTAGATATTTGCAGATTCATGTACCAAACCACACTAGTTTTGGATTGAGGAATAGTTTTAGAGTTAGTTGATTTTCATATAAAAATTGCAAGGTACCACTACCCTAATACTACTTTGTGTAAAATTAATGTATTCCCTTCCATTTTTAGGTTTCTGCCTTCAATATATTGAGGATTAGCTCAATCTTTTAGTTGACTACCCTGAGGCATGCATTTCACTGAGATATAACTTTGTTTTTAACAGTCCAAATACCTTAGGAACTTGCTTAATGGAGAGATGTTGTTTCTTTTTCTGATATAAATATAATTGTCAGTTACAATCCTCTTGAGAGAAGGGAAGCATGCAAGGGCGCCAAAGAAGTCAACAAAAGATCTGCTCCTTCACATACTACAGCAAAAAAGGCCTCAACTGCTCCAAAGCATGCCGCTCATAATGCTCGAAGAAATGATGTACCTCATGTAAGCACAAGTCAATCTGGTAAGGTATCCAGACCTTCTTCGAGTGGAGGAGCATCAACCAATTCTGAATCCGAACGTAGTGCATATGAACAACAGGTAGTACAAAAAATTCAAGATGTTTGTTATTTTTGAACCACTGATGGCTTATCACAAAATTCATTGCAGATTACAGAACTGAAGTTACTAGTAGATAGTCTTGAAAAGGAAAGAGACTTCTACTTTGCAAAGCTGAGGGACATTGAAATCCTGTGCCAATCAGAGTCTGAAAACCTCCCTGTACTACACCTAACATTCTCTTATCTTAAAAGTTGGTACAAGCCTTCTTAAGTATATGAAAGAAGCAAACTAAGCATATTCATTTTTGGTTTTTCCTTTTATAGGCGCTTGCAGTGAAGAGGATTCTGTATGCTGCAGATGATGATGCTACAGTTGTTGCAGATGCTCAAGCTATGATGTCTGAGAAACATCAACAGGTTGAGACTTTGAGTTGCATATCTGAAGAGGCAGAAGAAAGGCTGAGGGTAGACACTCAAAAGAGAAAAAACATACTCAATCTTGACGTTGATCTAGCTGCCAGCAACACATTGTCTCCTAAGCAAAGGGTTTCTGATGCTTCTGATGTCCATTGCAGTGGATCACCACTTGTGACATATTGATCAACTTTTTATCTGGGATACATAACTTGTTCTATCTGAGTCGTCAAATAATCCCTGCTACCGTCTTTGTTACTCTAAAATGTTGTCAGAGCACACTTCACCTACTGAACAATATATTACGAAGATTAATATTAGTATACCCATTGGAGTATATCAGAGCCCCGTCTGGTTTGTCTGTTTGCCTTGATCGTACATCTTTGTCCTACAGCAACTATTGGCAAATGGCAACTGTGCCGGTTGCTCTGTAGTCACTGTATTGTAATGCCAGACCTTGAATCATTTTGCTTATCATGATTTCCGTGGTTTAATCAATTCTAAAGTTGATCTTGGCTCTGGTATTTGGTGTCTGAAAATATTTTAATATCTAACATGAAGTAAGAATTGACTGACAATATCTTATCACAAAATTTAGTGTGGGTAGTAAAATCAAATTGAACTGATCTTTTTGCCTATTTCATGTGGCTTTAGCTAATTCGTTTTAGTACCACAACAAGGAATTTCGCTATACTGACTGTTTAAATGTGTAATTATCTAACTTTTTAAACTTTTGGTTTAGATAGTGTGCATAAAAGTGAATATCACAGAAGTCTTGGTTCAACTTTTTTGGCCTTTTATTCCCAAAATTTACTTATTTACTTGGGCAAATAAAAATAATGACAGATGCACGTTAGGGTGCTTTGAAGGACTAGATATGTGCCTCTATACCGATATACACATACGCAGCAGAGACCCATATGAATGGCGCCCTTTGGTATGATTTATGTTGATTGTCTCTTGATCAATTCATAATATTACAATGAAGTTTGAACATAATAACGTGCAGGAATGCAATTTAATTTGAACTTGATGACATGAATTAATGTGTATGTATCCAGACGTCGACTTAGCCAACAAGATTAGAGTCATCAGATTTTATTTTTCTATGAACTTGAGGGATAAATAAATTATTACCAAAGAATATAATTGGAGAGAAAAAGTCTGTCCGCAATTGAAACGAAGTGTCCGCTTCCAATATCTGGCTAACCACCAATTCACATCTTAAACAGCCTTAAAGTTAGGATAATTTGACAAATCACCTGGGGCTACAGTTAAAATTCGTTGCTATCTAATAAATCCGTATTTACAATTTGGAATATGAGCTATCATTGTTCCTGAATAAGAAATCCGTAAGAGCTACAATATGAATTCATCAGCCAATAAGGTAAGAGTTGAAGATCCAAATTACTCTTTCATGTTTTGTCTATCAAAAAATGGAAATTCTATATCATATTCTGTTCCACATTTTTTTTTTTAACAAATCATTACATTGCCAGGGTAACGAGGCAGGGAATACACAAAGCCAAATGGAAAGAAGGGTGGAGACAACGGATTATCAATCATCAGTGGGACAAATACAAGAACAAAGGCCTGTGGAAGTTATTCACCAGCCACAGCCTCAGTCTAATACTAGTGGTGGTGTATTAGCTAATGCTGCTGCTTCTGTTGCATCGACCCTTGAGTCTGCTAAGAGAGCCATTTCACGGAAATAACTCTATAAAGTTGTGTAATTTTGTTAGATAGCTGTTCCTTGTTGAACGCTGCAATTCAATATAGTCCTTTACAAGGTTTAAAATAGAAGAATGTAGATTTCTTGTGTTTTATTTTCAGATCTCTCACGGGTAAAAATAAAGATCTATATATATATATTGGGAGATTCAACATAATATTTGAATAGAAGGATGGTTGCCCTGCAATAGTCGTTCTCCATTTTATACTTCTGACTCGAGCTGCTAACCTATTGATTGGATGTGTCCATATTTTGGTCCTTGGACAAACTTGAGGATTCAACTAATAGTATTTCTTTAGTACCATGCGATCGTTACAGTAAATATTTGGATAACTTCAATATACTCATTTTAGAGATAACAGAATGCTTGAATTTCAAGATAGGATTGAAACAACAACATACCCGGTATATTCCACAAGTGGGGTCTGGGGAGGGTGAAATGTACGCAGACCTTACCCCCACCAAGGCGGAGAGGCTGTTTCCGATAGACCCAGGCTAGGACAAGATAGGATTGAATGTTCTAATAATTTTCTTGTTACACATGGTCTTATTTCCTTTACAATATTCACAATCAAACATACATCGTCAGTTCTTGAAAGATCGAATGCTAGATGACGTGCATAATATAACCTGTCCTCTTTTTGAAAAGCTAGCACTCAAATCTCAATAGAAAAGATTAAAAAGTTGTTGTGCATTGAGTTGCCACGCAATAGGTGGACAATTAATTTTAGTGGCTAAAGATTAAAGTACGATTCTTTACTTCTCATGCAAGTATACGATTAACCTTATATACAGTGCATAATAGAACTTACATACTATAGAACCAGTACTTTTGACAAATAGTATTGTTTTCTGTATAATTACAATAAGTAAAATTTCGCTCGTGCTAAGAACTTTAGATAAAATTTAAATCATGGATGGAATGCATTTAGATTTATTGAAAAGGAAACTTGCTTTTAGGAAACGAATCAGGTGCCTTCTAACCAAAAGTGAAATAGAATTTTTGCACCCTTTATTTTCTCAATCCTTATCAGAATCCTATTCTTCTTTTTTTCCCCTTTATGATTCAGAAAATGCGATTTATTGTTTGTATTCAGGAACTTTGATCAACTCTTTCATTGAGTATTGGGCCTATTAGGAAATTGTGATCAAACTATAGTCAATTCTCTGCACAAGTAGCTAGAGGTGTGTGTTACACAATTTGTAGAATAATGGGTATGGCACTATCCAGGTTTGTAAAAATGCTATTTGCCAAGAAAGAAATGAGAATATTGATGGTAGGACTCGATGCAGCTGGTAAAACAACCATCTTGTACAAGTTAAAACTTGGGGAAATTGTCACAACTATTCCCACAATCGGTAATTGTTGTCTCACCTCTATCTACGTTTGCTAGGTTACTAAATTTTCTACACACTGTCACAAAATATAAATGAAACTCTATCTATATATATCAGGATTTAACGTGGAGACTGTAGAATACAAGAACTCGAGCTTCACAGTATGGGATGTGGGTGGACAAGACAAGGTATTGAATATGTTGATACTTAAAAATCACAATCAAATCAAACTACGTGGTTAATCGAGATGTCTATTTTGTAACGTCTTACTATTAATTTTATAGATTCGGCCACTATGGAGGCACTATTTTCAAAACACTCAAGGTCTAATATTTGTGGTAGATAGTAATGATCGAGATAGAATTACAGAAGCCAGAGATGAGCTTCATCGAATGCTTAACGAGGTAATAAAATAACTCATACTATTGAAAATTCCAAGTATGGTCAATTGATAGATGATTCAATCCTTGATAAAACTTTATATATGTCAAATAGTAATTAGTGTAATGTAACATGTTGTATGCCTTTGTTTTATACTATTAGTGATTTAGTGTGTCTAAGTTAAAATCATATATTAACTTGAAATGATTTATGCAGGGAGAATTGCGAGGCGCCACAATTCTTGTTTTCGCCAATAAACAAGACCTTCCAAATGCTATGAGTGTTGCAGAAATTACTGACAAACTTGGCCTGCATTCACTCCGGCAAAGACGCTGGTACTATATATATTTGGTCTATATTATCTACTCCATTTTTTAAGGTTTTTGTATTTTTAAAAAAGATGGACTTTTAATAACCTTAGTTATAAAAGTATTTGTCTAAACTATATATTTTATGTCTCTTAATAAACGTCTAAATTAATTAACACTATAAAGGTTGAAAAAAAGTACAAATGAATGTTTTTGTTTTTCCAAAATGTTAATCATTTTAAAAGAAATTTAATTTGTCAAAACGACTAATATGTTGGACTCGTGGGAGTAAAACATAACCTTAAGCTAATCTACGTCTTTTAGGTACATCCAGAGTACTTGTGCAACATCTGGTCAGGGACTCTATGAAGGTCTTGATTGGTTGTCAAATAATATCACTGCCAAGGCAAGTAGAACATTTTGGCCTTTTTATCTCCTGTTTAAACATTTTTAACCAAAAGAAATCTGCTAACTGTAATTTTTGCTTTGTTATATCATCATTGCAGGCATAAATTCATTGCTACATCCAGCACAAGACTATAAATCCAAACGCGTTGTTTGAATTTAATACTACATGCTATAGTATCAATGGCTATACATTGTGATGCAAGAGTTACGTTTTATAGTTACAAACCTACAGTGTTAAATGGCGATGTCCATTTTCATTGCTCAACTGTTTAATTTGTACCTTTTGTATATGCATGATTGGATTTATCTTTAGAATGTACCCATATATTATTGATAGCACCCTTTTATAACAAAAGTTTATATAAAAGAATTTTTAGTGATGTGTATTTACTTACTTAAAAACAGTGGATCCGAAAATACGCGTGATTTTATTTAGTGAATAAATGTGAGAACTACTAGCATATCTGTATTATCGTGAGTGATAATTCATGATGTATCCAATGCATGATAGCCCCCTATGTTTATTTCCATTGTCTGCAGAGTATATTTATTTTTAAACCGAGGCCTTAATTAGTTCATTCCCCTGTGAGCTGTCTTGTTGACCTAACTATATTAAGCTTGGAACAATAATAAGGTATAGCTATTGACCACCCAAAATTTGTATTAAAAGAATGTACTGCATAGACATATATACGATATCAAACTGAAACATAAATGTAAAGGAAACTGTTAACCGTATATTGCAAAGCTTCAATAACACTAAGACTTAATTCCTATAACAACTATACATCTAAAAGAAAAATATGATGAGACCATAAGCTAAAGGCTCTAAGTATTTACTTGAAAAGAGTCGGTCATTTGGTTAACCTAACGACTGGGATAGATCTACGAAAAATCGCATAAGATTTTACTGTACTAAATAGGGTACAAATCAAAATGGACACCAAAAAGAATTGATTGAGGAGTTGTATGTATGAACTCTTCTCCTCCCCTAAACTTTTACATATATAGTCATGGCGAATCGATAGGACTCGCCATGACTTTTGTCATTAGAACTTTAATGGACGTATTTTATACTAAAGTCTTGGTGATGAACAAGATTTTGCCACCACAAAGTCATGGCGAATCACCACGACTCGCCATAAAGTATGTCACCAGGAGTTTTCTTCCACCTTCTGATGCACGGGGCTTAAAGTTAAATAATTTTTTAAGTGGTTTGTCAAATTAAATAGCGGTACTGCAAAAATATCCCTTTAGAGTTTAGAAGGAGTGATCTTGTTTACTCTAACTTGTAAGGACGTACGTTGAACAATATAATTGCGGAGAAGAACCATATCAACAGCGCAGGGCCATGTTAATGAGTCGTATGACACTTGTGCACAATTAATACTCTTTCTTTGGTCATAGCTAAAAACATACAAGAAGTGCATTGGCTTTGTTTGGTCTTATTTTTTGCAAGGTCTTATAGTACAGAACATGAAAAACAGCCAACTTCTCTGAGAATTTGACTACCCCTACCAGGAAAACATTTGGTTCTCAACCTGTTTCATAAGGGTATTAATAGAACAAAGGAGTACTAAGGAATTGAATAGTTTCTCACATATGATATAAGAAGCAAACTTCACCCTTAGCTGTTCCCAACCATATTTTCTCGTCTGTTTGATCACATGAATTCTGTGGCTTCACTGTTTTGCCTTTTTCATCACCTGTTTCTGATTGTCCAATGTTTTGTTTTTTTATCATCTAGTCTTAATATAGGGGGTTAGCTTAAAGTGGATGAAGACAAAGAACTGATTAAAATGAGAATAATTCTACTAAACAACACGAGGAAAGGGCCATGAAGCTGCCTAACTTTTAATTTAGCAGTTTACCCTTTTCTTGATTATCCTATAATGAATACAGAACCATGTATGTAGTATGTCTCCTTGCTTTTAACACTGGATTATTTTGCACCCTTTAATTCGTTGGTGATTTTTAATATCCTCTTTATTGGGTTTCAAGATTCTCATCTGTTTTGCCAACATATGATGTATGGTAGGTTCCACCTTGGACCATTGTTTCCAAAGCTATGACATAAATATTGTATTAGGTATACCATCACAAAGCTTTTTTTCTTTTTTCTTTCAAATAATAATGATATCCGGATTAGCGTACATGCGCATTAGCTATTCCATTAGAGACCTGCTATCTTCTACAACATATGTATCAAGTAATTATGTTCACTAATACATAGAAAAAGTAGGAAAAATCATTTACGAGTAATATTTTTTGACTTTGCCATAGTTTGAAATCCAATTTTATATGTTTTTCACCCATTTAATTGATGATTATGCCACGCTGTTAGATGTTATACCAAAAACAAAAGGAAAATCCAAAAATATAGACATAGTCTTCCCAACTCAACCTCTTGGTCTCTCCTCACAAGAGGACCCTACTTGTGTAGATTCAAATTCTATTGAAACTAGCAAATAGTTAACCAACACCTTTTGTCTCGGCCTCACATCCATTTTATGGAAATATTCAAAACCCAAACTTATTTTTCTTCTAGTGAAAATATCATGTAAAGTGAGACATCTTAATAATTATCCTTACGCCTTACTATAACAACCAAGTTTTTGTTGGAGCGATTTTTCGTTATGTTATAATACTAATATGCTTTAAAGAAATATACGAACAAACAATGTTATTATAGAGAAATGTAACCCTACCTAGAAGTATATTACAGATGGAAAAAAGGGGCAAAAAAGAAGGAAAAAGAAAAAGAAACTCTACCATCTAGGGGTTTGCCTGAGTGCCAGCGGGGTTTACTCCTAGAGTAGTGGTCAAACTGGAAGGTTTAACAGACATCATAGTATTATTCTAGAATTATTGGGTGGACCCAATTGAATTTGTTCTTCCACTAAAATAACACTGCTGCTTCCTAACGAATCATTATGCTGACCTTAATGGGTCATTTGGTTTTCGGAACTAAATAAGTGAGATATGCTACAAATTTGGGATTACAGTAATTTCGTGATTATAATCTGAGATTAACAATCCCACCTCCCATGCATGATTAGATAATACCATGAATGTGGTATAAAAATTGTCTCATTTTAACTATCTCGCCAATCAAATATGAGATTAATGTAATCACAAATTTAATCCCGAAATTATTAGTCTAATCCCACCAATCAAACGACATCTAAGAGTATTAAAACATAACGACTTAAATAGCTGATTAAAAGAAATCTAAAAGGCCAGAACTTGGACCCACAGATTGGTCACATACGTGACAAAAATTGTATTTTCGCTAGTTCTGCTGCTTAAAGGAATTGCACGTTCGACTTCAATAATTGTACCTTGAATGGAATCACAGATGAAATATGGCAGCTAGAAATCAATTTAGTTGTCACATCAACCATTTTTAGCATACGGTGGTGTCGTAATAACTCTATCCACCAAAAGCTAAATGGATTAAAAAAGTCATCTAGTGTTTTGTGTCTATGCTGAGATTTGAACTAGTAGAAAGAAAGCAATTTGAAAAAATAAAACAAGACAGCAATACTATTACTTATAATTGACTTTAAAAAAACCTGATAATTGTTGGAAAAATCGACGATTCGAAAAATTGAATTTTTCCTTAAAATAAGACCTTTAAACACGAGTCCCTCTTAAATCAATGTGAAATAATAGTACTAGTAAGCCTAGACCTAGTAGTTAGCACTAGTTTCTTTGACTTCATCTCTTTGTTTTCTCCCTATCTGCACCTCATTGCCCAATGGACCCTTTTTTCTGAATTTGTAACAATGTATATACACTAGACATGAACACCATTATGCAGCTAAACAGTATGCACAATAAGCTTGCAGTAAATGGATTACCATCTAGACAAAGCACACATAAACTTCTCGATCAAAACAAAACAAATTAAAATACATAGTAGCTAAAGAGTTTTTATTATTTCCTTGCTAAGCATTGCTACAAAACCAGTGATAAGTATCATATAGGGACAGTGATCTCAAATGTTGCATCTCCTATTAGTCCTATTAGCTATAGGTGAACAAGAGCATGTATGAATGCTTCTTTGTTTTTTCAAAATAAGGTCAAATCTTAGGAGAAAAGTCTAAGCAACAACTACAAAAATCACTGGCCGACAATCTATTCCTGCCCTCGAGACATATCTCAACATTCTAATTTAATATACTAAGTTCAGGAGCACATAGTCCACTGCCAACCTGTCCTACTTTGAAAACATTTATCTGTTTTTTGAGAAATCAGATAAACTTAGGACATCCATCTCTATCTATGATCCCACATCAAGAATCAGATCAAGTTATAGCTACTGCATAATCAATCTTTGATATACAAGGGTGTCTTATAATCAATAAGGATATCGCAAAATCATAATTCATCGTTGACAATGATCATATTCAATATAATTTAGCAGCATAGATTCAACTCAAGGGAAAACTCCACCAAAACCCTTTCACAACCATCCGAGGGGGTGGAGTTGATGTTCACATTCGTCTAAACGTTTCAACAGACGAATAAAGTCCAGTAAAACATAACGGAACATCAGAGCATTGTGCAATTGCATTTTAAGGGAACATGCCAAAAAGGGGGAGACCATATAGTACCATCGCCGAAATACTAGATAATCCAGACAACAAGATCTCAACGAGGACTACTACCAACAACAACAGAAACAGTACTTAGCGGAGCCAGTGTCATTCGCTGATCTTGAGTTTTGTTTCTCTTATACTGAGGTTCAGGTGAGGATGATATTGAAGATGTTACTGACCAAGAATCATTAGAGCTGTCGCAACTGAAATATGCATCGATAACACCACTAGGACTGCCAGGCACTGATTGATGTTTGCGCTTGAGGCTTTGGCAGAACTTGTAGCTAGAATTGCCCATTAGCTCTACAATAAGATCATGGCATTCCTCAACACTATCCTGTTTATTGATCAAGAACTTTAGTGATGCAATAGACTCAATTGCTAATCAAGTTTAGACATTAAGAACCCAGAAGATGCTCATTAAATTGAAAAGAATGACTACCTTTCTGACTTTAAGAACATCCATTAGCTGATTCTGGTATTCCATTGCATTACAAGGCTCAATCTCATTGATCACAAAGAACATCACAGCGGTTGCAATAACAGATGGAGGATAATGCAAGAGCCTTGAATCTGTATTCGGTACGTATAATTTGATAAATCAACCAATAGATTTCACCATAGAACGAAACATCTAATTCTGTTTCACCAAATCAACAGCCTAAATTCAAAAGCAAGTTAAATTTCTCACCAGTGATAATACCAAGAACGACCCGTTCACATCTCCTAAGAAAATCCAAATGTAGATTGGTCATGAATCCAAATCTCCTCATAATATGATCAATAAAAGACAATGGTGTCACAGGATTCATTTTCCATTTAAGAGTTGAAAGCACCAAGAGTTCCATTCTCATTATAGTCTTTGCCTCAAAAACAAATCTTGAATCAGCCACCTAAACAATAAAAAAACAAAACACATAAACATCCACTAAAACAACATTAACACAAACACCACATTACACATTTCAACAACATAACAACATAAGTACAACATACTTGTAAGTCTAACAAAAGGGGCACTTGTGTTTCTTCAACTTTAGCAGCAATAGAAAGACAAGCCACAGCAACAAGTTGACTCATCCAAGGCTTATCTTTTTGAAAACAAAGTCCACAAACAAACCTATCAAAATAGTTTACAGCTAAAACAGCAGTCATAGCATTAAAACCATAATGCTCAACAACTCTCAACATCCAATCTAAACCCTCTTTTCTAACATTTACTAAAACCCCATCTAACCTTAATAAACCATCAAAAGATTCTTTTTTTTCCTTAATTAAAAGATTAACAACCTCATCATCTTCCCAAAACATATCACATTCTAGTAATAATAAAGGTTCAATCTTTTTAACATTTTCTTGTTCTAAACATGACCATTCACTTAAATCATCTTCCAAGAAGTGATTTTCCTCACAGTAAAGGGTATCAAGAACTGAAAAGATTGGATTTTGGAGCTGGCTATTTATTGAAAAAACCATCTTGAGCTGGCTATCTTTTAAGGGAAGCCAAAACTCAATCTTGGACACAGTAACAACATAGTATCTTTATGTTATGTGTTATGCTTTTTTGTTTCTCTTTCTAAAAGAGAGAGAAGGGGAAGAGGCAAAGGGAGTAAAAGGGTAACCAAAGAAGTAAGCAGAGGAGGGGATTTTATCTGTAATAGCTTTCACGCCTGTCCTTTTTTTTCCCAAAAAAAAATGTGTATCTTTTTTTACAGCTATATATGTTTACTTTTTGTATAATATAGGAGTATGTATTTATTTTTCAAAGGGTTTTTGGGGTAGGGTGTTTGCCGCGCAGGGAAGAGGTCCATATACAGTCAAAATTCGTATTCTTAGTAGTAATTTCCTTCTTTGTGTTAGGTCCATAGAGACGGAGTCAGGATTTGAAAATTATGGATACGAGATTTTAGTTATTATTATAGATTATTGGGTTATAAATTACTCCTAATAATTTGTATATGTTTCATGAATTTTTTTAGGGTAAATACAAGGTTTGGACAAAAATTACTGGATTTTGTCGAATCCATAACCAACTCTCTAGATCCGCCCCTATACACCATCTCATAATATCGAGTCTTGGAAATAATATCGTTTAAGATGTGTATTTTTAAATTTTTTTCATTATTTTCGAGATAGAGGAATAGGATGGGTGCATGGAGATTCATACCCCTATCAATATGGTGGAAGTATAGGATGTTCACCACTGAACCAACCTAAATTCCCAAGATGTGCATTTTACACTTGGTGAGACTTTTTTTATGAAATTTTATAGTGAGGTACTAAAGCTAATACTGAACATCGAGTAAGAAAATAAAAATTAAAAAAAAAATACCTCTTTGCTCTAAATATGTACCATGAACCTAGATATACATGGCATATCTAACTCTTCACCACAAATCACTCGGATATAATAATATTTTGGGCCCAATCATAATATGTATGGGAAAAGCCACTAAAAATTGTAGTATATTATATATATATATATCTGAATTCACAGTTTTGAAATTTTAAATATATGGTGAGTTTAGTATTAAGAATCTTAAAAATTTAAGTCATCAAGTTAAAATTTTGGATCCGTCGCTCTTTATAATGATGTTACTAAGAGAACGTTTCGTACTAAAGTTTGGTTTCATCATGGTTCTTAGATCTTAACACCACTTATTTTAAGACAGCTATTCAAGGATAAATACTTAAGATATCATAATTTACAGAAAATATGGTTTGGTTAGATCTAGGAGGATACAAATGATAGACTAGTAAGTGCCGTTACAACATTGGTTACAAATGGTTAACAGAGGAATCTCTATTTCCTAGAGATTATTTTCTCTGAGTATATCACTTTTCGCCACCATTTTTGTTTAAGGACTGTAACTCGTATAATCAGATGGCTAAATAATTTAATTTAGAGTTAAACTCTTTTGTTTAATACTACCACAATTTTAGAATTTCATTGAAAAGGAAATTTAAATGTTGACTTTAATGAATACAATGTTCAGATTTCAAAATGAATCAAGTTCTTTTCCAAATTAAGACAATTCGGAAAATCAGAGTTGATTGCCTCTATGGTCACTCAATTTTGAGTAATTGATCATCATGGTCACTTATCTTTGCTTTGTCTTTTTATGGTCACTCAATTTTGCCCAAGTAGCTTATATGGTCATCCAACACAGAAATCCTAACGTCAGTTAAAATTTTACTGACATGACAACTACAAAAATATTTTGACAAGTTACATAAATAGAAAAAAATTAAATTATTTAAGACCAACCCAATTAAAATTAAACCACACCCAAGAGTTCTTGCTTGAGATGCCAATTTTCCAAAAAATGACTCATTTTTCTTTAAATCTATCAAGAAAGCCTTCTGGTAACACTTTTTCAACATTAATTTCTTCACCAAATGAAAATATGAGCACCAAAATGAATCAGTGTCTGGCCCTAATGAATCGGTGGGTTTGCAATATCCCATTATATTATTTTGATTAGTATTTGTAATGAAATTGAAGAGAAGTATGTGGATTATCTCTCAACTCTAAGCAAGAAAAAGGTCACAGGTCCACGTATTCATAAAATGAAAACAACAATAGAGAATAAGGAAAGCTCCAGGATTATTCGATGGCTAGTTAAGAAGAATGAGTCTTCGTATGTTTATGTTTCATTTGTTAAGTGAATGAGCTAAGTGAGGCGAACTTTATTTGGGTGCTCAGATTTTCACTAGGTGAAGAAATTAACGTTGAAAATGTGTTACCAGAAGACTTTCTTGATAGATTTAAAGAAAAATGAGTCATTTTTTTTGAAAAAATTGGCACCTCAAGCAAGAACTCTTGGGTGTGGTTGAATTTTAATTGGGTTGGTCTTAAATAATTTAATTTTTTTCTATTTATGTAACTTGCCAAAATATTCTTATAGTTGCCATGTCAGCAAAATATTAACGGACATTAGGATTTTCTGTGTTGGATGACCATAGGAGCTACTTGGGCAAAGTTGAGTGACCATAGAGAGACAAAGCAAAGATAAGTGACCATGGTGGTCAATTACCCAAAGTTGAGTGACCATAGAAAGACAAAACAAAGATAAGTGACCATGGTGGCCAATTACTCAAAGTTGAGTGACCATAGAGACAATCAACTCGGAAAATCATTATCAAATTAACACTATTCATTTTTCTATTCTCACCTACCATTAGGGGTGGGCATAAAACTTGTAATACCGAATACCGAATCCAATCTAAATTAGTTCGGCATTTCAAAATTGAATTTTCGATTCTTCAATATGTCATACAGTACACAATTTTAATATTTTGGTATTCAATTCAGTACTCGATATTAAGGTCTTGATATTTCGGTATTTCGATATATATGAAAGTACCAAGTTTAAGTGCATACTCTGAAATTTCAGGTTTTCAGCTAATCCTGCTTCTCTGATGCTGCACTACAAGAGCCAAGTGTTATTGTGTTAACTGATTTGTGAAACACAACTTGATTTTACTTCCTAGTTACAATACTGGCGGTAAGCTTAGATGCCAACCTATCATACATTAGAAAAAAACTAGTCGTTTGGGTTGCCTTTGAAGTTTTGGATGATTGTGGATAAGATCTTCTTTTTTTTGGTTTCTACTACTGACTCCACGATGCTTCCACCCTAACATTGGCAGTTCCTTGCCTTTTTCATCTCTCATTTATGTTAAATTAATTGCGAAACACAGAGAATGGATCCTATGAATGATTGTCATTTCAAATCTGCCTCGCAAAATTGCGAAATATAAAGAATGGATCCTATGAATGATTCCCATCTCAAATCTGCCTCGCAGATCTCAGAATTGAATGAGTGTGGCACAATTGTGCTGATTGATTTTTAAAAATAATTCAAGACAAACCGTTGAATAACCGAAATATCGAATCGAAAAGAAAAATGATTGTACCGAAGCTTCTTCGATTCGGTATTTGTTACCACTCGAAATTCCAATACCTTTCCAATACCAAATTACCGAATCGAAATTTAGAAATACCCATATCGAAATACAGAACACTTACCCCACCTACCATTGAGGGGAAAAGGTAAATTTAGCCTTTTCAATAATAATTTAGCTCATTTTTCTCTCTCTCTCTTTCCACAGCCACGATGGTCATTTCACCCCTCGACCAAGGGATGGATATGGTTATATTGTGATTCCATGGTCTCTTTACGAAATTAGATATATTATGTATATATATTTCTCAAAATATGTCTAAAATAATATTTGGGAACTCAGCTATAAAAATTTAAATAATTTACTTGGTCAAACGATGGTTCACTAACAATCCGAAGCTAAGAAGCTTGGATTAAGCCCCATTTAAATTCCCTTTAATATCTTATTCTTAATATATCATCGTATAAAATGATAAATAACCTATATACACAGTATAATTTTCGACGAAGATTGTTCGCCACTTTTAAATACTGTAACTTCGCCCTTAACATAGGTGAACTCATCTAGAAATTCTAAATCTGCCTTTGCCCTCGACTATCTCATCGTCCACCAATTAGTAGTGTCTTCTCTCGTTCTCATTGGAGCCCCGACTAATCCGGATTCGCGCCGCGTAGGGCCCCATTTGGGGGGAAGCGCTCCCTACCAGTGATTTTTCCATACCCAGGGCTCGAACCCGAGATCTCTGATTAAGGAAGGAGTAGTACCATCCACTACACCACATTACTTGGTGTAGTCTTCCTTGTATGTCCTTTGTCAATATTATCTCAATTTTCAATTATAATTTTTGTCCATCCTTTGTACTGTTCTTTATTATTCAGAAAATTTCAACATTGGAATTGCAATGATCAACAACAACTTCTGAAATTCAACATGACTTCCTGCACAATATTATGGTGTCCATCCGTCCATGTCGTTTCACCTCACCCTAGCTATTTGTGTTGCACTACATACTTTCTATTTATCAAAAGAATGTTAAAAGTTCTCTTGTACTCCTTTTTTTGTTTTTTGTTTTATATATGTATCTTTTGAGCTAATAAAAACTTTATATCCAACAGTCAAATGTTTATCTGGTCGAAGGGATCATAAAATTATATGATTGACCCCCTATACTAGCATATTAGGGATCACCATAATCCAAAATAAAACGTTTATACCTTGATCCTCAACCAATTTAAATAGAAAAGATTATAATTCAGCCATCAACAGCACGGATATTCCATATAAATTTTTTTACAACTAATGTTTCTAATTATTCACAAGAGGCACGCTTTGCTCGAGTACATGATAAACATGTTCTAATTATCCAACTGCATTTTGAGTGCTTAAGCGCAGCTTGTGGTTACTCATTCCAAGGGGCGAATGTATAATACAAGATTTTACGCATACTGTGTATTTGTATTAAAAAAATCATTAAATATATACTAAAATCAAGTGGAGAACCCAGTAATTTGTACTTAATATTATTATCCCAAAACTTAGAACTCAGAAGGTTCAAATCCTAAATACACCTCTGCTGAGTCATTCCTTAGTCATTTTCACTCTTACTTACCCTATTTTGACTTTTGCTTCGTTGACTTTACGAGGTTAAGCTTCCTCACGACATTAATAAGTTAGATATTCGCGCTCTGCTTAAACTTACTGTATTATTTAATGTTAGATGACTTGGATGTTAGTATTCTGCAATATTACACGTTTAATAATGTTAACAAGTTCATAGAAAGGATAGTTGTTTTAACTTTTCTTTTGCTATTACCTTTATGTTTATATCTAGCCAAGGTGGTTGCTAAGTGTTGTGATTTGTGAATGTGTGTATGGTAGTCGGTAGATAAAGAAGAAGTTGAAATAGATTCATTGTTTGCACATTAGCAACTCGTCCAATCATGGCGCCGAGTTGCTAATGTGTAGAAAATTACTCATGGCAAAAAAAAAAAAAAAAAAAAAAAAAGAAAAAATTTTGCAAACAGCCAGATCTAGAGTCAGTTTTTACACATAGCAACTCAACAATAATAGCGCCGAGTAGTTGTGTGAAAAATACTCTAGTTGTGGTATTGATAAAATAAAATTTACAACAACCAAAAAAAAAAAAAAAGCAACTTAACTTTTAAAGAGAGTTACGTTTAACTTGATAGGTCCTTAATGGACTTCGTTTATTTATATTTTTTTTAACTAAGCTATAATCTATTGTTTGTGCATTAGGTTAATTAGCAATTAATTAGGTTTAATATGTACCTTCCTAGTATAGTCCTCATAGTATTATTTATTTGAGTAATTTTTGTACTAGTAATTAATGTCTAATGTACTTGCATTGGAATGAACTTGATAATGTCATCAATAAAGTTTTGAAGGTTTTTGATAAACGTAATATGTACGATAACTATAATATAACCAAATTTGTGGTATAAATTCTTTGAAAACAGCACATAGGGATTTTTTTTTTTCCTGTCTCACATGTTAATACCGAAAATAAACAGAAATTGATTCCTCTTTGTCCTGCATTTGACTAGTAAAGTAGTAAAGTTAATGAACCACTTTATTTGATCTATGCATGTGATTGTGAGTTCAGCCAAATGTGGTTAAAAGTTCAAAAAAGAGCTGAGCTAGTCTTTACAAACCTATAAATAATGCTAAGAATGAAGGTCACGACAACAACATAGTAATTAAGTATTGAACATTGTCATCGGATACTCAAATAAATAAACAAATTACAGATACAGTGAAGAAGAAGTAATTGCCTGAATGAAGTGAAAAATTCCATTGATTTCATCTGCTTCTTTACTTGTAATGTTTACCGGATAAAAGGGTCTGAATAACGTACTGCAAACGGTGTTGTCATTTCAAGAATGTAGACTTCTATAGTTTACCAGCATATTAATTATTCAGTATATTTTATTTTTTGTCTTACTAATATTTCCCTTTTATATTAAAATGGGTACCCGAGATGATATACAGGCAAACATGCAATAAATAGGATGCTCTTTGCAGTTTGATCAGCTAATTGTCTTTATTTATTCAAAAATGTTTTGTTAGAAAGCTCGCAAGTGGGAGAAGAAAAGGATCATAAGGTCAGTATAACCAGTGCTCAAAAAAGTGGATGGAAATCCTTGAAAATTAAAGGTTTATAGAGAGAAAAGAAGGCGCTAAGTTATTTCTTCTTATCGGTCGATAGGTAGAGTTAAAGATGGACGCATTATTTGAATTTTATGGGTTAGGAATATCACTAAATCTACCGACTATTTGAGTTACTGAATTCGATATCTAATATTTGTAACATATTTAGTAGATTTTTTAGCATAAATATATGATTTAGTTAAAATGATTGAATTCGATCGTACCCATTCCTAAACCTGCGCATCAGCCTTGGGCTAGAATTACTTAATAATTGTGCTAGTGAGGCGAATATGTATTTGAGAGAAAAATTATAAGACACAAATTAATCCGAACTCCACTATTATAAGAAAAAATATAAGAGGCATGAAAAGATGGGAGCATGTGTAGCTGGTATTCACATTTCCAGAAGGGTAGCTAGGCATGGGTTAAGGGGGAAAACGTTTGTGTGTTGTGGTCCTTGTTTTGAAGAAGCAAAGCATAGCTCTGCTGCTAAAACTAAATTTAGGATTTTCGGGAAGGAAAAAAGTATCTTATTTCCACTTTCCTTTAGATCTCTTTTCTCTTTCTCTATTATATACTCCAATTGCAAATTATTTCAACTCCATTTTTCTTGATTCAGAATAAAGTTGTTACGCATTGTTATGCACTTTTCTGTCGTTTCCAATGTCTTCTTACATTTAAACGGTCATCTTTCTTTATCTCTCTCTCGTCCTTTTTTAGTAATTTGGAAGCAAAAGAAATAGAGCAATATGTGTGTTGGTGTCCACTTTTCTCCGTAGGATGGAGTAATTTGAGTTTAACTAGGAGTAATATATATACCTGGCTTAAGAAATCTTTTACACTATTAGCAGTCTAAAAATAACTAGATGTAATCAACAACAATAATATATACCCAGTGTTATCTCATAAGTGGAGTCTGAGGAGGTGAGATGTAAGCAGACCTTACCTTCACCAAAATGGAGAGGCTGTTTTCGATGGAAACCCTCGACTAAAAAAAAATACAGTTATGGAAACATGCTAGAAAAATAAAACACAATGAGAATATAAGTGCAAAAAAATAACAACATACGATTTAAAGACAACCGAAGTCAATACCAAACACGATGTCTAATAAATGCGAAAAGTGAAATAAAAGTAGCATATATACGGATAATACTAATGCTAATAAGCCTCGAAATCCCGTGAGAACTATCTAATTTTCCACCCGAATCCTCGACCTCCACGCTTTCCTATCTACGGCCATGTCCTCAGATATCTGGAGGTGAGTCATGTCTTGTTGAACTACCTCACCCCAATTCTTTTTCGGTCTATCTCTACCTCTACGTAGAGCAATCACTGTCAACCTCTCACATCTCTTAACTGGAGCATCTGCGCTCCTGCTCTTCACATGTTCGAACCATCGCAGTCTCGCTTCTCGAATCTTCTCCACTATGGGTGACTCCTACCTTGTCACTACTAGATGTAACCATCCATAAAAAAAAGATAATAATCTGGTAAAAAAAAAAAAAAAGATAAGCTATTCGCTACTACTATATATAAGGAGGTTTAAAATGATACACCTTCATTCAAAAAAAGTTATACAAGGGTTGAATATATCTCCTTGACTCGACACCAAAGCTTGATCTAGGATCTATTATATTTTTATAAAAGTTGAATTTCTTTAATAAAAGTTCAGACACGTCAAGGAGTATATAATTTTTACAGTATTGATATGTGGGATAATTTAAATGTGTATGTATTATCATCATCTTTTTACATGCGCCGAGTACGATAAAGTTGCTGCATCACCCCATTGCATTGCCAGCTGCAACATTGAACCAACGTAACAAATGCCGAAAAACGACACTTCATTTTCTTTCTATTTTACTACTCATTCATTTCTCTCACTTTTTATTTCTTACCCTTTTAACTTGAAAAGGGATTCATCTGTATTAAGATGCAGATGCACTGTCTGAGCTATACTCACCATGCATGCAGATATCAGAAAGCAAAATTTGCAGATACAATAGAATGGTGTTAGTGAGCTGTTTCAAAGTGTTAGTGCTATAAAGTCTTTTTCTCTGCTTTTGTAAATGGCTCGACTTGCGAGAATTTGCATGAAAGAGAAGACGATTTTAAAACCAAGTTGGTTTTTGAACGTAAACTTTTTACTACCACTCAATTAATGCTTTGCTATTACAACAACTGAGTAGTCCTATGCATGCTGCACGAAGCAAATATTCTTTTTCATCTTTTCTATTGCTTTATTAAAGACTGTATCTTTGAGTTATTCTACTTCAATTACAAAGTGGAGATATGATTCTCGCCGAGTCAAATGTTTATGTCAGAAGTACATAAGCAAAAAGAATCTCTAACAAGCTTCTCCTCATCAACCATGTACACTTTCGTTTCGGACTTTAATTACGGGCTAGGATACAACAACATCCCCAATTTATCCTATAAGTAGGGTCTGAGGAGAGCGAAATGTACGCAGATCTTATCTCCATAAAAGTGGAGAGTCTGTTTCCGATAGACCCTCAGCGAGGAAATATAAAAGATATTTTAGACAATTCTGAAAATCAAGACAACAATACAATACTAGACAACAATACAATGCTAGAGAGAAAGATAAAACTAACGCTTATCCAAAATAAACACAAAACATCAGTAGATATAACGGTGCAGACTAAGATGGGAATCGACTATATACATGAAATACAACATCCAAAAAGAGAACAGACACTCGATTACTACCTAACATTCTGATGTTAGGCTAAAAATACATATATTTTAGTATTAGTTACATCATATTTTGGTGCTTTTGTAGATTATTTTAGCGTGAACAATAGTATTTGTGCTTATATTGGGTGTTTGAATGTATAGGAATCAAATAGTTTGAAAAAGTGTTAAAGTTTGATGATTTGGAGCAAAATCGAAGTTAATTTACAGCGTTGTAAGGTGCCAAGGCCGTGGATTAGCCATGAAAGGAATTTGAAGACGAAATGTCATGGCCTAGCCATCGTAAAGCCATGATTCAGCCATGAAGTTGAAAGCAGAATTTCGCAAGTGCATGGCCCAGGCATCGTAAGGCCATGATCCAGCCATGAGACAAATTTTCTGGCGAAAAGTGACGAGGGGCAAACTTTAAAACCATCATTAAGATAGTAAACTCTTGAAGTTGGTTGATTAGATAAATTAGTTAGATTAACGACTGAATTACGAGTGTTCTCTGTGGGATTCGACCTCGGGGCTTTAAATACCGAGCTATATTTGCCGCGACCGCTTAGTCCCTTTTATAGGGCGTTGTTGGGCGTGATCAAATTTTGGCGCCGTTGCCGGGGAACACGGTGTTGTTTTAGTTGTTAAAATAACTAATTTTATTTCTCAATCGACTTCACTTTTGTCATCTTGAGTTAACACTTTGGAATTTGTGTGTTTCAGGTGTATGCGTAAAACAAGATCTCAGTCTGCAGAGTTGAAACCGTTTGACCCAGAGATTGAGAGGACATTCCACGCCTTAAAAAGGGCGAATACTGTTGGCAATACACTTCGGAAATCAGAAACCAAAGATATTGAGATGGCTGAAGATTTGGCACTTAATGCTTTTGCCCAGCCTGTGGCTGGAAACTTGGCTTCTGCTATTCGGCTTCCGGAATTTGAAGCTGAAAGTTTTTACATCACCCAAACTATGGTCAGTCTGTTGTCCAATGCTGGACTTTTTGCGGGTAAATTGACTGATGATCCTCAAAAGCATTTGAAAAAGTTCATGAGGGTGTGTGAAACTCAGAAGCATGCTCGAGTTCCGGCTGAGGTCGTGCGATTGATGTTATTCCCGTTCTCTTTGACGGATGATGCTAGTGACTGGTTTGATTCTTTGCCAGTCAATTCTATCACTTCGTGGGATGAGTTGGTGATCAAGTTCATGAAGAAATTTTTCCCACCAAACAAAACTGCGAAGTTGGTTGATGAAATACTCATGTTCAGGCAGACCCCGCTTGAGACTCTGCCAGAAGCTTGGGAGAGGTTCAAGAGCTGCTTGCGAAAGTGTCCCCATCATGGAATTCCTGATCAGATGTTGGGACAAAGAATTTACATGGGCATGAGTGATCAAATCAAGGGCAATTTAGATGCAACTGCTGGAGGAGCATTCTTGAGTAAAACATTTACTGAAGCAAAAGCTCTCCTCGATACCATGGCTCAAAATTCAGGCTGGTTGACTAGAGATACATCTGCTGGTTCAGGCCCAAAGGTTTTGGCTGCTGGAATTGATAATGGGGTTGAAGAGCAAATGTCAAGGCTGCAGACTACACTGGATGTGGCTTTGAAACAATTTAATGAAAACATGCTGAAACCCGTTAACCAAGTGGACACACCTGATCCTGGTAATTTTGCTGACTCTGATTTATTGGGTTATACTGAAGATGCCATTTTTCTGAATTATGGGCAGAGGCAGCAATACAATCAGCAGGCCCCAGTTAGACAGGTACAACAACCAGCTCCTTACAACACTGCCAGACAGCAGGGACAACAAGTTCCTTACCAGAGACAAGCAGCTTATAATAACCAGCAGGTAGTATTACCTACACAGCAAGCTAATGATATAGCTGACTTTAAGAGTATGGTGCAGTCCATGGTGGGAGTACACAAGAAGTTGCAAGATCAAGTTGCAGCCCATGACACTGCCATTAAGGGGATAGAGACGCAGTTGGGACAACTAGTCATTGCTCTGAATAATAGACCTCAGGGTACCTTGCCAGGAGACACAGTGGTAAATCCTAAGGATCCAAATCCTTATCAATTGATGGCAGTCACTTTGAGGAATGACAGAGACTTGGACAAGAAGCAAGAATTAGCTAAAGGAGCACTACCTACCATGCCAAACATTGAGCCTGCTGATGACTCTGCCAAACTGGCTGGCAATGATTATGCTGAGAAAGAGATCGCTCCAAAACCGTTCCCTGGTACTGAGAAGGTAATTGCTAAAGAACCTAATATAGAATCTGATAGGGTGGTTGAACAAGGTAAAGTGTCAAGGGAGCAGAACTCCAAGGCAAAAATACCACCACCTCCTTTTCCTCAAAGGTTGGCAAAGCAACAAAAATGTTTGAAATTTAATAAGCTTTTTGATTTGTTGAAACAATTGAAGCTTACTATGCCTTTTATGGAAGTTATGCGAGAGGTCCCTGGATACGCTAAATTGTTAAAAGACCTTTTGTCTAAGAAGGTTGAATTTAATGAGGTAGAGATGGTCGAGTTGAATAAGGCGTGTAGTGTTGTCATCACAAAGCCTGTTGCTAAAAAGAAGCAAGATCCTGGTAGTTTTACAATCCAGTGCTCGATTGGTGATCTCACAATTGGTAAGGCCTTGTGTGATTCTGGTGCAAGCATTAATCTGATGCCGCTGGAAGTATACAATAAGTTGGGTTTGACTGGTATGAGAGAGACTTCAATGCGAATCCAGCTGGCAGATAGAAGACAAAAGCACCCAGTTGGAATAGTTGAGGATGTACTTGTGCATGTGGGTAGTTTCATGTTTCCAGTAGATTTTGTGGTTCTTGACTGCCCCGTTGATAAAGATGTTCCAATTATCTTAGGCCGTCCATTCTTGGCTACTGGTAGAGCAGTGATTGATGTTGATAAGGGAAAGATGACCTTGAAGCTGTATGATGAAGAAATAGCTGTTGACATTGGCAAAATGCTGAGGGGACATTGTGATGATGTGAATTGTTCGTGTGTGCATACATGCGAGCCTGGATGAGCCAGGGGTTGAGTTGATTGAAGTCGTGCCACGACTTTAAATAAGGCGCTTCTCGGAAGGCAACCCGTGATTGTAATTGTATACAAGTAAAAAAAAAAAAAAAAAAAAAAATCAAAAATACAAAAAAAATGAAAAAGAAAAAGATTTAGATTTTAGCACATTTAATGTATTAATATTTGTTTTTGGAGGTGTTTTGCAGGTTGGAAGATAATTTGAAGAATAGGGAATTGATGGTTTTTAAGGTGCAATAAGAAAAAAAAAACTCATGGCCCAGGCATAGCCTTACGATGGGTTAGCCATGAGGAGTAGAAAATTTCAGCTGAGTAAGAAAAAAAGAAAAATTTTTTACAGCGTTGTAAGCCTAAAAATCGATGGGAAAAACGATGCCTCAGGTAAGTTTGGGTCAAAATATTTTCTAACTCCTACCCACTATACATTGCACACAAAAGAAACAGAGCACAGAACAAACGTTCAAAAGCCCTTCCCCTTACCCCTGCGATCCCCGACGCCCGTCCCCCACCCCCACCGCAGCTCCGGCGGCTCTGCTCTCGCCGGCGACGACAGGTAAGGCCTTCTCTTTTCTCTCTCTTCGTCTCTCGTTTCTCTCTCCTCTGTTCCCGTTCCCTTACCCCATTCCCCAGTCGCTCCCCCCCTCTCCTCATTGATTCCTTCACTCCTCTACAAGTCTAAGGTATGTTTTCTTGATTATCATTATGAGTTTCACCTACTTGTGTTGGATTTCAATGGTGCCCTAGCCTTCATATACATGTTTTTGTTCACTAGTTCAACTAGCACTTTATCTTGCTTTTGGTTTATTGGGTGCATATACAATTTGAATGTGTTGTTCATATGGTTGGAGAGTGTGGTGATACACTAATTTTGATAGGAATAGTAAGCTCCCGGAGTTGGGAGGTGGCATCACAAACAAATTGCACATATACATGTTATACATCACAGAGCACGCACAGTGTTTGACAAAATGCCCCAATGAGTTTTTTTTTTTTTTTTTTTTGTGAATTCGGCCAAGTCTGAGTAACCGAATCAACCACGGGGCATATGTTGAATACATTAGGATTAAAATTTGAAGTTTGGGGGCTCGTCAGGAGCATCTAGCCTCGTGGGATTATTTAAGGCAAGTTCTTTCAAATGACTACACTTCTAAGGGATACTTGCTATGTGCACATTGTTTGATTTTCCCATGAACGCAATTGTTTGATATGCTGGTTGTGGCTTTTATTTTTGCCTTCGTTATCGCTATGGCTTCACTTCTAAGTGTGGGGTGCTTGCATCCCATTTGAGCACACTAGTCGATTCAAATAAGTTTGTTTGCTTGAAAAAGAAATTGCGCGCTAGTGAGGGAAGTCTGAGTACCTCGTTTACCACCCCTGATTAGTTACCTGAGTGCATTGAGGACATTGCACAATTTTAAGTGTGGGGTGGGGTATTTTGATTTGTAGCTGTATTTTTACTGCTTTAGTTTTTTTTTTTTTTTTTTTTTATTTTGTTTAGATTAGTGGCTTAATCTTTGGGTTTTCTTTTGACCATGGTTCTTTCCCGAGGATGCTTTTTGTTTTGAACCGGGTACTTTTGATGATTTTTGAATAGTAGTTAGTTGTAATAACAAAGAGAAGAAAGAATAAATTGCCTAGTTTGATTCATTGTGTCTGAAGCCTGATGACACATTGTACGATGGAAAAACGAACCATTAGGAGAGTAGAGAAGGGCCTGATTCCTAGCATTAACTCAAGCGCACTTGACTAAGTTTAGGGTGTCCACTACGGAATTATTGAGCACTTTGTTTTCCCCTATGTATGTTGGTAGTGTAAACATGACCTTTGATTAGCAAAGATGAAGAGAGTGAGCTTAAGAAAAAAAATCTGAGAGGTAAGTGAGTTAAAATGATTTAAAACAACCATTTGAGAGCCTATGAAAGGGTATGAAGCAAGGGGTAGATGAAAAAGAAAGAAAAAAAAATTAGAAAGAAATTGTGCAAAGAAAGAAAAAGTAGAGATGAACAAAGGATGGGGGCAATGTTCCTATGCTCGGTTAAGGGTGAATACAAAAGCCTCGAGTATGAACACGCCAAAGGCACCCTAGTGAGGTTGAATTTCTAGGGCCCCAATCATCCAAATATTGTGAAATGTATGAATAATACCCCATTATTGACCCTTGAGGCTTGAGATGGAAGTTGTAATTTGAGCGTGTGATTATGAGTAAAAATATGTTGAATTGAGCGAACTCTCTATACACTTGCCGCTTAGATCCGCTGTTTCATTATTGAAATTGTAGGGGGGAACGAGCACACACACACTGTGGACCCTTGAATGTATGGTACTTGCGCAAGAGTTAAGCTAGTGCATCAATCTTGTTCTCAAATGTGCTTGATGGTTTGTGATCTAGATATTGCTGAGGGCTTTAGCATTTTGAGTTAGACTAAGGTATGTGAAAGAAGAACTCTTGTGTATTGAGCATGAATGAAGCCTGGTGTGTGGTAGTATCGTTTGGAGTCTTGTATTAGTGGTTGATTTGTCCAAGTGGGTTGTGAGTTAGATTGCTCGAGGACGAGCAAAATCTTAAGTGTGGGGTTGTGATGTTAGGCTAAAAATACATATATTTTAGTATTAATTACATCATATTTTGGTGCTTTTGTGGATTATTTTAGCGTGAACAATAGTATTTTGTGCTTATATTGGGTGTTTGAATGTATAGGAATCAAATAGTTTGAAAAAGTGTTAAAGTTTGATGATTTGGAGCAAAATCGAAGTTAATTTACAGCGTTGTAAGGTGCCAAGGCCGTGGATTAGCCATGAAAGGAATTTGAAGACGAAATGTCATGGCCCAGCCATCGTAAAGCCATGATTCAGCCATGAAGTTGAAAGCAGAATTTCGCAAGTGCATGGCCCAGGCATCGTAAGGCCATGATCCAGCCATGAGACAAATTTTCTGGCGAAAAGTGACGAGGGGCAAACTTGTCCACGAGTTTCACACGAGGTACAAAAGGTTTTCTAACCTATTTTCAGCCCCAATCTTGACTTGGGAGAGCAAGACCACCATTGTGGAAGCACTTTGGACCCTTGGAGGCAAGGAACACACAAGGAGGCGTGGGATTAAAGACTTGAAGATTAAGAGTTCTTTCTTCCATTATTTCTTCTCCTTTGTAGTTTATTCATTCATGATTATTCTTGATTTGTCCTTTATGACCATGAGTGGCTAAATTACCCGTTCTAGGGTTGATTGAACCACTCCAATACTATGTGAATTGATTAATTGATTTTGATGAATGAAACTTGATTATTCTTCCTATCTAAGTATTTACGTTTTGTTTGCTAATTGATTGGAAGGGCCCCCAATTGATTGTTCCCTTTATCCTTGTGCGTTTAGGAATAAATTCACGAGTTAGGGTTAAATGCTTAGCAATATTTCAACTTAAAACCAAGGAATTACTTAGGTTGTCAATAGGGTGAGTTGTGACCACCGAGCCCGATTGTGAACCATACTTGTAGTTCTAATCATCTTCATTAATTAATTGGAAGATTAGTTAGTGAAAGTCATAGCTAGTGCACGGAAGTGGTTAGTTGTGAATTTGGAGCAAGTGTTCAATAGGAAGAACCAAGTTGAATTCGTTGATTCATTAGTCAATCACATAGGTAGGAGTCAGTGTAAATCAATTCTAGGCTTTTAATATCCTTGCTTGATTACTTTTTATTATTTTGCTATTTACCTTATTGTTATTTAGTTTCTACTTTAAAACCATCATTAAGATATAAACTCTTGAAGTTGGTTGATTAGATAAATTAGTTAGATTAACGACTGAATTACGAGTGTTCTCTGTGGGATTCGACCTCGGGGCTTTAAATACCGAGCTATATTTGCCGCGACCGCTTAGTCCCTTTTATAGGGCGTAGTTGGGCGTGATCACATTCTACCCTAATCTTCGACCTCCATGCCCACTATCTAAGGTCATGTCTTCGGTGATCTGGATCTGGGTCATGTCTTGTCGGATCACCTCGGCGCAGTTCTTTTTCGGCCTACCTCTACCTCTCCGTAGACCCAGCACTGCCAACCTCTCACATCTCCTTATCGAAGTATCTACACTCCTCCTCCTCACATGTCCAAACCATCGCAGCCTCACTTCTCGCATCTTCTCAGCCACTGGGGCCACTCCCACCTTGTCGCGAATGACTTTATTCTTTATCCTATCCATCCTTGTGTGATCACACTTCCACCTAAACACTCTCATTTCTACCACACTCATCTTCTGAATGTATGAGTTCTTGACTGAACAGAACTCTGCCCCATACATCATAGCTGGTCTAACGACCACCCTACAGAATTTGCCTTGTTGGTCTAACGGGCTCGGATATGCTAAGGAAACTAGTACTCCGACAAAACAAAAACTTATTTCTTGTGATGAGAAATATTATTGCTAATTATGTCGAGCGACAGAGCTACATGATTGAAAAGGGTTCAATTAAATCATTTCATCGAATAATTGTAGCTTATAAATATTATAAAAACTTTTTTTTTTTTTTGTAAACGTAAAATTTTTCGAATCCCAAGCTTGACACAAGGGAAATTGTTTTACATCGCAATTTCCAATCTTATGTGTGGCATTCTTACATCGTCATTAGAATTCCGTGTGCCCCACGTAGGTACTTCTTTTAATTACTAGAATATAAGTTTGATATGTACAATAAGATGAAAATTAATTTAGAAATTTAGGAATAGATTTTAAGAAATCGTTATTCTCAAGTAGAGTAATCACTTTACTTTCCTTCTGAAATGTAAAGAACGACGTGATTGTAACAAGTAGAGTTGAAATATTTGTAGCATAGTAACTCCGTAGTAAAATATGCAATTTTTTTACCCTTGAAATAGTAAATCTGTTTGGTTTGACTCTTAATTAAGAAACTTTGCTATGTAATGCATGAACGAATAATTCGTTTTGGACTTCGAACTATTAACTGCTTTAACCAATTCCAGAAATATTGATCAGATAAGGCTGTGCCCATGTTCTCATAAAGAATCTTCGGAAATCAGGTTGTCGACTAGATGAAAAAGACGAACCAGAAAGTAGAGACTTCTTTAGGTAATAGTTAGCTTTTTGTTATAAACTCAGAAGATGCTCCTTAAATTATATTCTTAGGGTTGGTACTATTACCATATATAAGTGATCTTCTAATCTCTTTTGACGACCAATAGGAATTGAGTTACAGAGAAGACTTGGTGATTAAGCCTATTAGCCTAATATCCATCTAAAGAACAAGGCCATGTTTCGATCACTACCTGTCAATTGGACATTTCCGTACTATATGTGCCACAAAAGGAAAAAGGAGAATATATACTAGGAAGTAGAAACGTGGAAAAGTTAACAGGATGTAGCAAACTCCGAATACAATATGCCTAATAAAAACAGGCGAATTTAACACAAATAGCTAGATATACAACCGTCTAAATAAAAAATAATGGGTGGTCTGGTACAAAAGTGAGATATGTCAGGATTATAATACCTTATAAACTCATATGATATATGGGATAATAGTCGGGCAAAGTGCATGAATAGTCACTTTTGTTAGTAATTTTTGGTTTGAGGCCATTTTTTTTATTAATTTTGCATGAGAAACCACTTATTGAAACTTCAATCCTTATGGGCTGAAGTTTAAACCTTGTGTGCTGAAGTTCAAATCTTGTGGGCTGAATTTCATGCCTAAAAAATAAAATTCAATTTCAGCCTGTAAGGGCTGAACTTTTAGGCATAGAATGCATAAACTTCAACCCTTGTGGTATGAAGTTCAGCCCACAAGGATTAAAATTCCAAAGAGTGGTCTCTCATGCAAAACAAATAAAAAAAAGTAGCCTCAAACCAAAGACCACTGGCAAAAATAGTATGTGTGCAAAATTTTTACATAATATTCCCAGGCCAAATTACGCCCGATGTCATATTAGGACTTTTTTTAAAAAACATGACAATATTTTGGCACTTACCAAACATAGCAACATTTTTAGAGTTGCTACCAAACATGTCTCAAAAAACCATAGATCTCTGTCTCTCTTTTCACTCTTTACTCCTCACCCTACTGATTTTCCCACCGCCGGCGACATTCCCCCACCACTCCGCTGACATCTCCGGCAACCCCATCCTCATCGCTGCTCCGTTGTGCACTTCTCTGCCGCCGGCGTCGTGTGCTGCTGCGATGCTGACAGATATCCCACTATTTTCTTCCGGGGTCTGCTGCGTCGTTGTCGGCGGATCTAGGTTCCTCCATCGGCGACAGTGCTGTGGATCTGCTTGTCACCGGACCTGCTGCTAGTTTCTTTTTTTTCTTTGCTTTTTTACCTTTTCGAGTGACTACAGCGGTATGGTATGTATACAGTGGTTATGGTGGCTGGTTATGTGTTATGGACTGTATGGTGGCTGGTTTCCGGTGAGGACCGGGGGCACTGCTGCTTTGCTCCTTCTTTTTTTTTGAATTTTTCGGTGAGACACGGCGGGACTACGGTGGTTGTGGTGTATATTTTTTGGTTGTTGACCGTATGCAATGTATTACACATGTATTCTCATTGTATGCGTGGTGTATGCACTGTATATACAGTGAATATACACCGGACATACACGGAATATACACTTGTCATACAATAAATATACAACAAGTATCGATTTGTTTATGGTGTGCATGGCCGGTGAACACACACACATACAATGTGCATACAACAACCATACTGAGAATATACAAACATACAATAACTGTATCTGTGTGTATCTACTATATTTTTACTGGATACACAATATATCATTGTCCATACACTGTACATACAATGAAAATACACACGAATCTACAAAAAAAAAAAAAAAAAAAAATTTGATAGCTCAAATCACATAACAATTACAATTGTTATAGCAAACAGAAGTCACCAATACAGAAAAGGACATAGGGCAAGATAAAACTACTATGTATAAGAATAATAAAGCTAAAATATCAATTACCAATCAAGTTCTATCTAACCGTCTACCATAATCCTCAGCCTCCACGCTTTCCTCAAGGGCCATGTCCTCAATAATTTGGAGGTGAACCATGTCTTGTCGAATTACCTCACCCCAATTCTTATTTGGTCTATCCTACCTCTCCGAATACCCAGCACAGCCAGCCTCTCGCACATCCTTACTGGAGCATCTGTGCTCCCTCTCTTCACATGGCCGAACCATTGCAACCTCACTTCTCGCCAGGAAAAATTGTAGGCAACCACTAGAGGGAAGTTTCTAGCCATCGTCAGATTTTTGCTAATAAAAAGATCTGGCAATCAACAAGAACTTTCTTATAAAAGCCAAATTTGTAAGACTTTTCATACGGAGACCAAATCTCTAATGGGGCTCAAGAAGTGTCATATTGAAATCACCCAAACAGCTCCACTCGTGCGAAGTGCACAAATAGTCACTTTTGCTCGTGCCCTTACAATGTTAGTCTTATTGCACCTTTACAAAAGATGGTCACTTCTCCTATCTTCATGTCATTGGGAATCAAGTTCAAGTCAAATTAAGTTAGCTTCACCCTTTTTATTTGAAGTTAAAAATCTACTATTTTCTTCTTTCTTCCTTCTTTTTGCTCAACCTCAAACTAAAGGGTTTGAATTTCGTTTTAAGTTGAGCCAAACTTCACACGTTATATCTGAATTTTGCTTATTTTCAAATAAAAAAATTTAAGTTGCGCGAGTTTCACACCATGTGTATTTAACTTGTTCAGCCCTAATGATTTGGAGTGGATAACTACACTTGCAAATCAGTTTTTAAAAGTGACTTAAAATTAAATATGGATTAAACTAACTGCTTCGTCAAATTTACTCGTTATCCTAAAAGTTTTATTGCATAGTCACCTTTTAGAATGCTTATTGATGAATAGCTCGCATTTGTATTTTCGTGAAGATTAGACACAACTTCTAAGATGTAGAATTTTTAAAACTTGTGCTAGAGTTTGAATCTAGAAAATAATCTCGGTATTTGAATTCAACACAAGTTCAAAATACCGATAGAGATTGAGCTCTTCCTACTTTAGTGTGGTTTGCACACGGAATACATTCGACCAATCTATGAGTTTTAAATACCTAATGCATAATATGAAAATTGTCTTCAGTGATATAGAAAACCAAGCCGAGTTTATTATTGAAGTCAAACATGTGCCACTTAAATAATGCATGCAAACTGCAAAGTGCTGAATCATGCCACCTATATTGATGCTCCAAGGGCTAACTGAAAACTAAATTACTCCTTATGTGCCATTTTAGTTGTCGCTTTAGACTTCTGCACGTCCATTAAAAAATTAATAAATAGAGTTTGTCTTTTACTATTTTATCCCAAATAAATGAAACTGAATTGACTTTTTCTAGGAAATACCACTTCTTTATTAAATATGGCCATAGTTGGAATTTGGAAAGAATTGGTCAAAAATGTCTTGAAATGCTAAAGCGACAACTAATTTGGAACAAATGAAACTTGCTAAAGCGACAACTAAAATGGGACGGAGGAAATAGTACTTAACATTTTGTTTGACAAAAAGTCCGTTGAAACACTACCGGCGCTTAGAATACTTCTAGCGATCTACTTCAGCATTTAACACTACCAATTATTGGTTCATCTGCTTTAGCACCCAAAATTTCCAGCAAATTGAGTATATGCTTTATGTGGAAACAGTAAATCCATCGTTTCAAGTTCATAGATTAACACAGGAAATTAAACAAAAACATATCAAACCGACAAATTAAATACCATGATTAATTAATGAATGAACTTCCAACTAGAAAGGTCTTCCCTTCAATTTTAGGAATGTTAATTGTTGGGATAAAGGATGGTCAAACAAGAAACTTTGATGTGTCTAATCAACATTTAAGATATTAATGGCGTCTTCGGCTGATAAGTATAAATATAAAGTAAATTAAAGATAACAGATGTGCATTAGTGTACTAAAGACTGAGTTAGCTACCTTGGTACAATAATTTGTTTATCAAGAGAATAATAAAAGGAAGATGGTACCATTTAAGTGCTATTACTGTAAAAAAAAATTATATTTAAGTCATTGAATTGATAATACACATCACCATCCACAAAAACTGAAGTTAATAACATGAAAAATAAAGTATGTACTCCATATTTGAATATAATATAAAGTTTGGTGCATCGTCAGTAATTAATATGCTATTTTTTTACACCAGATGATATTAACCGGCCATACTCTTATCTTTTACAAATTCTTTTCTTTTGAACAATTTTCGCTACTTTTTTCTTTCTTTTAGCCCCTACCACAACCCCCACCATCCCCCATCTCCCCCTTAAGACCATCCTCCCATCCCAGTCTACCCCTTTTTCTATCCAAAACAATACTAATACTTACTACAAAGTTAATGACCTAATCCTTGTTTATTGCCTGTCCGGTGCCTTTAAGTTCAAGTTTCCAGAAACCACTCCTACCAAACAAGTGGACCTTGGTTTGGGGCTATAGAGGCGTAAAAACATTTAGGGGTCGTTTGGTACAAGGTTATATCGGGATAAATCATACAAGAATAAGTTAATATCAAGATAAGTTAATACAATAGGGATTTTGGTATTGATTTACCTATCAAATTATGGATAAATTTATAGTGAGATTAGATAGTAATATTGATTTGAATTTGCAAACCAAACACGGGATACAATCATCCAACTTTTTATATCAAGATTAAATAATTTTATAGCACATACCAAACGATACCTTAGAATTATACATCCATGATCCATCCCCCTCTAAAACTCCTGACTATTTTGCATTGATATGAAGAATATTTTGGTCCATCTCCTTATTAATAAATTTTCATCAATTCTTGTGCACCATTGTCCTGTCCCACGCTACTCTATTGCCATCAGAAATCTAATTTAAATATACAAAAGGAGTAACAGAGATATATATAAACTAACTGATGATCAGTGGTGTAGCCTTTTCCTTCCTCAAAATGTTTCAAGTCAAAAAGTAGAAATCCTAAATTAAAGCTTTGGCTGCACTTTGAATTCTTCTGGAATATGTACCTTGTGCTTCTTCCCGGGTCCGAAGCATTTGAATCATTAAACAAAATCGTGGGTTTGCTTTTGAAACAAACTAATCCTACTATTAAACAAATAACACTAGTGGTTTTAACCTAAAAACAAAAAATTGGAATCAAACGATACGTCTAAGCTATTCACATTGTTTTGTTTTTCAATTAATAGTCTTCTTCATATATTTTACAAATATGTAGTTACCTTCATAAAGAATGAGATTTGAAACTTTGAAAACAAGATAAGTTATTTATTATAGCAAGTGCATATCCTAAAATTCGACTTCAAGTATTACAATTAAATTTATATTTAGTTGAGCTTTAGGCGACCGTTTTATATCGAAATTCGATCGATTGATTGATACTCTTACGTTTGCAAGATTGATCGTTTTAACTAGAGCTTAGTCGTAATCGAGATGCAAGCAGATTCGAGCAAAGGCTGATCTTCAATGACTAAATACTATTTAAAATCGACGACAAGTATGGCAAAATAAACGAGGGAATTAATAAAGATCCGAACACACGACAAATGAGTAAGTCAATTCTGCCGATTTCAAGTAATAATGAATCTTCAATGGCGATATACGATATATAGCAACGGAATAAGGAATTGCTTATGATTTCTACTCTCGAACAAATTAAACGAACATGCAAGATATTATTATTCGAAGATGACTTGATAGATAACCGATCGCTAGCCAATGATCAAATCGTGTATGTATTACTAGAAAATGATTTTACTTTCGCAGGATTCCGATCAAAACTTGTTTACTGATTCAATGATAGCGATAACGATGAGTGAATGGACTAAACAATCAATAAACGAGCATACGAGTAACAGTATATCAATGAACGATCGAACAAGCAGCAGTGAACAAAAGAAATAAACAAGCAATAATAATAAAATGAAATAAGATAAAGCTTATTGTATTATGATCTGATGCCAGGCAAATTGAGCCAAAGCGCCAACCATTAAGAGCCAAACTTGAAGGATTCATAGAATGCAAGATCGAGAATTTCAACAGGTTCGGAGAAGGGAAGAAGGCCATGAACTTGAGTGCATCGACTATCCCAGCACTGGGCGGACCGTCTACTTGAAGATCACCTCTCTAGACTTTGGTTGAGGCGGAGCGCCTCTAAGAAAGAGGCGGACCGCCCACTCTGTGACACCCTGATTTGGGCGGACCGCCCACTAAGCTAGGTGGGGCGCCTACTACTGTTTTGGCAAGACGGGAATTCTACTAGTTTTGAAAGTATTTCCTATTCTAGCCCTAAATGGCCTTTTATGTATTGACCCAACTTGAGGGCCTTTTAAACATTTTATTTAGAAGTGTGGAAAACCTATAAGTACCACATTTGTCATTTGTCCTTTGAATATTGAGAATAGGATAATTGAAGAGAGGCAAGACCTTCTTTGAAGAAGCTTGAAGCTTCATGTATCTCTTGGCTTGGAACCATGCGGATGTCATCCTAGTATGAATCCTTGATTAGGTTCAAGTTTCTTTAATCTCTTTGGATATTCAATTCATGTTTTGAATCGTTTATCCGTTCTTTCTTCTATTTCTTTTATTCTCCGTCCCTTAATTTCTTGATATCTTGTTTGTTCGCTTCCGCATCTCTCGTTAATTGCTTCCGCTATTTTTTACCCCGTATCATGATCGAAGATTGATGCCCCGCTGAAAGAGATGATTCCTTCCTCCGGAGCAAAGCTAAACAATAGTGGAACAACGACGGTGAAATAATAAAAGTGGTGATAATATGAGGATGACGGCGGCTGAGTGTAATAACAATGAAATCTTAAGGGGAGGTTATTGTTCAGAAGAACGTAACCTTACAATGGGGGATGAGAGTTCTATTTATAGGTTTAAGAGTCAAAACCCTAACAAGACCACATTATCTGCACGTCTCCCCATGATATGATAAGATCATTATCCACATCCAACGGCTTTCGAAAATAAAGGGATCAGATAAGTGTTATCCATTTGCTACGACATCACCTTGTGTCTTCAGATAAAATATTACGACCAACACAACCGAACGGTTGTCTTCGATAATAAACTCTACTCAGCGACGTCTGACTTGTCCCCAATTTTGGGGCTAAACATGTCACGTCAACGAACACGTGCCGCAACGTGTTCGGACGATTTTCGACCAATACAGCAAGTAAATGTTACTACCTGGGAGTATAATATTTTTTTTTTCTTTTTTTTACATTGTTCATGCGTGTTAGTTAAATCCTACTATGAATAATCCCTTTTCGTGAAAATTAAATAAGGATTTACAGTATAAAATAGGCAGTGCTTTAATTAGCAGGCCACTAGAGGATACTTGGAAATATAAATAATTAATTCTACCCTCTTTGGAAAGCGAAAAAAAAATATGAAAAGGGAAAAGATGAAGTGCAAAGATGAATAGTAACAGGTCGCATGGAAAGATACTAGTAGTAGCTACACTCTGCAAGTCTAAATTTCACCCGATAGGGGGATGGATAGGGAAGATGTTTTATGAGTTGATGAGAACTTCGAGATATAATACTAGTATTTTTTCCGTCTCACAAGTTCAAAATGATCACGCTTTAGCTACTATTGGCTGACTAGAGTGAGGGGCGTGTCCCTCTATAACATGGCTCACGTTGTGAAGGCTCCACTGCCATAGTAGGTCAGGATGATAATCGTGTTCGATAAACAATGATCGCTGATATTTCCTTTAAACAAATGCCCTCCACCATATGTCTAAAAGTTAAAGAATATGACAAAAATGAAAACGTATGAATACTAGTTAAACTAGTATGCAAATGCTACTACTAGATAAGAACAGAACTACCTAACAAGGGTATAAACCAAATTAGTTGGTTAAGATAATCGTCATGCATTAAATTTTGAAGGAATTAAAAGAAGACAATCATAATGCATTAGGCTACAAACTAATACTCCATCCATTTCAAAATGATAGTCATAGTTCGGATTTCGAAAGTTAAATGAGTTTATTTTGACCGTGAAACTAAACATATAATCTTTAAGTTTTTTGTAACGATGTTTATATATTCAGAAACTACATAAAAGGTACTATAAGTCACAATAATTAATAATTTAAAATATTTAAAAGACATATGAAAATATTACGGTCAAAGTTAATCTCGTTTGACTCTCGAAATCCGAATTATGACAACTATCTTGGAACAGAGGAAGTAACTAATTTCTTATTGTAATTCTAGTGGCATTTTTTTCCTTTTCTTTATAGATTTTATCCCCAGCGAGTGTGAATATTGCTTTCCACCATCTCCCTTGAAAAATCATGAAATAGGTCCTAACTACCCTTTCCGCAAAGTTCTACTTAATTACCACACTTTCTTTTCTCTCTTATTTTAGAAAGACGTGAATACCACGTCGTGTGCAAGTATTAGAAAATGAAATATGACTTATAGGCTTATAGGAAGTATTCTCGAAGAATTGGCTTATTAGACTAATTTGAAGTCATTCCTGATCGAGAAAGACGAACAGATCGAAAAACTTATGGTCCCAAAGGTAAAAGAATGAAAAAGAAAGAGTCTTCATATTAATTTATGTACTCCTTGCATTCTCTTGTACCTCTTCGTCCATTATGGTGACGACAAGCAAAGAAGACGCATCAACTGTGAATTGCAGCCAGAGGCGGTTGAGCTTTATATGTCATCATGATTTCAAGTGAATCAAGTTTATCGATATAAAACATCATATTACTATAAAAGCATGTCCTCTCTATAGGTAAAAATTATTTTACTAAATTACCCTTCTGAATAACTTAAATACCATACTTGCATAAAAAATAAAAATAAAACTAATGAAACTCACTTAACAGTTGTTCACATAGCTTTGCACTCCGGAGGAGTTGCAACTCTTAAACATGAACTCTTAACCTAAGTAATTTAACTAAAGAGAAAAATTAAATAACAAAAACTACAAAACTCCTTAATTCAAACTTCGGAAAGAATTTCCTCAAAAGATTGTGTCTTTCAGAAACGGTCACCTATTTACACTAAGATTGTGTCTTCTGAAAAAGCACACCTATTCACGTTGGTTGGTAGTGTAAAGTAGCACCACATTCAACCCTCAAGTTATTTATTTGGAGGTTTGATTTTGCTTCGGTATTGCACGCACCAAATATTTTTTCTTCAATCAGTAAGTTAATTTCCTTTTTCGAATATTAATTTCATGTATCTATTATTTTCTTCAACGCATGTCGCATATGATGTGGTTTATTGGTTGTTGGATTATTTGGCATCATATGTGAGTGAAGAAGATATAAGGACGCAAATTCTTTTCTTTCATCTCAGTAGCTTTGCATTGTTTGTGATTATCAACTACTTTTTGTGTGTGATAAATGGTCCTAACTATATATATATATATATATATATATATATATAGTTAGATATATAGTTAGATTCGGCCAAGAGTAACCTTGAAAAACTTCTGCTTTACGAAGAAAGATAGAGAATAAGCACCTTGAACCAAATTCAGAACTTGTCTCTGTATGACAGGAAGCTCTCAATTTATTGTGATTAAAGAGTAGAGATGCAACTGTGATTTTTTCAATGTACTTGTTCACAAGAAATAAAGATTAGGAATTATCATTTAGCATTAAATTTTTGAATGAAATTAAAGTTTACAAATTAGAAAAAGGCAGTGAAAAGGTTACAAACTTCAGAAAGATATTTCCAATTCCACTTTGATTAAATCATCACTATATTCTAACATGACTACATGAGCATTTAGAGTTGTTGATGTAAAAGTTTCTGTAGGTGGAGTGAAATGTAGGAATAGATTGTAGGACTAATCCCCATGTAAAAGAAAATCATAACATAATTGTAATAAAATATAAAGTTAAAGGTGAATTGATTAGCTAACCATAATATTACAAATTAGTGAGCTAATCTAAATAATATTAAAATAGCTGCTATTTTATTTGAAAATAACATAGTAAAAAGAATCATAAAATGATATTTGAGTGTTTTTTTATTGAGTTGGCTAAATAAAATCTAACAATTATATTTTAATCAAAACTATCATAACGGTGGGGGTAAGGCATTGACTCATACCAGTGCCTTACTGCAGAATTATACAATATAGAAAGTAGATATTTGTCCAAACCTTCTTGAAATACATGAAGGATGAATAAATCATTTTGAAACAACCAAAGACCTCATAAAAAATGAAACAGATCTCTATTATTCCTCTAGGTTAGACATGAAGTATGTCAAACAGTTAGCTTCCCTGTAGCAATATTCAAATACAAAGTTATCTTTGAGTTCTCAACTCTACAATTGCTTGATAATACTTCTTCATACGTGCACTTTTATCTTTAACTTTTACTCTATGGCTTTATCATATATTTTAATATAATATATGTGATTTTATTAAAAATATACATTCATTGAGAACAAATTCACGCGCAGCGCGCGTGTCGGGAGACTAGTACTTATAGATGTATGACCATAATAATAAAAAACCGTAAGAAGTAAACTATTATTTGGTTGAAAGGCCTGGCTGGGTTGAATTTAGTTATTGTTTGTCTTTAATTTATTGAATTCAAATTCACAACCATTAAGAGGAGATGAATTTACAATTTCAAATTGGTCATACTTGCAATATTCCAGAACTCAATCTAAGGCTGTACAAGTGAGTAAATTTAGCATGGAGAGATTAACTATATCTTTACCTATGCACAGATTGAAATTCTTATTAATGTCATCTGGTCAAAAAAATTATGTGGAAGTAAGACTTAGACCACAATAACAAGTTCAAAAGTGACACATATCCTTATAAAAGAAAAAGATTGTACGTGTCAGGAAATTTAAGCGTCGTGATCCCTTGGTTTATTATTCTCATCAACATTTAATTTCTTTGCTGGCTATCTTACCAATGCATCTGAGGCTTATTCCTCTGAAACAAGATTACAAGAGTAGCTTTTATAAAACTATCCCAAAAGCTTGTAGTAAATATTTCGTAACATAAAAAGCTCTAAGTCCAATATAGTTAAATCAAGAGAGAAATGAGAATCTTTTGTTGTGATAAGCCTAATGTGAAGAACGGATTGTGCTTATTTAAGGAATATATCTTGTATATATGTAGGCATAGATGAACTGTTTTCCTGAATTTTATCTTACTCGATTACTTCTTTTTTTTCATTGGGTCGATAGGTTAATAAAAAAAATGACTTATTATGCAGTTCGACCTTTCATATATATTAGCTACATCAAATGTTTATTTTATGTTATTACATGTGCATATTAAAACAAGTAAGCATATATATTATAATATATAAATGATACATGTATAACGCACATAAAGAGAGCCTATAGAAATGTTTACCCAAAAAAAAAAAAATGGAACTCAACTCACGCCTGACAAAAATTAAAACATCAGAGTTTGAAGACCAGATAGAACTCTATTTATGTAGATAGTCAAAGTACTTTGGTGGAAACTCTCTAAAAAGAAAGCACAATAAAAAATATGTGTTGGGTGTTTAGGCTGTGTTTTTCTTCAAGTTTATGTTATTTTATGACAACAAACATGTACTACATGTCTCGACATGCGGTATTCACGTGCAACGCACGTGTCGAGAAACTAGTATAAATAATATGCATGTATGTGGATAATTATTAAATTTCAATAGACATTTGAACTCGTAATCTTAACAATGAGCGTATATATGGTAACATATTTTAAACTTTGAGTTTATGAAATTTTAATTTTGAATCCCACTGATGTTTGTGAATAGTTCTTGGTCAATTATGGTGATAGTTCATATCCCACATTGATGAATGAGATTATAATTTGTCTAGTGCTCATTTGTTGAGTTAGAGATAGACTTAAATCTTCTTACCAAAAACAAAAGAAAGAAGCATGAAGCATGTCGTGTTGATAGTGTGTTCCGTCCAGTCGAATAAGACACGTAATGGCATAGACGTGGAACTAGTCAAAACCCATAAATTGTCTAATCAAATCTCACAATATAATACTAGTAGTGTATGGCTAGTCAGCCAAAGCACCCTCTTTCTCTGGAATTGGTCTCGTGGCCATTCCTGCATACACCATTTATTACACCTCAACTGCAAGACAAATTATAAGTGGGAAGAATAGTTGTAAAATAACTTTAATTAACCTCTTCCATAAAAGTAAGTAGGTAAATGTGATACAATTAATGATTCAGATGCTACAACTTGAATTAGCAGCCTTGACTATTCCATTGGACTTCGCTATCGCATGGTGTAACTATTGAATTTCTCATTTTGCGTTGAAAGTTAAAGAAGATCCATTGCAAGTTGAACTGTATACTCTCCATTAGTATAAAAGGAATTTAATTTCATTTAACTATCAACATGAGGTGCAAGTAGCACAAACAGAAAATTAAATGAGAAATATCTTTAATATAATTTAGCCATATTTTATTTTGACCTAGTCGTAAAATCATGGCGATTTGAGATATTAATATTATTGGTAAAGAGTGCTTCTTATTCAAATGAAAAGTTAACCTAAATAGCCGTTCATGGCGATTTGAGATATTAATATTATTGGTAAAGAGTGCTTCTTATTCAAATGAAAAGTTAATCTAAATAGCCGTTCATGGCGATTTGACATATTAATATTATTGGTAAAGAGTGCTTCTTATTCAAATGAAAAGTTAACCTAAATAGCCGTTCATGGCGATTTGAGATATTAATATTATTGGTAAAGAGTGCTTCTTATTCAAATGAAAAGTTAACCTAAATAGCCGTTCATTTAATTGCTTAAATAAAAAATAGCCTACATATATATGTACAACTCATGTGTAAAATCTTTATAGTTGTCTATAATTAATGTATAATTTATATATATCGACTTTGAATGTAAATAATAAATCCGACAACTATTTGTGCAAATATCTGTAAAACCACATGAAATTGTGTATTTACTAGATAGAAAACTTTTAGGTGTTCAACTAGTTTGTGTTACTTATGTAGGACACAACTTTCACGTGAACACCTTAAATATTGTGTCTTGTTAAATACATCTCTTTATTCCATCTTATATACTACAACACTTTTCTAATTTACTAGTAAATAGGACTGTTACTTTATAAATTCAAAAGTAAACTTATGTTATTACTTATGACATTTTTTCAAAACTATATTAAAAAAAATCAAATATGTTTATGCTCCATGTTTTATATTCTCTTTTCGTAAGCTCCATATTTAATTGAACGACATGATACTATAATAACCTCTCCGTTTCAATTTATGTGGCAGCATTTCTTTATTCGTCTGTTCCAAAAAGAATGGCAGCATTCTAAATTTGGTAAAAATTTAATTTCAAAATTACAGTTTTGCCATTACTGAAATGATTTTCAACCACACAAATTTCTTTGGCTTATTTTACACCACAAGTTTCAAAAGTCTTCCTTTATTTCTTAAACTTTGTGCCGAGTCAAATTATGACACATAAAATGAAACGGACGGAGTATATTTTTAAACTCCGTGCTTAATCAAACTAAATCTATTTATAGTCGGCCATTGAACGATATTGACGAGACACATTTCCTATACTTTATTATTCTTCCATTTCTTCAACCTTTTAACCAGTCAAATACTCGTTCTCTCTTCCTTTTAAATCCTCCTCAAAATCCTCCATTCCCTTCATTGAAAAAATGGGCCAATATTCATCAACCCATTGCGTTGGTGGCCCCAAACACCATAACCATGACCCATCAAACCATTCTCAATCTGATTTTTTCTCTTTAATGAATTCAGATGAAGAAGATTCACCGGTTATATCGGTTCCTGGTAACAAAGATTATACATTTGATCTTCCTGATGAATGTTTAGCTTTAATTTTCCAGTGTTTAACTTCCGGTGACCGGAAAAAAGTTTCCTTAGTTTGCAAAAGATGGTTTTTAATTGAGGGTCAAAATCGCAATCGTCTGTCCTTAAATGCAAAATCTGAGATTTTTGCACACATAGCCACTATTTTCACTCGTTTTGACAACGTAACCAAACTTGCTCTCAGGTGTGACAGGAAATCAGTTAGTATTAATGATGAAGGGTTGACACTGATTTCTCTTAGGTGCGTGAATCTCACGCGCTTGAAGTTGCGTGGGTGTCGTGATGTTACTGATGTTGGTATGGCTAGTTTTGCAAAGAATTGTAAGAGTTTGAAGAAATTTTCATGTGGGTCTTGTATGTTTGGTGCTAAAGGTATGAATGCGTTGTTGGATTACTGTTTTACCCTTGAAGAGTTGTCTGTTAAGCGCTTAAGGGGTGTTAATGATGGGTTTAGTGTGGACCCCATTGGTCCTGGAGCTGCCAGCTCATCACTTAAAAGTATATGTTTGAAGGAACTTTATAATGGGCTTTGTTTTGGGCCTTTGATTGTTGGGTCCAAGAATTTGAAGACTTTGAAGTTGTTGAGGTGTTTAGGTGATTGGGATAGGATTTTTGAGACTATTGGCAGTAGGGAAAGTGGACATAATCATGTTGTTGAGGTTCATTTAGAGAGGGTTCAAGTCAGTGATCATGGACTTAATGGTATCGCGAATTTTCCGAATTTGGAGATTTTGCATTTGGTGAAAACGCCTGAATGTACTGATGCTGGTGTTGTTGCTGTTGGTAGGAAGTGTAAGATGTTGAGGAAGTTACATATTGATGGATGGAGGACTAATAGGATAGGGGATGAGGGGTTGGTTGCGGTTGCTGAGAATAGTTTGAATCTTAAAGAGTTGGTGCTTATTGGTTTGAATCCTACGTCGACGAGTTTGATGGCAATAGCGACGAATTGTCAAAAGTTGGAAAGGTTGGCACTTTGTGGTAGTGAGACTATTGGTGATCTTGAAGTATCTTGTATTGCTACTAAATGTATGGCTTTGAAGAAGCTGTGTATCAAGGGATGTGAAGTGACGGATGAAGGGATTGAGAGTTTTGCTTATGGGTGTCCGAATTTGGTGAAGATTAAGGTTAAGAAGTGTAAGCATGTCACAGGCGATGTTGCAGATTGGTTGAGAGCTAGGAGGCGATTGCTGGCGGTGAATCTTGATGTTGGGGAAGTTGATATTGAGCCTGTAGATGGTAGTGCTAGTGATGGCGGTGCAGCATTAGAAGATGCAGTAGAGTTCCAACCTATTGCCACTACAATTGGTGGTACTGATATTCCATCTACGAGCAATGTAGGTCGATCATCGGCATCTAAGTCATGGCTTGGCTTTTTTGGAGGAAGGGGCATAGTGGCTTGCACTATCCGGAGGTGGTCAAATGGTAATGGTGATTCCAGTGATGCCTTATGAATATTGTGAACATGAAGTTAAAACACTAAACACACTGATTAATTTGTTAGCTGAACTTGGTTATACAATGACCCACTCTCAATTTTTCTCATTCATTCCCTTTTAGTGTTGTTTTCCGGTCTTCAATACAATGTGCAGATATACATCTTACTTCTCATTCTGATGAACTTTGTTTGATTTTTTGGTCAACTTTTGTCTGTACGTTAATGCCTAAGTCAAAATTTGGTATAGTCCATTAGAACTTTCCTCATGTTGGTTCTTGATGATGAAGCCTAACTTGATATACAAAAATCTACCTTTGCAATTTTTCTGGTGTACAAAGTTGAATGTTGAACACGGCATTGTACAAATTTGTTGTTCGGAATCAAAATTTGTTGTTTGTGGAATTAACTTTTACAACAACATACCTAGTGTTATCCTACAAGTGAGCGTGAAATTAACTTTTATGACAATTTTATCTGTACCATGAATTGTGTTAACCAAGGACAATTCCAAGTGCTTGCCATCTTTTTTGGTTGCTGTAACCAAATAAATTCACGTAATTTGTGGGGCATTTGATAAAGATAATTCTTTATTAGACTCTTCATCATAAAGGTTTTCAGCAATGTATGTAGAGTTCCAATATTGATATGTGAATCTGATGATGAGTTGGTTAAGTAGAAATATGCATATTTCCCCATTTAACGTTGATGATGTTATGCCTTTAAGCTCTGCTCCACGGAAATCCTCGATGGAAGAAAGCGTGTAGTTTTAACTTTTCAACCAAGCTTGTTGTCAACTTGGGTGTTGACATGTTGATTTGATTTGCGGATGCTTAATCCTATACTGATTTCACATTGCTATCTATTGATCATGGGAAAGTTCAAATTTCATTTTCTAAAAAGGATTAGGTGATTCTTTTTATCTGTTTAACTCTAGTGATTTAGTTAGTTACTTGAACATCACTGTTATTAGAAAGAAAATTTACAAGTCTATGTCAGCTAAATTCCTTTTTTTAGGATTGTATATAAAAATGACTTAACATTGACGGCTTCTAATTGTAGTTTTGAGACTGATGACAATGAAAAGGCTGTTTCAACTGGAGGATAAGTAGTCAAAGTAGTGTAAGATAAGACTATCTGCAAACTGAAGTTATTAGTTACTATAAGGTAGAATTACCAAATTAAAGGGTATTGACTGCGACTAATGCCAACCAAATTCTGTCATTTATGTGATTGACTGAGTTATAAATGGATAATCAAGTTTGAATCACCGAGTCAAAAAAGAAACGGTCTAGATATGTGCCTGTACTTTTCTATGGTAGTTTTGCTTGAAGTTTCTTGATTTATTAGTACAGTCAAATCTCTCTGCAATTCTGTTGTTATAGTGAAATATTACTGTAAATAATGACTATTATGGAGAGGTCTAACAACAATATATATTCTAAAATAGATTCTCATTAAGTTTAAATGGAGTCTTTGCGAAGTGCAACTATACTTTGCTTTTTGATGGACGCTTAGATATATTGCTTGTGCAGTTTCTAATCATTGTAAGATTGGATTAAAAATGATTGAAAAGCTAAAGAATGAACTGAGCCAAAAAAAAAAAAAAAAAAAAAGAGGAGAAAACTCCAATTCGAATTTCTGTGATAGTTATAGTCATAACAGCTGATATAAACATCTATTACTAAATTAAAAAAAAAAAATAGCTAAGAGACTGATTGAACAATAACTTAAGAGTGTGTGTAAATTCCACAAGTTCCTCAGGCTTTAAGGAAAATAGGGAGAGAAGCTAAAAATTGTTATATTGCTGCTTGTTTTTTACTTTTCTATTGCTGATTAGTTCTCTTTAATTTGTTAAGAAGGTTTATTCCTATTCACTTTCATAATCTTCATCGTCTCCAAAACTAAACACAGATGCATCTGCTGCAATGGCCTTAATATCACTTGAGCCCAGATTGGGAATGGCAGCTCTCTCAACTGTTTCACTCTTCATCTCGCTTGCACCATTTTTAGGATCATTGCTCCTAAGAGAATGTTGTTCAGCGTTTTGCGTTAGGTTGGCAATTTGCTCCTTTTGGGAGCCAGAACCAACACCTGCAGCAACAGTTTGTGAAGAGCTTGTCTGACTTCCCTTGCTCGATGGTGTAGCTTCCTCCCCTTCACTATCTGAAAATACATCATCACCACGATTTTGGCCACTAGATACTTTGTTTTTTTCCACATTAGTTTTAGATCCTTCACTGCATGAAGAAATGTTTCCTTGTCTTGGTTCCTTCCCTTTGGTGGTACCATCACCTTTGGACTTTACTGGAACACTTCTATCATAATCTACCATCACAATCTCAACTTGGAATCCTGGAGATGGTAATTTTCTCTGAAAGACATATATAGACAGTGAAAAAGAAACATTCAATTAGAACCTGGATGAAGGTAAAATGCTACATCCATGGAATGGATCTTCATAAAGGATATTGATAAAGACCCTTAATCATAAACTTATATTACATATGAGAAGCATATCAATTACCTTATCAAAGCCATCCAATTCTGATGAATCTAAAGTCAATCTGTTTTCCATCATTGACGTGTTTAACCAGCTGTAATGGAAAAAGGGATGAAATTCTTATGTGCCAAAAGAAATATTCAGCCAACATTATCATTTTTGCGTTCTTCTCAGGAGGAGTAGCCATGGTTAGTGCTAGGAAGGACAGAACAGCTTCATTATTGATTACTCGATATGTTTCTCTATTCCCACCCTCACCCCTCCCCTCCCAGCTCTCCTCTCTTATGGCATGCACAACTATATGAAATACTGAAAAAGAACAAGGATCTATTGCAAACCAGTAGAAATCTCCTTGTCGATCCTGAAAATGGATCTTGAAGTCTCCCGCCAATTCAGTCAGACCAGGTTCACCTGGCAGAGCAAAAACCATAATTCCTTTTTTTTGTGTCCGTATCCAAAAATCTTCAGGCTGCAGTAACCAACGTAAAACAAACAAATATGATATATCACTAGGAGACAAATATACTGAAACTGAAAATGGCTTTTTACAATTAATGTAAGCACGGGAAACAGTTTAGCAAGCTTCAGAAAAAGAGAGTGAACAAATTTACCATAAGGTCCTTAGTCTTCGGATGCTTTTTGGTTGAAAACAGGATGCCTGCAGATAGTACAGCATCAAAATTGTGCTAGATTGAGTTATCATTGCAAACTGAGTGGATAAGATGCATCCTATTTGGTAGAAGCATTCAAATAAAAAAAAAAGTTCTGCTCATGAAGCATCTCCACAAATACAAAGTATAGCACTGAACAATCAGCCAAAAAAAAAAAAAAACAGACACACACATATTAGGCACTCATGACTCAACTATCTCAAATAAGAAGCCAAGGTCGTGGATTATTGTGTGATGGAAGGATCACCAAGGCGTTCACTTGAATTGTGACCCAACAATATGAGGTTTGTTTCAAGAAGCATCTCAACAGACGCAAGGTGTAGAATTACATGTCCCAGATATTTAGAATAGAAGAATGTAAGAAGCCACTTCATTATCTAAACATAGGTAAGCCAGCTACCAAGATCATAGCATCTCTAATCACCCCTACACACTAATGTCTCTGCTCTTATACAATCAATCAACCTACAGAATTTCTAAATCTGTATTGCATGGAAATTTGAGTGCTCATTTTCTCCGGTTCGAGGTCGTGTGAGATATCCAATTACATATTACTACAGGTATGTAATAACAAGTTAATCATATCTTTTAAGTGTCCCTGGAATATTACCTAGCGTTGACAAAGAAGAGACTGAAATCAATCATCATTTATGAGGGGACAATAGATGGATTATATTTTGCCAATATTGCTGCACGAAACATACCACTGTGACTAGATATAGTAATTGAAGGCCTTATCCAGGATGAACACTTGTGGAATCGAAATCCTCTCAGCATGCACCTGCAGCATGCTAAAAGCTTAATACTTCTGAAGATTCAATAAAGAAATAACTATAGTTAACAAGAAAAGTACCTACGTCCAGGCGGCGTTTCACCACCGAATTGAGTCAAGATGCGCTCGAAATATTTTACATACCTCTAGAAAAAGCACAACCGTCGTTAACCAGATAAAATGAATTAAATGGCTGTATATAAATATGTTTCATTGAAGGCATTGACTAACAATCTGACTTGGAAGAATAAGAGCCCTCCCATCTACACATCTTTTTTGGTTATAATAGTTGATGCATTCCTCAGCTGTTGGGAAAAACTGAATGGTGAAAGGGGTAAAACAATAAGTGTGAATGAGAGAACTGAGCAAAAGTTTCAAACCACATGCTAGCGTTTTCCAAGTATAGGACCTCACCTTCAAGAACAGAAGGAGGCTACAAATCATAAGCCCTGTCCTCGCCATCCCAGCTTTACAGTGTACAACTACCACATTTATGATGTCTTCCTTCAACCAAGAATATGCACTTTGGCAGAACAGTTTAATAAGATGAATTGGTGGGCAGTTGTGGTCATCAAATGGGAAAGATGCAACCTGTTAATATTCAACAGAAATTTCTTATAGAAAAAAGAAAATATTAAACAGATATCATCTAATTTGCAAAAAGTTTCAAGACTTCTACACCTGCATTTCTTCAAAGACATGACAGGTATCATTAAATCCTTCCAGAAACAGACTTTACCACTTTGTGGCTCTGTAATCGGAGAGTGACTAGTACAAAATAGTGTCTTAGGTAATGGTATCATATCATTAAGGGAGGTGTTCTACTATCAGCGATCTATTCAAGGTTTCTGAGTAAACTATATGCAGATTAGAACGCGTCGCCTGCAGATCTAGACACATTGAGTATGTGGGGCACTGAATACAGTCCAAGCACCCAGCTGATTCAGAAGCATGAATCGGACAAAGAAATTCTCTACAGGTGAACTATAGCATTCCTTTAGCTTGTTAGTCAGGTTGTGTTTATTCTGGGATTATTGTTTCCAATTTATTTAGGATCCATTCAGTTATCGAGCATTTGGACCCAGTGTTATTATATGCCACCGCTTCATCGCTTAAAGTGATTCAAACAATAAGCAATTGGCACTTTGAATCTCTACATCAAGTAGTTGTATCAGTATTGACATTGTATAAAATGCTTAAATTAGTGATTTTAATTACAACTTGATTACTGTAGTGCTCAATTCTTATTTTTTTTGGTAATTTTTAATTTTCTATAGTTATGCGCTTCACTTCAAAGAAACGTGTGCTTTACTTCTTGCTTTTTGCTTCGAGCCTCATTTTATTGCTTTTTTGCGCTTTTCGCTTTTAGAAGCACTATTGGGACCCATAAAAGCTAAGGAGTTTCCCTAATAGGCAAGCCTAGTACCCAACAAGACTTGTTTTTTCATTTACTCCAAAATTCTTATCAATCTTTTTATTAATGCTATAACAGCCAGCCAAAGATCGTATGGTGCTCTAGAGGTTGGTGTCTTGAAACTAATCTCCATCAGTCACATAATTCAAAGACCTTCTTGAACCTGTGATTGACTGAGAACGATCAAGTAACAACATGCCCTTTCTCCCATGCAAAATCTACGGATTGTCGAATAGCATCAAAATGTGACATATCACTAGTGAGGATTCTTGCTGACTGCTGATGAGATGAACATCGTCCCCAGATACTGACACGACAAGCCTATAACTTGCTGTCTCACATAAAATATTTTACAACTAACTAGGAAAGCTGGCTAAGTATACCCTCCAGAGTAGTTTGCTTCTAACGTTACAATTGATACTCCCTCTGTCCATTGTTACTTATCACTTTTTAAGAAAAAGATTTATACTTTTACTTGTCACTTTTGGCAAATCAATAGATGCTTAATGATGTTCTTCAAATTTTACCCATATCATTAAATAAGTATTTTCAGATCATAGTTATATTTAAATTCCCAAAGCATAATTAATGACTGTAAGCTAGTAAAAATACCCAATTTAATTATGGTTTCTTGATGGGTGTGAAGAGCTAAAAGGTGACAAGAAAAAATGGACGGAGGGAGTAAAACAAAGGGATGAATAAAATAAGAATAAAGAAAATGAAAATACTGATCTCAACTTCCATGTAATTTTCTGGTTCTTCAATGCTTAAACAGCATATGCTGTCAACAGAAACAAGGGGGTACCATGCTGCTAGAACCTTTCAACTAATCATTATGAAGGATGGCTACATCTTTAGGGGAAAAAAACACAGATTTCTACATCCAGAGAAATGTTTAACATGTCGATATTCTAGTAGTTGAAACAAGTCTAATTAAAGAAATTTCTACTGGGCTACATGATCATAAAACTAAAAACAAGTTGGATTTAATCAGCACTCATGCCATGAAAAGGATAATCCTAAGTATGACATTTTGCAATGAGCACATACCTAAGTTTTTGCGATGAAATAACTAACAAATATCTAGTTATGTCTACTGGCCCTAAACTTCAATTTGATGGAATCAAAAACTAAATTTATACAAGGAAGAGCTTTGCACCTTTCCCCCAAATAGTGAAGCATCATACAATCTTTCTGAACAAAGATTATAAACTTTGTACTTCCCCTGCATTCCAAAAGAGATGGAGTTGCATAAGAGATAAAACAATGAAAAGAATAAAATAAGTAAAGTAGTATACTTAAATCACTATGGCTGCGTTACATCTAAACGGCGAAGAGTTAACTAATCATGCACATCTGGAGTCCAACTCCCAAATTTTCACTGAAGAAAGATTACCAGGTCTAAAGCAAAATGAAAGGAGTATTATCAACAAAGGTACTAGGTATTGATTAATTTAGTCTTGCTCCATTCTTCCCTCTTTAAGGTGATATATTATCCATTGAACTAGAAAGCCTCCCCATGTCTTGTTTAAACCTAGAAGACAGAAAGAAGAATCACTTTACTAGAAAAGAGTACCTAATTATTTTTCAACCACGAGACGAAATGCAGAGCCGTTTTAGTTGTCGTGACGCACTGATGACATCACTCAAATGCTACTACAGTTTTTTCCTAATAAAGGCTCCCTATTTTCTACTATTACAGAAAGCAAATACAGTTTAAGAAAGCAGACACTGAATCTTAACATCCCTAAATATCTAGCAGAAGTTGTTCTAATGGAAGCTGACAACTGAAGTCCATAAAACATCATAATGAGCAGGTACTTTTACATCAACCATGGAGCACTCGCTACTCTGCAAAACCATAGCTATGGATATTTCGAGAATTACAATCATCTAAAAAATAAAAGATGCATATAGAGTTCTTGGGGACAAGGACTATATCGAGTTGTACTCGAAAGTACCTTATGATGAGTCTCGAAAAATTTGATCACTTCCTCCATGTGGTTTCGGTAGAACCCCTGCACCATTAATATTATACATTAGAGAAATGTATGTCTGTAATAAGTGGAATCATATCCAAAAAGGCATCGTAGAAAACATTTACCTCAACATATCCAAAGAAACCAGAGCTCATGTCGCCTGCAGGAAAACCCATAGCTAAGATATTCTCTGTTATGTAAGTCATATCCAAATCAAATCCACCCTCCTGTTTTATTTAACCAGTTACATCAATAATAAGCTACATTTAGAAAAATATGCATCAATCTTGCTTATTTTGCCTACAGACTTAGCAGCCAATAATCGTTTGCACAGCTAGTTTTGTATTTTGATGGGTAAAAACAGACTAAACCTCACTCTCAAGTCTCAAGGAATCAACAAAGGAAAAGGATTTTCCTGGGCTTTTACCAGTAAGGATAATGCCTAGAGTTGCAAAATAAATTGTATTGACTTCATATCTTATACGAATAAGAAAAAACTGTAAGCCATAAAGAAAGCAGTAACATTCTGATCTACCTGGTATCTTCGCTTGTTTTGAGATACTGCATGTCGCGCCTTAACTTGCACAGCCTTCACAGCATTCAGAGATGTGTCAATTAGCCCTTTAGTGATTGATTCAAATACACCTGATTGGGTGGTTGGTGAGTTGCCTCCAGCGCTATCATTTGTCTCAGAAGCTTTTGAAGTGAATGGCAGACCGAGACCACTGGCAAAACGTGAGAAGGTAGACGACATCCCAGCATCTCCAACCACTGACCCCTGCTGCCCGGGTGCTACAGGCTGTGGAAAGTCTGTGGTTTTCATCCAAGATGATGTAGGTGGCTTAGATGTGTCTCGAGAAGAAATATCTTTCTCGGGAGCTTCAGCATCAGACGGTTTACTGGAGGGTTGTGGAGAGGACGTAATGGATTCCGATTCCATTCTGAAACCAATTCGAAAAAGGGATAATCAGAACCACAATAAAGAATCCAATGCAGTAAATAGTTGTCATCAATATACACAGTCGAAACGAGACAATGATCTCTAGTCATCAGACATCTGCTAACCTTGACCTAAAAGAGTTTACTAGTGCAGAAGGGATAGTTAGAACAAATTTGATGATGGTGGTATCGAGGCCAGCTCATGTGCACCTCAACTAATTCTACCGGATACCAGTCACCTCCCACCATCAACAGGCTTCCCACCAAAGCTTGGTAGACAAATAACAGCAGGCTAATTCATTTCTTCCCGTTTGTCCAAGCCTTGGTGGACAGAGTTGGCACGGACACCACGGTTATCCCAAAAGAAACAATGCACTAGTAATTATTCTTTTTCACATACACATTAAAGGCCTCGATCATGCAATTGCTTCTTTAAATATAGGCCTAATAACAAATACTAACAAAATAAAAAAGGAGAAATGAAATGTGCATTGTAAATTCAAAGGAATGAATAATATAATGTGCATTGCCACAATGTTAATCGAATCACTCACCGGAAACTGGAAATGTGTGAATCACTAACGGAGTTGATTTATGTGATGGATTTATTATATTAATAATCCAGATCGAGATCCTTTATGAGTAACTGATAGTCAAAAGCTAAATAAATGAATATTATTGATATTGTTAAAATCTAGTTAGATTGATGATGTTGTTAATACGACATTTCTTTGGTGTATATCTATGCTTCACTATCTTGCAACATTTCAGTAATCATTTTGAACTTAAATTCGACGGGTGACATAATTTATACTATATTTTTAATTGCTTATTACATTAAGGGGTCTTTGATAACTTGGATAATCATTATAATACCGGGATAGAATTTGTGATTGTCCCACATGGGCGGTGGGACTAACAATCCTATTATAATCTCTACCGGTAAAAACTTACCCGCACCGAATGTTTACACCCGGCCAATAAATAAATAACACTTGTCCATTTATCTAACTATAATTATTAGTACTTAACCATAGTTAATACCATATATATTTTGCACATGACATAAATATTAATTAAAATACTTAACAATGTGCGCTTTTTGTAACTCCCTAATATCCCCGTTAACTCGTTAAATTAATTTACCTTGCTTTCGTAGTCCACTACATATCTAAATGCAAGGACATTACGAGAGGCTGCTATAATTAACTTAACAATAACAATAACAATAACAACATTTTAACATCAAACATCTTGTTATTTTCTTAAAGAAGCTTGGTGGATTTGCCTACTAAACTGAAGTTAAGGAGAGTTCTTTTCATGCTTTCTCAACATCTGCAAACATTTTCCAAATGTCTCGAAAAAATATTATTAGTGAATTTTGGACTGAATATTATCAGTGATGTCTCAACATCTTCTTTCCTAGATTAGCAATAAAAAAAAATATATTCATTGATAATTTTAGAAAACTTGACTCTACATTACACAAAAAAGTTGGAATTAAACAAGAATGCTAGAAGAAATATGAAAGAAAGTACTGATTTATGAGAGAAACAGAGTTTAGGAAAATGGTTACGCAATCCTAAGTTATGTTATTGACCTTTATTCCTTTTTCAATTTCTTATTTTATTACTAATATTTTAATTTATCTTTCATGGTTAACTTAACTACATTGGGTGTAAACACCCAATGCGGGTAAGTTTTTACCATATCTACCTTCTTGCTGCCTAATGACCTTTAAGGGATCGTTTGGTTTGAGGGATTAACAAAATCATGATATCTCATGATTTAGGGATAATATTGTCTTGGGATTAGAAGTGGATAAAATTTGGGATAACCTTATCCCACCCTCCATAAGTGATAAGTTAAGGGTTTTTTTACACTATATACCCATAAAATTCAAAGTATTTACAAGTCCTACCCATAAAAAATAGGGATAATAATGTTAAAAGACAAGCAAAAGACGAAAATTACCAAATATGACCCATATTTTCGAATCTTACCCGACATGTCACATTTTTTCCGAGATAGCATCCTGCCGCAAGTTGATACAATTTTATACAAATTTATACATGGGTATAAAATTGTATAAATTTGTATAAGTGTCTATATGCGAGTGAATAAATCTGTATGTTAAGGATGTTTATATGAATTTATTTTTTTTGTGTATATTTTTGTATTTCTCTCATTGCTACACATTCATCTATGTATATTCATGTATATTTATTTTTTTGGGGAGATTTGCGTGTATAAACTTGTCCAGAACAATGATTTAGACGCAATAAACAACATAAATTTATTAAAATATAAAAAAGTAACGACACCACTGCCTGCGGCTTAGTGGTTGGGGAGGGGGAGATTTGGTAGCTATGGTGTTTTTTATGAAGGAGTGCTAAAATTTATAATTTTAGAGATGGGTGCTATGCATGAAAAAAAAAATATGGCCTCGTGTTTGTAATTTTGGGTAGTGGGCTGCCTATTTTTAAAAATTATCTAAAAATTATACTACCCTATTTACCCAACTACCCATTATTACCATATACCTTTGTTATACCTTATGTGTGTATATATTTAAGGTATACTGCATAAATAATACTCACTCCGTCCCAAAATGAGTGTCTACCTTTCTTATTTTGTTTGTCCTAAAATGAGTGCCTCTTTCCTTTTATGGCAACTCTTTAAATCTAATATTTGTTTTGGACCACAAGATTTAAAGACTCTGGCCCACATTACACACGCCTTTCATTTTAAACCACAGGATTTAAAAGTCTTCCTTATTTTCTTAAACTCTATGCCCAGTCAAATCCAGACATTCATTTTAGGACGGAGGGAGTAGTATACAAGTCTAGATATGGGTATGTACTTTAAGGTATACTGCATAAATAATAATATACAAGTCTAGATGGGTAGGGTATGTAAATAGTTTATGGGTAGAGCTTGTAAATATGAAACTTATGGGTATTTTTGTAAATCTCTTATAAGTTAATCTCATAATTATTGTTGAACCCCAAAAATTACCCCGAAAAAGGATAAATTCCGGAATATCGACAGGATGGACTAACTCTTTTGGAGTTTTTGGAGTCGCCACCCAATTTAAGGAAAAACAGGGAACCAGATAAACAAATGCGTGCAAAACTCCGTTTTTATAAAAAGACGGTCTTTCTTTCAGAGATTCTAAAGGTAAGAGGTTTTGCTAATTTCGAAAGAAGGTTTTTAAGGCACTTTCGAAATTCCGTTAAAAACGGTTAATCCGACAGGTTTCCAAATTATTTGCAAGTGCTATTTATGCGCTTTTTCTAAAAAATAATTAATTGAACTATTAATTAATTCAACTAATTAAATTTAGTAAGTTTTCGAAAGATTTTACAATTTTATTTAAAAGCTTTAATTATTTTCAAAATAAAATAAATAAATAAAGCGCATTTTCTTTTGAAAAGGAACGATTTGATCGTCCTAATTTCTTTGCCAACTCGTATGTGATAGCGCATAAATGGCACTTGCTTAATTTCAACTTTAAATTCCGAGTATCTCACCATAAGATGGAACTTAAATTTCAAGTCGCTTTTTGCAAAGTCGTTTCGGGACATTTAGAAGTTAATTTAAACTTCTTTATAAATTTTGACTTTTTTAAAGAAACTACTTCGTATCAATAAGATAGAAGTCATTTCTTACAGTCATTATTAGACGTAGTTTTAAAAATTTATGAAATTTTGCACGCATTTGCCTAAATGGCCTGATTTGCAATAAATTAAATAACAACTCAAAAATTAAAAGGGTAATAACCATAAAGTAGACAATAACTCAATAAATAAAATATTTATTCATAAATATAAGTACATAATTATTCTACAAGTAATTTATATAAATATCCTAAGGGCAAAGGGAAGACGAGAGTTTAAAGATAGAACCCGGAAAGCAAACTCGCGAAACGAGCCTTGGATTTCTAAATTTCTAAAAGTCTTGAAAACTTGAACCCGAGCTTGACCCCAATGCAACTCCAAGCCAATGAACCATCCCATTTGTGAGTTAGCCGAAACTCGATCCCAAGAGTATGTTCATGTAAAAAAAAAAAAAAAAAAAAAAAAAAAAAAAATTTAAAGGGATACAAATTAGTATATGCTAATACAAAACACAGATCACACGCATCAGGCAAGCTAAAGGAAAAATAAAACAAGGACATCTCATATACATAAACCAAAACAATGAAACAATAGACAGAAACTCACATTGGGAATACTTCTTTATCATACTTATAATTCAAGCAATCTTTAATAAAATAAGAACTTGGCAAAAATTAAAGCATAGACTAGATAATAAATAAATAAAAAGCTTTCTTTCGGCCTTTTATCCTAACTAAGATGCGAATAACAGAGTATATCAGAGATACTAAGATTTCAGGCCAAGACATTAATTCTTTCAAGTTAATCCACTTTATAGTCAGGCTTTCTAGATAAACAGATTAAAGAAGCAAAATTACGCCTGAGAATTTACACTAATCACAACCAGGATTCTATTCTTTAAAAAAAAAAAGTCAAAACGAAACTACAACATATAAATAATGACATAACTTAAGAGGCTAACATTCCCATTTAGCAACTTGATACAAATATGAGCAAACAAGTATTTTTATATTAACTTACATTTCCCACACATAGGCTACTACTTCTTCCGGTTGTAATGCCACAAGCAATTTTCAAGAAGAATGCAAACTTAGCTAATTCATGCATACTTCAATATTAAGCTTCGGACAACTGGGAATAAGACCTCCGCTTAAAGAAACACATCCAAGAACAGGCCAAAATAATTTCAGACATTTCTAGACAGGCAGGCATCAAAACTCCTTCAAAGCTCCCTACAAAACTGCTTGCAGCTTCCTCACAGATCCTACACATTTAACGACCAGCACAACCCTCTAATGCCACCTAAACACCTTCCTAATCACCTATGCATACGCATACCTCTAGATCCAACTTTCTAACACTATAACTAAACTGCAGCATCTGCATACTCCCTGCTAAACAAACTGAACCTATACACACACACATCACACTAATTTGACACCCCTGAACTCCCTGCTTACTCACGACAACAAAAGAAACAACTCCCTGCTACCTGATCCTGCACACATATCAGAAATCCAGCATACACACTCCACTGCACTTGCAAACTCCCAGAACCTATCATAACTACCTGAGAACAGCCTAGACATGATACCTCACACAACAAAGCACTAAGATACCCCTGAACTGACCCTGAACAAGAGTGAACAGAACCAGCCAAGCACTCTCTTCTACCTACTACAACAAGACACCAGAACATACAGCCCCACACTCACTAAAACTACCTCTAAACAAGCTGCAACAACCTGACTTTGCTAATCCTGAAACACTTCTCACACACTCCCTTCAGGACCCTTGCTACTCCTAACAGACCACCAGCTCACCTAGGCCTCTTAAGCTTCACCAGGATATCCTCTATACTCTGGAAAGCCTGAACATTCCAGATCCCCTCATTGACTGATAACACCTACCTATACCTCATAGACCTTCACTATCCAAGCTCCCTGCATAATAAAACAGACTGCCCCACTTCACACACTGCCCATCAGAAACACACCTCTCACAAAACTACTCTGCAGACCCTATAGACTAATCAGCCACATCATAACTCCCTAAGCAGATATAGAACCAGACATATTTGAGACATTACGAAATTGAATGCTATAGAATCACACTAAGAATTTAAAGAAAAGAAAACAGGAAACACATTGATGGAAGGTATAGGTACCACGCCCATGTTTTAGGGAATTTTAACAAAGCTTAGCTTAATGAAATAACCTATTTTCCTCAGATGTTAACAGTAAACAATTATCGGAACTTCTTCTAAATACTTAACAACGACACAAGCAAGAAAAGGGGAAACTCGAGCTAAATCTTGACTCAACTATGTCCATAGACAAACCAGGATACTAACTACATTTGCAGTTTGAACTCACCAAGAATGCAGGACAGAAAGACTGAAACTGGCTCAAAAGCAAATTTCCCTTTACAAAAGCAAGCATTAAGGATCACTGTACAATACTAAACAGTAAAAGACTTATATTTCAGCTGTGAATCTTAAACAACACGCTTAGATAGCAAGAGGGTAAAGGCTTCATTTACATCAGGTTATGACTATAACGAATTCATAAGCAGCCAGCAATTTTAACTTCATTAAAGCAAAGCTTTCAAGGTACACTATCCTTTAAACTACTGTCATATAAGATGAATCAATCATAGTTGAATCTTGAAACATGAATACCAAAATAAACATTCCATTTTAACTACACAAAACTAATCTCGTACAGTTAGAACAAAACTAAATAAAGTCGGAAGTGTTTACCTCTTCGAGAGCAGCGAACGGGGGCGAGGGTTCGAAGAATGCGACTCGAACGCGACTCGAGCGAGGTTGACGACTCGAAGAAACGATGAGGCGACCCGACTAACGAAGAAGCGATAAACCAAAACCAAAAGAGAACAGATGTAATATATGAACTTAAACTCCAAACAGAACCGAGAAAAGGAAATTTATATGTATTTTGTATCTTCCGTTTCTGTTTGTAACTTGTATCTGTAAACCTTTCTGCTACTGCCGTACCCCCCTTTTCCTGCTGCTAAGAACTGGTTTTTATACCCCCCAAAACCTTAGGGTTCTCAAGGCCATCCCCAAATACCCAAAACAACCCCAACGGCTCTTTGTTGGATAAGATTCGTACCCATTTCCAGCTGGAATTTGGACTTATCTCATTTTGGAATTGGGAATTGCGGGTCGCGATTGGGAAAAGGCATTTGGGTCGGGTAGGAGATTTCTGAAAAATGGGGAACTGGGCGAGGGAAATCGGGTTAAACGAATTAGGTGTGTGTGTGATATAGAATATATTAGTTTGCGTGGGTAGGCTCAATTTTAATCACGGGAACGTAATTAGCCCCCTTATTTTAGAATTTAGTTAGGAAATGAAGGAATTGCACATGTATGCCACTATTTTAGGTTAGGAACAAATTCAACCTTTAGGATAATTAACATAAATGGGGGTGTCGTGTGGGTAGGACAAATATAAGGCTATGCAGTGCAATTTTAACCTTTTTCCTTTAAAATCGATCAATTACCTTTGATTTTTACTAATTGATTTTTAATTTAAAATAATTAGACTTTAATTAAAGTTTTGTGACAAAATTGGGTGTCAACAGCTGCCCCTCTTTACCCGGAAAAGGATGAAAGAGTTTTTAGGGTAAAGAAGTTGACATAAAGCCAATTTTGTCACGATAAAGTCAAGGACTTTGATTCCAAGGACCAAAGTGCGAGACTTATAGACGAAGACTCGCACGACTGGCAGAAAAGACGCACGAATAGAAAAGAAACCAAATTGACACCCTAATCCAAAATGAAAGATTAGGAATAGACTTGCTTGTTCGAGTGCGATTCTTCAGATCCTCGTTGACGAGTCTGGCTCATATCAACGATTGCCCCAGTTCACTGCTAAGAAAGAGTTTCACGTTGTGCTCCAAAATGCTGTTGCGGTGCTGCTAATATCCTGTAATAAACTCGACAAACGGTAAGTGCGTAACTGCAAATAAGACTTAATAAATGGAGTAAGAAATAGGTAATAAATAAAATTTGTAGATGCTGGTTTCAATGCCAATGACAAGCTTGTCTCCAATCGACTAATGGAGAAATCTGGCTTTGTGAGGCAAGATGACTTCGGAGTCGTTGGTAGACTGAAGATAAAACAATAAAAGCTTCAATTAATAGGAACGTAAAGTGAACTTTAAACTCTAAATAATGAGGATAAAAATGCCGCCTTTTCGGCAATAACCATGATAAAGCCTACGGCTTTAAATCATGAAGAGACAATTTGCAAATAATACTGGATTGCACTCCAACCAAAAGTAGGAATACGTCCGAAGTATTCACATTATCCTGCATGTCTTAACAAACTTATTAGCAACATAAGGTCATTAAAGTAGGTATAAGCAAATGTAAACGCCTCAGGAGGCTTACAAAAATATAATTAAGAGAGTGACAAATATTAAAGCGCCTATCGAGGCGACAAAATTACGCCATAGAGGCATTCAAATGATTAACACCTTTGAGGTGATACAAATACGCTTATCGAAAGCGTGAACAGATAAAGACGCTTACCGGAAGCGTGAAATAAAGACGCTTATCGAAAGCGTAAACACATAAAGACGCTTACCGGAAGCGTGAAATAAGGACGCTTATTGAAAGCGTAAAACATAAAGACGCTTACCGGAAGCGTGAAATAAAGACGCTTATCGAAAGCGTAAACACATAAAGACGCTTACCGGAAGCGTGAAATAAAGACGCTTATCGAAAGCGTAAACACATAAAGACGCTTACTGGAAACGTGAAATATAAAGACGCTTATCGAAAGCGTAAACACATAAAGACGCTTACCGGAAGCGTGAAATATAAAGACGCTTATCGAAAGCGTAAACACATAAAGACGCTTACTGGAAGCGTGAAATAAAGACGCTTATCGAAAGCGTAAACACATAAAGACGCTTACTGGAAGCGTGAAATAAAGACGCTTATCGAAAGCGTAAACACATAAAGACGCTTACTGGAAGCGTGAAATAAAGACGCTTATCGAAAGCGTAAACACATAAAGACGCTTACTGGAAGCGTGAAATAAAGACGCTTATCGAAAGCGTAAACACATAAAGACGCTTACTGGAAGCGTGAAATAAAGACGCTTATCGAAAGCGTAAACACATAAAGACGCTTACTGGAAGCGTGAAATAAAGACGCTTATCGAAAGCGTAAACACATAAAGACGCTTACTGGAAGCGTGAAATAAAGACGCTTATACTCTTTGAACTCTTCCGCGGAGGAATGGTCTTGACTACAAATAAAGTGAGCCCCCAGGATTGGCAATATCTGCAAAAATAAAGTTTTCATTAAATTCATATAGACAGGAAAATGCCAAAGATAAAGGAGATATAAAGCGAGAGTTTAAGCCGTCCGGCTTATATTTGGCGAAGTCATAAAGAGTTGAGTGTTATCCTTGAGAAAAATTGAGTTAATGCTTAATTCCTGCAAAGCATAAAGTAAAGGTCAATAAAGCAATGAATTTTGATTAGGCAAGGGTAGAAATAGAGAAAGATAAAGTCATTTCGCGTATGCGATGAATCAGATAACGCTTCCAATCTTGGTCGGTTATCTTGGCAACATTGTTCAATGTGTATGACAGATACTCTATGAGGAATTGATAGTTGCTAGTTTCCTCATCTTGTTGTTTTGAAAATTCCTGCACTCAAAGAAAAATCATTAGTTTTGGGAGGGAGGGGGGAGCGTTTGATTCATGCTGACTCGAGCCTTCATCTTGCAACCGCTTCCTTCTTCTCACTTTGTTCTAGATTTGCGATCCGTCCCTTGAGACTCGGCCAATGAACTAATAGCACCATAAGTTTCAAATAGTTGAAACAAATACTGGCATAGTTGAACAGGATTTTCATGTTAATCTAAAATCCTTGTTGTATTTCAGATGGTGACATATATTGAAACAAATTGAACATCCTTTATCTTGCAACTTTGCACCATTCCCAAACACTTTCAGAATTTTGTCCATTCATCTTCTATCGGGAAATACCACCTTTTGCAAAAAATTGCCCCAGTTATGATCTTTTACATCTTCAACTCGCTTTGCAAGATTTGCCCCAGTTGCTATCTTTCAAATCTTCAACTTGCCTTGCAAAATTTGCCCCAGTTGCTTGCCTTAGGGGAGACTGAAAATTTTAATATTATAGAGTCGAGCCCGTTAAGAGCGCCTACGTATCCCTCCACGGGAATCAGACCGTGCGTAGTTCTGCATTACAATCAAAATCACATGGAAATGAGAAAAAATATTTTCTTGAGGCAAAATGATAAAGTTTTAATAAGCATGATTCGAGGCCTCAATCTGAATCGAAATTTTGCAAAGTGCTTTTAGTTCACAGCCAAGTCTCATGCGTTGGTTCATTCAGCTGGATTGTATTGTCTTCAATCAAATCTTGGATTTTATGTTTAAGGAGGACACATTCCTCAGTGTCGTGCTTGGAAAATTCTGCATGGTAAGCACAATACTTGGTCCCAACAACACATTCTGGGGGAGGGTTAAACGTACCATCTCCTGCTAAAGGGTTTAACTCTCCCATATCCTTTAATCTTTCATACAGTTGAGCTTGTGGTTCACCTAAAGAGGTGAATTTTCGGCGCTGTCTCTTTTCATATTTGGGACGAGACCCTGCTGGCATAGACTGACGGGCTACCGGTAACTGTTGTTGTTGAGGATAATTGTATGCTTGCGGTTGTGAATAAGGCTGATAAGCGGGCATTCTAGATTGATGGTAATCGGGTTGAGTATTGTAGACGGGATATGGAGCAGGTGGAATTTGATATTGATTTGGGTAAGTTGAGCATAGTGTGCTTTGGTGAGTGGGCTGGTTTGGTGAGTTTCTGAAGGTTGGCTTCTTGTTTGGTCTTTGGTCGATGTCAGCCATATCAATTCCAAATTCATCTTCCCTCTTTCTCTTCTCAAAATTGCCCATACCAGTCTGGATGGCTTGCGTAGTTGCCTTCATTGCAGCAAAACTTACAATTCTCCCTGTCTTAACCCCTTCTTCAACCATCTCTCCCATCACAAGAAGTTCAGAATAAGGTTTACCCATCATAGGGAGCAAGTGCATGTAATAAGAATCATCTTGGGCTCGGATGAAGTATTTTACCATGTCTTTCTCAGTCATTGGTGGTTGCACCCTTCCAGCCTGTTCTCGCCATCTCAGTGCATATTCCCTAAAGGTTTCTGTTTGTTTCTTCTTCAGATTGGACAAGGTTATAAGGTCAGGAGCCACCTCGACATTGTACTCAAACTGTTTTGTAAAATCATTGGCTATGTCATCAAACTCACGCCACTTGCTTATATCCTGTCTTGAAAACCATTCAGCAGCAATACCTTCCAGACTATGACTGAAGAATACCATCAGAAGTTCCTCTTTACCTCCCGCAACCCTCATTCGGTTGATATATTTGGTCAAATGAACAAATGGGTCACTATGACCATCATACATATCAAATTTTGGCACTTTAAACCCGGGAGGAAGAGTAACGTCAGGGTATAGATAAAGATTGCGATAGGAGATACTTTGACGCCCTCTAGACACTTGCAAATCCTTAATGGATTGTTGCATGATTTTCATCGTTTGGACTATCTCCCCTTGCTCAACTGTCCTTCCCCGCTTTTTCACGGTTACGGGCATTTCACTTTGTGGCACATAGTTAGTGAAATCCACGTTCTTACCATTGGGGTCATGCTCATAGTATTGGGCTTGGGGATATCCTTGTCTTGGGTCATTGGCATTTTGAGGAGCAACAGCCACAGAAATGGGTGCTTTGGATTGTGGAGGACGAGGAGTATCTTTGGCAGGTAAATATTGATAGTGAGGCAAGTTGTTCTGGTTAATGAATGCATTTGGGATGTCGTTAACTGGTGCAAGCATATGAATGACACTGGAATTTAAAGGCATGCTTGGATTAGCAATTTCAAAATTGGGATTCAGAGTTGATAGCACGGCTGGCGCGTTTTGGTGGCTCGACCCTTTCATTCTGTCTAGTTCAGCTTGCATACACTCAATCTGCTTAGCCATTCTAGCAATTTGTTCATCAGGAACAACAACTGCTTGCTCATTAGAAGATGCAGGGATACCAGTCTGATTATCAGTCATTGCTTACTTCACTTTAGATTAGACACTTAACCAACTCGGGAGTCAACACGAATCAAACTCTCTCTGTTCGGGGAATAATCAAACAAAAGAAAAATTCAAAAGGTAAACTATGTTAGTTTGCGTGTCATTGACAACATTGCATACAATCACGTAGCGCGCGTCACGTAGCGCTTTGCATTTTAAGCAAGTTTGACATGTGGCAATCACAATTAGTTAAGCGTAAATGAAAATGCGGGCGCGTCCTACCCTGTAAGGTGCCTCTTTGTGCTAGAGGTAAGCCTAATCGCGCAAACAAGTGGTAACGAAAAATAGTTCATGCCAGTTCTGAGCAATTCAGATTTAGAGTAAGCAACAATAACAATAATTGATAACAATCATCTCTCCGCCTTAACACTGCAGTTCCGTTATCCCAACTACCTTCCAAAAGTTGGCGTCAACTCAAAATTCTAACACAACTCAAGCCCTCCACAACATCTGCACAGAATTCTAAAAAAAATGCCTAACCTTAAACAACCCTCCATATCTTTTGCAAACATCGTCGCCCCTCCAAGCACAACTCCCGATTGTTTTATAATATCCAGGGGTGAGATTTCCAACTGCCTTCACAATGCCAGATTGCAAATCATAAAAGGTTCCAATTGACCTTTTACAAATAAAACCTCACTGGTCCTTGGCTTTGGTCAAGCCTCTCAGCTTCCTAGGTTTTGCAAGGCTCACAGACCTTGTTCATAAGGCTCCTCACTGGTCCTCGACTTTAATCAAGCCTCTTAGTTTCCTAGGTAGCCAAGACCACACTGGTCTTCAAGGAGGGACCCCATTGGTCGTTTATAGACATAGGGGCTTCACTCTCCTAGTATGCGACAAGCATACTTCAATTATCATGAATGCAGCTGGACAGTCAACATAGGCCTGCACACACGCAAAGCCATTCACGAGAGGGGCCCCACTGATCCTTTTAAAGACACCAGGGGCTTCGCCTCTTAGATCTCACTATACCAGGCCATCTCCAAAACACAAACCAACCAAATCTGCCTAACTTTTCCCGGACTACACTTCTGTCTTCTTCACAAAATTCTGCACTATGATGTCGAATTCTCCGTGGACTGCTATGACCACACAGATTCTGCTAAATTCTTCCACTTTCTAACCTAAAAGACAAAATGGGAGACAAAATTCTAAATCTGATTTTGCTCAAAACATGGCGAGGACTGAGGTTTCGTTATCACACAACAAATAATATGCATTGTCGTTGGGTTTCAAGAACCCGCTGACGTAAGGGTGGTTTCCTAACTATGGAGGCGGTACCAAGGACCGGGTCCAGACTAAGGTGTAAATGCATGCATGCTCCTAAAAGATCCATCTAAGAGTGGGTTAACGGTTGAGGCTAACATGTGAGTGGCAGGCGGCTTCGTGGTCGAATAACTCCCACGACAATCCGCCGGTACACCAACTCGTCAAAGGGTTCTTTAGTGGAAGAAAGTGCGGGTGCGTATGCACACACCTCGCGGATATTTGAGTGAGAATGCAAGAGTTCCCAGGAGTGGGGGAAATATGAACGGAATGCCAGTTTATATGTGCGCAAATAAGGGTGTAGTGACATGCTTTCCGTGACATACAAACAAACAGGTATAATAAAACAAAATAAATTAAGCATGCTAGTTGTAAATAACTGGAAACCTTTATGGTCAAAACCTTTATTGCTCCCCAGCGGAGTCGCCATGCTGTTGAACCCCAAAAATTACCCCGAAAAAGGATAAATTCCGGAATATCGACAGGATGGACTAACTCTTTTGGAGTTTTTGGAGTCGCCACCCAATTTAAGGAAAAACAGGGAACCAGATAAACAAATGCGTGCAAAACTCCGTTTTTATAAAAAGACGGTCTTTCTTTCAGAGATTCTAAAGGTAAGAGGTTTTGCTAATTTCGAAAGAAGGTTTTTAAGGCACTTTCGAAATTCCGTTAAAAACGGTTAATCCGACAGGTTTCCAAATTATTTGCAAGTGCTATTTATGCGCTTTTTCTAAAAAATAATTAATTGAACTATTAATTAATTCAACTAATTAAATTTAGTAAGTTTTCGAAAGATTTTACAATTTTATTTAAAAGTTTTAATTATTTTCAAAATAAAATAAATGAATAAAGCGCATTTTCTTTTGAAAAGGAACGATTTGATCGTCCTAATTTCTTTGCCAACTCGTATGTGATAGCGCATAAATGGCACTTGCTTAATTTCAACTTTAAAATCCGAGTATCTCACCATAAGATGGAACTTATTTCAAGTCGCTTTTTGCAAAGTCGTTTCGGGACATTTAGAAGTTAATTTAAACTTCTTTATAAATTTTGACTTTTTTAAAGAAACTACTTCGTATCAATAAGATAGAAGTCATTTCTTACAGTCATTATTAGACGTAGTTTTAAAATTTTATGAAATTTTGCACGCATTTGCCTAAATGGCCTGATTTGCAATAAATTAAATAACAACTCAAAAATTAAAAGGGTAATAACCATAAAGTAGACAATAACTCAATAAATAAAATATTTATTCATAAATATAAGTACATAATTATTCTACAAGTAATTTATATAAATATCCTAAGGGCAAAGGGAAGACGAGAGTTTAAAGATAGAACCCGGAAAGCAAACTCGCGAAACGAGCCTTGGATTTCTAAATTTCTAAAAGTCTTGAAAACTTGAACCCGAGCTTGACCCCAATGCAACTCCAAGCCAATGAACCATCCCATTTGTGAGTTAGCCGAAACTCGATCCCAAGAGTATGTTCATGTAAAAAAAAAAAAAAAAAAAAAAAAAAAAAAAATTAAAGGGATACAAATTAGTATATGCTAATACAAAACACAGATCACACGCATCAGGCAAGCTAAAGGAAAAATAAAACAAGGACATCTCATATACATAAACCAAAACAATGAAACAATAGACAGAAACTCACATTGGGAATACTTCTTTATCATACTTATAATTCAAGCAATCTTTAATAAAATAAGAACTTGGCAAAAATTAAAGCATAGACTAGATAATAAATAAATAAAAAGCTTTCTTTCGGCCTTTTATCCTAACTAAGATGCGAATAACAGAGTATATCAGAGATACTAAGATTTCAGGCCAAGACATTAATTCTTTCAAGTTAATCCACTTTATAGTCAGGCTTTCTAGATAAACAGATTAAAGAAGCAAAATTACGCCTGAGAATTTACACTAATCACAACCAGGATTCTATTCTTTAAAAAAAAAAAGTCAAAACGAAACTACAACATATAAATAATGACATAACTTAAGAGGCTAACATTCCCATTTAGCAACTTGATACAAATATGAGCAAACAAGTATTTTTATATTAACTTACATTTCCCACACATAGGCTACTACTTCTTCCGGTTGTAATGCCACAAGCAATTTTCAAGAAGAATGCAAACTTAGCTAATTCATGCATACTTCAATATTAAGCTTCGGACAACTGGGAATAAGACCTCCGCTTAAAGAAACACATCCAAGAACAGGCCAAAATAATTTCAGACATTTCTAGACAGGCAGGCATCAAAACTCCTTCAAAGCTCCCTACAAAACTGCTTGCAGCTTCCTCACAGATCCTACACATTTAACGACCAGCACAACCCTCTAATGCCACCTAAACACCTTCCTAATCACCTATGCATACGCATACCTCTAGATCCAACTTTCTAACACTATAACTAAACTGCAGCATCTGCATACTCCCTGCTAAACAAACTGAACCTATACACACACACATCACACTAATTTGACACCCCTGAACTCCCTGCTTACTCACGACAACAAAAGAAACAACTCCCTGCTACCTGATCCTGCACACATATCAGAAATCCAGCATACACACTCCACTGCACTTGCAAACTCCCAGAACCTATCATAACTACCTGAGAACAGCCTAGACATGATACCTCACACAACAAAGCACTAAGATACCCCTGAACTGACCCTGAACAAGAGTGAACAGAACCAGCCAAGCACTCTCTTCTACCTACTACAACAAGACACCAGAACATACAGCCCCACACTCACTAAAACTACCTCTAAACAAGCTGCAACAACCTGACTTTGCTAATCCTGAAACACTTCTCACACACTCCCTTCAGGACCCTTGCTACTCCTAACAGACCACCAGCTCACCTAGGCCTCTTAAGCTTCACCAGGATATCCTCTATACTCTGGAAAGCCTGAACATTCCAGATCCCCTCATTGACTGATAACACCTACCTATACCTCATAGACCTTCACTATCCAAGCTCCCTGCATAATAAAACAGACTGCCCCACTTCACACACTGCCCATCAGAAACACACCTCTCACAAAACTACTCTGCAGACCCTATAGACTAATCAGCCACATCATAACTCCCTAAGCAGATATAGAACCAGACATATTTGAGACATTACGAAATTGAATGCTATAGAATCACACTAAGAATTTAAAGAAAAGAAAACAGGAAACACATTGATGGAAGGTATAGGTACCACGCCCATGTTTTAGGGAATTTTAACAAAGCTTAGCTTAATGAAATAACCTATTTTCCTCAGATGTTAACAGTAAACAATTATCGGAACTTCTTCTAAATACTTAACAACGACACAAGCAAGAAAAGGGGAAACTCGAGCTAAATCTTGACTCAACTATGTCCATAGACAAACCAGGATACTAACTACATTTGCAGTTTGAACTCACCAAGAATGCAGGACAGAAAGACTGAAACTGGCTCAAAAGCAAATTTCCCTTTACAAAAGCAAGCATTAAGGATCACTGTACAATACTAAACAGTAAAAGACTTATATTTCAGCTGTGAATCTTAAACAACACGCTTAGATAGCAAGAGGGTAAAGGCTTCATTTACATCAGGTTATGACTATAACGAATTCATAAGCAGCCAGCAATTTTAACTTCATTAAAGCAAAGCTTTCAAGGTACACTATCCTTTAAACTACTGTCATATAAGATGAATCAATCATAGTTGAATCTTGAAACATGAATACCAAAATAAACATTCCATTTTAACTACACAAAACTAATCTCGTACAGTTAGAACAAAACTAAATAAAGTCGGAAGTGTTTACCTCTTCGAGAGCAGCGAACGGGGGCGAGGGTTCGAAGAATGCGACTCGAACGCGACTCGAGCGAGGTTGACGACTCGAAGAAACGATGAGGCGACCCGACTAACGAAGAAGCGATAAACCAAAACCAAAAGAGAACAGATGTAATATATGAACTTAAACTCCAAACAGAACCGAGAAAAGGAAATTTATATGTATTTTGTATCTTCCGTTTCTGTTTGTAACTTGTATCTGTAAACCTTTCTGCTACTGCCGTACCCCCCTTTTCCTGCTGCTAAGAACTGGTTTTTATACCCCCCAAAACCTTAGGGTTCTCAAGGCCATCCCCAAATACCCAAAACAACCCCAACGGCTCTTTGTTGGATAAGATTCGTACCCATTTCCAGCTGGAATTTGGACTTATCTCATTTTGGAATTGGGAATTGCGGGTCGCGATTGGGAAAAGGCATTTGGGTCGGGTAGGAGATTTCTGAAAAATGGGGAACTGGGCGAGGGAAATCGGGTTAAACGAATTAGGTGTGTGTGTGATATAGAATATATTAGTTTGCGTGGGTAGGCTCAATTTTAATCACGGGAACGTAATTAGCCCCCTTATTTTAGAATTTAGTTAGGAAATGAAGGAATTGCACATGTATGCCACTATTTTAGGTTAGGAACAAATTCAACCTTTAGGATAATTAACATAAATGGGGGTGTCGTGTGGGTAGGACAAATATAAGGCTATGCAGTGCAATTTTAACCTTTTTCCTTTAAAATCGATCAATTACCTTTGATTTTTACTAATTGATTTTTAATTTAAAATAATTAGACTTTAATTAAAGTTTTGGGACAAAATTGGGTGTCAACAATTATGGGATAACTTTATCCCAATTTATCTTATATCAATAACCAAACAACGGATAAATCTTATCCCAATTTGTATCCCAAAATTATAATTCGCAATCCCACCAACCAAACGACCCCTAAGTGTTTTGTGCAAGTCAAATAAATTAATATTATGGGTGTATGTTTGTTATGAGCTACAAAAATATTTTATTGTAAAATATATGATCTTTCATACTTATTTTTCAATATTTGTTTGTCAAATAATAAAAAAAAAATTCTAACCATCTAATAAAGGGTCGGGTGAGGGTGTTGGTGAGAGTAAGGGATGTGGATGTGGGGAAGAGGATAGGGTTGGGGTTCGGGGGTAGGCTCAGTGGTGGCAAGAGGGTGGGGATGGGGTGGGGGTAGGATAAAGGGTGGAGGTTAGGGTATTGTTTGGTATAAAGATAAGACAATGTGTGAATTGGCATATTTGGAACTTGTTTTCCCTATGTTACCAGGAAAGTCATTATCCCCCAATTTAAGATAAATGAATAATTACCATAACAGCCAATTAAATCCATTCCCCTTACTTTTAACTAGCCCTTACTTTTCATAGCATGCATACACAAAACGAATATACAGTTTGTACAATAATATCAGCGTATACACAAATGGTTTTCTCACGTATACATAGTATTTTACCTAATTGTACGATGTATACTATCAGAATTATCAGTTATACATAACGTACACACATTTTATTAATTTATTTTTAATGTATATACAATTTTTTTTACAGTGTATAGATATTTTAGTAGAGTAATTGTATACATCCATCTTAATAAAGAAAAAAAATAAAAACAGAATGAAGAAGAAGAAGAAGAAGAAGAAGAAGAAGAAGAAGAAGAAGAAGAAGTGGTTGGAGTTGTTCGCCGGAACAGTGATATCATCCAAATCTCGGCCGGCAGCTTCATCGGAGCAAAGCACCAGCAGCTTCACCAGAGCAAAAGCAGCTTCGTCGAAGCAGCTACATCACTGGAGCAATGCATTTCATTGAAGTAGCAGTCCAGAACTAGCGCCCGAGAAGCAGATCAGCGGAGCAACGACCGATGACCGGAGGGAAGAGAGATGATGGGGGGCGACGCTAGTGGGAGAGGAGAAGAGGAAGATGAAGACCAAAAAACTCGTAGTGGCTACAAAAAGTTAGGAGGTGTATTACGTATTTATTTGGGGTTATTCTGAAAAAGGTGGCTAAAAATATAGATGGGGTTTTTTGTTCTTCTAGTTTAATTTCCCCTAGGAAAAATGAGTTGTCATGGAAAATATTTTTCAAGACTTTTAAGTCAATTAACATAAAAAAATTGAAAAATCACTTCCTAGAAAATACTTTTCTTTGTACCAAAATGAGTTGTCATGGAAAATATTTTTCAAGATTTTTAAGTCAATTAACATAAAAAATTTGAAAAAATCACTTCCCAGAAAATGCATTTCTTCGTACCAAACACACCCTATATGTAACTGAAAACCACAAAGTAGTATGTTTTTGTTCTACTATCCCAATTTCCATTATAAGTATTTATTTTTTCACGTTCTTTAATAATATATTAATTACTATGTATATTTTATCTAATTGTCTTTATTTACTAATTACAATAACTAAATTTAAGTACTTTAATCATTTCTCACCTCTTTAATTCTAGGGCTAATATTAAAAACAGATACATATGTAATTCAATGGTATTCAAAAATAACACCTATTTTGAGATAAATAAAAATAAGAAAATTGCCCCTTATTAAGAAGTGGAGGTTGTTGTACATAACATGCTCTAGTTTAGGTTGAATAATACGCAGCCACGGCATATTGTGTACACCAGAATAACTATACTTGTTTGCTTCTCAAAATATCACGAGGAAATACAGAGTAAAAGAAAAGTTATCATTTGCATTCTCTTTTGGTTATTAAATATTCTCCTCCATATACAATATCTCTCACACCCAAATACTAAAAATAATAGTAAAAATTGAGCAATTTTGCAATATGTTTGATGTTTTGGTCTAACATTAAAAGTCAATGGGTAAATTTGGTGAGCAAGCCGGTTATTTCACGTGTTTTGTTATTGGTAACTGGTAAGGTCAAATACAAAATGAGTTTTCCTACATAATGGTATGAATATACTAATAGTGAACATAAAACTAAGCGATTTTCGATAGGCAAACGAAGTATAATGAATGATAATTTTAAAATATAGTCCAAATATATGAATAAATTTAAATTATTTTTTAAAATATTTAACACGTGGAGACTAATTACTCCCTCTGTTCAATTTTATGGGGCAGTGTTTGACTTGACGGGTCGTTTAATTTTTTTTTTTTTTTTAAAAAAAATTATAGTTTAAAATAATGACATTTTTTTAGCAAATTAAAAAGAAAATAGTGCCACATGTATCTCAACTTTGGCCTCTGATGTTCATATTCTTGCCGTTACAAATCTTCCCATATTCAACCTCATGTGAACCTTGTAGATTACACTAGTCATGGCAAAATATCTAAATTTATTCCTCCATATATCTTTTATTGTGGTTTAAATTACCCTTCGGAGTTCGGTCTACTTCAAGTTTGGAACTCGGACAATGCCATTATAGACTGATTCCCTAACGGCGAGAAGTCTTGTCGAAAAATTTTATATTTTGGCCCTCATAAGAAAAGCTCCTGGGCAGCAGGACCTGACGATCACCGGAAGATTCCCCTTGTTTAATTAATGTTCAATTCTTGGCAGACGGGGAGTGGGTTCATAAAAATGGGCAATCAAACGGATGTACGCATTTGTAACTATTTTCGCCACTTAGAATTTAAATTAGTCTTCCTGGCGCTTTTCAAGTTGACAATTGTACATATGTTATGCCTGATTTAGCCTTCATGACTCATGAGTACACAGCTCGTTAGCTTTTTAAGCTTTTAATATCACACACGTTTACTTGAAGGTTGGTAGCTTTCTTGAATAATAATATCATACGCACCAAAACGAGAAAAAAGCTACTCCTAATCCTAATTAATTAGAGACTAAAACCTTTTATTTTCCATAGTTGTACAAATTGGTTATTTATAAAGTATAAAAGCAATTTGTTACCATGTCGGAGTAGAATAACTACACCTAAGTTTGAGTAGGATTCCCAACCCTATGGGAAATCCTTGTGTGGTGTATAAAAAGGACCAAAGTTTGTTCATTGTCATTAGTTAAATTTTGTCTGAATATTTGCAACATGGGAAATTTGAAGAAAGATGTTGCAGTTCCATGGTTGATGCTAGCAGAGAAGGAGGGGGACGAAGAAACTCGTGAATTTTTCGATTTATCAAAGGGTATTACACATAGCATCAAGTTTCCAGAGCTCGTTGGAAAGCGCTGTTTGGGAGTGGGATTTCCAGGTTGGATTTTCACAGCTGATGAACAAGGAAAGATGAATCTTTTTCATCTTTTCACACGTTCTATTATTAATCTTCCAGACATGGACAAACTTGAAGGTTTTGATATTGATTATGAAATTGGTCGTTTAAGGTGTTAAATCCGTCGTCACCAAAGTCGGTGACTAAGCATCCACATAGGACGACGTATAGACGACACGTGCCTGTGAATGGACATGAAGGCAATGGATAGAATCAAAGATGGACAACTATAACGGACAGATGAACAGTCACCACGGCCGGAATAGTCGCAGCTCGTCAATCAAGCCAATTCAAAATAGAAATCTTATCCATAAGCAACGTAACTGCTCGACTAAGGAGTTACAACTGCTCGTGAACTGATGCAATCGAAAACGAGCGGAAGCTAAACACGATACATAAAAATGCGGAAGCGATAAAACACAAGATAGATGATATCAATGATATCGGGGAAACAAGGATTGGGGAGTCAAGAAACGAGAAGAAAGAACGGATTAATGAATTCAAGACATGAATTAATAATCCAAAAGGGAGAAAGTGAAACTCGAACCTTACAATGGACTCAACTAGGGGTCGATCGCCATAGGTTCCAAGTTAACGAGATACATGAAGCCTCGGGCTTCGGACTAGAAAGGCTCGGCCTTCTCTAATTCTCTCTTCTCTCTATTCAATTCAAGCTAAAACTAATGAAATGAAGAGCAAATGTGCTATATATACATTTTCACTAAAAATGGACAAAAATGGCCCTGCAGCTGATTCTGGTTCGCTGAGCAAACTCTCTTCATCGCGATCGCGCCAGGGAGGCTCGCGATCGCGCAGGCAACAACGCTAGGCATCGCGATCGCGCAGATGGCTCGCGATCGCGCAGGTCTCCATTATCTTCTCGTTCTTCAGCATCCTCAGCTTCGCCTTCGCGCTCAAGGTCACGCTGTCGCGCAGGCCAACTCAATACTCTTCGCGATCGCGTGAGAAGTGGTCGCGATCGCGAAGAACAAAAGTTCTTCCTTAGGCAGTGAGCTCCCAGTGTGCTCCCCTGTTTTGCCCTGTTTTGGGCTGCCTGTTTTCCTGCCCTGTTTCCTCCGTCCTCGGCGCTCCAATGCATGATCTTCCAAGACGTTCCCGGAGGCCTTGACTCGTATCCGTTGTGCACTCGAGCTTGGCTTTTGATGGTTGTCGTTTAGGCCATTTTATATTGCATCATCCTCCCCTTCTTGAAAGGATTTCGTCCTCGAAATCGAACCATCAAAACCTACAATCAAAGCAAGCACAACCAAAATTTCCTACTTCACAAGTAGGTTAGCTTAACAAGAAAGAGTGCAAGGTGTGTGGAAAACACGCTCTTGTGATAGAGCCAAGCATCAATACCTATGAAAAAGCTTATGTCCCCAAAAGAGACAACATGGTCTTGGCTCGACAAGAACAAGCACTCATTTTCAAAACAAGCAAAGAGATCAAAGTCATGCAAGATGTAGCAATCAAATGTCCTATGACCCCTAAGCTTACTAGCAACACACCAAGCCTTCAAATCAAGTTTATCACAATGTGACACATTGGCTTTGGTATGTCTATCACTCAAGGTGTGCTCAACATATGGGATGGAGTAAGTAAAATAGTTCAATTCACAACTAACATCAACTACTCCACTCCCCTTCTTAAGAGCATTCTTATACACACCGAGAGATACCTCCTCACCTCCCAAATCAACTCCAAGACAATCCCCCTCACTAGGCAAACTCCAAAGAAAAGTCTCCAAAATAGGTTCTTCATCATTATAGTCCACACAATGAAGGCTAGGACCACTAGAAGAAAGGTCAACACGACCAATATCAAGGCTACTCTCCTCACTTGGAGTTCCAAACGTCGGATCATCCATAGAGCCTAACTTTACAAACCATGGAGGTTCGACTCTACTATCGACTCTAGTCCGATACAATTCACCACCACAAATGAGATTGCCTTCAAACAATAGAAATGTAAAGGCATGCACCTCAAATTCATGGTTACGCAAAAGCATAGAATCAAGACTAGGTCCTTCACTCTCACTCAAGGAGTCATCGAAAATAAATCGATCCATCTCACACTCTAGAGACTCCTCAAGGGTACATCCACCCTCACTACGACAGAAGAGACCACCACTATCAATTAAGCAATCAAAGGGAAGAATAAGATTATCATGAAATTCATCTTCACCTTTATCAAATATGGGTGGGGTGTCATAACAAGGTTCACAAACAAGGTCAACTACGACTTCTTCACTAAAGAGAGGTTCAATGAAAATCGAGCTCACATCATGATGTGGCTTTTCAACCCTCTCAACTAGTGGTTCAATTTCACACACAAGTTGACCCGAAGGCTCTACACTAGTTGCAAACACATTATACTCATGCAAATCATCAACTAGCATAGAGTTGTTACAAACACTAACACAAGACAAGGAAGTAATAGGCTCATGGGAAGAAGAACTAACACTTACACTTGAGTCGCATCCGGGCTCACTCAATGTACTTGAAGCGTCATGGCTAGCTTCTCCTCCTCGTAGATCACATTTGGCATCTCCTTCACCTTGCCTTTCCATCACGGAACATGGTTGAGGCTCCATCGGTTTGCCTCCAAGAATACCTACACAAGTACTCACACAAGTAGAAGAAAAAGATAAAGGGTTAAGGTTAGAATAAGTGGTGTCCTCACTCTTTTTTCCCTCTTTCTTTTCCCTCATTTTTCTTTCAAGGCTAGGTGTAGATTCGGGTGGCGACATCCCGCTCACATCACTCAACACATCCTCTCCTTTTTCCACTCGAGGAATGTCACCGGTCACTCCCTTACTCCTCTCAATCTTTTGTCTCTCAAATTCGGGCGAATTGGGACGAGGCCCAAGAATGCCCATAGCCGGAGTAGGTGGACTTTTCACGTCAACCCGGAATCTAGGACTAGGAGACTCATCACTTGACGTCTCCTTCTTCTTCGTTGGTGAACCACTTGGAATTGAAACTTGTGGTTTCGGGTTCACCTTGTTGATGTCTATCAACCCTTTTCTAGCACATGTCCCACCATTGCTTGTGTTTGTAGGACTTCTTGTTTGCACATTGTCAACCATGGAATGAAGTTCTTGCTCCTTGCTCCTTTGCCTAGCCAAAGAAGGCGCACTAGTAGGCACTTGGCTCTTCGCCCGGTAAGGCACAAAGTCATAAACTCTTTGCCCTACTCCCACAAGATATGCACCCTTCACCGCACTATATTGCACCCTCTTCCCCTCCAACCACCGGTCACCTATCCACACATCAATATGACGCATGGGATACACATCACACCACACATAGCATTTATAGTTCCTATGAGATATGAGTACCCGAGCCTCCTTAGAAACCCACACTCCATCATACTCATAAGGATGTTCTAGCTTGTGGCATGGTATCCTAAGCCTATCAACCAAAGAGGTGCTAATACAATTGGCATCGGTACCACCAATTTTGAGCAAGTATCCTCCAATACCATCTACCTCAACAACGAACCTACACCTACCCAAGTGTTGTAGATTGGCATCCAAGTGAGAACTTGAACGCCCACAAGTGTCAACTCCGACAACTTGGGTCTTCCTTATCCCTCCACTAGTGGCAACACCACTAGAACATTCTCCTCTTCCCGTCACTCTCCCAACATTAGCAATGTTGTTGGAAGTCAAGGAAGGAACCATGCCATGGAACCCATAAGTGCCTCTCGCCTTGGTTCCATAGCCCATAGTACTATTCCTACTACAACCACCCACGCCCTTCACGGCATATAACCCCGTTGTAGCAAAAGCAACACCATCTCTCAAACCAACCTCCACATGGGAATTAGAAGCATTAGGTCGCTTAGCGTACCTAGAAGATGCAAGCTTCTTCTTCCCCACGGAACAACCACCACCACCTCCCATACTAATGGAAGGTCCTCTACTACTCCCTTGTACACCGTTAGCAACATTAAGAGAAGATGCATAAGAATAACCCATATGTTCAACATCACCATCAACTCTATCTATGTCACTACCATCAATATCAAATTCTTCACAAGAAGAGTAAGTAGGATCACCATACCTTGAAGCGTCACCATTCTCGGGTTCTTGACTAGAAGCATTAGATTCATCAAATTCATCTTCATGGGCTTCATAGTCATCATCAATCTCACGATCATCATAGTGAACCGCTTCATCATCATAGGAGCCATGGCTTCCATCATCATAGTAATGGCCATCATCCTCACCGTAGGAACCATAGTCTCCATCATTACCATACGAGTCATAGCAACTCGCATCATCGCCACATGAGCCATAATCTACTCCATCATCAATATCCGACATTGTTGCAATCACCAAAGAACAAAACCTCCCAAAAGTCACTCCCTCACGTGCATCACTCAATATATGTACACTCAAGAGCGAGGCCTTATCAACTTGGGAACCAAGGTAATCACAACTAGCATGTCCAAGTTAAAGTTCGGAGTGGAATTAATGAGACTCGATGTACGGACGGCTATTTAAAGTGCGCACTTGAGGCCAAAAGGAGTTCTACGACTCTTCTTTGAATTCTAATCTCCTCTACGCACGAATACCTAATACGCTAAAGGATTAGTGTCTTTCAAGTAGGCCAATTACCTTCAAAACACTAACCAAGAGGTACGGTAGAAAACGGGACACAAAAGATTTGACTCGAATCGGCACCAAACGGATTTGGAATCGGATGAAATTTTGTTTGTGATCTACAAACTCATCATATTTAATGGTCCAATTGGAGTCATGATGTTTGGAAACTGTTCGGAAGCCGTTGCGAACATTCTGTCCCAAAACTGGAATTCTGAAATTTTTTTTGTTCTTCGCTATCGCGACCAGACGCGCGCGATCGCGAAGGGTTAAATTTTCAAAAAATAATTTTGTTCTTCGCTATCGCGAAATTGCTCTTCGCGATCGCGAAGGGTTAATCCCTGCACTTTCACAGCAGCTCAAAAACGGGTTTTTGGGCGATTTTGGCCAAATTTTTGGCTCGATTCCAACCCGAAACACAAAACCAACGATACCCAAAGGTGTATACAACTATAACAACCAATCCCCAATAGTTTTCAACTCCAAACAAACAACAACAAGCTTCGATTCAAGATTGAAGCGTTTTCAAGAAATTTTCAAACTTTTGGATTTTGATTTTGGAAATTTTGATTCGTAACACCAAAACACGAGATATAGGTATCAAAACGACGGGAATACAACAAGGAACAAACCCCACTACTTTTTAACACTCGGGGATTCGTACCCAACCCGCTCCACCAATTTTTTTTCAACTTTTCTAGTTTTTCAATTTTTTTGTTTTTCTTCACTTTTCAAGAACAAACAACATAATCACAACAACGACAAGAACAAGACCGAGGATTCGTAAGAACGAAGCCTAGCCGTGCTCTGATACCAACTGATGCAATCGAAAACGAGCGGAAGCTAAACACGATACATAAAAATGCGGAAGCGATAAAACACAAGATAGATGATATCAATGATATCGGGGAAACAAGGATTGGGGAGTCAAGAAACGAGAAGAAAGAACGGATTAATGAATTCAAGACATGAATTAATAATCCAAAAGGGAGAAAGTGAAACTCGAACCTTACAATGGACTCAACTAGGGGTCGATCGCCATAGGTTCCAAGTTAACGAGATACATGAAGCCTCGGGCTTCGGACTAGAAAGGCTCGGCCTTCTCTAATTCTCTCTTCTCTCTATTCAATTCAAGCTAAAACTAATGAAATGAAGAGCAAATGTGCTATATATACATTTTCACTAAAAATGGACAAAAATGGCCCTGCAGCTGATTCTGGTTCGCTGAGCAAACTCTCTTCATCGCGATCGCGCCAGGGAGGCTCGCGATCGCGCAGGCAACAACGCTAGGCATCGCGATCGCGCAGATGGCTCGCGATCGCGCAGGTCTCCATTATCTTCTCGTTCTTCAGCATCCTCAGCTTCGCCTTCGCGCTCAAGGTCACGCTGTCGCGCAGGCCAACTCAATACTCTTCGCGATCGCGTGAGAAGTGGTCGCGATCGCGAAGAACAAAAGTTCTTCCTTAGGCAGTGAGCTCCCAGTGTGCTCCCCTGTTTTGCCCTGTTTTGGGCTGCCTGTTTTCCTGCCCTGTTTCCTCCGTCCTCGGCGCTCCAATGCATGATCTTCCAAGACGTTCCCGGAGGCCTTGACTCGTATCCGTTGTGCACTCGAGCTTGGCTTTTGATGGTTGTCGTTTAGGCCATTTTATATTGCATCATGAACGGACGCATAGTTATCTATATATTGTAATTTAAGTCACAAGCATTGGATCTAATTCTTCTCTGAACATACGTCTGTATTCCAACTATCAATTAATATCCAATTCTTTACCTTCTGTCAATTTTTACTGTTACCGCTCATAATCAAGTGATCTCATTTATTGCTCCGCTACTTAAATATCATAAAGAGTACGAGGAAGGAAATTTGATCAAGTCTATACGGCCTGAACACGGTTCCTTTATTTAAATCTTCATTTATTACATCGCATTAATCGTATCTTTATTTCTTTATATTCACTGCAATCATTTATATCCTTTCACATTAGGCACTTAATCTTGATTATTGATCGTGACTCCGCTTTATAAATTTAATTGTAACTTAACCTAAGAAACGAAATTACGGTTAAACAATTTGGCGACCACAGTGGGAGCCGATCAATAACTTCCGTAGGTTAATTGCTTATCGTATTTTATTCTTTATTCGCTTTCTTCTCGCTCATTGGCTCTCCTCGTTTTCTTTTTGTCAAAATGGCAGATAACAACTCACACAACAACGCTCCCATTGACGGGCAACAAGACCTCAACGCTGCGGAGCAAGTAGACTTGAATTTGGCCGGGGACGAGCAGCAAGATATTATTCCTGCAGACGACGACGTGATCCCCATTGCAGAGGACGAGAACGTGCTCCCAGCGGAACAGGAAAACGAGCACAGCCAGCAAGGTAGCAGAAATAGCCGCCATCCTGGCCGAGGGAACTTCGATCAAGGGCCTGGAGGACCTAGAAGACCCAATGGTCCTGGGAATTCGAGAAATTCTCAAGACGCTGTCCTTGAATTCATACGGCAATAGGCTGAAGTCAACATTCAAATACGGGAAGCTATCGACAGCCTACGAGGACAGAACCTGCCAAACGCAGGAAATCCACCCATTGGACGTCCAAGGGATGCTTCACCGTCTCATGCCTCGAGACGCGCTGAAAATCAGAATGCAGGATCAGCGGTGCCAACAGAAATGAGCGAGGTCATGGAGGCCCTCACCAGGCAGTTCAAAGAGAGCCAGGAGGCCCTGCAGCGCTCTCTTCATGAGAGGATTGACCAGATCCCTGGCGCACTACCCACTTTGAAGAAAGTTGACGTTCAACGGTATACTCAAAGGCCTTGGAAGAAAGAAGCAGCACCAAAGGCAATACCCAAAACATTCAAAATGCCAAACATACCGAGATACCGGGGAACAACTGACCCCAACGACCACCTAATGATGTTTAGCAATTTCATAAAGGCAAGCGATCTCACCGACGAGGAGATCGAATCAGTGCAATTGAAGAAGTTCGTAGAAACCTTGGCAGATGGCGCTCTACGGTGGTATTCAATGCTGCCACCAAATTCAATAGGATCTTTTGCCGAGATGGCGGAGTTATTTGTCAAAGCACACACAGGCACTCAGAAAACAGAAACAAGGGTTGAGGACATCTTTGAAATCAAACAACTGCCCGGGGAGTCTCTCCGGAAGTATGTGGATCGCTTTCAGCGTGAACGTATGTTGCTACCCAAAGTTCCAGATCGATGGGCGGCTATTGCATTCACTAACAGCTTGGACGTCAAGAGTTCTGAAGCGACCAGGCGATTGTATGAATCCCTGCGAGAATATCCTGCAGCAAACTGGTCGGATGTCTACAACCGTTATAATTCAAAGGTACGTATAGACGAAGATAAATTGATTGGCACAGGTACCCGAGGACGGAGCCAAACTCGCACCAATGGCGCTGGGGGAAAGATCGAAACAGATAGGCCAGACGCACGGCACGAGCCATATCCCAGTCGGTCGCGTAACAACTCAAATGGACGCGGTCGTAACAACAAAGGCCTGGCAAGGGGCAATGATTCCGCTTCAACTTCTAGTGGAATTCCAACCCTGCCCGTTTTCAACATCGGAGCAGTCGAACTTGTAGCAGTGCTCGAGGGGATGAGCGAAAAGGTCAAATGGCCTAAGGATATGAAGGGTGACCCCAGCAAGCGCAACAAAAACCTGTGGTGCGAATTCCATCGCGATCACGGCCACACAACGGATGACTGCAAGGCTCTAAGGTACGAAGTCGCTAACTTATTGAAACAGGGCTATCTCAAGGAGTACATGACAGAAAAAGGAAAGCAAACTCACGCGAAGGCCCAGCAAAATAAATCAGAACCTCCCCGAGTATCATCTCCAAAAATGACAGTCAACGTCATCTCTGGTGGTATTGAGGTTGATGCAGTCACATACACAGCAAGGAAATACGCCAAAGTATCTATTACAAAGACCAAATGACCACGACTTGAGGATACAATGACTTTCGAAGAAGCAGATGCAGATGGCTTGCAATTTCCTCACATGGACGCTTTAGTGATAACATTACGAGTGGAAGAATTTGATGTCAAGAGAGTACTCGTTGATCCAGGCAGTTCAGCAAACATCATATTATCTCGGGTCGTGCAGCAGTTGAAACTATACGATGAGATTGTACCAATTTCTCGCGTTCTCTCAGGATTTAACAATTCCAGCGAGAAGACGTTGGGAGAAATTACATTGACGACCCTGGTCGAAGGCGTTATGAGACGAACAACGTTTCATGTCATTGATGGGGACATGGCCTACAACATAATCCTTGGGAGGCCATGGATACACGATATGCAAGCAGTCCCGTCAACATATCATCAAGTAATGAAATTCCCTTCAGAGTGGGGAATACAGGAAGTTCGGGGAGAGCAGCGCTGCGCTAGAGATTGCTACTCAGTTGCAGTCAAGCTCCCCGAGGAGGCAAAATAGCAATTAAAGAACCCGGGATCAGAGTCAAACAATGAAGCATCAGACTACCGAGTCCCGGAATTCATATCAAAGTTGGATGCACGGGAAGAGTACGCGCCAACTATTGAAGCTTTGGAACCAGAAGAACTTTTCGATAACATGCCTGAAAGAAAAGTATATTTGGGAGCAGAGTTAAACAAAGACTTATGCCAAGATGTCTTGCACTTCCTCAAGGAGCGACACACCACCTTTGCGTGGTCACATGCAGATATGACAGGAATCTCCCCGGAGATTATTTCTCATAAGTTGAACGTGGATCCGTACCATCGCCCGGTAAAACAAAAGAAGCGCCAACAAGGAGCATTCAGGAACCAGATCATAAACGACGAAGTTGACCGCTTGCTCAAGATTGGCTCCATCCGAGAAGTTAAGTATCCAGATTGGCTGGCCAACGTAGTCGTAGTGGCGAAGAAAAATGGCAAGTGGAGGGTCTGCATCGACTTCACTGATCTAAACAAAGCCTGCCCGAAAGATTCTTATCCACTACCACAGATTGACCAACTAATCGACGCGATGGCCGGGCACGAAGTACTTACATTCCTTGATGCATATTCAGGCTATAATCAAATCTTAATGGATCCCGACGACCAGGAGAAAACTTCCTTCATTACTTGCCGAGGTACGTATTGCTATAAAGTAATGCCTTTTGGACTTAAAAATACAGGTGCGACTTACCAACGATTAGTCAACCGGATGTTTCACGACCACATTGGCAAAACCATGGAGGTCTACATCGACGACATGCTGATCAAGTCCAAACGGGCAGAAGATCACTTAGCACATTTGAAGGAGGCCTTTCAAATCCTTGATCAATACAACATGAAACTCAACCCGAAGAAATGCGCATTTGGAGTAGGTTCAGGGAAATTTCTTGGTTTCATCGTTTCCCAGCGAGGGATCGAGGTAAACCCCGCCCAGATAAAAGCAATAGAAGCCATCCCCGACGTACTTCATAACAGAAAAGATGTAATGCGGCTAACCGGGAGAGTAGCAGCGCTAAGGAGATTCATTTCTCGCTCATCTGATCGATGCAAAAGTTTCTTCGACGTGCTGAAACAGAACAAGGAGTTCGATTGGACCCCTGAATGTCAGCAAGCACTTAAGGATTTGAAGCGATACCTGTCAAATCCGCCTTTACTTTCAACGCCCCAACCAGGTGAACAACTATTACTTTACCTGGCCGTGTCTGAGTCTGCGGTAAGTGCAGTTCTGGTTCGAGAAGACAAAGGTAAGCAATTCCCAATTTATTATGTTAGCAAATCCTTGTTAGATGCTGAAACTCGCTATCAACCTTTGGAGAAATTAGCACTAGCCTTGGTAATCGCTGCCCGCAAATTAAGACCTTATTTTCAAAGTCACTCAATAGCTGTGGTTACTACCTTCCCCTTACGCAATATCTTGCACAAACCTGAATTCTCGGGTAGGTTAGTAAAATGGGCGGTAGAATTAAGTGAGTTTGATATATCTTATCAACCCCGGGTAGCCATAAAATCTCAGGCTCTAGCAGATTTTATTGCAGATTTTAGTGCTACTATGTACCCTGATGCTCAACGTGAGGCGGTTCTTTTCGCCGGATCGGAGTCGGGGATATGGACCTTACACACTGACGGGTCCTCGAGTGTAAAAGGGTCAGGATTAGGTTTAGTCCTCACCGCTCCCTCGGGGGAGACCATTAGACAGGCCATAAAATGTCCCTTTATTACAAATAATGAGGCCGAGTATGAGGCCGTAATTGCAGGATTAAAATTGGCTCGTGATTATGGAGCAGACAGAATTCACCTTAAGAGTGACTCTGCCCTGGTCGTCAATCAAATAACTGGAGGTTTCGTCGCAAGGGAGTCTCGTATGCAGAGGTATCTTGCCCGAGTCACTGGTTTGCTAGCACAATTCAACAATTGGGAAGCCACACAGATTTCACGAGAAGAGAATCACGAGGCTGATGCCTTGGCAAATTTGGGTTCAGTCGCAGAGATTGGAGCAGCAGGTTCATTAGCCGTGGCTCATCTTCTATGTACAACAATAGATAAAGATGCAATGGAAGTCAACACAACCAGTCTGACTTGGGATTGGAGGAATGAGATAATCAATTATATACTACATGGAACCCTACCATCAGACGTTAAGGCTGCTCGAAAACTGAGGATAAAAGCTGCCAGGTATACAATTATAGATGGAATCCTCTATCGTAAGACTTTTGCAGGCCCACTCGCCAAGTGTCTAGGTCCCAGCCAAACTGAGTATGTGATGAGGGAAGTTCACGAGGGTTGCTGCGGAAATCACTTGGGAGGAAAGGCGCTTGCACGAAAGCTTATACGAGCAGGCTATTATTGGGACAAAATGGAAAAAGATACTAATGAGTTTGTCAAAAAATGTGACAAGTGCCAAAGGTTTGCACATCTCCTCCATCAACCAGTAGAACCCTTGCATTCAATCATCTCCCCGTGGCCGTTTATGAAATGGGGAATGGATATCGTTGGGCCACTACCCACTGCACCCAGAGGGGTGCGCTTCTTGTTAATTATTACTGATTATTTTACAAAGTGGGTTGAAGCTGCAGCATATTCAAAGAAACGTCAAACGGAAGTAATTGATTTCCTTTGGCGTTATGTCATTTGTCGCTTCGGAGCACCCAAAGAGATTGTCATGGATAATGGTCCTCAATTCGTTGGTCAGAGGGTCACAAAGTTCCTTGAGGATCTGCATATTAAAAGGATTACTTCTTCCCCATATCACCCAGTGGAAAACGGGCAGACAGAATCGACCAACAAGATAATAGTGGATTCACTCAAAAAACGTCTCGAGCAGGCCAAAGGGTGCTGGGTGGAAGAACTCCCCGGGGTTCTTTGGGCATATAGAACAACCACAAAAATGAGCACCGGGGAGACGCCCTATTCCTTAGTATATGGTTCTGATGCATTGATTCCAGTCGAAATCGGCGAGCCAAGTCTACGATATGCTCATGCAACTGAAGAATCTAATTCAGTCAATCTCTCCGAGGAATTGGATTTTCTAGAGGAACGCAGAGAATTAGCACTTATACGAGTAGTGGCTCAGAAAGAAAGGATAGAGCAATATTATAATCGGGGACTGAGGCTGCGTAACTTTGAAGTCGGGGACTTTGTATTGCGTAGAGTCTCCCAGAATACGCAAGAAGCAAACGTCGGCAAACTTGGTCCAAACTGGGAAGGTCCCTACAAGGTGGTTGCATCCGTTGGTAAGGGTTCATACTGTTTGGCACGACCAGATGGATCGCTTCTACCCAGCAGTTGGAACGTGACTCACCTAAAGAGGTACTACTTCTAAGTAGTACATGGGTTAGTGTTTCTATCCATTCTCTGTTACTTACTTGCTATTATTTTCTTTCAAGATTATTCTGTTTCCTTATCTTTGTCTAAATGGTACTAACGGTCTTCAAAAGGCCAGATCCGTTTAGCTCAACTGGTAGAGCTTGAAGTCCTCGTGCTTCGCGGCTGTGGGTTCAAATCCCACAACGGACACACTCCTCTTTTGGTTATATGTGTTCTCTGATTCAGCGTTTCACCCATTGTCTTTTTATGTCTGAAATTACGAAATTTCAACATAAAAACAGGGGGGAGGCGAGGGCCCCAGTAGGCCAAAGTCCCGGCTAACATGAATGATCTTCGAGCAGAGCAAGGTCATGATCATTCGCCAAGTCCACGACTAAGCAGAATCAAGTAAGTTCAATAGAACTATTTTACTTGTTCTACGTTATTTTTACGTTTTGCGGCCAGTATTCGCCCAAATTCTACAACTTTACGACCAAACAATCTTGTGTTTTGGTTATTGGGTTACCTATTCTTTTCAATAGAAATAGCAGGGTAAAACCCAACCTTAACAGAATTTTTCTGCGAAAACTTTCAATTGTCAAAAATGATAAGCAAAGTTTGTCGCAAGGCCATCTTATACGGCCAGATCTCATTCAACCTAAAACGGCCTGGTTTCGTCCAGCCCAGAAGGCCTGATTTCATTCATCTTAACTAAGGGCAACTTAACTTGGTTATGATCAAATTTTATTTCAAACATCTGCGCAGATTAACACCAAAAAGGGAACTCAGACACTAGGATTTGAAACATAATTCTGACTTCTGAAAACCTCATTAAACAACAAATACTAACATCATTTATATGAGCAGGACTTGAGATAAAAAATGGTCATCAAGTCTCGCCAGTCAGACAAAAGACAGTCAAAATATACATTCACAAGTTAACAATATCCAAAGTTAACAACATTCGGTAAAATCATGAGAAGGACTAGATAAGGCATTAGTCATCATTTTGGCCAGGTTCTCGACCTGATGCACTAGCTCCATCAGTCGGATCCCCACCCAAATCTTCATCTTCATTATCCTCACTGCCTTCATCATCCTCTTCATCATCATCATCATTGTCGGCTCCTACTTCCATGCCCAAAGCCTGTTTGACATCGATGATAGTCGCTATGGTCTGATCGAGGACTAAGTCGACATCAACTTGGCCACGCTGCATCTGAATAAGCAACTTCTTCTTGGCCTCAAGAGCTTCCAGCTTGGAGTCAATTGTATAACGATCCCTCAGATTCGCCAATTCCATCGTCAACAGCTCTTGGATCTTCGCAGATTCCTCAACCCGATTCTTGGCTTCTTGCAGTTCTCCTCGAGCAGCCTGAGATTCAGCTTCAGCTTTGTTCATATTTCTCAGCATCAGGTCAGAAGCATTGCGGATGCCCTCCAAAGTGGCTTCTTTCACATTAAGCTCATGGGCGAGTTGAGAAATCTGGCTGCCTTGTTCATTCATCTTTGCTTTCAGGTCCTCAAAGGATAGTGCAAACCTTTCTTTCTCATCCAAAAGCCGGTCCCTCTCCTTGAGGAGGGCGTTTATCTTGTCATTAGCCTCAGTGTTGGATTTCTCCAACCTGTCTATCTTATCCTCAAAGAAGCCACGCCTCCCCTCCAGGACCCGCTTCTCCCCGATCAGAGCCTGTTTCTCCTCCTCTAAGGCCTGCTTGTCCTGAAGAGCCTTCAAAAGGTCTTTCTTTAAACCAAGGACTTGTTCCTGATTGTTAAGCCTAGAGCGGAACATGATCTCGGTCGCCATCATACTTGCCTGGCAACAAGTGAAAATACGCAGGTAATCAGAACTAAGGTCTCAATAAAAATAAAGGAGTAAAAGAGGGAAACATTACCCGAGCAGTATCTTCAGCGATTGCGTAAGCTAGCTGCTCGTCGCTCATGCTGCGCATGTTCCACTCCTCGCGAGGACCGATCAGGTTGGACATCACTTTAACCAAGTGGCCAGGCTTCGTCAGAAAATCTGTGTCCGGAGGAATGGTGAAGTCACACTCCCTCATACACGGCCTGGGCTCCCTCGCTTGTTCAGAAGGATATTGGGGACCAAATTTGTGACGAATACCCTTAACGGAGTACGCCCCAATCCTTCCTCCTAGAGATACTCTCCTAGTAAGCTTTGTGCGAGAGACCTCAATGTCACCTGTCTCATCGGGGTCCAGAGTGTCGCACTCTTGCAGATAAACTGGCGCCACCTCATCACCAGCCAAGTTCATCATATCCTTGTAGTGAAAGATCTGAGGTTCAGCCTCCCCCCCAGTCTTCCTCTGCTCCTCAACCTTTTCATTTTTCTCCTCATCCTCTTCCCTCATCGGCTCTATGCCAGGTCGCCTGTGGCTGGTTTGTTCAGGCTCACCCTGTTGACCACCAACCCGTTCAGGCTCGTCCGGCTTTGGGTCCTCGGGGAAGAAGGCAAAACTTTCATGCATTCTTTCTTCCCCTACTTCTTCAGCTCTATCTCCTTCATCCCCAACTCGGGGGTTCTCCTCAAAAGCGTAAGAAGAAGTCTCTACTTCTTTCCTCTTGTCACCCCGAAGAGACGCCCTCTTCCTCTGAGTCAGGCTCACATCGGGAGCCTCTGAATCTGAAATGTCAATTGTCATAGGCTCAGCAGATTCAGGGGCAGCCGCCGAACTTTTAACACTCTCTCGCCCAGCCTTGGGCGTATCAGCAGCAGCAACTGTTTTTTCAGAGGGTTGAGGAGTCTTACGGGCTGTCCTTGTTTTCTTTTTGGGTTTACTCTTTTCAGAGTCAGATTTCTTTCTCTTTAAACTCGCAAGGACCTCCTCACCACCCTCCCTGGCCTTGATAGCTGCAGCAGTTTGAAGAATGGCAGCTGCCTCCTCATTGATCTCAGCCACGGGGTCAACGGTCACCTCCACAGGAGGAGGAGCAGGAAAATAACTACCACCAGCACCTAAACCTGAGAGTAAAATCATATTAATACCATGGTAAGTTCTGCATAAACTAGCAGGAATTTGGATAATCAGCTTACCATGGGTGCTAGGGTTCGATAAACTCTTTAAAGAAGCATAGTGAGGCCACTGCCTCTGCTCGTGAGTGAACTCTGCCAAAATAGGTTCAACCCAAGCGGACAATTCCTCCTCGGAAATCAGACCGTCGTAAGGAATCTTGTCAGCTAACCAATAAAGAGTGAAAATTAGAGGGTGCAAATACGTAATTCAGAGAGTATTTAATACAAAGACTCGGGGACTTACGAGTTTTGTTCCACACCTCGCGGAGATTAGTTTTGCTGCCACGTGTGAGGAGTTTGGACTGCACATAGACATACCTATGCATCCAACCCCTATCCCCTGTATCTTCAGATTTTCTCACTAGAGCTTTTCTTCCTCTCATACGGGCATTAATATATCCGTCTCTCGCAACCTGAAGGCTATACAAAGAGACGAAATGCTTAAATTTGAAGTCCTGCCCAGTCTCATCGGCAAACCATTGTAGCAGGGAAATAATTCTATAAATGCTCGGACACAGCTGCCCCGGGCAGATAAGATAGTATTTACAAATATCCTCTATAACAGGATGCAGCGGGAGCGTACAGCCTATCGTGAATGGATACGTGGATATGGCTGTGATGTTCGGCATTTTATGCCTACTTTTCCTTAATATTTCTGCACATTTGAGCTTGTTTTGCATTTATTTGGTAGCTTGTGAATGTGGTTTTACGCTGATGTTGCGTTGTTCGTGTGTAGGTCGTTACGCGATACATTTGGAGCGTTTCGAAGCTTGATTGAGCATGAATTGGTTGAAGGATGTTTGAAGATTGGATTGAGCACACAAAGGCACGACACAAGCCGAGTTTTGGAGCGAAAGAAGAGCAATTTGGCCTAGCGCTACAGCCCCCGCGTCGCGCAGCCTATAGCGCAAGGAGGCTTGCGCGGTTCATGGCGCGCCGCAGGGCTAAAGCACGAAGGCTGGGAGCGGGTTCTGGTTGGTGTCACGCTTTTCGGGGCGCGGGGCGCCCGTTGTAGCGCCCCTTGTGCGCGATTTTACTCCCTATTCCTTCTAGTTTTGGGTCTAACTTATTACCAAGGGTTTGGAAACATTATAAATAGTTTATTACTTAGTTTTTGTAAGGAGTTCAGACTTTGGAGCAAATTGGAGAGCTCATAACATCAAGACAAGGGTTTTTTCTTCCTTCCATTAATTTACTACATCATTATTTCATTATTACATCAATTCCTTGTGTTGTTATTATGAGTATGCGTAGCTAAATCTATCGTTCTAGGGTTAGAGTATTACATGAAGGTTGATTGTTTGAAGATTGATTTCCATTAATTGAATCCCATTACGGGTTACTTATTCTTTCTTGATTTCACTTGTGTAATTGTCAGGGCCCGATTATTACGCATTATCTATGGTTTTTAGATTGAACTCGAAAGAGGGAATTTAATTACGTAATAAGAAAGAATAGGACTAGTTTGTGAACCCGGGCATCTGGGAACCAATTTGTGAGTAGGATAGACATATACTTGCTCGCCTAGTTTAACTAATTACAGAATTCGTTAATGCGTGCACGTGATTCAACCCATAGACATATAGGGATTGGAGTAGCCTGCATAGACCGTGAAGAACTGAAAGGTTTTCACGGGTACATTTAATCTGTTAGTTAGTAACCCGGGATTTAAGAAGTGGAATCAATTGGATAACTCAACTGGATTGTTCGTAACTCTGACCCTGGACCGTCTCCTTATTACTGATAACAACCAAGTCGTGCTCCATTGCTTGAATTCACTTCTACCATTTAATTACTGTTCTTTAGTTAATAAACTCATCATTATTGGAAAAAGATCCCTGAATAGTTTAAATAAATTGTTTGCTAGAATTCAGTCTGCATAGTCCTCGTGGGAACGATACTCATCTTATCACTTTATTACTTGGCGACCACGTATACTTGCGTGTGCGTTTGGGAGCAACAGGCTGTCCACCCAGTTCTCGCAGAAGTAATATTCTCCGTTGGATAAGGGCAAGAAACTGTAACATCATCGTACCAGCCACAATCTGCCTTAACCCTAGGCAAAAGGTCAGGAGTAATTGAACTCTTAAACCGGCTTGAAGGCCACGACCTTATATTGCCATAGTGATTGAACGAGCTGATTGAACAATCATTTTCAAGGCTTCCCCAAATTTTCGGAATCACATCAGCAACCGAAGTTGGGGAACTCGTGGATTGACCACCTGCTGCTGAAGAACTACTAGCCGCAGCATCCATATTCAAACTTCTCTTGGCTTTTGGAGACATTTGGACTAGAAGATTGGAAGAATAAATTTTTGCATTTTAGGGATTTTTGGAAAGGTGTTTTGAAGCTTTGAAGGTTTAGATGAAATTTGGAATGAAGTAAAAAGGTTTCAAGCTGGTAGAGGTCATATTTATAGGGTTCGCAAAACCCGACCCACTCCTACACGTGGCGAGCATCCGCGCAAGAGGTAAATCCAGCCGTTAAAAAGAAAAAAATAAAAAAAATAAAAATCGAAATGACGATTTTTGCTTTGGGACGTGCAAGACGTGAGTAGGTGCAGTTTAATCATCACTCCTCCAGTCTCGGAACACGCGACAGTCGCTTTTTCAGTAAAAAGTGGAGCGGAATTGACAACTTGCACGTTTTGTCTTTAGCGGAGCATTAAATGCTTATACTGATAAAATGTCAATCAATCAAAAACCTTTGAGGAATTCAACGGGCAGCATCCAAATATGAATACAAGGATTCAAATGTGTTACTTGAGAAAAATTCCAAAGAGTTCTTTCCCGCTCAAAATTCGTTTTCCACTCCTCGACCAGATTCTCTGCCCGAGTAGTGCAGGGACTATCTGTATTGGGTTAAATCCGTCATCACCAAAGTCGGTGACTAAGCATCCACATAGGACGACGTATAGACGACACGTGGCTGTGAATGGACATGAAGGCAATGGATAGAATCAAAGATGGACAACTATAACGGACAGATGAACAGTCACCACGGCCGGAATAGTCGCAGCTCGTCAATCAAGCCAATTCAAAATAGAAATCTTATCCATAAGCAACGTAACTGCTCGACTAAGGAGTTACAACTGCTCGTGAACGGACACATAGTTATCTATATATTGTAATTTAAGTCACAAGCATTGGATCTAATTCTTCTCTGAACATACGTATGTATTCCAACTATCAATTAATATCCAATTCTTTACCTTCTGTCAATTTTTACTGTTACCGCTCATAATCAAGTGATCTCACTTATTGCTCCGCTACTTAAATATCATAAAGAGTACGAGGAAGGAAATTTGATCAAGTCTATACGGCCTGAACACGGTTCCTTTATTTAAATCTTCATTTATTACATCGCATTAATCGTATCTTTATTTCTTTATATTCACTGCAATCATTTATATCCTTTCACATTAGGCACTTAATCTTGATTATTGATCGTGACTCCGCTTTATAAATTTAATTGTAACTTAACCTAAGAAACGAAATTACGGTTAAACACTTTTGCTTTTTGGAAACCAGGAATGAAAGTTTTTACTAAAGTGGAGGAGACACCAAGGCGTGCGTATTCAGACATCACTTGGCATAACGATGGCAAATTGTATGGTGTTGATTTCATGGGCAACATTATAATCTTCGATTATAATTCCGAAGATCCAATTTTTACAAGATTTATTAAAGTGATACCGCCTAAATTAACTAGCGGTACACAGTCATACATTGTGCATTCATTGGGTGAATTGTTTGTTATTACTCGAGATGGAGCTTTTTTGGATGAAAATGGGAGTTATGGAGTTGAAGAATTTCATGTGTACAAGATTGATGTAGATAGAAAGAAGAAGAGATATGAGGAACTTAAGGACTTGGGTAATAAGGCCATATTCCTTGGGTCAAGTGCAACTTTAGCTATTGAACAAGCTTCACAGATAGAGGGATGCAAAGGGAACAGGATATATTTTATAGATGATTGTTTCCAGAGTTACTTCAATATAGAACAAGGAGGTGGGAAGGATATGGGCATATACCACTTGCTAGATGGAAGAATTGAGCCCCATTATACTGGTGAATCTTTCCACAAATTCAGTCCACCACTATGGGTTTTCAATAACCAATCTTTGTGATTTATTCCTAGTTTTTTGTTTGGGTGTGATGGTAGGGCTTATAAGTTTTTTAGGTCACTCTGTCTAGACATAGGCTTACAAATTCAATCAATCTTCCTTTTTTATGATTTTGTTCTATAGTATGCTTTTCCGTGGGCAATCTAGTTTACTTTATTGAGTAAGAACTAGGAGGCCTAGTTGACTGGAATAAAGCTGGGGGCCTAAACATAATGCACCTAGTTGACTGGAACAATGCAATGTGGGGTTATGTGCCCAAGCAAGCATCATGGGTGGTTCAGAAGATTATAAGTCATATAAGCGCGTGGAAGAAGCTGGTCTGGATGCAGTTAAGTGGCAGCAAAAAGGAACTTATTCAGTCCATATGATGTACATATCCATTAGAGCTTCATTCCCAAAGGTGCCCTAGAGTAGGCTAATTTGCAACTCACAATCAGCCCCAAAGTGGACTTTTATTCTCTATCTGGCTTTGCAAGGCAGGCTGACCACAAAGGATAGGTTGTTTGGTTGGGGAATTATTCAAGATGATACTTGTGTTCTATGTAAAACAGCTGGTGAGACAACAGAACGTGTCTTTTTCAATTGCCCGTGGTCAGATGAGGTATGGAGCAGGCTTCTCAATTGGCGAGGAATCAATACGAGAGTAATGAACTGGTCAGAGCATGCTAAACAGAAGAATAAAATGGCTACAGTCTATAGAATGATCCTAGCAAATTCTGTATACCATATATGGCAGGAAAGAAATCAACGAATATTCAAAGACCAAGCAAAACAACCTGCTGAAGTTTTGAAGGTGATAGCACAAGAAACTTTTTGCAGGGGTTTCCTTAATCCTAAACTAGAGCATAGGCTGAATAGTTTCCCTCCTTATCTTTAGGTAGTTCTAGATTGAGGCATAGATTTGAAGTTGCTGAAGGACGAGGCTATATTGTCTATTCATAGTTTTGTTATGAGATGGCTTGTTCATGTTGTCTATACTGGACTGGAACGGGTTTCATGCCCATCAGAGAAGGCACATCAATAAAAACACAATAATTTTTGTTTTCTCTCAAGAGAAATCTACAGTAACAGAGCTGGAATAAAATCTTGATCACTCGACTAGTTGATCTGATGGTATGTTTAGCGTAAGCAAGCTCTAAGATTACATTTTTGGAATAAAACACAGTTTGAAAATGGAATTCAACTAGTGATAATTGCCCATTAACATTGCAACACATGCATTTTGGTGGATCGCTCTCTGGTTATACTTACCTGACTCATCTCCCAAGTGCAGGCTCATAAGGAAAGAAGATCATAGCATATTTTTGGTTGTGGAACTCGGTGATATATACGAAACAGAAGAAGGATTTAAAGAAGATTGGTTCTTTTAAAGGCATTTATATGCAGATTTAAAGACAAATGTCGAATGCGGGTCACAATTAACTAGACCTATGTCCCTGTTTCGACTGAGGTTTTTTTACTCTAATCATGAGAGCCTTTTCCTCTTGCATGGGGTATCTATGTAACGATAACATTTTCCTGACTTCTCGCACCACATAATTGCGTGTTCTTGCACAAATTTTCACCATAACTGCCTGCATTTAATCCACTTTATATTAATCTTCTGCATTTTTCTATTTTACTAGTTTGAATCTATAGAGATACCAACTGGTCCGACGCTATCTAGTGTCAGTAGTTGGTGTAATTTGTGAACTATATGGTAGTTGCTGTCTGCTCTATGGAAACGACGATGGAAGCAAAATTCACTAATCGCCTTCACAAATTCATACTGATTGGAGACGAAAATGATGCATGGTAATTGAAACTCTATCAAATCAAGTTTGCAGGATCGTGAGGTGACTCTCTTGGGAAAGGTAACATCGAATAAGAGAGTGAAATTTTAAGGTGTTAAAAAGCGAAGCAGCTGGCATGAGGAAATACAGTTGGCATGAAAGTGACAGATTTAGTAGAAATTTGTTCTAATTCATATTTAAGAACAATAAAAATCTGGATAGAGTATTGTTTGGAACTCGGTTGTATGATCGTTATCTCACTAATCTTCTATCATGGGAACCAGGACTTAAAGAGCAAATCTCCTATTTTCGACGTGTTATGGGTGCAAGTATCGAGTATACCATTGAATTGATGTCAAGGAAAGTTGGTCGAAAAGTTGAACATAAGTTGGGTGGCACTATTGATATTATCATTATCATTCCCGATAATAGAAGTGGGGAGGGAGGAGGTATGATGTTGAAGGTGAATATTTATAAGAAATTACTAAGAGTAGCACATTAATTTTGGAGTTGAGGCTATCTAGGTTGAGTTTCGGTAGGACAATTTTGCAAGTACTATCAATGGAGTGTGTATTTGTAACTGATCACCTTTGAAAATTAACACGGAATACAGTCACCACGTACCAGAAACCTTAGAAACCTTATAGTCATAAACAAATTTTAAAGGAAAAACCGTTCAATACCATAATCCGAAATCAGCGTAAGGAGGAGACATAAAAGCAGGCAATCAGCTCAAAACTAAATTTCATGTAACCATAGGTTCTCAAATATTTGTGTAGGGATCAGTGACTGACGGTAGTACTGTACAACTAATATATGTTCTTTATAGTACTCACATGCTAATGCAATTTCAGAGCTGCTAAAAAAATTCCTTGAAATCGCTGCTACAAAGGCTCAACTTCAAATCTCGCCAGATTTGATTATAGTTGTTGAAAGCTGAACTTTCACACGCATTCACACCAGATTTGAAAATACTTGTATAAAATATAACTTTCGCACTCATTATCACACCAACACCACATCATCAACATGCAACTAAGCTAAATTTCTACAAAATGCACCAGATGTGGTTATACAAAACCAAACTTTCACTCATTTTAACACCAATACCAGAGCAATATCTTCAAACTAAGCTAAATGTCTAACTACATACTAGTAGAAATCAACAAACATATAAAAGACTCACAATATTTTTCCTCAAATATTTTGTGAGTATAAAGAAAAAAATAGAGAAAATCTCACTTATATTTTTTTGTGATTTTCGAGGAGTTTGTGACTTTCGAGTTGTTTTTTGGAATGAAACTTGCAGCTACAATCTTTACAATCAAAGTGATCATTGCAATGCACGGTCCTAGGCTTTTTTCAGGTTGCATTTGCAATTGAAGCAATAAGTGTTAGTAGGAGCTTTTGTTTTTTTTTTTGCGGAAATTTTCACTTTTTTTTCTTCAGAGCTATTTTTTTGTTCTTCCCCATTTTGAATTTTGGACTGTCAATGATTTGAAATCAACTTCTCCTCTATATGCAGATTTAAAGACGAATGTCGAATACGGGTCATAATTAACATAGGCTATGAATATGTTTCTTACCGTATGTATATATGTAAATCCATTATCAATATTATCTTCAATGAATACTATATCAGAACATTTCTTGGTCAAAAAAAAAAAAAACTCTACAAAACATATTTTTTTCGAAATTTGAATTTAAAACACTCATTTTCAGTTTTCTAATCATGTAATAAACTATAATACTTGATAAAAAGGAGAAAAAAAAGGCTTGATGATTATGTTGATGCTTTTGTAAGTCTTTTTTATATTTATATTTAGTTTCACAGTGTTTACTGTCAAATTTATCTCTGATGTATAAACAGTTATTGTGAGCTTCAAAGCTACTAGATTTACAATTCAAATCATAATTAAACATTTGAACCAAAAGGATTTATCTTTGTTGTATAAACAATTATTGTGAGTTTCAAAGCCATTAGATTTCTTGCAATTCAAATCACAATTGGTGGATCAAGGGTAGGACAGAATTTAGGTGCCTAAAAACTTTGTTATTAGTATATTTATTTATATTGATATTTAAAATATTAACCATTTGTTTTTAAACATTACATTGATTCTAGTTGTCAAAATTAATATTGACGAATATGTAGATTTGAGTAGTTTAATTAGAAGTTCTAAAATGTTGGACTAAGTTTTACTGTGAAAAACTTAATTTTTTTTTTTTAATTTTTTAAAACCCTGGAAAGAAATTTGTTGCGTTACAAATGTTATCACTATATTTTCAACTTGTTTATCTTAATCAACTGTATCTATTTAATTATTAAAATATTTATATAATTAATTTTTAAGAAGAACAACTTGATTGTTGTAACTCTTAAGTTGTGACTGATTTGAATTGAACACAACTGTACTTGGAAAAATCACACAAAAGACCACTTGCAAAAATTTTATTTTAACAATATACCAAAAAGTACTTTTGAATTTAAGTTAATACCATTTTCATTAGTTTTTGACCATTTTTAAATATCTTATTTTCAAATATATCAATATGTTAAATAAATGAATATTATTGATATTGTTAAAATCTAGTTAGATTGATGATGTTGTTAATACGACATTTCTTTGGTATTTATATATGCTTCACTATCTGCAACATTTCAATAATCATTTTGAACTTAAATGCGACAGCTGACGTAATTTATATTTTATTTTTAATTGCTTATTATATTAACTGTTTTGTTCAAGTCAAATAAATTAGTGTATGATTCTAAATACGGCTTTAGAATACAATTGAATTTATATTTGGGTTACGAGCAATTTGTTATATGAAGATTGTAATAATTGAATGAACAATAAAAAATAAACATGAATAAGAATGCAAGAACAAAGAACTTAGTATTGATCATTTGAGATTATAATTGCACATAGTTTAGCTTATATTTTTGAATGAATTTTATAGTGATACACAAGTATTATTTATAGTAAAATGACTTGAGGTAATCGTGAGCATTAATTAGCCCACTCTCTCATATTCAGATCGTGGGTGATCCACAATCTTCTCTTCGTTGAATGCTAAGATCGTGGCGCTTCAATTATAGAGGACTTAGGTTTCATGTCTCGGGCATTATGAATTCTTATGACTCGAGCGGTTATGACCTTGTGACCTATCTCGGTATCTTTGACATAATTCCTGTAGCTGTTACCCCGAGCTTTACAGTTCAGTCGCCACATATTCGAGGTAAAATTTCACCAATACAGATAGTCCCCCCATTTTTTGAGCAGGTGTTAGAACTCTCGGGGAGTAGAATGAGAATAGGCAGAAAAGTTGACATGGTAGTTTATGTATATTTAAAAAAGGCGGCTATCACTTCGCCTTTCTCATCTGCTCCTCGTGGAGGCCAGAGAGTGGTTGTGATGTTAGAGCTCCTTCCCCAAATAATTATGACTCTTCCCCAATAAATTTCCCAACTTGATCACTTTGATGCTTTACGTTTCCCAAAGAATTTCGGTTGCAAATCAAAAACTAGGCAATCAAGCAAAAATCAGACAAATTCCAAGCTTTCAATCTAGTTTTCAAGTCAACACTAGTAGAAATCATGTCTCCAAAGAATTCTGCACAAAACTCTACCAGTCACTCTAGTGGTGATGATGTTGACACCGCTGCCATGGTTGCTGGCAAAGGTGCTATTAACTTTACATCGTCTTTGAATATGATTTTGCCGGTGGCGACTTGTAGCGATACGGTTTCAGAGGTGGCTGACTTATTACCAAGACGACGGGGCAAAACCACTGCTCATAGTGGTGAATCTGAGGAAGTGAGCTGCGAGGAGGAGGACGATGGAGATGTTGATGCGAAGAAGAAGAGGTATTCGGATAAAAAAAGATCCCCAACGACATGGAAGTTGAGCCCTACCACATTATCCTCTCTTCTCTGGACAACAAGATGGACTTTTCCGTCCAGACTCAATCTGTGCGGCAAGAAAAAAATAGGAACATACTTGTTTGCTCTACTTCTTTTCTGGTTACGCAAGCTCATCTCAAGCAATTTCGGGATGACTGCAAATGGGGATCAAAGATCGTGGTCGCCATCCCGGACCCGAACAACAATGTGAGCTCCGATCACATGGCGGGGTACACTCCTTTGTTTATACCTATCCGTTCACGGTAGGGTTTACCCTACCTGTGCACGAGGGTGCTTGATTCATTTTTCCGCACCTATAATCTTTGTCTGGCTCAGCTCGGGCCCATTGTATGGCGAATCGTAGGGTGTATCAATTTCTTGTGCAAAAAGGTTGGGATGTCTTTCACTCTCCAATATTTGACATCATGTATACATAATGTTTATGCCTAATTAGATTTATCAGTTATACACAATGTACACATATATTTTTTTTAGTTATTTTTAATATATACACACTTTTTTTCACAGTGTATACACAGTTTAATAGAATAAATTTTGTATATGTTCATCTAAATAAAGAAAAAAATGAAGAAGAAACAGTGGTCGGAGCTATTCGCTGGATGACATAATGAAAAAGAAACAGTGGTCGGAGCTATTCGCTGGAACGGTGATGTCATCCAGATCTCGGCCGGGAGCTTCGCTAGAGGGAAAAGAGAGGATAAGGACGACGCTGGTGGAGAGGAGAAAAGGAAGGGGAAGACCAAAAAAAAAAAAAAAAAAAAACTCTAGTGGCTACAAAAAATTAAGGGGGATGGTGTATTAAATATTTATTTAGAGTTATTTTAAAACATGAGGGCTATATATATATATATATATATATATATATATCCTAGTGTAAATTTCCCTAGAGAAATGAGTTGTTACGGATAAATTGAAAATATCAATTCACGAAAAAATACTTTATTTTGTACCAAACACACCCTATATGTGACTGAAAACCACAAAGTATGTTTTTGTTCTACTTACCCCCATTCTCATTATAAGTACGTACATTAAAGAATAAATTAAAAAAATTATCTTTATTTACTAATCACAATAACTAAATTAAAGTACTTTAATTATTTCTGACCTCTTTAATTGCAGGGCTATCATTAAAAACAAATACATGTGTAATTCTTTGGTATTTTAAAATAACATTTATTTATGAGACAAATAAAAATAAGAAAATTGCCACTTTTTAAGAAATGGAGGTAGTAGTACATAGCATACTCTAGTTTAGGCTGAATAATAGGAATCCACGACATACTATGTGTAAACAATAAATTTTCGATCTTGGAATAATATCAAGACAAGAAAACATTGTCACAAAGAATATTTGATTTCAATAAAATTGATGTTACAATCTCTATTTCTCATCCGATTCTTCACAAAAAAAAAAAAAAAAAACAATATTTAAACTTGATTTGAAACTTGATTCAAGGGCTTGGAATGCTTGTTCTTGAATCAGCGTCTTGAATTTTGATTTGTACTATTCGTCACGAACACTTGTACGATTGTCACGAACATCGAATTTGGATTCTTCAACTTTAAACTTGAACTTATTTGTTCTTGAACTTGAAACTTGGATGAACTTGCTTGAACACCAACAACTTGTAGAGAATTTATAGACTTTGATCCACGAGCTCTCTTCTATCACTTGTTATCAACTTTTTTTCCCCCTTTTGAACTAATGAAGACCTCTATTTATAGTAGTAGTGAGGTAGTTGTAGTGTGATTTGATTGGTACACTTGGCGCAATCCTATTGGCCATTTGATTTGGCTTGACATGTCATCTTTTCATGACATTAGCACGATATCATTGACTTATTTGTGTGACTTCGCTTGGCACATCACTCGACACGTGGCATGGACTGTAGCTTTGAGTTGGACTAAAAGTCATTTGGGCATTGGGCTAATAAAATGGGCTCATCATTTTTAGTCCGACTAAATGGGCTTGCCCAATGCATTTTGGGCTATTTATTAAATCCATATATCTTGGACTTAAATAATCATGGGATTTTCACATAAATAGCCTTCAATAGACCATATTTACAAGTCATCTAGCACTAACATATTATAGCCACAATATTTATATTTAATATTTTATTTACAATTAAAATATGACATATAATTAGATTGATATTTTTTATATATAGTTTCTATACACATAGATACACACATATATTTGTCTTATATTTTTAAATATTTATATTATCAAATTATATCTAATAAATATGCTAGGAAAAGAAAGAAAAGACTATGGTTACAAAAAAGTGGATAAGGGTTGGGAATGATTATATGGGGTAATAATCCGAATAATCATTCCATTTGTGTAAGTCTTCAATATTTATTTGGTCTACTATCTTGAATTTAGTAGAGTCTAAATTATTTTATGGATTTATATTCAATAAAATTTGAGTGCTTACACTGTGTACACCAAATAACTACTCGTTTGCTTCTCAAAATATCACGAGGAAATACAAAGTAAAAAAGAAAAGTTATCATTTGCATTTTCTTTTCATTATTAAATATTCTCCTCCATATACAATATCTCTCACATTCAAATACTAAAAATAGTAGTGAAAATTGAGCAATTTCTTAATATGTTAGATGGACATAGTTTTTGGAGGCATTTTTTGGGAGTTTTTGGGCCAAAAAATATTTGTTTATACTTTTTGAGCAAAACTTGTCCCAAAAACTCCAAAACTGGTATTGAGCTGTTTTTGGGCCAAAAACTAACATTTACACATCAAATTTCATTTCCATAAGAGCTCAAAGACTCTTTTGAGCCAAAAAAATTTATTCCCAAAAATTATGTTCAAACACTTTTTCATTTCATATCAAACTTCACCCAAAATATATTTTCCAAAAAATATTTGGAAATCTATGTCCAAACGCTAGCTAAATGTCAATGCGGGTAAATTTGGCAACATGCATTCTACTGGAAATTTAGCTCAGAATATACAAAATTAAATTTCATGCAACCTCTGTAACATGTAACAACTATACTCATTCAGTGCAATAAAACTTGTCTATGAAGCATACATTCGTGGAACTGTATGTACTCGAATACTTGTGTAGGGATGGATGACTGTAGCAATGTATGACCAATATATGTTCGTTGCAGTTGAAAGGTAAACTCACATGCTAATGGAAGTTGTAGAGTTGCTCACAGTTTCCTCAAGTACCGACCTCGCTGCTACAAACTTCTTGGCTCGTACTTATCAGTTTTATTCTATGTTGAGAAAAAATTTCAGTTATCACATCAATATCCTATAGGCTCATCTTCAAACCGCACCAAAATTATCTTCAATATCCAGCATATATGTAGCCTAAACTTCAAACTACACTTGAATTTATTACACTAGTAAAAGTGAAAAATCACATACAAGTAAAAACCATCGTTCTCAACAAACAAAGACTATTAGCATGTGTGACTCAATAGATCAGAGGCCTAAAGACAAAGCATAATATGATTCCAGAAGATTTTTTAATTATATTAATGTATATTTTAATTTCAAGTTCAATTCTCTAAATCTTTTGAGATGTAGAGCAATAATTTAATCTATTTAAATTAATTTATTTCAAACATAATTTAATAAATAAATAAATAGACATAGTTTATTCAGACAATCAATTACATGGTCAATCAATAATTTGGACTTTTTTTTAATATTCTTTCTTCTTTTATCATCAAATTTCAAGTTTTTAATAGGAAAGCTTCGTTTAATATTTCAGAATTCTGATTTAAACTCATATCTATCATAAAAAATTTGGCAACTGAAATCAATATAGTGTATTGAAACAAATGGCTAATATTTTGTTCAATTAAAAATACTCTTACCCATAAAAATAAATATAACTAATAATAAATTTTTGGGCCTTTGATTCTTCAAACAATGTGATCTTCGTAAATTATTCCACAACAGTAATCATTAGTTATTTTGTATAGATAAACTTGACTTTTAACATCATTTTGGAAATGAATCGGGACTCATTTCCAATATCCAGCATATATGTAGGCTAAATTAAACCAACTACACTATACTTTATCATACTAGCAGAAAGTGTTCTCAACAAACATATTTGATCTATAAAAGGTCGCTTCAACTCTAACAATGAGCTTCTAGTTGTCCTCAATGTTTTTGTGCATAATATTTTTATTGAATAAAAAAAAAGAATTTAAACTCTTACTATTTATGATTTTCTAGTAGATTGTAGTTCTCAAGTTCCTTAGTATAGTGAAACTTGGAGCCACAGTTTGTTTACGGTACTTTTTCAGAGTGCATTTGCAGTTGAAGCAAAAGGTATTAGACATAGGCTTTTTGTTTCTCGCGGGAGTTTTTACTTTTTTCTTCTGGATATTTTGTTCTTCCCCATTTGAAATTTGGAACCGTAGTGAATGATTTTGAATCAACTTCTCCTATTTTATAAGATCTATCGAGGGACTAGTACTAAATCACGATCGCGTCCATGGTAGTATCATTTATTTCATGGATGTTGTTTATACATTTTAGTAAATATGACAAATTTTAAGGACTTTTGTTTGCGTATGTCATGTACACCCATGGACACGTGAAATTCATTGGAAGTTGTGGCTACACTTCACTAATGTCGTTGCCTTTCTTCTTTACTAAAATTGCATAATTCGGCCTGTGTTTTTGATTATTTAGACAGCCAGTTATTCAAACTTCATTAGTCAAATAGGTGTGAGAATAAAAACAATACATGCTAAATTGTAACTAAATACCTTTATTTTTGCACACAATATTAGTGTTCACTTCGCAAGCTAAAAATCTCTAGAAGGGAAACTCAAGTAGAGAAATTCATAAGCTATCTCCACAAAATTGTGTTGATAGTTCATTTAATTTACTCACCATAAGATATTATACCATTAATAATTAATTAGTATATGAATATACTTAATTGAGTAAAATTAGAAAGCAAAATAGATACATTTTTTGTTTTGTGTATACAAAGTAACAGTAATCTTCTTTGAGTTGGAAAATACTTATGTTTTTTTTTTCAGCCAAACAATATTTACTACATTAAGGACATCATATGTCCAAAAGAGTTAACAACATTGTTTACTAGCCAACAAGGGAACATAGTTTCCCATGAGACTCCATGAAGCAAAGAACTAGAAAATTGTGCTAAACTATGAGCAACCATATTAAAGGTCCTAGGAATATGGACATAATCAACATGCTCCAAATTAGATATCATGTTCCATATATCCTCACGAGCAACATCAACTTCCCACGTTGCCTTGATGGTTTTCTTTAGCATATCCACAATGCCTTTCGCATCGAAAAATATTTAAATACTCCTCCATCCATGATACTAAGCATTTTACATAGCTTTACTAATTGCAAATGCTTCAGCAATAATGACATTCCCAACAAATTGAATAGATGAACCATGGGCATGAAGCAAAATACCGTTGCTATCCATAGCAACAACACCAATACTTGCTTGCCTTGATTCAGAATTAACGCTTGCATCAACATAAATACAAATTCAATCTTCGGGCAATGCTAGTGTAGGCTCAACAACAATATGATTATTTACATTAGCATCATTGGCAAGCACAATTTCCACATATTCATTATATTCAAATAAAGCTCTTCCTACTATATCCGTCGGAAAAGCACCGATTATTTCTAGATTTCCAAATATGCCACATAATCATAACAGTTAGGTTAAGCAATTTTATAGAATCCTCATAATTTTTAACCATAAAAATCTTATAATTCCACCAAAAAGAAAAATTATTTATATCATCAAGATCTTGCCAATTTGTAGGACTAAGTCTCTAAATTTTCTGAGATTCAGGAAAAGTAAATAATATCTCAACCGTTTCATTTTCTAAACCGTATCTTTTACACAAACCACCAACATAATTCAATCTTTTAGTTATAGTATTATTAACCAGTAAAGTATTAAGCACACACTTTCAAAGAAAATATTTATGCTTATTCTTAATTTTCATATTCCATAAAAAGTTCCAGAAAGCTTTAGGAAAAGAATGGTAACTCGATTGAGAAATAATTCCTCTGTTGTTGTCATTTTTTTCCTAAATCTTTTGCAATGTAATATCTGGATTTGACTTCATACACACCAGACTTGGTAAAATATCATATTAGTTTATCAGTATTGTCAGTAATTGATAAAAAAATTATGAGAATAGAATTTACATCCTCCAAACAAAATAGGTTATTCAAAACATATAGATTCCAAGTTCCCAAATCATTATCAATTAAATCAATAACTTTAAGATCTAAGTTTAAGGGAATCATCATTCTATGAGGCTTGAAACTAGAATTATTAGGAATCCATGGATCAGTCCAAGCATTCATATTCGCTTTAGTAGCCACTCTCCATCTCAAACCTTTCTCTAGCAATTCACGATCCTAAATGATACTTTTCCAAATCCAAGATTCTGAAGAGCTTGTGATGGCTTTCAAAAAAGAAGCGTTGGGAAAGTATTTACTCTTTAAAATACGAGACAATAACAAATCTGGAGCCAAGCCATCTTAGCTAATATAGCTTTATTAAAAGTTTTTATGTCCCTAAATCCAAAGCCTCCGCGAGACTTAGATTCACACAATTTTTTCCAACGCTGAAAGGTCATTTTTTTCTTTCCCTCTCCATGATCCCACCAAAATTTGGAAAAAATAGAAGTAATCTCCTTGCAAAACTCATCTGGCAATTGGAAGCATGATAAGTCATACGTAGGGACTGCCGTTAAAATCATCTTTAGCATTACTTCTGTTCCTGCCGGACTTAGGAACGCTCCTTTCCAACCTTTAATCTTCGCTTTCACCTTGTCTTTGATAAATTCGAGCAGTTTTTGCTTAGATTTTCCTTTTTCTCTACCAAAGTAGTTTTACTAAAATATATCACTGATCTTTCCACATTAATAACTTGACCTGAGCAACAAGCATACTTCTCAAGAACATCAGTAATTGTTCTAGCACTATGAACATTAGCTGAACAAAAGACTAAAGACTCATCAGAAAAAAGCAAACGAGAAACACTGACCATTTCTAGTCAGCCTTAATCCTCGGATTTCCCCCCTCTTTTCCGCTTTATGAAAGAAGTGTTGACAACCCTTCAGCATATATAAGAAACAAATAAGGTGATAGAAGATCTCCTTGTCTCAATCCCCTTGTTGGGTGAACCTCGCCAACTATCTCACCATTAATGTTAAACTTATATGTCGTAGTAGTTACACATTCCATAATCCAATGGATGAAACGATCATGAAAACCCATCTTAGCCAGCATTGCACAAATGAATATCCATTATATCCTATCATAAGCTTTCGACATATCCAATTTTATTGCCATAAACTTCTCTCTACCCATTCTTTTATTTTTAAGTAAATGCATAAATTCATGAGCGAGCACAATATTATCAGTAATTTGTCTATTTCTAACAAAAACTGCTTGATTAGCCGATATTACATTAAGCAAATATTTCTTCATTCTAGATACTAATATTTTAGCAACAATCTTATACATTGACGAACATAAACTAATAGGCCTGTATTGGGCTATAGAAATCGGGCTTTTAACTTTTGGAATTAAAGTGATCAAAGTCTGACTCCACTCTGGAATTAAAAAAACCCGATTGAAAAAAACTTCTAACTGCTTCACAGACCACTCTATGAATGATATGCAGTATTTTTGAAAGAACAAAGGTGTCATTCCATCAACACTAAGGGCTTTTAAAGGATGCATCGCAAAGGTTGCCTTCTTAATTTCAGCGTCTAAAACGTCTCTTATTAATCTCCTATTCATATCTTCATTGATACTAACTGGCACAAAAGGAATAATATGTTCTAATCCACAAGGTCTAGAAGACATAAACAAATTATCATAAAATTTTTGGACTTGCCCAATAGTTCCAGCCTGGTCTATAATCCATCTGTCATCCCCAGTTTTAAAACTTTTAATCATATTCCTTCTCCTCTGAATGGTCGTCATATGAAAAAATGAAGAATTTTTGTCTCCCTCTTTCAACCATAATGCTCTAGACTTTTGTTTCCAATAAATTTCTTTATCCTTATAAGCTTCACTTAACTCTTTCCGAAGCAGTTTAAGCCGATTAAAGTTTAGACCATTTGGATCCTTTCGAATCGGTTCAATCTTTTTCTTTATCTCTATAAATTTCTTCCTAGAATTTCCACTTCCTTCTCTTAGACAGGCTAATAAAGAATATTTACACTTCTTCATCTGAAAATGCATCCTCGATTGTTCAAATCCAATCACCTCACAACTCAATGCTCTAAAAATTGTTGATATTTCATCTCTATCGCACCAGTTTTTGTCAAAGTAAAATCTTATTCCTTTTCTAATTGGACTTATGTCAGCGGAAATAATAAGTGAGGAGTGATCTAATGCTTCGCTTTCCATATGTAGAATATTCGCATCCTCCAGTTCGCAGAAACTAAACCCCTATCAAGTCTTTCTTGGACAACTCCTATATCTCTATAACACCACCAAGTCTATGATTTTCCTAATACCCTAAGTCAATTGCATTTACACTCCATATAAAATCTTTAAAATCTCTGAATGACCAAAGTTCTCTAGTTCTACCCCCGGGCTTCTCAGGATTATCAAGAATATCGTTAAAATCTCCCACAATTAACTAGGACTGCCCCCCATTTATTTGAATTAGATAGTAAATCATAAAATTGTCTTTTCCGAGTAGCTTTATTCGTACTTAAGTATACAAATGTGCACCAGAATGCAAAGTCATTTTGCTAATCATGAATAAGAACTTCAATATAAAAATTTGAAGTAGAAGAGTAGCGTACCTGAATATCATCCGACCTTAACAAACATAGACCTCCAGAAAGACCCACGAGCTCAACGATAAAATGATCTGACATTCCAAGTTGTTTTTGTAGCCTCTGAATTCTTGCAGTTTTATATTTTGTTTCACATAAAAAAACCAAACTTGGGGAGTGGAGACGTACAGTCTCCTTAAAAAAGGGAACTGCCAAGGATCCCCCCAGCCCTCGACAATTCCACACCATCATCTTCATTTCGAAGAGGGAACCCATTTTGGGCTGGCTTGCCGCTTCACCACATTTTAAAACTTTTTTCTTCCCTTATTTTTATCAAGTTCAATGTTCCCTTTCCGTTTGACCCCCTCCATATTAATATTATCATTAGAGACAACAACCTCAAAAAGAGTAAACTCAGTTAAACCAAAAAAGTTTCATTAGAAAAACCTCCAGCTTCTCTATTGACGAGTCCAAAGTTTATAGGGTATTCCTGCTCGTGCTTGTCAAATTATAGTATATTTTAAGATATCGTCCCACAGAGATTGGATATTCTATGCTACAGACTTGAAATATTTTATTTACTATTTGAGAGAATCAAGCTGATGAAAGGTGAGATTTTTAATTTTAATTTACTTTAACCAAAACTGACAATTTTCGAAAGATTTCAAATTTAAAAAGGGTTGGGAATCATTGAATTCACTTGATATATTTATAATATAATCTCAATTTTGTAATACGTATTTCTTTAAAGAATAATTGCTTATTGCTAATTCAATTATGTTTTGCTCACTAAGAAATAATCAATTAATAAAACACTCCGTGAAGTTATGTAAAATCAATTGAGTTAAAACTAGTGGCGTTTAAACCGAAATAATTTTCTTGCTTGAATTGTGCAAAAGTAGTAAAAACTTCGTGAGAATATTTTTACCAAAAATCAATAATCTTACTTACAACAATTCCTCTGTGAGAATTAAAACTGAGATAATCAAGATTACAAGTTTGGAATGATAAATTACTAAAAATTACTTTCACACTATTATTTTGTTCATCGGTTATTTATATATTTGTTTTACTCCGTGAGAATTATAAAATTAATATATCAATAACTTAGAGATAAAATACATAGATGTGATAATACATATTAAGTGAAAAATATCCTTCTAACACAGTATGAAAATATAATTGAAAGTTTCAAGCCAAGTATATTTTTAAAATTGAGATAAATATTATTAATATATCAAGCTTCATCAACTATCCCAACAAAAGAGATTACTCCATTATAGAGTAACAAAAACTAAAAGGGAATTTAAAAAGACTAAAAATATTTTTACTACAAAGAGAAGAAGAGAGAGACCAAGAGTAATTCTTGTCTTGCTAGAGAAAAGGATGAAAATGATTATAATGGGTAAAAGGGCTTGTTCTTCTACACAAGAGGGAGTGGCTATTTATAGCCAAAGATGGCTCCTCACCTATGGCAAAGTGAGATGTAAATTGCCCAAATGATATCTCTTTCCCTTCAAATCTCATGTGCTAGCTCACACTTGGGCCAATGTAGATGGCAATGTAGTTTTCTACCTTCAAATCCCATGTGCTAGTTATCTTTAATTTACTTTGGCAAAAGTGGAGAACAAAGTAGCTTTTCTTCCTTCAAATCTCATGTACATTCCCAATTTAGTTGCTACTTTGACAAATGTGATTTTTTCTTCATTCTTATCCATGTGCTAGCATTCTTCAATTTACTTTGGCAAAAGTGGAAGACCAAAGTAACTTTTTCTTCTATTTCCCACATGCCAATTCCACATTTGCTATTTTGGAGTTTGTTTGCCCAAAGTGACTTTACTTCTTTCCTTGCTAGAAAAATTCCAAACAAAATTACTTTGGCTAAAGTGGCTTCTTTTTCAAGTTTCTTTATTTTTTTTCTTTTCCAAGTATTTCTTTTTCCTTTAAGAATTGTTAGAAAATATGCGAGAATATAATATAAATATTCATGTTTTATTTTTAAATATTTATTTTTTATATTAAAAAGAGATGAATAATTTATATCTATCATCTATGATTTTTCCCTTTACGTTTCCATTGTTTACTCTTCTTTTCCTCAATATTTAAATTAGGGAGAGACTTAGCAACGGACGAAGAAACTTGTTGCAGATTTTCTAACTCGTTGATATTCTGTTCTTTACAATATCAGCAGATTTCATAACCACATCATTGCGTACCTAATTTGAGTTACTTTGCGCATTCATAGTATCAAGACATTCCTTGCTGGTAAAAGAATAGCAAAGGAAAAAAATTATACAACCTGAAATTACTACCTCCAAACTAAATATGCCAAGAGGAAGATGCAACTGTTGCCCCAAAAAAATGGTGAAAAAATTCAAACGTCAATGTACTTCAGAGATGAGAATGAGAATGAACGACCCTGCATCTTTGCGAACCTTGGCTTTTTTTTTTTTCTTTTTTTTATCTCACGACAAAAAGTTTAATTTCTAATGAGCAACAACTTAAAATAACAAAAGTTATCAATGGCCTCTAATGAAATTAACTTTCTAAAAAGATAGAAAAAATTCAAATCTGAGTAAACAATAGATGAAAGAGTTCGCAACGTCACACTTTATTTATTAAACCATTGATAAAAAAGAAACTAGTTAGTTGTCAAGACAATTTATATTTCTAAAAGTTAATTCCTTAAATTTATTTTAAATAGACATATAGACATTATTGATTCACAACTGATATTAAATTGTGCCGTCATGACATTAATTTGTAATATGGTAAATCTTCTTTCTATGATTTTTAAAAAAATTTCAAGTTTTCCATTGTAGAACTTTATCTAATATATTAAAACTTTGAATTAAACTACTCAAAACTTCATATATGACAATATAATTATTGGCAACTAGAACTAAAGTAATATATTAAAGAAAATTGCAATTATTCTGTTAACTTGAAAAAAAAAATTACCAATATAAATTAATATTAACCGTTAGCAAAGTGAGAAAAAAATATAAATAGAAGGCTTTAAGATCTTAGCATGGACTATGACGGATGTCCACAATTTAACCAATCTTAGCTTCAAGATATCAGACTTCTTACAATTTACAAGTAATACAAAAATATCATGTATAACCAAACACTTCAAAACATTCAATCTTATTCACATACCGTAAGTCAAGGATTCAGTGTCACGAATTTTTAATAATATAACCTAAATCGTTACAATTTCAATTGGAAATACATTTAAAAATATACGAATCGACCTCTCGAGTAAGTAATTGTCCTTGATTCTTACTCTCACTAGTAATAGCTGCAAAATTTCCTTCAACAGTGCCTCTAAACTACATGTTTCTTACAGTACGTACATGTAAATCCATTATCATGATTTTCTTCAATCATGATCAAAACTAAAAAGATGCAAACTTTGCAAAACATATTTTGTTTGGAAATTTGAATTTAAAACAACTCATTTTCAGCTTTCTAATCATCCAATAAATGTAATACTTGAGACAAATGAGGAAAAAGAAAACGACGCGACCTAAGCTACTTTTTATAGTGTTGATGATCTTGTTGATGCTTTTCTAAATCTTTTTTATATCTTTATTTAGTTTCACACTATTTACAGTCGAATGTTGTGAGCTTCAAAGCCACTAGATTTCTTACAATTCAAATCACAACTGAAACAAAAGATATTGCCGGGAGATTTTTTGGAGCTTTTTTTTTTTAGCAGCTATTTTCTTTCCTATTGATTGTTGTGACTGATTTGAACTGACCTCTGCTTTATTTATAGGTGGACTAGAAGGGGAAAGCCCGCAAGGTAAGGGCCTAATTTCATATCGAAGACTTTAGTTAGCGTTTGGATATAGATTGGGTTGAAACTTGAGAATTTCAGTTTTTGGAGTTGAGTTGAAAAATAATTTTTGAAACTTGAAGTTGTGTTTGGACATATATTTTACTTGAAAAAAAGTTGAAGTTTGTGAGTGAAAAAAAGTAACTTTTCCAAAAACTCCCAAAAACTGGTTCGAAATTTGGAATATTGGTTTCAAAATTTGGCCAAGTTTTATAAACAAACAAATTTCTCACAAAAAAAAATTCAAAAAATGCTCCCAAGTTTTATTAACAAATGGAAGCTAGTGTTTGTTTTGAAACAGAAATCACAATGTAAATTACTAATTGAAAAGCAAAGAAAGAATGAAAAGCAAAAAGCAAAATATGAGAAAATACATAACTATTTAAATTCACAAAGTTACCTTGAAACAAGTGTTTAAAAAAGGTATTTTCGTCGTGAACCCCAGGGCGAGGCTTAACAAAAACACACCAAAGTGATATGGCAAGACGTAGGGGCTGAAAGACGTAAGCCCCATGCATCATTTGTGGCGTATTGAGGCGTACACTTAGGCGGTTGGCTAGTTTTGGGGCATAAGTCCCAAAAATAATTTCAAATTATAAAATTTATTTTTCAATAAATCCTTTGTTTAAAGCTACGCTCAAATATCAACTTGCTAATTAAAACTATAATGAGTTTTTATTTTTTCTTAGCTTTATATAATTTTTGAATTTGCCAGAATTTCTACCTAATTTTACCCTTTTATTGATTGATATTTTTTAATAAATATTTATATCAATAATATTAATGTAAAAGATATTAAGTATTAGAGATCCTTGGGGCTTGCAGCCGGTGCCTCGACGCTTACGCTTCACCCCGTATCAGGCTAAACGTCTCGCTTGTGCACACGCCTTTAAAAACATTATGCTTGAAAGTACCACAAAGTTCACATTCCCCTTAAATTTTCTCGATCACTATAGTTCCATGCTAATCACATAATTGCTTAGCCAAATAGACATATCAAATTATGTAATTGTACCTAATTATACACAAATTCAATAATGCGACTTAAGTAGGTCCTAATTGTTAGCCTCAATGTTTCACCTATTGATTTTGATGATAACAAACTAAGTTATTGTAGTCAATGTATATTTACTTATGCTTAATTTAATTTTGTGTAGGTTTGTCCATGAAGAAGAATATGGTGAAGATCTTAATAAGTTCATTCATAAGTAGGATCCAAAAAGTACAAGAAAAGAATATTATGGGAGAAATATTATTTTCAGGTTTTGATCTACAAGCTCTATGAAAGAATTAATATTTGAATTTTGAATTTCAAATATTAAATAACTTGGAAGGAATTACTACAAAGAAGATCTTCTATTCTATGAAAGGAATAAATATGGGAAGAATACCATTCTTGAAATTTTACATTATGGAAAAAATATTAACAAGTAGGGAAAATGGCATTTTTGGTCCCTGTGTTATTGGTATATTCCTTTTTCAGTCCGTGTGATATTCAGCTAAGCGCATTTGACCTTCAATTAAATCATTTGTGTGATTTTAGTCCTTTTCTAACGGTGCCAAACCAAACAAGATGGACTGTTGATTGACATTAAGGACACTTTTGGAATTTCAGTTAGCTTAGCGTTTTAATCGACTCTCTTCTTCTTGTACAGTAGTCCCTATTCATGTAAGTATTCAACCTCATGTAACCAAGATAGTTGTTGTTTCCTCTTCTCTCCTCATCAAAGGCGGACCCAGGATTTCAACTTAGTGGGGGCACCATTATACTTGACATAGATATATCACTTACATGAGATAATTTTCGACATACAACGTACTCTTTAAAAATTGAATGGTTATTGATAACTTGTCAACAAAGTGTAAACTTCGACTATCAAATATTATTAAAAATAAATACTAATATAAAAAAAGTCCATCATCATTCATACTTGAAGACGCCGCATTCTCATTTTCTGAAAACGCTTTATGATAGCATCATTGCTTACATTTGCAAATACGCCCTTTTCAAAATAACAAACTAAACAATCATTTAAGAAATCATCTCCAATACTACTACGCAATTCGTCTTTGATGTACTTCATGGATGAGAATGCTCTTTCTACAGTTGCAGTCGCAACAGGTAAAATCAGAGTCAGCTTCACAAGTAAATAAACAAGTGAATAAGTTTCCACAAGATTTGTATCAACCAATACTTTTGCCAAATCACCAATTCCTTTCATATTAGAGAACCTAGGATCACCATGTCGCATATGCATTATAAAAGTGTCAAGTTGGTAATTGAGATATCGAAGCTTTGATTCACCAAACTCATCTGGATAATACTTGGCCAATGTCATAATTTTTTCTTTATCAAAATTAGCAAATGAATTAGCTGGACTCAGGCTAGACATACCAAGGAGCAAGTTACTACTCACAACATCAAAACGATTATTAAGCTCCAGAAGTTGTAAATCAATCACGGCTTTTTTCGTAGTAATAGTGGGCGGGTCTCATGAGATCTATGCCGGCCGTCGGAATCAAACGAAGGTCGAAGGACCATTCAATTCATTAAGGGGCATAGCGGCGCCCTCGCCTGGCGCCATTTCCGTGCCCATTCCTTCTCTTTTGTGACAACTCTTCATACTCTACTTCCACCTTATTCCTTTCAAGGTTGCACCTTGTCGTAAGAGGTCTGCACGTAAATGATGTGAATAAGTAACACTAATATATTTTTTTTCAGAAGCTTTACGCTTCGACCTTCCAGGAATATAGAGCTCTTCCATCACAGGCACCAAAATATCATGTTTTTCACAAAACAAAGAGACTTCACCTGTTAAAGAATCCCATCCTTTATCTCTCATCAATTGCAAACTTTCCTTTGTAAGGTCAAGAAATACCATGGCATTGACAATATCTTGGTCTTTTCTCTGTAAAGCGTCGCTCAGGTTGTTCGACAAAGACAAAACCTTCAACATCAAGTGCAATAAGAAAACAAATTCATATGCATTGACCTTACTCAAAAGTTGTTCCGCCTGCAATCTATCATATGCATTAGAGCCCTTACGCTCTATTTCATCAAGCACAAAAACAATAGATGAAAACATAACAATAAAGTTATCCAATGTTCTAAAATGTGATCCCCAACAAGTATCACCTGGCCTTTGGAGCCCCCGCTCTTGATTTAATCCTTTCCCACTTTGAACTTCACCACACTCTATCAATTGCTTCAACAATTCTGCATGATGTTCTCGAAGTAGATCTCTGCGCTTAAAAGATGCTCCAACCACATTCAACACATTAGCAACTATAGCAAAAAAATTGTTTACCTTCAAGTGTTTTTTAGCAACAGCTACAAGTGTCAATTGTAACTGATGAGCGAAGCAATGAATAGAATATGCCGATGGAGTATCCTGTAGAACTAAAGCTTTAAGGCCATTGAACTCTCCCTGCATGTTACTAGCACCATCGTAGCCTTGTCCACGTATTTTAGATGGACTTAATGAGTGTTTCAAAAGCAAAGAATAGACTGCTTCCTTTAATGACCGTGCCGATGTGTCACCAACACGAACAAAACCAATAAATGGCTCATTCACTTGACCTTTTTTGTCAACATACCGCAAAGCAAGGGCCATTTGTTCATGGTGCGAGATGTCTTTGGACTCATCAACTAATATACCAAAATAATCTCAATTCAAGTCATCAATTATAGCTTTTACGGTTTCTTGTGCACAAGCACTAACAATATCCTTCTGTATTTTTGGTGAGGTCATCATATCATTTTTTGGGGCATTTTTTAATATAAGTCTATCAACATCTGGAATCTTCTTTCCAAGTCATTCCAAAAGCCCTAGAAAAAGACCTTTATTTTTTGAAGACTCACTTTTATCATGGCCTCGAAAAGACAAGCCAAAGTCCAAGAGGAACCTTGCTACATCGATTGAGGCATTTAAACGGATTCGGTGCTCGCTTCTTATCTTATCAGATTGCTTTGTAAAATCAACTTGAATTGATTGAGATTGATTTGACAAATCAAGCATCTTGTTGAAACACTTATTATGGACACTATTTACTTCACCAACATGTACATTAAATCTTTCGGGAAATTTATTCCAAGCCTTGAAACCGTCTGTTGTGAAAGCGTCACCTTTACCTCCATGAACAATTTCACTTTTAAATAAATAGCAACACAAACAAATGCGGCATCTTCCTTCACACTATACTCCAACCATCTAGAATACGAACTTTTAAACCAATCGGGACAAAAATGACGCCATCTCTTACCGAATTTGGTTTGAGGAAATTTATGACTAACCGGTTGGCAAGGCCCTTTCTGAATGTAGTATCTTCTCACTTCATCTCGTATTCTAGTGCTATATTTATCCATAGAAATTCTTTCTGCAGGATCAGCTTTAAGTGACTCTAAGTCAAACTCATCAATAATATGAGAACAATCGTCTCTAGAACTTGAACTTGGTTGAGAAGAATTAAATTTCTTTAAAAATACATCCATTGACAACTTCCTGTAAAACAACAAAAGAAGAGAAATCAGCAACAATTATAACAATATAGTATCAACAATTATAACAATATAGTATTTTACTTGACATTTTGTTAATTAGAAGCCCCAAATTTCAAGATGTAATAAGATATTATTATTAAATTTCTAGGGTTTAGTAGTTAAACAATGATACTAATAGGTAGTAGAGAACACAATTATTTAGATTAAAGTCCACAAATTTATGTGCCACATCAATCCACATTCACTTGTTTAATAGCGTTATATAATTATTTAATTGTGCCAAGAAATTAATCTATTATTAGTATATATATTAATATATAATTTATTTTTCTATGCTTATTTATTATAAATAAAAAAAGTCAGAGATGAAGACTTACAATGGAGGTCGTTGGCCGCAATTGTTGTTGGAGAATCAATTTGTGGAAATAATATAAAAGCAGGCAAAGAGCCAAAGCCAAAAAGGATTTGGAGAGAGAAAAGACAAAAAGGGATTTTGACTTTGGGTGGGGACGTGGGGATATGGGTTTACTGGAAAGGTACCAAAAAAAAGTAAATAAGTTAAGAAGGGGTGGCTATGGAGCGTATCTTTGACACCAATGATATGCCCGATGTGAAGAAAACCAAGTATGCAATATCCTCCTTTGAATCTTTTGCTTCTACTTGGTGGGAGTCGGTAAAGAGAAATAGAAGAAGGACGGGTATGGCTATTAATCTTACTTGGGAAGAGTTGATCCGTGTGATGGATGAGAAGTACTTGACTAACCAATACCGGGTTGAACAACAAAGGCGTCTATATGATTTGAAGCAAGGTTACAAATCGGTTGGTGAATATTTCAATGAATTTGAGCAAATCCGAATGATCCTTGACTTAGATGATGAAGACAATGAGACGGCCATGATCCGTTTCAAAGGGGGCTTGAACCGAGACATAGCTTCACAATTGAAGTTCCACAAATATGATGATCATTACAAGCTATGTGAAGATGCGGTTGAGGCCGAGAAGTGGCTCAAGGAGGAGAAATCCCTTCGCTACAAGAGTAGCACTACTACTCCAACAAGCAAACCAAAGGATTGGAAGCCTCCTACCACAAATGCAAGGTTCCCAAGTGCAAGTGGAACAAGTGGTGCAAATGCTACCAAGGATGTGAAAAAGCCGTTTGAGAAGAACACACCTAATGTGGGAGGTAACTCTAAAACTCAACTACATGCTCCTACTTCTTCTTCAATACAATGCCACAAGTGCAAGGGCTATGGTCACTTTGCTAGGGAATGTCCTACAAAGAGGACCATGATTGTTGTTGGTAATGATGCATATGAGAAAGAGAGTGAATCGGAAGATGAGGGAGTAGAGGGAGTAGAGGGAGATGAGGGAGTAGAGGAGAATGATTTGCTTGATGACACGGTGGAGGAGGAGGATCCTCATACTTTCTTGGTTGTGAGAAGGAGCCTAGGGGCTATGATTGTGGAAGATAGTGAAACCTTGCAAAGGGAAAATCTTTTCCATGCTAGGTGCCGGGTCAAAGATGTTGTTTGCTCTATGATAATTGATTCCGGAAGTTGTGCAAATGTAGTGAGTCAATCACTAGTGGCTCAATTGAAGTTAACTACCATGAAGCATCCTAAACCTTACCGGTTACAATGGCTTGGTGAATGTGGAGAGCTTAAGGTGATGAAACAAGCCATGATCAAATTTAGAATGGGTAGTTATGTTGATGAGCATTTGTTTGACGTTGTGCCTATGCAAGCATGCCACCTACTCTTAGGGAGGCCATGGCAATTCGATAGGCAAGTGGTGCATGATGGTCGTGTCAACACTTACACGGTCAAACATGAAGGGAAGAGATTTGTGCTTAAACCTCTCACTCCTAAGCAAGTGAGTGATGACTACAAGAAAATGAAGGAGTTGAGGGAGGTGGCAAAGGCCAAGTCACTCATTGAGACTAGCCCTTTGTCCAAAAGCATGGTGGCAATCCCACCTACTTCATCTACCGGTGGCATGTGTGCTATGATGCAACCGGGCGAGCTCTTGAAAGGTAATGATGGCACCAAGTTTCTCCTATGCCTAGTGCACAAAGGTATGATCCTTAACTCTAATTGTGATTTTTCTTCTAACCCTTTGCCTAGTGTGTTTGAGAATGTTTTGAAGGATTTTGGTGACATGTTCCCGGATGAAATGCCGGATGGATTGCCTCCTTTGAGGGGCATTGAGCATCAAATAGACTTTGTCCCGGGATCCCAAATCCCAAACAAACCGGCCTATAGGAGCAATCCGGAGGATACAAGGGAATTGCAAAAGCAAGTTGATGAATTGCTCACTAAAGGTTTGGTAAGGGAAAGCTTGAGTCATTGTGCCGTGCCCGTGATCCTTGTTCCCAAAAAGGACGGCACTTGGAGAATGTGTGTTGATTGTCGGGCCGTGAACAAAATAACGGTAAAGTACCGTCATCCTATTCCCCGACTTGATGATATGTTAGATGAATTGAGCGGTTCATGTGTGTTTAGCAAAATTGACCTTAGGTCCGGCTACCATCAAATCCGGATGAAACCCGGTGATGAGTGGAAAACCGCATTCAAGACCAAATTTGGTCTCTATAAATGGTTGGTGATGCCCTTTGGGCTCTCCAATGCACCTAGCACTTTCATGAGGCTAATGAACCATGTTCTAAAGCCATTCATCAGCAAGTTTGTGGTCGTCTATTTTGACGATATATTGATCTATAGCAAATCAATAGACGACCATGTTGAACACCTTAGGCTAGTGCTTGAGAAGTTGAGAGCCGAAAAGCTCTATGCTAATTTTAAAAAGTGTGCCTTTGGTGTTGAGAAGGTGGTCTTCCTTGGGTTTGTTGTGAGTGCTCAAGGAGTGGAGGTGGATGAGTCTAAGGTAGAGGCCATACGTGATTGGCCTACTCCTACTACCGTGACCCAAGTGAGGAGCTTTCATGGTCTCGCAAGCTTTTATAGGCGATTTGTGAGGGACTTTAGCTCCATTGCCGCTCCACTCACCGAATTGGTGAAGAAAGACCAACCGTTTGTTTGGGCAGAGCCTCAAGAGAAGGCCTTCCATGAATTGAAAAGTAGGTTGAGTACCGCCCCTCTATTGCAATTGCCCGACTTCGGAAAGGCATTTGAGGTTGAATGTGACGCCTCGGGGGTGGGAATTGGTGGTGTATTAATGCAAGATAGCAAACCCATCGCCTACTTTAGTGAGAAATTGAAAGGGGCCTCCTTGAACTATTCTACATATGACAAGGAGTTGTATGCCCTTATGAGAGCCCTTGCCCATTGGCAACACTATCTTTGGCCTCGTGAGTTTGTAATCAAGAGTGACCATGAGTCACTCAAGCATTTGAGAGGCCAAGAGAAGCTCAATAAGAGACATGCCAAGTGGGTTGAATTCATTGAGTCCTTTCCCTATGTGATTCAATATAAGAAAGGGAAGGACAACGTTGTGGCGGATGCGCTTTCGAGAAAGTTTGCTCTAGCCACCATTCTCACCTCTAAGCTCATGGGGTTTGAGAGCATTAAATTGATGTATGCTCATGACCCAAAGCTAAAGAGTGTTCTTGACGCTCTAGAGAAGGGGGAGAGAGTTGAGAAATACCAATGGGTTAATGGATATATCTTTAAGAATGGTAAAGTGTGCATACCCGAGTCCTCATGGAGGGAATTGCTTGTGCGAGAGGCACATTGTGGAGGACTCATGGGTCATTTTGGTCGGGACAAGACCTTGGCCATCCTTCGGGAACAATTCCATTGGCCAAAAATGGGGACCCATGTTGAGAAACTTTGCAACTCTTGTCTTGAATGCAAGGTTGCTAAGTCGAAGTCGAACCCCCATGGTTTGTATACCCCACTCCCCGTACCTACTAGTCCATGGTTGGATATCTCGATGGATTTTGTGATGGGATTACCAAGGACTAGGGGGGCCATGATAGCATTTATGTTGTCGTGGATAGGTTCTCCAAAATGGCGCATTTCATTCCATGTCGTAAATGTGATGATGCACAACATGTTGCTACCTTGTTTATTGATAATATCTTGAAATTGCATGGTGTGCCTCAAACCATAGTGAGTGATAGGGACACTAAGTTCTTAAGTCATTTTTGGAGGAGTTTATGGGGTGCCCTTGGCACCAAACTCTTGTTTTCTTCGTCCCACCACCCCCAAACCGATGGGCAAACCGAAGTGGTGAACCGAACCTTGGGTGCTCTTCTTCGAGCCATGACCCGAGGTAAGGGTGGGACTTGGATAGATAAGCTACCTCTTATGGAGTTTGCCTACAATCGAACCGTGCATCGGATGATTGGTATGACTCCATTCGAGTGTGTGTATGGTTTTAACCCCTTGATTCCCCTTGATCTAACCCCTTTGCCAAGGGAAATGGTTGTTAATTTTGAAGGTAAAACTAGAGCCAAGGCTTTGATGGAAATACATGCTAAGGCGAAGAAGAACTTGGAGGAAGCCTATGCAAAGGTAGCCTCTAAGAAGAACAAGGGACGCAAGAAGGTGGAACTCAAGAAGGGCGACTATGTGTGGGTGCACTTCCGGAAGGAAAGGTTTCCAAACATTAGGAAAGGGAAGTTAGCACCACGTGGAGATGGCCCATTCCAAGTGCTCTCAAAGATAAACAACAACGCCTACGTGATCGACTTGCCAAGTGAGTATCAAGTTTCTAATACTTTCAATGTTTGTGACTTGGTTCCTTTGGATGTAGGTAATGAAGGGGTCGTGGATGATGATGCCTCGATTTCGAGGACGAAATCTTCTCAAGAAGGGGAGGATGATGCCGGGCAATCCACCACAAGGAGACCATTCACTCGGAGCCAAGCCAAGGATGTCCAAGAAGTGCATTTATACTTGGAGAGGAGAGGACTTGAGGAAGGAAGCGAGTGGAAGCCATTCCGGGTGCTCAAACTAGGCCTCACGCCTAAGGAAGAAGAGAGCCCAGCAGAGCTAGGCGCCCCGCCTAGGGAGCTCACTGCCTAAGGCCCAGAAAAGCACCAGGCGCCCCACCTGGCCAGGCGCCCAGCCTAGCTGAAGGCCAAGCCAGGCGCCCAGCCTAGCTTCAGGCGCCCCGCCTAGCTGAAGGCCAAGCCAGGCGCCCCGCCTAGCTCCAGGCGCCCAGCCTAGCTTCAGCATGTTCCAGGCGCCCCTCCCAGCTCCAGGCGCCCCTCCTAGCTGCTGAACTTATGCTTCTTTTACTATTTTGCCCTACGTGGCTTATTTGATGAACCTTATTAGTAAGGGTAATTAAGTCTTTGTGTAAGCTTGGGAAACACTATAAATATCCAAGCCTAGCTTATTTTACACTTAGTTAGCTTATTATTGATGATTAATGAATGTTGAACATGAGCAAGGCTCTTGGTTATTGAATGAATGAAACCCTTTGTTTTGGGACTTGTAGTTCTTCTAGCGGATCTAGATGAATACTCTTCCTCTCCGACCATTCTACTTGCGTGCTCGCGTTAGCTCGAGGGTAGTTGCATAGCGTAGGTGTTCTTGTCCTTCTCTCGGGGTGTAACGGAAAAAGTTCTCCGTTGCTACTTGGGATTAGAGATCGAGTTACGTCTCGTTCTTTATCTTTTACTTTCCGCGTTTGATTTCCTACATCATAGAAGCAGTTTTAGTTGTTAGCTTAGTCCAGATTTTGAGCTAAGTAGGCTGTGGTAGCTTACTTGTGATGTAATTCTCAATTTGGTGATTAATAAAATTTAACTAATTACCAAAAAAAAAAAAGCACTTCTTTTTATGCTAAAAGCTCGCCCAAACACTCTAAATTTTCAAAATAAGTATTTTTGGCTCCCAAAAGCTTGGCCAAGAGCCTGTTTGGTCAAGCTTCTAAAAACTGCTTATTTGAAAAGTGCGTGTTGTTGAACCCCAAAAATTACCCTTTCTTTTAAGAAAAGATAGGTTTCGGGTATATTTAAAAAAAATGGGACTCCAAAGGGTTTTCTTTGGAGTCGCCACCTAATTTAAGGATTATAAGGAACCTAAGTTAGTTAAAGAGTGCAATTTATTCTTTATTTAAAAGAAATTAAATTAAAATCAGAGATTCTTAGGTAAGTGGTTCTATTAAATTCGAAAGAAGGTCCTTATTACGGGAGCACTTTCGAAAATCCGCTAAAAGCGGTTAATCCGGCGATTTTCACGAATTTTACTTAACGATAATCAATTTAGGATAAATTTTAAATAAAAATAAATAGATAATGAATAATATAATATAAATAAGATAAGATTTTAATTATGCCGATACTTAGATAAATAAATGATCCAATTTAAGATTAATTAAATAAATAATAAAATAATAATCAATTAATTAATTAAATAAATAAGTAAAGGTTAAATGAAGTTAGATAATTAAATAAAACATATTAGATAAATAATTGGATGATAATAAAGGGATTAATTAATTGATTGAATAAATAGCTAAATAAGCAAATAAATAACTTAGTTAAATAAATGAATACTTATAAATTTTAATTAAATAAAGGAGTAAATGAATAATAATTGATTAATTAAATAAATAAATGAATATATATTTAATTGACTAAATGAATGATTAATTGAAATTAAAATAAATTAGATTAAGTAAATAAATAAATAATGGATTAAAATTTAATTAATTAACTAAATAAATAATTGAATGTTAATATAATCAATAAACAAATAATTCAAATGCAAATTATGACGAAGGTACGATTTTAATCGAATTTTATTTGCACTCATTAATTGACAAATGATTCTAAACATCCATAAATAAATTGGCGATTCGCAAAGAAATGATACAAAGTATTCATATAAAAATTAAGTGATTTACAATAGTTATTCACAATTCAAGTATCATTTCTATCCTACAGGGCTACTAATCCAGTCTATGAGGAAATTCTATACAACATGCATTTTCTAAGGGAGCGGGGAAGGATGGAGTTTAGAAGATAGAACCCGGAAGCGCAAACTCATCATTGAACAAGGACTTTGTGATTTTCGTTTTTCTTTCTTTTATATTTTCGGGGATATCAAGTCCCGAAAATGTGGAGCGGATCAAATAACTCCCGAATGCACGCCATCCCAATTAGTGAGTTTTGAGCCAACTCGTTCCCCAAGAGCGTACATGACAAAGTAGATAAGGATAAGAATTAGAAAATGAACTTGCCCAAATAAACTATCAAATAATTTACTAAAAAAGTAATATTAACAAAGAGTATCTAGTACCTTAAAGATACAAATGCAAACCGTGATGATATTCAACAAGGATTAACCCACTTCCCTTTTAGATTTGGTTTGTTAATGCAGGTCTAAAAGCACCTTATTTTCATAAAATTAGCTACGATATTGCTTGACGCGGTATCTTAGCTACAATGGTAAAATAGAAGATATGCCAGACAAGAGCGACAAACTATTGAAGACTTAAAACCAGAGAAAACATAGTAAAAGAAATGAACACTATAGCATGGAGGAAACAATCTCTGTATACGAAATCAACATTTAGAAACAGCTTTTAACTTCATCACTCCCTAAAGCAATGTTAGTACAGAATTGAAATAGCACTTTGGGTCATTAATATTAGCAGGCTGCTGCATTTTTGTAGAATCATACTTCCTCGCAAATGTTCATAAATCACACTGGCCAAAAGAGTATCTAATGACCAATGAATTAACTTAATTCATGCCAAAGAACAAAAATTTTATTCTTGCAGAGTTGTGAACCAAGAAAGTAACAAACAACTCAGGCATGATAACAACAAAGAAAATGGCATTTGTGCTTATAAACAAAAGAGAAGTAGCACAACACAGACAACCAATATCCCTAGGCCCAATACTTGACATCCAAATGTAATGTTAAAAGTTATATCATATTCTGCTAAGCTATGGTGAAAGGCACTCGCTTTTCAGTTTAGCATACTCCATCAACTATTCTCAAGTTACCAATTAGCTTTCTGCCCAGCGTGTAACACAGTGCCCACAGGAATTGAAAAGACGTGTTGGGTTACAAAGATGACATAATAGATTCAGATTAAGCAAACAGATAAAATATCCTTTATACTGAATTTTCCATCAACGAAAACAGTACCATTTCTCAGGAGCTATAGATAAATCATAGACTAAGCATGCTAGTCGGGAAAGGAAATAAAGATGTATATACCAAGACCACATGTTCACTGTTTTTTTGTTTTTTAAAACTACTTAAAGAATAAAACAACAAAAGAACAGAAGTTCCTACATCTTCTTAAGAGAAGCAATTCTAGATAGGGATTAAGAACTCACAGTACATGACTTAAGAGGTTAAAACAGAGGCTAACAATTTTCACATTATCCACAGATATGCATTAACTAACCCAAACTTCTTTATCAAATGGAAAAAAAAGTTTACACACTTCCTAGTGAAGTAAATGAGCAACCCTTGATCCTAATAGACTGCCTATCCGATGATAGACAAGGAAACAGATTCCCTGCTACATCCAATCACTTCACCAGACTCCCTGAACTCATAAGACCAGCCTGCTTCTCCCCGCACCTCTAACCTGCAACACCTCTTTACAAGCTCCATCTAACATATCCTATACTCCCTCCTGAACAACCCCACTACCTAACACCTCTCCAATCAAACAGAACACAACCTGGACTCCAACCCAAACCTGCAACACTTTGGAGTTCATTGCAGCCTCCTAACCCTCTACATGAAACACAACCAAGCTTAACTCCTAAGTGCTCCTCTTCTACTTCCCTGAACATCCCTCATTACACTCATACACCTAAACCAACCCTGCACACACACTACAGGCTCACAGATCCTGAGCTTAGAAAAACCAGACTAACAGACCACCTGGACCCCCCTCATTCAGCACACAGACCCTCTGATCCCTGACTCCCTCATGCTAAACCAGAGAGCAATCAAACTCACACCAGCTGCCTGCTACTACTCCTGGGCTACTCTACACTTCACAGATCCACCATCCCTGCATACTTAGCACACAAATACCAATCTCCAAACACCATCAGAAGAAAACAGACTACTTTATGCCACCTGCAGCAACCAGAAATAACTCATTGCCACCATCAGCCACCAGAAATAACTAAAACTTACCCCTGAACATCTACTTCTTCACTAAACTGCAATATTCCCTCATACATTCTCCAGAACAAACTACCAGACACCCTAGAACTCCTCTACTACCTACAAAACCTGCAGCCTCTAACTAACAGCCTGAAGAACAAAGAACAGCCCCATCAGACTCCTTGCAGCAACACAGAACTATCCAAACAACTCCCTCTTAAACATTCTGCATACACCAGACCAGACTACTACTAATCCACTGCACTAAAAAAATAAGCACCTACAGCATACCTTTCAACACCTAAACTTGGAATAAGAGAAAGCAAAAAGCTTTCAATACTCTGCTGCTATACTTAATGAAACAGATCCGGAAAACCTTGAAGAAACTAAGAAAAGAGAAAACAGGAAAAGAGAAAAAGAAAGAAAGATCCAGTAATGAACACAAGTTAGATGCAGAAGGGAACTTAAAACAAGCTTAGAATCAAGAAAGAAATGTAACAGACTTCTATTTATGCCTTAAAGGATAAGAACTTCATGGAACCAAAAGGAATTCTTGACAATTTAAGCCTATGTGATAACCTCTACAACCAAAACTTAAAGTTTCCAGCTTGAGGATCAAAACATCTCAACAAAGCAGACTTGAAACTTTAAAGCAATTTCAGGTTCCAAGATAAACAAGAGAAGAAAAGAACTTCCCAACAAAGATCCAGACCATAATTTAAACTGACTTCTTATACATTATTCATAAAGATTTACCACTAAAAAATATACCTTAAATCATTCATTTAAACTACCATATCAACTAAAATACCAACTTTAACCGTTACAAATACATTATAAAGAAACTGGAATCGAACAAAAGATGGACATTATAACTAGATTAATCAACCTCAAACATTTATCAACTCTAATAATCAAACTCAAACTAATCCATTACATAGCAGATTTTATAGTTTATGAATAACATAAGAGTGAAGCTGAAACGTCAAGAGAATAGGTTCATTACTTGTTGCGACGCAGCGAGCTAGGGCGATGGTCTGAAGAATGCGCACTCGAACTGAAGCGATTCGAGCGAGGTCGACGACTCGAACAAGGTCGACGACCAGAAAGGAGAAATGACGACACAAAGCCGAAAGCGACGCTCCACTCGAAAACAGAAAACTAAAATGCTATATGGATATCTTTCTTTAACTGAGAGAAAAATATATGATGTATAGGAAAATGCTGCCGTTTTTGTTTTTGTCCAATCCCCTTTCTTTAAAAAACCTGAAAACATCCATTTATACCCACAAGATTAGGGTTTTACCTTGTTTTGAATTTCCAAATGCAGCCCCCGATTTCGACCTTTTCCCTTCGAAATGAGGGTGAAAATGGTCCATTCCCTTCGGGATTGTCCCACTTTCACTCTTGTTTCGGAGGAATATACCCGTTGGAAAGATTCACGGCTCAGATTGATCCGCGATTTAAAATGAACGATAGAGATCAGCTAAGCTTGTACTGGTGAGAGAGGGGGACCAGAGAGTACAAATCCTTGGACTGAAGTGGGGGTTTGAGATCAATCGCGGGTTGAAAATTTGGGGCTTCGGGTCGCAATTGGGGAAGACGGGTAAGGCTTTTCTGAAGGAAAGAACTGTGGGGATGAAGTGGGTGTGGGCTGATGGGCTTGTGAAAGGGAAATGAAATGATGAGTGTATGTTGTATGTATTGGTTGCGGAAATAGGCTGTCCTTTAGGCTTAGAACGAAATTACCCTTTTTATTTAAATTATTTAAACATAATTATTACACGAATGAGCTGGATTTTAAGATATAATGTAATTTAGACTTTTATCTACAAATTTAAATTTATTACCTTTGAACTTCAATTAATTAATTTTAAAATTTTAATAATTGATTTTTATTTTAATAATTTAGATATTAATTAAATTTCGGGACGAAATTGGGTGTCAACACGTGTTTTTGAAGAGTAGCAGTTTATGTTTGGTCAACTCATTTGAGAATTACTTTTGTTAGTAGTTGAATAGCAATTTGTGTTTAGTCACACATTTCAAAAGTACATTTGAGTGTTAAATTACGAGTATGGACAGTGAGAAAAAGATTAAGATTCCATTTATAGCTTACAATAAATAGAGGTAACTCATTATATAAATATTTTTGATAACGAAATTTTTGTAAATAAAGAAATTAAATATAATTTCTGTTTGTAGGAAAAAAGTGCTTTTTTAACTTATTACCATATCGAAAAAAGAGTTTTTGCTGCCACTCAAAAATAATTACTCCCTCTGTCCCAATTTATGTGGCACCATTTCTTTTTTTGTTTGTCCCAAAATAAGTGGCACCTTTCCTTATTTGACAACTATTTAATGCATCATCTCTATTTTACCCTTGTTGGGTCTTACATACTTTTAAACCTACCAACAACTTTTTTATTACTCAAATCTTCTCTCTCTTACTTTTTCAAGGGTAAAAGTGATACTTAACAAGGTCAACCTCTATTTTCTTAAACTCCATGTCCGGTCAAATAGTGCCACATAAATTGGGACGGAGGGAGTACATATTTTTTTTTCTAAAAACTTGGCCAAATATTTTAACTTTTCAAAATAAATACTTTCCTCTGCTATTCTCTTAGATAGGAACGGAACGCACCGCGCGTGACGCCTTATAACAACCAATTTAACACAGAAAAAACACACACGAAATGGAATCCACCGGTGCCGCCGCCGGCGCCGTTCCCGGCGACGCTTCTTCTTCTACATCTACTACTACTACTCAATCCACTACTCTTCCACAACTGACGTCATCTGCTACGCGATCAATTCAGCACTTTTGGACAAAACGACGCCGTTTTTGCTCTACCGTTGGATCGCGTTCTCCGTAATTGCTGTATTATACGTACTGCGCGTGTACCTAGTGCAAGGATTCTACGTCGTATCGTATGCTCTGGGTATTTATATACTTAACTTACTCATCGGGTTCCTTTCTCCTCAAGTTGACCCGGAATTTCAGGATTTATCCGATGAACCGACTTTACCGACCCGAGAATCCGATGAATTTCGCCCTTTTGTTCGTCGCCTCCCTGAATTCAAATTCTGGTTTGTGCAACTTTTGTTATCTGATTTCAATGTTTAATTTAGGTGATTAGGATTAATTAAGATTGTTTAATTCTCCGACTCATGTTTAAGTAGTTTTTATTGTAAATCAAGTTGATCAGTTAATCGTTCACTGTTCTACATCCTTATTACTGCCTCTGTCCCAATTTAGGTAACGGTTTGACTTAGCACATAGTTTAAGTATGAAAGACTTTTGTGGTAACGGTTTGACTTAGCACATAGTTTAAGTATGAAAGACTTTTGTGCGACTATAAATCATTTCATTAAGGGTAAAATGAGAAGTTTAAAGTGAAATTGTTTCTGAATATACAAAGGTGCGATTTTTTGTTTGACAAGACTAAAATGGAAAGAGCGTCACTAAATAGGGTAAAAGACAGCATCTTTTAAGTTATAGCTATCAAGGATTTGAGATGTTTAGGGTTAACATTTGCTGTTTAGGCGACGGATCTCTGCAGTAAAATTTGTGATTGTATGTGGCATAAATAACTGCTTGTTGCATTTAGATCCATACATTTCATTGATGTTAAAATCTAGTTCCGAAGGTGGTGGTGCTGGTGGCTTTTGTTGGTGAAAATTTTGATTTTATATGTGATATTGCGGATTTCCTGTTACTTGCCTTCGTTCTTATGATTTCTTTTACATCTAGTCAACTTATATATCTGGTGATATTGAAGTGAGAACTGCGATATGATAATATTATTCTGGAATTGTCATTTTTGTCAGTGTTATTCAATATGTGGTAGTGGATACTCATGTGGTAGTGAGGTATAGTTGTCACTTGGACTTTTTAGGAAGGAAATGATCCTTTATAGTAAGTTTCAGCTATAAACATGGTTCTTTCCAACTCTAGATGGCTTTATGTCTCTTGAGCTAGACATAGAGCAGCAACACTAGTGCGATTTACGAGCTCCCAAGGGTATGACCTAATGCCCAATTACCTTGGCGAAAACTATGGGAGACTAAGGTTCAAATCCTGACATAATCAAAAACTGCTAGGTGATTTCAAAAGTCTACCTAAGATGTGATACCTCTGCTGGTAGGAGGTAGTAAATACTCGTGGAATTGTCGAGGTGCATGCAAGTGGTACGCCCAGATGGGTGGACAACACTGTCAGTTAAAAAAAATAGGACTACCGGTCTTTATGGAAGTTAGTTTCTAACAAAGTGAAATTGATATGATGTGAAAACTTTTGCCTCTGGTCACCAAAATTCTTGAATTTGAGATTCTTTATCAGGACTACTGAAGTTGTTGCCAAGAGAAGCTAATGCTCACTCACTCGCTTTAACAGGCACTTATGTGTTTAGGAACCAAATTAGACCCCCCCCCCCCCCCCCCCCCCTTTCTCTCTACACACACACAAACATACAGAAAAAAAAAACACTATGTGACACATTGTCCATGTATACAATGCATTACCAAATCTGCATATGCAGTACAGGATCATCGCTAGGAAAGGGCCAAACAGAGAAATGGAGCTGCCATTTATTGAGTTGATATTTATAGTCAGTAATAATGTGACAGGAACCCTGATCTTGTCTCTCTATCTACTATGTATAAGCTGGATTAGTGTGCAAACATTTACTGGCATTCCACATATTTCTTATCTCTGGGCATAGCTTATTTGGAATATGTACACATACGATTTAACATTGTATGGGATAGACCTGGCATGCATGATGCCCACAAACAACGCGGCGCCATCCTTTTCAATTCTTCACTCAATAGTTGTCCATCCTATTGTGGCTCCATCGAAAATTCTGTTCTCCATTAGTTATTACTGGGAAATGCTTCCTCTGACAGCTAGTTGAAATTTCTAACTAACCAAAGGAGCAATTTGAATGAAATTCCATAAGTATCAATTTATACTTGCTCTCTTTTATTGTTACAAAAGTACTTTGTTGATAGATGGGTGATCTGATTGGGTACAGGAACAATACGCTGCTGCTGCTTGAAAGTATTTTAGTATAGATAATAGAGATCGTTATGCATGTTTACCGTGACATGCTTAGCGTTCCTGGAGAGGGGCTAAATATGGATAGACTATTTCACCCTTTACACACAGTTTTGACTAGAGTCGTTGAATTATTGTTATTTATTGGTGTCAAGCTTGCATATGTGTCAGTGTTGACCATCCCTTTAACTTGTGCAGTTTATGGTACCTCAAAGGGTGAGATAGTAGAGCAATACTGTTTATCTATGTTTCAATAGGTATTTCTGTGTTCACTTGCCACTCAGAAACCAGTATATACACTCCATTCACCTTCATCAACTTTTGATTCTTTCTGTTTATGATCTATTCTAGTTTAAGAATTGCAGTATGCAGTTGGCCCTTGTTTTGTCATCTGTTTCAAAATAAGTTCCATATGCCAGAACCTATAGGCAGTGTATAAAGGAAGTCTAATTTCTAGGCCATTTTTCTGTTCTCCTGTGTGAAGGTACTCAATTACCAAGGCTTTCTGCATCGCTTTCGTGTGTACATTCTTCAGTGCATTTGATGTGCCTGTCTTCTGGCCAATCCTCCTCTTCTACTGGGTCGTGCTGTTCACACTTACAATGAGAAAACAAATACGACACATGGTGAAGTATAAGTATGTGCCATTCTCTTTTGGGAAGCAGGTAAACAAATACTAAACCTTCATTATCTAAATCAATTTGCTCCATTTCTTCTTTGGTTTCATTACTATCCTTTGTGATTGAGAATTGTGTTTGATCCCGATTCACTCCGCCCTTTCAGCGGTATGACGGCAAGAAAGCACCTTCATCCGAAAGTGAAGATCTTCTCCCCTAGACTGAAACTTCAAGTGGAATTTACAACATGCAGCTGGCAGTTGTCTCTCTTTTTTTTTTTTTTTTTTTTTTTTTTTTTTTTTTTTAAAGCCAAAGATTTTCTAGAATAGTTACTGGTAGCGTAAGAAGTTTTTAGAGGAATTAGCATAACGTTATGATCATTACATCTTTGCGCCTCTGGCATTGTTTATAGTGTAATGAAATCTTAATTTTCCCTTTGTTTAGCTTTTTGCAAATTATCCTTACAATAACCAAAATGTCATATTGTAGTTTTGCTTAGTTTTTCCCCCAAGACTTCAAGAAGTCTGCCAATGCCTTCTTCAGTTTTCTGCACGCTTCTACTGTGCCAGAGGTACTCTTTATAGCAAATAAACAGATAATAGTAGTTGGTAAGAGGTGAATCAGTGAGATGGCAATGTTCCAAATCTAACTTCTCAAAATTTTCAATATGCCAGAACCATTTCAACATTCTTCACAATTACAAGTGCATTCCAAGTTGTATTTGGCGGACCATGCCAAAGACCTTGGGACACCAAAAAATAAAATTAAAAAAAAAAAAGAATTCTTCTGGTCTCCAATTAACCAGTCAGTGTAAGAGCACCCAAAAAAAGGAAATAATAATCAAAGGCCAGGGAGCAAGGCGTTTGTGGCCAAGCCTCTTGGCTTATACAATGTATAAATACTAGTAATAACTATATATTGTGTATGACCAACATAAGGTCTGAAGAATTACGTGAGAATTATTGAGCTGGTCTGTAGTAACCATAGACTCCATAAAACGTCTGTGCAAAGGTAAACAGCAGTAAAATAACAGCAGCAGCAAAGGAGATAATTGCCCAAGGGTTGTTGAAATACTTGTGCCTTAAAGCAGCACGCCAAGCATTCCACCTGTGTTCATAGTAGCTGTTAATTTGCTCAGATAACTGTGAAAGATAACTATCTTTGCTGTCAAAAACGACTTCTTGACAAAGTCGGTTGAAGAGGTCAGCAACTTCAACATCATTGCCAAGCCAATGCTCAATTACTCCACAATAATGGAGGTAACTGACATCCTCTGGCGAATCGATCAAGTTATCCAGGAAAATAACATACGAAGTTATGTCATTGGTACAGTCAAGATGGCATTGCTCAAAAGCTATTAGGTTGAGAAAAAGTGACTTTGTACCATCATGGATTAAAAGTCTAGGAATTTTGAGGATTCCATTCTTGAATTTCACATCCCAGAACCTATCAGTCTTTCTTTTCCGAAATTTAATCCCTGCTTCTTTCAGCTCTGAAACAGAATGAATCAACTGCTGCCTTCGTTTGTCTGCGACTCGACTTGAATGCGACCAACGCTTGATCCAGGTCTTAGGTGTTGGCTTAGGCCCCGTCTGCAATAGGCTCCTCCTGAAAATAAAGGTGGCAAAATAAACCATTGTTTAGTAACCTGTCCAACCTTCTCAAGTTTAAATGAGTTTACTTATTTGTTGAAATTAACCCAAAAGGTTGAACCTGAAATAACTCATCAAACTATTGAGTCATAATAGGTCAAACTGTGAACACGAGTCAAAATGCAACCCAAACATACAAACCAAATTTGGAGATTGGAAATTATGTAATGTTTCAAGAACTTAAGTTAGTAACTTGAGAAATTATATTAGCTTCCACAATCTTTTCCCAAAAAACAAAACAAAAAAGATTGGGAGGTTGGGTCATGTTGGCCGAATTGAGTTATAACCCGTTAGTTGACTCATCTTGATCAAACGTGTTTGGATCCAACTAACTTTGGGCGGGTTGAATCATGACCTTTTTATTAATTTGGCATGTCCAAGTTTGACCTAACTCGCCCATTTGACTCTTTTACCTGAACACATCAAGGCAATGAAGTCCACCAAGGTCTCCCAATGGATCAAAAGAAGCAGCAGTATGGCCCATTGACAACTCCAATTTGCTCAAGTCCCTCTTTGTCAATGGCTCATCAGTTGGCATCAATGGATCAAAGAACCTTAAAGCTAACCTTGCCACAATACCTTTCTCATCAGGCATTTCAGATTGAATCCCATACAATTTATCAAGAATAAAAAGTGGAACTTGATTCTCAATCATGATCATATCTCTCTGAATCGAATGCATCGATCCACGCATAGCGAAAACTGGATCATTCCTAGCATAACCAAGATGCTTAAATCCACCAGCAACTCCACGAAACAGCTCAAGCATAAAACAACTATCAAGAACCATCATTTCAACAAACTCATTACTACTCATTGTAATAGTCCCTTCATAACAAGCTCTTGCTTTTTCTTCAAGCTCTCTTACAGCATCAATATACATTTTAATTTCTTGATTAGTCCTCTTCAGGATATGATAAACAGCACGCCATTTATGGCGATCCATGTTGCGAAGACGCCTTTTGCCATGATGATAAGGGCCAAGAGAAACAATTTGAGGAATATAAGCTTTATCATCATCTCTTCTTAGACTTAAAGGAACTCTATATATAGATAGTTTAGCCCATGCTCCAGCATCATTATCCAGCTGAGCTTGTTCTAGTTTCTCCTTTATGCCAACTACCCATTCGGATTCGGGTGATTTAGGACCCAAATCAGCACTAGTAACATTGCTATCAATGACAATATTTAAAGAATCAGATGGCTGATGCTCTTCTTTCTGAAGCAGGGGACTCTGTTCTTGAACATGGGATTGTTCTGGTAATTCAATTGATCTGCTTGTACTAGGAGTAGGTGCATTTTGTAGACCAGCATCAACTGTTTCTTTGAGTTTGAGAGTAATAAGGTACCAACTCAAAAGATCTTTGTTGAATACTGCAACCATTTTTTGGTAAGATCTTTGGCTTGCTTTTTCTACTTATCTTAAACAAGAATAAAGTGCTTTATTGGAGTATTTATTCCTTGATGGGAAACTTTAGCTTACAAGCAACTTATTAACATTATAATGTAAATTGAAAGTGATGATTGTAGGGTGTTGAAGTTGACCTAATCTAACTGGGGAATATGCTGCCTACTAATGGTCCCTTCATTATTTAATTGATCACTGTTGTTCACGTTTCATACCTTAAAAAAAAATAATGTGATGTTGAACTCTTTGTATTCTTTTTTCCAGTTCCATAGTTTGTAACTCCGTTTCCTATTGTAATTTGTTTCTTCAAGGTTCGTTCCTTTGTGTTTATGGACAATTATGGTAATATGGACTATACGCACTAGAATCCTACTGTGCTTTTTCAGTTAGGAATTGCATGAAACAAGTTGTAAAAACTTATTCACATTGAGTGTTTACATTAAATCAATGAATTCATGTCATGTGTATAAAAATAGGAGTTCCATTATTTAGCCATGGTTAATTAATGTATGTTTTACACTAGTAAATCAGTTGATCATGGTAAGTAAACATAGTTAGCATTTACCGAAACGAGTTGTCACGTTGTCACGTTTGATACTTAGCTTGCAATAACATAGTGTGTAATAGCTTAGTGTCTGAGGTGAATCTCAAGAATTCAAATCCACATTAAGTCCCAGTAGTATTTAAGTGAAAATAAATATCGTATTCCAAATCATGCACCAATTGACTTTCGGATATTTGCAGTCTTAAAAAAATAACAAGCCCGAGGATTTCATAACCATGTATTAAAAAAAGTCGTTATTTCAACTATCATCTCAGATAAAGAACTTCACCCATGGTTAAACTCACTTGACTTCGTGTTTGATCATGTTCCATAAATATACCAAAAATTACAATTTTTAAGAAGACCACATTTTTTAATCAAAAGTAAACAGGCACAAATTATTAAATTACATCACATCTCTCTTAATCTATTTGACCCACCAATTAAGGTGTGTGAACGAAAAAAAATATTGCACATGCTGCAATGAAAAAACTAGTGGCGGCCTTTAAAACTGGCTAAAACAAGCTGTTGACAGTTCATACATATGTCCCATTTAGCCATAGTTATCATCTCATCCAACATCATATAAAACGTTTCTACTAATAAGTTCAATTCCTTAAAGTAAAGTAGAGAAAGAAAGAGCTGTACCATAATTCTTGAGGCGAATTCACTAATTTTAAAGTCAGTAGATTCATATATAATCGTAGTATCTATATAAATCTTAAACTTCTGTTTTTATTGCATATGTATCCACAGTTTGAGTCGAAAATAATGAGTATAACTAAACCACACAACTCGCCATTGAGCTATTAGTACATTTTATAAGTCAATACAATATGATCTTAGTAAGCAATCATAGGTAGTTGTTAATACGAAGTATGAGTTAAGTAATGAAAAAAATGGGTCAAGCTTATGCGTTCTATGTTAACAATGATAATATATTTAGAGAAAAAAGAAAGATGAGGCATACAACTACTTGGTCACCTCTTGATTGACTCATATGTCTCTCCTTTTAAATTTCCACATTCGTCCACGTTCTGTTTACTCAACAGACAAAACAGAAGGATACCTTCATTAAACAAACAAATACAGAAATACATTGCAAACAAATACTACCAAATACTACTATTCTTGCGAGTACAATGCCCTTGAAATTGAAATATTTACAATATGTAATAATTATAACTAAAACAAACAGCATAAAGCCATGAATCTCCCAAAGCAAGGCAAAGCTATATTAAGCTAATGAGAGGATCAGAATTGTTTAAATACTGCTAATGTTATCTTGTGAAGTGGGATGTTTATTCATGCCATTCTTAATAGGATATGAAGCCTCCACCATAATTCCACACTTGCCCAAATGTGTGCTCTTTACATTACGCTCCATTTTGACATAGCCACTTTCTCCCCACTTTGTGCCCCATGAGTTCCTCACTATCCAGTAATCTACTCCATCTTCACTGCCATAGCCAACCACCACCACACCGTGGTCTACCTGCTCTCCACATTCTCCGGTAAATACGCCCTGGCAGTACAAAAAAAAATGTAAAAAAAAATTACATTGTCGATGTATATTACTTTTTTTGAACTCGTCAGAAATTTAAAACAACTAGCCTAACATAAAGAAAAAGTTAGAATTACCGAGGAATAAAGCTGGAAAGCCCTGCCAGAAGCTTCAATGGCTACACTAACAGGTTGATATGCAACAGCCTTCTGAAGTGCTCTTTCATTTCTTGGCACATCTTCATAACTATCTATGCTAACAACCTTAGAATTTCTCTGTAACATATCAACTCAATTAATTAGAATCACTTGCTTTTCAATTTCACTATGCAAGTATACAATATTTATGAAACCTTAGTAGGAACATAAATTAAGTACTATACTATAGATGGACTAACCCGAACAGGATCACATCGGCCTTCAGTACCGCGATAAGGGTAGTCATTTTCAGTGTCCATGCCACCATTAGAAATGATGAACTGAAAAGCATAGTCCATTAGGCCACCATTACAACCAACGTTTTGGGCTCTGTCACAATCTACAAGTTCTTGCTCGGACAGTGTGATCATTTCCCCTGTTACAATTTGGTTTATGCCTTCCACTGCTGCCACTGTTGAGAAGGCCCAGCAACTTCCTGTAACAGCCCAAATAAAATATATGAGAACAAATCTTTGATAGGCCCTGTAGCTTAAGCATACGGATCAGGCAAAGCTACCCACTAAATATGACATCTAAATACATCTTATCTGTTTTTAAGTCATCCTCCCCCCATCCCCTTTATTTGCTATCCCAAAGGTTTGATTTTAGAAGCCCAATTAGGAATTTAAAGGCTTAAAGCAGGCAGCTAGTAAAAGCTACTTGTGTCGTACTAATAACAGTTACGTACTTAATAGGAGTAATATAAATGATTATAACATATTAAATTCGATCATTAAGTTAAGACCTAAGCTATAAGTTATATACACAAACACTAAATAATTTTCACGCTATCAAATTGTAACACACCACCTAATAAATGTCCCACATCAGCATAACACAAGAGCGATTCTGGGTATTTTAAGTGAACATGCCTTAGACTCTAGTGACGCGTTTTAAAGCCGTGCGGGTCTAGACCCAAAACAGATAGTATCACTAGCGGGCTTGAACTGTTACACAACAACACGTTACTTATTATTTATTCTAGATTACTAAACATTTAATTGAGAAATAAAGTTACTGACATGTAACTAATTACTTAGTTGTACATGCAAATATTTTTGTACTAAACATGTTATTTATTACAAACATGTAGTTACTCAGACATGCAAATATTTCTTACACTTTACACCATTAGTAGGTGGAATGAGTTTAAATTCTATAGATTGCCGATGTACGTTACATTATTAGATTATATTAATTAACTTATAGTAACATATTAGCGCTTTATGAAGTAGTAAGCTTGATATGATAACTTGAAAAGTGAGCAAAGCATAACTTAAATCCATAGGTTAACAATTCCTATCAAACTTAGCTTTTAAGTAACCCTTAAAGTTGATAACAAAATTAAAAAGAAGAATACGTACCACAGCCTCCTTGATTTTTGATAGGTGCAACAGCGCCTCTCTTTCTCCAATCCACCGAGTGAGGCAACAATTCATTTGGCCTAGAAGCATATCGCTGGCTAGGATTTTTGGACTTGACAAAGCGGCGCCTAGCGTCACTTCTCGTGCCCAAAAACATAGCCCTATACTCCTCGTTTGTAATATCAGCAAATTGGTTCAATCCAACCTTATACGTACGATTTTTAATATTGTTATGTTCCTCAATGAACTTTAAATTATCCTTAAAAATTTCAAATCTTTTTTCCTTCTCTCCCAAGGCATTATATACTTTCCCATGCTCTGCCAGCCACTGTTCATATATTCCCTTCACGTCCTCATCACTTTGCCATGTCCCTTTTCTTATGTTATTAGTTTTATAATCTATGATGGACATGTCAATTGCATAGGATAAGGATGAAAAGAAGACAAAAAGAAGAGTGGTTACTATGGATATAGCCATGGCTGACAAATGCAAAGGAAAAATCTACACTTGTAAGGAGAGTTCTATAATGCAAAATGTAGAAAGCTTAAGGGGTGAGGAAATACACTTGAGTTTATATAGATGGAAATTTTGGATATTAAGATTATTTTTGGTGGGCAAAATATTTAAAGATAATGAGAAAATGCTGAAAGAATTTATTGGTCTGTTTACATTGGGACCAAGCTGCCAGGAATCCGGCGCAGAGTTCCATGTGTTGTGGGAAAGCCAACTGATTCTGATAGACCAAACCGCCAAACCGTCAAACCACCAATCGCACTGACGTATGCTAGAATTTTGCAGTCCATCATCACAAATCACTATTGGTCTTGTAAACGATATTAGAATTCTAAGGGTGTGATGAACCTAGCTATTAGATTGTATTAGAATTCAAATGTGTGATGAACCTAGCTATTAGAGTACTCACAGAGTCCAAGGAAAAATAAAAATTTTTAAAAAAATAGGCAGTGCACATAATCCGCAATCACGTAAGGTGTGAGAAAGGACCACACTCCAATAATGTACAAAAAGTATCTTAGTACAAATATAAGTTGTTTCCATGGCTCGAATATATAATCTATAGCCAAATAGAGCAATTTTACTAGTTGTTCCAAAGCTCAAGATTTTGAACTTGTTAAATTAAAAATATGATCCTTATATTTGTTTAGTCGTAAGTTTTTTAAAATTTATATTCCTACAAATGTCATAAAATTTAGGTGACGATAATTCTCATTTAAGTTAAGATAGAGAAGTTTGAATTAATCGTTACCATCTTCAGAAAGGGTCATTGTTACCACCTATCTCAGTGACGTATACTAGAATTTGCAGTAGTATTGACTATTGTCATAATTCGTTTTGTAAAGGAAATTTGAATGCAAGGATGTATGATTTTAAAAGTTTATATTTCTATCCAAATTAAGAAATTTAACCTTAGCCGATACAAATTAAAGTAAGATTAATTCTTTATTATGAAGAGAGATATAATTGCGTACATAATTGACTTGTGTTTTGAAATGTTTCTCATGTAAACACAGAGTTTTAACAGTAAACAAAGGGTGTCTCTGACCAAACTAACTCTTCTTGACCAAGTTCCTTCAGTTGGGGAGGTTATCAGTATCACTAGGTGTCAGTTGGGCAGACAAGCTTACGTTGGAAATATAACAGATGCCTTGATATGAGAGAGTCTGAAAAAACTAAACGGTGCATCAGCAACTTGATCTCCATATTTCGGCTGGAAATTTTTTCATTTAAAGTTTCTGCAAAGTGTCTCATATTACTTCGTCTTGAAGCTTGATTCTGTGGGAGCTGTTGCTAAATAATCCTTCTTGGAAGTAGTTGGCCGGTCGATAGGTGTCAGTGCCGTCAGCCATTGTGAATCTGCGATTCATTGCACAAAGATTCTTGTGAATATTTTTATGATTTGCACCGAATCTTAAGGTGGCATGATATCACAACCAATAGGAAAATGCTTGGCCTCTTCTTGAAACTTGTGAAGAAAAAAGTATATCATGCGCTTTCAATATTGTTGGACCCTCCAGAAATTTATTTAAAATGTTCATGCAGCCTGTTGGATCTTCTTATAGGAAGCAGTAATAATTATTAGATACTTAACACTTAGGATTATATTTGTCTGTTTAAGATTTTTTTAGATATTAAGTACTCATTTATTCTTAACTAAATTTTTAAATTTTCATTTTAAAATGAAGTATATTTTATACTAGAGAGCTTTTTATCTTCAAAGAAAGACTATCGTTCAAGCCTCAAATAAATATTAAGAAAACACGAAGGAAACATAAGAACATGCCTTTTGAAAGTCTACTTACATTTGAGTAAATGACTGAATAAAGGGAGTGTGTACATAAGATTCCTATAGCCGAACGCAAGCAATTTGAGGTCGAAATCCATTTTTTTCTCAATTTTTGTTGTTTGTGGTTCTTAATTAGGAGTATTTCATACGGTCATATTTGTATATGTAAATGGAATTTGACAATTTACTATTTGTACATTAAACTTTTGGTCCAATGTTGTGTTGTTCCTGCAACCAAATAAATCAGAAAAGACAGAAAACCAGAAGTATATTATCAGTTTGGTATGGGACGATTCCGAGTCCACAATTTACTTGTGTCTCCTTAAGAAATCTAACCCCCTCACAGTTGCCCAAGGTTCATGGATTAATTTTTCCTAGGATGGAACGGGATAACAGTTCTACTGTAGCGGCACTTCAAACAGTAGAACACTGCGAACAAAAAGGAACGGAGCAAATCACACGACTTACTTAGTATGCAGAAAAGAGAGGAAATGCAGTAAGATGTTCTGTGTATTCTGTGTTTCAGTGTGTGTTCAAAGGTTGATGACTGACCAGTTTATATAGCCATGGGAAAGAGTATGAAGAGTCACCACTAATGGCTGAATTCACTGCCACTAGCATCTGAATTCACTGCCACTAATGGTTAAATTCACTGCCACTAACATCTGAATTCACTGCCACTAATGGCTGAATTCACTAAATGTTAGTAATGAATTATTGGTTAATGGGAAAACGTGGGAGAACGTGAAGGAATAATTAATCTGAATTAATCTGATTAATCCATTCAGATTTCTGTTACACAAACAGATTTAATATTAAATATTAATAATAAATTATTAATTAATTAATATTTTTTAGTTTTGTTGGTCCAAAAAATTAAGTCAATCAATCATATCATCCGAAATCCGAAGCCGAAGCCGAAGCCGAAGCCGAGACGAGCGAGCGACGACGACGGCACGAGGCTTCCCTTCTTCTCAACCTTTTTAAGAGCTAAGAGAAGTGAATCTCTATTTAAACCCAACAAAAGCCTTTTCCTCTACCAATATGGGAGAAGGTGCATTTGCTTACTAAAAGGAACATTTTCACCTTCCCACCCATTTCCCATTCACACTCTTCACATTCCAAAAACCCAACAATCTCCCACATGAATGGGGAATGGCTATATTGAAAATATGCATGACAGACTTGTGTGATTTGCAAGAAAGAATTAGTTGCATCGGGATAAGTAGGTTTCCCTTTGAACTTTCCGTAGTGAACATACATCGGATATACTCGGTCAATCGGTAGATTTGATATCTTTGAACCGTTGAGCTTTGGTGTATACCTAGACAACGTAAGTCACACAACTAACCCTTAACCGTCTTTGGTTCTCACTGTTGTATTCGTTTCAGCCATGAACACCGCCTGGTTTCATAAGTACTTTGAGAACTTGCCATACCGAATTCTCCTTGAAGCGGCTTCCACTTCACACTTACATAGGTGATTTCTAAACGTGTAATCCTATAGATGTACATTGTTTGATAATTAAAATATCAAACTTAGAGAATCATTAAAAAATGCCTCTAGCATTTTACCCTTGGTACTTGAACATTGTCTAATCATGAGAATGGACCAAACATTTAACTGACAATGTTGGACCGTCAAACACAACTTTGTATTCTCCTTGAACCTAGTTCTTGGGATCTCCAGTCTCCTAGGTAGAGTTACTGCCGGGATGACTTGTCCTTGGCCATAGTCCCATTCCCTTCGATGAACACTCAACCGCCTCTCTAGTTAAGCCTTTTGTAAGCGGATCCGATACATTATCCCTTGACTTCACGTAATCAATGGTGATAATTCCTCTAGAGAGTAGGTCCCTAACGGTTTTATGCCTTCGTCGTATGTGGCGATTATTACCGTTATACATGACATTCCTAGCTCGTCCTATAGCCGATTGACTATCACAATGTATACAAATTGGTGTCAACGGTTTAGGCCAGAACAGAATGTCTTCCAAAAAATTCCGAAGCCATTCAGCTTCTTCACCGGCTTTATCTAAAGCTATAAATTCAGCTTCCATTGTAGAGCGGGCAATACACGTTTGCTTGGATGATTTCCAAGACACCGCTCCTCCACCAAGTGCGAAAATATATCCACTTGTGGACTTAGAATCAGTTGTGCCGGTGATCCAATTGGCATCACAATATCCTTCAATGACTGCAGGATACTTGTTATAATGCAATGCAAAGTCTTGGGTGTATCTTAAATATCCCAAAACACGTTTCATTGCCATCCAATGGGTCTGATTGGGATTACTCGTGTATCGACTCAGTTTACTTATAGCACAAGCTATATCTGGTCGAGTACAATTCATGACGTACATCAAACTCCCCAAAACACGAACATAATCCCGTTGCGATGTACTTTGACCTTTGTTCTTCTTGAGAGCAAGGTTTACATCAATAGGAGTCTTTGAAATTTTAAAATCCAAATATTTAAATTTTTCAAGCACACTATTGATGTAGTGAGATTGAGACAACGCCAGACCTTGAGGAGTCCTATGGATCTTAACACCCAAAATTAAGTCCGCAACTCCCAAGTCTTTCATATCAAATTTTCTAGTCAGCATGCGCTTTGTAGCCTTTACATTGGCAATGTCATTGCTCATTATCAACATGTCGTCCACATATAAGCAAACAATGACTATAAAATTAGGAGTGTTCTTAATGTAGACACATTTGTCACACTCGTTAATCTTAAAGCCATTTGACAACATTGTGTGATCAAATTTCGCATGCCATTGTTTCGGTGCTTGTTTTAGTCCATAAAGCGACTTAACAAGTTTACACACCATCTTTTCTTTACCTGGAACCACGAACCCTCAGGTTGTTCCATGTAAATTTCTTCCTCCAAATCCCCGTTTAAGAATGCTGTCTTAACGTCCATTTGATGGATTTCTAGACCATACACGGCGGCTAACGCTATTAACATACGTATGGATGTAATTCTGGTTACCGGCGAGTATGCGTCAAAATAGTCAAGACCTTCTTGTTGTCTATAGCCTTTAACAACAAGCCTTGCCTTGTACTTGTCAATAGTGCCATCAACTTTCATTTTCCTTTTGAAAATCCACTTAGAACCTAATGGTTTGCTTCCAGGAGGAAGATCAACCAACTCCCAAGTATGGTTGCTCAAAATAGATTCTATTTTACTATTGACTGCCTCTTTCCAAAATGGAGAGTCTGAAGAAGACATTGCTTCTTTAAACGTCCGAGGCTCATTTTCCAAAAGAAAAGTGACAAAGTCATCTCCAAAAGAAGTAGAAGTTCTTTGACTCTTGCTCCGTCTTGGTTCTTCCTCAGTTGGTGAATTTTCTTTGGTTCCTCCCCGAGGTCGTTTGGATCTTTCACCAACTGGCTCACATTCCTTCTTATACAGATATATAGTTTCAAAGAATTCAGCACTATCTGATTCCATCACCGTATTAACATGAATGTCGGAATTTTCTGATTTATGAACCAGAAACCGATATGCTTTACTATTTATAGCATACCCAATGAAAACACAATCAACTGTTTTCGGTCCAATCTTAACCCTTTTGGGTTTTGGGACTTGCACTTTTTCCAAACACCCCCACACTTTGAAGTAATTCAAGTTGGCTTCCTTCCTTTCCACTTTTCATATGGAATGGAAAGTGTTTTGCTATGGGGAACTCGATTGAGTATTTGATTAGCCGTGAATATAGCTTCCCCCCACAAGTTCTGGGGTAGACCCGAACTGATTAACAATGCATTTATCATCTCCTTTAATGTCCATTTTTCTTTTCCGCAATCCCATTAGATTGAGGCGTGTAAGGGGCAGTTGTTTGATGAATAATGCCATATTCCAAACATATTTGTTCAAAAGGAGATTCATATTCTCCACCCCTATCACTTCTTATCATTTTGATCTTTTTGTTAAGTTGTATTTCAACTTCATTTTTGTATTGCTTGAATGCGTCAATTGCCTCATCTTTACTACTAAGTAAATAAATATAGAATTAACGAGTGCTATCGTCTATAAAAGTTATGAAATACTTCTTTCCACCGCGAGATGGTATTGACTTCATTTCACAAATATCTGTATGAATTAAGTCTAATGGTTCAGAATCCCTTTCAATTGACTTGTAAGGGTGTTTAGCATATTTAGACTCAACACATATTTGACATTTTGACTTAGCGCAATCAAATTTAGGCAATACTTCCAAATTGATCATTTTTCGCAAGGTTTTATAATTGACATATCCCAAACGAGAATGCCATAAATTATTTGACTCAAGTAAATAAGAAGAAGCTGCAATTTTATTCATAGTGTCAACGACCATTACATTGAGTTTGAAAAGGCCCTCAGTCAGGTAACCTTTTCCTACATACAGCTCAGTCTTAGTTATTACAACTTTGTCAGAAACAAACACACTTAAACCCGTTTTTAACGAGAAGTGCAGTAGACACCAAGTTCTGTCTTATTTCAGGAACGTGAAGAACATTATTCAGAGTCACAACCTTGCCAAACGTCATCTTGAGGAATATCTTCCCATATCCTTCAATTTTGGCCGTTGCAGAATTGCCCATAGAGAGCGCCTCATCAGGTCCAGCGGGAGCATATGAAGCAAAGGCTTCCTTCACAGCACAAACATGGCGGGTGGCTCCTGAATCAATCCACCATTCCTTAGGATTTCCAACTAAGTTGCATTCAGAAATCATAGCACATAAATCAATGTCTTGCACTACTTGGGCCAATTTAGTCTCTTCAACCATGTTTGCTTGACCTTTTTCCTTTTTCCTGTCCTTCTTTGCAGCACGACAGTCTGCAGACTTATGTCCACTCTTGCCACAGTTGTAGCAATTTCCCTTGAACTTTTTCTTGCTAGGGTTGGTCTTCCCTCCAGAAGGCTTCTTTCTCTTATTTTGATTTGGAGTATGCTCAACAATATTTGCTCCCGCTATTGCAGCATTTCAACGAGCCTTCTTTTCAGCAGATTTGTTGTCCTCTTCAATCCTCAAGCGTACAATCAAATCTTCAAGGGTCATCTCCTTGCGCTTGTGTTTCAAGTAATTTTTTAAAGTCCTTCCATAATGGAGGTAACTTTTCAATCATGGCTGCAACTTGAAACGCCTCATTAATCACCAAACCTTCAAAGAAAAGTTTGTTAGCAACAATATAAATAATACTTTTAACATAAGTATTTATCAGGATCAAACCTTCAGCAAGGAGATCATGGATAATGACTTGAAGTTCTTGGACTTGAGACACAACAGATTTGTTATCCACCATTTCATAATCCAGAAATTTGGCAGCCACAAATTTCTTCAGTCCAGCGTCTTCAGTCTTATATTTCTTTTCTAGAACATCGCACAGTTTCTTAGACGTGTCAACATTACTGTAAACGTTGTACAAGTCATCTTCCAAGCCACTTAGAATATAATTCTTGCATAGGAAGTCAGAATGCTTCCAAGCCTCAATCACAAGGAAGCGTTCGTTTTCAGGTGTTTCATCAGTCAGGACTGGAGCATCCTCCTTAACAAACCTTTGCAGGCTTAAGGTAGTCAGATAAAAGAACATCTTTTGCTGCCACCTTTTAAAGTCCACACCAGAAAACTTCCCCGGCTTTTCTGCAGGTGGCATAACCGTCGCAGCATCACGGCTAGGCCCAGCAGCACCAGAAACTGCGGTAGCATTAGTATTCACAGCAGGGACAGTTTGTTCCACTCCGTTTGTCATCTCTGTCAAGTGACACAAGCAGAAACAATATCAATAAACTGTTTAAACAATAGGAGTAGAAAAACCACGAAGGCTTTTAGTCTCCACAAACAGATTATTTGACAGTAATTAGGAGTAGAAAAACCACGAAGGTTTTAGTCTCCACCGCAGATTAATATACAATATAGGAGTAGAAAACCACAAAGGTTTTAGTCTCCTTAAGCGCAGAAAATAAATAACAACTAGATTTCTTAAGCTTGTTGTTCCTGCAACCAAATAAATCAGATAGCCATAGGAAAGAGTATGAAGAGTCACCACTAATGGCTGAATTCACTGCCACTAACATCTGAATTCACTAAATGTTAGTAATGAATAATTATTAATTAATTAATATTTTTTAGAAATCCGAAGTCGAGACGAGCGACGACGACGGCGCGAGGCTTCCCTTCTTCTCAACCATTTTAAGAGCTAAGAGAAGTGAATCTCTATTTAAACCCAACAAAAGCCTTTTCCTCTACCAATATGGGAGAAAGTGCATTTCCTTACTAAAATGAACCTTTTCACCTTCCCACCCATTTCCCATTCACACTCTTCACATTCCAAAAACCCAACATGTTGTCCATGTTGTGAGTAGGGATGGGCACTAAACCGAAAAAACCGAAATACCGAACCGAACCGAAAAAAATCGGTATTTCGGGTTTTCGGTTCGGTCCTAAAAATTTTGAAATTTCGATTTTTCGGTTCGGTTTTCGATTTCGGGCGACCCGAAATTTCGGGACCCGAAAAACCGAAAAAATCGATTTTTTTTTTTTTTTGTATCACATAGAAATTCAACTTTTTAAAAACTTTGTTTTGCAAAAGCATTTCAAACAAACAAGATTAATTTTAGGATCACATGAGCTACTTTTTGTTTTGACTACTTTATGATTTTTCTCCTTTTACATATTTGGAAATGTGTATGTATAAGAATTGCAAAATGCAACGGAAAGAGAATCTTACACTAGAACAAAATAGCTAAATTGGTTAAGATTTCAGTGAGATTTCCCTTTCAGTAGAGATTATATTTGCATATAGAATTTTCTTTTCTAGATTTACGAATATTGTATGTGATGCAATTCTGCTGGACTGAAGGATATTATTTGTTGAACGAACTAACTCATTATTATGTTGAAGTGTTGCATACATTATGGAGAGAAAAAATAATTAACTCTTTGATTTACATATATAAATCTATTATCAAGTCTACTAGTATAAGTTTACATTCTCCTTTTCAAACTTTTTAACATAAATAAGCGTATACTAAATTATGGTGTGGTCGAGCCGTCGAGGGGACCAAATTATCCTAGTTAGTCATAGGCTATAAATTTTCTTGTTCGGGCTTTTTTTTTTTTTTTTTTGCCATAAACTTTGGTTTAAACCGAAACACCGAAGTACCGAACCGAAGTACCGAACTAAAAAACCGAACCGAACCGAATTATAAAAATTACGGGTTTTTCTATACTTCAAAACCGAACCGAAAACCGAAATACCGAACCGAAGTTTCAAAAAACCGAACCGAAATACCGAACGCCCACCCCTAGTTGTGAGGGAAAAGTTTTGTTCTTGCATTGTTGAACCCCGAATGAACACCACCAGATAGTACTAATACTTATTAAACTATAGCTAAAATATGGATAATTTTAAACTTTTTTTCTTGAAGAGATTCAGATACATGAAGTATAAATAAAGTATCCAGTAGAGCTCTATTAACAAGGACAACTAATTTGCTAACAACAAAAGTACAAATTAATCATTGTACAACAATTTGGGATGGTGTATGGATTAATTCCCGCATAGTCTCACTGACACAGATAATAGCAGTCTTTATGGAAATCTTACCATCTGGGTTGAAAGTTGAAACTAGAAACTGTTCAATTTCGGATGGTGTATGGAAATCTAATCCTTTAAGTAAATGTCTAGCTTTTCCTTTTTCTTTTTTTGGTCTAATCTTGTACACAATACACCATCCTAAAGTGGTTCTTTGACCGTCTAAGGTGCTCAAATATAGTCGAAATACTCCATCTTTTTAGCTGTTAGTGGAACAATTTATTCATAGATATAACCTTTATAATGTTGAAGAGTAAAAATTACTCCCTCATGTCCACAATATATGATGTTTTGACCTATTTGTTTTGGTCCACAATCTCTACACAAATTAAGAAGGTTTTTTCTATATCACCCTTGCTAATAAATGACTTAAAACAAAACTTTAGGTAATAATAGCTTGAATAAAGGGTAATATTTTTAATTATATTACTAATTAATGCTAAAAAGTGATTTTCTTAATTATACACTACGCAATTAGGAAAAGCACTGACAACCATGTAGCACAAGTACCAATGGAAGGAGACTGGGAAAAGCTTTTATTTTAGTTAATTAATGGGGTGATGTCAAGGCCGTTAACTTCATAGGAGCCGCTGTCGTCCTAAGAGGTGTTTTTATCCGATCGCTGCATCACCCCTTCTTTTGAATGTTGAGGTCGTTTGAAGTATAAAAATACTATTTTTTTGAATAAAATTTTCTATTTATTTGACTGGACGAGAATTGAAATGAAGAAACATCGCAAAACGTCGTAATTATCATTTGTTGGACTATGAAAATTTCATATCAGACTAATTTACTACTCCTCCGTTTAAGTTTATAGGGCATCATCATTTCCTTTTAAATCTGTTCCAAAAAAAAATAACAGCATTTTAAATTTGGTAACATTCTAACTTCAAAATTATAATGCTGTTATTAATAAAATAATTTACAACCACACAAACATCTATGTCTCATTTTAGACCACAAGTTTCAAAAATATTTTTATATTTCTTAAACTACATGCCGAGTTAAACTATGACACATAAAGTAAAACAGAGAGAGTAGAAGTTTAGTGCTTAATGTAGTAAACTTTGGTGCTTGAGCACCCATAAACCCCAGTCACACAATATAGATTTGTATGAAAAAAATTGGAAAACTAATATACTGAACTATGAGCACTCATCATAAAAGATTAGTTGAGTGTTGTGGTTGAGACATTAGCTTTAAGGCTCTTAAATACTTGGGGGATAGTATTCGAAATCCATGGAGCAACCATGACCTTAATATTTTGGATCCGCCACCAATTGATTCAGAATATGGGTGGATAAGCAAATTGGAGACGGACACTACTCTAATTCTATGTGCTGGGTTGTTTGAGATTACATTGCTCGTTTTTTAATTCAGACATTGTTAGCAAAAGTCGTTACATTTTTTTATGTGTTAGAGATTTTGCCCTGAATTTCTTATCTATATATTGAGATTTTTGTTACTTGATGGAATGGAATTCCAAAAGAAATAAAACTCTTTCATATCTCTTTTTCTTTTCTTGGAGAAAAAGTTTATGACTTCTATAGATTAAGAGTCTCTTCTTTAGTTTTTGACGGGACTAAATTTGGATGGGTCGATAGAAATATCCTATTTCTTTAATTATCCTGAGGAAGTACGACTGATTGACAAAAATAGGCCAAAAAGAGCATAATTTTGAGTGATTGAGCACTTTAAAAGTGGTCTTTAACAGTTGACCAATTTCTGTAATTACAAAAATATCACCGCATTTTAATAAAGTTGTAACTACAAAAATGTCACTGCTCTCTAAATAGCATAAAACAATGTTAATCCTTCTGTGTTTATGCATATATATTGAACCAAAAATCATGTCCATTTTGTAAAGAAATGAGGCCTAATCGGCCTCACTTCGAATATCCTAAAAAACATAACTTCAAGTGCTAAATATTTAGAAATAACAACACTCTGCTAGTGCTAAATATTTAGCACTTGAAGTTATACTTTTGAGGATATTCGAAGTGAGGCCGATTAGGCCTCATTTCTTTACAAAATGGACATGATTTTTGGTTGATAAGTGATCCAAAATACTCTATCTATTTAACTAATATATGAGATCAAATCATCACTTCTTCACTCATATACCAAAATCTAAGCAAAACAAAATATAAGGTCAGTCCGACATTATTTATTTATTGTGTTGAGTAAAATACTCTTACACTTTACAAAAATATGAGGCCACATTGTCATCACTTCATTCATTTATAAAAATACAAAAAGTATAAAATCAAGACAATCTGGTAGCATTTATTGATAAGTAATCCAAAATACTCCGTCTATTTTACAAATTGAGACCAAATCATCATTACTTCACTCATATAAAAAAAATCAAAGGAAAACGTAACATAAAGTCAATCCAACATCATTTATTCGTAGTGTGAACCAAATACTATGTACATTTTGCAAATAAATGAGTCCAAATTATAATCACTTACCATGAATTCAAGGCAAAACACCAAAACAATTCAATCATTCTCCATTATCACCTTAATCAGAGTCTGATAAACCTCATGCCGTCAAACCCTGGAGTGAATTTCTCTTTATGTGACAACGTCACTCAGATCTGTGCTTCTTCATACAATTGTCTGTAATCACCTAATTTTGGCACGAATATAGATAAAATTTCCCAAAATAGTCGTATTAGATTCTTAGGACGTTTCATCAATTTTTTTATGGACTTTCAGTGTTTGTTCTAACTAAATTTGTCATTAATTAGGAAGTAAAATGCGAAAAGTAACAAAAAAAAAAATTATTATTACGTGCGTAACTGTAATTCTATGTTTAGTTGTAATGTTGGTGTAGATTATGTGATTGTATGTTGATTAATTTAGTATGTTGATTAATTTAGTATGTAGTGCGCCCTTTAACTGGTCATTTGTAAAAAAATATAGCCCAAATTGTTGGCCCGTCAGCCCATTTCATTACCCGGCCCACTTGATAAATATATAAGCCAAACAAAACCCTTTCTCTCCCATTTCCCTCCCAGCCGCTGAGGCTAGGGAAACCCTGGCGAAATTCATACCCCACACCGGAAATCGCCTTCCACGGCGGAGCCACCACTGCTCCGCCGCCGGACCACCACCTCCGGTGGCCGATAAAATACCAAAAATATAGCACTCAATTCCTTTCGAGCCCCTCTTTCCATTTCCGTCGTTAGTTTCTTCAAAATCTAAGCGGTTTAGCATAGATCGGAGGTCAAAGCTCGGTCAAACTTTAAATCAGGTAAGTTTTTGTTTCTTCTTCTTACCCTCACTCTTCTCATTATCTTCCCACATACCATTTCCCAAATACCCCATCCCTTTGCCCGTTTCCTTTTTTCTTTTCTCTTCCCGTTTCTGTTCTTCTTTTCTTTTCTTCTCCTTCTTATTTATTTTTAGTTTCTGTTGATGTTGTTGTTTGAGAGTTTTGTGGAGGTTTCGTTTGGAGAGGTTTGTTTCAATCTTGTTGAGGCAGTGGAGGAGACGAGGCAGTGGGGGTGGTATTATGATTGGAGCCCAGCACCGCACATCAGGCAGGAAGGACGACATACCAAAATTATATCATGAAGAGTGGATATGTTTGGGAGAAGCTTTAGGCGTTGTTCATCCCACAGTACTGTGAAGAATAGAACAAGAGTCACTAAGCTTATTTGCAAGATCCGAAACAGGGTGTATCCACGATGCAGAAATTAAGTGTGACATTTGCTATGTTGCCAAGAAAAGCTAGGATCACTTGAATTGGGGTAGTTGCGCCAGATATCAGACGGAACTCCATTCTCTCTTCGAGTCAATTCCCGCTAAAAGACAGCGTCATTTCTTTTCCATGTCAAGATCTGCTAAAAGGTAGCGATCATTTCCTTTTCGAGTCAGTTCGCTCAAAGATAGCGTCATTTCCTTTCCATGTCAAGATATGCTAAAAGATAGCGGTCTTTTCCTTTTCGAGTCAGTTTCGCTCAAAGATAGCATCATTTTCTTTCCATGTCAAGATCTGCTAAAAGATAGCAGTCGTTTCCCTTCCGAGTCAATTTATGCTGAAAGATAGCAACCATTTCCCTTTTGAGTCAGTTTTGCTAAAAGGTAGCACCCATTTCCTTTCGAGTCAGTCCCGCTAAAAGATAGCGCTCATTTCCTTCCCATGTCAAGATCTGCTAAAAGATAGCGATCATTTCCTTTTCGAGTCAGTTTCGCTCAAAGATAGCGATAATTTCCTTTTGCGTCAGCTTCGCTAAAAGATAGCGATCATTTCCTTTTCGAGTCAGTTTCGCTCAAAGATAGCGTCATTTCCTTTCATGTCAAGATCTGCTAAAAGATAGCGATCACTTCCTTTTCGAGTCAGCCTCGCTCAAAGATAGCATCCCTTCCTTTCCATGTCAAGATCTCACTAAAAGATAGCGATCATATCCTTTTCGAGTCAGTCTCTCTCAAAGATAGTGTCATTTCCTTTCTATCTCAAGATCTGCTAAAAGATAGCAATCATTTTCTTTTCGAGTCAGTTTCGCTCAAAGATAGCGTCATGTCAAGATATGCGAAAAGATAGCGATCATTTTTCTTTCAAGTCAGTTTTTCTAGAAGATAGCACTCACATTTAGTTCAAGTCATTTGCGCCCAAAGATAGCAACCACTTCCTTTTCAAGTTAGTCCTGCTCGAAGATGGCAACCATCCCCAGCTTCAAGTCAAGACCTGGTTGAAACAGATGCGACCATTTAAAGTTTCAGATGCTGCTTGCCCATACAACGGGCGATGGAGTTGTCTTTCAAGCCAAGATTTACCTCAAGGAAGCATGAAGATTTAGGCTAGGGATTGTAATTTTACATTTTTTCTTGTATTTCCATTCCTTGTAAAGCAACGACCACCAGCAAGCGACCAGTAATCAGCAACGACAGCCTTTGTGTGCCTAAGAGTGTCTAATATCAGCCCCAAGTGTGTCTAGAAGAGTCTCTAGTTTGTCTTAAGTAGTCTAGAGTGTCTAGGGTTGTCTTAGTGAGTCTAGAAAAATCTAGTGTCTGTTTGAATGCGGTAGTCCCAGCTGCCGCACGTGAGGAACTACACTGACCTGATTCCTTAGTCCAAGGATATGTAGGTAACCTTGTTTTCGGTTAGAACCGAAATCCAAGGTACGGTCACCATTTTGAAAAGCATGCTCTCGGCTAGAACCGAAAAGCCAAAATTAGTTGTCGATTACTTCTTTGTCCGAAAACTCTTCGTGTTTCCGAACAAAGAGGGGCAGTTGTAATCACCTAATTATGGACTTCCAGTGTTTGTTCTAACTAAATTTGTCATTAATTAGGAAGTAAAATGCGAAAATTAACAAAAAAAAAATTATTATTACGTGCGTAATTGTAATTCTATGTTTAGTTATAATGTTAGTGTATGTATGTTGATTAATTTAGTATGTAGTGCCCTTTAACTGGTCATTTGTAAAAAAAAATATAGCCCAAATTGTTGGTCCGTCAGCCCATTTCATTACCCGGCCCACTTGATAAATATATAAGCCAAACAAAACCCTTTCTCTCCCATTTCCCTCCCAGCCGCCGAGGCTCGGGAAACCCTGGCGAAATTCATACCCCACGCTGGAAATCGCCTTCCACGGCGGAGCCACCCTTGCTCCGCCGCCGGACCACCACCTCCGGCGGCCGGAAAAATACCAAAAATATATCACTCGATTCCTTTCGAGCCCCTCTTTCCATTTCCGTCATTAGTTTCTTCAAAATCTAAGCGGTTTAGCGTAGATCGGAGGTCAAAGCTCGGTCAAACTTCAAATCAGGTAAGTTTTTGTTTCTTCTTCTTACCCTCACTCTTCTCATTATCTTCCCACATACCATTTCCCAAATACTCCATCCCTTTGCCCGTTTCCTTTTTTCTTTTCTCTTCCCGTTTCTGTTCTTCTTTTCTTTTCTTCTCCTTCTTATTTGTTTTCTGTTTCTGTTGATGTTGTTGTTTGGGAGTTTTGTGGAGGTTTTGTTTGGAGAGGTTTGTTTCAATCTTGTTGAGGCAGTGGAGGAGACGAGGCAGTGGGGGTGGTATTATGATTGTTTTGAGGCTGTTAGGAACTGTTTTGGGGCTGTTAGGAACTGTTAGGAACATGGTTCTGATCTCCCTGATCCAAGCATGAATATGTATGTATGTGTACACACATCAGTTAATAGTTTTGTATCGTTAACTTTCATAGAGAAGAAAGTGTATGTTTTTATTGTTATTTCAAGTAAGGATACTAAGTAATCTGACGTTTAAGTTGTTCTTGTTAACATAGAATTAATTAGTGCCTGGTCTATTTTAATCTTAGTTTTGTTCTTGTCATCAAAACCTTTAGTTCTGGAGTTTGTTAGATATGTTTAGAATCTGGTGGTATTCCTAGTTTAGTTTAGTTAGTTTTTGGGCCTGATTTAGTTGGGTTAGTTTGTCCTAGTCCTCTAGTCGATATAATGAGTATTTGGGTGTCCTTTTAAAGGACATTTTCTTGCACAGTTTCAGCTTTTGGACAGCCAAGAGTTGCTGAAATAGTGTCCTTTTATAGCTGTTGTACTTGCTGAAAAATGAGACTAAAAGCACTCAAGTGTAGGGGTGTGGGCTTGTACTTTTGTACAAGTCCACACCCCACCTTTTAGCCCCCACATTTTAGCTATAAATAGAGGCATTTACTACCCTCTTTAACATCCATCTACCTGCTGAAAACATACAACCACCTTGCTGAAATTTAGAGAAAAAGGGAGCAAAACACTTGAGGAAAAATTAGTTCTTTTGAAGAAAAGATTTAGAACCAAAAGCCTTTATACTAAGGGTCTTTTGGGGGGTATAAATCTACTAGGTTTAAGGGTTAAATATAGGCAAAAAGGGTTGTTTTAGCTGCTGACTTTGGAAGTAAAAGTTTCTTTTTTGGCTTGCTATTTCATTTGCTTCTTACCTTGGGAATTGCTACATAAGGTAAATGTTTCCTTAATATTTTTTTATGTCATGTATCTAGCTATGAAACGATTTAAATCTCAGCATGTTCATGGCCTGAAACTTCCATTTTTATGAATGTTGTTAGTCCATCCCCTCTTTATGAATTGTTTTATGAAATAGTCCATCCCTTCTTTATAAATTGTTGGTGTTAGGCCAAGTTTACAATTATTTGTAGGCAAAGATAGAACGTAAGTGCAAATAAATTAACACTGCCTTCCGGAACGAATAGGCTCTATATTTAGGACATTTGCTTAAAATCTGACAATTTTTTATAAACTGGTACGTTCACGCAAATCTGGCCGTTTTTGTAAACTGGTACGTTTCTGCAAATTTGGCCGTTTTTTACAAACTGATACATTTCTGCAAATCTGGAAATTATGAAAAAATCCGAATAAAATGAGAAACCAAGGCTGAAAAAAAGACCATCTATGTAAAATTAAAGGTGTAGGCAATTTTAGGACCCATTGGACATTTATTTACAAAAGTGAACTTGAAAATAACATTTGATTTATTTTCAAAAATATGCCATCCTTTTGTGAAGGTGGCCTTGCTTATTATGTAAATTTCTTTTTTTAAAAAAAAACAAAAAAGTTGGTCATTTAACAAGTTTTGACAATCAACCACTTTATGGGTACATAAATGTAACAACTTTGTAAAACAGCTCATTTTCGCAAATAGTTTCAGCCCACTCCAACGGTAAGGCTTACTTATTGTGTTTTGACAAATAGCCACTTGCTTTAACAATTATTATTGGAGTTAAATAGGTAAGCCCTTTGCAAAGTGGAAAATGCGTAATAAATTTATTTATTTATGTACTTATTATGAATTAAAGCGTAAATTCGTCCAGTCCTCTGTGAGGTTGGATAAGAATAACGACTTTAATTTTCCCTAAATCAAAGTATCAAATTCAAATTAACGGCCTTAATATAACAACCATATTTAATAAATTAAAATTGCGACAATAAAGCAACTGTGCTTGGCACAGGACTCGAGGGTGCCTAATACCTTCCCGAGAGTCAACTGAGAACCTTACCCGAATCTCTAACGCAGACCATTAGACGAGTCAGAGGTATTCCAAGGTACCTTCTGGTGACTTGGCACACCTTAAACTATGTCAAGTGGCGACTCCGAGTTTTCTCTAAATAATTTTGTACCTTTTTGAACACCAGTCACAACCTTTAAATAATAAACTCAGCGCAGGATTAATTATTTTTTTTAGGACGTGACAGCTTGGCGACTCCGCTGGGGAAATTAGTGAAAACTAGAATCTTCGGCTTTGATAAAATTGTCGCATGTTTTAATTTATTAAATATTCGGTTGTTATATTATTGTCGTTATTACATGAAAAGTTGAATGTTACTGTTTTGATATTTTTTGAACTGCATATAAACTGTCTTCCTCCGCAACCCTCTGAGTCTCTGAAACACACACACACACGTGCACTTACCAGATTGCTTGTGGAATCTGGGACTTTCCTACTAAATTGCCCATGATTTAGGAGGAAGGCGTGACGGGGTTTTAGGCCGGACACACTGTCTCCGGATGGCCCTGATGCGCTTTCCGCCCGATTTGTCCACCGGGTTTTCAGCCAGTCTAGACACTGAGTCAGTTGTGTCACCTAGAGTTAAACTTTTAGACCCAATTATCTGCATCATATCCGACTTGTCTAAACGGGACCCACTTCCTGGGAAAGATTTGTCTAAAAGGCATTCTATGTGTTGCATGTGACTAGGAAAGGTTGTTATGCTGACCAAATTGGAGAGAGACGGATTTCAAAAGAAAAAGAAAAAAAGAATATGTCTCAGCATCCCGTCCTTTTCTCGTTCTGATGGGTTTGACAGCATCCCAGCTTATGTTCCTCTGCGTGTACTTAGGCAGTTGGGTCGAAAGCAGGAGATCCCAATAGTTGAGGACATGAGTGCATATGTCTCAGACTATCCTCTCAACCCAGCTACTCTTAGAGGTGAGATCTTGCGCTTGTGGGATACTAGGAGGCGCCTCGCAGAAAACACACAGGTTCAGGATGGACTTAACGGGGAGGTCGTGATATTCATTCCTAAACGATGTCACCGATTCGGGAGTACAAGTTTTGGTATTACCACCAGCCCATACCTAGAGAGATGCCCGCGAAGTCGAGAGCAGGCATGGTTGACACTGAGGCCAGGTTTGATATGCAGGTTCAGCTTGCTAGGCACGAGATTGGGAAGGAATACCGTGCTACCATACAAAGCTTAATTGCAGAGAGGGATGCCGCCAGAGCTGCTCAGTCAGAGAGTGAGGGTTTCGCGCATCAGCACCTAGACACAGTCAGACGACTCCGTGTCATGCACTCACAGGCATTGACAGAGCGGGATGCCGACAGTGCAGCTTTGTTGGAAAGCAGGAGAAGGGAGGATTATCATCGCCATGATGCCATAGATTCTCGAGCTCGACTTGACAGGGCATTAGAGCAGGGTGAGCAGCTCAGAGGGCTAGCACAGGACCGACTTCGGGATATACAGACTGCAGGACAGACCATCAGTGTAGCTTATCGGCCGGTTTATGACTCTACTACGTATGTTGCACGGTCCATCGGTGACTGTAGGAGGCTGCCCGCGGAGGACATACTCCCACATGTGCTTCCCTTCGTCACTAGAGTTGCAGCAGATTTGAATGGATTGCATCGTACCTTAGTAGAAGGCCCGCTAGTAGATCCCGAAGAGCCATTCGAGTTCGACCCAGAGGAGCCAGCTGAATTTGTGCCCCAGTCACCGTAGTAGATACATCAGGCCAAGATGATGCAGATTATTGCTTTTTGTCATTTATTTTACATCTTGGCTTTATTGTACTTTATGTCGCTTTTGAATTTGGCATGTTGTAATTTATTTTCACTTTTTTCAGTCATTTGTACGTTTCTTTTGGTCGTGCTCCGGAAGCACCGTATGTACTCTTTCTTTTTAAGTAATGAAAATATTTTGCTTTTTTTTATGTGTCAATTCAATTCACCCTCTAGCCTCACTTGAAAAAAAAAATACAAAAAAAGAAAAAAAAAAGAGAAAAAAGAAAAGAAAAAAAGAATAAGAAAAGAAATCAAATAATACACTTAGGGATCTAATCTAAACCAATTCGGGATGACGCATAACGACCTTAGGCATTGTTTAGGCCGACGAGCGAATTCATGTTCCATGCTATCTTGTTGCACTAACGTGTTTTGATTTGAATAGAGTTTGAGCAACTGCCGTGCTGGCCCCACATTCCTATTCCACCAGAATCAAGGGACCACTGCCTGTTCCAGAAGTGGTTGAAGCACCTCTTCAGGAAAACACTCCAACAACGATGGCCGAAGAAACTGAGAACACTGAGCTGGTTCGCTTGGCTGAACAACAGGCTAAGATGGCCGAGGATTTCACGGCCATGAAAGAAATGATGATGCAGCTGGTTCGTAACTTGGCAGTAGTTCAGGCACCTCATGTTCCGCCAGGTGCTGCTGGTTTCATGGCGAATACTCAGCCACCATGGCAAGGGCAATCTACAATGGTAGAAGACCCCCGTTATCCTCCAGGGTTCGGTCCACATCCAGAAACTAACAACGTAGCTGGACCTTCTACTGTACAACCTGGGGCACAATTCCCAAAGCATGGACAACATGGCCAAGCCCAAGCTCCTGCCACAACATTCACCGTTCCTGCAGGATACACTTTGCAAAGATCAAACAGTGACCCACAGTTAAGGGCCCGTGATCAACATTTCGACCAAGCTCGGGGTAATGTACTCCGCCCCACTGAGTCGTATGATCATGGACACCACCCAAAATCACATGCTGATATCGAAAGATTGGGGAAAACAGAAGAGGCTGACTTTTCTCGGAAATTGAAAAGCTTGGAGCAAACTGTGAAAAACATACAAGGGCAAGGGGGTAAAACCAGTATTTCATACAAAGACATGTGCTTGTTCCCTCATGTGCCATTGCCTGAAGGTTTTGTTGTGCCCAAACTTGATCCGTACACTGGACAAAGTGATCCAAGGATCCATGTGAAGATATACCTTAACAAAATGAGGGGTATCGAGAAGGACGAATTATTGATGGCGTACTTTGTGGACAGTTTGGGAGGACCGGCAACAGAATGGTTTGTGCAACAAGATGTTTCGAAGTGGGTCACCTTTGACGACATGGCCAGCGCTTTCCTGAACCATTATGGTTACAAAATGGAGGCTGCTCCTGATCATTCTTCTTTGAAGACGATCACAAAGAAACCAGGTGAAAGTTTCACAGAGTATGCCTACAGGTGGCACGAATAGGCGGCGCGTGTGAGCCCTTTGATCCCAGATGATAAGATGGTTGAATAATTCGTCGAAGTGCTTGACGAAACATACTACCAAGCGACGGCCTCTGCCCTTGGGAAGCAATTCAGTGAAGCAGTAAAAATTGGGGAGATGATTGAGAGAGGAATCAAAACAGGCAAGATTGTTAACCAAACAGCTTTGAGAGCCACGACCCAAGCGTTGCAATTAGGGTCAGGTACTTTTGGGAAGAAGAAAGAAAAGAAAGATGAAGTGGCAATGGTTGGTCCTGGACCGAGATGAAATGATGGAAGATACTGTTGACACCCAATTTTGTCCCGGTCGTGTAAATTAAAGTCTAATTATTCTCAATTAAAATTAATTATTTTGAAAATTCAAAGTAATTGAGCTGAATTTAAAAGAAAAGGGCTAAATGTGTTAGACGCGACTTTAATTTTAGCTTACGTATGTAATTAGTTCAAGTTACTTAATTATATTAAAAGAGGCTAAAATCGTTTTAAAACCTAATTCTAGCCTACTTCTGCAACTACACATATATATCATATTACTCCCTTTTCACGCGCATATCCCCTCCCCACTTCAGAAATCCCTAACCCGATCCGCCCGATTCCCAAGCAGCCGCGACCCGTTTCCCGTTTCGACCCGCGACCCGTTGCTTTTTCCCCTAGGATTCTTTCCAAAACAGTCCAAAATTTGTACAATTTGATTCCGTTCTCTCGCACCAGTTGTCTCGATCCCATCCGTTCATCTGAACAAGAATCATCCGAGCCGTGAATCAATTCAAACGGCCATTTTCATTTACGCTCCACTACTTGTGTTTGCCACATGTCAACTTGTTTAAAATGCAAAGCGCTATGTGATGCGCGCTACGTGATTTGTGTGCAATTTTGCCAATGACATGCAAACTAACATAGCTACTTTTGAACTTTTCTTTTGTTTTGTTTATCCCATTCAGAGGTTTGATTTGTGCTGATTTAAGCTGGCTGATCACTCCTATTACACAAGGACAAAGGACCAATCTGCATACTGGTACACATTTCCACAACTGACAATGACTGGAATAGATGATGAACCTCGCAATACCGAGAAAAATCTCGCAACTCCTGAATCATCAAGAGGAAATGTCATTATTGCTCAAGATGAACTAATTCTTGAAATGGCTAAGGAACTACAGATGCTAAAAGATGAGCTGGCTGCGGTAAAAGGGCAAACTCCTAAAAACACGCCGCTGCGTGGGCCCGATGCATCACACTCTTTGGTTCAAATGGGGCAATCGCTGAACTCAATTGATGGGGTCGCCAATATGAACACACCTTTGAACACCCACAATTCTTTAAAAGCACCAGTCCACCAAAGCAACTTGCCATTTGTCCAAGCTCCACCTCCAAATAACGCTCAATCTAGCCAAACAATTAACGACCACCCATCTACCCATCACATCAACAACAGCCATCATACACCCCGCACCATGCCAATACTTATTATCAGACAAACACTCCATATCCATACCAAACCTCCACTTACCAAAATGAACCCATCCCGCAAGCTTATACTGAAAATCCACCTGCACCATTAGTCCAAGTGGCGGTGTCTGGCGGGCAAGATGTTCCTATTGTGCAAATTGATGATTACACCAATCCTCCTTATGTGAAGTTTTAAAATGGTGTTAGAAGAGCCGAAAAAGCAGTCGATGAGGGTGAAGATTTGGAGAAAAAGGTACAAGGTTGGGTGATGAGTGCTCTTAGCAAAGCATCAAAAGGCTGGGACAAGGAAAGTCTAGAATATGAAGACTTGTGCGTTCATCCTGGGATTGAATACCCAGGAGGGTACAAAGTACCAAAGTTTGTTAAGTTTGATGGCAAAGACAACCCCCGAGCCCATTTGAGAAGGTACTGTGAAACCTTAGGAGTGGGAAAGAATGAAGAGCTCTGTATGAAATTATTCATTCATAGTCTTGAAGGCGAAGCTTTAGACTGGTACTCCGAGCAGGATCCCTCAAAATGGATTAACTGGAGGAGTATGGCTCACGACTTCATGGAGCGTTTTGGTTTCTATGCTGAAATACCATTAGATCGGTTGGCTATTGCAAGGTTTAAGAAGAAGCCGACCGAAACTTTTAGGGAATACGTGGTACGTTGGAGGAGTGAGGCTGCCAAAGTTAAGCCTCCCATGAGTGAGGAAGAGTTTGTGGGACATTTCATCGAGACATTGGATGAATTTTACTATGATCGAATGGCATCCATGACCAACTCTACTTTTGCCAATCTAGTGAAAACGGGGGAGATGTATGAAGCTGGTTTGAAATCGGGTAGGATCACAAATTTGGCAGCTTTGCAAGCTACAAGTAAGGCAATCCAGTCTGGGTCTGGTAATGGCTTTAACAAAAAGAAGAAAGAGGAAGTGGGAGCTGTTGTGGGGGATATCGAGCGTCGACCGGCTGTAAAGTTGAATTTTGACAATTCGTCTGCTTTTCCCACTTACCAAAGCCCATATTACCCAAATTACCCCGCTCACTACCAGATGCCACATGTTCCTTATCCGGTTTACAATGCACAAGCAAATTACTATCAACCTAGAGCACATGCACCTAATCAATACCCTCGTCAGCCAAATTTTCAAGCACCCCAGAATTACCAGCCTCATCCTCCTGTTCGTCCCAATGTGCAAGGGTTTAATCAGAATTACGAAAGGAGAGCAACCAAAACCTATACTTCTATAGCCGAGTTATATGGCCAGCTTTTTGAGAGATTAAGGAATGCAGGATAGCCTATCCTTGATAACACCCCAAACCCTCGTCCAAATTGGTATGATGCAAATAAGCACTGTGCTTATCACTCAGGAGCAGCCGGCCATGATATTGAGAGATGTTATACTTTCAAAGACAAGGTCGATGGTCTAATCAAAGCAGGAACCATTCAACTCACCGGCACTCAGTCAAATGTGCATGATAATCCTCTTCCCAATCATGGTAACAATGCAGTTAATATGATTTCTCTTGATGAAGAGCCAAATCTGAAGGGCACCATAGTCTCTATTTATGATGTAAAGGTTGATAATATTGCTTCTAAGGTACCTAAGCAAGCACTAACTCTGTTGCCAAAGAATGAGGGAACTTTTGGCCTAGGTGGCAACCCCGCTGAAGGAAAGATGGAAAAAGCTGAGTTTGAGAAGAAGCCGACTAGTGCCATACGACAGTCTCTTTTACCATTGAACCAGTCATTTGTCCAAGCGCCAGATCTGGTTGAAGGAGTTGGTGATTTGTTTATGAGTGATGATTGGGAATGCAGTGTTATTATTGAGGACTATGCTGAGGAATCACCTGTGCAGAATGTTGAGGCAAAGGATCCGATGGCCAATTGGACCTGTGTCCCAGTGGAAGAGACTTGGTGAATGAACTCACTAGTTTATTTTGGCGTCACAGTCAGATTGAGGCCCTGAACTGTGTTTCGCCTTTGGTTTATGTTTATGTCTTTTCAAAATAACCTGTTTACATTCTGCATGTTTTACTTTAATGTATGCCTCCCTAAACTAGACTTTTGAAACAAATAAAATGCATTGCATCCCCTACTATTATTTTGCTATGCTTTAATTATTTACTTTGTTTCTGGTACTGATGCATTGAGTATTGGGGAGTTTGATGAAGATTTTGTTCCTAATGAAATAACAAGAGAGGTGGATCAATTTGAGAACAAACCAAAGCCTAACTTGGAAGAAACCGAGTCAACCAACTTGGGGACTTCAGAAGATGTTAGAGAAACCAGAATCAGTGTTCATTTGACCTAGGAAGAAAGAAGAGCTTATATCGAACTATTGAACGAGTATAGAGACATCTTTGCCTGGTCTTATGAGGATATGCCCGGTTTGAGTACCGATCTTGTCACTCACGAGTTGCCAACTGATCCTTCATTTCCGCCTGTTAAGCAAAAGAAGAGAAACTTCAAAACTTCCACAAGCAAACAAATATTGGAAGAAGTGCAAAAGCAATTGACCGCTAAGGTAATTCGATCTCTCAAATATCCCACTTGGTTAGCAAATATTGTGCCGGTGCCCAAGAAGGACGGAAAGGTTAGAGTTTGTGTTGATTATCGTGATCTCAACAAAGCAAGTCCAAAGGATGATTTTCCATTGCCAAATATTCATATCCTTATTGATAGCTGCGCAAAACATGAGCTTCAGTCTTTTGTCGATTGTTTTGCTGGTTATCACCAGATCCTAATGGATGAAGATGATGCTGAAAAGACCGCTTTCATCACGCCTTGGGGTGTGTTTTGTTATAGAGTTATGCCTTTTGGCTTGAAGAATGCCGGGGCAACATATATGAGAGCGATGACAACTCTTTTCCATGATATGATTCACAAAGAGATTGAAGTCTATGTAGATGATGTTGTCATCAAGTCAAAGAAGAAAGAAGAGCATTTGACTGATTTGAGAAAGTTCTTCAACCGCCTTCGGCGGTATAACTTGAAGCTTAATCCTGCGAAATGAGCATTTGGTGTTCCCGCCGGTAAGATGTTGGGTTTCATTGTAAGCCGGAGGGGTATAGAATTGGATCCGTCTAAAATCAAGACTATCCAAGACTTGCCTCCTCCAAAGAGCCGGAAGGATGTGATGAGCTTTCTTGGCCGCTTGAACTACATAAGCCGCTTCATTGTACAATCCACGGTTATTTGTGAACCAATAATCAAGTTGTTGAAGAAAGATGTTGTTATCGAGTGGACGGAAGATTGTCAAAAGGCTTTTGATAGGATCAAGGAGTATCTATCTAATCCGCCTGTGTTAGTTCCTCCTGAACCGGGAAGACCATTGATCTTATATTTGTCTGTCTCGGAAAATGCATTTGGATGTGTCTTGGGGCAACATGACAAGACCGGGAAGAAAGAACAAGCCATTTATTATCTAAGCAAGAAGTTCACCCCTTATGAAGCCAGGTACACTCTCTTGGAGAGAACTTGTTGCGCCTTGACTTGGATTGCACAAAGGTTAAGGCACTATCTTTCATCATATACAACTTATCTTATCTCGAGGATGGATTCTTTGAAGTATATCTTTCAAAAGCCGATGCCCACGGCAAAATTAGCAAAGTGGCAGATTCTGTTAAGTGAATTTGACATAGTTTATGTCACCCAAAACGCGGTAAAGGCACAAGCATTGGCAGATCATTTAGCTGAAAATCCTGTTGATGACAATTATGAACCATTGAGAACTTACTTTCCCGATGAAGAGGTCTTGTTTCTGGGTGAAGACATCTCTTCCGAATATGATGGTTGGCGTCTTTTCTTTGACGGAGCAGCAAATTTCAAAGGTGTTGGTATTGGAGCTGTCTTAATTTCTGAAACGGGTCAGCATTATCCTGTTTCGGCCAAGCTCAGATTTCCATGCACTAACAATATGGCTGAATATGAAGCATGCATTTTGGGTCTTCGATTGGCAGTTGATATGAATATTCAAGAACTTTTAGTGATTGGGGATTCCGACTTGCTGATTCACCAAGTACAGGGCGAGTGGAACACCAAGAATGCAAAGCTTATTCCTTATTTGCGTTGTGTCAAGGAATTGTGCAAAAGATTCGCAAAGATTGAGTTCAAGCATGTTCCAAGACTTCAAAATGAGTTTTCCGATGCTTTGGCAACGTTATCTTCCATGATCCAACATCCTGACAAGAATTATATTGATCCTATCGAAATTGAATTGCATGATAGGCCAGCTTATTGTTTTCAAGTTGAGGAAGAGCGAGATGGCCATCCTTGGTATTTTGATATCAAGAATTATCTCAAGGTTGGGAGTTATCCTGAAAATGCAACAAGTGTCCAAAAGAAGAGCATTCAGAGGTTAGCAAATCAATTCTTTCTAAGCGGTGAAATCCTATATAGGAGGACGCCAGACTTAGGACTCTTAAGATGTGTTGATGCAGTTGAAGCAAATAAATTGCTTGCGGAAGTGCATGCGGGAGTTTGTGGGCCGCATATGAATGGTTTTATCTTGGCAAAGAAGATCTTGAGAGCCGGTTATTTTTGGCTAACTATGGAAACTGATTGTGTTCAGTTTGTGCGGAAATGCCATCAATGTCAAATTCACGGAGATATGATCAAAAGACCTCCTTCCGAACTTCATGCAATGAGTTCTCCCTGGCCTTTTGTTGCTTGGGGGATGGATGTTATTGGTCCTATTGAGCCGGCCGCGTCAAATGGACATCGCTTTATTTTGGTGGCTATTGATTACTTCACCAAGTGGGTGGAAGCAACTTCCCACAAATCCGTAACCAAGAAAGTGGTGTCAGATTTCGTGCGCAACAATATTATTTGTAGATTCGGAGTTCCTGAATCAATCATCACTGATAATGGTGCAAACTTGAATAGTGATTTAATGAGAGCAACTTGTGAAAGCTTCAAGATTACTCATCGCAACTCTACTGCATACCGTCCTCAAATGAATGGAGCTGTTGAAGCAGCAAATAAGAACATCAAGCGTATTCTTAGCAAGATGATTGATAATTATAGAGATTGGCATGAAAAGTTGCCTTTTGCACTTCTTGGGTACCGCACCACCACTAGAACTTCAACTGGGGCAACTCCCTATCTTTTGGTGTATGGCACAGAAGCAGCCTTACCCGCGGAAGTAGGGCTGTTCATTTTTCGGTTTAAACCGATAAACCGAACCGATAAAAAGTTAATGGTTTATAAATATTGAGTTATCGGGTTATCGGTTATTTAACGGTTTGCAAAAAAAAAAAAATTTATTGGGTTATCGGTTCGGTTGTCGGTTTTGTACATTTTCTTATTGGTTAAACCGATAACCCAATAAGGTTTTCAAATTTACTATGTTGCGCTTATGTGCATAAAATTAGTATACTTAATTATTATTAGTTGGAACTTGAAAACCTCAAACCCTAGTCTTCTTTTGCTTTTGTAGCTTTCAAGTCGCCTCATCCATTTCAACTACCGATTTACTATTTCATTCCTTGCCTCCTCCATTAGTTTATAGAATAATGAAGTATATTTGAATCTATTGTTGGTTGTTTTTTTGAATATGACGAATGCTATAAGAAGCATTTGAATTCGCTGTGAAAATAAAGCCAATTTTGTATTGGATGCAATCATTTAAGAGATTTTTTCTACACTTGTTAGGCCTAAGTTTCTTAATGGTTAAACCGAAAACCGATAGTCCAAACCGATAAGGTGCAAAACCGAACCGAACCGACCGATAAACACCCCTACGCGGAAGTAGAAATTCCTTCCTTGAGAATCATTAGAGAAGCTGAGTTAGAAAATGCTGAATGGGTGAGGATCAGATGTGAACAGTTGATGCTTATTGATGAGAAAAGAATGAATGCAATTTGTCACGGGTAACTTTATCAAAATCGCATGATCAAGTCTTTTGGCAAGAAAGTGAGAGTGAGAGACTTTAAACCGAGGCAATTGGTGTTAAAGAAGATCTTTCCTAATCAAGAAGAAGCAAGGGGCAAATTTGCACCAAATTGGCAGGGTCCATATGTGGTTCATCGGGTTTTATCTGGAGGAGCACTGATTCTGGCCGAATTGGATGGTCAAGTTTGGCCAAAAGCAATCAACGCAGATGCTGTCAAAAGATACTATGTTTGAGGCAATCGCAAGTTAGCATGGTTTTGAATGTAATCTTGAATGTAATGCGAACTACGCGTGACCTGAATCCCAAGGCGGGATACGTAGTAACTCACATAGAGTTTGGTTGCAGTGATATAAGAATTTCTCCTATTTCCTCTTTTATGTAAGTTTGAACTACTTCTGACCTGATTCCTGGAATGGCAACAGGATAAGTACGCAATCCCCGTCGGATTCGGTCAAAATATTGTAACGCTTTAGGCTTGTTTATCTTTTATGATGTAATGCCGAACTATGCATCTGGGCAGATGTGTGGATTTTCCAATTCGGATACGGCTTCGTACTTAGATTGTCATACTTTCCCAAAAATCTTTATGTAAGCAGAACTACGCACGGTCTGATTCCCGTGGAGGGATACGTAGGCGCTCTTAACGGGCTTGACTCTATAATATTAAAATTTTCAGTCTCCCCTAAGGCAAGCAACTGGGGCAATTTTTGCAAATATAATTTGAAGATATGGAAGATAAAACTGGGGCAATTTTGCAAGATAATTTGAAGATTTGCAAGATATCAACTGGGGCAAATTTTGCAAAATGAGTTGAAGATTTGGAAGTTCATAACTAGGGCAGATCTTTGCAAGAATTGGTTTGCTTAACAAAGGATGAAACAACAAAGTTCTGAAAGTATTCAAGATTAGCACAAGTTGCAATACAAAGGATGTTCAGTTTGTTTCGAGATATGTCATGAGTTTGAGTTAAAGCAGGAATTTTACATGCATTATAGACTTTTCACTTGCATATCAATGATTACTTGCTTACTATTTTATTGAATTACTTTATTTTGCCTCTATCTTAAGATGAGTTATACTATTGAGTTCATAAACCAAGTTTCCGAGGATGGTTTTCAAAGCCCAAGTCTCACGAAGAAAAGGAAGCGATAGCAGCGAATTCAAGATGAATCAGCACAAATCAAACACCCCTTCCCAAAACTAACAAATTTTTCTTTTAGAGCGGGAACCTGAAAGCTTGCAATGGAAGGATCATTCGCACTATGGATGAACAATTTATTGAACGCACATTCAAAGAATTGAACATCAGATTCAATATGAACTGAAAAGAGCATTCAAAACTTCGCACCACTATCCATACAAGCAACACCAATCAAGTTGACAATGCAAATGATTTGGCTTGACAGATCATTCAAATTTACTCTTGCGGCATCTAAGCATTACATTGGATTATTGCCGAAAAGGCGGCGCTTTTCTTTTCTCGAATCTTAACATTGTTATAGAATTTACCTCGCGATATTGATAGACAAGTCGGCTGAAACACCGCTTTCGGATTGTTTCGCGATGTCGGTTGTCTTACAATATTGGCATTTATTGATAGTTTAAGACAAGTCGGCTGGAACACCGCTTTCGGAGTGTTTCGCGATGTCGGTTGTCTTGCAATATTAGCATTTATTGATAGTTTAAGGCAAGTCGGCTGAAGCACCATTTTCGGAGTGTTTCGCGATGTCGGTTGTCTCACAATATTGGCATTTTATATTTAAAATAGATTGATAGTTAAGACAAGTCGGCTGAAGCGCCGTTTTCGTAGTGTTTCGCGATGTCGGTTGTCTTGCAATATTGGCATTTTATATTTAAAATTTATTGATAGTTTAAGACAAGTCGGCTGGAACACCGCTTTTGGAGTGTTTCGCGATGTCGGTTGTCTTACAATATTAGCATTTATTGATAGTTTAAGGCAAGTCGACTGAAGCACTGTTTTCGGAGTGTTTCGCGATGTCGGTTGTCTCGCAATATTGGCATTTTATATTTAAAATAGATTGATAATTAAGACAAGTCGGTTGAAGCACCGTTTTCAGAGTGTTTCGCGATGTCGGTTGTCTTGCAATATTGGCATTTTATATTTAAAATTTATTGATAGTTTAAGACAAGTCGGCTGGAACACCGCTTTCGGAGTGTTTCGCGATGTCGGTTGTCTTGCAATATTAGTATTTATTGATAGTTTAAGGCAAGTCGGCTGAAGCACCGTTTTCGGAGTATTTCGCGATGTCGGTTGTCTCGCAATATTGGCATTTTATATTTAAAATAGATTGATAGTTAAGACAAGTCGGCTGAAGCACCATTTTCGGAGTGTTTTGCAATGTCGGTTGTCTTGCAATATTGACATACTGTATTTGAAGTACATGATTCGCCTTGAGACATTATGTCTTACTTTACTGTTTCAGAATAATGATCAGCCTAGAGGTTCTCCGGGCGGAGCATCTCGTCAGTTGGTCGAAGGAAGAACTTGTTGATAGCATCACAACCAGCATTCACAATTTATATTTTATTTACTTCCTTATTCCAAATTATCAAAGTTTATTAGCAGTTGCTCGCTTATCGTTTGTTAAGTCTTTACAGAATTTTAGCGGCATCGCAGCAGCATTTGGAGCATAACGTGGAACTTTTTCTTAGCAGTGAACTGGGGCAATCGTTGATATGAGTCAGACTCGTCAACGAGGATCTGAAGAATCGCACTCGAACAAGTAAATTTTACCTAATCTTTCATTTCAGATTAGGCGTCAGTTTGAATTCTTTCCTATTCGTGCGTCCTTTCTTTTGTCAATCGTGCGAGTCTTCGTTTCTAAGTGTCGTCGAACTACATATGGCCTGATTCTCTTTTAGCCCGAGATATGTAAGAAACTCGGAAACCGGAGTTCGGCCATACCCATAAGCCTCGCCTTTTGGTCCATGGAATCAGAAGTCCTTGGCTTTATCGCGATAAAATTGGCTTTATGTCAACATCTTTACCCTAAAAAATCTTTCATCCTTTTCCGGGTAAAGAGGGGCAGCTATTGACACCCAATTTTGTCCCGGTCGTGTAAATTAAAGTCTAATTATTCTCAATTAAAATTAATTATTTTGAAAATTCGAAGTAATTGAGCTGAATTTAAAAGAAAAGAGCTAAATGTGTTAGACGAGCCTTTAATTTTAGGTTACGTATGTAATTAGTTCAAGTTACTTAATTATATTAAAAGAGACTAAAATCATTTTAAAACCTAATTCTAGCCTACTTCTGCAACTACGCATATATATCATATTACTCCCTTTTCACGCGCATATCCCCTCCCCATTTCAGAAATCCCTAACCCGATCCGCCCGATTCCCAAGCACCCGCAACCCATTTCCCGTTTCGACCCGCGACCCGTTTCCCGTTTCGACCCGCGACCCGTTGCTTTTTCCCCTAGGATTCTTTCCAAAACAGTCCAAAATTTGTACAATTTGATTCCGTTCTCTCGCACCAGTTGTCTCGATCCCATCCGTTCATTTGAACAAGAATCATCCGAGCCGTGAATCAATTCAAACGGCTATTTTCCCTTGAAAATCAGGGTGAAATTAGTACAATCCGAGAGGATTATACTATTTTGACCCTGGTTTTCAAAAGGGAAAAGCAAAAGGAGGAGGGTTAAATTCGATTTTTTCTAATGGGAGCAGAACCCTAGCATTTTAGGTATAAAATCTTCTTTATGTTCATTTTTAGAGAGGGAAAAAGTTCATAGAGTAGCGGCAGCAGTTAAAAAAACAGACAACTCATTTAAAGTATTTTTTTAGTGAATTTTATGGTTTGATTTCTTGTTAAAGCTTGGTATCGCTTCTTCGTAAATCGAGTCGTCAACTTCGTTTGAGTCGCTTAGTCGAGTCGCGTCGCTTAATCGAGTCGCGTTTATTTTCGAATCCTCGCCTCAGTCCACTGCTCCAAAAGAGGTAATATCTTAACCTCCTTACTTCTGTTCTTGTCTCAAATCCTTTAGTTTTCAGTTCTGCTTTTCTTTTTTTAGTACAAATCCAGAATATTAATATTAATATCTTTTCATATGCTCTTTTATGTGTGTTAAATTTGTTATTAACTTATGCATAAGCTATTAATAGTATTAGTATACTTCAGTTGTGCAAATTTGTGAATACGTGTAAGAAAATGCAAGTAGGTTAGATTGATGGATTATAAATATGAAACAAGAAGATCTTTAAGGATTCTCATTCATTTTACTCTTAGTGTGTTATCAGTTTCCCTTTAGAGTATGATGATTAAGCGCATTTTTAATAAAATTGAATCTTTGTCCATCTCGATGGTAGTTTGATGTTGAAAGGGTAGCATGTAATTTCCTTATAAAAGGAGATATGCAGGGAGTACGTTTCTTTTTTTTTTTTTTTTCAGTTTTTCCTTCAAGCTATGTATTCAGAATTTGGCTATCCAGTTATGCTCTTCTCCTTGAATTCCCTCAGTCTGGGTGCTGTCATCTTGTTAATGCCAGTGAGGCATGTTCTGATTTCCTTTTAGGATTGCTTTCAAAGGGTAGCTTCAGGCGGTTCCTAGTCCTGTTTCTGTTTGAAAATGTTGAGGTGTCTCTATTTCTACTTGTCAAAGGGAGTGTAGGTGTTAAGCATCCAGTGTCTGTGAGTGCAGGGCTCCTATGGAGAGTGGGGCTTGGGTTCTTGTCTGATAGTAGGAGAAATAGAGAATGGAGTTAGGTTGTGGCTGGTCCCTGGTTGTCTAGCAGTTTCAAGGAGTTAGAAGGAGGTTTTGATTGGCAAGTGTGAGTGTGGTATTTGCAGGGTCAGTTTCTGTGAGGCATGTAGGTAGTAAGGGAGTTATGGAGGTTTAAAGGTGTAAGTTCAGGAGAGTGTGTGTGCCTCTCTGTTGTAGGTGTCATTGGAGAGAGTTTTTGGTGTCAGGGGTGTTCAGGTGATGTGTTGGTGAGGGTGATGCAGGGGTCCAGTTTTGAGTTCAGGTGTTTAGAAGAATGATGAAGGGTGTGTAGGCTCTGTTGTTTTGTTTTCTGGTTGTATGGAGGCTGTTTAGTGTGCAGGTATAGTAGCAGGCAGTGTATAAGGGGTATAGATTTGTAGGATAATCTGGTAGTTCCTGTTAGTAGCAGGCAGTGTTCCTATTAGTTCGAGGGTCTGATCTGGTTTTTCCTTCGGCTTTAATTCCTGAATTTTGTCTATGTTTGCTTGAAGTATTTCAGTCAGTCTATCTTGTTTCCCTTTCATTAAGTCAGCCTTGGTTGTCCAAATTTTGGTGTTTATTAGCAGTTCATTCTCATCCCAAGTTGACTATGAAATGCAATCTTGCTAAACATGTTTTCTTAAGATGAATGTCGAGTTTAATCCCCAACATTAGCTTCTTCTTGATTTTGTTTTGGTAATCTTGACCTCTCCTAGTCTTGTCATATCTTAAGTCTGCCTAGCAATGGTAATGTTTCCTTTTAAAGAAATATCATCTAGTTAAATTTTGAATCAAAAGTTTGGTTATTTCTTAGGATGTAAAATTCTGGATCATAAAAGGGTCTCAATCTGGGCAAACTGCCTCTCTTAGAGTGACTCTTGAGTATCTGATGTTGACTAGATGTCTTGATTTATGCTATTTATTTATAAGATCGAGCAGTAGCTAGCTTCAAGATGAAAGTTGTGATCTTTGTTAAAACTTATGTTCTGTATGAGCTTTGCATTATAAATTTTCAAGGCTCTGTTCAGTTCTAGTCGTGAACAATGTCCGAGTGTATCCGCCTATTTGTACTATTTTGTTTTACTTGTTTCATCATCTGAGATCGTTGTATGGTAAGTTTTAGAATGTACTAATACTTATTTCCTTCTTTCTTTGCATAATACACTTCCGGGATCGAGTTGGATAAAACTCACAAACGGGATGGCTACATGCATTGGAAGTTATTCGACCCGCTCCGCACTTTCGGGACTTGATATCCCCGAAAATGTAAAAGAAAGAAAAAATGAAAATCACAAAGTACAAGGCTCAAGGATTGAGTTTGCACTTCCGGATTCTATTTTCTAAACTCCATCCTTCCCCGCTCCCTTAGAAAATGCATATCGTATAGGATTTCCCCATACACCGGATTAATAGCCCTATATGATAGAAATGATATTTGAATTGTGAATAACTATTGTAAATCACTTAAATTGTTTTTTTATATGAATACTTTGTATCATTTCTTTTCGAATCGCTAATCAATTTATGGATGTTTAGAATCATTTGTCAATTAATGAGTGCAAAATCAAATTCGACTAAAAATCGTACCCTCGTCATAATTCGCATTTGAATTGCTTCTTCATTTATTATATTAAATATTCAATTATTTATTTATCTAATCTAATTCATTTATTTAGTTAATCCATTAAATTTTGATCCTTTATTTATTTATTTATTTAATTAATCTAATTTATTTAATTTCAATTAATCATTTATTTAATCAATTAAATATTTATTCATTATCTATTTAATTAATCAATTATTATTCATTTACTCATTTATTTAATTAAAATTGATAAGTATTCATTTATTTAATTAAGTTATCTATTTGCTTATTTATTTATCTATTTATTCAACTAATTAATTAATCCCTTTATTATCTTTCAATTATTTATCTAATGTGTTTTATTAAATTATCTAACTTCATTTAACCTTTGCTTATTCTATTAATTAATTAATTGATTATTATTTCATTATCCATTTAATTAATCTTAAATTGGATCATTTATTTATCTAAGTATCGGCATAATTAAAATTTTACCTTATTTATATTATTCTTATTATCTTTATATAAAATTGGTTTTATATACTTATTATCCTTAACAAATTCGTGAAAATCACCGGATTAGCCGCATTTAGCGGATTTTCGAAAGTGCTCCCGTTAGGGACCTTCTTTCGAATTTAATAGAACCACTTACCTAGAATCTCTGATTTTAATTTAATTTCTTTTAAATAAAGAATAAATTGCACTCTTTAGTTAACTTAGGTTCCTAATAATCTTTAAATTGGGTGGCGACTCCAAAGAAACCCTTTGGAGTCCCATTTTGTTGAATATACCCGAAACCTATCTTTTCTTAAAGAAAGGGTAATTTTTTGGGGTTCAACAGATACAACGACCGTCAAGGGTACATTCAGACACCCCCGCCACAAAAATTCTATCCAACTCATGGCCAACAATTTGCCATGCCACAGTTCTCATTCCCTGTAAATGCAGCATCTTATGCTCAGCCGCTATCTGGTCCACAATGGGGTGCACCCCCTGATCCAGTCCAATATAACAATCAACAGACACATACTCAATTCCAGGCTCACCAGGAGATGCCTTATCGACCACGAGGTCCGCAAGGTTTTCGTCCAAACATGCAACAGAGAAACATGCAACACGAGTTGAAGCCAATCCCGGGAAAAGTGAACCCCAATGGAAGAGTTGATCATTCACGACATTGTGCGTTTCATTCTGGAGCACCTGGACATGACACAGAATCCTGGTGGGAACTCAAAAGGGTAATCCAGGCAATGATAGACAACAATCAGATAAAAGTCGTGGGGGATGAAACACAAAATGTGAATCAAAATCCTTTATCAGCTCATGATGTTCAAAACAACGTACACATGGTAGGGATGGTATGCATAGAAGAGGACATGAAAGGGAAAGCCGCCAAGCAGATTGTGGCAGTTGGTCCCTCCCCAGACATCAAGGGCCCTGAGCCATTTATTGTTGTAATCGGGGGAAAGTCATCATCTCCATAAACTACGACAGCTTGATTATCCCAAGTAAACTTGACCACCTGATGAACTGTAAGAGGGTACATTTAACAATAGCCTGGACGTACCAGCCCTTGAAGTCGTCACCACACGCCCGACCATCATGTATCAAACCTCCAATGTGGTGTATGTGGAAAAAGTAACAGAAGGGAAACCTATACCCATCCCAAGAGTGTCAGAGACGTCTATAATGATGGCATCTGAAATGTTAAAGCATGGTTTCCAATTTGGAAAGGGTTTGGGAGCGTCACTACAAGGCAGGGTAAATCCGGTTTATCCAAATGGTGTGCAAGGCATGTGGGGACTAGAGTTCAAGCCAAAAGCAGCTGATCGCAAGCAAGCAAAGAAAAAGAAGTCGGAAGTTTGGTCTCTCCCAAAGCCAATACTGTGTCTCGCTCAGTCTTTTGTGGGTTGTGTTATGAAACCAAAGGTTGTCGCTACAAATGTCAACACAGTGGAAGACAATCAGGATGCACCATTTGATCTAGGTGGCATTTTTGAAATCTGCATGGTACAGCTGAGTGAAGGCTCTAGCAACGCTTCAATTCAGTACATTGGCCCGAACGTGCACCTGACTAACTGGAATGCAACTCCCTTCCCCATCAGGAAGGGGTCTTGGTAGACTGTTGTTTTACAGTTTTTCTTTTGAATACACTTGGATATTCTAAGGGTTGTATGCCAAGTGTATTATTTTGCTCATCTTTCTTTTTTGTAATTCAAATCCTTTTTCATTAATGAAAGGCCTAAGAGCCAAGCTTTCCTTCAATCTCTGTTCATATTCCTAATTTTATTCTATTTTTGTTTATCTGTAGTGATATATCTACCGGTCCTGATATCATGACATGTTCAAGGAACTTATCGTCCATCCAGGGACCGCAATCTAATTTTGACTCCATAACCATAGTTGAGGTTGAAAGTGGTGAAGAAAATATTGGGGAATTTGTTAATGAGATCGAATATGATGGGGAACAGGCAGATTTTGAAATAGGTCTGGAAGTTGAACGCCATGAGGGCAAGCCTAAACCCAATTTGGCTGATACAGAGGATGTTAATCTTGGGAGCCCTGATGAAGTGAGGGAAACCAAGATAAGCATGTATGCCCTACCTGAAGTGAAGAACGATATTCAGAATGTGCTTTTTGAATATCGAGATGTTTTTGCATAGTCATATGATGAGATGCCGGGTTTGAGCTCCGAATTGATAGTCCACGTATTGCCAATTCAACCCGGTTTTCCTCCAGTAAGACAAATGCAACATAAGTTTAAAACTGATATGATCAAGAAAATCCATGATGAAATAATGAAACAATTGGATGCAAAAGTAATTCAATCGATTCAGTACACTACTTGGGTTGCAAATGTTGTTCCGGTTCCTAAGAAAGATGGAAAAACAAGGATATGTGTCGACTATCGAGATTTGAACAAGGCAAGCCCCAAAGATAATTTCCCATTGCCTAATATTCACACTCTCGTAGACAATTGTGCCAAACATGAGATACAATCCTTTGTTGACTGCTATGCTGGATATCATCAAATCAAGATGGATGAAGATGATGCATACAAAACGGCATTCACTACTCCTTGGGGAACCTATTGCTATAGAGTGATGCCGTTTGGTTTGAAAAATGCGGGGGCAGCCTACGTGAGAGCTATGACTGCCATTTTCCATGATATGATGCATAAAGAAATAGAGGTGTACGTGGATGACGTGATTATCAAGTCTAGGACTGCTGAAGAACACGTGAGAGATCTCATAAAGTTCTTTGAAAGGCTCCGTAGGTACAATCTGAAGCTGAATCCAGCCAAGTGTGCATTTGGTGTGCCTGCTGGAAAATTGTTAGGTTTCATTGTTAGTAGGCGAGGTATTGAATTGGATCCTGCAAAGATCAAAGCAATACAAGAATTACCTCCGCCTCGAACTAAGAAGGATGTTAAAAGCTTTCTAGGTAGGCTGAATTACATCAGTAGGTTCGTTGCTCAACTTACCACAATATGTGAGCCGATCCTCAAGTTGTTGAAAAAGAATGCATCAATTGCATGGACCGAAGAGTGCCAAGAAGCCTTTGATAAGATCAAGCAAAACTTGTCAAATCCTCCTGTTTTGGTTCCGCCTGAGCATGGCCGACCATTGTTTTTGTACTTGTCAGTCAATGAAAACTCCTTTGGTTGCGTACTAGGGCAACATGATGCCTCAGGAAAGAAAGAGCAGGTAATTTATTATCTGAGCAAAAAGTTCACAGATTGCGAGGCTAGATACACTTTGTTGGAAAGGACGTGTTGTGCCCTAACTTGGGTCGCACAAAAGCTGAAACATTATTTGTTGTCCTACACCACTTATTTGATTTCTCGGATGGACCCATTGAAGTACATATTTCAAAAGACAATGCCAACTGGCAAACTTGCAAAATGGCAGATCCTGCTCACAGAATTTGACATAGTTTATGTCACCAAAACTGCAATGAAAGCTCAAGCCTTAGCTGATCATTTGGCTGAAAACCCGGTTGATGATGGTTATGAGCCATTGAAGACTTACTTCTCGAATGAGGAGGTAGATGTGCTTGAAGAGTTGATTAATGAAGAAGAGCACGTGTGGAAAATGTACTTTGACGGTGCTTCTAACTCAAAGGGTCATGGTATTGGAGCAGTCCTCATCTCTCCCACGGAACATTACTATCCGGCGGCTGCCCAACTTCGTTTCAGTTGTACTAATAACACATCTGAGTATGAAGCATGCATAATGGGTTTGCATATGGCTCTAGACATGGACATCAAAGAATTGCTGGTGATCGGAGATTCAGATCTTTTGATACGCCAAAGGAAGGGTGAATGGGAAACTCGAGACCTTAAGCTGATCATGTACAAGCAGTGTATGGACGATCTTTGCCAAAAGTTCGATGTTCTAAAGTTTAGACATGTTCTCAGAATACATAATGAGCTGGCTGACGCATTGGCTACATTAGCCTCAATATTTATTCATCCTAATAAAGCCCATATTGATCCGTTAGAGATTCAGGTCCAAAGCCAACATGCATACTGCAATGTGATTGAAGAAGAAATTGACGGTCAACCGGGGTACTTTGAAGTCAAGAATTTCCTTCAAGATGGGACGTATCCTCCATCGGCGGAAAACAATCAAAAGAGAACCCTTCGATGACTGGCAAGTGGTTTCTTAGAGTGGCGGAGTGGTGTACAAAAGGACACCTGATCTGGGACTGTTAAGATGCGTGGATGCAACTGAAGCCACGAAAATTCTCAATGACATGCATTCGGGGATCTGTGGACCCCACATGAGCGGGCACGTGCTAGCTAAGAAAGTACTCAGAGCAGGATACTTCTGGCTCACCATGGAACATGATTGCATTACTTTTGTGCGAAAGTGTCATCAATGCCAAGTACACGGTAATTTGATACATTCACCCCCTTTAGAGTTGCACACAATGTCAGCCCATTGGCCTTTTACAGCATGGGGGATGGATGTTATCGGGCCAATTGAACCAAAAGCATCAAATGGACATAGATTCATTCTGGTTGCAATAGCTTACTTCACCAAATGGGTTGAGGCTGTGACTCTCAAATCCGTGACCAAGAAAGCCGTGGTGGATTTCGTTCATTCTAACATTATTTGTCGCTTTGTTATCCCAAGTACCATCATCACTGATAATGCGGCAAATCTGAACAGTTATTTAATGAATGACGTGTGTGAAAAATTCAAGGTCATGCATCGAAATTCCACACCTTACCGACCAAAAGCAAATGGTGCGGTCGAAGCAGCCAATAAGAATATCAAGAAGATCCTTAGGAAAATGATACAAGGATCTCGTGATTGGCATGAGAAGTTGTCTTTCGCTTTGCTTGGTTACCGCACAACTGTGCGTACTTCCATAGGTATATGGAACTGAAGCAGTCATACCCGCTGAAATTGAAATATCGTCTCTAAGGATCATTGTGGAAGTAGAAATTGAGGACACAAAATGGGTCAAAACCCGATTGGAACAGTTGTCATTCATTGATGAAAAGAGGCTCAATGCAGTTTGTCACGGTCAATTGTATCAGCAAAGAATGGCCCGAGCCTACAACAAGAAAGTGCGCATGCGCGACTTAAAAGAAGGGCAATTAGTCTTGAAAACAATCTTTCCTCATCAGGAAGAAGCTAAAGGAAAATTTGCTCCAAATTGGCAAGGGCCATACCTGGTAAAAAAAGTATTGCCAAATGGCGTCTTGTACCTTACAGATCCGGAAGGCAGGATAACTGAAATACCCGTCAATGCAGACGCGGTCAAGAGATACTACATTTGACTCCAAGATGGCTTTTCAAATCAGGATGAATGCAAGATTTTTGTTCTCATTTGCTATCCCAAATTGTATCCCTTATTAGCATTTTGAACATTGTACTTTCGAGACATATTCTTAATGGGAATCAATGTAATTGTACCAAAATGAAATAAAAACTGAAAAGCATCAAAAGAAAACCTGGGCATTTGCCTAGAGCTACGCCTGACCTGATTCCTCTCAAAAGAATACGTAGGCAACCATTTCGGTGCGGTCGCAACAAGAGAAAATTCCTCTTTTCCTGTCTTCTTTTATCCGTGCAAAGCTTGCCTCCACGCTTGCGGGATCTGTCAAGAAAATCAGAGACCTAAACTGGGGCAGAAGTGTTTTTTTTTTTTTTTTAAGAAAATAGACGAAATTCAATATTCCTCCCCATTTTCTTTGTGTTCGTAACAGTGAAAAGTTCATTCTTTCCTGTTTCGTATTGACACAAACTTGCCTCCAAGTTCGCGGCCAACATCAAAAGAAATTTAGATCCCCTTTTATGCTAAACTAGGGCAGAAGTTTGTTTTTATTTTATTTGTGAAATTAAATAAAAACAAACTTGTGTCATTTTTGTATCATCTATTCACATGTTTCATGAGATGTTTGGCATACCAGTCTCGAAGTCAAGGAAGAAAACAAAGCGCCCCAGTTTATTCTAAACAGTTAGTCGAGGGATGTTTTTGTTGTAAATTGAATTGAAGAAAAAAAAGGAAGAAAAGAAAAAAAAAGGGAGAAAAAAAAAAAAGAAGTCTTGCCGGTGAAAACCTGAGAAGGCGCCGCAAGACAAACGGTGAGGCAAAAGATTAAAGAGAGAGGCTAGTTGGCGAAAACCCGAAAGGGCGCTACTAGTCGACTTGAGAGTCACCTCAACTTGGTTATGGTTTGATATCTTCCGTGGATCAACTATGAACAAACAAGTGGCACTGGTCGGACGAGGTCATCCAAGATACATGTCATCATCATCAAGGCCATCAGTATATTGCCAGATAAGTTTTCCTTTTCAGAAAGACGTTCCCTGTCCAAACGACTTTCGCCCTTAAACTTTTTTTTATTCCATTTTTTACATCTTGCCTCACCATTAATTCCTCTCCCTTTCGGCGCTAACCTCCCATGAGCAACAAAAAAAACTGCAAAACTCTGTCTTTCAGGATTCAGGTTTAATTCCAGCGAGCAGGGCACACCCTCGACAATGGAAAAGTTCTCAGCAAGTCATGATCAACATTGATAATTGGAGCCCAGCACCGCACATAAGGCAGGAAGGACGACATACCAAAATTGTATCATGAAGAGTGGATATGTTTGGGAGAAGCTTTAGGCATTGTTCATCCCACAGTACTGTGAAGAATAGAACAAGAGTCACTAAGCTTATTTGCAAGATCCGAAACAGGGTGTATCCACGATGCAGAAAGTAAGTGTGACATTTGCTATGTTGCCAAGAAAGAGCTAGGACCACTTGAATTGGGGTAGTTGCGCCAGATATCAGACGGAACTCCATTCTCTCTTCGAGTCAATTCCCGCTAAAAGACAGCGTCATTTCTTTTCCATGTCAAGATCTGCTAAAAGATAGCGATCATTTCCTTTTCGAGTCAGTTCGCTCAAAGATAGCGTCATTTTCTTTCCATGTCAAGATCTGCTAAAAGATAGCGCTCTTTTCCTTTTCGAGTCAGTTTCGCTCAAAGATAGCATCATTTTCTTTCCATGTCAAGATCTGCTAAAAGATAGCGGTCGTTTCCCTTCCGAGTCAATTTATGCTAAAAGATAGCAACCATTTCCCTTTTGAGTCAGTTTCGCTAAAAGATAGCACCCATTTCCTTTCGAGTCAGTCCCGCTAAAAGATAGCGCTCATTTCCTTCCCATGTCAAGATCTCCTAAAAGATGGCGATCATTTCCTTTTCGAGTCAGTTTCTCTCAAAGATAGCGATAATTTTCTTTTGCGTCAGCTTCGCTAAAAGATAGCGATCATTTCTTTTTCGAGTCAGTTTCGCTCAAAGATAGCGTCATTTCCTTTCATGTCAAGATCTGCTAAAAGATAGCGATCACTTCCTTTTCGAGTCAGCCTCGCTCAAAGATAGCGTCCCTTCCTTTTCATATCAAGATCTCGCTAAAAGATAGTGATCATATCCTTTTCGAGTCAGTATCTCTCAAAGATAGTGTCATTTCCTTTCTATCTCAAGATCTGCTAAAAGATAGCGATCATTTTCTTTTCGAGTCAGTTTCGCTCAAAGATAGCGTCATGTCAAGATCTGCTAAAAGATAGCAATCATTTTTCTTTCAAGTCAGTTTTTCTAGAAGATAGCACTCACATTTAGTTCAAGTCATTTGCGCCCAAAGATAGCAACCACTTCCTTTTCAAGTTAGTCCTGCTCGAAGATGGCAACCATCCCCAGCTTCAAGTAAAGACCTGGTTGAAACATATGCGACCATTTAAAGTTTCAGATGGTGCTTGCCCATACAACGGGCGATGGAGTTGTCTTTCAAGCCAAGATTTACCTCAAGGAAGCATGAAGATTTAGGCTAGAGATTGTAATTTTACATTTTTTTCTTGTATTTCCATTCCTTGTAAAGCAACGACCACCAGCAAGCGACCAGTAATCAGCAACGACAGCCTTTGTGTGCCTAAGAGTGTCTAATATCAGCCCCAAGTGTGTCTAGAAGAGTCTCTAGTTTGTCTTAAGTAGTCTAGAGTGTCTAGGGTTGTCTTAGTGAGTCTAGGAAAATCTAGCGTCTGTTTGAATGCGGTAGTCCCAGCTGCCGCACGTGAGGAAGTACACTGACCTGATTCCTTAGTCGAAGGATATGTAGGTAACCTTGTTTTCGGTTAGAACCGAAATCCAAGGTACGGTCACCATTTTGAAAAGCATGCTCTCGGCTAGAACCGAAAAGCCAAAATTAGTTGTCGATTACTTCTTTGTCCGAAAACTCTTCGTGTTCCCGAATAAAGAGGGGCAACTGTAATCACCTAATTTTTACACGAATATAGACAAAATTGCCCAAAATAGTCGTATTAGATTCTTAGGACGTTTCGTCAATTTGTTTTATGGACTTCCAGTGTTTGTTCTAACTAAATTTGTCATTAATTAGGAAGTAAAATGTGAAAATTAACAAAAAAAATTATTATTACATGCGTAATTATAATTCTATATTTAGTTGTAATGTTGGTGTATGTTGATTAATTTAGTATCTAGTGCCCTTTAACTGGTCATTTGTAAAAAAATATAGCCCAAATTGTTGGTCCGTCAGCCCATTTCATTACCCGGCCCACTTGATAAATATATAAGCCAAACAAAACCCTTTCTCTCCCATTTCCCTCCCAGCCGCCGAGGCTCGGGAAACCCTGGCGAAATTCATACCCCACGCCGGAAATCGCCTTCCACGGCGGAGCCACCACTGCTCCGCCGCCGGATCACCACCTCCGGTGGCCGGAAAAATACAAAAAATATATCACTCGATTCCTTTCGAGCCCCTCTTTCCATTTCCGTCGTTAGTTTCTTCAAAATCTAAGCGGTTTACCGTAGATCGGAGGTCAAAGCTCGGTCAAACTTCAAATCGGGTAAGTTTTTGTTTCTTCTTCTTACCCTCACTCTTCTCATTATCTTCCCACATACCATTTCCCAAATACCCCATCCCTTTGCCCGTTTCCTTTTTTCTTTTCTCTTCCCGTTTCTTTTCTTCTTTTCTTTTCTTCTCCTTCTTATTTGTTTTCTGTTTCTGTTGATGTTATTGTTTGGGAGTTTTGTGGAGGTTTCGTTTGGAGAGGTTTGTTTCAATCTTGTTGAGGCAGTGGAGGAGACGAGGCAGTGGGGGTGGTATTATGATTGTTTTGAGGCTGTTAGGAACTGTTTTGGGGCAGGGGATGTTCGTTTGATTTCATTCCGATGCCGTTGAATTGAAAAATATACGGCGAGGTAGTGATGTCATAGGCGGGGCAGCGGCTGCGACATTTATGATGGCGAGGCAGCAGGGACGTTGAGGTAGCATTCTAATAGAAGTGGCAATAGCGAGGCAGCAGAGGAGGTTGTGATGCTTAGTTTAGGTGCGTTAGAGTCTGTTGAAGCTGAAACTGTCATGTTGGCTAGGTGAATAGGCAACGAGGTTGTTAACAGTGCTTCTCGTCACTTGATGCTGTGGGGTGGCGGAGATGCTGAAACATTGATGTCGATGTTTTGTTAAGGACAGTGGTCGTGGTGAAAGTTTGCCGCAGCGAGGTATTGCTAGGACGATTAAACCTTAACCTTTATGTCCCTATTTTCCTTTTGCAATTTCAGTTTGTTTTAGTTGTTAGTTAGCATTAGTCTTTGTATTGAAATCCTATAGAACATCATTGAGCCTATGAGATTCCTTGGTTTCAAACATGGTTCTGATCTCCCTGATCCAAGCATGAATATGTATGTATGTGTACACACATCAGTTAATAGTTTTGTATCGTTAACTTTCATAGAGTAGAAAGTGTATGTTTCTATTGTTATTTCAAGTAAGGATACTAAGTAATCTGACGTTTACGTTGTTCTTGTTAACATAGAATTAATTAGTGCCTGGTCTATTTTAATCTTAGTTTTGTTCTGGTCATCAAAACCTTTAGTTCTGGAGTTTGTTAGATATGTTTAGAATCTGGTGGTATTCCTAGTTTAGTTTAGTTAGTTTTTTGGGCTGATTTAGTTGGCTTAGTTTGTCCTAGTCCTCTAGTCAATATAATGAGTGTTTGGGTGTCCTTTTAAAGGACATTTTCTTGCACAATTTCAGCTTTTGGACAGCCAAGAGTTGCTGAAATAGTGTCCTTTTATAGCTGTTGTACTTGCTGAAAAATGAGACTAAAAACACTCAAGTGTAGGGGTGTGGGCTTGTACTTTTGTACAAGTCCACACCCCACCTTTTAGCCCCCACCTTTTAGCGATAAATAGATGCATTTACTACCCTCTTTAACATCCATCTACCTGCTGAAAATATACAACCACCTTGCTGAAATTTAGAGAAAAAGGGAGCAAAACACTTGATGAAAAATTAGTTCTTTTGAAGAAAAGATTTAAAACCAAAAGCCTTTATACTAAGGGTCTTTTGGGGGTATAAATCTACTAGTTTTAAGGGTTAAATAGAGGCAAAAAGGGCTGTTTTAGCTGCTGACTTTGGAAGTAAAAGTTGCTTTTTTGGCTTGCTATTTCATTTGCTTCTTACCTTGGGAATTGCTACATAAGGTAAATGCTTCCTTAATATTTTTTATGTCATGTATCTAGTTATGAAACAATTAATATCTCAGCATGTTCATGGCCTGAAACTTCCATTTTTATGAATGTTGTTAGTCCATCCCCTCTTTATGAATTGTTTTATGAATGTTGTTAGTCCATCCCCTCTTTATGAATTGTTGGTGTTAGGCCAAGTTAACAATTATTTGTAGCCAAAGAAGAACGTAAGTGCAAATAAATTAACACTGCCTTCCGGAACGAATAGGCTCTATATTTAGGACATTTGCTTAAAATCTGACAATTTTTTATAAACTGGTACGTTCTCGCAAATCTGGCCATTTTTGTAAACTGGTACGTTTCTGCAAATTTGGCCGTTTTTCACAAACTGGTACATTTCTGCAAATCTGGAAATTATGAAAAAATTTGGATAAAATGAGAAACCAAGGTTGAAAAAAAGACCATCTATGTAAAATTAAAGGTGTAGGCAATTTTAGGACCCATTGGACATTTATTTACAAAAGTGAACTTGAAAATAGCATTTGATTTATTTTCAAAAATATGCCATCCTTTTGTGAAGGTGGCCTTGCTTATTATGTAAATTTCTTTTTTTTTTAAAAAAAAAAAATTGGTCATTTAACAAGTTTTGACAATCAACCACTTTATGGGTATATAAATGTAACAACTTTGTAAAACAACTCATTTTCGCAAATAGTTTCAGCCCACTCCAACCCACTCTAACGGTAAGGCTTACTTATTGTGTTTTGACAAATAGCCACTTTCTTTAACAATTATTTTTGGAGTTAAATAGGTAAGCCCTTTGCAAAGTGGAAAATGCGTAATAAATTTATTTATTTATGTACTTATTATGAATTAAAGCGTAAATTCGTCGAGTCCTTTGTGAGGTTGGATAAGAATAACGACTTTAATTTTCCCTAAATCAAAGTATTAAATTAAAATTAACGGTATTAATATAATAATCATATTTAATAAATTATGCATTGTTAAAAGTACATGAGCCTCTCATGCTTGCATATTGGGCTGGAAATCATGTTTTTGGCTACACAGTGATAACAAGTCAAGGTACTGCGAGATTGTGATATATACGGTATGTTTCTACTTTCAAGCGTTTGACCAAGTTAATTTGGGTGACGAAGATAGGAAGTCATGTGAGGTTGTTTAACTATAAGATTATAACAGCAGTCTTTCCTTCCATGCCTTATAGAGAAGTATTTAACTTATATATACCGATAGAGCAAATCTTGACATAATAGTGTGTTATTATCTCTCATAGTGGATTGCCGCCTTAGCTTACAAGTTACTCCTAAATTCGCTTATTATAATAAGGAAAAATTATGCTGCATGAATAATGCTAGATCAATTTAATAAAAAATAGTCAAGTTTTTACGTATTTGATACATATTTTATATATAATATTATATATAATATACATAATATGTGCATAATTTATACATCGTGACTAAAGCTGCTATGGAAGGTTCTTACATCTGCATGCAATGGAAGGAATTTGACGAAAATTAAGGTAACCTAACACCTATGCCCAAACGTAGGTTCTCAGGTTGGGAATAAACCTGACGACAACATAGTCAAATATGAAGTTGAAAACTTGCACTAAAGGAGATAATCGCTAGTCCGATCGTCAATTCGTCGGTCGATTTTTGGGAAATCACGAGTCAAATTTCCACTTTGTCCACATTCATATCCCAATATTTAGGGACATATTTTAGAACAAAGGAGATTGTATCTAAACTTTTATCACTTGTACATTGCTAGTAATTTCATATTCCTTCTCATTTTACTTTATAGGTTATCAATGGCGGAGGCGCTTTTTTGGTAATGGATTCATAAAGCTTTCTCGTAGATGTATATAGGTATATAAAATGTAAAAAATTACTAAAAATTTCAATAAATATGTGAATACATGATTTTACAAGGATGACAAGTTCAGTATAAAGAACCTCTTAAAAGGACGAACACATCAAATCCACTTTGTAAGTACATATCCGTCTGTTAGATCAACACGATAATAGTATAATTTTGTGTAAATAGCAGGTGCATAAATTATTTTCGGACCCAAGAATTGCATGGTAGACAGTAGGTAAGGCCTTGGATTGCATGGCCAGTTTTTCTTGCATGTGCGTGTTGAAAATCTAGCCTTCTTCATCGCGGGGATCCCGGAGACCGCAGTCCATTATTCAACAGCAAATCTTGTTTATTGACTTGTGCATTCTGATTATGAGAATCTAGCAAAGATATTTTTAAGTATTAAGTACCTCACACACTATTATTTGAGATAGAATCACTCTATACTTTTCTCTCATAGGTTGGTGGGCGCCGTTTTGACGAAAATTTTTATTTATATACACCTATAAAATAAAATAAAAATTATTTGGTCATGTTGATTATCCCTATTTGTATTTTGTATATATGTTTATTGTTCTGAATTTTCTGATTTATTCATTGAGGTTTATATTTTCATAGTACCCAGTTAATTCAATCTTAAACAAACTAGTTAATCGTAATAGTTTTGTTAACACACAACTAGTATGACTAGCGTCTGCCATTCTGGATCGTTTGATCTGTGAAAAAGTTATAGTGAGATTATAATAATAAGAAGAAAAATTTATTTTATATATATGACTAGTGAGATTAATAGGGTTAATTTCACTAGTGGTCACTGAACTATTATTTCATTACCACAAAGTCACTTTCGTTTCATTTTTTACCCAAAAGTCACTCGATTTTGCTCCGGTCTACAACAAAGTCACTCAAGCTGGATTTTATATAAAACTTGCCGGAAAAATGAGGTGGCATCATTAATTAAAAATAATTTTTTAAATTAGTTTTTCATCTATTAATCTAATTCCTTAACCCATTATTCTTGTTCTGCCCAACCCAAACATATTTCACTACGTCATCGTCGTGCATAAACATTTCATTCCGATGTCATTTCTCTTTGCTTTTGTTTCGTATTGAATTAAAGTGTCATGCACGTCATTTTTTAAGGTTTTAAATCTGTGTGTCAATTATTTTTAATGCAGTAAGCAAAAGCAAGGACATACCTATAAATTAGAGTGTCATATCTTACATGAAGATATACAAATAACTATTTTATCAGTGAAAATTTTGAAATTTGATAAATATTATCTACCATATAATCGCTGGGGTACCAAGGAAAAATCGAATAGCCCAAAAAATCGAAAGAAAAAAAAAATCCAAGAAAAATCAAAAATAAAAATTCAACTTTGTTTGGTATCAGCTTGTTTGGATGGTTGTTATCAATTGTACCATATCGTACTGTTACTGTAAAATAATATTTGCATTAATTGTTACTTTAAAATTGTATTGTATCGTATCGCTAGTCCGTCGTAACATAACGATGAAGAGCCCATTTTATGTAACGACCAATTTGGTGTGATCGCGTCGCTACCGTGTCTTTTTTTTTTCTCTCTTATTCCCCTTAATATATTACTCCTACCATTTATCTTAACTTTTTTTATCATTGACTCTATCCCGTATCTTATTATTTTCTTGGCAATATTGTAAATTCATTCTTCATTTACTAGTATGTTAATAACTGCAAACAATATAATCTATCAAAATGTTGAACTCAACAAAACATAAAGTACAATACAATAGATACATTATGAAACTATATACATAACAACAGTCCAAACGAGTTGTTATTTTGGTTTTAAAATTTAAAAAAATCGACATAACTAGTTTGATTTCATAAATGAAAAACTGAACTAAACCGATTTAAGCTCGTTCGTTATTCATTCCCCGTTCCTTATTTCCCCTTTTTGCATAACCAATTGGCCTAACGTTATTCAATTTGATTAACTAATTAATTCAATACGAAACAGAAGCAAAGAGAAATGACATCGGTATGAAATATTTATGCACGATGATGACGTAGTAAAATGTGTTTGGGTTGGGTAGAATAAGAATAATGGGTTAAAGAATTAGATTAATAGATAAAAAATTAGTTAAGAAAATTATTTTTAATTAATGATGCCACATCATTTTTCCGGCAAGTTTTAAACAAAATCCGGCTTGAGTGACTTTGTTGTAGATCGGAGCAAAGTTGAGTGACTTTTGGGTAACAAATGAAACAAAAGCGACTTTGAGGTAATGAAACAATAGTTCAGTGAGCACCGGTAAAATTAACTCAGATTAATATTTCAGTGACCACCGGTGAAATTAACCCAGATTAATATATCAGTTGATGTTGGTTCGCTGGTTTCATTAATTAAACTAAGGAGCTATATGAAACTTTACAAACGGAGATACATTGGATAATCAAATAAACACTCCTAATCATATGACATGCAATACAGTCTTTAATAGTATTAATAATTACTTAACCACTGTTACTAGATGTCCGATGAAATAACACACATGTTAGCATTACCATAGTTGTAAAGAAAATTCAGTTGAAAGTTTCATCTTTATATTTTATATCTTTCTTTTTGTAGAGAGACACACCAAGATTAATGATGAACTGCATTTTATTGACAATTAACCATTTCTGTCAGTAAATAGTCAGCTTAATAATCTATTATCAATGGAAGGATCCTATCTAAAACCAATTAATTAATGGGGCAATACAAATAAAAGATATTCCATTCTAGAAGATGAAGGCATGACATCTGATAAACTAGAATTGAGGAAGTAGATAATAAGAACAGCTTTAATTTGAACGAGTCGAGATAGTATTCTTTTTCTTTTTATGACTACCTTTAGGAGGAAGTCTACAAGAAATAAAATAGATTATCCTAGTTTTTCTTGTCTAATTTAGACTATCATTTTGTAATTACACAGTCAAATTTATAATCTACTGTCAACGGAATTTTGCTGACTAACTAAAACCAATTTGAGGGGTTAGGAAGAACTTTAGAAGATGAAGGCAAGCTTCATAATAGAATCACATTTAAAATAATTTCAGAGTGGACAAATGGAACCAAAACAAAATTCTAGCCCCTGGCAAGTAAATGATGAGAAAAAGACACACACACACACAAAAAAAGGGAATTCAGAAAAGTCAACTAAACAATACAAGAAAGAAAATAATAAAGAAAGAAGAGAAGATGAAGAAGTACGGCAACCAAATACCATGTAATTAATAGAAGAATAAACTCCATCAAATCTTAACATCGCATATAATTTTAGAAAAATAAAAATAAAAAGTGCGTCTGATATATATATATTTTTAAATACGTTTAATTTTCAAGATTTAGCTCAAGCAACATGCACTTTGCCGACAACATAGTTTTGGTTGATGAGATTAGGTGCAGGGTTAATAAGAAGCTGGAGGTATGTGAAGGCAGACTATAGAGTCTAAAGGTTTCAGGTTGAGCAGAACGAAGACGAAATATATGGAGTGCAAGTTCAGTGATGCATCTCAGGGATCAGGTGTGGAAGTGATACTTGATACACAAGTCATCCCAAGAAAGGAAATTTCAAGTATCTTGGGTTATCCAAGGTAATGGAGAAATTGACGATGATGTCACACATAAGGTAGGGACTGATTGAATGAAGTGGAAGCTCGCTTCTGGCGTCCTATGCGATAAGAAAGTGTCACCAAGACTTAAATGTAAGTTTTATAAAGTAGTCGTTAGACCAGTGTTGTTGTATGAAGCGGAGTGTTGGCCTGTAAAGGCCATCCACGTTCAGAAGATGGACATAACAGAGATGAGGACACTTAGATGGATATGTGGGCACACTAGGATTGATGGGATCAAGAACGAACCCATATGCGATAAGGTGGGAGTGGCTGCAATGGTCGGTAAGATGCGAGAAACGAGGGTGAGGTGGTTTGGACATGTGAAGAGGATGATCACAGATGCGCCGGTGAGGAGGTGCGACGGGTTGGTTGTGCTGACTCTTTGGAGAGGTAGTGGTAGACCAAAGAAAAATTGGGGTGAGGTGATTAGACATGACATAGTTCACCTTCATATTACCAAGCATGACCCTAGATAGGAAATAATGGAGGTTGAAGATTATGGTAGATAGATAGATAGGTAGATAGGTAGATAGATAAGAGTTGAACGATTTTTCTGTATATTCTTTTTCCAGCTTACTATTCGTTTTTATTTGCTATTGGTGTTTTCTGTTTATCTTGGGCATGCTTGAGTGTTCCTGTCAATATTTCTTTTATTTTGATATTGTTATCTTGCTTCTCTCAATATATTTTCTAAATGACTTTATTTAGCTGAGGGTCTATCGGAAACAGTCTCTCCACCTAGGTGCGTACATCTTGCTCTCCCCAAACCCACATTGGTAGGATATAATTAGGTATGTTGGTTTGATTTGGTTAGTGATGATATGATAGTCGTGATTTTAATTTTTACTGTCTCCAATTTTCTTTTTCTTTTTCTTTTTAATCATTTTTCATGTGATAACAAAAAAGTTCTGATTTTTATATACGAACAATACATACAACTATAGGTGTCATTCGCGAAAAGTGGAATATGCAATAAAGCAAATAAGATGCTAGAACGGTTTAAAGTCCATCAAAATATTATAGAATTTAAAATTCTTCAGAAAACGTGATTATAATTTAAAAATAAGATAACTTACCTATTTCAACAATAAAATGGTACAAAAAAAATTATACCTTGAAGATATATAAATTAACCTCATAAGTTAAAGTATATTACAATGGAAGATCTAAAAATGAGAAATAGGGTAACCAACAACAAATCCGACACGACTATCTCGTGAATCGGACGGCGTTGTCACACACACTCCTTTGACCTGATCAGTTCAATATGACCCATTGGCCCCCACTCACTACTTGTCCCCACCCCAAAGAAAAGGTCAATGACCCCCTTTGTTTAGGACCAGAATAATTGATAAAGCTACATATTCTTCTCCTTTCGCAATACTCGAGAAAGAAAAATATAAAGGTAACTCCAACTATTCCAGAATCCAAGACTTCCAAAGATTAAAGTGGTACTCTCTCCGTCCCAAAATGAGTGTCTGATTTGACTGACACAGAATTTAAGAAAATAAAAAAGATTTTTAAATTCTGTATTTTAAAATAAAAGGTTTGTGTAATGTGGGCCAGATTCTTTAAATCTTGTGGTCCAAAACAAATCGAGTTGCCATAAAAGGAAAGGTGCACTCATTCTGGGACAAACAAAAAAGTAAAGATAGACACTTAATTTGGAACGAAGGAGTAGTAATTTACAGGTAAAATTATGGGATGTGGATTCTTCTTACAAACTGTGGTAATGGCATGATCAAAGTTTTATTGTTCGATTATCCAATTTTTGGTGTGGATTAGACCAGTTATTCTCCACTTCTTTGAATAATATTTGGGCACCTAATAAAATTATACAACCAAATTAAAAAATTATCAACTTCTAAAGTAAAATATACAAACATACTCCGGTAAATCCCATTTTTGGGAGGTGTTTAATTGAGCACTGTGTTTAATAAGAAAAGATACTCCTAATACTTTTCTAACATTCTAAAAAGAAAATGCATTACATAAACTGAAACATGGATAATAAATAATCTTGTATTACCTATAACAGTGGTATTCAAATCTCGCTTTTGTCCTTGCAAATATTCTTAGTTATATTACCTTTAACATGAATATTTATGGTAAAACTTAGAAGATCAATATAAACCTAGAAAATTCTTGTAGAGTCACATTCTTGTATTCAAATTATAACCAAATTACTACTCCCTCTGTTTCAATTTATGTGACAACATTTTCTTATTAGTTTGTTCCAAAAAGAATGACAGCATTCTAAATTTATTAACAATTTAATTTTAAAATTACAGTTTTGCCATTAATGAAATGATTTACAACCACACAAACATTTATGTTTTATTTTAGATCATAAGTTTTAAAAGTCTTTTTTTATTTCTTAAACGTCGTGCCGAATCAAACTATGACACATAAAGTGGAACAGAGATAATAATCACTATGTGTACAATGCTACTATCTCTTTAAAAAAGTAAAAAAGAAAAAGCACCCATAGTAAACGCCAAAGCAATGTATAAGTGTCCGATCGTATTCGCACCTAAATTTGACGAGGCACAAGTTTAGATTAGAGTAACAGGTAAGTCACCTACTGTTTACTTTAACACAACTTTCTCTCTTTCAACTTCCTTCTTTTTATAACCTCAACCAAATCCATCACTTTGACTCTTTATCAACTCTCTCTTTCTCTATCTTTTCCTATCCCATATTTCAATTAATGTTCCCATTTTCCAAAACTACTCTACTTGTTTTCACTTGTCAAAATTAGCTATCATGGCTGTAGAACTCATGATGGATTACACAAACTCTAGGAATTGTACCTACGTGACGAAATTAGAAGAAAAATCAGTAGTTCAAGAAGCTGCTTCTGGTCTTGAAAGTGTTGAGAAACTCATCAGATTATTGTCTCAAACTCAGTCGCAACAAATACAACAGCAAAACAAATCATCCCCTATGGAAATTGAAAAGGTGGCTGATGCAGCTGTTACAAAATTCAAGAAAGTGATTTCATTACTAGATAGAAATAGGACAGGCCATGCTAGATTCAGAAAAGCACCTGTGATTCAACAAAATTATGTTGATACTAAAGTTTACTCTCCTACTCCAATTCAACAAGTACCTTTAATTTCGTATGAACATTATAATTCACAACAAGTACTCCCTATGGTACCAAAGACAATTAGTTTTACGTATTCTCCAGAGATGTCACGTACAAATTCGTTCAATATTTCAACGGTAACAGGAGAAACAGAGAGCAAGCAACAACATTCATCATCTTCAGCTTTCCAAATTACAAATCTTAGCTCTCAAGTTTCTAATTCTGCTGGAAAGCCTCCTTTATCTTCTTCTTCACTGAAAAGAAAGTGCAGTTTATCGGAAAATGCTGTTTCTGGCAAGTGCAGTGGATCCTCTGGCCGATGCCATTGTTCCAAGAGAAGGTAATTAAGTTCAAGTTTTCGTCATTTTTAGCTTTAGTCTACTATAATTATGTTAATTTATCCGTCCGTATAATTATGTTAATTTTTCCGTCCGTAAAAAGTGAAATTAGTAATAATCTGAACAAAATAAGATAATGCTATTTGATACGACATGTTAAAATGCACTTAAGTTACTTATTATAACATGTTACTTGCTACAAACTACTAAGTTTTTAGTCTAGTAAGGCAGCATAATTATGTTTATGGTAAGAAGTGGATCTAGAGTGTAACGTTTCAACTGATCTTGCTACCTTTGAATATAAATAAATTTAGAATATAATAAATTTTATTGATTTTAGATTCTGGATTCACCAATTTTTTATGATTACTGAAATGAATATTTAACTTATTTTCACAGGAAGTTAAGGCTTAAGAGGGTAGTGAGAGTTCCAGCAATAAGCATGAAAATGGCAGATATCCCACCAGATGATTACTCATGGAGGAAATATGGTCAAAAGCCAATCAAAGGATCTCCCCATCCAAGGTTGGAAAGCAAATCCATGAATATCTTCTTTGTATTTCTTCAATAAAATTTTATGTACTTTTAGAATCTAAAACATTTTTTTAATCTATGACAGGGGATACTACAAGTGTAGTAGTGTAAGAGGATGTCCAGCACGTAAACATGTCGAGAGAGCTTTGGATGATCCAACTATGCTGATTGTTACATATGAAGGCGAGCATAATCATTCTCTGCTTTCTGTTGCAGAAACAAGTAGTCTTATTTTAGAGTCTTCTTAGTTAATTGAACAAATGGTAGTGAATCCAAAATGGTATAGAGCTTTATTTAATTTGCCCTGCAAAGAAGGGTTCCGATCAATGTAAACTTGGTACTACTTTGTAAGGCTAGCTAGTTGAGTCTGTTGAGTTTTCAGTTCTATCTCAAAGGAGATTAAGGATCGTAATTAAGTTTTTTTTCTTTATTAATTTCTTGTTACTTCCGTTTCTGTTATGTTTTGTGAATATCGAAGCGAAACCTACTTATTAGAGTAATTTGAATTCGCGCCAAATAAAGTCCGCTAAAGAAAAAATGCTCCTTACTAAGAGTTCCTCAATTTTCAAGACTGAAACTGAAATTTCTGATAAAAATAGATGAATCACATTCATTCCAACACCATCTTTAGTGTTGGTGCCACATTTTCTACTTTTTATCTCTCTTAACAATCTCGGTGGAGGAGAAAATGGATTCGGTGAGGTTGAATAATTCAAAGAAGTAGATGCGATTGTTTCTTTATTTTATTAGTACTTGTAACTCGGTTGCTTTTGTCTTTGGATGCCTAACTTGCCCTTTTTTTTATTGATCAAATAGAGAGACAATGAGACATCATCTCATGGAGTAGCTATAGCTTTTTGTTTCTTTTTAATTGATGTTATTATCATTATTTTCTTTCGATAGTCTAAATGGTTGATAAAAAGTAAAAGCAAGAAAGTGACTTGGTCAAAAATGATGATGCCGTAGTGGAACTGCATACTTGTTGATCTATATGGTTACTTTGGAAGTTTGGATGTCGTATTTGGGACTGTTGACTGACAAAAGAGAAACGACTTGAGAGATAATAATGGAATAAAGGGAAGAGGGTAAGAAAGTAGTTGGGAAAATAGGACGGCAAATTTACTTTTCTACTTACCATACTAATGACAAATATAAAAGGGAGGAGAAACGTAAATGCAAAATTGTTTATGTTTGCTTTGGAACAGGTGGATATGTAATATTGGAGGAGTATGATTTCATCTACTCCACTACATTCAGTTTCCAACTATACATACGTATATATGCACGTACATTCATATACAGTATATAAGTTTAATCTTCACCTATGCTTAAAAATGTTAACTAAGAGAACAATGAATCGACGAACATTAATATTAAGGAAATTTAAGAAAGACATTTCGACTAATTTTCAAGCAAAACAACATATACTTGAAATTTCTAGATCCATTGTTGCTTCAAAATTGGATTTGAGGCAAAAACGGTTGGCTATAGTTCTAGAAATTAGACAGAAGTATATGGAAGTTAATGGTTGGTGTGAAAAGTCTTGAACCCCACGCATAGGAGGATATATAGATGGAAATCAATTATGTTTTGGTTCACAAGTCAAAGAAGAGCAGATGGGGTGATTGAAGACTCGAGTTATTATGGTTCAAAGTATGGGGACCTACCTTTGTGTTTCTGCATGCTGGCCTCTTTTTTCTCTTTGCTGAACGTCAAACCTGCAGATATACTATCATGCATGGAATCGTAGAGTATGGATGCATCCATCATTGTCAACCTTCGTGTGGTCATTTTGTGGTCTTATTTTATGGCCTTCTTTCGTTGTTTTCCCCCAACGGCACGCCATAAAGTTTGACACTCTTCCGCACGAACAAGTATAAACTTAAAAATACACCAGTAAAATTATTTTACTATGAATCCATACTAACTTACGGCGTCAAGTATTCCCTGGGTTATGGGTGTCAAACGGGTAAGGGTCTACCCGTTAAAATCCGGACCCAGACTCATTAAAATCCGACCCCATCCGGACCCGCAAAAACTCGGATCCGGACCCGTAAACCCCCTAAAATACCCCCTACCCGAACGAGTTTTTTTTTCTTAACGAATATCCGTATCCGTTAAGACCCGTCAAAATTATGGGGTATTACTGGATATACCCGTATCTGTATCCGTTAAAATAAACTGAGTGTTAAAATTTGTATGTGTAGAGAAAGGTATACACAAGTTTTTCATTAATGGTTTAATTCGTTTTGTGTCCATATTATTACTAGTGAAATATGTTCAAGAGAAACAAGTTTAGCCATTTAATAAAAAAAGAAACTTGATATTCCATAACAAATCAATAATTTGAATATATATTACTCAAATATGGTATAGAACCTCAACTATTAACTTCGATATATACCTCAAATAGGTGATACCCGTCACTCTTTTGAGTAATAATGTTTTGGATGTTCTAGTTTGTTTACTAGACTGGATTAGATCGGAGCGAAGAAACCAAGGAATTGAAGATTCACTAGAACAAGATGATAACCTTGAAGAAATTCTGTTAAGTGATCAAGCACTATCAATGACACCTACACTGGAGCATGAGGAAAATGACATGGAAGAAATTACACAAAGAAATAGGCATATTTAAATTTGTAATTTGAATTTTCACTATCTAGTTTTGATGTTGCACTTTTCAAATTTAGAAGTTTAATGTTCAATACTTTAATAGTTCAAGTATCTTAAATAAAGTATTTCAGTTTTTCGTATCATTCATCTTTTTGTTAAGTATTTAAAATAATATTATTCAAAAAAATTAAAACCCAGACTCAAACCCGATTTTTTAAGACCCGAACTCGCACGGTTTTTTTTTTCCTACCCAAAACCCGGACCCGTTAAGAACTTGTAATTTAAACCCGTACCCGGAACCTGCGGGGTTACAATTTTACAACCCGAACTCGGACCCGTATACCCGTTTGACACCCATACCCTGGGTACATGTTATCTCCCACCAACACAATATTATTAATATCTAGTTACTTAAACAATAAAGTAAATATGTGTAACAATCTAAATACACTAATGGCTAATTACTAGTGTAAATCGGTGGATGAGCTAGATCTAACTTAATAATTTAAATTAAGAAGTTGAGTTGAGTTTAACTTTAAAACATGTGACATGTAATCCGCATGCAATCCAACCTAAGATTATTATCTTCCCTAAAGAAGATCAAAGAAAAGAAATTGTTCTCTGAGAGGAAATATATAAGATTAAAAATTGAGACTATATAATACTCCTATTAAGTTTCAACAGTCAACATAAACTTCGAACATTGCCGTTCACAATCGCTTTAATGGATTTTCTAAGTGTTTTATATTTCGGTGGACCACTGATTCTCTAGTAAAGTTTGGAGCCTTGGACTAGAAAAGTAATCCGTGTAGCAAGTCAATATTCTGGTTATTTCTGTTTGAATTGTTTTAAATTTGTATTTTACATAAGCCGCCAGGATAAGGAATATCCTTGCATACAAGTTTGCTTGGTCTTACTCTTTGGAGACTTGTCTTTCATTTCATGTCGTCTTCAAATATTTTCTATCCTCACATTGCAACTCATGCTATTTTTCTTCACGGACTTGCATAATTCATTCAAATATTTAGCAACATTTTCTTCAGAAATCAGATTTTTGTCTCAATCCATTTAAAACTTTCTAGATTTATTGTAATAACGTATATCAAATGCAAAGAGATATTCAAGTGTTGAACGTTTTGGTCTAAATGTTATGAATCTAAATAATGAAGGAAACCCGTTTACTACGTCGGAAAGAACTATCACTAAAATGCACAATAAGAACTATTATGATAATATATGTCTACGCCCTATTTTTACATCAAATTAATTGATACAGTACATAATATGTGTTTGAACATGGTTCAGTCGCTTAATCATAGTATAAGTTGCATCGACCAAAAATTGGGATGGAAGGAATAGCGTGTACCTATTTAGGTCCACCGTCAATTTAGTAAAAATTTCACACACATACCATTTTTGTCTGTTGTCTTTGGTTTGAGGCCACTTTTTTTTATTGATTTTGCATGAAATACCAATTTTTGAAACTTCAATCCTTGTGGGCTGATTTCACACAAGAGTTGAAGTTCAACTTCAGTCTACAACAATTGAAGTTTATGTATTATATGCCTAAAAGTTCAGCCTACGAGGTTTTACGCATTAGTAGAAGTTAAACGGATGATTTGCATGGATAGGTTACCTTTTGCATTTTTTTTAAGTTTTAACATCCTCATTTAAATTTGTGCGATAATAGCCTTATTTTTCAAGTTTTAGCGGATGCGATATGAATTGTGAACAATCTTGTCAAATATTTTGATGGATCCGACAAAAATTCATTTTTTCAAGCTTGATGAATCATTAAAACTTGGGGTCAATGCTAAAATTTTACAAGTTTTGTTGGATCCGTAAGAAGACTTAAACGCCACCCAACGGGCTTGGTAAAATTGGTGCATGTAACCACTTTTGGGTGTGCTATTACAATTCCAACAACTTTTGGGCACATTTTTGTAAAGATTAGTTGTTTCAAATGGATAATTTACAAAACTATGACACCTTAGATGATGATTTGCTTTATTGATCTTGCTTAAAGTGGTTTTACAAGAATGATCTTACTAATTTTAAGTAAGTGCTCCTTCGGGGGCAACACTTCAAGTTTTAAACTTGACCAGTGCACCTACGAGGTAGCATTTCAAGTATAAAATGACAAGTGCTGCAACGACCTTTTATCTCTGTCAACTTTCTTCCCAGATAATTTGAAATTTATATTTGAAGTGTTTTCCCCGAAGGAACACTTGTAAATTTATAATGTGAAGTGTTGCCTAACAAGGCTATTTGCTAAACTATTCTTAAATGAGGACAAAAAACCATAACCAAGTATAAGGGGTATATATAGCGAAATTTTTTTGTTTCAAATCCAAATTGCCTATCTGCCGACCATTGAGTTGAAGCTCAAGCTAAAATAAGTCAAACTTTAGCCCTTTTAATCTAAAATTGAAATCTATTACCTTTACTGATTTATGATACTAGCCGATTGCCTAGACTTTCATTCAAAAATTTGAGGCAAATCACCATAAAAAACTACAGTAAAATTTAAATACTTCTCCCACTGAGACTACAACATAAAATACTAGCTGCCCCAGTGCTACTCAGTAAAAATTTAAGGTTCATAATTGGGGAGAACTGCAAACCTATAACACTATAGGCAGTGGTTTGCCTTTTTGACCCGTAAACAGTGATTTTACAAGAATGACCTCTACCAACTTTAATGAATAAATTCTGAACAGAAATATCTCTTATAATGACGCTGGCATCCCCGCCCTTCCTTTCTCGTAAGTGCTTTCTCTTGCATAGGCAGCAATTGACAACTTTTGACTTTGACCCTTTCTAGCATATGCTACACTTGCTCTTTAATTCATTCTCACATTCTTCTAGATAACTTGAAATGTTGTCTAGGAAGCACTTGCCCCTTCAAACTATTCCTACATTTTCACAAGCAACAATTTCCCTTTAATTTTTTTTCAAAGAAATAGTATTTGTTGATTTATAACTTGAAGTGTTGCTCGAAATGACATTGAGACTATTTTGCTAAAATATTCTTAAGTAGGAACAAAAAGGCAGCACCAAGAATTTGTAAGCCACCAATTTGAAATTCTTTGTCATAATTGGGTAAAAATTTAGCTCAGTAGCCTGTTTGCGCCGCGCTAAATGAACACTGGCCAGCGGTGCAAAATTATTTGAAGACTAGTCTAGACAAGTTAAGTTAGTTCAAAGTCCCATAATAAAATAATAAGATCACTTAAACACTAATACCAGTATAAAATACTGAGACCGATCTGGGGTATTGGCCATGCTAATGGAGTGTAAGTGCACGCTAATCTTTGGCTATTCCTCAATTAATTTTGAAACATAGATAATTCTCAAGAATTGGTTATGAAACCCAAGAGAATTGGACCGAGGGTTGAATCAAGGTTAGCCTATATTCCTCCATCACCCCCTGTGCTAAACCTGTTTCCCGTCGCTTCCATGGCGACCGAAACCTTAAACCTCAACTTCGAACAACAGGAAGAAGACAGTCTTTGTTCTACTCCTTTAGAAGAGAAGGATCTTGAAGAAACACACTCCTTAAATCGTCCAAATGGGTACTTAAAAGGAGAGTCAAGAATAGAAAGAGCATGGTCTCATTGGAAAAAACTAGGAGAGCCAAAACTAATAGTAGCACCAATGGTTGATAATTCGGAACTGCCGTTCCGTTTACTTTGTCGAAAATATGGTGCTACTGCTGCTTATACTCCTATGCTTCACTCCCGTCTTTTCTCTGAAGACCAAAAATATCGCTCCGTTGAATTTACTACCTGCAAGGTACTTAAGATTAAATGTGTGTGAACAAATCAGAGTCACTCTTTTTAGACTTTTTAGGACGAACTAAAAAGGACAATTTAGTTGAATTTAGTCAACTTTTGTATACCTCCGTCTCAATTTATGTGAAGGTGGTTGAGTAAGCACGGAGTTTCAAATAAAGGTTTAAAGGCCATTATTACTAAATATAGAAATAGATGGTTCTGTTTGGGCCGGTAAGAAAAAAGGAAAGACTTTCATATGAAATGGGATGGAGGGAGTGATTTATTAAGTTCTTCGGGTCATGCTTTATACACACATTCTTATATCTTTCATAGTATTGCATTTAGCTAATTCTACATTGTTTTATATAGGAGGATCGCCCACTTTTTGTTCAATTTTGTGCAAACAATCCAGATACTTTGTTGGAAGCAGCTCGAAAAGTTGAGCCTTTTTGTGACTATGTGGACATCAACTTTGGGTAACCTCCTTTTTTTCGATGTCTCCTAATCAAAATGCTTAGGTTTTTCTTGTATATTATGCTCATCAAGCTAGTCTAAACGTGTTATTGGTTCCAATGATAACTTTGTGTCCTCAATCCGGTAGCTTTAGCTTCCGAGCTTTGAGTTTTAACGATCATATAAAGTAATACATGTAGAGTTGTCATAGTTCTCTTTTAATGGAAATTACACTACACTGAGTCACCGCTACAACATTGGATATGTTTTCATATGATGTTAAAATTCAAGCAAAATTTTGATTTTTCTCTGGGATTTCGTGATCATTTGTTTTATGCAACTTCTGGTGCTGTTGAAGCGTTGTTGCACTTGAGGAATTTCATTCTTCATCGTACGCTCTATTTGTAGCAGAAGTTTATTGAGACAAAGTTATCGACCATTTAGCGATAATCGAAATTGCACTAACATGAATGCAATCTCACTGCTCCTTGATTCCACTCTAGGGAAGAAAAAAGTTACATATGGAATAAGTAAGATACGTTCATTCATACATACATCTATTTACTCGATCATACATCCACCCTAGAATGAAGAATCTGCGGCTGGAGTACTTTTTATGAACTCTTACTATGATTTGATTAGATTAGGTGGGTCTGACGGTGTGTTTTGGTTTCAGAAAAATCCATTTTTGACCCACATAAAACATCGGTGGTTTGGCTATTACTCCATTCTTTCTCAAACTGTCCCCAGATCCAATCCTAACTGCCAATTACCATGTACATAGAAGGCATTGGAAGCAAACGAAGAATAGGAATGAAAATAGTTAGCACCCTCCCAGAATTATCTAACAGTAAGAAGCAAAGACGATCTTCACCTTAACCATGCAAATCAGTTGGTAACATTCAAATTCTTATTTGATGGATTTTGGTAAGTTTTCCACTGTGTGTTGTTCATAGTGGGATTAGAAGTTGAACTAAGAAAAGAGGAAAACTTCAGTACCTAGAATTATAAACCATATATAAGCATCATATGATCGAGTCTAGAAGCTCTAACGCACTAGCAGAAATCTGATTTGCAACTTGTATAAATCAAAATGAAGTCTAAATTAGTTCCGAAAACAATGGAACAAGTTCCGATGCATGAGTAGTAGACTGACTTAAACTAGCTCTATGTTTTCTTTTTCAACTTGTGTATTGATTTCATTGCTTGCCTTATGTTGTGGTGAAGGACATCTGGTGTAATGGGTAGGAATAGAGCAGTTTTTCCTCCAAATCAGAATTTTAAAGTTTAATATTTTATTTTACTTGTGGTTTTATTTTTTTTCCTGCATTTCCTTCTAAACTGATGCATGAGCTTCAGTTTTTTTGGCTTATTTACTGGATTATCTGTGCAGATCATTCTCCATCTTCTTTTGTATTTGCTCAGTTTTAAAATAGTACTTGCTATGCAGGTGTCCTCAGCGGATTGCAAAACGCGGGAATTATGGAGCTTTCCTCATGGATAATCTCCCTCTTGTCAAATCTCTTGTAGAAAAGTTGGCCAACAATCTTAATGTTCCAGTCTCGTGCAAAATCCGAATTTTTCCTAATTTGCAAGATACTCTTAGTTATGCGAAGATGTTGGAGGACGCTGGTTGTTCTCTTCTAGCGGTGCATGGACGAACAAGGGATGAAAAGGATGGGAAGAAAATTAGAGCCAATTGGGAGGCCATCAAGGCTGTTAGAAATGCTGTTAGAATTCCTGTCCTAGCCAATGGTAATATAAGGCATATTGATGACGTAGACAGCTGCTTGAAAGAGACTGGTGCCGACGGGGTACTTTCAGCTGAGACTCTTCTTGAGAATCCAGCCGTCTTTGCTGGATATCGAACTGCCGAATGGGGATTGGGCAGTGCAGGACTCAAGGAAGACGATAAGCTAGATCAGGCTGAGTTGGTGATAGAATATCTGAAACTTTGTGAGAGATATCCTGTGCCATGGAGAATGATCCGTGCTCATGTGCACAAGTTGTTGGGAGAGTGGTTTAGGATCCAGCCAAGTGTAAGAGAGGATTTTAACAAACAATACAAACTTACCTTTGAATTTCTTTATGATTTGGTAAATCGATTAAGGGAACTCGGGGTGAGGATACCACTTTATGTGAAGGACACTGAGGTGGCAGTATCTGCAAATTAACTTGTTCATCATGTTCTGTTCTTATCTGAAAGCTGGAGCCCTAAATGGTGAACCACCCGCTTCTTTTCAGTCTAGGTTGTGCCTGAAAAATCACATATTGTTGTACTCACTAGTGTTGCTCAGAGTAGGTGCAGGGTTAAAGGTATGTCAGCCCTTACCTCATTGTTGTATGATTATATTAACATTTTTCTTGTATCATTGAGATAACTTACACGCATGGATTCATGCTTCTTGAATTGTACTTGGCCTGATTATTTGGGAGATTATGCAATACATTTCTGATTGCAGGATGAGAACATACCTTCAGATGCTTTGCCCTTATCTTCATTACTTTATTTCCATGTATTTTAGTACTGCCTGCGTCCAATGTTAAGCACCACGTAGACAACTATGCTAGTTTGAAAACTTGAAAGCAGGAAGAGTGTTCTCTCTTTTAAGTTTTAACTTGTCAAATAATGCTACATGGTATATTGGTATTCGTTATCCGTCTTACAAAATGCTCTCACGGTTAAACTAGAATGTTTGTTAGTGTTAACAACAGAAAACCACTTCTGTTTATTGTCTCATCCGAACTTATTCTAATGTTATGGCGGTACTGCTGCTCTTCTCCTTCCTGTATCTGGCACTATCTATCTGCAAAATTAAGTGTTCTTTAAATTTTCCCCCCTCCTGTATGCACAATCTAGCTATATGCAGGTAAAAGATACATTGGATGCTCTTATTAGTGTTCCAACACTCTTATTTACATACTGTAGACTTTCAGATTCTACATTGCTATTGAGGTCAGAATTGTAGTGTAATTGAGTAATTCTTTCCAAAACAATTTGTGGGTGGATTTGTCCCTCTTTTATTTATTTAATTTTTTTTCAATTACATTGGGGGATAGGGGCATTAGGATTCGAACCCCGCCAACAGGGTGGAAGTTTGGGCTGCTCACCACTTGAGCAACCCTGAATCCCCGGTTTGTCCCTCTTTTAGATAACGCATCCTTTCTTTTTTCTATTTCCTTTTTATTTTATTCTTGGGGCAAGGGGTTGGGGTGGAGGGGGATAGCAAAGCTGATTTGCCAATACAGGACACCATGTTTATCCCGCGCGATTTCTTATTTATTCACTAAACCAGTGAAACCAACAAAAGAAGAAATTTTAAATCCTCACTTGTTTATAAACTTGGGAGTTTTTCCTAAAATAATATTTCAAATCTTGTTCATAGAATTTGTCCATAATTTATAAACCAAATCTTCAAATTGAGACTAGTTTTTGGGGAGAAAAACCTTTTCACTCACAATACTTCAACTTTTTTTAAAGTGAATTGTATGTTTAACACAACTTCAAGTTCCAACACCTATATTAACTCACAAAAACTCATTTTTCAAGTCCAAACGCTAGCTTAGATTTAGCACAAGCTCTACATAACAAAGTTGGTGAGGACTTTGCCGACCAAATGCTTTCCATAAACAGCTCCTTCAAAATTCTTGGTGCCACCACTCTTCTGTACGCACACATCCAGCGGCTCTACTGCAGCATCAAAGTTGGGCTATATGCAAAATGAAACACTCAGTCGATCAGTCATACTAGCACTCTTATACTTCAATTATCACAAAAGAAAAAGATAGAAAGATGTTAACCTCATAAAAGTAGGCCACGCAAACACGATATTTTGGAGACTTATTAATGACCCGATGCAAGGTCGATTCATAAATTCCGTTTGATAAGATCTACCATCAGCCAGCAGAGAAGAACAACTTAAGCAGAAGGGTAAAAAAAAAAAAAAAAAAAAAAAAAAAAAGGTTACCAAGTAGTAAATTTTATACCTTCAACATATCTCCTATATTGCACACAAAAGTTCCAGGGATGGGTTGTGCTGATATCCATTCGCCCGAATTGTTTCTCACCTTATAAAAAACTTATGATGATTAGCAGTGAAACAAAACTAGTTATATATTTCAACAGAAATTCAGCCCTGTAAACCAGGATGAACTTTCAATCCTAATATGTAGATCGGAACATGAAATATAATTGTACCTGAAGAGCTTCTATATCGTGATCCTGGTTGAGTAATGTCAGCAGACCTGTAAGACCAGAAAACAAGTCTATCATGATGGCTAATCATACGGCGATAGGATGATATCCTTGTAAAGATAGAAGCTTACCATAGTCTGTATGAGCTCCACTGCGATTTGGTTGCAAGAAAACGTAAGAAAGCAAAAGACATCACTCACTGGAAAAAAGACGTACCAATATCAGAAAAAAGATTCAAGACGACTACTTACCATCCAACATCATTGTCAGCCTTATCATGTCCATTTGAAATGGCTGCAGCAGGATAGCCAATTATCCGCAGGACCCAAAATGGATCACCACCTATTTCACCCTCCATTTCATCTACTGATCCACCCAACGCCAGAGCAATTCCCCTCATTATCTTCCTCGATAGGTCTGTCATCAAAATAATATAGAAGTTCACCAACTTCTTTTCAGTTTCAGTGCAGAAACAATTTTGTCAGTATAAACACTGCGAAAAAGTCATAAGAGTATGTAAACTAAAGTGCAAGGCACCTGTGCAGAGTTCAACATACTCCTCGAACAACTGTTTGAAATTTGGAGGGTTTGCTGGCCTGCGTAAGTTAAACAATGTAACCAGACCAAACAAAATAAATAAACAACACAAACCAAAGTATTCATTTAGCATTCACTAGTATAAATAACAAGGATTTAAGATGTACAAAGAGGAAAAACAGACGGGGTCTGTGCCAGCATCAAATGCATTACAAGTAACTTGTTTACCTACCATATGTTGGATCCTTGCATAACTTCTCCAAGATCTCCATACATCCCATGTTTCACTTCTCTGTAGCACTGCAACCCACAAATGAGATTGAGACAAAAGTAGGTAATAGAAACAGCACCAATTACTAATAATTATTTTACAAAGTATTCAAGTGAAAATAGAAACTTAACATTGTTAGGAATTCACATCTACAACATTGCAAACAAGAGAAATGTTATCCATAGTTGAATACTTGAATAAATATCATATCTTGAGAACCTTTACTTATATGGAACCTCAGAAGTGGAATGAAACAGATAGAGAAGATACATATAACGCCTATAATAGACCTGGGAACAATCCAAGAAAGGTTGAACACTCTACACAACATGTGGGACACAAGTAACTATAATAACCTACATCAATAGCTTCATGCATATCAAGCATGCCGTTGGTTATGTTCTCTCTAATTCTTTGATATCCTCTGCATAAAAGATACATAAACAATCATTAGTTAAGATAATGCAAGGAAAAGTAACAACATAAGATACTGTGTAATGGCAAGAATACCTGTATCCAGTTGCTGCAGAAAGTTTGATCTTGATTTTCTCCTCATAGGGTTGACGAAAATATTCACGTGTAATGCTACTAATCTCCTTCATAAGGGAAAAAGGGATGCCATGGCCCGTCTACAAAAATGAGAAACAAAGAACTGAAGAGGTCAAATGGACAAACCTTTGCACATACAAGAAAGTCCTGACAAGAGATAGCGAACATTAATCCCACAACAACCTAGTTTCTCTAAAGCAAAGAGCAACAATTTGAATTACAAAAGAAATGCAAACATAACTTTAAACTCAAGAAAAGCTTAGCTTCTTTCACAGTGAGTGCGCGTCACTTTTCCAAATACTTCAAACTGGAATAGCACGAGTTAAAGGTAATAGAAGTAATGAAGACAGAGAATTATATGATAAGCTTATCTTTTTAAACAAGAAAAACTAAAAAAGTGATTTAAGACGTGTAAAGAAATCTAAGAGCATACAGAAAAAAGTTTGAATGCCTCTACTAGTCTTTGTATATGCATAAAAGTGATCATATTTGTGTATTTCTTATATTTCAAGGTTTAAAGGAACCTTCACCACATGCTATAAGGTCTTATGAAAATGGCCAACCCCTTCATTTTCACATTCACAGAGAAGCAGCGCCCGTAAAAAGAAAATATTATGAACAAAGAAAATAAGAAAGGGAAATGGGCTAGAATTACAACTTTCCAACTACTAATAGCAACTAATTTGCCTAGTTAGGTGTACACTTGTTTAAATTGTGCTAACCGTTGATTTCATTAAGGTTGATGTTCCATACCAGAACTAAAAAATAAAACAACTGCACCTCCAGTGCTAACAGATAGGAGTATAACATTTGAAGGCTTTTCATATTTCTAGTTATGGTTAAGAAGGGCATAAATTACAAGATACTGAACTACCTCCAGGGGCAAGCTAGCCCAATATACGGAATATAATGGTGTCCTCAGAGAGTTTCAACTCATACATTGTTATACAAGACTTCATGAAACGTACGTACATTTGCCAACAACAACAACATACGCAGTGTAATCCCATAAGTGGGGTCTAAGAGAGTGAGATGTACGCAGATCTTACCCCACAAAGCTAGAGAGGTTGTTTCCGATAGACCCTCGGCTAAAAAAGACTCAAACAAACCACTAATAACATTGATAGAAAGAGAATAATTACCACATAAAAGAATCCAGCTTCTCTACAAGCCTGATCTAATTCTCTAACAACTTGAGCCACCCCTTCATCTTGAGCCATATTTGGATGATCCCATTTCTCCAAAAGAGGACTTATATCTGTCTCTTATGAAAAAAGTTAAAGTAAACATTCACATTACAAAAAGAACAAATTTTTATGTGAAAAACAAAAGTGAAATGATAAAGCAGTTGAAAATTCAAACCTATTAGAGGGATGGACTTGAAATCTGTAGCCATGGCGTTTTTCAGATTCTCTTGAAGAAACGAAACAATTAGCTCCTTTGCAAATATTGCTTACAAAATAGAAATCTGTACAGTATTTATTGTAATGAACCAGCCCTTAAGAGAATTATCAAGGCCCTTAAGAGAAATCTGTACAGTATTTATTGTTAGACAAAGCAAGCTCACATGCAAATTGGCAGACAAATAATGCAGTTTGGCTGACTACTAATACAAGTATATACAGTACTACGTGCCAGAATGGAGCAAGGGTACTGCATTTCCTTAACTTGATGCTTTTGTGTCAAGTGTAATATCAATTTTATGACACTATTTCAATTAAAAATTACTAGGACATAAATGTAAGGTGAAAATTCCTAACTTTGCTATAAAATTCAAACTCCCACTGTCTGCTTGAAATGTTAAGCACAACTTGAAAGCAGGAACAGTATCACTCTTTTAACTTGTCAATTAGTGCTACATGGTATTTTGGCCTTTGTTTTCCGTCTTACAAAATGTTATCATGGTTAAATTAGAAGAATGCTCGTTAGTCCTTGTAGCTACGAAGTCCTGGGTGTATCCGTTCTTATTTTAAAATCAGGTGGACGTAGAACCCCGTTTAACTCTGGCACAAACTCTGTATTTGTATTAAAATTTGTATAAATGATCTTAAGTATTCTAAACCCAGTAATTAAAAAGATATTGGTCCAAAACTCACAAATTTAAAATCATGAATCGCCCACGTTGTGGCAACACTATGGCTCTTCCAGTAGTTAAATGTTCTTTTACTTTTTTACCTCCAATAGCTGGCACTATCTTGCTTTGCAGACCCCCCAAAAAAAAAAAAAAAAAGAATCCATTAATTGAATACTTCTGTTAATGTTCAACACTCCATCTACATATTGTAGTCCTTCAGGTTCTACATTTTTACTGAGTTCCGCTCGTAGTCTGGCCAACATTGGGCAATTATTTATTATCTAAATATTTTCTAGGTGAAGGTAAATTAGTTATCATCGATGACAATTGACAAGACAATCCTAAAGTTTAAAATGCTCCATGTAGCGTTTGCCCAGAAACTTGATGCGCTAAGATTGGCCTCTCTTTTGGGGGGTGGGGGGGATAGCTATGCTGATGCAAATACAGAACATAAACTCTGATTTATTCACTAAACCAGTTGAAGAAACCAACTAAAGAAAAAAAAGTTAAACTCAGCACAAGCTCTACATCACAAAGTTGGTGGTGACTTTGCTGACTAAATGCTTTCCATAAACAGCTCCTTTAAAATTCTTGGTGCCACCAGTCTTCTGTACACACACATCAAGCGGCTCTATTGCAGCATCGAAGTTGGGCTATACGGAAAATAAAACATGCACAATCGATCATCAGAAATTAACATCAAGCCATACCATCATTCTTTTACTTTAAATCATCACAAAAGAAAAACAAAGAAAGACTTTAACCTCATAAAAGTAGGCCACACAAACACGATATTTGGGAGAGTTATTGATGACCCGATGCAAGGTTGATTCATAAATTCCATTTGATAAGATCTATAGCCAGCAAACAAGGAAACTTAAGCAGACGGGTAAAAACTATGAAAAAAGGTTACCAAGTAAACTGTATACCTTTAACATATCTCCTATATTGCAGACAAATGTGCCTGGGATGGGCGGTGCTGATATCCACTCGCCCGACTTGTTTCTCACCTTAAACCAACTCACTATGATTAGCAGTTAGACAAAAATAACTAAATATTTCATCAGAAATTCAGCCCTGCATATCAGGATGAACATCGATCACAGAACAAAGATGTAAATCGGAATATGAAATATAATAGTACCTGAAGGGCAACTATATCGTCATCCTGGTTGACTAATGTCAATAGCCCTGTAAGCCAAGAAGACAAGTTTATCATGATTGTAATCAATTGGGAATTGGTGATATCCTTGAAATGATTATAAGCTTACCATAGTCCGTATGAGCTCCACTGAAATTTATTTGGTCCCGAGAAAAGAGATGGATGATAAAAAAAAAAAAGACATCAGTCATGGGAAAAACCAATAAAAGAGGAAAAAAAGAATGAACAAACACCATGAATTACCATCCAACATCGTCAGCCTTATCATGTCCATTTGAAATGGATGCAGCAGGATATCCAATTATTCGTAAGACCCAAAATGGATCTCCACCTATTTCACCCTCCATTTCATCCGCTGATCCACCCAAGGCAAGAGCAATTCCCCTCATTATCTTTCGTGATAGGTCTGTAAGCAGTATAGAATTAATGATCAACTTCTTTTCAGTTCTACTGTATAAATAATTCTATCATCATAGATGCCACGAAAAGGTCAACGGAGTACAATCTACAAGACAAGGCACCTGTGCAGAGGTCAACATACTCCTCGAACAACTGTTTGAAATTTGGAGGGTTAGATGGCCTGCATAAGAAAAGAAAAAGAAATTAACCAAGGACAAGCAAAACGAAGAAACAACAAAATCCATAGAAGGGATTTAAGATGTACTAAGGGAAAGAAAGGAGGGGGATCATGCCAAATGCATTACAAGTAACTCATTTACCTACCATATGTTGGGTCCTTGCATAACTTCTCCAAGATCTCCATACATCCCATGTTTCACTTCTCTATAGCACTGCAATCCACGAAGACGACCAAGACAAATTTGCATTAGAGATGATTTAATACGAACAGGCTTTCAGGTGAGAAATAGACTGATCAAAGTCTGACTTTTGTACAGTGGCGGAGCCACATAGCATTGAACCCCTTCGTCGACAGATTACACTGTAAATTAGATAAAAATTAGTCTTTTTATGGTATATATAAGCTATTGAATCCCCTTAAAATGTTAAAAAATTCTACTAAAGTGGCAAAGGGGTTCAAAATAGCTTTGGGTCACAGATTTAAATTCAAGGTGTGATATTTTTGAACCCTCTTACATAAAATCCTGGTTCCGCCCCTGCTTTTGTACACCAAAGAATCAAAATCCCCCTAAATACTGTAGGCAATGGTGAAGAAACCCAATAAAGCTTGCAAACGCATATATAACACGTGGGACACTTTCTCTAATATATACGAATATTAGTAAATACCAATATAACTTACATCAATAGCTTCATGCATGTCAGGTATGCCTTTGGTTATATTCTCTCCAACTCTTTGATATCCTCTGCATTCAAGATACATAGGCAATCATTAGTTAAGATAACGTAATGAAATAGTAACAATTTAAGATGCTGAGGTACCGACAAGAATAAACCTGTATCCAGTTGCTGCAGAAAGTTTTATCTTGATTTTCTCCTCATAGGGTTGATGAAAATATTCACGTGTAATGCTTCTAATCTCTTTCATGAGGGAAACAGGGATGCCATGGCCCTTCTGCAAGAATGAGAAACAGAGAACCACGGAGGTCAAAATGGACAAACATTTACTCATAAATGGAAGTCCTGAAAAGAGTTAGCAAACATTAATCTGACAACAAACTAGTTTCTTTGATGCAGAAAGTAATGATGTAAATTGTGACAGATCCAAACATAACTAGAAACTCGGGATAAGCTTAACTTCTTTCACAGTGACAGCACATTATTTTTCAAGAAATTGCAAATTTAAACAGCATGAAATAAGGGTAATAGAACTAATGAGGATGTCGAAGTGGATAATAAACTTATCTTTGCCAACAGAGAAACCTAACAAATTTATTTAAGACATCAAAAGAAACCCAAGAGCTTACCAGAAAAAAAGCTTTGTATACTTTTTACTGGTCTTTATATATGCATAAAAGCAAGTTTGTCTAAGTCTCACTATTCAAGGTTTAAAGGAACCTTTAAATGACATGCAAGAAACAAGGACTCACAAGATGGCTTACTCCTTCCTAAGACATATGAGAGAAAATCATTACCGCATCAAGTGAAAACAGTTCGAGCAAATTATCATTATGATGCAAATGTAACAGTGCAAGATTCTAATGCAATATGAAGTTGTAATGAGAACACAACGTCACCGTAGTAACACAACAAACATTCCAAGATTTTTGTGTAAAACGAAGAAATAAGAATGGGAACTGTGTTTAAAATATTTTCCAACTACTAATAGTATCAAATTTAGCTAACTAGGTGTGTGTTCTTTAAAAATTGTGCTAAAGGGTGATTCTTTATAATATTCATTATTCTATACCAGAACTAAAATATTAAGAAAAGAAAAACAACACCTCAAGTCATACTAGATGTAGCATTTGATGAAAGCTTTTCATTTTTCCTCTAAATGGATAAAAAGGGAATAAATCATAAGATCCTGAACTGCCTCCATGCACGCAAGCGAGCCCAATTTGCAATGAAAAGGTTTCCCAAAAGTGTTGCAGCTCAACAGAAATAAAACCGCAACGCTCATACATTAAAAATAATCTAAAATACCCCCTTTGTTCCCAAGGACTTTGATGTAGTGATAAGAGCATACGTAGTACATGATGAGTAGGCACATCCGCACATGTCACGAGCTCGAACTATGCAGCAGACTAAAACCAAATATTTAAGTGGAGAAGGCAAGACGGGCGGGCCCATTCCACTAAATTTCAAATCGTGTGCCACTAGATTTTCTCGAGTATAAAAAGAATACCCTTTTAATTCTTTGTAATTTGCATAAAGTAACTAACTTTGCAGCCTAAATGAAGATGCCAAACAGAAAACTGGAAGAGGGAAGAGTTAATTTGTGTACTAAGCCTTAAAGGGTATGTACATTTACTAACAACGTAAACTAGTGTGACAATAAACTAAAAGAAAATATTAAGCTGTAACCAATAACAACCATATAATGAAAAATTAATTAGGAAGGAGAAAGAATAATTACCACATAAAAGAATCCTGCTTCTCTACAAGCCTGATCTAATTCTCTAACAACTTGTGTCACCCCTTCATCTTCAACCATATTTGGATCATCCCATTTCTCCAAAAGAGCACTTATATCTGATTAATATGAAAAAACCTAAAATAAATCTTCACATAACAAAAATAGCAAATTTTAACAGCCCATGTCCAAAAAGAGTAATAATAAAATGATAGTAGTAGTACTAAAAAGAAAAATACACACACACAAGCAAAATGATGAAAAGAGGGGTTGAAATTTTGGCACCTATTAAAGGGATGGACTTGAAATCTGTAGCCATATTGAGCAATTCTTTAGCTCGTTAGAAACGATGATGTCTGGAATCTATCAGCTAAGACAGGTCACTTATCTTAGCTGATTATTATTTTAGTAAGATTCTGTGTTGGGCAAATCTAATGATGGGGTTTGGCTGACTAAAAAGTGTGCTTGCTTTATTATTGGTTTAAATATTTGATTCTCTCCTGCTCCATTTTATTTGTCATAGTTGCTGTTTTGAGATTGGATATAAAATCTTTAACTTTTATTAAATAAAATTTATATATTTAAAAATTATATAAAAAGTAATATTATAAATCACAATAAATAACAACTCAAAATATTTAAAAGATATATATAAAGATTACGGTCAAAGATAAACTCATTTGACCCTTAAAATCAAAACTACAACAAACAAAATATGACGGAGGGAGTATATTTTATTTTTTAATTATGTCAAAACTAGGTTCCGGTATCTTTGTTGATGTTTGGTCAGACTGACTCCTTAAAGGTATTATAATTAGAGTTTTGAATAAATAATTATACATAAAAGAATAAGTTATAGTTTATGTGAATCATCGAATAGATACTTATAATAATACGAATGTGTTTATAATATGAATGTGTTGACGCTTGAGATAGCTAGGGAACAAAATATAAACAATATACTAATAGTAATAATATAAGATCTGTTATGTATATTCTATTATAATTATCGTAAGTTGAAATCCTGGCACGCTAATTTGCAAGAACCATTGGGGAAACCTCTAATTTTCGTGCAGCACTTTTGCCATGACTTCTAACCACTTGAACCCACCGGTGTAGAGGTAATACATTGTATGTTTTCATCTCCTTATCTAAGTGTCCGCCAAAAAATTACTTTGGTTGTTATTCTATATTGTTTGATAGTATCAATTGAACCACCTCATAAGTGATTTGATTGTGTAAATATTTTTTATACCGTGAATTATCTTATAAATAACACAATTATGTAAATAGTTATGTTATGTGTATAGTTTGCTGGCGGTGTATTGCTGGAGCTGCATCATCACCAGGTGAAAGATGTTCCAGATCTGTTTTAGTGAATACAGACTTTGACAAAACAGTTGCCTTTTTCATTCAAGGAAGAATACATTTGACAATACCAAAAGAGAAGTTATTTTTACACTGGCCTCCCCCTAGGCCCTTTCTTCCCCTAGCAATAACAACTCCAAAAATTCGCGACATCTTTAAATAAATGACACAGAAAATGTATAAGGTAACGAACGACTCACAACCTTAACATCTGCTAAGAAGAGGAATCTACTGTTGTCGAGTTATGGCCATTGCGACAGAATTGAAAGCTATTAGCATCCATTCTTTCCAACACAAAATGTCCCAACATGTCCTTTGATTTCACCAAATTCTCTTTACATAAAAACTCGTCGCTTGTAATTCTATCAACTTGTTGATTAAAGTCGTGCACAAAAATATGTGTCTTTGGATTGCCACCTTTTTTACTCCGCGCCAATACACTAGCTGTAAAAATAGCTGACATTCGGCCTGGTGCCTCAGGCCAATACCCTCTTGGACCATCAACTAAAATAACATCCCAATCAACTTCATAAAATTGATTAGGCAAATCATTAAGTCCAAGTTTACACTCAGAAAACAACAGATTTTGTACTGGCCTGCATTCATTTCGTACTTGTTCCTTAACTCCTGCAATCAATTCCTTCATTTCACTTAACTTTGTTGTGTACTGCACGTCATATGCTTCAACTTCTGGATATTTTTCCTCAATGTAAGCAGCATAATACCTGTTTTCGTCGATGAAAACTGTCCTGCCATTGAAATTCAGGGCTTTCCAGAGAAGGGTCTCGTGTGTAAGTCCGAAAACAAGTAAATTACAAGGTTGTGGACATTTATGGAGAACATCAGCAATATGTTTGATATCTGTATATGACATATGTTCTGTATTGTTTGAAATGGAAGCATAATGAACAAGTGCCCTCATCACAGCTTGTGACAAAGGAGGGATACTTGGACTAGTAATTGTGGATGCAACAGCTATAGAGGTTGTGATTTTAGATTCTCTTGTGTAAATCAGAGTAAGAAGAAAGGCTAATGTCAAGAATGAAACAAAAGCCAATGCCCAAAAACGATTTGAACTTCCTTGTTTTTGGATATAAGGATGAAGAAGTATGAGTTTTGTGCTACTACCAAGACTATTCTTCATCTTTGTGTTTGTAAGAAAATAAAAAAATAAAAATCTTGTTTTCTTTTTGAAGATGGATTTGGGAATTCTTGGAAAATGTTATGAGTTTTTGAGAGAAAAATGAGCTGAGTTTTAAAGTAGCATAGGCAATGAATTGGCAGATGGTGAGATTACTACAAATGATGACATTACAATCTTACCAATAGTTGATTAAGTAAAGTTGGCAAAAGAAGTTGACTTGTTGACTATCTTAGGCTTTGATTGGCCAACTTAAGTTTTTTCTAACTACTTCATATTTTTTCCCTATATTTTTCTGCTAAAAATAGTTTCATATTGAAATAAAAAATAAAGGAGTAGTTGGAGGGAAGGTATTTGGTGAAGTGCTAGTGACTTAGTAACTAATTTACAAGCAAGAAGTCGCTTTTCCTTGCTCATTCCATCTTCATTTCTCACGTAACCTATACTTATAATAAACTCACATTTTACTCTTGGGCAGGCCAATCACCTGCCTCAAGATTCCATTTGTATAATATTACATTTAAAAAACTTCACATGTATATTACAAAATTAGAGTTAGTTGACGACAAATACTAGTTTTTGAAGAGGATCTAATTTGCTGCACTTTCCTCTCTTTAGTTATTGATCATTAATTAATCTTAGGTTAGAATAAGTCAATCATATTTCCTAAACCTAGTTGGAGTCATCGAAAAACTCAAATAAGCCGATCATATATATTTTCTAAACCTAGTTGAACTCACCGAAATTGGGCGAAGATAAAAAGGAGTAGATCTACGTGCATGCAATATGGATGGTTAAGATTAACTTAGTTTTCCTTAATTATGAAGTGAAATATTTTCTATTAGACGTGCGAATTTTCTCAAATAGTACTCTCTCCGTGTTTATGTGGCTAACATTTCCTTATTAGTCTGTTCCAAAAAAAATGACAGTATTTTAAATTTGATAACAATTTAACTTCAAAATTACAATTTTGTCATTAATGAAATGATTTAGAATCACAAAATCATCTATGTCTTATTTTAGACTACAAGTTTCAAAAATCTTCTTTTATTTCTTAAACTTCGTACCGAGCCAAATTATGACACATAAAATGAAACGGATGTGATAGTCGAAAGTCTAATTTAAATTATAAGTTAAATAGGATATACCGATTTACAACCTAAGAAGAGGAATCGGAGGAGGCAAAAAAAAAAAAAAAAAAAAAAAAGTATTTGCCTTCTAGCACAATTTTGTGGATGTGAAAAAAAAAAAAACGTTAATTAATTGTAGATATAAGGTGCCAACGTCATGTTAGCTCAGTTAGAACAATCAACTAAAGTTGAAAACTCTCTAAATTTTGTACTAGTGCATGACATTTGCATCGGACTCATTTCATTAAAAATTTGTTCTCCAAGTCCTAAGGTTCAATATAAAATTTAACGAGTCCACATCTTCACCAGTCCATGTTGTCCCACTATGAACACACTGCAAACGTGTTCATTTTCCATATAACCAATGACAATGCAACTTATCTACAACCTCTTATAATCAATTTGGAGCATTTTGGGAAAGAATTAAAAACACAGTTATAATGACGTAATGAAGCCTTAAATATTAAACTACGCTTGCTCGTGCTTATTTTCCTTTTCTCTGTTGGTACAATTTATTTTTCTTTAGTTGTCTCTATCATCTATGAATTTTGGAACGTTGGAGTATAGCAAGGAGCTAGCCAGTTTCAAAAGTAGAAAGAACTATGGGGCCTAATTCAAAACTAATTATCATTGTGGGCCTTGTGATGTCAGTCCATATTAAATGTTGCCATTTTCATGAGAGCATATTTTCAGAAGCTACACACTTAGGGCCAGGATCATGGAAATTCAGCCTCAGGCTGGTCATATGTGAGTAATGTGTCTTGAGATACATATATGCTTGTGTCACGGGTTAAGAGAAGACTTTAGCAACTCCGTACTCGTGCGGCCTTAAGAACCGTTCTTAAGCAGCCTTTCACTCTAACTCTCTCTTAGAACTCAAGAGAAGAACACTTAAAGAGAACTTAAGCTCTTATATTGCTTACAAGATTGAGTTGTTGAGTGAGTTACAAATGAGGAGGGGACTCCTATTTATACATGTGTGGAGTCCCTTAAAGAATTATCTAGAACTTTGTGGAGAAACCCAAGATAGCTAGAGTTCCCTAGAGTTCTCTACATATCTCTAGAAGTTTCTAGAATACCTAGGGTTCCCTAGAGTTCTCTACATATCTCTAGAAGTTTCTAGAATAACTAGGGTTCCCTAGAGTTCTCTACATATCTCTAGAAGGTTCTATACTTCTCTAGAGTACAAGAGGGATTCCTACACAATCCTAGAGAATTCTAGAGAAATCTAGAAAGTTCCAGAGGTTAACCATATCATATATATACAATGAGCCTCCTTGGTGGCGATTATTTCGCATAGAGAACGCCACGCCATCCGCGTCTGTGACATTCTCCCCCACTTAGTCTCGCGACGCCCTCGTCGCGTCTTCGGCATGAAACTTCTCAAGCTGGTCGTGAAACTGCCAAAGAGCTTCCTCCGGCTCCCAACTTGCCTCGCTCTCGGGTAGCCCCTTCCACTTGATGAGGTATTCTCTTCGCGGCTTGCAATGTCTCTCACGAATGACTCGATCGGCAATGATGGTTTCAGCATCTCGATCGTAAGAGACCTTCTTCCCGATAGGCGCCCTCGTACTCTCGTTCCTTGTTGGATCATCCTCATCCCCGTGATATGGCTTCAGCATACTCACGTGAAACACGGGGTGTAACTTGAGCTTGGGAGGGAGCTCAAGCTTGTAGGCCACCTTGCCTACCTTCTTAAGAACTTTGAAAGGCCCCTCATATCTCCGGAGGAGACCCTTGTGCACGTCCTTATACCGAAGGACTTGGTGAAGCTTGGCCAAGACGAGGTCACCCACTTGATATTCCACATGACGCCTCTTGTTATCTGCCCACTTCTTCATTTTCTTGGCTGCTTTTTGAAGACAAGAGCGTGCTAAGTCCGCCTCTTCATGCCATGACTTGGCGAACTTGAACGCAGCTGGACTACGTCCCTTGTAACCCGAAGCAATCGCACTCGGGGTGAGTGGTTGTTGTCCCGTCACTATCTCAAACGGGCTTCTCCCGGTGGACTCACTTCGCTGCAAGTTATATGAAAATTGGGCAATATCAAGCAACATAGCCCAGTTGGTTTGAGTGGTACTTACATAGTGCCGTAAGTAGAGCTCCAACAAAGCATTCACCCTCTCCGTTTGTCCATCTGTTTGGGGATGAAGGCTGGTTGAGAAGTTAAGCTCGGACCCTAATAGCTTGAATAACTCTGTCCAAAATCTCCCAGTGAAGCGCGGGTCTCGGTCGCTCACAATCGTCTGCGGCACTCCCCAATACTTGACCACGTGCTTGAGGAAAAGTTTTGCAGCTTCTTCCGCCGGGCAATGCTTCGATGCCGGGATAAACGTGGCATACTTGGAGAACCTGTCCACTACCACCATAATCGTTTGACACCCTTCTGACTTTGGCAAATTCACAATGAAATCCATAGAGAGACTCTCCCATGGTCGCTCCGGGATAGGTAGTGGCTCCAAAAGTCCCGCCGGTAAGTGATTTTCTACCTTGTCTTGTTGGCAAACAAGACAAGTCTTGACATATGCCTCCACATCGTCGCGCATATTCGGCCAATAGTAGCGATCTTCCACCAATGCCATTGTGCGATGAATGCCAGGATGACCCGCCCATTTTGAATCATGGCATTCATGGATGATCTCCTTGCGTAACTTGCCATGTTGTGGTACATATATGTGTTGGCCCTTGGTGAAGAGTAGCCCATCCTCCCACCAGAATCTCCGCGTCTTGCCTTCTTGAGCATGTTGGCAAAGGGCCTTCGCGGTTGGATCATGTTGCAACCCTTCTTTGATGCGGTCGATCAGGGGACTCCCAGGGCTGCTTATGCTAGCAAGCTCCACCTTGCGACTAAGTGCATCTGCAACTGAGTTTGCCTTTCCAGGCTTATACTCCAGCACAAAGTCGAACTCTGCCAGGAAATCTTGCCAACGAGCTTGCTTGGGTGACAACTTCTTTTGTGTTTGGAAGTAGCTCGTGGCAATGTTGTCGGTCTTGACAACAAATGGCGTCCCCAAAAGGTAGTGTCTCCAAGTACGAAGACAATGCACCACCGCGGTCATCTCCTTCTCTTGTACCGTGTAGCGCCGCTCCGTGTCATTCAACTTTCGACTCTCGAATGCCACCGGGTGTCCCTCTTGCATCAGCACCCCTCCAATGGCGAAGTCGGAAGCATCTGTGTGTACTTCATAAGGCTTGGAGTAGTCAGGCAGTGCCAACACCGGCTCTTTTGTAATGGCTTGCTTCAATTGATCGAATGCCGCCTGGCATTTCACCGACCACTCCCATCGGTTCCCCTTCTTAAGCAAGTCCGTGAGTGGTGTGGTGATCTTTGAGTAGTCACGCACGAACCTGCGATAATAGTTAGCCAACCCAAGAAAAGATCTTAACTCGGTTACCTTGGTCGGCGCCTCCCACTCCACGATAGCTCGCACCTTGTTAGGGTCCATTCGGACATGGCCGCCTCCTACGATGTGGCCAAGGAATGGGACTTCCTTTTGGGCAAATGAGCACTTTTCTTTCTTCACAAAGAGTTGGTTGTCCCTAAGGACTTGAAAGACTTGTCTCAAGTGCTCAATATGCTCTTCCAGCGTCCGGCTATACACCACGATGTCATCGAGATACACAACCACAAATTGATCAAGGAAGGGTTGTAGTACCTTATTCATCAATGTGCAGAACGTAGCTGGCGCATTTGTAAGCCCGAACGGCATCACCAGGAATTCATAGGCTCCATAGCGGGTCACACACGCCGTCTTTGGCACATCTTCCTCGGCGATCCGTACTTGGTAGTATCCTGAGCGTAAGTCCAGCTTGGTGAACCACCTTGCTCCCCCTAGCTGGTCGAACAAGTCAGCGATGAGTGGGATAGGGTACTTGTTCTTAATGGTGAGTTTGTTGAGCGCCCTGTAGTCGATGCACATTCTTAGTGACCCATCGTGCTTCCTTTGAAAGAGAACGGGTGCGCCATATGGGGACTTGGATGGCTGGATAAACCCAGCACTGAGTAACTCCTTAAGTTGCCTCCTCAATTCCTCTAACTCAGGAGGTGCCATGCGGTAAGGGGCCATGGCAGGCGGACGAGCTTCTGGCACCAGCTCGATCCGGTGATCAACTTCCCTCTTTGGTGGCAGCTTCTTCGGAAGTTCCTTGGGCATCACATCCTGAAAGGTGTCAAGCACTTGTGCCACTTCCTTAGGGACTTCCTCCTCTTGGCTTGATTCTTCACTCTTCAAAGTGGCAAGGATTGTCATCTCGCCCTTCTTCACTCCCTTGGAGAGTTGCATAGCCGAGAGCATTCTCGGCGTGTTCCCCGCCATCCTCTTGACGGGTACGACACATTGACACCGTGTGTCGAGTATGCATAAGCAATCAGCGAATGGGATGACTAGGGCATTGATCCTGTCAAGGAAATCAAGACCAACTACAAAGTCGTAGTCATCGAGTGGAATTACCTCAATGGCTTCCCGTCCCTTCCATTGGCCTAGGCGGATCTCCACATCCTTTGCCACTCCACATGTCCGGATCTCCTTAGAGTTGACAGTCTTGAGCCATCCCGCTCCTTCCATCTTCACCCCTAACTCATTGGCAATCTCCTCCTTGATGAAGAGATTGGTCGCACCAGTGTCAACGAGTGCGCTCATGGACTTCCCCGCGACCTCTACATCCACGAACATTAGTCCCTTGTCCCCCTTGGCCTTGCGGGTCTTAACGGAGTTTAGCGTGCGCATGGCACCAAGGCGGATTTCCTCTCGCTCCTGGTCGCAGTCCTTGGCGAGAGCGGTCAGCTTAGAGCGCTTAGGACACTCCCGTGCATAATGCGGCCCATCACATATAAAGCACTTGGGTGAGGGGCGATCCTTCTTTTGGCTGGTTTCACCTCCCTGGGCATGCTTCTCCTTGTTGAAGTTTGGCTTGTGGCTTGGCCGGCTCACGTGTTTGCCCTTATCCTTATCCACTCCCCCACTAGATCCCTTGCCATGGGACTTGGACTCGGACTTGTCCACCTTCTTGAACTCGATCAAACTCTCAGCGGTGGACATTGCCTTCATGAGGTCTTGAACTCCTCGGCGTTGCAGCTCCATCTTCACCCATGGCTTGAGGCCGTCCATGAATTGGAAGAATGCCTCACTCTCGCTCAAGCTTGGGATTTGCAACATCAGCTCCGAGAAAGCTCTTACGTACTCCTTGATCTCGCCTTTTTGTTCAAGGCGTCGGAGCTTCGCCCGAGCTTCATCCTCTGCATACTCGGGGTAGAATTGCTGACGGAAGGCTTGTTGGAAATCCTCCCAAGTGTTGATAGGTGCTCCATAGCGGCCGTCACTCCGTCGACGCCACCATAACAAAGCAATGTCAGCTAAGTACATAGAAGCAGTACTTACCTTGGACGCATCGTCCACCATGCCGATTGCTCCAAAGTATTGCTCCATGTGCCATAAGAAGTTGTCGACATCCTTTGCCGACCTTGAGCCCTTGAAATCCTTGGGCTTTGGGGCATCCTGACGCGGTGCTAAGGGAGCAACAACGCCTCCCCTAGCGAGTGCTCGAAGCTCTCCCTCGAGCCTATCCATCCGTGCTACCAGAGACGTGAGCATAGCTTTCAGAGCATCATCCCGCTCGTCCCCGCGCTTGCTCAAGCTATCCATCGCAACATTAAGGGCTCCTTGCATCTCCTCCCGGAGGTCGTCCACCGTGGACTTTAGCTCCTCGATGCTTTCCTTGGTGCCTTCCAGGTCGTCTTGCATGCTCCCCATGGACTCCCGGAACTTAGACACCTCCCCCTCAATGGTGGACATTATGTCCTTAGAGCTTGCGCGGCCACGCCTCTCCTTCCTCACCTCCTCAACGTGAGTGACATCGGTTTCAGATGTGCCAGCCATGATCTCGGTTGTTTGCTTGGACGGAAACCGAGGCTCTGATACCACTTGTCACGGGTTAAGAGAAGACTTTAGCAACTCCGTACTCGTGCGGCCTTAAGAACCGTTCTTAAGCAGCCTTTCACTCTAACTCTCTCTTAGAACTCAAGAGAAGAACACTTAAAGAGAACTTAAGCTCTTATATTGCTTACAAGATTGAGTTGTTGAGTGAGTTACAAATGAGGAGGGGACTCCTATTTATACATGTGTGGAGTCCCTTAAAGAATTATCTAGAACTTTGTGGAGAAACCCAAGATAGCTAGAGTTCCCTAGAGTTCTCTACATATCTCTAGAAGTTTCTAGAATACCTAGGGTTCCCTAGAGTTCTCTACATATCTCTAGAAGTTTCTAGAATAACTAGGGTTCCCTAGAGTTCTCTACATATCTCTAGAAGGTTCTATACTTCTCTAGAGTACAAGAGGGATTCCTACACAATCCTAGAGAAATCTAGAGAAATCTAGAAAGTTCCAGAGGTTAACCATATCATATATATACAATGAGCCTCCTTGGTGGCGATTATTTCGCATAGAGAACGCCACGCCATCCGCGTCTGTGACACTTGACCAAAACTGCACCAAGCACTATAATTGGTTTCTGGATTCAAAAGTAGTTCAACAAGGATTGTTCTTATTGAGACAAGTTACGTAAGGATCAGTAAATAGGACAGTAATATACTCCCTCCGTTCCACAATGGATGACATGTTTCGGATTTCGCGAGTCAAACGAGTTTATTTTTTACCGTAATATTTTTATATGTCTTTTAAATATTTTGAATTATTAATTATTGTGACTTATAGTACTTTTTATGTAGTTTCTAAATATATAAATATCGTTTTAGAAAACTTAAAGATTATATATTTAAATTCACGGTCAAAATGAACTCGTTTGACTTTCGAAATCCGAAACATGTCATCCTTTTTGGAACGGAGGGAGTAGAAATTACCATACAAAGATCAGTAATGTAGATTGCAATTTAGGGATTATATGAATCTGAAGAGATGATGTTATCTTTGTCGTTTTGTTTTTTCATAGTTTCAATATACGTAGGAGTAATAGGAGTTTTCCACATGACTAATACACGCATAAGTTATGCTTAAATTTATATATTATTTTATGCAGAGTAGTAAGAATGTGAATATTAGCAATACATGTATTGAACTTTTAAATAATAAAATTAATCTTCATAATAATAAGAACACTTTTCATTTTTTTAAAAAATATATATATATTTTAAATTACACATGGTATATTAATTTGTGACATATCAATAATTTCAACAAAGAAATAATTCCTACATTACTTATCCCTACATTATAATTCCCACATACGTAATACCCATATTATTAATTCTCGCATTACTAATCTTCGCATTACTAAAAAGACGCATTGCTAATATTCACATTACTAATACAAATATTGCTAATACATACATAAATTGAGTATGAGTTTTAACCATAATTCCTTATATCTTTTTTTCATATTTTATCCAACATAAAAATAAAATAATACGTGAATTCTCGCCTAACTTATATGCTAGTATCGTTTATAAGAAGAGAGAAAATTTCAACCAAAAAAGGTAAGTACAAGTTATGCTAACTTTAGTGAAGAGATTAAATCTCCTTATATTAAAACAACCAAACGGTATTTGAACTGCATACATAAGTGAGCAAATGATGAATAATAGGCCCTATCCACAAGAGTTGCTTGTGTCATAATTTGCTTATAACACGAGCAAGAGGGAGCTGGACAGAAACCAGGTCATATTCATCAAACAACTCGTGCATTGGTTGTTATAGCTGCTGATGAATTATTGGCAATTAGAAGCTACTCAATTGCAAAACAAAGTAAAGCATTCTCTTTAGGGAACTTTGTAAATAGTATTACCAAAAAAAACTGTAAATAGGCCCATGGGTAAAGGAGAAAGGATAAATTTTCCGTGCCTCAATGTAATTGTGAGGGATTATCGTCGTCTTTTAATTATGAAACAAAAGAGGCTACTTTTGAGAAAAGATGGATTAAGGGTGCCAAAACTTTGGTTGACGTACGCCTTGAAAGTTTTAGACTTTAAAAAAATAAGGAAAGATGTCACTTACCTCCACGGTCTCCAATTCTGGCAAGAACCTCAAGACAAAAAGAAAAGACGATAAGGAAACAACTCAACTAAGTAAGACATGTTGATGACAAATACTACTACTTTTTGAAGAGGGTCCAATTTGTGACAACTTCCTCTCTTTAATTATTGATGATTAATAATTAATCAATATATAGGACATATTCCGTGCAGTTAATCAGAAACAACCAATAGATCAGACGAATTACTATTGGTAATTTTGTTCATCTAATCATTGTTTTATGAATTAAGTCCGGTTCTTGTTCCGTATTCCACATACAAGCATTCATAATTTTACTTGCTATTTCTATGTATACATGTGTATATGTATTCGTCTTAGCCTCTTAGGTTATATTATAAGTTGTTCATACTTTAAACCTAGTTGGAGTCGTATCGAAAAACTCAGATAAGCCGATCATATACACTTTCTAAACCTAGTTGAAGTAATTGTCAAAAAAATTTGGGCAAAAATAACAAGGACGGATGTATATCCAATGTGACAGTTAACTAAGTTCCTTGCATTTTATTCTTTCTTAGGTCACTAGTTACGAAATGAGATAAGACATGTTTATATTTAATCGTCGCTAATAAATAGGTCAAAATGCAAGTTATATTAGAAGGTCCATAGATACTAATTTATTCGAGCACAATTTTATGGAGGTAAAACTCTCAAAATTTAGTATATGCAATTTGCTATGGTCTCATTTCATTAAGTCCTTAGTTTTAATATAAAATTTAATGAGTCTGCATCTTCACCAGTCCATGGTGTTTGGACGTGCGAACCAAATTCCATATCGGAAGTTGGCAAGGAAAATAATTTACTTATAAGGGTATAGGGATCTCATAATGGTGCGAGACCTTTTTGGGAAATCGTGCGGGCTCAGCTCAAAGCGGACAATATCGCATCATGTTAAGAGCACCTTGGGTTGTTTTAGCCCAACAACTGGTATCAGAGCCAATAGTTCAACGAGACGAGTATGCAGCGGAGTGATTGCGTGGGGCCCGACTTAACCTTTACTCGTTGTGGGCCGAATTACTGCTTGCCTTTAGCAGCAACTTTAAGGGTCTGGTTAATATCTTTGCCCGTCTATCAGCCGGTTTATAACCTTTGCCATAGCTTCAAATTAAAGACGCACTTAGTTCGAGGGGGAGATCGTTTGGTTGAAAGAACCAAGTCGCACATTAAAAGTTGGCAAGAAAAATAAACTACTTATAAGGATGTAGGGATCTCTTAATAAAGTGAGGCCTTTTAAAAAAATTGTGTAGGCTCTGCTCAAAGCAGACAATATCACACCATGTTAAGCCCATATTAGGCTGTTTTAGCCCAACACATGGTGTCCCACTGTGGACAGAGTGTAAAAGGTTCAATTCCATAACACGAATGACAATGCAACTTATCTAGAACCTCTTATAATGAATTTGGAGCATTTTGGGAAAGAATTAAAAAAATAGTTATAATGACGTAATGAAGCCTTATATATTAAACTGAGGTCTACGCATGCTCGTGCTTTTTATCCTTTTTTTTTTTTTTTCCTGTTGGTACGATTTATTTTTCTTAAATTGTCTCTGTCATCTATGAATTTTGGAACGTTGGAGTTGTAACTTTAATAGCAAGATCTAGCTAGTTTCAACATTAGAAAGAAACATAGGGGCCTTATTCAAAACCAATTATCATTGTGGGCCTTGTGATGTCATTCCATATTAAATGTTGCTCTTTTTATGAGAACAGAGTTCTAAAGCAACTGACTTGGGCCAGGATCATGAAAATTCAACCTCAGCCTTGTCATGTATGAGTAATTCTCTTGAGATTCTCGACTAAAACTAATACCAAGCACTGTAATTAGTTATGGATTCAAAAGTAGTTCAGTAAAGGGTGTTTGATTCCAAGACAAATTATGCAAAGATTAGAGAAATAAGGTAAATACTTACCATCGTGTGTATACACTCAACCAATAGATGCATGCTATTTATTTACAAATACATTATTATTACTCAACTATATTTAATTAATATGCATTCTCTCTTCATTAAATCACTTTAACATGGTTAATTACTACGATTATGTGTATACACCCGAAATGGGCAAGTTTTTTCTAGAGAAATAGTGATAGCGAATGTACAAATTGCAATAGAGAAATTAGTAATCTAAAGGTTGCAAATTGCAACATTCTAAGGCCCCGTTTTTTCATAGAATTTGGGGATAGTATTTGAAATATTACATGAGGACAGTATTTGGGATATTAGAGAAAATTAATTTTTTTCACTTACAAAATTTTAATTTTTTCTCAAGTGAAAATATATGTCCAAACACAACTTCAAGTTCAAAAAACTATTTTTCAAATACTCAAATTTTCAAGTTTCAACCAAATCTATGTACAAACGCTAGCTAAATATATTTTCATAGAGGATTGTGTTAAAAAGAAACATGAATTCGAAGAGATGTTGTAATCTTTGTAGTTTCAATAGTTTTAATACATATATAATTTTAGCCGTTGAAACAGCAACTGATATTTGCATTAGAATATGCTGCGTACATTACATTCTTTGGGATGCGGCCTTTCTCGAACCGTGTGTTTATGATTCGTGCACTGGGCGACCCTTTTTACTTGTAACTTATATTACGATTAACTCGCATAAAATAATACTACATGAATTCTCATATAACTTATGTGATTCATTGATTAGAAAGACAAAATTGCAAGCAAATAAAAAAAAAATGCAATATTATTGCAAGCAATTAAGGTTCAAGTTCTACGGAATTTAGTGAAGAGAATAATTCTCATTATTAAAACAATCAAACAGCTCTTATAAGTGCAGAAGGTACTCCCTTCAGTACTTTATAAACTCAAGAAAGAATTATTGCATTTATTCACAATTTATACTTGTCATAACTCAAATTCCAATAGTATTAGTATTTCAATTTCAAAGAAGCTTACGAAAAGATAAAAGCTAATATAGCATGCAAAAGTCAAAATAGACAATTATTTTAGATAGAGCATAATTGAATCCACTACTCATCTAGAACAGTATAGAATTAATATAAGAATTTTTTACACAAATATACAAATTTTCACCCTTAATTACAAAAAAAAAAATAACAATATTTTTGAAATTACAAAGCATAGCAACATTTTTCCTAGCAAAATGGCAATGTATAAATAGTTATTTTCAACCCTGTTTTATTCATTCTATCCTTCACTAAAGCCCTTATTTCTTTTCTCTCTCTACCTTTCACTTTCAATTCCCCAAATTACAAACTCTCAATTTACTCTCTTCCTCCCACCCCCCACCCTAACACTTCTCATCACCCCCACGTTACCATTGTCGTTCATAGACATACAAGTTCAATTTCTGTGCCCATACAAATAAATCTTCAAACATATCGATTAAGGTGAAATTAAAAGTGAATCTTCACTCATGGCTGTAGTAGAAGTGATTCAGTCTGATACAAAGCATAGCAAAGATCTTAATTCGATCAGTCGACGAATTCGGCTTATCAAAGTTGGACGAAACCTTGGGGAATTGGTCCATCTTCGTCTTTTGAGTATTTTGACGTTGGGTTGGTCCCTTTGTCCGGCTGGAACTCCATTATCACCCGTGGGGAGTTCATCGGGTTTTTTGTTCTCATTTATTCTCACAATTGAGATGCTGAAATCATCTGATAATTAGCAGTTAGGGGTTTCAAGGGGTGGGGAATCGATTCCACAGCTTTGAATTACCTGATTTCGATCAGAATTGAGCGAACAGGGTAATGACGATTTTTGGGCGATTTGCGATACTGTAGCCGAATCGCGGGAACTCAAATCGGTGGAAATGTGGACTGTTTCTTGGGGGAATTGTTCATGGGGTTTGTGTGTATGAAGGCAGTCCTCAATCGTGCTCTGAATCACTTTTAATTTTCACTCCTGCTATGCTTTGTAATTTTCACCTCTGAATCTTCACTCATGCTCAAATTTGATATAGTCTGATATGGTCTGAAACTGCACTGAAACTAGCTGATACAGTCTGAAACTATGCCGAAACAGTTTCAAATTGCAGTGATACATTCCTGAAACGGTGCAGAAATAGTTAGATATGGTGCTGCAGAAACAGTTGAAACGGTGCAGAAACAGTTAGATACGGTGCTGCAGAAACAGTTGAAACGGTACAGAAACAGTTAGATACGGTGCTGCAGAAACAGTTAGAAACAGTTGAAATGGAGCAGAAACAGTTGAAACGGTGCTGAAACAATTAGATACGGTGCTGCAGAAACAGTTGAAATGACGCAGAAACAGTTAGATACGGTGCTGCAGAAACAGTTGAAACGGCGCAGAAACAGTTAGATACGGTGCTGCAGAAACAGTTGAAACGGTGCAGAAACAGCTAGAAATAGTTGAAATGGTGCGGAAACAATTAGATATGGTGCTGCGGAAACAGTTGAAATGATGCAGAATCAGTTAGAAACAGTTAGATACGGTGCTGCAGAAACAGTTGAAATGATGCAGAAACAGTTAGATACGGTGCTGCAGAAACAGTTGAAACAGTGCAGAAACAATCACATACGCAGCAAAAATAGTACATATATAGTGCTGAAATAGTCTAAAACAGCTGGGAAAAAATCTGAAATAAAATGTAAAATATAATGTGAAACAATGCAAAAAAGGTGAAATATTTTAGAAACTGTGAGAAACAATGCACAAACGGGATGAAACAAATGCTAAAACAATCTAGAAACAGCTAGAAACATTGAGATACGGTGAGATACAACGAGATACATTGAGGATGGGATGAGAAAAAGTGAAATTGAGATAAATGATAGGAATAAAAGTGAAATTGGGAGAAATGGTGGGAGAAAAAGTGCAATAGGGAGAAATGGTGGGAGAAAAAGTGAAATAGGGAGAAATGGGAGGAGCAAAAGTGATAGTGTGAGAAATAGGAGGAAGAATGTAAGGTTTGGTATGTTATGGGAAAATATTATGTTTTTGCTATATTTGTAATTAACTTGTGTTGTCCTCTATATAGAATAATTTTATTAAAATATTGTCATGTTTGGTAATTAAGCTCTAAAACTTGGACTTTTATGTAAAAAATCCTTAATATAAATATATACTTCTAAATAATTTGAACTACATATATAAGTGAGCTAATGATGAAAAATAGCCCGTTTACGAAGAGTTGCTTCTACTTAAGTGTGTCATAATTGCTGATGACACGAAGGTCATGTTTAGCAATCAACTTGTGCTTCGGTTGTCATAACTGCAGATGAATTATTTGCAATTAGAAGCTACTCAATTGCAAAAACAAAGTAAAGCATTCTCTTTAGCTTTGTAAAAAGGTCCATGGTTAAAGGAGAAAAGAGAACTTTTTCGTGCCTCAATGTATTTGTGAGGGATTATCATCGTCTTTTTATGAAATAAAAGAGGCTACTTTTGGGTAAAGAAGGATCAAGGGTGGCAAAACTTTGGTTGACGGCCTTGAAAGTTTTAGACTTAAAAAGAAAAGAAGGAAAGATGCCAATTACTTCCATGGTCTCCAATTATAGCAAGAAGCTTAAGACAAAAAGAAAAGAGGATAACGAAACAACTCAACAAAGTAAGACTTGTTGGGCTAAATCAAATACCAACGTCTTGAAACATAGAGTTTGAAGTGCTTAGTTTAGAACTTTGCCTTCCTAAATTAAAAATATTTTTAAAATGATATGATTTTATCATTTTGACATAAAATGTACGTAGTAAATATTTTTCTCAAAACATCTTACACCATTAGGTGTATTTGTACGACTTAAAAGAAGGAGTATTTCATCTAACAATTGTTTCTTCTATAATTAAAGATTTATCTACTACCTATGAGTATAACCTTTTTATTCCATATTATGTAGTATCTATTTAAATTAAAAGTAATATACAGTACATATTTAGAAATTAATAAAGAATCTTTACAAATTTAAGCAAAAAGCATATAGTAGCGTTTTGCCATTATTGCACTTTGGCAAAGTAGCCACGGGTGTGCGGGGATCGTTACCACTCACGTCAGAAAATCACGCCATGATTATCTTAAATGGATGTGCTCCAAGTCAAAAAGGCAAAGACATCCATTAATTTTTACTCTTACAACCCGATGGTGACTCTAGTGTGCAGCGACATTATATATAGTGAGACATCATTCTTCACAACAAAAATACTTTCTTTCACTCTTTCGTAAAGAGTTTTACATAGGAATCTATCATGTCAAACCAAAATATTCAACTAGTTTAATACTCCATCACTCCACTTATAAGATTATATTGTGTTATTGTTCTACTCTTTCTGTCCCATTTTAATTGTCGCCTTCAGCTTTTTTACGCCCATTAAGAAAACTATTAAATATAGTGTGTATTTTATTATGTTACTCTTATTTAATGTTTGATTATTAACTTTTTTGGAGAATTCTTTTATGAGTAATTATTAAGGGTATAATTGGAAAAAACTAGTAAATTTAGTCTTGAAATCCTAAAGAGACAACTAATTTGGGACAAATTATTTCTCCTAAAATGACAACTAATTTGGGACGGAGGGAGTAGTTTAATACTCGATTAATTAGTACGGAAATTGTCTACTAGTGGAAGCAAGTTCGTTCTTTTAAGTCTAGGGGGTTACATCTAAAGACATTTTTACATCATTGATTTAGTTAACTAAGATTAACACTTAGTAATTCTTTGTATTAAAAAAGAGTCAAATTCGCCTTTCTACTTTGCAATAAGGTTTAATTTTGTTTTTATTATACTCCATTTGCCCTTATTCGCGCCTTACAAGCAATATTACGCAAAATGAATGTAACAACCATATGTATAACCTAAAAGGAATGAATAAAGTAACCCAAATATAAAAAAATATTAGAAAAATATAAACATATATCGCCAAATATAAATATTCGAACATAAATCCCTCCGACATTAGTCAAGTAGTACACATATTCCGTAAAAGAGGAGAAAATTAAAACTCAAGACTCAAAAGGTATAGCAATAGTGGTGTGGAGTGAGAAGTTGTAATAAAAAAGGAAGAAGTGGGGGAGGGGGTAAAATTGGGTTGGAATGGAGCATGCCACATGACGTTTACCTTATCAATGTTTCACTAGAATTGTGCCTCCACATTGGACAATCTTAATAGAGGAAAGGTATAGTTAGGCCACTTGACTAAACATTCGGAGTAATTATAAATTATATTCCAATAGTATAATGGAGAATAAAAATAAACCTTCTTAAAAAATAATAACTTCCATAATCGATTGCCTAGATATGAACCCAAATGGATGGCTTCTCTATTCTGTACCATAGTGTTGCATTGATGAGGGGGTAGAAAATTGTGTACTAGTGGAAGCAAATTTAATCGCACGAGTTTTGAGCACTAGGGGTCGTTCGGTGTGGCGTATTAATTATTAATACCCGTACAAAACTTAGCGTTAATTTAGCGCAGCGTTTGGTTAGTTTTTGTGAAATTTTAATACTCATATAAAATTAGTGCAACGTTTGGTTGCGTTTTTGTATATTCCGCATTATTAATACCCACATTATTAATGCGGGAATCTATATATTATTTTATGAGGGGTAGAAGGTGGTTGTGGTATTAATAATGCAGGTATTAAAATTTAAAATGACAAAATTAACCCTCATAATAATAAGGATATTTCTAAATTTTATTTAAGGAGTAAATAAATATTTTAACTAATAATATTTTTTGTTAATTTATAATATATCAGTGATTCAACAAATAATCCCTACGTTATAATATATGGGTGGCTAATACCCACATTATTAAACTCCACATAACTAATACCCGCATTATCAATACCCACATTATTAATACACACATTATTAATACCCACATTACTAATACCCGCATTAATAGTTAATACCCGCGTAAAAGAAAACTAAACCGAACGACCCCTAAGTTATCAAACATATATTAATAGACTTATAAGCTTATAAACCACTTTTAAGCTCAACCAACGGGCTCGGCTCATTGTTAGATAAATTCAAAATGTGAAAACATTCACGGGCCCTAGAGTAAACAAAATGACTAAAAATTAGCAGTCATTTCAGTAGGACGGACGAATGACAATACTATATACCCCCAAACAACAATTTCCAATAGTAGTTTTTTTTCTTATAACTCTATACTTTCACGTGACACTGACCCATACTTTAAGCCAGCTGCTCCCCAACAAAGTTCTTCTTATGTCTTCACTCTACACTTTCTCCACTTCCCATAAACCAATACTTCACTCTCTCCAAAAATGACAAACACTAAACCAACAACATAATATTTGTTAAGTACTACTTACAATGTCACCATTTTTGCTTCTTCTTGTTCTCTTTTTTCTTTGTTCAACTAGTGCTACTCCATTAAACTCATTACTTCCATCAGATGCAGTTTCATTATTATCTTTTAAATCAAAAGCTGACTTAGACAACAAACTACTTTACACATTACATGAACGTTTTGATTATTGTTCATGGCAAGGTGTAAAATGTGTACAAGGTCGTGTTGTACGTTTAGTTTTAACAAGTTTTGGTTTACGTGGTACTTTTACTACAAACACATTAACTCATTTAGACCAACTTAAAATCCTTAACCTTAAAAACAACTCTCTTTTTGGTCCTATACCTGATCTTTCTAGTTTAAAAAACCTTAAAACTTTGTTTCTTGATCATAACTTGTTTTCAGGTACTTTACCTTTAAGTATATTATCACTTCACCATCTTATGATTCTTGATTTGTCATATAATAACTTAACAGGTTCACTTCCTGTTCAACTTACTGTTCTTGATAAGTTGAGTTATTTAAGGCTTGATTCTAACTTGTTTAATGGTTCATTACCACCTTTAAACCAAACACAACTTAAGGTTTTTAATGTGTCAAGAAACAACTTTACTGGTTCTATACCTGGTACTGCAACATTGAAAAAATTTGACTTGAATTCATTTTTATTGAACCCTTATCTATGTGGTGAGGTTATTAACAAGCCGTGTCGTTCTACGCCATTTTTCGATACTGGTACTGGTGGTGGTGGTGCTGGTGCTGGTGCTTCTCCGCCTACGCCTTTATATCAAGATGCACAATCATCACAGGGTAATATTGTTGTTGTTAATGCTCCTTCAGTTTCACAACATAAGCATAAGAAAGTTGGTGTTATTTTGGGCTTTGTAGTTGGTTTCTTGATTTTAGTTGCAGCTGTTTTGTGTGTTTTTGCTTTGGTTAAAAAGAGAAAGGAAAGTACTGAAATTGAAGCTGAAACTGAACCAAAAGTAACTAAATGTACCATTGAGAATGTTACTAACAATGCAGTGAGTGTCGCAACTACTGCGGTTGTTGAATGTAATACCCAAATGGGGGTTCAAGAAAAGGAAATGAAAGTACCTCAAGGTGTGTTAAAGAGTGGGAATTTGATATTTTGTTCAGGGGAAGCAGAGTTGTATAGTTTAGAACAGTTAATGAGAGCTTCAGCTGAGTTACTTGGAAGAGGAACGATTGGGACGACGTATAAAGCTGTAATGGCTAGTCAATTAATTGTTTCAGTTAAGAGATTGGATGCTTGTAAAACATCGATAACGAGTGGTGAAGCATTTGAGCAGCATATGGAGGAAGTTGGGATGTTAAGGCATCCGAATTTGGTTGCTGTTAGAGCTTACTTTCAGGCTAAACAAGAAAGACTTGTTGTTTGTGATTATCAGCCTAATGGTAGTCTCTTCAATCTCATTCATGGTAATGTTTCTCCCTTTTAATTGCTTAATTGTATTACGTTGCGTGATTCTTTATCTAAAAGCTTAATCTGTTTGAGAGTGGACATTTCAGATTACTTAATTACATGATGCTTCAACAAATATTAGTATATCTGCAAAGATGAGTGTTTGATTTTTTTATTTTTAGTAACTTTGTTAATTGGTCAATATGGTGGACCTGTTGATGGATGAAGCAGTGGAAGAGTGAGTTGTCTGTGGCTAATTAGTGGCTGCTGCATCAACTATTCAGCTTTTTTTCTTTTATTGGACAGAAATGGCTGTAGTATTTTGGATTTTTCAGTAGTTGCAGTAGCAGGGGCCTTTTGTAGCTTTTAGTCTGTATGTGTGCTTCATATGGGCTCCCACTGAGTTCACTACCGACAATTGTAGTGTTTGTGTTTACAGGGCAGTCAAAATAGTACTCCAGTCTTTATGGGTTGATCGTGTTGTTTCCCTTGCTACCTTTCATTTTTTATTATGCATTGAAGCAAATGGTCCTTGGATCTGTCTTTTGGCATTTATGACTTATGAGTATCTTTGTGTTGAATAGGATATTTTCCTTATGTTTTTTGTTTGATTGTCCTTACCAAATGTCGTTTTATTAGATTTTCAACATACTTAAGTGAGCATTAACAATGTTTGATGAAAGGTAGCCAATTTAGAGAGAGAAAAAGTTCAAGGCTTTCTCAATAAAAACCTGTCATTATTTGATAGAGGGATTGAAAATTCACTATCATAGATTTAAGACGCACATAGCTCATCATATGTTGGTTACGCGTTCAGTGTTAAGATGGATTCTTTATATAATTCCGTGTGTTTAAGTGATGCTTCCTTCACCTGATTAAGTAGTTGGATTCAGTTTCAACTGACATATTGTGTTATATTTTCTGTTGCTGATGGCAGGGTCAAGATCAACAAGGGCAAAGGCCCTTCACTGGACCTCCTGTCTAAAACTAGCAGAGGATGTAGCTCAGGGCCTTGCTTACATCCATCAAGCATCAAAGCTCATTCATGGCAACTTGAAATCTTCCAATGTTCTTCTAGGGTCCGATTTTGAGGCCTGTCTCACGGACTATGCACTCATCACCCTTGCAGACATTTCTTCTGATGATGATCCTGATTCAGCACACTATAAAGCACCAGAAGTGCGCAAATCTGCACGAAGAGCTACTCCAGGGTCTGATGTCTATGCCTATGGCATTCTTTTGTTAGAGCTTTTAACGGGTAAACCTCCATCTCAGCATCCGTATCTCTCTCCCGCTGATATGCCTAATTGGGTTAGAGCTATGAGGGAGGATGATAATGAGGAGGATAGATGGCTGGCAATGCTAGTTGATCTTGCTAGTATATGTAGCTTGACATCACCAGAACAGAGACCAACAATGAGGCAAATCTTGAAAATGATACAAGATATAAAGGACAATGCAATGGTGGAGAGTAACACAAGGGATGCACATACTGGATGTTCATAGTTACACCATTAACCAGCTGAGGATGCATGATCAATTATAAGTGTCAACGATCGAATCACCCAATGAAACCATTTTGGAAAATGAACTCCATTATCTGTGTCCCTTTGGCAAAGTGCCATTAATTGACAACAGATCTAGAGTCAAGTTCACTATGGTCATATGGTCATTTGATTATGGCATAGAACTCCCTCTCTTTTTTTGGTCACACATAGGGATGTTGATATTTTCAGGGAAAATTGTTTAAACTGCTAAGGCTAGGGGCTTTAGATAGGTTCTTTTGTCTAAGAAACTCAGTTTAATTTCCTTGATGGCAGATAGAATCTTCTATGGTAAAGCTCTCCCAATTCTGAACTTCTAGTGGAATCCTTTTCTGCTTGGCATAGCATGTCTCTTTACTATAGATTACATTAGACTCGTATACTAAAGAAATACTCCTTGACATAGAGTATTTATTCTATATTCTGTGACTGATTTCTGAGGAATCCAACGGTTTTTTCTTGGATTAATTTGTCAACAGTTATATTGTTTACTATATGAAAGACTTTTTTTATTATAAATCAATGGATCAATCTGTAAATTGTAATTATACTAAAATGAATTCACCCTTCTAACCTAGACGTAAATCTTATTAAAACTTCAATTTAAACAATTAAATACTTAGTAGATTCGAATTCTTGTAATTTCTGAATGTTGAATAGGATAATGTCATAATCAGAATTTTCCAAACAATTTTGAGGGTCACAGATCAAAATTTTATCATATAAATTTGAACGTAGTAATGAAAACAAAAAGAATCCTTGAAAGTTGAAACAGACGACAAAGTCAGAACTTATCAAAGGAATCAAAGGTGAAAATGGCATAAACTGTCCCTTATCTTAAAGGATTGGTTTAAAATTGTCCTTTAAATATGCAGTTACCAATTTTGGTCCTTTAAATTTGTAAAAACTTGTCAAAAATGGTCTATGCTCAAAACAAATTGACGGAGTGAGTTAAATCAATTTTGGTCCTTTAAGTTTGTAAAAACTTGTCAAAAATGGTCTATGCTCAAAACAAATTGACGGAGTGAGTTCTATTTAACGAGCCATCGCAAATAAGTTTCCACGACAATGAAGATCCGAAAATACTGTGCTTCACAAACGGCAAAACAAGAATTTGTTATCCAAAAAATGCAAAATCAAATTCTATTGAACCAAATTTTCACAAAAAACTCCAAATCTTCGTAATCAGCTGATCAGTTCGAAGCACAAATCCTTCAGTAGAAAGTTCCAATCCCCCTCATAATGAATGATTAGACTTTTTCTTTTTGTTTTTCTGTTTTCAAACAAAGCTTCAAAAAACTCATAGATGTAAATTTCTAGTGTAAATTTAGATAATATACTCCATATTGCATTTTTCTATTTGCTTTGGAAAAAGCTTGAATTTAACAGAGCTTTTGGCTCTTCACGTATTAGCAAATCAAGACATTCATTACCAAAATATTAACAAAATTTTTTGAAAAATATAAGGGAAAAAAAAAATAGAGAAAGAAAGAAGGTGCTCATAATCTATTTCTGCCTTCCCTCCCACTCTCTGATACAAATAAACTAGCAAGTAATTTATACCCACTATGATTGTCTATTGTGAATTGAGTGAATTAATTGAGAGTTTCTTTTACTGTTTGAAATTTGGGAGAAGAAAAGAAAACTGAGATTTTATATTTGTTTTGACTTTTGGACGTGTGGGGTGTTAAAATAGAGCTGCTTCTGTTAGTTTGTTTTTGACGGAGACCATTTTTGACAAATTTTTGCAAACTTAAAGGACCAAAATTGATAACAGCATATTTAAAGGACAGTTTTGGACCAACCTTTAAAGATAAGGGACGAATTATGTCATTTTCTCGGAATCAAAGTACCAAAGTTTTTGCCAGTGAAAAATATGTTTTTTTTTTTTTTTTTGGTAGTAGATATGTGGCATTGTCAGACGAACAACAACAAAAAAAAAACAAAAAAACAAGAATAACAGAGCTGATTTAGGACCCAAAGAAACTAACTCTCAACACATTTCCAGCATTTAAAATACCACTATAACAATTTGTAGCTGTGCTTGTTGTACACATGTTCTCTGAGAAGTATGAAAAGGCAATAGTAGAAATCAAATCCTATAATCATAATATTTACTTCAACACTTGAAGAGATACCAATCAGCATTACCAGGGTATGAAAGCAAACTTTGACAGATTAGAACCAGCAAACGATTAGACATAACATTCTTTAAACGAGAGGTGGGTACTGCTTGGACTGTAGTCGCACTCTCTTTCGATACTCCAAAGCATCCTGCAGGAATTCAACAAATTAGCATGTAACGAACAAGGAGTATCAAGCTCCTATACTAAACTTTACATCTTTCAACTGTTTCAACTTTCAAGCATGATCGAAAAAAGACACAACGTCGACGTGCAAATTAGAATCACATCCTATCACCACATACATTGCCTGTCCCACTAATGAGGTAACCACCAAATGTTTCCAACAGTTCTTAAACATATTAGAATCTGAAATATTTCAAGCAAGAGAAATGGAAACCAGAAAAGATTGAGTTCCTGAATGATGACTTCCATGAAACCAAATACCTATTAACAATCCCTTTAACCTACAGATAAGCCTCGCTACCCTTCTACTCCTCACGTGCAGGAACGTTGTTGTGATATAACAAAATAGGGTTTTGCAGTAAAAGTTAAAATTCATACTACTCAAATAAAATGGGATCATAGTTCAGCTAAGATCAATTGTTTGATAAAATGCAACTCAAATAGAACTCCTTCAGTTTCCATCCAATTTTATGTGACAAGATTTTCTGGTTGAAATACGAAGTTTAAGGTGGTAATCTGAATTTTTGTATTGTAGCAACAATGGTGAAAGAAGACATTATAACACCTGTTATAACTTACATTGACAGAAAGTTATTTCATCAAAATCTTTGACTTGTTAAATGCATTATTTGAGAAATTGTATAAATAGCGTTATTAATAGAATGATATCCATTATCTTAAGACGTTCCAAGCTTTTCTTTAAAAAAAAAAAAAAAAAATTTGTTATGTGAATTAAGAGACTATCAGAGTAGTAGGCCCAGTTGTACCTTTTTAACATATAATATAGCAATTTCTCTTTCAGAAAAGTTGACACAAGTTTAAGGATAAAACCAAGAGTAGGATACTGAACTTGGAAATATGGAGTACAAATTATTTCTTTTTTATGTCAAAATTACCTGAATAAAGAGATGATACCCTTCAGTTTGGGCAGGATCAGCAGGGTTTGGCTGATCTAGCAAGTCTTGGATACCAACTAGTATCTGTTTCACGGTGATGGCTGGTCTCCATCCCTAAACGAGAAAAACACAGTTAACAGCCATCATATGTTGAACACAACCAGTAAGCAGAAAAATAGGGCAACGAAACAGCATAGCTGACATACACTGTCTTCATTGAGGATCGACAAACAAACTGTTCCAGATGGATAGACATTTGGATGGAAAAAGCCTGGTGGGAATTTACACTTGGGCGGTTTGCTTGGATAATCTTCACTGAAGTGAATTGTAAGTGGATAGAAACCACCTTCCCAATCAGTCTGCAAGCATTAAAATGCCGTTGAGGACCAAAGAAGAACAGAAAAATAAGTACAGCATCCCCTACATTAGACAAGCGCATAGCACTTTCACTGAAATCATGTTTTATAAGGCATTATAAACTCTGAAGATGCTCTTATCCGAGGGAGGCAGGGGAAGACACAAGAAGCATAAGCGAACACCACTCTGCAGTTTGCACTTCTATGCTAACCAATTGATCCGTCCTAACATACACGTATACTGCATGTTTGCAATAAGTATGATGCAAATGCAGCCACTATGTATAGACTATATACTCCTATATGCAGAGCTAGACCTTTTTAGCAGCATGGAGTAAATAGTACACAGCAAACCACTTCGAACCTTAACTTTTACAACTCACAGAATTAACGCTTTCTGATAAAGTGATCTTTTTTATTATTATTATTTAATGGTGGTGTTGGGACCAACTTGCGTGCACCTCGACTAATCCACCGGATACCTCCCACCAGCATAGGTACCAAGTGTACTGCCCACCAAGGTTTAGGTAGATAGGAGAAAATCACATAGTATTTCTTGTCCTTGCTGGGATTTGAACCCGGTCTCCAAGGTTGCACCCTTTTCATTCACAAGAAAGCTACACACTTAGGCCTCTTTCTACTGCAATGTTCGACTTCATATGACTATACGAGGGTGATTAGGTTTAAAAATTCGAGTTATCCAATTTTTTTCAGAACACAAAGAGAGGGCCTGGACTATTTCCAATAACAAAGGAGATATGAGCAAAGGAAAATGATACAATAAAAGTTCTTGCATCTTTCCTTTATATGTATTCCCTTTTGATGTTTTACTGGACTTTGCTCCATCTTTCCTTCTGAAGGAGAGGTAGCAATGATAGATAAAGAGCTTCGCACTCATATGCCAAAAATATTATGAGAAGAGACACAATATTCCAGTGAGGTATTCCATTTGATGCCTACACAGCCATTACAAACTTGCCTACATATGAAGTGGATGCCAAGATTTGCAAATGGAGATGGAAAATCATGTAGCAAATCCTAGATAAAGAAACACCAACAACTTCAAAATACCTCATCACATTATACATAGCCAAGAACAAACATTCATTTATCGAAATTGCAGAAGAACACTCCGAAAGCATTTCTATAAAGCTACGAAGAGGGTCAGGAATTCTAAGCCTATCAACAGAACCGGAAGGGAAAATGCTACAGCTGTTCAACATTGATCTCTATAAAGCATCAAATGTTAGCTCTTAACAGGTATCAAACGAGCATAATGCTAACTGAACCTAGATATCAACTCAATCTTTAGTCCAGGTCCATAAATCCAGGTGTCTCAATCAAACAATCAATCAGCACAAACAGACAAACATATAAAGTCAACAAAAATTACCCAAATCAGTTAACCTTATGATGACTTATCACTAGTAATGTTAACACATACGGTCTAACATTAGCTTTTAGACGAAATTGTCACACAGCTCAACAAGTAACGCATTCAGTGAAGCTATCTCATGGCTTTCCCATATACTCATTAAACTAAAAATCCAATCTTTTTCCTTATAAGGTAAAACTGGTAAAAGAGATTAAAAAGAAAAAAACATACCCCAACTTTACCAGGAATAGTACAGTGCCAAACCATCAAGTTAACTGACCCATCTGTAAGTGTTTCAGGCTTAGCAACAAATCCCTATAAACCAAAAAAAAAAAAAAAAAAAACATTAAACCAACAAATTTAATACATCAAGAAAACAAATTCGCACAACTAAAAAAACAAAAGGGTCATTGAATATTAACATGAGGATGATTCTTGCGCCAAGCTTTACGTTCCTCAGCAAGTCTACCACGAGCAATACCTCCCGACATTCTTGTCTTTCTTTTAACGTTAATGACTAATGAAACACTTAACAATGAGCTATGTTCTTGTTGTGTCCCTTTAAAAAGAAAATGTGGTGGCAAAATGAACGGTGATGATTGTGTTATAAAAAGATTTATGAAAATGTTGTCATTTTGTTGTTAGGCAGTGGTCTTTTTTATTAAAATGGATATTTGATGAAAAGTCAATGGATTCTGATTTTATTTTGTTGGAAAAGAAGATAAAAAGATTCTTGATTTTATATTCTTTTTTTAGCGTGAAATCCACGCCCACTATGTGCATTCACGTGGAAAACGTCATATGTTCTACTGCTTTTGCTTCTGGGCCTATGGTTGTTGGGAATTTGGTCGTGAAAGTAGCCTATGTACATTGTTTTAAGACACAAGCTACTTTATAAAAAGTAGTACTCACTCAGTTCCATTTTAGATAAACTCATTTGATTTTACACGGAATTTAATAAAGAGAGAAGATTTTTTAAACTTGTGGTCTAAAATAAGTTATAGATATTTGTGTGGCTACAAATCATCTAGGATGTGTAAAAGTAAAAATTTCTTTCCAAATTTAAAAAGAGGTCATTCTTTTTTAAACAGACTAAAAAGGAAATAGGTTCATCCTTTTTGAAACGGAGGGAGTAGTATCTGACATACTTCCTCCGGTCCATTTTATTTTATCTGTTAGTTTATTTTTTTTCCGTAATATTTGATTTTTTTCGAAAATTAAGACACAATTTTATAATGTCACCCCTTATTAATAAATGATTTTAAATAAAATGATAAGTAATAATAGCTTGAATAAGGGCTAATATAGTCAATTATATTGCTAATTAATGCTAAAATACATGAAAACACCCAAAAAATCAAATAATATGGACCGGAGGGAGTATTATCGTTTTTTATGTCGAAAATTTCATACCACTAGATTGGAGTTTGTTGTTCAACTCAACTTCAGACAAATAGTTTAATTTTAGCCTCAACGGCAGATCAAAGTTTTGAAGTTGAACTTCATACTTCAAAGTTTAAAGGCTTTGATATGTTCCATAAGGTCGATGGCGGATGCAGGTGATGAGTTTAGGTGCTGAAGCACCTATTGTTTTGATACAAATAGTGCATTTTTATATAGAAAATTAGGGAGCATATAAAAAAATATAGGCCGAGCACCCAGTCCCAAAAATAGCATCTCTAGACTATAACAGCTCAGCATCCATGATTTATAAATTCTGGACCCGCCACTACATAAGGTCTATGTAGTTCCCACTAGTTAGACGCTACTTATAGGATCAAATACATATTGTTGTCTGTTCTAAAATAGTCATGATGAACTGGCTATTGTACACTTACCTGCCTAGTCCCACTTTGATTTTGATTGGGCTTGGCCGAACTTAGCTCAGCCCACTAAACTTGACTTGGTTACGGAAGTTCAGAGTAAACAAATGAAATTTCAATGTCATAAGAAGTTTTTACATTATATACCCATGAAATTCAAAATATTTATAAGTTATACCTATTAAAAATTACACTATTCATAAAATTAAAAATATTTTTCAATCTGTCCATTTATTACTGTATACCTTTGTTATACCTTATGAGTGTATACCTTTAAAGTATACTGTATAAATAATAGTATACAATTCTAGATATGAGTGTATACCTTTAAGTTATGCTGCATAAATAATAGTATACAATTGTAGATGAGTATGACATGTAAATAATTTATGTGTAGCGCTTGTAAATATGAAACTTATGGGTAGAAATGGATAAATATTTTAATTTTGATGGGTATTTCGTAAACCTCCTGATTATAATCTTTAAGAAAAAAAATCTACTACTGTTACAGTAGTTATGTAAGACAGTACGCCTAAGCTTCACTTTGGTCATGCATAATTGATCAGACAAATTTGGTGTATAAGAACAATGCATACCTGTTTCACATGATAAAAACGTGAGGAATTGATGATGTTGCAATATATATAGAGTGCTTCAATATTTTGAATGTCTTGTGCACAAGACATAATATTTTGTAAAAAGATATGTCGTCCAAACTTTAAAGGTGCATCATTTCTCATAAAAAATGTTACTATTTTTTACTCTCTTTAAGCCCATCTATATTGCAGAAATCTAACACTTGAATCTATTCAACATTTGCAACTTTATTATTTCACTTCTTCCCAAAGTCATGTCTCATCCATTCCAAATTCCTACCACAGCAATCCAGAGATTAAAGACTTTTTGAGACTTCTATTTAAAAGCCTGTTCGGTCAAGCTGTCAAAACCTGCTTATTTTGAAAAGTAATTTTATCATAAGTATTTCTCAGATAAGTATTTTTGAAGAATAAGAAATTTGTATTTGGCCAACTCATTTGAGAAGTGTTTTTTTAAACAGTTTATGTTTGGATAATATTTACAAAAACTACTTTTAAATATCAAATTATGAAAAAGTGCATTATTAAGATTCAATATGCGACTAATATTATTTAAATGAATCAAAGATTTAAATATTTTTCAATAAAAGAGTTAATTTAATATTTTATTTTTCATTTAGTTTAAATATAAAATATAAAAGAAAATATATCGTATGATTTTTAATCAATAGAAATAAGGTTAAACCAAAAGAGGGAAGCATAAAATAAAGTTTTATTTATATTTAAGAAATATATTGGTTAAAATAATAAAATATAGTATGGTAAATAAATATTTTTTGTAAGAATATTTTTGTCTCAAAAGATTAATAAACTACTTCTGGAACAGAAGCAGAAATTTGTAGTTTTTCCCTAACAGCAGAAAAACTGTTTCTACTTCTTCTCAAAAGTATTTTTTTCTTTTGGCCAAACACCTCAAAACTTTTCGAAAATATTTTTTTCTTGAAAAAAATACTTTTGCCTTCTGAAAAGCTTGACCAAACGGGCTATAAGTGCACATTAGAAGATTCATGAGTGTTTCGTTGTATCTCGAGAAAATGATCATACAATACTATTTGGACATGATTAGCGACAGAAATCCGAATTCGGCGCCAAAATGGACTATTTTTTTAGTTCAGCAACAAAAATGGGTTGCTCAACTAAAAAGTAACAAAAATTGGTATATCGGTACTAAAACTGCCGACTTATAGCATTTTATAAATGGAGCAATTGGACGGACTAACAGAGCAAATATTTGAGCAAGTCGGTGTTTGTTCTGCCGACTTAGTAAGTCGGCAGAACAAACACCGACTTGCTATGTTTTTTTTACTAACTCTGATCGGCATTTGCCGACTTATAAGTCGGCAAAACTTCTGCCGACTTCCATGTAGTCCTAATACATTGTTTAATCCGGCTATTGATAGTCAAAGGGGAGGTAGTTATGGCCTTTGCCAATCATATTCAGTTCTGCACCAATAATTGTTTTGAGGTGAAAGCTACAATTTTTGGTGTAAATGGTGCCTCAATGACATTCTGAATAATCTAATCTTGGAGTTAGACTTGCCGCTAGTAGCGAAATATTGAGCTCTATTTCTGTCCCTTGGAAACTCGTAGATCACATATTTTGGTTTAGAATAAAGGTCCAACATATGCATTTCAGAGTAGGCCATTGTTTCAGAGAGGGTAGTAGTGTAGCAGAAAGCAAAACATGGTGGTAATCTTCTACATACCCTAGGAGCTGAATTGTTCTACACTATCCAGAGATAGTGTATTTTTATTACAGGAAGATAGTGTATGCTTATAGCTTCTATAATCGTTACAAGCAAGAACATTCTTTAGGGGGCGTTTCAATCCTATTAGCTGACTGAAAATTGTAGTTTCGTTGTTTGAGTGGCAGTCCAATATGGATTGAAATGACAAAGTATTCTTCTTCTTATTTTAAGTACAATGGTTGAATGGTACAGGATCTACCATAACTAATTTTACATGTATTGATATTCTATGTTAGGGTGATTTGGCGATACATAATACAGTTCTCTTCTCATGGTAGTTTAAACAATGTATTAGGACTACATGGATAGATAAGCAAAACTAATGCCGATAAGAGTTAGTAAAAAAAGCATAGCAAGTCGGCGTTTGTTCTGCCGACTTAGTATGATTTGGCGATACATAATAAAATTCTCTTCTCATGGTAGTTTAAACAATGTATTAGGACTACATGGATAGATCGACAAAACTAATGCTGATAAGAGTTAGTAAAAAAAGCATAGCAAGTCGGTAGAACAAATGTCGACTTACTAAGTCGGCAGAACAAATGTCGACTTGCTTAAATATTTGCTCTGTTACCGTCCAATTGCTCCGTTTATGAAATGCTATAAGTCGGCATTTTTAGTGCCGATATACCCATTTTTGTGACTTTTTACTTGAGCAACCTATTTTTGTTGCTGAACTAAAAAAATAGCCCATTTTGGGGCCGGATTCAAAATCTACCATGAGAACAATGCTTGCATAGTGAGCCTCAAATCTTTTTTTCCTATCTAATAAGTACTACGGAGTATATCCCTTATATTTATTACTGGTTGCTGCATCTTATTAATTGATTAAATGTTTTTCCTAGTGTTATTCAGAGGTAGACCTAGCCTCTTTTAAGGAGACTAGTCTTTGGGCACGCGCCACGCGCGTGAGGCCCATAGATATAAATAAAATAACTTTTAAATATACATAAATATTACTATAAAATGTGTTTGAGTTATAAAAAAGTATATATTGGTGACTATTATTTGAGTAGTCCATCAATTTTCAGATCGGCAATGGCTTCTGAATGTTACTATGTTTACTTGACAAAAAGATTTCTTAATGTATTGTCATAGCTAAACTTTTCTAAAAATAATACAAGCGCAAGTGTATGCACCTAAATTGGGATATTGCTATCAGAAACCATGATAAAATGAAGATAAATTTTTAACCCGTGATATGAATGTACTTCTAGATTGTCATGAAGGGTAGAAAGTAGTTGAATAGACAGATAAATGTCTAATTATATTATCTAACATGTCAAAGTTATATACTACTAATAAATATCTAATTATATTGTCTAACATGACAAAGGTATATGCTACTAACTTATTATTTTCTACCTATCACGTGCAAAATTATTTCAAACCATGAGAATCTAATAAGGACCAAAAAGGAAAACAAAAAATGCAAAGAGATTAAAGTTACCTCGGTAGAATTAAGCCAATTGCCACTCTCCATCCCGATGATGGCAAGCATCTCCTGTAGTCCCGCATGGAAAGGTCATCTTTCTCTAGATTGATAAAACTAAAGAAATAGAAGATGATAGAACAAAAGGCTATTGATGATGTAAATAAGTACTCTTAAGCAAAAAGATTGAAGTATGTATTGTGTTGAATGTTGGTACTAATTAAGAGGATGGTTAGACTAAACGGCATAAACAGTACGACACGTGAAAAAGGAAGTGTGGAGTAAATCTTAGATGTAAAACTCATTTTTTTGCATTAACCGTAGAACACTTTGAACATTTGTATTTTATGAAAAATATTGCATTTGTAAAAGTTACTTGTTGAAAGTGATACATGAATCTTAATAAAAAGAACTTGTCTACATGTATCTTAATAGTTCTATAAAAATCCCAAGACATAATTCAAATTTTCAAGACTAACCCTATAACTAAACTTGTATATACTAAAATCAAAGATATTATTTAGTTTTTAAAGGACAAAATGGTCGTTTACTTTTTGCTATAGGGATTGGCTCTTTTAGAATAGTATGATTGATGCATTCATTATCGTCAAAAAAAATTAAGGAATAAATAATGCATACATCAGTAGTGCAAACATTTGGAGATTCATTTATTTGTCGTATTTGGAAGGTCGATTCATGAGTCGCTTGACAAATGCAATTCATAAGCCTTATTTGGCAATGTGATTTGTAAGGCACATTTGGAGATGCAATTTACTTGCATTTGACAAATAAGATTGGTAGCCATTCGCTGCAATTTATAAGTGACATTTTTTAAAAAGAATTTTTTACACAAAAGTACAATTTTTAGAAGTTAATTACCAAACATAGCAACATTTCAGTAAAATTATCCTATATAGAGGAAAACAAAAATTAATTGCAAATATAGCAACAACATAGCAATATTTTTCCATAACATACCAAACTCTTACATTCTTCTTCCTATTTCTCCCACTGTCACTTTTGCTCCTCCCATTCCCTCCTATTTCACTTTTCCTCCCACCATTTCCCCCAATTTCACTTTTACTCCCATTTCAGTCTGTATCAGACTGTTTTAAACTGTATTAGGTTCCGTTTCAGACTGTATCAACTCCGTTTCAGACTGTATCAACTCCGTTTCAGACTGTATCAGATTGTTTTAAACTGTATCATCTCCCATTTTAGACTGTATCAATTTTGTTTCAGATTATATCAAACCGTTTTAAACCGTATCAAGTACCGTTTCAGACTGTATCAACTCCGTTTCAGACTGTATCAGCCTGTTTTAAACTGTATCTAGTCCCGTTTCAGACTGTATCATACTATTTTAAACTGTATCAACTCCCGTTTCAGACTGTTTCAACAATTATTTCAGATTGTTTCAAAGCCATTTCAGACCGTATCATACTGTTTCAACATCGTTTAAGATGTATCAAACTGTTGCAACAACTGTTTCAATGTTTCAACCATATTTCAAACCGTACATATTGTTTCAACGCCGTCATGAGCAATATAAAAGGAGTTCAGATTTATTAATCTGACAAATATGTACAAACATGAACAAAAACAGAAACGAAATCTGAACAATTCTAGAGAAACAGAAACGGAACAAAAATGAAATAAATCTAAATAACAGAAAATGATACTGTTTCAAAAAATCAAAACTTTAAATCAAGCTCCATCTCAAGAGTGTTTCAGCACTGCTCACTTTCATATTCATCATCACTTAGTGGACCAAAAGTGAAAATGATCTTTTAGGAGGGGTCATAAATGTAACAATGTCGCTGAAGTGTCCTATCTCTGTAAATCTTCAATAACAAAAGCACTCTGTGTCGACTTAGACATATGTCGCCGCCATCAGTACAATAAGTAACAGAAACAGAGGAGACATATCGTAACAGAAACGGAAGAGACAGATCATAAAGGGGAAAGGGTAATCAGCTCTCCATCGTGCTGTAGCTGCTTTCCGGTGAAGATGATGACGGTAATGGGCCGATTTTTGTGAGTTCGTTTGAATCGGAATCAATGACGGATCGAGTGAATCCGTCACTGATGGTGGTGGCTGTGTGTATCCGGCAACAGAGATGGTGGAGACAATGGTAGAGACGAAAATGAGGTATATTTGGACGGTTTCAGCGTGGAGGAAGAGAGAATGGAATGGGGGGTGGGGCTGATTTGGTTTAGGGGAAGTGGAGTACAATGTTTTAGGATTTTTAGGAAAGTGGGTGTAAGTGTGTATATTAAATGGGGACAATTACATTGAGAGACACCCACTCATGAAAATTACCAAAAAAGACCCCTATTTTGCTACCTTACATGACATAGCACCCCCTCCATTTTTTTAAAATTTTTCTTTCACTCCATAGCACCCCTATTTAAAGAAAAAAAACCTTAGCCCCATTTTTCCCTCTCTTCTCCTTCCCTCCTTCCCATTTCTCTCTCTTCTCTTCCCCATTACACCTAACCCCGCCGCCGTCACCCCCAACCCTTCCACCACTGCCCCACCGTCATCTCCTCTCATCCAAGCCAGTGATGATGTCGCCGCCGTGGTCACCAAATTCAAGACCGCCACTGCTTCTTATTCTTCTTCTCGTTTTATTTTTTTATTTATTTATTTTTTTTTGAATAGCAATATTGATTTTCGTTGTATATTCCGATCAAAACTCCGGTGAGGAGTTTATTTATCAAGTTTCTTCTTGTTCTTCACTTTTTTTATAAAAAAATTGTTGAGATCTACTAGTTTTTTACTAAAACTTTTGTTTAATATTTAGATCTAGTATTTTTCTTGTATAAAACTGTATAGATCTTGGATTTTTGTTAAGCTTTGGTGTAAAATCTGCCAGAGGCACTGTTTAACATTATTTTTGTGAGTTTATACACTTTTATACATTTTTATACAAATTTATACAATTCTGTAAACGTATATAAAAATGTATAAATCTGTATATGTACGTATTGACAGTGTATAAAGCACATTTTATGCATTGTAAAATTGTATAAAGATGTATATACGTGTATGAACAATGAATAAAATTGTATAAATTTTAGATTTGTGCACTTTTTATGGATGTTTTGTATAAAACTTATGTTTTTTTTGTGTATATTTTTGTATTTCTCTTCTTGCATACACATTTTTCTATGTATTTACATGTATAATTTATTATTTTGATAGATTTAGGTGTATAAATTTATCAAAAATAATTATTTAAACAAATCCACAAATAAAATAAGCAAATCCAGTGAAATTTTCATTTTCCGGCCACCAGCCACCGCCGGCCGGCGGCGGCAGCTCAATTTCTAGTAGTGGGGCAGTGGTGGGGGAGGGTGAGGGAGTGGCTCCTAGGGTTTTAGTTTAAATAGGTGCTATGTTGTGTAATTTTGAAAATAACGGAGTGATATGTTGTGTAATGTAAAAATAAAGGGGTGCTATGGATGAAATGTGACCCCTCATTTGTAATTTTGTGTTGTGGGCTGCTTAGTTTTGAAAATTTCCCTATTAAATGTTGTCATTTTGCTAGGAAAAATATTCTATGGCTTGTAATTTGAAATGTATGGCTATTTTTTCGTAATTAAGTATTTAACTTTGTGTATTTTTGTAAAAAACCCTTTTAAGAATTATTAGTCAAAGACTCATGTAATTGACCTCCTTTTCGAATGATATTAATAATTTGATTATTCATAGGATAATTATCTTCTTTTTTTTTTTTTCAGAAAAACTAATAGGCTGGAGCTTCCCTACAGCAGAGCAGAGCACGGGTGCAGGAAATATAGGGCAAAAAAAAATAGCGATCTAATTACCCACCCCCCACTCCCCGCTGTGTTCACAATGGATGCCCCCTACTATCAGTACCCACCCTATTATCAACCTCCTCCAGCACCCCTACCTCCACCGCCACCTGGCACAACACTTCACGCGCCACCACAACCGCCGCCAGTAATCCTCCAGCCAATTCCTCTTCCTCAATACCCCCACCACCACCCTCAGCAACCACCCCCACCACCCATCCCCGCATATGCACCCCCTCCTATTTATCATTCGCACGACGATGTACGGACTCTATTCATAGCGGGTCTACCAGAAGATGTAAAGGCACGCGAAATATATAACCTGTTTCGTGAATTCCCTGGCTATGAATCTTCTCATCTCCGTCCCCGAACTTCAAACACTTCACAGGTACATTTATATTTTTATTTTGTTAGAATTGTTTGATATCGACTTTTATCGATTACTTTCAGAAAGAGTTTAAGTTATATACACCGTCAAATTAAAGGAATTTTTACAGTATCAGGTCACATTTACTTGTTGTAGCAAAGTATATAAGGAATTTTGACAGTATCATGTCACATTTACCTGTCTGTTGTAGTAAAATATGATTGTACATTACTAGTGAATTCGAAGCACTATGCTATTGTTTTTTTGATGACAAGGGAACCGGCAACTGCTATCCTTCATGTGCGCTCTGGGTGAAATGCAATAGCCTGCAAACCACATAGGAAAGATAAACTTCAAACCGAGAAGGCTGATGGCAAGGAGATTTGATTACAAGGCTCCAATGTGGGAACCATTTGCTGAACCAACTCAGCTACCCTTGCGGGTCACTATACTATTGTTACATGAGAAAAATGAATAAATATATAAAGAATTTAAGTTATATACACCACCGGTATAAGAAATTTTTACAACTTGTGGCAAAGTGTGATTATAAAATACTAGTGGATTTGAAGCACTATACTATCGTCAAATTTAGAAAAATAACTAAATACATAAAGAGCTTAAGTTATATACACCATTACTATTATTAATTTTTACACTATTAGAGTATGATTATACATACTAGTGAATTTGAAGCACAATACTATTGTCAAATTTTTTTTAAAAAAATACATAAAGAGTTTAGGTTATATATACCAGCAACTTAAGGAGTTTTTATAGTACCATGTTTACCAGTTGTAGCTGGTAATTTGTCATATTTCAATATTACCAATGGAACAATGTTGATCAAGGGCAGCGTCTAGTGGAAATGCTGGTTTTTGAGCTGCTATTTTGATTCTTATGTGACGGTCAGCTATTTGTACATTGCAAATGAAACACAAACTTTGAGTGTAACAGGGATACACTTTCAATATTTGACATTTTTGTACTTTTTAATAACGGTGGTGTCCGGGCCAGCTTATGCGCACCTCGACTAATTCCACCGGATACCGGCCACCTCCCACCAGCAATAGATACTAGATAACTCTATCCACCAAGGCTTGGATAGATGAGAAGAAAGACCTAGTGTTTTTTGCCTCCACTGGGATTTGAACCTGAGACCTCAGGGTTCTATCCCACTTCATTGACCACTATACCACACCCTTGGGTGCGACATTTTTGTTAGACTTAATAATAACATAGCGGGTAATGGTGTTTAATTAATAGCGTAACAAAAAGCCTTCCTTCTCATTAATATCTTTGCTTACGGCAATTGACCTTCCGGTAGAATTGATGACTGAATCAAAGCTGCCATGCTAGTACATCTGAGACTTCTTCATTGGTTAGTTTTCAGTGCTAAGGAACAAAGGATTATTGTGATTTATTAATCTCTCTGTGCAGAATGTGATACAATGAAATAGAATGCAATTGAGACAAAGACATGGAATGGCCTACTCTTAAGCAACTCCTTTATTAGTGGAATTGCATTTGCATAGTTAGAGGAAATATAGATGAGCCTTAAGTACTTGCAAAATCAAGTTGTGTTCACCTTGCATACAAAACAGAATTCTGAAAAGTAGGGGTAAAGTTCCGAATTTGGCCTATCCATAAAGATATTGAAGAATATATCGGTTATGACCTCTTGTTTGCCTAGGGAGAGGTAAGATTAGATTAGTTGTTTATATGAACTCCGAACAGCAAAGATGCTAGTTTTCCCATAGGATGCTTATGATTACTAGTGACTGCTCTATATTGTCTAAGGCTTCACATGCTCAAATATCTTGCTACTTGTGGAAACATTGCAGCTGAAGAGTTTCTGGTAACTACATCTTCTGGTTACAAACGGTTACTGGGCTTTATTTTAAAAAAAGAAAAAAAAAAAAAGAACGGTTATTGGGATCTACAGTTTATCTTCTTTTAGTTGTTTCCATATTGGCTATTCCGTTCTCATGTTATACATGTCTGACATAATTGTTCTGCTAAGGATATCTGACACATTGTTTGGTTCCTGTCAGCCATTTGCTTTTGCAGTCTTTGCAGATCAGCATTCCGCACTTGTGGCAATGTATGAACTGAATGTAAGGACCTTTCTGATACTTATCTCTAAGCTATTAAACAAATAGTTTACTTCCTAGTTCATTGTTCATGCCCTGTAGGGCCATTAGTTACTTTTTGTTCTTTAAGGAATAAGTTACAGTAACAATAACTAACAACATACCCAGTGTAATTCCACAAGTGTGGTAGAGAGGCATTTAGGAATAAGTTACAGTGTTCTCGATAAATTTTGGTTTATGCTATTGAGTAAACCTTCCACTATTTGGAGTGCTGGACATGACACTTGACACCATACCAAAATAAAAAAAAAAGTGAGCATTCCAGTCGCCAGTTGGGAGAGCATATTACCTTCATATAAAAGATGCACACATAATTAAAAGAAGAAAGGATAAGTATAGTTGTTTTTGCTTCTTAGAGAGGAGGCTTAACAGCAATATGGTCCTGCCTGAGAGAGATCCAAACTAGAATGGAGAGATTGACGATTAATTAGGATGGGATCGTTGCCTCTGATTTCAAGCTTGAATGAAATTTATACCAATAGGGATTGCATCATCATCTTATTTCCCCCTGGCTGGTATTGCTCTATGTTTTGGGAAAACTAGTTCTCATATGTTGTGCATTACCTGGACTTGCCTGAACATGATGAACAAATGAAAGAAAGGAAAGCTAATGGATAGTTGTGTGCTTCTGTTCCCTTGTAGGGGCCATTTTGCAATAGACATAAAATAAATAGGATTTCTTCCTTCATGCACATCTGATTTAGTGTTTGGCCATAAGTTCATTAATAAACAAAATGGATAATGATGTTAGGAAGGTATACACAGCCTGTGGATTAAAACGTGCTTTGCTTTTAAATGTGTTTCCAGGGAATGGTTTTTGACTTTGAGAAGGACTCCACATTGTACATTGAGCTAGCAAAATCAAATTCAAGGTCTAAGAGGTTACGGACAGGTCTGTTGGGAATGGATTTCTTTCCATTGTTAAATTTCTAGAAGTAATTCTCCTCAAGCCACGAATTTGTTTGATTTATACAACAGACGATGGGAGGCCTGTATCCGAGAAGAGGATTAAAGGTTCTGCTGCAATTTCTAGAGACAGTGGTTCTGGTATAATATCTGCCTATTACAGTCCCTTCCTTTGTATTAGTAGGGTACATACATGTAATCTGAGAGTTTGTTGTCCATCATGTCATTTACATATGAACTGAATTGCTTATTTCCACATTTAACTAATTTAATACGATTTAAGGATGCAACTGCTTGATAGTCACTGCAAAGCACGTTATCTATATGCTCACCTTGCACATGTTTTGCACGCTTGGGCACTAGCAGGTGTTGGCAGCGTTCACATGCCTGGAATGGGTAATTCTGCTTACAACACGATTGGTTATCCACCTACACAAAGGTCATCTGCACTACTTAAGCACATTTTTGTTACTCCATTCCTTCTGACTAAGGATGCTCCAAGTACTTGAACTTCTAGCTGAAAGGTCACATGCCAAATAGAAATAGTTTCTCTATTCCCTGTGCCCTGAAGTTAGAGTATTGGATCTATTGTAGTGGTCTTGCAGATTATCTTCTATTCTAGTTATACTTTTTCTTTTTGTGATTCAGTCAAGGAAAGTTTGATGGTAGAGGTGTGAATGAAGCTACTGCTAAAACGGTAAGGTGTCTGTTACATTGTCCATCATTTATTCTTCTGTGTACATCTGGATTAATGGTAATGTGTTTGTATTTTGCTGATTTATTATTCATATTCTGAATTCTAGTTTTTTTACTGGCTCTGATTAAGTACACATCAAGTACGGAACTCTAGTCCGTGCTGAATCCTGTGATAGATAAAATGATCAACTTGTGGAAAGTCGAGTGGTACCATTAGTTAATCTGTGTGGACCTTTTGTATTTGCATTCATATGTTTTGTTTTTTTTCCAATAACCAAGAAATCCTTGAGCGCAAGTGGCGCTGGGTTCAAAACACGGTGGGTAATGGGTCCCACTTAAATACCAGGCTCCGGCTTTTGTCTACAGCAAGGCTCGACCGTGATGTGCGCCTAATCCACACATTACGGGCCTGCTCTTTCCACTAGACCAAAGCCCTGGGGCTGGGTTCAAATGATTTTTCTTATTGTAAAGTCCATCACAGCATTAAGATCGAATCGCTTTCTACAGCTTTCTAAACTTTCTACAGACCAAAGCTCCGGCTTCTGGTTTTACATGCTTCATTGGATTTATTTCATGGAACTGCTCTGGTGAATGCATAGCATGGACCATTTTTTGTACGAAGCTAACATTTGGAAGTGTATCGAACGTCTAAATCACTTTAAATAAACATTCTCCTCTTGGGAGTCATATAAGCAAAAACAACTCTCATTCTCTAAGAGATTGCTTCTTGGCTGACTACTAGCATGTTGCATTTATAACTTTATTTCTTGAAGTCTCAAAATTGTTGCTCCGAATGCAGTCTATTGGCTGCCTGGTAGTCTCATGTCACACACAGGACCATACTATTTATTCTTGTGCTGCTTCTGATTAGTGGCAGTGCTTCTATCTTTAGTCATGGATTTTTGCTTTATTCTATTTTTTCTTATTTCACATTTGAGTTTGTCACCCTGTCCTGGCTTCAATTTTTTTTTTTTGGGTTAATGAGATCATAATTCATGACCTTAAACTTTACAGGCAGCTGGTCCATGTCCAACACTCTTTGTTGCTAATCTGGGCCAAACTTGTACCGAGCAAGAGCTGATTCAAGTATTTTCAAGGTTTTTACACGCTTCCTTTCTAGTTCTAACCACTGACATTTTTGGTATTACTGGATGTTTAATGTCTTGTCATTTTAGATGTCGGGGTTTTATAAAGTTGAAAATGCAGAGCACATATGGAGCTCCTGTTGCTTTTGTTGACTTTCAGGTGAAGTTAACTCTCCTCTTCCATAATTATGGTTGCTCAACCCAGTCCCACACTCATGTCCTCTTATCTTCTCTAAGATGCTGCATTTTCTTTCCGATGACCTATCGTTTAGACTCAATCCATCACAGGCCAAATCACCATTCATGTCCATTTATTGGTTCAGCAAATTCAATGCAACCTCTCGACTGCACGCTGATAGTTGTAAAACACTGGTACACAAGAAAGGAAAGACCAGTAAAAAGCCCCGTTAAAGCAACATAATTCACTCAATTCCAAGACTACACAAACAAATGATTCGAGCCTTTGTTTTCCAAAAGCATATCAGTTTGCTATATTCGTAGGGGCAGATTACTTGCATCTTGGATGACAACTGCTTAAATCTTGTTTGTGTTCTTTTAGTCTGCTAATACATCAAAGTCCTGGATAATCTGCTGCTTATCACACCTAAATACTCAAATAAATGGAGGTGAAACATGAAATTGATATGTACTAAACATATTTCCAGGACACTGCCTGCTCAACTGATGCATTGGGTCAGCTTCAAGGGACCATTCTTTACTCTTCCCCGCCTGGAGAGGGCATGCGACTGGAGTATCCTTTCTCAAGTCTCATCAGTTATTTGCTTACTCTGGACCCCCGACCCCTTCTTGTTGGATTCTTTCTGCTTTTGCATTACTTTCCTTAATGAAATATGTAGATATGCAAAATCACGGATGGGAATGCGAAGTAAGAAGTCAAGGTAAAGGCTTGTGGACTACAGTGAAGATCTGGTGCTGCATGCCATTAACGTGTGTCATTTGTTTGGTTGTGCACTGGGTTCGGGTTAAATTATTACTTGTTCACATGTAATGGTATTCAGGTTTTCCTTCAGTTAGTAGGTTGCTACATCGAACCACAATCATGTCCTTTTGTCAAATGTAAAAGAATTTCCTTTTTTTTTTCCTTTGGAACTTTGTGGTTTGAAATAGATTCCCTTTCTTCACTGATACATAACTGACAAGCTCAAGTCACTTCCATATTAATTGGTGTGTACCCGTAGAATTTTTTGCAGCTTGAAGTTGATTACACTCTCTAGTTCTGCATACATGTTGAAGTAAAATGTTGGGAAATAAACATTTAGTCCTAGCTATGTAACTCTGTGACCAACTAAATAAGAAATGTAATTTGAACTTTCTTAAAAAAGTTGGGATTGGAATGTATGTTTCTTGTTTTGGGAAATCAAAGTCTATTGAGAATTTCAGAAGTTGGAACTTACCTTTAGCTAGGTGTGACCTTATCGTAAGGATATTGCTTGTGAATTTAACAGGGGTTCAGTCTCTTTGGAAGAGATTAAAAATATAAATTGGCGCTGGCACGGAAGAAGCAAGTTACTTATATTTTTTGTTTTTCCAACTGTCATAAATAAGAATTAGTATATGACCCCATCTGGAAGCCTGCTTATGGGATACTTCTACTTTTGCAATAAATGTTAGTACCACTAGACTTGCAGAAAAATTCTCCCACTCATTGCGGTGACTGGTTTCAAAGTCACGAGACCAAATACAACTAACCCATCAATCATTTGCTATCACTAGTAATCTTCTTTTGACCTGTAGGCAGGAAAAAGTTAGGAGTAAACATTAAAGTCAAACTGCCTCACATACTAAGTCCACATTCTTTAAAGTTGTCATTAGATGATAGGTTTCTGCTGAGAGCAGGACGCTTTGTAACTTTTGCTGTCATTTTGCCTTACTTTAATTGTTACTTTATTGCATTTTATCCTATTGTTTCTTTCAGGGAAATTTCATTTGTGAATCGACTTTTTCACGCCATCTTTTGCTTGTTTTAGTGCATGTTGCATGTGAGCATGCTTGTTGACTAATCTTTTTGCCCTAATCCATTGTTAGCACTTAGGAGGATCATGTGTAGATGATAGGCGTATAAACAAAGAGATGCTATTATGAGCACTTTTTCCCATCCAATATTTATGTAGAATTTTGAATTAAAGTCTCATCAAATATTAACTGTGTGCATGTGATAACTTGTTCGAAGAGGGCTGTGGTAGGCGTAAGACTAGTATAAACTTTGTATATGTGTTTAATTTTACATTCACACACACACTTTTACAGTTCAAGTTAGAAATCGTGAATTGGATTACTGGATTTTCTGGGATCGGTAAAATCCATTAGTTTATACTACTCTGTTCGTTCCACAATGGATGACATGTTTCAGATAACGAGAGTCAAATGAGTTTACCTTTTACCGTAATATTTTCATGTCTTTTAAATATTTTGAATTATTAATTATTGTGACTTATAGTACTTTTTATGTAGTTTTTAAATATATATAAATATTGTTCGAAAAAATTTAAAAATTATATGTTCAAATTCGCGGTCAAATGAACTTGTTTGACTCTCAAAATCCGAAACATGTCATCCTTTTTTAAACAGAGGGAGTACTATACATTCACCTCCGGTTGCCAAGGCCGTATCTGTCACTGCAACTTGATCGGAATAACACCTAAAGAATATTACAAATGTATATAGTGATTATATATATCACCCCTTCGTTCCCCCCCCCCCCCCCCCCCCCTTATTTTATGTAATAAGAAGAGGCTAAACGACACAAGAACTGAGTTTTCTTTTTCTTCCCTATTTATACGACGCCTACTACTATATATATCGAACGGAGAACCAACTGCTATGTCAAACATATAATGGTGACTTATTTGAATATAGTAGCCTAGGCATCTTCCATGCACTCTAAAGAAGGCTCGCCATAAATAGAATTAGTCCATATGTTCCTCTATTTATTAGGCAGAATTAGGACCGCCCGGTGCAAGGTAGTTGTTTGAGTTAATGCATGGTGCCAGAAGCGGATCTAAGATTTGAATTTTATAGGTTCTAAATTTTTGAATAACGATCTCACGTGCAAGTAACTAGGTTCTCAACTTAATTTTACACATATTTAATAATTTTTTAAATATAAATACATTGTCTGCGCCAAATTTACTGGGTTCGGTACACCCTACATCCGACACTGCATGGAGCCCTTAGGTGACTTACACCTCAAACGATTCAATGGACACTTCCAAGCTCAGCACACAGGGTTCGCCCAACATTTCTATTTGCATTCGTATGTATTCAATTTTTATATTTTCTTAACTAACTATTCACTCTTCAAAAGTATTTTGCACTGATAAAAAATCAAGAGTTGAGAATACTATAATCCATAACTAATTTATACAGTGATAAACCCAGAATGTTAGGTACTAGAAATACAACTCGTATATTTTAATTTTTAAGTAATGCTAACCTTTTTTTTTTAGTAATGCTAACTTAATACTCCTTCCGGTCCATTTTAGTTAATAGATTTCGCTTTTCCAGAGTCAAGTTGACCAATCTTCGAAATTAAATTGAACTATATCTATTCAATATTATAAAATTATAATTTAGATATTTAAAAACTACACGAAAAGCACTACAAGTTGCAATTCTTTTCATATCAATATAATAAAGAAATATATCTCAAAATATTGGTCAAAATTTATATTGTTTGACTTAAAAAAAAGTGATCAACTATTTTGGACCCGAGGGAGTACTACTTTTTCTTAAAACTTCCCAATCGTAAATATATAGTGTCGAAAATAGTTAGTGTTTGCATTGGTAACATGATTTCTGTCATTCTAGAATTTCTATTCCATTACTAAGTGGTCGTTTGGTTCTCATGTTAGCTAATAGAATGAATTATCGTGTATAGATTGCTTATAAGAGAAATAAACAAAATATACTGTTATTTGGTGAATATAATAATGTAAAAATCAGTATATGATGAACAATAATGCACGAAACATTATGTAGGCATTATTCACTTTAAGTTCAATTTTAAACGATTTTATTGGTGTAATGCTAATATATCTAACTTTATTTTTATATTTTATCATGTATAAATAACAAATATATTCTCGCGAACTTATTGTTTGCAATGCTCAATAGTCAATATCGCTATTCAATTGTTGCATAATCAACCATTCATTGCATTAATTATGTGAAAATTATTTCTTAATTCTTCCAACTAAATACTGTATAATTTTGTGCGAAATTTTATTTATTTCTAGATCCCTTCAAGCAAATATAAATATTCCTGCAGGTTTAGACCATATGGATAGAAATTGAAGAGAAAGTACAATAAGTACCAATTGTTTCCATTAAATCAAATGGGAGACAGAGTGGTAGTACACCAAATATATGATTAAGCTTAAAGCATAGGAATCTCCGACCACACCAATAAGGTGCCAAATAATGTGGATAAGGGCAAGATTGTCAAATTTTCCAAAATCATTATTGCTTGGAGAGGGTATTTTTGCGAGTGGAAACCACAACATTATCTATATATATATACATCCACCGACCCACCGACCTAACTCGCCCACCATCGTATTTAAATTCCCTAAATTACCCCCAAAAACATTAATTCCTCATAAACAACATACATATTAATTCCTACTATAATATAATATCAACAATTGGGCGTTGAGGCCGAGAACGTAATTCTTTATGTGAAGGTTAAGCTGGTCTAGTTCTAGTGTTGGCAAATTGTAATTTATAATGTATAAGTTAGACAGACGTGAAGAGTTTAAATACTGCTAGAAAAATATATCAATATCTACAGTGTGTGAACTGCACCAGGAATCATATATGACTTCTTGATTGTTTAGAGAATAGTTAAATAAATATAGTGTACTTTTTTTATCAACTTAAATTTTTTATTGAGGTGATTACACAATTCAATATGATATCAAATAATCACGCAATTCGATAGTTATAAAACGGCTTTGCCTATTGGCGTAAATCGTTGTCCTTTTTGCGAATGTTAAGTATGGTGGTTACCTCACAACTTGCAGTTTATGAGTTAGACAGAACTCCATGAGTCTAAATCCTACTAGAAAGACGTATCAAAGATTATCGAGTTTTGAACTGCACCACGGTATATCGACAACTTAAAACAATAACATATTCAATGATATCTCACAAGTGAAATTGAAGAAAGTGAGATATGTGCAGATTTTATCCCAACAAAGTGGAGAGGTTGTTTCCGATAAACCCTGGCTATTTCTTTTTTCTTTTAGCAAAACATGTTTGAAAAAACACTAGTAGATTAGGATGGTAAAGAAAATTTTGACACAAAAACATATTTAAGGTCAATAGAAACCATCTATAGCAATAAAGAAACAACATGATAAAAACAAAATATATGAGAATAATACTACTCCCTCTGGTCCATTTTATTTGATCACTTTCCTTTTTTAAAAGTCAAATAATGTAAATTTTGACCAACATTTTGAGATATATTTATTCACCATACTAATATGACAAGAATTGCAACTTGTAGTACTTTTCATATAGTTTTTTAATATCTAAATTATAATTTTAAACTATTGACTAAATCTAGTTCAATTTGAATCCGAAAATTGGTCAACTTGACTATCAAAAAGTGAAAAACATCAAATAAAATGGACCGGATGGAATATTACTGATACTAATAGGTCATAAATTGCTCTACAACTATCTAGCTGTCTACTATAATCTTTCAACATTTTCCTATCTAGAATGAAGTCTTTGATAATTTAAAGTTGTGCCATGTCCGGTTTAATTCTCGCCCCAACAATCTCAACTCATGTCACAAGCCAATTAAGTTTAAGTAACTAATATAAGCTCATATAACCGAGTCCAATTTATTTGAAATCAAGACACAATTATTATATTATGGTATGAACAATTATCATGAATTATTGCAACCATCTTTCTTTATTCCTATTATATTGTGCTTATAGAAAATCCATTTCTCTGTCGTCACCACTGAGCCCAATGACAACTCCTTTTCCAATATTGAATTCTCCCTAAATTTCCCTTACCTCACATACTCCTCTCTTCCACCACCCACCATCACAAAAAAATTAGCCAAAGTTGCAATCTTGATTCAAAAACACAAAAAAATTTATATAGATAGAGATGAGTTCTTGAGAATTTTGGGGAGCTTTTAACAAGGCCAACAACCACCATATTTTATGAGGTACGAGCAGCTAAGCTTTTTTAATAAAGGGTCCAATTAAAAACTAGACTTTAATATTTAGCCTTAATAAATATTTATACTCATCCAGCAAGTTACTAATATTATTATTATTGTTGTGGAGGGAGAGAGAGAAAGAAAGATTGATTGTGTCGGTGCTTTTAAGATATTTATTTTATTTTTTTATGACACCCTTTTATTAAAATTTAAAATAAATATATATTTCCTTTAAAGAAAATCAACGTAGAGTAGCCACAACCATACCCCATAACCCTTTTCTTCTCTTCAAACCCTTTTCATGGCTATTCTTTCTCCTCTAGATTACAGGGAAACATATGTTTAATAATTTGTCGAGGCTCTATAGGAAACAGTCTCTTTACCTCAAATCGAGGTAGGAGTAAGGTCTGCGTACATCTCAACCTCTTCAAACTCCACTTGCGAAAATATACGGAGTTTGTTGTTGTTGTCGTTGTGGTCAGTAAGATGGAGGTGGGTGGTGGGGGTCAAAGTGGAGAAGTAACAAGTTCAGGGGGGTATTGTGGTAGTAAAAGAAAAAATGAAAGACCATACAAAGGAATAAGGATGAGAAAGTGGGGAAAATGGGTAGCTGAAATAAGAGAGCCCAATAAACGTTCAAGAATTTGGTTGGGCTCATATTCAACACCAGTAGCTGCAGCTCGGGCTTATGATACAGCTGTTTATTATTTACGTGGGCCTTCGGCCCGGTTAAATTTTCCAGAATTATTAGTTGGTGATGATATTATTAATAGTGGAGGGCTTAATGATTTATCTGCTGCTTCAATTCGTAAAAAAGCTATTGAAGTTGGTGCACAAGTTGATGCTGTGCAGAATTCACTAGCTACTCATCAGCACGTCCTCGACCACGACCTTGACCACGACCACGGCCACAACCGAGATCATTTACAAGAAAAAGTAGTGAAGTGTGAGACTAATGAAAGCCCATCTAAATTGAAACCATGTTGGTTTCAAGAAAAGCCCGATTTAAACTTGAAGCCCGAGCCCGAAGACCCAGAAATGGATTATTGGTGACTGGTAATATTTATTTAGTTATAAAAATTACTGGTATTATTAGTAGTATATTATCTATGCTAGCTTTTTTTTTTTTTTTTTTTGGAGGGGGTTGCATTGGTAAGAATACAAGCGCCGCTCCAAGATGTCTTTATTAGTAGGTGGTAGCTTAGTGTTGTTATATTCTTGAAATTATCACCTCTTTCTTTTTATTTTTACTTATTTTTAAGATAATTTTTGAGCTCAAAAGTTTTTGATGTTGTAAACATGTAAAGAGGAATTGTGTTGATATTTTGCCTTTTGCACTTCAATATTGTACTTTGCTTGGGGCCTTAGTGGTTGTGGGGATAAGAATGGATTGGGTTGAAACTAGTAGTATGAATGATAGTTGATGCATATTGGTCATGTTGAAGACTAACCAATTGTTTATGTTGTGAAATGATGACTGAGGGGCGAGGAGAGCGTGTGTGCCGGCGATAGAAAAGGAGATTGGGGTGTTAAATTGTTTTCTTTAGTCATCCGGTATTTGTATTTCGGATCTGATTAATTCGGATTCGCGTAGGCCACTTCATTCATTAAAGTTGAGTATTACTTGTGAGTTACTGTCATGCAGTCAGAACTCTCTATAATAACATTTGTTCAAATATTTTTTAGCAAATCTTATAAAGAACGTAATATGAAAAATTCGACCTTTAAAAAAGTAGTTGGTATAGAAGTATTTTTAAACGATGGTTGGTATAACGGGATGTACTTCACTCTTACTTTTACTGTCATAGCTCGATTCGAAACCTCTGGCTAAGGATACAATAATTTCATCTATTTCACTATGTTCAGCAGTTAATTCTTTAAATTTCATACATTGTTGTAGTGGATGAAATCATGAAGAGTGGATGAGGGAAAGATTTTGGTAGATTATTGAAATATCGGATCGCACTACTATACTACTGCTAAGTTGTACTAGAAGAATTGACTGGGGGTGGATCCAAGTGGGGGAACGGCTGCGGCCACTTGAAGAGTGGCGCCTAAAAGGGTGAGGATGAGGGAACACAATTGGCCCTACAATGGTGAATGGCTCGAGTTTGGTGTAAGTGGGTAATATCTGACTGTTTTGAAAATGAGATGCTCTTATGTTTTTCTGTTCTTCTGTCTTTTTATATTATTGTAATGTTGAGGTCAATTTACACACTTTGATTATTTTGTCCTGAAAATATTGAAATATCTTTCAAGTACACTTATGTTTTATTTTGCATTCAACAGTTTATTGTAGTAGCGGAGTAACACTATTCACCAAGTACTCTTATGTTTTATTTTGCATTTAACAGTTAACTGTAGTAGCGGAAAATGAGTTTATATTTAATTAATAAAAAATGAGTTCATTAATGAGAGTCTTGGAGCAATTAGTAAAGTTATCTTTGTGTGACCTATAACTCATGGGTTCAAACATTAAAAATAGCTACAACAGCGTACATCACATCCCTTGGGGTGAGGTTCTTCCTCGATGAGATCTTTTTCCGGACCCTGCGTGAATGTATAAAAAATGAGTTCATCCTCCAAGTGAGTTTGTATGTAGTTGTAGAATTACATAATAATAAGTGTTGTTGCGTCTTTCTTTCTTTTCGAGAGATGTTGCTCTACACTGTTCGATTAGATAAAACGAATTGGTGACACTTGAAATACTTTTCTTAATACATTTTAATGTTTCAAGTTTCATTAATCAAATGACAAACATATATTCATAAATATTTTTCAAAATAACCATATTTAATAGTTCAATAGAATGAAAAATGATTCCTAGTTCTTTTTAAAGGTAAAATGCAAAATTCAATATGAAACTTGAGCAATATTATGCTTTATTTATCTTTAAGACATATCAGATCGCACCCAGTATCTCAAAATTGGAACAAAAGTATGAGCTTAATAAATTTTGGCTAAATGGAAGAACAAAATAATTGATTAACGGTTGATAAAGGTGACGGCACACACTCAGATGAAACATTTGAATAAGCAAAAATAAATTCTCATAAATAGTTAATATATAAGAAATTACTACGTTCTTAGCCTTAGCTAGGATTTTGAGTACACATTGACTTATCTTTAAAGAAATAACTAAACAGAATTTTAAAATTGCAACGAAAATCAGTATATTTAATGTCAATTTGAATTGAATTCTTCTTCTTCTTCAATGCCAAACCAAGTTAGACTACGGATATTTTTCATATGGAGCTGATTTGATATTTGATTTTTGATTTTGTTGAACAGTCTTAGATATTACAGTATCATTGGATCTATTTGATTGGTTCAAATGATAAAACTTTTTAGAATATATGATTATTTTTCATGTACTCTAATCTTCACTGTTGTTGATGACGAGACCATGGGCCAGCAGATGCTGCCCCCAGCCATTCTACCTTAGTTCCCGACTCCCCTAGATACAGAGAATTCACTTCATTATCAAATCAAAACTGTCACACATGCACTAGCAATAGAATACTTTCTTGTATGCAACATCTTTTGACCTGGCACAATATGTTCACTTGAATCGTCTGTGTATAAACAGTACTAGCAGAAGAAAAAAATTCAGAAAGAAACAAAAGAAGAGTGAATATGAGCTGAGAACCTAATTGTTATCACGGCTGTTCGACAAAATAGTTGATTGGGCCATATGATTGTCTTGTAGTAGTGGTTTTTTTTTAATGGACCTGATATAACAAATTACATGTTCGAATAGTGATTGAAATTAATGGAATGTGTCCACAACTCTTTCGAGCACCGTGCCTACTTTCCTGCGTGACAATTTTAACAAATAACTCTAGCTTTAATTTAGGAGAAAACAGGAAAAGAAAAATATATCCTGCCATTATGAACACCAAATATAGACAATAAAATTATCCAATTTGCATGGAGAGACTTGAATTCTCTTCCTCTAATTAGTCTACCTATATGTTAGTATACTTAAAAAAGGAAAGTGGAAAAAAATGAGGCAGTTGAACAATGTAAAATATGAAAGGGAATGCTTTCACATTTAGACTAGTGAGCTCATATTCAACATCAAATTATTGGGTACTTGTCAAACTCAGTGACACTATCACTGTCGCATATGGGAACGCCTTTGTTTCTAAAAAGATAATCCAGTCACTAGGGCCCCAAACAGCAAAACAATATTTGTGCCATTTCTGTCAGCAGAACCTGTTGAAAAATCTTACATGGAACTGTACTTTTATGTTTTTTTTTTCTCCACATATGGTTAACCAAACCTCCTCAGCAGACTTACAGCATTTAATCAGTCGTTTTGTAGTTCAACAACCGCAGAAGATATAGTGGAAAATATGCAGCCTATCTGTAGATGGGTTCCACACAAACATAAAACTAAAAATATAGATAATGAAGACAAATCATTCATAACAAAATCCTTCCTAAGGCCTAATCAATCATGAGTAAAGTTCCTCGGTCAACAAAGGTGCCTACTGTTTAAGGTTCTTTTAACTTCCACCTAAAATGTTTCCCACTTACAGAAAGTAACTAGTTTTCTTCTGTGATTCAAACCACTGATCAGTTTTGACTCGAAAATTTTGCGTTTCCATGTAGCCTCTGAACCATATCATGTACCAGAATGATCTCTGCAATGTCTTATTCGCTGATAAGAGTCACTAGTTCCTACAAGTTTGTGGATTTCCATAGATATCCTAGATTCTGATGCAGTATGGTTCTGAACTGCAGCTTATATAAGTTTGACTATCTTGAGCACCACATCCTTTGAAGAAGGGACAAACCATGGTACTTGTTTTACAGTTAACTTGGATTGATACATGTCAACCTTCTATTTCGGTGGCCCGTTTTATTTGAAGAGCGGCTCTTACAACGTTTCCCCTTGTTATTATTCCCACCTTCATTACAAAAAAAGTTGATCTATTAGGAAATGACAGGATAGTGAAGATGTAACCAAACAAATCTTGAGAACCTTACCAGCTTACCGCGACCATCTACTACAGGAAGCCGACGATATTTTGTTTTGAGTAGAAGTCTGACAGTGAAAGAAAGAAATACATGAGAGAAAATCTTTGCTGTCTCTATCCCCAATAAAAGCAAGAAAAATATGTATATTAAGCTAAAATAATAAATAAATGACAGAACCTTGCTGCATCCTCAAGATTGGTTGATTCACGAACTACTAGAGGAGCAGGTGTCATCAGATCACCAACCACTTTCCCATTGGTCTTGCTGAGCAACTTTTGAACCTCATTGAATGTCTGCAATTATTATTCAAAATGAGTGACGGCTTGATTAGCTTTGAGGTACTGTTGGATACAGTAATTTTGGTATTCAAAATCACATGCATTTTCACTATTCTTCCTCACAGCAAAAAGATGACAAGCTAATCCCAATCCGGCCACCCCATTAATTAATATCAATCCGTAGATGCAAATAACCTGAAAATGCTTATATGGGAGAGAAGGTGGTATTGGATAAAAGGCCAAAACTGTGGGGAGGGACCTCAAGTTTTGGGTCAGCAGGGGACAGTGAGCCCTGAGTCAGAAATATCATCTACTAGGAGTAGTAAGCAAGATGAACTCACTACAACCTTAGGAGCTGATCAACAGAGCTCATTGAGATTAGGAACATGATAAATGCATTATTAGATACTAGAGTAAAAAACAGAGGCAGTTTAGTGTGCTTCTTCATTTTGGCGCCTTTAATCTTATCTAACAATTTTTTAATGAAAAGCTCCTATCTTATCTTACAAATGACATGCAGTTTTTCCAGAATTCAATGTCACAGGCACCTAAACGGCACAAAGTTGACGTGATATCATTGGTTAGCAATCAGGAGCATCCATATGCAAGACAAGTGCACAAGGATGAGTTTGAAGTCCTCATCTCGAACTTCATCAGGTTGAAATAGGACTATTTGAGCAAGTAAGATACTCATGTGAGGCGAAGTTTTCAGTGAAATGACCAACTTCTGAAGGAGTTGTTTGGGTTGAGCTAGGCCCTTCAATTGGTATTAGAACTAGGCCCCATTCTTGTTTGAGCCCCCATTTTGTACTGTCCACGCTCCAGTTTGGCAGGACTGGGCATGTGGGGAGGTGTTAATTCGGTTAGAGTCCTACATTGGTCGATGAATGAGTTGTTTTCTTTTTATATGGTCTTGGAAAATCTTCCAAATGAGATTAGCTTTCGAGATTGAGTTAGGCCCAAGGTCCACATCTTTATAAGGACAAAGCCTGGCAGTTTGAGGAGGGGGAGAAGGAAATGAACAGGAAATAGTAAGATGATAATGCTACACTGTGAAGCACTTGTCTTTGCTTGCATGATAGTCAATGCCACAGCAAGGTCACTAATTGCAGCATTACTCTTTGTTTATTTTCTAAAACACAATTGTCCTTATTCATCTAGATTATATTTTTATAGCCACGCGTCCCAATCTCAACCGATAATTGCCAACTCACATAAACTGTAATATTGCCTTCTTTTCCAGCACCTCCTCTCTTATCCTTTTTTATATTGGAGAAATCTCCTATGGACTTCTGGCTTGACTCCAGTTGGTCCACAGGTTCAAAACTCAAAGGAGTATGGACTGTTCCTCTATCCTCTTCTCAACTTAAATATGTCCATAGCAAGATTTGAACCTATGACATGTGCCTAACCGGTCCATCACATGTTGCATCATTGCCACTAAAACTAAACCCTGAGCCAAGTCCATTAACTGAATGACTGATTTTAAGTAGCTTTGGCAAAAGGACTTCACCAAGCTTGAGTTAAAGTGTGTGATACGCTGAAGTCTCCAATACGAGTCGAGATGTTTAATGAATAAAACAAAAGGCACCAGTCAATTCTTTGAGCACATGTTGCAATTGGGCCTTTTCGTTTTGTGTCATAAATTCTCACGTGAATTATCCACATTTCACTGCAGAGATAGATATAATAGCCTTCTCTGCAGCTGTAAAGTTTGGCTTTTATGCTTAAAAGAAAAATGTGGGGAATGAACACCTCATATTATATTTTTGAGAAAATGTAATAAACAGTCTAACAAAGGCATTAAATTTTTTTCCTTACTTTCCAGTTGCTATCCACTTCAGGAAACATGCCTGCATCAGCTCTTCCTGTACCTAAGAGAAGTATTTGAACAATTAATGATCATATCATGGGTTTTTTTCTTTCATATCAGCTTAAATCAAATGGACGGAAAATGGAAAAGGTGTAGGACTAACAAAGCAGGCAGCAGGAGAAAGATAAAACATCAAAAAGTCTCATTCTTCCGTCTTTCTCAAAAACACCAGCTTGTTAGCAGCTCCATTTGCATCTCTGATCTTATATTCTAAGTTCCAAATATATCTTTTAATTAATGGGATAAAATTCAATCTTGAGCAGTCCAACTGGGCTCAACAATTTAGGGAACTATGTTGTAACTGTTAAGCCTATAATTAAGTGCTCTATAACCACTGCATCAAAATTGTTGTGACGCCTGTAGGTATCGTTTAGATTCCTCTTGCGAAAATTGATTAATTATGAAACAATAATGTTTCTACACAAAAAAAATGAATCTTTTCATGCAATTCCACTTTCAAATAACTGATAACTGAGGAAGTTGATTTACAAAAAGCAACTTTCTATACGTTCTCCAAGGTTGGGCTTCCGAGCAGATGCAGTACTAGCGAACATGATTTCTTGCTGTGGCTGATTCAATGGGACAGAGCAAATAGTGCACATTGCACTGAGAGAAAACTAATCAGGCTTTTTTAAAGATTGCTTTCAAGGCAAGAACAATGTCGAAGTGAATAAAAAAAAGAAAGTACTACAGGATAACTGAAATATAAGATGAACATGTGGAAAGTAAAGAGAGCGGAGGAGATGGGAGAGGAATTTGGATGGGAATGCACTATACTTCCACATAGTGCAAAAACCCCATACTTCAATCCAAACATTCAGTACTGGAGTATTCAAATATACAGAGAGAACATGGGCCTTGGAGAGGTGATTACTTGACTTCTGATAGAGCTTTAGAAAGGTCTCAAAGCACAACAAGGCGCTGGAAAATCTTAATATTTTTTGCACCTTATAGCCATAATAGCATGATAACAACATATTTAAATGGACCAAGTTTTAGTAGAACCTTGGCTAGAGTCCAAAAAGGTCCAAAGCACAATAAGGAATTAGGAGAACCTAAATTTCTTATGCAACTCGTAACCATAATGGCTAATAACAATGGCAACAACATATTTAACCACATTTTCTGTTCATAACTAAGTGAGTCAGACCTAGAAGCAACTTGAAAAAGATTTGGAACTTGTTGCTCTTTAATGGACATTCTAAGTTATAAATATTAGCTGCCAAACTATTTGAGGTATAAGAGGTTGCACGTTCTGAGAGACACGTGATTATAATTTGTTCCACAAAGAAAAAAAGAAACTCTATAAAGCAAGCCTATGAGGTCAAAAATTTTATAGAAGACTTTAGTCTCAAAACTTAAGATCTAAACACTGTCCATAAATGGAATAGTGGATTTTTGTTCCATCTTTCCATATGGCAGTCCAAAGCAAACAAAGAAGAACATGCTTTTTGGCGAAAGACCAATAGAATTTGTTGTAATCTCCAGATGAAGTCATTGTAGCATCACTACTACGAAAACTTACCTGATACGGAATCGAGCGCCAATAGATCATAATCAGAAACAAGACCAACCTGCACCAAGAAAGAGCTTCTGAATTTTGAGTGTTCTGGTAACACGAAACAATGTTACTCTAACAATATCTTTGATCTGAATATCATCAATCTACTTAACAGAGAATTGGTCATACGTTTCATAATAGACTACTGCAGTTATCGGTTAATTCAATTAATAGCAATATATTAAGAAAATTTTCATAAGTAAACGTCTTGATGCATACTAGGTACTGAATAGAAAGATCATAATAACTAATAAATCCCCGACCCTGAGGGCCAATGGCACACGGTTCCGAAGCTGGTGAATGATGTGCCCACCGCTCCACCCCTCTCCAATTAAATACGAGACTTTTGGCTGTGGCAGGGTTCTAACTTGTGACATCTGCCTTCCCACACATCACAAGTTGCGCTCTTACCATTAGACCAAGGCCCCAGGGGGATCATCCACTAAATATAACTACAACCACAAGTGGATGGAAAACTTACAAGCTAGAGAGAAAATTCCTTCATTGTGCCATCAAAATATATTAAGGGAGGAGCTGTCAAAATAAAACAGTTCTACTAGAATCTGTTTCCAGAAAGCATTATAGTATAAGATTCACTTTACCAATTATGATATAATGTATTCCTATTTGTGCCACCAACAAGCTGAAGTACAAGGGAAAACAAAAGACTAAATAAAATTTGTTGCAAAAAGATATTAGCATTAGTTTTTATGTACCATTTTTTTGTCTCATTGCATAGTATAACAAGAAATAAAGGTTTGATACATGAATTTGCACAAATATAAACCAGAACAGAGAACATGTTATTGCACATAAAATCAGACAATAAAAGAATCTCCTAAGAAAAGCTTTTGGAGGTTAGCTATAATAGGTCCACAAATTAAGGCTCAAAATATTTTAGTGTAACATGTCAAGAAAAACATGTTTCGAAAGTGTGAGAACAAAAGCACGTGAATTACCAGTAGTTTATCACATCATTAATTGAGAGCTTGTCGATAAGAATATGATGCAATTTTACATCTATCCTAATGGTTATGAACAATCACATGCATGCTATTCTAAAAGTTCCAAAGCAGTTATTGAATGACCTACTTTGAGCATTTGCGTAAATTCCCCCATCACCGTAAATAACCAGATTAGCTGTCTAATAAACAAAAGATATGTCTAGTCTCACAGTAATCTATATGGGTCTCATATTTTTAATTATCTTCTGTGTTTAAACAAGCTTCAGTTTGCACAAGATAGACAGTGAAAGACGTTAAAGCCTTAAAGGTTCCTAATGCTCTGCCACGATGATATTAGTTCTACTGAACTTTAATGACAATTTAGCTTTCAGAATGAAGTTACTATAGGAGATGTGATTGAGCTACATAAGCTGGGAACTAAAGCAGGATCTACACTGGATTTAGCAGCTTACACTGCATATAAGAACTTACCAATTTCCAGTTATCATCTATCACAGGGAAACCAGTGATTCTGTGTTCCACTAGAGCATCCAAGGCTGTTGCAGAAACTATTATGTATCAGATATTAACTTCATGTAGAGCTAATGAAGAAGACACTTGAGTACAAAAGTACCTTCATCTACTGATGTTGTCGGCTTTACCACGTGTAATTCCTCTCTTGTAGTCATGAAATCACCTACTGTATACACTCCATTCCTCGGCTGCCACAAGTAGAAAAGCTTATTGTTTGGTGGACATTCATTGGGGGACAGAAGTTCTTGATGCAAGGGAAAAATGAATTTACAGTCCATAACTGAAACAAAAGCCTCCCAAAGAAACAGATCTAAAACATTTAGCACCAAGTTTGGTTCACGCAACATCTTGGGAGCAAGATATTCACAGGAGGACCCATTGCCTACAAATCCCTCTGACCCAAAAATCCTTATCCAGGTCTGGTCTCAAGAATCAAATAAATGAATCTTTAAATAAGACATTTAAAGGTATATGTGCCCATGTTGTAAATAAATGTTCCATTTATGATGCTTCCTGTTAGTTAAATATCAATAATTATTTTCTCTAATTCCTACATTTCATTTCCAGTGAAGATAATAGCAAAAAGGTTACACGTATGACGCCTTAATTTACAAACATCCACATCCACTTGAGTTTTACATCATTGAACCATGCCAAACTGCATCCTAACCTTTTCTTTTCTACCTCAATTCTTTGGTTGAAGCTTCCTTCAAATTAATCTTTATAAAGATACTCACCCAGAATTCTGACTAGAAAATTGTACTAACGTTGGGATATCCATTGTTGCCAAGAATTTTGTCCAATCAAGTTTAAATTGTTGTGGCCAAGAGTTTCGTCCGGTCAAGTTTAAATTGTTGTGGCCAGAGTGTCGACCGGTCAAGTTTAAATTGTTTCAATTCAATTACTACATTTTGACATTGGTTCCTCAATGAGATTGAAATGCAGTTTCCTTTCAGTCACAACATCAAGAATTAAGAGCGAGGGAAAGGGAAATGCAAAATATGTTGAGTAAGTGTGATTATCATCATTAACAATTCAACTATCCATCCTTGAATGCTAAATTATATTCCAAAGGTTTTGACCTCGTCTAATTCTGTTTCATTTTAATATTCTGTGCATTTCCACCTTGAAAATATTGAACTTTTCAATAAAGTCAATCTAACCTAATGCTGAAGACTAACAGGCAAGTAAGATTGTTTTCAAAACACAATCTACTTTCTATCAAGAACCCTGCTTTAAGCCTTTAACTTAACACATGGCACATCCAAATTTTTACCACATCAAAATAGAGGCTATTTCAGACAGGAACTACTACAATTTGCCTGCCTTAGACAGAACTACAGCAACTTACTTGCCTTTTTCTGTTCAATTACTTTTCTCTAAAAAGCATGAAGTCCTTTTCTAATTAAGGCTCATCGGAAGTTTATTACTAGTATTAAACGCTTGTGATTGATCGATACCAGGTTTGCTACTCAGTTTTAAACTTTTAATTAATAAATCTAAATTAGAACAAAATTGAAGTAAGTCATTATATCAAATGCTAGATATACAAAAGTTAAAGCATACGATAATAAACTCCGATTGCTGTACCAAGTAGTGAGCTGAAGAAATCAATTATACATGACATAACTCACAGTACTTACTGCTTTTACATAGCTCAATTGAATACAAATAATGTTACTGCGCTTCGCAATTCATTTATTCCTCATAGATTTGTATGTTCTCCATAACTTAATACTTACTACTTCACAACTCGAGTTACGTATACGGTATACATATAATCCTTGTATAATTCGTACATGCCAGTGAAAATGTGCAACAATTACTACATGAAAATCGTAATAGAGATGCTTAAATCAAGTGTGTAAGGAAGCAAACCGGTACAGAATTGGCTGTCAAAGTATTAGCAGCAGATAGGCCAAAGCGCTTGCTCGTATACTGTGAAACCCGTGGGGGAACGAAACATTTAGGAGAAGCATCAAGCAAGCAAGGGAGCAGCTGGTGGTGGAGAGCGGCGGATGTACGGTGGAGATTGATTCCTGATTGCAACATAGAAGCCATCGTAATGCCAATGACGGGAGCTGAATTGGATGTGGTGTCAGTTATTAGTAGTTATTTTTTTGAGACTATCGAGGTAGTGTATATCAACATTGAAACCTTCAAATTGGTGCTTTCTGATAGGAGTATTTTTAGTTGTTACTTTAAGTTTTTTTCACGTTCATTAATAAATATTTTTGAAAATTGAATAATACTAAAAGGAACTAGTAAATTTTTAATGATTAAAGTTATAGTTGAAAACAACTAACAAATTTAGTTAATTTAGGACAAATCTTTTGAGCTAAATGAACAATTAAAATGGAATGGGTGGAGTAATAAATTTTTAAGTGTTTGAAATTTTTTTGACCAAAATATTTCCCACCAACAAGAGAAAAATGAATGTTGATGCTTATGTGTTAAAATTGTTTTCTTTATAATAATTTAACTTTTACTTGATTCGATAGTATACTTTGTTATCAACATTAATATTGAAGAAAGTATTAAGGCATAATTCAGAGTTCATGCATGCTTTATGTCAAATTTGTCTTACATTTTGTAGGCTTAATTTAGAATTTTGACATGTTTAAGGTTAAATCCCTTCTTTATGATTTTGAAATATGTAGAACGTTCAAGCAAAGGTTGAGGATTCTTTGTGTCACAAATTTTTTGAATACATCTTAACTTGTGAACTCAAATATGTCTTCTACAATCACCTGAAGCATAAGCAAATTAACTTGTACTAAAAAAACATTGGGCCACTTTGTCGTGGCTGAACTCAAATTTGTAAAATTTTCACTCACATGCAACTTTTATCATTGGTATTTAGTTTGAAGCTATTTTTTTATTGGTCTTACATGAGAGCCTATTTTTTGTGACTTTAATTTTTGTGGGCTTCATGCCTAAATTCTGAAGTTTCAACTTCAATCTGTAAGTGCTGAACTTTTACGTATAGATGCATAAACTTCAACTCTTGTGGGCTGAAGTTGAACTTCAATCCTTGTGGGCTGAACTTGTGTAAAGTTCAACCCAAAAGAGTTGAAGTTCCAAAAAGTGACCTCTCATGTAAAACCAGTAAAAAAGTGGCCTCAAACCAAATATCACTGCCAAAAATGACCTTTGGTGCACTCGCCCCTCAAATTTGGAGATGTTTTGAGAAAATTTCATGAAAGGCCACTTTTCCCCATGCTATTTAGTTTTGAGATAATTTTTAAAAGTTATTTAATGTTTTAGTCACTATATCGAACTTCAAACCTGACGGTCTGAATTTCAACTTCAAACCTGAAGGTCTGAATTTCAACTTCAGACCTTCAGGTTTGAAGTTAGACATAGAAGGTCTGAAGTTCAGCCTGAAGGTCTTAAGTTGAATTTCATACGTGAAGGTTTGAAAATCTGACCCCCAAGGTCTGAAGTTCAAAAAATGCCTAAATATTAAATAATTTTTAAGAAGTGGTTTAATTTTAATGGAGGACCAAACAGTTGCTATTTCTGCTGATGTAAATCCATGAAATGGATAATTCCATTCACTTCACCAGACTGAAATAAAAATGGGCATGTACGCGTTGTTCTTGGGAGGTTTACGAAAATACCCAGCAAAATCAAAATATTTACCCATCTCTATTCATAAGTTTTATATTTACAAGTCTTACTCATAAATTATTTAAATGTCATACTTATCTAGACATGTATACTATTATTTATACAGTATACCTTAAATGTATACACCCATAAGGTATAATATCCATAAAGTATAATAAAGGCATACAGTAATAAATAGTAGGTTGGGTAAATACTTTTAATTTTATGGGTAGTATAATTTTTAATGAGTATGGCTTGTAAATATTTTTCATGGGTATATAGTGTAAAAAACCGTTGTTCTTGTACCAGGCTAAAATGACAACAGTGGTCTATGATATCCCAGTTTTTTTTTTTTTTTTTTTTTTTTTTTTTTTTTTTTTTTTTTTTTTGGTTAAAACAAGATTCCATTAATTTAGCAAAGACTAAGAAGGATTACAAAGAGAGTTCATGCGGCTATTAAGTTGACCCGCATTAGTACAAAAACTAGCATAGGAATTAGAAGAGAGTGCATTAGGCACATTTAGGTTTCCTAACTTAGCAAGATATTTAAGATTACTATCCGATACTGTAGTAACAAAAGTTGTGCCCACACTATCTTCCCATAGAGCATGTTGGACAAAATTAGGTGGCACTGCATAGTGATAGGTAGTTGAGTTTTTGGACATATCCGGAGCTCCTTGCGCTAGAAGGTGCGCAACCTTGTTACCTTGCCGAAAGCTATGCCTGATTGTGGTTATTTGGAGGGAGCACCTCATTAACCTGCATTTGAGAACAATAGAAGACTAAGTAGGGCCAGGTTTATCCAAAAGGTGAATTAAATCTGTGGAATCTGTTTCCACTTCAAGGTGAGAATAATTCTGATTAGTGGCTAAGGTAAGACCATAATGTAATGCCATTAATTCAACATGCATAGGATTTAGGCCCAGAATTTTTTTGTGGTAAGCTAGAATCCATTCTCCATTAGAATTACGAAAGACACCTCCAATACTAGCCTTTTTGTTAGAAGAGTTGAAAGCGTCATCGGTGTTTAACTTAATAAAGTTTGACGAAGGAGGATGCCATCTTGAATTGATGTGAACAAGGTGGGTAGGGCTAATCTCTTTCGAAGTAAATAACTTATACTCTACAACTTTAGATTTAACATTACTAAAGGATAAGTCATTTGTCGTATTATTAATATTATTGCTATTACGATTTAACCAAAGATTCCATAAAGCAAAGGAGAGAAATTCAAGTCAATTAAAATGAAGAGAAGCTAAATTTGGGGAGAGATTACATAGATCATCAAGCCAATTTGGGGAGTCAGGTAGACTATAAACAATAGAACAATCGTTCCAAAAGTTTTTGGCTATGTAACACCCTAGAAAGATATGGTATAAGGATTCTTCCTCACCATTACAAATAGCACAAACTGGATTAATATTAATACCAATCTTACTAAGATAAAGACGAGTAGGAAGACGATTATGCTGGCATTGCCACAAGAAATATTTTATTTTATTAAGGGTATTGAGTCTCCAGATCCAATTAAAATCCTTTCCACTACTAATGAAATTCTCTATGGAGGTGTAGGTGGACTTTAGGGAGAAGATACCATTACTAGAATTCTTCCAAATAGGATAGTCCTCAGAATTAGAAAGATAAAAGGAGTCAATTATAAAATGTCTAAGATTTTCTGGAAAATGGAAAGAAATTTTAGAGAGGTCAAGAGAGTTATTTACTAAGAGATCTGCTAGTTTAAGATTTTTTTTCTCTTAACCGGAGGGGACCACTGATCAAGCTTCTAAGGTTGTACCTACTAGTCATCCAGTTATGATGCCAAAAAGAAATATTCCTACCATCTCCTACAATCCATTGGGTATTGTGACAACATATAGGCCAACCTTTAATAACATTTTTCCAAATAAAGGAATGAGATTTTGACTCTGATTTAGTAAGGTATTTGTTGGAAATAGTAGTGGCCCATAGAAAAGAGGGGTTTGAGACTAGTCTTCAAGTTAACCTAGTGATCATGGCCATGTTTTTGGTTTTAGCTTTAGTAATGGATAACCCTCCAAGCTGCTTAGGTTTTGGAATGACATTCCAAGAGAGGAGGTGCAATTTTTTTTTTAGACTCTGAGGTACCCCAAATAAAATTCTTTTGGATTTTATCCAGAGTTTTAAGGGTTTTAGAAGGAAGAAGATGGAATTGCATGATATGATTTGGAAGGGTGTTCAGAGTAGACTTTACTAAGGTGGACCTCCCTACTAAGTTTAGGAAATTAGATTTCCAGTTTGCCAATTTAGATTGAAAATTATCTAAGAGGAATTGATAATCCTTAACTTTAGGCTGTAAATTTAAAATAGGGAAGCCTAGTTATTTCCCAAAGTTATGCCCTACTTTGATTTCAAGAATGGAACTTAGATGACAAGTTAGGGAAGTATGAGTATTTTTAGAAAAAATGATCTTTGATTTAGCCAGACTAACTCTCTCCCCAGATAAGTTACAAAAGAGGTCAATGGTTGATTTAATAGCTACAGCTGAATTTACTGTTGTTTTAGACATGATAGTGATGTCATCCGCAAATAAAAGATGAGAGAATTCTGGACCCTTAGGGGAGAGTTTTATAGGGTTCCAAATATTAAGGTCGACTTTGTGATTTATATAAATTGAAAGTTGTTCAAGACACAAAATAAAAATATAGGGGGACATTGGGTCTCCTTGTCTAATATCTCTAGAGGGTTGAAAATTTTTGTCTTAGAGCCATTAACTAGAATAGCCATTGAGGAGGATGCAATACAAGACAAAATTAATTTAGAAATATTATGAGGAAACTTAAAGAAAGCAAGCATAGATCTAATAAAAGACCATTCTATTCTATCAAATGCCTTCTCAAGATCAATTTTGACAAGCATTTCACCCTTTTTACCTTTCATTCTAGAAAATTTGTTAACAAATTCCTGAATAATAATAGCATTATCAGAGGCTCTCCTATTCTTAATGAAACTAGCTTGATTGGGACTGACGATCTTATCGAGGAAGGGTTTGATACGGTTAGCTATGATTTTAGTTATAATTTTGTAGATAGTGTTGCAAAGACCAATGGGACGAAAGTCTTTAAGATGAATTGCATTCTTAAATTTTGGAATGAGACACAGATAAGTAGTATTAGAGTAACTAGGAAGAGAACTACTAGCAAATACTTGATGACAAAATTTTTTAACTGAATTACCAATAATATTCCAGAATTTTTGGAAAAAGAAAGGGTGGAGTCCGTCCGGACCTGGAGCCTTATATGGACTAAAAGAAAACACAGCCTTAGTTATTTCTGAATCATTTAAAGGAAGATCAAGACTAGAAAGATCCACTCTTGAATACCAACTAGAATTTTGATACAATTGAGGGGGCTACTAACGTGATCCGAGGAATAAAGATTTTCAAAGTAGCTTAATTAAAACATGGTTTGTCACTGTCTCTTGTTAAAAAATAATAGAGCCATTTTCATCTTGAAAATGAGTGATAGCATTTTTCCTACGTCTATTAAGGATTAAAACCTGAAAAGTTTTTGTATTAGCGTCTCCAAAGTTTAACCAATCAACTCTTGATTTGAGACGCCAAAAATCCTCTTCATTCTTTAATAACATTTTATAATATGAAATTATTTAATTTTATATTCTTACGATATCCCAGTTATTAAGCTTATAAACCTATTTACATCGGCGTTAAGGAGTTGAGTTGAATATAATAGTGGTATAAAGCTTTTTTTTTTTTTTCCTTTTTTCTGGAGTGCTATAAAGCTTTTATTATGCTATTATTGTATGCTATAAAGCATTTATTATGCTATTATTGTATGTAATTTAAAGGTTGTAATAGGACTATTCGTCGTGCCTAACAATCAATTACTAAGCTCCCGTTTGGACATGATTTTTGGAGGGATTTTTTTGGGAGTTTTTGGACCAAAAAATATTTGTTTATGATTTTTGAGCAAAACTTGTCACAAAAATTCCTAAAAACTCAAAAACTGGCATTGAGCTGTTTTTGAGCAAAAAACTACTCCATATTTACAGATCAAATTTCATTTTCATAAAAGCTCAAAGGCTTTTTTGTGCCAAAAAGTATGTCCAAATACTTTTTCTTTTTCATATCAAACTTCACATAAAAAGTATTTCCTAAAAATTATTTGGAAATCTAGGTGCAAACGCTAGCTAAGATTGCCCTTATGCAAACCAAGAGTCATATTAGGCCACTGTAGGTGGGATGGGGGTGGGTGGGGGAAGCAATGAGCGACTTCAATTTTCCTTTAAAAGGAGTCTATCTATGTGAGTGGATACATACTATTTTTGTCGTGGATTGTTAATGATCAAGGTCATAGGGCTGCCGACTGCCAATAAAAGGCTAATTTTTCAAGTAATTGCCATATAATTAATTGGATACTGCAGATTTCAATTTAGTAAATGTTACTGTAGAAGCTAACAGCCATCTTATTTGAAAGAAACATTTACAACTAATATTTAATGTATGACTTTAAGTGAAGTAAAGCCTGTTGGAAAAGTACCTGTGGTTTCTGATTCTTCTTTTAAGCAAATAATTGAAATCCTAGTATGGAATCAAGTATGCAAAAGGCTTCAATATTACTCCAATATGATTAAAAAAACAACCACCATTTTGGTGAAGAAAATAAAAGATTACAACTAAGGCCTTAGTCTACCATGTATCCATTGTACTGAATTCACTTAAATGGTAATTACTGAATTGACTTAAAATTTATATGGTAAATACAATCATGTATAACTTCTATATATGCACACACAATTAAGTTCACATCCACTATAACCATTCGCAACGCCTTTACAAGGTGGTAATGAGTTTAACTACTCGTGTTAGCATGGAAGTGAGCTACTTCTACCATATTATTTTACATAAACTTGTTTTAACTTTGCATAAAGTTTTTCTTTAACAAAAGAAAGAGAAATTAAACTTGTTGTATTAAACATGTTATGAAAATTGTGTGCCATAAAAAGTAAATATAAAAGTACACATTTTTTAAACAAACTAAAAAGAGAATTAAATCGCATAATTTAACACAGATCGAGAAAGTACTCTGAATAATGAATACTACTTATTTAAAATTTTAAATTTGCGGCAAACTTTTTAAAATTTCTACCCAGTGTCACGCCCTAAAAAATTATTAAATTAACTGCGCGAGTGCGTGTTTATTTATTTAAAGGCTCGTGACTGGTGTTCAAAAGGTACAAAAATTATTTAGAGAACTCGGAGCCGCCACTTGACATAGTTTAAGGTGTGCCAAGTCACCAAAAGGTACCTCGGAACACCTCTGACTCGTCTAATGGTCTGCGTTAGAGATTCGGGTAAGGTTCTCAGTTGACTCTCGGGAAGGTATTAGGCACCCTCGAGTCCTGTGCCGAGCACAGTTGCTTTATTGCAGCAATTTTGATTCATTAAATATGGTTGTTATATTAATGCCGTTAATTTGAATTTATGCTTTGATTGTGAAAATTAAAAGCGTATCATTCCTTTCCAACTGTTGAACCCCAAAAATTACCCTTTCTTTAAGAAAAGATAAGTTTCAGAATATTTCAACAAAGTGGGATTCCAAAGGGTTTCTTTGGAGTCGCCACCTAATTTAAGGATTATTAGGAACCTAAGTTAACTAAGGAGTGCAATTTAACCTTTATTTAAAAGAAATTAAATTAAATTCAGAGATTCTTAGGTAAGTGGTTCTGTTAAATTCGAAAGAAGGTCCTTATTACGGGAGCACTTTCGAAAATCCGCTAAAGTCGGTTAATCCGGCGATTTTCACGAATTTTTACTTGAAATTTAGTTTGGGATAAATTTTAAATAAAATAAATAGGTAATAATAAATAATATAGAGAAGATAAAATTGATTATGACAATACTTGAACAAAATTTAAGATTAATTAAATGAATAATGAGATAAGGGGTTGATTGATTGACTAAATAAATAAGGGCTAATTAAAATTAAGTAAATAAATTTAACCAATGATTGGATAAAGAATAATAATTGATTGATTAATTAATTAGATAAATAAATAAATAGATAAATGACTTAAGTAGATAAATAAATATTTATATGATTTCAATTAGATGAGGGATAAGCGATAATAATTTGACTAGTTAAATATAATTTGATTAAGCAAATAAATGATTAATTAGAATTAGTTAATTAAATAAATAAAATAGAATAAATAAATGAAATAATAAATAAATACCACTTAAATAACTTTGTAGATAAATGAACAAATAAGTAAATAAATAATTATAATTGATTAGGTAGATAAATGATTAATTAAAATTAAACAGATAAACCAATAATAAATGCCACTTGATTAATTTAATTAATGAATAAATAAATGGATAAATAATTGACTAAATATAAATAATGAATAAATAGGTACAATTTTAATTTTATTTCTTTTGCACTCGATAATTAACTAAAGGTTTCTACTATCTTAAATTAATTGGCGAGTCCCAAAGAGACGGGATATGCAATTTATAAACAATCTTAGGCAAACAATAAGATAACAATTCAATTAAAGCGACTAATCTACCAGGCTTCTAATCATACAAAGTCCTAAAACATGCTTTCTAAAAGGGGACGGGAGAGAAGGAGTTTCAGAAAATAGAACCCGGGATAGCGAACTTAAGTCGAGCCCTGTATTTCACAAGGCTTTTCATTTATTCATTTCTTTTTGTTTTACATTTTCGGGGATATCAAGTCCCGAAAATGCGGAGCGATTCAAGTAACTTCCAAATGCAAATAGCCCAATCCCAATTTGTGAGTTGAGCAACTCAAACTCGATCCCAAGTATTCATGTCAAAGAAAATTAGAAAAGAGAAGAATTAGTACATATTCCATAAAAAAGCTAGACAGATTGAAGTAAGCATAGCTATACTGGGTAATTTGTCAAAAAAAAGAAAGAAACTACAGCTAGACTTAACTAAAGTATAGCAGGGGTTATCATTTTCAAATAACATAGGCTTTTAGTAAATTATTTCAGCTTTGAAAAAAAAAAATGATTTCGATAAACCAATTAAGCATTCAGGATTGAAACAACTTGGATATTCAGAGAGGTTTACTTGCTTAAACAGAACAATATACTAAACACATACAGCACAAACTTTGATAACTTACTAGAATAAAGAGGAATTCATAAAAAATAAAGTTCAGACAACCAAGTTTTAAAGACTAGAGCTCTTAACTTTAAGACATTAAGAAAACTGGTTTTATTAAGCCAATTTTAATCACAACAAGAACCAACTACAGACGCACTTTTCCTGAATGCTTTAATCCCATTGAAGATTTCACCTTGTCATTACTTACAGAAGAATTGAACTATAAAGAAGACTAAAAAAAAGACTTGAAGGAAGGACCTAGGACATCTAAACAGGTCTACAACCACTCTGAATGCAGACTGGAAGAACTGAAGGAAATTAGACTAGAAACCAAAGCGATACAGGAATGAGAACAAGGAAAAGCTTAGGGAGATCTGAGGCAAACATGCATACACATTCCAAGCAAGCATGCAAACTTCTGCAAACAGACCTTTCCTAATCCCTATAGCTCCCTGGAGCCACCTGAATCATTTTACACTATCTGCTAGCTGCCTTCACACACAACTAAAACTGACCAATACCTCCCTGAATATTACAAGGCCTGCTCTTAACAACCTACACTCTACATCATTTTCCAGCTCTCCTAAAAATCTACTCCTCACCTCCTTAACACAGCCCAAAGAAACCAAAGAAACAACACCCTCCACTCACTTCACAAACCCCTGCACACACTCCCTGGATTCCACTGGATCAGACTAATCCAAACAGCCCCTTTACATTCTCACAAACAAACTATCCCTGGCCAAGCTCCAGCCTAAGCAGACACAAACAGACCTCTTTCAATAACCACACAAGGAAACAGAGGCCCATAGACACCAGACAAACACCTGGACAACCTTAAACTAAACCCAAACCATCCCTCTCTGAACAACCCTTCACCAACCAAGACAAACACCATGGGACTCCCCTGAACTCCCCCCTACTATTCCAGGACCTGCAACACCTACACTCTCCTCACAGAACCTGGAACCAGCTCTAGAGCAAACAAGACTGCACACCATATCAGACATCACCTGAACTCATTTTAACTCCAGGACAAACAACCTCTTCATCCTTTGAACCTGCCAGGATATCCTACAAACCCTCTTCCACACTGCTGACACATACACATACTAGAGAAACTGGAAAGGCACTAAACTAACCTAGCACAAACTTGCAACTAGTTGAATCCATTTTTTAAACAACCTACATCTAAATAAAAAAAGCATCAGAACCAACTCTTCAGGGACCTGCCAAAACAATAACACTCTCCAAGATACTATAGAACAACTATCTACACCTGCAGCATCAGAGAACAACCAACACCCTCAATCCACTTCTTCTTCTCACAAACCAGCAAATCAGACTATAAAAATATCAAGCAAACAGGAAGACCAAACAGCCATTTTAACTAAACAATCAAGAGGCTTGTAAAGGGTTCATTGTTTCCTTGTCACTGATCATCTTAAAATACTTTAGACTATAGAACTTTATTCAACTTTAACCCGACCCTTTTAAGAAAACAAGTACAGGTCTTTGAATGATTACAGAATTTTAAGCTTACTGAGCATGGTAAAATATCATTGTAATGTTATTACGGATCAATAACAACTTCTTACACTAAATAACAATTTCAGAATAACTCAAGAATAACAGGCATGAATTTCAAACTTCTCATTGATACACAAATTCATTTCAACAGTTCCTATCAACAAATAAATACCTATTCGACAAAGCTTTGCATCAGACTGGTATGTAACCAAACAAACAAATAAAAAGGGTAAAGGTTCAGATTTTACCTTTTCTAAGGCAGTGAACCAAGACGTCGATCCGAAGAATGTGAGTCGACACAAAACGACTCGAGCGAGGTCGACGACTCGAACGAGGTCAACGACTAGACAGGAGAAACGACGACACAAAGCCAAAAGCAACGATTGACTCGAAACCAGAAGCTAAAACGCTATCAGTATTTTTTAGTTGAGAAAAATATAATGTATAAAATGCTGCCGTTTTTTCTGTGTTAGAATTCCCAACCCCCTTAAACCCTACAAAAATGTTAAATATATAGGAGAATTTAGGGTTTACCTTGGACTTTGCAAAATCAGAAATACCCTTGCCATTTTCGATCTAATTCCTTTAGGATAAGGGTCTAAAGTGTCCATTCCTTTCGGATTGTACACTTTGGATCCTTATCTCCAAGGAAAGATCAAAGGCTGGGATTTACTTCGATTCAAAATGGGTGGCTCAGATTTTGTGCCCGTTTGTACTGGTAAGAGAAACCAGTGACACCACCTGGAATAGTGTCACTCGTCCAGCGCATTGATCGTACGGAGAAGAAGACGTTGGATCGGGTTGGATTGGTTTCGCGGGTTGAAGAGAAAACGGGTCGAATTTTGGGAGAAAAGGGTCGCGGGTGAAGAACTGATTTAGGGATTTTATCTTACGTGTTTTGTTTTTAAAAGGGGTTTACAAGGGTGGGTCGTATATGAGGCTGTGTTTTGCGATTTTAGCCTTCTTTTATGATAAATTAAAGAAAACGGAGGGTTGCGCGGGGTAGGGTAGAATTTAGGATATGCTTTGTAATTTTAACCTTCTTTTGAAAATGATTAATTTACTTTAATTAAATTTAATTAATTAACTCAATTCAAATAATTTTAATTATCTAAACCTCATTTTAATTTTATTTTCATATTTGATTCTCATTTAAATAATTTAGCTGCTAATTAAATCTTGGGACGAAATTGGGTGTCAACAGCTGCCCCTCTTTACCCGGAAAAGGATGAAAGAGTTTTTAGGGTAAAGAAGTTGACTAGAAACCAATTTTGTCCCGATAAAACCAAGACTTTTGATTTCCAAGGATCAAAAGACGAGGCTTATGGACATGGCCGAACTCCGGTTTCTGAGTTGCCTACATATCTCGGGCTGAAAGAGAATCAGGCCATATGTAGTTCGACAACACTTAGACATGAAAACTCGCACGATTGACGCACGAATAGGAAAGAATTCAAACTGACGCCTAATCTGAAATGAAAGATTAGGTAAAACTTGCTTGTTCGAGTGCGATTCTTCAGATCCTCGTTGACAAGCCTAGCTCATATCAACGATTGCCCCAGTTCACTACTGCGGTATTGCCAAAATTCTGTAAAGACTTAACAAACGGTAAGCGAGCAACTGCCAATAAACTATAATAATATTTGGAATAAGAAATAAATAAAAGTATAATATAAAATTGTAAATGCTGGTCGTGATGCTCAATAAGTTCTTCTCTCGATCAACTGACGAGATGCTCCGCCCGGAGAACCTTTAGGCTGATCATTATTCTGAAACAGTAAAGTAAGACAATAAGTAATGCGAAAATGAATTGTAAAAATGCAAGGCTTTCATAAGATAAGTTGACTAACGAGACGTGATGTCTCGAGTCGAATCATGCATTTCAAATACAATATGTCAATATTGCAAGACAACCGACATTGCGAAACACTCCGAGAGCGGTGCTCCAGCCGACTTGTCTTAAATTATCAATCTACTTCAAACATAAAATGCTAATATTGCAAGGCAACCGACATTGCGAAAACACTCCGAACGTGGTGCTTCAGCCGACTTGTCTTAAACGATCAGTAAATTTTAAATATAAAATGCCAATATTGCAAGACAACCGACATCGCGAAACACTCCGAAAGCGGTGTTCCAGCCGACTTGTCTTAAATTATTAATAAATGCCAATATTGCAAGACAATCGACATCGCGAAACACTCCGAAAGCGGTGTTCCAGCCGACTTGTCTTAAATTATCAATGAATTTGAAATATAACATGCCAATATTGCAGGACAACCGACATCGCGAAACACTCCGAAAGTGGTGTTCCAGCCGACTTGTCTTAAATTATCAATAAATTTTAAATATAAAATGCCATTATTGCAAGACAACCGACATCGCGAAACACTCCGAAAGCGGTGCTTCAGCCGACTTGTCTTAAATTATCAATAAATTTTAAATATAAAATGCCAATATTTTGCAAGACAACCGACATCGCGAAACACTCCGAAAGCGGTGCTTCAGCCGACTTGTCTATCAGTATCGCGAGATAAATTCTATCGCAATGTCAAGATTCAAGAAAAGAAAAGCGCCGCCTTTTCGGCAATAATCCAATGTAATGCTTAGATGTCAAGCCAGCCAAATCATTTGCATTATCAACTTGATTGGTGTTGCTTGCATGGATAGTGGTGTAAAGTTTTGAATGATCTCTTCAGTTCATATTGAATCTGATGTTCGATTCTTGAATGCGCGTTCAATAAATTGTTCATCCATAGTGCGAATGAACCTCCCATTGCAAGCTTTCCGGTTCCTGCTCTCAAAGAAAAATTTGTTAGTTTTGGGGAGAGGTGTTTGATTTGTGCTGATTCATCTTGAATTCGCTGCTATCGCTTCCTCTTCTTCGTGAAACTCGGGCTTTGAAAACCATCCTCGGAAACTTGGTTTATGAACTCAATAGTATAACTCATCTTAATATAGAGGCAAAATAAAATAATTTGATAAAATAGTAAGCAAGCAATCATTGATATGCAAGTGAAAAGTTTATAATGCATGTAAAATTCCTGCTTTAACTCAAACTCATGACATATCTCGAAACAAACTGAACATCCTTTGTATCGCAACTTGTGCTAATCTTGAATACTTTCAGAACTTTGTTGTTCCATCCTTTGATAAGCAAACCAATTCTTGCAAAGATCTGCCCCAGTTATGAACTTCCAAATCTTCAACTCATTTTGCAAAATTTGCCCCAGTTGATATCTTTCAAATCTTCAAATTGTCTTGCAAAATTGCCCCAGTTTCTATCTTCCATATCTTCAAATTATCTTTGCAAAAATTGCCCCAGTTTCTATCTTCCGTATCTTCAAATTATCTTTGCAAAAATTGCCCCAGTTTCTATCTTCCGTATCTTCAAATTATCTTTGCAAAAATTGCCCCAGTTTCTTGCCTTAGGGGAGACTGAAAATTTTAATATTATAGAGTCGAGCCCGTTAAGAGCGCCTACGTATCCCTCCACGGGAATCAGACCGTGCGTAGTTCTGCTTACATGAAGATTTTTGGGGAATATGGCAATCTAAGTGCGAAGCCGAATCCGAATTGGAATGCCTACACATCTGCCCAGATGCATAGTTCGGAGTTACATCATCAAAGATAAACAAGCCTTAAAGCATTACAAAATCTGATCGAATCCGATGTGGATTGCTTACTTATCCTGTTGCCATTCCAGGAATCAGACCAAAAGTAGTTCAAAATTACATAAAAGAGGAAATATGGAAATCCTACGCTAGTGTAACCGAGCTCTATGTGAGTTGCTTACGTATCCCAGCCCTGGGAATCAGGTTACGCGTAGTTCGCATTACATCAAAGATTACATTCAAAACCATGCTAACTTGCGATCGCCTCAAACATAGTATCTTTTGACGGCATCTGTGTTGATTGCTTTTGGCCAAACTTGACCATCCATTTCTGCCAGAATCAGTGCTCCTCCGGATAAAACCCGATGAACCACATATGGACCTTGCCAATTCGGTGCAAATTTGCCCCTTGCTTCTTCTTGATTAGGAAAGATCTTCTTTAACACCAATTGCCCCGGTTTAAAGTCTCTCACTCTCACTTTCTTGCCAAAAGACTTGATCATGCGATTTTGATAAAGTTGCCCATGGCAAATTGCATTCATTCTTTTCTCATCAATAAGCATCAACTGTTCACATCTGATCTTCACCCATTCAGCATTTTCTAATTCCGCTTCTTGAATGATTCTCAAGGAAGGAATTTCTACCTCCGCGGGTAAGACTGCTTCTGTGCCATACACCAAGAGATAGGGAGTTGCCCTAGTTGAAGTTCTAGTGGTGGTGCGGTACCCAAGAAGTGCAAATGGCAACTTTTCATGCCAATCTCTATAATTATCAATCATCTTGCGAAGAATACGCTTGATGTTCTTATTTGCCGCCTCAACAGCTCCATTCATTTGAGGGCGGTATGCAGTAGAGTTGCGATGAGTAATCTTGAAACTCTCACAAGTTGCTCTCATCAAATCACTATTTAGGTTTGCACCATTATCAGTGATGATTGATTCAGGAACTCCGAATCTACAAATGATATTGTTGCGCACGAAATCTGACACCACTTTCTTGGTTACAGACTTGTGAGAAGTTGCTTCCACCCACTTGGTGAAGTAATCAATAACCACCAAAATAAAGCGATGTCCATTTGAAGCGGCCGGCTCAATAGGACCAATAACATCCATTCCCCAAGCAACAAAAGGCCAGGGAGAACTCATTGCATGAAGTTCAGAAGGAGGTCTTTTGATCATATCTCCGTGAATTTGACATTGATGGCATTTCCGCACAAACTGAACACAATCAGTTTCCATAGTTAACCAAAAATAACCAGCTCTCAAGATCTTCTTTGCCAAGACAAAACCATTCATATGCGGCCCACAAACTCCCGCATGCACTTCCGTAAGCAATTTATTTGCTTCAACTGCATCAACACATCTTAAGAGTCCTAAGTCTGGGGTCCTCCTATACAGGATTTCGCCGCTTAGAAAGAATTGATTTGCTAACCTCCGAATGCTCTTCCTTTGGACACTTGTTGTATTTTCGGGATAACTCCCGACCTTGAGATAATTCTTGATATCAAAATACCAAGGATGGCCATCTCGCTCTTCCTCAACTTGAAAACAATAAGCTGGCCTATCGTGCAATTCAATTTCGATAGGATCAATATAATTCTTGTCAGGATGTTGGATCATAGAAGATATAGTTGCCAAGGCATCGACAAATTCATTCTGAAGTCTTGGAACATGCTTAAACTCAATCTTTGCAAACCTTTTGCACAATTCCTTGACACAACGCAAATAAGGAAGAATCTTTGCGTTCTTGGTGTTCCACTCGCCCTGTACTTGGTGAATCAGCAAGTCGGAATCCCCAATCACTAAAAGTTCTTGAATATTCATATCAATTGCCAATCGAAGACCCAAAATGCATGCTTCATATTCAGCCATATTGTTAGTGCATGGAAATCTGAGCTTGGCCGAAACAGGGTAATGCTGACCCGTTTCAGAAATTAAGACAGCTCCAATACCAACACCTTTGAAATTTGCTGCTCCGTCAAAGAAAAGACGCCAACCATCATATTCAGAAGAGATGTCTTCACCTAGAAACAAAACCTCTTCATCGGGAAAGTAAGTTCTCAATGGCTCATAGTTGTCATCAACAGGATTTTCAGCTAAATGATCCGCCAATGCTTGTGCCTTTACCGCCTTTTGGGTGACATAAACTATGTCAAATTCACTCAACAAAATCTGCCATTTTGCTAATTTTCCCGTGGGCATCGGCTTTTGAAAGATATATTTCAAAGGATCCATCCTCGAGATAAGATAAGTTGTATATGATGAAAGATAGTGCCTTAACCTTTGTGCGGTCCAAGTCAGAGCGCAACAAGTTCGCTCCAAGAGAGTGTACCTGGCTTCATAAGGGGTGAACTTCTTGCTTAGATAATAGATGGCTTGTTCTTTCTTCCCGGTCTTGTCATGTTGCCCCAAGACACATCCAAATGCATTTTCCGAGACAGACAAATATAAGATCAATGGTCTTCCGGGTTCAGGAGGAACTAACACAGGCGGATTAGATAGATACTCCTTAATCCTATCAAAAGCTTTTTGACAGTCTTCCGTCCACTCGATAACAGCATCTTTCTTCAACAACTTGATTATTGGTTCACAAATAACCGTGGATTGTGCAATGAAGCGGCTTATGTAGTTCAAGCGGCCAAGAAAGCTCATCACATCCTTCCGGCTCTTTGGAGGAGGCAAGTCTTGGATAGTCTTGATTTTGGACGGATCCAATTCTATACCCCTCCGGCTTACAATGAAACCCAACATCTTACCAGCAGGAACACCAAATGCACATTTCGCAGGATTAAGCTTCAAGTTATACCGCCGAAGGCGGTTGAAGAACCTTCTCAAATCGGTCAAATGCTCTTCTTTCTTCTTTGACTTGATAACAACATCATCTACATAGACTTCAATCTCTTTGTGAATCATATCATGGAAAAGAGTTGTCATTGCTCTCATATATGTCGCCCCGGCATTCTTCAAACCGAAAGGCATAACTCTATAACAAAATACACCCCAAGGCGTGATGAAGGCGGTCTTTTCAGCATCATCTTCATCCATCAGGATCTGGTGATAACCGGCAAAACAATCGACAAAAGACTGAAGCTCATGTTTTGCACAGCTATCAATAAGGATATGAATATTTGGCAATGGAAAATCATCCTTTGGACTTGCTTTGTTGAGATCACGATAATCAACACAAACCCTAACTTTGCCGTCTTTCTTGGGCACCGGCACAATATTCGCTAACCAAGTGGGATATTTGAGAGATCGAATCACCTTGGCGGTCAATTGCTTTTGCACTTCTTCCAATATTTGTTTGCTTGTGGAAGTTTTGAAGTTTCTCTTCTTTTGCTTAACAGGCGGAAATGAAGGATCAGTTGGCAATTTGTGAGTGACAAGATCAGTACTCAAACCAGGCATATCCTCATAGGACCAAGCAAAGATGTCTCGGTACTCGTTCAATAGTTCCATATAAGCTCTTCTTTCTTCCGAGGTCAGATGAACACTGATTCTGGTTTCTCTAACATCTTCTGAAGTCCCCAAGTTGATTGACTCGGTTTCTTCCAAGTTAGGCTTTGGTTTGTTCTCAAATTGATCCACTTCTCTTGTTATTTCATCAGGAACAAAATCTTCATCAAACTCCCCAATACTCAATGCATCAGTACCAGTTTGTTCAGTTGTTTCGTTATATGTCACAAGCAAAGTTTCGGCAGTTTTGTTAAGTGGAAAGCTGAAACAGAAACAAACATTAATCAAAAGCGTAAAATAAAGTAAATAATTGAAGCATATCAAAATAATAGTAGGGAGAATGCAATGCATTTTATTTGTTTCAAAAATCTAGTTTAGGGAGGCATACATTAAAGTAAAACATGCAGAATGTAAACAGATTATTTTGAAAAGACATAAACGTAAACCAAAAGCGAAACACAGTTCAGGGCCTCAATCTGACTGTGACGCCAAAATAAACTGTTGAGTTCATTCACCAGGTCTCTTCCACTGGGACACAGGTCCAATTGGCCATAGGATCCTTTGCCTCAACATTCTGCACAGGTGACTCCTCAGCACAGTCTTCAATAATAACATCGCATTCCAAATCATCACTCAGAAACAAATCGCCAACTCCCTCTATCAGATCCGGTATATTGACTTCCGGTGCCTTGACAAATGACTGGTACAAGGAAGGAAGGGGTTCTGGCATGGCAATGGCTGGTTTCCTTTTGGCCTTCTCAATCTCCTTTTTGGTGGGACAGTAACCCAAGCCAAAGGTACCCAGATTCTTGGGCAAGCAGATGGGTTCGGTAATGCCGTTCAGATTTGCTCCCAATCCCGAACCAGGTTTGAAACCATTTTTCAACATCTCCACAGCAATCATCTTGGGAACTCTGGGTAGGGTACCTTTCTTCGAATCATCCTTAGATGCTCGGGTCACATTCATTAGCTCAACCGTGTGGAAAGTAGTCCCATCAAGTTCTGCGGCGTTGTCCACCATGGGAATCGTGGTGCTAGCATGCGTGGGGCTGTTTCCCTCGCCCTTGACCACTACTTCTTCATTGTCCCATATAAATTTCACACTTTGATGCAAAGTGGAAGGGACGGCTCCGGCCATGTGAATCCAGGGTCTTCCTAATAGCATGTTATAGGTAGACGGGATGTCGAATACCTGAAACTCCACAGAGAAGTTCACAGGACCTATCTGCAGATCAAGATCAATCTCTCCAAAAGTGCACCTTTGAGCCCCATCAAAAGCCCTTGCTTTCACATTGCTCTGTCTAATTTTGCCAGCGTCAATTCCAAGCTCCTTCAGAGTTGCCAATGGACATATATTGAGCCCGGAACCACCGTCAATCAGTACCCGCCCGACAAATTTGTCCCTACATTTGACAACGATATGCAAGGCTTTGTTGTGTCCAAGACCCTCCGGTAGAAGCTCTTCTTTGAAGAAGGACACCTTGTGAGGTTCTAAGATTTGGCCAACCAAGAAAGCTAAGCTCTCACCCGTGGTCTCAGCGGGCACCTCTGCTTCCTTGAGCACTTTTAGCAATGCATTTCTATGCGTTTCAGAGCTCATCAGCAAAGCCATAATGGATATGCGGGAAGGAGTATTCTTTAGGTGCTCCAGAATAGAGTATTCCTTTGACTGCATTTTCCTCCAGAAGTCCTCGGCTTCGGTGTCAGTCACTCTTCTTACAATGCCCTCCTTTTCCCCACGGCCTCGACCCAACTCCTCAGGCGTGTAGAATCTACCAGATCTGGTCATGCCTTGTGCAGCAGCAACAGCAACAGTTACCTTTCCACTTCCGATAGGCACTTCAGAATAGTTCCAAGGAACCCTCTTGCTATCATATTGAAGGGGTGAGGCAAGCATGACGGTGACAGTTGGCCTCGGGATACCCGCTTGCACCAGAATGGGAGCTCTAACTTGCACAGATACTTTGGCCTCGTTAGCAACCCTCACATTGCTAACGGGAACAATGGTCCCTTTCAAATCGACTCCCTCCTCAAGGGAAATGACATTGACAGCATTGTTTCCATAGGCGGGAAGAGGATTGTCTTGCACATTAGGCTGAGTTCCAGTAAGCTGGATAGTGCCTGATTTGATCAAAGCTTCCACTCTATCCTTGAAGGCATAACACCTTTCCACATCATGGCCCGCAGCCCCAGAATGATAAACACAATGCTTATTAACATCATACCACCTTGGAGGAGGATTTGGAGTATTCTCAGGAACAGGCTGCACAACTCCGGCGCTTCTTAGTCGTTCAAATAATTGACCATAAGATTCAGCTATAGGAGTATAGGTTTTGGGTGCTCTCCTCTCATAGCTTTGGTTAGGTCCTTGCATATTTGGACGGACAGGAGCACGGGGTTGGTAATTTTGTGGGCGAGGAGGGTATTGTTGTGGGGCTGGTGCTCGTGGTGGATAATAACTGGGTTGTGCTTGATAGACAGGATATGGAGCGGGAGGAATTTGATAGTGACTAGGATAATTTGGGGGTGGTGCATTTGGGTAAGGAGAAGGAATATTTGGGTAATGAGGAGGTGCATTTGGGTAATGAGGAGGTGCATTTGGGTATGTAGAGTAGGTTGGTGGATTATCAAAGTTCAACCTCCTAGCCGGGCGGCGGTCAATGTCTGCGGCAACAGCTGTGACTTCTTCCCTCTTCTCTCTTCTTCTAGCATTGTTTGAGCTGGCTTGAGCATTTTGAGCACTTGACTTCATTTCAGCGAAGCTCACAATCCGACCGGATTTGATGCCTTCTTCCACCATCTCCCCCATTGTGAGAAGTTCAGCATAAGGTGCACCCATCATAGGAAGCATATGCATATAATATGAGTCGTCTTGAGCACGAATAAAGTACTTCACCATATCTCTCTCAGTCATCGGGGGTTGCACCCGTGCAGCCTGTTCACGCCACCTCAAGGCGTATTCCCTAAAAGTTTCGGTTGGTTTCTTCTTCAAATTGGCCAAGGTTATGAGGTCAGGGACCATCGCCACATTATATTCAAACTGCTTTGTGAAGTCACCAGCTATATCATCAAATTCGTGCCATTTGCTTATGTCTTGTCTGGCAAACCATTCAGCAGCAATACCTTCCAGACTATGGCTAAAGTAAGCCATCAAAAGTTCTTCTTTGCCTCCCGCCGCCCTCATTCTGTTGAGGTACTTGGTTAAATGAGCAAATGGGTCACCATGACCATCATACATGTCGAACTTCGGCACTTTAAAACCGGGAGGAGGAGTAATGTCCGGGAATAGATAAAGACTGCGATATGAAGTGCTTTGCCGTTTCTTAGTCACCTGCAGGTCCTTAATAGATTGTTGCATGACTTTCATTGCTTGGATTATCTCATCTTGTTCGCTTGTCCTTCCCTGTTTTTCCACAGCTGTGGGCATTTCATTCTGTGGCGGATAATCTGCGAAGTCCGCATTCTTCCCATTAGGGTCATGCTCATAATATAACGCCTCGGGATATCCCTGCCTTGGATCATTGGCGTTTGGAGGAGCAACGGCTACAGGAATGGGCGCTTGAGATTGTGGAGGACGGGGAGTGTCTTTAGCAGGCAAATATTGGTAGTGAGGAGGAGTGGGGTCGTTAGGATATGGATAATATGAAGGATAACCAGCGGGTTGGGCATTTTGCTGAGCGGGCGGGGTATTTTGACTAACTTGTGGGCGATTTTGTGGTGGTGGTGTTTGATTAAGTGGGTTGTTTTGGTATGTGGGTATATTGTGAACAGGATTGGCATTTAAAGGTATGTTTTGAGGGGCTTGCCCTTTAATGGCTGCTAGCTCATCGCTCAGCATCTGTATCTGTTTGGTCAGGTTCAAAATAAGGTCATCCTGAGCAAGGAGGATGTTTCCCCTCGAAGATCCAGGAGTTTCGAGAGTCTTATCATTGAGGACGGGAGGCTGATCATCATTACCGGACATTTTGTCGAAATTCTGAAGTGTATATCAATGTGCAGAGGAAAGCCTTTAGATCAGCTCAATCAGCACAAATCAAACCCCTGTAGAGGAATAAACAAAATAAAAGAAAAATTCAAAAGGTAACTGTGTTAGTTTGCATGTTGTTGGTAAAATTTGCACGTAAGCACATAGCGCGCGTCACGTAGCGCTTTTGCATTTTAAACGGGCGATAAATAAGGCATGTGGCAACCACAAATAATGTGCGTAAAATAAAATGCGGACGCGTCCTACCCTGTAAGGTGCCTCTTTGTGCTAGAGGCGAGCCTAATCGCGCAAATAAATGATAACGAAAAATAGTCACAGCCATTTTTGAGCAATTCAAATTTAGAGTAAGATATTTCATTAAAATAGATAAAGTTGATACAAAATTGTCTTTCATAACATAACATCATACTTTCATCTTCTTCTTTCTTTCTTTTTCTTTTTTTCTTTCTTTCTTCTTTTCTTTCTCTTTTCTTTTTCTTTTCTTTCTTTTCTTTCTTTTCTTTCTTCATACATAATCCTTACATAGCAAATGAAAAATACAATAAATATAAAGACATAATTGAGAATACATCAAAACTAAAATAAAAGCCGTCACTCTGCCGATCAACTGCATCATGCCGGTGTAGGTGCACCGTTGTGACTGAATTCTGCTTTCTTTGCTTCATCTTCATCATCAAGTCTGCATCATTGTAATCAGCTTCTTTCATTCTTTCCTGCTTTCCCTTCTTTTCCTCTCTTTTCCTTTTCTTTCTTTTTTTTTCTTTTTCTTCTTCTCTTTTTTTTCTTCTCTTTTTTTTCAGAATTTCCTTTTTCCTTTTCAATACATCATCATTACATAATAAGTGAAAATACAACAATAGAAAGCATAATAGAAAATACATCAAAAGTAAATAAACTGCCATTTGTCCAAGTTCCGTATCATGTTCCTGCTTGCTTCATCTTCTTGCTTGTCGGAGCGGATGTTTCATCAAAACTGGTTTCTGCCCTTGCCTGTCTCATTTTCTTCGTCATATCAGTGTCTTCATAGCCAACTCTTCCTGGAGGACTGAAACCTAAGCGTCGCTCTTCTTTGATCCAGACGAGATATTCTGGTGTGCAGCTCTGGTGCTTTGTTGACACTTCTATCGGTTTCAAACCCTTCCAATCCTCGAGGATTTCTCTTTTCCTTGGAATTGCATTCTGCAGGTTGAAAAGAGTTTCTGACTCCGACATATCCGCACAAAGGGGAATAAATTGCTCCATCCCAAATTGACGGAGGATCCTCAAAGGTGCGTACGGTTGAAGCCCCGTTAAACCCGGCAACTCGATGTACTATCGCTTGGAAGTCCTAAGCGCAATATCATCTTTAGGAACATAACTTAACTTCCACATTACTCTCTTATCAGTAAGGCGGGCTAAGAAATCATACCATCCCGCAAAACTTTCAGGTTTTTCACACCACCTCGTTCTTATGTTTTGGGTAGCAATAGGATTTACTAATTTCCGGCTATCTAACATTTTACAAATATCCACCATAGGGTTTCGACGGCACACTTGGTCTATCGCCCATACCTGAAGGAGAAGATTACAACCTTCGAAATACATCGACCCCCTTCTGCATTCATTCAGAGCCCGATACATTTCTGCTAGAATCATAGGAACTATGGTGGTAGATTTGTTCCCATTGATCCCTTCAAACATCACCCGAACTACGGAACCAATGCAAGTCCTAATGTGTCCATTCTTTGTTGGGAAGACCAAAGTCCCTAAGAATGCAATGATAAAAGCCCTTACACGCCGGTCTCTCCAAGTCTTCTCACCACAGTTAAATTCCGGCTCAAAATCACCAAAACCCGTTATGCGCCCAAACCTGGTGTACAGATAATCCAGATGAACCCATTTGCTTTCGATATTCCTTACCAATCCTAGTCTCTCTTGGAATTTCTTCCCTGTTTGACTGTTTGGAAGGATTATCTCTTGGCCCAGACACTTCAATCCCGTTAGACCAACTATTTCTCCTAAAGTGGGAGTCAACTCAAAGTCTTTGAACCTGAATACAGCTCGCGTCGGGCGCCAATACGCAATAAGAGCTTGGACTAGATCACGGTTTGGATGAACATCAATCAGCTCTACCAACCTTCCTAATTTCCCCTCAACTGTCTTTCTCTCCTCCTCACAAAAGTTACCCCACCATAATTTCAACTTCTCTGGGACCTCTACAACCATGTAGACTTTGTCAAACTGCTGTTCCATTCTTTACCCTACAAGATAATGAAAACAAAATTCTAAATTTGATTGTGCTCAAAATTCAGCTGGGACTGGAGATTCGTTATCACAAAACACATAATATGCGGGTCAACGGGTTATAAGGACCCGTTGACACAAGGGCGGATTCCTGACTATGGAGGCGGTACCAAGGACCGGGTCCAGACTAAGGTGTGAATGCATGCATGCTCCTAAAGTTCCATCAAAAGTGAGTTAACGGTTGAGGCTAACAGACGAGCGGCAGGCGGCTTCGTGGTCGAATAACTTCCACGACAATCCGCCGGTACACCAACTCGTCCAAGGGTTTTTCTAAGAGTGGGTTAACGGTTGAGGCTAACAGGTGAGTGGCAGGCGGCTTCGTGGTCGAATAACTCCCACGACAATCCGCCGGTATACCAACTCGTCAAAGGGTTCTTTAGTGGAAGAAATTGCGGGTGCGTATGCACACACCTCGCGGATATTTAAGTGAGAATGCAAGAGGTTCCCAGGAGTGGGGGAAGTATGAACGGAATGCCAGTTTATATGTGCGCAAATAGGGTGTAGTGACATGCTTTCGTGACACACAGCAATCAATTAGATTAATCTAAGCATGCTCGCAAATAAACAGTAGATATAATCATGCTAATTTTCAACGATAAATAAATAAGTCACACATACTAATATCGTCATACAATTCAAACAAACAAACAAAAGAAATTCGTGAAAGCCCTTTTGGTTAGAACCATTTGCGTATCCCCAGCGGAGTCGCCACGCTGTTGAACCCCAAAAATTACCCTTTCTTTAAGAAAAGATAAGTTTCGGAATATTTCAACAAAGTGGGATTCCAAAGGGTTTCTTTGGAGTCGCCACCTAATTTAAGGATTATTAGGAACCTAAGTTAACTAAGGAGTGCAATTTAACCTTTATTTAAAAGAAATTAAATTAAATTCAGAGATTCTTAGGTAAGTGGTTCTGTTAAATTCGAAAGAAGGTCCTTATTACGGGAGCACTTTCGAAAATCCGCTAAAGGCGGTTAATCCGGCGATTTTCACGAATTTTTACTTGAAATTTAGTTTGGGATAAATTTTAAATAAAATAAATAGGTAATAATAAATAATATAGAGAAGATAAAATTGATTATGACAATAATTGAACAAAATTTAAGATTAATTAAATGAATAATGAGATAAGGGGTTGATTGATTGACTAAATAAATAAGGGCTAATTAAAATTAAGTAAATAAATTTAACCAATGATTGGATAAAGAATAATAATTGATTGATTAATTAATTAGATAAATAAATAAATAGATAAATGACTTAAGTAGATAAATAAATATTTATATGATTTCAATTAGATGAGGGATAAGCGATAATAATTTGACTAGTTAAATATAATTTGATTAAGCAAATAAATGATTAATTAGAATTAGTTAATTAAATAAATAAAATAGAATAAATAAATGAAATAATAAATAAATACCACTTAAATAACTTTGTAGATAAATGAACAAATAAGTAAATAAATAATTATAATTGATTAGGTAGATAAATGATTAATTAAAATTAAACAGATAAACCAATAATAAATGCCACTTGATTAATTTAATTAATGAATAAATAAATGGATAAATAATTGACTAAATATAAATAATGAATAAATAGGTACAATTTTAATTTTATTTCTTTTGCACTCGATAATTAACTAAAGGTTTCTACTATCTTAAATTAATTGGCGAGTCCCAAAGAGACGGGATATGCAATTTATAAACAATCTTAGGCAAACAATAAGATAACAATTCAATTAAAGCGACTAATCTACCAGGCTTCTAATCATACAAAGTCCTAAAACATGCTTTCTAAAAGGGGACGGGAGAGAAGGAGTTTCAGAAAATAGAACCCGGGATAGCGAACTTAAGTCGAGCCCTGTATTTCACAAGGCTTTTCATTTATTCATTTCTTTTTGTTTTACATTTTCGGGGATATCAATAATATTCCAGAATTTTTGGAAAAAGAAAGGGTGGAGTCCGTCCGGACCTGGAGCCTTATATGGACTAAAAGAAAACACAGCCTTAGTTATTTCTGAATCATTTAAAGGAAGATCAAGACTAGAAAGATCCACTCTTGAATACCAACTAGAATTTTGATACAATTGAGGGGGCTACTAACGTGATCCGAGGAATAAAGATTTTCAAAGTAGCTTAATTAAAACATGGTTTGTCACTGTCTCTTGTTAAAAAATAATAGAGCCATTTTCATCTTGAAAATGAGTGATAGCATTTTTCCTACGTCTATTAAGGATTAAAACCTGAAAAGTTTTTGTATTAGCGTCTCCAAAGTTTAACCAATCAACTCTTGATTTGAGACGCCAAAAATCCTCTTCATTCTTTAATAACATTTTATAATATGAAATTATTTAATTTTATATTCTTACGATATCCCAGTTATTAAGCTTATAAACCTATTTACATCGGCGTTAAGGAGTTGAGTTGAATATAATAGTGGTATAAAGCTTTTTTTTTTTTTTCCTTTTTTCTGGAGTGCTATAAAGCTTTTATTATGCTATTATTGTATGCTATAAAGCATTTATTATGCTATTATTGTATGTAATTTAAAGGTTGTAATAGGACTATTCGTCGTGCCTAACAATCAATTACTAAGCTCCCGTTTGGACATGATTTTTGGAGGGATTTTTTTGGGAGTTTTTGGACCAAAAAATATTTGTTTATGATTTTTGAGCAAAACTTGTCACAAAAATTCCTAAAAACTCAAAAACTGGCATTGAGCTGTTTTTGAGCAAAAAACTACTCCATATTTACAGATCAAATTTCATTTTCATAAAAGCTCAAAGGCTTTTTTGTGCCAAAAAGTATGTCCAAATACTTTTTCTTTTTCATATCAAACTTCACATAAAAAGTATTTCCTAAAAATTATTTGGAAATCTAGGTGCAAACGCTAGCTAAGATTGCCCTTATGCAAACCAAGAGTCATATTAGGCCACTGTAGGTGGGATGGGGGTGGGTGGGGGAAGCAATGAGCGACTTCAATTTTCCTTTAAAAGGAGTCTATCTATGTGAGTGGATACATACTATTTTTGTCGTGGATTGTTAATGATCAAGGTCATAGGGCTGCCGACTGCCAATAAAAGGCTAATTTTTCAAGTAATTGCCATATAATTAATTGGATACTGCAGATTTCAATTTAGTAAATGTTACTGTAGAAGCTAACAGCCATCTTATTTGAAAGAAACATTTACAACTAATATTTAATGTATGACTTTAAGTGAAGTAAAGCCTGTTGGAAAAGTACCTGTGGTTTCTGATTCTTCTTTTAAGCAAATAATTGAAATCCTAGTATGGAATCAAGTATGCAAAAGGCTTCAATATTACTCCAATATAATTAAAAAAACAACCACCATTTTGGTGAAGAAAATAAAAGATTACAACTAAGGCCTTAGGTCTACCATGTATCCATTGTACTGAATTCACTTAAATGGTAATTACTGAATTGACTTAAAATTTATATGGTAAATACAATCATGTATAACTTCTATATATGCACACACAATTAAGTTCACATCCACTATAACCATTCGCAACGCCTTTACAAGGTGGTAATGAGTTTAACTACTCGTGTTAGCATGGAAGTGAGCTACTTCTACCATATTATTTTACATAAACTTGTTTTAACTTTGCATAAAGTTTTTCTTTAACAAAAGAAAGAGAAATTAAACTTGTTGTATTAAACATGTTATGAAAATTGTGTGCCATAAAAAGTAAATATAAAAGTACACATTTTTTAAACAAACTAAAAAGAGAATTAAATCGCATAATTTAACACAGATCGAGAAAGTACTCTGAATAATTAATACTACTTATTTAAAATTTTAAATTTGCGGCAAACTTTTTAAAATTTCTACCCAGTGTCACGCCCTAAAAAATTATTAAATTAACTGCGCGAGTGCGTGTTTATTTATTTAAAGGCTCGTGACTGGTGTTCAAAAGGTACAAAAATTATTTAGAGAACTCGGAGCCGCCACTTGACATAGTTTAAGGTGTGCCAAGTCACCAAAAGGTACCTCGGAACACCTCTGACTCGTCTAATGGTCTGCGTTAGAGATTCGGGTAAGGTTCTCAGTTGACTCTCGGGAAGGTATTAGGCACCCTCGAGTCCTGTGCCGAGCACAGTTGCTTTATTGCAGCAATTTTGATTCATTAAATATGGTTGTTATATTAATGCCGTTAATTTGAATTTATGCTTTGATTGTGAAAATTAAAAGCGTATCATTCCTTTCCAACTGTTGAACCCCAAAAATTACCCTTTCTTTAAGAAAAGATAAGTTTCGGAATATTTCAACAAAGTGGGATTCCAAAGGGTTTCTTTGGAGTCGCCACCTAATTTAAGGATTATTAGGAACCTAAGTTAACTAAGGAGTGCAATTTAACCTTTATTTAAAAGAAATTAAATTAAATTCAGAGATTCTTAGGTAAGTGGTTCTGTTAAATTCGAAAGAAGGTCCTTATTACGGGAGCACTTTCGAAAATCCGCTAAAGTCGGTTAATCCGGCGATTTTCACGAATTTTTACTTGAAATTTAGTTTGGGATAAATTTTAAATAAAATAAATAGGTAATAATAAATAATATAGAGAAGATAAAATTGATTATGACAATACTTGAACAAAATTTAAGATTAATTAAATGAATAATGAGATAAGGGGTTGATTGATTGACTAAATAAATAAGGGCTAATTAAAATTAAGTAAATAAATTTAACCAATGATTGGATAAAGAATAATAATTGATTGATTAATTAATTAGATAAATAAATAAATAGATAAATGACTTAAGTAGATAAATAAATATTTATATGATTTCAATTAGATGAGGGATAAGCGATAATAATTTGACTAGTTAAATATAATTTGATTAAGCAAATAAATGATTAATTAGAATTAGTTAATTAAATAAATAAAATAGAATAAATAAATGAAATAATAAATAAATACCACTTAAATAACTTTGTAGATAAATGAACAAATAAGTAAATAAATAATTATAATTGATTAGGTAGATAAATGATTAATTAAAATTAAACAGATAAACCAATAATAAATGCCACTTGATTAATTTAATTAATGAATAAATAAATGGATAAATAATTGACTAAATATAAATAATGAATAAATAGGTACAATTTTAATTTTATTTCTTTTGCACTCGATAATTAACTAAAGGTTTCTACTATCTTAAATTAATTGGCGAGTCCCAAAGAGACGGGATATGCAATTTATAAACAATCTTAGGCAAACAATAAGATAACAATTCAATTAAAGCGACTAATCTACCAGGCTTCTAATCATACAAAGTCCTAAAACATGCTTTCTAAAAGGGGACGGGAGAGAAGGAGTTTCAGAAAATAGAACCCGGGATAGCGAACTTAAGTCGAGCCCTGTATTTCACAAGGCTTTTCATTTATTCATTTCTTTTTGTTTTACATTTTCGGGGATATCAAGTCCCGAAAATGCGGAGCGATTCAAGTAACTTCCAAATGCAAATAGCCCAATCCTAATTTGTGAGTTGAGCAACTCAAACTCGATCCCAAGTATTCATGTCAAAGAAAATTAGAAAAGAGAAGAATTAGTACATATTCCATAAAAAAGCTAGACAGATTGAAGTAAGCATAGCTATACTGGGTAATTTGCCAAAAAAAAGAAAGAAACTGCAGCTAGACTTAACTAAAGTATAGCAGGGGTTATCATTTTCAAATAACATAGGCTTTTAGTAAATTATTTCAGCTTTGAAAAAAAAAAAAAATGATTTCGATAAACCAATTAAGCATTCAGGATTGAAACAACTTGGATATTCAGAGAGGTTTACTTGCTTAAACAGAACAATATACTAAACACATACAGCACAAACTTTGATAACTTACTAGAATAAAGAGGAATTCATAAAAAATAAAGTTCAGACAACCAAGTTTTAAAGACTAGAGCTCTTAACTTTAAGACATTAAGAAAACTGGTTTTATTAAGCCAATTTTAATCACAACAAGAACCAACTACAGACGCACTTTTCCTGAATGCTTTAATCCCATTGAAGATTTCACCTTGTCATTACTTACAGAAGAATTGAACTATAAAGAAGACTAAAAAAAAGACTTGAAGGAAGGACCTAGGACATCTAAACAGGTCTACAACCACTCTGAATGCAGACTGGAAGAACTGAAGGAAATTAGACTAGAAACCAAAGCGATACAGGAATGAGAACAAGGAAAAGCTTAGGGAGATCTGAGGCAAACATGCATACACATTCCAAGCAAGCATGCAAACTTCTGCAAACAGACCTTTCCTAATCCCTATAGCTCCCTGGAGCCACCTGAATCATTTTACACTATCTGCTAGCTGCCTTCACACACAACTAAAACTGACCAATACCTCCCTGAATATTACAAGGCCTGCTCTTAACAACCTACACTCTACATCATTTTCCAGCTCTCCTAAAAATCTACTCCTCACCTCCTTAACACAGCCCAAAGAAACCAAAGAAACAACACCCTCCACTCACTTCACAAACCCCTGCACACACTCCCTGGATTCCACTGGATCAGACTAATCCAAACAGCCCCTTTACATTCTCACAAACAAACTATCCCTGGCCAAGCTCCAGCCTAAGCAGACACAAACAGACCTCTTTCAATAACCACACAAGGAAACAGAGGCCCATAGACACCAGACAAACACCTGGACAACCTTAAACTAAACCCAAACCATCCCTCTCTGAACAACCCTTCACCAACCAAGACAAACACCATGGGACTCCCCTGAACTCCCCCCTACTATTCCAGGACCTGCAACACCTACACTCTCCTCACAGAACCTGGAACCAGCTCTAGAGCAAACAAGACTGCACACCATATCAGACATCACCTGAACTCATTTTAACTCCAGGACAAACAACCTCTTCATCCTTTGAACCTGCCAGGATATCCTACAAACCCTCTTCCACACTGCTGACACATACACATACTAGAGAAACTGGAAAGGCACTAAACTAACCTAGCACAAACTTGCAACTAGTTGAATCCATTTTTTAAACAACCTACATCTAAATAAAAAAAGCATCAGAACCAACTCTTCAGGGACCTGCCAAAACAATAACACTCTCCAAGATACTATAGAACAACTATCTACACCTGCAGCATCAGAGAACAACCAACACCCTCAATCCACTTCTTCTTCTCACAAACCAGCAAATCAGACTATAAAAATATCAAGCAAACAGGAAGACCAAACTGCTCCAATGCCATGACCCTTTGAGTTAGAAGCACCGTCGAAGTACATTTTCCACACGTGCTCTTCTTCATTAATCAACTCTTCAAGCACATCTACCTCCTCGTCAGGGAAGTAAGTATTCAATGGGTCATAATCATCATCCACCGGGTTTTCAGCCAAATGATCAGCTAAGGCTTGAGCTTTCATTGCAGTTCTGGTGACATAAACTATGTCAAATTCGTTGAGCAGGATCTGCCATTTCGCAAGTTTGCCTGTTGGCATTGGCTTTTGAAATATGTATTTCAATGGATCCATCCGGGAAATCAGATAAGTGGTATAGGACAAAAGATAATGTTTCAACTTTTGTGCAACCCAAGTTAGGGCACAACACGTCCTTTCCAACAAAGTGTATCTGGCCTCGCAATCCGTGAACTTCTTGCTCAGATAATGAATGGCCTGTTCTTTTTTTCCCGAGGCATCATGTTGCCCCAGTACACAACCAAAAGATTTTTCATTGACTGACAAGTACAAAAACAATGGTCGGCCGGGCTCAGGCGGAACCAAAACAGGAGGATTTGACAAGTATTGCTTGATCTTGTCAAAGGCTTCTTGGCACTCCTCGGTCCATGCAATTGATGCATTCTTTTTCAACAACTTGAGGATCGGCTCACATATTGTGGTGAGTTGAGAACCGAACCTACTGATGTAATTTAGCCTGCCTAGAAAGCTTTTAACATCCTTCTTGGTTCGAGGCAGAGGTAGTTCTTGTATTGCTTTGATCTTTGCGGGATCCAGTTCAATACCTCGCCTACTAACAATGAAACCCAACAATTTTCCAGCAGGCACACCAAATGCACACTTGGCTGGATTCAGCTTCAGATTGTACCTATGGAGCCTTTCAAAGAACTTTCTGAGCTCTCTCACGTGGTCTTCAGCAGTTCTAGACTTGATGATCACATCATCCACGTACACTTCTATTTCTTTATGCATCATATCATGGAAAATGGCAGTCATAGCCCTCACGTAGGTTGCCCCAGCATTTTTCAAACCAAACGGCATCGCTCTATAGCAATAAGTTCCCAAGGTGTAGTGAATGCCGTTTTGTATGCATCATCTTCATCCATCTGGATTTGGTGATATCCAGCATAGCAGTCAACAAAGGATTGTATCTCATGTTTGGCACAATTGTCTACGAGGGTGTGAATATTAGGCAATGGAAAATTATCTTTGGGACTTGCCTTGTTCAAATCTCGATAGTCGACACATATCCTTGTTTTTCCATCTTTCTTAGGAACCGGAACAATATTTGCAACCCAAGTAGTGTACTGAACCGATTGAATCACTTTTGCATCCAACTGTTTCATTATTTCATCATAGATTTTCTTGATCATATCAGTTTTGAACTTCCGTTGCATTTGTCTCACTGGAGGGAAACCGGGTTGAATTGGCAATTCATGGACTATCAATTCGGAGCTCAAACCCGGCATCTCATCATATGACCATGCAAAAACATCTCGATATTCGAAAAGCACCTTCCGAATATCATTCTTCACTTCAGGTCGGGCATACATGCTTATCTTGGTTTCCCTCACATCATCAGGGCTCCCAAGATTAACATCCTCTGTATCAGCCAAATTGGGTTTAGGCTTGCCCTCATGGCGTTCAACTTCCAGGCCTATTTCAAAATCAGCCTGTTCTCCATCATATTCAATCTCGTTAACAGATTCCTCAATATTTTCTTCATCACTTTCAACCTCAACTATGGTTATGGAGCCAAAATCAGATTGCGGTCCCTGGATGGACGATAAGTTCCTTGAACATGTCATGATATCAGGACCAGCAGATATATCACTACAGATAAACAAAAGTAGAATAAAATTAGGAATATGAACAGAGATTAAAGGAAAGCTTGGCTCTTGGGCCTTTCATTAATGAAAAAGGGTTTGAATGACAAAAGATGAGCAAAATAATACACTCGGCATACAACCCTTAGAATATCCAAGTGTATTCAAAAGAAAAACTGTAAAACAACAGTCTACCAAGACCCCTTCCTGATGGGGAAGGGAGTTGCATTCCAGTTAGTCAGGTGCACGTCCGGGCCAATGTACTGAATTGAAGCATTACTGGAGCCTTCACCCGGCTGTACCATGCAGATTTCAAAAATGTCACCTAGATCAAATGGTGCATCCTGATTGTCTTCCACTGTGTTGACATTCGTAGCGACAACCTTTGGTTTCATAACATAACCCACAAAAGACTGAGCGAGACACGGAATTGGCCTTGGGAGAGACCAAACTTCCGACTTCTTTTTCTTTGCTTGCTTGCGATCAGCTGCTTTTGGCTTGAACCCTAATCCCCACGTGCCTTGCATGCCATTTGGATAAACTGGATTTAACCCTGCCTTGTAGTGATGCTCCCAAACCCTTTCCAAATTGGAAACCATGCTTTAACATTTCAGATGCCATCATTATAGACGTCTCTAACACTCTTGGGATGGGTATAGGTTTCCCTTCTGTTACCTTTTCCACATACACCACATCGGAGGTTTGATACATGATGGTCGGACGCATAGTGACGGCTTCAAGGGCTGGTACGTCCAGGCTATTGTTAAACTGTGAGCCATCCTCTCCATAAACTACGACAGCTTGATTATCCAAGTAAACTTAACCACCTGATGAACTGTGGATGGTACTGCACAAGCCATGTGAATCCATGGTCGGCCCAATAACAGATTGTACGATGCATCCGTTTCCATGACTTGGAACTCAATGCTGAAGGTGGCGGGACCAATGGTTAAATCAAGATTGATGATACCCAAAGATTCTCGAACTCCACCATCAAAAGCACGAACAGCAGAGGAACTTGCCCTGATTTTGCTCATATCCACCCTTAGACTCTTCAGTGTAGACAGAGGGCAAATGTTCAATCCTGCGCCGCCATCTATTAGAACACGTGTGACATAGGAGTCTTCACACTTGGCTGAGACATGAAGCGCTCGATTATGACCGGTTCCTTCTGCTGGCAGCTCCTCATCGGTGAACATCACACGATTAGTCTCAAATACTCTGCCAGCAAGTGCTTCCAGATTAGCCACAGTAGTTTGTTCAGGAATGTAAGCCTCATTCAATATTTTCAACAGTGCATTGCGATGTGCTTCAGAGTTCATAAGTAGAGACAAGAGTGATATCTGAGCTGGAGTCTTTCTCAGTTGCTCGACGATAGAATAATCTGTCGATCTCATTTTCTTCAAAAATTCTTTAGCTTCTTTCTCAGACACCGGCTCTTTGATGGGTCCTTGGTCTTCTCGACCTGGCTTTGCCTTTCTCAATTCTTCCGGGGTAAAACATCTCCCGGACCGAGTTAGACCATTTACATCTGCAGCAACCTCCATGATTTCTTTCCCGTTGTAAGACACAATTGTCTTGTTGTAGTTCCAAGGAACAGCCTTTGTACTTTTTACAGGGAGTTGCGCTGCTTGAGTGATGATAACCGGCTCACACTTCTTTGCCTTAACCTCGAAGACCGGAGTTTTCTGGCATGATGCCCCTTGCACAATAAATGTTGGTGCACTGTCATGAACTTTTTCCTGCTTTGCAGCCGGAATTGTGAAACTTGGCTCAACAGCAGTATCTTGCTTTGCTTTGTTGACAACAGATGCACTTGACTTTCCCCTGATTACGACAATAAATGGCTCAGGGCCTTTGATGTCTGGGGAGGGACCAACTGCCACAATCTGCTTGGCGGCTTTCCCTTTCAAGTCCTCTTCTATGCATACCATCCCTACCATGGGTACATTGTTTTGAACATCATGAGCTGGTAAAGGATTTTGATTCACATTTTGTGTTTCATCCCCCACGACTTTTATCTGATTATTGTCTATCATTGCCTGGATTACCCTTTTGAGTTCCCAGCAGGATTCTGTGTCGTGTCCAGGTGCTCCAGAATGAAACGCACAATGGCGTGAATGATCAAATCTTCCATTGGGGTTTACTTTTCCCGGGATTGGCTTCAACAGATTGGCTTGTTGCAACTTTTCAAACAAATTAGTGTAAGACTCCCCCAGTTGGGTGAACTGCATTTTCTCTTGTTGCATGTTTCTCTGTTGCATGTTTGGACGAAAACCTTGCGGACCTCGTGGTCGATAAGGCATCTCCTGGTGAGCCTGGAATTGAGTATGTGCCTGTTGATTGTTATATTGGACTGGGGCAGGGGGTGTACGCCATTGTGGACTAGATAGCGGCTGAGCATAAGATGCTGCATTTACAGGGAATGAGAACTGCGGCATGGCAAATTGTTGGCCGTGAGTTGGATAGAATTGTTGTGGCGGAGGTGCCTGAATGTACCCTTGACGGTCATTGTATCTTCCATCATTTCTTCTCGGTCCAGGACCAACCATTGCCACTTCATCTTTCTTTTCTTTCTTCTTCCCAAAAGCACCTGACCCTGATTGCAACGCTTGGGTCGTGGCTCTCAAAGCTGTTTGGCTAACAATCTTGCCTGCTTTGATTCCTCTTTCGATCATCTCCCCAATTTTTACTGCTTCACTAAATTGCTTCCCAAGGGCAGAGGCCATCGCTTGGTAGTAAGTTTCGTCAAGCACTTCGACGAATTCTTCAACCATTTTCTCATCTGGGATCAAAGGGCTCACACGTGCCGCCTGTTCGCGCCACCTGTAGGCATACTCCCTGAAACTTTCACCTGGTTTCTTTGTGATCGTCTTCAAAGAAGAACGATCAGGAGCAGCCTCCATGTTGTCCATGCTGTGGGAATTGTGCCCCAGGTTGTACAGTAGAAGGCCCAGCTACGTTGTCAGTTTCTGGATGTGGACCGAACCCTGGAGGATAACGGGGGTCTTCTACCATTGTAGATTGCCCTTGCCCTGGTGGCTGAGTATTTGCCATGAAACCAGCAGCACCTGGCGGAACAGGAGGTGCCTGAACCGCTGCCAAGTTGCGGACCAGCTGCATCATCATATCTTTCATGGCCGTGAAATCCTCGGCCATCTTAGCCTGTTGTTCAGCCAAGCGAACCATCTCAGTGTTCTCAGTTTCTTCGGCCATCGTTGTTGGAGTGTTTTCTTGAAGAGGTGCTTCAACCACTTCTGGAACAGGCAGTGGTCCCTTGATTCTGGTGGAGTAGGAATGTGGGGCCAGCACGGCAGTTGCTCAAGCTCTATGCAAATCAAAACACGTTAGTGCAACAAGATAGCATGGAACATGAATTTGCTTGTCGGCCTAAACAATGCCTAAGGTCGTTATGCGTCATCCCGAATCGGTTTGGATTGGATCCCCAAGTGTATTATTTGATTTCTTTTCTTCTCTTTTTTTCTTTTCTCTTTTTTTTTTTTTTTTTGTATATATTTTTTTCAAGTGAGGCCAGAGGGTGAAATGAATCGACACATAAAAATAAGCAAAATATTTTCATTACTTAAAAAGAAAAAGTACATACGGTGCTTCCGGAGCACGACCAAAAGAAACGTACAAATGACTGAAAAAAGTGAAAATAAATTATAACATGCCAAATCTAAAAGCGACATAAAGTACAACAAAGCCAAGATGTAAAATAAATGACAAAAAGCAATAATCTGCATCATCTTGGCCTGATGTATCTACTAAGGTGACTGGGGACAAAGTCAGCTGGCTCCTCTGGGTCGAACTCGAATGGCTCCTCGGGATCTACTGGCGGGCCTTCTACAAAGGTACGACGCAATCCATTCAAATCTGCCGCAACTCTAGTGACGAAGGGAAGCACGTGTGGGAGTATGTCCTTCGCGGGAAGCCTCCTATACTCATCGATGGACCGTGCAACATATGTAGCAGAGTCATAAACTTGCCGATAAGCTACGCTGATGGTCTGTCCTGCAGCCTGTATATCTCGAAGTCGGTCCTGTGCTAGCCCTCTGAGCTGCTCACCCTGCTCTAATGCCCTGTCAAGTCGAGCTCGAGAATCTATGGCATCCGGGCGATGATAATCCTCCCTTCTCCTGCTTTCCAACAAAGCTGCCCTGTCGGCATCCCGCTCTGTCAATGCCTGTGAGTGCATGACACGGAGTCGTCTGACTGTGTCTAGGTGCTGATGTGCGAAACCCTCACTCTCTGACTGAGCAGCTCTGGCGGCATCCCTCTCTGCAATTAAGCTTTGTATGGTAGCACGATATTTCCTTCCCAATCTCGTGCCTAGCAAGCTGAACCTGCATATCCAGCTTGGCCTCAGTGTCAAGCATGCCTGCTCTCGACCTCGCGGGCATCTCTCTGGGTATGGGCTGGTGGTAATACCAAAACTTGTACTCCCGAACGACCTCCCCCTTAAGTCCATCCTGAACCTGTGTGCTTTCTGCGAGGTGCCTCCTAGTATCCCACAAGCGCAAGATCTCACCTCTAAGAGTAGCTGGGTTGAGAGGATAGTTTGAGACATATGCACTCATGTCCTCAACTATTGGGATCTCCTGCTTTTGACCCAACTGCCTAAGTACACGCATAGGAACATAAGGCTGGGATGCTGTCAAACCCATCAGAACGAGAAAAGGACGATCCACGCATCTGTGTACAACCTCCCTCTTAGGAAACCAGCTACACTGCCACAAAATCCTGTCCGGCGTGAGAGAGTTCAAGAAAGACCTCCAATCTGGCTCACTTCCTGGGAATTTATACATCTCGATGTGTTCGAGATGGTATTCAAGATAATCGATGTCACAGTACCTAAGACTATCACGGGGTGGGCAAGGGCGTACATGCTCCAAGAACCAGAACCTGTAATAGAAGGTTACACCCCTCAAAGAAACCGTTTTCTCCCTTGTGGCATCGAGTCAAAGCATGAAACATACTACCCAGAATCGTCGGGATGATAGTGGCGTCTGGTGCTCCACCATATAAAGCTGCCATGGTCCAACTGACCTTAATGGATATCGCTCTATCCGGTAGTGGGAAAACCAACAACCCTAGCAAAGCGAACACAAAGACCTTAGGACAGAGGTGTACCCAATCTTCATATTTCAGCTTGTCGTGGAACTCAAATCCATACTTCTTAAAACCATTATCGGCCCCAAAACGATCATAAAGGTAATCAAATGAAATCCAGCCTTGACGAACACTAGCGATTGAGAGGTCCGTTCGTACCTTGATATTACTGAAAAAATCACGCTCATTAACCTTCCTCGGAGCAATCATATTCTTTTTCTCAAAATCCAGCTTAAGAAGCCCAGCTATCTCCTCGAGGGTCGGCGTCATCTCAAACCCCTTAAAATAGAAGGTATTTTTGTTTGGGTTCTAAAACCCAACTAGTGCACTGATCAAGTCTCGCCGCGGGACAATAGGTTTAGTCACAAAGTCAGTCAGAAAACCAATCTTTTCCTGGACTATATCTTTCTGCATTTTACTCATTGTGTCCCACCAAGACTTTAGAGATTTATCCGATTTGGGTGGGCCATCAGTCATCATAATAGAGGGTGGAGTGGCATCAGCAGGGTATTTTCTCTTGACTGACCTAGAAGATGATGCAGCCATTGTTCCTAATAAAAAAATGTGTCAAATGTTTGAAAGCCTGAGAACAACTTAAAACAACTGACCGACAGAGTAAAAAACAGATGCCTAAACTGCTAATTCGAAACTCCAATTTTTAACAAAACTTTTGTCATTGTAATGACGTAAAGTTGACCCTAAGAGAATGGAAAAATTTTGCCATCATAACGGCATCAGGACTGGCTCCAGGAAATCACCAACATTGGTATTTAGATGTAATTTATAAAAGAAAAAATTCGACGTTACAACGACGCCATATTGACATAAAAAAAATTCATTCCAGTGATGACACTACAGTATTTTTGCAAAAAATTCGCCAGCATAACGACGTGAAAGACTGGATCCCAAAAACTTCCAACATCGATATACGAGCCTTTTCTAAAAATTCGCCATTATAACGACGTGAAAACTGACACCAAAATTTTTCGACTTTCTAACTACTAAGTATGTATTCTTCTTTTTATAAAATTTTCGTCATTATAACGACACCAAAATGACATATACAAAAGACAGCCAACACTGACGTTTTTACAAAAAATTTGCCATTACAGCAGTATGACTCAATTTTATAAAAATAACAAGACATTTACATTTAAAACATAAAATTCACCCTGCTTCCTCACTTTTCCTTTCATTTTTTTTCTTTCTTTTTCTTTTCCCTTTGAAATCCATCTCTCTCCAATTTGGTCAGCATAACAACCTTTCCTAGTCGCATGCAACACATAGAATGCCTTTTAGACAAGTCTTTCCCGAGAAGTGGGTCCCGTTTAGACAAAAGGTAGTCAACCTAGACAAGTGCAATACCGGTGTATCGCACCTCATTAAGTCGGATATGATGCAGATAATTGGGCCTAAAGGTTTAACTCTAGGTGACACAACTGACTGAGTGTCTAGACTGACTAAAAACTCGGTGGACAAACCGGGCGGAAAGCGCATCAGGGCCATCCGGAGACAGTGTGTCCGGCCTAAAACCCCGTCACGCCTTCCTCCTAAATCATGGGCAATTTAGTAAGAAAGTCCCAGATGCCACAAGCAATCTGGTAAGTGCACGTGTGTGTGTGTGTGTGTTTCAGAGACTCAGAGGGTTGCAGAGGAAGACAGTTTATATACACAGTTCAACAATATCAAAGCAGTAACATTCAAATTATCAGGTGATAACGACAATAAAATATAACAACCAAATATTTAATAAATTAAAACATGCAACAATTTATCAAAGCCGGAGATTCTAGTTTTCACTAATGTCCCCAGCGGAGTCGCCAAGCTGTCACGCCCTAAAAAGTTATTAAATTAACTGCGCGAGTGCGTGTTTATTTATTTAAAGGCTCGTGACTGGTGTTCAAAAGGTACAAAAATTATTTAGAGAACTCGGAGCTGCCACTTGACATAGTTTAAGGTGTGCCAAGTCACCAAAAGGTACCTCGGAACACCTCTGACTCGTCTAATGGTCTGCGTTAGAGATTCGGGTAAGGTTCTCAGTTGACTCTCGGGAAGGTATTAGGCACCCTCGAGTCCTGTGCCGAGCACAGTTGCTTTATTGCCGCAATTTTGATTCATTAAATATGGTTGTTATATTAATGCCGTTAATTTGAATTTATGCTTTGATTGTGAAAATTAAAAGCGTATCATTCCTTTCCAACCTCACAGAGGACTGGACGAATATACATTTTGATTCATAATAAATAGATAAAATATATTACGCATGTCCAACCTCACAAAGGATTGGTCTATTTTAAAAGAATGTAATTAACTTCATTGGGACTATTGAAAAATGTGAGTTGTTTGCTAAAATCATAATGGGTAACCCGTTTGCATTAATGAGCTGCCATAAAGATTATTTGCAAAAAGATTATCATATTTTTATTGCTTAACGCAAAATGACTTTGATAGAATTAATTTCCTTTAGACTAATAAGCAGACCGCGAGTCATACTTATTATTAAACTCAATCGTGGAAATTCTTCTTGCTCTTATTTAGTTTGCCTAATCGATTTAATTAAAACATAACCGCTAACTTTAATAAGTGACGAATTGGGACTCCCAAATTTGCCTTTATTTAAAATGTGGATTATGAAAGCATATACATAAAGCTTGTCGTTTATTAAATGTAAACAGATTTATGGGCTGCTTTTAGAAAAAAGAGAATGGCTCTTCATTTTGATAATGTGGGCTGAAGGGTTTTGCGAAAATGGACAGTTTTAAAGTCTGTTTTGCACAATTGACCATATTTCTATTGTATAAATGGTGGTTGTGTAAGTAAATTAACACATTGGCCAGATTTAAAGCAAACATCCTAAATTTAAAGCCTATTCATTTCAGTTTGCAGGTTTTTTGCAAAAACGTACAGTTTACAGAAATAGTCCTATATTACAGAAATGGCCAGAATTCAACGTTAGCAATTTTCGACGGTTAAAAAATCTAAATTTGCCTAATATTTAACATGCTGTCCAGATTTTTTCTTTTTTTAAATTTGCACAAAACAGCCTCTTTTCAAAACCGGGCCAGATTTTAAAAAAGAGAACATACATGCTGAATTTTTGCGAATGTGAAGAAACTTCATCCTATACAATAAACCCAAATGCAAATCTCAATCACATTTCCATACATTTAAGAATAACTAAAAAAACAAACTTCTTAAATATGCAATAACTAGCAATTTTCGTTATTTTTAGCACAAATTCAAGACTTAGAAAAAATTAACTAATAGCACATATGAGCATATTTTTTTAAGGCCAATAAACATGCTGATTTTATTTCATTTTTAGAGCAAAATAAACTCGAAATAAATACAAGGTTCATTTGTGTTTACCTTGTGCCGAAAATTCCAAGTCAAAAGCAAATGAAACAAAACCAACCAGGACCAAACAAAGCAGCCACTAAAACAGCCCTTCAACTCCTCTATTTAACTCTTAGAACTAGTAGATTTATACTCCAAAAGACCCTTGGTGCAAAGGCTTTTGGTTCTAAATCTTTTCTTCAAAAACTTACTATTTTTTCTCAAGTGTTTTTGCTCTCAATTCAATGCTATTTCAGCTTGTAGTTGGTGTATTAAATGAGAAGTAAAGACCTCTATTTAATGCTGAAAATTGAAGCCAAATGTGGGGCTAAAAGGTGGAGTGTGGACTTGTACAAAAGTACAAGCCCACACCCTATACTTGAGTGTACTTAGCCCTTATTTTCAGCCAAAGTACAGCAGCTATAGGGCACTATTTCAGCCACCTAAACTGTCCCCTAAAGCTGAAATACAAGTTGTCCAAGTTGGACAAGTACTTGGACAACTAGCCTACTTCAAGTTCAAAAAAAAATCCCCTTCAACATTGAACTAAAATCTTAAAAGTAAAAATGAAATAGCCTCCTAAACTAAACTTGAACTTGTACAAAGAACAACACCAGGTTCTAATCATATCTAACAAAGTCCAGACCAACAGTTTTCGATGACAATAACAAACTGAAATTTGAACAGATCAGGCACTAATTATTCCTATGTTAACAAGAACAACTTAAAAATCAGATTACTTAGTATCCTTACTGGAAATAACAATAGAAACATACACTTTCTACTCTATGAAAGTTAACGATACGAAACTATTAAATGATGTGCGTACACATACATACATATTCATGCTTGAACTATGAACAATCCCATAAAACTTTCAGACAAACTAAACAAAGAACCAAGTCTCCTACTTGAACAAAGCTATGGCCGACGATATGATAGATAACCTTATGCTTTCAAGTACTACTTCAACACATGATCATTTGCACCACCAGTGAAAACAAAACAAAATTTCCCATTTTCATTATCAAACATATACAACTAAATAATTATGCAATGTTAACAACTACGTAATTGAACAATTAAGTAAGTAAATCAGCCTATAGTAGAAGGGAAAATACAAAGAAAAACTCTAGCTAAACCGTCTCAGCCAATTTCAAGCAAGAAAAACTCACTCGCTGCAGTCTCGTCAACGCAAATACAGTGTTACTGCCATCGCTGCTGCTGTCTTAAATCAACAACATCATCAACAGATCAGTTTCACGCCATCACCTCGCCTCGTACATTGCCTTGCTAAAACAGTCTCATCATTACTCCTTGTCCAATTCAAACGCAGCCCCCACTTCGCTCCCTCACTGCCTCGTTACTGCCTCGATATCACTATAACGCTAACCAAAACAGCCCCGCGACACCCTCGCTCCACCACTGCTGCCTCGGATCAGCTTCACAGCATTCATCATCAAAAACTGAAACAAAAGCTTTCCCATCCCCACAACAAAAAACAAACAGCACCCCTCGTCCCCCGTCACTGCCTCGGATTCAATATTATGACCCCCCCACATCATCCTCATCACAGTCTCGCAAACAACATCGAACGAGTGGCAACATATACCCATGATCAATAAAGAGAAGAAGAAAATGAGAAGAAGAAAAACGAAACAAATAACAAGAAAAAGAGAAAAGAAAAAACAGAGAAAACGGGAGGGGAAACAAGGGAGACAGGGGACGGGATATTTGGGAAATGGGGTATGGGAGAGGTAGGGTAAGAGAAAAGAACAAGAAACTCACCGGAAAAATTCAAAGTGGCAGGATTTACAACTTTGACCGAAGCTTTGACCGTCGATCTACGCTAAACCATTGGGATTTTGAAGAAACCGAGTTGAGAAATGGAATGGGGGGGGGGGTCGAGAGCTTTCGAATGGTGTATTTTTAGTATTTTTCCGGCCACCGGAGGTGGTGGCCGGCGGCGGCACAGCGGCGGAACACGGGTGGGGCGATTTCCGATGGGGTGAGGGAAATTTTGGCAAGAGTTTGATTAGTCACATGGGACTCAAGTGTGTGTATAGTGAGATGAGGAAAAATAAGATTATATATTTGAAAGGGATGGGTGAGGAGGACCCTTGGATTAAAAGTGATCCAACGGATAAGATTAAACCTTTCTTTGGACCGGGTCAAAATCTGATTGGGCTAAGGGAATTGGGTTGAGCAACACTAATTGGCTATTATAAGCCTGCTTAATTAACAAATCAAATTAAACTAATTTAAACTAAGCAATTAAATGACAACATTCACAGATATATTACAAGAAAAATGATGACCATCATGAATATGTCAAATATCAAATATCTTGGTAATTTTTGGTAATTGTGTCAAAATTAGGTGATTACATCCAGTGTTTAAAATATCCATATAAGCCCCGACTTACTAAGATACGTATTATGTAAGGTCATTAAAAAATAAAATATTCCCTACTGAAATTTTTTGTATTGTGAGAGTTCGAACTCCAGTATTTTAGTTAAGGGTTCAGAGAACATATACATCCCACCTCAAAGGCTGGGTAGTTCCGCTAACAACATACAAGCATGTGAGATAGGGAAACTCTTTTCAATCACATATACAACTTACAAAGCTAGAAAGAGAGCTTGAGGGAAGGAGGAGTGGAGGGGGCGATGTTTGGTGGGAATTGGACTCTAATACTTGATTGCTTTCTTCTTTGTGGATTCAATGTTTGTCATTGGTCCCTACTTCTCCACTTTGTTGCCTCTTTCATTCACTTTTAGTTTACAAGTTGACAAAATAAGAATAATGATTTTGCAAACATGTGGAAAGGAAGCAATTGCAACATTTCCCTTAGATCTCTAGCCTTTTTAAAAAAAAAAAAATGGTTCATTAAATGATGTTTCTTTAACTATAGTGCTCAAGGGAAACTCTTTTTTTCCTCCGACAGTTTTTCCACTTCATTGTACAAATAAGTAAATTATTTCTTTCTATAAACAGCGCAAAATTAAAATAAATTAGGCATCAACTTGCAAGGTAGTATATGAGAAAGGTAAGACTTGAGGCTTGAAGTTTTATGGACCATTATATGTAAAACTTTTGTATGTAGAGGACCATTTCTATGTTAGGAATTTGAAAGCCTTATGAAGCATTGATCCCTCCTACCAAATTTTTCAAGCAGTTCATCTTAGCCTTGTTGAATTCTAATACAGTCTATAATTATCGAATTTTAATTAATATTACTCACCATTCCGCTAAGAAATCTTTTCTAAATCACTGCAGTGATTAATAATATTGCTACCACACACAATGTAGTCCGTGCATTTTGTTGTAGACGTGTAAATTTTAAAGTATAGACAACTTGCAAGTCAGCATTTGTTTTAGACTTTAGTCTTCATAACTAGACCGGAAGAAAAAAAAAATATTCATATTCAATGTATACATCAAACCAAATAATCACATATTTGAGTATTTATCCATACTTGGAAGAAAAATATTCATATGAATGCGTCTCCCATTCATATGATTTATATTTTTCCACACCATATCTTGATTTGTCTCTTCTTTGATATGGAATTCGAATTATAGCAAACCCTTGGTTATTGTTATATCTAACTTAATGGTACTACATAATGTTGAAGTACAGTAAATTTTTGTTTTACATAAGTATTCTTTAGGCAAAGTAGTTCATGTGATGTTTCGCCACAGAAAATTGAAAAAAAAAAAAAAGTTCTCTGCAATAACCAAGAGACAAAGCAATAGATATATCGTTTTCTTATAGCAATTGACATTGATCTACCAAAGTATCTGAAATCAAAGTAATTGGTACGTGGTCCTCGCTCTCATTAAGAAGATTAAATTTATGGTCACTTAGTTATTAGTATTTCCTACCAAATGCATTTTGTCATTATTACATTGTCATCCCCACTTTGGCGTATATCTCATTGTTGAGTCCAATTTGGTATTATAAGAAAACATCGAACTATTCCTCATTTCCTTGTCTGTCTGAGTACATATGTAAACCAGAAATATTTTTGCGTTTGGGGGTTGCTTTTGTGTGAATATTGCAGATTTGTCTTTTATGAGCATCATGCAACAAATGATAATCGGTAATCAGTTAATACATACAACGTATTAGAACTTTAATGGCGTTCGAATAATGTGGTCTCTCTTAGATGTAAGGTAGTGCTTATTAGCGAGTGATATAAAACAAGCGTACCATTTACCTTAGGTTTTTTTACACTATATATACATGAAATTCAAAGTATTTATAATCTCTCCCCATTAAAAATTATATTATCCATGAAATTAAAAATATTTACCCGATCTATTCATTTATTACTGTATATATCTGTTATACTTTATGAGTGTATACCTTTAAAGTATACTGCATAAATAATAATATATAAATCTAAATAGGTAATGCATGTAAATAGTTTATGAGTATAGCTTGTAAATATGAAACTTATGGTAGAGGTGTGTAAATATTTTAATTTTGATGGGTACTTTCGTAAACCTCACTTTTTCTTAAGGTGATGCTTTTCATAAAATGTAGCAAAATGCATGTCCTTCAGGTTACTTGAGCAAATGTGGGAAGAGACTAAATGGTAAATGTTGTCTATGCAAGATGGGGGTCAAAGACAAGTACTGCCTCTTCAACAGTCTTACAAGAAAGGAAGTGCGAGATACAAACGTCATTATTAGATTTTATAAGAATATTTTCATCCAGAATTTATTCAATAAACTTGGAAAATGTCATTTTTGTTGAACGACTGTTATGAGGGTCATAAAGGCAAACTATTGGCTATGGTGTCATAGTTCTGCAATTGGGGATGCAGAAGTGGGCGTGGGTTATTAATACATTGTGAGAAACAGCTTAAAGAAAGGCCCACTAAAAGCAAATATTTCCTGTCTAGGAGAACAAGAAAAGCCTCGTTGTGTTCCATTATTGGTAAACTTTGTCTTTGTGAACCTAAATCACACTTGAAAACACAATTCCTAGGTTAGATGGATGGGCCAGGAATATTGTCATGTGTTATATACGTGGCCTCTCCTCCATGGCTATTAAGGGATTTCCACGTAAATAGCCCACAATATTTTATATTAACAAATCATTTAGCACTAACATAATATAGCCACAATATTTATATTTAAAATTTAATTTATAATTAAAATATCAAATATAATAGATTGATATTTTATATATATACCTTCTATACAAATATATATTTGTCCTATATTTTTTAAATATTTATATCATCAAATTATATTTAACAAATATGTTAGAAAAAGAAAGAAATAACAAAATATGGTTACAAAAAGTGTATAAGGGTTGGGAATGGTTATGTAGGGTAAAAATTTCGGCTATTAATGCAAACCCCAATTTATTATTGGGCCCTAATGGGCCCCACTTTTCCCTCTCTGTCGCGTCCATCCATCCCCACACCCACCAACTCCTTTGATTAATATCATAAAATTTTACTTGGTGTACCCGCATATTAATAATCAAGTTTTTTAGTCATATATACAAATATACACCTCTAATTACACAAAAAAAAAAAAAAAAAAAAAAAAAAGTAGCAATATTTTTAAAATTACCAGCCATATCAATATTTTTTAAGCACATTTCTTCAATAATCAACATATTTCATTTTTTATAGCTACACTTACACCCCATTCACCAAAAAATCCTAAAACACTTTCTTCTACTTCCTCCCAAACAAACAGTCGCCACCCCCACCCCTACAACCACAACCATCGATTCTAACAGAAATAGTGTAACCACCCCCTACGCAGACACATTACCCCAATCCCCACCACCAGCACTGCAGCGCCATCACCCTCACCTCACCCCAGCACTCCAGAGATCGAAAGAGTGGGGCAGGCTGAGGATAGACAGAAACGGAGGAATGCAGTAGCCGTCGCTGGATTTATGGTCAGAAACTCTGAATGCCGAACATAGACAGAAACGAAGAAGACACAATACGCTTAAAAGCTAAGCAAACAACAAAATACAAATTGTAAAAAGTTCCCGGCATGTTCTAAGTTCAGAAACTTCATTGTACCTGGATCTAAATTCGCTTATGCTCTTCTTGCTGATAGTTTCGTCATTTAGGCCAGAGGAATTTAGATCTAAACCTTTTGCAGCGCCGATGGGGATTTTTCAACTGTTTCTGTTTCTTCAGATTTGTTTCATTTTTGTTCCATTTCTGTTTCTTCAAAATTGTTCAGATTTCGTTTCTGTTTCGTTTCTATTCATGTTTCTTCATATTTGTTCCATTTCTGTTTCTGTTTGTACAGATTTGTTATAGTGGCTTAATAAATTTAAACTCTTGTTTTCTATTGCTCACGACTAATTACACTACTCATTTGAGCTTAACCACTGTTTCAAAAGTAAATAAAACCTAGTCACTATATATCAATTATTGAAGCGGTCTGATACAGTTTGAAATGACGTTGAAACAATATGATACGGTTTGAAACATCGTTGAAACATTAAAATAGTTGTTGCAACAGTTTGATACAATCTGAAACGATGTTGAAACAGTATGATACGGTCTGAAAGGGAGTTGATACAGTCTGAAACGAGAGTTGATACAGTTTAAGACAGTTTGATACAGTTCGAAAGGGAGTTGATACAGTCTGAAACGGGAGTTGATACAGTTTAAAATAGTCTGATACAGTCTGCAACGATATTGAAACACTATGATACAATCTGAAACAGAGTTGATACAGTATGAAACGGAGTTGATACAGTCTGAAATGGGAGTTGGTACAATTTAAAACATTCTGATACAGTCTGAAACGACATCAAAATACTATGATAAAGTCTGAAACGGAGCTGATACAGAAATTGGGGGAAATATGAGGAGTAAAAGTAAAATTAGGGGAAATTGTGGGAGGAAAGGTGAAATATGGGGAAATGGGAGGAGCAAAAGTGATAATGGGAGAAATAGGAGGAAGAATGCAAGAGTTTGGTATGTTATGGGAAAATATTGCTATGTTTTTGCTATTTTTATAATTAACTTGTGTTTTCCTCTACATATGTTAATTTTTCTAAAAGGTTGCTATGTTTGGTAATTAAGTTCTAAAAATTGTACTTTTGTAAACATTCCTAATAGTTATGGCTTTTTGTCTCCACTTAAGAATAGTTTAGTAAAATGACTTTAAAGGCAACATTCCAATTTATAAATCAATAAGTGTTGCATCTTTAACAACACTTCATGTTATTTGAGAGAATGTGGTAAGAGATAAAATGGCAACTGTTGCCTATGCAAGAGGAGTCAAAGTCAAGTGTCGTCAAGTGCCGCCTAAGAGGCAGCATTTACGAGAAAGGGAGGGCGGGACAACACTTAAAGTTATCTAGGAGAATGTGGAAAAGATAAAAGGGCAAGTGTTGCCTAAGAGACAAGACTTACGAGAAAGGGAGAACATGATGCGGGCATCATTATAAAATTTTATAGGGGTATTTTTGTTCGAAATTTATTCATTAAAATTAGTGAATTTATTGCAAACCCACTTTAAACATGGTCAATAAGGCAAATCACTGCCTATGGTGTCATAGTTTTATAAATTACCCCATTAATACTCTCTCTGTCTCATTTTAATTGTCATTTATAGTTCAAAAAATTTGTTTCAAAATAGTTGTTCTTTTAGAAATTCAAGACTAAATTTATTAGTTGTTTTTAGTTATAACGTTAATCACTAAAGAAGTTTTAGTTTTTTAGTATTGCTCAATTATCAAAAAATATTTAATAGAGATAATTTAATTATAATATATACTATATATTTATTGATTCTCTTAATGAACGTGAAAATGTTAAAAAAGCGAACCAAAATGGGACAATGAAAGTACTTTCTTTAACTGAAATATTTGAATTAAAAATTTATTTACCGATTATTTCAGATTCGTACATTTAAAATTTTAATTTAAAAATTAGAAAGGAAACCGAGAGTACTGAGATGAACTCATCATCGATAAATTCTATTGTTATCGGACCAATCTTCTTCACTGTTTCTTTCTACCTAGATCACCTTTTCATCCTTCCTAAATTTCGTTCTTCATTCAAAAAAAACCTCCATTTTCTTCGCAAAAGATGAACAAAGAAGTTATTAATGGGATAAACATGTAACTGCGCATGTATAATACCATATATGCCACAAATGAGGTTGTCTATGCCTCATGATGGGAAGTATTTTCGCTTTGAAAGAGTATACGGAAATGATAAGTCGCTTCCAAAAATTAAATATTTAATTGATAGTTTGTGGCAAGTATAGTTGTAGGATATTTATCCATTTTAGCTCAATTTATTAATCAATGAATCTATCAATCAATCTATGTTGGCTTTACTATTTCACCTATACGGCTATACTATATCTGGTCCACGCCTTTTGTTCTCCTAGTACAGCTACGTCCACTCCTTTTATTTTCGTTGGTTTGTTAATTTTGACATAATCAAACTCAATACTCCATTTGTTCCCCATTATCTGGCAAAATATAAATTTGTACCAAATTTAAGAAGAAAATAAAGACTTTAAAGTTTTATCATCTAAAAAAATTTATAAGTATTTGTGTTACTATAAATTATTTTTTAAAGAGTAAATTGATAATTTTGAAGTAAAATTATGTTAAACCTTATATATGTGAGAATAATTTTTGTTTGGAATTGATCGGTGTATTGCTCGTCAAGAGGGTACATAGTAATAAACACATTATTTGGTGTATTCATAATAGGAGTTCTATAAGATAGAAGTTCTAACTCAATGGCGGATCCAGAATTTTCAAGTCATGGGTGCTCGTCCGAAGAATTTTTGGTAGAAGAGACAAAAGTAGTTTAGTTGTGGATGCTCACTCAATGCTTATTTAATTTTTTAGTTAATGCCCATGTAAAATATACTAGATCTAGCTAACGACAATGGGTGCTTGATCACCAAAATTAGCGATGTAGATCCGTCATTGTTCTAACTAGGAGTACACAGCACCAAATCTAAAATCTTAAGGTAATGGGTGGAGTGGCCCAGAATTTTATAAACCCTTTTGGTAATTCTTACACAACCAATGTGGGACAAGTCTTATATTCTCTAACCTCCCACACTTGTAACCCGATTCTTAGGTTTACAAGTGATTTTTTTTGTGGATGAAGTTGAGAGATGAGAGAAAGCTCGACATGAGTGGGTTTTTTTTAGAGGGGAGGGGTCGGGGTGGGAGAGAGGGAGAGGAGAGATGAGAGAAAGCTCGACATGAGTGGGTTTTTTTTAGAGGGGAGGGGTCGGGGTGGGAGAGAGGGAGAGGAGACCCAAGAAAAGCAGACTTTGAGCAGAAGGGGAGAAATTTAAGCTTTACAGGCTAATGAGTGGACCTAGAATAGTTCAATAGGTTGATTTGTGAGAGAGAAATCCAGATCTAGCAACGTTTGAGAGAGAAACACGAATAACTAAAATATGATATAACGGTTGTTTTGTATGCACAGGCTTGCCAAAATTTGGCTCTGATACCATGTTAAACCATGTATATGTGAGAATAATTCTGGTCTGGAATTGCTTGTTGTCTTGCTCATTAAGAGGGTATATATAGTACATCACATTACTTGGTCTGGTAATATTAGAAATGCTATACAATAGAAGTTCTAACTAGGAGTACAATTAGAGTCCTATGTCGACAAGGATTATGATACTCTAACAAATTGTTACTCCATCTGTCCCAATTTATGTGATACATTTTTCTTTTTGCCCAGTCCCGAAAAGAATGAAGCCTTTTTATATTTTGTAATAATTTATCTTTATTCGACAATTCACAGCCACTCGAGTTTCTAAGGTTTGTTTTAAACTACAAGTTTTAAAAATCTTCCTTCTTAAACTCTATGCCTAGTAAGCTACCTTTACATGAATTGGGATGAATGAAGTACTAAGTATTGAAAACTATCATTCTATTTGGAACATGCTAATAAAAAAATGATACCACATAAACTGTAACGGAGGAAATACTAAAGTGTGTTGTGTGGACTAAAGATTAAAATTTTCAATCATCGTTGGTAATTTATTTATCTCCAATACAAAAGTACCTGTTAGGAACACCCATGTTCTGAATAATCAACTAGCCGAAATGAGGAGGCTTCGATGGATGTGTGGTCATACGAGAAAAGATATGATTAGGAACAAGGTCATACAAGACAAGGAGGGAGTGGCCTCAATGGTGGACAGGATGCGGGAAGCGAGAGCACGAATGTCTTGATGAGGAGGTGCAAGAGATCACTGACACTGTTGGGTCTGCGGAAAGGTAGAGGTAGACCAAAAAAGAGCTGAGGTGAGGTGATTAGACATGACATGGCTCACCCATGGATTACTGGATGATCATAGATAGACAAACGTTGAAGTCGAGCTTGGGTATTCTTTAATTAATTTTAAACTAGTATTTTTTTTTTTTCTGGTATTAGCATCTCGTTTTATTTCAAGCTTTTTTTTTTTAATTTTTTTTTTAGCCGAGGGTCTATCGGAAACGATCTCTCTGCTTTGGTGGGGTAAAGTCTGTATATGCCTCACTCTTCTCAAATCCCATTTGTAGGATATCACTGGAGTTTTGTTGCTGCTGCTGTTGATACAAAAGTAGAAATAAACATTCATGAATGTAAATAGAAAACAAATTGTAACGTCGTAACGACGAAAAATTTCTTTCAAATAGCCTTTGTCAATATAATTAATTGCCATAAACTTGTCAGGTCCAAAAAACTAACCTACTTGTGTGTTACTGCTCTGAGGTGGAACAATTTGATTAAAAACACATGGAGGCAGGGCAGAGCTAGCCTCTGGTAAGGGGTTCAATTGAATATGCTCGCAATAAAATTTTATTTTTAGATAAGGGGATGAGCTAGCTTCTATATAAGCTGTTGGATTCTCTTGAAATAAGGAATAGTTCTAGTAAAGTGTCAAAATGGGCTAAAATATTGTTAGGTAACAAGTTCAAATTCCTGGTGTTATATTTTTTGAACTGCTTGTATAAAATTTGAGCTGCTACAATTGAAATACTAATGGTCAAATTAATATTTACGGTTAACTTAAATATGTTTAAAAATAAAATAAGGATTGTTTATGGATAGACAAGACTTAATTAAGAGAAATTCCCTAGAATATGATAAAAAGAACAATAGAACGATAATTCTCAACTTTTTCCTGAAAAATCTCTAAGGTAATTTAGTGAGCATAAGTACATAGATTGATGCTGTCACACTAGTGAAAGCTACAGCAAAAGGAACCAAACAATATGGGATTAATTATACTCCTGCTAGAATAGTGAGAATGTCATTGAGGTACCCAAATCACTTTCAGGGAATACCTACCAAGAAAAAAGAAACAGCGTCTTGTTCAATACTCATCCGTGCACTAATTTTAGGCACATGGGCATCAATAGGTCATGTCAATTCGGGTAAAAGTTAAAGGCTCTTCATTTACTACACCTTTTTCTACGCCTGAATTTAGAAACCTATACTAGTGTTTTAATTAGAACTAGCTTATACCTTAGATAATGGTCCTATGTATAAGGGTTTTCTTTTTCTTTCTCTAATTTCCTCATAGCTAAACGAAAATGTGGTGCAACTTGCAAGCTGTACGAAAGTTTTGTTTTCTAAGGAGAACTTTATTAAAAGTTACTGTTAGTCAATTACTCCCTCCGTCCCATTTTAGTTGTCGCTTTAGCAAGTTTTATTTGTCCCAAATTAGTTGTCGCTTTAGCATTTCAAGACATTTTTTACCAATTCTTTCCAACTATGCCCATATTTAATAAAGGAGTATTTTCTAGAAAAGCCAATCCAGTTTTATTTATTAGGGGTAAAATAGTAAAAAAACATACCCTATTTATTGATTTCTTAATGGACGTGCATAAAGCTAAAGCGACAACTAAAATGGGACGGAGGGAGTAATACCTACGAGTTATAGTAGTGGTAGTTAATAATTAGGTTTTATTAATGAACATAAAAGAAAATTGTTTAAAGGGATACTCGTTAATGGTAATTGTTTTTCTTTTTTTGTCCTTCTGATATAGTAGTACTATTAACTTATTAAGGTAATTTGGCATTTATTTAAAACTTTTATGGTCCATGTAGAAATGCATTGTATTGGGTAAAAATCGTCACCTTCGGTCCGCACCTCGAGATGGTAGACCGAAGGCAAAACGAGCTGACGCTCCGAAGAGAGGATCATCGGTCTCGTGGTCAAACCGCCGAAGCCAACGCCCTGTGACACGCCCGAAGGCAAGTTAGACCTTGGGCTTCGGCGACGGGCCACCCTACTCGAACAGCAAGGTCAAACGACCGAAGTCTTGCGACAAGACTTCGGTTAACACCTCGGTTCCAGCGGCTTTGCAGCCCACTACTTCACCCCACTAACTCAGCCACTACTCAGCATTTACCCACCAAGATCGTGGAAGAGACATTGGCGGATGATGGAGAACGTGGGTCTGGCCCTTAGGCCTATAAATAGAAGTTCATTTTGTGTTGTAGGCATCCAGAAATACATACCAAAACTCTGTCAAAATTTGTATTGAACGTCTGTATCGAAAGCAAGTTGTTTACGTATTTTCATCTATTCAGTGTGTTATTTACCGCTTTGATACAAAGATTTGCTTATATTCGAATCCAAATTCGATTTGTGTACCTAAAAACGATTTAGGCCCATACAAATTGGCGCCGTCTGTGGGGATATAAGCAATAACGCTTTGTTCCAAAGTTCGAAATTTGTTCTTCGTCAAGAAATCTGTGATCTAACACTATGGCTGATAACAACAATGGTGGTAATGGTGATCGGGTGGACGTTCCGACGAACCAACAATCCTTCACCCCGATGACTACCGAAGAATTTCAAATGTACGTTGTTACCACGCTAAGAGCTCTCCAAAATAAGCAGGATGAGCAGGCTAATATCAATGCCGAGTTTCGCGCCTCGCTAGAAGGACGAAACAGCGCCGCCCCAAACGGCACCCAGCCCACGGCTCCTGGTGGAGGCACCCCGCCTTTCGTTCCTCAGGGCGCGACAACAGGGGGACCTCACAACGGAACCGCGTCTGGGGGGTCGGGGAGTAATCCATCTTCCATGCCACACTTCGGGACGTTTCCCTCCGTGGCGGAAACAACGTCATCGGTTGACGTTGAAAAAATGAGTAGAGAAATCGAGGCACGCATCGAGGCGCGCTTCGAAAAACGCCTCGAGCGCGTCCCGGGGATAAGCAAGGAGGAAGATGACCTCGACATCGAGCAATACAGGGAGCAGCCCTATAAGCCCGAAGCAGCACCCGCTCCAACTCCCGTGGGTTTCAAACTCACATTCCTCAAAAAGTACGATGGGACAACTGATCCCAAGGAGCATGTCAGGGAGTACATGTCCATGGTAAAAAGCAACGACTTGACGTCCACGCAGCTCGAGTCCATGTTCTTAAAAAAGTTTGGTAGTTCACTAGAAAAAGGTGCCCTTCGGTGGTATTTGTGCTTGCCACCGGGGTCGATCTCCTCGTTCAAAGAGCTATCTAGCGCCTTCGTCAAGGCGCACACCGGCGCGCAAAAGATCCTCCAGAGGAAGGAGGATATATGTGAAGTGAAACAGTGGTCTGGCGAGCCACTTAAGGAATTCCTCGAGCGATTTCACGCTGAACGCATGGAGTTGCCTCGAATGGATGATACCTTGGCTATCATGGCCTTCGAGAAAGGTATCAACAGTCGCAATTCAAACGCTGCTGCTGAATTGCGAAAGGAGTTGCAACAGTATCAGGTCCTGACATGGGAGGATCTACATAGAAGAGCTTACTCCAAAATCAGATTGGAGGAGGCGGAGTTCAAAAACCGAGGTTACCAAAACCGAGGTGATATTTCAAATCGCGCCGAGGCGCCGCGAAATAATTCAAAAGGGAGGTATGAACCTTACACCTCGCCAAGGCAACATGTTACTCAAAGGCTGGGAAACAACCCCAGTAACTCATACCCGACGTCTCACATAAGCCAAAGGCTTGGGGGGAAGGTTCAAACCAATGTGAACCAAAGGAACCCCTCGAGCCCCGCTTCGATTCCCAAAAAGGATCCTCCCCGAATCCAAGATTATAATTTCAACATATCGACCTCGGAGCTGGTCGACGTCGTCAAGGGGACAGCTGGGGTAAGAATTCCCAAAGATATGAGAACCCCGGTGGACAAAAGGGATCAGAATTTGCACTGCGAGTTTCATGCAGATTATGGTCACAAGACCGAGGACTGCAAAGCTCTGCGCCTCGAAGTGGCTCACCTACTGAAAAAAGGAGTCTTGGCTCAATTCCTCACTGACAAGGGGAAAGATAATTTTTCAAAGAACCGAGGCGGTGGGCAACCACCTCGGGCTCCACCTCCGGAGAGAGTAGTTAACGTCATCACCGGGGGATCAGAGGTAAACGGCGTGAACTTCGCCGCAGCCAAAAAATTTGCTAAACTCTCCATCACCATGGAGAAGAGGACCCGAGTTGGAGGTTCGGGCAAAGACATCGTGTTCGATGAGGATGACTGTGATGGGATGATGTTCCCCCATCACGATGCTCTAGTCATCATGCTAAGAATTAACAACGCCGACATCAAAAGGGTATTAATTGACCCCGGCAGTTCGGTGAACATCATCAGCTACGGGGCGGTGAAGCAGATGTGGCTAAAAGGGGAAATCGTTCCCAAGTCAACAGTGTTGGCTGGTTTTAACAACTCAACAGAGAAGACGTTGGGTGAAATCACGCTGAAGACATTCGCTGAGGGTGTCACCAAGGAGACACTGTTCCAAGTGATGCCCGAGGATCTGGCCTATAATGTAATCCTCGGGCGGCCATGGATCCACTCCATGGAAGCTGTTCCTTCCACTTTACACCAAGTGATCAAATTCCCGACGCCTTGGGGGGTTCGGTCAATTAAAGGGGAACAGCGGGTAGCGAGAGAATGCTATTCGGTTGCGCTGAAGAGTGGAGTCGCCCCGAGCGGGCCCAAAAAATAGCAACCAACGCAACCGGGGTCGAGCGAGGCGAGCCTCCAAAATGAATTTGAAAAGATCCCGGCATGCGTGCAAGAGCTTCGGAAGCAAAAGGCCGAGGACTCTACCATTGAGGAGCTGGACTCTTTCGTTCTATTGAAAGAGTTCCCAGAGAGGAAAGTGCACATCGGCTCGGAGTTGGACCCGAAGTCGAAAGAGGCAATTATGGAAGTCCTAAGGTCCAACCATGACTGCTTTGCTTGGGCTCATTCAGACATGACGGGTATCGATCCGGAGATCATGACTCACAAGCTGAATGTAGATCCAAAGTTCACCCCGGTGAAACAGAAGAAGAGACCTCACGCCGGGGTGAAAAAGAAGGCGATTGAAGATGAGACCACGAAGCTGCAAGAAAATGGTTTCATTAGGGAGGTGAAGTATCCCGAATGGCTGGCGAATGTGGTAGTCGTGCCGAAGAAAAATGGCAAGTGGAGAATGTGTGTAGACTACACCGACCTGAATAAAGCTTGCCCCAAAGATTCCTATCCATTGCCACAAATCGATAGGTTAATAGACTCCACGGCTGGACACAAACTATTAACTTTCTTGGATGCGTATTCGGGCTACAATCAAATCCTCATGGACCCCGAGGACGAGGAAAAAACCTCGTTCATCACTGACCAAGGTACCTTTTGCTACAAAGTGATGCCCTTCGGTTTGAAGAACGCCGGGGCAACCTACCAAAGGTTAGTATGTCGCATGTTCAAGGAATACATCGGGAAGTCTATGGAAGTTTACATAGACGACATGCTCATCAAATCGATCCGAATGGAGGATCATTTGAGTCATCTGAGGGAAGCTTTTGCTGTGTTAAGACAATACGGCATGAAATTGAACCCCGAGAAGTGCGCCTTCGGCGTAGGATCGGGCAAGTTTTTGGGATTTATTGTCTCCGAGCGGGGAATCGAAGCTAAGCCAGATAAAATCAGAGCAATTGAGGACATCCCCGAAGAGCTTACTGGGGTTAAAGAAGTTCAACGCCTGACTGGCCGAATCGCCGCCTTGAGCCGCTTTATCTCAAAGTCCTCGGAGCGATGCCACAAATTCTTCTCCGTTTTGAGAAAAAACACTCACTTCGAATGGACGTCGGAGTGCAAACAAGCGTTGAAAGACTTGAAACAATATTTAGCTAACGCACCGTTGCTTGCTAAACCAAAAGAAGGGGAGACATTGCTTGTCTATTTGGCAGTGTCCGAGGTGTCGGTGAGTGCTGTTTTGGTTCGGGAAGAAGATGGCAAGCAGCAGCCCATCTATTATGTGAGCAAGACGCTCCTTGATGCTGAGACCAGGTACCCACACTTGGAAAAATTAGCACTCGCTTTACTCGTTACTGCTCGGAAACTGCGACCCTATTTTCAATGTCACCCAATAGCGGTAGTTTCAACCTTCCCTTTGAGAAATATATTGCATAAGCCTGAGTTATCGGGGAGGTTGTCCAAATGGGCGGTTGAGCTAAGTGAGTACGACATCACTTATCAACCTCGAACTGCCATCAAGTCTCAAGTCTTGGCAGACTTCGTGGCTGATTTCAGCATTGGGATACTGCCCGAGGCGGAAAAGGAAAGCTCCGGGGCGAAGGGATCCCCTTCGAGGCTGTGGGTACTGCACACCGATGGGGCAACGAATTCAAAAGGCTCGGGTTTAGGCATTGTGTTGAGAACACCCACCGGGGAGAAGATTAGGCATTCTGTTCGATTCAAAAAGGTCACCAACAACGAAGCAGAATACGAAGCAGCTCTAGCTGGCTTAGAGCTAGCCAAAGAAATGGGGGTTGATAGAATCGAATTAAGATGTGATTCGCAATTGGTGGTCAACCAAATCCTCGGTGATTACACGGCTCGAGAGCCCAGAATGCAGCTTTACTTAGATCGGGCGCAGAGGGTCCTAGCCCAATTCCAAGAATGGAGCGTCAAACAAGTACCTCGGGAAGAAAATTCCGAGGCGGACGCCTTGGCGAATCTTGGTTCGGCCATTGATGAAGCTCACTCGGGGACTGACTCGGTGGTTCGTTTGCTGTCCGCCCAAATGAGAGAGATGAAGTTGCAAGTCAATTCGGTTGACAATCGATGGGATTGGCGAAGCAAATTCATCTCCTACTTCGACTCGGGGACTGTTCCCCAAGATAAAAAAGAAGCGAAAAAGCTAAGGACCCAAGCGGCCTCGTATCACATGATCGAAGGCAATTTATACAAGAGGTTGTACTGCGGCCCGATGGCCAAATGCTTGGGCCCCGACGAGGCGAGGTACGTGATGGCCGAAGTACACGAAGGCGAGTGCGGAAATCACTCGGGGAGAAAATCATTGGTGCGTAAATTGTTAAGAGCTGGGTATTATTGGCCCACCATTAGCGCCGATGTGAAAGCCTTCGTGCAAAAGTGTGACAAGTGCCAACGCCATGGGCAAATGATCCACCAACAGGCCGAGCCTCTACACTCGGTGGTATCACCATGGCCCTTCATGAAATGGGGAATGGACGTTGTTGGACCACTACCCAAAGGAAAAGGTGGTGTTCGGTTCATCTTGGTGTTGACTGATTACTTCACAAAATGGGTGGAAGCCGCAGCGCTCACCGAGGTAAAACAGAAGCAGGTAATCGACTTCATCAAAAAGAATATCATCTACCGGTTCGGCGTCCCAAAAGAAATCGCTTGCGACAATGGCAAACAATTCATGGGGGCGGCCATCACTGACTTTTTTAAACAATGGGGAATCAAAAGGATAGCCTCGACTCCCTACCATCCAAGTGCTAATGGCCAGGCCGAATCTTCAAACAGGATCATAATTGAGAATTTGAAGAAGCGACTCGATGAGAAGAAAGGACCTTGGCCCGAGGAGTTGCCCGGGGTTCTGTGGGCCATGCGAACAACGGAGAAGAACAGCACCGGTGAAACCCCTTTTTCATTAGCCTACGGCATGGATTCTCTCATCCCAGTGGAAGTGGGCGAACCAAGTCTTCGGTATGCTCACACAACCGAAGATGCCAACCAAGAGGCGATGCGCATCGAGCTGGACTTACTCGAAGAGAAGAGGGAATTAGCTTTGGTTCGGCTTGTTGCCCAAAAAAGACAGATCGAGGCTTACCTCAACAGGAAGGCCAAGTTTAGGGACTTCAAGGTCGGGGATTATGCGTTAAAAACCGTGAATCAATCAACCAAAGAAGAGAACGGGGGAAAGCTCATCGCAAATTGGGAAGGACCCTACAGGGTCAAAGCAATCGTTGGAAAAGGCTCTTATCAAATCGAGTCTCTTCAAGGCGAGCCCGAACCACTGAACTGGAACATCTCTCATCTAAAGCGATACTACTTTTAGCCAAGGTAAATATCCTTCAATTCTATCAATTAAACAGCCCCGAGCCGAACGACGCTCCCATGGCATTGATAAACAATGTACTAACTCACTCCTCGTTCCACCTTTTTTGCTCGACCTTTTCAGGAAGCAAATCGAACCGATTCCAGTGCTCGGATCCTCATCAAGATTCAAAATCGAACACTGGGGGGGAGTGAGAAGGGTTGACACCGAGGTCGACATCGAGCCTCCCAACCGATGCTTATCTAGCCGACACCCGGGGACTGTTGCCCGAGGACTAGATTTAGTACATTGTAAATTAGCCCGATAGCGGCATGTTTTAGTTTGAAATTACGCTTTAGTTTGTTCACTAATTCGTTGTTCACCCGAAGTCCGTCCCGACTTGGTTTTATGTACATAGCCTCCTGGCTCGTTGATATTAACAAAGCGACTTCGGGTATTCACATTCTATCCGTGTTATTACTTGTGTTATTACTTGAGCCGCGCATTGCATCGACTCGAGGACGAGACGTCGTCCTAAGTTCGCACCGGTCAAATTTCGCTTAAAGTCTTGCAAGCATGTCATTTACTTTTAAAACTGTACGATACACATGAAAAATACACGCAAAATTCACAAAGCGATCTTTCATTAAAAGCCCGAAGGCCGAAGCTATACACATTCGAAAATGACCCGAAGGTCAAACAAACATAAGTACAAAGGCCCGAAGGCCAACATCCAAAAAAGGCACGAGGGCCTCAAAAAATGAAAGACATCAAGAGTCTACTAAGGCAACGCCCCATCAGCATCTTCGCTGCCCTCTTCGGCACTGTCGCTCTCATCATCTGATTCTTCGCTTGAGGGAAGTTCGTCCACAATTCTTTGAGCCTCGGAAGCAGCTTCCCTCGCTTTGACGATCTCATCCTCGAGCGCGATCTGCCCGGCCTGAACTTGCTCGAGGACATCGAGCCTAGTCTTGACCACGGCCCATGTTTCTTCAAACTTGGCCCTTGTTGATCTGACCTCGGCCCGCTCGTTAAAATGGGCAACTCGCCTTTCAAGCCTGGATACCTTGGCCCGAAGAGCTGGCACTTCGCCCACTTGGCGTTGCAGCTCAAGAAGTTTAGCATTATATTCAAAGAGCTCGCCACGATACTTCTCCCCCGCCTCACGGACTTCGGTCTTCGCCCTGAACAATTCAGCTTCGAGGCGGGCATTCTCCAGACTGAGCCTCGAGGGTTCAGCAGTGAACTCGTCCGTCACAGCTCGAACACGAGCCTCGGAGGACTCTGCAACCGCCCGAAGGTCATCCTCGGCTTTTGCCGCCGCCTCGTTGGCACGCTCCAGTTCGCTGTTCAAAATTGCGAACCGAGCCTCTAACTCGGCGACCTGCCCTTTGAGGACCTTTTTCTGAGCATCCCAAGCGGTAGCAGCTGCTTGAAGTTCTTGAGCACGATCTCGCTCAAGGTGAACAGCTCGCAGCGCGAGGACCAAGCTCTGCAATTGAAACATGCGTCAGTACTCAAAGATTGGCGAGACAAGTTACGAAGAGGGAGCATTGGAACTTACCCGAAGAGCGGAAGCGGCGGAGACGCCCATCAAGCTCATTGGGCTCAGGTTTCGAAGAGCATGAGCCTCGGCGGGACCGAGCAAGCCATCAAGAGCCGCAATATCCTCTTTCGTGGCATCTAGCAAGTTAGCGTCAGGGTATATTTCCAAGGCCCGAGCCGCAATGTTTGTGGGCTTCGACGAGTCCCTTGAAGCCTTGACCATGCTCTTAATCAACCCCCCGCTCACCTTCGCCTTGCCTTCCTCCTCGCGGCCTCTTGGTCAGACTCCTCCACGTGAATGACCTCGGCTGATCCACCCCCTTCAACCCTTTCTGAAACAGGCTCGGGGACTGGATCTGGCCTCTCTTCGGGAACCGGAGGGGGTAGTTCCTCGTCACTAGGCTCGTCCACTAGCCCTCGGCGTTGAGCGACGGGGGCCACAGCAGCGGAAGCGGCAACCTCCTCGACTCGAAGACCTTTCGCCTTAGTAGCCCGCTTCGAAGTCGCCCTTTTCCTCTTGGTACCTGGGGCAGGAAGAGGAGCAATTTGTCTAACATAAGTATGAGTGGCGGCAGAAATACAGGAGAACCTACCCAAGAAAATTTCACCTTGTGAAGTCCCTTGGCTCGAGAAGGCTTTAGCTTTCTTCTCCTCGACAAGCCTCTTCGCCATTTCCGCCATCTTGGCGACCCCTTCGGTGACGTCAGTCACCAATTTCTCACTTCTCCTCGTTTTCTTACTTCTCCTCTCCTCCTTTCCACCTTCCGCCTCCGCCTCGGCTTCCTCCTCCTCGTCGGCCTCTCTCACGGCCTTGCTGGGGAGACCTATGTAATCAAAGTGGAAAAGTTAGTTTAATTCAAAATGAAACTCAGCAACCCGAAGTTAGTAACTCACCGTGCCTCTTACACGCCCATCGGTTCTCAGGCAGAGCGGCTAATACCATCCATTGCCGCTCGGGGCGTTTTTTCGGCTGCATGACTTCAGTCACCCACCCGAGCAGGTTACTCGGAGGCACAACCGCCACTTTTTCAGCTGTGGATAAAAAAGGAAAGAGAGGTCGATTAACAATTGCGATGATCGCAAACCAAAGGAAGAACGAAGATAAATACTTACGCTGAGCATTCCACGCCTCGGGAAATCCAGGCTCGGCGGACAGCAGGCTCGTGGGAATGAGCACGAACCGATCGTTCCATCCTCGATCCCCATGATCCTCGCTTTTGCTTAAGATTGCATACGAACCCCGAGGCAAGAGAGCGACCACCCCGGCTTTATGGAAATAGGGGTAGTAGAGTGAAATCAAGTGCTGGAAGGTGAATGGCATCCCCGCGGCACCACTCAAATATTCAAGGGCTTGGACGACCCTCATAACCCCGGGCCCAAGTTGGGCAAGACACAGGTTATATGATCTACAAAACGTGTCAATTATGGGGTGTACGGGCAAATCAAAGCCTATGGTGAAGGGGTAAGTAAAAACCGTGGAGTACCCTTCAACGTGCGTAGATGCGGCCGAGCCAGGCGCCGGGATCCTAATCTCCACCTCGGGCCCCCAGCGGCAATCAGCCCGAACTGCTTCAATCCTCTCCTCGGTCACGATGCTCGGGGTAACGTGAACGGGGATGTTCCTCCTCTTCCCCTTCTGAGCATCTGATGTGGCATGGACCTTCAGATCTTTTTCATTATTAAAGCTCGAAGGGATGACCAACCGAGGGTCGATCTCCACCTCGAGTGGGATTTTTCTCTTCGACTTCTTCGAAGGCCCCGCTTCGGTCTCACCCTTTGAGCCACTCACTTCGCTCACTTCTGCTCCTCCGCCCGAGACACCCACCTCTCTCACATCAGTGGCATCACCACCCTCGATGTCGCCAACTACATCCAAGTCCACGTATTCGCTGACCTCAGCTGAGCCGCGACCCGCTTTCGTTTTACGCCTCAAAGGAGTGGGGGCAGCCGACGTGGCCTCGCCACCATCCCCCACTCCAGCCACCTGCAATGGTGGCACAGAGGGAGTAGCTTCATCGTTCACTGCCATGGCCGCAAAACGCTCCGCTCTCTCGCCGGAGTCGCTTGAGCCTTGGCCGGAGACGGTAGCAGAAACATTGGTAGACATATTGGGAATCAGAGAATGAAGTGAAAAGAAGCTTTGAAAGCAAGTTGTTTACGTGATGCTCTGTTATTTTTTCTTCTGGAAGCAAGTTGGTAAGAGTGAAGAAGGAAGGGGTCAAAATGAGGTATTTATAGTGTGTCTTGCACACGTGCAAGTGGAAGTCCAATGATGACTAAAACATTGGAGAAAGCGAAAAGACGGCGTGACCGTTAAGAGACCTATCACGAGCCGCCACGTAACGCGGAACAAAGACCCTACAGATACGCGACTTTTGAAATTTGTGGATAGGGCTTTGCCACGTCAACTTCCCGCTTAAACTCATTCCACTCCTCGGTGACTTCGGTGTCTACCGAGGAGTGGGGGGACTATCTGTATTGGGTAAAAATCGTCACCTTCGGTCCGCACCTCGATATGGTAGACCGAAGGCAAAACGAGCTGACGCTCCGAAGAGAGGATCATCGGTCTCGTGGTCAAACCGCCGAAGCCAACGCCCTGTGACACGCCCGAAGGCAAGTTAGACCTTGGGCTTCGGCGACGGGCCACCCTACTCGAACAGCAAGGTCAAACGACCGAAGTCTTGCGACAAGACTTCGGTTAACACCTCGGTTCCAGCGGCTTTGCAGCCCACTACTTCACCCCACTAACTCAGCCACTACTCAGCATTTACCCACCAAGATCGTGGAAGAGACATTGGCGGATGATGGAGAACGTGGGTCTGGCCCTTAGGCCTATAAATAGAAGTTCATTTTGTGTTGTAGGCATCCAGAAATACATACCAAAACTCTGTCAAAATTTGTATTGAACGTCTGTATATCGAAAGCAAGTTGTTTACGTATTTTCATCTATTCAGTGTGTTATTTACCGCTTTGATACAAAGATTTGCTTATATTCGAATCCAAATTCGATTTGTGTACCTAAAAACGATTTAGGCCCATACATGCATGTTATAGTTAGGCAGTTTTAGACCTAATTAACTTCAAATTTAAAGATATAGTATAAACTTAGCATAGCACATGGATAATTAAATTATGTAGCAGTTCATAATTAAATGAAATGGTGAAGATTCACCAGCATAGGTACTAAAAGTGCACAATTCAGTTAATTGAATGTTCAAGCTATTATCACACACATGTCCAGAATAAGAGTTTATCAATATTTGAGGGACTAAGAATACAAATTTTCCTTGTTTCAAAGGAAACAGAATAAATAAAATAAAAATTTTAAAAATAAATACTTCTTCCGTCTCAATTTAGCGGTCTATCTTTTTTTTTAGTATGTCCAAAAGAATGTCTATTTACATATTTGATAACTGGGGCGGAACAAGAATTTTATGTAAAGGGGTTCAAAAATATCTGAATCTTGTGACTCAAAGCTACTTTTGAACCCCCTTTGCCATTTTACTAAAATTTTTTAATTTTTTGAGAAGGTTCAACAGCTTATATGTACCATTAAATATTCTATGTACTTTTAATTTTAAACCATATGATTTCCAACTTTTTAAAAAAAATATAATTCTATGCTTTAAACTCATATAGGACGGAGGAAATAAATAAAAGTAACTAAATACCTGCAGAAGGTGTGGCATTACGAGGATACTATTTTGGGTGATGAGAAAAAGGAAATAAGAGTTGCACACGCCACGCGCTGGAGAAGTGAGAGTGGTGAAGAGGATTTTAGGTTAATAAATAAAAGGGGTACATAGGGAGAAAGGTATTGGTCAGTGGAAGAGCAAATGAGGCAAAGGGTGGGCCCACTCCCGTACTCTTGGATTAGACATTTCTGGAAAGTTTTGCCTTTTTTTGCTATTATTCCAATTTCCCTTTTCTGAAACCAAACCCCTCTTGCCCCTCTTGCCCTGGACCTCATTCTCCCCTGACTCACAATAATAATACATATTTTTATGCCTATTATACCCTCCATTCACCTTCCCAATGTCGACAAACGATTTTATGATTCATTACAAACATTCTTCAATTATACAGTCATTTCATAAACGATCAATTAAACATAGAGTAATACATGATATGACTAGATAAAACATTTGAGAGTTTTGTGAGTCGCTTTATTCTATTCAAGTAGTAATTCATCGAACATGATTTTTTGTCAGGTAATATGCGAAAAAAAATAATAGTAATAGAATAAAAGAGTACAATTTATACATTTTTTTATAATGAAAATATGTTGATAGGTGACAAAATGTAACTTTTGATAACAAGTATGGTAAACTGAATAATAGAACTACACAATTGAAAAATATCTTTATATTTCTTAAATTCTGTATCGAGTCAAACTAAAACATTTAAATTGGGACAGATGGAGTATAATATTTCAATTCAAAATATAAACTTTAATTCAAAATAATAAATCAGTACAAAAAGAAAAACTAGGAAAGAGATTGGCTAAGAAAGGGGATTTGTCTAACGTGGGAGTTGATGAATGAAAAGGAAATGACAATTAGTTGTAGCTAATAAAGGTAATGGAGTAGTAAGTCATCAATTCAGTCTAGCAGCTGTCTATTTCCATTAGTGGGTATTTTATAAAATATTACACATATTCTGAGACAAAGCAAAAAAATCAACGAATGAATGGAGAGAATGCTTTTCGATTTGGTTAACGTCGGAAAGTTGCGTAAGAAAGAGACGTTTCTTTCTTTATATTTTTACCTTTTTGTTTTTTTCTCTTTGAACAGCCAACTAATATATGAAAAATATCAGATAGATAGATTTCGAGATCAGTAAAGTTACTGTGGTACACAGTTCTTGTTTCATAAAAGAGTGTAAAGAGATTGGTTAAAAACACTAGAGTACTGCACTGCATGTAGAAAATATAGAAAAAGTGAAACTAGCTAGTTAAGAAACGAAAGTAAAAGTATTTAGATGAATGATTGAACATGACCGAAAGGCAAGTGACTAGAGAGAAAAAGAAAACAAAGATACGTCCAAAAATAGCTTATTCGTACTTAATGTTCATACTAAATACGTAAAGTACATATACTTATAATTTTTTTAATTATATCTTCAAAATATTCCTCACATGTTGTTAACTCTTTTTCTTGAGCTAGATTAACTGTTTATTTATAATTAGAGACAGTGTGACACGAACTCAACACAAAACATAAAAAGTTTATTGATTCGATATAAACACCAATTGAAAAAGTGAATTCTTTATATAATAATACTAGGGTTGGGTATATTGGGTGGCTGCTTTAACTAGTCTATTAAAACTTGCCTAGTTCATGTCTGTATTAGGTAGCTAAGAGAGGAATGGCACAAGATCTAGTAAAAATACTACTTGTAGTTAATAGTGGGAAACAATACCAGTACTATCTATCTATCATATCTAACCCTATCTCTCTCTCTCCACTAACTTTTTATTTTCTTCCAACTAACCACTAATAAAAACCTCTCTATAAGTCGTAGGTTTCATGTTATTTCACAAACATTTCGATTTTATCATCATTATTATATGTATATATAAATATTCAACTCCACGCATCTATTTTAGACAAACAAAGTAAGAGAAAGAAAGCAAGAGAGAGAAAGTATATGAATATATAAAAGTTTAGGAAACTGAAAACAAGTCCATTTGTAGCAACAAGCATCGCCCTATCCCCACCCCACCCCCCTCATATTCTTGTTTCTATACTATTTATCATATAGTTTTATTGGGTTCTTGTTTTTTTTAGCTGTAGAGAAATGTGGGATCTAAATGATTCTCCAGATCAAAGAAGAGAAATCAATATTGATGAATCCGAAGAAGGTTGTTCTTCACATATTGAACTAGAACCCGATGATGAAAAGGGTAAACGAGTCGGATCTTTTTCGACTTCAAGTTCATCAGCAATAGCCATAGATGAAATTTCAGAAGAAGAAGATGGAGAAAAAGGAAAGAAAAAAAGAAGTTCTCCTAGTAAACTTTTCGGCTTTTCAATGGTCGGTCCGGGAAACTTAGAGCAACCGATAACGAGACAATTCTTTCCAGTTGATGAGGTTGAAGCTGAAACAGGTGTTGTAACTAATGGATCCCTGAATTTTCCAAGAGCTCATTGGGTTGGTGTTAAATTTTACCAAAATGAGCCACTTGGCATCACCGGTGTGGTTGATGTAACTCAACAGCAGCAGCAACAACAACAACCTATGAAAAAAAGCCGTCGTGGACCAAGGTCTAGAAGTTCACAATATCGTGGAGTTACCTTTTACCGGAGAACTGGCCGGTGGGAATCTCACATATGGTAAATCTTTGTTTGTTTCATTATACGCTCCAAATTTTTAATGTTTCATAGCTTACACAAATTAGAAGTACATATCATTTAAGATCACACTTGTAAAAATATGTTAGTATATGTTATTGTTGTTGTTTTAATTTGTAATTAGCTCAATTTATTTAGTGCTTGTTTTTCTTATTTGATTTAATATTATTTCAGGGATTGTGGAAAACAAGTTTATCTAGGTATGTGATGTTCATTATATTTACAATTAAAGGTTAGTAATATCAGTTGCTCTTGTTGTATTCTTGAAAGATAACTGATACTATTTTTAATGGGGTCTGCTTAGGTGGATTTGACACGGCACATGCAGCAGCTCGGTAAGCTCCTGGTTCTTCGTATTAATATCTTTGATGAATTAATTTTCATTTTCTCTCTTATTTATTACGATAACAAAAAAATCAAATTATTACTGTATTTATTTGTTTATGCAAAATATTGGTGTATTTCATAAATTATAACAATCAAACTTTTACAGGGCATATGATAGGGCAGCTATCAAGTTCCGTGGAGTTGAAGCTGACATAAATTTTAATTTAGAAGATTATGAGGGTGACTTGAAACAGGTAAAACAAAGTTTTAACTATCAGATGACTAGCTAGGAAAAGGTGTGCTATTTTTATGTTTTAGCATGTTTTAATTCTGCTTGTCTAGTGGAGTACTTTTGTTTAATTCATACCTTATCTTAAACAGTGGTTTTCTTATCTTCAACAGTTATGTACTTTACATGTTTGTGTCAAGAGTTGGTGGATACCAAGGAAATGTAAGATATTTTTTTTAAATTTTACTTTTTAATGTATGATACAGATGACGAATTTAACAAAGGAAGAATTTGTGCATGTGCTACGAAGACAAAGTACTGGTTTTCCAAGAGGAAGTTCCAAGTATAGAGGGGTTACTTTGCACAAATGTGGTAGATGGGAAGCTAGAATGGGACAGTTCTTAGGCAAAAAGTAAAAAATCCTATTCTTATAATATTCCTTTTATTGGTTCAATCCATTTTCAAAGAATAATCCTTTTATTGTCAATTATATTCTTGGTTTGCTAGATATTTAACTTCTTTTTTTTTTTTAATTTTTTAACAGGTACGTTTATTTGGGCCTCTTTGATACTGAGGTTGAAGCTGCCAGGTGTGTGGTTGAAGTTCCAAATTTATAAATTTACATTGCTTATTCTCAAATTTCTACAAACCTTAGTCCTTAAATTACTTTTCCTCTTTTTTAAATAGTTTCTCCTATATTCATATTTTATAGGGCTTATGATAAAGCTGCCATCAAGTGTAATGGGAAGGATGCAGTTACTAACTTTGATCCTAGCATTTACGAAAATGAGCTAAACTCAACTGGTATAATACCATACCAACTATACTTATATTTGCTTTCCTCTTGATAAATCACTATAATTTAAGATAAAGTAGATTATAAAAAATAATCAAGCTGTAAAATTTTAATTAATGTTATTTTCCAGAATCTACAGACAGTGGGGCAGATCACAATCTCGACTTAAGTTTGGGTGGTTCAAGCTCAAAGAAAAACAATAGAGAATTTGGGGATAATAGAGGTCAAAATCCTTCCTCAATGCAATTCGATGTTGATTGGAGGCATAACGGGTTAAGGCCTGAGGTACTTGCATAAACAATATTGTATCTTAAAATTTTTGCACGAGTTTAACTAATATACACAAATTATATAGTACTAGTATATTTTTTTTACACTATCATGTCAATAAGCATGATAAATGGCAGTTACAACGGCTAAAGCTAAACTAATAGTATAAAGTTCTTTTTATGCTATCCGCCTATGTAAATTAAATTCTCGTTTCCTTGTGGATTTATCTTTTTTTACCTTATATACAACGATGTCTTGATTAATTTTCAGAAGCAAACTGCACCAATTGATATGGATGCTCGACGAAGAGATAATGGGTACAATGAATCAGAAACGTTGCAGTTATTGAGCAAAACGCACCTACATTCTCCAGTCTCTTTGAAGCATAATAATAGTCATCAATTACAACGGTTTGGCCAATATATGAGACCTGGTGAATCCCATATGATTCAAATGTTTCCACAACAATTCGGCTCATCAAATTATCAGGTGATTATCCAAGTTTGTATATTTATCAATACCATAGAGTTGCCTGAACTTGTAAAAAATGTTCAGTAAGCACATTTTTTACTACGTAAGTTTATTAAGGTGTCTAATGAAAAAGTTTGATAAGTTCAGTAGACCGTCTATGTATTCTGCCTATCTTTCCGAGTCCTTTTTAATTGTTGTACCATGATATATACAGATTCAATTTCCAAGCGGCAGCAATGGAGGTCGAATTGGAGCTACAAATGTAGGAGATTTATCGCTCTCGAGCAGCAATGCTTCTTCACAATGGCAATCCAATTATCCTCCTCAAATATTTGCAGCTGCTGCAGCATCATCAGGATTCTCCCAGCAGATAGTAAGACCTCAAAATTGGTCATCCGAAAATGGCTTCCATCACTCTCTTATGAGACCCTCTTGACCATATATTATTATTCCATCACATGCCTTAGCCATTTTCTCTCCTTGTGTTTTATTGTAAAGAGTAATGAGTTGATACTAGTGAGACAGCTAACTATTAGTAGTACATATATGACCCAAGTCTCTTGGTTGGAACCTGGCAAAAAGAAAAATAGAAAAAAAAAGGTGGACAAAAGTTTTGGGAAATTCTAACTATTTGGAAAATGTCTCCTCATTTGTCCTAAAGTAACTGAAGAATTAAAGATTTTTCTGACTAAGAACTGCCAATTTGCCCCATTCACACTCCCACTATTTCACCGACCCCTCATTGTAACTTGTTTACCTTTGTAGATTCTTATTATTATATGTACTGTATAGTCTGTATTCTCATTCTAATTACTTCAATGATTTTTTTTCTCATTTGTGTACCGCCAAAAGTCTTTAAATATTGTACTCTTTCTTTTTGTTATAAAGATGGAATAAAATAAGTTAAGTACTTGTACGAAGAGAAATTCAGGGGGAAGAAAAGGTAGAGTACTTGGGTAATTTATGATTTGATCAAGAATGAGTAGGAAGAGTACTGAAAAACACTTTGACAAAGTACGAATCATATCCTATTTTGTTAAATAGGGTAACTTTTATAATCAGTCTTTGCCCATTACTAAGACTACAAATGTTGGCTACGTAGTGCATAACAGTACGAGTCAATGTTTTTTTTTTGTTTTTCCACCCGGTGCTCGGTACTCTCATTGCAGCCCCGACAAATCCGGATTCGCGCCGCGTAGGGCCCCATTCGTGGGGAAACGTTCTGTACCAGTGATTTTTTCATACCCAGGGCTCGAATCCGAGACCTCTGATTAAAGAAGGAGTAGTCTCATCCGCTACACCACATCACTTGATGGTTGAGTCAATGTTGTTTTGTTTACTTTTTCTTCTTTTTTATACTACTACTCCTTTTGAAAAAGAGAAGGACAGAGTGAAAAGAAAAGAGGGTAAGTGATCAGATGTACAAAATAGGTTTGTTTTGTTTTCTGGGAAAGTTCACCGGATGGGGATGAATTGTCACAGTCATGTGTGTCCTTTGAATCAGTTCTCATGACTAATATGTGTCAGACATGGCTATTATGGTGAGAGGGACTTAACCTATACCCCCAAAGCTTTAAAGGACGTATATTTTGGATCAAGTATTGAGTTGCAAATTACCTGAAAAGTTGTTCTTGTATACAGTACATGGAAAATGGTCAAATTTACGTTTGTACATTTCAAAATTGTACACTAATTTAGCCATTTGTTAGGCTTTAGGTCAATTATTCTATTGATCGCGAGACAATTTTCCTTTTCGCCTTAGTTTCAAATATAACTCCAACCGTCAACTCATCTGAAATCATAACAACAACAATATATCCTGGATGATTAATTTCGTTTATCAAACTTTTTCACTCCCATAATGTTCTTTAAAAAAAACCCGAGAATGGTCAGTAATCATTAAGGGTGAAAATAGTTTCTAGATTTAGTTGCTTCTACATCTAATGTTCTTTAATTATGCACCATGTCAGAGGATTGAGTACTAAAATAGAAATTAATTAAAAAATGAAATCTGAATTTCCTTTTAAGTATATTAGATTAAATTAATCAAGCCAGATGTGTAACATCGATGTCCAACTTCCTAATTCGATATTATGCTAGGGTGATAAAAAATTATTTAAAAGAGGGCGTGCTTTCATCATCTAGGCCGTCATAATCGATTTTAATAGAAAGCTAACCTTCTATTTTTGTCAACTCCTTGTATTTTATTGAAAAAATGAAGTGTCGGTTAAATGGTGTCATGTTTGAACCTTTAATTATAAACACATTACAACACGTACCAAATAAATTGTACAAGCACTCTAATTATTTAGTTTAATTGAGAGGGAAGAGATAATGATACGATGGTGGAGGGGGTGTCAAAAATACCCCCTCTCTCTTCCAATTGAAAGAGTAAATAAGAAGTGCTCGTTTTGTTCGGAGACAAATTATGCAGGTATTAGTAATGTATGTATTAGTAATGCAGATATTAATTATGCAGTTATTAACAATGTAGGTATTAGTTATGCATGTATTATATCTTGGTTAATGAATGATATGTTGTATTAAAAAATTAGTATACATTTCATAATTTAAATTATGTTTTAATATTTCATTATTCAATAGATGTTTGTTTACTATTGAATAATAATGTAAAGAGATGTGAGGGTATATTTGTCTTCTCATAAATTAACACCCGCGTTATTAATACCCGCATTATTATTCCATCTTCTATGCCGCACAAAATAATACATAGATTCACTCATTAATTTATGCGGGTATTAATTAGTGTAGTTTTGTAAATTCAAACCAAACGTTGTATTATTAGTGCAAATTTTTATACCTTGCTACAAAACAAATCAAACGCTGCGCTTTATCGCGAGAGATTTAGTGTAGGTATTAATCCTTTTGTGCGACCAACCAAACGAGCACGAAGTGTGTTGATAGAAATGTACTAAGTTCTATGCACTAACATTCTAAATTTATAGAAAATATAAGAGAATTTTAAATAAATAGACTCTTACAAGATTAACTTTAACATAGCAAAAGAGTAAAGTAACTATTAACATGTTATACCATTAAACTATATTCATAGTTTCATACTATAAAAAAAAATTTACAGTATCACTGAATATAACTACACTCTCAAAAGAAAAATCAAAGTTAGCAATGTTTATGTGATTCTTGACCACACAAACTTATCTAACTATGCTGGACGTACAAAAGTAATTGAGTTCAAATTAGCACTTTCCATATTAGGTAGGCGTTAGGCTGTACAAGCTGTGTCTGCAATAGACCAGCTGCCCACTGTTATTTGTCAACCCTGTGCTTAATTAAGGCCCCGCCTAGTTTAGTGGAGTAGTTTAAACTGTGATTTGTCAACTTTGTGCCCAAGGCCCCGCCTAGTTATACTGTGATTTGTCAACCTTGTGCCTAAGGCCCCGCCTAATTTTTATACGGGTTACTAAAGTTGAATGCATAGTTTGTTAGCATTTTTTTAATATCTTTCTCGTGTTTTATATGTGTGATTTGCAAAGGATTTCATACATACACCTCCCTCAGGAATTAAGACTTTTGTCGAGGTTTGCGCTACCATCGCCTAAAGTTACACACATAATTGCTCTAGTACTATCTGGGTAAGAATATGGATCACGGGTCATGGGTCGCTTCAATTGGGCTGATCCGACCCGGTTATGAGAAATCATCAATTGTGGTTAAAGGAAGTTACCACATATTCCACCACATCTCCTATACTTCCTCCACTAAAGGAATATGCAAAGGTGGGGGAGTGGGGAAGTGGGGGAGTGGGGAAGATAGTGGGAAGTTACTTTTTTGTTTCTTCCAACTTCTTCATATTATATATAAGAAGAAGAAACAAAAAGAAGATGTAGTAACTTTTTCACTCTTCTTATTATTCCACCAAAAAGACACAAAACAAAAGGAATGCATTTAGTTGGTGACAATTAAACTTTGTTTCCTAGTGATTCAAAGTAGACTTGGGCAATTGCAAGGTGGTAAATACAATCTTCCGTTGTGCTGTTAACAGGTACACAACTTTTGTTCCTGTTACCGTTATTAATTTCTAACAATTGGTATCAAGAGCCTGGATTAATTGTTCCAACTTAATGTCGATGTTTTATTTTTTTTTGTATGTGTACAAAACATGAAAAGAAAATAATAGACAAAAGTTTCATAGTGGTTGATGAAAATATTGAATGTTAACAGCATAATATAATGTCTGAAAATTAAAATTAGTCTAGCCCATAAAAAAAATTTCGAAATGATACATATTTTTTTTAGATTGTACTCGTTTGGGGCTTTCCGTTGATATATTATACATCAAAAACGGATTTAAAACGAGTAAGATATGAATTTTTGAAGTTATGCTGAAAATTGGACAGTTTTATAAAAAAACTGCGTTCTGTAATTTGATTTCTGCAAATTACTGGTTTAGAATTAAAATATGGGTTATATATTTTCATAATCTACTCGTCACACGCTTTCCGTTGATATATTATATGATGATAAACGGATTTAAAATGAGTGAGATATGAAGTGTTGAAGTTCTGCCAATAAATGTGTTTCTCTTCGAATGACTTCGTAATAGCCAAACTATTATGATGGTATACAACCCTTAAATGCATTCTTCTACAAGTTGTGACATATGTTGTCATATTGAATGGTATGTCCATTCTTATTGTTTCATTGTTCCTATTTCAGAAATGGCTGAACAGGGACAAGCTCGACTTGCTCCAAGTGGGAGTGGTATTGGAAATCGAGCAAGAGGACAACGTAGAAGAGTACGTCGTCGTATGACATATTCCCGAGGACGTGAAGTCATAAGGAATGATGTTTCCAGGACGATGCAAAATGTGCTAAGGGATGCAAGGGCTATACGAAGAGAAAGAGAAAAGAAATTTAGAGAGCTTAGGGCTTCACTAGCTGATCAAATTGAACATTATCAGTTTACCCGAAATGCACTAATTGATGCTATTGGCGAAATTGAACTTTATGATTGGGAAGCCTTAGCAATTTTAGTAGATTCACTTGGAGAACCTTTAGGTAGCATTTTAACTGATATTTATCACGAGATTTGGCCAAGTGAATCTTTTTGGGTTTATATTCTTAAATTTGAAGCCGAGTGGGAGAATCGTCTCTACAACTACTTGTAATTTATTTTTTTTTATTAATGAAACTTTGTTATTTGTTTGTAAGATTACATGTCATTTTATTTGTTTAATTTTTATGTGTGGCAATTAAAAAATAAAAAAAATAAAATAAAATAAAAAATAAGAATGACATGATATTGAAAATCTTAACGAGATACACACTATGAGAAATGATTTTATAAAATATTAGTTGAACATTTAGTTGTAGATGATGAATGGAAACTTAGTAACCTTTCGATTCTATACTAAGTGTAAAATTAATATTTTATTTAATTGATTCGCCTAAGTGTGCATATCACATGCGAGAATGATGAGTAATAAATACACTTGCATTATTGTTTCATTTAACAGACTATGGCATCAAAAACTATCATTGCTGACTTAAACAAGGGTGACAAACTAAACGGCGAAAATTATGAGATTTGGAGCCGTAAGATGTGGTATGAGCTGGAAGAGCAAGATGCTTTAGAAGCTATTAACCATGTCATGGTTTGCCCAGAGGAGGGTAACACTGCCCAACATAGGAGGGATCTTGAGGCTTACAATTCTTGGAAAAAGAAAGATGCCACTGCACGTGGAATCATTGTAAGCTCGGTTGTGGATGATTTCATTCACGAGTGTGAACAATTCCCTACTACTCATGCCATGTGGGCACATTTGAGAGAAACATATGGGGGTACTACAGTGACCCGCCTTAGACAGCTGACTATCAAATTTGACACTTACAAGAAGCGTCATGACCACAGTGTCAAACAACACCTTAGGGTGATGTCAAACATGATAGCTCAACTCAAAAGTGCTGGTCATATTCTCTCTGATGAGCAGCAGGTTCAGGCAGTGATCCGGTCTCTTCCAAGTAATTGGGAACATCTGAAAGTAAACTTGACCCACAATGACAGCATCAAAACTTTTGGTGATGTTGCTCGCCATGTTGAACTTGAAGATGAGCGGCTTGGTGCTGCAAAAGCTATACCCACTGCCTATGTGGCAGAATCAAGTGGTAAAAAGGCTTCAGGATTCAAGCGTAAAAATGACTGGAAAAAAGGCGGAAAGGGCAAGGAGACTGGTGAGGGACCCTCAAAGAAGAGAAACAAACCAAACCCTAAGAAGGGAAAACGGTTCTTTAAGAAGAAAGACAAGAGCAAGATGAAATGCTACAACTGCCAAGTGCCGGGACACTTTGCTCGTGAATGCACTGAGCCGAAAAAGGTAGCATTTCAAAACGCATCTCTAAGTGCTACATTTGTTTCTAGCACTGTTTTATTAACTGAATCTTATCCTGTGTGGATTGTAGACTCAGGGGCCACCGACCATATGACCCGTGATCGAGAAGCGTTTGTGGAGTACCGTCGAGTACCATCTGGATCAAGGTGGATATATGTAGGAAATAATGCGAAGGTTTGAAGTCAAAGGTCTTGGCACTTGCAGGATTGACTTGCGTGGTGGCCGTACTTTGATGTTGCATGACGTCCTATATGCTCCAGAAATTCGACGGAACTTAATATCTGTGTCTGTCCTTCTTAATTTAGGTTTCTGTTTAATCTTTAGTCGCAATGTTGTGAGAATTACTCAAGACAATGTTTTTTATGGTTCTGGACATCTTTACGATGGTTTCTTTGTATTGAGTTGTAATCCTTCTACTTATGACTATTATGTGGACCGTTGTGTTATGGCATGTTCTTCTAGTAATAGAGATGTTGACATTATTACATGGCATGCTAGATTAGGTCACATTGGGCAAGATAGAATGAATAGATTGGCGAAGGAAGGACACTTGAGTTCTTTCTCGAAAATTGAAATGCCAACTTGTGAACAATGTCTTGCCGGAAAGATTACACGTAAACCTTTTGGGAAGGCTAAGAGAGCTGACTTTCCATTGCAATTAATCCATTCAGATATCTGTGGTCCAATGAACGTGAAGGCAAGATCTGGTGCCTTGTACTTCATTACGTTTATTGATGATTTCACGCGTTTTGGTTATGTTTATTTGATTTCTCATAAATCCGAAGCACTTGAGTGCTTCAAACGATACATGAATGAGGTTGAGAATCAATTAGACAAGAGTATAAAAACTCTAAGAACTGATAGAGGGCGTGAATATCTTTCAAGACAATTTATTGACTTGTGTAGTGAAAAAGGAATCACCAGACAATTAACTATTCCTTATACACCTCAGCAAAATGGTGTAGCAGAAAGGAGGAATAGAACTCTATTGGATATGACAAGATCAATGATGGCGCAAGCTAATTTACCTATCTCTTTTTGGGGAGATGCGTTATTAACTGCAGCCTATATATTGAATAGAGTGCCTTCTAAGTCAGTTCCTTCCACTCCTTATGAGCTATGGACCGGCCAGAAACCAAACTTGGATTATTTACGACCTTGGGGTTGTGCTGCATTCATAAAAGATTCTTTTAACAAGTTTGGTAAACTGGGTCCAAAAGGCGAGAAATGTATCTTTATAAGATACTCAGAACACTCCAAAGGGTATGTGTTTATTGGTGAATTGGAGGATGGAAGTGTTACTGAAATTGAATCACGAGATGTCACATTTTTAGAAAATGATTTTCCTAAGAAGGGTGAAGTAAAGGATGGAGAGCCTCTTTATGAAATGTTGAACTCAAATGGTCAGCAAGTGTCTTCTGACACATTTGATGATCTAATTGAACAAGAGTATGGTGCTGATCCGAGTGAGAGCTTTTCAATAGAAGATCCTTCTTGTGAATCTGAGTTTCAATTAAGAAAGAGTACCAGGAAAGGTGTACCTAAACATACTTATGATATAGAGGATTACGTTTTCCTGGTATCGGCATCGGAAGTGAATGAACCAAATTCCGTTGCCGAGGCTTTATCAAGCCCTGAAAAGGATGAGTGGATGAAAGCAATGAAAGAAGAGTTAGAGTCCATGAGAACCAACAAAGTCTGGGACTTAGTTGATCTTCCGCCTGAGCGTAAAGCAATTAAGAACAAATGGGTTCTGAAAATTAAACGTAAAGCGGATGGATCGATAGAAAGATACAAGGCACGACTGGTAGCAAAAGGCTTTACTCAGCAAGCAGGAATTGATTATGAGGATACTTTTTCGCCAGTTGTGAAGTTTACCTCAATTCGCTTACTTTTAGCTATTGTTGCGCGTTTGGATCTAGAATTACACCAAATGGACGTAAAGACAGCTTTTCTCAATGGAGAATTGAACGAGGAGATCTACATGGAACAACCTGTAGGTTTCATCATTAAGGGCCAAGAAAATAAGGTCTGTAAATTGAAAAGATCTATTTATGGTCTAAAGCAGTCTTCAAGGCAATGGTACTTGAGATTTCATAAAGAAATGATCTCATATGATTTTACTATGTTTGATGAAGACCATTGCATTTATGTTAAAAGGTCCAATGATATGTTTGTAATTCTTTCTCTTTACGTGGATGATATATTGATGGCTGGAAATAATTTGGAGTATCTAAAGATTATCAAGTCATGGCTTTCAAAGTCATTTGACATGAAAGATATGGGTGAAGCAGACTATATCCTAGGAGTTAAGATCCAAAGAAACCGTTCCAAGAAATTATTGAGTCTGTCTCAAGAAACATATATAAAGAAAATTCTGGAACGCTTTCGGATGAGTGAGTGCAAACCCATGGATACTCCTGTAGCGAAAGGTGAAGCTTTATGTCTTGAAATGTGTCCACAGACGCAAAGAGAGAAGGATGAAATGTCTCGAGTTCCATACTCAAGTGCTATCGGGAGCTTGATGTACGCTATGTTGTGTACTCGCCCTGATATCTGTTATGCCGTAGGTCTAGTTAGCAGGTATCAATCCAATCCTGGAAGAGATCATTGGAAAGCAGTGAAGAGGATATTTCGATACCTGAAAGGAACTGCAGATTATTCACTGTGCTATGGTGGATCTGATTTGATGTTGAGAGGTTATACAAATGCTGATTGGGCTGGTGACTTGGATGAACGAAAGTCAACATCTGGATATGCTTTCTTACTAAATGGTGGGGCCATTTCATGGAAAAGTAAGAAACAAACTTGTATTGCTCTTTCAACTATGGAAGCTGAGTTTGTAGCTTATACATATGCAGTACAAGAAGCTGTTTGGTTGAAGAGATTCTTTGAGCATCTAGATATTGCAAAGAATCCTCAAGGATCGATAATTTTATATTGTGATAGTCAGGCGGCTATTGATTTTATAAAAGATCCTAAGCATCATGAAAAGACCAAACACATTGATACCAAGTATAAGTACTTGAGAAACATAGTTGCAAGTGGTGAAGTTCCAATACAATACATGCCTACACTGAAAATGGTAGCTGATCCTTTTACAAAGGCGATATCTAGAGACCAGTTTGAGAAACATGTTATGGCTCTAGGTTTGCGTAGGATATGACTAAATTTATGTATTGTAGAACAATTTAAATGCTCATCTATATATATATTTTTGAGTTTGTATTAAATCTCATGTGCATGTGATGGAATTTATTTGTGATAAGTGTGTCGAACAAGTCGCGAGATCGGCTCTCTCACACGGGCGATCGCCTCTGACGTCGAGGAACGTGCAGAGATGAGACCAATTGGAACCTTGAATTGTACAAGGTCATAAATAGTTTAAATGGTCGGTCTTGATTAGATTTCAGACTTATGGATTTGTATATCCTATATGACTTGTTTCGTAAGCCAGATGTGAGTTTTTCATAAATTAATGGATCTGAGGATTGTTTGAAGAAAAACTCAGGTTAGACATTCAGAAGTGTCTAGATCAAGATCTGTACGGTGTTTATATATTTAGAAATGAGACACACGCGCCAAAATTAGGCAAGAACACCGTAGCACGTGTTTCATACCATGTGTGCTGATCGACCAATAGGGTGATAGAAGAATGGATCCCTGCTTCTTCATTGTGTGAGACCCTAAGAAAAATCAATTTGATTTTCATTAGAATACCCTTTGACCTTTTACTGTCTCTTGAAGTACAAATCTGTGTTGCTACTTTAGCATGTTACTAATAGCCACGAGTGATTCGGCAATGCGGTGCATGTCTAGGAAAGTAGCTGATTTGGGATGAATAGATTCGAGTAGAAAGGGAAGACAATTAGAATGATTTATAAATTAACTTATATTCACAGGTCGACCATTACATTTGCCATGAGAGTTTCAAGTGTAATTGTGATACTAAGTTAAATAGGAACTCGAGTTCGCCTCAATCGAGGTTGAGGGATCAGATAAGTAGCTACCAGAGTAGCGAATGATGTCTGGGGTATTGCGAGTAATAAGATCCTCATGTTAGTAGTGAATCCTTTTCCGCATGTGATTGGATTTCTTTATGGAGCTATTGTACAACCTTAACAGGTTTAGCTCTTATTAATGCTCGCAGGTCGCACGAACTATTTGCGTGTATGATTTTTGTTTTTGTGTTGTGGATCCAGCCCACTATGAGCGAAGTGGGAGATGTAAGAATATGGATCACGGGTCATGGGTCGCTCCAATTGGGCTGATCCGACCCGGTTAGGAGAAATCATCAATTGTGGTTAAAGGAAGTTACCACATATTCCACCACATCTCCTATACTTCCTCCACTAAAGGAATATGCAAATGTGGGGGAGTGGGGAAGTGGGGGAGTGAGGAAGATAGTGGGAAGTTACTTTTTTGTTTCTTCCAACTTCTTCATATTATATATAAGAAGAAGAAACAAAAAGAAGATGTAGTAACTTTTTCACTCTTCTTATTATTCCACCAAAAAGACACAAAACAAAAGGAAGGCATTTAGTTGGTGACAATTAAACTTTGTTTCCTAGTGATTCAAAGTAGACTTGGGCAATTGCAAGGTGGTAAATACAATCTTCCGCTGTGGTGTTAACAGGTACACAACTTTTGTTCCTGTTACCGTTATTAATTTCTAACAATCTGCAACAGTCCAACCCCTAATGATATTATTCAATTTTAGTTTAAATCTACTATTTTAAAATTATATCAGTAGGGTCTAATGCCTACTTTCTGTTTAACCCAAATCCAGTTTTAGGCCAATTAACAATTAAATTTATATTTGCGGAGTCACGATCAATAGTTGAGATTAAAAATCTATGCGATAAATCGAATAATGCTAGTATAGAACGTTAAAAAGGCAGTATGAACGTAAATAAGGAAGAACAAACGTATCGTGTTCTTTGATAGTCGACAACCACCGCGCTGGATGATCCAATCGTTGAGACAGTAATTAAAATAAGAACAAGGGATATAACTCAATGATGGAAGGATAGAGAGTATTCTTATTGATCATGTAAGCAGGAAGCAAAAGTTGTTACAATTGGTTAAGATAAATGCTATTTATAGGCATGGAAGGCACCTGTTGAAGTTGTAGTAGCCGTTGGGTGTAGAACCGTTCGGATAGGTAACTGCCGGGCGTCTTATCCAGAAAGGTTGTAACCGCTGGGTGGCCGTAATTTGAATGATCGCACCCAATAATACTAATAACTGCTTATCCAAACTACGCTGACTGTTGATATTTCTTGTAACTTCCTTGGGTCTGCCCGTGGAAAATGTCTGTCCGATGGACGTCTGTCCGGTGACACGTCAGCTCATGCCACGTGGACGACACGTGTCACTCTCCAAAGTCCAGTCAGTTTTTATCCAATACACTTTCTTATATCCCTACCATTTTTCGTGTGTTTTCAATGTCTTTTTTTTTTAAAAAGTTCGTGTATGTGAGTCAGTGATCATAGATGTGATTAATCAGATGTCTCGATTTTGAACATCGAGATGGAATAATATCTTAGAAAAAGTTTTTTATTTTTTTAATGATATAAGCGGCATAAATCCTAATTAGTGAGACTAGTAAATATCAAAATGATTATCCTTGCTCGACTCTATTCTCTCACGGTACTAATCCTAGGAACTGAGGTGGTCCAACATATCTCCCACGCTCCTCAGGATAAGATAAATCCACGGACGTTTTATGACATAGTAGTACTAAAAAAGTACTGTAGGATGTAAAGAAAAAGAAGAAAATTACAATGAATCATCTGTTCAAATACAGCACGAGAATACTGCAAACACACTTGCTACAAAAAATTGTTAGATTCTTTACTTTGCATAGGATCCACGAAACACTGTAAAATCCTCAGAGAAATTAGAGATGCTCATTCATTCATTCACTCACTTTTTGTCCATATACTGAAAGCTGTACGAATGCCCAAAGTAGTTTCATTACTTTTTACTGCCACTACTTACCATGTTAGGTAATTAGGAGTAGTTAATTGATCGAAACATTTAAAAGTCAGCTGTTTGTATAATTATATTTGCATTTCACGTGAGAGGAAGCTAGTAATGAAAGAAAACATGCAAAGGGGGGCCTTGTTTATGTTGTTAGGCTGGTGAAAGATAAATTACTACTCCATTTCTCAGAGTTGGGGACAGAGAGGAAAAAAAGTCAGGAATTATTAGATGTGGTTATTATTTTTTAAAATTTAGTATTCTTTTTGGGTAATTTTACTTGTAAAGAGTGAGAAGAGATTGAAATCTTTGGGGCAGAATACATGTTTTACCCACTGATCTTTGACCCAAATTCCGCTGACACACTTATTTTTTACGGGTGATCTTTTACACACAAAAAATTGTAAAAATGTGTCTTCTACACACTGCTTTTATGACGTGGCACCTGCGTGATTTTCACCCGTTAAAGGCGAGTGAAGTTCAAATTTACTTGTTCCTAATGGCTTATATGGAGGCCATGTGTCAATTTTTCATTTTTTTTGTTTTCTTGAGTCATCTAACCATACAAACCACCCCACCCACCACATCCTCACCCTCTTTTTCTTTTCTTCTCCAATATACTCAAATGCCCGCATAATGGAACCCATTTCTAAAATCTTTTTTTTTCTTTGATTAAAATCATCAAACTTTCATCCTCCCCATATTAAAAAGCCCGCATTACACTTTTTCTCTATTTCCACTGATCCATTTGGGATTTTGTTATTTGTGAGATAAAAAATTAATATTTAACTTTTTCTATTTTATATGATTTTTCTGTAAATGTGTAAAACATGCTCAAACTTTGTTGCTTTTGATGATCGGTTGAGATACTTTGATGAGACGAAGATAATCCGGAGAAAAATATGGCAGCACCATTGTTATTTGATTTGGAGTAACCCCAAAAATTTTTGAAATCTAGATTTTGTAGTCTCGGATTGTTGTTGCTAAATCTTAAAAATAATGTTCCTTAAGCTTAAAATTTGACCCTGGTCTGTGGTGAAATAAAAAACCACCATTGAAGGTGTTGGAAAGCTTGAGAAATTACGAAGAGGTATTAGTTGAATTGTGAAAAATTAATCCAAAATAGTCACTGTAATTTCTTAGGCTTATATTAAGGACACGTAGTTATAAAATCAGATCAATTAGAGAAGTTTTGGTTGAATTTTGGATCAGATTTTGAGTTTAATTCGTGGAATAAATGGTGGTCTTTGAGGAAGAAAACTTTTGGTTTGGGGGGGGGGGGGGGGGGAGGGAGAGGTGTTGGAAAATGACGTTTTTATACTTTTAAGTGGCCCTTTTTTGAGTTTGCTACGTGTCAAATATTGTTTGGCACGTGGGTTGCAATCTCTAGAGAAGAAGTGATCAAATAAAAAATAGTGTGTAAAAGACACACTTTTACAAACTTTTGTGTGTAAAAAAACACACGTAAAAAACAAGTGTGTCAGCGGGATTTGGGTCAAATATCAGTGGGTAAAATATGTATTCTGCCAAATCTTTGGTGAATTTGAACTTTAACGCTTAATATGACATTTGAACAAACTTGCATGTATACTTACTAGTTTTTTTTTAGACTACCGAGTAACTTTGAGATCAAAATTAAAATTTTAATACTCGAAAGTAAAATAATATGAAATTAAAGAGGATACTTTCCCAAATTACTTCAGAGGTTTAATAATCTTAACTTTACCTAAACAATAAGTCTTTAATCTGTAGTATTTTTTTAAAAAATTCATTTTTGTTTTACATTATTTATAAATACTCATGAGGTAAAAGAGAAGTTGGATGGTGACTTCCTTTTTTAGGAAAATTCACAAGTATCGGTGCCCACATTATTTAGTACTGAATTTCTTGATACATCATTTTCGTCATTTATTCATCATTCACCCAACTTGAGTAGTTGACAGAATAAACTGCTCCTAGTATCATTTTTTCTTTTGTTTTGTTACATAATAACTCCTCATTTTTTTTCTCTCTTGAGTTGTCGCACAGACTTTCTTTCTTATATGACCTTGTATTCAGGGGCGGATCCAGGATTTCATGGTAGCGGGTGCCATTCTTTATATTTGTCCTTTGACAAAATGACCGAATATGAAAGACGGATCAGTTCAGTAAGATATTTGTTAATTCAACTAAGTTTATTAGTCTTCTATACGCAATAGACAAATAGGTTCAGTTCAGTTCACTGTTTTCTTTTTCACGCTTTTACAACTATATTACAAAAAAAAAATTTGCAAATGAAAAAAGCAAGAAAAAGAAAAATCATAAAAGAGTGTATTTTTAAAATGTAACTTAATTACTTTATCTTCATTGTTTGAGTAGATTAATTTAACTTCAATAATTTCAAGTTAATAAATTTATTTTAATTCTTAGGTTTAATGACAATTCTTCGCATAACAAAAGCTTTAAAATTTCAATCTATAAAATTCAAAACTCAAAAGATTCAGTAATCAAGCCACTTAATATTTTAAATTCGATAGAAGATATTGCTTAAATTATTCTTAGTTTGTATAGATTAACGTCGCATTATCAAAACAAGAAAATTATTTAAATAAAATCAATTTATATTATCACCAAAATAAAAATAAATTGTTCATGAAATAAAGTATTCTTGTAATGGTAGGAAAAAAAAGAGATTTAGATAAAAGGAAATAAGAAGAAAAGGAAGAAAACACAGATTATGTCTTGAGGTTAGAGAATAACGAAGCTGGGAAAAAGGAAAAGACAAAAGGAAAGCAAACAGGAACAAACGAAAAAGGGTAGGCGAAAGGACAAGAAAACAAAACGTGGCAGGAAAAACTGAGGGAAAATAATTACAGCGCGGATTCGAAAACAGGACCTAGCGGTAAGAAGAGACTACAAAGGCAAAGCCCGACCACTGGCACCAGCACCTCACTTTGTATTGCGGATGCCACTTTTTTTATATATCCGTTTTCTTCAGATAGTTGCACATAAATCACAAATTTTTTGCTGAGGCTAGCGGGTGCCGTGGCACCCGGTCCCTTAGGCGTAGATCCGCCCCTGCTTGTATTTATATGAAAAAGTGAATTGATGATAATGCCTTCCACTTTAGGAAAGTTCATCTCTCTGGGCTTTTCTTATTTCAATCTCTGTCGCTCTCCTTATGACCCAACTATAATCATGATTCGAACGGTTTTATTTGGTCTAATTAGTTGATACTCAAATTTCATTAATTTCACTTATTCATCAAATTCATATTGAGTAAGTTCACTCTTTTCAAAGCCCTAATAAGATACTTTTAGTTAATAGTGGAGGAATTTCAACCATTTTATCACACTCGTTGATGCTTGATATATACAACTATTCTTTTCTCTTATCCCCACTTTGTCACTCTACTTTCTTTAGTAAGTACTGGTTTTCTAAGAGAAAAAAAAAGTACTAGTTCTCCATCAACTAGTTGTGTTAAAGATATATTATGAGGTAGTTGCCTCACTAGGCAATTTTCGTGGTAAATTCTATATTTATCCCAGATATTAATAGTAGCTTTTACCGCTATTAGGTGTATGCAGGCCTCCTTTAATTTGTCGTCCTTAAATAATATTCCCTCCATTTCACTTTATTTGTATAGATTCAGTTCTTTCTCACATTTATTTTGTAAGAAACAAGTACAGGCTTGCATGACAGAGGGAAATCCATAATTCTATATTAACAATTAAGAAAGTTTGGTACTTTGAAATCTTCCCTTTCTTATCAATTTCATAAAGATACAAGATTCAATGAATTAATCTCTATTTAGTTACTGATCGATGCTGATTGAAATAGTTTTGTCAACATTCATACTCAAATATAAACTATTAAGCTTCAAATTAAAGACAACGTACCAAAAGACTGTTAGAGTACGTAGTTGATCATATTTTGCAAATTGTGTCGACATAATGAAAACGAAATAACTCTACAAAATAACAAATTTGTACCAAAAAATAATTGAGAAAGTGATTAAGAACAGAAAAAGTACTTTGTACTTTCTGGAATTAATAAGGTTTTAGTGTTCAATGAATACATGACACACACGAAAGGGTATAAATAAATATAATAATGCGGTAGAATATTTAAAAGAGCCAAAACCCCTTTTGGTAATCCTTAATACAGCTGATCCCCATCCTATGTTTAGTTTTTAAAAGTTTCCATGTTTGGAATGATTAAACACATGATGTACATCTTAATCTTAAATTAAAGAGGTTAATAGGTGCCCAAGACAACCAGGGCCTATCGCTTTCCTTTAGGTGGTATTAATGAGTTAATTAAACTGTGCTAAGGTCAGACCTTATTGAGATTAGCACTTAATTATTATTCTTGTCATAATAATTATTATATAGTGATGTCCAGCACCCCTCCCTGTGCCAAAGATCGTATAGTTGAGAGAAAAAATAACTCTATCTTGATACAGTCAATATTAAAATACTAGTATATCACATGAATCAGGAGGAATATTAGCAGTAACAGCTATTTTGCCTCGATTGCAATTATTAGCAGAGGAAATATAATACTCGTAATAGTAAATAACACCGTAATAGTAACTAGTGTTATTGAAACGGACACGTAGATGAACACTCCATTCTTTATTGGGTTAAGGAGTCAGCTTTATGACATGCTGAGTAGGCTGCACGAATTTTTATTAATAGTACTAAACTAATAAAATATCCGGAGAAATTACAGTATACGACATTATCAAAAGAAATATTTCAGAAGTCTCGCTCTACTAAATGAAAACTATGAGTTAGATAGCTTAAATTGTCGCTCAATTTTGAGTACTATCATAAAAGTCAAAAAATTTTATTAATCGAATAAAACTTATATAACTTTATACAATTGGTTCAAATGCTCATCTTCCTCGATTTTTATATCTTTATGACATGTTTTTCTTTAAAAAAAATATTTTTTACTGGTCTTAAACTACATTCTGAGTAAAAAAAATATTAAAAATACTAAATTCAAATTCTAACCATTTAGAACTCAGCCCAAATATAAATCCGACCTGACCCTATGGGTAACTATGAAGAAATGCACTAACAAAGACGACCACTTACAAAAAATCTGAAACGTCCATTTCGAAAAGTTAATTATTTCAAGCATTGAATAGCACCTTAGTATCAATTACTGTATTAGTTACTGAAGCATATTATTTTTCACGGTAATTTAATGAACTTTCTAAATTATCGTCATGTTGGCGGTCCCTCGAAAAGTCTTTTGCAACGTGCTAAGATTTTTTCATATATATCTTATACTTATTCTAGATTGTAATGTCAAATTGAAATCTTCATATTGTCTATCCGGCCAAGGGAAAGAAAATAAAGAATTCTAGTCAAATCTATACATTTCTTGGTATCATCAAAGTTGTTGAAAAAATGAAATGTGAAGTATCTTACAAGTTTTGTCAACTTATCATCTTAGGTTATTTCCTTATACTGTCGAACGTTGTTACCAAATGTTCAGTGCATTTTCTCTTTTTGCTTCTTTGCTTTTGTCTATGACCAGTTGTTTCTAAAAATATATAAAAGAATCATATATAAACAAGTATATATAATGAGGTAATGAGATATTTACATTATTGATCTGAATTCCTCCTATTGTGGCAAGTCAACCATTCAACTACCTCATGTGATAAAGCTTCTTTAGAGTTGCAAAAGTAATATATAATGAAATGGATAGGCTTAAGACATCTGAAAACCTTAAAAAATTATATAACGTTGTTAATTATATTATGTTCATACCATGTTTTAGTCGATCAGTGCGATTCAGATACCTCCAACCTGGAACATAGAGATGACAAAGGACCTAATCAATATATTCAAATGACTGGAATAAAATATACTCCGTAGGTCACACTAATCACCAATCTAGATATTTTCTTCAAGAGGATAGGTGTCAAATTCCCTGTTGCAGATTCATCAAAGCTAATTAATTAAATACTCATGAGCAAAAGTATTATCATGGTGTAAGCTTTGAATAGGTCTAAAATGAATATTTGAAAGTTATGAACGGCATATAGAAATATCAAAGTGTAAAGCAGAAAGAGCATTTCAAAAAATTAACATAGAGTGACATCATTGTCAACAAGTCTTATAAAGTTATAATTTATTTAGAAATTTATTAGTTTTTGATGAAATTACGTCAAACATTTGGAATATTTCAAAATGTTAAAGTGAAAAAAGTGTCATATAAATAAAATAAACTGAATGATGCATCATTACTGTTAGTGTTTACTATTTTGAGAAAAGTGAGCAACATTTTAGGAAAGGTTAATTAGTAGTTTGAACAGTTGGATACTTTTTTCTCTGTATATATGTGGATGTTATATTTGAAATGAACAAATAACTAGGAGAACTTGGTATAAATGAGGATAAAGTGAAAGGACAAACCAATCTTCAATTCGATAGAACCAAAGAATAAGAAGTAGGGATTTTTACACTGTATACCCATGAAATTTAAAATATTTATAAGTCATACCCATTAAAAATTACACTACCCATAAAACTAAAAGTATTTACCCAACCTACCCATTTATTATTGTATACCTTTGTTATGCCTTATATGTGTATACCTTTAAAGTATACTGCATAAATTATGGTATAAAAGTCTAGAGAGCCATTTATTACTATATACCTTTGTTATACCTTATATGTGTATACATTTATGGTATACTACATAAACTATGGTATACAAGTCTGGATGGTAGAATGGGTAAATATTATAGTGGGTATGTCGTGTAATATTTGAAAGTAGTGGGTAGTGATTGTAATTATTTTAAATTTTGTGGGTATTTTTGTAAGTGTCCCTAAGAAGTACTCCCTCCGTCCCAAATTAGTTGACGCTTTAGCAAGATTCGTTTGTCCCAAATTAGTTTACGCTTTAGGATTTCAAGACATTTTTTGCTCATTCTTTCCAAATATACCCTTAATTATTAAAGATATTCTCAAAAAAAATTAATATTATTAAATAAGATTAACATAGTAAAATGTATACTCTATTTATTGATTTTTTCTTAATGGGCGTGCAAAAACTAAAAGTGACAACTAATTTGGTACGGAGGGAGTAACAATAATTTGAACCAACCTTATGACAAGAAATGCATGCTAATGGGCTTGTAAGCCCAAAGGCATATTAGTAGTAGCCTAAAGTCTCATGTTAGTAAGAGATCCAGGTTTAAAGTCTTCCTAAGGAAAAGTTGGATTTCGATATCTCAATCATCATACATAGAAATATATTGTGAATTAGCATCATATCGTCAAAAAAAATTTAAGAAAAAGGCAAGGAGCTGTTGCCATATTGGGAGGGAGTAGGTTAATATGAAGCAAAGTTTCCAAAATTGGATCATCTTCTAGTTGTTAAATCCATGGCATAATATCCAACCATGGCGGGTGGGCAATGCACAAGTATGTGACGGAAATTATGTCGATACTTGCACAAAGCTATATTAGTTTATCTTGGCTAAGTAAAGATTGGATTACATATTACTCTAATATGGCTACACGAAATTTTATATAATGTCAAATATTTATTAATTTAGTATAAACAAGGGCTAAAACCTACTACATACATATCCCTTTGTAAAATAAAAAGATTACCATCATTACATTAATATTAATTATAATTTCTAATTTGATGTCTCAAAGTAAGTGTTAAAAAGTAGTGTAGCAATATAGCAAGGGGAAGGAGTAGGAGTAATTAAAAGGTTGCGAAAATTGGATCGTCTGTCGGTTCCCTATTACATCACACCTTACAATGATATCTAGCCGACACACAAGTTTGTTACTCAAAGTAGGTGTTATAAAAAATGACGTTCTTTTTAAAGTTAAGTTGAATAATTGTATTTGAAAGTTAAAGTTGTCTTCAAACGTACATTTTGCTTGGGAATTGAAATTGATGTTTTATGAGAGGAAAAACTTATTTTTCGAAAAGAACTTGAAAAGGTGATAAAATTCACTTTTAAATTTTTAAAAACTCAGTTTTAAAAAAGTTCAGAAAAACGTACGCTTTTTCATGGACAAACAATTTTTTTGAATTTTTTTTTCGGTTAAAAGGGAAAAGTTTTATTGCCAAACGACCTCTAACTATGAACATTCTCAGTAAAATGTAGAAAATTTCTAAGGTTAGAACAAAATTAGTTTATGATATCAATAAAAAGAAAAATGCAAGAGCATGAGTATATATAATTGTTGGAGATTTGATGTTGTTGTGTAATAATTTTTAATTATATGATATTTTTATAAAAGGTCGTTAAAAAATAGAAAATCTCCAAATAGTAACATAAAAGATATTTTTAGAATCATTTTCTTCTATTCAAATTGTAATAAGACATAGAAAATTAATTGCGCTCATAATACATGCATACTAATTCAATAAAATATAGCCATAGGAACAGGAATACCTAGTATGCACAAACACCAAATTTGGATGCCTCCCTCAAATGTCCTATTACGGCCTAGCCATGGTATCTAGCCAACACATTAGCATGTTAGCCATTTTAGCAACCTACCCTTAACCCTACTATATGCACGCTTGGAAACATAAAGAAATTTCTATTTTTTGAATTAATATAATTGTATTTGTAATTTATCTTCTCAAAAAAAAAAATGTAAGAGTAGCGACGGCTATATAGGGAGTATAGTAGAAGTATTATGAAAGCAAAGTTGCCACAATTGGATGTCTCCCGTAGTTGTCCCAAGTCTAACTGCTACCCATTTTCTAAACTTGGATACCTCTATCAAGTTGTCCTCCCTATTACACAACACCTACTCCAATTATGTTAGCCACAAGACAGCCTACACATATTCCCAACTATAAGCATATCTTTTGAATTCTTTTCTTTTCTTCTAAAAAAGTAATGACGAGCTACCACCACGTTTATTTCGTACGACTCTACCAAGATAGAGTTAAACTTACATATATTTTTCAATAACCAGATCATTTAAACTTAACCATTAAAGGTTGTCATAATGACAGGGGTTCGAGCCCTCATCTTTTACCCTCTAAAAAGGGATTTTTTTTTTTTTTTTTTTTTTTTTTGGATTAGTTGGACCCAAAGCTTTTTATAGGAAACTATTATGTACTACTAATAGTTTAACATAATGACTTGATGTCTTTCTACATTGTACTTTACTTAGTTGATGTACCTTCAATTGAACCAATAGAAACATTTCAAGTTACCAAAAGTAGTTGCGTCCAAAACAGCATGCGTTAGAGGAAAACTAAAAAAGTGCTTCCATAGCAAATGATTCGTAGCTTAGGTTAAGTGGAGAGTATAGGTTAAAACGCCAAAAACTACGTACCCGTTCAATCAAATCTTTGGCATTCCTAACCTCTATTGAAAAGAAGATATGTTTTTTCGATTGTTCAATTCTACTGGTTCTCCAACAAGATATTATTTTGTTCAATTTAAACATCAAGGACCATTTGAAATATTTTTCTCTAAAAATTTGTGTGCATATGTATACCATAATATTTTATGGACTTAACTAATGTGTTCGTATTATCTCAGGACCCGTTTGTCCATAAAAATATTTTTGCTTTTTGTTAAAAAGTTTTTGAAAATATATTTGTCCATGAAATTTTGTGACTTTTTCAACCTTTTTTGGAAAACAGTTTTTGAAAAAACCAAAAAGTGGTTTAGAGCACTTTTTCAAGTTTTTTCTCTCACAAAATTCTACCTTTTTTCAAGTGAAATGCATGTCCAAACAGAACTTCAATTTCCAAATATTATTTTTTAACTCAACTTCAAAAACTCTTTTTTCAAATCTATGGCCAAACGGCCACTTAGTTGATCTCGGACTTCTCTCCTTTCCTTTCAAGCCCTTTTGTCCGATTATAGGGGCGAAGTGCACCAAAGGCCACTTTTAGCAGTAGTCTTTAGTTTGTGGCTATTTTTTTATTAATTTTTACATGAGAGGCCACTTTTTGGAACTTAAATTCTTTTGGGTTGAACTTCACGCAAGTTCGGCCCACAAGGATTGAAGTTCAACTTCAACCCACCACAAAGATTGAAGTTCAACTTCAGTCCACAAGGGTTGAAGTTTACGCATCTATATCTAAAAGTTCAGCCCTTACAGATGAAGTTGAAACTTCATAATTTAGGCATGAAGTTCAACCCACAAAGATTAAAGTTTCAAAAAGTGGCCTCTCATGTAAGACCATTAAAAAAGTGACTTCAAACTAAATACCAGTGACAAAAGTGGCATGTGGGTGAAAATTTTACCGATTATAGTGCTCACATGATTGTTTTTTAGGCCTGAAATTTTGTCGAATAGCCGCTTTATAGAGTTTAATCAGCGAGCAACAAGCATTTTCAAAATAATTGACGAATATCTACGTGGAAAGTTTTTTCTAAAATAGCATATGGAAACTTCATGACAAGGCCTTGAATATGGGTTGGAGTTCAAGGAAAAAGTCTCTGGAGTTTGAATTGAATTCCAAGATTAAACCATAGGATAACAATTTTGATTTATCCTAGGGTTCGGTTTAAACTTAATAATATTGTCCTGAAGTTCAAGATTTTTTAACTTCATGATAAAATCTTAGAATTTAGTTCAAATTCTGAGACTTTGTCATCGAGTTCCAAGGTTTTATCTTGTAATTCGAGGCTCAAAAATCTTCATATTTTTTAGCTATGACTTCAAAAGTTTTGCAACTGCTAACCTTTCATTAAGTAGCACTCTAACAAGTAAATATCTTGTATGAATTTTACGTAAAATCTTCACCCACAGATTATTTTTGTCACTGGTATTTAGTTTGAAGCCACTTTTTTATTGGTCTTACACGAGAGGCCACTTTTTGTAACTTCACTCTTTGTGGACTGAAGTTCAACCCTTGTGGGTTCAACATCATGCCTAAATTATGAAGTTTCAACTTCAATCTGCAAGGGATGAATTTTTAGGTATAGATGCATAAACTTCAAACCTTGTAGGCTGAAGTTGAACTTCAATCCTTGTGGTGGGCTGAAGTTGAACTTCAATCCTTGTGGCCTGAAATTATGTGAAGTTCAATCCAAAAGAATTGAAGTTCCAAAAAGTGACCTCTCATCTAAAACCAATAAAAAAAAGTGGTCTCAAACCAAAGACCACTGCCAAAAGTGATCTTTGGTGCACTTCGCCCCGAATTTTACCCTACAATTAGCCCACAAATCAAGAGATGGGTCACACCAATTTTATGCAGGCAATACGAGAGATGGATTTTCAACTAAGAGACAATCAACCCACCAATATAATTAAATTGGGCCACTATTTAAGAATCTTTCCCGAGTAGATCCATATATGTCATATTTTGAAACAATTTGCAAACTTTAGACCCCATATCTTCCTCTCTTCTCATTTCACTAAAGAAGCAACCTAGCACCTCATTCCCCTTTGTCGCCGCCGCTTTTCCCCAATCCTTCCTCTCTTCTCATTGTCCTTCAAAACCATTGTGCCTCCCTTCCTCCAACATCCTTTCCTCGTCTCCGCCAAACGCCACCATTTTTTTTGTCACTGCACCACCTGTGTTGATTCTTATTATTATTCTTCTTCTTCTTCTTCCTCCTCCTCCTCCTCCTCCTCCAAAGCTCCGATGAGATCTCTTCTTCTCCGTTTCTTCATTTATTTTTTTTAGATTTATTTTTATTATGTTGAGAACTATGCATTTTATATGTAAATTTAATATTTTTATCGAGGATTTGGACAAATCTAGTATTTTGCCTTAGAAATTGCACAAATGTGGTATTTTCCTTTATGATTTTATATAAATATGGTATTTTGTTTTAAAATGCGATGTAGATTAGCTAAAAAATATTGTATAACATTATTAGCATTTTACCTTCATATTTAGCTTATTTAGATTGTCTTTCTAGTCTTTTAGTTTATGATTATGCGCAAATCTTATGTAATTCTTTATATTTTAGGCTATTGGTGCTACATGATTACAAGTTGAAAAGGACAACTTAAAGTGAAGTTTGGCTATAAAAATGTAGATTGGAGAAAATGCAGATGCAAAAGGTAATCGACTCTCGCCGATCAAAGGGCTAAATTGCGAGCCAACTGCCGGATGAGGCAGAGAATTCAAGATCTGAGGAAGTGGAGTTTTTGCGGGCTGCATATCTTGGTCGGCGGTTGCCCAAATACTGGTGATTCTGTCGATGCATACAGAATGCTCCAGACTCACAAACCTGAAGAATGTTGATCCAGGCACTTTATCGGCTCCCGCCGGTCTTGAAAAGTGGAAGACAGAAGAAGTGTCAGTTGTTGGCCATCGGCGGCCACCAAATGCAATAGGCAGCCACCGATTAACTGGCGTCAAACAGAGCGAAATGAAAATTTTATAAATATTATTTTAGCTTACAAATCCAATACTATAAATAGTCTAATAGCCAAGGCATTTATTTTTACACTTACTTTTGAAATAAAGTATTATATTATAATCTAGATAATAAGGCAATGATTTTAACATACTTAAAAAGATTTCACATCTTTTAATTTCAATCTATTATGCATGATTCTTGTTATTTCTTTCCATCTTTATTCCGTTAGAACCTAGTATGAGTAGCTAAATTCATACTAAGAATATATTTATAATAACTTAAATCATTACCGATGGGTGTTTGATTTTGTCTTATTAAACTTATGGATGAATGTTTATCTACTTTACCTCAAGTGATCTTGCATGGTTTGGAACAAAGTGGTTTCTTTGATGGAGGAAAGCATGAATACGCCAATGAACATCTGCGCAATTTTCTACAAACTTGTGGTCATTCAAGTCTGCAAATGTGGTCAATGAATCTCTACGCCTTCAGGTGTTCCCATTCTTATTGCAAGGTAAAGTAAAGTTGTGGTTGCACAAATTGCCAAAGAATTCTATTTATACATGGCATGACTTGGTGAAGAAGTTTTTGGCTAAGAACCATATAAAATGTATAATTTTTTTGTGTATATGTATGTATATAAAATTTTAATTTTGCATATATATAATGGATGTGTATGACGTTGTATTTTTCAATGGATATTTTTGTATTTTCTCCTTGTACATGGATTTATCTAAGTATATTCAAGTGTCATTTGGTTTATAGATCTGTGTGTATAAACATATCAATAGCAATGACAATAAACAAGACTGAAAAAATAATTCTGTAGAAAATTAAGCGACTTTAAATTTTTCGTTCACCGGCCACCGCCTGCCAACGGTGGGAGGGTGACCGCAAGCGGATCAAATAGTGGGGGATGGGAGATTTGGCAACTACGATTTTTTTACTTTGAAAGAGAGCTAAAAATAGGCAATGTATTATTCCAATGTAATAAAAAAAATAATGGTCAAACCTTTGTAAATTTCTTGTTCGGGGAGATATTTTTCAAAAAAAAAACCCTATGAGAAAGCGTACCATTGACATTTCATCTTTTTATGGGAATTGAGCATATTTGTACGTGGTCATAAAATACTGAGCACTTTTTTATTTTATATTGAATTTCAATCACTTTTAAAGAGATTTTCACTTCTACCTCTTTGTGTTGACTGCTGCTCCGATCAGTTACCCTTGTTGCCAAACCAGTCGCCGTCCCATCGTCTTCCCCGCTCTGACCAGCGACTTTGCTCATTTTGGCGCACCAATCGCTGGAGTTTTCTCCGGGGACCACCGTTTCTGTACCAACACATCAATAAATAATATGCAGCTGTCGGTTATTTTTGGAAGATTTGAATAGAAGTTTTAGATGAATAAGATGATGATAACCAGAGAGGTGTGAAAGTATAACATGATGCATTTTTTCTTAAGTTATTGGGACGTTGAAGGATTCTTTTTGGTGCGTTGACGATGACTTCCATTTTGATGAAAATACCCCTATTGTGTATCATTATATTTTTACGACAACTATTTTACACACCAACAAGTTTTGATATAAATTAATTCGGTGTTGTTTTCATGGTGCCAAAGCACCTTTGGTGGAAATGATGATGATGGCGACAAGCTTGAGGCAACATTTGGTTCCACTGATGGTATTATATTGTCTCAAGTATATTGTAAATGAAAGTGATTGACGATTTGAGTATAAAATAGAATGGAAAAATGTTGCCGCATTGGCCTTAGCTTGTTTTATTTTTACTTTGAATTGTATATGGGCAAATGTATGACGATTTGGTATATTTATTTGTAAAATAGACAGAGTAGTTCCGGCTCACCTGTAAGTAAATACAGCTGAATTGTAGTGATTTTAGTTTTATTTTAGATTTTTGTATGTGGGCAATGTGATGACGATTTGGTTTCATTTGCTTGTAAAATAGACATAGTAGTTTGACTCATTTCTAAATAAATGCTGACGGATTCTCTTGATTTTATATCTTCATATGTATTTTTGTGAATGAATAAAGTAAGTACGACTTGACATCATTTATTTCAAAATAAACATTATATTTTTCTCACTGTATGTAGAAATGATATCGTATTGGTCTTATATTATTGATTTTTGTATATAAGCGAAGAGATGAGAATTTGGACTTATTTATTCACAAAATGGACGTGATTTTTAGTTCACCAAATACTATATAAATAAATAACAACATATCGACATTGTTATCTGCTTTATATGGAGCAACAATATTTTTGTAATTAGGACTTCAAAAATGTGTGATAGAGCTTTTGTAATTACGGTTTAAAAAAGGTGCGGTATCATTTTCATAATTGTGGAAAGTGCTCTATTAGTACAGGTATTTTAGTACTTTCAGCTTCATTGAATGTAAAAGTATTCAATTTTCAAAGACCACCATCAACGTGCTCAACACTTCAAAACCACCCTCATTTTACCTATTTGTTAAAGGGATTTTTACACTCTATACCCATGAAACGTAAAGTATTTACAAGTCATACCCATTAAAAATTACACTACCCATAAAATTAAAAGTATTTTACCTAACCTACCCATTTATTATTGTATATTTTTGTTATGCCTTATAGGTATATACATTTAAGGTACACTGCATAAGTTAGAGCATAAAAGTCTGGAGAGCCATTTATTACTGTATACCTTTGTTATACCTTATATGTGTATACTTTTATGGTATACTGTATAAACTATGGTATACAAGTCTGGATGGGTAGAGTGGGTAAATAGCTTAAGGATTTTTTTACATAAAAGTATAATTTTTATAGCTTAATTACTAAATATAGCAACATTTTAGTAAAATTACCCTATATAGAGGAAAACACAAGATAATTACAAACATAGCAAAAACATAGCAATATTTTCCCATAACATAGCAAACCCTTACATTCTTCCTTCTATTTCCCCACTATCACTTTTGCTCCTCACATTTCCCCCTATTTCACTTTTCCACCCACCATTTCCTCCCCCCCCCCCCCCCCCCAATTTCTCTTTTACTCCTCTCATATTCCCCAATTTCACTTTTCCTCATCTATCCTCAATGTATCTCGTTGAATCTCACTATTCCTGCACCGTATCAACTATTTTTGCACCGTATCAACTGTTTCTGCAGCACTGTATCTAACTGTTTTTGCACCGTTTCGGTTCATTTCAGTATTGTATCTAACTGTTTTAAAATGTATCAACTCTCGTTTCAGATTGTATCAGACTGTTTCAGACTGTATCATAGTGTTTCAATGTCGTTTCAGACTGTATCAGACTGTTTAAACTGTATCAACTCCTGTTTCAGACTGTATCAACTCTGTTTTAGACTGTATCATATTGTTTTAAACTGTAGCAACTCCCATTTTAGACCGTATCAGACTGTTTCAACAACTATTTCAGATAGTTTCAATGTCGTCTCAGACCGTATCATATTGTTTCAACGTCATTTCCGATTGTATCATACTGTTTCAAAGCAGTTTCGGACTGTATCAGATTGTTTCAACAGTTGTTTTAACAATGTTTTAGTGTATCATATTGTTTCAACGTCGTTTCAGACTGTTTTAACCGTTGTTTCAAATTGTTTCAACGATGTTTCAGTTGCTCAAATGGAAAAAAAAACACGATATTAAACCCAGAAATAAAGAAAACAGGCCTGTCATTTCGTCTGATGGTGTTAACAAAGAACATCTAGAAGATACCCCTGAATAAATACAAAACCAGTGATGCGGGAGAGATTCAAGGCAGAAATACAATATACTGAGGTTCGAGGAGATCATAATATCAGACCCAAAAGCAAAGAAACAGAATATGCTGATAAACGAACTCAAAGAAACGGTAAGCTAAAAATTATCAGCATTTTCTGGTGTAACGGTAAACTGTCCTAATTTTCAAAGAAACGGTAAATTGTCCTAATTCTCGCTGGAAAACTCAAAGAAACGGCAGCTGGGTCTTCAGAACAAAACAAAAAATTCTCCATAAAATGGACATACTTTTTGCACATATCCAAGCAGATCTCCGATCAAACGACGCACTCTGTCAATCAGGTGCATTACTCCGCCGGTAGAGACATTATTTTGATTGAAATATGAAACCCTAAATAGATAATGAAAATTGAAATCAGATCTACATTTTTAAAAGGAAAATGGTGGAAGAAGAGCGTATTGTTGGTGGTCGACGGCAAGGCTGAGGAAATAGGTTTGCCAGCGTCGATACCGACGCCGTTGACCGCGATGGTGAGGTAATCGATCTAAGGGTTGCTGACTTTGGAGGTTTTTCTAATAGAGGGTGCTGTGGGGGGTTAGGGGGGAAGAGGTGAGGGGGTAGGGGGCGGTAGGGCGTTCCTGGGTGCAGGGGGGCTGTGATTAAGAGGTAGGGTGTATGGGTGGTGGATTAGGGTTAGAAGAAGAAAAGAGAACAAAGTGAGATGTTGTGATCTGGTGATATTGAAATGTGTTGATTGGTGTAAAATGTGCTAAAAAATATTGCTATGCCTTGTAATTTGAAAAATATTGCTATATTTTTGTAATTAAGGTTGAAAATTTGTATATTTGAGTAAAAAACCCATAGTTTAATGGATAGGTCGGGTAATATTTGAAAGTAATGTGTAGTGGCTATAATTATTTTAGGTTTTGTGGGTATTTTTGTGAGTGTCTCTTTGTTAAACTCTGCCTCGACCTTTTAGTTTGGCACTTTTGCAAAAGCAGGACATTCTGGGGGAATTTATAAAACTATGACACCTTAGGCAATGATTTATCTTATTGACCTCGCTTAAAGTAGTTTTACAAAAATGACCTCACTAACTTGACAAGTGCACCAACGAGGGCAACAATTGACCGTTTATCTGTGTTAACATTCTTCCAGATAACTTGAAGTGTCGCCTTGCAGGCAGCACTTGCAATTTATACTTGAAGTGTTTCCCCCGAAGGAACACTTGTAAATTTATAACGTTAAGTGTTATCTACCGAGGATATTTTGCTAAATTATTCTTAAATGAGGCAAAAAACCATAATCAAGGATAAGGCATGTAGTGAAATTCTTTGCATTCTGGTGCCACTTTAAAAATAACTTTTTAATTTTAGCCCACTTCCGCCAAAATTAAATACAAAAGTTCCTAGTGGGTCCTGGCAATCGACAAGAATTTTGAACTAAAAGTATTGCGCGTCTGCATCTATTTGGCAATTGGAACGAAAATTAAAGAATTTCTTACAGTGGTTATAATCGTGACAAACGGCACCAAAAGTGATTTGACTCGCAACAGTTTATAACTCTCCTGCTAACCATGCCCTCATGCTTAATGTGAAATTTTATTGCTTAAAGTCGTTGTAGCAACTAATTATGCACTTAAGGATGCAGTCATTATTGGTCTATTTCATCTCTTCAAAGACCACTTTATGGTATCAAGTCACATCTTTCAACGAACTTGGCATTTGTAGGAAAAAAGTATGCCATTGCCAAGTTCATTGTGTTTGTTTCCAATAGACGTACTGTACAGTAGTGTAGTAGTTGTTTATTAGTTAATTTTTCTTATTCTTTCATGGCTAGTGTTAAATTCTACATCACACCATCTCCCGTTGCAATAAAGTTTGAGAAAAAATTGACCTATATCATCTATATAGTAAGGGTAATGGTGGAAATAAGAAGGAATAATCGATGGGCAAATTCATAACATGAATCTTTAAAAAAAAAAAAAGGAAAAAGGGCTTTCACAGCTTAATTACATTTTCAGCCTTTTTAACTCAAAAAATTAATGGAAGGAGTTAAAAATATAAATACTTTTATTTAGTGTAATACGGTATCCAATAAATTTGTAAAACTCGATTAGTTCACCATGTTGTCTGCTATAACTTATAAGATACATGTATACTTGTATGGGTAGTTCAAGCTATGGACTCTCACTCATTATTATAGTTGGTATTCAGCCTAGATCTTCCATCATTTCTTCTCAATAACTGTTCATCACTACTACTAACTCTACGCCATCCCATTGGAGACCTAAAAATACGTCCATTTTACTTTCCATATACTTTTACCTAGTAAAGATAAATATATACTAGTAAATATTGGTCCTAAGAGATAAATGAATGTATTTATATAGTGCTGGGAACATGAGCACTATTATTGGAGTCAACATTTCGGTAGTAAGTGTAAGTACTAAGTAAGTATATGTTATGTTATCGTAGAAAACAATTAATACAACAATATTACGTACATACCGTTTCATATTATTTTAAGATTGGAGCCAGGCACTAATTGTTGAATTAGTTCTTTTAAAGTTGTAGTAATTCAATAGGCATATGGGGCAACAAGAAGCAAAAAGCATTTGACAAGAAATAGCAATAACTTGGATAAGTCTGAGTGCTTAAAAGCTGATCAATAATGTATTTTTATTGCGCTAAGGGACCTACAGCTCACCTTTTCTCGACAAGTATTGATTTGATTTAATTCGGCCATTTTTATTATGGAATAATAAATTTAATATATTTAACTTCACATGAATTACTACTCAATCACAAGTTAAAACACATAAGTTCAATTTGTTCAGTACCACTAGTCTAAATTGTATGCGCATATCGTTTTCATCATTAGATAATATATTTTTCATAACTATAATTGTGCATTCTTTCATCAGTCAATATATGAGGCAGGACGCTGTTGTCAATTTTCCACTAATGAAATAAATTGGGTATGTTGTTGTTGATGCCGTTGTCAATTCCAAAATTATTAACTATCACGGCCTAAATTATCTTTTCATTCTATTTTACGATATATAAGTTCTTATACAACATAATTAATCAAATAGGACCATGTTTTGGTAAGATTTTACACATTGTTTGTTGGTCTTCGTAAGATTTAAGAACGGACACTTTCCTTAAGTAACATTATAAAGAAATTAAAGTAGTGTTTTAACAAAAGCCAAGCACATAATATAAAAGGGTTTGACTAGCCAACAAAAACTTTGGTGGGTGGGGGCCGAGCATAATAATAATTCTTGCATTGAAGCTACTTGATAGGGATATGGGATATGGGATGGTTGAAAGTTGAAACCCTTTTTTATAAAATTTAGTTTTCAGTCTTAGCAATTTTAAAAAAAAATAAAAAAAATAAATAAAATCGGTAGAGCACCTTATAAAATGTTTGATTTGGAAGCCTCATATTTACAAAGGATATTCAAGATTCATATGCATATAAACTAGTTTTACTTATTGGAGGTAAATGCTATTGTCCCATCATATTATATCATATTACTGGTTTTACTCTTAAAAATGTCATCCTCACGAGCTAGAGGTTTAATTAGTGTTCTAAACCTTTTTTCTTGACAATAGGATTTGGAAAGCTTTTCTCTTCTGCTTGATTTTTCTACTGAATCAACTCTTTTCAGGTATAAATAGATCTATAACTTAAACTTTATGGATTCAAAATTGTAGGACAACAATATCAAGTACTAGTAACTGAAATTTGAATTTAATTTTAATACATACTCCTATTTAAAAAGTATTTTAACGCATATACGTGGTAAGTTCTGTCAAAACCATAACTTTCTGACATCTTTTTTTATAGGCTAATTTGATCCATCAATGGCAATTATATGAAATAGAATATTAACAATTTTTTTGACGAAAAGTGTTCAACTGATTTCTCATTACTGGTTGTAACTCCGCCCCTGACTTTACCCTATTAATCCGTAATAGGGTAATCGGATTAATCCAACAGTAAAAAAAGAAGGAAGTTAGTTGAAAACAACAATGCATAAAATTGCCAAGAAAACTAACTGAACATTAAAAGCTCACCCAAATAGTAGAAAATTATAACACTAGCTACAAAGACAACTAACATCAAGAATAGCAAAATATAACAAAAGTGAGAAAAAAACAAGTTTTTGTTGTCCGAAAAACAAGTCAGCAAGTGGAACAATAGAGAGTGACACTTCTCTTAACTCAACTTTCTTGGGTTTTCACACAAGTACCGTGTAAGTGGTTGACAGTTGACACTGACCAAAGCAACCGGCTTAACTTTATCTCTTCTTGTCCCCTTCATTACCCGACCCGACCCCTTTAACATTACCACTTTCACTTGTTTAGATCCACACCAACATCATACTTCATTGTCATTTGTTGTTTCTTGGTATTTTCTTGCTTATTCACTATACTTAGTGTTTTTTGTAAATGAGGTAGGTAAGATCAAGAATGTTAAGTGTAGTACTCAACTATGTACTAGTATTGAATATGATGTTTTACTAGTTCTTTTTACTGTTTACATATTTTATAGATTGTTGTAGTTGCATTTTTCATTTGCATTGTTTTGTAATTTTTTTTTTTTTTTTTTTTTGTATGTTTTGTACAGATTCATGAGCTGGTAGGATCAAGAATGTAAGTGTAGTATGTATTGAATAATGTACCTGTGCTAGTTTGTTCTATATTGAGATGTAATGTTATAGGAAAAGGAGAGAAAGAAACATCTTTCTCTTGCAATATTGTTATTTTTATAATCAATCTTCGGTGCGATGAGGTAATGAAATTTGTGAAATATCATTAGTTCTCACATCAATGGGTTGAGTGTCAATGATTTCAATATCAGATTTATGGAATTGACTGCATCTCCTTTTTTCAATTCCTCCAAATGAGACTTAGATTTCACTGTGCAAGTTGCATTGGTCTAATTGTTATGTTTAATAAGAATTTTCTTTTTCCTATTTTTGCAGATATTTGATTGGATAGATGTATTTTAGACAAGAATTGAGTATCTGCAATATTTTGGATAAATAGCTTGAAGATACCTTGAAAGACAATGGATCACAAATCATGGCCCTGGAAGAAAAAAGCTACAGAAAAGAACATTATTGCCTCTGACAAACCAAATCTCTCTTTGAGCAGAAATGGCGAAGAGGTAACTAAAACGTTGTCGTTTTAATTGTTCTTTTTGTTGGTCAAGTATGACTTCCGATATCTTCACACGGTTAAGGATCCATTACATATTTCATTTCCCTAGAAGTAGAAGTTTTAAGAAACTGCTCTACCTAATCTTCTGATTGCTAATTGATCAGCGTTATGGGGTAACTAATTGACCACGGTCCAACTACTAGCAGCATTAACTTGTTGGGGTTTTGTCCTTATGGACCAAAGTTTAATCAGGAGTAATGAAGTAGATGAGTATGTAAGCCTTGTAGACGATGCAAATGATCCTCTCATATCCAAATGTGTGTGTATATCATACCATTTCATATACTTTGTTCTTAGCTTAACCAACACCAACTTGGTTGTGATTGAGACGTAGTTGTTGTTGTTGTTGTTTTCTTTTAAGCTGAAAAAAGCCAAATGCAAAACATTACTGCAAATGATCAGGGATTTTTGGCTAACTTGAAGGGGATTAGTGAACCAGAAGCCCTCCTGATTGTAATTCTCAAAGGTGATATTCATCTCAAGCTCCCAAATGTTTGACAAACGTTTATCTCCACTGCCAAGGGCATTTTCAGGCTAGCGAAACCTAACAAAATTAGAAACCCTTTACATATTCTCCATCTGGACTTCAGACTGGATTGATGACCCTTTGCATTTCCCCAGTGATGAGAAACCTAAAACCAAATTTGATGAGGATATAAATGGATAACTGCATCTACAGTTGGTAGCAGATAATGATTTTGCTGGAACTTTGATGAAATCTTCTTTACTAACATGTGCTATAGCGTTTTGATTGATGATAGTCTTATGTGATGATACCAGCTTACCTACTCTTCTTCTAGATACAGACGCTATTAAGTGATAAAGCCGAATTAGAAAGAGAGTTGAAGGTTGTGAATGACAAGCTTTCTTCTGCTCTTGTGGACTGTCGTGCTAAAGATGATTTTGCACAGAAGCAGATGAAAATTGCGCAGGAAGCGATTTCAGGTAATTATAGCTAATTTACCATCATATTTGTATATTTGTGTGTTTATTTTTCTTGTTTATTTTATTTTGTGCTGCATTCTCTCCTCAGTAATCACCAAGATGCAGTTTTCCTTTTTAAAATTGTCGCTTACAAATGGTATATGTAGGCTGGGAGAAGACTGAAACAGAAGCAAGATTGTTAAAGCAAGAACTAGAAAAGGTGCTACAGCAGAGAGTAGCTGGTGAAGAGAGATCAGTTAACTTGGATGCAGCACTCAAGGAATGTATGCAGCAGTTGCGTTTCGTTCGAGATGAGCAGGAGAACAGGATTCATGATGCAGTATTGAAGTCATCAAAAGAGTTCGAAAAAACAAGGACTCTCCTACAAGAAAATTTAGCAGATGCTGGCAAAAAGCTTTCTCGATTAGGTTCCGAGAACACTCAGCTTAGTATGGCTCTCATGTCAAAGGAAAAGGCAATGGGTCATTTGAAAGGGCAAGTAGCTCAGGCAGAAGCAGATTTCAGTGCCTTGAAGACTAGACTGGAATCTGTAGAAAAGGACAATGCTTCTCTGCGGTATGAAGTTCGTGTGCTTGAGAAGGAGCTTGAGATCCGGAATGAGGAGAGAGAATTTAATCGCCGAACATCTGATGTTGCACACAAGCAACACCTGGAGAGTGTGAAGAGGATTGCAAAACTGGAATCAGAATGTCATAGGCTACGTATCCTTGTTAGGAAGAGACTGCCAGGCCCTGCTGCCTTCGCCAAAATGAAGAATGAAGTTGAAATGCTAGGGAGTGATAATGCTAAAATAAGGAGAAGAAAGTCAAATCCATATGCAAATGGTTCAGTAGACTTAACATCGGAGACAGCCCCTGATACTCCAAACAGGAAGATTAACTTCCTCTCTGAGCAATTATACATGATGGAAGAGGAAAATAGGACTCTGAAAGAAGCCCTAAACAAAAGAACTAACGAACCCAAACTTTCTAGAATGACTAATGCTCAAACAACAGCCGAACCCGAAAGATATCTTCCATCAGCGCAGGAACTGTCTGTGACATCTCTGTCTGATATGGGCAGCGATGACATAGTTGGCTGTTCCGAGTCTTGGGCTTCTGCACTATTATCAGAGCTGGAGCATTTTAAGAATGAGAAACAAATAGGTCCACCCTCAACTATAAGTGTAGCAGCTTCAGATATAAATCTGATGGATGACTTTGTGGAGATGGAAAAATTAGCTGTTGAGTTTACAGATAACCCTCTGGGAGCTGTTCATCATGACTTACAGAAGGAAAATAGAAATGGCAGTGCTTTGCAACCTCAGATGTGTTGTGATTCATCAGAAGCAGATAGCAAAGAGAAAGTTCCTGTGTCTCGTAGTCAGGCAGCTCGTTATGACTCCAACGATACATTGACAAATAAATCTGCTGGTGGGGTTGATAACATACTGAAAATACTCTTGGAGCAAGGCCATGTAACACAAACAAGCCCATATGAGATCCTAGAAGATATCAAAACTGCTTTGGCACAGAAATATCCCTCAACTAAGAGCCTCGCTGAAGCTAATGAAAGTTCAATAGATACTGATATTTTATGCACTCCAAACATTGGTGAATCTGTTTCTCAGGAGATACATGATGACGCAGCAAGACGGTGTTCATCAAATGCAGGAACTGGTGATAACGTCTCATCAGGAAAAGAGTGTGAACCAAACATGTTATCGTATGTGGATACATCGATCAATAAGGTGATTGATATCATAGAAGGGATCAATATACCCTCCACAGATGATAGTACTCCAGAAATCTTATCTTGCAAGGGTAATGGACTTCTACCATATGAAAATGCACCAAAGGAGACAGCCTATATGGTTCGTGTTTTCCAGTGGAAAACTTCAGAACTCTCTGCTATTCTTCAAGAATTTGTTCAAACTTGCCGCGATTTATTGAACGGAAAGATTCACATAGAGAAGTTTACTGAAAGACTAACTTGGACCTTGGAATGGATTGTGAATCACTGCTTTTCCCTTCAAGATGTTTCAAGTATGAAAGACGCTATAAAAACCCATTTTCACTGGGATGATTCGCGAAGCGAGAATGGAACGGAAACTGGAGTGATTAATCCCATCTTTGAATTTGATGAAGTTCAAACTGGAAGAGGAAACTCATTATACTCTTCCGTTGTCTCTACTTTGAGTGGTCATATGAGTTCTTTGCACAAGGAAGAAGTTCTACCATCTGTAGCTGATGAAGGCAAATTGTCAAAAGATGAATTTCCAGAAGAGGGACCTACAAAGGAGGATTTGGAAGGGAAACTGCAAGCAGAAACCCTAAGGAGCGAGTCCTTGATGGTTCAACTTCAGGAATCAGAGAAGACGATCAAAAGTTTGCAAAAAGAATTAGATAATCTCAGACAGTGGAAGGAAATGATTGAGGATCAAATTGAAAATGAAAAGATGGCGAGAGAAGACATCGAGATGCAACTGAAAGCAGCTAAACTGGAACTAGATGAAGCTTGCCGAAAGGCTTGCTGTTTAGACAAGGAACTAGAAGACATAAATAACTCCTATAAGAAGCTCGATTCTACATGTCATATGCTTCAGCTGCAGCAAGAAAGGTACACATGATGCTTTTATAGTTCTATTAAAGTAATTGTTCACGTGCTATAATTTTCCTGAAACACGTGACTTGCAGCACGAAGAAAATGGAGTTATCAGAGAGTGCCATTGTGGACCCTGAAGGAAAGCTACTTCAAAGTGTAAGTTTCCATCAAGTTCAGTTGAATACCCTCAGGCTATGCATATCAAATTTCTAGATGCATGCTTCTTCATCTCTATGTAGATTGTTGATGTTCTTAAAACTCACGTTATGGAATAATGCAACTCTAATATTCAGCGTAGATGTGCAAAGGAATGCATACTTCTAAAAAGGGCCATTTAAATCTCTTTGATGTGACTCATAAGAATTTGAAGAGATTTGTACTAATCAAAATGACCAGATATAAATCAACCGAACTTCAAACACCAAAAAAGGTAGTCTTGTGTTGTGAATGGTATGATATATTTCAGTGTCAATTTCAAGTAGTAGTCTAGTTCTCTAGCTCTCTATCAGAGATACACTATAGGCATCATTATAACTATTTTGTTTGATTTTGTAGGATCGGGAGATCACTGCAGCTTCAGTAAAGTTAGCGGAGTGTCAAGAGACTATTTTGAACCTAGGGAAGCAGTTGAAGGCATTGGCCTCGCCTGGGGATGCAGCTCTCTTCGATAAGGTGATATCTACAACTTCAGAAACAACTGGTGCTACCATGACAACCCCTAAGAAAAGTTTTGGACGTCGTTCATCTCTTCTTGACAAGATGCTAGCTGAGGACACTGAAATGGGGTCTCCTACAACCAAGGAAGTCATTATGGATGCCAAGAAAAATTCTTTCTCCGGTGCTGACGGTTCGGTGAAACAACCGGAAAAGTCTCCATTGACAAATGGGAGTATGCATTCAGGATATGAAGCTGTTACCAGCTCCCTGGCAATTGTACCTAAAAAGAAAAAGAATGGTCTAGGATTGTGGAAGAGGCTGTTGCGAAAAGGTAAGAAAAACAGTAGCGTTAAAAAACTTCAACTATAACCTGCAATGGAGGTCTTTGGAAGCTGTGGGCTTGATGGTTCTAGTGAATGGTGCATATGCTTCATTCATGGCTTGCTAGGTTTCATTCGTTCCACATTTTCTCACTTTTGCACTGTAAGTATTATTGTATATGAACATTAAGACACTTTTGAACATCATTGGTATAGTGTTTTAAAGGCTACTGATACTAGGGATAGAACGAAGTGCAACTTGGTTCATGAACCAAAGTCATATGAGTGTGACGTCCTTCATATTTGTTAAATTCACTTTTTACTAGTTGAAATAATGTCTACTTGAATAAAGAACAAGTAAACTGAAAATCTCTGAGGATTTGACTATTTTCCTGTTAATATACAGATCAACATTTGAAGTTCCTTTTCTAATTACAATATTGAACTGAGTAAAGCAACTGTTGGATCGCGATCCATACCTCATAGGTGCTTCAACTTCTGCAAGCTATTTCTTACAGTACTGTTTTTCTTTTACAATGGACCCTGGCATGAAAAGAGACCACAATGGGGTACAAATTTAAAAAGACAGCTGTAAACTCTCATTGTTCTACTGCAAAGAATTAAAATACAGAGCTCGAGAGTCAAAACTGAATAGGCCCATATAAACTAGGAAATGTAGGAAGTCTCATATAACACGTCTAGCATTCAGCATGTTGCTAGTAATCAGTCTCTATAAACCACAAAGTTGGCAACATCAAGTAGCCCCCCCTCCTTGTAACATTCAGCAATCCTTTCCATGCAATCATCCCACGTACCGTCAATAGAAGCTAGATCCAAGAGGAAAGCAGCTTCATCCAATGCAACCTGCAAAATAGGTGTAGAGTGAAAAAGGAGCACAGGCCCTTCTCTCCTGTCATGGAGTAGCACAAATTCAAAATATTTAGGCACTAGGAAGGTGCTGAAATCTACCAAGGGATATATGATTTATGTACACAAACACATTCGAACTGAAATTGATTAGAGGATAAAGTCAAACCTGAGCAGGTTCCTTCCCTTTCTTTAGATCAGCTTGGCGACCCTCCTCAGTTACTCTCTCTTTAATGTACTCGATTTGTTCATCATCCCATTCAGCTATATTAGCAACTTCCTGCAGGGGGTTCAATCAAGAGGCAAACAAATACACATCAGTGTGCCGCAAAAGACAAGAAGAAATTGGTTGGATCAAGTAATTGCATACATGGTACTCGCAACCCAAAGTCCACCATGGTGATTTTAAAGCCCCTCTAGCAGCATCTTTAGCTTCTACAGTGCGTCCAACCCTAGAAAAGAGAGAAGAATATGAGTGAACAGGCTGTAGAACTAGCTTGTTTAAGTAGATGTACAGATTTAAGGAGGAAACAAACTACTATGAGAGATACAAACTTCAGCATGATTTCAGCATTGAAGACAAAAGGCCGTGCAAATCCTGGAAAATGCTCCTTCTTTGTATAAAATTCTCCCGTCACCAAAGCTGAAATCTTCCAACAGCACGTATATATCACCAAAATGCTATTAATTGAGCATTGCTTACTAAATATACAAACACTATCTTACCTGGTCTCCATTGTCAAAATGCTGCTTAATTCTTCGCTCTAATACATCTGGAAACAATCCAACCTAGAGAATATCACATGGGTGCAATTAGTTTTAGCACCTAACGACCAACATCAAGACACTGAGGCATACATCCTTCCTTCTACCTTCTTCAATATGTAAGTATCTAAGCTTGAAATATTCGATGCTTTAAAGTCACCCTTCTCATAAAGTTTCTTTCCTGCATCAGCTGCAACACGGAATATTTCGTCGGCTCTTTCTTGATGACCATTTGCATCTTCTTCCACCAGAACCCTGTGAATGTACTGATCTACCTATAGCATGGTAAATAGAAAGGTGAGAGAAAATTGTGTGCCTCCGTGCATGCTAAGCCAGAGTAGAAGAGTGAAGCAAACCCTATCAAACTTTTTTTTTTAATAAGTAATTAACCCTCTCAAACTAAATCCAGATCCTAAGTAGCAGACTAAGGTCGTAGTAGCATACATTCTTAGCTAATAGCCATACTCCGTGCTTGCGCACCTCTACCAATGGCATCTCCATCCTGTGAACAATGAGGATATAAATCAAACACAGAATATTTTTTTCCTCTTTTTTCTGAGAGCAATTAGGAGAAAATAAAGCCCAGAGTATAAACCAAGATAGGTTCCCAAAAATTAGATCAGAGATATGCAGAAAGCTCAGCAATTCCATGAATTTATTACCCAGATGGGGCAGTTGGCCATCGTAGCAGTGCAGTTACAGAGTCTACAAAGAAGTGAAAATAAACAGTGAACATAGAAGCATACGTGCAACATAAAGAAGCTTGATATGGAATCCAATTCAGACAATACCTGAATTCTTTCTGGAAAGAGGAATGGCTAGAGGAATTAGCCCTTGCTTGGCACCAGGTGAAATTACTTGCTCACCTATCACAAGGTATTGAGCAGTGCTTAAGGTTCACAGTGACTATCAGTGATGGTACTAATAAAAACAAACGATCAACTCTCCACAATTGAAGATTATATCATCATTAAAAGAAAAACATAAGTCAAACATCCCCGTTAAGTCTGCCAAAGTAAGGAAAGACTCAAGTTTTCATCAAGTATACAAGGTCATCGTACGACACTTCCTTAATACTGAGTAAACAAGAGAAGCAGAGCATTACTACCCTAATTCGACACATCCTGACACTTTACGTGTAGTAGCTATAAGTTATATCCTACCAATTACATACATTGAAGAGGTAATAAAACTAATGTAGTGAACTTAACTCTAACATACATCGAAGAGGTAATGAAAGGTGCTTAATTCCCTTTTCCAAAATATAAGCATATCTCAGATTAATCGACAATTATTCACTCACCTCTCACCTGAAGGATTTTGAGAAGTTCATTCAAATGTTCCGGTGCTTGAGCCGCAGCTACATCTTTGATAAAGGTACCATGATCTGCTTTCCAAAAATCACAACATTCTCATTCCAATTACCCCACATATATAAATCAAGAGTTTAAGTTATATAGATGTCAGCATGAAAAATTTACTATTACACTATCAAGTAAAAGACAAGTTATATGCTACAACGGGTAAAGTTGACCTCACATTATATAAAATATCTATAGTGATAGCGTACATATAAATCAAGAGTTTAAGTTATAAACACTATCAGGTACCACGCAAGTTAACTGCTACAACAGGTAAATATGACTTGACAGTACATAACATATCTACGGTGGCCGATATATATAAATCAAGAGTTTAAGTTATATACACTGTCAGTTTAAAAAATTTATTACACTATCAGGTAGTAAAAAACAAGTTATGTGCTACAGGTAAAGCTGACCTGGCAGGACAAAAGATTATTTATACTGACAGACTGACAGTGTATATAATTTAAACTCGTACAGTACAATCACGAGAGCAACATACATTGCAGTTTATAGTACCTGGAGAAGAAGAAGAATAGCATCGGAAAATAGGACGGCAGCGGTCGAATAAAATGCCGGGAAATGCGACGGCGCGTGGACATCCAAGAGTCACTCCACCACCCACCTTCATTATCTTCCTGATATTTGCTCGAGTGTGTTAGATTTTGAGTGAAGTAGAACACTCTCACGGTGCGCTCACATTTTTGGCCTCCAGAAGAAATATCTTTACTTTTTAGCCCAAATAACCAGAAGTTACTAAAACATTCCTGGCAATCACCTCATCTCACTAGAAACTTTTGTAATATTTCGACAAATTTGCTAATGGGGGATACTTTTGTAAAACTTATCTTATGGGGTCAAAACTGTAACAACATCGACAAAGGTGTCTATATCGAGCAAAACCTTCAAGAATATTGGGGTAAGTGCACGAAAGGCCATTTTTGCCACTGGTCTTTGGGCACATGCCACTAATACCAAAATATTTAGTTTGTGACCACTTTCGCTTAAAAAATAGAACTTCAGTCCAGACCCCTGGATTGAAGTTCAATCCTTAAAGATAGAACTTCAGTCCAGGGCCATGTAAATTGAAGTACACTCCTTAAAGATAGAACTTCATTCCAGGGCCAGATTGACTGAATTTCAGTCCTTAAAGATAGAACTTCCGTCCAGGGCCATATTGACTGAAGTTCAGTCCTTAAAGATAGAACTTAAGTACATGGCCATATGAATTGAAGTTCAGTCTTTAAAGATAGAACTTCAGTCAGGGCCCTGCAGACAGAACTTCAGTCAATAATCAGAACTTAAGTCAATGCTTATTTAGTAAAGGTCCAAAAGTGATCTTTAGTGTAAGACCAAAGAAAATAGTGGTCTCAAATTAAATATCGGTATTAAAAGTGGCCGCTAGGCGAAATTTTTACAGAATATTGTGTGTATTGAAGTTTTTGCGCGGGATGGACAGTTCCAGCTCCACTGCTATAATTTTTATACCTGCAAGAAAAATCTAATGAAAATGATCTTTTTGGTGATAGTCAGATTTTTGTATTAATAGAGACCCAACGACCGTCATGTTGGAGATCGTCGGGTCATTGCTAATAGAAAATTTTGTTGATTGCCATAAAGGACTATTTTTGTAAGCTTTTCTCTCACGCATTCAAATCTCTCACGAGCTCCCGAAAGTTCATATTTTTGTAAATCTCCGCGTGGATTTGACTGGTTGGGTTTCAACTTTACTAGTGAATTCAAGTTAAAAAAATTAAGAGCTTTTCCTACACCCTCTATTATGAAAAAATAGAATAAAATAAATTTAATAATATTATTGATATTACAAAATATAACAATATTTTTAGATACAAGTTGTTAGAAACATCAAAAAAATAAAAAACCTAGTCACCTACTATCCCTCTTGTCGCATGTTGCACCCTCTGTCATCGCTGGTCTGCTGAAAGTGTAGAAATATTGCATAAACGGTTTAGAAACAATGTAGATACAAGCAGTAACAATGCAGCAAATAGTAAATGAATAGTGCAGAAAATGTGAAAGGAGTGCAGAAACGTAGAAACAATGCAGAAATAGTGCATAACGCATAAATATTGCAGAAACGCAGAAACATTGCAGTGCAAAAATAGTGTACAAATAATGTAGATATAAGAAGAAACACTAGAAAAAATGCAGATATATAGCAACATTGCAAAAACAGTGGAGAAATATTGAGATACAGATGAGATACAATAATATAAAAAGATGAAAAAAATAGATCTGGCCTAAAGGAGTTGAAGTTCATCACAAGTTTTTTTCTTTTTGGTCTAAAAATTAATTGAATTCAAACAAAAAATGTGAAGCTAAACTCAACCTCAAACTAAATTCAAAATTTTTGGTTTGAAATTGAGCAATAATAATAATAATAATAATACGTTTCAACTTTCAATTTCAAACCAAAGAGGTTAAAATTAGCTTATGGCTTGAACTTCAACACAACAGTTTGAAGATAGGCAAAGTGACCAACTTCTGCAGAGATATTTCCATAAGTGGATGAAACCGTAAGAACACAGGCAAAAGTGCCTCTTTTTGCCTTAATTCGAAAGTTCTAAAGGCCCAATCTAACTTCATAGTTGCACCAACTATCTAGAAGTCGGAGCAATGATAAGAGCTGGAGGCATTACTGACATTGAAAAACTTTATTTACTTCGGATATTTACACCAATTTAATAAATACACGTGGCTTTATGTACTTTCTTATGAGTAAATAGTACTCCCTCCGTCCCAATTTATGTGGCACCATTTGACCGGACATGGAGTTTAAGAAAATAGAGGTTGACCTTGTTATTAAGTATCAATTTTACCCTTGAAAAAGTAAGAGAGAGAAGATTTGAGTAATAAAAAAGTTGTTGGTAGGTTTAAAAGTATGTAGGGGACAACAAGGGTAAAATAGAGATGATGCATTAAATAGTTGTCAAATAAGAAAATGTGCCACTTATTTTGGGACAAACAAAAAAGGAAATGGTGCCACATATAAATTGGTACGGAGGGAGTATATGTAATCCATTAGTTCATACCTTATTGTTATGATAAATTAGTATAATTTGGTATGTAAAGGTCGGATGTGATATTTTTGCTGGCGTGACTATCCATACTGGATGTGAGTATATTTGTCAAGGTGCATGCTTCCATTATCTAATTCCATACATAACTTTTACCTGATAAACTATGACTATAAGGATACCTTGCCAACTAATGTACGTCTTCATACATTCAATTCAATATATGAGCAGAATCAATATTAGCCTCTTCCATCAGTGATTTCCAGTCGTGGAAGTTTTGAAATATTGGTTGACATCCGAGTGATGGTGAGCCTTCCTTATAGGCGGAGCCAGAATTTTATACAAAGGGTCAGATTTTCACACTTAAAATTTAATTATGTGACCTTAAGCTATTTTTGAACCATCTTTGCCGTTTTATTAGAATTTTTCACAATTTCAAGAGAGTTTAGAAGCTTATATATATAGTAATTTTTAACCTATTTACCGCGTAAATCTCCGCCCATGCCCTTCCTCCTCCTTTTTTTTCCCTTTTTCTTTTGTTTCTTGGTCAATGGAATCTATATCTCTTTTATTAAACCTCTTTATAGTGACATCATTTGTTTAAATATTTTTTTGACTACTATAGTGAAATAGTGTTATAAAAATATATAATATATAACATAACAAAAAAATAAATTGTTTTAAACAAAACTCGATTGTTGTAGTAAAATGCGAGTAATATATAGTAGTGGTGGAGGTATTCAGCTGGTTTACGTAAATTATTGATATATGTGTCACCTCAAAAGCTCATGCATGATTCCAAAATAAGTCAGCCAATTTATTGGTATACCACATCATAAAAAGTTGCTCTCAATAGGAGCATTATTAAAGTTCATCAAAGCACGTATCTTGTAAGTCCTCGTACGTTCGAAATTCGGCGGGGTTTTATCACATTTCGCAAAATTACTGGTTAGTATTTCAACTCGAGAAGCAAAGTAACTTTGAGGGGACATGCAAACCCTTGCTGTGGTTGTCTTTTGGCTAAGCTATCGCACCGGTACCTAGTCAACCTCGTTGTCGTGAAATGGATAATGATAGTGCATTCATATTAAATGGGCAAAAGGATCCGATGCACAAAACATCCTACGTTCACATAGAATTCGAAAAATACTCCACTTTAAGAGGTGTGTTGTACGCAGTCCAACCTGATGCAAGTATGGTGACTATTTCCAATGCTTGAACTCGTGATCTAGTTACTCATAAGACATAACGATATATATTTATGGTTTGAAGTTGGTCAATAAAAACATTACCGTTTTATCTATATAATGATACTTTTAATTTAGATATGAAATTAATGATATTGAAGTTATTATGTGAAAGTTGTTGCGTATCCTTTTGGTCAGGAAAGTAAACTTAAGTATAACTCTTCAATCGAGATCATCAGATCAATCTCCCGAGTAAAACGCTTCTTGTGTGCAAATAGAATTCATAACTTTTTCACTACTTAGGTAGAATACCGAACTTACCAGTCAATTACTTTATTAATAAAATCGCAGATGGTAAACTTGGGACATTAATTAGCTAATTAGCTTTATCTTTACCAAGGAAAAAGAAGATTTAAAGGTTACCATTTGAATCACGAATTAATTTTGTTTTCTTTTTTTCCTTTCTTTTATTACTTAGACAGTTCTTTTGAATGAATTATTACATATAGACATACTCAGCCGTGTTTCTTTACTTAGCTTTTTAATCTGTTTATAGAAAGATGTCCAGATAACATCTTTCTATACTTACTAAATTTGTAATCTTAACATTATCTTTTACTCTTAATGACTGCATATTTAACGTCACAAAATTCAAATGATACATGCACATGGTATGATTTAAAATCACAAAATTCAACAATTTTATTTGTATTATTACATAATATGACTACTAACACATGAAATGAAACGAATGACGCACTTTAATTTCTATCTGGTCATGTGTTAGGTTTATGTAGATCCCGTGTCATTCGTGCTTTGTAATGTATGTTGGACAGGACATGGCTTTCACTGTGGAGTGGTCCTTTAAAAAACTTCACTAAAAACAAGTAGTCGCTTCTCAAATGTTTTGTCAATTTAATTTCAGTATATATGTAGTTCTCTAATCTTCTTCTTGTCTCTATCATGTATGCCAAGGTACTAAAGCAATGTACTTGCTTGCTTTCTCGTTGCTTATTGCACTTACTTCAATGATCTCGGACGAGTAAATCTATTATAGAATTCTAACAAACGTGTCAAATATAGCATATCAAAATAATACTCTCTCTGTCCCACTTTGTTTGTCATACTTTCCTTATTAATTTGTCCCAAAAAAATTGTCATACTTCTAAATTTGGTAATAATTCAACTCTAAACTTACTTTTGACTCATTTATAGCCACACAAATATCCATAGCTTATTTTAGACCACAAATTTCAAAAGTCTTCTTTACTTTATTAAACTTTGTGTCATAGTAGTAGAATATTTTACGTAAATAAATAGGCCGAGTATAAAAATATTCGTTGTCTCTTTGTCATTATTTTCGTCGGCATATTTAATAAATTTCAAAAAGTTGTAATTAAGGGCAAATAACCACATAATTTCATATAGGGAGAGAGGAATTAAAATCCACTCCTCTACAGCAAAATGTTGTCCCCTTCTTTTCCTTAAAGAATGGAGGAATTCTTCGGTTTAATTTTTTTTTTTTTTAGAAAAATATGAGAACTCACCCTGTTGCCTATCTCAATGCAAATTTACTCCTATTTTTATGCTTTATATATTATTAAAATAAAAGCATGAAATCTGTTACAAATAATAAAAATGGACAATCTTATTTATTTCCTTAAATTTATTACACTTAGGAGAAGGTAAATAAAGGAAAATGGGAAGGGAATTACAAGATGGTAAATCAAATCATCAATAATAAGGTAACATATATACTAACACTTTTGAACTAGTCAAAAGTAGTTCTTGCTCATTTGGCAACCATTTAACCATCTCCATAAAAATAATTCTTCATAGGGTAACAGCATCCATGAATATTTTATCTTCTTCCATAGCATACAAAGTTTCAGGTGTCAAACAAGCTTCAATATCAATACTTCCTTCTTCAACCCCACAAAATATTGTCATTTTGCCATCATGTTTATTGCCAGCACCACTTCGCACAGCAACTGGTCTCCCCCATCCAAAGTCATTACCGTACACATCGAAACGCGGCGAACTGCTAGCTATCAAGCTATTAGAAACCACCTCACTCTTTTTCACTATCTTTGGATTTTTCACCCAACTTTGGTAAAATTTCATAATCTCTTCATGAGTTTGCATGCCTACCACCTTGTTCATTTGCAAAGCCGCCCAACCTGAATTAGAAGCGGATTAAAAATTTCATTTTTTTTAGATAACTTTTCGAAAATATAAGTTCAAAACATAAGGATCTTTGTGACTATATTATGGTCTAAGTAAAAAAATGAATTTAAGTGTTACTGCCCATAGGTACCCTCAAACCTCTATAGAAGACATTATCTATAACAATATTTTATTATAGCAATCAAGTTTTCTTTGGATTCAATTTTTCCTATTATATTAGTACGTGTTCTCTATAATACTATCTTTTTATATCAGCCAAAAATTAATTCAGATAAATAACGTCATTATAGAAATACAGTTTGACTGTATAAAAAGTACTCCAATTTACAAATAAGGATACACAATTACATATATACTCTTGAGAAGCTTTAACTAGTTACTTAAAAATGATAATTAACCTATCGCTTAAATTCAGTGATAACATGAGAAAAGAATCATCATATTGCAAGTGCATATAACTTATCTTTGCCACGTACCTGAATCATTCTCTAGCAACTCCTTGGCTGTATTCGTCAGGTTCACAAAATGGACTGCATTCCCAAAATAGCCTTCAGGTAAAGGTGGCTGAAGTCTAGGCCTAGCACCAATAAGTAATTTGAAACTAAATTTTTCCCCAGCATTCCTATATTTATCACTACGGCAACGGATAACAGCTTGCCATAGATGAGCCAAAACGGCTTGTAAAGAAGAGATAAAAATCTTTTGGTTATTTCCAAATTTAGAGTTTGCTTTGGCTTTAAGTTGAGCTATTTTCTCTTTGCTAAAATGGAAAACTCTTTCTTCTAGCAAAGGCAGATTGAATTCATCATATAGATGTTTTTCAGATAAAGGAACATGAATTGGACAAGAAGTAAATTCAGGAAACCAACGTTCAAGGACTGGAGGTTTATTCACTATAAGAATAGAATTTTTAGTGCGAGATATTTCGGACCAAGAATTGAAGAAATGCCAAAATGAAGTCCCATCTGCAACACAATGATTGATAGTACATCCAATGAAAAATCCATCCACTAGCTCAGTTACTTGCACAGCCAACAAAGGTTTAGAAACCCCTGTTCAGATATAATTATACAGTTAATTATTTTTGATAAACAATATTCAAAAAAACTTTTTCTTAGTTTAAGCGTTTTAAATGAAATAAATCGACAACTCAACACGATATCATATATCATTTCAAGTGACACTACTACCAACGAAACCAAATAATGTTGAGGCATCTGCACAAATAGACTTCTTATATGCCACTCTTTAAATTATGTCTCTCATTAGCCCAGTGAGCTGAATTTGACTGGAAAAAATTCGCCAAAGTACTTTTAAAATTAAAATGAAATTTTGCTGAACCACTTCGTTTGTCACCTTATCTTCGTAGAAAAATTGCTCATTCGACTTATTCGTAGCACCACCTTTTCACTAAAGGATTACTTGAACCTCTTTCCATTATTAAAGAGTGGGTTTGAATTAGAAAAGGTCACATGGTGCATATAATCCAGAAATTATTTAAACGTATTTGTTCCATTAAAAAAAAAAAAAGAATTAGGCTCACACGTGCGGAATCGCATTAAAAAAATATAATACTATATCTAATAGTTTGAGCTTCCGAACGAGACAATGGTTCACACATCTTAACTATACCTTCATAGTTGCGAACTCCATTCAGTGGAAAGAAAGATTTGACAATCTTTGGCACGTAAGTTGGCTCCAAGATATCAGCCACAGTCAAGCCAGGTGCAGTAGCATTACTGAATTCAGCTCCTTCATTGTTGCAATCAATAAAGAAAGATAAAGTGTTGTCACTGTTTTTACTAGCAGCAAGTCGGCCTGCAAGTTGAGGAAAAAAATTTAGAGTATCAGAGAGTGAAGTTTTTAGGCTATTAGTAATAATATTTAGGCTTTCTAACTCTCCATGTTTTTGAGGATTTGGTTTGTGGAAAAGTAGTCCTTTTTGGATAGGATCAACTGTTAGGAGTTGTAGATCCCATGGAGTTAAATGAATTTTTTTGGTAGAAGAGTTTTTGTCTATGGCTTTCCCTGATGACCTAATTACACATGTAGATATCACTTGAAGTTTCGTCATATCTTGACAATAGTTGAAGAAACAAAACGGGAGAGAACTGACTTATATAGCCCATGACCTCCCTCGAAAATGACAATGGCCTAACATTTTCATACATCAAGTTTGATACAATAACCTGAAAAATAAGATAATTAAAAACTTCCTTATCGATATTTATATTGTAATTAAGTGTGTGATAGCGTAAATTCAATATATAATAGCTTTCTTTTCGATTTTAATTTTTTTTTACTACGGAAGTTTTTATTCTATAAAAACCGAAGTGATTAATCTATACAATAGATGCGCTAGTAACATACATTGAAGGGAATTAGGGTGAAAAGGAAATAGGTTATACATGTGCTTCTTGAATATTTCATGGGACAAGGGTAATTGCTTACACCAAGTTAGCGACAATAATTTCATGGTTTTTGGACATGATCTGCAAATAAATTAAGATGAAAAGGCTCTATTTATAGCACTCTTATTTTTCATTTTAAATCCTGTTGTTTATTAAGTTAATAAAAGACATATTTTTATATTTAAATAAATTAAACTTTAAGCCTCAAATTTTATCTTTAATGATAACTTTTTATAGTCATAAATATTATGATATATTTAAGACAAATAATTCCAAAAATTTTATATTCACACAAATATTATGTTAAAAACTACAATTCTAAAAAATCTTCATTTTTTTTAAATTACTTGTCTGATATTTAAACTGTATCATATCAGTAGCTCCTAAAATGAAGTACTCCTACTATATAATACTGCTCGAGGGTGAGTCTTTCATAGCAACTCCACGTTCCAATTCCCAAAATACTTCACCAAGAAGGAAGATCATGAAGTTGTCAATTTCTATGGAAGAGGTGGTCGAATAATCAAACAAGGTGGTCACGAGTACGTATTAAAGGGCGCGACCAGCTCAAATAAGCTTAAGTATGTGGCAGTTCATTCGGCAATATGTAGCAACGATTGCATCAACATATTATATATATCAAATCAACAAATTAAATATATATAGTATATACTCGAATATATATACTCTCAATTTAATCTTTGACCGCAAATATTAAATTATATAATTTGGTTTAAATATTAAGTGCAGAATAACTTGCAATGACTTAGCTGTAGGAGCCTAGCTACTGTGCGAAGTGGCCAACGAACAGTATGCGTGGCAAAATAGTATTATAGTTTTTCTTTTGGATTTTTCTCTTCTGGGAGCTATGTCGTTGCACCGATATAAATTAAATACATTAAGCAAATTTGGAGGAAAAGAAAATCAAGACATATTATGTGAAATAATTGTTACCAGGCTGCACCAAATCTTGCCAGATAGAACCCATCAGTATTTAGGTGGTACACAATGAAGCAACTTTTTATGAAAGAAACGAATGGACGAACTTGTTAACACATCATCTCCTACCAAAATTAATCCAGGTTTAGCCAGCCAAAGTAATTTGTTTCAAGATAAGTATCACTTGTATTAAATATTTTGTATAGCTTGTATTAATTAATTATCTTTTTTATATTTACCCCATAAATGATCTAAGAAAGATAAAGAGTAATTTAACTTTGACGATATTTATTTTGTCCTAATTAATCTCCCATATAAATCAGCCTTCAAACTTGTTGATCATTAATAGACGTTAAATTCAGGTCTGATTTCGAAGATCTACCACCATGAAGGAAAATAAAGTTGTCAACTTGTATACAAAGAAGACCAGATGGTTTGTTTGGCTAGTTTTGTCAAAGCTACTCCATACGTAAAGTATTTCTTTTACTAAAAACAGAAAAAGCTGACCACATGATTCGCAAATATAATTGCGAGTAGGCAAGCTATTATTTCATCATTGGGATAAAAGAGAGTTGTTCTTTGTTGTAAACGGGATTTTACCTTTAGACACACAAAAAAAAAAAAAAAAAAAAAAAAAAACTTTTAGATGTATATAATTTCACAAAGCAGATGAATGAGTTAATTTTTAAAGTAAAAGTAGGGAGAATCCATTCAAACACGTTTAAGATATGCGGCTTACAAGTCGCTTTAAAGTTTAAACTCCATGATTGAATTTACATTATTTACGTGGAATTGGGATATTGTGCCCATCTACTCATTGACTCCACACCGACAAATTAGCAATAAATATAATTTTCACGTTTCCTGCAATTCCAGATCTTTGAAATAGATTCTGCTCATGTTTGTTGTCGACATAATGTAATTGACAAATAAACATGCCACTATGAAATTTGATTTTTAAGGCCTTAAAGTAATATAGCTGAAATAATTTTCTGATCTCTTGCATGCCACTAAATACACGCGGCTACCAGTTGATGCAATACTATATGTCAATCAGCCGGGTTAAGTGCACGAAAGATCACTTTTGCCACTGGTCTTTGGGCACAGACCACTAATATCAAAATATTTAGTTTGTGGCCATTTTCGCTTAAAAGATAGAACTTCAGTCTAGGGTCCGGATTGAAGTTCAGTCCTTAAAGTAGAACTTCAGTCCAGGACCATATGGATTGAAGTTCACTCCTTAAAGATAGAACTTCAGTCCAGGGCCATGTTGACTGAATTTCAGTCCTTAAAGATAGAACTTCAGTCCAGAGCCATATGGATTGAATTTCAGTCCTTAAAGATAGAACTTCAGTCCAGTGCCATATTGACTGAAGTTCAGTCCTTAGAGATGAAACTTAAGTCCAGGACCATATTGACTGAAGTTCAGTCTTTAAAGATAGAACTTCAGTCCAGGGTCCTATGGACAGAACTTCAGTCAATGATCAGAACTTCAGTCAATGCTTATTTAGTAAAGGCCCAAAAATGGCCTCTAGTGTAAGACCAAAGAAAATAATGGCCTCAAACTAAATACCGGTATTAAAAATGGCCGCTGGGCGAATTTTTACCCATCAACTCTATCGCCATAATGGGCCATATTTGCATTTACTACCCGAATCGAGAAATTTTATTTAGTGCATGTCATACTTGTGTGAGACATGTATTTACTTGACAAATGGATTTATTTTAGGTCCCATTTTTCAAGTAATCAAAGCTCAATTTAGTAAAAATTATATCTCCTCTACCAACCCCCCCCCCCCCCCCCCCCTCTTTTCCTCAATTAAAGTCTTCCTCATTTTCTTTCATAGTTTACTGGTTCCTCTTCAATTCAATACTTTTTCTAGGATTGCAGCAAACGATCCATAGAGACTTATGGTCAACTATTATAACTAAACCAAGCAGATATAAATTATCTAAACAAGAAGGTTTCATGAGTTGCCGAGAATTATTCTAGATTAAAATTAATTAATAAAACTAAGAAAATAATTAACAAGTAAAGTACGAACTGGTTTAGATTCATAGATGGATAATAATCTAGAATTAGCTCAATCGTGTTAGGATAATACAACCAGGCATGGCTTCATCACCTTAACCTCAAACTCTATACTTATGCAGTCACATTCATCCATATCTTTGGATAACAATAATACAATATCCTTGTTCGGAAGCAGAATCTTTGTATTTTAAAAAAGGAGTGGCGAATCTATATATAAAATAAACCTCTCTCTCAGCTTTTCTATGTGTATTCATCACTATTACTTTATCATAGTTTTTGTTTTTGAATATACATAAGAAAATGATAAACAAATAGCTAGTACTTCGAAGAAGTTTTGCACAAGTAAACTTATATCAGTATCAAGGTGTGCTATAATCAATTTATTATTAGAAGGATGGTCCTCTTCATTTGAATTCTTTTCTTTCTTAAAATTTAATATCGCTAACTATACAATAACAATTGTGATTCACTATATATTATGAGTTTTTAATTTATGCACTAATTAGTAATGTAAAAAATAGTAATACACTCTTGTAACAACTAAATTCGCGTCAAGAAAATAAATATCGAGACAGGATAATATTGCAACAATATATTTTATTTATCAAAATATGAGTGTTACAATCTTTATGCTTCCTCTGATTCGTCTTTTCAAAATAATAACTTCAAGGACTTTTGAGCTTGATCTTGAAGTTTAGATTTGGATTTGGATTTGAATTTGGATTTGATCTTGACTTGTTGAGTTCAAGGGCTTTGGAGCTTTGTCTTGAACTTGTACTTGGATTCAAGGGCTTGAAGCTTGATCTTGAATCTTCGTCTTGATCTCTAGAACTTGTAGAGAATATTTGAGTGCTTGCAGCTTTTGTAGAAATCTCTTGCTTTGATCCACGAGCTCTTTCTTGCTTCTTGTTATGGATTCTTGCTTCTGATTTCCTCCTTTCTCAAATGAGAGATTTGACCCCTTTATATAGATATGGGGTGGAGTAGCCACCAAGAAACCCTGACGGGCCTTGGCTCGTGGACCGGCCAATCAGATTTAAGCAGTGACAAGACCGTATTTGATTGGCCATAACATGTCACACGTACACATGACATATTTTTATTGGCCTTGGGGTTTGACTTGGATTGCCACATCATTTGACGTGTGGCATGATCCAATTGGCTATTGTATTGACTTGGCGCCACGTCACTTGCCACGTGGCACATTTTGGGCCTCTAGGAAAGCTTATATCCATTGGGCCTTAGGCTAATTTGGGCTAGCCTTTCAAGATTGGACTTTTATTATATTTAAATAATTAGCCCAATTATATTAGCCCATAATACTTATTTGGACCAATATGTCGTAAAAATTTAGTGTAGGGGCCTGTTTGGCGCGCGTTAATTGATTTGTAGCCGTCAAAAACAAATTCGCTGAGAAATAGCCACCTCCGGACAAATCCCAGTATAAATACTGGGACTTTGAACAAAACTTGTTCAAGGCCCCAGTATTTGTACTGGGGAAGCTTCAGTAAACTAACCCCAGTATAAATACTGGGGCTTTGAACAAGTTTTGTTCAAGGCCCCAGCATTTTGTTATGGGACTATGTATAAAACTTCAGTCCCATAACAAAATGCTGGGGCTGTGAACAAAACTTGTTCAAAGCCCCAGCATTATTATGGGACTGAAGCTTTATATATAAAGTCTCATAACCCATAACAAAATGCTGGGGCTGTGAACAAAACTTGTTCAAAGCCCCATCATTTTGTTATGGGACTCAGCTTTATATATAAAGTCTCATAACAAAATACTTGGGCTTTGAACAAGTTTTATTCAAAGCCCCAGATTTTTGTTATGGGGCTAGTCTGGGGTGTTTTTCCAACGCTAATGGAGCTTAAGTGTGCGCGCGAATTTTTGGCTATTCTTCAATGAATTTTGAAACGGTGGATAGTCCCCATTGAGCGCGTCCAAAAATGGCTAGTGATCAAAATTTCCCCAATATGTCTTGAATTTAATACATAGCCATATTATTTCATGGATTTAAATCCAACAAAATTTACTTGTCTACAAATGCCCCCCACTTCAAGGCTTGTCGGAGTTTAATTTGTTTGCACCCGAAGACTAGACTTGAAGTAATTTTTTTTTGTCATACGATCATTCCCAATTTAGTAGCTTAGAAAGTGAATATATCATAAGCGAGTCATGATTAAAGTGGGTATCATCCGGTTAACAGCCCATAAAAGTCGCTACTTTTTCATTATACCAAAAGTGGCTACCTTCCAGTTATTAGCAAACAAAAAGGCTATCAAACAATAAAGTATCAAAAAGTGGCAACCATTCAGTTAACAGTAATAAAAGTGGCTGTTGGTCCAAATTTACCCAAAGTTCCACCACCTGAAGCTTTTTTCTTTTCTATTTTCTTTTTCTTTTTCTTTTCCTATATTTCCACTGCATGTGGTCTTCCTATTCCAATTTGGTTACAGTTCCTACTTCTTTTTGGACTCCAACAACGACCTTCAAGTTTGTATCAAATTAGAATTTTTTCACATCATTAGTCATCTATAAATAGAGGCCTGAGATCCTTATTTGTTTAATTCGCTTGAAGGCAGCACCTAGGTATATCTTTTGCAGAGGCAAGTATTTTTTTATTCTTTTATGCTCCTTTTTGTTATATGAGAAATACTCTATACAAATTAACACTTTCTTGAAAACCCCCTTTTTTTTCTTTTCTTTTTTTCTCGCACCTATTTTCCGTAACTTGCACCCTTCTTTTTTTTTTGTAACTTTATTTATTCATTCTTCCTTTTTGTTTCCAGCAGGTAAAAGAGGACTTCTGTATCTTGAATTTTCTTCTTCTCTTGTCAGGTAAAGCTACTTTCTCCCTTTTGTAATTTTGTTTTTACTTCTTCTTTGCTCTTCTTTTTCTTTTATGTAGGCCAAAAGATGATTCTAAAGAAGTCAACTCTTACTTTAACGAGGACAGACTTATTTGGGAGCGATACTCATGGGAACATCAAGTTTAAGGTGATTGGGGCGGCAACGCACTCCCACTTTAACGACGACAATCCCATGGAAGACTTATTTGGAGCGATACTCGTGGGAAAGTCAAGTTTAAGGTGATTGGGGCGGCAACGCACTTCCACTTTAACGACGACAATCCCATGGAAGACTTATTTGGAGCGATACTCATGGGAAAGTCAAGTTTAAGGTGATTGGGGTGGCAACGCACTCCCACTTTAACGACGACAATCTCATAGAAGACTTATTTGGAGCGATACTCGTGGGAAAGTCAAGTTTAAGGTGATTGGGGTGGCCACGCACTCCCACTTTAACGACGACAATCCTATGGAAGAAGCCATTTGGAAGAGCAACTTGAAGACCGGCGAATATGAAAACCCCATCCCAAGACTCGATAAACTCGAATGCTCTTTAAATTAAGTACTTCAACTTTGAAGACTTTCCGTACCTGAATGACACCGACTTGAAGACCGATGGACTCGAAGACTTCAGCCTGTAGACTTGTCAAACTTGGAAGAGTCAAAGACCTTAACTTGAAAAATTGTCAAATTTGAAGATCCCATTTGAAGACTTGGCAAACTTGAAGACTTGACATATATTTGAAGACATCAGCTTGAAGACTTGGAGAATTTGGAGACTCCAACTTGAACACTTTGCGAAATTGAATAATCCAGCTTGAAGACTTGGAGAATTTGGAGACTCCAGCTTGAACACTTGGCGAATATGAAGATTCCAAATTGAAGACTTGGAAAATTAGAAGTTTGTAGACTCCAACTCGAAGACACAAACTTGGAGACTCTAACTTGAACACTTGATAAATTTGAAGACTCTAACTAGAAGACTTGCAAATTTAAAGACTTGCAAATTTGAAGACTCTAACTTGAAGACTTGGTAGATTTAGAGACTCCAGCTTCGAGGAAGATTCCACTTGAAGACTTGACCAATTCCAACTTGAAAACTTGGCGAATATGAAGATTCCAGCTTAAAGACTTGGAAGACTTGCGAATTTGAAGGCTCAAACTTGAAGACTACAAACTCCAACTCGAAGACTTGGAAAATTTGAAGATCCCAGCCTGAAGACTTTGGCGAATTTGAAGGCTCACACTTGAAAACTTGACGAATTCGAAGACTCCAAGATGAAGACTTGCTAGCCTGAAGACTTTGGCAAATTTGAAGGCTCAAGTTGAGTCTTTCAAGTTTTCCAAGAATAGTAATACTTAGAATTTGAAACACCCTGCAGGTAATCACGTTTTCTCTCTAGGTTGCAAGCTTTAACAATTTAAACTTGATCTATAAATAACAATGTGAAACTTGACAAAGAAAAGAACTTTTCTTCTCTTTGGGCGACTGGACTTAGAATTTGAGCTCTAAGCTGCCTACGTACCTTAGTGAAGAGGATCAAGTCATTACGTAGTTCATAATAAAAGAAGTGTATTTTTTTTTCTTGTCGTAACTTTTGCCTAGGCCGCCTCTTTCGAGATTTTCAACCTAGCGGAAATTTTTTTTTTAGGCCGTGCATAGTTTAGACTCTTGTGGGCCAGGAGTTTCATGCAGTTTATGCTCATGCATCAAAGGAGCGTGGCGATTTGCAGTTTAAGCTCGTGCGTCTAGGAGCGTTTCAACTTGCAGTTTAGACTCGTGCGTCGAGGAGCGTATGAACTTTTTTTTTCTTGTCCTAACTTTTGCCTAGGCCGCCTCTTTCGAGGTTTTCAACCTAGCGGACATTTATTTTTTTAGGCCGTGCACAGTTTAGACTTTTGCGGGCCAGGAGTTTTATGCAGTTTATACTCGTGCATCAAAGGAGCGTGGCGATTTGCAGTTTAAGCTCGTGCGTCTAGGAGCGTTTCAACTTGCAGTTTAGGCTCGTGCGTCGAGGAGCGTATGAACTTTTTTTTTCTTGTCCTAACTTTTGCGTAGGCCGCCTCTTTCGAGGTTTTCAACCTAGCGGACATTTTTTTTTAGGCCGTGCACAGTTTAGACTCTTGCGGGCCAGGAGTTTTATGCAGTTTATACTCGTGCATCAAAGGAGCGTGACGATTTGCAGTTTAAGCTTGTGCTTCTAGGAGCGTATGAACTTGCAGTTTAGGCTCGTGCGTCGAGGAGCGTGTCAACTTGCAGTTTAGGCTCGTGCGTCGAGGAGCGTATGAACTTGCAGTTTAGGCTCGTGCGTCGAGGAGCGTGTCAACTTGCAGTTTTAGGCTCGTGCGTCGAGGAGCATGTCAACTTGCATTTTAGGCTCGTGCGTCGAGGAGCATGTTAACTTGCAGTTTAGGCTCGTGCGTTGAGGAGCATGTCAACTTGCAGTTTAGGCTCGTGCGTCGAGGAGCATGTCAACTTCAAGGATAGTACTTCTTCAAGAATTTCCCGTTAATGGGACCGAGTCTTTTTCCTTCAGCATCAATAAGCTTATAAGCACCACTTGAATAGACTTCTTGCACAACATACGGTCCGTCCCATTTTGCAGTGAACTTGCCCCCAGATTTATGGGAAGTGATGATGGGTCTTCTTACTGCAAGGACTTGATCACCAACCTGGAAAGATCTTGGGCGAACCTTTTTATTGAAAGCACGAGATAGACGAGCTTGATAACATTCAAGGCTTTGCTGAGCTTCGAGTCTTTTCTCATCGAGAGTCTCCAACTCTTCAAGGCGTAAGCGAGCATTTTCTTCATCAGTGAGCCCTTCTTGGAGAGCAAGTCTCAAGGATGGTATTTGACGCTCCAGCGGCAACACGGCTTCAACTCCATAAACAAGCGAGTAAGGAGTTGCTTGCGTTGGTGTGCGGTGAGTTGTCCTATACGCCCATAAAGCTTCTTCCATCCTTTCATGCCAATCTCGCTTGGATTTGGAAACAACCTTATTAAGCAAATTGCACAAAGTCTTGTTGAATGCTTCGGCTAGGCCATTGGCGGCAGCATTGTACATGGAAGATTTGCGCTGCTTGAAGCCAAAGAGATCACATATTTTATTCATCAGTCTATTATCGAATGGCTTGCCGTTATCCGTTATTATAAAACGAGGGATACCAAAGCGGTAAATAATGTTAACTCGGATGAAGTTTGCAACCTTCTCCTTCTTTACTTCCTTGAGAGTGATGGCTTCTGCCCATTTTGAGAAGTAATCAGTTGCAGCTAATATGAACATGTGTCCTTCCGAAAAATTCGGCAATGGTCCAACAATGTCTAACCCCAAGCATCAAATGGCCAAGATGCGACCGTTGGGTGCAACACTTCAGGTGGTTGATGTATGAAGTTTGCATGGAGCTGACAAGCTTTGCATCTCCGAGCATAGTCCAAGCAATCCTTCACCATTGTTGGCCAATAGTACCCCATCCTTTTTATATGGAAGTGAAGCTTCGACCCAGACTGATGTGATCTACATACCCTGGAGTGTGCTTCTTCCAGAGCTTGAAGTGTTTCATCATCTCCTAGACATCGCAAAAGTACTCCCTCGAATGATCTTCTATATAGAGTGTCCTTGTAGTAAAGGAAACGGGGTGCTCTACGACGGATTTCGGCTCTCCTTCTCGGATTTTCTGGAAGGGTTCCGTGATTGAGGTAATCAATTATAGGTTTCCGCCACTCTTCCTTCTCAGCCTCGGAAACAGCAACAAGACGCTGAAGTTCATTTTCACCATCCATGCCTTCATCAAATGGTGGTACTACCCATTTTTGGCAGATAGTAACTTGTGTCTGTTCAGGCAAGGTAAGTGTTGACGCCAAAGCCGCTAAGGCATCAGCTTTATTATTTTCCTTCCTCGGCACATGCTGGAGAGTTACATCCCCAAGCCATCCTATTAGCTTCTGTGCATAATTGTGATAGTGTTGTAACTCTGGTTTCCTTACCTCATAACTACCTAGAAGCTGATTGATTACCAATTTAGAGTCTCCATATACTTGCAACTATAACTGCTTCATGTCGACGGCCATTTCGAGACCAAGTATGAGTGCTTGATACTCTGCGACGTTATTAGAGCAACGTTGCATTAACGTGAAAGAATATGGGAGAACCTCTCCTTCGGAAGTTACAAAAACCACACCAGCCCCAGCTCCATCACGACGTGCAGCACCGTCGAAGTACATCTTCCACGATGGTTGAACTTCAACGACCATTGCATCTTCATCAGGTAATTCATCAGTGAGCTCCCAATCATCAGGTATTGGATGGTCTGCCAAGAAGTCTGCTAATGCTTGTCCTTTCACCGCTTTCTGAGGGACGTACACAATCTCAAATTGTTGAAACTGGAGGTACCATCTCGCCAAACGATCACTAAGGACTGGTTTCGACATCACAAATTTTATAGGATTTGCTTTGGAAATGAGTCGGACGACGTGGGCTTGAAAATAGTGCTTCAACTTTTGAATGGAGAAGACTAGCGCCAAACACAACTTTTCGATTGGCAAGTACTTCAACTCATTTGGTGTCATCATCCTACTTAAATAGTAAAGAGAATTTTCTTTCCCTTCACTATTCTCTTGAGCCAAAAACGCCCCAACAGACCTTTCTTGCGCTGCGATATATAGTACCAACGGCTTTCCAGGTATATGTGCAGCTAAAACTGGAGGTTTCATCAGGTACGACTTGATGCTCTCGAATGCGTTGCTGCAAGCTTGGTCCCATTCGAAAGGGACACCTTTCTTCATAAGACGACTGAATGGTTGACGTCTTCCGGCCAGATTTGAAATGAATCTCCTAAGATACGCCAACTTTCCTTGTAGACTCTTTAGTTCATGAATATATCTAGGCTCAGGCATCTTCAAAATCGCATCGACTTTAGCGAGATCAATTTCAATCCCTCGGTGTCGAACAATGAAACCAAGGAATTTACCAGAAGTAAATCCGAATGCGCACTTTAAAGGATTCATCCGAAGTTGGTATCTTCGCAACAATTCAAACACCGTTCTCAAGTCCTGTAGGTGATCCTTCTTGTTTCTTAATTTCACCACCAAGTCATCAACATAGCACTCGACACTTTTGTGAAGCATGTTGTCAAAGATATTTTGCACAGCTCTTTGATAGGTAGCTCCAGCATTCTTCAGGCCAAATGGCATCACCTTGTAGCAGTAAATTCCTTTAGGAGTTCGAAACGCTGTGAGTTCTTCATCCTTAGGAGACATACGAATCTGGTTATAGCCAGATGAGCCATCCATAAAGGACATTGCCTCATATCCAGTAGTGGCATCAATCATGAGTTCTGGAATGGGGAGTGGAAATTCATCTTTGGGACATGCATTGTTGATATCTCTAAAATCAACACAAACTCGAATTTGGCCATTTTTCTTCCTTACAGGGACTATACTTGAAATCCAAGTAGGATACTTGACTTCCCGAATAAAACCAGCCTCAATAAGCTTGTTGACTTCATTCTCGATCAAGGGTACCAGCTCTGACCTGAAGCGGCGTTGGCTTTGCTTAACATGACGAGCACCATTTCTAATCGCCAGATGATGGACCGCTACTTTGGGGTCTAAACTAGGCATCTCTTTGTAGCTCCAAGCAAAGACATCTCTATACTCTTTCAGAAGCTCTACATAAGCACTTTCTTCATCCTTCATCAGCAAATCACTTATATATGTGAGTCTTGGTTCTTCATCTGTGCCGAGGTTGATTTCTTTCAATGCGTCAACTGTCGCCTTCACTCCTTCTTCAAGCTCAGCTGGAGCATCTTTAGCATCTTCATCTTCCTGCAGATCTCCGTTGTTGCAAGATATGTGATGACACCAAGAAATATCCTCCGACTCATTCTTGACATTATTTGGATATGAAGCATTCTGCTCTTCTTCTGCAACGACGTAATATGAAGATCCTACACTTTCTTCATCTTCCTCACGCTCCTTTGTGTGGACTATAGTGTGAGTCTTTGCCTTTAACACTTCTCCACATGAAACTACTAGTTTTGCTTGACGCTTCATCCTTAAAGGGATCAGACTTTGGCAATCTCTCGAAAGTTTTGGGTCGTTAGGAGAAATGGTTATCTTCGCCTTTATCACCCTTTTGGAGCTTGTTCCTCTTCTTCGATGGTCCCAATCTATCAAAGACAGAGGTTCTTGCAGTTGGTTCTTCGAGCCGATCAAAGACAGACTTTCTTTTGTTCGAAGGAACGGACTCATCCTCAGCACCGACATAATCGATGCTTGCCCTCTTTATAGAGATGCGAACTGGTGGAGGTTTTTCGAAACCCAAGCCTTCACGTGATTTCTTCATTGATCCTTCTGGTAGGAGCTTCCCTAACTTAGATGGTTCGTTGGGATCATACCCAGCCTTTGCAAATAGTTTATAAGCATTCGGATCAAAACCCTCTTTTGTGTGCTTTGTGGGGAGTGAACTATTCTCCGGCGGATTTCGGGCCACAAAATTTTCAAGAAAATTTGAGGATAACTTCAAGGCATCAAGCCGCTTGATAGGAAGGGTTAATCCATTCACCACGTCACTTTGTAGGTCGGATAATTGGTCTTTCTTCTCCTTCAATTTTGGGACGTAGCGGAGCGTAGATCCTGTCTTCTTTCCTGAAGGTGCAAAATATTGCTTATGTGGTTTCCTTTGAATAGAGTGGCTTCTATCTTCATCCTCTACAACGTTTGCTTTTCCAGCTGCAATCTCAACCTTCTTTATTGCAATCTTAGGATCCGATGTCTTGGCGATGTTATCAACTCTGACTTCATTCACGATATTCTTCAAGTAAAATTTAGCGTCAGCACAGTACGCTTCAGATTCAGTGAATGGCTTGTCATCAGCCACGATTTTCTTCTCAATACCATCTTCGTGATACTTAAGGCATTGGTGATAAGTGGATGGGACGACTTTATTCTCATGTATCCACGGCCTTCCCAGCAAGATGTTATAGGAAGTCTTTGCATCGATCACATGCAACCATGCGCTTGAAGTCATTTCTCCAATAGTGAGGTCTATTTTTGTAGCACCTGTGGCCCTTTGCCCCCCTTAGTTGAATCCATGAATCATCAAACGGCTTTCAATCAAATCCTCTCTTGAGATGCCAAGTTCGTTCATTGTGTGAATAGGCAGGATGTTGATTCCAGATCCTCCATCAATCAAGATTCTATTCACTCTTTGTTCATTCACATATCCAACCATGAACAACGGACGATTGTGAGGAACTTCCCCAAGTAGGATATCATTACTCGTGAATGTGATCTTTGCTTCACAAGTATTTGCTTCTCCGGCTATAAATTCGGTGAGTTTTTCTAACTTCGCAGGTGAAGATGGCTCTGGACTTTCATTATTTTCCTCTACTTTATCAGCATTACAACATGAGGCCTTTGTATCATCTTTAGGGATCTTCATGCGGAACCAACTTGGTAGAAACTCTTCTAAGGTCACTGGATGACGCGACTTTTGGTGATGGTGAACCTCCACCTTTGCCTCTTGCGGATATCCGATTGCTTTTTGCTTCCTTAGCTTCCTTACCATCTTCTTCCTTGTTGGCTTCTCAGCTGGTTCGTCTCGTGGGCTTACCTTACGACGCCTCCGTCGAGTCACCAATATCCAACCATCATCATCTTCCTCGAGCGATGCTTTCTTCATACTTTGTTCACACGGCTTTGGGGGAGAAAATGATCCTTTTGCTGGAACGGGTTCGAAGTCGCCAAACTTGATCATGAGATCTTGCCCTTCAAATACTTCAGTGAAGTTGCAGATCACAATAGGGTATTGTGAGCCAAAGGTGATAGAAACTTGGTTTGCATTTTCCTTTTCATCTTCGAGTATAATCTCCCCTTTGTTGGCCAACTCCATGACTTTGTCCTTAAAGACAAAACATTTTTCAAGAGAGTGGCCTAAAAGTCGATGGTACTTGCAGTAGTTTGGATCATTCGTTCTTCCAGCTTCATTAGGATGCTTCATTTCTGGCAGCTCAATGAGCTTTAGTTCCAGAAGCTCATCGAAGATTGCAGGAACATCAGAATCAAGGAATGGGTATTCCCTATCTTGCATCTCTCTCAAAGTTGATTTTCGACCTGTCTTATCCTTGAAAGAAGTCGTCTTCACACTTTGTTTCTTGCTAAACTTTGTGGTGAACTTCACAGGTTTGGCATCAACATTCATGGACTCTTTGCTTTCAACCTTGGGTACCACTTTGCTCCATCTCTTGACTTCTTGCTTGTCTTTTCCCTTGTGAGGTTCGGTGAGTGGTGGCCCTTCTTTTCCAGTGGATGCCATGCTTAGCTCCATATCATGAGCACGTGTTGCCAACTCTTCAAAAGTCCTTAGCTTTATGCCTTGCAAAATGTAGCGAAGCCCCCAATGCATACATTGAAAGCACATCTCAATTCCTGAAGCTTCACTGAGTCTATCTTTGCAGTTGAGACTCACATTCCTCCATCGGTTGATGAAGTCAATGACTGGTTCTTCCTTTCGCTGTTGCGTGTTTGTAAGCTCCATCATGCTTACGGTACGCCTCGTAATGTAAAAGCGATTGAGGAACTCATGTTCCAGCTGCTCCCAGTTATCAATTGAACCAAACTCAAGGTCTGTATACCAATCGAAAGCATTCCCATTGAGGGAACGGACGAACTGCTTGACGAGATAATCGCCGTAGGTTCCAGCATTGTTGCATGTCTCAACGAAGTGCGCCACGTGCTGCTTTGGGTTTTCTTTGCCATCGAACTGCTGAAATTTTGGGGGTTGATAACCGATGGGCATCTTCAAGCTATCGATTCTTGCGGTGTATGGCTTTTCATATGCAAGAGAAGACTTGGAAGAAACCTCGTACTTATCCTTGATTGTTCCCATAATGAACTCCTTCAGTTGGTCAATTTGAATCACCCCATCAGCAGAAACTTGGATTTCCTTAGCAGGTGTTACTTGCTTAGCTGGAGTATTAATCACCTCTTCAACTTCTGGATGTTTTCCTGGTGCATGGCTAGATTCTCCCTCCATTATGCTTTCCATCTTGTTGATGCGAGCGTCTTGATCCTTGACATATTTTGATAAGCTATCAATCGCCTTTGTCAAGTTCGCAAGTTGTTCCTCCACTGTTAAAGTATTAGTTGCCATGGCATGCACTGCTGTTGGAGATGATGGAGAATAACATGGATTCTCCCATAGATTGATCTTTGACTGGAATGACTCGCGCGGCGTGGTTGGAGAGGATCCAATGCTTGAAACTTCATCGTCTTTCTTCGCTACTGGACTTCTGGATCTGCAGAGCCTAAGTCGAGCCAAAGTGTTTTCAACAATGTCAGCGATATTTTCTCCTTTTTCCAATGGCTCAGTAGATGATCCTGCTCCTTTGGAAGATGAAGAACCGAAAGTTGGAGTTGATGCGGGCGGCACCTGATGTGCTTGTTGTCCCATCAAGTTTGCTTTGTTTCTTGTAACTGGTCCAAAGCTTCCCTTAGTAGCATTCATGCTGCTTTGAACCTCAGAAGAGAACTTGGAATTGACATTAAGGTCATGAGGCCAGACAGATTTTGCAGCGACAGATTTTGAGTTGGTGTTCTTGGAAGCCATCTCAATGTTGCTGAACTTTGTAAGTGGAAAAGTTGAGATGAGAGGTAGAGATTGTCCCACTGGGCGTGCTAGAATTTGTAACAACTAAATTCGCGTCAAGAAAATAAATATCGAGACATGAAAATATTGCAACAATATATTTTATTTATCAAAATATGAGTGTTACAATCTCTATGCTTCCTCTGATTCGTCTTTTCAAAATAATAACTTCAAGGGCTTTTGAGCTTGATCTTGAAGTTTAGATTTGGATTTGGATTTGGATTTGATCTTGACTTGTTGAGTTCAAGGGCTTTGGAGCTTTGTCTTGAACTTGGTCTTGATCTTGAACTTGTACGTGGATTCAAGGGCTTGAAGCTTGATCTTGAATCTTCGTCTTGATCTCTAGAACTTGTAGAGAATATTTGATTGCTTGCAGCTTTTGTAGAAATCTCTTGCTTTGATCCACGAGCTCTTTCTTGCTTCTTGTTATGGATTCTTGCTTCTGATTTCCTCCTTTCTCAAATGAGAGATTTGACCCCTTTATATAGATATGGGGTGGAGTAGCCACCAAGAAACCCTGACGGGCCTTGGCCCGTGGACCGGCCAATCAGATTTAAGCAGTGACAAGACCGTATTTGATTTGCCATAACATGTCACACGTACACATGGCATATTTTTATTGGCCTTGGGGTTTGACTTGGATTGCCACATCATTTGACGTGTGGCATGATCCAATTGGCTATTGTATTGACTTGGCGCCACGTCACTTGCCACGTGGCACATTTTGGGCCTCTAGGAAAACTTATATCCATTGGGCCTTAGGCTAATTTGGGCTAGCCTTTCAAGATTGGACTTTTATTATATTTAAATAATTAGCCCAATTATATTAGCCCATAATACTTATTTGGACCAATATGTCTTGAATTTAATACATAGCCATATTATTTCATAGATTTAAATCCAACAAATTTTACTTGTCTACAACTCTATTAAAAGATCATTACAAATAAACTTATGTAGTAAGCATAAAATTATGATCTAGTATAAATGATAATTATACTATTACAACAATTTTTTGTTTTTTCGATTGTTATTACAAGTTAAATTAATGCACGTAATTGTTTACTAATAGACTCTCGGCTAAAGAAAAATAGTTTAAAAATAAGTTTGGAATAGAACAAGATTTAGGCCCAATTTGGGTAAACTTAAAAAGCTACTTAAAAGTATATTTGTACTTTTAAGTAAAAAGTGGGTGTTTGATAACTAAAAAAAAGTGGGTGTTTGGTAACTAAAAAAATAAAGTATTTATAAGCATTTTTGTACTTTAAAAAAACCAAAAGTAAGAAGTTAGAATTTTCTAACTTCTTAAAATTTACTTATAAGTAACTTTTATGATAAAGAAGTGCTGTCATAAAAAATTAAAAAATACATAAAATTTAAAGAAAACACCAATAACAATAAATACGAAAAATAAGATAGAAATAACATATATCGAAATAATACTACTTCTAATATGACTAAAATCATTCACAGCTATCTGACTTTCTGTTCTAACCCTTGATCTCCCCGTTTTTCCTATCCAATGTCGTGTCCAATCTATATATATATATATATATATATATATATATATATATTAAAAGGAGTGTCCTAGCCAATCATATTTAGCCAAGTGTCAAAATAAAAACAAGCCATGTGTTAGGTTTTAGGACAATATGGTTAAATTAGGTGATTTAGTTATCTATTTAAATTTTAAAATTTGAATGTAAACCCTAATGGACATATCATGTTTTGCAGGTCAGATTTATTTTCCGTAAATTTACTAACTTGCTCATTACTTATATCTATAATTAATTAATTATAGTCTTTTAATTTGAAAAAAAACCTAAAATTAAGCCTACGCGTTACAACTGAAAGTCAGTTTCTATACGTGCCTCCATCTTAATAGCAAATATTTATGCAGAATTTGATTTTACAGAAACTGACTTGCACCTTTCTTTTTCTTCTTCCTTTGTAAAGAACACGTCTCATTTTTTTCCTCTTCTAAACTGATTTTTTTGGGGTGTCCTTCAGGAACATAAAGGGATAAGAAACGGACAATATTTTTGGAGGTATGGTATGATTATCTTCCTATGTTTTCAATGTTGATTTGATAAAGATCTAATTAATACACAATCCTTACATTGTTCTTCAACATCCTAATCGGTTATGCTGTTTAAATTGGAAATTAACTTCATCTTCTCTTTGCAATTTTAAGTTTAATTATCAATATCATTGTCAAGCAACACAAATTTTATACTGCCCTTTCCGTATTTAAAACTAAGAAGAAAGCTTATACTTTCAAACTTTATTTTTTCACTATGAAAAGGTATCAAGTCAATGGCCATAGTGAAAGCTGAAAGGAAATACAAAGTTGTGGTGATAGGTAATCTCAATTCATATCCAGTCTCACTTTTTCTGTGCCTGTATTTTGTTTCTCATTGTTTATGAATTTTATTTTTGATTGTTTATGAATTTTATTTTAGATGCCGTTGTTTCTTCTAACTATTTTTTGCTATCGACTGTGTATGTTTTTCTAAATTGAAAGATTGTGAGTTCCTTGGTAGCATTTGCAGAATTAGTATAAAGATTAAAGAAGATGCATATAGCCCATGATAAGTTAGTTGGGATTGTATCATGTTGAATGATTTATACTTTATGTAATTGTTGGATTGCTCTATTCAGGCGATTTCTGTATTAATCCAATTCTAGATGAAAGCGGTTAGGAGCATGTAAACCGATTCTTTGCAGATTAAAAGTTCCAAGTTTTAGCCACACACACCATGTTCTACAGAGGGGGGAGGGGGGTGAACGCAAAGAGTCCTATTGATGAAGAAACTAACTTCGGATATTTTCTAATTTAAATTATTCAAAAGAATGGTAAAGTCGGGTGCCTGTTAGGTGTTCCTTTTAGATATTAAATGTAAACTTTCCCTAATATTATATATATTCAAGTGGTAATTTTCTTTGCTTTCATTTCTTTTAGTTTTGCCGTCCATTACTTTTGTTTAGTTTTTTTTAACCATTGTTATTGGGTTTATGGATAAACTTTCGATAAACTGTCAAAATATTTATGCTCTTTTGGAATTCGCCACGACACAATGATTAAGTAGTCGGATCAAACCAATGACAGTTACATTATGCAAGTTTTGCTCTTATTTTTTATTCTTTTTGACAATTATATATTTGATTAATTTTCAATTCAGAATATATTTCAGTTCATTATGCCGCCACATTGCTTCATAGAATCCAATTTGATTCAAGCCATGATCGTGCCATACCATTAAAGTTTATGCTTGGTCAAGGTAATCTCTTTAAATCGAAAAATGGTGGTTTGCTTTATGAATTGAGTATGATTTGTTATCTTTCTGTTTCCATAATAATAAATTTATGATATTCCCTAATTTAATGACGTTAGTAGTGTTAGAAGATGACCTAACGGATGATTGGTGTTGTATGTCTTTGAAATTGGAAGACAGATTAGAGGTATTGTGCTAAGCTTATAAGTTGTCAGATAAGCATACAAGTGGCTTCACTACTGCTGAAGTATACAAATAAGCTTTGTTGTGTTTCTATTCTTATATTAATGTACTTTACGTAAACTGAATTGTTGCATTTGAAAACGACCAAAATTTAGATGCTTATGGTTGGTATATTTTCGAAATCTGATTTCAATTTAGCAGTGCTTAACTTATTTGGTCATTCTTAAATTGTTGCATATGAGCAAGTTGGATGTGTGTTTAGAATTTTGATGGATTGTTGTTAGTGTTATGGCAGAAGTGATTAAAGGATGGGATTAAAAGGGTTGGATAGAGGAATAGACTTGCTGACTTTTTAGCATATGTGGCATTTGAAAAATATGAGGTAGAGTATCACTCATTTCAGAATCTTGCAGTTATGGCGAGAAGCACTTTCAACTATGACAAGGTCCAGTCTCCTTCATATTGAGCCTACATTATTAAAAGTGAGGCTAATAAATCAATGATGGAGAGGACACGATGTATCAAGATGGGGAGAAGCCCAGGAAGAGGACATTTTATACTTATTTTTTTTTTAATTATTTTGCAGATACATAGTCAGGCTTTTAAAAAAGGAATTGCTATGTTCCAGCCCAATAGTTTACCGGATTGGCATGCTACCTCAGCAAAACATGTTGTGGCACAAGATATGTACCTTTGGCTGGATTTTGAAGTCCAAGAAATATTATCGACGTATAGTATTTGATCAATGCTAAAATATCTCAAGTGTCAATCTTTGTTATTCTATCATCTCAAAATCTTTGAACAGGTAACATGTCGTGTCAGTTACTTTGCATGGATGCACCTAAAACAGAGTGAAAATAAAATTGTAATGAAACATTGCCCTGATTATAAAACATAGAAACTTGCACTCGCTACGCTGCAAAATACAAAGGTTAAATTTGAGTCATTTTTTTGTGATATAGTTCATATTACATGAATGATTTATCTATCAAGTCTGACTATAACAGAAGATCAATGACTTTGAATCGATGGAAACATACAATAACATTTGGTTGATGCAGCACAAATATTTCGCAAGGTCAACTCTTTTTGATAGATATGTAGATTGATCAGGCGCCGAAGTGTTATGTAAAGGTTCAGATGAGTTAGTTTAGTGATTTAAGGATTTCAATATGTGCATTTAGTAGCTGTATTTTTATCAATTATAGATCGATCTATCATAGCAGGTATGAGAGTATTATACTTTTTATCTGTGAATGTACTTCTCAGGTATTTGGTCCTAATATTATTCTCCTACACTATAATAATCAAAGCATTAGAAAGATCTAAGAAGAGTTAAAAAATGTACATATTTTTTTATAATAAGTTGGATGTGTGTGCCATGAAGAAGTATGGGTGGTATCACATGATAGAAGACGGGCAGAGGAGGTAGGAGTGCATAAATATGTTCTATTTTATGCCTAACATGTCATAAGCAAGACCTAAAATATGTATTTGTCAAATGAGAAGGTACTTGAATATAGTAACGTGATGATCAATCCCGTCAAATGTATACTGATAATAAGAATGTAATTCTATTGCGCTTTAATTGAATTTTTTACTAACTGTACTTTCAAAGTATGAAAATTTAAACAATTACCACAATTAAATTTAGAAAGAAATTAAATTAATGCACTTTCTTGGAACACTTAAAAATATGATTAGTTTCTTTTAATTTCATAATTTATTTGCTATTGGGTTCATCATAGAAAAGTAAATAATAGTTAAAATTTTGTTGAATTAAATGCGATTACTATACCCAAAAAGATAACATAACTATAATGAAAAGTATAAACAGTAATGAATTATACTTTAAACAAATTCACCATCACAATTTGGGAGAAAATATGATATCATTTGGATTAAGATAGTCCAAATTAATTAAGTTATTGGAATTGAAAAAATGTACGCAAATGGGAGCATAAATAAATAAATATTCGAGTATAGAAAACAATGGTAAAGAAGGGAAATGAAAGTCATATAAATTGGAGAAGTAATTTATCTTTTTTCTTCGCAAAGTTAGACATGCAAAATGACCTTATAGATCATTCATCTGCAAAGACATAAAGTTGATAATCACAAATTTGGAATTTAGGTTATTGAAATCAACAACAACAACATACCAAGTGATATCCCACAAATAGAATTTAGGAATGGTGAGATGTATGCAGCCTTACCCCTACGATGGTGTAGAGGATGTTTCCAGTAGACTCTCGACAGGTTATTTAAACCATGTTTTTGGTTAGAAATATGACTAAAAAAAATTTTCATCCCATAATTGGAGTTAAAACTAAATTTAATAGAAAATACCATTTACACTCCAATTGATTAAAAAAATAAAATTTCTTTAATCTAATATTACTATACTAGTAGTAGTGAATAACTGACTGTTCAAAAATTGACACGTGTCTAGAAATTCAAAAGAATAAACCTAGAAGTTAGTTTTCCCCCCAAAATTTTAATACTGTGCCTTCCCCAAATTCTCAAATTCTAGGGTTTTAACTCAACCAATTTCAGCCCAAATTTGATTATATGATCTCTATTCGGAGCTCTATCGGAGCTTAACGCTGCAATCTTAAGCTTCGCTACTACCAATGGCGGCGTCTAATGGCTCTCTTTCAGTTCCCCGATCACAAATTACCGATGAACTTATGGTATAATTCTCATTCATGTTTTTAATTTGCTGGTTTTTCAACTGAATTTTAATCGAATTGAAGATAAGGTTAGGGTTATGATTATTGATTTTATTTGGTTATATGAAGTGAATGATCAGCTACATTGTTTATCTAGGAGCTCATTTAGGGATTGAGGTGTAAAAGTAAGCATCGTAGGAAGTTTTGTTAGCTATGTCCTTTTTATTTGGGTTTAATTTTTGGTATAATTTCAGTCCATGCTGCTACATTCATCCGAAACAAATGTAAATTGAATGTCGCAAATTTATAGAACCTTAAGAGATCATATGAAGGATAGTCGTTGCACTTGCACGCCCCTATGCGCGCGCGCACACACATACACCTAACTATAATTGAGTAATTTGCCCTTATCAGGTTGACTACTTTTTTTGAGTTGCTTCTAATCGACTTGAAGGCTGATTTTGTAAATAAAATGGAATGAATAGTAGGATTGTGGTTGTTAACTTAAGATTTTCGATGTGCTGAATGGACATTTTGGTAAGCATGGTATCCTCATCACTAAATGCAACTATATTCTTGTTCTCTTTCCAGTTGGTCTTTCATTTCTGATTGATTTTATAGAGTATGCTGCCCTGTCCTATTTCTTGTTTGGACTTATTTTTATTGGAATACCCCATTTCCTCCATGTCACGAGATGGTGTTTAGCACTTGAGTTGTCATGATGACTGCTAGAAGTTGGATGTATGTAGATTCTTGGTCTCTTTGTCTTTGGGGGTTTCAGATATTGCGATTTAAGACCACATCTGTTGCCAATTGGAGTGTAAATCCATAGTTTTCTTTTTGTACCATCTCTGATTTTCATAAGGTTATTTCTGCCCCCGCGTCTGATTCCACAAGGTCTTCCTCATGATTATTTTCTTGCTCGGCAATCCTTTTTGCTTAGTATGCTTATACAGTGCACATTGTGCCGGAGGCTCGTGATTTCAGCTTTGAGGACAGGAAAACTATGTTTCTTGATCTTTCCTTTCATGTTTGTGATTTTTTTTCTTCCTTTTTTTATATAGTAAAATTTCCATTTGTGACTCGTTATATCATTAAATGCTATACTTCCCTGGACAGTTTGATACACCTGAAGAAGCAACTGTAGAAACTGATGAAGTATTATCAGTTATTGAATTATTGAAGAAAGAAGTTGCTTCTGCACGTGCTGATTATGTAAAGGTGCGTTTTCTGTATTGTAAGTTTGTTCCCACTTCCTGCATTGCCTGGTTATGTATTTAGGTCACAATTAACAACCAATGGAACTGTATTGCTCTCCTCTCAGAAAAGGGCAGAAAAGAATGCACAAAAGTTGGATGATGTGACAAAAGATCTCTTTAAGTCATCAACAGAGAGAAGAAATCTTGTAATTCATGGTGCGGATAGCGTTGATCTTCTATCTAAAAGGCAGCAGGATGCAATTGATATGCATAATGGGATTGATAGCAGCAATGGAGATAATGATAGCAATAGTTCTGAAGATGATGGATATGCCTCTTCTGCAATTCTTCTAGGATCCAGTATTGCAGTCAAGAATGCCGTACGTCCCATTACACTTCCTGAAATGAGAAGACTACCTCCATATACTACATGGGTATTTTTAGATAGGTGTGTTAAATTGCTCTTGATGGATAAGTCATGTGGTGTTCAAGTTTAATTTGTGCCTCTTCATTTCCTTATCCATCTGATTCCAGCTTCCTTCCTATATAAATTTAATGGTTCTTTCATCAGTTCGAGTATGGCATGCCACTGAACCTCATATATGTCCTGCCATATTTTACTTATCCTCTTCAAATTGCTATTAACCAATTGAGTTGTTCTCCAAATTTCAATATTAGGTGGTAACAGTCGCATTGTTCATACAAGGAATATAGTGACATCAACATTGAAGCACCTGTCCTCACCCTTTATAGAGGCTCTGTTCTTTAACGTCTTTCATGATCACCATAAAACTTTAATATCATCTGCTTTGAAGACTTTCTTCTGTGTAATTACTGATCCTATACGCTTTAGAATTAGTTTTTTTTTTTTAAATTTATTTTGCAATTTGGGATTTCGTTTGATGCCTGTTATTTGAAGGATACTCCTTGACCAGTAGGTCAATTCCATTTAAGTGGTTATCAAATGGTTCTCTCGGCAAGAATAACTTTGATCATTTCATCCTTGTACACCTATTAGCATATGAGTGCCTTTATCCTTGAAAGATGCCCAAGTGGCAAAATGGAGATTTTCTAAGTTTCTGAAAGGCGAAAATGTAGACTTTATGTGGATGTTCACTTGGGTACTTGCTGTATCTTTTAGCTAATGGTGTTGGGTCTGTTCAATGTACCTCTCTCTTTTTATAGCTTCTTCTTCCAATGAAGTCTGGAAAACCTTTGGCTTTTTAATTGTTATCTTTTGTTTCTACTTTGACTGGTGCAGAAATCAGAGGATGACTGAGGATCAATCTGTGGTTGGTCGTAGAAGAATTTATTATGACCAGAATGGTGGAGAAGCTCTAATTTGCAGTGATAGTGAGGAAGAAGGACTCGAAGACGAAGAAGAAAAGAAGGAGTTTGTAGAGTCCGAAGATTTTATGCTGCGGTTGGTATAATTAAGCTACTCGAAATACTAGATTCAATTGTGCCCTTCTGGATTCAATATTTTTTTACTTATTTGCAGTATGGCTATCAAACAAGTTGGTTTGTCTGACACAGTGTTAGATTTGCTAGCGCAGTGCTTGTCTAGAAAACCCAGTGAACTCAAGGTATGCTCTTGTTTAGAAAATTGTTGCACTCTTGCAGTAAGCACTCATTACCTGATAAACTCCTAGTGCGAACTCTGGTTCACTTGTTTCCTATTTGGTTTTTGCTGGCTTTAAATAAACCACCATCAAATGTTTTATACAGGCAAGATATGAAGATATTGTTAAGGAAGAAAATGCATGCGTTTCAAAGAATGAGAGCATTGAAGGAACTGTAGATTTTTTTCTTGACAAAGATCTTGATGCTGCTCTTGATTCTTTTGACAATCTATTTTGTCGCCGATGCCTTGTATGTACCTACCTATGGTTCTCCTTGACTTCTTGTCTTCTGTATAGTATTTCATAATGAATTGTTTAAACTCTGGCTGTTTTTCAGCTTCATACTTATTCCTCCTGAATATAGCTCTCTTACTTGTTGCCCTCACTTGCAGGTTTTTGATTGTAGATTACATGGATGTTCACAGGATCTGATTCTTACAGTACGTGAATGGTCATCTAACCAATGTTATAGCCGCTTAGAAGTTTGTCTTATAGAAATGGATGCTTATATGTCTTTTACTCCTTACATTCATTAGGCTGAAAAACAATCGGCATGGCACTCACCTGACGCAGATAAGGAGCCTTGTGGTCCAAATTGCTATCGTCTGGTATTTGACGCCTCTTCTATTATATAAGTGCCGACATCTTGGATCATTTTAACCCCTGAATCTTGTGTGTAATAAATATCTGTAGTTTCTTGATAGATGTCTATGCTCGTTTTCGTTACTGCTTCTGTTGCAACCTATTAACCCTGTGAGCTCTTTTATTCATCTCAGGCCATCAAGAAGGAAAGCAAAGCTACATTGACTCCCCCTCAGCTTGCTATTCATGGGGAAAACCCTGTCCAACCATCTGAAGTTGCTAATAGTACTCAGGTGGCAGGTAGGAAGCATGTATCAAGGAGATCAAAGTCTTTCCAAACCGAAAGTGCTTCATCGAATGCAAAGAACATCTCCGAAAGCAGCGATTCAGAAATTAGACCAATAAAAGATATCACTTCAGTTAAGTGGACCGTCTCTCCATCTAAGACTAAATCTGATTGTAACGGCGACAGCAACAAAAGGAACAACAAGAGAATAGCTGAGCCTGTTATAGCTGCCATTAAGAAGAGGCAGAAGAAAATGACACCTATGGAGCCTGATTCTGGAAATCAAGCGTCTAAAGACTTGAATCTCTGCTCTAATTCACATAAGGATGTCGAAGATGTTAGTTCATCTTCACAAAGAGCACCTCGTCATAATGGTAGAAGGTCTAGGAGAAAAGACTGTCCAGTATTGAGTAGTGAAAATTCTTTGCAAGGTGAGGGTTCCAGTTGCCAATATAAAGAGGCTACCAGTCAAAAATGTGGGATGAGTTCTGAAGACACATTGAGGAAAAATGAATTTGTGGATGAGAATAACTGCAAACAAAAAATAGATGGCGACAAATCTTGGAGACCACTTGAAAAGGCTCTCTTTGAAAAAGGTCTAGAAATGTTTGGCAGGAGCAGGTCAGTTAACTTCTAATTACTTTCTGTGATCATCTCTACTCTTGTTCTTGTCAGTTATTTGGCTTGTATATACTTTGTTTCTCAAAGCTGGCTATTCTGCAATATTTGCATTCTCTTAATGGGATAGATTGGTTCATTGGTAGTTAATAGGAAAGATATTTCTTCTCTCCATTCACTTTTCATCATACAAGATCAGCTGGACTACTTGATCTCTTATCAATCCACTACCTTGACCATTTTGCGGGTGTGCCTTAATCGAGTGTTTATGAAGATAGTGAATTGCTGCAGATTGGCTTTAGTTTTGCAAGTCTTAGATGAAGAAATAAGTCCAATTTCTCCCTTGAAAGCTGTGCAAGAAAGAGGGCATATCTCTTAGGATACTCTTTGCATGAAGAAGTCATTATTCCTGCTCTAATCTCACATCCAACTAGTGTTTACCTTCTTAGTTCCGATTAGTCTTCATAGCGACCCATAAAGTGGCAACTTATCTACCTGAGACTTAACCTTAGTTTAAGCGGATTCGTCCAAAGCTAATGACATGAATTGAGTCAAATATGAAAGATTTGGGATAAGCAAAGCCAGCTAAGTTCATCTAACGCAGCACCTTGTGATATGAACTCCTCTTTCTACACATTTTTTTTTTATCGCAACTCTAATTTTGCTTTTTGAAAGTTTTCGTTCTTTTGTCCCCTTCACTCTGCTAACTCTTAACCTGACTTATGTATTTATTTGTCATACAGCTGTATGATTGCTCGAAATTTGATGAATGGTTTGAAAACTTGTGGGGAGGTTTTCCAATATATGAACAATTCCGAGGATATGCTATCACGAGTAGGTTATGGGGTGAATGGAATGCTTGAAGGCTCTTCCAGGGGTGATGCCAATGGAATCGTGGTCCGTATATTTGACCTTGTTCATCAGCATTGTGCTTTGTATTCGTCTTGTTGAACAGTAGTAATATTATTATTATCTTCGCTTAGGTTAATCCTTTTCCGAATTCAGGGTAATGCAGCACGAAGAAGATCCAAGTTTTTACGAAGAAGAGGTAGAGTTCGCCGCTTAAAATACTCATGGAAATCAGCTGGATATCATGCATTTAGGAAGCGGATATCTGAAAGGAAAGATCAGCCCTGCCGGCAGTATAATCCATGTAATTGTCAAGCACCTTGTGGAAAGGAGTGTCCCTGCATTGTTAATGGGACCTGCTGTGAAAAGTACTGTGGGTAAGCCAGCATTCTTCTCGACAAAATCCTGTGAGAGAATACGATGGGACGTAGGCTGTAAATTATCCTCATAAAGTTCACCGCTCATACAATTTGACTACGTTCTGTGTTTTGTCTGCATTTTCTTGTTCTCTGTCTAATCTCTTTAATCATAGATTTTATGTTTTTATTAATTATTCTGCTTCAATGCTTTGTGATTCTTATATTCTAGATGCCCAAATTGCAAGAATAGATTTCGTGGTTGTCATTGTGCAAAAAGTCAGTGTAGAAGCCGGCAATGCCCTTGCTTTGCTGCAGACAGGGAATGTGATCCTGATGTATGTCGAAATTGTTGGATCAGGTGAGCTACCAGTAGTGCTATGAATTTATTTTCCGTTTTTTTTTTCCTGAAAACTGGTGATTAAAGTTTGCAATTGTGCTTTTGGACTCCCCATCTTTGGTATACCTTCCTGTTATTGGCAGTTGCTAATCTCCATATGCTTTCTTGTGTTTAAGTTTTGTTTCGTCCAACCCTTCTCATCCAAAGCCTAATATTAGATATTCAGTTTGCATGGCCAACTAAAGCAGTAAAAGATTTCTTTAGTTCACGGACTAGTTATGAGGGGTTTATAATATCCTGACGAGGTGTTCTAAATAATTATGAACAGGCTGTTATAATGTTGAGATTATTATATAGAGAATAATACGAGGATTGTCTACTTTAAGGGCATGTTTTTCGTAGATACTCTTATTTTTATTTTAAATTTCACCTAGTTTACAAAATTCTCAAAGAGTTCAATACCGAAAACCAAATGCTGCATTGGTTATGCAGAGTTCTATATTAGAATTCTATATTAGAAACCAAACATTATATTGATTTTTCAGAGATTACAATAGTAATGCAGACTTCTAGTTTGCAAATCAAACCTTGTAATAGCCATGTGGAAGTTTATGCTATGATTATTTTCCTAAAAGCAAAAGCTATTACTATATTCCCACTGTGTTTTCTTTAACTACCATACTTAATTAAACCATCTATGCTACACTTGTCTAGCTTTATGTTTCCCTATAATGAACAACCTCAATGATTGATTGGATCGTTGATAGTTATTAATTGCTGAGCAAGTCGCAACTGACGAAGTAACTTTTCAGGCTTGAGTGGACATCAGAATCACTCTATCTTTCACAATGAGCTAATTCATTCATTTTAATATTGTCTATGGCCTGTTGAACTTTCATGTGCTGAGTTGTTTGGCTCTTGCAGTTGTGGTGACGGGACTCTAGGTACTCCTTCACAAAGAGGTGATAATTATGAATGCAGGAACATGAAGCTTCTTCTCAAACAACAACAAAGGGTATCTGTTTCTTTATTTAATTGCTTATTTGTGAAGGATAGTTATGTTATTTGGGTCGAAGTTGGTGGTTGCCACTGATACAAGTGAGAGTTATCTGATCCTCCTTCTCTGTTCTTCAAGTTTAATCATGAGTGGAGATATTTAAATTTGGCATTATCAACTTTTAAGTTTTGAATGATAGCCAATCTTTTTTAGTGGGTACCTTTACTTTATGTCACAAATTCTGTTTTAATCTAGTGTGCTCCTGAATTGTACAAATATGCTCTTGCTCTTTTTCATCACTGTTTGGTTATGTTACTGAGTCATGTCTTCTCCATAGGATACTTACTGGCTACCCTAAGTTCATACAACTCCTTTTTACTTGCTTCCGTAGTACCTTGATATGATGTTCATTTCTCTTGAAGTTTAATTTGCTGAATTTTCCACCTTGCTTACTATAGTTGATCTTATCCTGCTGATATTTTGAAGCTCAATATGATTAAAAATTTCATGTAAGAGTTTTAAAAGGTGTGAAGAAAATGGATTCTGGACCTACTCAGCACTCCAAAAGCTAGCTCGTGATGTGAGCGTGAGGATTGCCCATGGCCATGGGAATTTCATATAATGAGACAAGAACTTTGGTCAGCTAATGTAGGTACCCCTGTTGCACACCCGGGGCTGGACATTAGGAGCATGGACAGAATAAATGTGCCCCTAATATTTTGGTTAAACCAAGAATTGAGATGAGTTTGGTCCTGATACCATGTGAAGAAAATAGATTATGGACTTGAGTAAAAGCTAGCTCAGGAAGTGAGGATTGCCCAAGACCGTACAAGGAGACAACAGATTCCCTCAACCATGTGGGACGCTTTAACAAAGGAAAAGATGGAGATATGCTGCAATCAGTTTTTACGTCTAGTACATTTTGCATGCTTTTAACAATGTCTTGATTGTGGTATTCAATGCGAGACATTGTAATCAACAGAGTTGAAAAATATATTTGTAAATGAATAGTTTATCATCTCACTTTAGGGTCTTGTGACATTTGAAAAATCAGAAGGTGCCACTCTCTTGGTCTTCTTTCACCCTTGACTGTTCATGTATTTGTTTTGAGGTGCTCTAGTGTGAAATGAAGGTTTGTCATTTTATAGGTCTAAACTAATTGTATTTCTTTACATTAATCTGCAGGTTCTTCTTGGAAGATCTGATGTGTCTGGCTGGGGAGCTTTCTTGAAGGTAGTATTAAGAGCATCATTGTGCCTTTTCTCTTTCTATTTGCACATCAATGTTTTCTTTGGCTCATGTTTGTCATTACTTGCAGAATAGTGTTGGAAAGCATGAATACCTTGGAGAGTATACTGGTGAAATAATCTCACACCATGAAGCTGATAAGCGCGGAAAGATCTATGATCGGGAAGATTCTTCGTTTCTCTTCAATCTGAATGATCAGGCATGAAAATGACTTACTGTCCCTATCTTGTTTAGTTAGAACATCGGGTGAGAGTCCCAACAGTGGTCTTATGTAAATCATCTTTGTCTTGTTTACACGCAGTTTGTGCTTGATGCTTATCGTAAGGGTGATAAGTTGAAGTTCGCAAACCATTCTCCTGCTCCAAATTGTTATGCAAAGGTAGTTGCTGAAATTTGAGTAGGCATTTCCAGGTCAGGTTTTCTATGGTAGATTCAATGACACTCAAGTTGATTCTTTGACAGGTCATTATGGTGGCTGGAGATCACAGAGTTGGTATATTTGCCAAAGAAAGAATTTGTGCAGGAGAGGAACTCTTCTATGATTATCGTTATGAGGCCGACAAAGCACCTGCCTGGGCAAGAAAGCCCGAGGCATCCGGTACTAAGAAAGACGATGCTGCTCCTTCAAGCGGTCGTGCTAAGAAGCATACATAACAGGCGTTCATCTAACTGGTTTTGATTGGTTCATTCTTTTTCCAACAAGATATCATCTACATGGACTTCTGATTGACCTCGTGATTATTTGGAGAGACCATTTTTTTGTTTTTGCGAATGTAATCGTTGAGGGGGAAAATGATTACAGGCTCACTGATCTCAATTTAATTGTTTTCATGTAAACAACAAATGCAAGTTGTAGACGTTTATTTTTGCCCAAAACTGAGTGGAACTCATTTCTGGGAGCGAGTAGAGGTTTTAATGACAAATTTCTTGCTCATATTATCTTGCTGCCAAATCGTTTGTTTGATCAATTGATGGATGTTTTTCACACTGGTGTTTATACCAATCTAAAATGCATGATAAGTTTTAGCTCATTAACTCTTAATTTAGCCATCAATTCTTCTCACTTTATTTTATCATCTAACTATAGTAGATCAATATCGTTTACTACTCCATAACGTAAGCTAATATAGTTTGGTATATATAGTTATTTATTTAAGTCATGGTGGCCTCGTGTTTCACCGGTAGCCTAACTGCTTTTACGTATTTACATTGACTGAATTGTTCAGTGCTACATCTGTGTTAGAAGCGCGAGATGGCTGATGCAATTTGGAGTTTTTCTCAGCTGTTTTTATAGGTTTACCAAACTGTTCACTCTACATAAACATGGCGCCGTATCATTTAAAAGTTAGTAAAACGTTGAAGGAAAATAATTGCTCTTTTTATATAAAGTCAATAATATAAACTGTGACCCACCACCACGTGAAAAGAAAACCCCACTAAAACTTACTCCTATAAAGGAGTGCCAATATTATTGGGTAGCACTAGCACGATTGAAGTGCCGACTTTAATTAGGGAGCCAAAATTAAAATTAAAATGATTTCTTGAGAGAATGAGAAAACTCATGAACTGACATTGAAGCTTCTATGCAACAAAAACCAAAAAAAAAAAAAAAAATGCTTATCAGGTTCTGCTCTTAAAAATAATTCAGTTACTAAATGACTTCAATGCTTTAGTTATTGCTTACCGACTTCACTAATTCATATTCGTGTCATATAAAAATTTACTACTATGACCTACTAATAAGTTTTCATTTACATGTTTGAACTCATTTTCAATATTGGAATATGAGCCTTTAGTAAAAGGGAGGTGATTTCAACCATCTCGCTATACTTATAATTGAAATTTTATGATACACGAATTGTTGTTTATACATATTGTATGACTTTACGTTATTAATAAATCTAAAGGTTAGTCATTGTTTAACATCCCACTTAAAGCTCTTTAGCTAATTCCCCTTTCCTCATTAATTAAAAACATAAAAAAGAGTATAATTAAGTTGGATTTAGCAGTTGGCAGACAGTGATAAAGATGCACTAAAATTGGCATCTTCCTTGTCCTTTGTCTCTCCTAATAAATCTCACTGTTTCTAAATAATAATATATTCTTGACTTTTTTCCTTTCCCTTTTCCTTTTTATACATAAGACTCCTTTTGTTTTCTTGCTTTTTTTTTTCCTCCCATGTTGTCTTGTTTCTCTGAGGAGCACAGTATGAGGAGAAGACACATCAATGGTTACCTTAATATGTTACTTTGTCATTTAGCTGTCTACTGCTTACTCATCACTTGTTCAGCTGCTTGTTCCAATGGCAATTGTCAGGTTAGTAACAAAGTCTTATCAATAACATAAAAAAGAGCTCTTTTTTAAGAACTGTTGTGTTTAGGTTAGCTTGTGCGCTCCTCGACTAATTCTACAGTACCTGCTGGCTCCCACCAGCAACTCTGTCCACCAAGACTAGGACAGATGGAAAGAAATCACCTAGTATTTTTGTTTCCGCTAGGATTTGAACTTTAAAAAAGAGCTTTTTTAGTATGCAAATGCAATTCTTGAATGTATTAGTGAACCCCATGTTGTAAATCTTTGCAAGTTTTTTAATTTTTTTTTTTTGGTTGGGTATGAGCCGAAATTTCATGAATTTACAGGTTCTTGAATCTTGTGCTTCGGCTACGGATTGTGGAACTGGTTTATACTGTGGTAATTGCCCTGAATTGGGAAAGACTCAACCTTTTTGTATTAGAGGACAAGCTATAGAACCCACTTCTATTGTAAGCTTCTTGTTTATTACTGGAGTAGTATTTATTTTTGTTTACTATGGTCTGAAATGGCTTTAAGTGTATTTTTTTTTTTTTTTTTTGGAACTTGGCAATGGGCAGATCAGTGGATTGCCCTTCAACAAATACACATGGCTGGTGACACATAACGCCTTTTCGATTGTGAATGCACCATTATTGACAGGTTCTCAGAGAATTACATTCTATAATCAAGAAGATACTGTCACTAACCAATTGAGAGTATGTGTTTTGTTGTTCTTGTACGACTACATTTTTCAAGGTTCTTGTTTAGGGACATGGTTTTTTTAATGTTGTTTATGCTTCCGTTTTTTTTTTTTTTTAATTTTTTATGTGTAGAATGGAGTGAGGGGATTAATGCTGGATATGTACGATTTCGAGAACGATATATGGCTTTGTCACTCGTTTCGTGGACAATGTTACAACTTCACTGCCTTTGTAATGCTAAACAATCCCTCTCTTTTCTTTTGCAGTGAGATTGATTTTTGAGTTGTTCTTTCCAATATTAATACGTAAAATGTGGTTTCTTTAGGAACCGGCAATCAACACTTTGAAAGAGGTGGAAGCATTCTTGACTGCAAATCCTACGGAAATAGTCACCATCATTATTGAAGATTATGTGCATACTCCAAAGGGTTTAACGAGGGTATTTTCTGATGCTGGGTTGGACAAGTATTGGTATCCTGTTTCTAAGATGCCCAAGAAGGGCGACGATTGGCCCACCGTGAATGATATGGTTAAAAAGAATCATCGTTTGTTGGTTTTTACTTCTGATTCTTCAAAGGAAGCTGCTGAAGGAATTGCTTATCAATGGAGATACATGGTCGAAAATGAGCGTAAGTAGTAAATCATTGTGCCCTTTGTGGTGATTGTGGATTGCTTCTGCAGTAATCTTATATGATAATGTTTCAGCTGGAGACCCTGGAGTGGTGCCTGGCTCATGTTCCAGCCGTAAGGAGTCCAAGCCACTTAATTCCAGAAGTGCATCTCTGTTTCTAATGAATTACTTTCCCACAGTTGCCGTACAAAATGGAGCCTGCAAAGAGCATTCAACTCCACTGGTTGATACGGTTGGTGCTTGTTACAAAGCAGCAGGCAACCAGATGCCCAATTATGTCGCAGTAAACTTTTACATGGTATTAAATTGGTTCCTGGTTACTGATGCTAAAGCAAATTACTGTATTACTTATTGAACAGACAAGAGCAAATTTTTTTGACATTGACTGATGAAAAGAAAATTCCTGCAGAGAAGTGATGGAGGAGGCGTTTTTGATGTTTTAGATCGAATGAACGGTCAGACACTATGTGGTTGCTCGACGGTCACTGCATGCCAGGTTTCTCCATCTTTTCTCAAACATCGATAATTGGATAATTGTTTTATAACTGTAAACATGTACCCATGTGGTAAAGCTTAACCTTATGAAAGAATAAGGATGCAGAACCGTTATTGAACTTTCTCTTCATTAGCGGATTCTGAGTTTGAATTGTGTGGCTTATAAGAGATACATTTCTTCAGTACAATAGTACAGAAAGTAACCTGCTTCTTTGTCCATGATGAAGGTGAAGTCTACAATAAGAAATAGCTCCTGGAGTAAGCTTGAATATATGGAACTACTAACGCGATTTATTAGATCACAGCAGCTTGAAACATCATATTACAACTTCCGTTTCTGTGAACTTTAACAAATTCGTATAGTTTTCACTGAATGGGAAAAAGTTACTCAATGGATAAGGAGTTCTACTTGCATCAAGAGTTTTTTCTTTTTAATAAACAATAAGCAGGATATTTAACTTGCACCATTTTGCTTCTATATGGCCAAAAAGCTTGCTCTTAGGATATTGTCTTCCTAGTCTACTTTCAACCTCTCTCAAAATAAAAATGTGCAGGCACTTACGAGAAGACAACTCACGAAGATCTGACCTTACACATGAGTGGCATGATCTTTTGATACTATATTGACAAAATTTCAAAAGCTATGTGGGGATACCATGGTTAAAGTTTGTTTTCTAGAAAAGTTGACATTATTGTTGTAGCAGACTAAGAAGTAACGGTCAAAATACAATTTAGGAAGGGAATATTTTCCATTAGAGACTGGTCAGGAAGATTTAATAAGTAGCTCTTTAATTTGTGGGAAAAGAACACGTTGTACTGAAGCTTTTTTGCAGTGACAAGGATGCAGCCGCAAACTTGTTTTCATTGAATGAACATTGAAAAACTTATGCTTTAATGGACCTTTTTTTGCAGGCGGGAGAAGCTTTTGGAGTTTGTAGGAATATTACTGCATCGAATGCAGCTCCAATGGCAGCCAACAATGCTGGAAGTTTTTCTGGGTCTGTCCAATTAACAGGCTCTGCTTCAGTAATCCATTTTTCCAGTATCGTCTACCTATTTTCATTGTCTTCTGTAATGATGATGTGTCTATTATGAGTGGGAAAAAAGAGAGTATTTGGCAGACGTTTACATAAGCTTCATCCACAGATGCTCGATTTCTACTATTTTTTCCTGTGTACATTTTTGGAGTCTAGGTACAGTATACGCTAGAGTCCCACTTGGGCATGTAGAGGCTAAGAACATTCAGCTTGAAGTTCTCTTTGTCGGAAAAACTTGTAATTTACACCGGAGTTTGACATAGAAGTAGACACTGGTTTCCAGAAGAGTATTCAACATGTACCAGGTAACTTTTATCACATCCGAGGTCATTCTTTAGTTGCTTGTTCTTTTCCAGTATGAAAATGTGACTTTTCTATAATCATATTTGTACGAGACCTCGGAATGTGCTATGTTTCCACTTTGAGTTGTCTTGAGTTAGTTTGACTATTGAAGATATTTGGTCTTGGTCATGCATCAAAGGAATGTTGTCCTATAGGAAGTGGTAACTCAAAATATTGGGCACTTCAACTATTATCATTTGATTTTCAGTTGGTCAGTGACTGCTTTTAACAATGTGACAACAGTGCTCTTGTTTTCAGACCAGGCCTTGGAGTGGTTCCAACGTGTATGCCTAGTTTCAACGAGCGTTATTTTGCTCTAGGGAGCTCGTCTAGTCATTTTTGGGAATTGACTCAATGGTTCTAACTTCTAAGGCTATGTTAATGGTGCAATTATCCGATTTATGGTTTAGATAAAAGATCGATGTCATGTAATAGTAGCAGAGGATAGCATGGGGCATGTAGAATGGTGTTTTCTGATGGTTAGCAAAGAACAAAAAAACAAATGACTAGTGTCAAGTATAAATCCTATGGAGCAGGAGTGAAGAGTATTGTTACAAGTTATTTCTTCTTATAACGATATCTTCAACATAGTTCAAAGATATTCAGAACTCTAAGATACAATTTCTGATTGGTTATACACTCGGAGCACTCTTTAGTTAAGTATCTTACATCAAGGAAAAGACATACCTAATGTTTCTACGTTATGTATTAGTTGTATACAATGACCCTAGCTACCTTCCAGTTTTGTAGGTAGAAAGAACTTATTCTGGACTTTCTTTTACTACGTATGTGACTGTTAGTTTTGGATATGGACTTTGAGAGCCAAAATTGTTTGTGTATAAGTTGGGACAAGCCTAAAATTTATTTAGCCTAGCACAAGACAAGGGATCTATGAATAATCTGACAAGGAGAAAAGTAGTCTTCAAATGTTAGTAGCAGAAAGGATATTTTCAGAAGGCTTGTTGTAGGCAATCACCCAAATAAATATAAAGGAGAACCACAAAAACAAGGGTTACAAATGATTATTGTTCATGTCACAAATGACAAGCTGTACATAGATATTTTGGCAATGAATATACAAGTGGATGGCCCCTTAAAAGACAGCAATATTTGGCAGCATTCCTTTAGGTTGTATCTGTAGAGCTGGGCTAATTGTGAGTAAGCCAATAAAACAGTCCACTGTAACCCTCATTCCCCATGCATTAATAGATTCAAGTTTGCGACATTTATTTACCAGAGCTAGAAGTCCGTTCTCAGTGACATGACGGCAGCCCCACAGCACAATAGTCTGAAAAAGAACGGACAAACTAATGTTATCCTTAAAAAACTTAGTGAATCAGTTACATGAAGGCTAGAAACTGGCCATGCAACTTAAGATGAGGAATTTCCAGAAACTTACCTTCAAGTTTGGACAGCTGCCAGCAATAGTAAACAAGGATGCATCTGTTATAAATGTACCACCGATGTTCAGATGTTGTAGAGAAGTAGCTCTGGAGATCTAACAAAAACCCAAAACCAGATGAGGCAACAGTCTACTTAAAACTTTTCATAAGCAGCTATTTTCACCCAAAAGAATAGAGCAGGAAGAACCTCAATGTGCAGTGCACTGTGCACTGTGCTTCACTGATGGGATATAGTAATCAAAATTTAAAGTTCATTAAGACGGAAGGAGTAACACGCGAGCATCAGAAATTAGGGTACTAATCATGATTAGAAGCTCTGTATTTATATGTTGAATTTTAAGTTCGGGAAATCAACAAATGAATGCACCAACTCTTTAAAATCAACCATTCTCCTTAAATAGATTGGCTAACTATTGAATTTGCTTCATCTGTATTCAACAAGTCATCACACTGCATGAACAAATGCTCGTCAAGAGCAGCCTCCGGAGATATATATTTGCAAGGACAAAAACCATTAGCCTTGTACCTCAGGGATTTTGGTGTACAAAGCGTTCCCATTCTTCCATTTCTACTACAGGGTATTTCAAATTCACATTGATGACAATAGACACCAATTTCTACTACAATAACATCTATATACCTAAATAATTCAGATCAGACGACATGATACATACCAGCTGAATAACACCTGTATCCGTGATTCCAGTAGTGCCCCATAAAGACAGTGATGACAGATTGCTAATACATTTAGCAGTTGACAATTGGTACAGCCCCCGATCCGTTATTTGACAACCCCAACGGCTCCTTGAGCTGAAGAAAGTAAACAAGTCAGAACAGTACAACACAAAAGTTTCTTCCTAATCATCATGGTATTGTATCTTCAAACATTCATATCATAAATGACGTGAACAAAGTTGAAAGTCGAAACAACCAAAAAAACACCAGAAGGTTGCAGATGTTGTGCATTGTCGATTACTTGTACTTTTCCTTGTTAAATGTTAGTAGTAGCATAAATTAATACCAAAACACAACATCTGCAAGAATACCTCGAAATTTGATTTGATACCTATTATGCTTCAGGCTGGTTAAGAAAGGCTGGACTCATACATTCATTTGTAAATAATAAGAATAGCCATAACTCAATTGAGTCTTGCAGAAAATAGGATCTCATACTGAAACTCCAAATACACATATTCTGAAGGGATGGCTAGCGATGTCTTCATTGATCTAATGGCTGTTTTATCAAAGATCAAAGAGCAAGTAGCTGCAAGGTATAATGATTTGGTCGATCTTTTAATGGCACATAGTTGAGACTGCACTAGGTCTTCAGAAATTGAAGTGAAGGAGCAAGAAAAAATGTGAAGGCTCCTGCACTTACCGACGGCATTTTGGCTTTGGTCTGTCTTACTTGAGACAGATTCAAATAGACATTGATTACTCTAATAGCCAAAGCCAACAGAAGACAATCAAGGTTTAAAAGCTGATGTAGAAGATCCATTGAGTCTACCCTCCACTCTCCAACCAATTTAAGTACTAGGCTTTGTCCCCTGAAGTGTTCAAACTCGTCACATGCGCCTAATCCACTTATCACGAGTTGCGTCCTTATCACTAAAGCAAAGCCCAAAGGGCAGAGGGCAAGTATGTCAATCGTTCTTCAAAGAATTTTTCAATACTAATACTCCCTCTGTCCCCATTTATGTGTCACACTTTCCTTTTTGGTCTGTCCCAAAAAGAATGTCACATTTCTTTATTTGTCAACTATTTAATGCACTATCTTTATTTTACCCCTATTGGGCCCCTACTTACTTTAAAAGCCACAAACAACTTTTTGATTACTACAATCTTCTATCTCTTACTTTTTCAAGGGTAAATTTGAACATTTACAAAGTCAACTTCTATTTCTTAAACTCTGTGCCAAGTCAAACACCGCCACATAAATTGGGACGGAGGGAGTATAAGCATTCTCACTTGCAATATATCTCAAATCCTTTTGATCAATCATTTGTTACCCTTTAGACCGATTTAAAAGTCCTCGAGTGTTTCATCATAAATAGACAAATGTACCATAATTGATCAATTTTTTTTTTTAACAAAGTAACTTGTAACAAGAATAGAGTACAAAAAAAACAATTAAAACTGAATTAAAAGTCATACATATCAAGTTCCTTGAGACTGTACGCATGAAGAACAAGACGAGTTGTAGAATCATCATCAACTTTCCAGCCAGAGAAACTCAATCTTTCTCTTCTAGCTAATGATTCTTTAACCCCATGTCTCCATTTCCTACACACAGAACTAGTCCTACAAGTAACAAAAATGACAAAATTAACACATGACACAAACACAAAAACAAAGAGTAAATACAAATACTAAATTAAGTAATTTACTTAACTGAGCTAAATCCTTGAAACAAGTAAGCAGAGTAAAAATGTGAGCCAAAAGGTCAAAAGGGAGTCTATCAATTGGTGTTTCTTGATCATCTAGTTGAACCACTTTTCTCATGATGAAAACAAAAGCTGAACAAATTGTAATCAAAGTAATAATAACAAGAACTCTTCAAAATTCACAAACAGAAGAAGAAGAATAAGAAGAAGACAGGAAATATTATTAAAAACAAGAAGTAGGACAGAGAAACAAGAGATGGAAATAAAGTGTGGTCATATTATCGTCATGTTATTCACTTTTTAACGTAGTATGTGTTTCTAGATGCAGTAGCTTTTTAGAATCTTCATAATGTATCAGATAGTAGTATAAAATTTAATAAAATGGTTTGTCATTTAGAACAAAAACATGGTAATTGATTGATGGTGGCAAGACTAAAATTGAAATTCATAAATTTAGTTCAATGATGTAACTATTTTAACTGTTAGATACGAAATTGTTACGTACATTAGAAAATTAGATTAGATGTACAGCAATGTATTGTGTCTTTGCGTAATCAACTAATGATAACTCTAAGAAGAGCAACTTTGATTAGTTCGTTAATGACGTTACGAATTAGCTTTCGTGTATTGACTGATTTTGAGGCATGACACGTGGGTTTTGCGTTGCCCATCCTCTTTGCAAGGAAGTTTTTTTTTTTCTTTTTCTCGGAGGATGTTGTCCTTGTCTCGTTTACTTTAGATAATTATAAACTACTATATTTTATAATCACTTATTTAGTAAGTAACTGGTTCCCTTTTCTCGTTCAAAGTTTATTATCCAACAAAAAGTTTACTAGAAATTTTATTTATTCAATTTGACAATGGGAAATTCCAGCTTATTTGTATACTTTGTCACGATTTAAATAATATCCAAAATTGGTTAAATGGCTCTTAGAAATACAAAGTAACAAATATAATTGAGATAAAGGATGTCATTTGCAAGTTACAAGGTGCATATTTAGATATTTTTTTTCAATACAGTATTTAGTATTTGTTTAGGGCTCATTTGCAAATATATGACACAGGAAGTTTTGGTTTGCCAAAATGCCCTCACTAACAGATGTTTAGTACTAATGTCTTCATTAGTTTAATGAAACTTTTTTCGGACCAAAATACCCCTACGAACCAATAAAAAGACGTGCCTCAGTCCCTCCCCTTCCTTTCCATTCACGCTATCAAGAAAATCATAAAACCTCATTCTTTTTACAGATTGCTCTGTTCAAGAGAAGATTCAACGTAAGATTTCTTCAAGTTGCAAGAGTAAAGTTCTCTGCAACTATTTCCAAGAGTTTAAGCTCTGGTGCAATCAACACCCTACATACACTTCTTGCCTATTGCCAAGACTCTATGGCCTGTTGTAAGTGCCAACTTGCAGAGAAAGTCTCTGCAACCCTTGCCTCATAGCTAAGAGTTTAAGCTCTGGTGCAATGGGCACCTGGGAGAGACTTCTTGGCTATTGCCAAGACTTTAGCCCTATTGCACTGGCCAACTTCAGGAAAAAAATCTCTGCAAGTCTTGGCAATAGCCAAGACTTTAAGTTCTGCTGCAAAGGGAAACTTACACTGAAAAATCTCTAAAGTATTGGCAATAGCCAAGACTTTAAACTCTACTGCAATGGGAGGCTTGTAGAGACTTCTTGCCTATTGCCAAGACTTTAAGCCATGATGCTATGGTCTCTACAACTACAGAAAAAGTCTCTACAACTATTGCCAATAGCTAACACTTTAAACTCCAGCGGAAGGGGCAACTTGTACAAATAGTCTCTGCAAGTATTGACAATTGTCAGGACGTTAAACTCTAGTGGAAGGCGCAACTTGTACAAATAGTCTCTGCAAGTATTGGCAATTGCCAAGACTTTTACCTATATTGTAGTGCAAAACTTGCAGAGAAAGTCTCTGCAACTCTTGGCAATAGCCAAGACTTTAAGTTCTGGCAAGGGGGACCTTACACTAAAAATCTCTAAGAGTATTGGCAATTGCTAAGACTTCTGTTGAACCCCAAAAATTACCCTTTCTTTAATGATAAGATAGGTTTCGGGTATAATATTCAACAAATGGGATTCCAAAGGGCTTTCTTTGGAGTCGCCACCTAATTTAGGAGAATTAGGAACCAATTAATTAAATAGTGCGTGCAATTCCTCCGTTTTAAGGAAGATGGTCTTTTCAGAGATTCTGAAGTAAGAGGTTCAGTTATTTTCGAAAGAAGGTTTCGATTTGAAAGCACTTTCGAAAATCCGTAAAATAACGGTTAATCCTTCGGTTTTCACAAAAATAGCTCAAAATGTTAACTTTCAATATGTTGATAAAATGGTTTAAGATTAATATTAAAAATCTAAGATTATAATAAATTATACTTGAAAGAAATATGAATTTTAAATAAACTTAGACTTGAAAAGGAAAGAAAGAAAGAAAGGAAAATAAATAAATAAATAAATAATTTTTGCTGAAATAGGAAAACCAATTTAATTGGAAATAAGTTGCAATTTATTGAATTTAAAACCAAGTTATTTGCTTAATCATTTTCGGGTTCAATTGCACGCGCTATTTAACTAAAAGGTTCACAATTCATAAATAAGATGGAAATTCAAAAGAAATAAATATTCACAAAAATGACTCAATAAATAAATAAATATCCATTCATAATCAATCAAATAAATTATTCTACAAGAATTATCTACGGGAAATTCCTATAGACATGCAATTTCTAAGGATGGGAAAAAGAGGAGGTTTAGAAGAAGAACCCGGAAATTGATAAAACTCATGGGAGCCTTGAATTTATTTTATACAATTATATGCCCATGAGCCTAAGTTAGAAATAGGCGGCTCAACAAAGCACTTTCTATGGTCTTCACTTCTTGAATCTTGAGTGCGAACTTGACCCCAATGTGACTCCAATGCAATGGATTATCCCCATTTATGAGTTAGCCAAAACTCGTCCCACGGGCAGGCAACAAAGGAACATAGCAAGAAGAAAGAATGAATTAGAAAAGAAAATTTGAATCCAGGCAAAACGAAACTGATGCAAGCATAAAGTCATAAAATAGAGCCAATCAAATAGCAAACTAAGAGAAAACCAAAAATGTTAGGCGTGAATCAAGCTACAGACTAATCCAATGTTTCTTGAGAATAAACCAACTTTCATTCCTATTCATTAAATGTCTTTAAGAAGCATAAAACTTACTGTCGAGATCCAAAATAAACATCTCAGTGAAAAGAAAACTAAAACACTAGAAAGACATGGTGCTTATTCACAAATTCGGACAATGAACCATTGTTCGCTAAAATTCAAACTATACATCAATCCTTGGGAACAGACAGAACAAGCTTTGAACCTTGACATGCTTTGTCATTATTTAGATTAACGTGCAGAAGCAAATTTCCGAGATTTCTTTAGTAGCTACACTAGATTCGCTAAATAGGTCCTTTCAAAGAACTGCTTTTATCTTAAACCTCCAGCTAAATACAACTACTTGACTATAAAGCTCAACTTCCACAGAAAGGGCTCAGCCTTTATCATTAACTATGCGAGACCGAGAACAGTATAAGAGCAAAGCCATAAGTCATTTAATTTAATTCATGACTAATAATCATCACCTAAAACTAGATGGAAAGAATAGATTATCAAGTTCACATTTTGCTCAAATCTGCCCAACGGTTGCACCATAAGCATGATATTGGATCAAAGTAGAAACTTCACAAATACTTTCACTACTGTTTTGATACCATATTATTTTGGCATAATCACAGTCAAAAGAATAACAAACTTAAGCTTAACCATGAGCGACATACAGGAAACATGATAAGAACAAGTGAAAGATTAAAACTTTAAATTTCTTTACCCTGAAACACTTCTCACACACTCCCCTAAAAAAACTGCCTGGACGACTTGCAAAAATCCAGGGACGCACACAGCTCAAATTCCCATCTTCACAAACACACAACTCGTGTGCGTCAAATTCCCATCTTCACAAACACACAACTCACATTTTAACAAGATTCCTTGCTTCTCTGCACCTAAACTAACTGCAACCGCAGCATCAAGCACTTCCCTAGAACACTCAACAAGCTCCCAGGACCTAAGCTAAATACTTGGACAACCTGCACACTCTTTTAGGCTTAGAAAACTAACCCGGTGCAATACTAACCCCTGACTATCCTACTCAGCCTAAACTCCTCTAACACCTGCATATACTCAAAGCAGACCTGCACACATACTCACAAACCTCGCGGACTTTACCTCAGCTCCCTCATAGACAAAACAGGGCATCAGCACCCTCCTCCTGCCTGACCAGCTGCAGCAAAAACTCCCTGAAACTCCAAGAACCACCTGACTATCAACTTACTCAACCCCTGACATACCCCTGAACAAAGACAGTCTACCAAAAACTCCATACAGGCCACCTTGCAAACCATAATTCAATCTTAACTCCATCCTGGATTGCAAAACAAGAAAGAAACAAGACCCCTTTACCCTCTAATAGAAACTGCTGCAACCTCCTTTAAACTCACAAACCAAACCAACAGACATGACATACTCCCTCACTGAAACTCACCAGCTCACAGACCTCTGACCCCTGACTCCCTCATTCAGCAGGAACCAGGAAAACAAACTTCAATAACACTGCAAACTGCTACACCCTAAACTTCATCTATAATTCCTCAGACAACCATATGCAGCTTCTAACAAGCTGCTTCAAACACCAAGAACCGCCCCTGAACTAAAACAACCCCTCTCGAGCACCAGGACTATTCCAGATTAAGCAAGAACCAGAGCTCAAAAAGAGAAAGAAAATTAATTCAAAACAACAATTACTCACTGATTTCTTCTTAATTTGCTTTTAAAGTTCACAGCTTTGATCATGAACTGTATTCAGGGAATTTAAACGAAATAACTTCATATTATTGCTAATGGCCGAAATGTATATACTTGCACCTTTATTAAACTATTCTTGACTAAGCTAACATTTACACTATCTTAATCATATTCTAAAAAAAAAAGAACAAACTTACACAAACGACTAAGAATTGAAGGCAAAAGACTGCAATAGTTGAAAGGAATCAAACTGGATATAAGCCAAATGAGCAGCAAACCAAAACTAAAAAATTTAACGAAAAGATGAAATCTTTAACACAATTTCATGCTGCAAATTTTAACAGGACAGAGTGAGAATTTACAGAATAAAGAGATTTAAATATGCTTCAAAACACAAACCAAGCATTATATGACTCAAACATCAGGCCGATAATTATAATAAATGAAAACAGAAAAATAAATAAAGGTCGAGTAATTACCTCTTGATGGGCAGTGAGCTTAAGGCGACGATCTGAAGAATGCGACTCAACTAAGCGATTTGAACGAGGTCGACGACTTGTTTGACGACGCGACGACACAAATAATGAAGCGATAACGCACGACAAATGCCAGGAACAAACCAGAAAGGAATAACAGTATATGTATTTTTTTCAGAAGAAACTTAAAGCTGAGGAAATGTATAAGTATCTATATAGCTGCCTTTTCCATTTTTTCATCTGCGCCTCTTAGGAACTCTGTCTCTCCCCTACTGTTGCTGCCAACCTTTTCTCCATCAAAGCTGCTTCTCTATGTGAACTCCCTTTTCTGCTGCTGTAAAAATCTCTCCCTTCTCCCTATCCCCGCTGTTCAAAACTGAATCCCCCCATTAACGGCTGTTGTTGCTGCCCTGAACCAAGACCTTTAGCTTTCAATTTATAGGAGAACAAATTAGGGTTCTCGGATTGAATGAAATCCCTAAAAAAACCTTCTAACGGTACCAAATGGATAAGAGGTACGATTTTTGACCAGCTGGAACTTTTTGGACTGATCTGTGCTTGAAATTTTGGGGAAATCCATTGGGTTTAGGGATTAGGCGGGTCGGGTTAGGGATTTCTGAAGTGGGGAGGGGATATGCGCGTGAAAAGAGTGGTGTGTGTATTTGTATGTAATGTTGCACGAGTAAGACAGATTTGAGGCCATCATTGCGAATTTAGCCTATTTTAGGATAAGTTAAAGTGAAATAGGTGATTGCACGGGCAGGCTGGGTATTAGGTTGTATTTTACACATTTAACCCCTTTTCTTTGAATTTGCTCAATTACTTTTGACTTTTCAAAATTGATTTTAATTTTAAAATAATTATACTTTAATTTACACTACCGGGACAAAATTGGGTGTCAACAGCTGCCCCTCTTTACCCGGAAAAGGATGAAAGAGTTTTCAGGGTAAAGAAGTTGACGAAAAAGCCAATTTTGTCACGATAAAGCCAAAGACTTCTGATTCCCAGGACCAAAAGGCGAGGCTTATGGACATGGCCGAACTCCGGTTTCCGAGTTGCCTACATATCTCGGGCTGAAAGAGAATCAGGCCATATGTAGTTCGACGACACTTAGATACGAAGACTCGCACGATTGATAGAAAAGACGCACGAATAGAAAAGAAACCAAACTGACACCCTAATTCGAAATGAAAGATTAGGATATACTTGCTTGTTCGAGTGCGATTCTTCAGATCCTCGTTGATGAGTCTAGCTCATATCAACGATTGCCCCAGTTCACTGCTAAGAAAAAGTTCCACGTTATGCTCCAAATGTTGTTGCGGTGCTGCTAATATCCTGTAATAAGCTCGACAAACGGTAAGTGCGTAACTGCAAATAAGACTTAATAAATGGAGTAAGAAATAGGTAATAAATAAAATTTGGTGCTGGTTTCAATGCCAATGACAATCTTGTCTCCAATCGACTAATGGAGAAATCTGGCTCTGTGAGGCAAGATGACTTCGGAGCCGTTGGTAGACTGAAGATAAAACAATAAAAGCTTCAATTAATAGGAACGTAAAGTGAACTTTAAACTCTAAATAATGAGGATAAAAATGCCGCCTTTTCGGCAATAACCATGATAAAGCCTACGGCTTTAAATCATGAAGAGACAATTTGCAAATAATATTGGATTGCACTCCAACCAAAAGTAGGAATACGTCCGAAGTATTCACATTATTCTGCATGTCTTAACAAACTTATTAGCAACATAAGGTCATTAAAGTAGGTATAAGCAAATGTAAACGCCTCAGGAGGCTTACAAAAATATAATTAAGAGAGTGACGAATATTAAAGCGCCTATCGAGGCGACAAAATTACGCCATAGAGGCATTCCAATGATTAACACCTTTGAGGTGACATAAATACGCCTCCGGGGCAACAATATTTCGCCTTCGAGGCATTCAAATAACTAACACCTTCGAGGTGACACAAATACGCCTCCGGGGCAACAAAATTTCGCCTTAGAGGCATTCGAATAATTAACACCTTCGAGGTGACATAAATACGCCTCCGGGGCAACAAAATTACGCCTTAGAGGCATTCAAATAACTAACACCTTCGAGGTGACATAAATACGCCTCCGGGGCAACAAAATTTTGCCTTAGAGGCATTCGAATAATTAACACCTTCGAGGTGACATAAATACGCCTCCGGGGCAACAAAATTTCGCCATCGAGGCATTCAAATAACTAACACCTTCGAGGTGACATAAATACGCCTCCGGGGCAACAAAATTTCACCTTCGAGGCATTCAAATAACTAACACCTTCGAGGTGACATAAATACGCCTCCGGGGCAATAAAATTACGCCTTCGAGGCATTCAAATAACTAACACCTTCGAGGTGACATAAATACGCCTCCGGGGCAACAAAATTATGCCTTCGAGGCATTCAAATAACTAACACCTTCGAGGTGACATAAATACGCCTCCGGGGCAACAAAATTACGCCTTCGAGGCATTCGAATAACTAACACCTTCGAGGTGACATAAATACGCCTCAGGGGCAACAAAATTTCGCCTTAGAGGCATTCAAATAATTAACACCTTCGAGGTGATATAAATACGCCTCCGGGGCAACAAGATTACGCCTTAGAGGCAGGCTTGAAATATAAAGACGCTTTTCGAAAGCGTGAGAATGTGAATACGTTATACTCTCTGAACTCTTCCACGGAGGAATGGTCTTGATTATAAACAAAGTGAACCCCTTAGGATTGGCAATATCTGAAAATAATAAAAAAAAAATAAAAAAATAGAACTTTAGTAAGCGTTCTCATGAAGCGAAAGTGAAATGAAACAGATATTCTTAACAATTTGCAAGAGTTATGGGAAATAGAAAAGCCGCCTTTCGGCGAATTGACAAAGCGTCGGGTCATGAAACACGAGCTTTATCCAAATATCATTGCAATCCTAGCGATGAGAATCTTGGAGATTGACTTGCTAAGATGTATATCCTCCGTTGTGGGTCTTAATGTCCCTGCTCTCAAAGAAAAAATGTTAGTTTTAGGAGGGAGGGGGGAGCGTTTGATTCATGCTGACTTGAGCCTTCATTCTTCAACCGCTTCCTTCTTCTCCTTTTGTCTAGATTTGCGATCCGTCTTTTGAGACTTGACCAACAAACTCTTTGTCGAGCAATACGGCTTTTTGCAAAATCTGCCCCAGTTATGATCTTTCAAATCTTCAACTTGCCTTGCAAAAATTGCCCCAGTTATGATCTCCTGAATCTTCAACTTATTTTGCAAAATTTGCCGCAGTTGCTATCTTTCAAATCTTCAAATTATCTTGCAAAATTGCCCCAGTTGCTTGCCTTAGGGGAGACTGGAAATTTTAATATTATAGAGTCGAGCCCGTTAAGAGCGCCTACGTATCCCTCCACGGGAATCAGACCGTGCGTAGTTCTGCTCACATAAAGATTTGGGGAATATGGCAATCTAAGTGCGAAGCCGAATCCGAATTGAAATACCTACACATCTGCCCAGATGCATAGTTCGGAATTACATCATCAAAGATAAACAAACCTAAAGTATTATAAAATCTGATCGAATCCGATGTGGATTGCTTACTTATCCTGTTGCCATTTCAGGAATCAGATCAAAAGTAGTTCAAAATTACATAAAAGAGGAAATAGGGGATTCCTATGCTAGTGTAACCGAGCTCTATGTGAGTTGCTTACGTATCCCGCCTTGGGAATCAGGTTACGCGTAGTTCGCATTACAATTAAAATTACATGAAATGAGAAAAACACTTGCTTGCGCCGCTTGTGAGCCATCTTGATTGTACTTGGATTGATAAATTTTGGCCAGACTTTAAGAGTGGGCCTTTTGCAATGAGACAATATTTCAACAGCAGTCATGCTACTAAATCTCCGGGCATTGGTTCTCTCATCTGGATTGATCCATCTTCAATTAAATCTTGGATCTTATGTTTAAGAGCAACACATTCGCTAGTGTCATGCTTGAAAAATTCTGCATGGTAAGCACAATATTTGGTTCCATCAACCCATTGTGGGGGAGGGTCAAATGTACCATTTCCTGATAGTGGTTCTAGCATTCCCACATCTTTTAATCTTTCATACAATTGAGCTTGTGGTTCACCTAAAGATGTTGCTGCAAATTGATGGTAACTGGGTTGGGCATTATAGACTGGACATGGAGCGGGTGGATTTTGATGCTGACTTGGATAAGTTGGATATAGTGTGCTTCTGTAAATAGATTGATTTGATGAGTTTCTGAAGGTTGGCTTCTTGTTTGGCCTTTGGTTGATATCAGCCATATCAATTCCAAATTCATCTTCCCTCTTTCTCTTCTCAAAATTGCCCATACCAGTCTGGATGGCTTGCGTAGTTGCCTTCATTGCGGCAAAACTTACAATTCGCCCTGTCTTAACCCCTTCTTCAACCATCTCTCCCATCACAAGAAGTTCAGAATAAGGTTTACCCATCATAGGGAGCAAGTGCATGTAATAAGAATCATCTTGAGCTCGGATGAAGTACTTTACCATGTCTTCCTCAGTCATTGGTGGTCGCACCCTTGCAGCCTGTTCACGCCATCTCAGTGCGTATTCCCTAAAGGTTTCTGTTGGTTTCTTCTTCAGATTGGACAAGGTTATAAGGTCAGGAGCCATCTCGACATTGTACTCAAACTGCTTTGTAAAATCACTGGCTATGTCATCAAACTCACGCCACTTGCTTATATCCTGCCTTGCAAACCATTCAGCAGCAATACCTTCCAGACTATGACTGAAGAAGGCCATCAGAAGTTCCTCTTTACCTCCCGCAACCCTCATTCGGTTGAGATATTTGGTCAAATGAACAAATGGGTCACTATGACCATCATACATATCAAATTTTGGCACCTTAAACCCGGGAGGAAGATTAACGTCAGGGTATAGATAAAGATTGCGGTAGGAGATGCTTTGACGTCCTCTAGACACTTGCAAATCCTTGATGGATTGCTGCATGATTTTCATCGTTTGGATTATCTCCTCTTGCTCAACTGTCTTTCCCTGCTTTTCTACTGTTATGGGCACTTCAATGGGTGCTTTGGATGTATCTTTGGCAGGTAAATATTGATAGTGAGGCAAGTTGTTGTGGTTAATGAATGCATTTGGGATGTTGTTAACTGGTGCAATGACACTGGAATTTAAAGGCGTGTTCGGATTGGCAGTTTCAACATTGGGGTTCAGAGTTGACAGCACGGCTGGCGCGTTTTGGTGGCTCGACCCTTTCATTCTGTCTAGTTCAGCTTGCATACACTCAATCTGCTTAGCCATTCTAGCAATTTGTTCATCAGGAACAACAACTGCTTGCTCATTAGAAGATGCAGGGATACCAGTCTGATCATTGGTCAAATCAGTCATTTTCTGCTTCACTTTGGATTAGACGCTTAACCAACTCGGGAGTCAACACGAATCAAACTCTCTCTCTCTTTTGGGGGATAATAAAACAAAAGGACAAATTCAAAAGGTAACTATGTTAGTTTCTAGATCATTGGCATAATTGCACACAATCACGTAGCGCGCGTCACGTAGCGCTTTGCATTTTAAACAAGTTTGGCATGTGGCAATCACAATTAGTTGAGCGTAAATGAAAATGCAGGCGCGTCCTACCCTGTAAGGTGCCTCTTTGTGCCAGAGGTGGGCCTAAGACGCCAAATAAGTGATAACGAAAAGTAGTCCAAGCCGGTTTTGCAATAATCGAATTTAGAGTAAGTGAGAATGATAGTAATAATAATTTCTCTTTCGTTATAACTTGATTTTGAGTACATCATTGTTACATCAAAAATAGAAACTGCCAGACATAATTTAAATACATCATTTTGGGTGCAATGAAAATATAAATAAATGCTATAACTACGCTGCATCAGGCTTGAGGAGGCAATGGAACTGAAATGCGGGCCCATTTCGATCAATCCTTGCTTGCACAATCGGTGTAATTTCTGACGTCTGGTCCCAAATGTGGTTTGCATCCAAAAACTTACTTGAATCAAACATCGATCAAATGGATCGAACGTTTTATCGTCCTTTCAAAGTCTCTTGCCCCAATTTGTTATCTTCTTCCAAGTATCTTCTCAATTTCAACTTGATGACTTATTTGAATGCCTCTTGAATTCAAGTATCTTCTAGTCTACAAAATTAATAAAAGTATTCTAAATTTAATTAATTGCAAAACTTTGCTTGGACTGGAAGTTCCGTTATCACATAAACACATAATATGCAAATGTTGTTGGGTTTAAACCCGTCAACGAAAAAGGGCGGTTTTCCTAATTATGGAGGCGGTACCAAGGACCGGGTCCAATCTAAGGTTTATGCATGCATGTTCATAAAGCAAACTCTAGAGTGGGTTTACTAAACACAAGGCTGTTTTGAGTGACAAGCGGTCACGCGGTAGTAAAACTATCCGCTCACCCCGCAGGTACGCGCACTCTTTCTTAAAGGGTTTTTTGTGAGTTGCGGGTGTATATGCATACACCTCGCGGGTATAAGTAACCATGAAGAAGCTCCCAGGAGTGGGGAAAATATGAACGGAATGCCAGTTTTATATGTGCACAAATAAAGTGTAGTGACATGCTTTCAGTGACAAACAATTGCAAATAATCAAATTAACTAAATATGCTATTTTGCAAATAATAAACAAATAAAGAGTTATCTTGTGAAAACCTTGCGGTTAGAACCTTAAGGTATCCCCAGCGGAGTCGCCAAGCTGTTGAACCCCAAAAATTACCCTTTCTTTAATGAAAAGATAGGTTTCGGGTATAATATTCAACAAATGGGATTCCAAAGGGCTTTCTTTGGAGTCGCCACCTAATTTAGGAGAATTAGGAACCAATTAATTAAATAGTGCGTGCAATTCCTCCGTTTTAAGGAAGATGGTCTTTTCAGAGATTCTGAAGTAAGAGGTTCAGTTATTTTCGAAAGAAGGTTTCGATTTGAAAGCACTTTCGAAAATCCGTAAAATAACGGTTAATCCTTCGGTTTTCACAAAAATAGCTCAAAATGTTAACTTTCAATATGTTGATAAAATGGTTTAAGATTAATATTAAAAATCTAAGATTATAATAAATTATACTTGAAAGAAATATGAATTTTAAATAAACTTAGACTTGAAAAGGAAAGAAAGAAAGAAAGGAAAATAAATAAATAAATAAATAATTTTTGCTGAAATAGGAAAACCAATTTAATTGGAAATAAGTTGCAATTTATTGAATTTAAAACCAAGTTATTTGCTTAATCATTTTCGGGTTCAATTGCACGCGCTATTTAACTAAAAGGTTCACAATTCATAAATAAGATGGAAATTCAAAAGAAATAAATATTCACAAAAATGACTCAATAAATAAATAAATATCCATTCATAATCAATCAAATAAATTATTCTACAAGAATTATCTACGGGAAATTCCTATAGACATGCAATTTCTAAGGATGGGAAAAAGAGGAGGTTTAGAAGAAGAACCCGGAAATTGATAAAACTCATGGGAGCCTTGAATTTATTTTATACAATTATATGCCCATGAGCCTAAGTTAGAAATAGGCGGCTCAACAAAGCACTTTCTATGGTCTTCACTTCTTGAATCTTGAGTGCGAACTTGACCCCAATGTGACTCCAATGCAATGGATTATCCCCATTTATGAGTTAGCCAAAACTCGTCCCACGGGCAGGCAACAAAGGAACATAGCAAGAAGAAAGAATGAATTAGAAAAGAAAATTTGAATCCAGGCAAAACGAAACTGATGCAAGCATAAAGTCATAAAATAGAGCCAATCAAATAGCAAACTAAGAGAAAACCAAAAATGTTAGGCGTGAATCAAGCTACAGACTAATCCAATGTTTCTTGAGAATAAACCAACTTTCATTCCTATTCATTAAATGTCTTTAAGAAGCATAAAACTTACTGTCGAGATCCAAAATAAACATCTCAGTGAAAAGAAAACTAAAACACTAGAAAGACATGGTGCTTATTCACAAATTCGGACAATGAACCATTGTTCGCTAAAATTCAAACTATACATCAATCCTTGGGAACAGACAGAACAAGCTTTGAACCTTGACATGCTTTGTCATTATTTAGATTAACGTGCAGAAGCAAATTTCCGAGATTTCTTTAGTAGCTACACTAGATTCGCTAAATAGGTCCTTTCAAAGAACTGCTTTTATCTTAAACCTCCAGCTAAATACAACTACTTGACTATAAAGCTCAACTTCCACAGAAAGGGCTCAGCCTTTATCATTAACTATGCGAGACCGAGAACAGTATAAGAGCAAAGCCATAAGTCATTTAATTTAATTCATGACTAATAATCATCACCTAAAACTAGATGGAAAGAATAGATTATCAAGTTCACATTTTGCTCAAATCTGCCCAACGGTTGCACCATAAGCATGATATTGGATCAAAGTAGAAACTTCACAAATACTTTCACTACTGTTTTGATACCATATTATTTTGGCATAATCACAGTCAAAAGAATAACAAACTTAAGCTTAACCATGAGCGACATACAGGAAACATGATAAGAACAAGTGAAAGATTAAAACTTTAAATTTCTTTACCCTGAAACACTTCTCACACACTCCCCTAAAAAAACTGCCTGGACGACTTGCAAAAATCCAGGGACGCACACAGCTCAAATTCCCATCTTCACAAACACACAACTCACATTTTAACAAGATTCCTTGCTTCTCTGCACCTAAACTAACTGCAACCGCAGCATCAAGCACTTCCCTAGAACACTCAACAAGCTCCCAGGACCTAAGCTAAATACTTGGACAACCTGCACACTCTTTTAGGCTTAGAAAACTAACCCGGTGCAATACTAACCCCTGACTATCCTACTCAGCCTAAACTCCTCTAACACCTGCATATACTCAAAGCAGACCTGCACACATACTCACAAACCTCGCGGACTTTACCTCAGCTCCCTCATAGACAAAACAGGGCATCAGCACCCTCCTCCTGCCTGACCAGCTGCAGCAAAAACTCCCTGAAACTCCAAGAACCACCTGACTATCAACTTACTCAACCCCTGACATACCCCTGAACAAAGACAGTCTACCAAAAACTCCATACAGGCCACCTTGCAAACCATAATTCAATCTTAACTCCATCCTGGATTGCAAAACAAGAAAGAAACAAGACCCCTTTACCCTCTAATAGAAACTGCTGCAACCTCCTTTAAACTCACAAACCAAACCAACAGACATGACATACTCCCTCACTGAAACTCACCAGCTCACAGACCTCTGACCCCTGACTCCCTCATTCAGCAGGAACCAGGAAAACAAACTTCAATAACACTGCAAACTGCTACACCCTAAACTTCATCTATAATTCCTCAGACAACCATATGCAGCTTCTAACAAGCTGCTTCAAACACCAAGAACCGCCCCTGAACTAAAACAACCCCTCTCGAGCACCAGGACTATTCCAGATTAAGCAAGAACCAGAGCTCAAAAAGAGAAAGAAAATTAATTCAAAACAACAATTACTCACTGATTTCTTCTTAATTTGCTTTTAAAGTTCACAGCTTTGATCATGAACTGTATTCAGGGAATTTAAACGAAATAACTTCATATTATTGCTAATGGCCGAAATATATATACTTGCACCTTTATTAAACTATTCTTGACTAAGCTAACATTTACACTATCTTAATCATATTCTAAAAAAAAAAGAACAAACTTACACAAACGACTAAGAATTGAAGGCAAAAGACTGCAATAGTTGAAAGGAATCAAACTGGATATAAGCCAAATGAGCAGCAAACCAAAACTAAAAAATTTAACGAAAAGATGAAATCTTTAACACAATTTCATGCTGCAAATTTTAACAGGACAGAGTGAGAATTTACAGAATAAAGAGATTTAAATATGCTTCAAAACACAAACCAAGCATTATATGACTCAAACATCAGGCCGATAATTATAATAAATGAAAACAGAAAAATAAATAAAGGTCGAGTAATTACCTCTTGATGGGCAGTGAGCTTAAGGCGACGATCTGAAGAATGCGACTCAACTAAGCGATTTGAACGAGGTCGACGACTTGTTTGACGACGCGACGACACAAATAATGAAGCGATAACGCACGACAAATGCCAGGAACAAACCAGAAAGGAATAACAGTATATGTATTTTTTTCAGAAGAAACTTAAAGCTGAGGAAATGTATAAGTATCTATATAGCTGCCTTTTCCATTTTTTCATCTGCGCCTCTTAGGAACTCTGTCTCTCCCCTACTGTTGCTGCCAACCTTTTCTCCATCAAAGCTGCTTCTCTATGTGAACTCCCTTTTCTGCTGCTGTAAAAATCTCTCCCTTCTCCCTATCCCCGCTGTTCAAAACTGAATCCCCCCATTAACGGCTGTTGTTGCTGCCCTGAACCAAGACCTTTAGCTTTCAATTTATAGGAGAACAAATTAGGGTTCTCGGATTGAATGAAATCCCTAAAAAAACCTTCTAACGGTACCAAATGGATAAGAGGTACGATTTTTGACCAGCTGGAACTTTTTGGACTGATTTGTGCTTGAAATTTTGGGGAAATCCATTGGGTTTAGGGATTAGGCGGGTCGGGTTAGGGATTTCTGAAGTGGGGAGGGGATATGCGCGTGAAAAGAGTGGTGTGTGTATTTGTATGTAATGTTGCACGAGTAAGACAGATTTGAGGCCATCATTGCGAATTTAGCCTATTTTAGGATAAGTTAAAGTGAAATAGGTGATTGCACGGGCAGGCTGGGTATTAGGTTGTATTTTACACATTTAACCCCTTTTCTTTGAATTTGCTCAATTACTTTTGACTTTTCAAAATTGATTTTAATTTTAAAATAATTATACTTTAATTTACACAACCGGGACAAAATTGGGTGTCAACAACTTCTACCTCTACTGCAGTGAACAAGTTGGAGACAAAGTCTTTGCAACTCTTGGCAATAGCCAAGACCCTAAGTTCTGGTGGAAGCGACAACTTACACGAAACATCTCTGCAAGTATTGGCCCCCAACTTGTTTAATTCATGCTGAAAAGTTTCCTTCTCTCTTTCCCCATTCCTGGCCTCCTTCTTTCTTCTTTGTGTGCTGGAAATTTGGGGATTTTTTTCTTGTGTTTGCTTGATTCCAGTGATTTGAAGGTTTTTATTGCCTATGGCGATTAGATATTCATGTTTTGCATAGAGCTTAAAATCTTGATCATGGCCAAGAGTTGCATAGACTTTCTCTGCAAGTTGCTTATTGCAGTAGAGTTTAAAGTCTTGGCTATTGCCAATACTTGCAGGGATGTTCCGTGTAAGTTGTCGCTTCCACCAGAACTTAGAGTCTTGGCTATTGCCAAGAGTTGCAGAGACTTTGTCTCCAACTTGTTCACTGTAGTAGAGGTAGAAGTCTTGGCAATTGCCAATACTCTTAGAGATTTTTAGTGTAAGGTCCCCCTTGCCAGAACTTAAAGTCTTGGCTATTGCCAAGAGTTGTAGAGACTTTCTCTGCAAGTTTTGCACTACAATATAGGTAAAAGTCTTGACAATTGCCAATACTTGCAGAGACTATTTGTACAAGTTGCTCCTTCCATTAGAGTTTAAAGTCCTGAAAATTGTCAATACTTGCAGAGACTAATTGTACAAGTTCTCCTTCTGTTGGAATTTAAAGTGTTGGCTATTGGCAATAGTTGTAGAGACTTTTTTGGTAGTTGTAAAGACCATGGCAACAGGGCTTAAAGTATTGGCAATATGCAAGAAATCTCTACAAGCCTCCCATTGCAGTAGAGTTTAAAGTCTTGGCTATTGCCAATACTTTAGAGATTTTTCAGTGTAAGTTTCCCTTTGCACCAGAACTTAAACTCTTGGCAATAGTTGCAGAGAACTTTACCCTTGCAACTTGAAGAAATCTTACGTTGAATCTTTTCATAACAGAGCAATATGTAAAAAGAATGTGGTTTTATAGTTTTCTTGAACATATGAATGGAGAAAAGGAAGGGAAGAGACTGGGGCACGTCTTTTTATTAGTTTGTAGGGGGTATTTTGGTCCTAAAAAAGTTTCCTTAAACTAATGAGGGTAATTTTGCTAAACATCTGTTAATGAGGGCATTTTGGCAAACTATTGCTTCCGGTAGCATATTTTTGCAAATCAACCGAAAGAATGAGGTCAGGAATGGAGAAAGAGAGAAGGAAACTTTTCAGCGTGAATTAAATAAGTTGGGGGCAAAATAGTCCTTTCATAAGGGGTATGATGTGAGGGCATTTACTTAAAACATTTGTAAGTGGGGGCAAGTAGGTAAGATCATGTCTTATTGAGAGCATTGAGTGAAATTTTTTGTTCGTTTAGGTACCTGGCTATTTAAATTCATATTGGAAAGTTTTCTTTAGAGAATAAAGTGCTCTCAATCACAAATGACGATCTACTTACACATGATAATTGAGATCTTGAATGCGCAAATACCAAACAATGTAGGATATCATTAGGTACTCCCTCCGTCCCATTTTAGTTGTCACTTTCAACTTTTGCACGCCCATTAAGAAAATCAATAAATAGAGTATACATTTTACTATATTACCCCTATTTAATATATTACTATTAAATTTTTTTTGAGAATACCTTTAATAATTAAGGGTATATTTGGAAAGAATGAGCAAAAAATATCTTGAAATCCTAAAGCGTCAACTAATTTGGGACAAACGAATCTTACTAAAACGTCAACTAATTTGGGACGGAGGGAGTATCGAACAGGAAAGCTCAATTCAAAAAACTAATTTATTGTTGTGAAAGAACTCGTTTGACTTATAAATCCGTTAATATCTCTCTTTTAATCACTGAAGGACTATGGACACACAACATAGCTAGCCACATGTCAGAATTCATAATTATGGTGGATTCAAGGTATAGAGTCGACTACATTAAAAATTATCACAATGCCAAATGTTATGCACCTGTATAATTGTATGGATATATGTTTTTATTTTTAAATTCGAGTCTGTCAAATGTAAACGGGAATATGGGAAGAAGCAATATAAGCTCGTCCAATTTAGGCAAATTAAAATTCTTGTTGTGGACAGAACTTAGGTTTAGAAGCTTAATAAGGTTTCTATGTTAGAACTTAGAATAACCAAAGATCCACGATTTCATTTGCATGAAGACAAGTTGGGATTGCTGCAACAAATTGCTTATTTTGAAAAGTAGTACGTTTTAAAAAAATACTTTTGGATAATAGGCAGTTTGTGTTTTGGCAGCTTATTCAAAAAGTACTTTTGATAAATAATTTGTGTTTAGTTAATTTTTACGAAAATGTACTTTTGAGTGTCAAATTACGAAAAGGACATCCAAGTTTATTTTACATTTCAATTATTATAAATAAAAAAATAATATTAAATATTTATCATAAAAGACTTTAATTTAAAAAAAAATGTAGTTAAAATATAAAACATAAAGCAAAAAATAAAAGCTTATGTATTTTCAAGATCACAACAAAATTCAAAGTAGGCAAGACTAACCATCACTTGTATTTTCAGTAAAAGATCTTAATAAATACAATCTTAAAATTATATTTGAGGCAAATTAAAAAGATTACATACTTAAAAAAATTGTTAACTGACTCAAAGAATTTGTTATTGTAGTTGTAGCTTTGACAGAAAGGCAGTATAGGGTTGGGAGAAATATCTAGAAATAAAAATTAGTCCTGAAGAAAGAGGATTTGTAAAAGTATGTCGAAAGGGAAAAAATGAAAAAGAGAAATATAATTTTATTTTGATATAGATGTGGTTAATTAATGAGGAATAATTTGGTAAATAAGAATTTTTTGTAAGAATATTTTTGTCTTGAAAAAAAATAATAAACTGCTTCTTGGGAGAAAGCTACAAATATCTGTTTCTCCCAAAAGAAGAAAACCGTTTCTGCTTCTGCTAAAAGTTATTTTTTTTTATGCCAAACACCTCAGAAATTGACTTTGGAGAAGCAATGCCAAACAAGCTATAAGTCTAACTTCAACCGAATTTTTTCCCGTGCAGCGCTCGCTAAGGTTAAGCTTTTAGCCCCGAGGGGAAAAGAATTCAATTTGTAGCCTCTTATAGCAATCCGCTATCACTTGATCCGAGTTATTATGATAGATCTAAAAATTAAAATATTTTTAATGGACACAAGAAATTTAAGCGGTGAGTATCATGTTTATGTAAATCTCCCTAACTTCAACTAAAGTAAAGCCAACTCCAGTCCCGTGGAGTGAAATTGGCCTCAAATTCAGATCCTATGTTGCTACATGTGCAAAAAAAATTATAGTGACTGCGTCTTGAATTACGCTATGCAAATAGGATACAACACGTAAATTTTTCTAATTCCAATGAGAACTGAGTAAAAATTTAGGGGAATTTACACTCCATGTCCACAAAAATAAATTATTTACGTGTTTGTGCCCAAAAATTAGTTTAAATGAAATACCCATGCACCTCATTTTATTTACAAAAATGCCCATCTGGTCTGTTTTATTTACACTATGTGCCCACCCGCCCAATTTTAACTGTATACTATTTGTATTATATTGTATACCTTTTTAGTATACCAAATTAAATATACTTCTTTTATGGATTTGAGAGTATGTAACAAGTATACTATGAGAGTATACTGTATATAGATAGGTATACAGAATGATGGGTATAGAATGTAAATAAGTTTGTGGGTAAAAATATAATGGGTATGGAGATATAAATAAGTAGGGTTTGATGGGCATTTTTGTAAATCCCGTAAAAACTTAATCAGATAGTGACATTATAGGAGCCGAACAAGGAATAGCCAGCTCAAAGTTTAAGAGGAATATCCACAACTTATAAAAACACCAAAGATTTTGAAGAATTTCCACTGAAAGTCTAGAATTATTTCTTTTTGGAATTTTGAACTAAGTCTCAAAAATTCAATAAATTTTCTGGAGATTAGTTTAAAGAAAAAGATAATTTTTTTGAGGTTTTAGTGCAACATTTTAAAAACCCACTCATATTTTTAACTTGTGACTTATTTAAAGATTTTGTAATTACTGACAGTTCCTTATCGAGCAACTTAAAAAGTGACTATTCGTCAAATCTTCTGAGAATTGAACCTCCAATTCAGCACTTTTTTTTTGCATAAATATGACAGCATTAGTAATGGTTTCTCCTTTTTGCTTGCGGTTAACAAAATTTTGCAAAATGCTCTCGTTAAGTTTATTGAAAAAAAACTTGGACGGAAATACCTCTGTCAATCTCTTGGTATGAGGCCAAGACTTATCTTTGACCCCTCTCTATTTAATAACACTTCAAGATAAGTATTGGCAAATAGTAATATTTGGTCGTAAGTATTGGCAAAAGACAACACTTGTCCTTTCCAATCTCTCCCTGCATTCTCTCCATATAACTTGAAGTGTTGGAAAGATAACACTTGGCTTTGATCTCTTACCTAAAATCCAACACTTACAAATTTTTATCTTGAAGTCTGAATCCCGTACCAATATAAAGGTATCTTATTAAAATATTGTTAAACGGGAAAACTTGCAAAAATATTCCTTATGGGCATCTAGTGAATATTTTTCCAGTTCAGCTAGGTTGGCCCAATGGAAATGCTACCTATCATTGGGGGTGAAAATTGATAACTAGCCAATTTTGGATGCCATAAGTAGGTTTTATCTATTGTTTCAAAATTAATTGAGAAATAGTCAAATTTCCGCGTACACACTTGCAGTCCATTAGCCTTGATAAATACCTAGACTAGTCTTAGTATTTTTTACTGGGACTTTGAACATGTCAGTTCAAAGTCTCAGTATTTTTTACTGGAATTTATATTCAAAGTCTCGGAGCTTCATACATAAAGTCTCAGTATAAAATACTAAGACTTTGAATTAGCATGTTTAAAATCTCAGTCTTTTGTAATGGAATTCATATTTAAGTGATCCCAATATAAAGTATATACTGGAATTTTTTCAAATTTAGCTAGTCTTTAAAGAGTTTTGCACTGCTGATTAATTTTCATTTAATGCGGTGCAAACAGATTACGGGCCAAATTTTTACTCATTGGGACTGAGTTCGGTAAAATTTATGCTGGATAGCCACTTTTATGGGTGGTAAATGAGGAACATCCAACATTTGCAATACTTTAGAAGAATAATCAATGGTTTAAAGCATGGATTGATTTTTGATAAATAGCCACTAAAAGTCTAAGAAAATTCGTAGCCGTAGGACTATTAATTTCAGAAAATTTCAAAAAAAAAAAAAAAAAATCTCTTGTTTAAAATTTCAGTAAATTTTCGTGGGACTGCTACTAAATAAGGGAAATCTGTTGGTATACTAAACAAATTCCCTTCAAAATCCATAATTTTATCATTAAGTTTAGTGTTCTATATTTTTCAAAATCCATAATTTTTTCATGAGGTGTAGTGTCTTTTCCTTCAAAGTCAATTTTTTTTTTCATGAACTTCAATATTTTTCCTTCAAAATCCAGAATTCATTTGTTAGAATTTACCACAAAACTAATGCAATGGGTGGGAGAATACTTTGCAGCAAAGTTCAGGCGCCAGATGAAGCATGGGAGTTAAAGTTTGAGCTGGTTTAAAGTGATAGCTATTTATCTAATACTTTGCAAATGGTGGCTATCCCTTGTAGATTATCAAAAGGAATTTTAACATTCTATAGACATTGTTTGGGGGGGGGGGGGGGGAGAGTGCACGAAAGGCCACTTTTGCTACTGGTTTTTGGGCACAGGCCACTAATACCAAAATATTTAGTTTGTAGCCATTTTTGCTTAAAAGATAGAATTTCAATCCAGAGGCCAGATTAAAGTCCTTAAAGATTGAACTTCAGTCCAGGGCCATATGGATTGAAGTTCACTCAAAGGCCACTTTTGCTACTGGTTTTTTGGCACAGGCCACTAATACCAAAATATTTAGTTTGTAGCCATTTTTGCTTAAAAGATAGAATTTCAGTCCAGAGGCCAGATTAAAGTCCTTAAAGATAGAACTTCAGTCCAGGACCATGTTGATTGAAGTTCAGTCCTAAAAGATTGAATTTCAGTCCAGGGCCATGTTGACTGAAGTTCAGTCCAGTCCTTAAAGATGGAACTTCAGTCCAGGGCCATATGGACTGAAGTTCAATCCTTAAAGATGGAACTTCAGTCCAGGGACCGTATGGACTTAACTTCAGTCAATGATCAGAACTTAAGTCAATGTTTACTTAGTAAAAGGCCCAAAATTGGCCTCTAGTGTAAGACCAAAGAAAATAGTTGCCTCAAACCAAATACCGGTGTTAAAAGTGGCTGCTGGGCGAAATTTTTACACATTTGGGAGGGATGTTAACAGAAAATAGATACATTTTATCTATATTATTGCAAATAGACTTTTAGACTTATTTACTTATCATTAATAGCAAATTTTAAAAACTCTTGATCTCCCTTTTAGCGTGCCTACAATTATGGGGATGTGGGATATTCTTTAACTGTGCATTGAGTACTTATCAATTAATTACCCACGCATTAAGAACTTTTTCCTAATATTTAGGTGATATCAAAACAAAAGCGGTAAAAAAAAAGTTTTAAATTTCGAAATCAAAATCAAAATCAAAGTTTCCTTTTTATCTCTTCCAACTGTAATTATTTCATTTACAGTTTCCTTTTTATCTTGTATACAACTAAATTTGCCTTCAATTTTTACTAAATAAATGCATTTCACGGGCAGCGGATGTCTATTTCTTGTTACTATGATAGAACACCTATGGCACGGTGCCCATAGCTAGTTGCTTTATCACGGTAATCGCATGATGTTCTTATTTTTCTCAAGCATTTATTTAAACCAAAATTAGCATATTTAGTGGATAATGTATGCGTATCAGGTACATACTTGTTGAAGAATATCACAATGATTAATAAAAGTATATTAAGTACTCACTTATTGAATACATTGAATGATGTATGCATATCAGGTATATACTTGTTGAATATTATCATAGTGAATAATATAAGCATATCAAGTACCCACTTATTGAATACAGTGAATACTGTATGCATACCAAGTGCATTTTTATGTGAATAATGTATGAATACCGGGTACATACTTATTGAATGTTATGTGATAATTATAATTTGCAAAACGAATGAAATTTAATACCTATGTTGATAATTAAGAGATAAGTGTTAATAAGAGAGGGAAAGCATGAGGAAAGTTGTATGACTTCTACGCACTAAAGTTAATTAAAATAATAACTAATCAATTGTTATCAAAACATTACTAAATCCGTAAAGTGATGGATATATATCAGTATCCTTATTAAATGGCATTAATTAGGAAGAAAAGAGTAGGAAATTCATTGTTATTAGGATTCCCAAAAATAACGGCAAATTAGTTTACATTATTACGTTTTTCTTGGCAAGTTTTTAGGAAAAATAATCTGCCTAGACCTATTTACATAGGGTAATTTTGGCTGCCTAGATGTTAGGATATTCATGAACCCACTTTTTAGCATTGATTTTGGTTAGCCATTGATATTTATTAAATATGTCTATTAAACAGTAGGGGTATGTCTTATATATGGTTAGTTATGAAATTTTCCCTTATCAAAATTATCCCTGAGTGGATAACTCTGAAGCCCAAAATATCAAGTCTTAGTACCAATTTCCAACCAAGTGATGCTCAAGTTAATCTGAAATTGGGAGTTGGGTTGATTTCATTTTAGTGCATTGGCCTACAAATAGAATATAGTCCCCTTTAGACAGTAGAATAAATTGATCCATATGTTTTTAGTTTATGGAGCAGTATATACATCTATATGTGACATCTTTTTTAGCTTGGAGAGAGATAAATCTAGTTAATCAATACTACGACAACGAAATACCTAATGTGATCCCATTTGATCTGGATAAGTAGACGGTAGTAGTTGCCTGTCACAAGTCTTGCCATCTTCTTTTTTGTTGTCATTTGCAATCTTAGCCACTTTTGTTTCTTCTTTGGGGAATGACAGATTTTTACTTGTGATTTTGCAATTTGCACCCATTTAATCATCGGTGTGATAACAGATTCCCAACTAGTCCCACTGTTTAGATGACATTTTGGACCCTTGAACTTCTTTTTTTTTATTTATAAAAATACATATATTGAAATAAACAGTAGGTAACATTGATAATGGAACCTTTACAGAAAATAGAGAATTAAATTTAAAAAAAAAAAGTAAAATAACAAATGATTTAAAGCAGAGGAAATTTCAAAAATAAGAAATCCTCCATTGCCATGAGCTAGCCTTGTAAGTAATTTTAACTGATGCGACGGCAAAGGGTAATGCCATCACCAACTGGAAGTTGACAAATTTCGATCCTGGGATCAGCAGCTAAGGCCTTGTTGAGTTCCAAAACAAAATCTCTATAATATCTAACATATTTCCTAAGGGGTGCATCTGGTGGTGCTACGACTGATCCATTCCATAAAGTGTTGTCATAACCAATAAGTCCACCAACTTTGACTAAGTCGATTAATCTCTTGTGGTAGTTCAAATAGTTGTCTTTGTCAGCATCAACAAATATAAAATCATATGATCCATGGTACTTGCCCTGTTACAAAAAAATGTTACAAATATTAACATTAACCATCATAGACAAATTTTTCAATATTTTCAATCATTTGAAGTTAGCTACTTACATCTTCAATCATTTGGTCAAGAACGGGAAGTGCAGGACCTTCTTTGAAATCAATTTTGTGAGCTAGACCAGCCTTTTCAATTACTGGAAGACCAATTTCGTAATTTTCTCTGTTGATATCCATGGCTAGAATCTAAACCAATATTTTAAAATTAGTACAAATTTATAAATCCAAATTATCATCTACTAGACTGTGATTAATTGGTAAAAGATAGCTACCTTGCCATCATCAGGAAGAGCCATTGCAGTAGCAAGCAAAGAGTAACCAGTAAAAACACCAATCTCCATAGTGTTCTTGGCATTGATGAGTTTGATAAGCATGCTCAAGAATTGTCCTTCATCAGCAGAAGTTGTCATGAGGTTCCTGTTTTCACAAATGAATTATTAAAATTAAATTTCCAGCTAGAAGGTGACCAAATTTATAATTCAACATGCATGAACTAAACTTAAAGTAGGAGAAAATTACCAAGGGTGTTTTGCAGTAATTTCTCTTAGCTCTTTCATGGGTTCAGGCTCTCTTGGATACACGCTTGTTTCAAGAATGTACTGTTGAAACACAAATCAAACAATTCATTAAAATCAGCATGTGGAATTTCTTGTACAACAATATGTAAAGGTTGAATTCAAAATTTAGAGTCCGTGCCTGTAGAATAAGTATGATCTTATTATATGTATATATTTAAGTAATTTATTTGCGTATATATAAATAGCTCAATTTGGAAGTAATTGGTTCAGTTGAATTCACAGAACTCGGCCTAAATCTGCCTCCGACGATATAAAATAAAAAGTGATATGTAGTTTGCATGTCATTATATACCTGATAAAGGGCATCACTTTGCAAGAGACTTTTGTGTCCAACTTCTTGGTGTCTTCCATTTTCTCCATTGGTTGCCATTGCTGCTTGTTCTTTCTTAGGTGTTGAGAGGATATTTTTACTAGCTTATTTCTGAAATAGATAAAGACTTAATTAAGCAACCTGCTTTTGGAGAAATGAAAATGGGCTATTTATATAAAAGAATTGAGGGGTTGGTTGGCTGAAAACGATTGAAAGTTGGTGAAGTTTCCTACTACAATTTGTGGGACAATGCAGCCAAATGACCAACTCCTTTTTTGACTTCAAATCCATTACCTAACAATACCCACTACTACCTCTCACTTTCCCAATTTCAACTTTTGGTTATATAATTTATGGGGTTAATTCTCCTTGACGAATTCAAAGAGAAAAGTATTGTTTATTTGAAGAGACCGTCCAAGAGGACAACGCGTAGCTGATATTTTCTTGAAAAGTTTAGGATTAGTAACTGTGTAAACACAATGTCTATATAAAAATAGTAGTTGGTTGCTGACTCACAACTGGTAATTTTATGTTATCAATTCATTTTGTTATATGTTTTCTGATATGTTTCTTTGTAGGGTTTATTGGAAACAGTCTCTTTATTTTGTTGGGATAACATCTGCGTACATCAATCTCACCCTCACCAGACCCACTTGTAGAATACACTGGATATGTTGTTGTTGTAATTCATTATGTTCTTTTCAATAAGTGGCGAGAGGGCATGAATTACTTTAGTATTTTCTTAAGTTTGTTTGAGTTTTTGCAAACAAACACGATTGTGTGTTTGGTATGCCGAACAATAAACAACATTTGACAATGTATGGTTGAGTGAAGAATATTTTCACATTTTTAAAAGTTTGACATAATGTTAGCAAACTGAATGATTGATTTTTTTAGCAAACTGGATAGTATAATTTTTTTTTATTAGAGCAGCTATATGAAGTTAGGAATTTAGATAATTATGAAAATATAACTTGCGTGATCACAGCCAAAATATTTTCCATGATACCATACAAAAGATCAATACTAGGCTGCTTGTCCATTTTCTCTTTTCTTTTCATTAATAATAATGATCTCCTAAATGCATTTACAATTTGAATAAAACAGAATATTCTTACAATCTTCTTTTATAGATCTCTTCAGTTATTATTATTTTTACTGATCTTTTAATTAAAAAAAAGTCATTTAAACTAAAATGACATTTCTAAAGGACTCCAAAATCTCCTTTCAAATGTTGGTCTAAACTCTAAAGTACCAAATGTTAGGTTGAATAGTCACCATAAACGGGAGTTCTAGGAAAGCAGGGTAACAACTTGTTAACTTATACTACTGCTTGTCTTAAACTTGAATAACATTGTATCTATCTTATGTTCATTAGTAATAGAAATAGAATAGTTATGGCCATTTATATTATAACATTGTTTCCTACCGAACGAAAAAAGAGATACTAAATTAAGAAATGATTATTCGCTAATCCCTTCCACCTTAGGTCTTCCCTACTTCTTTCTTCTTCCCTGATAACTTAAGCTTACAGTTAATTATTCAGAAGATTGGTAAAAAGGTAAAACATGCGATTAATAAACAAAATGCGACAATTTATTCTCTGATCATTTTCTTTATTCAGATTGTAATTGGTCAAACGAGATTACTTACTTTCTTTTGTTGGAGGTGGAGCGAGTTGGTTGGTATAGATATTGGAGTTTTAGAAAAAATTTATGATTTCAAATAGAATTGGAGACAAATGTAGCTTCCGTGAATCCTTTTCAAAAATATTTCAGTTAAAGATTAAGGTAGATAGATGGTTGACTTCTGTCCCCTGGCTTTCAAATTTCGTTTGTGATATGAACCAAACCACGCAGAAGCAAGATAAAGGAACGTAAGCGATAAAGTAAACACAACAACGAGAAAATAGGGGACGGGGAAGAACAGAAATAGAAGAAAGAATGGATAATTCAAATCAAAACATGATCGATTATCCAAGGGAGAGAATGAAACTTGAACCTAACAAGGATTCATACTAGGATGACATTCATTCGGTTCCAAGTAAAGGAGTTCGTGAAGCTTCGGGCTTTCACAAGATAGGCTCGGCCTAATCTATCTCTATTCTCAACTATCAATTCAAAACTAACTAAAACTAACTAATGAAATGAAAGACCAAGGGAAGCTTATATAGTTTTCCCATACATGAGTGTGAAATGACTAAAAGCCCCTAAGTCTAATTAAACAATGATAAATGGACAAAAATGCCCCTGAAGCTAATTCTGGAACGCTGCTTGACAATTCTTCAGCGCGATCACGCCTTGCACCTCGCGATCGCACAGGGCAGGCACCCTCCTCTCGCGATCGCGCAGCATGAACAGTTTCCAAAATTCAGTAAGCTTGCATCTTGGTCTTTTGGCCATCTCTTGACTTGACTCTTGGTTTTCAAGTTTTCTTTGAAGCGTTCTAAGTCCCGCATGTTGAGCGTAAACTCTCCACGGCTTTGGATACCAATCCGGATCGCATCAATTTGTGCATGACCTATTTGCAGTTATCATTTATTTCAACACCTTTTATTAAAAAAACCTACGTGAATTTTTATGTATTGATAATGAATTGTGAAAATACGTAGTAGTACATAGTTATGAAAGATCCAAAAAGAATGGCAAAGTTGAACCTACGGAAACAATTGAAGATCCAAATAAGAATGTCACTGATAAATTTTTTCATTGTAATTTGATCGGTTTCAACATATTACTCACTTTGTTCTGAAAAGATAAAATGACGAATGATATAAAATACATGATAATTTCAATAATAATAAATCCTCCATTGCCATAAGCGTCCTGTGGCATACAGGGGTAGCTCAATCAAATTAGTGGCCTAAAGCCAACACCTAATAAGATGTCATAATTTTTAAAAAATAATATTTATGTATATTTTAACTTAAAGTGCACTCTTTTAATACTTTGAGCTGAAAAACTAAAAACACTACAAAAAGAACTTGTTTATAGCAGCATTTAAAAAAAGGTTTAGCAGCGATTTTAACTGCACTGCAGGCAGAACCGTCAGTAGTTGCTTTTAATAAGGACAATTTTATTAAAGTTGCTAAAACCGTGAGACTTTCAATATCGGCAGTGCATGGCCTCCTTCCGAGCCTTCTTTGGACTTTAATCCAACTTTGGCCCACTCGGAAAGCTAGGCCTTCCTACACTTTCATCACTAATCTCATACATAAAATAGTTGTGACATACGTGATAGGATTACTTGATATTACATTTTGCTTATACATCAGTGTATATATGCTTAAAGTTTATAAGTACGACAAAAAAAAAAACACCCAAAAAACTACAAACCGCCGCGACCTATTTACAAAATCAGAACCGCCAGAAAAGTAATCGAAGAACACTACTATCTACTTTTTTTGGTGGCAAGTGAATACACCGATACAAAAAAGTTAAAATAGCGGTGGTTTGTTAAAATAAAGCAAAAAGCCGCTGCAAAGTACCGAAGTTTTGGTATGAAGCTGATCTTTTTAAGAATTAATTCCTTTAAATATTTTTAATAATTAAATATACATGATAGGTTTATATTAACGAGTTAAAATTTTATAATGATAAAAATAGTAATATAATAAACCTTCTTTCCAAGGTTTTAAGATTTTTTTTTTTAAAAAAAGTTTTTCAACATTGTCCTATATTTAGGAACTTCTAATTAAATTACTTAATTCTTCATATTCTTCAATTCGATTGTGAAGACTATAATCAATGTAATATATTGAAACAAATTATCGACATTTTGTAAACTTAAAAGAATACTTATTAATAGAAATAAATGTAATAATAAAATTTTGGGGCCTAAAGCGAAAGCTTTACCGGCCTTACCCTCGAGCCACCCACGGTGGCATGCCTTACAATTGGTTGCCACCAATTGTACTGAATATTTTAACTGATGCGACGGCAAAGGGTGATGCCATCACCAACGGGAAGTTGGCAAAGCGACAGTTTCCATGAAATAGACATTCACCAGTGTTTAAGTTATCACACACCACAGTCTTGTAACTTGGACCAGGCACTGCCGGCTCTACCACTTGCAAATCATTAATACCGTGGGCATACCAACACTTCTGTCCACGTTCGCATGCTCCCTCTAGAAAAAACCTGCATATACGGGTCTTCACCTGATGAGCGGCTGGTGCTGGAATACGGGGTGGTAAAATGATGGGGGCTTGTGCTGGATGGGCTGGTACCATGATGGGGGCTTGTGCAGGAATATGGGTGGTACTATGTAGGGGCCGTGGGGGGTAAGGGTTGTGCATTTGAGGCACAACAAAGTGGCGGGGTTTCCTGGGTGGTGGAGTGGCTGAACAAAGTAGGGTGGTGGGTATGGGGTGCATATGGGATGGTGGGTATAAGGGGTGCATGTGAGATTATGGGTATAGGGGTGAATGCGGGCAGCAATGGGGCGGGGGTTGGTGACTGAGGTGGAAGGTGGACTGAACTCAAAAGGTGCTATCGGAAATGCATCCGTTGAAGGAGCATCCATTGCTGTCAAACATGCAAACATGTTGTTTTAGTATCTGCCTTACATTAATAAACATCAGTTTACATTGAAGTGAGCATGCATATCAAATTCAAACTCGCAAATATGGACGGGGCTTACGACAACACATTAAATGACAATGAACAGACGAGTATGAACTGAATTTTTTTCTATACTTGTTTATACCTATTGCCAGTTCTGTTTTGCACTCTCTTCAATGTTACACAATATCAATGACAATCAGCAATGCCCTAACTGCAGCAACTTAATTAGTGTATGATAGTTAATACTAATGTCCTTACTCTGCTGATCTATAAGCCCAAGCAAAGAGAATTTACAAGCATCTACGCTTAAATGAACTGCAAAGATTTAGAAAATGAGCAAGGAGCACCACTTCAGACTGAGATATTTATGTATCATGTTCCAGGGGGTGCACATTGGTTAGGCAGAAAGAAAAACAACTGACCCAGCATGTGCCCCAAGCATATTAGGTCCATTAAGCAGCTAAAAAACTACAAAACCATATCCATTGCCGTCTGCTATCGCTAACTAGAACTGTGAAAAACACTCAAATTACCAGCATTAGAACCTAAGGAAAATTAAGGAAATATACCTTCCATCGAGATCAATATTATAGTTATCTCCTACTAGTAAATGAGGCACGTGACATACAGAAGTATCACACAATGATGATTCCATATAATGACTTGTTTGTACATGAATAAACTATTTGGACAGTCCCGTGCATGGAAGAGATGATTGTATGCAAAGCTGATCTTTAACCATACAGGATGTAATTCTTCTTAAATGATATTTAAGCATGCACCCCAAGACTCATTATCGTTACTGTAGTAGATTGCGAGCATTTCAACATAAATTATCATAAGGAAAACAAAACTCAAACCCACCAATTGCTTGTAGTCTCTTATACAAGTCTGACAATAAGAATCTCCCCAATACAGAAAACTACAAGTATAGATGAGTCTATTATATATATCTACAGGCTACAACCTGCTTTTTAACCTAGTGGAGATGTCGAGCACTCAAGGTAATAGACATGTGGGAGTTCAGATGACAATCTACCAGCAGTTGGCTCCACTGATCAAATCCAAATTACCGATGTGCACAAAAAGAAAGCACTACAAGAATATTAACTGACAATGAATAGGACGAGTATGGACTGAATTTTTTTCTATACTTGTTTATGCCTATTGCCAGTTCTGTTGCACGCTATCTTCAATCCTCAACAACATCGATGAAAATCAGCAATGCCCTAAATGCAGCCAACTTAACTAGTGTATTGATAGTAATTTCCTTACTCTGCTACTAGATACACCATAATTTCCCGAATTATATAAGTTTGTCAATGGTCAGGTGCGAAATATGAGAAACCAAATTTTGTGCAACTTGTTTATGCCTATTGACAGTCCTGTTGCACACTCTCTTCAATGCTAACAACATCGACCAATTTAATTAGTGTATGTTTTCGTACTCCGAGATTTTACAAGCATCTACGCTAAAATGAACAGCAAAGTAGTAATTCCTAAGGCGCAATCAGCTTATATTCATCGCAAACAAAAATAAAGTAATCTCAACTTCAAAAAAAACTTCGAAGCATCACGTAACTAGAAAATATAATGTAAAATACCTCAATTTCGACCAATTTAATTAGTGTATGTTTTCGTACTCCGACATTATACAAGCATCTACGCTAAAATGAACAGCAAAGTAGTAATTCCTAAGGCGCAATCAGCTTATATTCATCGCAAACAAAAATAAAGTAATCTCTATTAAATATAAGCTCAAAACTTCAAAAAAAAACTTCAAAGCATCACGTAACTAGAAAATATAATGTAAAATACCTCAATTTCGACCAATTTAATTAGTGTATGTTTTCGCACTCCGAGATTTTACAAGCATCTACGCTAAAATGAACAGCAAAGTAGTAATTCCTAATGCGCAATCAGCTTATATTCATCGCAAACATAAATAAAGTAATCTTTATTAAATATAAGCTCAAAACTTCAAAAAAAAACTTCGAAGCATCACGTAACTAGAAAATATAATGTAAAATACCTCAATTTCGACCAATTTAATTAGTGTATGTTTTCGTACTCCGACATTATACAAGCATCTACGCTAAAATGAACAGCAAAGTAGTAATTCCTAAGGCGCAATCAACTTATATTCATCGCAAACAAAAATAAAGTAATCTCTATTAAATATAAGCTCAAAACTTCAAAAAAAAACTTCAAAGCATCACGTAACTAGAAAATATAATGTAAAATACCTCAATTTCGACCAATTTAATTAGTGTATGTTTTCGCACTCCGAGATTTTACAAGCATCTACGCTAAAATGAACAGCAAAGTAGTAATTCCTAAGGTGCAATCAGCTTATATTCATCGCAAACATAAGTAAAGTAATCTTTATTAAATATAAGCTCAAAACTTCAAAAAAAAAACTTCGAAGCATCACGTAACTAGAAAATATAATGTGAAATACCTCAATTTCGACCAATTTAATTAGTGTATGTTTTCGTACCCCGAGATTTTACAAGCATCTACGCTAAAATGAACAGCAACGTAGTAATTCCTAAGGCGCAATCAGCTTATATTCATCGCAAACAAAAATAAAGTAATCTCTATTAAATATAAGCTCAAAACTTTAAAAAAAAAAAAAAAAAAAAAAAAAAAAAAAAAAAATCTCAATTTCGATGTATACTGGACGCAGCTTGTTTTCAAGTTCAACCTTCACAAATTTTTACAAAATTAGCAGAAAATAATTAATGAAGAGCAAAAAAATAAACAATGAAATGAATTATTAACCTGATAGGAACGGAACGAAGCAAAGAGAATTTATGGATTTAATGGGGTATATATAGAGTGAACACAAAAAGCAAGTGACGTCACTAGTTTTGATCACATGGATGGAGTGTATTTTTGGCGGGAGAATTTTGCTCTGTAATTAGACTAAAAGTTTCACATGTGATTTGTTTGGATTAATTTCATCGGTGGTCACTGAACTATTGTTTTATTACCACAAAGTCACTTTTGTTTTATTTGTTACCCAAAAGTCACTCAACTTTACTCCGATCCACAACAAAGTCACTCAAGCTGGATTTTATTTAAAACTTGCCGGAAAAATGATGTGGCATGTAAAGATAATTTTCTTAATTAAATTTTTCATCCATTAATCCAATACCTTAACTCATTATTCTTATTCTATCCAACCTATACCCAAATCCATTTCACTACTTTTTTGCCACATTTTGCCAGAGATTTCACTACTTTTTTCTGGCGACATTATGTCAGGGAGCCACATTGAAAAATTATTTCAAACTAACTGAAAATTAACAAGACAATCTAGTGAAATATATGTTCAATTACAATCTGCTCGACATTTTGCAATAGGAACTGAAGGACATAGCAATCATTAAAAAGCATGCTCGACATTAATGAAGTCTTTTGCACTTGTCTCAAGAAAAGGAATACCTGGCTCATCTGCCCTTTCCCGTCTACGTGTGCACGACCTTGTTTTTTGATGGGATATATACTATTAACCATGGGTTTAGATATATTATGTATTATAACAATGGCATGGTTATAAGTATAAGTGGGAGATTGTTGGGATATACTAATAACCATGCGGTTTTTAGTTGGATTATTCCTAGTTGAACAATTGGTATTTATTTATTAAATATAATAAAGTATTATTTATTTTGATCAATTGTGTCATGTGTGTCCTATTATTTATATAGTACTCTTGATTTAGTGTATAGAGCCAAGCTTATACACAGAAGATTAAATCAGCGGTTCTTATAAATAATAAAGTAAGGTTCACAATCTAAGATGGAAATTGGACAAAGCCATCGGCATGATTGTAGTACGAGATTATATATAATTTATGTTGATTATGGGAACGGTATAGTTCCAACTTCTTGTGCTAGTACGCTTTGTGTGCATTGAATGGACCAAGTAGATATAAGTATTTTTATGAGCTTTTTACATATATATACAAAATTACACCCTAAATTACAAAAAAAATAGCAATATTTGTCAATTTACAAGCCATAGCAATATTATTTGTAGCACATTTCATAATACACAAGATAAATCATAATTTTCCAAACAAACCCTAATTTCAACCCCAAAACCCCTCCCTCCCTTCCCCCCCGACTTGCACAACAACAAACACCACTATACGCCACCAGCAAACACCGGAAAACACCGTCATCATTGCCTCTATTCCGTTTCAAATTCCGTCGGGACTGAGAAGTCATCGTGCTTTCAAAGTTTCGTCGTCGTCTTCGTCGTCGTCTTCGTCACCGGGAAAGTTGAAATCGGCACAGAGGAGTCTGATCTGGTGTCGGAAGTGTTTTTGAGCGGCGGATATGGTGTCGTAGTGACGCCACTGCATCTCTCACCGAAAAACCAAGCCGGTGTCGCATCAAGCTCTGATGCTACACATTTCATGTACTTCCTTGCCAATTTATTCTCTGATCATTTTCTTTATTTAGATTGTAATTGGTCAAACGAGATTACTTACTTTCTTTTGTTGGAGGTGGAGCGAGTTGGTTGGTATAGATATTGGAGTTTTAGAAAAAAATTATGACTTCACATAGAATTGGAGATAAATATAGCTTCATTGAATCCCTTTAAAAATGTTTCAGTTAAAGATTTTATATCTTTAAAAAATATTAAGGTAGATAGATGGTTGGCTTCTGTCCCCTGGCTTTCAAATTTCGTTTGTGCATGACCTATTTGCAGTTATCATTTATTTCAACACCTTTTATTAAAAAATCTACGTGAATTATTATGTACTGATAATAAATTGTGAAAGTAGTAGATAGTACATAGTTATGAAAGATCCAAATAAGAATGGCAAAGTTGAAACCTACAGAAACAATTGACAAAGATCCAAATAAGAATGTCAATGATGAATTTTATATGTTCATTATAATTTGATCGGTTTCAACATATTACTCATCTTTCTTTGAAAAGATAAATGACGAATGATTTAAAATACAAAGGAATTTCAATAATAATAAATCCTCCATTGAACCCCTGTGGCATGCCATCCATTCATGGTTGCCACCAATTGTACTGAATATTTTAACTGATGCGACGGCAAAGGGTGATGCCATCACCAACTGGAAGTTGGCAAATTTCAATTCTTGGATCAGCAGCTAAGGCCTTGTTGAGTTCCAATACAAAATCTCTATAATACCTAACATATTTCCTAAGGGGTGCATCAGCTGGTGCAACCACTGATCCATTCCATAGTGTGTTGTCATAACCAATTAGTCCACCAACTTTGACCAAATCGATCAATCTTTTGTGATAGTTCAAGTAATTGTCCTTGTCAGCGTCCACGAATATAAAATCATATGATCCATGGTATTTTCCCTGTTACCAAAAATGTCACAAAAGTTGAATGTTAATCATTGTATATACTAGTTTTAAATGTATTCATTTGGTGTAATATTTGTTGGACTGTAGGTACTTACATCTTCAATCATTTGGTCAAGAACGGGAAGTGCTGGACCTTCTTTGAATTCAATTTTGTGAGCTAATCCAGCTTTTTCAATTACTGGAAGACCTATCTCATAATTTTCGCGGTTGATATCCATGGCTAAGATCTGAATAAATTTTAGCAAATTAGTACAAATTTATAGATTCAATTAATTACCATCCGTGAGACTTCGAGCAACTGGTAAAAGATAATTACCTTGCCATCATCTGGAAGAGCCAAAGCAGTAGCAAGCAGAGAGTAACCAGTAAAAACACCAATCTCCATAGTGTTCTTGGCATTGATGAGTTTGAGAAGCATGCTCAAGAATTGCCCTTCATCAGCAGAGGTGGTCATGATGTTCCTGTTATATTTCAAATGAATGAGTTCATTACTTCCAAGTTAACTAGAAAGTGACCATATTTAAGTATTCAACTTAATTGCATGAACTAAAGTTAAAGAAAAGTAGAAAAAAGTTACCAAGGGTGTTTTGCAGTAATCTCCCTCAACTCTTTCATGGGTTCTGGCTCTCTGGGATACACACTTGTATCAAGAATGTACTGTTGAAAAACAAAAACAAATGATTAAAATCAACATGTCTATCAAAGTATTGCACAAGGGAATTTCTTATATAACAATATGTAAAGGGCGAATCCAAAATTTAAAAGTTTAAAATGAGTGTGATCTTATTATATGTATTTTTTTTAAATATTTTATCATGTATAAAAATAATTCGAATTAAAAGTAAAGAGTTCAGTTGAATTGGCATATCATCCTAAAACAATATGAATGAGAAGTGGTATGTCATATGCATGTCGCTATATACCTGATAAAGGGCATCACTTTGCAAGAGACTCTTGTGTCCAACTTCTTGATGTCTTCCATTTTCTCCATTGTTTGCCATTGCTATGAGTTGATGTTAGAGAGAGGATATTTTAACTATCTTTGATTCAGAAGTAGATATGTTTAAGTTAAGCAACCTGCTTTTGGAGAAAAGAAAAAGGCTTATTTATATAGAGAAGTAGAACCAAATAAGAGACGTGATAAAAAGAGTGGAGGGGTTGATTGGCTGAAAATGATTGGAAGTTGGTGAAGTCTCCTACAATTGTAGGACAATGCAGCCAAATGATCGACCAACTCCTTTTTTTGACTTCAACCCTTTACCTACAATACCCACCATGAGCCTTCACTTTCCCAATCTGAAATTTCAGTATATAATTTATGGGGTTTCTCTTTGACGAATTCAGAACCAATATGAAGAGAGTCAATAAACAACGACTTGCTGATATTTACTTAAAAAGGTTGTTGGATTAGTAACATACTACTAAACACAATGATAAGTTTTTTTTTTTTTTTTAATAAGTGCTTAAATATTAAATGTTTCAAAAGTTCTACTAAGTTAAAGTGTCTATTTCAAGAATGTTAAGAAACAGAGAAAAAATTAATAAGTGCATATGATTAAAACTCACGTCAACCTCAAACTTTGGAAGTTCACAAGATACTTTTAAATCCTTTAACATCATGAAAGAAATAATCATGAGCGAATTGTTTTTTCCTTTGTTTTAGTAACTAGGTTATCAGGTTATGGATGGAGGGTCCTTTGATACTTCCCTTAATTGTATGTTATCAAATTATTGTTGTCTTTTGCATAATAGGTAACAAGAGGGACATGAATATATTTTATTGTTTTCTTAAGTTTGTTGAGGAGGAGTTGGTTCAATTTGACTTGAGAGAAAAGTACTCCAAAAAGGAGTTCCAAAATTAAAATAACATAAATCTTGTTATGGCGTTTGTTGTTGAAAAGTACTTAGGGAATCATATTTCGTCATTTTTTGAAAAAACTATTTCAAACCTCAACTTTTATTATTATTCTAACCAACAATTGCATTAATAATTTGTAGTGCTCAATATTTTTTTATCAAAATAGCCGATTAACTAGCATTATTATCATTCTAATTCAACTCAATAATAATTTCTAACAAAAATTTGTTTTTCTTAAAAAAATATATTTCAGAAAAAATAAAAAAACAAACTTGGTGAGTGGGCTAAGACAGCCACTATTGACTCCATTCTCATAGTATAACAAGTGAGCAACTGAGGAATCTTCATAAGTAGAGAAAATCATCTTCTTCTTTTCATTTTCTCATTTCTTAGCTTCTTGGTTGTAACCTAGAAAAAAAAGAAAAAATAAATAAAGAGAAAAGCAACTGGTGGTAGACTATGATTCATTTAGGTGTTCGTAGTCGGTAAGCTCTTTATCATTTGCCCCTTATTGACAAGGTGGGTTGTTCATCTATACGTGGAGTTATAGAGAGTTCTTTTTACTCTTATATAGCTGATAAAATAATTGGGAGACAAAATGTAGCTTTCAATTAATCATTTCTAGTATGTATTGACATTGTAGTACTCATATAGTAGTAGTAGTTCAATGCACCATTGATTATTGAGATATTTCTACATATTTTGGTGCTTACGTGTCTTAATTTCTTGTCCTTAACATTTCTCAAGTTTATTCTACACTAAAGTATTCTGTTAAAAGATATCAACTTTTTATTCTTCTAAGAATAAAAATTCAAATAAGAAACGTCATGCTCTTTGTCAAATAAGATGAAAGATCCAATAATAGGGGACAACCTTGATGATTCTTTGGTTAATCTGTGTCATGAGGCGAGAATTGGACTTGCTAGTTTATAAATTTAAGGAAATAGAATGTGTAAGTTGAAATTGACAAAATAAACTAGCTAGAAAGAATAACTTTTATATGTTCAACATAATTTATTTGCAACGAAGATAGGTAGTTTCACTGGAAAAAAAAAAGTTACTTTAAACTAGTGAAATTAATCCTAGCACTTATATATTGAAGTTAAAATATATAATATTATAATTATTGTCAAGTGATAAAAATGTATATGACAAACACATATTTTTGACTTGAAAAAATAAAAATATACCTACTATTCATCTATTTGGTGTGAGTAACCGAATTTAGCTATTTGATTATAGAATTATCATCACTAGACAAAATATCTTTTTCTTACAAAAATGACCATGTCATTTGTGAAAATGATAGAACTATAACATCTAATAATTGGTTTGTCTTGAAATCTGGACAAATAGGTAACATTTGCCCTCGATCTCTTCATCTCGTTCTCCCAACTAAATCGTCTTGATACCTTGGCAGGGCAATACTTGCCCTCTACCTCTTCTACGTGTGTCCAACTAAATTGCCTTGAAATCTTGACAAATAGGTAATACTTGCCCTCGACCCCTTCATCCTCCCCTTCCCCCGAGCTTCCAGCTAAATTATCTTGAAGTTTTGACAAGGCTACACTTGCCATCGGTCCATTCCTCTCGTCTCCAACTAAATTTTCTTGAAATATTTTAAATATGCAACACTTGCTAGTATATCATGGTGTTTCACAACGAATCTAACCAAATATCGTAATATTTAAGAAAATATTTAAAAAGTACATCTAAACAACACTCATTTAGGGATTGGAAAAGGCTCAAAATTGCCCTCTACCTATTAGAAATGGGTCACTTTTGCCCTCCGTTTTGGACCAAAAATGCCATCTACGTTATCTTTTGGCTCAAAAATGCCCTCCCTTAGACGGAAAAATGACATGGCATGCGTGGACCACTTTTTTATCCAGGTGACGCTCTTTTATTGGTCCATTTCTAATAAGTTGAGGGAACAAATGAGTTAGATTATGAGAAAAATTATAAAAATCAAGAAAAGAGAGGATTATCGTACAGGAGATGGAGAGAGCGATGGCAGCAACAGAGGGATTTATGCTAAGATACTGCTAGGTTATGCAAGATAAAAAATAAGGATGTTAGTTTTGTAAAGTTTGTTGCCTAGAACAAAATTTCAATACCATTGACTTTAGAGGACACCATGCGCCATTTCCAGTGTCTTCTATTTACGGGTATCGACACTTCTATTCTATTTGGGCTGAAATGCAAGATTAGTCACTTTTTAGCAAAAAATTTCACCCCATATACCCCTTATCCCTGGTTATGTTCTTTTGTCCCCATTAAGAAATATTTTAGCAAAATAGCCTCCCACTCATTTTTAAATATATGAAAAGTCTATTTTGCCCCTGACCAATATTAGCCCTACTCCTATGTCCTAGCCGCACCTTTTCTTTTTCCTCTCTCTCTCTCTCTCTCTCTCTCCCTTCGAATTAGGGTTAGTTTCCTTCTTTTTTTTTTTTTTTTTGTTTAGATTACTGTGAATTTGTCTTTTCTCTTTGTTGATATTCATTATTTATCTAATTTTTTGTTCCGTGAATGTTTAAATTTTGTTGTTAATCAATAGTTTTTATATTTGTTATATTAATTTATTTTAATTAGGTATTTAATGTAATTTTTATTATAGTATTTTCATTGCACTTTGATTTGCTTTAACGGTCGAAATTATTGGCCACAGGGCAACAGTTGAACTATTTATATTAATTATGTAGTTAATTTAATTTTTAGTAAAGTGTTGGCTGTGTAGTTTATTATCCTTTTTACTTTCAAAAGTGTTGCCCACAGGACAACAGTTGACATAAGACTCAAGCATAGTCTTCCTTTTTCTAGAAAATGTTGCCCTGTGGGCAACCGTTGATATCAGAAAATCAAGTATGAGTTGTGTTTTTCTATGGTAAGTGCTGCCTATCAAGCTACACTTTCCTTACTGCTTAGTAGTAGATATTTTCCTTTTTATTCTTGTTTTTATTTTTTGGATGTTGATATTGTATTTTTTTGCTGGTACAGGGGAAGTTGTTGGTGCAATCCATAGACGAGGTGGAAGAGTTTATAAATCAACCAGTTGTTTCTGAGGATGTCGTTGCTAGTAAAAGACAAAAATATGGATTTGATATGATTATGATATGCCATCATTTCGTCTGTTGGACAACTCAGAAGATGTTGCGGCTGTTACACCATCTAGTAATATGGAGATCGAGACATTTTGTACGGCAGACGATTTAGAAAAAAGTACTATTTAGATTCTATGTAATTTTGTAATAGTATAACAGACTTTTGACCTTGTTCTTGTTTTATTTTACATTCGAATTTGGGTTCTGTTGCACTATGTTAATGTTATTAATTATATATTTAAGCGCTATTTCATGTATTCCACATTTTTTTCTTTTACCTAGACTTTTCATCTTGTTGGATGTGAGGGAGGGGGGACTTGTTATTTGTCTAAGGGTTCGGTGAAGTGTTGTCCAGGCAATTACTGAATGTTGTTTACCTTAGGAAATTTAGTGAGTTGTTGATGTTTATGTGATGCCTGGGAGGCAATACTCCAAGGTTATTGTGTGAGATAAGTTGTGGGAGGGTGAAGGCAACATGCTGCCTATGAGGCTGCCTATGCAGCATCATTTCAAGTGTATTAGCTCTGGAAATTTGGATATGGGGTGGATGCCAAGTGCTGCCTGTTAAAGGTTCTAGTTTGTGAGGGGTGTAGGTCAAGTGCTGCTTGTCAGGCATCCAGTTAAGGGATTTAGTTTGTGAGGGACGTAGGCCAAGTGTTTCCTAGGCAGCAACTCAATGGAATTGTGTTTGGGGTGTTACGGTAACTATTTGGGGTCAATTGTTGCCCATTTACCAACACTTGTATCTAAACACACTGCAACATTTATAGGGAATTTCGCTTGGTGAATTTTGTGAGAGTTTAGGGGTGAAGTGCTGCCTAGGCAGCAGCATTTCAAGTGTATTAGCTTTGGGGTTTTTGGTAGGGGGTCGATGCCAAGTGTTGCTGCATGTTAAAAGATCTAGTTGTGAGGGGTATAGGTCAAGTAGTGCTTATCAGGCATCATGTTAGGGGATGTAGTTTATGGGGGATGTAGGCCAAGTGTTGTCTAGGCAGCAAGTCAATGAGAATTGGGTGTCGAGTGTTGGTAAGGATTTGGGGTCAACTGTTACCCATTTGCCAACACTTGTATCTAAACAAAATGGTAAAGTGTTGCGCTTGCATCAGTTCATGGGATCTTGGAGAAGGTTTTGATGAGTTAAATATAAACTGCTGCCATCCGGACAACACTTTGGGGCAGTTAATCCAGTCTAAGTCGGGTTTGGGATAAGTGTTGCCTATCTTCCCATACTTTAAGGCATTTGAACTGCAGCGAGAATGAGTGGGAAACCTATTCTTATTTTGCAAGTTTTGTGGATTGAATGTGTTCACGTAACTTTAACGAAAATGAGAAATAGTTGTGCTTACAGCAAAACGAAAAGTATTTGTTGACAAATTTAATGCAATATCATAAGAAAATAACATATTCATGCCACAGCTCCAGCTCTGTTTCTATATCTTCTTGCACGTGGATGTTGGACCGGAGTGTGGAGATAACTTGTTCTATTGTGTCCAATTCTTTTGCATCTCGAGCATCTGATCCTACTCTTGAAGAATTATGCTCTTGAAACATATCTTTTTGTTTGTCTCCTACTGAGCTGAATTTTTCGTATTCGGTGGGTGTACAATGAATTCCTTTAGACTTTGTGGAACATCCCATGAGTTGTCACTTCCCACTAGAAGAATTTCTCCCTGATAAGTTTGCATCCAAGTGTTTCTTTTGAACCAATGTGCACAGTAAGTCGACTTGTTCAAGTTTCTTCTCTCTATTGCTGCAATGGCGTGGATGCATGGTATTTCGTCCGTCTGAAACTGTAAGAACCCGCAGGACCTCTCCTTTAAATCTACAGTTAATTCATCTTTTCCATCTTTGACAGTAAAACTTGTGTCATTGCTTGGATTTACCTGCAAGCAAAAGATAATATAAAGTAAACAAAAAAGTGAAATGTTACATGAGTGTTTGTTTGCAGAGCTAATAGTCATTAATTTTGTTGAACAAGAGCTACTTACTATCAGCCTAAAGGCAGTAGGAATCATGTTGGTAAGCTCTTCTTCGGCCCAACGTGTGAGGTCATAAAATGTGGCTCGTACATCATTTCTCCTTTTATAAAACCAACTTTGGAGCTTGTTTTGGATGTAATCTATCAATCCCAATATAGGCAGCTTCCTGGCCTTCGCGAGAACAGCATTCATACACTCTACATTATTCAATTTTTGCTTTTATTTAGTGGTGTACGTAGGCGTTGGAGGTTGACTGGCAACAAGAAGCCACAACTTATAGGAAAATTTAGTACACACGTAAAGTGCTGCCTGTTGTGCACCACATGTAGAGATCCCTATACATTTTTGTTTTGCACCAAACCTTCAAGTGTTGCCCACAAGGAAACACTTGAAAAGACACTATGCATTCAAAACTGCTGCCTATTAGGCAGCACATGTAGAGCTACTCTACATTTAAACCAGAGTTACTCTACATGTAGTGTGGCCCTGTGAGAAACACTTACAAGGCACCACTTCAGGCGATGAAAAGTGCTGCATATTAGGCAACACATGTAGAGTTTATGTAACAGCAATTGCTTGCAGTTCAACTGCAAGTGCTGCCCACAAGGCAGCGAGTGCATTACAAACACATTATATTGCAACAGATCTTAAAAAGCTTTTTCTGTTAGCACCAATTAACATACATCATCTACAAGTTATTTCAAGTTAATTTAGGAAAAGCAATGCAGTTGCGACTAAATAAGAGTAATTGCAATTTCTATTCGTAAATTCTTCAACAAATACAGATTCAAAGTAATATAATTTCTTTTTGCATCAACTGAAAATCAATGTGACGTTATCTAGCAGTAGTTTTCAATCATTATCATCAAAATTCACAAATCGCAGTAGCTAATATGTGATTATACAAAAACTAAACAAATTCCACGAATTTATGATGAAATTATGCAAAATTTAATTTAAAAACTACGTAAAATTAATGAAATATTGAAGAAACTTACCTTTGAATCTTCTTTTTTTCTGGAAATTTGAATTCTTAGGTTAATCAGTTGGAAGAGTAAAGGGATGAAGGTCTGGAAATAAGCCGCAGAGTTAATGGAGAGAAAGGTCTGGGTTATATGCTGTGTTTATATGATTTGTTCGGGTGTAATTTAGTCCAAAAAGATTCATTTAACTTAAAGAAGGTCATTCTTGCTAAACCACTCTCAGTGGAGTCAATTAGGCAAACCATTGCCTTAACTGTCATAGTTTTGTCATTTACCCACTCCTTAGTGCAAGTATACAAATTTTAGCCATTTTTATTTGTCATGAAGTTTTGAACTAAGCTAACGTTTGGACATAGATTTGGTTGAAACTTGGGAATTTGAGTTTTTGAAGTTGAGTTGAAAAAGATTTTTTGGAACTTGAAGTTGTGTTTGAACATATGTTTCATTTGGAAAAGCATTTGAAGTTTTGTGAGTGAGAGATACAAAATTTTCCAAAATATCCCAAAAAGTGATCTTGGCCACTTTTTGGTTTTTCAAAACTCATTTTCAAAACTTGGTCAAAAAGTATGTCCAAACAAGTTTTCCCTCAAAAACTTCCCAAAAAGTGCTCTCAAGTTCTATAAACAAACAGGGGCTAAAAACCTTAATTTTAAGAGATAGTACCTTGAGTTTTGGACTAAATAAGTGAACTTCTAAATACAATGGTTAGAAATGTAAAACACAACCTTAGAATGGCTAACTTGTGTCCATTCCACTCTATTTAGTCATACCTACGAATATCTGGATCTATAGCTAAGCAACATAAGATTAGACGGGAGATCTACATGAACATATTCTGGGGGAAAAGTGCATGAGAGGTCATTTTTGCCAGTGATCTTTGGTTTGAGGCCACTTTTTTTTTTATTGATTTTGCATGAGAAATCATTTTTGGAACTTTAATCCTTGTGGGCTGAACTTCACACAAGTTCAGCCCACAAGTGTTGAAGTTCAACTTCAGCCCACTATAGGAGTTAAAGTTCAACTTCAGCCCACGAAGGTTGAACTTTACGCATATATGTCTAAAAGTTCAGCCCTTACGGATTGAAGTTGAACTTCATAACTTAGGCATGAAGTTCAATCCACAAGGTTTGAACTTCAGTCCACAAAGATTGAAGTTTCAAAAAGTGACCTCTCATGTAAAATCAATAAAAAAAGTAGCTTCAAACTAAATACCAGTGGCAAAAGTGGCATGTGGGCGAAATTTTTACATATTCTGGAGCTGCTTATTTAGGGACACTTACAAAAATACCCACAAAACCTAAAATAATTACAGCCACTACCCACTTCTTTCAAATATTACCCGACCTACCCACTAAAGTATTTACCCACTCTACCCATCCAGACTTGTATACCATAATTTATGCAGTATACCTTAAAGGTATAAACATATAAGGTATAACAAAGGTATACAGTAATAAATGGCCCTCCAGACTTTTATACCATAATTTATGTAGTATACCTTAAAGGTATACACCTATAAGGCATAACAAAAGTATACAAATAATAAATGGGTAGGTTGGGTAAATACTTTTAGTTTTATGGGTAGTGTAATTTTTAATGGGTATGACTTGTAAATACTTTAAATTTCATGGTTATAGAGTGTAAAAATCCCTTTATATTTTTGGACCTCTTAAAAAAATCCTTTATTTATTTTTTTAGCCCAAAAGGCCGAAGTTTCAAGAGAGCCACTGACGATTGCGAAGGACTAAAAATTAATTAATTCTTTATAGGGACTGAAACTGTTAGAACAACGCCAGAAATGTCCATTGAGCATAAAAGATTAGACCTGGTATGGCAGCAGCAGCCTATTTAGGTAGTTCCATTTAAGATTCAATCACTTTTGGGTGCATCTATTCAAGACACGCCGCTTTGACAAAATTTCTAGAAGTTGAAGACCAAGTTAACTTCAGCTCTTTGGCCTGAACTCAACTTTGTTAGATTTTTTTTCTTTTTCTTTTGAGAAAAATCTAACCAAATGTTCAAATTCGGTTTGAAGTCGAGTCCAACTCCATATTTTCGGTATGAATTTGACTTTTTTTCAAATTAAAAATTTTAAGTTGAGTGAAGTTCACAATATAGTGTGAAGTTGAGGACTTAACTTCAGATCTGATGGTCTAAACTTGAGTGACTATGCTTGCAAATAGTTTATACAAATTGACTGTCCACTAAATAAGTTTGAGAAAACAAGCTCCGTCGATAAAATTTTACAGATTAGACAGGTGACCTTCAAAAAATTCCACCTAGTGTCCCCAAACCTAACTAGTTCTGAGTGTTTATCCCAGTTAATACGATTTTTAGCGAAATGACCTTTATATCATCATAGGCAATACTTCAAGTTATTTAAAAGAATGTGGAATAAGTCAAAAGACGAGTATTGCCTAGGTAAGAATTTTTCAACGGCAAGTGTTGCTGTAACTGTTGCCTAGGCAAGAATATCAATGTCAATTGTTGTCTATATAACACTTCAAGATTTAGAAAAATGTGGAAAGAGATTTTAAGAACAAGTGTTACCTAAGCAAAATAGGGTCAGAGGCAAGTGATACCTCTTAGGCAGTACTTACGAGAGGGAAGGCGGGATACAGCGTCGTTATAAGATTTATAAGGGTATTTCTATCAAAATTTATTCATTAACATAGTGGAAGGTATTTTTGCTAAACTAATGTTACGAGTGTTAAATATGCAACTAGGCAAACCAGTTGCCATGATGTCATAGTTTTGTACATATAGAAAATTATACAAAAGTACAATATTGAGATATTTTTTACAAAATATTAAAAAAATTGTTCTAGTTACAAATATAGAGGACTTGAGGACTTAATTACAAAACATAGCAAAAGTTTATAGATCATAGACATAACAAAACCCTAGTCTCCTCTTCTCATTTCTCCAATTTTCACTCCTTTCTCTCTCCCCTACTCCCAATCTGCCACTGCTGGACCACTTTCCTCCACTGACACCGCCGAAGACCTTCCCCCGCCGCCACTAGAGAAATTTCCACCTAAGCAACTTTGAACAATTTTTTTTGGGTATATTTTTGCTTAAGTTTGGTACTTTTTAGTTTAAATATGATGTTTTCCAGTAAAATTTGATGTTTTCCGTACATTATTGGTGTTTTTGGTTCAAATATAGTATTTTTTTGACTAAAATTTGATATTTTTCGGCCATATTTAATGTTTTGCGGTTAGATGTGATATTTTTTTGATTAGATATGTTATTTATTTCATTATCTCACTTTTTCTGCATTATATCTGAGTGTTTCTGCATTATTTTTGCTATATTTGTGAACTATTTTTTTTTTTTTGCAGTGTTTCTATACTATTTTTGCACTATTTTTGTGACTCTGCACTGTTTCTGCATTTTTGTACTATTTTGTGCACTTTTTTCCGGCATAGTTTCCGTACTTTTCTGCAGACTGGCGTCGGTAGAGTGGGCAGGCAGCAAGCGACAGGGGGCAGCAGGGAAGGGATGAGAGATGGAGGCTACGTTTTTTTAATTATTTCTAGTAACTTGTATATAAAATTATTGTTGCATTTTGTATTATCAATAATATTACTATTCTTTTATAATAAATAGTGTCGAATTGTATATAACAATAAAAACATGCACTTTAAAGAGAAAAATTGATAACTAGCCAATTTTGGACGACCCAAATGAGCTTTATCTACTGTTTCAAAATTAATTGAGAAATAGTCAAATTATCGTGTACACACTTACAATGTTGACACCACCTAGACTAGTCACAATATTTTTTACTGCGACATTTGAACTAACATGTTCACAGTCCTATTAGTTTTTATTGGGATTCATATTTAAGTGATTCATATTTAAGGGATTCATATGATCCTTTCACACTTTCATCTTTACAATTTTCACCGATTTAATTCCGCCACAACTGCAGTGTCCCTCAACCATTATAGCTGCACCTTGACCACAATTACTGCTGCAAATGATTTAAGATGAATATTGTGTCCTTATGTTTATTTTAACATTAGCAGGTTAATATGGGGGTCTAACATTAATGTTGGTAATAATTCAATTAAAATTGATGATGAACTTGTGTCCATGAGGCTCTAATAGGAGTGTGAATTAAACGTGTTTGTACAGTTGATTGTTCTTTGAGTTCCAATTTGGTTGATTAATGCTTGAAAGTACACAATTTGAGTTTCGAGGATAGAACTCGGCTGTCGAAGCCTGGAGACTTAAAACAATGTTACAATCATCGAAATAGTTCGATTATTTTTTTATGTTTATGTGAAAACTTGAACAATTTCACGCAATTCAATGGCAACTTTGATTTTTTTCTTCCGACCAAGAAAGATATGGGATTTTTGGGCATTGCTTGGGCCGAGTGTTGAAAATGGACCGCAGATGGTAATCGTGGTTGATTTGAGGATCTTACGCGGCGGAGCAAACTCTTCTATTGTGTTGCATTTTACCAAATTTTATAACAGCGGGCACCAAAACACCCCCCCCCCCCCCCCCCTCCAAAACCTCAAACTATATATGAAGAATATTTGAACAAAACCCCCAGAATATATGGAAGTAGACAAGTATACTATACACCCAAAAACTCAAAACTGGAAGAAGAAGAAGAAGAAACAACATGCAACACCCCACCCCCGCCTGGAGTGGTGAGGGTGGGGGAGGTACCTAATCGACACTTGTATTATGTAATCTAACCAAAATCTGGAAAAGTTTCAGTCTTTTCTTCTTTAATGGAAGGTAATTAATTACATTTCTCATTCAACAATCTTAATTCTTGTAATCCCACTACCCCCTTTATATACTAAAGCTTTCTCATTTTTTTGTTTCTTTAGTTTTTTGCAGCCAAAGATTAAAAGTGACCGAGAAAACAAAGACTCCATTCTTCAGGTTTCTACATTTGTTTATTGATTCTTGTAAGGTACATTGACAGTTCTTTAAAGATCGAGTTTTTTGATATCTCAGGCTTTATAAATACTAAAATTTTTTCCTTTTTTTGGTTTCATTAGTTTGTTGCAGCAAAAGATTAAGTGACTGAGAAATCAAAGTAGCCATTCTTCAAGGGTAAGCACATTTTTTATTTAATTTCTTGTTTTTAGATGTATAATTGTTATGGATTCTGTTGTTTAAACTGTTTGATTACTGTTATCAATTGATTCTTAGGGTACATTGATAAATCTTTAGAGATGGAATTTTTCGAAATCTTGAGCTTATATATACATGATCATATCTTTAAACAAAGTAACCATCAATGTAAGTGTAACCCCAAAAAGGATTTTAATTTTAACTAGTTGGTATGGCTTATGTGGTGGGGATTTGTTTCCATTTTGATTTCTCTTTAGCAAAATCAACATTGATTGCGAAGCGTTGCAAGCCTAATTAGCTGATCAAGGTCTTAGCTTTTGTTTTGACTCTACTTTTCATGGCAACTCAGTGTTTTAAAGGAGCTTCTTTATCGGCAAGGGTTAAGATCTTTCGTTCCTTATTAACCAGTCTAATGAAAGAAAGTCTTGTAGGATCAGTTATGTCGTAAATAGAGTGAATGAAAAATCAGCATTTTAAAATGGTTTTGTGTGTAGGATTTGATTCCAATTGCTTGATTGCGCTCTATCCTGTATATCTTTTCTCTTCCCGTGAGGGGTTTTAAGTGGTCTCTTTACTTTGGAGTAACGTAGATTTATTAATAGTTCCAGCATGGATTTCTTTACAAGTTGATCACAGAGAACAAATATCTTAGCCCCCTTTAGTCAATAACAATTATACTTTAAATAACTTTACCCTAAGTGTATTTTAATTGAAGTTGTCTCATTGGCGGTAATGATACTTTTAATGAAATATGCATACGATAGCGGATTTTGCTTTAAAAATTCACTATCCTATGTAGTGTCAAGATCTCTTCCTTTAAATCACCTATAGTGTTTCCTCTCTACGGATCAGTCATGTGATATTGCCAAACCATTTGATCACTAACAGTAAGAAAAAAGGAGATATACTTTGAAACCAAGACTGAGTAGAATTTGAAGACTGAAAATCCTTCACAATCTGATTGAATTTGAAGACTTAAAACCTTCACTATCTGATGTTATGATGTACTATTTTTCTTGTCCCTCGTAAATAGTAAGTCAAAGCTCAAATATAATAGCACTAGAGATATTTAGATATAAACTAAAATGTCAGCTTGTGTGCTGGATTTTGAGCATTCAAGAAGCAAAATAACTTACTACTAACAGATATAATCTATGTAAAATTTATGATTTTCCAAGATCTTACAGAATAGGAAACTTGATTTTTCACTCACCCGATGAAGTAAGTTCTTGCGGTAGTTTCACCTTGATGGAGGCTCGACAGTGGTGTCAATACTTATTGGCTATAGATAATGTTACTTTTTGTTAGGCTTTGTTATCGTATTAGGTTGCTCGAAAATGAATCTAAACCTACTATCTTTTGCAAAGGAAATATGTTTTCATTCAAAAGATTCCTACTTTCAGAATTCCGGATGTCCTCTTTTTACTGATAAGTAAATTATCTTTTTGCTTCTCAAACCTCTAGCTAATGCTACTTTGGGGTTTTCAAGTTTTGTGACTCTTGTCTTACGTGCAGGAGGAAAGTCTCTGTTTCATAATTCATATGAAACTTTTTCTAAGTATAAACCATAGATCATGGGCTTCAAGAAGAGTGTAACTGTGTGAGTTGTGTGGGGCCCGTGGTTTGCTCGGCTCCATTAAATGTTTTAACCAGTAATAACCACTTGAAAGTTATTTCTTGATGAAAGTGAAGCTTAAAATATGGCTCTTACAGCTCCTGGTCATCTGTTTGTACTTCATGAGCTGAAGTGGGTCAATAACATATATTGATAGATTTCTTTTTGTGCTCTTCACTGATCTCCGGGTGAATTGGCACAGCTTACATGGGAATGACTGTTGTAAAGTTGGATGGATTAAGGTGAAAGTTATTACGTATGTTATTTCTAAAAATTTGTGGTAATATGACTCCTTATTGATCTTGCGTACTTTATTATTCAAGTCCTTCTGCAAGCGGGTATGAAGGGAAAGGAAAAGAGTCATTCGTTATTGGATCTGGATTCTTCATTGTATTGGCGTGTTGCATGTAAAGTACAAACATTTGGTACAACTCAGTGTTTTAAAGGAGCTTCTTTATCGGCAAGGGTTGGGATCTTTCGTTCCTTTATTAACCAGTCTAATGAAAGAAAGTCTTGTAGAATCAGTTATGTCGTAAATAGAGTGAATGGAAAATCAGCAGTTTAAAATGGTTTTGTGTGTAGGATTCGATTCCAATTGCTTGATTGCGCTCTATCCTGTATATCTTTTCTCTTCCTGTGAGGGGTTTTAAGTGGTCTCTTTACTTTGGAGTAACATAGAATTATTAATAGTTCCAGCATGGATTTCTTTACAAGTTGATCGCAGAGGACGTTTATCATAGCCCCCTTTAGTCAACAAAAATTATAGGAGTACTTTAAAGAACTTAATTCTTGTAATCCCAACTATCCCTTTATATACTAAAGCTTTTTCCTTTTTTTGTTTCTTTAGTTTGTTGCAGCAAAAGATTAATTGACTGAGAAAACAAAGTAACCATTCTTAAGGGTAAGCACTTCTCTTTTTACTTCTATTAGATTGCTTTTATGTTTCTGCATTTGTTTTTTTATTATGCTTGGTATGCGAATTCAGGTTCTTGTTTTTAGATGTATAAATAATTTTTATGAATTTTCATTTTTTAGATTGCTTGAACTGTTTGATTATTGTCAATCTATTGATTCTTATAAGGTACATTGATATTTCTTTAAAGCTGGAATTTTTCGAAATCCCGAGCTTTATCTATACATGAACATATCTTTAACCAAGATTGAGAAAAAAAGAATCTTGGTTAATTCCAAGCCAATTCAAGTGTAACCCGATCAAGGAGTTTTAATTCTAACTAGCTGGTATGGCCTATGTGGGAAATTCCTTTCCATTTTGATCTTCTCTTTGGCGAGGAGTTGCAAGTCTTCCAAGCCAACTCCTAATTAGCTGATCAAGCTGTTAGGTGTTGTTTTGGCTCTACTTTTCTTGACTTAACTCAGTGTCTTAAAGGAGCTTTTTTTATTGGAAAGGGTTGGGATCTGTCATTCCTTTATTGACTAGTCTAATGAAAGAAAGTTTTTGTATCATCAATTGTGTCGTAAATAGAGTGAACAGAAAATTAGCATTTTAAAATGCTTCTATGTGTAGGATTCAATTCCAATTGACTTGATTGCGCTCTATCTTTTCCCATGATGGTTTTTAAGTGGTCTCTTTACTTTGGAGTAACGCAGAGTTATTCATACTTCCAGCATGAATTTCTCTACAAGTTGATCGCAGAGGACAAATATCATAAGCCCCTTTAGTCAATAAGAATAACAAAATTATACTTTAAAGAACTTTAACCTAAATGTGTCTAAATTAAAGTATCATTGGCGGTAATGATATTGTTAATGAATTATGCATACAAAAGTGGACTTTGCTTTATGAATTCACTATCCGATGCAGTTTCAAGACCTCTTCCTTTTTATTACCTGTAGTGTTTCCTCCATGGATCAGTCATGTGATATTAGCAAACCATTTGATCACTAACGGTAACAAAAATAAGATATACTTTGAAACCAAGACTCAGTAGAATTTGAAGACTGAAAGTCCTTCACAATCTGATTGGATTTGAAGACTGCGAAGAGTTTGAAGACTGAAATCTTCTCTATCTGATGTTATGATGCACTATTTTTCTTGTCCCTCGTTAAGTCAAAGTTCAAATATAGCAGCACTATAGATATTTAGATGAAAAGTAAAATGTCTGCTTGTATGCTGGATTTTGAGCATGCAAGATAGCAACATAACTTACTACTTGCAGATATAAACTATGTAGTGTTTAGGATTTTCCTAGATCTTACAGAACAGGAAACTTGATTTTTCACTCTCTGATGAAGTAAGTTGTGACGATGCTATCACCTTCACGGAGGCTCGACAGTGGCATCAAACCTTATTGGCTGTAGTTAATGTTACTTTCTGTTAGGCTTTGCAAAGGAAATGTGTTTCCATCTGCATGATCCTACTTTGTGGATTCAGGATGTCCTTTTTTTACTGATAAGTAAAATCTTGGTTATTTGTGACTTTAGTCTTATGTGTAAGATGAGAGTCACTATTTCATAACTCATATGAAACCTTTTCTAAGTATAACTGTGAGTTTTGTGGAGGCTGTGGTTTGCTTGGTTCTGTTAAATGCTCTAACCAGTATTAACCAATCTGAAATTATTTCTAGATGAAAGTGATGCTTAAAATAAATCTTCTTGTTTTGAAACTATGGCTCTTACAGCTCCTAGTGTTTGTACTTCATAAGCTGAGGTGTGTCAATAACCTACATCGATAGATTTCCTTTTGTACACTCCATTGCTCTCCCGTGGAATGGGCACAGCTGGCATGGCAACAACTTGACGAGTTGGATGGATTATGGTGAAAGTTACATCCTACGTTTTTTCCAAAATTTTTTGGTTGTGACTCCATATCGATTTTGCGTGCTTCATTTTTTCAAGTCTTTCCTCAAGTGGGTATAAAGGGTAAGGAAAAGAGTCATTGATTGATTAATTGGATTGGGTTCTTCATTGTACTGGTGTGATGCATGTACGAGTCAAACTATTAACAGATAGAAAATCTAATAAGTTTCGCATAATTCATAAATAAATTTGAACAATTTCCCTAGTTTAATAAATGTGTCAACTCTTAAGCATACTGTCCAAATCCAAATTTGGATTTCAGTTCTCCATATACTAAGCCTATTAATATATTTCTATTTACTTATTATAATCCATGATTAATACAAGACGCTTAAGCTTCTTTTTTTTTTTTTTTGGGTAAACCTTTAAATTTAGATAGTACTACGTCTTTCCTGTATAATAGTACTACTACCTCTGTTGTGTGTAATAATGCTTCTAGTTCTACTGTAGGCTCTACTGTCCTAGGATCTTCTACTAATGTAACTGCCCACAGTGGCCTTCTTGTTTCTTTCGTAGTATAATATAGTACTCTCTTTCGAACCAAAAAAAACTAATCTGGACACATAACAAACATTTCAATCTGGCGCGGCTAATTTTGCAACTACAGTATATATGAAGAATATTTGAACAAACCCAAATTACATCAATCTGCAAAAAGAGCAAAAAAACTAGAAAAAAGACTCAACTTTCACCTAAGAAAGGGGAGAAAAAGAACAAGTATTCATCAATGTAAATGGAAGTAGCCAAGTGTATAATACACCCAAAAACTCAAAACTGGAAGAGGAAGAAGAAGAAATATGCCAACACCCCACCCCACCTGGAATGGGGTGGGGGGTGGAGGTACCTAATGACACTTGGATAGTTGGATTGTGTAATCTTAACCAAAATCTGGAAACGTTTCAATCTTTTGTTCTTTAATGGAAGGTAATTAATTACATTCTCATCCAACAATTTAAATTCTTGTAATCCCAACAACCCCTTTATATTCTAAAGTTTTCTCATTTTTTTGTTTCTTTAGTTTGTTGCAGCAAAAGATTAATTGACTGAGAAAACAACCTAACCATTCTTTAGGGTAAGCACTTCTCTTTTTACTTCTATTAGATTGCTTTTATGTTTCTACATTTGTTTTTTTTTTTTATTATGCTTGATATGTGAATTCAGGTTCTTGTTTTTTAAATGTACAAATAAATTTTTATGACTTCTCATTTTTTAGATTGTTTAAACTATAATCAAATCTTTAGTTTGTTGCAGCAAAGATTTTGTGCGACTGAGAAATCAAAGTAGCCATTCTTCAAGGGTAAGCACCTTTTTTTTTTTAAAAAAAAAAAATTTCTTGTTTTTAGATGTATAATTGTTATGGATTATCTTGTTTAAATTGTTTGATTACTGTTATCAATTGGTTCTTAAGGTACATTGATAGATCTTTAGAGATGGAATTTTTCGAAATCTCGAGCTTATATATACATAATATATCTTTAAACAAAGTAACCATCAATATAAGTGTAACCCCAAAACGGATTTTAATTTTAACTAGTTGGTATGGCTTATGTGGTGGGGATTTGTTTCCATTTTGATCTTCTCTTTAGCAAAATCAACATTGATTGCGAAGTGTTGCAAGCCTTCCGAGCCAACTCCCAATTAGCTGATCAAGGTTTTAGCTTTTGTTGTGACTCTACTTTTCATGACTCAACTCAGTGTTTTAAATGAGCTTCTTTATCGGCAAGGGTTGGGATCTTTCGTTCCTTTATTAAACAGTCTAATGAAAGAAAGTCTTGTAGGATCAGTTATGTCGTAAATAGAGTGAATGGAAAATCAGCATTTTAAAATGGTTTTGTGAGTACGATTTGATTCCAATTGCTTGATTGCGCTCTATCTTTATATCTTTTCTCTTCCCATGAGGGGTTTTAAGTGGTCTCTTTACTTTGGAGTAACGTAGAATTATCAATAGTTCCAGCATGGATTTCATTACAAGTTGATCACAGAAAACAAATATCATAGCCCCCTTTAGTCAATAACAATTATACTTTAAATAACTTTACCCTAAATATATGTTTACATTGAAGTTGTCTCATTGGCAGTAATGATACTGTTAATGAAATATGCATACGATAGCGGATTTTGCTTTCTGTTAATGAAATATGCATACGATAGCGGATTTTGCTTTACGAATTCACTATCCAATGTAGTGTCAAGATCTCTTCCTTTATATCACCTACAGTGTTTCCTCTACGGATCAGTCATGTGATATTGCCAAATCATTTGATCACTAACAGTAAGAAAAAACGATATATACTTTGAAACCAAGACCGAGTGGAATTTGAAGACTGAAAATCCTTCACAATCTGATTGAATTTGAAGACTGAATCCTTCACTATCTGATGTTATGATGTACTATTTTTCTTGTTTAGTAAGTCAAAGCTCAAATATAACAGCACTAGAGATATTTAGATATAAACTAAAATGTCAGCTTGTGTGTTGGATTTTGAGCATTCAAGAGGCAAAATAACTTACTACTAGCAGATGTATTATATGTAAAATTTACGATTTTCCGATATCTTACAGAATAGGAAACTTGATTTTTCACTCACCTGATGAAGTAAGTTCTTGCGATAGTTTCACCTTGATGGAGGCTCGACAGTGGTGTCAATCCTTATTCGCTATAGATAAATGTTACTTTCTGTTAGACTTGGTTATCGTATTAGGTTGCTCGAAAATGAATCTAAACCTACTATCTTTTGCAAAGGAAATATGTTTTCATTCAAAAGATTCCTACTTTCTGAATTCCGGATGTCCTCTTTTTACTGATATATCTTTTTGCTTCTCAAATCTCTAGCTATTGCTACTTTAGGGTTTTCAAGTTTTGTGACTCTTGTCTTACGTGTAGGAGGAAAGTCACTGTTTCATAATTCATATGCAACCTTTTCTAGTTATAAACCATAGGTCATGGGCTTCCAAAAGAGTGTAACTGTGTGAGTTGTGTGGGGCTGTGGTTTGCTCGGCTCCGTTAAATGTTTTAACCAGTATTAACCACTCGAAAGTTATTTCTTGATGAAAGTGATGCTTAAAATATGGCTCTTACAGCTCCTGGTCATCTGTTTGTACTTCATGAGCTGAAGTGCGTCAATAACATATATTGATAGGTTTCCTTTTGTGCTCTCCACTGATCTCCGGTGGAATTGGCACAACTTACATGGGAACGACTGTTGTAAAGTTGGATGGATTAAGGTGAAAGTTATTACCAATGTTATTTCTAAAAAATTGTGGTCATATGAATCCTTATTGATTTTGCGTAGTTTATTATTCAAGTCCTTCTGAAGCGGGTATGAAGGGAAAGGAAAAGAGTCATTTGTTATTGGATCTGGATGCTTCATTGTATTGGCGTGTTGCATGTAAAGTACAAACATTTGATAACGCTTTTTAACTTTAAGACAAAGAATCAAGTATCTATGTAACTCATGAACAATTTTAGATTATTTAGGGTTAGGAAGATAGGAGTAAAAAGAGAAATAGAGAACAAAAAGGCACTAGAATCGTATGATTTTAAGTTATGCGATCAAACTAAAGTCATAGTTTCTTATTTTTTTGATTCTCGAATATTAAAGACTTCCTAACTAGTTTGTTTGGTTTGACATATATAATATATAGATTTATGTCATTGTATGTGATATCAGGCTGACGGAGCACTTTGAAAGTCATATCCTAGATTCTATGTTACATTTAACTCATTCTAGAAAAATATAGTTGTATGCTTGTTTTTGGTAATTGGCACTTTATCTTTGAAGTCTTTCCTTCAAGTTGGTAGGATGGGAAGAGAAAAGGGTGGTCGGTTACTTGGAAGTGATTCTTCATTATACTGATATGTTGCATGTAGACTATGTACATAGCTAATCACCAATATATAGATTGACATCGTTGTATTATTGCGATTTCAGGCCCAGGGAGCACTGTTTGAATTTTCTGGACTTAATTAAATCACGAAGCTTTTGGAAGGAAAGCAAATTAACCATGCAGCGTGGTAGTGGTAACTCTTATTTACCCACTGGAAACTATGCCAGTGGTGCAAGCCTCCGTCGGTCGAATATAACTCTCATTAGTGTGACGCCTCTCCATGGTGCACATTCTCAATATGTGCAGGGTTCAGAACAAAGGACTTCTCAATCAACTAATCTGTCTCTGCCAACAATAGTTAATCCGACCCTTGAAAATAGTGCGGATGGGCCATTAGCAGCTTGGACAAACACTGGAACTCGCTTTGTTGGTTCCATGCTAGACCATAATGCACCATATACTTCTGTTATTGGTGGCCTTGGACAAGACATGGGGTCTACGTCTGTGGGAAATAGCACATTGCAAAACCAGCGTTGCTATTGTGGAAGGATGAGAGAGGTGCCTGAAGAGGCTTCTGAAAATGTGCTTCCTGGTGAAAATTCACTCCACAGTCACCAAGTGGAGTATTGTACATGTCACGAGAGATCCACACGAGGCAGCTCTTTTCGGAGCTTTGACTTATCAGAGTTTGCTCGCCTTCCTCCAAATGCCACAATAACATATGAGGTGGCTTCTCATCCCGGTCCTATACACATTATTGCTGCACTTAGCCATGGAAGTATCTATCTGAGCAGAGTCGAACCTCAGCTCAATTTTGTACCAGGTAGTAGTTATTCACTTTTGACCTCTACTATGAACTCTCATTTTGTACCTTCAACTCATCTACTCAACGTTTCAGGAAGTACCTCTTTCTCAAACTGGAATTCAATGACAAGTTTGGCAAATGGGTCAACCATATACAGGCTTGCCATTACTCCAAGAAATTATTTATCCTATTGGATTCCAGCTGCAATCCTAGTAAACTCATTGGCTCCCGTCTCACCGATCATGCATGCTCCTAGTTCCTTTGTACCACTGCCACATTCTCCATGGCACTGGACTTATAACTCAATCCAGGTTCCATCTATGTATCCTATGAATGGAACTATTGGAAGCGAGGTCATTCTCCTTCAAGATAGCCTGCCGCTTGTTCCTACTTATCAGTTTCCCCAGATTAGTCTTGTGGGGGCAGCTGAGAGAGTAATTACAGGAGAGAACATGGTAAACTTCAATTTTCCAGTTCAACAACTGAACTTCCCAGTAATTCACACCCCAAGGTTCACGGGTGATTACTTTTGGCATCCTCCTTTTCTAAGAGGAGGGAACCATGCACCTGGTCCTATACCACTGCATCCTTACAATTTTTACATGGTTAGTTTTCTTCACATTCTCTGTTATTTAGCTTCTTCCTTTTCTTTGAAATTACATAATTATTGTAATCTTCACCGAAGTTTTCTCGTATCACACATATAGTTGACTTAGTAGCTAGCTTAGCCATATCACACTAGAAATATGCTTTAAATGATTGGATGCACTTATGCTTTTAAGTTAATTATGTTTATGCTTCTATTGATTACGTGATGCTTCTAATCATTGGATGTGCTTAATTAGTTGTCAAATCTCTGGTAATAATATGCTACTCTGCATTAATGATGAAGAATCGTGGTGCCAAAACAAAAATTCTAATGCATGCATATGCTTTGTTGGAATATTTAGCTGTAGCAACTGAAGTTAAAACTGAAACAAAGATCAGAAGAAGAAACTGAGTATTTGCTGGTGAAAAGATGATATTTTTCATCAAGTAAAATGCTGTTTAAATACAGAGAAAAGCTCAACCTATAATTAAGCAACTACTTTGCACATGATTCCATGATCAACGAAGTGCTAAATATCTAAACAGATTCCTAAAAACCAGCAACTAAGTAAACACTACTGAAATAGCTAAAAAACTGGAAAAAATTCAGCAAAGTTGTTGACTCTTTCTTGCAGTAACTGAGGCAATTTTTCAGCACTCCTCCTTGCTATAGTTGCTGCAAATTCCAAGTCTTTCTCTGAGAAATTCAAATTTGCTCCTTGGCAAAGCTTTGGTGAATATATCTGCTAGTTGAAGATCAGTCTTGGAATACTTTCCTTCTGCACTTCTCTGAGAAAGAACTATTTGATATTGAAGTGCTTGGTTTTTCCATGAAAAACAGGATTATTTGGGATAGCGATGGCTGCTTGGTTATCCACAAACACCTCTGTGCACGCACTCCTGCTTTAAGTTGAGATCAAGCAACACTTTTCTAAGCCATAAGGCTTGATTTGCAGCTGTTGCTGCTGCAATGAACTCAGCTTCAGCTGTAGATTGTGCAACAATCTCTTGCTTTTTAGAACACCAAGAAAATACCCCTGAACCAAGAGTAAAACAATAACCAGAAGTACTTTTCATATCATCAGAAGAACCAGCCCAGTCACTATCAGAATACCCTTGCAACACGTACTTCTGATTTGCATAGAACTTGATTCCAAAATTCAGTTTTCCTTTAACATATCTCATCACCCTTTTAGCTGCTCTAAAATGAGTGTTAGTTGCACAATTAGTGAATCTGGACAGAAGACTTACAACATACAAAATGTCAGGTCTAGTTGCTGTAAGATACATAAGACAACCAACCATACTTCTGTAAAGAGTTTCATCAACTTTTTCAGCTTGATCATTCTTACTCAGCTTCTCTTTTTGACACATTGGAGTATCTATCTCTTTGCAATTTTCCATTCTGAACGTTTTTCAAAATCTCCTTTGCATACTTCTTTTGACAGATGAAAACTTCATTTTGCTTTTGCTTGATTTCCATTCCCAGAAAATAATACATATCCCCAGGTCTGTCATCTCAAAAGTATGCGTCATATCTTCTTTGAACTTCTTAACAAGTTCATCATTGCTTCCTGTAACTAGCAGGTCATCTACATAAGATTGATGTCATCACCTTTAATGTAGAGAGTAGCTTCACTAAGGCTTTTACGAAAGCCCAGCTGCAACAAATGCTCATCAATTGTGCTGTACCAGGCTCGGGGCGCCTGTTTCAGTCCATACAAAGCTTTCTTGAGCTTATACACTTCATCTACATGCCCTTTGAGTACAAATCCTTCAGGTTGTTCAACATAAATTTCCTCCTCAAGGAAGCCATTCAAGAATGCAGATTTAATATGTCGTTGGAACACTTTCCAACCCTTTTGTGCAGCTATAGCCAACAATAATCTGATGGTTTCTAGTCTAGCAACAGGAGCAAATGTGTCAGAAAATTCAACACCAAAGGTTTGAGCATACCCTTTTACGACAAGTCTGGCTTTGTGCTTGTTTATAGTACCACCTTCATTCATCTTGGTTCTAAAAACCCACTTCACTCCTATGAATGTTCTGCCTTCAGGTCGTCTCATTAGTTTCCATGTTTGATTCTTCTCAATCATGACTAATTCTTCCTCCATTGCAGCCTTCCATTTTGGGTCATTTTCTGCTTCCTGAAAATCTGCTGGTTCAAGAACAGCCACATTGCACCTCTGATAGATATCAGAGAGAAGTCTGGTGCCTCTTACTGGGCCATCATCCACCAATTCATCTTCTTTCAGCTCAAGCTTTGTGCTTAAATCTGGAATTGATATTGGTTGTGTTTCTTTCCAGCTCTATTGTTTATCCTCCATGAAATGCACATTCCGACTTACTAGAATTTTCTTTGTATGTGGCTGGAAAATTTGATAAGCCTTGGAAACAGTGCTATAACCAACAAAGATTCCAGCTTCCGCCTTTTCATCCAGCTGATCCCTTTTTCTAGTAAACACTACTGAAATAGCTAAAAAACTGGAAAAAAATTCAGCAAAGTTGTTGACTCTTTCTTGCAGTAACTGAGGCAATTTTTCGACATGCTTTCAAACTTTCCGCTCTTATGTTTCAATTGATTGCTACCTGTCTATATCACATGGTGTGAGTTGTCCTCTGAGTCATTTTCTTGGAAAGCCTTTAATGAACAATTTTTTCGGGATACCCATAGCTAATCAATGTAGACATGCATATGGGTTGACATGCACATTTATGCGCAGCAATGTTCCAAACTTTTGTGCTATTGTCAATGCAGTGTTTTTCCATCCTTTGTTTTTTGGGGTGGAAAGTAGGGTAGAAAACCAATCTGAAAAAGTTGGCTAGTTTTAATATTGTGGCGAATATTATATCTATGCATTTATAAGGCTATTAACTTTGGTTAGTTGCTCATGAGGCTATAATGGAAGAAAAAGTGACGTAACCTTTATTTTGTGCTTGTTTTTAAAAAAATTGAGGAACAAAAATCAACTCATATTACTTGATTGTCTGCTGAGATTTGCATCTTTCCTGAAAGCCCTGGGGCAAGCTGCCTTTTGTGACAATATTCGAATCTGGCTTGTCAAACAGTAAAGAGAACATTAAAGCTGAAATAATTGAAAAGAGCTTAAGTTTTTGAATCCTGGATCAAAAATATGTTCCCCTGTGAAGCTCAGATGAGTCATGTTTGTGAGCATTGGGCTGGTGTCTCAATGTATATCCTACTGGTCCCCTTTCCAGCTCTTACCCCGAATCAGTGACTATGTTGTCCAGTTTTTTCTTTTACCTTAGATAAGATGTAAAACCGAAACTTGTCCCTTTGATTTTTCTCGCAAAAAGTTCAAACCTTTTTGTCCATCCCAGACCTGAAACTCCTCAAGGCCTGATTAAGTGTTTCCAAATTAAGGATCATATATGACTTTAGTGTTTCAGAAAATAGAGAAATTATGTATTCAATGAGTAGCTTTTCCAGCTCTTGCTGTGTAGTCCTTATTAAATAATTTGGAGTTTACAAAGTTATTTCTGCTTCTAAGATAGCCAAACCCAGTGGCCACCATGAGCAAGCTAGTCATTACGTGCATGAAAAGCAGGAGTTTATCTTTTAACATGAAGATTTCTAGCAGATAATCATTGGTTTTTTTTTCCCTTTGAAGTTAAAAAAATATTCACGGCTAGTTAGTTGTTCTTTGACAAGCAAACTATGTATGGTTTGAATGAATTGCAAATAATATTTGATCCATAGCATGAACTTGCTTGGAGGTTGTAACAAGTTGTATGCGACATTTCAGGCACTAAATGGTGGAGGACAAAATGGTATACCTCGAACTTTCTACGTCGACGTAGACAACATGAGCTATGAGGTAATAGTCAAGAAACAATAAGAAATATAGTACAATGATAAAACCTGTAATTCTTTATGGATTATTTTCCTCACAAGTTCTGGTATGGGTTATAGGGTTTGGTTGCCTTTCAAAATCGGGTTGGATTTGTCAGCACTGGACTGAGCAAGGAGGTAATTTGTGCACGTTTGAAGTGCACCAAGTATCAGCCTGTCGAAAAATCAGAAGATGACAATGATATGTGTATTATTTGTTTGGTAAGGGCTTAAATCATTTGGTTGTTTCCTGCTCAAAGTCGACGTGTAAGTTAAATGGCCTTGCTCTAAATTACCTTTTCGGTTTTGGTATTGCATTTGCAGGAGGACTTTTGTGATGGGCAGATCATTGGGTATTCTGATTGTGGTCACAAGTTCCACTCTAATTGTATCACCGAGTGGCTCATGCAGAAGAATTCTTGCCCCTTCTGCAGAAGGACTGTATTGACAATTTGAGGAAAAACAATTTGATCCAGCAAGTAATCCAGAATCAGAATTCCATTGCTGGAACCTGTATATATCTTTCTTTCAAGAACTAGATTTTTATTGCTTGAACTTGTATATATGTTTCTTTCAAAAACTAGTATTTTTGCTAGAACCTTATAGTTCATGTGCAATGCAAGTGCTCCTGCTGTGCACTCTACGTGGGAGAAAAAAGAATGGTTTTGTTGGATGGCCTGAAAGATGGCGATCTCTATAGCAAGCTGTTTGATAGAACGTAGAATAAAGTGCAGAGCGCACTTGGCACGTACAAAACTTGGACCATATCAGCTTTTGGTGATGTCTGGCAATTTGGACAAGTTATGAAGTGCATTTGCTGAAATAAAGTGAGCATGTAATTTACCAATGTCCCTATGATAGTTTATTTCACCTTTAATAAAATTGCCTAAGCTCTCCATTTCTCTCATGTAGTTTAGTGTGTTACATCACTTTGCACCAAACCAAATTAAATATAGTGGACTTTTCAAGAGCTGTGAATTAATGGGGAAAAATATTTGAACATACCCCAGATTACATTAATCTGCAAAAAGAGCAAAAAAAAAAAAAAAAAAAAAAAAAAAGACTCAACTTTCATCTAAGAAAAGGGAGAAAAGAACAAGTTTTCAATGCAAATGGAAGTAGCCAAGTGGATAATACGCCCAAAGACTCAAAACTGGAAGAGGAAGAAGAAGAAATATGCGAACACCCCACCCCCACCTGGAAATGGGGTGGGTGGGTAGTACCTAATTGATACTTTGTGTAATCTAGCCAAAATCTGGTAAAGTTTTTATCTTTTGTTCTTTAATGGAAGGTAACTAATTACATTCTCATCCAAAGGATCTAAATTCTTGTAATCCCAACAACCCCTTTATATTGTAAAGTTTACTCCTTTTTTCTTTTCTTTAGTTTGTTGCAGCAAAGGTAACTATTCTTCGGGGTAAGTACTTTTACTTTTTTTTTTAGATGTATAATTGTTATGAATTCTCTTGTTTAAACTGTTTGATTACTGCTAATCAATTGATACTTAAGGTACATTGATAGTTCTTTGGAGACTGAATATTTTGAAATCTCGAGCTTATCTATACATGATGAACATATATTTAAACTATGATAAGAAACAGAAAAAAGAGAATCTTGGTTAATTCCAAGCCTATGTAAGTGTAATGCCAACATGGAGTTTTAGTTTTAACTTGTTGGTATGGCTTATTTGGGGAATTTGATTCCACTTTGATCCTCTTTAGCTAAATCAACATTGATTCTGAGAAGTTTCAAGTCTTCCGAGCCAACTCCTACTTAGCTGATCAAGCTTTTAGCTTTTGTTTTGACTCCACTTTTCATGACTTAACTTAGTGTTTTAAGAGATTCTTCATTATACTGATATGTTGCATGTAGACAATGTACCTAGCTAATCACCAATATACAGATTGACATCGTTGTAATCATAGCGATTTTAGGCCCAGGGAGCACTGTTAGAATTATTTAGACTTAATTAAATCACGAAGCTTTTGGAAGGAAAGCAAATTAACCATGCAGCGTGGTAGTGGCAGCTGTTATTTACCCACTGGAAACTACGCCGGTGGTGCAAGCCACCGTCGGTCGAATTTAACTCTCATTAGTGTGACACCTTTCCATGGTGCACATTCTCCATATGTGCAGGGTTCAGAACAAAGGACTTCTCAAACAACCAATCTGTCTCTGCCAACAATAGTTAATCCGACCCTTGAAAATAGTGCGGATGGCCATCAACAGCTTCATCAAGCACTGGAACTCGCTTTGTTGGTTCCATGCTAGACCATAATGCACCATATGCTTCCGTTATTGGTGGCCTTGGACAAGACATGGGGTCTACATCTGCGGGAAGTAGCTCGTTGCAAAACCAGCTTTGCTCTTGTGGAAGGATGAGAGAGGTGCCTGAAAAGGCTTCTGAAAATGTGCTTCATGGGGTAAATGCACTCCACAGTCACCAAGTGGAGTATTGTACATGTCACGAAAGTTCCACACGAGGTAGCTCTTTTGGGAGCTTTGACCTACCAGAGTCTTCTCGCGCTCCTCCAAATGCCACAATAACATATGAGGTGGCTTCTCAACCCTATTGCTGAACTTAGCCACACACTATTGCTGCACCTAGCCATGGAAGTATCTATCGGAGCAGAGTCAAACCTCAGCTCATTTTACACCAGGTAGTAGTTATTCACCTTTGACCTCTACTATGAACTCTCATTTTGTACCTTCAACTCATTTTGATAGTAATTAGAAGGCCTTTTGAACAACCACGAACAAAATTGTGTTCATGTTAGATGGCCTACTAATGCAACAGAAGTGCAATAATGGTGCAATACAAGTGCAACAAATGTGCAATACAAGTGCTTGTTGTGTGCTCAAGTGGTGCTAATTAAAACCTTTATATTAAGTTGTCTAAGTTCTCCATTTCCTTTAGTTCAGCTACAGTAAAATGGGAGTATTATTGAGGGTTCGTATGGTCTAGAGACGGGGTAAAATATTTGAAAAATGAAAGGGGTTAGTTTGTGACAACAGCAATACGTAGTTTTACTTTCTAAAACAAATTATTGTTCGTACATCTTCAAGATTTTGTTTGAGTAATTAAGCTTAAAAATGTGCTTATTTTAAAGTGTATTTGTCAAAACTGCCTTTTGAATAAGTTCTTTGGAGGCATAGCCGTGTGTATTTGACCAAAAAACAATTTGTGTTTTTTTCAAAGAGTCTCGATTCAAATTTTTTAATTCATTCAGAAATGGAAGAAGAAGCAACACATGGTGAAGAATTATACCAACACCCCACCTGCAGTGTGGAGGGCGGGTAGGTAACTAATGACACTTGTTCTTGGATTGTGATAATCTTAACCAAAATCAGGAAAAGTTTCAATCTTTTGTTCTTTATATACTAAAGCTTACTCCTTTTTTTGTTTCTTTAGTTTGTTGCAGCAAAGATTTTGTGTGACTGAGAATGACCCTGGAACAAGCTGCCTTTTGTGACAATATTCAAATCTAAGAGAACATTAAAGCTGAAATAATTGAAAGAGCTTAAGTTTTTGAATCCTGGATATTAAATATGTTCCCCTATGAAGCTCAGATGAGTCATGTTTGTGAGCATTTGGCTGGTGTCTCAATGTATATCCTACTGGCCCCTTTCCAGCTCTTAACCCGAATCAGTGACTATGTTATCCAGTTTTTTCTTTTACCTAAGATAAGATGTAAAACCGAAACTTGTCCCTTTGATTTTTCTCGCAAAAAGTTCAAGCCTTTTTGTCCATCCCAGACCTGAAACTCCTCAAGGCCTGATTAAGGGTTTCCAATTAAGGATCCATCCCAGACCTGAAACTCCTCAAGGCCTGATTGAGGTTTCCAAATTAAGGATCATATGACTTTAGTGTTTCAGAAATAGAGAAATTATGTATTTTATGACTAGCTTTTCCAGCTCTTGCTGTGTAGTCCTTATTAAAATAGTTTGGAGTTTACAAAGTTATTTCTGCTTCTAAGATAGCCAACCCAGTGGCCACCATGAGCAAGCTAGTCATTATGTGCATGAAATGCAGGAGTTTATCTTTTAACATGAAGATTTCTAGCAGATAATCATTGTTCTTTTTTTTCCTTTGAAGTTAAAAAAATATTCACGGTAGTTAATTGTTCTTTGACAAGCAAACTATGTATGGTTTGAATGAATTGCAAATAATATTTGATCCATAGCATGAACTTGCTTGGAGGTTGTAACAAGTTGTATGCGACATATCAGGCACTAAATGGTGGAGGACAAAATGGTATACCTCGAACTTTCTACGTCGACGTAGGCAACATGAGCTATGAGGTAATAGTCAAGAAACAATGAGAAATGTAGTACAATGATAAAACCTGTAATTCTTTATGGATTATTTTCCTCACAAGTTCTGGTATGGGTTATAGGGTTTGGTTGCCTTTCAAAATCGGGTTGGATTTGTCAGCACTGGACTGAGCAAGGGGGTAATTTGTGCACGTTTGAAGTGCACCAAGTATCAGCCTGTCGAAAAATCAGAAGATGACAATGATATGTGTATTATTTGTTTGGTAAGGGCTTAATTCATTTGGTTGTTTCCTGCTCAAAGTCGACGTGTAAGTTAAATGGCCTTGCTCTAAATTACCTTTTCGGTTTTGGTATTCCATTTGCAGGAGGACTTTGTGATGGGCAGATCATTGGGTATTCTGATTGTGGTCACAAGTTCCACTCTAATTGTATCACCGAGTGGCTTGTGCAGAAGAATTCTTGCCCCTTCTGCAGAAGGACTGCATTGACAATTTGAGGAAAAACAATTTGATCCAACAAGTAATCCAGAATCAGAATTCCATTGCTGGAACCTGTATATATCTTTCTTTCAAGAACTAGATTTTTATTGCTTGAACTTGTATATATGTTTCTTTCAAGAACTAGGATTTTTGCTAGAACCTTATAGTTCATGTGCAATGCAAGTGCTCCTGCTGTGCACTCTACGTGGGAGTAAAAAGATAATGGTTTTGTTGGATGGCCTGAAAGATGGCGATCTCTATAGCAGGCTGTTTGATAGAACGTAGAATAGAGGGCACTTGGTACATACAAAACTAAAAGCTGATATGGCTGGCAATTTGGACGCAGTGGCGTAAGCAGAATATTTTGTTAGTGGTGACGGATTTAGCCTTAAAAAAAATTCCAGTATAGGCTGCTGCTACTGGGTTTCGAACACTAGACACCATACTCAAACCATAGGTGCTTGGACCAGCTCGCCTAGGATTGCTCTTGGTTGAATGGTGTCATTATTTCTTTTTATAGGTCAAACTTCTACTTTTACTGTATATATACTTACAGCAAGTTTCGATCCAGTAGTGTCGGATGACACCGGTAGGCTATGGGTAAATCCGCCCTGTCCAAATTGGACGAGTTATGAAGTGCATTTGCTGAAACAAAGTGAGCATTTAATTTACCAATGTCCCTATCATAGTTTATTTCGCCTTTATTAAAATTGTCTAAGCTCTCCATTTCTCGTGTAGTTTAGTGTGTTGCATCAATTTGCACCAATACCAATTAAATATAGTGGACTTTTCAAGAATTTGAATTAATGGAAAAAAATGTTTGAACAAACCCTCAGACTACATTTATCTGCAAAAAGAGCAAAAAAACAAGAAGAAAAAAAAACTCAACTTTGATCTAAGAAAGGGGAGAAAGAGAAAAAGTATTCAATGCAAATGGAAGTAGCCAAGTGTATAATACACCCAAAAACTCAAAACTGGAAGAGGAAGAGGAAGAAATATGCCAATACCCCACCCCATACCTGGAATGGGGAGGGTGGGTACCTAATTGACACTTTGTGACTCTAACCAAAATCTGGAAAAGTTTCAATCTTCTGTTCTTTAATGGAAGGTAATTATTTACATTCTCATCCATGGTTTATAGTGTAAAGTTTACTCCTTTTTTTGTTTTCTTTAGTTTGTTGCAGCAAAGGTTAAGTGACTGAGAAAACTAGGTAACCATTCTTCAGGGTAAGCACTTTTTTTTAGATGTATAATTGTCATGGATTCTCTTGTTTAAACTGTTTGATTACTGCTAATCAATTGATTCTTAAGGTACATTGATAGTTCTTTGGAGATAGAATTTTTCAAAATCTCGAGCTTATCTATACATGAACATATATTTAAACTATGATAAGAAACAGAAAACAAAAAAAAAAGAGTCTTGGTTAATGCAAGCCTATGTAAGTGTAACCCCAACAAGAAATTTTAGTTTTAACTAGTTGGTATGGCTTATTGGGGGAATTTGATTCCATTTTGATCCTCTTTAGCTAAATCAACATTGATTCCGAGAAGTTTCAAGTCTTCCGAGCCAACTCCTACTTAGCTGATCAAGCTTTTAGCTTTTGTTTTGACTCTACTTTTCATGACTTAACTCGGTGTTTTAAGGGATTCTTCATTGTACTGATATGTTGCATGTAGACTATGTACCTAGCTAATCACCAACATACAGATTGACATCTGCTTCTAAGATAGCCAAACCCAGTGGCCACCATGAGCAAGCTAGTCATTACGTGCATGAAATGCAGGAGTTTATCTTTTAACATGAAGATTTCTAGCAGATAATCATTGTTTTTTTTTCCTTTGAAGTTAAAAAAATATTCACGGCCAGGTAATTGTTCTTTGACAAGCAAACTATGTATGGTTTGAATGAATGGCAAATAATATTTGATCCATAGCATGAACTTGCTTGGAGGTTGTAACAAGTTGTATGCGACATTTCAGGCACTAAATGGTGGAGGACAAAATGGTATACCTCAAACTTTCTACGTCGACGTAGGCAACATGAGCTATGAGGTAATAGTCAAGAAACAATGAGAAATGTAGTACAATGATAAAACCTGTAATTCTTTGTGGATTATTTTCCTCACAAGTTCTGGTATGGGTTATAGGGTTTGGTTGCCTTTCAAAATCGGGTTGGATTTGTCAGCACTGGACTGAGCAAGGAGGTAATTTGTGCACGTTTGAAGTGCACCAAGTATCAGCCTGTCGAAAAATCAGAAGATGACAATGATATGTGTATTATTTGTTTGGTAAGGGCTTAATTCATTTGGTTGTTTCCTGCTCAAAGACGACGTGTAAGTTAAATGGCCTTACTCTAAAATACCTTCGGTTTTGGTATTCCATTTGCAGGAGGACTTTTGTGATGGGCAGATCATTGGGTATTCTGATTGTGGTCACAAGTTCCACTCTAATTGTATCACCGAGTGGCTCATGCAGAAGAATTCTTGCCCCTTCTGCAGAAGGACTGCATTGACAATTTGAGGAAGAACAATTTGATCCAGCAAGTAATCCAGAACCAGAATTCCATTGCTAGAACCTGTATATGTCTTTCTTTCAAGAACTAGATTTTTATTGCTAGAACTTGTATATATGTTTCTTTCAAGAACTAGAATTTTTGCTAGAACCTTATAGTTCATGTGCAATGCAAGTGCTCCTGTTGTGCACTCTACGTGGGAGTAAAAAGATAATGGTTTTGTTGGATGGCCTGAAAGATGGCGATCTCTATAGCAGGCTGTTTGGTAGAACGTAGAATAAAGTGCAGAGGGCACTTGGTACATACAAAACTTGGACCATATCAGCTTTTGGTGATATGTCTGGCAATTTGGACGAGTTATGAAGTGCATTTGCTGAAATAAAGTGAACATTTAATTTACCAATGTCTCTATGATAGTTTATTTTGCCTTTATTAAAATTGTCTAAGCTCTCCATTTCTCTTGTGTAGTTTAGTGTGTTACATCAATTTGCACCAAAACCAATTAAATATAGTGGACTTTTCAAGAATTGTGAATTAATGGGGAAAAATATTTGAACAAACCCCATATTACATTAATCTGCAAAAAAAGCAAAAGAACAAGAAAAAGAGACTCAACTTTCACCTAAGAAAGGGGAGAAAAAGAACAAGTATTCAATGCAAATGGAAGTAGCCAAGTGTATAATACACCCAAAAACTTAAAACTGGAAGAGGAAGAAGAAGAAATATGCCAACACCCCATCCCCCACCTGGAATGGGGTGGGTGGGTACCTAATTGACACTTTGTGTAATCTAACCAAAATCTGGAAATGTTTCAATCTTCTGTTCTTTAATGGAAGATAATTATTTACATTCTCATCCAAAGAATCTAAATTCTTGTAATCCCAACAGCCCCTTTATACTGTAAAGTTTACTTCTTTTTTTTTTTTTCTCTTTAGTTTGTTGCAGCAAAGGTTAAGTGACTGAGAAAACTAAGTAACCAATCTTCAGGGTAAGCACTTTTACTTTTTTATTAAATAAAAATTTAATTTCTTGTTTTTAGATGTATAATTGTTGTGGATTCTCTTGTTTAAACTGTTTGATTACTGCTAATCAATTGATTCTTAAGGTACATTGATAGTTCTTTGGAGATGGAATTTTTCAAAATCTTGAGCTTATCTATACACGAACATATATTTAAACCATGATTAAAAACAAGGAAAAAAAAAGAATCTTGGTTAATTCCAAGCCAAGTAAGAGTAACCCCAACAAGGAGTTTAAGTTTTAACTAGTTGGTATGCCTTTTAGCTTTTGTTTTGACTCTGCTTTTCATGACTTAACTCTGTGTTTTAAAGGAGCTTCTTTATCGGCAAGGGTTGGTATCTGTCATTCCTTTATAGACTAGTCTAATGAAAGAAAGTTTTTGTATCATCAGTTGTGTCGTAATTAGAGTGAACAGAAAATTAGCAAATTTTGTGTCATAAATAGAGTGAACAGAAAATTAGCAAATTCACCATGCAGCGTGGTCGTGGCAACTGGCAACTCTTATTTACCCACTGGGAACTACGCCGGTGGTGCAAGCCTCCGTCGGTCGAATTTAACTCTTATTAGTGTGACACCTTTCCATGGTGCACATTCTCCATATGTGCAGGGTTCAGAACAAAGGACTTCTCAAACAACTATCTGTCTCTTCCAACGATAGTTAATCTGACCCTGAAAATAGTGCGGATGGGCCATCAGCAGCTTCGGCAAGCACTGGAACTCGCTTTGTTGGTTCCATGCTAGACCATAATGCATATACTTCTGTTATTGGTGGCCTTGGACAAGAGATGTGATCTACATCTGCGGGAAGTAGCTCGTTGCAAAACCAGCTTTGCTCTTGTGGAAGGATGAGACAGGTGCCTGAAGAGGCTTTTCTGAAAATGTGCTTCATGGTGAAAATGCTCCACTGTCACCAAGTGGAGTATTGTACATGTCAAGAAAGATCCACACGAGGTAGTTCTTTTGGGAGCTTTGATCTGCCAGAGTCTTCTCGCGTTCCTCCAAATGCCACAATAACATACGAGGTGGCTTCTCATCCCTGTCTTATACACATTATTGCTGCACTTAGCCATGGAAGTATCTATCCGAGCAAAGTCGAACCTCAGCTCAATTTTGTACCAGGTAGTAGTTATTCACCTTTGACCTCTACTCTGAACTCTCATTTTGTACCTTCAACTCATTTTGATAGTAATTAGACGGCCTTTTGAATCAAAACGAACCAAGTTTTGTTCATGTTAGATGGCCTACTAGTGCAACACAAGTGCAATAATGATGCAATACAAGTGCAATAGTTGTGCAATACAAGTGCTTGTTTTGTGCTCAAGTGGTTCTAATTAAAACCTTTATATTAAGTTGTCCATTTCCTTTAGTTACAGTATAATGGGAGTATTATTGAGGGTTCTTCATCAGTCGTTTCGTATGGTCTAGAGACATATTGAAGAAATGAAATGGGTTAATTTGTGACAACAGCAATACATAGTTTTACTTTCTAAAATAAATTATTACTCATACATCTTCAAGACTTTGTTTGACTAATTAAGCTTAGCTTATTTTAAAGTGTATTTGTCAAAACTGCCTTTTGAAAAAGTTCTATGGAGGTATAGCCGTGTGTATTTGACCAAAAAACAATTTCTGTTTTCTTCCAAAAAGTCTCGATTCAAATATTGTAATTCATTCAGAAATGGAAGAAGAAGAAGAAGCAACACATGGTGAAGAATTATACGAACACTCCACCTGCAGTGTGGAGGATGGGTGGGTACCTAATGACACTTGTTCTTGGATTGTAATAATCTTAACCAAAATCAGGAAAAGTTTCAATCTTTTGTTCTTTATATACTGAAGTTTACTCCTGTTTTTTGCTTCTTTAGTTTGTTGCAGCAAAGATTTTGTGAGACTGAGAAAACAAAGTAACCATTCTTCAGGGTGAGCACCTTTTTTTTTCATTTCTTGTTTTTAGTCTTTAGATGTAAAAATTTCATGGATTCTCTTGTTTAAACTGTTTGATTGCTGCCATTCAATTGATTCTTATAAGGTACATCGACAGTTCTTTAAAACTAGAGTTTTTCGAAATCTCGAGCTTATCTCTACATGATCATATCTTTAAACCATGATTAAAAAAAGAGAAAAAGAATTTTGCTTAATTCCAATCCAGTGTTAAGAGTAACCCCAACAAAAAGTTTTTAGTTTTAACTAGTTGGTATGGCCTATGTGGGGGATCTGTTTCCATTTTGATTTCCGTTATGTATATGAACATTGATCGAGAAGTTGCAAGTCTTCCGCGCCAACTCCTAATTAGCTGATCAAGCTGTTAACTCTTGTTTTGACTCTATTTTTCTTAACTTATCTCAGTGTCTTAAAGGAGCTTCTTTATTGGCAAGGGTTTGGATCTGTCATTCCTTTATTGACTGGTCTAATGAAAGAAAGTTTTTGTAGCATCAGTTACGTCGTAATAGGGTGAATTAGCATTTTAAGATGCTTTTATGTGTAGGATTCAATTCCAATCGACTTGATTGCGCTCTATCTTTTCCCGTGAGGGTTTTTAAGTGGTCTCTTTACTTTAGAGTAGTGTAGAGTTATTTATACTTCCAGCATGAATTTCTCTACAAGTTGATCGCAGAGGACAAATATCATAAGCCCCTTTAGTCAATAAGAATAACAAAATTATACTTTAAAGAACTGTACCCTAAGTGTGTCTAAATTGAAGTTGTTCCATTGACAGTAATGATATTGTTAATGAAATATGCATACAAAAGCGGATTTTGCTTTATGAATTCACCATTCGATGCAGTTTCAAGACTCTGTTTGACTAATTAAGATTAAAAATGTGCTTATTATAAAGTGTGTTTGTCAAAACTGCCTTTTGAAAAAGTTTTTTGGAGGTATAGCCGTGTGTCTTTGACCAAAAAACAATTTTTGTTTTTCCAAAAAGTCTCGATTCAAATTTTTTAATTCATTCAGAAATGGAAGAAGAAGAAGAAGAAGAAGAAGAAGAAGAAGAAGAAGCAACACATGGTGAAGAATTATACCAACACGCCACCTGCAGTGTGGAGGGTGGGTGGGTACCTAATGACACTTGTTCTTGGATTGTGATAATCTTAACCAAAAAATCAGAAAAAGTTTCAATCTTTTGTTCTTTATATACTAAATTTACTCTTTTTTTGTTTCTTTAGTATGTTGCAGCAAAGATTTTGTTTGACTGAGAAAACAAAGTAACCATTCTTCAGGGTAAGTACATTTTTTTTTCATTTCTTGGTTTTAGATGTGTTGCAACACCTCCACATAAATTGGTCGACTACTCAAGAAAGTTGCGAAGGGTATTGTTGCAACATGCAGTAATTTTATATGGGACGATATCCTAATCCTTGTGGGTTCCTTTAATAGCATGGGATTTGGTATCCAAGCCAATAAATGAAGGAGGACTAGGGGTAAGAGACTATACAACTTGGAATGTAGCTGCATTAGAAAAAGGGATGGTGGCAATATGCACTACCTCAAGGTTGTAGCTGAACTGAACAAAAATCTGCAATATGAGGGATCAATCTGGAAATGGCTACGTAAAATACACTATAGCTAGTGGCTATAGATGGAGGAAGTGCCAATCAGAGAAATGGTCATGGAGAAGATGGATATACCTGATCATAGATTCATAAATTGGCTAACCATGTATAGACGGTTGTAAACTATGGACAGGTTACACATATGTGGAACCTGTCAAGGTATTGAGGTGCTCGCTATGTGGTGATTATAATGAATCAATAGAACATCTCTTCTTTGAATATTGAAGAAATTTTGGCATAGTTGAAAATAGGAGTGAAGAACTATGAAGTGCAAGGTATTTGACACAGATGGAAAGGACTATAAAAGGAAAGATGTGAAAGGTATTTGTTGTGGCTATTCTAATAGCCATAAAAGGTTATTACTTGCATTAAAATATTTGTAGCCATAAAAGGTTTTGGGGGTTCAGATGGCTCCCCCCTCCTTCCAGAATCTACATGTATGTCATGTCACATAAACATTACATCAACTGTGAATCAATCACAACATATTTCTAATTCAACAGAATTTTCTAACAAAGCCATTGAATCTGAGGAAAACGTTGTGGAACTTTCCATGCTCTGATGAAATGAAAGTATTGGTTGAGAATGAATAGGCTGAGGAGGTATTTCTACAACTTCAACTTCACCTTCAAGCATTTCTACTACTTTACTCATTGAAGGGCGTTGTACCGGATTTGTTTGTATGCACCATAAAGCGACTAAACTCATCTTTCTACTAATCTTCTTTTCATCATCATTTGCTTCTACATCCACTGGATCAATCTCCTTGCCCTTGTTCAACTTATCGTAAATCCATGAAGGAAAATATTGGCTAGAATTTTCTTCACTTGCGACTACATTTCTTTTCAAGTCCAACATTTCCATTAGTAGCATCCCAAAACTGTAAACATCAGCTTTGTAAGAGATTGATCCAATGCTTCTGTTAATTAACTCTGGAGCTACATATCCAATGGTTCCACGAGCAGCAGTGACAGTCACAATGCTATTATCCGTTGGATGTAATTTAGCAAGCCCAAAATCAGAAATCTTTGGAATGAAATTCTCATCCAAAAGAATGTTGTGTGGCTTGATGTCAAAGTGCAAGATTCGTATGTCACAGCCTTGATGCAAATACTCAATTCCTCGAGCCACTCCAAGAACAATTTCATACTTCCTTTGCCAACTTAACAGAGGACTTCCTTCTTGACAAGTGATGTACTTTTCAAGTGATCCATTAGGCATGAAGTCGTATAAAAGAGCACACTTTGATCTCTCAACACAATATCCCACGAGTCCGACCACATTGACATGATGAATCCTTCCTATGGTAGCTACTTCATTCATGAAATCTTGACCACCAGCTTTTGGCTTGCTCAACATCTTCACAGCTACATCCCTACCACTCCTAAGCTTTCCTTTATATACACTGCCATATCCTCCCTCACCTAATTTTTCTTTGAACCCTCTGGTCATTCTCTTCAGGTGGGAGTACTTATATCTGATTGGCATGAAATTATTGTGTGTTTGCAGAAAGCCTTCGATCATGTGAAACATCGACAAATGCCTCCTTTTGAATTTGATCACCAGAAATACCACTGTTATTGGTAGGCAAATCACAAATCTTGCTCCCAAATACACTGCATGTTTAAGAATATCGACAAAGTAACTTCAACTTAAGCCAACATAACATAGAGATGGATGAAGATTAATGGAGTGCTAATTCCTGTCCAGCCAAATAATACAGCTTGCTAAAGGGATAAGAGCGTGCTTACTCATGAAAATTGAAAGTAGCGCCAGAGTGCTCCCTGGTTAGATTAAAGTTCAAAAATTAGCATATATAGAAAGAGAGTTAATTAAGTATAGAGAAAAGATGATAAGTGTGAGTCCTCACAGACAATCGATTGAATTACACCTGCAAACACATGAAGAAGTAAATTATAGTGAATCCTTTGTTTTGCTAATCTCTTACATATATTAATTGAATAAGTAAACAGACATGTAGTCCTTACCAATCGTTTGGTCAATCTTTGTATAACGAAGCTCAAAACCATAGGAGATTGCCTGATAAAAATCAGAAAACGAAATATCCATACCATCTGGAATGGGCCAAGAAGTCAGGGCTATGATTTCCACTCTACATCCATCAGTGACTTCAGATGCAATCATTTTTCCAATCTTTAAATAAGTGTGTTTGCTTTTGCAGCCAGTAATTTCAAGAAATGAAGTACTAGTATTAATAGCAAATGAGCAGTTGAGCATGAAAATAGGTTCTGCTACTGCTACTCTTTTAAGACTGCCATCGTAATAATATGATTTAAAGATAGTATTGTATTCTTCGAAGGTAAGCTTCGGTATTATTAGAGAGCATATATCTTCTTTTTGTAAAGTTGGATCTACAAGGTGAATTGTATAGTTATCATAGTTTACAGATTGCACATACAACTTCTTGGAGAATATGGATATAAAGGTTTGGTTACCATCACAAGCTAATTCAAGTTCTGGATTCCCACAATATATTGGATCCGTTTTTAAGCGAAAAGGGTGGATTATATGGATATGCCCACAAGCAGAAGGGCTACAGTCTTTGCTCTTCCTAGCATAGCATGTTTGAGAAACCTGGAAAAAAATGAGGATTGTAAAATATTTTAGCAGAAAGTTTCCCCTGCACATTTGTGTACTGTGCTTCTTTTCTTTCCCTATTTGCATGAGAGAGGCCATTTTGAAGAGAGAATGAACAACAGCTAGAAAAGGCTGATACCTAAACACCACTGAGACTTCACTATTAATACTAGAGACTTAATTCCAAATATTATCCTATTTGACCAACTGAATTTGTTTCAAAACACGTTTTGACGCTTTAGAAAAACAAGTATTCATTTATTGCATCTTTTCTCTAATTTACCTTTACTGTCTATACTTATATGGTTAATACTATTACAGTTTCTTAAGAGGTATACAAGAACATTAAAACTTTAAAAGACAGATACATATGATGTACTTTATATTTGAAAAGTCCGGAAAAGGAAGTTCTTACCTATCAGTCTATAATATTGGAGTCTTGAATTTTCTTCTCCCCATAATTTCCAACTAGCAATCAAGGTAGTGGGAAACTGATGTAGTCCACACAAGTTCATTTGTGTGGAAAAGTCACACTTGGGAGTAATTGGACTATGTTGTCCAGCATATATTAACTAGCTCAGAACTACATGATGCAACTTGTGCATGTGCAATCTCTAACACTGTAAATGTTTTTTAGGTAACCTTATAGCTTAAACATTCTTCTGCATTGACGACAATGTATAGAAGTTGAACTCTGAAAAAATGAAATGGTAATTTGTGTAGTATTTCGCAATCTTACAAGTTACAAGTGTACATGCTAAAGGGATAAGAACTTACCCAGGCCAAACGTTAGTAGCAGGTCACTTTCCCATGGTTAAATTGAAGTCCAAAAATTAGCATTCAAAAAATAAGAGATCAGTAGAGAACTAATGCAGAAAAGATGAAAAGGTGATATATATATATATATTGTTGCTAATTTCATGCATACCGGGATGAAAGATTGTCACAAAACTACCAAAAAGTATATATAAATTGAAGGAGTAAACCAGCTGAATTTATATATACTTTTTGGTACTTTGAAGTGAAGTACCAAAAAGCTGAATTGGTCTACACCAATTCATCAGTACCCATACTCGCCAGTGGTTTCAAGGATAAAACCAAGCTAATGGAAACTCATTGTTTCAGTCAAACAATGACCCATAAAGGTACTGCTTACTTGTCTTTGATTTTCTATCTTATTCCATTATTGATATGCATAACAAAGCACTTAACGTGGACTATAATTTTTTACATAATAGGTATTACTAAGCAGCCCTTGATTGCAGGTTAGTTTTCTCAAAGCTCAAGTAATTCATATACTAAATCTATCTCTTTTCCTATTTGATTTTCGTTCATACTTATCATGACACGTTACTTGTTCAATTTTGTAGGTGTAATTTTAGGTACAGTACTTGTTTCCATTATTGTTCTGTCACTTTACCATTTATACATGACAAGTAAAAATGAAAGAGAGAGTCAAGTTAGACTTGAAAAGTTTTTGGAAGACTACAAGGCCATCAGACCGACTAGATATTCTTATGGTGATATTAAGAAGATAACAGATTATTTTACTGAAAAGTTAGGAGAAGGAAGTTATGGAACAGTTTACAAAGGCAAACTTTCCAAGGAAATCTATGTTGCAGTAAAAGTCCTACGCGATTCCAAGGGTAAAGGGGAAGAATTTATCAATGAAATCGGAACAATTGGGAGAATTCACCATGTTAACGTGGTCCGGTTGGTTGGTTTTTGTGCTGATGGATTTAGACGAGCATTGATCTACGAATACCTGCCAAATGATTCACTTGAAAGATTTATTTTACCTGTGAGCTCGAGCTCGATAGCTACCCCACTCATCTGCTGGGATAAGCTTCAAAATATTGCTCTTGGTACTGCTAAAGGGATCGAATATCTTCACCAGGGATGTGATCAGCAAATCCTCCACTTTGATATCAAACCACAAAACATTCTTTTAGACCTTAAGTTGAACCCAAAAATATGTGATTTTGGGCTAGCCAAACTGTGTTCAAAAGAAAAAAGTGCAGTCACTATGACAGCAGCCAGGGGAACCATGGGCTATATTGCACCAGAAGTGTTATCCAGAAACTTTGGTAAAGTTTCTCATAAGTCTGATATTTATAGTTTTGGAATGCTCTTGCTAGAAATGGTTGGTAGTAGGACGAAGACGGATTCTAAGACAGATGACCCCAACAAACTAAATTCTTTGGAATGGATTTATAGACATTTGGAGATGGAGGAAGAATGGGATGGCGAAATTATGAGAAAGCTAGCTATTGTTGGACTTTGGTGTATTCAGTGGCATCCAAGTGATCGGCCTTCAATAAAAGAAGTTGTTCAGATGCTGGAAGGAGATGGGAGCCATCTGAACTTATCCCCCAATCCTTTTATGGCTACAAATATGCCCAAGTTCAATGCAGGTCCTCATGAAGAAGATCTAGATGTGATATTAGAAGTTGAATGACACTTCAAAGTCGACTGTATACTGAAAGACAACAAGAAAAGAAGTGCGCAAGTATTAGTTGATTTCATAGAAATGATTGATAAAGACTTGGATCATTTCTTGATTAGTGTGTGTATTGTTCTTGAGTAGGAACCATGTTAATCTTCTCTGTATTGTTCCAATTTTATCAGATGTCTACAAAAAAACAACAATATTTGTAAAATTAATTCAACAAAGAAGTTGGACTTTAATCTTACCATTGAGAAGCTACCTTGAGTTTTTCATGGGTAAAGCGGACCCAGGAATTTTACTAAGTAAAGTTATAAAAAAAATTAAGGGGACTCAACAATGTAATACTATATATCTTCTATACAGTATAATTTTTCCGCAAAAGGGTATCAATTAGTGTAGGTCCGCCATTAAGGTATTATTATCCCTTTAGCAAGATATAGAGAGTGTAGAATCTGGCAAGGAATATTTTGGAGAGATACCATAACTTTTATTTTTGTATATTTTAGTAATGGCTTCATACTCTTATTAATAAAACTAATACAAAATCAATAAAGTAATGTTAATCAAAGAATTTAAACATAGTTGCATTGTTTGTTTGATTTTATTTCTCAAGTTCTTAAATATAAAAATTAAAATAAAAAGAGGAAAATTACGAACAATTGTAACTACAGTAAGAATTTCATCAATTCTATTTAGAAAAATTATAACATTGTTAATTGTTAATTTATTAAGGCCGTTTACAATACTTCACTAGTTTATATTTATTCAGGACATGTGCCAGTTTGTCGTTCATGTAACTGAAAAGAGCTTCGACTACAATGGCGAGAATGAGAAGTCAAATGTGAATTCCTGGTCTGAACCTTAATCAGTTATTATTGTTGCAGCCACTGTGATCATTGCTTTGCTTTTCAGCAAGTTACAGATTTTTAACCACATGATGACAACATACTCAAGTACAAATATTCAAAAGAATTTGTTATCGAATTTATAGAAGATGCAAGACACAGGTTATAAAGTAAAATGACAATATTTTCATAAACCTTAGGTTATTTCGTATGATCCATTTTCTTTTTAATTCAATTATTAAGTGAATGTTGAAGTTTGGTCTAATAATTTTATATTGGGTGAAATATAGCTCACACATGTGACACCTCGAGCGCAGGACTCAGGATATTTTTTTGGATTTTTTACATAAAAGTATAAGTTTTAGAGCTTAATTACCAAACATAGCAATATTTTAGTAAAATTACCTTATATAGAGGAAAACACAAGATAATTACAAACATAGCAATATTTTCTCATAACATACCAAAACCTTACATTTTTCCTTATATTTCACCCACTATCATTTTTGCTCCTCCAATTTCCCCCAATTTCACTTTCCTCCCACCATTTCCCCCCCATTTCACTTTTACTCCTCTCATTTTTCCCAATTTCACTTTTCCTCATCCATCCTCAATGTATCTCGTTGAATCTCACTATTTCTGCACCGTATCAACTATTTCTGCACCGTATCTAACTGTTTCTGCACCGTTTCAACTGTTTCTACAGCACCGTATCTAACTGTTTCTGCACCGTTTCAACTGTTTCTGCAGCACCGTATCTAACTGTTTCTGCAGCACCGTATCTAACTGTTTCTGCACCGTTTCAACTGTTTCTACAGCACCATATCTAAACTGTTTCTGGACCATTTCAACTGTTTCTAACTGTTTCTGCAGCACCGTATCTATTAGGAATTTTCCAACAAACTGCAACACGAAGATTCCAAGACCAAAAAATGTTTCTATTATGAGAAACACCTATATAAACCAGTTGCCAACCTCCCAAAAAAAAAAAATCAGTGCAGTGCCTCTTCTTTGAGCTGCACTCAACATTTTCAATCACTAGCACTTATATTCTCCCTCTTTAGATTTCCTTTATAATCCATTTAAACATACCACATACATAAAATCTTTTTTTTATTTGCATTAAATGATAATTAAGTGCGACAAAATGGAATTGAAAATGGATAAAAGGAAGCAAATTGCGGGTGAAGATAGAGAATTCAAATTCAAGAATCTTGTTGCCGAAAGAAAGAGGCGTCAAAAACTTAGTGACAGGCTTCTTGAATTGCGCTCATTGGTCCCAAACATTACAAATGCAATGAACCACAATCCTTATATCTTTATATAAATAACATCCTTTAAAAATGATTTATGAAAATTCTCTCTGATGAAATACTATCACGATAGAAAAGATCGATGAATTGTTTGCTTCAAATCAAAACCAATGTGCCAGAGCCAATCCTAACAATTAGTTGAACAAAGAAATCGAGTATGCCTTCTTGTAACCTGCGAAAATTTCTTTTATCATAGGGAATCAATCTTAGCAGAGCACCTCGTTACTTCTGGTCTCTGGAATTACTAATAATTGTTGTCTCTGTTATATCTCTTGGAAAAGGAAGAGTACAAGTTTTTGTCAACAGAGAACCAAATAGAAACGGAGGAGGGGGTGATGGCGCTGGGGTGGTGGGGGTAATGGTGGTGGGTGGTGGTGATGGCGTTAGGGTAGGAGTTATGGCATTGGGGTGGTTGGGGTGTGTGTGGGGTGATAGGAGAAAGAGAGAATAAGTGAGAGAATTTTTAATATGGGGAAAATGGGAAGTGAAAGTGAAATGTGTTAGATTATTGTTAAATGTGTTAGAAAAATAATGCTATGCATTGTAATTAGTAAAATATTGCTATTTTTTTGTAATTAAGGGTGAAAATTTGTATATTTGTGTAAAAAACCCTATTTTTTACAAGATTCATAAGTGGCCACGATGCAAAAGCAGCATGACACTCGAGGAACAGTCCCAAAGTCAAGATCCTTTGCGAGCTACAAGGTAGAGTTGCCCTGGGGCATAGAAAACTCATCTCCCCGAGACAGAATGATCCTAGCCTCGGGGGAGGCAGTTTAGCTCCAACGGAAGAACCGCCCCACGTTCTCCGCTCATTAACTCAGCATTTAATGGGTATATGATCGAGGGCAGCCATGATTTAGATGTGGGAGAATGGCTAGTTAATGTCTTAATTGTCTCCAAATTCATGGTCTATAAATAGTATTCATTCTATCTTGTAAAAGCCATTCACAATTAGAGAGAAAAAACCTATCAAATTGTAATCGGAAGGCTTATATTGAAATTATTTATTTTACATTCAATATTGTTCATCTATTGCAGTTAATTCCTTTGTCTTTTACCAACTTTGATACAACAAATTACTTGTAAATTCTTTACAAATTCAATTGTTACCCTGATCCGATTTAGGCCAACAAAAATTTATAGTACTAATAAATTTGTCAATTATATTTTAAATTAAAGCTATAAGAACTTGAAAAAATTGAGTTTCCAAACTTTCACACTGAAATTTCAGATAGATATGTTTGAATGTCTTTGTAAGAAACAGTCAATAAACAAAATCTCAAAAACTTATAAAACAAATGTTGGAATCAGGCTGAGCCCAGGCATATCCCCTAGTATATAGATACTAGGTGGGGTGGTGCCCATGCAAGCACGGCCCAATCTGGGGCGATAAAATTTTTCCTAGATGATGATTATTTTTGTTCGTCCCTAGATAGGAATGCGTATGTCGAAAATTAGGGTAAATGGTTAGAAAATAGTCAAGCGTTTTCTGTTAAATTAGTGTTAGTATTATTTTTATATACTCCTATAATATTTTTATTCTATTCTCCGTCTTTATTGCAATATTATTTCATTACTTTGATTATGTTTAGTTTTTATGTTAGTCTTTTTTCCTTTATCATGGTATTTTCATCTTATTTTTTCAAACCTGTTTTCAAAAATATTTCCTTTAGCCAATCGTCTACCGAAAATAACCTCTTCACCTTGGTGAGGGTAAGGTTTGCTTACATTTCACCCTCCCAGTAATATTTTTATTTTATTCTTCATTTTTATTGCTAATGTTATTTCATCACCTTGATTATCTTTAGCTTTTATGTTAGTATTCTCTTTTCCTTTATCATGGTATTTTATCTTAGTTTCTAAAACTTGTTTTCAAAAATATTTTCTTTAGCCAACCGTCTACCGAAAACAACCTCTCCACTTGGTGTTGAGGGGGTAAAATTTGCTTACATCTCAACCTTTACGTAGCATTCTAATATTTGATTCGTCTTTTTTTTTTTCCCTTTTATGCATAGCTAAGATACACATAAGTTATGTGAGAATATAGTATTATTTAATGTGGGGTAGTATGTGGAAGATAGAAACTTACTCACACATGGTGTTTACACACAACTATGATAACTAACCATGGTAAAAAATGAGGAGAAAATCTATATTGATTAACCATGGTTGAGTGATAAGAGTATATTTGTAAACAAATGACATTTATTTATTAGTCGTGTGTAAACACCGGGTGTGGGTAAGTATCAGTACATATATAAAATTTTGGGAAATTTTTAAAACTAGGCAGCCCACAACACAAAATTACAAATGAGGGGTCACATTTCATCCATAGCACCCCTTTATTTTTTATATTACACAACACAGCACCCCCTTATTTTCAAAATTACATAACATAGCACCCATTTAAACTAAAAACCCTAGGAGCCACTCCCTCGCCCTCCCCCACCACTGCCCCGCCACCAGAAACCGAGTTGCCACCACTGCCGCCGCCAGCCGGCGGTGGCTGAAAAATGAAAAATTCACCGGATCTCGCCGGATTTGCTTATTTTATTTGTGGATTTATTTAAATAATTATTTTTTGATAATTTTATACACCTAAATCTATCAAAATAATAAATTATACATGTAAATACATAGAAAAATGTGTATGCAAGAAGGGAAATACAAAATATACACAAAAAACATAAGTTTTATACAAAACATCCATAAAAAGTGCACAAATTTGAAATTTATACAATTTTATTCATTGTTCATACACGCATATACAGCTTTATACAATTTTATAATGCATAGAATGTGTTTTATACATTGTCAATACGTACATATACAGATTTATACATTTTTATACACGTTTACAAAATTATATAAACTTGTATAAAAATATATAAAAGTGTATAAACTCACAAAAATAATTTTAAACAGTGCCCCAAGCAGATTTTACACAAAAGCTTAACAAAAATTCAAGATCTATACAGTTTTATACAAGAAAAACACTAGATCTAAACATTAAACAAAAGTTTTAACAAAAAACTAGTAGATCTCATTATGAAAAAAGTGAAGAAAAAGAAGAAACTTGATAAATAAACTCCTCACCGGAGTTTTGATCGGAATATACAACGAAAATCAATATTGTTATTCAAAAAGCAAAAAAAAAAAAAAAAACGAAAAGAAGAAGAAGAAGAAGCGACGACGGTTGCGGTGGGCAGTGGTGGAAGGGTTGGGGAGCGGCGGCGCTGTTAGGATTAATGGGGAAGAGAAGAGAGAAAAATGGGAAGGAGAGAAGTAGAAGAGAAAAAAAATGAGGGCTAAGTTTTTTTTCATTAAATAGGGGGTGCTATGTAGGATAAGGTAGCAAAATAGGGGGCTTTTTTTGGTAATTTTTATGAGTGGAGTGTCTCTCAATATAATTATCTCTAAAAATTTAAATGATAAAGCTAACCCTCATAATGTTTAACAAATTTAATTTTTTTTTTCCTTGAATAAAAGGATCACGTATTTCAATCAATTTTCTATTGATGAGAATAAGGTCATATTTGACTCAATTCATAATAACATATAAGTTTATATGACTCAAACTATTAACTGGGATAAAGTTTAGGGATAATTTTATAGACCTCCCCCGAGATTTTGGCTCGTAACACATGCTTCTTCTATGGTTTGAAATATTATATAAACCTTCTTCCTTTGATATGTAAGTGTAACAAAACTGCTTAATGATCATAAATGGACAAATTTGTCTTTATATATCAATTATTGTCTTCTTTAATAAGTTAAATAAATATTTCATTATTATCCTTCATTTATGTTTTACTGTATCTTTTCTTATAATCATTAGGGAATGTAATAACTAAGACATAACAATTTCAGGAATAGCAAGACATCGGCTGCATAATTCATTTGTCGACGAAGTTCAATAGACATACGAGAATGTCACTTATTAGACTCAAAAGTTTGTACCAAGGATCAAAAAATTTAGGATGTGTTTGGTATCAAAGATAATATTTTCCACATAAAATATTTTTCATAGGAAAATAAGTGAATTTCTACTCATTTTCTTGTGATTGGTTGCAACTTCTAAAAAATTATTTTGTCAATTATCTCGATCCTAACCCTACTTCACTCTTTACCCCCAATCCTTCCATCAACCCCCCCCCCCACACTCACTTTTCCCCCACCCCCTAAAAAGACTTTGCCTACCCTAATTGCCCTGTTCCCTTTACCCTAAACACTTACACCCACCGCCCACCCCAGTCATGTCTGGATCCAGTCGTCGGATTTAATCACCGGCGACGTCTTTCACGACGGCAACGAGAATTAAAGCCGCCGTGGCAGATGGATGGTGCAGGCAGCATGGGCGGCGAGAGATTCAAGCTGCGTGGTAGTCGACGAGGCTAGCTTTCACCGGCGCCGACGACAAAGATAGGGGTTTTACCGGCGCCGGCATCGGGGATTCTGATTACAAGGGTGGTGTTAGGGTGGGGGAATTACGGGAGTGGAGATGGAGGGGGTGTTACAGTCAAAGAGGGTGAGGAGCTTTTTGGTGCTGGTGGGGGTAGGGGTAGGGGTTGAGGTGGAATTTGGGGGTAAGAGGTAAGAATTAGGGCTTGTGTTGTATTTTTGAAAATGTTTTCTCTTCCATTTTTAGAAAATATTTTTCTTCAAATGGCGGAAAATAAGTGTGTGTGAAAAATATTTTTCAACTCATAAATGCCAACCAAACATGAGAAAATGGGAAAAATATTTTCCATGAGAAAATGGAAATCCTCCATACCAAACACAACCTTAGTTAAAATCAAGCTTTTAATATTTGACCTAGCTTCCATTGCCTTTTCATATATCTCGTTTTCTATAATAATCTTAAAATTTTTGAAGTTTTCTCATGAAATCCGAAGGATTCTCCACCTTAGACCCCTATTGAATCGACATTAACCAATTTGCATATTTCTTTATTGCTTCATTATTAAGACAAATGAGGAAAAAAATAAAATAATTATTAACTTGTTATAAAAAGAAAAAGAAAAATTGATATATAAGGGCAAATTTGTCAATTTAAGATCATTAAATAGTTTTGTTACACTCACATATCAAAGAAAGGATGTCTTTGTAATGTTTCAAACTACATGAAAAGTAAATGTATTACGAGCTAAAACTTTAGGGGATCTCTTAAATTACCCCTAAAATTTAATAAATTTCGTGTAGTTTAAAAATAAGTTTGGACATTTTCCCTAATTTTATTTTATAAATGGGTGTCAACTCTTAAGTCTTCATCATAATGTCTAAAGTTCATATTTCCATATGCTAAAACTATTAATATATTTATATTTACTTAAGCTATAATTCATCATTAGTACGACAATGTAATACTACGATACTATAGTATACATTATCAAAGAATATATAACAATCATTTTGGGTGTGTTTGGTACGGGGGGAAACATTTTCTAAATATTTTCTATGGAAAATATTTTCCTATATTTGGTTAGCGGAAAAAATTTTCCAAAAAAAAAAAATTAAAAAAAAATAAAAAAATAAACAGAGTTCATAAAGCGATGAAACAACAGAAAATACAACGTAAAAGTTTAAAATCGCGAGATCGGAAAGTACCTTTGTATTTGATGTTTGAAATACGAGTAGCTAATGCCAGTGGAGAGTAGCAGAGAGCGGTATAGAAAAAGATGGAGAGCTTTTTGTGAGAGAAATCTAGAGTAGAGAAAGAAAGAATGAAAATGATCTGATGGGGAGGTGGCGAGAGAACACGTGTTTTTTGATTTTAACAAAATGTTTTCCCAATTTTTGGGGACAACATTTTCCTCAATTTGGAGGAAAATGAAAAGTTTTGAAAAATGTTTTCCAAGTCATACATATCAACCAAACAAGAAAAAATGGGAAAAATATTTTTCCCCAATACCAAACACACCCTTCATCAGACCCCCAACACCCTTCTCCTGATGACTGGGCGGCTACTTTTGCAAACCAGTATATATGAAGAATATTTGAACAAACACCAGATTACATCAATCTGCAAAATAGAACAAGAAATCAATGCAAGAAACTCAAAATGTATGTTCAAATGGCCAAGTGGATAATATTTCAGAAATGGAAGAAGAAGAAGAAGAAGCAACACCCCACCTGCAGTGGTGGGGGTGGGGGAGGTACCTAATTGACACTTGTATTGTGTAATCTGGAAAAAAGTTTTAATCTTAACAACCCCTTTATATACTAAAGCTTTCTCTTTTTTTTTTTTTTTTTTTTTGTTTCTTTAGTTTTTTGCAGCAAAAGATTAAAAGTGACTGAGAAAACAAAGTAACCATTCTTCAAGGGTAAGTATTTTTTTTTTTAATTTCTTGTTTTTAGATGTAGAATTGTTATGGTTTATCTTGTTTAAACCGTTTCATTACTGCCAATTGATTGATTGTTAAAGCTAGAGGTTTTCAAAATCTCGAGCTTATCCATACATGATCATATATTTAAACCATGATTAAAAACAGAAAAAATGAATCTTGGTTAATTCATTCAAAAAGTTTTTAATTTTAGCTAGTTGGTATGGCCAGTTTGGGTCATTTGTTTCCATTTTGATCAACATTGATTGCGAGTTGCAAGTCTTCGGAGCCAAATTCTAATTAGCTAATCAAGGTTTTAGCTTTTGGTTTGACTCTACTTTTCATGAATTAACTCAATGTTTTAAAGGACCTTCTTTATTGGAAAGGGTTGGGATCTGTCGTTCCTTTATTAACCAGTCTAATGAAAGAAACTCTTGTAGGATCAGTTACGTCGTAAATAGAGTGAATGGAAAATCAGAATTTTAAAATGGTTTTATGTGTAGGATTCGATTCCAGTTGCTTGATTGCGCTCTATCTTGTATATCTTTTCTATTCCCATGAGGGTTTTTAAGTGGTCTCTTTAATTTGGAGTAACGTAGAATTATTAATAGCTCCAGCATGGATTTCTTTACAAGTTGATCGCAGAGGATGTTTATCATAGCCCCCTTTAGTCAATAAAAATTATACTTTAAAGAACTTAATTCTTGTAATCCCACCCTTTATGTACTAAAGCTTTTTCCTTTTTTCTTTTTTTGTTTGTTGCAGCAAAAGATTAATTGACTGAGAAAACAAAGTAACCATTCTTAAGGGTAAGCACTTCTCTTTTTTACTTCTATTAGATTGCTTCTATGTTTCTACATTTGTTTTTTATTATGCTTGATATGTGAATTCAGGTTCTTGTTTTTAAATGTATAAATATTTTTATGAATTTTCATTTTTTAGATTGTTTAAACTGTTTGATTATGGTCAATCTATTGATTCTTATAAGGTACACTGATAATTCTTTAAAGCTGGAATTTTTCGAAATCTCGAGCTTTATCTATACATGAACGTATCTCTAACGAAGATTGAGACAAAAAGAATCTTGGTTAATTCCAAGCCAATTTAAGTGTAAACCAATCAAGGAGTTTTAAGTCTAACTAGTTGGTATGGGCTTATGTGGGAAATTTGTTTCCATTTTGATCTTCTCTTTAGCGAGGAGTTGCAAGTCTTCCGAGCCAACTCCTAATTAGTTGATCAAGCTGTTAGGTGTTGTTTTGGCTCTACTTTTCTTGACTTAACTTAGTGTCTTAAAGGAGCTTCTTTATCGGAAAGGGTTGGGATCTGTCATTCATTTATTGACTAGTCGAATGAAAGAAAGTTTTTGTATCATCAGTTGCGTCATAACAGAGTGAACAGAAAATTGCCATTTTAAAATGCTTTTATGTGTAAGATTCAATTCTGATTGACTTGATTGCGCTATCTTGTATATCTTTTCTTATCCCCCGAGGGTTTTTAAGTGGTCTCTTTACTTTGGAGTAACGTAGAACTATTAATAGTTCCAGCATGAATTTCTCTACAAGTTCATCGCAGTGGACAAGTATCATAGCCCCCTTTAGTCAAAAAGAATAACAAAATTATACTTTGAAGAACTTTACCCTAAATGTGTCTAAATTGAGGTTGTCTCATTGGCGGTAATGATACTGTTAATGAAATATGCATACAATAGCAGATTTTGCTTTATGAATTCACTATCCTATGTCGTTTCAAGATCTCTTCCTTTTTATCACCTATAGTGTTTCCTCTAATGATCAGTCATGTGATGTTGCCAAACCATTTGATCAATAACAGTAAGAAAAAACGAGATATACTTTGAAACCAAGACTGAGTAGAATTTGAAGACTGAAAATCCTTCACAATCTGATTGGATTTGAAGACTTAGTAGAGTTTGAAGACTGAAAACCTTCACTATCTGATGTTATGATGCACTAGTTTTCTTGTCCCTTCGTAATTAGTAAGTCAAAGTTCAAATATAACAGCACTAGATATATTTTTATATAGAAACTAAAATGTCAGCTTGTGTGCTGGATTTCGAGCATGCAAGAAGCAAAAAAACTTGCTACTTGCAGATATAATGTAAAATTTTCCGAGATCTTACAGAATAGGAAACTTGATTTTTCACTCACCTGATGAAGCAAGTTATTGCGATACTAACCTTCACTGAGGCTCGACAGTGGTGTCAAGCCTTATCGGCTATAGATAATGTTGCTTTCCGTTAGGCTTGGTTATCATATTAGGTTGTCCGAAAATGAATCTAAACCTACTGTGTTTTGCAAAGGAAATGTGTTTCCATTCGAAAAATCCTACTTTCTGAATTCAGGATGTCTTTTTTAACTGATTAGTAAAATCTTGGTTATTTGCAACTTTGGTCGTACGTGTAAGATGAGAGTCACTGTTCGTAACTCATGTGAAACCTTTTAAACCATAGCTCATGGGCTTCCAAAGGATGTAACTGTGAGTTCTGTGGAGGCTGTGGTTTGCTCGGTTCCCTTAAATGCCCTAACCAGCATTCACCACTCGAAAATTATTTCTAGATGAAAGTAATGCTTAAAATTAATTTTCTGGTTTTGAAACTATGGCTCTCACAGCTCTTAGTGTTTATACTTCATAAGCTGAGGTGTGCCAATGACCTACAGCTTTTCTATTAATGAATAAGGTCATATTTGACTCAGTTTCATAACATGCAAGTGTATCAGACTCAAACTATTAACAGAGAGAAATCTAATAAATTTTGCGTAGTTCAGAAATAAATTTGGACATTTTCCCTTGTTTTATAAAAGAGTGTCAACTCTTAACCATAATGTCCAAAGTTCATATTACCATATGCTAAGCCTATTAATATATTTCTATTTGCTTAAAATATAATCCATAATTAATTTTTTTTGATGAAATAAGAAGTTTCATTCAAAAGGCATCTAGAGGATGCAATATTTACAAAGGTTGACTATGTTGCTCATGTACAATATTAAGCTATAACTAGAGAGCCAACACAGTCCAAAAAAAGCTCACAGCTGAAAATAGGTGATTGCTTAAGCCAACTAAATAAACTAAGAAGACATTTGCCTTTAAGTACATGGTTTGGAGTTGAAATCCCATCAAAACATCTACGGTTTCTTTCATTCCAAATGCACCAAAAGATGGAAGCAGGAACCATTAGCCAAGTCTTTTTGATGGATTTATCAACTCTCCATGAGCACCAGCTTTCATATGCTTCCTTAATGCTACCGGGCATCACCCATGCTATTCTGAAGATGGTAATAAACATATCCCATATAGCCGCTGCCACTGTACAATGCAAAAAAAGGTGCCTGACACTTTCTGATTCCTTTTGGCACATATGACACCTGTTAACTATCTGGGTGCCTCTTCTACTTATATTATCTTGAGTGAGGCAAGATTCAAGAAGAGAAACCCATGTGAAGCCAATTACTTTCACAGGCAGCTTGGTTTTCCAAATGAATTCCCATGGCCATTTGTCAATTAGCACATTGTTTGAACATAGATGAGCGTAGCCCTGTTTGACAGTGAAGATCCCCTCCTTTGAGTTCCCGCATTTGAGCTTATCCCTAGTTTGAGAGTTGATTGAGAAACCTGCCAATTTTGCCAACAAGTCCAGTAGGTCATTGAGTTCCCAATCCTGAATGTTCCTTCTAAAAAGAAGATTCCAAGAATTGTTCTGCCAGTTTTGTCTAACTGTTGACTCTTGATTAGAGGCCAGCAAGAATAAACCGGGAAATTCATCTTTCAATGTCACTGCTCCTGTCCACCTGTCTTTCCAAAACGAAATTAGAGCACCATCTCCTAGCTTGAGAGAGGAATTCTGCTGAAATTCATAGCATAGGTTTGAGATGTGCTTCCAAGGACCTGTACCATGAGGCGATCTGCTTTGTTTTGTGCTCCAGTTGTCCAGCTTGCCATACTTTGCTTGAATCACATCCTTCCATAGTCCGGGGGACTCCAAATTGTACCTCCAATGCCATTTCATCAGTAAGCTTTTATTATGCAATGAGAGATCTTTAATACCCAGGCCACCAAGCGCCTTGGGTAAAATGACCCTTGCCCATTTTACTAAATGAAATTTGTGACTTTGATTGTTCCCTGCCCACAGAAATGAACTTCTAAGTTTGTCCAGCCTCTTTTGCACCTTCGAAGGAATTGGAAATAAAGACATGAAGTAAGTTGGAATGCTATCCAACACACTATTGATTAGTATTAGTCTTCCCCCAAAGGAAAGGTACTGCATTTTCCAAGAAGCCAATCTTTTTTCAAATTTCTCAATGACACCGCTCCAGACCTCCAAAGATTTGTACTTAGCTCCTTATGGGAGTCCTAAGTAGTTAGTAGGGAAAGACCCTACCTGGCAACACATAATATCTGCAAATTCCTCTAAGTTTGGAACTGCATTAACTGGGTAGATCTTGCTCTTCAACATGTTCATGTGCAGCCCTGAGATTGCTTCAAAAATCATGAGTGTGAGATTAAGGTACATCACCTGTGATCTTTCTGCTCCACAAAAAATAAGGGTGTCATCTGCATAGAGTAGATGAGATACTTCAATTGAATTCCCAGAAGCATTCCCCACCTTGAAACCTTTGAGCCAGTGCATTTGATTCGCTTTGTCAAGCATTTTGCTGAGGCCTTCCATGGCCAAAATAAACAGGAAGGGAGAAAGAGGGTCCCCCTGTCTAAGGCCTTTTTGTGGGGAAAAGAACCCGACTGGACCACCATTTATCAGAACTGAATATTTGATCGTTGAAATACAAAATTTCATCCACCTGATCCAGCCATGTCCAAAACCCATCTTTTTAAGTATGTCTAGCAAATAAGCCCAGTTAATTTGATCAAAAGCCTTTTCTATGTCCAGCTTGAATAGGAGACCCGGTTCCCCTGATTTCATCTTGTAATCTAGCACTTCATTAGCCATTAATGATGCATCTGTGATTTGCCTTGATTTAATGAAGGCATTTTGCCGCCCTGAGACTAATTTCCCGATCACCCTTTTTAGTCTCTCAGCTAGAATTTTGGAAGCTATTTTATAAACACTACCAATCAAACTGATTGGTCTATAATCCTTCAACTCAATAGCACCTTTCCTTTTTGGAATTAGTGCTATGAATGATGCATTACATGATCTTACCAAGTGTCCTCTATGATGGAAATGTTGCAATGCTGCCATAATATCATTCTTGATCACCTCCCATGCTTTCTGATAAAATGCCATGGTGTAGCCATCTGGTCCCGGAGCTTTGTCCGGAGCACATATAATCCATAATTAATACAACACTTCTAAACTTTTTTTTTTGATAAGCCTTTAAATTTAAATCAGTCTATCTGCACAAATATCAAACATTTCATCAACACCGCCCCTTCCCCCCGATTACTGGTGCGGCTACTTTTGCAAAGTATTATAATGAACATTTGAACAAACCCCAGATAACATCAATCTGCCAAAAAAAAAAAAAAAAAAAAAAAAGAAAAGAAAAGAAAAAAGAACTCAACTTTCACCAAAAAAGGGGAGAAAAAGAACAAGTAATCAATGCAAATGGAAGTAGACAAGTGTATAATACACCCAAAATTTCAGAAATGGAAGAAGAAGAAGCAACACATGGTGAAGAATTATGCCAATACCCCACCTGCAGTGTGGAGGTGGGGTGGGTGGGTGGGTACCTAATGACACTTGTTCTTGGATTGTGATAATCTTAACCAAAATCTGGAAAAAAGTTTCAATCTTTTGTTCTTTATATAAAGTTTACTCCTTTTTTTTTGTTTCTTTAGTTTGTTGCAGCAAATATTTTGTGTGACTGAGAAAACAAAGTAACCATTCTTCAGGGTAAGTACCTTTTTTTTCATTTCTTGTTTTTAGATGTAAAATTTTTATGGATTCTCTTGTTTAAACTGTTTGATTACTGCCAATTGATTGATTGTTAAGGTACATTGACGGTTATTTAAAGCTAGAGTTTTTCAAAATCTCGAGCTTATATATACATGATCATATCTATAAACCAGGATTAAAAAGGAAGGAAAGAATCTTGGTTAATTCCAAGCCAATGTAGGAGTAACCCCAACAAGGAGTTTTAGTTTTAACTAGTTGGTATGGCCTATGTGGGGGATCTGTTCCCATTTTGATTTCTCTTATGTATATCAACAGTGATCGAGAAGTTGCAAGTCTTCCGTGCCAACTCCTAATTAGCTGATCAAGCTTTTAGCTTTTGTTTTGACTCTACTTTTCATGACTTAACTCAGTGTTTGAAAGGATCTTCTTTATCGGCAAGGGTTGGCATCTGTCGGTCCTTTATTAACCAGTCGAATGAAAGAAAGTCTTGTAGGATCAGTTACGTCGTAAATAGAGTGAATGGAAAAACAGCATTTTAAAATGGTTTTATGTGTAGGATTCGATTTCAGTTACTTGATTGAGCTCTATCCTGTATATCTTTTCTCTTCCCGTGAGGGGTTTTAAGTGGTCTCTTTACTTTGGAGTAACGTAGATTTATTAATAGTTCCAGCATGGATTTCTTTACAAGTTGATCACAGAGAACAAATATCATAGCCCCCTTTAGTCAACAAAAATTATACTTTAAAGAACATTGCCCTGAATGTGTCTAAATTGAAGTTGTCTCATTGGCGGTAATGATACTGTTAATGAAATATGCATACGATAGCGGATTTTGCTTTATGAATTCACTATCCAATGTAGTTTCAAGATCTCTTCCTTTTTTATCACCTGATTGGATTTTGAGCATGCAAGAAGACTTAGTAGAGTTTGAAGACTGAAAACCTTCACTATCTGATGTTATCATGCACTATTTTTCTTGTCCCTCGTAATTAGTAAGTCAAAGTTCAAATATAGCAGCACTAGAGATGTTTAGATAAAAACTAAAATTTCAGCTTGTGTGCTGGATTTTGAGCATGCAAGAAGCAAGATAACTTACTACTTGCAGATATAATCTACGTAAAATTTACGATTTTCCGAGATCTTACAGAATAGGTAACTTGATTTTTCACTCACCTGATGAAGTAAGTTGTTGCGGCACTAACCTTCACTCAGGCTCGACAGTGGTGTCAAACCTTATTGGCTATAGATAATGTTACTTTCCGTTAGGCTTGGTTATCGTATTAGGTTGTCCGAAAATGAATCTAAACCTACTGTATTTTGCAAAGGAAATGTGTTTCCATTCGAAAGATCCTACTTTCTGAATTCAGAATGTCCTTTTTCTTATTGATAAGTAAAATCTTGGTTATTTGTAGCTTTAGTCATACATGTAAGATGAGAGCCACTGTTTCTTAACTCATATGAAACCATTTAAACCATATCATGGGCTTCCAAAGGGGTTTAACTGGGAGTTCTGTGGAGGCTGTGGTTTGCTCGGTTCCGTTAAATGCCCTAACCAGTATTCACCACTAGCAAATTATTTCTAGATGAAAGTAATGCTTAAAATTTTCTGGTTTTGAAACTATGGCTCTTGCAGCTCCTAGTGTTTGTACTTCATAAGCTGAGGTGGTTCAATAACCTACATCGATAGATTTCCTTTCGAACACTCCACTGCTCTCCCGTGGAATAGCCATAGCTTGCATGGCAACAGTTTTTGTGGAGTTGGATGAATTATGGTGAACGTTATAACCTACATTATTTGTAAAAGTTGGTAGTTGTATGACTCCTTATTGATTTTGCGTACTTTAATTTTTTCAAGTCTTTCCTCAAGTGTGTATGAAGGGAAAGGAAAAGAGTCATTGGTTGATTAATTGGATTGGGTTCTTCATTGTACTGGTGTGATGCATGTAAAGTACATACAATATATATGGAGAAATATTTGACCAAACACCACATTACATCAATCTGCAAAATAGAGCAAATAACAAAGAAAAAAGAACTCAACTTTCACTAAAAGAAGGGGAGAAAAAGAACAAGTAATCAATGCAGATGGAAGTAGACAAGTGTATAATACACCCAAAATTTCAGAAATGGAAGGGTGGGTGGGTACCTAATGACACTTGTTCTTGGATTGTGATAATCTTAACCAAAATCAGGAAAAAAGTTTCAATCTTTTGTTCTTTAACAACCCCCTTTATATACTAAAGCTTTTTCAACCCCTTTATATACTAAAGCTTTCTCATTTTTTTTGTTTCTTTAGTTTGTTGCAGCAAAGATTGTGTGACTGAGAAAACTAAGTAACCATTCTTCAAGGATAAGCACATTTTTTTTTTAAATTCTTGTTTTTAGATGTATAATTGTTATGGATTCTCTTGTTTAAACTGTTTGATTACTGCTAATTGATTAATTGTTAAGGTACATTGACAGTTCTTTAAAGCTAGAGTTTTTCGAAATGTCGAGCTTATATATACATGATCATATCTTAAACCATGATCAAAAACAGAAAAAAGGAATCTCGGTTAATTCCACGCCAATGTAAGTGTAACCCCAACAAGGAGTTCTAATCTTAACTGGTTGGTATGGCCAATTTGTTTCATTTGTTTCGATTTTGATCAACATTGATTGCGAGAAGTTGCAAGTCTTCCGAGCCAACTCTTAATTAGCTGATCAAGCTTTTAGCTTTGCTTTGACTCTACTGTTTAATGACTTTGCTCAGTGTTTGAAAGAAGCTTCTTTATCGGCAAGGTTTGGGATCTGTCGTTCCTTTATTAACCAGTCTAATGAAAGAAAGTCTTGTAGCCGTAGGATCAGTTACGTTGTAAATAGAGTGAATGGAAAATCAGCATTTTAAAATGGTTTTATGTATAGGATTCGATTCCAATTGCTTGAATGCGCTCTATCTTGTATATCTTTTCTCTTCCCATGAGGGTTTTTAAGTGGGCTCTTTACTTTGGAGCAACGTAGAGTTATTAATAGTTCCAGTATGGATTTCTTTGAAGAATTGAAGAAGATGATGTTGCAGTCATCATAATAGTGAACTTGTTTCTCCAGATTTATGGGCAAATTTGGACAATTTCGCATGGTTCAAGGACAAAAAATGATTTTTTTTCCTTGAATAAAACACTCAAGTGTTCAAAAGTTTCTTTACGTTAATGAATACGGACATTTGACCCTATTTCATAACAGTATGAGCATATACGAGTCAAAACTATTAACAGATAGAAATCTAATAAGGTTCGCATAATTCATAAATGAGTTTGAACATTTTCCCTAGTTTAATAAATGTGTCAGCGCGTAGCCATACTGTCCAAATTTGGATGTTCAGTTCTCCGTATACTGAGGCTATTAATATATTTCTATTTACTTATTATAATCCATGATTAATACAAGACGTTTAAGGTTTTTTTTTTTTTGGTTAACCTTTAAATTTAGAATGTACTACGTCTTTCCTGTATAATAGTACTACTACCTCTGTTGTGTGTAATATAACTACTAGGTCTACTGTAGGCTCTAGTATCCTAGGATTTTCTACTACTGTAACTGCCCACAGTGGCCTCCCTGTTTGTTATTCGTAGCATAATATAGTACTATCTTTTGAACCCAAAAAAACTAATCTGGACACATAACAAACATTTCATCAACCCCAACCCCCCTACTGATGAACTGGCGCGGCTACATTTGCAACTACAGTATATATGAAGAATATTTGAACAAACCCCAAATTACATCAATCTTCAAAAAGAGCAAAAAAACAAGAAAAAAAGACTCAACTTTCACCTAAGAAAGGGGAGAAAAAGAACAAGTAATCATCAATGCAAATGGAACTAGCCAAGTGTATAATACACCCAAATGGAAGAGGAAGAAGAAGGAATATGCCAACACCCCACCCCCACCTGGAATAGGGTGGGGGTGGAGGTACCTAATTGACACTTTGTGTAATCTATCCAAAATCTGGAAAAGTTTCAATCTTTTTGTTCTTTAATGGAAGGTAATTAGTTACATTTTCAGTCAACAATCTGAATTCTTGTAATCCCAACAACCCCTTTATATTCTAAAGTTTTCTCATTTTTTGGTTTCTTTAGTTTGTTGCAGCGTAGATTGTGAGTGACTGAGAGATCAAGGTGACCCATTCTTCAGGGTGAGCACTTCTCTTTCTTACTTCTATTAGATTGCTTCTATGTTTCTGCATTTGTTTTTTATTATGCTTGATATGTGAATTCAGGTTCCTGTTTCTAGATAAATAAATAATTTTTATGAATTTTCATTTTTTAGATTGTTTAAACTGTTTGATTACTGTCAATCTTTTGATTCTTATAAGGTACATTGCCAGTTCTTTAAAGCTGGAATTTTTGAAATCTCGAGCTTTATCTATATCTTTAACCAGGATTGAGAAAAAAAGAATCTTGGTTAATTCCAAGCCAATTTAAGTGTAACCCATCAAGGAGTTTTTAATCTAACCAGTTGGTATGGCCCATGTGGGAAATTCGTTTCCATTTTGATCTTCTCTTTAGCGAGGAGCTGCAAGTCTTCCGAGCCAACTCCTAATTAGCTGATCAAGCTGTTAGGTCTTGTTTTGGCTCTACTTTTCTTGACTTAACTCAGTGTCTTAAAGGAGCGTCTTTATTGGAAAGGGTTGGGATCTGTCATTCCTTTATTGACTAGTCTAATAAAAGAAAGTTTTTATATCATCAGTTATGTCGTAATTAGAGTGAACAGAAAGCAAGCATTTTAAAATGCTTCTATGCGTAGGATTCAATTCCAATTGACTTGATTGCGCTCTATCTTTCCCATGAGGGCTTTTAAGTTGTCTCTTTACTTTGGAGTAACGTAGACTTATTCATACTTCCAGCGTGAATTTCTCTACAAGTTCATCGCAGAGGACAAATATCATAGCCCCCTTTCATCAATAAGAATAACAAAATTATACTTTAATAACTTTACCCAAAATGTGTCTAAATTGAAGTTGTCTCATTGGCGGTAATGATATTGTTAATGAAATATGCATGCAATCCGATACAGTTTCAAGACCTCTTCCTTTTTATTACCTGTAGCGTTTCCTCCATGGATCAGTCATGTGATATTGGCAAACCATTTGATCACCAACGGTCACAAAAAATAAGATATACTTTGAAACCAACACTCAGTAGAATTTGAAGACTGAAAGTTTTCACAATCTGATTGGATTTGAAGACTGCGAAGAGTTTGATGACTGAAAACCTTCACTATCTGATGTTATGATGCACTATTATTCTTGTCCCTCGTAATTAGTAAGTCAACGTTCAAATATAGCAGAACTGGAGATATTTAGATAAAAAGTAAAATGTCAGCTTGTATGCTGGATTTTGAGCATGCAAGAAGCAACATAACTTACTGCTTACAGATATAAACTATGTAGTATTCGGATTTTCCTAGATCTTACAGAATAGGAAACTTGATTTTTCACTCTCTGATGAAGTAAGTTGTGGCGATACTATCACCTTCACGGAGGCTCAACAGTGGTATCAAACCTTATTGGCTGTAGATAATGTTACTTTCTGTTAGGCTTGGTTATCGTATTAGGTCGCGGAAAATGAATCTAAACCTACTATATTTTTCAAAGGAAATGTGTTTCCATCTGCATGATCCTACTTTTTGGATTCAGGATGTCCTTTTTTTACTGATAAGTAAAATCTTGGTTATTTGTGACTTTAGTCTTACGTGTAAGATGAGACTCACTGTTTCGTAACTCATATGAAACCTTTTCATAGTTCATGGGCTTCCAAAGGGGTGTAACTTTGTGAGTTTTGTCGAGGCTGTGGTTTGCTTGGTTCTGTTAAATGCTCTAACCAGTATTATCTGTGTGATCAAACTAAACTCATAGTTTCATAACTTTTGATTCACGAAAATTAAATACTTCCAAACTGTTTGTAGGTTTGACATATATATATATATATATATACGTGTATATTTGTTATATACATTGATGTCATTGTGTGTGATATATACTCCTACTAGATTATATGCTATATTTAAATTTTTCTAGGAAAAAGATAGTTGTATGCTTGTTTTTGGTAATTGGTACTTTATATCTTTCGAGTCTTTCCTTCAAGTCGGTAATGAAGGCAAGACAAAAGGGTGATCGATTACTTGGAATGGATTCTTCATTATACGGATACGTTGTGTGTGAACTGTGTGCCTAGCTAATCACCAATTCATTGGTTGACATTGTATCATTGCCATTTTCAGGCCCAGGGAGCACTGTGAGAATTATCTGGACTTAATTAAATCAAGAATCTTTTGGAAGGAAGCAAATTAACAATAATGCAGCAGGGTAGTGGCAACTCTTATTTGCCCACTGAAAACTACGCCAGTGGCGCAAGCTTCCGTCGATCAAATTTAACTCTCATGAATGTGACACCTTTCCATGGTGCACATGCTCCATATGTGCAGGGTTCAGAACAAAGGACTTCTCAAACAATTAATCTGTCTTTGCCAACAATAGTTAATCCAAACCTTGAAAATAGTGCAGATGGGCCATCAGCAGCTTCAGCGAGCTCTGGGTCTCGCTCTGTTGGTTCCATGATAGACCTTAATGCACCATATACTGCTGTCAATGGCGGCCTTCGACAAGACTTGGAGTCCACATCTGCGGGAAATAGCTCATTGCAAAACCAGCTTTGCTCTTGTGGAAGGATGAGAGAAGTGCTTGAAGAGGCTTCTGAAAATGTGCGTCATGATGAAAATGCACTTTACAGTCAGCGAGTGGATTACTGTCGTTGTCAGGAAATATCCACGCAAGGTGGCTCTTCCGGGAGCTTAAGCTTACCGGGTTCTGCTAGCGTTCTTCCAAACGCTACATCATCCAGTGCTGTGGCTTTTTATCCCAGTCCTATAACCACTATAGCACATGCTAATACCTATCCGAGAAGAGCGGAAGCTCATCTCGATTTAATGCCAGGTACTAGTTATTCACCTTTGACCTCTACTATAAACTCTCATTTTGTACCTTCAACTCATCTACCCAACATTTCAGGTACTAACTATTTCTCCAGCTGGAGTCCATCACGGTCAACCATGTACCAGCCTGCCATTATTCCAAGAAATTATTTTTCCTTTTGGATTCCAGCAGCACCACTAGCAAATGCGTTGGCTCCCGTCCTACCAATCATGCATGCTCCTAGTTCCTTTGTACCACTGCCACATTCTCCAGGGAACTGGACTTATAGCTCAATCCAGGTTCCATCTATGTATCCTATAAATGGAACTATTGGAAACGAGGTAATTCTCCATCGAGATAGCCTGTTGCTTGTTCCTACTTATCAGTTTCCCCAGATCAGTCTTGTTCCGGGAGCTGAGAGAGTAATTACAGGAGTAAACATGGCAAACTCCAATTTTGCAGTTCAACAACTGAACTTCCCAGTCATTCACACCCTGACGTTCAGGGGTGATTACTTTTGGCATCTTCCTTTTCTAAGAGGAGTAAACCATGCACCTGGTCCTACAGCACTGCATCCTTACAATTTTCACATGGTTAGTTTCCTTAGCCTTCTCTGTTATTTTAGCTTCTTCGTTTTCTTTTATATTATATTTTTATAGCAAGCTGCGGGAACGCCACTGATGCTTGCATCAGGGTAGGCTGCATACATCACATCCCTTGGGGTGCGGTCCTTCCCCGGACCCTGCGTGAACACGGGATGCTTTGTGCACCAGGCTGCACTTTTTAATCTTCACCTAAGCTTTATCTTAGCACACATAAACTTGATTTAATAACTAGCCTAGACATATCGCACTAGAAATATGCTTTTCATGTTTGGATGCACTTATGGTTTTAAGTTTGGATATATGCTTATGCTTCTAATGATTACATGATGCTTTTAATCATTCCATGTGCTTAGTTGTTAAAATATCTGTGGTAATAAGTGCTACTCTGCGTTAATGACGAAGAATCATAGTGCTAAACTATACAATCCATTGCAGTCATATGCTTTCAAACTTTCTGCTGTTATGTTTCAATTGATTGCTACCTAACTATATCACGTGGTATGAGTTTTCCTGTGGTTTATTTTTTACAAAAGCCTCAAATGAACATCTTTTTGGTCAACCCATAACTAATCAATGTAGACATGCATATGGGTTGACATGCACATTTGTGCACAGCAGTGTTCCAAACATTAGTGCTTTTGTCGTGCAGTTTTTTCAATCCTTTGTTTCTTTGGGGTGGAAAGTTGGGTAGAAAGTCGATAACTGATAAAGTTGTAGCTTCAACATTATTCATGGTTTATGCATGCATTTGTAAGCCTATTAACTATGGATAGTTGCCCATGAGGCTATTATGGGAAGAAAGAGTAACCTAATTTGCTATTTTGATCTTCTCTTTAGCTAAATCAACATTGATTGTGAGGAGTTGCAAGTCTTCTGAGCCAACTCCTAATTAGCTGATCAAGCTTTTAGCTCTTGTTTTGGCTCTAATTTTTTTGACTTAACTCAGTGTCTTAAAGAAGCTTCTTTATTGGCAGGGTTGGGATCTGTCTTTCCTTTATTGACCTGTCTTATGAAAGAAAGTTTTTTTAGCATCAGCTGCGCCGTAAATTGAATGAACGGAGAATCAGCAAAAAAAAAAAAAAAAAAAAAAAAAAAAAAAATCTTTTGTCTGTAGGATTCAATTCCCATTTACTTGATTTGTCTCTCTTTTCTATATCTTTTCTTATTCCATGAGGGTTTTTAAGTGGTCTCTTTACTTTGGAGTAACGTAGAACTATTAATAGTTCCAGCATGAATTTCTCTACAAGTTCATCTCAGCGGACAAGTATCATAGTCAATAAGAATAACAAATTATACTTTAAAGAACTTTACCCTAAATGTATCTAAATTGAAGTTGTATCATTGGCGGTAATGATACTGTTAATGAAATATGCATACAATGGCGGATTTTGCTTTATGAGTTCACTATCCGGTGTCGTTTCAAGATCTCTTCGTTTTTATCACCTATAGTGTTTCCTCTAAAGATCAGTCATGTGATATTGCCAAACCATTTGATCACTAACGGTAACAAAAATAAGATATACTTTGAAACCAAGACTCAGTACTCTCTGTGATTGCCACACTTCCATCAGACTCCTTACCGACTGTGGCATCACCCAAGAAATGCCAAAAAAATTTAAGAATATATCCCAGCATTGTCTAGAAACTCTACAATGGAGGAAAAGATGATTCACTGCTTCTTGATCTCCTTCACATAGATAACATCTGTTACATAATTTGAAGCCCCTTTTTTGCAGGTTATCTTGTGTCAAACACACCTCCCAAGCTGCTATCCATTCAAAGCATGCCACTTTTGTTGGATCTTTTGTCTTCCAAATTATCCTCCATGGCCAGTTGCCAATTCTATGTCTCGACTTCTTGATTAACATATTATAGCAGCTGCTAACAGTAAAAGTTTTCTCTACACCACCTGTCCAAATCAGTGAATCCACCTTGCTATTGTCAATTGAGACTGATTCTAACTGCTGAAGTAAATGACAGTAATCTTCGACCTCCCAGTTTCAAGTTTCTTCTGAGTATAATCTGCCATCCTGAGTTCGAGCAAAAATCAGCAATAACACCAGCTTTATTAACAGAACAATTAAACATTATAGGAAACTTGGACTTCAAACACTCATCTCCTATCCATATGTCTGTCCAGAACCTTGTTTTGTGTCCATTTCCAACTTCTATTTTTTGTACTTTCTAAAAATTCTTCCCATAGTTTATTGAAACACTTCCATATGCCACCAGTTGCATTCATTTGTAATGAGGAAGGTCTCCACCCACCCTTATTACTATAAATAGCATTGACCAGCCTCTTCCAAACTACATCTCCTTCCATCATGTACCTCCCTCATTTGAAGAGCAGGCTCTTGTTGTGTAATTTCAGATTTCTCACACCTAGGCCTCCACTTTTTTTATCAGTCAACACCACTTGCCATCTTATTAAATGCAACTTCCTTTTACAAGCATTCCCATCCCATAGAAATTGGTTTCTCATGGAATTCATTTTTTTCTTCATTACTGTAGGCATTGAGAACAGAGACATCTGGTAGGTTGGCATTCCATCTAACACACTATTTATAAGTGTGAGTCTGCCGCCAAATGATAGGTAGTGCTTCTTCCACACCTATCCAGCACTTCCATCACCAAAGTAAACAAATATGGAGATAGTGGGTTTCCTTGTCCCAAACCCCTATGAGATCTAAAGTAGCTTTTGGGACTACTATTTATTAGTACAGAGAACCTTACTGTGGAAATACAGAAATAAATCCATTCAATCCATTTATCACCAATATTCAGTTGCTTTAGGATACTTAACAGGCATGACCAATTAACATGGTCGTAAGCCTTTTCAAGATCCAGTTTACATGCAACGCCCCTTTTCAAGACCTCTTTCTTTTTATTACCAATAATAGTGTTTCCTCTATGGATCAGTCATGTGATAGTCTGTTGAGATTTGCATCTTCCTTGACAGCCCTGGGGCAAGTTTGCCTTTTTATGACAATTTTTGAATCTGGCTTTTCAAGAATATAAAGCTGAATTAATTGAAAAGGGCATAAGTTTTTGAATCCTTTTCAAGACATGTTTGCGAGTATTTGACTGGTGTCTCAATGTATATTCCTACTGGTCCCTTTCCAGCTCTTAACCCAAATCAGTGAATGTGTTGTCCAGTTTTTTCATTTACCTAAGATTAGATGTAAAACCCAATCTTGTTCATTTTTATTTTTCTCGCAAAAAGTTCAAGCCTTTTTGTCCATCCCAGACCTGAAACTCCTCAATGCCTGATTAAGATTTTCGATATTAAGGATCATATGACTATAGTGTTTCAGACAATAGAGAGATTTTGGATGTTTTGAGTAGCTTTTCCAGTTCTTACCGGTTTGTCCTTATTGAGTAATAGCTAGTCATTATTTGCATGAAATTCAGGAATTTATCTTTTGACATGAAGATCTCTTAAAGATAATCATTATTGTATTGTAAAGTAAAATATCCATGGCTAGTTATTTGTTCTTAGACAAGCAAACAATGCATGCTCTGAATGAATCACAATTGATGCTTGATCCATAGCATGAACTTGCTTGGAGATTGTAACAAATTGTATGTGGCATTTCAGGCACAAAATGGTGGAGGTATGCCTCAAACTTTCTACGTCGATGTAGACAACATGAGCTATGAGGTAATAGTCAAGAAACAACGAGAAACGTAGTACAATGATAAAACCTGTAACTCTTTATGGATTATTTTCCTCACAAGTTCTGGTATGGGTTATAGGGTTTGCTTGCCTTTCAAAATCGGGTTGGATTTGTCAGCACCGGACTGAGCAAGGAGGTAATTTGCGCACGTTTGAAGTGCACCAAGTATCAGTCTGGAGAAAAATCTGAAGATGACAATGATATGTGTATTATTTGTTTGGTAAGGGCTTAATTCATTTGGTTGTTTCCTGCTCAAAGTCTATTCATGCAAGTTGAATGGCCTTACTCAAAAATTCCTTTCTGGTTTTGATATTGCATTTGCAGGACGACTATTGTGATGGGCAGAGCATTGGTTTTTCTGACTGTGGACACAAGTTCCACTTTGATTGCTTCACCGAGTGGCTCATGCAGAAGAATTCTTGCCCCTTCTGCAGAAGGACTGCATTGACAAATTGAGGAAGAACAATTTGATCCAGCAAGTAATCCAGAACCAGAATTCCATTGCTAGAACCTGTATATGTCTTTCTTTCAAGAACTAGATTTTTATTGCTAGAACTTGTATATTTGTTTCTTTCAAGAACTAGAATTTTATTACTAGAACCTTATAGTTAATGTGCAATGCAAGTGCTCCTGCCGACTGCCGTCACTCTAACGTGGGAGTAAAAAAGAATGGTTTTGTTGGATGGCCTGAAAGATGGCGATCTGTATAGCAGGCTGTTCGATAGAATATAGAATGAGTGCAGAGGGCACTTGGTACATACAAAACTTGGACCATATCAGCTTTTGGTGATATGTCTGGAAATTTGGACAAGTTATGAAGTGCATTTGCTAAAATAGAGTGAGGATTTAATATACCAATGTCCCTATGATAGTTTATTTCACCTTTATTAGAATTGTCTAAGCTCTACATTTCTTTTGTTTAGTTTAGTGTGTTACATCAATTTTCACCAAAACCAATAATTCTAGTGGGCTTTTCATGAAGACTTGTGAATTACTACCGAGGACATTGGATTGTGATAACCTAAGCAAAATTTAATGGTTTCACTGTCTTATCCTCTAATGGAAGGTACTTAATTACATTCTCATCTTGGTTCTTGATTGTGTGTAGAAGGTTTCTCTTTTTTTTCGTTAGGGTGTTGAAGCAAGATTGGGAGTGAAGTAAATTTTTATTTGTTTACTTTTGATGGTAAGAAGACCTTTTGAACCAACACGACCAAAATTTTGTTCATTTTAGATGGCCTACAAGTGCAATACAAGTGCAGTATTGTGCAATATAAGTGCTTGTTGTGTGCTCAAGTGGTGCTAATCCAAAACCTTTTGTTCATGTTGGACGGCATTGGCCTGAAAGATGTTGTTTTCCGTAACAGTCGCTTCAATCTAACGTAGAATAAAATGCTTTTTTTGGGGATATGTCTGGAAATTTGACAGTGAACCTGTGTTGCATTTTGCTGAAATAAAATCAACACTTGTACGACCTATATATAACTCCAATGTTCTCATATTTTGCCCTTATTAAGCTGTCTTAAGTTGTCCATTTCATTTGGCTTCGCTACAGTATAATGGTAAATTGAGTACTAATAGACATGTGAATGTATCTGAACTATATCTCAAGAAAAACCAAAGCAATATAGAGAGATGGGAATGCATAAACGGTATTTTTTCGCACCGCGAAATATGGTTTAGAGACGGGAAGATATTTGTAGAGATGAAATGGCTTTCATTTGTGACAACAGCGTATATAGTTTTACTTTCTAGAACAGATATCTACTCATATCGTACATCTTTAAGACCTTGTTTGACTAAGCTTAAAAATGTGCTTAATTTGAAGTGTATTTGTCAAACCTGCTTTTCGAAAAAGTTCTTTGAAGGTATAGCTGTTTGTATTTGACCAAAAAACAGTTAGTGTATTTTGCTATGCTAGCACCAGTCATGCATGCTCCTAGTTCCTTTGTACCATTGCCACATTCTCCATGGAACTAGACTTATAGCTCAATCCAGGTTCCATCTATGTATCCTATGAATGGAACTATTGGAAACGAGGTAATTCTCCATCGAAGCCTGCCGCTTGTTCCTACTTATAGCTAGTGGCTATAGATGGAGGAAGGGCCAACCAGAGAAATTGCCATGGAGAAGATGGATATACCTGAGCATAGATTCATAAATTGACAAACCTTGCATAGACGGTTGTAAACTATGGACAGGTTACACATATTTGGAACCTGTCAAGGTATGCGGTGCTCAATATGTGGTGATTATAATGAATCAATAGAACATCTCTTCTTTGAATATTGAAGAAATTTTGGCATAGTTGAAAATAGGAGTGAAGAACTATGAACTGCAAGGTATTTGACACGGAAAGGACTATAAAAGGAAAGATGTGAAAGGCATTTGTTGTGGCTATTCTGACAGCGCTGATTTATCACATTTGGCAAGCCAGGAATGATGCACTCTGGAATCAAAAGATCGCACCACCTTAAATGGTATGCAATCAAGTCAACAATGAATGTGGATATAAGTTCCAAATTAGTGAAAATGTACAAGAGTCGAAATAGAAAAGGAATAGATTGGAGTGAGTCACTACATATATAGATATGAGCGAGTAATAAATACATGTAAAGTTAAATTGCTTAGGGAAAGAAGCTTGGACTGTACGTGAATGGCATAGCATAGACAGTCTTTGGTAGTTTTTGTTGTTGATTCCTCCATTTACTCGGTAATGCTTAGGGGCTCACTGCTTCATTGGCCATACAATTCATGGGTTCATACAGATTGTTTAAGGGTCATTTCAAGTACACTCAAGCTTTCAAGATACAGGTTTATCAAGTTTTCCCAGGAAGTACATTTCCAGGAGCTTGCGTGGTCGCTTGTTGACGCGACAGGAATTCTGTTTTGCCCAGGATTTTTTGTAGCGCTCGCTGAGACGCATGTTGTGGCGAGCAATTTTCTGCTGGCCAGCTCTTTGAACGTCGCTGAGTTGTTGAGGTGACTGGTTTTGCTTGCTAGTCGTCAAAAATCAGCTTGGATCCTTTTTTTTTTACAATCTTGGCATCTATATGGAGGGCATGTATTCAGCTTAAGGACAGACGACGAGCAGCTGCAGTGCATGGTGCAGATCTGGAACGCCATGGTGGAAGCTGTGGGACAATGAAGGAGCAGCTGGGATCTTTTCTTCGCTCGTGGAGTCGCTCGCTGAGGTGACACATTTTCTGTAAAGCAAGCAGCTGTGTTTCGCTCGTCAAGGAGCTTGCTGAAGCATACTATTTTCTGCTTGCTGGGCTTTTTTGCAGCTATGTTTTTTGGCTCGCCAAGGTGCTTGCTGAAGCGACCTTTTTTCTGCCCGTTGGAGTTTGAAATTTGGGGCAGAATTGTGGAACTCTTAACGAACACCTCAAGGAGCAGCTGCTGCAGTTTTTTCTCCTGTTTTGGAACTGTTTCAACGCCTGTTTCAATGCAGGGCTGTCCTTCAATCTCAGTCTTACTTGAAACTGTTTCTTTTATTGTTCCAACTTTAGATGAGCAGCAGCAACAAAGGAAGAGGAGCATTGCATTTCAGATTCTAATTTCCAGTTCAAGGCATTACATGGTGGCCTATTGATCATGATAAATGCCAACCTGTGCAAAATACAAATCAATCAGTGGAATAATCCTTTGCTACATGCACTAGTTTGGTTACAATTTTATAGGCTAGCTATGGGATTATGTATTATATTGTGCTACCTCAATTTATTGTATTTCTCTTCGATGGTGGTATTAGCACTAACTGCTCATTCCATTAAGAGGTATATGAGAGGTAGTACGACATGGTATATATGAAGAATATTTGAACAAACCCCAAATTACGTCAATCTGCAAAAAGAGCAAGAAAAGAAGAAAAAAAAAGACTCAACTTTCACCTAAGAAAGGGGAGAAAGAGAACAAGTATGCAATGCAAATGGAAGTAGCCAAGTGTATAATACACCCAACATTTCAGAAATGGGAGGGGGAGGGGGGAGGGGGGAGGGGGAGGAGGAGGCAGCTAATTGACACTTGGATAGTTGGATTGTGATAATCTGGAAAAGTTTCAATCTTTTGTTCTGCAATGGAAGGTAATTAATTACATTCTCATCCAAGAATCTAAATTCTTGTAATCCCAGTAACCCCCTTTATATACTAAAGCTTTCTCCTTTTTTTGTTTCTTTTGTTTGTTGCAGAAACGATTGTGCGACTGAGAAAACTAAGTAACCATTCTTCAGGGTAAGCACTTCTATTTTTACTTCTATTAGATTGCCTCTATGTTTCTACATTTGTACTTGATATGTGGATTTCAGGTTCTTGTTTTTTTAAGATTATTTAAACTGTTTGATTACTGCCAATCTATTGAATCTTATAAGGTACATTTACAGTTTTTGCGAAATCTCAATCTGATCTATACATGAACATATCTTTAAACCATGATTAAAAACGGAAAAAGAAGAATCTTGGTTAATTCCAAGCCAATGTAAGTGTAACCCCAACAAGGAGTTTTAGTTTTAACTAGTTGGTATGGCTTATATGGGTCGTTTGCTTCCATTTTGATCTTCTCATTAGCTAAATCAACATTGATTGCGAGGAGTTGCAAGTCTTCCGAGCCAACTCCTAATTTGCTGATCAAGCTTTTAGCTCTTATTCATATACTAAAGCTTTCTCCTTTTGTTGTTTCTTTAGTTTGTTGCAGCAAAGATTTTGTGACTGAGAAAACAAAGTAACCATTCTTCAGGGTAAGCACTTTTTTTTTTTCCGAGATTTACAGAATAGGAAACTTGATTTTTCACTCACCTGATGAAGTAAGTTATTGCGATATTAACCTTCACTGAGGCTCGACAGTGGTGTCAAGCCTTATCGGCTATAGATAATGTTACTTTCTGTTAGGCTTGGTTATCGTATTAGGTTGTCCGAAAATGAATCTAAACCTACTGTGTTTTGCAAAGGAAATGTGTTCCCATTCGAAAGATTCCTACTTTCTGAATTCAGGATGTCTTTTTTTTTTTTTTTCTTTTCTGATAAGTAAAATCTTGGTTATTTGTAACTTTAGTCGTACGTGTAAGATGTGAGTCACTTTTTCGTAACTCATTTGAAACCTTTTAAACCATAGCTCATGGGCTTCCAAAGGGGTGTAATTGTGAGTTCTGTGGTTTGCTCGGTTCCGTTGAATGCCCTAACCAGCATTCACCACTCGAAAGTTATTTCTAGATGAAAGTAATGCTTAAAATTAATTTTCTGGTTTTGAAACTATGGCTCTCACAGCTCTTAGTGTTTATACTTCATAAGCTGAGGTGTGTCAGTATCCTACAGCTTTTCTATTAATGAATAAGGTCATACTTGACTCAATTTCATAACATGTAAGTGTATCAGACTCAAACTATTAACAGAGAGAAATAAATTTTGCTTAGTTCAGAAATAAATTTGGACATTTTCCCTAGTTTTATAAAAGAGTGTCATCTCTTTACCATAATGTCCTAAGTTCATATTTCCATATGCTAAGCCTATTAATATATTTCTATTTACTTAAAATATAACCTATAATCAATACAACACTTCTAAACTTTGTTTTTTGATAAACCTTTAAATTTAAATCAGTCTATCTGCACACATAATAAACATTTCATAACACCCCTCCCCCCCCCCCCCCCCCTTCCCCCGAAACCTGATGAACTGGCGCGGCTACTTATGCAAAGTATATATAATGAACATTTGAACAAACCCCAGATAACATCAATCTGCAAAAAAATAAAAAAACAAAAAGAAAGAAAAAAAAGAACCCAACTTCCACCAAAAAAAGGGGAGAAAAAGAACAAGTAATCAATGCAAATGGAAGTAGATAAGTGTATAATACACCCAAAATTTCAGAAATGGAAGAAGAAGAAGAAGCAACACATGGTGAAGAATTGTGCCAGCACCCCACCTGCAGTGTGGAGGGGGGGTGGGTGGGTGGGTACTTAATGACACTTGTTCTTGGATTGTGATAATCTTAACCAAAATCAGGAAAAGTTTCAATCTTTGTTCTTTATATACTAAAGTTTACTCCTTTTTTTGTTTCTTTAGTTTGTTGCAGCAAAGATTTTGTGTGACTGAGAAAACAAAGTAACCATTCTTCAGGGTAAGTACCTTTTTTTTTCCATTTCTTTTTTTTAGATGTAAAAGTTTTATGGATTCTCTTGTTTAAACTGTTTGATTACTGCCAATTGATTGATTGTTAAGGTACATTGACAGTTCTTTAAAGCTAGAGTTTTTCGAAATCTCGAGCTTATATATACATGATCATATCTATAAACCAGGATTAAAAAGGAAAGAAAGAATCTTGGTTAATTCCAAGCCAATGTAGGAGTAACCCCAACAAGGAGTTTTAGTTTTAACTAGTTGGTATGGCCTATGTGGGGGATTTGTTTCCATTTTGATTTCTCTTATGTACTAGATGAGTAATAGCCCGTGCCAGCACGGGCCCAACATTATAATTGGTAACATAACATTTCATATTTCCGTTGGAATCAATTTATTGCAGACGTATTGCCACCACTTTCTTAACACACGTTTGAACGTAACAATCATATAGACTCAAAATATATTAGTAGAACACGTCTGACTTATGACGACTTGTTGTTTCCATGAATACTCACAACACCTTTTTCTTTCTTCTAGGAGATCGGTGTCTTTACATTTATCAAATTTTGAACGTTTACATGCACAAGTATAGGATTGCACAATCTTTTATCCAGTTCTAGATCTGCTCTCTCAACTTCACCAAAGCTGCAGCATATCCAAACAATCAACAACTCCTTCCACCATAGCAGCCTATAAAACCACAGACAATAATTGAAACACTTTCAGTTCTAAGAGTGGTTGAAGGAGAAAGATACACAACTCATCGTCAGCCATATTGTGAAATAAGATACCAAAAAGTTTATCGATATCAAAACTTATATCTCAAAGTCAATGATGTAAGAGATGCGCTCCTTCACAATTCTCCAAAACCAAATATGAATGTGAATACCCATCATTATGAAATCAAATTACACCTTCCAACACATGCATAAACTCATAGCGTCAAGCGCAGAACGTGCATATCCATAATGGGATGTAATAAATAATTATGAGAGCAATCTTGTCAAATATTTTTCAGGCAATCTTAGCAACTATTGGAATATGCAAAATACCAAGGTACCTCTCTATAGCAATAAAATGTGAACAATAAAGTAGTTATTGTCCAGGGATGGATCGATGCAATGTGGCAATGTGATACAAATCTGATTAAAGCCAACCAATTCAAAATGGCATCATGTAAGATAATTAAATGAAATTTATAGTTTATTAAGATATCCATAGAAGCCTTAATATCTAAGTTGCTTGGACTCTCCAAAATTGATGCCGATACCTGGATCTGATCCTCCAAAATGCACTACTATTGGAGGATCCGGCAAGCACTCCGCATCATTTTGTTAAGAGTCCGAGCAACTTAGCTTAATATACATGAATGAATGCAAGAAAAATGGATCATTTTGACACCTACGGTTAGTCACTGCTAAGTGAAACATGTTCTGAATAAGTGCACCTAATAGTAAGACGGAATGTTTACCAATAACATAACTGCATGGATTCTCGACGATGTAAATATAAAAGAGAAGAAAAACTCCAATGAATCTATTTTTTTTTTTTTGAAAAGGTTAACATTGTATTCGTCAACATTAAGGCAATGTTGGCTACCAAATATACAATATCATAAAACTATAAATACAAAAAAACATGGACTTCTCTACATAGACTCCAACAAAAGAAAAAGTGCATCTTGATCTTCAGCATAACTCTTTTTGCACCAAAAATATAACAACATGATACAGTTGGACTTAATTTTTTGAATTGGGTTAGCCCGATCTTCAAAACATCTTTCATTTCTTTCTTTCCATATTGTCCACCATATGCATAAAGGAATTGATCTCCACCATTTCTTTTGCTTTTTGTTTCCTCCTGGTCTATACCAACTATTGATAGCCTCCCTTGTTGAGTCTGGCATGGACCAATTTAAGCCTATCAGGTTCAGAAAAAGTTGCCACAATTGAGAAGTCACCTTGCAATGCAAGAAAAGATGATTTATGTCTTCCTCTCTTTCTTGGCATAAGAAGCATCTGGAACTCAACTGCACACCCCGTTTTTGAAGATTGTCGTGTGTCAGACATGCTTTTTTGGCTACCAGCCAGCTAAAGCAAGCAACTTTAAGTGGTGCAATGGTCTTCCAAATGCTTCTCCAAGGCCAAAAATTGTGTGTCTGGCCTTCCTCCATAAGAAAATTATATGCAGATCTCACTGTGAAAATTCCCCCAGGTTCCAACTTCCATTTCATTGTGTCCACCCTTTCAAGGTTGATTCTGCATTGGTCTAACTCATTGATTAATGTTGCCACCCTTCCTATTTCCCAATCATTCAACAATCTTCTAAAAGTTAGGTTTCATCCCTGAGCAGACCATAGCTGATTAATGGTGGCTTCTGAATTCAATGCTAGGGGTAAGAGATCTGTATATCTGTCTTTCAAAGGACCATGACCCAACCAATTGTCATGCCAAAAAAGTGTTTTCCTGCCATCACCCACTTGAATTGTCAGATTGTGATTTAGTGCTGTCCAATTACCTCTAATAGTCTTCCAAATGCTCACCCCATATGTCGTGTTAACTGATCTTGTACACCAATTCCTTTCCATTCCATATTTCTGAGTAATGACTTCTTTCCACAATGCTTGGCCTTCATTGTTGAATCTCCACAACCACTTCATCAATAAGCTTTTGTTATGCTTCCTAAGGTTCTTGATTCCTAGACCTCCTCTCTTCTTACTTTTAGTACAGTCACTCCAATTAACTAGATGAAAGGTTCTAGCTTGTTTATTTCATTGCCATAAAAAATTCCTTCTAAGAACATCAAGTCTTTTTTCCACTTTCACTGGTAGTGGAAACAAAGACATAACATAGGTTGGAAGAGAATCCAGGACTGAACTAATGAGAGTTAGTCTGCCTCCAAGAGATAGATACTGTTTTTTCCATCTAGTCAACCTCTTCTCAGCCCTTTCAATAACACCATTCCATATTTCTAAAGATTTGTTCTTGGCCCCCAATGGCATTCCAAGATAAGTTGTTGGCAGCCGATCAGCTTGGCATCCCAAAATCCCTGCCAATATTGACAAATTTCCTACTTCATTGATTGCATAAAGTCTGCTTTTAGACCAGTTGACATGCAAACCTGAGACTGCTTCAAATACTGTCAAAATGCCTCTTAAATATCTTACTTGCTCTTCTTCTACACCACATAAGACCAATGTATCATCTGCATATAGCAAATGGGACACTTGCATAGAATTCCCTTCTCTCCCTGAAATTGTGAACCCTTTAATCCAATGAATCTATTACGTAATGAACGGAAATAAAAGGGTCAGAAGTTGTATTACATGTTGGTGACTTGGTGGAGGTTACAAGTAACATGCATTTTCCTACTTTGAGATTTATACATCACATAAAAAGATTCAAGTAACTACAAATGCTAATAATTTAAACCATTCCCAGTTCTAATCTTGACATCAAAATGTTCGGTTAATCAAGTTAGTGAAAATGTAGTCATCAACTACATCCTACTTTTACCTAATAATATTCATTGTAGTTGAATGAGTCAGGAGAACATTTTGTATAGTAATGTAAGGTTTAGTACCAGAGTTCCCTCCTTCAGAAAATGCATGAAGAAGGATAAATCATCACCACAATTGCAATAGCCAGCTGGATACACCTAACACCACAGCCTTTTACTAAAAAATATCGGGTTTGTTGAGTGTGATCCAATGCTTCACCCTGTCACCAAATCTCGCAATGTCTTGTCAGCGAAGAGTTAGTAATCCAAGTTTACTTTCTACTATATGACATTTTCGATCAAATTAAGTCTTAAGATAGAGAACAAAAATATGAATTAAGCTATTTATATGATCCTTTACTGGGTCATCCGGTGTACCCTTTTCCATAGCTTGAGGAAGGTCCAGTGAAAGGATCCTCACATAAGGTTCAAATCCTACATAATAAGATCCTAGTAAAATAAAACTAAAAATTACAAACAACTTGTACAACTCTATTATGATTCTTTAGATCAAAGGTCAGCCATACTCCACATAGAGACCCTAAACTTTCTCAAGCATTTATCGGCAAGGGTTGGTATCTGTCGGTCCTTTATTAACCAGTCGAATGAAAGAAAGTCTTGTAGGATCAGTTACGTCGTAAATAGAGTGAATGGAAAAACAGCATTTTAAAATGGTTTTATGTGTAGGATTCGATTTCAGTTACTTGATTGCGCTCTACCTTGTATATCTTTTCTCTTCCCATGAGGGTTTTTAAGTGGTCGCTTTACTTTGGAGTAACGTCGAATTATTAATAGTTCCAGCATGGATTTCTTAACCAATTGATCACAGAGGACATTTATCATAGCCACCTTTAGTCAACAAAAATTATACTTTAAAGAACTTTACCCTAAATGTGTCTAAATTGAAGTTGTCTCATTGGCGGTAATGATACTGTTAATGAAATATGCATACGATAGCGGATTTCGCTTTATGAATTCACTATCCAGTGTAGTTTCAAGATCTCTTCCTTTTTATCACCTGATTGGATTTTGAGCATGCGAGAAGACTTAGTAGAGTTTGAAGACTGAAAACCTTCACTATATGATGTTATGATGCACTATTTTTCTTGTCCCTCGTAATTAGCAAGTAGCAGCACTAGAGATGTTTAGATAAAAACTAAAATCTCAGCTTGTGTGCTGGATTTTGAGCATGCAAGAAGCAAGATAACTTACTACTTGCAGATATAATCTATGTAAAATTTACGATTTTCTGAGATCTTACGGAATAGGAAACTTGATTTTTCACTCACCTGATGAAGTAAGTTGTTGCGGTACTAACCTTCACTGAGGCTCGACAGTGGTGTCAAACCTTATTGGGTATAGATAATGTTACTTTCCGTTAGGCTTTGTTATCATATTAGGTTGTCCCAAAAAAAATCTAAACCTACTATGTTTTGCAAAGGAAATGTGTTTCCATTTGAAAGATCCTACTTTCTGAATTCAGAATATCCTTTTTCTTACTGATAAGTTAAATCTTAGTTATTTGTAACTTTAGTCATACGTGTAAGATGAGAGTCACTGTTTCGTAACTCATTTGAAACCATTTAAACCATATCATGGGCTTCCAAAGGGGTTTAACTGGGAGTTCTGTGGAGGCTGTGGTTTGCTCGGTTCCATTAAATGCCCTAACCAGTATTCACCACTAGTAAATTATTTCTAGATGGAAGTAATGCTTAAAATTTTCTGGTTTTGAAACTATGGCTCTTGCAGCTCCTAGTGTTTGTACTTCATAAGCTGAGGTGTGTCAATAACCTACATCGATAGATTTCCTTTCGTACACTCCACTGCTCTCCCGTGGAATGGCCACAGCTTGTGTGGCAACAGTTTTTGTGGAGAGAACGTTATAACCTACATTTTTTGTAAAAGTTTGTGGTTGTATGACTCCTTATTGATTTTGCATACTTTAAATTTTTCAAGTCTTTCCTCAAGTGTGTATGAAGGGAAAGGAAAAGAGTCATTGGTTGATTAATTGGATTGGGTTCTTCATTGTACTGGTGTGATGCATGTAAAGTACATACAGTATACATGGAGAAATATTTGACCAAACACCACATTACATCAATCTGCAAAATAGAGCAACAAACAAAGAAAAAAGAACTCTAACTTTCACCAAAAGAAGGGGAAAAAAGAACAAGTAATCAATGCAAATGGAAGTAGACAAGTGTATAATACACCCAAAATTTCAGAAATGGAAGAAGAAGAAAAAGAAGCAACACATGCCAAGACCCCACCTGCAGTGTGGAGGGTGGGTGGGTACCTAATGACACTTGTCCTTGGATTGTGATAATCTTAATCAAAATCAGGAAAAAAGTTTCAATCTTTTGTTCTTTAACAACCACTTTATATACTAAAGCTTTCTCATTTTTTTGTTTCTTTAGTTTGTTGCAGCAAAATTGTGTGACTGAGAAAACTAAGTAACCATTCTTCAAGGGTAAGCACTTTTTTTTTTAATTTCTTATTTTTAGATGCATAATTGTTATGGATTCTCTTGTTTAAACTGTTTGATTACTGCTAATTGATTGATTGTTAAGGTACATTGACAGTTCTTTAAAGCTAGAGTTTTTCGAAATGTCGACCTTATATATACATGATCATATCTTAAACCATGATCAAAAACAGAAAAAAAGATTCTTGGTTAATTCCAAGCCAATGTAAGTGTAACCCCAACAAGGAGTTTTAATTTTAACTGGTTGGTATGGCCAATTTGGTTCATTTGTTTCCATTTTGATCAACATTGATTGCGAGAAGTTGCAAGTCTTCAGAGCCAACTCTTAATTAGCTGATCAAGCTTTTAGCTTTGCTTTGACTCTACTTATGACTTAACTCAGTGTTTGAAAGGATCATCTTTATCGGCAAGGGTTGGGATCTGTTGTTCCTTTATTAACCAGTCTAATGAAAGAAAGTCTTGTAGGCAGGGGGGGGACCTAAAGCCTATGGAGGGGTACCAATTGATACCCCTTCGTCGAAAAATTACACAGCGAATATTGGTAAAAATAATTTTTATATGGATATATACTAGTTTTGAGTCCTCTTACCAACGAAATATTCTCTAGCTTAGTAGTAAAGGGGTATCAAACTTATGCCTTTGGTCGTTAGTTCGAGTCTCATGTACAACAATTATATTTTTTGAGTCCCCTTGGCAAAAATTCTGCATCTGCCACTGCTTGTAGGATCAGTTACGTTATAAATAGAATGAATGGAAAATCAGCATTTTAAAATGGTTTTATGTATAGGATTCGATTCCAATTGCTTGATTGCGCTCTATCTTGTGTATCTTTTCTCTTCCCATGAGGGTTTTTAAGTGGTCTCTTTACTTTGGAGTAACGTAATAGTTCCAGCATGGATTTCTTTGAAGAATTGAAGAAGACGATGTTGCAGTCATCATAATAGTGAACTTCTTTTTCCAGATTTATGGGCAAATTTGGACTATTTCGCATGGTTCAAGGACAAAAAATGATTTTATTTTTCCTTGAATAAATCACTCACGTGTTCAAAAGTTTTTTTACGTTAATGAATGCGGACATATTTGACCCAATTTCATAACGGTATGAGCATATAGGGTCAAACTATTAACAGATAGAAAATCTAATAAGTTTCGCATAATTCATAAATAAATTTGAACAATTTCCCTAGTTTAATAAATGTGTCAACTCTTAAGCATACTGTCCAAATCCAAATTTGGATGTTCAGTTCTCCATATACTAAGCCTATTAATATATTTCTATTTACTTATTATAATCCATGATTAATACAAGACGCTTAAGCTTCTTTTTTTTTTTTTTGGGGTAAACCTTTAAATTTAGATAGTACTACGTCTTTCCTGTATAATAGTACTACTACCTCTGTTGTGTGTAATAATGCTTCTAGTTCTACTGTAGGCTCTACTGTCCTAGGATCTTCTACTAATGTAACTGCCCACAGTGGCCTTCCTGTTTGTTTCGTAGTATAATATAGTACTATCTTTCGAACAAAAAAAAAACTAATCTGGACACATAACAAACATTTCAATCTGGTGCGGCTACTTTTGCAACTACAGTATATATGAAGAATATTTGAACAAACCCAAATTACATCAATCTGCAAAAAGAGCAAAAAAACTAGAAAAAAGACTCAACTTTCACTTAAGAAAGGGGAGAAAAAGAACAAGTATTCATCAATGCAAATGGAAGTAGCCAAGTGTATAATACACCCAAAAACTCAAAACTGGAAGAAGAAGAAGAAGAAGAAGCAACATGCAACATCCCACCCCCACCTTGAGTGGTGGGGGTGGGGGAGGTACCTAATTGACACTTGTATTGTGTAATCTAACCAAAATCTGGAAAAGTTTCAATCTTTTCTTCTTTAATGGAAGGTAATTAATTACATTCTCATTCAACAATCTTAATTCTTGTAATCCCACTACCCCCTTTATATACTAAAGCTTTCTCATTTTTTTGTTTCTTTAGTTTTTTTGCAGCTAGATTAAGTGACCGAGAAAACAAAGACTCCATTCTTCAGGTTTCTACATTTGTTTATTGATTCTTGTAAGGTACATTGACAGTTCTTTAAATATCGAGTTTTTCGATATCTCAAGCTTTAGCTATACTAAAGTTTTTTCCTTTTTTTTGGGTTTCATTAGTTTGTTGCAGCAAAAGATTAAGTGACTGAGAAAACAAAGTAGCCATTCTTCAAGAGTAAGCACATTTTTTTTTTTTTAATTTCTTGTTTTTAGATGTATAATTCTTATGGATTCTCTTGTTTAAACTGTTTGATTACTGTTATCAATTGATTGTTAAGGTACATTGATAGATCTTTATAGATGTAATTTTTTGAAATCTCAAGCTTATATATACATGATCATATCTTTAAACAAAGTAACCATCAATGTAAGTGTAACCCCAAAAAGGATTTTAATTTTAACTAGTTGGTATGGCTTATGTGGTGGGGATTTGTTTCCAACTCTTTAGCAAAATCAACATTGATTGCGAAGCGTTGCAAGCCTAATTAGCTGATCAAGGTCTTAGCTTTTGTTTTGACTCTACTTTTCATGACAACTCAGTGTTTTAAAGGAGCTTCTTTATCGGCAAGGGTTGGGATCTTTCTGTTCCTTTATTAACCAATCTAATGAAAGAAAGTCTTGTAGAATCAGTTATGTCGTAAATAGAGTGAATGGAAAATCAGCATTTTAAAATGGTTTTGTGTGTAGGATTCGATTCCATTTGCTTGATTGCGCTCTATCCTGTGTATCTTTTCTCTTCCCGTGAAGGGTTTTAAGTGGTCTCTTTACTTTGGAGTAACATAGAATTATTAATAGTTCCAGCATGGATTTCTTTACAAGTTGATAGCAGAGGACGTTTATCATAGCCCCCTTTAGTCAACAAAAATTATACTTTAAAGAACTTAATTCTTGTAATCCCAACTATCCCTTTATATACTAAATCTTTTTCCTTTTTTTGTTTCTTTAGTTTGTTGCAGCAAAAGATTAATTGACTGAGAAAACAAAGTAACCATTCTTAAGGGTAAGCACATCTCTTTTTACTTCTATTAGATTGCTTTTATGACTGAGAAAACAAAGTAACCATCATAATAGTGAACTTGTTTCTCCAGATTTATGGGCAAATTTGGACTATTTCGCATGGTTCAAGGACAAAAAATGATTTTATTTTTCCTTGAATAAATCACTCACGTGTTCAAAAGTTTTTTTACGTTAATGAATACGGACATATTTGACCCAATTTCATAACGGTATGAGCATATACGAGTCAAACTATTAACAGATAGAAAATCTAATAAGTTTCGCATAATTCATAAATGAGTTTGAACATTTTCCCTAGTTTAATAAATGTGTTAACTCTTAAATATTCTGTCCAAATTTGGATGTTCAGTTCTCCATATACTAAGCCTATTAATATATTTCTATTTACTTATTATAATCCATGATTAATACAAGATGCTTAAGCTTTTTTTTTTTTCCGTTAACCTTTAAATTTAGATAGTACTACGTATTTCCTGTATAATAGTACTACTACCTCTGTTGTGTGAAATAATGCTGCTAGTTCTACTGTAGGCTCTAGTATCCTAGGATCTTCTACTAATGTAACTGCCCACGGTGGCCTCCCTGTTTGTTCTTCGTAGTATAATATAGTACTCTCTTTCGAACCCAAAAAAACTAATCTGGACACATAACAAACATTTCATCAACCCCAACCCCCCCTACTGATAATTGGCATGGCTACTTTTTCAACTACAGTATATATGAAGAATATTTGAACAAACCCCAAATTACATCAATCTTCAAAAAGAGCAAAAAAACAAGAAAAAAAGACTCAACTTTCACCTAAGAAAGGGGAGAAAAAGAACAAGTAATCATCAATGCAAATGGAACTAGCCAAGTGTATAATACACCCAAAAACTCAAAACTGGAAGAGGAAGAAGAAGAAATATGCCAACACCCCACCCCCACTTGGAATGGGGTGGGGGTGGAGGTACCTTAATGACACTTGGATAGTTGGATTGTGTAATCTTAACCAAAATCTGGAAAAGTTTCCATGTTTTGTTCTTTAATGGAAGGTAATTAATTACATTTATATTCTAAAGTTTTCTCATTTTTTTGCTTTCTTTAGTTTGTTGCAGCAAAGATTTGTGTGACTGAGAAAACAAAGGAACTTCAGGGTGAGCACTTCTCTTTATTACTTCTATTACATTGCTTCTATGTTTCTACATTTGTTTTTTATTATGCTTGATATGTGAATTCAGGTTCTTGTTTTTAGATGTATAAATAATTTTTATGAATTTTCATTTTTTAGATTGTTTAAACTGTTTGATTATTGTCAATCTATTGATTCTTATAAGGTACATTGACAGTTCTTTAAAGCTGGAATTTTTCGAAATCTCGAGCTTTATCTATACATGAACATATCTTTAACCAGGATTGAGGAAAAAAAAAAGAATCTTGGTTAATTCCAAGCCAATTTAAGTGTAACCCGATCAAGGAGTTTTAATTCTAGCTAGTTGATATGGCCTACGTGGGAAACTCGTTTCCATTTTGATCTTCTCTTTAGCGAGGAGTTGCAAGTCTTCCGAGCCAACTCCTAATTAGCTGATCAAGGTGTTAGGTCTTGTTTTGGCTCTACTTTTCTTGACTTAACTCAGTGTCTTAAAGGACTTCTTTATTGGAAAGGGTTGGGATCTGTCATTCCTTTATTGACTAGTCTAATGAAAGAAAGTTTTTGTATCATCAGTTGTGTCGTAAATAGAGTGAACAGAAAATTAGCATTTTAAAATGCTTCTATGTGTAGGATTCAATTCCAATTGACTTGATTGCGCTCTATCTTTTCCCATGAGGGGTTTTAAGTGGTCTCTTTACTTTGGAGTAACGTAGAGTTATTCATATTTCCAGCATTAATTTCTCTACAAGTTGATCGCAGAGGACAAATATCATAGCCCCCTTTAATCAATAAGAATAACAAAATTATACTTTAAAGAACTTTACCCTAAATGTGTCTAAATTGAAGTTGTATCATTGGCGGTAATGATATTGTTAATAAAATATGCATACAAAAGCGAATTTTGCTTTATGAATTCACTGTCCGATGCAGTTTCAAGACCTCTTCCTTTTTATTACCTGTAGTGTTTCCTCCATGGGTCAGTCATGTGATATTGGCAAAACCATTTGATCTCTAACGGTAACAAAAAATAAGATGTACTTTGAAACCAAGACTTCAGTAGAATTTGAAGACTGAAAGTCCACAATCTGATTGGGTTTGCTGCGAAGAGTTTGAAGACTGAAAACCTTCACTATCTGTGGTTTGCTTCGTTCTGTTAAATGCTCTAACCAGTATTAACCACTCTGAAATTATTTCTAGGTGACGCTTAAAATAAATCTTCTTGTTTTGAAACTATGGCTCTTACAGCTCCTACTGTTTGTACTTCATAAGCTGAGGTGTGTCAATAACCTACATCGATAGATTTCCTTTTGTACACTCCATTGCTCTCCTGTGGAATGGGCACAACTGGCATGGCTACAGCTTTTGACGAGTTGGATGGATTATGGTGAAAGTTATATCCTACGTTTTTTCCAAAATTTTTTGGTTGTATGACTCCATATTGATTTTGCGTACGTCATTTTTTCAAGTCTTTCCTCAAGTGGGTATAAAGGGAAAGGAAAAGAGTCATTGATTGATTAATTCGATTGGGTTCTTCATTGTACTGGTGTGATGCATGTAAAGTACATACATTTGGTAATGCTTTCTAACTTTTAAGACAAAAAATTAAGTACTAAAGTAATTCACGAACCATTTTAAATTTTGATTCACGAAATTTAAATACTTCCAAACTAGTTTGTAGGTTTGACATATATATATATATATATATATATATATATATATGTTATATAGATTGATGTCAGTGTATATGCTATATACTCCTAGATTAAGTTATATACTAGATTATATGTTATATTCAAATTTTTCTAGGAAAAACATAGCTGTATGCTTGTTTTTGGTAATTGGTACTTTATCTTTCGAGTTTTCCTTCAAGTTGGTAATGAAGGCAAGACAAAAGGGTGGTCGATTACTTGGAATGGATTCTTCATTATACGGATACGTTGCATGTGAACTGTGTACCTAGCTAATCACCAATTCATAGGTTGACAATGTATCATTGTGATTTCAGGCCCAGGGAGCACTGTGAGAATTATCTGGACTTAATTAAATCAAGAAGCTTTTGGAAGGAAGCAAATTAACAATAATGCAGCAGGGTAGTGGCAACTCTTATTTGCCCACTGAAAACTATGCATATGTGCAGGGTTCAGAACAAAGGACTTCTCAAACAATTAATCTGTCTCTGCCAACAATAGTTAATCAGAACCTTGAAAATAGTGCAGATGGGCCTTCAGAAGCTTCAACGAGCTCTGGGTCTCGCTCTGTCGGTTCCATGATAGACCTTAATGCACCATATACTGCTGTCAATGGCGGCCTTCGACAAGACTTGGAGTCCACATCTGCGGGAAATAGCTCATTGCAAAACCAGCTTTGCTCTTGTGGAAGGATGAGAGAAGTGCTTGAAGAGGCTTCTGAAAATGTGCGTCATGATGAAAATGCACTTTACAGTCAGCGAGTGGATTACTGTCGTTGTCAGGAAATATCCACGCAAGGTGGCTCTTCCGGGAGCTTAAACTTACCGGGTTCTGCTAGCGTTCTTCCAGACGCTACATCATCCAATGCTGTGGCTTTTCTTCCCAGTCCTATAACCACTATAGCACATGCTCCACTTCGCCATATAAATACCTATACGAGAAGAGTGGAAGCTCATCTCGATTTCATACCTGGTACTAGTTATTCAGCTTTGGCCTCTGCTATAAACTCTCGTTTTGTACTTTCAACTCATCTACCAAACATTTCAGGTACTAACTATTTCTCCAGCTGGAGTCCATCACGGTCAACCATGTACCAGCCTGCCATTATTCCAAGACATTATTTTTCCTTTTGGATTCCAGCAGCACCACTAGCAAATGCGTTGGCTCCCGTCCTACCAATCATGCATGCTCCTAGTTCCGTTGTACCTCTGCCACATTCTGCATGGAACTGGACTTATAGCTCAATCCAGGTTCCATCTATGTATCCTATTAATGGAACTATTGGAAATGAGGTAATTCTCCATCAAGATAGCCTGCCGCTTGTTCCTATTTATCAGTTTCCCCAGCTCAGTCTTGTTCCGGGAGCTGAGAGAGTAATTACAGGAGTAAACATGGTAAACTCCAATTTATCAGTTCAACAACTGAACTTCCCAGTTATCCACACCCCAAGGTTCAGGGGTGATTACTTTTGGCATCTTCCTTTTCTGAGAGGAGTAAACCATGCACCTGGTCCTATACCACTGCATCCTTACAATTTTCACATGGTTAGTTTCCTTAACCTTCTATGTTATTTAGCTTCTTCTTTTTCTTTTATATTATATATTATATATTTATAACCGCTGATGCTTGCATTAGGATAGGCTGCGTACTTCACACCCCTTGTGGTGTGGTCCTTCCCCGAACCCTGCGTGAACACGGGATGCTTTGTGCCCTTTTTAATCTTCACTTAAGCTTTATCTTACCACACATAAACTTGATTTAGTAACTAGTCTAGACACATCACACTAGAATTATGCTTTTAATGATTGGATGCACTTATGCTTTTATGTTTGGATATATGCTTATGCTTCTAATGATTGCATGATGCTTGCATGTGCTTAGTTGTTAAAATATCTGTGGTAATAAGTGCTACTGAGCGTTAATGACGAAGAATCGTGGTGCCAAACTATACAATCTATTGCAGTCATATGCTTTCAAAATTCTGCTGTTATGTTTCAATTGATTGCTACCTATCTATGTCACGTGGTATGAGTTTTCCTGTGGTTTATTTTTTTACAAAAGCCTCAAATGAACATCTTTTTGGTCAACCCATAACTAATTAATGTAGACATGCATATGGGTTGACATGCACATTTATGCACAGAGTGTTCCAAACTTTAGTGCTATTGTCTGTGCAGTTTTTCCATCCTTTGTTTCTTTGGGGTGGAAAGTTGGGTAGAAAGTCGATAACTGATAAATTTACTAGCTTCAACATTGTTCATGGTTTATGCATGCATTTGTAAGCCTATTAACTATGGTTAGTTGCTCATGAGGGTATTATGGGAAGAAAGAGTAACCTAATTAGCTATTTTGATCTTCTCTTTAGCTAAATCAACATTGATTGTGAGGAGTTGCAAGTCTTCCGAGCCAACTCCTAATTAGCTGATCAAGCTTTTAGCTCTTGTTTTGGCTATACTTTTTTTGACTTAACTCAGTGTCTTAAATAAGCTTCTTTATCGCCAAGGGTTGGGATCTGTCATTCCTTTATTGACCAGACTTATGAAAGAAAGTTTTTTTAGCATCAGTTGCGTCGTAAATTGAATGAACGGAAAATCAGCATTCTAAAATGCTTTTATGTGTAGGATTCAATTCCCATTGACTTGATTGCTCTCTATCTTGTATATCTTTTCTTATTCCATGAGGGTTTTTTAAGTGCTCTCTTTACTTTAGAGTAACATAGAACTATTAATGGTTCCAGCATGAATTTGTCTACAAGTTCATCGCAGCGGACAAGTATCATAGCCCCTTTAGTCAGTAAGAATAACAAATTATACTTAAAAGAACTTTACCCTAAATGTGTCTAAATTTAAGTTGTATCATTGGCAGTAATGATACTGTTTATGAAATATGCATACAATAATGGATTTTGCTTTATGAGTTCACTATCCGATGTAGTTTCAAGTCCTCTTCCTTTTTATTACCAATAGTGTTTCCTCTATGGATCAGTCATGTGATAGTCTGTTGAGATTTGCATCTTCCTTGACAGCCCTGGGGCAAGTTTGCCTTTTTATGACAGTTTTTGAATCTGGCTTTTCAAGAATATAAAGCTGATTTAATTGGAAAGGGCATAAGTTTTTGAATCCTTTTCAAGATTGTTTGTGAGCATTTGACTGGTGTCTCAATGTATATTCCTACTTTTCCAGCTCTTAACCCAAATCAGTGAATGTGTTGTCCAGTTTTTTCGTTTACCTAAGATTAGATGTAAAACCCAATCTTGTTCTTTTTTATTTTTCTCGCAAAAAGTTCAAGCCTTTTTGTCCATCCCAGACCTGAAACTCCTCAACGCCTGATTAAGAGTTTCGATATTAAGGATCATATGACTATAGTGTTTCAGACAATAGAGAGATTATGGATGCTTTGAGTAGCTTTTCCAGTTCTTGCCGGTTAGTCTTTATTGAGTAATAGCTAGTTGCATGAAATGCAGGAATTTATCTTTTGACATGAAGATCTCTAAATGATAATCATTATTGTATTGTAAAAGTAAATTATCCGTGGCTAGTTATTTGTTCTTAGACAAGCAAACGATGCATGCTCTGAATGAATCACAATTGATGCTTGATCCATAGCATGAACTTGCTTGGAGATTGTAAATAATTGTATGCGGCATTTCAGGCACAAAATGGTGGAGGTATGCCTCAAACTTTCTACATCGACACAGACAACATGAGCTATGAGGTAATAGTCAAGAAACAATGAGAAGTAGTATTAAAAAAAAAACCTATTATTCTTTATGGATTATTTTTCCTCACAAGTTTTGGTATGGGGTACAGGGTTTGTTGGCCTTTCAAAATCGGGTTGGATATGTCAGCACTGGACTGAGCAAGGAGGTAATTTGTGCACGTTTGAAGAGCAGCAAGTATCAGCCTGTCGAAAAATCTGAAGATGACAATGATATGTGTATTATTTGTTTGGTAAAGGCTTAATTCATTTGTTTGTTTCCTGCTCAAATTCTATCCACGCAAGTTAAATGGCCTTACTCAAAATGCCTTTTCGATTTTGGTATTGCATTTGCAGGACGACTACTGTGATGGGCAGAGCATTGGTTTTTCTGACTGTGGACACAAGTTCCACTTTGATTGCTTCACCGAGTGGCTCATGCAGAAGAATTCTTGCCCCTTCTGCAGAAGGACTGCATTAACAATTTGAGTAAGAACGATTTGATCCAGCAAGTAATCCAGAACCAGAATTCCATTGCTAGAACCTATATATATCTTTCTTTCAAGAACTAGTTTTTTATTGCTAAAACTTGTATATATGTTTCTTTCAAGAACTAGAATTTTATTGCTAGAACCTTATAGTTCATGTGCAATGCTAGTGCTCCTGTCATGCACTCTACGTCGGAGTAAAAAAAGAATGGTTTTGTTGGATGGCCTGAAAGATGGAGATCTCTATAGCAGGCTGTTCGATAGAACGTAGAATAAAGTGCTTGGTACATACAAAACTCAGACCATATCAGCTTTTGGTGATATGTCTGGCAATTTGGACGCGTTATTAAGTGCATTTGCTGAAATAAAGTGAGCAGTTAATTTACCCATGTCCCTATGATAGTTTATTTTGCCTTCACTAATATTGTCTAAGCTCTCCATATTTCGAATGGAAGCAGCCAAGTGGATTATCCTCCCCTGAAAGTTATATTACCACCTGGAGGGAGGACGGGGTGGGTACCCAATTGCCACGGGGAGTGGAGAGAAGGCTTTGGATTGTGATAATCACAATTAGGGGTGTCAAATGGGCGGGTTGGGTTAAATTATAGCGAGTTAAAATGGGTTGAATAAATTAATGGGCGGGTTATTGATCCGCCCAAAGTTTACTTGGGTCAAGATGGGCGGGCCAAAATGGGTTAAGAAACGGATCAATGCCCAACCCGCCCAACTTAGCAAAATTTAGTGGTTTTACTCTTTTGTCCTCTAATGGAAGGTACTTAATTACATCCTCATCTTGGTTCTTGAATGTGTTAATCTTTTGCAACGCCATTAACCCCTTTATATTGTAAAGGTTTCTTTTTTTTTTCTTTAGGGTGTTGAAGCAAGATTGGGAGTGAGTGATTTTTTCTTTGTTTACTTTTGATGGTAACTAGAAGACCTTATGAACCAACACGACCAAAATTTGTTCATGTTAGATGGCCTACAAGTGCAATATTTGTGCAATACAAGTGCTTGTTGTGTGCTCAAGTGGTGCTAATTCAATACCTTTTGTTCATGTTGGACGGCATTGGCCTGAAAGATGTTTTCCATAACAGTCCCTTCAATCTAACGTAGAATAAAATGCTGTTTTTGGAGATATGTCTCGCAATTTGACAGCGCAACACATTTTGCTGAAATAAAATCAACACTTGGACGACCTATATATATTACCAATATTCTCATGATAGTTTATTTTGGCCTTATTAAGTTGTCTTAAGTTCTCCATTTCATTTGGCTTCGTTACAGTATGATGGGAAATTGAGTACTAATAGACATGTGAATGTATCTGAACTATATCTCAAGAAAAACCAAAGAAATATAGAGAGATGGGAATGCATAAACGGTATTTTTCCGCACCGCGAAATATGATTTAGAGACGGGAAAATATTTGTAGAGATGAAATAGCTTTCATTTGTGACAACAGCATATATAGTTTTACTTTCTAGAACAAATATCTACTCTTACCGTACATTTTTAAGACCTTGTTTGACTAAGCTTAAAAATGTGCTTAATTTGAAGTGTATTTGTCAAACCTGCTTTTCCAAAAAGTTCTTTGAAGGTATAACTGTTTGTATTTGACCAAAAAAACAGTTCGTATATTTTGCTATGCTAGCATTTAATATACACTTTGTGTTTGGCTAATCTTCCCCCTAAAAAATTCATCAATACTCCTATTGAGTGAAGCTTACCCGTGAAATGGAGAGTGGAATCCGTTACAAGTTGAGGAGGATATAGTCCCTCCGTCCCATTTTAGTTATCACTTTAGAAAAAATCATCGTTTCAAATTAGTTGTCTCTTTAGGATTTCAAGACTAGTTTTACCATTTCTTTTCAACTATACCCTTAATTTTTTATGGTATTCTTAAAAAGACTTTAATAGTCATATATATTAAATAGGAGTAACATAGTAAAATATATACTCAAATGGGAGCCCTCAGAAATAGGCATTATGCAGCGCGAATCCAGATTAGTCGAGATTCTAATGAGCGTACGGAACACCACATAGAAAATCAGAAAAAAAATCCACTTTGATAGAAGGTGTTATCTTTAGTACGACTATTGTTTTACACGATTTCGGAGAAAACGGGAATACTAGACGATTGCCATTGTCGTCTAATATTTAAAATTTTAAATTCCTATCGCCATAGTCCACAATATTTGATCCTGCGAGTGTAACTTGATTATGGGTTGAAATCATGAGCTTAATCCTCATGCATGTCTACTTACACTGCTTCTTAAGCATGCGTCTTGTCAAGTCCTTTTTCATGTTTTGTCATTGTGGCAATTAGATTTGGTCTTATTAACGACATGTCTAATCCTTAAATAATTCATATCACATTCACTCGATAACTTCTTTAGCTCATTTACCCTCTCCTTTTGTTTTGAGGTGTCAAATCAATAACTATTAAGCAAAATTTGTCGGCAAATCAGAATAATTTCACATAGTTTAAAGGATATTTTGACCCTTTTCGCTTATATAAAAGGGCAGTCATGTATTTAAAAACTTACATTGTTATTAAATACAATTTGACATATTTTGTAACGGCAAAGGTACACTTGATACCAATTGTTATGAGATGGCAAACGTGATCTATTTCGCGAAGTTAATTTAATTAATGGCAATTATACCTTTTTCCTTAATTCTCATTATGAATCATTGTTGGATGAACTACTAATTAGTCTTTATGAGTTCTTTGTGTCTTAACAAGTTAATAAATGTTTAAAATTCGCCCTCTTAGCTACAGTAACAACAATAAAATACCTATGGTGTTATCTTAGAAGTGGAGTATATGAAGAATGAGGTTTAAACAGATCTTATTCTTACATTGTGTGAGCTAGAGAAATTGTTTCCGAATGACAAATCTGTTTCAAATACTTTTTACAAGTCTAAGATGAAGTCAAATGTTCTCTAATCTCTACCTTGTTTTGGCTTTTTTTGTTGCTTGATCTTTTAATTTCTTCTGGCATATATGTTTCATGTGTTTGCTTTACTAACTTTTCTAGCTTTACGGTGGGCATGGAGATTTGATAAATGTGTTATTTTGGCAATCGATTAGATAATTGGAATTTTCTGCACATAATTCTTCCTGTAGGACACCGCCCAGTATGACTGGACCTAAAGATTTTGTAATGGGTTTTTTTACATAAATATACAAATTTATACTTCTAATTACAAAAAAATAACAACATTACCCAAATTACAATATATAACAATATTTTTCCTAACACATTTCACAAACATCAAAGACAAAGTGGACAATCACAAAAATATGTATCTACTAACTGAAATCCATCCACCCCCAATTTCTGAAATCTCCTCCACCACTCCCACCCTTCCCGTCATCTGCACCTTATCGGAAAGTCAAAAGGAACTGCATATCAGGAACTGCTTCGATTTCTCGTAACGTGTAGAGGTAATCGTGGATTTCTTTGAGTTCTACGGTGACGGAATCAGATCTCCGGCGAGTTTTGTAGACACCAGAATATGCTCATGACCCGATTCGGTTGAAGATTTCGTATTTTGTTGTGAGATTTGTTGATGCCAATGATAAACGAAATTTAGAGTTTGAAGAATGACATCATAAAGTGCCATTCTTAAGTGAATGTTGAATTAACAGAATATTGGGTTCATGTTCCTCATATTCCATAGGCAGAAGAAGTGGCAAGGATAATGGGAACCAGAAAGTTTGATCTTTTGTCTGAAAGAAGGAGATGTTGATTGTTGTCATGTGAGTAGGAGCCCATACACATGCCTCGAAATGGGTTACACATAAATCAGGAAAATAAAATAAAAAAATAATAATAGTAATAGTAATAACTACTTGACTGTCTTGGAATTTGAAATTTTTAGTATGAAAATTTTGAAATTGTATTCTAGTTGTATTAAAAAGTTGTATAGAAACAGTTAGTTTCTGTGTTGAAACAGTGCAGAAACTCAAAAATAGTTAGATAAGGTGAAAAAATAGTGTAGATACAGTGAGATACGAAGTGATTGTTTTTTTGGAGTAAGTTGAGATACAACGAAATACGAGGTGGTTGTTAGTTGAGATACAGCGAGATACGAGATGGTTAGTAGTTGAGATACAGTGAGATACACCGAGATACGATGTGGTTGGTAGTTGAGCTACAATGAGATACGATGTGGTTGGTAGGCGAGATACGGTTAGATACGAGGCGGTTGGTAGTTGAGATACAATGTGGTTGGTAGGCGAGATACGGTTAGATACAAGGTGGTTGGTAGTAGAGATATGGTGAGATACAATGAGATACGATGTGGTAGGTAGGCAAGATACGGTTAGATACGATGTGGTTGGTAGTTGATCTCAATGAGATACGATGTGGTTGGTAGGCGAGATACGGTTAGATACGAGGTGGTTGGTAGCTGAGATACGGTGAGATACAATGAGATACGATGTGGTAGGTAGGCAAGATACGGTTAGATACGATGTGGTTGGTAGTTGATCTCAATGAGATACGATGTGGTTGGTAGGCGAGATACGGTTAGATACGAGGTGGTTGGTAGTTGAGATACAATGAGATACGATGTTGTTGGTAGGCGAGATACGGTTAGATACGAGGTGGTTGGTGTTGACACCCAATTTTGTCCCGAAAATTATAATCATTTTAAAAATAAGGTCAAATTTTGAAATCTAAAGTAATGAATTGATTTTGGAAAAAGGCCAAAAGTCCACTTCATAACCTAATTTCTATCCTACCCTTTACAATTTCTAAATAACTTGATTTACTTAAAATAGGCTAATTGCGCAAGACTAACCCTGCATCTAGCTTACCCCACGCAAAATACATATATACACACAACACCTCAACCCCATATCAGATAACCCAGGACCCGTTTCCCCTTCTAAACCCGTGGAGGCCTGGGCAAAAAACCGGGAATTTCCAGTTCAAATGGGATCAATCTCTGGTCCCCCATCTCCACATCATCCGAATTCGTACACACCCTTATAGCCTTATCCTATTATACCCGTTAGGGTCATTTTGGTCCAGGGAGAAAAAGAAATTGGAACCCTAATGGTTTCCATATAAGAGGCTGTTAAGGAGCCGTTAAGGGGAGGAAGAGGAGCAGCGGCAGTAAGGGGAGATAAGAGAAGAGAGAAATGAAGATAAAGGGCATGACATATTGATAAGCTTTTCTTAGTTTGAGATTCACATAGCATTATTGGTTCTTTTTGCTATCGCTTCTTTAATTTGCATCGTCGCTTGGTCGAGTCGTCGTCTTTGGTTCGAGCACGTGTATTCAGATCCTCGCCCCGGCTCGCTGCATCGAAACAGGTAAAAACCCTCAACTTTTATCTGCTTTCCTGTTCTGAAATTTGTTTAGCTATCTATGTTTCCTTTTTCTTTTCTTTTCCATATTTGTTTAGTCATGTCTGAATCTGGAAATGCATTCTTGTTGCTCTTTTAGCATCTGTAAGACCGAACATGATATTATGAGAGACCTTGGTTGATTTGTCTGCTAACATACTAGTATCATAGTTACAAGCTCGAGTATATTTTATTGTTAAAGTTGTCAACATTTTTCTATTTCTGCCGCGTTTGATTCAAGTTGTAATCATGTTTTACTATAAAATTTTCAGTCTTCTGTTATTATAGTTTGATAAGGCCATTCCCTTGAATCCTAATGTCTTTTTCTAGTTAAAGTTATGATTTTTTTTTATGTAGTTGCTAGCCATAGGCTCCTGGAAGTGTTTGTTCTGTTCTGTTTTCTTTTTGTTTCTGTCTGGCTGAGTATGAATGCATGAGGGGTGGATGTTTGGAGGCTTGGGATTGATGGTGTAGTAGGTAGTATGCAGGGGTCGTTTTGGCTCAGTTTTGCTAGGGGGCTTATCTCTGGTTGTGAGGGTAATTGGTGGGAGTTCAGGCTGGATTGTAAGTGTTCAGGGTTCAGGAGGTGTGTGCTTGTGTGTGCAATTGATATGATGATTTTCTATGGGTGTATTAGTGAGATGAGGGAGTTCAGATGGTGGTTGCTCAGTTAGAGAAGCTGCAGTGAAGGTATGGAGGTTTGTAGGTGATTGTTCGGGTTGTCTAGATGGTTGTAGTTTGTTCAGGTAAGTTATAGAGATTTGTAGGTTGGTATGTATGTTTGAGGGAATTTATAGAGGAGTGTTTCATGTCTTAATGTTCCTGAGTTGCTTCAGCTTTGTCTAGAAGGGTCGTTTGTGAAGGTCTGAAGCCTGCGGCAATAAGCAGACCTGGAGGGGGTCCAAGTAGTTCCTGGTGGTTTGCAGATAGATTAGGAAAGATCTGGTGTTGCAGAGTCAAGAGGAGTGTGTGTGTAGGTGTTAAGAGAGGTTCAGGGCAATGAGGGAGTTCAGGTAATATAATGTGGATGTTTGCAGGTTCAGGAGAGTTGTTTGAGAAGCTTATGGCGGGTGTCTAAGGTAGCAGATGTTTAAGGGTGTCTGTCCTGATATTGCCATTGTTACTGGGAAATGGTCTGTGTGAACATATTTTTTAGAAATAATGAAGAGGTGAAATTATTTCTTTTGAAGTTCATGTAATGGCTATACATCTAACGCAGAATAGATTCATTTTTTTTGTCTGGGATTATAGCCTTTCTTTGTTAGCTTAAGTCGAAGTTTGTTAATTTTATTTAGATCCAAGACATATTTTTTTTTTGTTTTGTGCGTTTGCTTTATGAAATCTGTTAAACTGTCATATGTTCTATAGTCTAGCCTATTTATCCTATTGGTATTTAGGAGTTATGATGTTTCTCATAACTAAGTTGTAACCTTTGATTGAAGTGCCGCTAGTTTCAAAAAGTCATAAGTTGTTAATAATTTTGTTTAGTTGCTTGATGTCTCATTTATAAGAAAAATGGCTAATTCAACTTTGTTTTAGAAAATAGGGAAGGAAGCTTATGGCTTTGGTTCTTTGACAATGAAATGATCTGAAGGAATGAAATTTAATTTATGTCTCTTCATCTTAAGAAGACTTCATGTTAGCATTATTATATTTTCCACCGTGCATGAGGAATATTTCAGCTAAGCTTCTTGAAGTGTCTTCTTTTGTTAAAAAATAAAAATGAAATTCCAAAATACTTCTATGCTTAATGCTCTTTCTCGGGAGGTTATTTTAATTGGTTAGTTGATTAGTTTTCCCTAGTTCATCCCATGGCTGCTTTTGTCACTTGATTGGTTAGTTGATTAGTTTTCCCTAGTTCATCCCATGGCTGCTTTTGTCACTTGATTGGTTAGTTATGTTTCTTTTCTTATTTTGCATACTAATCTTTATTTTGTCTCTTTCTTTTCTTGGTATGAACACTCACTTTGGACGAGTTCGGCTAAAACTCTAAATTGGGTTGGCTTATGTCGCGTTGCATTGGAGTCGCATTGGGGTCAAGCTCGGGGTTCAAGTTTCAAGACTTTAGAAATCCAAGGCTCCTTTCGCGAGTTTGCTTTCCGGGTTCTACCTTTAACTTTGCCTTCCTTTTCTTTAGGATATTTATGTAAATAAATTTGTAAAATACTTTATTTATTAATATATATTTGATTTGTCTGAACAATTGTTTTACTTTTATGTTCAATATCTTTATTTTGGAGTCGTTATTTAATTTATTGCAAATCAGGCCATTTAAGTAAATGCGTGCAAATTTTCACAAATTTTCAAAAAACCACGAATAATAATGACTATAAGAAATGACTTCTATCTTATTGATACGAAGTAGTTTCTTTAAAAAGTCAAAAGTTATAAAGAAGTTTTAATTAACTTCTAAATGGCCCGAAATAACTTTGCAAAAAGCGACTTGAAATCTAAGTTCCATCTTATGATGAGACACTCGGGTTTTATAGTTGAAATTGAGCCAGTGCTATTTATGTGCTATTACATACGAGTTGGCAAAGAAATTAGGACGATCAAATCGCTCCTTTTTCAAAAGAAAATGCGCTTTTATTTTACTTTATTTTATTTTGAAAAAATATAGTTAAAGCTTTCAAATAAATTGCAAATCTTTTGAAAACTTACTAAATTTAATTAGTTGAATTAATTAATAGTTCAATTAATTATTTTTAGAAAAAGCGCATAAATAGCACTTGCAAATATTTTGGAAACCTGTCGGATTAACCGTTTTTAACGGAATTTCGAAAGTGCCTTAAAAACCTTCTTTCGAAATTAACAAAACCTCTTACCTTTAGAATCTCTGAAAGAAAGACCGTCTTTTTTATAAAACGGAGTTTTGCACGAATTTGTTAATTTGGTTCCCTGTTTTCCTTAAATTGGGTGGCGACTCCAAAAACTCCAAAAGAGTTAGTCCATCCTGTCGATATTCCTGAATTTAGCCTCTCGGGGTTAATATTTTTTGGGGGTTCAACAGCATGGCGACTCCGCTGGGGAACAATAAAGGTTTTGACCATAAAGGTTTCCAATTATTTGCAACTAGCATGCCTAATTTATTTGCTTTATTATATCTGTTTGTTTGGTTTGCCTTAGATTGTATGAATCATTTCTTTATTTGTGCATAGTCCGCATTCCGTTCATATTTCCTCCCTCATGGAGCCTGTCAATTCTCTTTCACCTCCTCGATTTCATCACGGGGTACCCGCTTGACGGGTAGCTATGCAGGAAGGGCATTGCCCTTACCTCACTCTTTGAAACTTCTTTCGTGTCACCAAAGTTAGTTGGGATATGGTTTGCCTGGTTTTGTCATGGCCGGTTTTACTGGTTTATGGGGCCAGGTTTATCCCGCATAGGTCTGAATCAGCCTCAACCGTTAGCCCACTCTTAGAAGGAGATTAGGTCATGCATGCATATACACCCTAGTTTGGACCCGGTACTTGATACCGTTTCCAGGAATTAAGAAACCGCCCTTTTGTCAACGGGTTCTTAAAACCCAACGACAATGCATATTATGTGCTGTGTGATAACGAAACCTCAGTCCTAGCCATGTTTTGAGCAAAATCAGATTTAGAATTTTGTCTCTCATTTTGTCTTTTAGGTTAGAAAGTGGAAGAATTTAGCAGAATCTGTGTGGTCATAGCAGTCCACGGAGAATTCGACATTATAATGCAGAATTTTGTGAAGAAGACAGAAGTGTAGTCCGGGGAAAGTTAGGCAGATTTGGTTGGTTTGTGTTTTGGAGATGGCCTGGTGTAGTGAGATCTAAGAGGCGAAGCCCCTGGTGTCTTTGAAAGGATCAGTGGGGTCCCTCTCATGAATGGCTTTGCGTGTGTGCAGGCCTATGTTGACTGTCCAGCTGCATTCATGATAATTGAAGTATGCTTGTCGCATACTAGGAGAGTGAAGCCCCTATGTCTATAAACGACTAATGGGGCCCCTCCTTGAAGACCAGTGCGGTCTTGGCTACCTAGGAAGCTGAGAGGCTTGTCCAAAACCAAGGACCAGTGAGGTTTTATTTTTAAAAGGTCAATTGGAACCTTTTATGATTTGCAGTCTGGTATTGTGAAGGCAGTTGGAAATTTCACCCCTGGATGTTGTAAATAATTGGGAGTTGTGTTTGGAGGAGTGTGGATGTTTACAAAAGGTGTATGGGGGTTGTTTCAGGTTTTAGGCATTTGGGTCTAGAATTTTGTGCAAATGTTGTGAGGAGCATGAGCTATGTTGGAATTTCAAGTTGATATCAACTTTTGAAAGATAGTTGGGATAACAAATTGCAGTGTCAAGGCGGAGAAATAATTGTTATCAATTATTGTTATTGTTGCTTACTCTAAATCTGAATTGCTCAAAACTGGCATGAACTATTTTTCGTTACCACTTGTTTGCGCGATTAGGCTTACCTCTAGCACAAAGAGGCACCTTACAGGGTAGGACGCGCCCGCATTTTCATTTACGCTCAACTAGTTGTGATTGCCACATGTCAAGCTTGCTTAAAATGCAAAGCGCTACGTGACGCGCGCTACGTGATTGTATGCAATGTTGTTAATGACACGCAAACTAACATAGTTTACCTTTTGAATTTTCTTTTGTTTGATTATTCCCCAAACAGAGAGAGTTTGATTCGTGTTAATTCCTGAGTTGGTTAAGTGTCTAATCTAAAGTGAAGTAAGCAATGACTGATAATCAGACTGGTATCCCTGCATCTTCTAATGAGCAAGCAGTTGTTCTTCCTGATGAACAAATTGCTAGAATGGCTAAGCAGATTGAGTGTATGCAAGCTGAACTAGACAGAATGAAAGGGTCGAGCCACCAAAACGCGCCAGCCGTGCTATCAACTCTGAACCCCAATGTTAAAACTGCCAATCCGAACACGCCTTTAAATTCCAGTGTCATTCATATGCTTGCACCAGTTAACAACATTCCGAATGCATTCATTAACCAGAACAACTTGCCTCACTATCAATATTTACCTGCCAAAGATACTCCTCGTCCTCCACAATCCAAAGAACCCATTGAAGTGCCCATAACTGTAGAAAAGCAGGGAAAGACAGTTGAGCAAAAGGAGATAATCCAAACGATGAAAATCATGCAGCAATCCATCAAGGATTTGCTAGTGTCTAGAGGACGTCAAAGCATCTCCTACCGCAATCTTTATCTATACCCTGACGTTTCTCTTCCTCCCGGGTTTAAGGTGCCAAAATTTGATATGTATGATGGTCATAGTGACCCATTTGTTCATTTGACCAAATATCTCAACCGAATGAGGGTTGCGGGAGGTAAAGATGAACTTCTGATGGCCTTCTTCAGTCATAGTCTGGAAGGTATTGCTGCTGAATGGTTTGCAAGACAGGATATAAGCAAGTGGCGTGAGTTTGATGACATAGCCAGTGATTTTACAAAGCAGTTTGAGTACAATGTCGAGATGGCTCCCGACCTTATAACCTTGTCCAATCTGAAGAAGAAACCAACAGAAACCTTTAGGGAATACGCACTGAGATGGCGTGAGCAGGCTGCAAGGGTGCGACCACCAATGACTGAGGAAGACATGGTAAAATACTTCATCCGAACCCAAGATGATTCTTATTACATGCACTTGCTCCCTATGATGGGTAAACCATATTCTGAACTTCTTGTGATGGGAGAGATGGTTGAAGAAGGGATTAAGACAGGGCGAATTGTAAGTTTTGCCGCAATGAAGGCAACTACGCAAGCCATCCAGACTGGTATGGGCAATTTTGAGAAGAGAAAGAGGGAAGATGAATTTGGAATTGATATGGCTGATATCGACCAAAGGCCAAACAAGAAGCCAACCTTCAGAAACTCATCAAACCAATCTATTTACAGAAGCACACTATATCCAACTTATCCAAGTCAGCATCAAATTCCACCCGCTCCATGTCCAGTCTATAATGCCCAACCCAATTACCATCAATCTGCAGCAACCGCTTATCACCCTTATTCACAACCGCAAGCATACAATTACCCTCAACAACATCTGCCACCTGTGGCTCGCCAGTCTAAACCATCAGGATCGCATCCCAAATATGAGAAGAAGCAGCGTCGAAAATTCACATCTTTAGGTGAGCCACAAGCTCAATTGTATGAAAGATTAAAAGATGTGGGAATGCTAGAACCACTATCAGGAAATGGTACATTTGACCCTCCCCCACAATGGGTTGATGGAACCAAATATTGTGCTTACCATGCAGAATTTTTCAAGCACGACACTAACGAATGTGTTGCTCTTAAACACAAGATCCAAGATTTAATCGAAGATGGATCAATCCAGATGGGAGAATACCAAAATTTATCAATCCAAGTACAATCAAGATAGCTCACAAGCGGCGCAAGCAAGTGTTATCTCATTTCATGTAATTTTAATTGTAATGCGAACTACGCGTAACCTGATTCCCAGGGCTGGGATACGTAAGCAACTCAGATAGAGCTCGGTTACACTAGCGTAGGATTTCCCTATTTCCTCTTTTATGTAATTTTGAACTACTTCTGACCTGATTCCTGGAATGGCAACAGGATAAGTAGGCAATCCCCGTCGGATTCGGTCAAAATATTGTAACCCTTTAGGCTTGTTTATCTTTTATGATGTAATGCCGAACTATGCATCTAGGCAGATGTGTGGATTTTCCAATTCAGATACGGCTTCGCACTTAGATTGTCATATTCCCCAAAAGCTTTATGTAAGCAGAACTACGCACGGTCTGATTCCCGTAGAGGGATACGTAGGCGCTCTTAACGGGCTCGACTCTATAATATTAAAATTTCCAGTCTCCCCTAAGGCAAGCAACTGGGGCAATTTTGCAAGATAATTTGAAGGTTTGAAAGATAGCAACTGGGGCAAATTTTGCAAAATAAGTTGAAGATTCAGGAGATCATAACTGGGGCAAATTTTGCAAGGCAAGTTGAAGATTTGAAAGATCATAACTGGGGCAGATTTTGCAAAAGCCGTATTGCTTGACAAAGAGTTTGTAGGTCAAGTCTCAAAAGACGGATCGCAAATCTAGACAAAGGGAGAAGAAGGAAGCGGATGAAGAATGAAGGCTCGAGTCAGCATGACTCAAACTCTCCCCCCCTCCCTAAAAAAAAACTAACAATTTTCCTTTGAGAGCAGGGACATTAAGATCTGCAAAGGAAGATAAACATCTTAGCAAGTCAATCTCTAAGATTCTCATCGCTTGGATTACAACAATATTTGGATAAAGCTCGTGCTTCATGACTCGACGCTTTTCCACTTTGCCGAAAGGCGGCATTTCTATTTCCCATAACTCTTGCAATTTGTTAAGCATATCTGTTCATTTCTCTTTCACTTCATGAGAACGCTTACTAAAGTTCTATTTTTTGATTTTCAGATATTGCCAATCCTAAGGGGTTCACTTTGTTTTATAATCAAGACTATTCCTCCGTGGAAGAGTTCAGAGAGTATAACGTATTCACATGTTCACGCTTTCGAGAAGCGTCTTTATATTTCAGGCTTTCGAAAAGCGTCTTTATGTTCACGCTTTTGGTAAGCGTATTTATATCACCTCGAAGGTGTTAGTTATTTGAATGCCTCGAAGGCAAAATTTTATTGCCCCGGAGGCGTATTTGTGTCACCTCGAAGGTGTTAGTTATTTTAATGCCTCTAAGGCGTAATTTTGTTGCCCCGGAGGCGTATTTATATCACCTCGAAGGTGTTAGTTATTTGAATGCCTCTAAGGCGTAATTTTGTTGCCCCGGAGGCGTATTTATGTCACCTCTAAGGTGTTATTTATTTGAATGCCTCGAAGGCGTAATCTTGTTGCCCCGGAGGCGTATTTATGTCACCTCGAAGGTGTTAGTTATTTGAATGCCTCGAAGGCGTAATCTTGTTGCCCCGGAGGCGTATTTATGTCACCTCGAAGGTGTTAGTTATCTGAATGCCTCTAAGGCGAAATTTTATTGCCCCGGAGGCGTATTTATGTCACCTCGAAGGTGTTATTTATTTGAATGCCTCTAAGGCTAAATTTTGTTGCCCCGGAGGCGTATTTATGTCACCTCGAAGGTGTTAGTTATCTGAATGCCTCTAAGGCAAAATTTTGTTGCCCCGGAGGCGTATTTATGTCACCTCGAAGGTGTTAGTTATTTGGATGCCTCGAAGGCGTAATTTTGTTGCCCCGGAGGCGTATTTATGTCACCTCAAAGGTGTTAATTATTTGAATGCCTTTAAGGCGTAATTTTGTTGTCCCGGAGACGTATTTATGTCACCTCGAAGGTGTTAGTTATTGAATGCCTCCAAAGGCGTAATTTTATTGCCTCAAAGGCGTATTTCTGTCACCTCGAAGGTGTTGATTATTTAAATTCCTCTAAGGAGTAATCTTTTATAGTCTCGATAGACGTTTAATATTAGCACACTTTTCTTGAGCACATTTTGTAGCCTCCTGAGGCGTTTATACATTTTCTATACATATTTTTATACCCTTACATTGCTAATAAGTTTGTTAAGACATGCAGAATAATGTGGATACTTCGGACGTATTCTTACTTTTGGTTGGAGTACAATCCAAGATTGCATTCAAATTGACTCCTTATGATTATGCTTTATCATGGATTATTGCCGAAAAAACGGCATTTTTTACCCTTATGATTATATTTATAGTTCACTTTATGCTCCTATTAATTGAAGCTTTTTATTGCTTTATTTTCAGTCTACCAACGGCTCCGAAGTCATCTTGCCTCACAAAGCCAGATTTCTCAATTAGTCGATTGGAGACAAGCTTATCATTGATATTGCAACCAATATCTACAAGTTTTATTGTCGTTATTTATTTATTACTCTATTTACCAAGTCTTGTTTGCAGTTGCTCGCTTACCATTTGTCAAGTTTATTACAGGATTTTAGCAGCACCGCAGCAGCATTTGGAGCATAGCGTGGAACTCTTTCTTAGCAGTGAACTGGGGCAATCGTTGATATGAGCTAGACTCGTCAACGAGGATCTGAAGAATCGCACTCGAACAAGCAAGTCTATCCTAATCTTTCATTTCGGATTAGGGTGTCAGTTTGGCTTCTTTCCTATTCGTGTTTCTTTTCTGTCAATCGTGCGAGCCTTCGTTTCTAAGTGTCGTCGAACTACATATGGCCTGATTCTCTTTCAGCCCGAGATATGTAGGCAACTCAGAAATCGGAGTTCGGCCATGTCCATAAGCATCGCATTTTTGGTCCGTGGAATCAAAAGTCTTGGTTTTATCAGGACAAAATTGGTTTCTCGTCAACTTCTTTACCCTAAAAACTCTTTCATCCTTTTCGGGTAAAGAGGGGCAGCTGTTGACACCCAATTTTGTCCCGAAAATTATAATCATTTTAAAAATAAGGTCAAATTTTGAAATCTAAAGTAATGAATTGATTTTGGAAAAAGGCCAAAAGTCCACTTCATAACCTAATTTCTATCCTACCCTTTACAATTTCTAAATAACTTGATTTACTTAAAATAGGCTAATTGCGCAAGACTAACCCTGCATCTAGCTTACCCCACGCAAAATACATATATACACACAACACCTCAACCCCATATCAGATAACCCAGGACCCGTTTCCCCTTCTAAACCCGTGGAGGCCTGGGCAAAAAACCGGGAATTCCCAGTTCAAATGGGATCAATCTCTGGTCCCCCATCTCCACATCATCCGAATTCGTACACACCCTTATAGCCTTATCCTATTATACCCGTTAGGGTCATTTTGGTCCAGGGAGAAAAAGAAATTGGAACCCTAATGGTTTCCATATAAGAGGCTGTTAAGGAGCCGTTAAGGGGAGGAAGAGGAGCAGCGGCAGTAAGGGGAGATAAGAGAAGAGAGAAATGAAGATAAAGGTCATGACATATTGATAAGCTTTTCTTAGTTTGAGATTCACATAGCATTATTGGTTCTTTTTTCTATCGCTTCTTTAATTTGCATCGTCGCTTGGTCGAGTCGTCGTCTTTGGTTCGAGCACGTGTATTCAGATCCTCGCCCCGGCTCGCTGCATCGAAACAGGTAAAAACCCTCAACTTTTATCTGCTTTCCTGTTCTGAAATTTGTTTAGCTATCTATGTTTCCTTTTTCTTTTCTTTTTCATATTTGTTTAGTCATGTCTGAATCTGGAAATGCATTCTTGTTGCTCTTTTAGCATCTGTAAGACTGAACATGATATTATGAGAGACCTTGGTTGATTTTTCTGCTAACATACTAGTATCATAGTTACAAGCTCGAGTATATTTTATTGTTAAAGTTGTCAACATTTTTCTGTTTCTGCCGCGTTTGATTCAAGTTGTAATCATATTTTACTATAAAATTTTCAGCCTTCTGTTATTATAGTTTGATAAGGCCATTCCCTTGAATCCTAATGTCTTTTTCTAGTTAAAGTTATGATTTTTTTTTATGTAGTTGCTAGCCATAGGCTCCTGGAAGTGTTTGTTCGGTTCTGTTTTCTTTTTGTTTCTGTCTGGCTGAGTATGAATGCATGAGGGGTGGATGTTTGGAGGCTTGGGATTGATGGTGTAGTAGGTAGTATGCAGGGGTCGTTTTGGCTCAGTTTTGCTAGGGGGCTTATCTCTGGTTGTGAGGGTAATTGGTGGGAGTTCAGGCTGGATTGTAAGTGTTCAGGGTTCAGGAGGTGTGTGCTTGTGTGTGCAATTGATATGATGATTTTCTATGGGTGTATTGGTGAGATGAGGGAGTTCAGATGGTGGTTGCTCAGTTAGAGAAGCTGCAGTGAAGGTATGGAGGTTTGTAGGTGATTGTTCGGGTTGTCTAGATGGTTGTAGTTTGTTCAGGTAAGTTATAGAGATTTGTAGGTTGGTATGTATGTTTGAGGGAATTTATAGAGGAGTGTTTCATGTCTTAATGTTCCTGAGTTGCTTCAGCTTTGTCTAGAAGGGTCGTTTGTGAAGGTCTGAAGCCTGCGGCAATAAGCAGACCTGGAGGGGGTCCAAGTAGTTCCTGGTGGTTTGCAGATAGATTAGGAAAGATCTGGTGTTGCAGAGTCAAGAGGAGTGTGTGTGTAGGTGTTAAGAGAGGTTCAGGGCAATGAGGGAGTTCAGGTAATATAATGTGGATGTTTGCAGGTTCAGGAGAGTTGTTTGAGAAGCTTATGGCGGGTGTCTAAGGTAGCAGATGTTTAAGGGTGTCTGTCCTGATATTGCCATTGTTACTGGGAAATGGTCTGTGTGAACATATTTTTTTAGAAATAATGAAGAGGTGAAATTATTTCTTTTGAAGTTCATGTAATGGCTATACATCTAACGCAGAATAGATTCATTTTTTTTGTCTGGGATTATAGCCTTTCTTTGTTAGCTTAAGTCGAAGTTTGTTAATTTTATTTAGATCCAAGACATATTTTTTTTTTGTTTTGTGCGTTTGCTTTATGAAATCTGTTAAACTGTCATATGTTCTATAGTCTAGCCTATTTATCCTATTGGTATTTAGGAGTTATGATGTTTCTCATAACTAAGTTGTAACCTTTGATTGAAGTGCCGCTAGTTTCAAAAAGTCATAAGTTGTTAATAATTTTGTTTAGTTGCTTGATGTCTCATTTATAAGAAAAATGGCTAATTCAACTTTGTTTTAGAAAATAGGGAAGGAAGCTTATGGCTTTGGTTCTTTGACAATGAAATGATCTGAAGGAATGAAATTTAATTTATGTCTCTTCATCTTAAGAAGACTTCATGTTAGCATTATTATATTTTCCACCGTGCATGAGGAATATTTCAGCTAAGCTTCTTGAAGTGTCTTCTTTTGTTAAAAAATAAAAATGAAATTCCAAAATACTTCTATGCTTAATGCTCTTTCTCGGGAGGTTATTTTAATTGGTTAGTTGATTAGTTTTCCCTAGTTCATCCCATGGCTGCTTTTGTCACTTGATTGGTTAGTTGATTAGTTTTCCCTAGTTCATCCCATGGCTGCTTTTGTCACTTGATTGGTTAGTTATGTTTCTTTTCTTATTTTGCATACTAATCTTTATTTTGTCTCTTTCTTTTCTTGGTATGAACACTCACTTTGGACGAGTTCGGCTAAAACTCTAAATTGGGTTGGCTTATGTCGCGTTGCATTGGAGTCGCATTGGGGTCAAGCTCGGGGTTCAAGTTTCAAGACTTTAGAAATCCAAGGCTCCTTTCGCGAGTTTGCTTTCCGGGTTCTACCTTTAACTTTGCCTTCCTTTTCTTTAGGATATTTATGTAAATAAATTTGTAAAATACTTTATTTATTAATATATATTTGATTTGTCTGAACAATTGTTTTACTTTTATGTTCAATATCTTTATTTTGGAGTCGTTATTTAATTTATTGCAAATCAGGCCATTTAAGTAAATGCGTGCAAATTTTCACAAATTTTCAAAAAAACCACGAATAATAATGACTATAAGAAATGACTTCTATCTTATTGATACGAAGTAGTTTCTTTAAAAAGTCAAAAGTTATAAAGAAGTTTTAATTAACTTCTAAATGGCCCGAAATAACTTTGCAAAAAGCGACTTGAAATCTAAGTTCCATCTTATGATGAGACACTCGGGTTTTAAAGTTGAAATTGAGCCAGTGCTATTTATGTGCTATTACATACGAGTTGGCAAAGAAATTAGGACGATCAAATCGCTCCTTTTTCAAAAGAAAATGCGCTTTTATTTTACTTTATTTTATTTTGAAAAAATATAGTTAAAGCTTTCAAATAAATTGCAAATCTTTTGAAAACTTACTAAATTTAATTAGTTGAATTAATTAATAGTTTAATTAATTATTTTTGGAAAAAGCGCATAAATAGCACTTGCAAATATTTTGGAAACCTGTCGGATTAACCGTTTTTAATGGAATTTCGAAAGTGCCTTAAAAACCTTCTTTCGAAATTAACAAAACCTCTTACCTTTAGAATCTCTGAAAGAAAGACCGTCTTTTTTATAAAAACGGAGTTTTGCACGCATTTGTTAATTTGGTTCCCTGTTTTCCTTAAATTGGGTGGCGACTCCAAAAACTCCAAAAGAGTTAGTCCATCCTGTCGATATTCCTGAATTTAGCCTCTCGGGGTTAATATTTTTTGGGGGTTCAACAGTTGGTAGTTGAGATACGGTGAGATACGATGTGGTATGTAGGCGAGATACGGTTAGATACGAGGTGGTTTATAGTTTAGATACGGTGAGATACAATGAGATACGATGTGGTAGGTAGGCGAGATACGGTTAGATACGAGGTGGTTGGTAGTTGAGATAAGGTGAGATATAACGAGATACGATGTGGTTGGTAGTTGAGATACTGTTAGATACGAGGTGGTTGGTAGACGAGATACGGTGAAATTGGGGAAAATGGGATAAGGAAAAGTGAAATAGGGGGAAATGGGAGGAGTAAAAGTGAAATAGGTGGAAATGGGAGGAGGAAAAGGGAAATTGAGGGAAATAGGGGGAAGAATGTAAGGATTGGTGCTATGGAAAAATAGTGCTATGTTTTTGCTAGTTTTATAATTAACTCTTCATTTCTTCTATAGTGGGTAATTTTGCTAAAATGTTGCTATGTTTGGTAATTAAGTTTTAAAAATTGTACTTTTTTGTAAAAAATCCTTTTGTAATGCTCTTAAATAAGAAAAAAAAAGGTGCTGAAGTACTAGTGATAATATGTTAATTTCTAAAATAAATAAAAAAAAGGATATTCCCATGTTTCTGCAGAAACTAAATGCAAATTTGTTCAATCTCTGCGCACTACTAAAAAAACTGTCCTTTTCGACTGTCCTATATCGACCGAAAATCGGTCGAACAACTATTTCGACCGATTTTCGGTCGAACAGTCATCTGCGTCACAACTGTTCGACCGATTTTCGGTCGAAGGAGCGGTCAGAAGCCCGTTATTATTTGGGGCAGAACACCCATCTCTCATTTCTTCCATCTTCCCCAAAATACAAAAACACTCTCTAAAAACCCTCCCCAACCTCTATACTCGAAAACCACCATAACCCACCCCCAAAATCAAAAATCAAACACATTCTACCCTCCTAAACACTACATATAACAAGAAATTCAAGGTAAATTCTTAATTTTAGGGTTATTTTAATTACTTTCTAAAACTTAAACCTTAACTTTTTTACTCAATTTTTTTGTAGTTTTGAAGCATATAACTAGTGGGGAATCATTACTAGGTGCTATTGTGGCACAAATCAACCTCGAGGTAAGTTTTTTTTTTTTGGTTTTTATTAAATCTGAATTTAATTATGAATTTAATTATTTTTTAACTTTGGCCTATAATGTTGCATAGATAGTTAATTATTAGTTAGCAAACTTTATTGTAGTTATTGTTAATGTTGAAGAACTTGTTTGGTGTTGTTAGCTATTATAAAGTTAGGTTTGTGTTGTTTGGGATTGTTGTAGTTGTTGGGGATTGTTGGAATTGTTTGGTAGTGTTGTTTGGAATGTGTTGTTGCCTTGGTATTGTTGAGAAGATGAACATGTTATGCCTAAAACGAATAAACTTTTGTTGGTTTGAATTGCTTTGATAATAGTAATTAATAGGGTGTTATTAGAAAATATTGTTTGTTTGGGGCATTTCATCAAACAAGTTGCGAGCATTAACAAACCCGACAACATTAATCTTGCTATAGTGATTACAAAAAAGTGGCAAACTATTATAAAAAATCATACATATTGTTTCTCAATCTTGCAATGTTTCTGTAGATATGGACATTAATCGACGTCGTTTGTGGATGGATAATAGAAACTTTCCCGAGCGGCGGGGGTTGAGGCATTCGTTTGTAGCGGGTGTTATGGAATTTCTTGATATAGCCCGCAACACAGACGATTATTTAAGGCATGACAAAATTAGGTGTCCATGTGAAAAATGCGAATATGTAAAGATACAAGATTTGGAGAATGTCGAGGTACATCTGTATAAGAAGGGGTTTATGCCAAATTATTACGTTTGGTATAATCATGGAGAGCCTTGGGACTTGCAGCAGCAACTTCAAAATCTTAAAAATATTCATGGCCCTAGGAGTTCTCCGGTTGTCGATATATCAACGAAACAGAACTTCCAAATGCGTGCTTCTTTGATGTGGACTATAAATGACTTTCCAGCTTATGGGATGTTGTCTGGGTGGTCCACTGCAGGTAAGCTCTCTTGCCCTTATGGAAGATACAAAAGCCTTCACTTTGAAATATGGAGGTAAATGCACATGGTTCGACTGTTGCCGTCGATTCTTGCCAATGGACCATCCTTTCAGGAATAACACTAGTGCATTTATGAATAATCAGGTTTATAGAGATATGAGACAGGGTCAAGGAGCTTCCTAAGGTAACTAAACAGCTGCCATCTAAAGCACCTAGTTATGGGGTTGAACATAATTGGACTAAACAGAGCATTTTCTGGGAGTTGCCTTACTGGAAGGATAATCTTCTTCGCCATAATCTGGATCCAATATATATTGAGAAGAATTTTTTTGAGGCCATCCTTAATACTGTGATGGATGTCCGGAACAAGACAAAGGACAACTTGAAGGCACGGTTGGACCTACAGCTACTTTGTAGGCGACCTGAGTTACAGGTAGTCCACGAAGGCAACAACATTTTCCTGCCAAAGGCTTGTTATACATTCGATGAGGATGAGAGAAGGATGATTTGTGAGTGGGTGAGTAATTTGAGGATGTCTGATGGTTATGCTTCAAACCTAGAAAGGTGTGTTGATATTACTGGTGGGAAACTGCATCACATGAAAAGCCACGACTGTCACATATTCATGGAAAACTTGCTCCCAATTGCATTCAATGGCTTGCCTGATAAAGTTTTGAAACTGCTAACAGAGATGAGCCTATTTTTTAAAGAGCTTTGCAGTAAGACATTGAAGGGTGGATCGTTGCATACCGGTGGCTCAGTTAGCGCTGCGACGCTGAAGATGCGCTTGGTAAAGTAATTTAATTTATAAGAATTACTATAATAGTTTATTTTTTATCTAACTTGTTCTCTTCTTTAATTTGTAGGAAAAGCAAGAAAATCGGACTATTCCACTCTCTGAAATGCACAAGATCCGACATATCAAGAGTGATAAAAAGGGCGGAGAAGTCTGGGTCGAGCCCCGCGCAAAAGAGACCTGGGTAAGTAATTAAATTCAAAGTAAAGTCGCGCCAATCCTTCAACTTTTATACTTCATATTTGTACCATTGATATATTTCTGTTTTTCAGGAAAGAGCTACAAAGGCCGTTGAAGACTGGACCGCGACTCAACAATCTGAATGCAGAAGCAGTACCCCAGTACCGCTAACGCTCGAGCAAGAAACCAATTTATGGTTGGAAGCGGTCGGAGGGGTGAAGAAGGGGTCCGCGTATGGCCTTGCAACTCTGTATTCATCTGGCAAGCATAAATCGAACTATTTGGGTTCGTGTTCTACTGCTCCTTCAAGCTCTCAAACTCCTGAAAAAATGACTCAGATGCAAGAGGAGATCGAAGAGCTGAAAAGACAAAATGAAGCTATGCGCTTAGCACATGAGGCTCATCAACAAGAAATGCGTGAAATGATGCAACAAATCCTCATTAACCAAAAAAAAAAAAAGGCAAAGGAAAGCGTGATAGTTCAGGAAAGGGAAAGAGCAAGAGCAGACGTCACCACCGTTCGCCGTCTCAGTCTGATGCCGACTCTAGTTCGGGTTCTAGCCAGTAGTAGTAGTGATTGTTGAACTTTAAACTATTTGTTAAGTTTGTTTGATTATTGTAACACTTGAACTAATGTTGAAAGACTTCTTTCTATTGTTTGGCTTTGTTAGCCTTGTTTGAATATCGTTTATGAATGTGTTTTGTCTGGTTTTTCTGCGTGTTGCTGAATTTACAGGTGGTGTAGGGCTAATTTCAGATTTTATGTTGCAGGTTTTTACAGGTTTTCGACCGACTTTCGGTCGATAGTTGGTCAAAAAAAATTACCAGCCTTTCGACCGAATTTCGGTCGAAGAACATGTCACTTTAGTCCATGTTCTTCGACCAAAAGTCGGTCGAATGTCGGTCGACGTTCGACCGAATTTCGGTCGAAGGGCTATTTTCGATCATATTTGTGTCGACCACTACAATCGGTCGAAATACGGTCCCAAACAAACGGCTCCGAAAGAAACAAAATGGTGCGTGCCGCACTCACGAAGGACTGCCAGTGATATACTGGAGGAAGGTGGGGATGACGTCAAGTCCGCATGGCCCTTATGGGCTGGGCCACACACGTGCTACAATGGCAATTACAATGGGAAGCAAGCGCACTTTACTAATAAAATTTTAATTAAAGGAGTGGACAATCAGGCTGTGGAAGACCTTTTTTCAAATCGATTCTTCAACTCATCCGAGAAGGGAGAGTTTAAGTATGGGAAGGCCCCCATTCCACACTGCTAACTTAGTACTGCTATCTCTGCCAGTAGGCAGTCTCCTCTCTCCACTGTAGAAAGCCTCACTTGATAGTTCTACTCTCTCAGCAAGAGCAACTATTCCATAGCCTCGTCCTCAGTAGACCAGGCATCCTCACCACCAGTTTGAAAATAACCACCAAGCAAGAATCAGAAAAGAGAAAGAGGTAGCATGCCATCTTTTAACCAGTTCTATTTTCACTAAGCCAAAAAAAAAGTTCTTACATTATGATATTTTTAAATATAGTGACCTCTCAAATGGGAACTCTTTAGAAAAAGCTTTCAAAGCAAAGTAGGGCCTAAGGCATTGCCAGTCTCCGATGCAGGAAATAAAAAAAAGAGTTTCTTTCTAAGCCTTGATGCCCCTAGAGTGGATAGAGATTCATCTCAAATTCCCATTCCCCTTAGTCCCTTAGTGTGACTTTTTCATCCCATACTTCTCAATGATTTCATTCTCTATGTCAATGAGTTCCACATCTCACTCTCTCTAACGCTGCCTTTGGCTAGCGGGAGGATGACTTCCGAAACCAACCTCTTAGACTAGGCGCCCCCAGAAGCTCTCACCTGTTGAAATTCGCTTTCAGAACATAGGCTGGCCTCTTCGCAACAAGCGAAGTAATCTTTTTTTACGTGTTATTATGACGCGGAAAGTAGCTAAACTAACTTTTCCAGACCCACGTTTTGGATCTCAAGGAGGCAATTCTCCGCTTTTGGTCAACTGACATGTGATCGATCGAACTAGACTTTCTGAATGAGTTTGAGTTGGGCTTACGAGCAAATCACCCTTTCCCTTATTCTAGAGTAGTACTCAATATCTAGTCTATAAAGTCTCTCCCCACTGCCCTTCCCTCTACTCTTCGCACCAGCCTCCGACGCTAATGCCACTAGCTAGCAGACAACGAAAATAGCCTTCTTTCTCCTGTCCCTGCCGGCATGTCAATATCAGTAACCTTTCCCTTTTTTCTTTTTATAGTTATAGAAAAGAAGGGCTCCTGTCTGTTCATTCAAATGGGATCTGAAACTGACATTCTCTTGATCGGAAAAAGAGGCTAAAGCCTTGAATTCGTCGGTTCGATATTAGGATAGATTAAGAAAGAAGGATATTGCGGCTTGGACCGACTTTCCTGTGTGCGCTGCTTACTCCTTGCTTGGTCAGTTGGACCCGCGTAAGTAAATATTTCAGTGATCCTAATCACCCCCACAGCTTGACGAATTACGCAATGCGCTTTCTTCCCCTGCCTGCGAGCCAAGGAGCGCTTAGCTTTGATAGACCGTATTTCGACCGATTGGGCGGTCAAAAAAGACAGTTTGTTTAGTAGTGACGTTAGGACTTAGGAGAAGTTTTCTGGAGTTTCTAAATGATACTAATGTTTAATTTAATATACAAAATGTAATATCACAACTCTTCGTAATGAATAAAGCTCAATATCATATGCCAAAGGGAAAACAACCAACTAATTTCAGAGAATTTTTTTCTTAATTATTTTTCTTGTACTATCTCAAATATTATCCCCCACTTTCCTCGCTTTTTTCAATCTGGGACCAGAAGATAGAAGAAGATAGTCAATGAGAAAAGAGTTTTGAGATCATTATTGACTTTGTGAATAATAAGTAAGTAAAGTACGTACATCAGTCTAATATTTCTGATAGCGTGGTCCCTTTGGCACGCATCTCAATTTCACTCATAACATATTAACCCTTCGACACGTCCATTCTGCTTAGGAAATCACCAAAAGGCAATTTACTTGCCGTGTGAGGAAATAAAATGAGTGACGGTTTGATGATCCATGGCTACTTATTGATACTTCTAATGGTCCTGCATGTAGACTAGACATCTAAGTTTTTGGATACGTGATATCTTGTGTTCCAATTGGATATAGCCACGTTTGTATATAGGTTGAAAAGTTACTTAAAAAGGTATTGGTATATACGTGAAGGGACAGGTACTAACTAGTTCTCTGATCTCTGTGTAGGTTAAGGTGACGTTCAGCCATTGATGATGAAAGAGCTGATCTGCTGACCAATGCCATTTTTTTCTGAAATAAGCACATCATATAGCATAAAATTGTACTACTTCACTAAAGTAGCTAGGACTAACTACAAAGGTCCGAACTGCAAAATCTTGTTACCAAGGATGCAGTGCAGATGGTATAGAAGATTATTCCTTCTAGCCAGATGCATGTCTCTAGTTTGAGCTTTAAAAATGAATAAAATTTTGTAGAAAACATCTACAATAAGCTCACTTAATGTAGATTGGATTAGTCGTGTCAACGGGCTTATTGAATATCGGATGATTTAGCGTGAAAACTACAAATTAAAATTTGTTGCTACCGAAAGTACTATGGTGAGATAGTTAGGAATTCGAAAATACTACTATTCTTGACCATTAACCAGAATTTATAGGTATGACTCCTGAGAGTGCAAATATATAATTCTTAATTACGTAACATATTAAAGTGAAGACGATTGAGGAATGGTGGTCAATGTAAAAGATTGAGGACTTCAATCAAGAGATAATAGTAATCCCTACATTAGTTGTATTATTCTTTTCATTGAAACTTTAGTCCGGATAAAGTCATTAAAATAAGCAAGTAGTACGTGATAATGATTATAACTAATTACTCACCATAACTAACATTCTATTCTCATTGGAGCAAGTTTATTGTATTCATTTTAGTTTTCTTTTTCAACTTAAAAACTTGTCCAATTTCACTGCAAAAGGTCAAATGAACATGAAAGAAGAAAAAGTACCTGACTTAGGTATTTGATTAGCTTACTCTATTTTAGAAAGCGACTAATCAATTGTCATTTTTCACATTTCATTGATTTGGTAAGTATGAAAACACACTTTTTTTTTTTCTTGATAATAACTCCCTACAGACGTAGCATGCGACTATAATGCTGAAGTTGGTTGGGTGCAGGCCTTACTGAAAACTATGGAGCTACTGTTGCTATCTTATTCCTCCTAATTGCCTCTTCAACACTATTCTTCATTTCAAATTATCCCACACTTTTCATATTTTGAGATTCAAACTACATAAGCTGTGATCAGCATTTTAAGATGTTATTTTTCACCATATTGGTATGAAAAAAATTGTCACTTATTTTAATTTATATAAAGTTGAATGAAAGAATACTTTCTGCGTTGCTACACTATTCAAATGTAGAGACAGGCGCGGATTTATGTTGATCCAAACGGTGTAATCCGACATTACTGGATCAAAATCTTTTTCTAAATATATACGCGTAGGCAAAACTACAATTTGTACAAAATAAAAAAAATGACACCACTGACAGAAAATGCTGCATATCTCAGTTGGTTGACCGCCTTGTGATAAAGCTTTGATTGGTTGTGTTCCAGATTCGATTCCCATCAAAGGCAACCTTTTCTTTTACATTTTTAAAGCTAGTTTACTCTTAAATATCGACACCACTTACCAAAAACCCTGCCTACGCCACTGTGTAGAGACTAGAGTATTCATAAACATTTGTATTTAAATAGGTAACCAAAATTTTGGGAAGACGGGAGAGAAGTCAAAGGAAAGGAAATGGATACTGAATTAGTGGAACATAAGTCGATAAAAGTGGAGCGTATAATATAAGAGTAACACAAAATTAGAGTATGTGGAACTGAGCTAGTGAAGAGCACGTCTACTATTGTGCCTCACGTGCACCAGAAATTAAAGTTGCCTTCAGTCTTTCATCTGACAATGTTAGGTAATTAGCATATACAGTATATACATAAGTAGAATTTTGTTGTCACCCTCGTCTTCTCAAGCCAGTTTCCTCCTGTCAAACTCTTTTCTTTTCGTGGAGTACAATACCAAACCCCAAATGGTTCAGTTCTCGGAACCAAATGAAGACCAGTCAAAGTCTTTACCATTTTCTAGTTACTCCTAGTAATTGATGGTAAAAGCTTACGTGTGTTTTATACCAAGCTTTACAATCCTAGTTAAGTATAAGAGCTTTCGTGTGTATTTCTTAAAAGGTGTGGCACATCTCAAATGGGTAATTTGGACCGAAAGGAGTACTAACCAAATATGGTTGAGTGAAAAATATAGTATCAAACATCCATTAATTTAATATATAATGAATACTCGATATGTTACACATCACTTATTAGCTCCCTTTCCATAGTTTAATACTTTGAAAGTGTTTGGTTCACATGTTAAATATACAAAAGTTATAGCAATAACAGTTATTAAAATTGATTAGTATATATGTTCTTATTCCACAATCTATCACTAGCAGGAAGTAATAGGTAGATCCTTGTATACTTAATGTGAATATTATCTAATACTGCCAGCACTATGATGCATTAAATTATACAAGATTAACTTTTCTTATACGGTCAACTAAATATTTCACAAGTATTGTCTCCATCTACTTTTACTTGTCTAAAAATTATTAATGATGTGCCTATTACTAACTTATCCACTCATTAATGATATTTGATCTCAATTGTTTGTATCACTTGGAGTTTTCGGTTCAACTTAATGATAATGGTATAATATGAATGATTTATTAAAATGAACAAAAAAAAAGGATGGATATATTTTTAGTATATTAGATAAGTAAAAGTGGACGGAGGGAGTAATACTATGATTGTTAATCTCTATACTCTGATATACTCCCTCCGTCCCAATTTATGTGACACCATTTGACCGGGCACGGAGTTTAAGAAAATAGAGGTTGACCTTGTTAAGTATCAATTTTACCCTTGAAAAAGTAAGAGAGAGAAGATTTGAGTAATAAAAAAGGTTGTTGGTAGGTTTAAAAGTATGTAGGGCCCAACAAGGGTAAAATAGAGATGATGCATTAAATAGTTGTCAAATAAGGAAAGGTGCCATTTATTTTGGGACAAACAAAAAAGAAAATGGTGCCACATAAATTGGGACGAAAGGAGTAATATTGTTTGATGCAGAGACTAATATTCCATTTCCTTCCAACCAAATGATTCCTTAGGTTTATATGACAAAAGTATAGTCTATACTATACTCTATGACATAATTTCAATTGGTTTATTCATTACAAATCCGCCCACAATCTCACACTGGTCTATGTCTGTCTCTCGTGTTAATCAAGTTACTTCAATAGTTGGCTGATAAATACAGGCTCGTCCACTCCATCGGGGCAATTACCTAAAATGTCACTTACTCCTAGACACTAGTAAAAAAGAGTGTGCTACTTGGTTTTTTCATATAAAGGAAATTAAACAAGACAAGTCTTTACCATCTTTTGAAATTGGCTTCATCTATATACTCCTATACTTCATCTACTCAAGCTGAATTTGATCTTTCTCTCTTTTTATTAATCCTGTAATATATTAAACTGTCTTCTTTTTGCAAAAAATATTATGGCTAACAACAATATGTATCATCATAATGCTAATACATCATTTTCTTGGACTGAACCTGATCATGAACCTGATGATATATCTGTGTTTGTTAGACAAATTCTCCGTCCATCTTCTTCTTCATCATCAAATTTTATGAACATGAAGGGTAATGAAATGCAATGTTCCTCATCATTACAACATGTTGTGCAAAAAAATCAACATGGTCTTGAGTCATGTTCAATGTTGAACACTTCATCAGGCAACATTTTGTCTTCTTTTTCTGGAGCTTATAATATTCCAACAGGTGTAGTAAATGTTTGTTCTTCATCTGTTGGAACTATGGACAATGATCTAGATGAGTATGAATGTGAAAGTGAGGTACTTCTACACTTCCTACTTTGTTTTTATTAATTTATTTGTTAAGTTAAGTTCTGAGTTTGGTGCATATAAAGTTTAAGTACTATAGTGATCTATTTTTTTTTTCTATGCAGGGTGGTACAGAGGATTTTGTAGTGGAAGCTTCAGGACAACAACCATCATCATCATCATCTCGTAACTCTTCAAAGAGAAGCAGAGCAGCTGAAGTCCACAATTTGTCTGAAAAGGTTGTTTCTTTTTGTTAAGTTCAGCTAGATTTATACTCAATCCATCCCACTTTGTTTGTCATAATTAATTTGAGAGTCAAACAAGTGTTTTTATTACCACAATGCTTTTATATGTCTTTTAGATATTTTGAATTTTCCAAATACGTAAATTTTATTTTAAAAGATTAAAGATTTTGTGTCCAAATTCACGGGTCAAGTTTAACAATTTTACTCACGAAATTCGAAGTATGACAAATAGTGGGACGGAGGGAGTAGTTGTCTATGTTGTTGACCCATAATCTGAGAAAGAGAGTGATAAGTGAGCCTTACAAGTCGAACATATCAAGTTTAAATCCTGGCTCCGCCTATGCGTGTTGCTAATGTATTGGTATGCACTTGGCAGAGGAGAAGAAGCAGGATTAATGAGAAGATGAAAGCATTGCAAAATCTAATTCCAAACTCAAACAAGGTGAGGAGTTCTTTTGCAATTCTAAATGAGTCTTCAAAACTAGAAAAAATGAGTTAAAGATTGATAATGAGTTAATTATTTTCTAATCGATGTTTGGACAGACTGATAAGGCTTCAATGCTTGATGAAGCCATTGAGTACCTCAAGCAGCTTCAGCTCCAAGTACAGGTCTGGTGCTTTTATTTGAATTTTGCTGCATGTGTTTGTAATAGTATGTGTTTAGGATGATAGGATCTTGATCCATAAACAAGGCCTAGATAAGTGCATTTTGGTACTAATACACAGAGTAAAGATTCTTAGCACATTAGTATAATTTAGCCTGTGATAACAGAGAATTATCAGTTTTTTACCATTTTATTTACCAGAGAAATTTTACTTGCTGTTACCTTATAAATGAACTGATTCTGTAGATACACTTTACACTGTCATAGAACTTAAACTCATTTAGAATGACTTCTAGAGCTAGTTCCTCTGCTTTTCCTGTTTAAACTCATTTGATGAAGAATAGCCCTCATTTTCAAAATTTATTAGTCACTAGATCAAGTCTGAATTATCAGGAATTTGTTCCTTTGCTCAACTTAACTCTCCATGAGTTGACCCTATGGTAAAAATTGTATATTTTTGTAGTGGATAATTCCATTGTGGCCATTTATTGGTATTTCCAGGACCTCAATTGTCTGTTTTACAACAGCTGAGGAGATCAAAGACTATTCCGTTCCTGGACATCTCTTTGGGTTCTGAACACCTTGATTTTACTGTTCTAGTTTTCCTGTGCGGTGTCTTTTTAAAGGAAGAGGTCAAGGCACTGACTCTCAAATGTCATCTTTTGTAACACGTCAAGAGAAATGACATAGACAGGGTCATTGCTTAAAGAGTTTTATTATCGAATTGATCTCAATATTGAATCTCGATAGATAGCTAGTACTATGCAAAGGTGCTTGATGAAAACGGGCATACAACAGTGAAAATACAATTGATAACGACAACTGAACATTGTGTTTTAAAAAGGCACCATTCTTGCTCAACCGAGACCTGATCAAGTGCAACCAATCTTCTTTCATGTTCATCTGAGTGCTACATAAGTTATTCGAATTGTTCAGTAGGTAGATAACTTCTTTCTCCTTAATTGGATGACCAGTTGTAGGAACTGGTGGGTGTGGAATGACATTGGCATCATAGTGACACATAGGCTTGAATGAAATAACTAATTTCCTGTTATTTACCTGGAACGTTTGTTTTCACTTTGGTAACTGATAACTGGAAAAGATAGAAAGGGTAACTTGAGTCTTAATACATCAATATTAGATTCTTGAAGCATTCATCTTCCTGCTGTTTTGGATGATTATTGTTGTCATCTGCACCTTTGTGTTCGGAAATTCTTTTGGCTAGTCTATCATTTCAGAATATTTCCTAGGTCAGAGCTAGATCTGGTAGTCTGTTATCCTTCAACACTAGTTAATTTATTGTGTATTGAATGATAGTGTTCTTGAATTTTTAGATGTTGACGATGAAAAATGGGTTATTTCCTCTTGGCCTTCCACGAGTGCTACAGCAAAATCAACTCTCCCAGCAAAGAATGGGTTTATGCGAGGGGGATGGATTCATGAAGGATAGAGTGGCCAGCGCTCTCCATGTTAACCAAGACACCTCATTAAAAGCCATTTTCAGTCCATCCAATAATTGTACAGAAACAAAGCTAACACCAATGTCAACAATGGCAAATGTAAACTTACACAATGCTTTTGAATCAGAGTCATCAATCAATACTCACCTCGATCCCTTTCAGCTCTCAAGAACTTCCAAGGTAAGTTTAATGTGAGTTCAGCTGCAGCATAGTAGTGCAGAGTAAAGAATCCATAAATTCAACCATTTGACATTCATATTGTTTATGTTGCAAAGGGAATGTGGAAGGAGGATTGGTTACCTTTACATGAACTGAATGAGAGACCATCAACCGTATCAATTGGTAGGTTTTCAGATTAACATCCTTGCCTATATACTAACAAGTTTTGCTTTTGATCCTGGTCTCTTTACCGTATTTGTTCCATTGTGTTATAGGAGCACACGTCGCATCCTTGGCTCCCTTTGATACAAATGCATCTAACTTGAAGAGCAACACCCTCGAAGCCTGCTTGCATCGATATCAATTAGGAGCTCTGAATGAAACCAATATGGATTGCGACCAACTTCTTGCCCCACATTTGTATAGGTAAGTACACATTACACGGTTCTGCTTTCATAACAAAGGATATTTTGATTTATATTCTAATTTTTCTAGTTCCATTTTCAGTCATGTTGGAAGAAGTACATCTGTTGACATTATCAAAAACGAATGCAGCAACTTCTGAAATACTGGTAACATTGTCCTGCTGGATTTTGTCGAAGAAATGACGTATCTTGCCTGCTTAGATAGTGTTCATGTAGCTAATTTATGGTAAAAAAAAGCCATTGTATTTAGCTAATCAAAGTCCGCATTGTTTGTTACGGTTATTTTGTGGAAAGTTTGGAATACAAATGTAAAGACTCGACTATTTTCTATCTTGTTAAGACTAGTACTACTAGGCATAGAATATCCTTATGTAATGCTCATATTCATCCGATTAATCCAAAGCTTTGATTGGACATACTTCTTACTCGTAATATTGTTAAATGGATGAATTGAAAAGGGTTACAAGAAACAAGAGGGTTAATACATGTCTAGGCTTATACTCACATCTTACTGCCTTTAAAGATGAAAGTTCTTTTCTAGCTTGTTGAGGAAATCCAGAGATTTGCTATGTTAATTTATCGAACAGTCACCACCCTTAATTACTCAAATGAATATATCATGTTGTTTTCTTTCAATTTATACTTTACAGTTCTTCTCTTTTTTTCAAAATGTTGAAAATTGGAAACCAGAATTTTTGTCTAATCACTTATAGAATCATGTCAATGGAAGAAAATGTACTTTGAACTTGTGTCAAACAAGGAAAAGAGAGATGAGCATGTCGATTGCATGCAATATGATTCGGTTATCCGTATATAATTTAGCAAAGTTACGTTAAATAGAAGGCCTATTCAGATTAGTATTAATAACAATAGTCACTTACTACTACATATTGTAGATTACCTTGATCTAATAATACGAAAAAGTTATAGGATCTTCTCATAACGAAATTATTGTTTTCATTTTCTAGCCGGTATATACAGATTATACATTGATATGGTTATACACTACATTACACATGAATGACATATTTACTATTATTCTATAAGTGGGAAGCCTCTAAATTTAAAGGTGCAAAATTAAAAGACCAAAATACCCTTGCAATCAACTATTACTCCAAGAACTTTTCATGCCCAAAGATGTAACTATACATTCATTAAAACTAATAAAAAATATTTAATAAAGATAACGAAAAGCAAAAATTCTAAACTAACAATTGTAGAAATATAATTGACGCCATATTAAGGAAGACATGTGATCGAATTACTTTACAACTTTTACAAATCACTATTTCCATCCGGCAACAACATCTTGATTTGTTCGCAGCCCTAAAAATGAGGAGACAACAGTTTCTATTAAAAAGGATAAAAACTTTAAGATGCGTCACATTTGCAAACATAGTCAATGTTGCTCACATTCACTTTTAAATTAAATTATGTGTTATTGAGGTATAAAAAAAAGTTATTGATATTAAGCTGAATAATTGATATGGAGTACTATATTACTAAAATTTGCATGATTAAAATCGTCGGGGGTCTACCAGAAACAGCCTCTCCATCTTGGTAGGGGTAAGGTTTGCGTACATCTCACATTCCCCAAACCCCACTTGTGGGACTACACTGGATATGTAATTGTTGTTGTTGCATGATTAAAATCATTTAAATATTAATTACTGGCTCGACCGGAAAGGATTTGATATATAAGCACTTTAATTTATATTTTTACTTTAATTTACGAGCCACTATACATACTTATTACAAAATATTTATAATTTTTATACAAATTATTTAGAATACACGTGCATCAGAAAACTAGTAGCATATATAATCCTCTAGCTAGTTTTTGTTTAAATGGTTGGATGACCGGTTCTTTCTTATTTTCTTGTCATTCCAATGCAAGTTTAGTACTACCTCGTTTACAAGCAAATGAGGCCGTGAAAAGTTCTCGGCTAAGAAGAAGAAGAAGAAGAAGAAGAAGAAGAAGAAGAAGAAGACTGTACTAAGGGGTCGTTTGGTTGGCTATGTATTAAAATAATACCAACACAAAATCTAGCACTAAGTTAGTATCATGTTTGGTTAGTTTGGAGAGATTTTAATGTTTGGTATAAAATTAGTATCATGTTTGGTTGCGCTTTTATATATTCCGCATAGCTAATACCCGCATAAGTTATAAGGGAATCTATGTATTATTTTATACGGGGTAGAAGGTGGAATAAGTAATATGTGTATTAGTAATGCAGATATTAAAATTTAAAACGACAAAATTAACCCTCATAATAGTAAGGATATTTTTAAATTATATTTAAGGAATAACTAAATATTTTAAATTATAACATTGTATATTATTTTGTAATATATTAGTGTTCAAGAAATAATCCCTATGTTATAATATATGTATAGCTAATAAATACATTACTAATATCCGCATTACTAATACCTCTATTATTAATACACACACTACTAATATCCGCATTACTAATACGTATATTGTTAATACCCACATAAACTTTATCTCAACCAAACAACGCGTAATAGTATAATTGTTTTTTCGAAGTTTTGTCTTGTTTCAAGAAATGCTCTTTTAAAATGTCCATTTAATAGGAGTAGTACAGATTCTTAATACAACTGTCCCAACCAAGCACTCAGCAAGACTTCAGACTTGTTAGGAGAATCTGCACATGAACACAGACTTTGAAGAGAGAAAACAGGGGGATATGTCCCTTCGAATTTGTCTCGTTTCATTTGTGTAGTACTCGTTCCGTCCATTTTATGTGGCACCATTTAACTGGAACAGAATTTAAGAAAATAGAAGTTGATCTTGTAAAGTTTTAATTTTACATTTGAAAAAATTTTAAATAGTTATCGAATAAAGAAATGTGTCTCTTTTTTTAACAAACAAAAAAATAAATAGTGACACATAAATTGAGACGGGGAGAGTATTATTTTTGGAGGGATAAAAATCCTTTGTTGGCTCAATCCTACAACACTAACCAGCATAACAGACAAAAGAAAGAAAAGAAAGGGAAAAAGTAGTGGTGTACTGTTGATTAACATATATCCCAAGTTCGCAATTCGAAGAATATTACCCACTGGTCCTATATTCTATTTAAAGATGAAGGGAAAAAAATAGGACCAAAGTTATTGGTCTACATTCTTTAAAGAAAGTTGAAAACAAAGCAATTATATTACTCTCTCTTTCTCTACTAATTTATGTACAATACTTTCTTATTAATTTGTTCTGAAAAAAATAACACCATTCTATATTTAATAATAATTTAATTTTATATTAATAATTTTATTATTAATTAAATAATTTACAACCACAAATTTTAGACCAAAAATTTTAAAAAAATTTCCTTATTTTTTAAACTTAATACCGAGTCAAATTATGACACATAAAATGAAGCGAATGTATTACATTGGAACCAGAGAACCGATATAGTAAGACGACGATAAAAATTGAACTTGCACTTATGATGGTTTATAAAAAACAGTATTATACTATAAACTTTGATAGAATAAAGTGACATGCTTATTATCCATTATATTGCACATCTTTATCAACAGTGATCTCACGATTTTTCGATTATAAAAAAAAAAAAATAGAGTTTCCTCTTTCAATTGTCATTCCCAATTTTCACCAACTCTCCTTTAACCCAAAAAATTTCTTTTAACCAAATAATAATAGTTGTGTGGACTTGCCAGTCCAAAGTCAAGAAAGACTTTCCAGTCCAAGTAGCCCAACCCAAACACCAAGCCAAGGCGCCGCCCGCCACTAAATGCGCTTTTTCAGTTGATGAAAAGGCAAAAAGCAAATAGAATCTCAAAAAAACCTTGGCGCTATCGTCATAATAATTATATATTCGTCTTTTACCAACTTAGTTATTAACGTTCTCAACATATTTATCTTCTCGCTTCCTCTCTTTATAAAACCTCATTTTCCAGTTTCTCTATTATCTGAACTGCGGTAGCCTAAGATATTTGTAGTTAAATTATGGGTGAAAGTATAGTAAATGGAGGGGCTGATAAAATAGATGGACCGACGAATCCAATGGTGACACCTATATTAACAGATCTTTATCAATTTACTATGGCTTATGCTTATTGGAAAGCTGGCAAACATAACGAACGCGCTGTGTTAGTATTTTCATTTTCACTATTATTATTTATTTGTTGTTATTTGATCATGATACTTAATAGTAAATATTTGACAAATTGCTACTATCTCTGTTTTAAGTTTATGTCGCTTGTTTCACTATTCTAGAGTCAAATTGCATGAACTTTGAACCATATTTTAACATGTGCAACTTCTATTAGTACTTTTTGCAGAGTTTTTGAATAGCTAAATTTTAATTTTAAACTTATCGAATTAATCTAATTCAATTTAGGTTTAAATGTTACCACATAAACTGGAACGGAAGGAGTAACATTATAACCGTATCATTTGATGTTATGTGGATGCTATTGTTATTGATCATGATGCTTAATTAATGAATATTTGAAATAATTGATAGTAACATTATAACCCTATCATTTTCACCCTAATTCTCTTCATTTTCACTCTAAGTATCGCTAAATTTTATGATTTTGATGCTATTATTTCGATATTATTGTTATTGATCATGATGCTTAATGAATATTTGAAAAGGAAATTGACATTTTAATCGTATTAGTGTTCATTTTCACTCTTAAGTTTTGCTAAATAATGTTATTGTGATACTGAATATTTGAAGAATTGTTAACATTTTAACTTAATTGATAATTTCATGCTAATTACTCTTCAAAATTTATGGTTTTGATGCTAATACTAGTGAACGCTTATTCTTATTGATCCTGATGCTTAATGAATGTTTGAAGAACTATTACCATTTTAATTGTGAGCAAGCGGAGTATTTAAGCATTTGGTTAATATTTCCAGGTTTGATTTGTACTTCCGGAGGAATCCATTTGGCGGTGAATATACAATATTTGCTGGTTTAGAAGAGTGCATAAAGTTTATTGCTAATTTCAAATTTACTGAGGATGAGATTGCTTTTATCAGGTCGTCGTTGCCTCAGTCATGTGAGGTAAAGTTGTTATCAGCAAATAAATATGGAGCCATAATTTCTGGTATTAAAAATGTATTAAAACTTTCCACTTGAGAAATGGGATCAGGAAATCTAAAAGAGAAAGTAGTATAAGCATTTCGGGGCATAATGGTGTACCTTTCATTGGATTTATATTTTCCTTTATACTTAAAGAATTGTTTGCAATGGTATAAGTTGTGAGTGATTGACCATAAGCATACAAAATGGATTATGTAGGACGGCTTCTTTGAGTACCTTCGAGGAATTGACTGTTCAGATATTGAGATTTATGCTATTTCTGAAGGATCAGTAGTCTTTCCCAAGGTACCGCTGATGAGGATTGAAGGAGCAATTGCTGTGAGTTCCACTAACACTTTGAATTATTCGTGCTTGTTTCTGGAAGTCTGTTTCATCTTTTCAGTTTGAAGTTCATCTTTAACATGCTTGAAGCTTGCTTGTGTCTCATAGGTGGTTCAACTACTGGAAACTCCATTTGTGAACCTCATAAACTTTGCTTCACTAGTTACTACTAATGCTGCAAGACACCGTTTCGTTGCTGGAAAGTCCAAGATACTGCTTGAATTTGGGCTTCGGAGAGCACAGGTTGTTTATCTTTCATTTTGATAATTGTAAATTGGACGGCCTATATGACTTACAAACTATGAATAGATTTTTTGTACCTTCATGAGTAGGGTCCTGATGGCGGTATATCAGCATCAAAATATTGCTATATGGGTGGATTTGATGCGACAAGGTACTCATTTCACTGTGTTTCCATGAATAGTAGCACTATCTTTATCTAATTAAATGGGACGTGGAGCTCTTAATATGCAGTTCACCTACTGCATTATCAGTGCAACTGTGAGTCATTTGTAGTTACTTTCTTATTCAAGGAGCAAGATCACACGAGTGAAGCAAGAGTAGGATCTTGATACTAGTGTTTTAACATCAATAAGGATCATAATCTGCAAATTCACATGTTGCCTGAACATCAGATAAACTTTCATATTAGCTCATTAGCTTTTTCAAATGATAGAACTAAAAAAATCTATCGTTCAAGGACGAATTTCATCCATAAGATGGATGAGTTCCTCCTGATAAACAACTGTGATGCATATTTATGTTTAAGGCTGCATTGCCGCAATGTTACACTTTCTTCTTGTTCTCTTTTTTTCCTGGCTGTGTGTGTCATTTTATTGATAAAGAAATAGAGCTACTTTTTGTAGGTTAGAACACTGAGATATGTCTTCCCCTCCCTTTGATGATTTAATTCTTTTTATCTAAGTTACTCGGACTCTTCAAAATTGCCGCCGTACCCGTGTCGGATAGGACACGGGATTCACACCGGATGTGGTCAAATAAAAATGGATACTTTGACCAAAATCCACAGAAAATTGAAGATTATTTTTTGACAAATAGACTCTCAAGATAGAAATTGGAAATGAGATACCTTCAAAATTATGCAGAAATTTATAGTCTTTTGTCTCTTTTTCATCTTTTATCGACATTCTTGAATTTCTGATTTTATGTTTTGATGGTAACTTTTGGGAAGACGACTTAATAGAGAAAAGCAGAGATATTGAGGAAGAGGACTTCTCTAGGAAGAATCGAAATTAAGGATTATGACTTTATTTTTAGAATTTTGAAAATTTTTAGACAGATCCCCGCACCCATATCCGTGTGCGGATCCATACCCCCGAATCTCTAAATTTAGATTTTGTCGGATCCGACCTCTAGATCCGTACCCGTGTCGGATACCCGTACCCGAGTCCGAGTAACTTAGCTTTTTATCATAACCAAGCCCAGGTGGATCACTATGTTTCTTGTTTTTACAGCAACGTGGCAGCTGGGAAGCTGTTTGGAATCCCACTCCGAGGAACACATTCCCATGCCTTTGTTAGCTCATTTCTGGTAGGTGCAACCTTGCAAACGTTTTTGCACGCCCTTGAAATTAGTGAGACCTGTATTGTGAAAGTGCTGGTCTTTTGTTGGAGCATGGTTAAGAATCAGGTCTTAGGCTAATAAAGATATACTGTTCAATTCCCATTCTAGTCTTTCAGCAATTTTTTTTTTCCAATGAATGTTGTTTTTTTTCCAACGAATGTTTGTTTGTCATCAGTTACCAATCTGATGTTTGTTCTGTAAATCACATCTGATGACATTGTGAGTTAGATACTGAAAGGATGATTTTGGTTGTTAAGCAGATCACTTTCGTTAAACTCTCTGGTAGAGCCATTGGTTGTTGAAGTTGAACACAACTATTTGTTGTTTATTGTTCTGTGTGAATTGATAGAGTACATATACTGCTTGTATATACACAATTGGTTGAGTGACAATTGTAGTTTCTTCTTCAATGACATCGGGTACTTCATCTGACTATATGCTAGTCTTGCATAATTTCATATAGCCTTTCAATTATGAGCCCATATTCAATTATGTGCATTGGAACTCCCTCTTAGAGCTAATTCTTGGTATCCATATGATCGAGGAATTTTCAATAATACTTAATAATCTTCCATTCTGACTTCAGACAGAACCCTTGGTAGGTGAGTGGATTTTAATTTGTGAACTCATCAGGTCTTGTTTTCCTCTTGGTTACTAGTTTCAAGTTTTTTACTATCAAGTGTTTTGTCCTGTGCACTTCGTCTTGCTTCTTTACAAACATAAATATTGATCTCCAGAGGCCTAATACTTGTTTTGCTATGGAATGTGCGTCTACTTCTTCTACTTGCTTGAAGTAGTCTTTTATCTATAACTTAATCTACATAATGCAGAGCCCAGATGAGATCATTGAGAGATCACTCAAACATCATGACGGTTCCAGTGTTTGTGAGGATTTTGTTAGTCTGGTACAGACATGGCTTAATAAATTGAAGGTATTACCTTACCCAGATTCAGCTGATCATCTCATTGTTTTGATATACCAGTTGGATCATCAAAGTTTATTAAAGTTTTCCACGTGGTCTTATATTCTTGTATGTTGACTACCTGAATTTATCATTCTGGTGAATCATACTGGTTCTCTATATTACTATCACCTCTTTCATTTCAAATATCTTTTAGGTTTGACTTCATTGTTTCACCTTTCCATTTTGATACTCTGTCTGCTCTAGTTAATCTTCCTTACAGTACACGCTCAAAATCCATTCCATCAACAGGAGATGGATTTTAATCCAATTTCATTATTGTCAGGTGTCATTGAAGTAGGCCTAATATAGAAAACCTGATGGACTTTATGTTTCCTCTGTACCATTTAATTGCCCAAAGGTAGTGAGATATCTATACTCCTATATTTATTTCTGCTTAACCCCTAAGGATAGCTGAACTCATAGACAGCTTAGTGGATATGTGCCCAATGCATTCTAGGGCATGATTCCAGTGGACAAACTGTGTCCTTTCAGGTGATGTGTGTGCTGGGACGTACCCCTCCCTTCCACCCCAAAAAAGAATAAATAATGCTACTTAGTGGTTGCATACCTTTACTAAATAGAATCTACATGTTTCTTTTGATTGTTTACGAGAAATAATTGCATGAAGAAATTTTCTCTTAGTATTCACAGCGAGGCTGGAAAATTAAAGTATCATAAATCTCATGTGGGCTTCCCTTAATTCTTGTACAAGACTTGGAAATCCTTAGCATCAGTAAAATATTTCCCTCTCTTGATGTATAAAGCATTTGCTACTCTATCAGTATAGGGAATTGCTCTGGAATCTGCTTCTCTTCCTTTTTGAGCTTGGATTTTATTGATCTGATGACTCTGTGATCTTTTCAGTGGTCACATATATTAGGTGGGATATTCAGCGAGACAAACCAAAGTGAGTTAGCAGCTTTCACCTCATATGCACTTGCATTTCCTGGAAGCTTTTTGGCCCTTGTAGACACTTATGATGTAAGTACCGGCTGAAATTTATTACCTTATCCAAAAAGAGTAGCGGTTGTGGACTTTTGCAATTCCTTGTGCTTTTTCTCTGTATTTTGTGATATTTGACCTTGCCATCTAACTCTTTGAACATGTAGTTGGTAAAGCTAAAACTCTTAGTCGACAATTGCACTAATTTCAGGTTCTATCATTATATCATAGACATCAAAATCTACAATTGAAAGAGACAACTTTTTTGTCATGATTCTTGGTTGAGCTAGGCTAGTAAATTTCTTTGTACTTGAAATTCAAATTCAAATTCAGCTAATGGTATTGTTTCCATTGAGTTGTTCTTATGATGCATCCTCCTTTGTTCTTTGATAACGTGCGCATGCACATTAACAGGTTATGAGAAGTGGTCTTCCAAATTTTTGTGCGGTTGCTCTTGCACTTAATGATTTGGGGTAAGCTGTTAGTGTGATGAATTCCGTTTTGATTGTAAATTGCCTTTATTTCCTGCACGTCTTAGCTTCTCGTGCGATACTTAATTGGTTGGTAGGTGCATTAAAAAAGGATGTGCCAACTGGAATTCCTAATTTTGTGATTTTGTTACTCTGATATATTTAAGCTTGTGTTACTTTGTTTTGCTTCCATGACCTCCCCCCCCCCCCCCCCCCCAGGATCGTTTAACGGAGCGAAAAGCACAGATAACCAAAGTTAGCCGGGATCATCGGAAGTTCTAAGGTCTTTAGCCTGTGAGCATATCGTCTTAGGTTGAGAAACATGTGCCCTCCTCTTAGTATTTTCAAGATTATATGTATATATGCTTAAGTATGTATGTATATGTGTATATATATATATATATATATATATATATATATATATATATATATATATATAGATAGATAGATAGTCTAGGGGAAAGGATCCTCTGCCTTCAACCATGAGGTTTGGGTTCAAGTTACCGAGAGAGAAAAGTAGGAATGGCCCAATGCTGACTGACTACTAGGCAGAAGGGGTTTCTGTGTGATGTGTGTCTGGGGGGGGGGGGGGGGTGAGTGTTTAGGCTTCCATATTTATTTTATAAAAAAGAAAAGTTTTTATATGAGAACTTTGATTAGATGAACCACGACTTCACTTGTATATATATTTTTCTCACATCATCTTGTGTGTGCTATTAGTGGAAGTTATTTCATCAAGAAATAAGAGACATATTTGGATGTCTTATTTACAATTGATTGTGCAGAACCTTTCTATTTCATAATTACACAAGGTTTAATTTTTTTTTACTAATAGCTCAACATTGATATCTCCGTTGCTTTCCTAATCAATCAACTGTTTTATGAGCAGTGTATTTCTGTAAGTCTGAAATGTTAGTTTGGTTAAACTTCTGTTTCTATTTCCCTTGGTAATTTTCTAGTGTAGTCATTGCTCTTTGTTCCATGCCTGCTACATTTTTTTTCAGGATGTTTAGCATTTACATACTATTATGCAGGTATAAAGCAGTGGGCATTAGACTAGACTCTGGTGATCTTGCTTATCAGTCATGTGAAGCTAGGAAATTCTTTTGTGCTATTGAGAAAGAATTTGGACTGCCTGGTTTTGGAAAGACGAATATCACAGCCAGCAATGACCTTAATGAGGAAACTCTGGATGCATTAAATAAACAAGTAAGAACATGAGGATTCTCTCACATATTTCTACTATCTTGTGCTACGTCATTCTATTATTTTTTTAAAAAAAACTTTTTTTTCAAACCCCACCCCTCCCCCCTCCCTTGGAACAAATAGTGGTCCTCCCACTTTTTGCTCCTATGGTGACTCGAACCCACAACCTCTTGAATGTAGGTGAAGGGTGCTTGCCATCTGAGCAACCCTCACTTGTCACGTCATTCTAATTCTCTTGTGCTACTGTCTGTGGATTATTGATAGTCTAGTTGGCACCTCTTTTTTTTTTTTGTTTGGGTGATTCACTCTGTTGTATCTAGTAGAGTTATCTGGATTAAGGATGCATACACCCAAAGTAATTATGTCCATAAATGTATTTCTTCAGTGCATATAGTTGATCAGCTGAGAATGTAGTATGAACAGGCAAAGTATGAAGTTGGCTTGCATAATGATTGACCCCCTCATTAGTCATTTTACTTGTGGACACTGGACACAAACAGTTCTTGTATAAATAAATCCATACCCTATTCCCTGGTAGTTAATGGAAATGTTGAAAGATCAATTTTCTGCCTACATTGGAATATGAACTGAATACTCTGCCTAACTTTTGACGTCTTTCATTTTAGAACCCTCAAATAAATTTGAGTTTATAGCTCGAATGTTGGTTCTCATATCTGCTTACTTCCATTTTTCTCCTTCAGTAAAGCTACATCAACTAATTTCCTGTACAGGGTCATGACGTTGATGCATTTGGTATTGGAACTCATTTGGTTACCTGTTATGCTCAAGCTGCTCTGGGTGTTGTGTTCAAGTTAGTTGAGATCAACAATCAGCCTAGGATCAAGCTTTCAGAAGATGTATCAAAGGTTTGCTTGAAGCTATGGATAGTGATTTGCCATTTTGTTTTGGTGCAGGAATTCATGATCTTTTTGTTTCTAGGTCTCTATTCCATGCAAAAAGCGGTGTTACAGATTGTACGGGAAGGAAGGTTACCCCCTTGTAGACATAATGACTGGTGAAAATGAGCCACCGCCTAAGGTATCTAATGACACTTGTCTTGTTTAGCTCCTAGTAGCTCTTCCTGTTATTTCTTTCTTTAGAAAGTAGATAAATTTTTCGGGTACAAGGAGCAGATAATGGAGTATCGGAACTCTTCAAATAGATGAGAGGCTATACTAGTCAGCGTAGTCTAATCTTTTGCTATTATCTGCATCATTGCTACTTCCGTTTTGCTGCTATGTATGTAAATATTTCATCACCTACCTAGTGATTTATTGTCAGCAATGAGATGCCTTTTAGCTTCTTTAGAAAAGGCAGATAATGGAGGATTTACGCCTGCACTTTGACAGGTAGGACAACGAATTTTGTGCCGCCACCCATTTAGTGAATCTAAAAGGGCATATGTGGTGCCCCAGCGTGTTGAGGAGCTTTTAAAGTGCTTTTGGCCTGGAAGTTCAGGTAAGAGTTGCAATCTCTCGAGTATCAGCTCCTTTTTTTTTTTTTTTGGGCAAAGAGCATGACCCTACTTTTGGTGCAGATTTTTAAAAATGTGTACTAGAAGCTTATGTTGGCAACATTATAAAATTCCTGAATAAAATTGGTTAATACAATGTTGACTAATGGATGTCGGTTTGTCATTTATGAAGATAAAACAAGAGAAGACCTTCCTCCATTAAAGGAGATCAGGGAAAGTTGCATTGAACAACTGGGCCAAATGCGACCAGATCACATGAGAAGGCTGAACCCAACACCATATAAGGCAAGTACCAATGAGAATAGCAACTTCCATCAGATAGTGTTCAGTAAAATCATGTTGAAGCATTGGTTTCAAATTTTGCTGGCTTTAATTGAATGAAATATTGTTGAGCAGGTCAGTGTAAGTGCAAAGCTGTATGATTTCATCCATTTCCTCTGGCTCAATGAAGCACCTGTTGGGGAGTTGCAGTGATCACCAGTGAATAGTTTGAGGAGTCTAAAGAATCTGTGGAAAGAACTATTCTAGGTTTCAGCAATGCCTAGTTTTTCCTCATATGGACTATACTTTTACACAAAGGAACCAACTAAAGAAACCTACTTTTTTTTTTCTCTGATTTGTTGTGTCAAATGTATAATCTTCCTTGGAAGTTTGTAAAGGTTAATAAAAGTGCATATTTATTTTTGGGAATGGTTTACAATTTGTTTCAAAACTATTTGCAACTGCTTAATATGGGTAGAGTTATCTGTTACATGTTGGTGGGAGTTGACCTGTACCCAATGGATTTAGTCAAGGTGCGCGTATATTGGTCGGAACACCACCCTTATAAAAAATATATCAATTGCAAACACAAAAACCCCTGCCAAATCTCAGAAAATACAACTCAAACATTGGACACAAACTCGACAAAAAATAGCATAAACTGAATTTCAAAAGAAACAACAGTAGGTACCTGAAATAGATTTAAAAACTAGCAGAAACTATAGAAAATTGTATCTCCGAATGTGAGTTAAATTAAATTTCCTTTTACATGAATCTCGAATCTCATAGCCAAAGTTTATCAAAAATATTTGTCAGATAACATTGATGGCCTATTCTAAACCTAGCCCTAAACATAAGGGACTAATTCTGTCATTTCTACCCTTTTCCTCTCCCAAGATCACTCTATAAAACAACCCCTCAATTATTTTGCTCAATCTACACTTACAACCATAGTTGAGAAAGTAAAAACAGAGATATTCTTTCTCGTTGTATTTTCTTTTTTCTTTATCTTTTCAGAAAAAACATATGTTGAAATTTTGTTAAGTGAACGTCTATGATTTTCTCTTTGATTCACTAAGGTTACATTTTGGATACCTTCAGACAAGAATCCATTTTCAGTTTGATTATAAGTTTGTTTTAACATTTGGACGTGACTGGCTGTTAAATGAAGCTACTTCTGTTAGTTTGGTTTTGAGGGAGACTTAAAGTTGACAAGTTTTTGCAAACTTAAAAGGACTAAAACTGGTTCATGCTATATTTAAAGAACCAAAATGATTTGTGTCATTTTCTCAAAAAATAAGTACTAAGTACTAAAATTAGGAAAAAGTCACTATTTTTTCCAAAAACTCACACCTAACTACTATTTTCAGTGACCAAAACAAGAATTACAGGTACTATTCTTAGCAATGCTCTTACTTTTGTTATCTGATTATTTTGGAGGTTGTAAAGTTGGAATTTTTCTGTGATTTTTCTAACAAAAATGATGAAATAATGCCAATAGTTGTCTACGTCTGACATATAAGTTCAAGCCGAGCCGTGGAATTAGCCAGTAGGCTGCCTATATTACATCCATATGGGGTGCGGCTTTTGCCTTGACCCTGCATGATTGCATTATAAGTTCAAGCCGAGCCGTGGAATTAGCCAGTAGGCTGCCTATATTACATCCATATGGGGTGCGGCTTTTGCCTTGACCCTGCATGATTGCATGATGAGTTGAAGGACCGGGAATAGAATTTCGTGTTAGTATGAGTGTCTATTTTCCTATTCTGCGTTGTTGTAATTAGTCCTTAATTTCAAACTTTTTCTAGTTACCTTATTAACAAATGGTAGTAATTCATTATTAATGATTGCAATTTGGGTTGACAAATCTTGTTCAGTATAAGCTAGGCCAGAAATCAGTAGAGGATAATACAAGGTCGGAAATCAATTGAATCATCCTTTCGCCACCAACTATGGCTAATAAAGTGGTAAAGCTTTACTTGCCGGAGGAAGTGGTGGAGCTGGTGATCCGTTATGTGACATCAAACAAGGACCGAAATGCGGTGTCCCTTGTGTCCAAGTTATGGTACAAGCTAGAAAGTTTGAGCAGAAACAAAGTGATCATCAACAATTGCTATGCCATTAGTCCTGAGAGGGTGATCGCTAGGTTTCCGAGGCTTACCTCACTTACCCTTAAGGGAAAGGCGAAGCAGCATGACTCTTTTGAGCTCTACTGGGACGACTCTCTTCACCCTTGGATTCAGACTATGGTCGGAGGAGTCAACTTGGAGCAGCTTCGTGTGAAGCGAATGGTGGTTAGAGATGAGACCCTTCTCCTGCTTTCACAATCCTTTCCTAATTTCAAGTCTTTGGTTTTGATTAACTGTCGTCTTTTCACCCCCAATGGTCTCTCTGCTATTGCTTCCAATTGCAGGTACATTCGCCTTCACTATATTTACTGTTTAGGAATCCTAGATTGAACTTTATTTGGATGGTTGTTGCATATTGTTTCATAATGTATGGTATTGTATTGTATTGTATCGTACTGTATTGGTTTTGTTAGCACAATGTTTGGATGGATTGTATCATTTTTAGTTGTTTCATAATGCAGCACGATAGCAATCTAAACAATGGTCTTACAGTATAACCAAGAAAAGTGGGGGTACGGGGTAAAGTTAGTAGGATAAAGGGTAAAATAGGATTATTAAATAATAAGTAAGACAAGATGAGGAAAAAAAAAGGTAACGCCGCGATCACACCAAATTAGTCATTGCACTTTATGTCATTACGTTACGACACCTTTAACAGTACAAGAAAATTAAATCTAATTTAATTTAGCAATCAAATTAAATATTGTATTTAAAATAACAATATAAGTTACCTATACCATCCAAACAAATTGTTAGGAAATTCAAAATTTTGGACATATATATTTAGTGGATTTTACATATACATGGTCTGCCATATGAGTTATATTCAGACTTAGAAGCTATAGTTTAATCCAAATTTATGTTTTTATGCATATTTGAAACAAAACTTATTTGGCTTGGAATTCAGTTCTCTATTAATTTGCTTTTGCACTCTAATGCAGGTCTTTGGAAGAGCTTGACTTGCAACTAACTGTTCTTGCTGAATTCAATGGACAATTGCTCAACTCTTTCCCGGACAGCTGCACTTCCCTTGTCTCATTAAATTTTGAATGCTTCGTTGGAATAGTTGACAATGAAGCTCTTGAGAGACTGGTGGTCAGATGTCCAAACCTAACAAGTCTGAGATTGAGTCATAGCGTGCCTCTTGATGTTCTTCTAAGGATTTTAGTTAAAGCTCCTCAGTTGGTTGACTTGGGGGTGGGGTCCTTTTCTGCTGGTCCAGTTCCAGTTTCAGACACTTGTAATAGACTAAAGAATGCCCTACACAAGTGTACTTCGATTAGGAGCTTGTCTGGGTTCATGACTACCGTGGATCACCGCTTATTTCCTGCTTTTTATCCAATTTGCCAGAGTTTGACATCCTTGAAATTGACTCTTTCGCCTATCAACCTTTATGAACTTTGGGAACTGATTCGTCATTGCCCGAAGCTAGAGTGTTTATGGGTTTGATATTCTCATCCCCTTTTTATTGAATACCTTCTCTGCTTTCTTTTCTTGGCTATTACATGACATGATATAATTTTATTTTTGTAGGTTCCAGGTAGCGCCATTGATGATGAAGGGCTCGCCGTTGTGGCTTCTACTTGTAAAGAGCTGCAGGAATTAAGGATATTCCTGAATGCTCGGCCCGTTATTACTGAAAAAGGTCTGGTTGCTGTGTCAGCTGGTTGCCCCAAGCTTACATTCTTGATGTATACATGCATGGAGATTACTAATGCAGCACTGATAACTCTAGCAAAAAATTGCCCCAATTTAGTTAGTTTCATATTGCATGCTCAGAACCGAGATGTCGCAGATGTGATGACGATGCAGCCACTTGATGAAGGTTTTGGGACAATTGTACAGTCATGCAAAGGCCTTAAGCGGCTGAGACTCTGCGGTCTTTTAACTGATCAAGTATTCCTTTACATAGGAATGTACGCTCAACAGCTTGAGAAGCTCACCGTACCCTTTGCTGGAGACAGTGATTATGGGATTCTGTCTGTGTTGAATGGGTGCAAGAAACTCAAAGAACTTCATATCAGTAATAGCCGCTTTGGTAATATGTCACTCTTGGCGGACGTGAGGAAGTATGAGACGATGCGGTCCTTATGTGTGACATCCTGTCAAGTGACCCTTGGAGCCTGCGAGGAACTGGCACAGGAGATGTCAAGCCTCAATGTGGAGATTATTGGTGAGAGGGGGAGACAAGGGGACAATGTGGAGTTCGTTAGCCCTGGTGATATAATAAAGAAGATGTACGTATATCGCACGCTTGTTGGGCCCAGAAAAGACGCACCTTATTATATTTGGACATTGTAGAGGACAACTTTTGTGTATCACTACTTTTCCAGTGCTGCAGTTGTTACTATAGTTTGTTTAGATGAACTATTTATTATGCTTCGTTCGTTTGGTGGAACTAAACCAGTTGGCATCTCCTGGCCATGTTATGTAAAGTTGTTTATTCTATTTCCTATGACCTCTGTTTGTCTTGTCTTTGATGCCTGAGCAAGTCAGAACCAGTTTCTGAATGTTCCTCTAACGCCTAAGCTCCTCTTTTCTTGATACCGTATTTGTAAATTTTCACCGGTATTTTAAGGTATACTAGTTTTGAGCACGTGTATTCTGTATAAATGTGTGTATTCTGTATGCTCACAGGTAGCTAATGATGCTAGGACTTGCCCCTCTCTTCCACCCAAGAAAACTCACAATTGCATTAATTTCAGTAAGTATCATAGACAGCAAAATCAAAATTGAACGAGAACATCATTGTTATTATTTATATATTAGGCTAGGCATATTATATTTTTCGTAATTACATTGTTATTTCCAGGGAGTTGTACTTATGCTGCATCCTCCATTGCTCTTTGATTACTATGTGCTTCAGCTTTTTTCATCTGGACACTTGGTTAAATCATACTCCCTCCGTCGCAATTTATGCGACCATGTTTGACTCCGGATGAAGTTTAAGAAAGAAATAAAAGATCTTTGAAACTCGTAGTCTCAAATAAGTCATAATATTTATGTGACTATATTCTTGTGGTCTTAAATATGCTATAGTACGTGTGGCTAAAAAAGCTTTCTTTAAGAATAATAAAATGAGAAATTCAAGTTTAATTATTTTAAAATTTAGAAAGTAATAATTTTTTTTAGATGGACTAAAAGAAATTATGATCATATAAATTGGGAGATATGGAATATGTTTTAAATCTCTCACCATTGATCAAACTTATGTGGCATTAATTTAGTTGAGTTGGACAAGCCGCGTATCACAACACACATCTAAGGGTACGGTTCACCTAAGTTAGTAGTCACTTTATTAACAAAAGGTACTCCCTCCGTCCTAATTTAAGTGTCTATATTTTCTTTTAATTATTCAAAAAATATATTTTTTTTTTCCATAATCGGTAACTCTTTAATTTCAAGATTATTTTAGACCATAAAATTTAAAGGCACTAGTCCATATTACAAACAGAATTTCTTATTTTCTTAAACTCTGTATCAGTCAAACTCAGACACTTATAATGAGACAGAGGAACTAATACATTACATTAATGATTGCAACAGAAGTTTAGGGTTAAGATTCTCAAATCTTGTTCACTAGAAGATAGGCCAGAAATCAGTGGAGTAATAATGAAAAGAATCATCCTTGCACCACCAGCCATGGCTAATAAAGTGATAAAGCACCACTACTTGTCAGAGGAAATAGTGGAGCTGGTGATCCATTATGTGAAATCAAACAAGGACCGTAATGCAGTGTCCCTTGTGTGCAAGTTGTGGTACAAGCTAGAAAGATTGAGTAGAGACAAAGTGGTCATCAAGAATTGCAATGCCATTAGTCCTGAAAGGGTGATCACTAGGTTTCCAAGACTTAATTCACTTACCCTCAAGGGAATGCCAGACCATGACTCTTTTGCTTTCAATATAATCCCTGATCACTTGGATGATTCTCTTCACCCTTGGATTGAGACCATGGTAGGAGAAGTTAACTTGGAGCAGCTTCGTGTGAAGAGAATGGTGATTATCCTGCTTTCACAATCTTTTCCTGATTTCAAGTCTTTGGTTTTGATTAGCTGTCGTATTATCTCCACCGATGGTCTCTCTGCTATTGCTTCCAATTGCAGGTACTCATGCTACATTGGCATTTTGACTATATATATTGTTTAGGGATGCTCGATTTGTACTTTGTTTGGATGGTTGTTACATATCGTTTCATAGTGTATTGTATCGTATTGGTTTTGTTAGTAGAACGTTTGGATAAATTGTATTGTTGTCATTTCATAATACTGCACACTAGCAAACCTAAAGAATGAGCTAGCTTATAATATTTGCCGGAAAAAAAGAAGGTTGGGCTTGGGGTAGAGTTGGTAGGGTAAAGGGTAAAATAGGATTATTAAGGAAGGCAAAGTTATACTCTTCAGTAATGTCCAATTTAACACACAATCTTCTGATATTCTGCAATTCCGGATATTAGAATGGATGGGCTGCTGCAAAGAACTCATAGGGTTATTGATCTCTATACCATACATCTAGGTATATACAGCATCCACCTTTTTATATACAGCAATTTCAAGCCACTTGTCAATTTTGTAATTACAAGGCATGGCACCACCATAGTTGATTCCTAAATATAGACTGAGCTTTTTATTGTTGGAGGAGCTAAGGTGACCTAGTACATTGTCTGTGAAAGATATGAACTTGTCCATTTTCAAGCTGCCAGACCAATTACGCATCCCGCTATCAAAGTTAAGGTTGTCAATGAAAGTCCAAAAATTTAGCCAACGTTTAGAGAGAATAGTAGTTTTGCAGGCACCTGTTGTGGGCATTAGAGATAGAAGTTGAACAAGAAGAGCATCAGGTAACTTTCTTATCCAATCAATTCTTTGAGTTTGCATATGGTTAAAACAATAACGAATTGAGTCATATTCTAAGTTAGGTGTTGCATTTTGTTTTTGAATTATATCCGAGTTGGTGTTTATGTATCTAAATGAAGTTGCCCATGGTATATAGATACAAAGTACTTTCACAATATTTTAATTACTTTTATTGTAACAGTGGGATTCGTTTAGCTTTTACGATAAAGTTTCAATGATGTATTAAATTTGTATAATATGTTCTGCCCCATATGAGTAATATTCAGACTCAGATGCGGTATAGTTTAACCCAAATTCTGTGTTTTGATATGGTGTGTTTAATTTTATGCATATGTGAAATAAAACTTACTTGGCTTGCAATTCAGTTCTCTATTACTTTCAAATGCAGGTCTTTGAAAGAGCTTGACTTGCAAGAAAGTGTTTTTAGTAATATGAGACAACAGTTGCTTTGCTCTTTTCCGGACAGCTGCACCTCCCTTGTGTCATTAAATTTTGCTTGTCTCACTGGAATAGTTGACACTGAAGCTCTTGAGAGACTGGTGGCCAGATGTCCTAACCTAACAAGTCTGAGGTTAAATCATAGTGTGCCTCTTGATGTTCTTCTAAGGATTTTAGTTCAAGCTCTTCAGTTGGTTGACTTGGGGGTGGGGTCCTGTTCCATAGGTCCAGCTCCAGTTTCAGAGACTTATAGTAGACTGGAGGATGCTCTATACAAGTGTACTTCGATTAGGAGCTTGTCTGGGTTCATGTCTGCCGTGGATCATCACATATTGCGTGCTTTTTGTCCAATCTTCAGGAGTTTGACATCCTTGAAATTGACCCTTTCGCCTATCTACCGGTGGGAATTTAAGCGTCTGATTCGTCATTGCCCGAAGCTAGAGTGTTTATGGGTTTGTTATTCTACCCCCCTTTTATTGAATACCTTCTCTGCTTTCTTTTCTTGGCTATTACATGACATGATATAATTTTATTTTTGTAGGTTCCAGGTAGCGCCATTGATGATGAAGGGCTCACCGTTGTGGCTTCTACTTGTAAAGAGCTGCAGGAATTAAGGATACTTCCGCGTTTTCAGGCTTTTGTTACTGAAAAAGGCTTGGTTGCTGTGTCAGCTGGTTGCCCAAAGCTTAAATCATTGATGTATACATGCATAGAGATTACTAATAAAGCACTGATAACTGTGGCAAAAAATTGCCCCAATTTAGTTAGTTTTATATTGCATGCTCAGAACCGAGAAATTGCAGATGCAATGACGATGCGACCACTTGATGAAGGTTTTGGGACAATTGTAATGACATGCGAAGGCCTTAAGCGGCTGAGACTCTGTGGTCTTTTAACTGATAGAGTATTCCTTTACATTGGAATGGACGCTCAGCAGCTTGAGAAGCTCACCATACCCTTTGCTAGAGACAGTGATCGTGGGATGCTGTATGTGTTGAATGGGTGCAAGAAACTGAAAGAACTTGATATCAGTAATAGCCGCTTTGGTAATGGGGCACTCTTGGCAGACATGAGGAAGTATGAGACAATGCGATCCTTATGTATGACGTCCTGCCAAGTGACCCTTGAAGCCTGCAAGGAACTGGCACAGGAGATGCCTAGGCTCAATGTGGAGATCATTGGCAAAAGGTGGGAACCAGGGCACAACGTGGTGGTGTTCGGTAACCTTGGTGATGATATAATAAAGAAGATGTACGTGTATCCCACGCTTGTTGGGCCCAGAAAAGACGCATCTTCTGTTTATGTTTGGACATTGTAGAAAACTTGTGTGCATCTCTACTTTCCCAGTGCTGCAGTTGCTACTTTAGTTTGTTTAGATGAACTATGTATTAATCTTCGTCATTTGGTGGAACGAAAACAGTCGGTATCTGCTGCCCATCTGGTGTGAAGTTGTTTATACTATTTCCTATGACTCTGTGTCTTGTCTTTGATGCCTGAGCAATTTAGAACCAGTTTCTGAATGTTTCTCTAACGCCTAAGCTCCTCTTTTCTTGATACCGTATTTGTAGATTTTCACCGGTATTTTAAGGTGTACCAGTTTTGAGCACGTGTATACTGTATAAATGTGTGTATAGTTTATATAAATATGTCTATAGTCTTACATTTAACTCTGCTTAAACCCTAGGGATAGCTGAATTCATAGCCAGCTTACTGGATATGTGCCCAATGCGTGTGTGTCCTTTCAGGTAATTTGTGTGCTCACAATTCTAGGACGTGCCCCTGTCTTCCACCCTAGAATAGAATAAATGATGTTATGTTTGTTTATACATGGTTGTTTGGGTGGAAATAATTTTATTAATTGCGAGTCTTCTCTTAGCACTTTGACAGTGAGGCTGGCAAATAAAAGTATCATGAATCTCACATGGACATTCCTTTAATTCTTGGAAGTTACAAATTTTGGAAATCCTTCTAGCATCAGTATCGAGCATTTGCTACTCCATCAGTATAGGGCATTACTCTGGAATGCTTCTCCTTCATTTTAACCATGGATATCATTGATGCGATGACTCTCTGATCTTTTCAGTGGTCATACTTATCAAGTGGAATTTTCAGCCAGACAAACCAAAGTGAGTCGGCAGCTTTCATCACAAGTCTTAAAAGTCTTCATTTCTTTCTTAAACTCCGTGCATTGTTCAAACTTTGCCACATAAAAGAACGAAGGGAGTAGAAATTTACTAACAATAAGAGACATATATGGACCTTTTATTTACAATGATAATGCAGAACTATTCTATTTCATAATTACACAAGAGGTTAGATCTTTTTCCAAACGAGCTGTACATAGATATCTCCCTTGCTAAGAGCTTGTCATAGATATCTCTCTTGCTTTCCTAATCAATAGATGTGTTTCATGAGTAATTATTTCTTTAAGCTTGAAATGTTACTACTTTGTTTAAACTTGTGTCTTTTGCACCAATGCCTTCTATATTTTGTTTTCAAGTTGTTTAGCATTTACATACTATTAGGCAGTATAAAGCAGTGGGCATTAAACTAAACTCGGGTGATCTTTCTCTCAAATATTGCTACTATCTTATGCCAAGTCATTCTAATTTTTTTCTTGTTCAACTCGGTGTGGATAATTTGAAGTCTTGTTGGCACCTCTGTCTTTTTTGTGCTTTACTTTGTTGTTAATCTAGTGTCATTAGCTGGATTAAGGGTATACATACACACAAACTAATAGTGTCCATAAATTTTGTTTCTTCAACACAGTTTATCAGCCGAGAATGAAGTATGAAAAAGAAAATCATCTCTAGCTTGAATAGATTTATCATGATTTTTGTGGAGATAAGCACGTGCGCGTTCACTCATAGTTAGTGGAAATGTTGAAAGGCCAAATCACTGCATAATATAGGAATGTGCAGTGGAGGCATGAATACTCTCCTAACTTGATGTCTTTTCAGTGTAGAACCATCATGTAAATTTGAGTTTATAGCTTGAATGTAGGTTCTTACCTGTTGACTACCATTTCTCCTCCACTAAAGCCACATCAACTAACTTAATTCTAATTGATGCATTTGGAATTGGAACCCATTTGGTTACTTGTTATGCTGAAAGCTGTTCTGGGTGTTGTTTTCAAGTTAGTTACAATAAGCAATCACCCTAGAATCAAATTATGAAGAACTATCAAAGGTTTGCTGAAGCTAAGCATATTAATTTGGCATTTAGATTGAAGTTCATAACCTTTTTATTTCTAGGTCTCTATTCCTGGCAAAAAGTGGTTACAGATAGTATTGGAAGGAAGGCTACCCCCTTGTTTAATGAGTGGAGAAAATGAGCCCTCATATGGCTAAATTTTACAGAAAGGAACCCAGAAAACTTCTTTTTTTTTTTTTTCTTTTTTCCGGTTTTCCCTATTATTTGTTGCAACAAATGTATAAGCGACCTTTGAAGTTTGCAAAGGGTCAACAAAAGTGCATGTTTATTTTTGGGAAGTTTGCCTCAATACAATTTGCAATTGCTCAATTTTGCGTTGGTTAAACTTTTTGTACATTCATATCTTGCCATCAACAAATGGTCTCATATCAACCCTTGCCATGAAAGAAGCTCCAATGTGATTGAATAATCACGTTCAGATGGAGCTCCATCTGGGAGAAAGGACAAAAAAAAGGGGAAATATGAGACCAAAAATCTAACAAGAGAATAAAGTTGCTCAATTTTGAATAATTATTCCCCGGGTTTTTAATCTCTCAATTAGGCCCTTGAAGGGGTGGGTATAAATGCCAGAATGTGTATTCATCCTCTCCACCTTAGTGGGGGTGAGATCTATATACATCTCACCTTCCATAAACTCCACTTGTGAGATATCACTAAGTATGTTGTTTTGTTTTCATTGGACACGTAGTATTGTTGTGATTTATTCAAGTGTGGCTGAAACTGCAGGAACTTTCAGTTGATTTAGTCAATGAAAAGCAAATATGGAATTTCATTCCTTTTGCATTGCCGGTTGCACGTCCCCAATGCTAACTTACACACATTTTTCTGACACCTTAACTTACACACATTTTTCTTAAAATTTACACAAGATATCACAATGATTGGAGTATTAACCTCGCTAGAATGAGACAGACAAGTCTTTAAGTTGTACCCATCCGTAGGCACATCGATCCCGGAACTTTTGTACAGTTGAAGCTGCTGGTTCAACCACGGACCGTATCCTAGCAAGCTCCTTCTCTACTTGTATTCTCATGTTACTCTCTACCTGTCACCCAAAAAGATCATTTTTGAGATCAGCAACTCTCTCTGGAGGTTTAAAACTAAAAAGGAAACCTATTTTCATGAATTCACGCAGATTGAGCTAAAAACCTTATCAATGCAGCGTACGGTGTCTAGGACATAGCAGAAATAAGCAAGCTGTCTGTAAAGATCTGCTTCTGTATACTGCCATGGTTCATTGTGCACAAATTTTATCAGTAACCAGCTGAAATAATAGACTAGAGGTTAACTTAATAAAGACATCAAGCTATATCAGAAAGTAAACCTGTCTTAGTAAATGCCCGTTACAACGGGGATAATTTGGACAAACAGTTCCTCTCTCAGAGTCCCCAACTACACGCAGGTTGAGGCTTCGAGTTGTGTAATTGCAAGTTTCATCATCGCACTGAAAATTACAGGATGGTTAATCAGACTGTTGCTGCCTATCAAGCTCGACACACGCACACAGCAATGGTTGCAAAATATTTAAGCACATACCGTCATCACTCCTTTATAGTATGTTGAAATGAAGCCTTCTGCTTGCCTTTTAACCTGTCAATGACGAGACAGCAGCATGAGTTTACAAGCATACATACAAAAGTCACATGTCAGTCTGTCACTAGTCGTATAGTGGGTATATTGTAAACCGTCATAATATTTCCTTTGTTTTTCAGTCAAAAGAATGAACACAAAATAAGAAAATTCAGAAATACCTTTATAAAGGTGATGATTGCCAAAAGAAAAGTGAAAAACATGAAAATCAAAGATAGAAAAGCAAGAAAAATGAGACTGCTACCAAGTAATCGCTACTTTTAGAGAAGCAGGGGTGGGGGTGGGGGTAGGGGATGGTTAGCATGGCGCAAGTAAAGGCATGAACGAGAGAATTTAGAGAAAAGATTGTCTTGCAGGTAACTTGGTGTAACCACAATACAAGCTAAAGGCTGTAGACACTTCATTGCCATTTATACAACCGGAGAAATAAATTATAGCAGTTGGGAAGAAAAATTGACAGCAAGAAAGTCCATGATCATGTTATACATTTTCTATACAGAAAGCAGACGACACAAATAGTTAATTTGACCGTGTAAGGAATAGTTGAAAGTCGAAAGGCTACCTGGTTTACTATCAATGCCGGTGATATATACCCTCCACTCTCCTCTGGGCATTTAGGACAACTAAATGTTCCCCAGAATTTGATGGCAGCCCCTTGCAAGTCTGCTGGTTTTTGACTAATTGATGAACATATGGAACTGAATATAGGTGCACACTCAAAAGAGCCAGAGCAGCTGGGGCATGTCAAAGTCAAAGGCTCACAACCCCGATATCTGTAAGTAGGATAGTCAGAAGAAAACATGTTTTTTTAATGTTCATGTAACGGAGAAGATGGCATATTAAAATGTAAACTCAAAACAGTGAGAGGGGTGGGAAGGTGCAGCAGAAAAAGATGTGTGAAGGGAGACTAATACCATAAAGAAAATTAAAATAAAACCAGATTTTTAAGAAGTCGGAGAGAGTGTGAGGACAAGCTGAGATTGCATGGAACAATCACTAGTACTATTAATTAAAGTAAACGAAAGGAAAGCATCTTAAATTTGTATGTACGAGAAAAGGAAAAAGCTAAACTTTTTTCTCCTCTCAGTCATTTGAAGCAGAAAACTCTATTTTATTGCAACTATTGAAGCATTTAGATGATTGAGAGAAGCACATCTTGTACGAAAAACTAATTCATGATCATGCAGTGAGTTACTAGATTGTTAGAAACACTTCAGATAGGAATTGATACCTCTCTTCATCATCTCCTGCACATAAGAGCAAGTTTGAGGGATCATCATTGACTGCTTCACTTGATTTGTTTTGGAACTGAAGATAAAAGTTCAACCAGTCAGCTATTCCAAAACAATGCAATGTTGAAATAATGTTGGTTTTGAAAAGTAGCTATTTACCCTGGATGAATCTAGTCCTAAGCAATCAGCCAGACGTGCTGGGCTAGTACCCTGAATTGATGCACATAGACGAGATATTACAGGATGGATCTGGGACATCGAAAATGGTTCACGGTTAAGTGGAGTCATGAAATATGCACAAGAAACCAGCATTAGCCACTAAAAACTGAAGATCAAAATAAATAGACTTCAAAGACCTGTTGTGCAAGGTAATAATCTATGTCAACTATCCAGTTTCCATTGTCTCTTTTCAGTTCGTCAGGATGTCTTGCCCGCTGAGCGATCCCCACAGAGGTAGTCGAACCACCCCCCTGTCATTGCATGTGCAAAGAAAACATTTTAAGAAAATAGAAGCCATAAAGCTGGATTTCATCGCATTGACCCTTAAATATAGGAAACTGACCTGCTCGCAGCAGATAACATATGGTACTGTATCACCAGCAGAGCAACCAGTAACATAGCCACTTTTCTTCAACCTAAGTGCTACCTACAGAAGATGCAGAGAGGATGATAATGTTACATCTTAGTTTGAATACTAAGCTAAACTGTGAGAAATAATAGAAATACAATGCAGTGATGATTACTGTGATACAGTTCCTTAGTTTGACACATGAATTGGTCAAAGTCTTTTACTTACTTCAACATGAGGTTGACTCTTAGCGTCAGGATAGGCTTCAGGTGGTTTAGTCAACGATTTGGTGATTACATATTTATCCAGTTCTATTTGCCCATTCCTCATATCCTCCTGAACCTGCAGTAGAACAGAGAAACTCAAGGATAATCACAGTATGTTGGTATCAGGAATAGTTCACAAAATCAGAACTAAACTAAGCTGATTGTCTCTCCAGGTGCTAACAGTAGCAGCTGGATTTTCTCTACCAAATAGTTAGATCAGGATTCCAGGCTGAACAACAAATTTTTGAATAACGCACCAGCAAGACAAAGACAGTTGAGATGCACAGAGGATGTGTGGTAGAATGCAGTAGCAGTTGAAGGATTGAGGTAAAAAAGAACCCCCTAATGTACTCTCTCCGTCCCACAATAAGAGTCCATTTTCTTCTTTTTGATTGGCCCAAATTAAGTGTCTGTTTAGAGTACCAATGCTAAATTACCTTCGTTTTGTCAACATTGTTAATAATGAAATAAACAAGGGTAATGAAGTAAAATATATGTAGTAGTTAATGTTATTCTTAATGGGCGTAAAAATATGAATTTGGACACTTATAACGGGACGGAGGGAGTATAATGGTAGAACTTCCTATAGAGAAGTTATCTCAGTCATTCCTGGAAATGTATTTAATCCTACAGAGTATGACATATAATTTAGACTAAACAGTTTTCTATATGAAAGCTGCAGGAGCTGTTTTCAGCTCCTGATTTCTAATTTTTCCATATTATTGAAAATGTTACCTTCACAAGCGCATTATGTATTGATTCAATAACATCTTCACAGGACCTGCAACCATTCAAGACTCGTAAATCATTGAATATTGAGCAGATTACAAGTATTGAGATATGAAAAGGAGAAAGAACCAAGTTCACAACAAAATGTACCCGCCAGACAGTATTTGGCTAAGGCAGAAATCTCCCAATTCCTTTGACAGCAGGCTCCAGTCACGACGTACCATATCAAGACCTTTTTTCTCAATAACCTAAACCAAAGAGTCAGTAACATGGAGCAGTCAGAATTATTTTTAAAAAGTTCACGATTTCAACTTTAAATAGAACTCAATCTACCTCATAGGGCCTTCCGTCCTTAAACTGCACTTTTACAGCTGCATATTTCTTTTTCTTGAGAAGCAGCATTCTTTTGTACAAACCATCAAGATCAATCTCTAAGCACCTATATTTCTTGTTAACCTATAAAAGAGGACGAACTTTCACGCGATGAATCTTAGTAGATTAAGAAGATAATAGAACATAGCAGGTCAATTTTCAAGAATCTATTCGGAGCAGGCATTTTTGCACATCATATCATGATAGAGCACAAAAGAATGAGAAGACTATTTAAGTTTGGGCCATTCTGGGCCAGTAAATTTATGTGCAGTGTTCATTTCTGCTTTCTAGAGGACAAGGTCAAGATGCTTCAATGCCTTCTTTTATAAAGTTAAAGAAAAAAAATATTAAGATGCTTCAATGCCTTTTCTTGAGATGATCAATTGTGTTATATACTATGAATCTATCAAATGTGAATGAAGTGGCCCATTTGATCTCCCTATAAAAGCAAATCTACAGAGGAATTGTTTGTTCTAGTGATCGGAACAACTACTACCTTATGTCCTTGAGGTGAGTCAAAACCTAGGCAAAGCCTCCTCCACAAATACCAGTACGTCCAATTTTAATTCTAGGACAGTAAAGTTCTTAAGATAAGGCAATGAAAAATTCTTATGTTTAAAAAAAAAAAGGTAAAAAGATGCAAGTGTTATCACACGGCGGTGAGACCGGAACATTCACTGGAGATTCACAAACATCCAAGTACGTGCTGTAGAAAGACATAAGTTTGTCTCTGTTGGTCTTTAAGGAACTTCGGACACACAGATCTAATCCTAAAAGAAAGAAAGTATGCAGCCAATAGCAACCTCTTGAATGACTTTGGATGCTATAACTTTTGCTTTTCCGATGTCATCAAGTCCACTATAAATCATGATTGAATCTGTGTCACCATAGATAACCTGATTCATAAAAGAACAACAGGTTCAAGGACCAATTTTGACATGTAAGCAGGATAAGAAAACACAGCACATATCACAGGAATAAAACCTCCAGATTTAGTGAAGTCTGAACTAGGTCAACAGTACTCTGTAGAATTTCCCTTCCCTACGAAACAAAATAGAGATGTCAAACATGCAGCCATAATCTGCTTAAAAAAAGATACGACAGTTTAGGAAAAGCTGCCTACTTGTGAGGTTATAAGCTCTGCTAGTGACTTTGCATAGAATCTGGAATTGGAGAACCCTAAGCATCCATACATACTGCAGTAACATATATCACCTCAGAAATATATCTCCAATAATAGGACAGTGATTCATCAAGAGGCACAAGTATATACTACATTACATACGCGTGTGTGTGTCTATGTAATAAAACAGCAAGAGAGACCTGTTTGCTGTAAGCTTCAAAGCTTGTTGCTGTATGTCAAACTGTTGGGCCTTGAGGCCAGATGCTGTCTTTAACCATGACTTGACCATTCTTCTCCTCTCAACCAAATTCTTAAGCAACTGCAAGATTCACCGGAAAAAGTCATGAGCATGTAGCACCTTTAAGATTTGGCTGAAACTGCTTAATTACTTGTATTTGCAAGTGACCATAGACTTAAAAGAAGTCTTGATTCAGGCAAAGAAAGGCCAGCTAAAAGTTCAAGGGGATCAACAAATTGATACAGTAAATTGAATAACCCAAGAAAAATCCATCACGCACACATAGTACATGTATGTCAATTTGTGCTTCAGAGCAAAACTTCCAGTAACAAGTATCCCTTAATTTTGGGGGCAAAATATCCAGGGCATGAACATAATGATTATATAAGATCAGAATATCCAAAGTGTTCCATACAAGTGCACCATATCAAGCTGGGTGTAATTGCATTGCTCTGAAGTCAATTTGGAAAATTTTCTCTTTAGTTTTAAAGTTTTCTCAGGAATATCAGAATAAGCAATTGAGTACAATGTTGTGCTTACCTCTGGTAGAAGGCCTGTCTTTTTGCTAGATGGTAAGCGAGGAACTGATCCATCCAGAGACCTTTCAACTGTTGTGAAACAAATATTGTACTCCTGGAGGAAAAGAAAAAAAGAGGCAATTAAAGTATGAAAACTCGCAATATTTGATGCAAGGGTTCGAGTAATTGACATCACTTAGCAATAAATATTGAAAAGATGGAACTCCCTGGCCTAACTAGTCAAACTGTAGAAAAGCCGAAAAAATTCAGGTAATTCTCCCTCTTTATGAAGAAAAGAGGGCACATGAGGAGAATGAATGAGTGTTAAATTATGATATAGAGAAGGGGAAAGATTGATGTATTAAAAATAACTAACCTGAATAATCGAAGGGTATAGACTGTTAAAGTCCAATAGCAGAATGTACTTATCATATAAACCTTTTTTTGGTTCCAAAACTAATCCCCCTAAGTAGGAAGGGCCCTTTTTGGTTTTCCCATGGTCGGTGTCTGGAACCACGGTTTCAAAATTTGGATCATCAGCATCAACAACATCAGTTTCTTTGCCCTCGTCGCCATGGTTCATCTTTCGTTTTGTCATTTTAGCTTCCTTAGTATGAGAGGAAAATTTGTCTGGCACTATGAATTTCTTTGCATGGAATGCATGCAGCAACAGGTATTCTACTCTTTGGGCCCTAGCACCCTGAAATATTAAAAAAGAAAAAGAAAATAACGTTACTATGAACTAACATCCACAAAGTTTGTCTAATGAACATGAAGAAACCAGGTTTTTGTAACAATATACCTGGAGGGTTTTCCCCCAAAGATTACCACTGATATTGGTCAGCTGACGAGTTAGGGGAAGGACACTCAGATGAAACATGAGTTCCATTGACAGCCATGCATCAGTTTCTCCGCATTCAATCTGTACAAATCACAAATGCCCATTAGGATGATAATTAGACGGCACTGCCAGTTCCATGTGTGTATTAGAGAAGATTAGGTCAACGGGTTTATTCGAAGATGAGACAAGGTACAGCAAGTAATAACACATCCAGCTTTACAGATCAACTTAAAAAGGTGGTACTTCTAGTTTATTAACTTTAATGTTAAGGCATACTTATGTTACATTGATTCAGAATGTGAATTCAATTAATTTTTTGTTTCAAGCTGTTGAAAGCTATTAGCAATACTTTTTGTTGGTTATGGAGTGGCGGGAAATATCCTAAACTATCCATTAATTCAGCAAGATACTAAATGGCATGATGCTGCTGACCCATCTCTTACATAATGGGTATACACTTTCTTTTATTGTGGACAGCAAATCCCATACTAAACCTGAAGGATTTAGCGTATACTAATTAATTGGCGAGCAATAGGACCAGATATGAAGATAAATGAGAATCAGAACCTACCAGTTCCATAAGCGAGTCAGTAGCCTGAAACATTCGAGGCACATCGTGTGGAGAAATCTCCTTCCTATCTTTGTTCAGTTGAGTCTTCGCAAGTTGTGTCAATGAATAACTAACCTGAAAGTGAATATAGTTAAACCAAGAATTATGCATGTGGAAAAAAAAATGCACTTATCCCTAATATAGCTTAGTGTAGGAATTCTACCTCTTTTAATAAGTCACGAGAGGATAAATAGGTATCACATAGGAGACGCCCAGCAATACAAGACATGATCCCCGGACTTGCTCCTGAGCCAAAAAGTGTGTTTCCCTTGGTAAGCTTTGGCATGACAGAACGCTTAAGGCGCCCTACTTTTGACCACATACTGCTCGGGACTTTGCAGGCCTGCAGAAAATGTAAGGAGACATAGCACCCAAGGAACAACAAAAAGGCAGCTCTATCCTAGATTGTCTGATTCTCAGAATCAAGAATTATTGAAGACCTTGTCTTTCTTTTTGATAATACGCCAAATTAATATCATTTGTTATTACAATTCAATAACAGGTTAATGTTCAAAATTTCCAGTATAGAGTTAACTCGTAATGATAGACAGCATCGTTCATACGTAAGCATTAAGACATTTTAGAGTTGAGCATTAATGGGAAAATTTTTGGCAGCCATTGGGCATATATAGGAAGACAGGTTGCACACCTATGCTGACTTGAACACAGTGAAAGGTGGAATATATATAATATACACAAACCTGGACTCTGTGAAGAAGAACATCCAAGTCAAAGCCAGATATATTATGGCCAATAAGCACGTCACTGTCCAATTTATGCAACTCGATCATCAACCGGTTCAATAATGCTCTTTCACTGTTATTTCAAAGAGAGAAAGCAACAGCTAATTAACTCAAATAAGAAACAGATAAAGGTATAGACATAACGTGATTACCCAGTGAACTTGCCTGCTCTCCGAACTAATAACATTTGATCCAGCTTTTGCATTTCTCTCTGCTGCTTCCTTTGTAAATCCCATAGGAAATATGCCTCCCTCAAGCTTACGCACAACAGTAAAATGAGAAAGCATTCCTGGCTTTGTCCATTCAGATGTTAACATGGGGACGTCAATCTGCAAAATCAGCATATGCTCACTTTAGTGAAATTCCAATGAAATTCTTGTCAAGCAGTTTCCAAAACAAGCAAATTAAAAGTGTCTTTTCTTCTTATGTGCATGTACCAACTCTGGAAAATCTAAGTAGTTCAGTGGGTTCGTTACCTGAATTCTCACCTGGTTGATGAGGGTTCGTTTACCAGCCTTGTAATGCCTCCCCCGTTTCACCTTCCCCTCCCCGCAGTGTATAATAATTCTTTTTAAAACATGTACCAACTCTAACATTTTAACTTGATTGATCACAGAAAAGTGCAATTCAAATATGTATGTATGTGTGTGAGTTGCGTCTCTGGGTGTCAAAGAAGACGATACGCCTTGATACCTTAGAATGCAACTCATTAAATGTCATTATGTTTCACAATTACCGGTTCATTTTGGTCATCATACAAGTCAATAATGACACTTTATTCATACCCATCATGTGCATCATACAAGATGGAGCAAGCAAAGGATCCTTACTTGATGGTAATGAATCAACAATTCCTAGGAAAAAAGATTCTTGGTGAGCTGAAAGATCCTCTACAACCTAAATATTGTTTCCCCTCGATCTGATGTACCATAATATTTAATTGGTAACTCATAATCAAGTAGAAAGTGAATTTCTGGAACAGATGGACTAAACTAATTACAGATGGCAAACTCAGGTAATAAACATGGCCGAGGTCCATTACATTTTCAGATGCATTGCATGAGTTCAATAAACATCAGACGATCCAATGTTCCAGTCCTCTTATTGTAAAAAAGAAGCAGAAGTGCTTTCTGAAATTCCAGAAACAAATGCCTTTTATCAAACCATGACCTGCAAAAGTAACTAGCCTCGTGGACTTTACCTTCACATTCTGACAGCAAATGACAGATGCAGCGACAATTTCATTTACATTTTGCTTTTCGTTGGTGACAGTTTTGAGATTTATTGCTGTAACAACCACTGGAGGAATCTCGGCGACATTCTTAGAGGATGTAGAGACTTGAATGTCCTTTGGACATTCTGCAATGACCTCGAATTTACACCAGCTCACCTGTGCAGAACAAATTGAGTTCAGTAATATAGACCAGGTGAACGACCTGAACATAAAATAGGGAATCGAAAAAGCTGCTTTGATGGCCTTACACGTTGAGGAGTAGGACAACTAGAGAATTTCAAAATGGAAAGCCATGAGGGACCTTTTATTTTCCTCTTGATCAGGAACAGCTCCATTGCACTGCAAATTATAAATGCTGGTTGCATCACATCATATTGGCTAAAGAGGTTCAATTAAAGTAGAAGTACTAAACAAGAAAATACACAAGTACTAAAGAATGTCCACATAACAGGGGGGCGAGATTTCTTCTTATACTGATGGAGTCACAGCTAATTAGGGAAAGTTCAAAATATAATATTGGTCTTAGACTCTTTCAATCATTACTTTTCACTACGAAATGCAGCGCCAAGTTGAATTGACATGATAAGTAGTCATCTACTTGCATATGAAGCTCTTCATAAAGTATAATAGAAGTGAAGAGAGATATCACATATGTCAGGAAACATGAACATATATAGCTTGCAAACTAGAAAAAGTCCTTGGTATTTTACCTGGAATGAGTACCGAGCAAAGCACTGAAGTTTTCTCCCTTAAGATCTGATGGAAGTGGAGGATCCTGGAATGACAAAGTTCAAAGCAGGTAACTTGAAGACGTTACACCAAAATGAAACTTAACAGAGAAAATCTGGAAGATAGCTTGAAGCCGTAGTTACAGAATAAAATTTGGCTAGAGCACGTGGTTAATTTTCTAATCACTTAGCAAAACATAAAGAGAAACAACCGTACCTTGAATGGATAGTTAATCTTAAGGGCAAAATTCTCCCCACGAGGTACATCAGATCGTTCAAATGCATAATTCCTCTGGAAATGTAGCACAGAAATGCAATGAATAACAGAAGGAAGAGAACGAAAAGTAACAAAGAATTTTGCAAATTGCGATAAGGATTGACAGAACAAATTTGCAAGTAAATTATGCTTCAAACCTTCACTGGGGCCATGATAAAACTTGATATGTTATGTTCTACTAGTTTATTTCTACACTCCTCCTTCAATCCAGTTGCCATTTTCTGAAGCAAATTTTAGAGGGAATGGATGAGTAAATGAGCAATAAGTAGAAAATATAAAAGTATGAACTGAGAAGGCATTTCAAGAGAATACATGTAACTTTTCGCGGAAGTCAGCGGGAGATATTCGAGACTCTTCTACATCTCTGGAAAGCTTTGAGATTTCGTCTGTACAAAATACAGAACCACTTGGGATTGCGTACACACATCTTTGCATGTTCTTCACAACAATACAGCAGCTATGGTAGGTACCTCCAGCTTTCACCTAAGCTCAAATAATAAATGTCCTCTGTCAGCTATCAAAATAACTTATTATTATATGCATTTCTATTATCACTTTAAAATTGACATTGCAGCCTATGATCCCAATGATATGGTGAACCTATGACTAAGGATAAAGAAAATGGCTTCCATAAGTCATGCAGCCAGAGGTGGATGTAATGTTATACTTACAACTGTTCTTTACAAAGCATAAATATTTATGAAATAATCTTTAAAATCTCAACAAATACTAAGTTCAAAACTCATAACTTTAAAAGTGCAATAGATTTCGTGGTGAGAACATAAAAGTTGAACCCATCAAATCTAAACCATGAATCCGCCTCTGGATGCAGCACACGTGTTACTTTATCAGTATAGAGAAAGTGCATTTAAAACAAAGGAACAAAGGTTTTTATACCTTCCCAAAGAGATAAAGATTGCCAGCATTTGCACCATAGAGCTCTTCATGAGCATCAAGTATGAAGAAAGGCAATGATCCATCAGAATCCAACTCAAAATCTGTTTTTTCCTCTAGTTTTGCCCCCGATTCATTGCTATTCAACGCCCCACTACCCGCATTCCTTACAGCCTGCCATTCAGCAGTAGCACTCAATCCTGAATCCTTTCCCTCTTTAATTTTTGCATTCAAAGCAAATACCTTCTCTTCCACCACGGGCTCCTCCGACTTCACTTCTTCACAATTTACTACAGTCTCATTTAAATCACCCGACTTAACTGCTTTCTCCACTTCCAATTCACCATTTATTACCTCACTATTACTAACATCTTTCATCAAATCATTTCCTTCATCATTTTGGAAACTACTAACACTCTTAGCTTCCTGTCTAACAACCAAATCAACGTTATCAACAACAGGCTTCTCAATTTTAACACTAACTAAGTTTGAATTAACATTCAAACTTTTCGAAACATTCAGCAAATTAGAATTTCCCCTACGCCTTCGCTCTCTATCATTCTCATCAGGAGCAAACTCAGCAATAACATCATCAACAATACTATCACAAGACAAACTATTCCTCACCTTATCGTCTCGTTTAAACACAGAGGACGTAAATAAACTAGATATCCTTTGTTTCCCCATCAATGCAGCAGCAGCAGTAAGTCCAGCTGATGGCTTTTTAGTAATTTTTTCCTTCTTCTCCGATACTTTTCTCTTTTTATCCTTCTTCCTCTCATCTCCACCATCCGATTCATCATCGGATGATAAAATACCTGCAACTGACCAATCCTCTTCTTGTCCTTCATCTCCATAACCTAATCCATTATCATCTACTATAAATCCACGCGCTTCTTCGCGTCGCTTAGCTACTAAGTTATCGTATTCGTCTTCTTCGACTATATCATATATCGGTTGTTGTAATTTCACTTCAGTTGACCGGTGATCGCCGGTTCGTTTTGCTTTTAGTAATTCTAGTGCTTTTGCCCTTGCTCCTCCACCGCTGCCGCCGCCGGTTGTTCCCCTGCTCCGTCGCGTACCGGTGACAGCTGGCTGCTCGTCTGACATTTTGAGAATTTTTTGTGAGATTTTTTTGAAAATTTGAGATCTGAAAATGCGAGGGGATGAAGATGAGGAGATGAATTTGGCGGGAAGGTTTTGGTTTCGCGCCTAAATACGGAAAAGCCCTATTGGGCCTCACGGGTTCAAAATTGCTGGCTCATTTGCATAAATACGATGCCATAAGTAATGGTCTGCCTTTTTGCCCCATATAACAGTAGTTTGCAAAAATGCTCTCCGCTAAAATTAATGAATAAATTTCGATCGAAAATTAATACTCCTATAAATCTTATGGTCCGGAGCCAACACTTGTCTTTGAACCCTCTTTCTTAGGCAAAACTTGTCCCTTGAAGCCCCTTGAATCTCACACTCTAAGAGAAAGTGTTGCTTGGGTAACACTTGCCTTTGACTCATCTTTATTAGACAACACTTGCCCTTGAAACTCACATCTCCTAGAAAAAGTGTTGCCTACGCAACACTTGTCCCTTCTAATCTCTTCCTACATTCTCTCGAATAGCATATGCAAATTAGTAACTTGAAGTGTTGCCTCCAAACCATAACATAATATTTTGCTAAAATATTGTAAATGAGGGCAAACTCTCAAACCCGTCACTATAGAGGGTACATAGTGAAATATTTGTGTCATCATAAAAATAATTTGGCCTTGTAGCCTGCTTGTACTGTGCTAAATGAAAACTAGTCAGCGGTACAAAACTCTTTGAAGACTAGCCAAATCCAGAAAAATTGAACTCCATCCGTCCCAATTTATGTGGCACCATTTTCTTTTTTGTTTGTCCCAAAATAAGTGGTAACTTTCCTTATTTGACAACTATTTAATGTATCATCTCTATTTTACCCTTGTTGGGCCCTACATACTTTTAAACCTACCAAAAACTTTTTTATTACTCAAATCTTCTCTCTCTTACTTTTTCAAGGCTAAAACTGATACTTAATAAGGTCAATCTCTATTTCTTAAACTCCGTGCCCGGTCAAATGATGCCACATAAATTGGGACGGAGGGAGTAGTATTTTATATTGGGATTTGTGAACAAAATTTTAAAATTTCAGTATTTTATACTGGGAACACTTAAATATGAATTACAGTTTGGAGAGATAATTATGCTATTTTTTAATTAATTTTTAATTAAATGGATAAAACTCACTTAGATCGTCCAAAATTGGTTAGTTATCAATTTTTTGCTAATCCTTGGGACTAAAGTTCGCTCAAAAGAGCTGAAGAATTTGGCCTCAATTCAACTTTTCATGACTGAAATTAGGTATATCCAGGTTGATTTTGACAAAATGAACGAGCCTTGCAAAGTATTATCAAAAGTGGTTGTGAAAAGATATTATGCTTGGATCTCTATGAATTAATAATCTTGATATTAAATTTAAATTTATTCTATATGTGGTTGATGGGATTAGCTAATTCGGGATATTTTTGTACCAAAAACATGATACTATCCAATCTCATATAGGAACGAGATTATTTATTTTGGAATTGTAATTCCAGAATAATTATAATCTCAAAATTGTGAGGTATTCCTATTCTTTATCCCCAACTGATTTGACCTCTTTAAAATATTAAGAAGTCGTTTGGTTGGCGGGATAAAAAAATGAGAGTAGAAGGCTCTTTATTTAATTAGCAGGCCATCCATTCTGCTACAATTCAATGTAGAAGGCTCTTTATTTAATTAGATGCTAAATTAAAGTTGAATATCAAGAACCAAAATTAGATCAATTTCTCCATATATAGTTTTTCAAAGTACAAAAATATGCTGATATCGTGTAAATAGACTACTTTAACATCCATGTATCGTCTCCAAGTGCAACTCAACAAACCAAAAACCTCAGCATCGTCCTTGAGGAGATGTACATGCATGCCCTGCAAATAAATGACGTTAATTAGAAAAATGCTATTGTTCTAAAGAAAATGGAAATAAAAATTAGTAGCAAATTAAAGTAGCTCGTATATAATTAGCTAAAAAAACCACATCAATTTGTCAAGTGTCACATACATCAACCACCAAAGGTGTGGCGAAATGGTTAGAAACTCGAAACCTCACCACCCTTAATAATGTTCTCTAAGTTCAAGTCCCGATAATGATATTTGGTTAGAATGATAAAATATGATTTTTAAAAAATTTCAAAAGTGTATTTTACCCAATTTGAGAAGAAACAATTACGTGGTCATGGACTTGTTACCTTACAAGTTGCAACGATCAGAAATTCTAGCAAGACGATTCTAAAAACTTCACAAGAATTTTGTCTAGAAGCAAATCATCAATGCATTAATTAATAGGAGAAAATGCTTTATTGAAATTTCAAAAATAGATGCATATATATGCATACACTCTAAATATGCTGTGTGTAATGTGTGTCAACTGTTTTCATGAAATGTAAACCAAGTAATGAGAGCGAATAGTTGAGGAAAGCTTACTGCAAAATTCCTAGTAAATGGATTATGTGAAAGCATGTAGGAAGAAAGCTAGAACAAATAGGGGGTCGATTCCTTGAAGCTCAGAATTCAGCACTAGAAATTTTACTGATCTCCATGTCTTTGCAAATAGCTTGAAAGGCCATGAAAGTAAGTCATTTATTATGTTCTTCCAATTAGCCATCATCCCAAAAATATGCTCAACAAGTGCAGAGATGTTTGACACTTGATCTTCTGTTAATAGTCATATTCAAGCTTGACAAACATTCTTTCTATGAACCATTAAGAACGGCTTTTTTGATAGTTGATGTTGGCTGTGTATACGTGCACAACTCATGTAGCTGGGCACGCAAAGGTGATGATCATAGTTTTAGCCCTTAAGGAAACGTTGCTTTCTTGCACGAAATTTGGATGATCCCCTAGTTTTTTCATCCTTAATTAGATGTAAAAACTTAAATATGTATTAATTAACTATGGTTAAGAGAGAGAACCATATATGCCAACACATGTCATGCATGTATTGGCTTGGTGTAAACACCCGGGGTGTGGGTAAGTTATTACTCTCTGGGTTGCATTTTATGTTACTTAATTAGTCCAATAATATTTGGTCCGGACACTTTAATTACTCACTTTATGAAGAGATAAGCGTAATTTAGTTAAATATTCCTTGTGAGTTGTGATTTAAGATATTACTAAATGATTTTCCTAATTAGGGTGTCAGAAACTTTTAATGAAAGATGAAAAGGAGAGGGAGTATTTTCTTACTTTCGGGGCTAATAATCTATTTAATTAAAGCATTCTTTAATTTATCCCAATGAAATAACCCTTAAACAAAGGACGTGTGAACTACTATTAGATTCAAATTAAACACATTCTTAACGATTTTTTCTCTCCATCTATAATCTCAAATTTTGAATAATCAAGTTGTTAATTGCATGTTTTTCAGATAATTTTTGCATAAAGATATCAATACTTAAACATGTGCACTCAGTTACAACTTACAATCAATAAGCTTGTAGTTGTCAAATATGTGAATTGTTATTGAATTCGCAACAGAGGTATATAAAATATGTAGTTAAATAAGTGTAAAGTACCATTACAGTCGATCGAATGATCAATCCAATTTTCACTAAATTAGGATCAACTCTCTCTGTCTCATTTTATAAGATAGTATTTGTCAGTAAAGAGGAAAAGAAAAGAAAAGAAGAAAGACTTCCTGAAAAATAATAGATCAATTTTCCGCTGCAGCTCATTGCCCCATCAAGTGTGTACATATTTTGAATACACACTTGTATGAACAAATCAATCTCCGAGAAGTGAAGAAACTCACCCAGTAAATACAACATACATAAAAATAAAAATAAAAATAAAAAAATGAGAAGGATCATCGTTCCGCTTGGTTAAGTACTCTGTCTGGTCCAAAAATTTGAGCATAGACATCTGGAGATGTAGCAATTATATGAGCAGAAGAAGCATTGCTGCAACAATTGTGCCAATCAACCAATTATGAAGAGGTTTAGTATTGCTTGCATGAGAGTTATTATTGCCATCTTGTGATGTTGTTCCTGTTCCAGTAGGCGTTGCTTGCGCTGGTGGTGGTGGGGGTGAGAACTTTGGTGCTTCGCATTTGTATGATGTACCACTTGCCTGCTTATTGGAAAAATAACAAAGTTGCAGGGGAAAATGAGATGATATCATAATGCAATGAAGTAACTAGAGATGGAAAAAATTAATCCAACTCCTGGGGTGTGCAATAGAGTGAAAAAAGCATCTAAACAAAAAAGAACCAAAACTTGATTATGCAGGTATGCAAGACAGCAAGAGAATAAATAAGAAATTTCATGTCGACTCATTATCGACTTCCGATTCATTCTTAGACAAAATGGTCAAAAGCATTTGCCTAATCTTGAATTGTTCCAGTGAGAACAGCCTCCGGAATCACTCATTTGAAACCAATAATGCAGGTACTTTTCATTATTATTGCAAAAAGAGTTCTGTTAGAATATAATTCTTAGCTGAATTAACTTGTTCCATTTCTAAGCTGAAGGCAGTAAAGTATCAGGAGTACTCAAAAATAGCAGGAAACAAAATACTAAGACGTGTAAAATGTTTCGGATAGTGTCAACAGTGGTGTTGTGTTCAGTTAAGCAGTTAACGTCAAAGCAAGAAAGCAAACCTTGCAATACGCAATGCTGCTACAATTACAAGTTAATTGGCCATTTGCTTCATCAACGGCTTCTGGAGCTCCAGCCCCATCACTCTTCTGCATAATTAAGCAAAATTCATAATTTTCTTATGTTTAACAAGAGATAATTTAAATACTAGAAAGAACAGAAAGACCATGACAGTGAAAGTTATACCTGATAAAAATCAACAGCAATAAAATTCGGCCACCTTTTGCCAGCTGCTTCAAAGCAAGTTTTCGTCATATTAACTAGTGGAGCAGAATTATCCACACAAGATTCTGTTATGTTGGGATTGTCAGGAAAATAATTCTGCAGAACCAAAGATATTGACGATGTACTCATCGGAGATGATTCAGAACGACTTGGACAAGAACCAACTCCCATCCCACCATTTCCATCTGCAGAAGTGCGGTTAACATGTCAAGTCATCAATAGTTTGAGCTAAATGTAGGAAATTATCAACAGTTTCTAATGATACCAAATGTAGGAAAGATGAGCTAAATACAATTCAACATAATAATTACTCATAAAGAACTGCTAAGTAAATCTCGAATGCAACAATGCCAACATTCTCAAAGTGTGTGATAGAAGGACAGCAGTAAGCAACAGAAGTATCAAATTAGACAAAGACTGTAACTCACATTGGTTTTCGACAACGTATCTCCACTCGTAAGCAATGCCCTCTGAAGCCTCTTTAGATGATTTAGATGTGAAGACTACGAGACGTTGATTTTGTTTGACCATGTCATCCACCGTAGGCCAATCTTCTCCTTTTTTGGGCATACGAGACACTGGAAACCAGTACTTATTAAGACCAGAAGCATTAAAAACCTTGCTCAAGCCCTTTGGAGATGAGACATAGTCTTCAATGAAGATTGTGACAACCTCTGATGGGTTTTCTTCTAGAAATACCTGAATTTCTTTCAGCACATTGATTGCAGGTTGCTGAAATGATCCAAGAAGAAAATTACATCAATCAGAAAAAACAAGAACAATAATCGAGTGAATCAGGTAATAAAAAATAACTGGGATGTGTTAGGACACTTACAAAGGCTGTTACATTGTAACACTGTCCACCAAATGAGTGACATAGCCAAATATCATTGTTGAAATCATACATATCAAGCATAAGTCCTCGAACACCATTCTACAGACATTAAAATCAAATTCTTTAGCAAAGTTTTAACTTTAAGAACTTTCAAACTCGAGAAGATAATGATATCGCTGCTTAATTTTTCATGATCAGCGCAATGGTCAACACAATGGTCATCACTTATCACATATTTACTGTGATAGCTTTAACTTTTTACTGGAGCAGTCCTTAAATTAGTTGAATCAAACAGCTACATTTTTTCCAAACACAAATCCATTTAAGTATAGCAAGATCTTAAAACAAAAAGTGGAGAATAAAGGTAAAATCTTTATGACATAATTGAAATATTAGTTAAATTTAAAAAGGTAAAGTGGACTCCACAGAACACCCATTAGGACATTTGCATGTGGACAATTTTGATATAACGTTAGGTGAAAGCACATGCTTATGTTCTAAGCAAAGTAATACATAAATTACTACAATTATACACACTGCTACCCAATTCTGACCTTCTTTTTCCTTCTCTGTCCTACTTAAAAGTGGTCATCTTTCAGAATATAAGATGTTTCCATCTTTTTGCATTAAACTGTCAATTCTTTTTTATGAAAATTAAACTGCCAATTCTTTTCTCATTGGGTATCTTTCTTTTTCTAATTTTAAATTCTCTCTTTTGCCTACTGAAAGAAAAGGACATAAAAAATATATAGTGTGTACAAACTACAAAGTATTTTGAAAGCGACCAAATAGCCACTATGGTTACTTATTCAGTGTAGGGCAAAAGTGTACACAGTAATAATGTACACAGTAAGTGTGCACAAATTGTTACTGTATCATTAGGTCAACCAAGAGATATTTAATGTGAAATTTGCAAAACAAAGTAGAATATTTACTACAACAGCTAAGTGTGACACTATCGGTGCATAAAACTTAAGTCCGTGAGGTAAATATTCAGCTTATAATTACAGAAAATAGAGCACATTACCTTGAGCTGACTAGTAATGGAATCTTCCTGGTTAGTCGGAGCAAGAATTTGTGACCCGGTTGCAGACTTTGACCCGGACAATGCAAATGAGTTGTGGGTCGTTAGCCACGTATACTTGTTAAATGGCATCCCTTTTACCTTTCAACCACAAAAAATAAAAACATTAAACATGATATACCATTAATTACTACTCACAAAAAATATGAGTGTTTTGAAACTGGTAGTTTAAAATAAATAATAAATACTTGGATATAAATGGCTTACTTAAGTTTAAATTTAAGTTTAGAGATGTCTTTTTTTTCCGACGGACTAATAAGAAAACAATGCCGGAACAGATGGAGTAATTAATGCATTTAAAAAAGTGAATAATTGGAGTTAGAAATTTACCTTGGTGGTGGGAATAACGGGTTGAATGCGGGTACATCTGGGTCGGGTATTGCCACTAGCTGGGCAAGTTGAGCAAATTAAGCCTTCATCACAGTTATTGCTAGAAGATGAACAGGTTTCTCCTATCTATTAATGAATCAAAAAAAAAAAAGATTAAAACAAATTCAGTAAGATCATAATTTGGATTAAAATTAATATAAGTAAATAATGAATACATACATACCTTAAGACAAGAAGAATGGTGAAACAAGAAAGAAAAGACAATATAAAGAATAACAACTTTAAAGGGGTGACAAATGATACCCTGCAAAAAAGAGAAAATAAAAACAAGATTTATTAAAACAAGAATTTGGATATAATTAAAAGATGGGTTAGCAAAGAATTGAGATTAAGATAATTACATGCCTGCATAATTTACGTTCTGTTGATGTGTTTGTAGAGAAGAAGAGAGGGGGGAGGGGTGTTTGATAACTCCTGTAACTCAGATTTTATAAGCAGATGTTTATTTTCTCTCTCTCTGTCTGAAAACTGATTGTACTTGTATTAGGAGAATAATAAGCTAGTTTTGAGTTTTACTAGGATGAGAAAAATCTCTGTTTTCCAACTGCCACCTGCCAAGAATAACTCCTTTGACTTTTATGTATTTTCTCCCTTCAAATTATTTGTCTTCTTCACTTCTGCACGATCTTAAAAGATTATTAATAAAAAAAAATTATTGACTATTTTATTCACCTTATTATTCTCTATTCAATAAATATTATCTTTAATTATATTTTCAAGAACAATAATTACTAAAGTTAAAATGGAAAAAGTTTGAAAATTTTTATCTTGAACTCCTAACTGGACAATTATTTTGAGACGATCACTTTTAGTAAGAAGGACAAATAATTTGAGACGGAGGGAGTAGGTAATATGTCCAATTTTAGGAAGTTTTGTTTTGGGAAATTTTACTATATATATAATTTTGATTTTCCTTCTAGCCCTTTTCTTTTCTTCCGTCTTAAACCCATTTAAGAATATCATTTTTAATGGTGTAAGGTTATTCATAATGATACAAAAAAGATATATAGAGAATTAAAATGCCAAAATAGTTTCAACAATTTTTATATAATCTTAATTTAAAAATAACCAACGTATCCTTTTCACGAACATCTGTCAATGTTTTAGCACGTTTATTAAGTAAACACTAACATGTCTACTAAAAAACATTAAGTACATATATAATTGTAACAAATTTCAGTCTATAAAATTTAAAACAAGAAATAGTGTAACAAAATATTATATTACAATCTCTAAGATGTTACTAAATTTATTGATGACATTCTCTGATTCTTTCTCCTCACGAACTTTGGTTCAAGGAATCAGAAGCTTGATCTTAAACTTGATGATTTTTGGATTTGATTTCAATATGTTTGGTCTTGGATTTGTTGTGTGTCACGAAAACTTTGACGTCCGTCACATACAAGATTTGAGATTCAACTGCCACGAACAAATGATTTGAACTCGTGCACGCCGAATCTTGATTTGAACTTTGTTTGTTGGATTTGAACAAGGACATAGATCGTGACCTCCTTTATTAAACTTGAACAGGGATGTAGATCATTTCCTCCGCTGTTGAACTTGAACAGGGACGTAGATCATGACATCCGTTGTTGAACTTGAAAAGAGACGTAGATCACCGACGTAGAAGAAGACTTTGAAGCTTTCCTTCGGAGCTTCTTTGATTGACCCTTAGTTTGCTAGATGTGGTTCTCTTAGCCTCATTTGATATCCTTCTTGAAGATCTTCTCCTTTCATTTTTGTTACTTATTTTGGGCTTTAGCGGACCCTCTATTTATAGCGATAGAATAGAGAAATTGAGATAAGGTCAAAATTGATTTGCTTTAATTTGATTGATCAGTTTGAATTACAAACCAATGTCATTTATCTTTGTGATAAACTTCTATTTGATTTGCCAAAGTCTATCATTTATACAGTTGTCATATTTTCATTGGCTACTTCATTTGATTTGGCGCCACGTAATTTGATACGTGACATTTTTTTTCTTCAATTTAGAAATTAATTCAATTTTTTTATAGATCTAATTCACCAAAATTTAATTGTTTACGGTAATATAATAAATTTTGCTTATTAAATTCTTGAATAATAAGTACTAATATTAACTAAATACTAAGTTATTTTTGACCTTTCTAACAGCAAGGATCAAATTGAAAAAATGACAGATATTTAGATTTTTTTAAAAGTAAAATGACACTTAAGATATGACAGCTGAGAAACTTTTATCAATATGTTAGTATCATTCAGTTACTCAAAATCATTTACACCCCTAATTTTGGTTTTAAAATCAAACCCCCATCCCTCCCCAACTATGAATAATAATCATTCTTCCCTTTTTATTTCAATGGATTTCTAAAATTTTCTACTTTACCCTCTAGATTATCAAGTCTTTATAATTTTTTTCTATTTCATTAATATCATGATATATTTTATTATATATTATACCCATATATAACAAAAAAGTATTATAATTAAAATTAAAAAAGAGTAAATAATAATCAAAGCATTAAAAAAATATAAGTTAATGATTTCATTAATAAGTTAAATGAGAAGAATAAATTGTTCAAATATTTTTACTTGTATTAGTAATTTACTTTAATGCATGAAGTACTAAAAAATATATTGATAGTAGCAGTACATTATATATAAATCCGTAATATTATCAATGTATATTAAATAAATTTTAAATGATAATGTAAATTATATTTTATCACAGAGGCAGACCCACATGGTGGGCTAGGGTGCACCGGCACTCGATATCTCGGTCAAATTTTTTTGTGTTTTTATGTTGATTTTTTTAGGTGCATTGGTCGAGTCTGCCTACATTACATGCATATATTTTTTATTTTTCCTGCAGTATTTTGAATTCCTCAGCTCTCTTCTGTATTTCTTTTCTTTTTATTCCTTCATTATAAATAGTGGCACCCGTAACTTTTAGTTCTTGTGTCCGCCTTTGTTTCATTGACAATAACTTAAACTCAAAAATCTGGATACACAATTGAGAATGAGGGTGAACGTATTTTGTGAAAAAATCATAATTAAACATGTTGAAAATATTAATGAACTTAAATTACTATAATAAGTTATATATTATAAAACTAAAAGGTAAACAAAATCTGTTTAAAAAAATTATATATAAAAATATATCACATAGATGGAGGTTTGAAAATATCAAGGATAAAATAGACATTGTATAGAATAAAGGGAGGAAAATTACTATTTCTCATAGTTGAGAAGGGAGTTTGATTTTTAAACCAAAATTAAGAGGGGCAAAATGATTTTAACCCATTAATTTATATTACTTAAATTCCATTTAAATAGTATAGAAGATTGTGCTAATTCCTTTTTCTTTTCTTTTTTTCCTCCGCAATTGCTATTCTCGAAGAGGCCTAAAAGATTATCTGCGTGCCATTTTTAGTTTTCCAATTCGCTAATTCCAAAGACATTTAAGACTTGGAATATTGAAAAGAAAAAGTAATACTTTTCCACTAATTTCTGTTTTTATTGACGTACTAAAGCTTCTAGTCACATTAGAACGCTATAGTGTAGCCTATACATCTGGAAAAAGATAAAATTGTGTCTTAATATCCGGAATGGTATCCCCTCCATTAATATTTAGTGCAATATTATTCAATAGGGCTATAGATATCCCTTGTGTCCACCTACTTAATTTATGGATAAAATTAATTTATTACTGAACAACTAAATATGATAGTGTAATCTTAACCAAATTTTGAAGAAAAAAAAAATAGAATAGCCTAAACTGCAGTGCACATCAACAATGTGTGCTATTTTTCATCACTCATAGAAAACTCTGAATGCTTGCATAAGATGAAGATATGAACATTTTTGCAATATTTATTTTTATAACTTTTCTAGATTAATTTTTATTTCTTTAATATGTGAATCACTATAAGCCCTACGTTTTCTAGAAATGATGATCGTTATGTAAACGGTTGTCGTCTAGGCCATAATATCTTTTTTTAAAAACTGTATACAATTACACTACCAAATTTAGTTGTTTAGTAATAACTAATAAAATAATCTCATCCATAAATTAAGTAGGTGGACACATGACATCAATTTATATCCCTATTAAATAATATTGCACCAAATACTAATGAAGGGGATCCCATTCCCCCGCGGCTACCTTCAAATTTTTATGCTTTCTTGGTTAATTCACATACTATTCAAATTATTCTGCCAGAGAGTTTTCGTAGATGTCAAAGTTATTAACAGGACATACTTTAGGAACTACAAGGGACATTTGATTTGAGCCTTGGAGATACAATTGTACTCTTCTACTTTCCTAAATTATATGATGGTCAAGATAAACGAACTCTTAAATCTGAGATTTGGCAAAGAAAGTTAATCTACAAAACTAGACATTCTCCATTGCTAGTATCGACATTTTCAAGCTACAATGTAAAGTTTAAAGTATGGGAATTGGGAAAAAGAAACGTTAACATTACAATTGGACTCTTAACCTTTCTAAATTCTAACAGGTGATTTATATAAATTAGATTTAGCCCTGTTAAGAAAAGTCTTACAACTTTGTTCTCAATAAGAAAAATTCAAGGTGATCGCCAGATATTTTAATTAGTAAGGACCTGACAATCTCCGGGAGTTACCCTTAGGAATTGCTAGCAATTTTTCTTGATGAAGGCTATTTTTGTAAGAATTTTCTTTAAAATTGTAACAACAGCACTAAATCTGTCTTGCGTACAAAAACTTGAATATCAGCAGTGGGAACTGGGAGCATACACAAAAAAAAATTGGGCAATTCACAAAACTATACAAACTAACATTTTTTCTTACACTAAAATGTCAATATTTTCCCATTTTCAAAACATAGCAACATTTTTTTTCAAAACATAGCAAAACACAAACAAAAGGATGATAAAAGCCTAGATCCACCTCCTACCACCCCCTGCCCCCAGCCCCCATCACTGCCGCCACCACCGCCCATCAACCACCGCCCGCAATGTATGGACAGTGTATGGACAGTGTATATTTTTGTAATTTCACTGTATGAACAGTGTATGGACAATGTATACATTGTATATATAGTGAAAATACGGTGGATACACACACATACACTTATTGTATGTGTGTATATTCTCTGTATAGACACTGTATGGTCATTGTATGCACGTTCATTCACCGTACACACACACAAACAACAAAATCGAATCTGATTGTATATTTATTGTATGACAAGTATATATTCATTGTATGTCCGGTGTATATTCACTTATATACAGTGCATACACCGGGCATACAATGAAAATACACATGGCATACATTCCATACAGTCCCAAAACACCAAATATACACCACAACCACCGTGGTTCCGCCGTGTCCCACCGGAAAATTCAAAAAACCAAAAAAGAAATGAGCAACGCAGCAGCCCCGCCTACACAGCTGCTATACAATCCATATACGCCTAATCAACCACCACACACAGCCGACGGCGCAGAAAAACACCACGACATTAGCAGATTCGCCTCCGCCGGCACAGATCAAAACACGGGTGGTTGCCGTCGCGATCAGAGGAGATTTAACACAAAAAGAAGTGCGACGGAGCACACTATGGATGGTGGAACGCGACAGCGAAGAGCACGGTTTAGAGGATGAAAAACGACGGCGACGGTGCAGACCACGGCAACGATGGATCAGATCTCAATTGGAAAACTGTAGAGCAACGATGGGGGAAGGGTTTGGGGGAAGAACGACGACGACCGGAGTCACCAGAAGTCCGGTGACGGCGGCGCTGAAGTGGTAACGAGGAGAGAGAAGGAAGAGGGAAAGGAGAGAAGTGGGAAAGAAAACTAGGGTTTGTTTTTTTAATTGTGACATGTTTGGTAGCATTTTTAAAAATGTTGCTACGTTTGGTAAAGTGACAAAATATTGCTATGTTTTTAAAAAAAGATCCCTAATTTGACACACAGCGTAATTTGCCCAAAAAAATTCATCGAGTGCCCTCTATATGGAGTGCTTTTGCAAGTTTGTCCCCGTATAATAATAGCTTGGCAAAATATCCTTATGTTGGCACGGGGCCAAGACTTCAAGGCACAAAATTACAAGTGTTGGCTTTTAGGCAAGAGGTCAAGGGCAAGTGTTGTCTAGCCAAAACTTCAAGTTGTACGAAGAGAATGCATGAAGAGATTGGAAAGGACAAATATTGCCTTTTGCCACACTTACGACTAAGTGCTGGCAAGTGTTGCCTTTTGCCAACACTTCAAGGGCAAATGTTGGCAAATAGTGAGGGGTCAAAGTGCAAGTCTTGGCTCCATGCCAAGAGATCGACAGAGATATTTTTATCCAGAATTTTTTTATTAAACTTAACGGAGGTATTTTTACAAAATCTTATTAAGCGCGGGAAAAAGACAAACCATTACTTATGATATCATATTTCTGCAAAAAGGCCGAGCATACAAATATGTTTTGGACTTTAGATTTTTTAAGAATTAATTTGCACAGAGACTATTTTCACATAAAAAAGGCCCCGTAGCCAGTTTGTAGCGCGCTAAGAAACAATCAACATTTGATAATTTGTAGAAGATTACCCGTATTTAAGAAATACAGAAAAAATTTGAAGATTTTTAAAGTCCCATGAAAATTCTATGAGGTGCCAAATATGAAGTCCTAGGAAAATTTCTTGAGATTTTGAAAAGTTTAGTTCAAAGTCCCAGGAAACCGCAAAATATAACGTCCAAGGAAATTTTATGGAACTTTGAACTAAATTCCAAAAAATTTGGGCAATTCACAAAACTATACAAACTAACATTTTTTCTTACACTAAAATGTCAACATTTTCCCATTTTCAAAACATAGCAACATTTTTTTTCAAAACATAGCAAAACACAAACAAAAGGATGATAAAAGCCTAGATCCACCTCCTACCACCCCCTGCCCCCAGCCCCCATCACTGCCACCACCGCCGCCCATCAACCACCGCCCGCAATGTATGGACAGTGTATGGACAGTGTATATTTTTGTAATTTCACTGTATGAACAGTGTATGGACAATGTATACATTGTATATATAGTGAAAATACGGTGGATACACACACATACACTTATTGTATGTGTGTATATTCTCTGTATAGACACTGTATGGTCATTGTATGCACGTTCATTCACCGTACATACACACAAACAACAAAATCGAATCTGATTGTATATTTATTGTATGACAAGTATATATTCATTGTATGTCCGGTGTATATTCACTGTATATACAGTGCATACACCGGGCATACAATGAAAATACACACGGCATACATTCCATACAGTCCCAAAACACCAAATATACACCACAACCACCGTGGTTCCGCCGTGTCCCACCGAAAAATTCAAAAAACAAAAAAAAAAAAGGACCAAAACACTGTCTTCCGCCGGAATCCAGCCACATACAATCCATACAGCCACCAAATTCAGATCTGAATGTTTCTTCTCCATCATCGGAGATACGTCATCGGAAAAGCTAAAAAAATAATACCAACCGAAGTAGCTTTCACATAGCCACTGTAGCAGCAACGGCGTGATTTCTAGATCTGGGGAATGACGGAGAAGAAGACCTCGTGAAAGAAGTCACCGGAAAAGTTAAAAAAAAAAAAAGAGCGCCGCTGCTGTAGCAGCTGCGCCACTGTGCAGTGGTGGTAGCGCGTGACGGAGAAGCAGACGTCGGGGATGAAGTTACCGGCGACGGGGGTGGGGGTGGTCGGCAACAGGGAAGGAGGAGGTGTGGTGGCAGTTTGGGTTGGGTAGAGAGAGGAGAGAGAGAGGAGGGGAGGGAAAAGAGTGGAAAATGAGATTAGGGTTTTAAAAAAAATGCTATGTTTGGTAGCATTTGAAAAAGTATTGCTACGTTTGGTAAATGTGTAAAATGTTGCTATGTTTTAAAAAAAAGGTCCTTAATTTGACACACAGTGTAATTTTCCCAAAAAATTTCCTAGAGTATATTTAAATTTTCAGAAAATTTTCCTGAGATTTTACGTGTTTCGTTTAAGTGGTGGCTATTTTTCCTAAAACTTTAAAGTAATGGTTGTTCTCTTTAAGCGCCTTGCAAACTGATTATTCTTCAACATTTCACTATTTTGGAAAATTTTGATGCGTAGCCATTTTTGGACGCGCTAAGTGAGAATTATCCACCATTTTAAAATTAATTGAGAAATAGCAAAAAATTCGCGCACACACTTACACTCCATTAGCATTTGGCAAACACCCCAAACTAGTCCCACGTATCTATATGTTCAATGTCCCATTATTTTATAATGTGATTCATGTTTATAGTCTTCTAGAGCTTTATATATATAAAGTTCCAGTATAAAATATTGGAACTTTGAACTAACATGTTTAATTAAAGTCCCAGTATTTTATATTGGGATTAATGTTTAAGTGATTCCAGTATTTTATATTGGGACTTTGAACTAACATGTTCAAAGTCCTAGCATAAAATATTGGGACTTGTCCGGAGATGACTATTTCTCAATAAATTTATTTTTGATGGGTCCGGTTAGTACAAAGTTGTGTTGCTTACCTTGCGCCTATCTATTCTTTTAATAGATCAATTAGCGCCTGCCGAAATTTTTACTCAAACTAATAACACTATTATTATCTAGTTGATAGTTAAATTTGTGTCTTTCAAGAAAATTATTTTCAAAGATACTTAGTACAATGTACTGTCGACTTATACACGAGTCGCTAACTTAGAATTCAGCAAAACATACACAAATGCAAGTACATACAAATATTACAAAGTCCTTAAAAGCCGTCATTAAAAGTAAATATCTCTAATCTTATTGGTGCATCTTAACATGGAATAATTTAAAGAGAATGTTAAAATACTAACACATCCAAAATTGCCAGGCAAGTGATTTTTGATTGATTGGTTAAAATACTACTCACAAGATCAAGATTATTTCATGTTAGTGTACATAACTTCACATGGTGTATGTTTAGACGACAAAAGCCAAACCGAGAAAGACAAAAGATATTATAGAACTTGACGATTTATATGAAGCATGCATATAATTATAACAAGCCCAACAATGAGATTAGTGAGTGATGAGGTTGGGAACCTCCAAAACAAATTGTTAAAAGAGGGAGAGATTGGAAGAGGAAGAGCTCATTTCATTATTGGTAATGCTTACTATCAGTTTCTTAGCTCAGCTAAGACTATTTATAGAAAGCTTAGTAGCTTAGTGATCAAGCTAACTCTAAGTTAGTTACTAACTAACTAACTGTACTAACTGATCCTATTAGTTACTGAATTTGACACTTTGGTCCTCATCTCTGATCTTCAGCAGCTTCTGCACAGCTGCTCAACACTCCCCTTCAATCTGGAGAGTGAAATACATCATGAACTCCCAGATTGGATAATAGCAGCTTGTGCTGAACACCTCCTAATCCTTTGGTCATGAGGTCTGCTAGCTGCATCTTGGTAGGGATGTACTGAGTGTCAATCAAACCTTCCTTGAGTCTTTCTCTGACAAAATGACAGTCTATCTCTATGTGTTCGGTTCTTTCATGGAAAATAGGATTTGCTGCAATTTGGATTGCTGCTTTGCTATCACAGTGCAGCTGCACAGGTCTTTGTACTTCATTGTTTAACTCTTCCAGAAGTCCCACTAGCCAAACAATCTCAGCTACCACAGTTGCCATGCTTCTGTACTCAGCTTCAGCTGAACTCCTACTAACTGTATGCTGCTTCTTGGACTTCCAAGATATAAGTGAATCCCCTAGTTTAACTGCATAGCCTGACACAGACCTTCTAGTGTTGGGGCAAGCTGCCCAATCAGAGTCACAATAAGCAGTAAGGTGATCACATTTTCCTTTCTTCAAGAATATTCCTTGCCCTGGAGATCCCTTTATATATCTCACTACTCTCAAAGCTGCATCTAGATGGGATTGTTTTGGCTGTTGCATGAACTGACTAAGCACTTGCACAGCAAAACTTATGTCTGGCCTTGTGATGGTTAGGTAGAGTAGTTTCCCTATCAATCTTTGGTAGGACTCTACATCCTGTAGTTCTGTGTCATCAGTCCTTCCAAGATGTCTGTCATACTCTACTGTAGTCAGCCTTTGATTTTGTTCCATTGGAGTTGCTACTGGTTTGCATGCTCCTAGACCAGCACTTGATATTAGTTCCAAAGCATACTTCCTCTGATTCAGTAAGATCCCCTTTTCTGATCTCAGCACCTCAATGCCCAAGAAGTATTTCAGCTCACCTAAGTCCTTCATTTTGAAGTTCTGATTCAAGATGTTCTTTGCTTCTGCAATCAGGCTGTTGCTGCTACCAGTTAACAATAGATCATCCACATAGATTAGAACAATTACAATGTCAGTTCCCTCATGTTTGGTGAATAAAGAATGATCATAGGCACTCTGCATAAAGCCAGCTTGTATAAGTGCATTTGTGAGCTTGATGTTCCATTGCCTTGATGCTTGCTTCAAGCCATACAGGGATTTCAGCAGCCTACACACTTTATTCTCCCCTTGGCTGGGAAAGCCCTGTGGCAAAGCCATATAGACCTCTTCAAAGAGGTCACCTTGGAGAAATGCATTGTTGACATCCATTTGGAAAAGAACCCAACCTTTAGAGGCAGCAACAGAAATGACAGTTCTCACAGTAACCATCTTGGCTACAGGGGAAAATGTCTCATGGTAGTCAATTCCCTCTTGTTGGGTGTAGCCTTTAGCTACCAGTCTTGCTTTGAACCTATCCACTTCACCATTAGCTTTGTATTTTATTTTGTACACCCATTTTGAACCAATGGGGTGCTTGCCAGGAGGCAAAGTGACAATCTCCCAAGTGTTGTTGTCCTTAAGTGCCTGCAACTCTTGGTCCATAGCATGGAGCCACCTGTCATCTTTAGCAGCCTGTGCATATGTCTTAGGCTCAGTATATGTGGAGAAGGCAGTCAAGTATGCTTGGTAATGTGCTGGTAAGTGCTCATAGGAGACAAAGTTGGCTATTGGGTAAGCCACCTCCTTGTGCCCTTTGCTGGTGGTTACAAAATCCTTGAGCCAAATTGGAGGCCCTGCTTTCCTAGAAGGCCTAGGATGTGTGTGAGCTGGGGAAGGAACCTCAGTGGATGGCTCCAAGTTCCTTAGTGGATCCTCAGGTGCAGTGATTGTCTCTTCTGGTTCAGCCTGAACTGAGGAAGAAGGATTAGCTGCATTCGAAGTGTCCAAAGGAGCACCCTCACATTGTGGCACAACTTCTGGTGGCAAGAAGGGAGGGTCATCATCATTGTCACCAAAAGTAGAAGGAAAGATATCATTATATACCAGCTGCATCACTGTGTCTTCAGTGTGTTGGGCACCTGTCTGTGTGGACTGAATGAACATATCAGGATCAGTAGATACTGGCTTCTTGAATGGAAAGTCAGATTCTCTGAAAACAACATCTCTACTGACTAGTATGACTCTTGCTTCCATGTCATATAGTCTATATCCTTTCTGAGTCTCAGAATAGCCAATGAACACTGTCATCTTTGCCCTAGGAGCAAATTTGTCACCTCTTGGTAGAGCTGCAGCATAGGCCAAACACCCAAACACCCTTAAGTGATCCAGTGTTGCCTGCTTCCCATAAAGAACTGTGTATGGACTTTGATTCTGTAGAACTGCTGTGGGAAGCCTGTTGATAAGATACACTGCAGTTTTCACACAATCTCCCCAGAATCTGGTTGGGACTCCACTTTGAAATTTGAGTGCTCTAGCCATTTCCAGAATGTGTCTATGTTTTCTCTCCACAACACCATTTTGTTGTGGAGTGTATGGACAGCTACTTTGGTGAATGATGCCAAGAGACACCAGTAGTTCATTACAACTGGAGTTAAAAAACTCTGTCCCATTATCTGACCTTAGAGCTTTAACAGAAACACCAAACTGATTTTTTATTAGCAGCAGGAAATTCTTAAGTACAACAGGGACTTCATTTTTTGACTGAAGTAGACACAGCCAGGTATACCTGCTGAAATCATCAACAATGGTCACAAAGTACTGCTTCCTATCATAAGTGGGAACTCTATAAGGTCCCCAAACATCTAGGTGCAACAACTGAAAAATTTCTGATGTCCTAGTACTACTATATGGAAACTGCAGTCTGCATTGCTTTGCTAATGGACAAATGTCACAACCTGTGGTCTCCTTGGTATCAATTTCATCTTGCAGTCCTGGAATTTGATGAAGAGATCTTATTGAGGCATGTCCAAACCTGTGATGCCATAGTGTTGTTTGTACTTCCCTTTTTACTATATTTCCAGCTGTTACTGAACCTGCAGTCTTCTTCATTACATATAGCCCATTCAGCTCCTTACCAGTCCCCAAGACCTTGCCACTGTGTAGATCCTGAAAGACACAGTACCCAGGATAAAAAGTGACAGAACAACTGAGGTCTTTAGTAAGCTTGGAGACTGACAATAGGTTAAATTTGAACTCTGGTGCATGTAACACATTACTTATACAATGTTCTGCTAGGATTTGCACTTTCCCTGTGTGTGTTATAGCACATTTATCACCAGTAGGTAACTGAACACCATTTTCTGTTTCCCATTTCACTTCTACCAATTCACTCAGTAAATTTCTATTTGAAGTGATATGATGTGAGGCTCCTGAGTCTATGATCCAGTCAGAGGATGAAGCATGTGACATCAAAGAAACTATACCTGCCAGGTTGTTAGGGTACTCAGTTTCTGATTCTTTGTTCAGCATTCCTATGAATTTTTTGTACTCCTCTCTAGTCAGCATATGTCCCTGGTCCTTACTACTGCTGCCATTGCTTGACTCTGCATTAGCATTGTTTGCATAGGGTTTACTTCCCCCACTATTGGATTTCTGCTTGCTTTTGAACTCATCAGAGGTTTTCTTGCTTTTGAAATCCTCAGGGTATCCAATCAACCTGTAGCAGTTTTCCTTCAAGTGACCTTTACAACCACATTCCTCACAGATCAATGAGGACTTCTTCTGTCTGTAGTTCTTGTACTTTCCAGCCATCATGGTTAAAGGTTCTCTATTCCCATCTATCACTCCCAGAGTTCTCTGAATCTCCTCTTGTATCACAATAGCATATGCTTCATTCACATTGACAGGGGGGTTTCTTAATAGAACATTACTTCTCACATTGCTATAGCTTTCATTCAAGCCCATTAGAAACTGCAAAAGCCTTTGTTGTTCTAAATGTATTACATATGGCCTCGACTCTACACAATCACAGGAGGGAGAGGGAACAAGGACATCCAATTCATCCCATAAATCCTTCATTTTAGAATAGTATGTAGTGACTGAGCTTGTACCTTGTGTTAGGGTTGCAATTTCTGTCCAAATCTGATAAATCCTTGTCAAATTTGATCTGTCAAATCGTTCCTTTAAATCATTCCACACCTTCTTTGCACTTGAGGCATATACTATGCTTGGTAGGAATTCTGCAGAGACAGTGCTACCAATCCAAGACAAGACCACAGCATTACATTTCTCCCACTGCGATCCTAATTCTCCTTTGTACATACTCTTCACACAAGTTCCATCTATGAACCCTAGCTTCCCTTTTCCAAGTAGTGCCATCTTCATCGATCTGCTCCACAGTGCATAGTTTTCAGGGCCTGTGAGTCTGATCGGAATCAATACCAAACCTGGTGCATCAGAAGCTTGGAGAAACAAAGGATGATTGTGGTCAAGAGTTCCAATTGTTCCATCTGCCATTGTTGTAAAGTTTCAAGCTTAAACAATGTCGAGAGCAGATTAATTTTGTGGGATTCTTTTGTGAGCTAAGCCCTAATTGCCCGCTCTGATACCATGTTAAAAGTGGGAGAGATTGGAAGAGGAAGAGCTCATTTCATTATTGGTAATGCTTACTATCAGTTTCTTAGCTCAGCTAAGACTATTTATAGAAAGCTTAGTAGCTTAGTGATCAAGCTAACTCTAAGTTAGTTACTAACTAACTAACTGTACTAACTGATCCTATTAGTTACTGAATTTGACACTTTCGTCCTCATCTCTGATCTTCAGCAGCTTCTGCACAGCTGCTCAACACAAATCTGAATTACCAGTCGTTAATAATTGTATTTCTATTCTTTAATACAGATCAAATATCACTAAGAGTTTAGCCTTATTATCATCATGTTTTTCTTTTCCTTATTCATGAATCCACCCCACCTCCAACAAACATAAAAGAATAAAGAGAGAACGAAAATAGAAACTACCAGCCAGGTGCTTCTCTTGGAATAAAGCCAAAATCAAATAGTAAACCAACTTGGTAAGCCAAAATCTATTTGCGCTACTTACACCATCAAAGAATATGATTATATGGTTGAAATCTGGCCACCTTCATAGAGAAAACAAATTCGAGCCAAGAGAATTGAGAACTTCTTAGTCCGGAGCACTTTATCGCTCACATTGTCCCTATTCGAAGCAAATCCGATTTAGTATGGATAGGTAAGTTTCTATACTAGATTGATTGAGTCAAAAAAAAAAAAATCTACTAGCAGTTCAGCTAGGAACACAAATAAGGACAACATTAATAAGTTTATTACTCAATTAGTAGCTCATTTCTGCATAAATTTAATCAAATTCCAACTGGCATTACTCTAATGTTACATTTATTTTTCCTGTGTGAGATACCCTTGGTCTCCTATCACCATGCCTCAATTAACTGCTATGGTATACAAAACAAATAAACAAACAAGAACCAACGTGGGTGTTGGACTTTTCTAGACTTTCTTCATTACTTCACTCTCAAATTCAGTGATCAAACTTAGATCTACTCTCTTACTCTCTATATTTCTCCACCTTTTCATCTTCTTCTTCTTCATTCTGAAATCAAGATTTAACTGTGTCATTTTTAACAATGTCAACACATCATGCTAAAACAGATTCAGAAGTAACAAGTTTAGCACCATCATCACCAAATAGGCCCGTTTACTATGTGCAAAGCCCATCAAGAGACTCTCATGATGGTGAAAAGACTACAAATTCCTTTCACTCCACTCCCATTCTGAGCCCTATGGGCTCACCGGGCCGACAGTCTAGGGACTCATCCTCGACTCGTTATTCGGGCTCACTTAAGCCCGGATCACAAAAGTCGAGTAATGGGTCCAGAAGTGGTAGTAGTAGACACCACCAACATCGTCATAGGAAGGGTGATAAACAACAGTGGAAAGAGTTTGATGCTATAGAAGAAGAGGGACTTCTTGATGATGATGGTTATCGTAAGGGTGTTACTAAGAGGTGTTACTTCTTGGCTTTTGTTGTTGGATTCTTTGTGCTTTTCACCTTCTTTTCTTTGATCTTGTGGGGTGCTAGCAGAAATCAGAAACCTGTCGTGACCATGAAGGTAATTTAATTTCCTTTTTATTACTAATGCCAAGAAGATCAATATTTCCGTCATTCATGCACTTTATCATTGAACATTACCTATGTTGTTTCTATCCTCATTCTTTAATTTGGACGTAACGTTTACGTACGTTTAATTAAATAAATAAAATTGCGCTTCATACAATTCAACTAATTTAACATTATGCATTTGATCTCCTCCACTGGCGAAATCAAATTTTGAGTTTAGTGGGTTCTGTTGAAGCACAATTAAGTTGCATTTAGTTTAGATCCACCACATCAATCCTGTGGATGAATAAGAAGAAATGAATCTTATGCTCTTGTACTTCAGGCTCATGCTAAGATCTAACACACATATGTCTACAGTATCACTTAGGTTCCAAATATATCTCTAGAGCTATGACAGGAACACTTGTTTATAATTGCGTAATTTAATTTGCAGAGTATAAACTTTGATGAATTTGGGATTCAAGCTGGCATGGATGATTCTGGAGTTGCAACAGAGATGGTGTCGATGAACACCACAGTGAAGCTAACATTTCGTAATACAGGCACATTTTTTGGGGTGCACGTAACGTCGACGCCTATGATTCTTTCCTTTTCACAGCTCACTTTTGCCACTGGAAGTGTAAGTAGTCATCACTTACCTGTTATTAACACAATGTATGTCATACTTGATAAATAACCAGATATAAATTGAAATCGATCAACTTGTTAAAAAGTACTATGTGGAACCACAAAAATCGTGCAAAAAAATATTTACATTACTAGTGTCACTTCAAGTCTTATATAGATATAGTATCACACAATGTAAGGATTTTTTACACTACAATATGATTTAACAACATGTTGAAGTAATTAGAGTAATTAGTATCATATATATATCTACTACGGAGTAGATTATAAAATACATAATTCTTATTATAGGGATTTATCTGTAATGAAATTAATCTGGATGTATACTAAGTAACTTTTACGCCTTGATCATAAAACTTCTAATCTAACAGCTTAATTCCTATTGTATATAACTTTAAACTTATACTCCTAATAGTGTAGAAAATGTATATATACTACTACAATTTATTACTGCAAGAAGTTAAACTGTTTTTCCAATTGGTGTAGCTGCGCTATAACACGTTGACAATTTGTACTTTGGTTTAAGAGCAGATAAAGAAGTTTTACCAACGAAGAAAAAGTCAGAGAACTGTAGCAGTGACTTTGAGAGGAAGTAAAATTCCATTATATGGAGGAGGAGCTGACTTAGTTAGCAAGGATGGGAAACCTTTAGCACCAGTGTCACTGACCCTAGATTTCATGGTTCGAGCCAGGGCTTATGTTCTGGGAAAAGTGGTCAAGCCCAAGTTCTACAGGACGATCCAATGTTCCGTTGTTATGGACCCTAAGAAAATGAACGTTCCTATTTCCTTGAAGAACTCCTGCACGTACCTATAAACTTATACTCTCTTGATTTAAATTTATGTGTGTAATTGTTTATTTTTAGTTCTTTCAAAAAGAAATGTCACATTTTTGTATTTAGTGAGTGAGGTGTTGTATTCAATATTTTCATTTTCCCCTTAATAACACTTTGTTATAAGAATGACATGCTATTATTAGAAACACAAGATTCAAAGGGTACTTTTGGTATGTTATCGGGGCGAACTAGGCTTCTAAAAATGGGTTAACTTTGGTCAAGAACATGTGTATTAAGAAAATCATTAAATATATACAAAAATAAAAAGTCGAAACTCATTGATATAGTACTTGAGGTCGTTGTCTTAGAATTAACAATCCATAAGGTTTTGAATCCTGAATCCGACTTATTTTATACACAAATTTAGTCTAAAGTGGTAAGATTTTTGCATTCTTAATCTCTATTTTTTATTTAAACCAAGATAGAAAAAATAAATGGGCGATGATTAAGTTTCTGGGGGACAAGGCCGGCTGTGTATCAGAAATAAACAAGGAGGGGAAAGGAATGGTACGTTTGTTTTTAATATCAGAAAATAACATCAGAACATAGGTAAAAGGAAATACCAGGGCTGCTTCGTTGAAGTTTGAAGTTTTGTGATTTTTCAAATGTTTAATTTACAAGGGAAAATGAAGATGTGCATCTATATATAGTTATGGCTGCCATATTTGTCGCTGATGGGCACAGTAGCTGTCTACCCTGTTGCATTTAAGTGATTTAAATGCCCGTTCGAGGAAAAACATAAACCCTAGAAACTGGTGTATATTTTTACTTTCCATGTTTTGGTTTTCTCATTCAGGAGATTCTACTAGAAAATTTTGAGATATAAAATTCCATCGACTGGCCGGCCAAATATATAGACGAGTAAGTTACGCTTTTATGGTATATTTTTGTCCTCTTCTTTTCTTTAACATTGGGGAAACTATGCTTGACAAATTTTTGTATTGTGGAAAAGCCCCATAGACCCATGGAGAAAACAAAAACTGACGTGCGCCACCTACAATCTTGATGCTAGTGACGATATCGATCGTGACCTTGATACGGAGCTGGAACAGCTAAATAGGATGAATGGGCTAACTATGGATATGATGCCGGAAATAGACCGCTTAGTTTCACTACTCTTGCTATAGGGGTTAGGGCTTTGTTTCAAAAACAAAAGCAATCTTCTCTTATGCCTTCACCCCCGCCCGGAAATAGAGAACCAAGCCATGCGTCGTTAGTTTAATTGGGAAACTTTTTGGCCGGAATATTAATTGGAAACATAATGTATAATGTTTGGTTAAAAATATTAGAAAAGATATATAATTCCTGTCCATGTACAACTCGCAACATAACATTTCTTTTGTTATAATTACTCATTGCATATGTAACATGTAAGAGTTTTCAATAATTTCAGGAACGTTGAACTTAATGATTTTCACATTCAAACACATAAATAGTAATTCAAGAAAACATACTCGAATTTGCCATAGCGTTCTCTTGACTTGAAGCGGAAGCCTTAATTCTTTGTTCTTGATAAAAGGTGATATCTCCCTCTTTCCTTTAACTTTAAGAAAACGTCTGATGGAAAACGTTATCAGTATTGGTAGAGAGAGGACCCTTTTAAAATGAGGAGCACTTAATTTCACATTCCATCAATGTGAGGGAGTGGGTAGTTTTAAAACCACCAAGGAGTGGGTAGTTTTAAAACCACCAAGTAACTTCCCATATTTAATTAGGATTTAGTAAATATTATTTAATTTATTTATTAAACCAAATATAAATAAGTGTGCCATAACTTATATTCTCCCACTTGGCACACGTTCATTATTCACTTAATGGTTTAATAAATATTTCAGTCATCATGTGCACACTTAATACTAAATCCCACATTATTCATTGTTATTGAATAAGTCAACCAATATGAGTCATGGCGGTTGTACATCACTTTCGACATAGTCCCTTCCATGTACTACAATATTAGTTTATTACCCAATACAACCTTCAATACATAATGGTCCAACAATAATGCTTAGAATATCTTTATCTAAGCTAAAACCTGTCTTCGTCATTGTCAACATTATGTATACAAGAGAAAAGCAGGTAATGCAGAAACATTTACATTAATGAGCTCAAAGTGTCAATCTCATAAACATCATAAGTCTTTCCATAAATTCATACATTGCTATCAATAATGCCCATTCTTTAAACATGATCCATAAATGCTTTGGGCGATAATCCTTTCGTCAAAGGATCAACAATCATAATTTTGGTGCTAATATCTTCAATTGACACTTTATGTTTCTGGACATGTTCTTTAACGACAAGACATTTCAAGTCTATTGACTTAGCACCTTCTTATATTTGTCGTTCTTAGCAAAGAACACTGCTGAGGAATTGTCACAATAAATTTTCAGCGACATGGCAATATTGTCGACTAATCCAAGTCCTGAAATAACATTCCGCAGCCACTAAGTCTAAATTGTGGCCTCAAAGCATGCCACAGCCAGCATAATCTGAATCTGAATATCTAACCATATCAAGATGATTAGATTTTCTATAAGTGAGCATATACTTCATTACTTACGTTCGAATTAATTCTTTGAATTGAGATTTAATTTATCTCCTTTCTAGATTGGAACGGGACATGATGACAATTTTTCATTCTGAATCTTTTTAGAACTTTATTAATATAGGCCTTTTGAGACAACTCAACAATCCTTGTGATCTATCCCAGAATATTTCTATCCTAATCACATAGGCTATCTCTCCCATATCTTTCATTTCAAAGTTCTTAGAGAGAAATTTCTTGGTGTCATGCATCATACCAAGATCATTAGTAGCAAGCAAGATGTCATCAACATACAGGACTAATATTATAAACTTACTCCCACTGACCTTCAGATATATACACCGGTCAACGATGTTTTCCTTAAATCCAAAGGCGACAACAGTTTCATGAAACTTAAGATACCATTGTCGGGAAGCTTGTTTAAGCCCGTATATTGACTTCTTCAGTTTGCATATCATGTGTTCCTTTCCTTTAATTTCAAAACCCTCTGGTTGATTCATGTAAACTTCTTCCTCTAAATTTCCATTCAGAAAGGCAGTTTTCACATCCATTTGATGTAGCTCTAAGTCATAATGAGCCACTAAAGCCATTATAATTCTAAGTGAATCCTTTTTAGAGACAGGTGAAAATGTCTCTGTATAGTCAACACCATGTTTCTGAGTGAAACCTTTTGCAACAAGTCTGGCCTTGTGACGTTCAATATTACCATTTGAGTCACGTTTGGTCTTAAAGACCCATTTACACCCGACTCTTTTGCAACCTTCTGGTAATTCAACAAGGTCCCAAACTTCATTATGTTGCATGGATTTCAACTCATCTTTCATAGCATCTAACCACTTATCAGAATTATTACTTTCAATGGCCTGTGAAAATGAAACTGGATCATCATTGATTTCCAAATCATCCAAATCAATTTCTGGATCAATTTCTGACTCGTGTAGATATACCAAAAAATCATCAGAAATAGCATTTCTCCTTTGTCTTTGAGATTTTCTTAATGCTACTTCTTGCGGTACGTCTACAGCAGGTTCATTGATAATGTTTTCATTATGAATAGCAGGATCATTATTTTGTTGTTCTTGTTGGTTGTTAGGCGGTACAACAACTTCAGGACCAACAATTTTAGGAGAAGTACAGGGTAAAGGAATTTGCACCTTAACTTCCCTAATTTCCACATTACGCGGTTCTTCACTCCCACTAACTTCACCATTCTCAATGAACCTAGCATTTCCAGTTTCAACAATTCTCGTACTATGGTTAGGACAGTAAAATCTATACCCTTTTGATTTTTCTGGATAACCAATAAAGAAACCACTGATCGTTCGTGGATCCAGTTTCTTTTCTTGTGGATTATAAATTCTTACTTCTGCCGGGCAGCCCCAAACATGTAGGTGCCTTAAACTAGGTTTCCTACCAGTCCAAAGTTCAAAAGGTGTCTTTGGAACTGCCTTACTAAGAACCCTATTTAGTAAGTACACGGCAGTCTTTAAAGCATACATCCACAATGAAGCAGGTAAAGATGAATTACTTAACATACTCCTAACCATTTCAATTAATATACGATTACGCCTTTCTGCCACACCATTTTGTTGTGGTGTGCCAGGCATTGTGTATTGAGCACATATGCCACGCTTTTCGAGGAATTTAGCAAATGGACCAGGGTGTTGTCCAGTTTCATCATATCTTCCATAATACTCACCACCTCTATCTGACCTAATTATTTTCGCCTTTCTGTCTAATTGCCTTTCAACCTCATTAATAAATACCTCTAAGATATTTACTGCTTGAGATTTTTCGTGCAACAAATAGACATAACCATAACGTGAAAAGTCATTAATAAAGGTGATAAAGTACTTTTCCTTACTGAAAGATGGAATATCAAAAGGACCACAGATATCAGTGTGTATAATTTCAAGAAGCTGTGTGCTTCTTGTGGCTCCTTTCTTTGTGTGTTTTGTTTGTTTTCATTTAATACAATCCACACAAATGTTTAGGTCTGTAAAATCTAAATCTGGAAGGATTTCATTCTTAACTAATCTTTCCAGTCTTTCTTTAGATATGTGACCTAAACGTCTATGCCACAAGTAAGCAGAGTGTTCATTCACCAAACTACGTTTGGTTCCAACTTTATGATGCAGAGTTAAGAGGGTTTCAGCAAACAGATTATCAAGATTCAGTTTGTGTAAACCATCACAAAGAATACCAGAATCAATGAGATGATTATGCTTAAACAAACTAAAACATCCATTGCCGAAATTAAAAGAGTATCCAGTCTTGTCTAACTTAGACAAAGAAACTAAATTTGTAGAAATAGAAGGTACATAATAAGTTTCAAATAAGTCTAAGTGACGCCCAGTATCTAGGATTAAACGATAAGTCCCGATAGCTTGAACTGGAGCCTTCACTCTATTCCCCATGTACACAAATCTTTCATTCTGATTTATGGTTTGGGTTGTAAGGAATCCCTGCATCGTATTAGAAACATGAACAGTACAACCAGAGTCAATCCACCAAGTATTATAAGGAACTTCGGTTAAATTTGATTCGAGACACGTAAAAGCACAAGGCTTACCTTTCTTCTCAAACCATGCCTTACGTTTCAGGCAGTCTTTCTGAAAGTGTCCAGATTTTCCACAGAAATGACACTTATCATTCTTGCGTTCCTTCTTACGTATTTGATGAGAGGACTCACTAACATTATGGTTCCTCTGTTTGCCCTTAACATGCTTCTTTCCTTTCTTTCCAGCTCCTTGATGACCTACAAGGTTAATGGAGTGGGTTCCTTAGTTCTTTAGCCTTGTTTCCTCTTGAACCAACATTCCGTGCAATTCATGCACGTTCCATTTGTCTTTCATGGTATTATAGTTCATTTGGAAAGGACCATACTCAGACGGTAATGAGTTGATGATGAACTGCACAAGGAAATTTTCATCCACTTCCATTCCCAGAGTCTTAAGTCTTGCTGCTATATTTGTCATTTCTATGACATGCTCATGCATGGTACGTGAACCATCAAACTTCATGGTGGTCAAAGTACCCATTAATGTCCCAGCAAGAGACTTGTCAGCAGTTTGAGAGCGTTCTTCTACAAGTCTTAGAAGCTCTTTGGCACTTTCAGTGTTGGGAAGAGCAGACTTAATGTTGCCCGCTATACTCATTCGTATGAACACTAGGCTTAATCTGTTAGACCTGTCCCACTGCTTAAAATAAGACTTTATTCAGCAGTGCTAGTTGCAGTAATAGCTGCTGGCTTCTCAGTGTAAAGTGCAACATCAAGATCTAAAACTCCGAGATGGAATGTGATCTGTTCGCACCACTCTGAGAAGTTCAGTCCGTTAAAAGCCGTAACAGAAGCAGAGTGCGAATGAAGAGCAAGTGCTGCATATAGAATATGCTCATTCGTTAACGCTTTGAGTTATAAACTAAACATATTATCAAATTCAGAAATGATTTTTACATAAGACTTTAGTGTATCTTGATGTTCACCTTTGGGCAGAACCCCAAAATACTAACTTTAGACATTATGATGCTTTATATAATTTAACATAATTTGGTAATTTTTAATGTACCCATTAATAATATTTACTATCTTTGGATAAATAAACAAAACTAATGGTACATCTAAATTATCCTTTTAACTTTTCACGATTATAAGAACAAACAATCAACCTTTGGGCGATTCATAAATGTCTTATAACCATGAGGTTCAATTTACCCAAAAGTATTATATCATTTACTAGCATCAAATTTAATGGGTAATTGAATATAAGTTCAATCATTTTGGAATTAATTATTCATAAAAGATTCGACCACTTTGGTGATTAATGAATCGTATATAATAATTCCAAATAAACTTTAACAATAATTTGTTCACTATAACGGATCTCCATAACCAATAAATGAAACAAAGTTCATCCAGGTTTTTCCAATAAGGATAATACTAAATGAATAGAATCTAGCAATTGGAAATAAATTGAGGATGCCATAATTTATAAAGTTACATGGTCACAAACCATTCTGAAACATGACAGAAAATAAGGCTATTATGGAGAATCAGGAGAAATTGTATTTTCTTCCTTTAAATTTAGTTTGACAACAGTGAACGAATAACCTTTCCTTATAGTAATTCATACATCATGATTCCATAATTGCTCAAAAGCTGTCAAGTGGGGAGCTAATTTATTTATTTATTTTAAACATTAATGCCTTCATATAAATTTGATATTTCATGAAGTAAACTTAAACTTCAGGAACGAGCAAAACTTTTAAATCATGTTCCAAATAGAAAACGAAGCATAATCAGAACTTTAAAGCAAATCAGTTTTGAGATGTTTTCATGAAGTAAACTTCTAACCTTAAATTTCAAGTACGAAACTTAACGTTTCATAATAGGGTTAACAAATTGAGAGGAAACAATAGTTAAAAACGGAAAATCATTAGTTCCTAAACCTGGCTCGGATACCACATGTAAGAGTTTTCAATAATTTCAGGAACGTTGAACTTAATGATTTTCACATTCAAACACATAAATAGTAATTCAAGAAAACATACCCGAATTTGCCATAGCGTTCTCTTGACTTGAAGCGGAAGCCTTAATTCTTTGTTCTTGATAAAAGGTGATATCTCCCTCTTTCCTTTAACTTTAAGAAAACGTCTGATGGAAAACGTTATCAGTATTGGTAGAGAGAGAACCCTTTTAAAATGAGAAGAGCACTTAATTTCACATTCCATCAATGTGAGGGAGTGGGTAGTTTTAAAACCACCAAAGAGTGGGTAGTTTTAAAACCACCAAGTAACTTCCCATATTTAATTAGGATTTAGTAAATATTATTTAATTTATTTATTAAACCAAATATAAACAAGTGTGCCATAACTTACATAACAATCTATGTATGTGAATCAAACGACCCTCACTGTCTGCTATGTACATATTGTATAAATTCATCTACACACTAGAAGTGTGAAAAATCTGGTTTGAATCATAAGTTACACCCACATATATAACCTCTTACGGTATATTGTTAGGAATGTAATCAAGATGGTGGACCCATTTGGAAAGATGATAATTTATATTTGGAATTCTAGAAGGATAGTTCATACTATATAGAATTAAGTAGAAAATACTGTAATTTTTTAGGACTTATGCTATAATGTTTGTCTTTTATTTTTCTTAGCTAGTTTGTTAGCTAAATATGGAATCTCTCTTTTTTATTTTCTCATTCTTTTTGGTTACTTGAACTAAGATTGTAATTTTATTTTAATGGAATTCAATCAATATTCATTAATTACAATTCTATGATCACAATGTGTATGGTTACACGCCTCCGTTACACATACTCTAGTTCAGTTTTTAGCATTTCGCTCTAGGTGTTGGTTGAAGCACGATTTGCCATATAAAAACAACCTATTCCTTTTGAGATCAAAATCATATGAAGGTATAACCAAAGTACAAACGAATTATCTTCATGATTTGAGGTATTAGCTTAAGATACAAGCACGTAATAGGTTTCTTTCTAAGTAATTTTTGTGACACTAAACTAATTCAATATTCTTTTCTTTTTTTGCCGTTTTCCTTTTCCCAAAGAAAGAAAAGAAACTTCTGATGCACGTAATATGCTCATACTTTACAACTAATATTGAGACTGTTGTTTTGGTTAAAGAAATTCTCTTTATATTTTCTATGTTGAGCAATATCAATTAGAATAATAAAACGATAGGCTTAACAGTATCATAGCAATGTGCATTTTTATTCTTAAAGAAGTCCTCAGAAGCTAAACTCTTTACCTATTTTTACATTAAAAAAAATCAAAAGTAGAATGAAAGAAAAGAAGCTTAATAGTTTCAGTGGAATGAAGGTTGGGTTCGTGGAAAAGCTTACTCACATCGGGTATTTATACATAATTAAAAATTTTTAATTTTAGGAAAAGTTAAAATAAAAATATGTATCGAACAATCATGCTTAAGTGATGAAATAATTTTTATAAAAGACAAATGTCATGCTTTTGCTAATGTTCATTTAAGTGTAAACACTCAGATGAGCGCAAGTATTCTCTAGTTAAATTAAAGGAGGTTTTTGAAAATACTTATTAAAATCAAAATATCTATTCACCCCTACCCATAAATTTCATATTTACTAGTCTTACCTATAAATTATTTACATGCGCTACTCATCCAGATTTATATACCATAATTTATGTAGTATACCATAAAGGTATACGCTTATAAGGTATAACAAATGTATACAATAATAAATTGGTAGGTCGGGTAAATATTTTTAAGCTCATGAATAGTGTGATTTTTAATAGGTAGGGTGATAAATGCTTTAAATTTCAAAGATATATAGTGTAAAAAAAAGCCTTAAATTAATCCTTAGTCCACAGCGATTCTCAATATGAGATTGCTTACGTAAATTAATCCTTAGTCCACAGAGATTCTTAATCGTGTAGGGGCATGTTTGGCGCGCGCTAATTGATTTGTAGCCGTCAAAAATAAATTCGTTGAGAAATAGTCACCTCTGGACAAATTCCAGTATAAATACTGGGGTTTGTTCAAAGCCCCAGTATTTATACTGGGAAGCTTCAGTAAACTAACCCCAGTATAAAATACTGGGGCTTTGAATAAGTTTTGTTCAAGGCCCCAACATTTTGTTATGGGACTTTGTATAAAGCTTCAGTCCCATAACAAAATGTTGGGGCTGTGAACAAAACTTGTTCAAAGCCCCAGCATTTTGTTATGGGACTGAAGCTTTATATATAAAGTTCCATAACCATAACAAAATGCTGGGGCTGTGAACAAACTTGTTCAAAGCCCCATCATTTTGTTCTGAGACTGAAACTTTATATATAAAGTCCCATAACAAAATACTTGGGCTTTGAATAAAACTCGTTCAAAGTCCCAGTATTTTGTAATGGGACTAGTCGGGGGTGTTTTTCCAACGATAATTTTTGGCTATTCTTCACTGAATTTTGAAACGGTGGATAGTCCCCAATGAACGCGTCCAAAAATGACTAGTAATCAAAATTTCCCATTGCTTACAGTCGCTTGGGCTAAGAAAAGGAAGCATTTTGTTACATTTCTGTGCAACTATTGGCCCAATTTTGTTTTGCAGTGCAATCGTCCCAGGCTCCCAGCTCTATACCTAAGTCCACTTCTAACCCAGCTCTATGGCCAATTAATGAAAAATTACACTGCATATAACTATAGGGATTTTATTTACAAAATATAGAGATACTTTGCCTACACAACAAAAAATAGCAATATTTCTACAATTTGTTACCAAATATAACAAATAGTTGAAAGTGTGTATAAAATAAAATAAAAACCTTAATCTAATCTCTCTCTGCCTCCTACACCTAGCCACAGCCCCCTACTTCCATCCAAATCACATCGCCGGAGTCGGATGAAACCACTGATTTCGTCTTCTCCAACAAACACCATTCCAATTTCATATTCTCCAAGTCTGATTTATTAACTGGCGAGCACCATAGATCCCGCTATATGGTTATACGATTTCATCTCTTCAAGTGATTTTGACTTTTTCGATGATTTCATCTACCATTAGCGTCATTTTCTTTGTCGATTTCGTCTTCTATGGTGTTTCAACTTCTTCGGCCTTTTTGCTGCTTCGTTTCCGGCTGCCTTCTGCAATTGATTCGTTCTTTGTTTATGGTGCTTAACCTCTGTTTTGAAAGTGTATGGCTACTGTATAGCATATGTATGGCTATTATATGTGAAGTGTTTTCTGGCCGTCTTCTACTGCGGCTTCATTTTCTGTTTCTTGTGCTTCTGCTCTGCCTTTTTGAAACTGTATGGTGAATGTATAGCAATTATGTAACGACTGTATAAATATTGTATAGCGACTATATGTCGATTGTATGGTGAATGTCTGTAGATAGTATGTCATGTTTGTTTCCATAATTTAAGAGTTTAAACTGTTCCAAACTGTATATCATGTGTATTTCTTACGTATATCTTGTGTATCGATTATAAATATAATGTGTCTCAATAGTATTAAATGTGAAATAAAACTATGTATATTCTTATTCAACTCATTTTTTATGGTGGTAATAGTATTTTTATACAATGAAGAAATACATGACATAACAGTATAGGATTATAAAAATATAAAAATCACTGGTGATCGTTGGCCGGCAGCCTACAGCAGCGGCAATTGGTGATAGTGGCCAAAGTGGGCGGCCAACATGAGTGGTTGTGGCAATAGTAGGGGTTGGTGGGTGGGAGGTGGTTGTTGAATCTAAGATTTTTCCTATATTTTATGTCTATTTGTTATATTCTGAATAAAAAATATTACTAGTTTTGAAAATCGTGTAGTATTGCTATTTTTATGTAAAGTAGTTACAAACATGGTATAGTTTTGTAATTTGGCCACCCAATTAATCGGTTTCCAAAATAATGGGTCAGTCCAGCATTCATAACACAATGGGCTATGGGCCTAAAGTTGACATAAGTGACCCGTTCCAAACAAGAATCAGAATGGTGCTTGAGGAATATGCTTTGGTCCATGTTCTCAAAGATTAAGATATGAATATTTAATACGGAATAATGATGGCAAGTTATCTTATTCTTTTGTAGGACGTAGGCTAGTTAGGCTTTGAAAATCCGAGTAATAAATGTAAAGTGAAGGAAAGCAATAGAAAGTTACGAACATGGTGAAGATGCACAATTGACGGGTTACTACTTGCAAATTACTGTTCCTAGTCCAATTGTTGATATCATTAAATTTCAAATAGCCTCTTTTTAGAAAGCATTAAATAATTGGAATTTCTAGAAATTCAATCCTGACATCCTACAATTTGCAAATGCATAGAAAGTTGCTAAGACGTAGCCACTTGCAATGTGCAAAAGATCAGTTTTGCACCTAAACTATGTATTCCTTTCTTCAACATTGATTGCGCAAATGGACTTTGCTTTATTGAGGGGTTGATAAAAAGAATATCCATTATCCCATCTCACGTCACATTTCTTGCTTCTTGGTATTTCATGGCTCCATATATGATGATCATGGGAGGTTGAATTTTTATTTTATTTTTGGTTTCCTTTTTAACACTATTACTGAATCCGTTTCACGAAGAATGACACACTTTGATTTGGATCAACTTTGAAGAAATAAATTAAGAATTTTAAAATTTGTACTCTAAATTAAAATGAATCATACATATGTGTGGTTATAAATCATGTCACTAAGGATAAAATGAGAAATTCAAAGTTAAATTGTTTTCATATTTAGAATTGTGTCATTCTTTTTAAGCTAATAATGAAATTATGTCTCTTTTTAGAATAGAGATATTATTTCTGCAGTAGAAGACATGAAAAAGGAAGGATCTGGCGTATTGTACCTTAAACTTTAGAATGCAAGGCAACATCATCGAACACCCTTAACTAGAGATCTTGATTTCAAATAGTACGAATTTCTGTTAGGGAACATTTCCTACTTAATGAGTGTAGCAACATAGTAGACCAGTTAATACCGAATATTGAACAGTTATACCAAAAGGATAAATAAATCTATCATTTAGTTCTCACTCAGTGCTTTTAAGTATTATGTCTTGAACTCCAGAATAAGCTACCACTTGCTAAATACTTATGGCCGAGTGGCAGGTGCAATTGAGGATCACAATTCTACCTAATTCGTTTATGCATATTACTAGTGCAGTTGAGTTTTGCATCTATGTATTTTCAATACATGACCAGTCAAGAAGTTTAAACAAATCTTTACACTATTTTTCTCTTGAAAAATAATAAAAATAAGGAGAAAAAAAAAAGAAGAAGAGAAAAGCTGGATAAGAAGCATCTACTCAGGAATTTAATGACGCAATTTAACAGAACTGCAACTTCTGCCGAAAGTTTATTATCCGTTTATTAGTTGATGAAGCACTTTACATATGATTTTTTGGCTACTGAGCCAATGATTTAAATTAAATAGATTGCAACTTGCAAGAAAAATAACTGAATCATTGCGTACGATATATATAGTTAATGATTGTTAGCCCAAAATATCTGGGCAGAAAATAAAAAAATTGCAGTACATCCAATCCAATGAACAAGTATTCTGCAATTTCCATTTTTTTTTCCAAGAAACCAAGTTGATTCATAACTTCATTCACTAAATACAACTAACAAAAGATAAAATCTGTACAATTTGTTGAGTCCCAATCACTTGTCTTCTTCATATAGTAAGTGATAAGTATCTCAATTTCAACTTTTGTATGTACGACGAACTTGTATTTATGTACAAACATTGAAGTTACAAAAATTGGCCCTAGCCTAATCAATTAAAAAAAAAAAAATCAGAGCGACTAATAAAAAATCTTCAGTACTCTTGATTTTTTTTTTTCTATCACTAAAATTAAACAATTTTGATAGACATAAGACATCATCGAACATTGACCCAGCCATCATCAGTGGACCAATAAGATTCAGGTCTAAGTCCATTGATTAATCCCTGCAGCCTTTCCGCCGGAGTTGTGGACCATGACTCGCCGTCAAAATTAACCAATTCTTGAATCGCCGGTGAGGGTAAAGATGTAATTTGAGAGTAATCAGATACCCAATCTGGAAAATCAAATGGACACCTAGGAGATGTCGAAGGGGTACCATTGTCACATGTTACGTCATTCAATGTAACAGTGTCGTAAACATTATAATCTTGATCATCAACAATAAAAGGATGTTGTAAAAGCATCTCAGCCGTCCATCTCTTTCTTGGATCCTTAACAAAACACTTTTGTAAAAAATCTTGTCCTTCTTTAGACAATTTATCTGGGATTTCAGGCAATTGATCACCAACTCCAATTGTCATTAATAATTTTGTAATATCTGAATATTTCCAAACTGGAACACCTGTTACCATCTCAGCCACCACACACCCTAGTGCCCATATATCAGCAGGAGTCCCCTGTTCACCTCCGGTAACCATCTCCGGCGACATATACAACGGAGTACCCCTCAATTCACATCTTAATTTATCATCTTTATTCAATTCAACTTTCTTAGCCAATCCAAAATCACCAATTTTTACTTGACCATCTTGGCCTAATAAAATATTCTGAAGTTTAATATCACAATGAACATAACCACTCTTGTGAATATAATTCAGCCCTTTAAGTAACCCTTCAGTATACTTCTTAACTTCAAATTCCGACAACCTACGATCGCATGAATTCTTGATTTTATCATACAAAGCACCTCCAGAAGCATACTCTAATAACACATTATACAACTTTTCATTATTCTCATAACTATAGCTGTCACCAAAACAACGTATAATTTGTGGACAACCCTTAAGTTCATCCAAGATTATCTTCTCATTCATCAAAGTAGTTGAACAAGAAGCAGCAGAAGACTTAACAACCATCGATGGACAAAACAAAGTGTTCTGGCTTTTTGGTATAGCCAAATTCACTTTGCCAAAACTTCCATGACCTATTTCTTCACCTCTAACCCAATCCATGGCTATGTGTTACTTTTTTTTGTTGTTGGTATTTTTAGGTTTTTAGAAGGAAAGAAGAGAATAGAGGAACGCGTAATAAACCGCGAAGTTTGGTTTGCTTCATACAAGGGAATACTTCATATATATAGTGGCGTGTGGGGGGAATTTAATTATTTTACTATTCAATTTGGGATATGTGTTCACCGAGTGGATTAAATGTAACAATGTTCACACATAACTAGTGGCTAGTGAGTTGTGACGTATACATGGGCGTAGTGGGTTTTATAAATAGTTAAAGTTGTGGGCGAGATGAAACTAAAATAATAGGAGCACGTGGTTGTTGAAGGAACGAATAGTTACTATACTTATTTTCCTTTTATATATTTCTTCCTAATTTGGCAAACACTAGGAATATGCTTTTACAAACGTGCTTAATTGAGTTTTCGGTTTGGACTTTGGAGGTTACCATGTTAAGCGTAGGTGCCAAGCGATCTCGTCAAAATCTTCCAAATATATCTGATGTCTTCATTCTTGTACGCCAAGAGATCTTAATTTCTTGTAAAAAAGTTTGTGTTTTTGTAGCAAAAGATTTGGCTATTTGTAAAAGTTAATCGAACTATATATGCAATAATGTATATGTATATCATGTGTAGCAAGTTCAAGCGAACCGGTCATTTTCTATAAGGAATTAAAATTAATATATATGTAAGAATTTACAAACTTCTAACTCAACGACAATTGGCAAGAACGTTTTGAAATCAAACTCATCACGTTGGGAATAAAACTGCGTATTAAGCTCAAGTTGGCTTTTCAAGATCGGCGGATCAACATGAGATTAATGTTAATGAAATTTCTAATGCATGCTCCTGCGCCGCTTAACCCTATACACAATTTAGATTATTTAACTTTTGAATTTATCTCTGACATGTGTATTGAGAAAAATATATGGATTCGAACAAATTTATTGACCCTGAATATTGTATTTATATAATTGCATATTTGTTTGTGGATGTTCTTCCTAGTTCCTACTATTATGTGATAAATGAAGTCAATTTCCAAATTAGAGAAACTTGATTTCAAATTCAAGGTGGGAATGCACGTTTCTTCTTTTACAAAACAAAAAGATCTTTCCATATGTGTACAACAAGTCAACAATCGAAAAAAGAACCCCACAAGGATGGGACGGTGATGTTAGGAAATCTCCCAAATGACTACTCTAACGTTAGTTATATACGTTTTTATAAATAAGCCTGCCCCAGACAATTATATTGACGATCACAATTGAAACATCCCTATCAACAAAATGAAAAATAGAACGAAAGAGGTAACGATCAGAGGATACAACGAAGAAAGCTGGTATTTGTCACGGTTAAAATGTGAACTGAATCCATTAAAAATATTTGTACATGCATCACGACTAATAGTACGCTCTAAAGGGGTCTTCTACTCATCCACTACTAATCTTATTTTTAATAAGTCAATTTCAGTTAAGCATATTGTTAAGTATTGCACTCTTCATGGCAGTAGTGGGCTGCTGTATTCTCTTACTATTCGTTATAAGTCAATTTCAACGCAATTTGCCTTTGACATGTCCTTCAATAGAAAAAAAAAGGTGAAGATAAGATTAAATGAACCTTTGGATAAGAAGAATAGCTCTAGGTAAAGGTTATGGGACTTGGCACGTCTCACTTGACGGCGGAGCTACTAATTAGATCTTTCTTCTTTCTTTCTTAAAAGGTTATTAAGATTAGCGAGTTTCATATGTTGGCGAATGAATGGATTGTGGAAATTAATATGAATGGATGAAATGTCAAGGTAATTAATAACAAAATCTCCATGTTATTTTCAGTACGTAAATCAAATTTTGCACTAAAAATCCCGATTTCTATTCACATTCATTTAACCAAGTAATTATGTGTACTTAGAAACTAACACTTGTATTTTGTACTATTTGTAATTGAAAATTGATAATGGATGTCACATATTACCAGACGGAAAGTATGCTACTTAACATAAGTAATGCTGAAATATAGCCATATTTTTGCGGAAAGTAAAACATGAGGAGAAGTTGAGGCAGGAAGAAAGAAAAGAGAAGAGAAAAGGCCAGAAATAGAGTAGGTAGTTATTGTCGGTTATCCTTGAGGAAAAGAAAAGAAAAGAACCCCATTGTGTGCCAAACTGTAGAAGGGAGATTTGGTTTGTTATTAAATTTAGGAATAAGTTATGGATGGAGTATGGAAACACGATATACCAACCAAGTATCATATGGAAATAGTAATAGTACCACGCTTCCCACATGGCTATCCAATCCTTGCTTATGTAGCTATTTTTTTCACTTATGAATTACTAATAACTATTTTTTATTGACACGTTAAAAATATAGTTTTAATTATATAAAACACATGAGATATTTTTTCTATTCAAATTGTTTATTGGTTATGGCATCGTCTTTCATCAGAGATCATTTTCCCTTCAAAAACTATTATCTCTTAACCGGTAAATTGTCCAAGTGTAACAATATTGCTTGTGCTACTAATGAACTCTGAAAGATAGTAAAATAAAAGAACAAGAGGACGGAAAGACCTCAGTTTGATTTTTGATGACTTGCAAAGGAGGAGAGGATACAGCTTATTTTTCTTTTAGCGTATCGAATAGATTTCCTAGCCTACACTTTAACCCTCATAATGCTATTTTTATATCTTGACACACACATAAGGATTCGTTCATTTAGTTAGAAATTTGATTGCATTGAATGGGTTGATATGGTCATTAGATTAGCTGTAGTAACATTGTTTTTGAGTCTCTTGAATATTAGAACATGGTCAATGCTCATGCAAGTGAAAGACTGATCAGTGTGGGATGCTAGCTAGCTTAAGAGTAAAAAAGAATGTATAACCATCATTGGAATAAGTGAAGCAGTGAAGAGTAGCAGTCACATGTTGGCATGTTCTTTGTATGACCGCAACAGATAATATTGATCCTTCCTTCCTATTGGAGCAATATTTTATTTTGTGAACCGCAACACTTGGGTTTGCGGCTAAAAGATAATGTGGGATTTCCCCAACTTGCCTATGGACCTTTTCATTTTGCAACTTGCACCCAGGATTCTCGAAATCAATTGCTACGTCCATTCGATATAATATATTACTTCCTCCATTTTAATTTATATAAATTAAAAATAAATTTTTATTTTTATTTTTATTTTTAATGAAATAATTTGTAGTCATATAAATATTTATAACTTATTTTAGACCATAAATTTTAAATATCTTCCTTTTTTTAATAAACCGTACCAAATCAAATGAATACACATAAAAGTGAAGAGGATGAAGATAATAAATTTTACAGTCTCTAATATAATGTAAATTGGCTGGGACGGGGAGCTCGGGCCCTCGATTAACATATTTAAGATTAAACGTATCAAAAAATTTATTCTAATACAAATAGTATGATATATTCAAAATTAAAATTTTTATAAGTATTCATTTTTTGGTATTAAATTTTGTGCCACCAAGTCATATTATGCTGAGCATGGTATAACGGAGTAAGTATTCTCTAATAGGAGTTTATAGAGTGTGCTTTTGTAGTTTTGTGGTTCAAAAATCAATTTAATGAACTGACTTTTTCTAGAATAATGACATATCTAAAGATTGGCCGGTCACGTGCTACTTATAATATCTTATTTCTGGTTTTCAGCTTTCAGCCTGTCCAAAAGGAGTCTATCAGCTGTCTATATACTCCCTCCTTCCCATTTTGTTTGTCTTAGTTTGACTTGACACAAAGTTTAATAAAAATAGATAGACTTTTACAATTTAGTGTCTAAAATAAGCCAAAAATATTTGTGTGGCTACAAATGAGTCAAAAAGTAAGTTTGGAATTGAATTGTTTCCAAATTTAAAAATATGACAATTTTTTTGAGACAGACTGATAATGAAAATATGACAAATAAAATGGGACAGAAGGAAGTACATTATTATATTGTAATACTAGTAAAGTTTCAAGTAGCAGTCCCACATTATAGAAATTGATCTTTTAGACTATTATTTAATTTAATTAATCATATAACAGCGCAATTTAGCCGTTTATAGTAGACTGTCTGTCACAACCTTAGTCTTGAACTAAGCGAATCGTGCGGCACTTGACAATTTGCTCACGACCTTGCTATGCCAAGTCAGCCGAAACTACTAAGGATCGCTAAGAGAATGGAAATGAACAAGAAAGAATTGCCAAAGGAAGCTTTTTATTATTTGGAAGATTGTTGTTGAATTGCTTGATGGTTTACAAATGAATGGCCCCTCTATTTATACTACTTACTTAGGGGCTAGTGTGCAAATATTAATTGTTTACAAGTCCCTCTCTAGAATCCTCCATATTTACAAATAAGTCCCTCTCTAGAATAATCTACCTAGCTAGAATATTCCAAGGTATTCTAAGATATTCTTCCAAGCAAGTCCATAAAGAACTAGAGCCTTCTCATGGGAATCTCTCCATACTTCTCTAGAATATTCCATCAAGTGTTAGGCTCATTAACCATGTAAGCTTCCACATGGCAAAGTTATGCGCCAAATGGCGTCTACGTGGCAGGATGACGTGGCAGGTCATCACACTCTCCCCCACCTAATGTTGCGACGACCGCGGCGCAATGCTGCTGCATGAACTCTCGGATCTTGTCCTTGAATTGCCACAAGTCTTCATAACGCTCCCACGTAGCCTCTTCTGGTGCTTGTCCCTTCCAGTGTACAAGAAACATGGCGGTAGCCTTTTGTCCTTGTTTCCGTATGGCTTGGTAGTCAATAATAGCTTCAATCTCCCGTTCATGAGAAGCAGTGATAGTGATAGGAGCACGACTCGACTGGCCCCTACTCGGATCATCCTTGTCTTCGTGGTATGGCTTGAGCATGCTGGCGTGGAAGACAGGATAGATCTTAAGATGTGATGGTAACTCAAGCTTGTAAGAGATCTTACCTACTCTGGCAACGATCTTGAACGGGCCCTCGTACTTGCGCATCAAATTTTGGTGCATGCCCCGTAGTGACTTGAATTGCCTTGGGTTAAACTTCACCATGACCATGTCTCCAACTTTATAGTCTGTGGGACGCCGCCTACGATCTGCAAACTTCTTCATCCTCTTAGCTGCCTTGTCCAAGTAGGACTTAGCAGTGTCAAGCTGCTCCTCCCAGCCCTTGGCCATATGATAAGCCCCCAAACTCTTTCCTTCGAATGCTGCAGGTAGTGAATGTGGAGTTTGTGGTTGTTGGCCAGTGGCTAGCTCAAATGGCGTCCGCCCCGTGGACTCGCTCCTCTGCAAGTTGTAAGAGAATTGGGCTATATCCAAGAGTCTTGCCCATTCCTTCTGATGTGCACTCACATAATGCCTCAGATAGCACTCCAGTAAAGCATTGACCCGTTCTGTTTGTCCATCTGTCTGTGGATGGAAGCTTGTAGAAAAGTGCAGCTCCGTACCAAGCATTTCAAATAGCTCCCTCCAGAAATTTCCACTGAATCGAGGGTCTCGGTCGCTGATGATGTGCCTCGGTAAGCCCCAATACTTCACCACGTTCTTGAAGAATAACTTGGCGGCTTCTTTGGCTGTGCAACTGCCTGAGGCGGGCATAAAAGTGGCATACTTTGAAAATCTGTCCACGACCACCATAATAGTGTTGTAACCATCGGACTTGGGCAAGCATGTGATAAAGTCCATAGTCACGCTCTCCCATGGACGCTCTGCAACGGGTAGTGGTTCCAAAAGTCCTCCTGGCTTCTGCTGCTCAACCTTGTCCTGTTGGCATACAAGACAAGTCTGAACATAACACTCTATGTCGTCCCGCATGCGTGGCCAGTAGTAGACCGACTCAATCAAGGCCCTAGTGCGTCGTTGGCCTGGATGGCCGGCCCACATAGTATCATGGCTCTCCTTTATGATACGCCGCCTGATGTCTTCCAAACTTAGGCACGTAAACCCTCCGTCCCGTGGTAAGCAGTAGTCCATCTTCCACCCAAAAACGTCTCGTCTTGCCTTGGGTAGCTAACTCTATGAGCTGCTTGGCTGCTGGGTCATGCTGCATACCCTCCTTGATAGCCTCGCGAATGTCACAACTTGCTGAAGTGATGGCAGCAAGTTCGGCTTTCCGACTCAAGGCATCGGCCACAACATTTCCTTTGCCTGGCTTATACTCCAACACATAGTCAAACTCAGCCAAGAAATCCTGCCACCTAGCCTGCTTCGGTGTGAGCTTCTTCTGCGTTTGAAAATAGCTAGTGGCCACATTATCTGTCTTGACCACGAACTTTGACCCAAGCAAATAATGTCGCCATGTGCGTAGACAATGCACAATAGCGGTCATCTCCTTCTCTTGTACTGTGTAGCGTCGCTCCGTGTCATTCAACTTGCGGCTCTCGAAGGCTATAGGATGTCTATCTTGCATCAATACACCCCCAATGGCAAAGTCCGAAGCATCTGTATGTACCTCGAACATCTTGGAAAAGTCTGGCAATGCTAAGACTGGTTCCTCCGTTACCGCTGTCTTAAGGCCTTCAAACGCCTGTTGACAATGCTCCGTCCAATCCCACGGCTTATTCTTCTTTAGTAACTCAGTCAGTGGTGCGGCCTTGGCTGAATAGCCACTAATGAACCGACGATAGTAGTTGACAAGGCCAAGGAAAGATCTTAACTCGGTTACCTTAGTTGGTGCCTCCCATTCCTGGATAGCTCGTACCTTAGCCTTGTCCATGCGTAACTCCCCGCTACTAATGACATGCCCCAAGAAGTGCACCTTCGACTGGGCAAACTCGCACTTCTCCCGCTTGATGTATAACTCATTCTCCCGCAAGACTTGGAAAACCTTCCTTAAGTGCTCCACGTGCTCTTCCAGAGTGTTGCTATAGATGACTATGTCGTCCAAGTAGACCACCACGAACTGATCAAGGTAGGGATGAAAAATCTTGTTCATGAGAGTGCAAAATGTAGCAGGTGCATTGGTTAAGCCGAAGGGCATAACCAACCACTCAAAGGCTCCGTATCTCGTCACAGATGCTGTCTTTGGCTCATCCCCTTCTGCAATACGAACTTGGTAGTAGCCCTTGCGAAGATCCACCTTGGTAAAGTACTTGGCTTGTCCAAGTCTATCGAACAAGTCAGCAATGAGCGGGATCGGGTATTTATTCTTCACGGTGACCTTGTTGAGCGCCCGATAGTCTATGCATAGGCGCAATGATCCATCCTTCTTCTTCTGGAACAATACTGGTGCGCCAAAGGGTGCTTTCGATGGGCGGATATGACCAGCATCTAGTAGCTCCTTCAATTGTTTCCTAAGCTCCTCCAACTCTGGTGGTGCCATCCGGTATGGGGCAAATGCGGGTGGCTTAGTTCCTGGCTCCAGCTCAATCTTATGATCCACCTCACGTCTCGGAGGCAAGTGCTTAGGCAGCTCCTCGGGCATTACATCTTTGTTTTCCTCGAGCAATTTCTCTATGCAGGGCGGCAATGTCTCTGGCTTACCATCGTCATCTTCTAAGCTTGCAAGGGTTGCAATGAATGTTGGCTCCCCTTTCTTGAGCCCCTTGACAAGCTGCATAGCCGAGAGATGTGTCTGACCTTTTCCCGGTGGCGGCATAGTCACTGTAGGCACCATGCAAGATCCTTCTCGCTCCATGACCAAGAGACGTTGGAGGTAGGGATCGATTATAGTATGACAACGTTGGAAGAACTCTTGCCCAAGTATAATGTCGAAGATATCCATAGGTGCAACGGTGAAGGTTGTCATACCTTGCCAACTGCCCAACTTTAAACTAACATCATTTGCTACACCGCATACCTTTGTCAGCTCGGCATTGACTGTCTTGAGGCGGGTGTTGCTTGGAGCAAGCTTCAACCCTAGTCTCTTTGCTGCGGCCTCGGTCATGAAGTTGTTTGTTGCTCCAGTGTCGACCATAGCACGTGCGGGCTTGTTGTTGATAATGAGATCCACGTACTGAGTGCTATACTCGTTGGCCTTATTAGCTTGCCTCGTGACAGCTCCACATAGTCCGATCGTACCCAGTTGTGCTGTGCCCGAACTATCTCCTTGCTCCTGCTCCTTTCGCTCCCGCACTATGGCACTGAGACTCTTTAGGTTGGGACAATTCCTAAAGCCGTGCGGTCCTCCACAGATGTAGCATCCTTTCTTCTCAGCATGCGCCTTTTTCTCGGCATAACCCTGACGACCACTCTTCTTGCCATCGGATTTGTTGGAGTCTTGAGTCTTAGGGTGTTGATGTTGCATCTCCTTGCCTCTACCACGGTCTCCCCCACCTTTGGCAGGGCCACCCTTTGACTCTTTGCCCTTGCCTTTGTCATGTCTGTCATGCCTGAAATCCATCAAAGACTCAGCCTCAACTATGGCTTGGTCTATGTTGGTGACTTGTCGGCGTTGCAACTCCTGCTTAGCCCAATTTTGCAACCCGTCCATGAAGTGGAATAACAAGTCATCACTAGTAAGGTTGGGGATTTGGAGCATGAGGGTGGTGTATTCCTTCACATAGTCGCGAATGCTCCCTGTCTGCTTTAACTCCCTAAACTTGCGCCTTGCTTCATACACGACGTTGTTGGGGAAGAACTGCCGCTTGAACTCTGCCTTGAACTGCTCCCATGTGCTAATGGTGCACAAGCCTTTCTCGATGTCAGCCGTCTTCCTTCTCCACCAAAGCATGGCAGTTTCTGAGAGGTACAACACTGCGGTGTTGATCTTAGCCTCTTCGTCCCTCACTTTGCCATGCTTAAAGTAGTTCTCCAAGTGCCAAAGGAAGTTCTCCACCTCTTGCGCGTCACGAACCCCTTTGAACACTGGAGGCTTGGGAGCCTCGATCTTAGCCTCCCTCGTCACAACCACATTGATGGCTGCCTCGGTCACACCAGCATCGACCTGCTCCTCGAGTGCCTCCATCTTTGTCTTCATGGCATCGATGGTGCTCAGCGCGTCCATGAGCCTGCACTCCAAGGTAGTGATGGTCTGTTTTAGCTCAAACTCGGCTTGCTTACGTCCCTCCAACTCTTTCTGGACGTCCTCAATCTCATCAAGGGTGTGCCTCTCAAGAGTGTCGAAAGCGCCTTCCAGTTTTTCCAAGCGTTGGTCAACGATGTCCATGGCTTCCATCCCCGCTTCGACCTTCAAGATCCACTCCTTCCCGGGCTTGAGGTCCTCGTCTTCCTCCTCACTTGCCTCGGTGGTTGGTGGGTCTGGGGATGTAGCCTTTTCGCTTGGAATGACACTAGACGGTCCTTCCTTACTCTCGTTGGCATTCTTCTTTCTACTTCGCCCTTTCTTGGTGGCGGACTCCCGAACAACGTTGGTTGGAACATTGGCAATGTTGAGTTGGTTGTTGGTTTCCTCCACGTTGGCCATTCCCTTAGTCACAACCTTCGCTCTGATACCACCTTGGCACGACCTTAGTCTTGAACTAAGCGAATCGTGCGGCACTTGACAATTTGCTCACGACCTTGCTATGCCAAGTCAGCCGAAACTACTAAGGATCGCTAAGAGAATGGAAATGAACAAGAAAGAATTGCCAAAGGAAGCTTTTTATTATTTGGAAGATTGTTGTTGAATTGCTTGATGGTTTACAAATGAATGGCCCCTCTATTTATACTACTTACTTAGGGGCTAGTGTGCAAATATTAATTGTTTACAAGTCCCTCTCTAGAATCCTCCATATTTACAAATAAGTCCCTCTCTAGAATAATCTACCTAGCTAGAATATTCCAAGGTATTCTAAGATATTCTTCCAAGCAAGTCCATAAAGAACTAGAGCCTTCTCATGGGAATCTCTCCATACTTCTCTAGAATATTCCATCAAGTGTTAGGCTCATTAACCATGTAAGCTTCCACATGGCAAAGTTATGCGCCAAATGGCGTCTACGTGGCAGGATGACGTGGCAGGTCATCACACTGTCGCTCTATATTTCAAGTTGCCTACTCTATTAAATTTGAAAGAAGGGCTAGCTACCTATTATTATTGCTACTGTTTCTTTATTGGGTAAAAAGCGTATGCATTGATAGTACACATAACTTGAGCCTGGACTTTTTATAGTAGTAACTTCTAATAATGGTTGGAGCAACATAAACTTTGACTTTTTTTATTTTCAGTTACTTCCCCTCTTCCTAAGCAAAACTAAATGAGAACCCTTTGAGACAATTATAGGAGGATCAGAGACGGATTTATGATTTAAAATTTTTGAATTTAGAGTTCTAAAATAATAATTTGTACATATTATATAAATTTTTTAAAACAAATACAGGGTATGAACTAAAGCCAGTAGGTTCCGCCGAACTACAGAACCTGGTTAGATCTGCAACTGAGCAGGATACTACTCATACGGAACCATCAAGTTTCAAGATTCAATTAGGAGAAGAGAATCAAGCTTTGAAACAGTATTGACAATAGGGATGTGTTCTTTACCGTTCAGGAAAATCCAAATATTTAGTATAAATATCCTTTTATTACCTGGAAAATTATTTTCGGTAATTGTAAGAGTAGGAATAGATTTTTTTTTCTAGTAATATAAAACAAACAAGGTTCTTCTCATTTACGTACTAAATTGAAAGTTGAAGCCCCACAAGGCTGGGATGGTGATGGTTAGGAAATCTCCATATGACTACTCTACCACTCGTTATTTATTTTCATAGAGTATATATTAGCATGCCCCCATTCTATTATTAATCACTATCACATTTTAAACGTCCCTATCAACAAAATGCAAAGCAGAACAAAGGAGGTCACAATCAGAATATAACAGAGAAAAGTTGGTATCTTCGGTTTCTGTCACGGTTTAATTGTGAATCGAATCATTACAATATAGTAATACATGCATTGCGGCTAATAAGTGAGTCCAAAAGTCACACCATCTTAACGACTCCTATTTGTTTCTCACAACAATTGGCCACCACTAATCACAACCTTTGGCACTACTCTTCATGCCTTTAGTAGGGTCATGTTGCTTTTTACTATACTAAACTATAATTTAGAAGTCCATTTCACTACAATTTGCAGGCCTTGCCTCTTCATGGCTCTAGTGTTATAAGTCCATTTCAATGCAAAATGCATTTGACTCATACAAAGAAGTAAACGAAGATAAAATATTAGATTTAACCTTTGATTAGGTTTGAAGAAGATTACCTTTTAGAAAAGATTCGATTTAACCTTTCGCTAGATTGGGAAAAAATTAAGCTTATGTACTAAAGTGCTACTCTACTTGCTATATAATTTATTGAACCTTATATCTTTGACACGGAGTTAAAAATTAGTAAAATTACAATAACAACTAAACTCGATATATAATTTTAAAAGTGCAATGAGTTTAGTAGTAAGAATAAAGTATTAAACTTGATTCAAATTCTGAATCCGCCACTTTCTTATAGCTAAGATCGACTTTGTAGTAGTCGTTTTGAGGTTATGGAATTCGTATTTATACACTGAAGCAGGAATTATAACATTGTTACTAATAAATAAACTGAAATATATATATTTGTCAATTGCTAGTATTAAGTTAACTTTAACTGATTTTAGATATTTAAGGAAAGAGACAATGTCTAAAACAATCTGCTTTGCGGCGCTACAGGCAGCAAAAGCAGTTATTGCGCAAAGCCTGCCTGGCCGGTGATTGCGGTTGCAAATGGGCACACATTGCTTGGGAAAGGCCTCACTTTGATCCCTTCCCAATAACGAGAGAAACCGTTTTTTCTGTTGCGTCTAAAACCAGTTTTTCCACCTTTTTGGTTTGATTTACCATTCAAACTGATGTTACCCTTCGTTTTCTTTATATTTGAATATAAAATATGAAGAATTCATTAAATAGAAATTTTTTGGCTCCTTTTTTTTTTCTTTCTTTTTATTTGTTTCCAATAATAGAAATAAACTAAAAATAAAGAATAAGCTTAAAAAAATTAATCTCGGCTTTTTATAATGGAGTAACAAACACCAGTGGCGGAGCCACATCTGACCACCCTTCATTGGAAAATAATATTGTGTATAGACCAACTAATGATTTGCATGATTATATATCATATATAGAATACTCTTGAAATATAAGAGAGACTTGGCGAGTCGTGAAGGATGCTCAGAGGGAGCTAGAATGCTGAGGTTCTAATCTCGTGACAAATATTTTTCAGTGAGAATCCTGATTACGCCACTGACTAACATACATGCCATTAATTAAGGGTATGGAGCAAATCCAAACCTTGGTATTGCAATTTTGATTTCTTAGCTTTCCTTAATCTTTTTTTTCTTTCCTTAATCTTAGGAGGAGCCAATTGCATATTTTTGTATTTCATTGGAGTTCTAGTTCAAACAATTTTTTTATAGCATAGATAAATGATTTAAGTTTTGAGCACCAATAGTGTATATAATTTTTATACCATCAGGTCATAAGTATTTTTGTTAGTAAGTAACCCTAATATTCAAGATCTCAAATCTACTTGTTATGTAGTATTTTTGTTAGTAAGTAACCCTAATATTCAAGATCTCAAATCTACTTGTTATGTAGTATTTTGTTATGAAATATTACTGTAAATATCTTTTGAATGAGTTGATGGTGTAAAAAATTATGTACACAATGCACAAAAACTTAAAACTCCTAAACTCCTGAGTTGAGGTACCAAAGATTGTGGCTTGGACGTTTAATATATTCTCTGGCCCAGTGAGCATCCATACAAACGTACTACTAATGTTTATGTACAAAAACAAAGTGATGAAAGTGATAGTGGGGGACTAAATTAAAGCAGAAAGGCAATGATCAGTGGTCATACAAGCGAGAGACTGAGAATGTGATGCTATAGCTCTTTCTCACTTACTAAATACTATCACATAATTGGAATTAGTGTAGCGCATTTGTAGCAATCACATGTTGGCATGTTCTTCCCCCCAAATATTTCATGATGGCAACAGATATAAAATTGATCTCACCATTCTATTAGTTTTCTTTTTAAATGAAACTCAGGATTTCCCAACTTGCATTCCTTGGGAACTTTCCCTTGCAAATTGCATTTCTGAGGATTCTCATGATCCATTTTTTAAACTTAATTGCTCTTTTAAGGTTCATAAATCAATTCAAGAAGATGGCGTTTTCTAGAACAAATAATTATTGAAAAGATTTGCCTTTCACGTGCAGTACTACACCTTCTTTCTGGTCTTAACAAACTGTTTAGAAGGAGGCTATATACAAACATTTTTAATTTTCTCATTTCTTAGGCCTAAGCCGCCCACAAAATCACTATTCAGATCAGGGCCAACCATTTCTTAACCATTTTCAAGTCTTTTACTAATTCTCCACTCTTCTAGTGGCTTTTGTTAACCTGCAAATTACAAAACGTAGACAAGTTCAAAGTACAAGGTCAATTTCATATTTTAAAAGTTTAGAAGTCAAAATTTTTTATACAAACAAAAGTGAGAAAATTGAAAATTAAGTAAACAAAAAATGTGTTTGTTCCGCGAATTGTTACAGTGCCATTCTAACTGAAAACATTGAAAGTCATCATAATTGCATCCTTTTTGTATATACGATGTGCCTGTCACCTTCTATGTACAAAGATATTAAAAAATTTGGCCTAGCCTATTCACTAACGTTAATGAAATGAAAAAAAAAAAATCAGAGCTGCCAGCTAAAAGATCTGCAGAACTCTGGAAAATCTAACTGTATCTCAAGCTCCTATATCACTAATTAGTCTTAAATATTTTGACATCATCTAACGCTGATCCAGCCATCAGCAACAGACCAGTCAGATTCAGGTCTGTGTTCAACTACTAACCCCCGCAGCCTCTCCGCAGCCTGCATTGTGGACCATGACTCGCTGCGAAAGCTCATCGCTGCCGAGGGCAGCGATGTAATTTCACTTGTTAGTGTTGATTCCACATCTGATACCCAATCTGGGAAATCAAATGGGCACCTAGGAGACGTCGAGGGACTTCCATTCTTGCATCTTTCGTCATTCGATGTAATGGTGACGTCATCATCATAAGCTTGATCAGCAATAAAAGGATGATTCAGAAGCATCTCAGCCGTCCATCTCTTTCTTGGATCCTTAACAAAACACTTGTTTAAAAAATCTTTTCCTTCTTCAGAAAATTTTTCTGGGACTTCAGGCAATTGATCACCAACTCCAATTGTCATTAAAAGTTGTGTTATATTATTAGAACATTTCCACACTGGAACTCCTGTTACCATTTCTACCACCACACACCCTAGTGCCCATATATCAGCAGGATTCTCCTGTTCGCCTCCGGTAACCATTTCCGGCGACATGTATAACGGAGTACCTCTCAATTCACATCTTAATTTATCATCTTTATTCAATTCAACTTTCTTAGCCAATCCAAAATCACCAATTTTGACTTGACCATCTTCGCCTAATAAAATATTTTGAAGCTTAATATCACAATGAACATATCCACTGTTGTGAATATAATTAAGCCCTTTAAGCAACCCCTTTGTATATTTTTTAACTTCAAATTCTGGCAACCTACGGTTACCAGAATTCTTGATTTTATCAGACAAGGCGCCTCCAGAAGCATACTCCAATAAAACATTGTACAATTTTTCACCATTTTCGTAAGTAAAGCTATCACCAAGACAATTGATAATTTGTGGACAATCTTTAAGCTCATCCAAAATTACCTTCTCGTTCAGCAAAGTAGCTGAACAAGAAGCAGCGGCAGACTTAACCACCATTCTTGGAAAAAACAGAGTACTCTGTTTTCTTGGTATAGCAAAACTCACTTTTCCAAAGCTTCCATGACCTATTTCTTCACCTCTAACCCAATCCATGGCTATGTTTGTAAGAAATTTTTTGAGCTGAAAGTTTGATGTTTTTAGGCTTTCTGTTAGTTTAGAAAAGAATTGTTGAACTCTATCTCACATCAAACTTATATATATAGTGTGGGGAAAATTCTTTTCTTTTCTCTTTTTTTAATTTTGGATGTTATTTTTATAGTTTTATTGAATGTTCACACAAGTGGTAATGAATACATTGATTTTTGGAATAGTACAAGTTGAGGGAGTGGCTATGATAATAAAATAAAAAGAAAACGTGCTAGTGGCTAGATCTTTTCCTCGTAAGTTGGCTGTGCAACTTACGCCAATTTTAGAAACCTTAGTGCAATGAATTTTTGGTCCAAGTCAAGATAAAGGTGTTCAGTAGTAATATATCTAAGATATTTCAGGCTTATTTCTGATGCAAGTGTCAGCATATATCTAAGCTTGTTGATATTTTTACTGTTAATTCTGTAGTATTAGAGTTTGATTATTTAAGAATGTGTTTATTAAGGTGGGATAAATAATCTTGGTTTCCCAATATTGGAAAAGAAATATTGTTGGAAAACTACTTTTGTTTTTAGATACTCTTTATAAACCTTAGTGCAATGAATCCTTATATGTAATTAAGTATTAGATTAAATTAAACCTTAGTGCAATGAATCTTTATATGTACTCTCTCCGTCCCAAATTAGTTGACATTTTAGCAATTAATATTTGTCCCAAATTAGTTGATACTTTAGGATTTCAAGACAAAAATTGTTAGTCTTTTCCAACTATACCCTTAATAATTAAAAGAATTATCAACAAGCTTTAATAGTCAAACATTAAATAGGAGTAATATAATAAAATACACACTCTATTTATTGATTTTCTTAATGGGCGTGAAGAAGCTAAAAACGACAATTAATTTGGGACGGAGGGAGTATTAGATTAAACCGATATTTAGTTGATTTAAAACTAAAAGTCAATCGATCGGAAGAAAGAACTATAGAAAAGGAAGAAGATGCAAATGTCTAAAACAGATGCTATTGGGATTGGTTGTCCTCGAGGAAAAGAATAGTAAAAGCCCCATTAATATGTGCCAAACCTTAGAGATGGGATTTGATTTCGTGGGTTTGTTATTAAAATTAGGAATATGTATAGAGTATGGCCACACGAAATCCCAACCATTTTTCACATGGAATTACTTAGTACTACCACATGGGTATCCAATCCTTGCTTAGCTAACTAGCTATGATCTTGTCTATGTTATTAGTAAGAGTAAAATGCCAGCTGATTAGGAGCAAATGATTAATAACTAGGAGAAAATCTTTTATGAATAGCTATTAAATAATTACGAGTAACTTTTTTTGGTTTAGTTTAGCTACACGGCACCTAAATTTTACTCCATCCGGTCCATTTTATTTGATGTGTTAGCCTATTTTTTTTGGTTTACAATATTTGATCTTTTCGAAAATCAAGATGGGATTTTACAATGTCACCTTTGCTAATAAATGACTTTAAATAAAATGATAAGTAATAATAGCTTGAATAAGGACTAATTGAGTCAATTACATTGCTAATTAATGCTAAAAAAATAATTTTCTTAATACGCGTGAAAACACCCAAAACATTAAATAATATGAACCGGAGAGAGTACTAACTTGAGTTTACATCAGATAAGTACATTACATGGCAAGAGACTCTCTTTCAAAAACTTCTAAATTTCTAGAACTCGAATACGAAGCTTCTAATTAATAATGTATGAATTCAAATAATTAATTATATAATTAACTTGCTTGCTCACAATGTGAAGTCGAAAAAAAAAAGTGCTTTGCGGCGTTACCGGCAAACACCTGATTTTACGCAAAGCTTGTCTTGCCTGTTACTGAATAATAAGTGAATAGTGTTGATTCTTTTGCGTATACAACAGATTTCCTAGCTTTTTGTTTACCTATCCAAATGAGCTAGCTTATTCACCCTTCGTTTTCTTCGTGTATATCTGGGATATAGGTACATTTCGTTTGATTTAACAAAACTAATACTCCTAAACAATCTTTCACACTTCATCTCTTTTCCCATTCATTGGATTGGTGACCTAATTTGCATATCGAATTTGTACAAGTAAGAAAAGCTAGAAATGTTTGACATACTGATCATGTACTCAGAATCTCGTTAGTGTTGTTTTGAGGTAAGAAAAACTTATCCATGTACGAAATATGTAAACTCTATGGTGACGTTTGGTTTGAGGGATTGGGTATATTAATCCATGTATTAAATTTAATCCCTTGTATGGTTTGTATTTTGAAAGAGGTATAACTAATGCATGTATTAAATAATACACCAATTGGTGTATTATTTTATCCCTCCACCAAGGTGGTATAACTAATACATGTATTAGTTATACATGGATAAAGGAACAAAAGGACAACAATATCCTTCTCATTTCCCTAGAAGCCAATAAAAGTCAATCATTAAAGGATATAATTGTAAATTCATTACTTTTTAGTTAAAAGATAAATCAAATATATTAAATGATAACTTTTATCTCCAATGAACCAAACACTGCATAAAATTTAATCCCCGTATTATTAATCCCTGCAATATTAATCCCTATATTATTAATCCATGTATAACTAGTGCATCAAACCAAACGACCCCATATGTGTCCAAATTATCTTTTTTTGTGAAAATGGTCAATTTACCCCCTCAACTTTTGATTATGATTTAAAAATACTCTCAAGTTTGATCTTTGTTGGGAGTCAATCAAAGGTAAAAGTTGGACTATTTCGTAACAGCTAGTAATATTGAACCGAAAGCTTAACAAAGACTATAGGTAAATGCTGACACTTTTCCCTTTAAACTATATAGATAAACTATTATTGTAGAGTCCTCCTATTATTTTGTGACAGTGTGCCTCCATCCATGATAACTAACGACCTTAGGGGAGGAATAAAAATGTATTATCTAAAAGTTGGATAGATAATGTACATAATATATATGAGCTCATATGCAAGTGAGTGTGAGATAAATATCACCTTATTAGAGTCTGTGCAGTTCACTGTAAGTCTGTAACCATCCCAAGTTGGCATGTTCTTCCCCAAAATTTGCATGACGGCTACAGATATTTGCTCCTATTAACCAATTGGCTTCTTTAATGAAACGCAAAGTTCACAGTATTGCGGCTATCTGGTATGGTATTTGCAATTGCGTCATATAAGGGTTTATTTCCTTTACTTTTTGCATTTATGAGGAATCTCATGATCCATTAACATTTTATTAATTTAAACTATATACATTTACATTAAAAGATCTTTTACATTTTTTTTTATAATTTAATATGTGATATTTACTAGAGTAACTTAAACTTTTAATTTGATTACTATATCAATTAAAGTTTAGATAAATTTACTCCTAATTATTTAATAAAAATAATCTGTTTGTATAAATATTGTGACACCAACAATAACATATAGAACTTTATAATTTTAAATTAAAAAGTTTTGAGCACAATGATCGATAGGAGCAAATATCTAACTCTTTATATGGTCACGTTGTACAAATTAACTATGATTATATTGTATATAAATATCTATTTTGAGGTATGTTTATCAACTTATTAAGAAATGATTTCAATGTATAAGGGGATGTTGCCCAGGATAACTGATTAAATAAAATTGCAAGTGTCAAAAGTTCGATTTCACATGCTACAATTACAGAGGCGGAGCCATTAATTTAATTATATGAATTTTAAATTTTAAATCAACGACTTCAAGTACTAATAACTGAGTAATGAAAGCCTAAAGAAATTGTTTCCAACTGTTAAAAGGAGTAATTGGAAGAAAAAAAATGTTGAAAAAGGAGTATAATACACACATTCAGGTTTCTCAAAAACCCAAGCAGCACACAGAAAGTCGACTAGTATAAGTATCTTTTTTTCTCCCTTTATTCAGGTTTTTTCCACCCTTCCCAAGATATTCAATACATCACACCTTTTTGTGACTAAAATATTAGGATATTGCCAATCAAGTTTAAAAAATTTCAGCTATCTGATGCACAGTCTTTAAAAGTTTGGGGACCAAAGCTTTATGTAGTATTGGGAACTAGGGAGTGTTTCATGCCATAGTTAAAGGAGCTTGGGCCAACCAAATCTTACGTCTTCTAACGTCGAGCCTTCATTACCTTTAAGTGGCACTTGGCCATAGGTTCCAAATTATTTTTTAAAAAGAGTTCTTAAAGCTGGGTAGAAAAATAAAATTTGAAAGTTGAAATCATACTTAGACATGCATTTTATTCGATAGGAAGTTGATCTCTTCTGAGGTGAAAACGAAATTCTACAAACCTTGAAAAAATTAGTCTTGCCTCTTTTTGATTTTATATAAAACTCATTTCAAAAATCATCACATTTTCATCATATTTTGGCTTCTGAGAAGCTTGACCAAAAAGGCTAGAAGTGTATTTGAAACGCTCGAGCTTCTCTAAACCATCTGTTGATTTGAGTAATAGTCTTGTCGAGGTTTGATATAGTTCCGATAAGGTTCCTTCGCCCGCACCGGTGCCCGTATTTCGTTCTCTGACCCCAACCAACATTGCTGTGGTTCACGCGTGTTTCGAATTTGGATTATGCTCGTTGCTTTGGTTAGCGAAATGTGAAATGTGCTAAGAAAAATATTGCAATGTCTTGTAATTTGGATAATATTGCTATTTTTTGTAGTATAGGGATGCAAGTTTGTATATTTGTATAAACAAATCCTTTTTATTACTAGCCAGTTTTAAACAAAAGAGAAACAACCAACAATTACAAACTCTTAGAAAAGTAGCCATATTTAAAAAACACGCATTTTTCTTGAAGACAAACCATAGGAAAAAATTCCGAGAATTTGAACTAGACCCTAGGAATTCGCCTGGAGCTTCAGATTTGCAGTCCCAGGAGATTTTCGTTGGACTTCATACTTGGCAGTCCTTTGAAAATTTTTCTGGAACTTTGAACTAAACTTCTAGCTTTTCAGTCATGACACTCCTTCTAAGTATAATTAAGATATGGATTAGAATTCGGAGGATATTCAGAAGAATTAAAAGGAGGGAAAATTGTGTTACTGAATTTCTTTCGAGCACAGATGTTCACTACCTAGGGTACTATGGATTTTACATACCAGGCAATTTGATAAATCGATAATGCAATTGGACTAAAGAAAATACTAACTTCTGAATTAAAACGTGGAATATATGTATTACGCTTAAATCTGAGAGTATAAAGGAGATCATGCCATAAAAAGCCACGTGGTGCATAGTCTTTTTTTATAGAAATTTAATCAAACCAAACATATTTCTAGTAACAGACTCTTCCTCTTTCACGCATGACAACGAGGGTGATGTTCTAAAGAGAAAAACATGTGGAAGGAATGCAATAAAAATTTCATTCATCTGTTTTATTGTATATAGAGAGGGTGCAAAAATTTCACATGTGATGAAATTTGTAAATTTCAGTATTTGGGATTATGCAAGACGCATTATTGACTACTATTAAGTATGCATATAAGGATAATATTTGAGTTAATTAGTGGACTTGCTCCAAGAAAACAACAAACCAACTAGATCGTATTTTAATCACATAAAGATAGAACCCAAGTTCTGGACAAATTCAGCCAAGTCTTGCCAAAGTTAGATATGTGCTGGTAAATTATTAGTCAAATAGAAGAGTTCATGCATATATCCTAGTTATTGTATTTGATTGATCAATATTGACTAAATTTTATGCCTCCCTCACATATCATATGTTAAAATAGGCACATCTAGGGTTGGGAAAGGGGGTAACTTAAAGACTAAAAAAGAAAAAAAGCACAAGTAAAATGAATTGGAAGATACGTGGAAGCTCTACGTTTTGTTTCTTTTTTCCCTAGCAAATAAAAACAGAGGTAGAAGCTTCAAAATAGCACACGGCCATGGACTTTCCAAGTAATCAACGATTGGGACCGCGTAAACAGTCAAAATCCATACAAATAAAAAACGTGCCAGAAAGCCGAGTGGGGGGTGCTACGTGCGGTTATTTCTATCAGGTAGATCCAAGAATAAATTTAATGAATTCAAAAATATGATATGAATATACTAATTATTTGAGTTATTGGGTTGGAAATCTAATATATATACATGTTTAATACTTCTTGATTTTTCAATATAAATACAAGTTTTAAAACAAAAACTATTGGTTCGGCTGAATCCATATAAGCTACAATACGTCTATCCCTTGAATGGTAGTATTATTTATCTTTTAAGAGCATGTTGACAATATTTCAGTTTCTAGAAATAAATATTTGAATTCACACTTATAAGGTGGAGACCATTTGAACAGTCTTATATGTGTGTACACTCCATATGAACATTTATATTTACCATGTCAATAGTTGGTGTTCAACTTACATTCAGAACCATATTCTAGACCAAATCCATCATTATCCGTGACTGCTCAGCAGAAAAAGTCGAAATGTAGTTGGTTTTAAGAAATGGTGGACCGTCTCGGCGAATTTGTCAATAGTTGTGTTAATATTGTTGGTACTATATATCGGGTATAAGTTGGTAGGCTCATCATCCAATCTGTCATGCAATGATTTTACGATTTTTAGTTGACCATTTTGTAATCAATAAATATATAACATTTCGTTTTGATTCGAAGTTCGAACAGGTAATGATTAGTCAAAGAGTAGGGTTCATGCATTAACAGAGGTGCATGATATGAAGGTGCATGGAAATACCTAAACTTTGGTTCCATTTGAGAGTGTTTGCTGAAGGATTCAATGAATAATATAACCCGAGTCGCATATTTATTTACAGAGAAGGTACAATCATGACATAAGTACATGGATCACCGATAAAAGATAAGAACAAAATTATATAAAAGATGCGTACATTGATCACCGATATAAGATAAGAACAAATTAAAGTTATATAAAAGGTGTACAAGTAAATATGAGATAAATAAGATAATTATTAATCTAACAGTCCTCCCTGGTAAGTAAAAAATAGAGCTATGAAAAGTTCAAAATTGTGCACAGCCGCTAACTTCCCAAATTGCAGACAGTGCGACCACGTAAACAGTCAAAATAATCATCTCAATAAACACATGCAAAACTCATTGACCAACTAAACCCCTAAACATTAGACAGCAGGCTTGCCACAATATTGGGAAAAGGGGGAGTGTTTTATGCCTTAGTTAAAGGAGATTAAACTTGCTTTATCACCTACAGCTACATTTACAATCACTATTTACTATTTAGGGTTAACCAATCTTTAAATCTATTAATTTTAACACTTCCATCATCCATTCTTTTTTATAATTCTAAACTTTCTTAATTCGAAAACTACATTTCTACTCCCCTTCTACAAAATGAATAACGAGTTAAAATTACAAGGTGATTGAGTTTATATAAAAAAAAGGGTAAAACAAGATAAAAATTTACTCTTTCGAAACAATAACATTGCATTTTGGAGCGGAAGGATTAAGAAAGGAAGACAGTAATTCGTAACTGCTCAATTTGGTAAATCCAACCAAAATAGTCATCTATAGAAAATCATATCTTAATTTCATCAATTGTACGTACATTGTACTTGTTCTCTATGTACAAAAAAATTGAATAAAATTGGCCTAGCCTAATCAAAATTGGAGCTGCTAATGAAGAATCTTCACAAATCTGAAACTCTGAATCAAGCTCAAGCTCAAGCTCCTCTATCATCTACTGTTTAAAATGATTGACTATCACCTAACGCTGATCCAATCATCAGCATAGGACCATTCAGATTCAAACGTCCATTCATTTACTAGTCCTCTTAGCCTCTCCGCCGGTGATAAGGACCATGATCCACCGCTTGAACTCAACGATTCTTGATCCGCTAGTGTGGACAGAGATGTAATTTGACATGTTAAAGTTGAATCCTCATCAGATACCCAATCAGGGAAATCAAATGGACACCTAGGAGATGTCGAAGGAGTGCCACTCTCGCATGTTATGTCACTCAATGTAACAGTACCATCATCATTATAATCTTGATCAGCTACAAAAGGATGTTTTAAAAGCATCTCAGCCGTCCATCTCTTTCTTGGATCCTTAACAAAACACTTGTTTAAAAAATCTTGTCCTTCTTCAGACAATTTTTCTGGGATTTGAGGCAATTGATCACCAACTCCAATTGTCATTAATAGTTGTGTTATATTATCATTACATTTCCACACTGGACCACCAGTTGCCATCTCAGCCACCACACACCCTAGTGCCCATATATCAGCCGGAGTCCCCTGTTCGCCTCCGGTAACCATTTCCGGCGACATGTACAACGGAGTACCCCTCAATTCACATCTTAATTTATCATCTTTATTCAATTCAACTCTCTTTGCCAATCCAAAATCACCAATTTTGACTTGATCATCTTCACCTAAAAGAATATTTTGCAGCTTAATATCACAATGAACATATCCTCTCTTGTGAATATATTGTACCCCTCTCAATAATTCACTAGTATATTTTCTAACTTCAAATTCTGACAACCTACGATCACATGAATTCTTGATTTTATCATACAAAGTACCTCCAGAAGCGTACTCCAATAAAACATTGTACAATTTTTCGCCATTTTCGTACGTCAAGCTATCACCAAGGCAATTAATAATTTGTGGACAATCTTTAAGCTTATCCAAGATTATTTTCTCATTCATCAAAGTAGCTGAGCATGAAGCAGCAGAAGACTTCACCACCATTGATGGGAAAAACAGAGTACTCTGTTTTCTTGGTATTGCAATATTGACTTTTCCAAAGCTTCCATGACCTATTTCTTCACCTCTAACCCAATTCATGGCTATGTTTGAAAAAAGTCTTTTGAGCTGAAATTTTGTATCTTTTTTGAGCTTCTGTTTAAGAAAGGAAGAAAAGAGCAGACAAATGAGAAGTTTACAATGAGCTATGTTTCACACAGCTGACTTCTATATATAGTGTGGGGGAAATATTTTGTTTTATTTTTAGAAAAAAAAAATTATTTTTGATACTTTATTGACTGATATTAATGTTCACATAAGTAGTGATGAAGACATGTGCGTGTTGCATTGTTGAAGTAGTAGTAGTCTACAAGTTGTGGCCTGTAAAGAGTGGCAAGTAATAAAAATTTTTTAAAAAACACGTGCTCATGCAAAAGATATTTCTACCTAATTTCATTAGAACCGTGTACTTAATGTGGCCGTGGGTTGTTATACTTAATAAGTTATGTTAATGTTGTAAATTGCTATTTCTCCAACTAATAAGGTGTTAATAAAAGGTAAGTATCATTTTTTTTTCTATGGATCCCTAAACAGATCAATGAATTCCTCCTACCGTCTTTTATGAAACTTAAACTAAATTGAAAGATATTTTTGTTATAAAAAATGTTTATTCATTAGTGCAAAAAATATTCATAAAATTTATTTGATACGATCCCTCATGGTATATTACACAATAATCATAGTCCATCAGAGTAAGAACCATAATAATCTCGTGGCAATTACCTTGTGAATTGACTCCCAACAAAATGTCGGTACACGCTTATTTGCGGCTAAATAGGGAGTCCAAAAAGTCATACTTATCTTTTGCTCTTACTATTTTGTTTTCTTGCAACAATTATCCACCACAAGTTGCAACTCGCAAGTCGCAACGTTTCGCACTCTTTATGGTTTTGCAAATTGCATTTTGACTAATCCCAACTAAAAGAAGATAAAATTTGTTATAGATTTTACCCATTTTGGATTATTAAAGTCGGATAAGAAGATTAGCTCCTACTAAAAAGGTAGAAAGAAATACTCAGCACTTTATATTTGACGGCAGAGGCTATAGCTATACTTATTTGCTAGTTATGCAGAAATTAAGCTCGTACTTGTAAACTTTACATGTTAAACAAGAGTTGGACTTCATAGGTTTGGTATGAATGGGGGATTTATGGAAATATGAGTGGATGAAATGTCGAAGTCAATCCCCCCTTTTGTCCATTTCACAACCGACAATTCATATGTGATTGGAAACATAAGGCAAAACCGACAGCTTTATATTAGTCACTTAATCCTTTATCTCACTTAATTTAAAACAAAATTGTAAGATTTGATTCCGATTAGCATAACCATTTTTGCTTAGTATGGATAATTATACAATTGAGCAGGGCATCACCTTTAAAATAAAAAAGAAAGAGGGAGAAAGATATATGAATCTTGCATGGTTTAAACAATCAAAACATGCTAACAAGTTCGTACTACAATTCTATTGAATAAGAAATGCACGATTCACGTCGTTTTTTAAAGAGGTAAACGATGGACGGCATCACTAATCATTGTTACTAATAATTGGTAATTGGACCCTTTGTTTAATTCAAGGTTCACACTTAAAATCTCAACTTCTTTGCATTATTTTAAACAAACAAACATTGTAAATCCCAAGTAAAACTCAAAATGTATCACATATATCTAATGGAATATGGAAAGTATAAGTAATATTTAATCTGTACAATTTGCGATTGTTAACTGATAATGTCTTAGATGAATTAGTTAAACTTTATATATGGCTAATTTATATATGTATGATCAGGACTTCAATATATAAAGGCAACCTCAAAATAAGAAAGGAGAAAAAAGGGGCTATATGGGTGAACGATTCAAATTTAGCTAGAAATTAAGGATAACTTTAAACAGTATGGAGCATTTTAGGCAGGAAGAAACAAAAAAGATAAAGAAGATGCAATTGTCTGAAACAAAAGAAATTGGGACATGTTGTTCTCGAGAAATAGAAAAGCAAAGAACCCATTCTTTGCCTATCTCAGATAAGGAAAATTTGATATTAGGAATAAGTTATGTATAGAGTATGGACACACGATATCACAGCCATGTTTCATGTGGAATTACTAAGTACAACCACACTCCCCACATGGGAATCCAAAGTTAGGAACTCGAAAGCTTTTTTTGCTAAATATGCCATCATATTATGAGCATGCACATGTTTCAAGCGATACATTTGTTTAATAAATGTGTCGAGCACATTACTACATAGGAAATTAATTAGAATGAAAGACCTCAAGTTTTCGTATAAAATTTTTCTTGACTTAACAATTGGATAACAGTGACTAGAAAACCAACAGCAGTTTAAGTTAATAAAATTCGTTAGGAATTTAATTATGAAAGACTCCATGTTTTCGTTTTAATCTTTTTGACTTAGTTAACAACCAACTGGTTTTAATTTCTAATATTACGCATTTAATTATGACATGTCAAGTGAATATATAGTATTTCTAAAATGCTAGTTGCAGATAATCAGGAGCATGTCCATTTATCAAGTACTATTAGCTAGTAGCTAGTATATTATGGATTTAAAGTCATACAAACTGATAATATATTTTCTTAGTATATACAACATGTTTAATTATTTGATTATCAAATCTAATTAAAATTACTTGGAATAAGTACCTTATAAGAAATATGATTATGTAAATATTATACAGTATGTGCATATATTGTATAACCACCCAGAGATAGGATGTGACACGTGAAATCTCTTTAACTTCACCCTTATTAATAAGAGCTTTTGGGTTGAAAATGAACAAGAAGCTTCTTTACACAAAAGTATAACTCAGAGATAAATTTAAATTAGTTTGATACTCTCTCTGATCCACTTTATTTGATGATGTTTTAGTCTATATTTTTTGATCCACAATATTTGATTTTTTCAGAAATTAATATGGAATTTTACAATGTCACCCATTGCTAATAAATGTCTTTAAACAAAATGATAAGTAATAATAGCTTGAATAAGGGCTAATATAGTCAATTACATTGCTAATTAATGTTAAAAAGATGATTTTTTTACGCGTGAAAATACCTAAAACATCAAATAATATGGACCGGAGGGAGTAGATAATTCCTCAAACCATAAACAAAAAGAGTTTTTCATTCCTTAAGCAATCATGATATGAACTCGACATGTAAAAATAAAAGAGAAAAGGTGACCAAGATTCACAGCTTTAATTTGCGGCGCACCGGCAACAACACCTGATTTTGCGGAAAGCTTGCCTTGCCGGTGATTGCGTTTGCTTTTAGGCACAGAATGCTAGGGGGAACAGCCCCATATTTTATGCTTAACCAAGAACAAGAGAAACAGCTTATTCTGTTGTTTTATAAAACCAGCTAAGATTTCATAGCCTTTTTGGTTTGCCCATCCAATTGATGTTCTTTATACTGACCTGAGAAACAGGTGCATTTCGTTTGGTTTAAGAAATCTAATTTACTACCTTTATTAATCTTTAAAGATCTTCGTTTCTCGTTGGTAAACCATTTGCATAAAATGAGGTGTGCTAGAACTAGACAATGTATTAATTGGTGAATACTGCTCCTCTCGTTTTTTTTTTTTTTTTTTTTTTTTTTTTTTTTTTTTTTGCAACATATATTACGAAGTTACATAAAGAAAGAGAGATACTATTAACTAGGAGGAAGGCCAATTCTTGTACAAATGTTTAAAAATAAAAGGAAGAGATATTTGAAATTTATGTTAAATATGTTATAATATTTGCATAATTGTATGATATTCGAAAGATATGTTAAATATATCATAATTTAGTGCAATTATAAATGCTTGTAATTAGATAAAATGAGAATTGTTTCTCTTTTTATTTGACAGAATCCATATCTTTTACTAAGTTAACCAGCAATCACATGTTGGCATATTAATTATTCCCCAAATTTCAATTGCCAGACGAACAGGTCAATTGATTATCCTAGCTACCATCTTATTTTTCTACAACATGCACAGCTATGGCTTGGCGATATGGAATCTCTCAAAATTTGCGTCATCAAAGACCTTCTCCTTGTAATCACCTAATTTTGGCACGAAAATTCAAAATAACTTGAAATTTCTCGAAAATTGTCGAGCTAATATTTTAGGATTTTCGCCGAATTTTTTCTAGAATTTCAGTCTTTTATTTTAGCTAAGATTAAAAGAAGATATAAAAATTAATGAAAATTATTTGTTATGTATTTGATTGTAATTCTATGTTTTAATTATGATAAAATTACAGTTTTGTGTATTTTTAATTCTAGTTAATTGCATATGCTTTTATGTTTTGGACCTTTTGTGGCCATTTGTGAAATCAAAACAAAGAAATTCAGCCCATATCCACTAGCTTGACCCGGCCCACCCCCAAAATATAAAAACCCTTTGTTGTATTTCATTGTTCCTTTTTCCCCAAATCAGAAATACCAAAATTAAACCCCCGCCGATCCACGCCACCGTCGACGACGGAAACCACCACTTGCCGGCCAAAATTTTGCATGTGCCGACGCGGATTCATGTCCTCTCTCCATTTTCGAGATTAATTTTCTCAAATTCTCAATCGCCTAGTGTGTATCGAGGTTCAAAGTTCGGACAAAAACCGAGCTCCGGCAACACTCCATTTTCCGGTGAAATTTTTATATGTTTAGCTTCGTTTTCTCTTCCCCATTCCGTTTCTGGAACTCGATTTACAAGGGAGCATTTTCTCCGGCCTGATCCGACCCCAACAGTGATGAATTTGTTTCGGGCATTGCTTTTCTATTTTGTGTTCCATTTTCGGCTTCCATTCCTTTCTCTTCATTTTCTAATGGAAAACGACTCCATTGGGTGTCGTTTTCGACTAGAAAATTGAGAGTTCGGGAATGGACGTTCTTATGTTGAATCGACGAGTCAGTGATGGTGATGCTTGGATTGCAGCGTCGATGTGTGAGATGAGGGGCTGTTATGGTGTCATTTGAATGCGATGGTGATGAAGAGACAGTGGAGGTATTGCCGAACGTGAGGTGGTGATGTCGTTTCATTAGCGGAGTTAGGGAAAGCTTTGGTGACTCGACGAGAGCTTGGCGTAGCGAGGCAGGGGTGACTCTGGATGTTGTGTGGTGATATTGAAACTGATCCGAGGCGAGTCGAGGCTGAGCGATGCAGCTGTGGCTCGTGACGGGTTAGATGGGATTTTGATGCTGAGATTTGACTTAGAAGGAGGGGCTGCTTTTCAGTGTTGCAGGGGCTGTGACAATGACCTTGTTTGGTTGAGATGAAATTCAATCAACCAAAGCTGCGATCAACAGTTGTAATGGTAACGAGGCAGCGAGGGAGGTTGGTTTGTAAGGCGATGGCAGTGAGACGTGGTGCTGCGAGGAAGCTGCTTGGTGGAGTTTGAAACGGTGGCGATAGCGATACAGTGGTTAGGCTTTCAGTTTGGCTTTGACTCGACGGGTTAGAATTAAAGAAGATCCCTCTTCCTCTTTTCCTTTGTGTTATCTGTTGACTGAATCGTTTAGTAATGCAATGTCGTTTAGTTTAGTGTTAGCAATCAATTTGTAAACTTATGTTGGTGCTGAAGCTTGAAAGTTAAAGTTGGAACGTTGTTACTATGTTGTTTGTCCAGTTAGAAGAATGAGTTTTAGCCGTAGCTTTTGTATGATCGAGTCGTGTTTATGTCAGTCAAGCTTTATTGAATCAGTTTGAATATGAGTTTTCTCTTGTCAAGAATAAAATGTGTTTCTAGTATTGCAAAATCTTGTCGCTTCAGTTCTCGTCAACCATGTTTCATTTTTAGTTCAGCCAATGTTGTTAACAGTGTTCATCCGTTTAAGCATGAGATTGTCTGGTTTTGTTGTTTAGTTTGTTTAAGCCATTAAGTGTTGTTTCTTCGAACGCTATGTTAACAGTTACTAGATTGTGCGTGTCTTTCCTTTGTCTTGGTCTGTTCAAATGTGCAGCATGCCTAGAGTAGTATAATCAGATTAATTGGCTCTTAAAAGCTCTGTGATTTGCTTGAAATTGCTAACTTAGAGTGTTGGTTTGGTGTCTCCTAGTTTTTGTGAGTTTTATGTTCAGATTTGAAGCAAGTATCCTATTCTTGAGGGTTCTGGTAAAGTAGAAGTTTGTGTGAATTTGTATGTGAGTAGGCAGATTGTTTCCTTGGCAACATATGAGATGAGCAGGTCATATATTCTTGTTAGTATAATGTTTAACATTTGAAGTGGAGGTATTCTGTTGTTGGTTGTGATAGTGGATTTGCTTAGATAGTTTAGATGACATGGGCTTGAATGATGTCAAAATTGAGTCAAGGAAGTACAAGCTCTTTCTTGGTCTAGTACAACCTGCCTGCCATGAAATTATGGGTAAAATGGCTAAGGCTTGGGCACATGGGCTGGTACTTTACTAGTACATACCCACTTCCCTCTCTATTTTGGAGAGCCTTGACTCTTTTTAAAAGAAGGAGAACATAGCAACAGAGGGGACACACGAACAGAATAGCAAACAGAAACAAAAGTGAGCAGAACAACAGAGAGAAAGCTAAAACAAAAGGAAGCAACAGAAGAGAAAAGGGAGAAACAGAGAACATAGAAAAAGAGAACGCATAAAGCTGAAACAAAAAGAGTGAGGGAATAGGGATAGAACACAGAACACACCACACAGACACATGAAAAACACTCTCAGTTCTCTTTTTTTTAGAACATAAAAGCAAAGAACAGAAAGAAAGGAGCAAGAACAGAACTGAAACAGAGGAGATAAAAGAAAAGAACAGAGAAGGGCAAGAGAAGGGTTTAAGATTCTGTGCTAGGGGAGTAGAGTTCCAAGATCTGTTACTATCCTAAGTTTATGTTGCTGTCCTGAGTTGCTGGCTGTCTCTTTTTAAAATTGCAAAAAGAGAAATTGGGCCATGTTGAAGTCGTGGTTTAACTTAGTAAGGTTAAGATAATTTGCATGACTTGTTTTTATGATTAGCCGTGCATGTAATCACCTAATTTTGGCACACAAAATTAAAAATAATCAGAATAGCCGTACTAGATTCTTAGGATTTTGCCGAAATTTTTCTAAAATTTAGGCTTTAATTTTAACTATATTTGTCTTTAATTAGGATAGAAAATATAAAAAAAAAAATTTCCGAAAATTACTCGTTATGTGTTTAATTGTAATCTATGTTTAATTGTGATGTTTAGTGTAGATTTCGTGTTATGTGTTTAATTATAATCTATGTTTAATTGTGATGTTTAGTGTAGATTATGTGATCTTATGTTTATTAATTTTGTACGTAGTGCCTTTTAAATGGCTATTTGTAAAAATAATGTAGCCCAAAACACAAGCCCGTCAGCCCATTAATTACCCGGCCCACACCCACAACATATAAACCCAAATTGGCTCATTTTTTGCTCATTTACACACAGAAGCTCAGAAAATAGGCGAAACCATGCCAAAATTTCTCCAGCCGGCCGGAAATCGCCTCCCACCGGTCGGCCACCGCACTGCCGCCGCCGGCCACCACCTCCGGTGGCCGGAAAAATACGAAATGTATATCAATCGAAAGATCTCGACCCCCCCATTCCATTTCTCAACTCCGTTTCTTCAAAATCATAGCGGATTTTCGTAGATCGACAGTCAAAGGTTCGGTCAAACCACGACTCCGGCGACCTTTGAATTTTTCCGGTAAGTTTTTGGTTCCCTCTCCTCCTCTTCACTTTCCTCTCACCCCCGTATCCCCATCTCCAAAAAAAAAAAAAAACCCCATTCCCTTTTACCCGTTCCCTTTTTTTTGTTTCTTTTTCCGTTTCTGTTCTTCGTTTCTTTTCTTCTTTTTCTGATTCATTTTTTGTTTTTTGTTTGATGTTTGTTTGTTTGGAGCATGATGAGTTAATGATGGGGTTGTGGGTGTGATGTTTGTTTGGAGTGTAAAAAAAAAATGATGATGATGATTTGTTGATGAACGGAGGCAGAGCGGGTGTTTGTCTTGTGATGAGTGGCGTCGAGGCTGCGGTTTGGGAGTTGTGATGATGATGATGGTTTGGGGATGAGGGTGGTGCAGTAGCTCCAGAAATGCTATAGCGGCGGTGATCGCTGTTGCTCGGGCAGTTCAAGCGACGAGGCAGCGGTGGAGATTTTACTTTGAAATCGGTTAGAAAGATGACCCTTTTTCTAGTTTTTCTTGATGTTATTGTTTAGGATGATCTAGCCATAGAATTAACTTGTTCAAGTTAGGTTTAGACTGTGAAAAAGAAAAAAAATATATTATGTTGATGTTTCGCCCGTAATTGTTTGTGAAGTATGCAAATCATTAGGATGTTGTTTGTATATGTTCGTATTTATCATAATAAAATACGTATGGGTATGTTTTTGTCCAATTGTGATTGTCTGGTCTTGTAAATCCATCATAGTCCAAGGTGAAAGCTTGTTAATCTTATTATGTTCAAATATGCATGTCTGAGATAGTGTCAAGCATGGATTGGTTTTTTTTCTTTTGTCTAGTTTTAGTAAAATTGTGCTTTCCGACCTGTTTGTTTAATTCGGTTTAAGCATGGAGCCAACTTGGAACTGGTTCATTGTTTGATCAGTCTCGGCGTGTTTAACATACAGGTTTTAGTCCTCGTATGCTATGTTCATGTAGTTGTCTGTCCAGTTTGTATGAAATATTGGTACTTCACTATTAAAAGAAAACAAGTGTCTAATTGTGTGCATTTTCTTATATAGTTTGGTTAAGCACATGTTGGAAAGTAGTTCACTGTCAAGTTCTAAATCACACGTGAGTGTGTGCGAATAGTGCATGGTTAGCCGCTGTAAACACATGTGTTCTTGTTTAGTTTTTGTCAGTTTGGAGTTGTCTAAATGAGAAGTTTGGAATATGTTCTTTTAATTTTCTCCTATTTAAGAGAAGCTTTAACTGAAGTTTGTTGTTAGTTGCTTCAGTATATGAGTTTTAGTGTAGATCACCAATCTTAATTGAAGTTTTGGTTTGTTATATCTTCTGCTAGTTGGTACAGCCCATTTAAAAGTAATTTCCCAGATTTGTCTTGCTAGAACTAAGATCTGATGGCCTTCCAGTTGGTATTCAAGTTTACTTTGGCCAAACCAACTTGGAATTTGCTTTGGTTTACTATGTGTAGTATGAATTTATTAGTTTGGGGCTGTGTAGGTATAATGTGTTTGCTATCAGCTTTAGTTTACTTTCAAGTTTAGTTTGGTCATTTTAGTTACTTTGGGGCTGTTCTAGTTGGCTTATTTGGTCCTAGTTACCTTCTAGTTATGTAATGAGTATTGGGTGTCCTTTTAGAGGACCCTACTTGTACATTTTCAGCTTTTTGGGCTGCTTTAGTGGCTGAAATAGTAGTTGTACAGCTGCTGTATTTGCTGAAAAATGGGACTAAAATAACACTCAAGTGTAGGGGTGTGGGCTTGTACTTTTGTACAAGTCCATACCCCACCATTTGGTCTCAATTTCAGCCATAAATAGGGCCATTTATTGCCCTCCTAAGACACAACAACCAGCTGAAAATAGCATTAAAATTGAGAGCAAAAGATAGAGAAAAAAAATAGTGAGCTTAAAGTTTGAGATTTAGAACCAAAAGCCTTTACTTCATAGGCCTTTTGGAACATAAATCTTTAAGTTTAAGGGGTTAGATAGGAGTTTGAAAGGCTGTTCTAAGGGCTGTCAAGGGTGCTGATTTGTGCTGCGTTTCGGGTCTCATTTCTAAGCTTGTGGGAGCTTCATTGTTACTCTTAAGGTCTTGCTATTAGGTAAACACAACATTACCTTGTATTTATCTTTTTTCTTGAATATTTGGCTATGGAAAGTGAATGAAGTCAAGCATATTTTTTGAGGTCCAAGTTCTGCTCATTATTAACTTGTATCTTGAAATAATTATGGCCATGTTAGGATAGTTTACTCACCATAACAACTTTATTATGCTTGTCTTGGTAAATTTATGTTTTGGTGAGCATGTTTAAAGAGAAATTCTAGAGCTGCTCCTTTTTTTTTCCCTAAGTTCCAACAAGATAAATGTACTCAATCTCGCCGAATGCTTATCACATGTTATAAATTCTTTTTTTGTTGCTAAAAATAATGTTAGGCAAAACTTAGGTTGAATCATACAAATGACTTACAAAAATCAGTTTGATGAACTCAATGTTTTTTTAGCATTCTGTTAGCATGATAACTTGTAAGCAATAAAAAATTTTAACAAGTAGCTTTCACTTTTTGACCACTTTGCCATACAACCTACCTCTTTAACAAATATTTCTTTCACTGAGTAGAAATAGTTATTTTTGGAGATCTATTAAAAATAGACAATTTCTTTCAAAAGGACTAGCACATTATGAAGATTAAAGGGAACGATGCATTCTTACTTTATTTTTAGGAAATTTTTAGACGATTAGTCAAATCAATAAGAATGGTAATATGATACGATTAGGCAAATAATAAGTATGATTTGTAATTTACTTATTAGGCTAAAAGAATGCTAAATTGAGATTAAATCAATTCTAAATTAGTTATTTTTTTAAAGTTAATTAAACTCTTCTAAAAATTGACAAGCCCCTTTGTAAGTTTGAAAAAAAAAATGTATAATAAATTTTATTTATCTATTTATTTATTTACTATAAACCAAAGTGTAAATTTGTCCAGTCCTCCGTGAGGTTGGATAAGAATAACGGTTTTAAATTTTTCCTGAATCAAAGTGTAAATTCGTCCAGTCCTCCGTGAGGTTGGAAGGAATAACACTTTTCAAATCAACGGCATTAAAATAATACAACTATATTTAATAAATTAAAACTGCGACAATAAAGCAACTGTGCTCGGCACAGGACTCGAGGGTGCCTAATACCTTCCCTAGAGTCAACTGAGAACCTTACCCGAATCTCTAACGCAGACCATTAGACGAGTCAGAGGTGTTCCAAGGTACCTTTTGGTGACTTGGCACACCTTAAACTATGTCAAGTGGCGACTCCGAGTTCTCTAAATAATTTTGTACCTTTTTGAACACCAGTCACGAGCCTTTAAATAATAAACCTCGCAAACCCGCGCAGTTTAATAATTAATTAATTTTTAGGGCGTGACAGCTTGGCGACTCCGCTGGGGAAATTAGTGAAAACTAGAATCTCCAGCTTTGATAAATTGTCGCATGTTTTAATTTATTAAATATTTGGTTGTTATTTTATTGCCGTTATCACCTGAAAAGTTGAATGTTACTGCTTTGATATTTGTTGAACTGTATATATAAACTGTCTTCCTCCGCAACCCACTGAGTCTCTGAAACACACACACACGTGCACTTACCAGATTGCTTGTGGCATCTGGGACTTTCTTACTAAATTGCCCATGATTTAGGAGGAAGGCGTGACGGGGTTTTAGGCCGGACACACTGTCTCCGGATGGCCCTGATGCGCTTTCCGCCCGGTTTGTCCACCGGGTTTTCAGCCAGTCTAGACACTGAGTCAGTTGTGTCACCTAGAGTTAAACCTTTAGGCCCAATTATCTGCATCATATCCGACTTAATGAGGTGCGATACACCGGTATTACACTTGTCTAGGTTGACTACCTGTTGTCTGAACGGGACCCACTTTCCGGGAAAGACTTGTCTGAAAAAAAGCATTCTATGTGTTGCATGCGATTAGGAAAGGTTGTTATGCTGACCAAGTTGGGAGAGACGGATTTCAAAAGAAAAGAAAAAAATAGAAAAAAAAAAAAGAGAAAAATGAAAGGAAAAGTGAGGAAGAGGTTGAATTTTATGTTTTAAATGTAAATGTTTTGCTATTTTTATAAAATTGAGTCATACTGCTGTAATGGCAAATTTTTGTAAAAACGCCAGTGTTTGCCGTCTTTTGTATATGTCAGTTTGTGTCGTTATAATGACGAAAATTTTACAAAAAAAAAAAAAAAAAAAAAAAAAAAAAGAAATATGTACATACTTAGTAGTCAGAAAGTCAAAAAATTTTCGTGTCAGTTTTCACGCCGTTATAATGGCGAATTTTTAGAAAAAAAGGCTCGTATGCCGATGTTGGGAGTTTTTGAGATCCAGTTTTTCACGTCGTTATGCCGGCGAATTTTTGCAAAAGTACTGTAGTGTTAATCACTGGAAATGAAATTTTGTTTTGGTGTCAATGTGGCGTCGTTGTAACGTCGAATTTTTTCTTTTATAAATTACATCTAAATACCAATGTTGGTAATTTCCCGGAGTCAGTCCTGATGCCGTTATGATGGCAAAATTTTTCGATTCTCTTAGGATCAACTTTACGTCATTACAATGACAAAGGTTTTGTTGAAATTTGGAGTTTCGAATTAGCAGTTTAGGCATCTGTTTTGCTCTGTCGGTCAGTTGTTTTAAGTTGTTCTCAGGCTTTCGAACATTTGACACATTTTTTTTTATTAGGAACAATGGCTGCATCATCTTCTAGGACAGTCAAAAGAAAATACCCTGCTGATGCCATTCCACCCTCTATTATGATGACTGATGGCCCACCCAAATCGGATAAATCTCTAAAGTCTTGGTGGGACACAATGAGTGAAATGCAGAAAGATATAGTCCAGGAGAAGATTGGTTTTCTGACTGACCTTGTGACTAAAACTATTGTCCCGCGGCGAGACTTGGTCAGTGCACTAGTTGGGTTTTGGAACCCAAACCAAAATACCTTCTGTTTTAAGGGGTTTGAGATGACGCCGACCCTCGAGGAAATAGCTGGGCTTCTTAAGCTGGATTTTGAGAAAAAGAATATGATTGCTCCGAGGAAGGTTAATGAGCGTGATTTTTTCAACAATATCAAGCTACGGACGGACCTCTCAATCGCTAGTGTTCGTTACCTTCTGTTTATGATCGTTTTGGGGCCGATAATGGTTTTAAGAAGTATGGATTTGAGTTCCACGATAAGCTGAAATATGAAGATTGGGTACTCCTCTGTCCTAAGGTCTTTGTGTTCGCTTTGCTAGGGTTGTTGGTTTTCCCACTACCGGATAGAGCGATATCCATTAAGGTCAGTTGGACCATGGCAGCTTTGTATGGTGGAGCACCAGATGCCACTGTCATCCCGACGATTCTGGGTAGTATGTTTCATGCTTTGACTCGATGCCACAAGGGAGAGAGCGGTTTCTTTGAGGGGTGTAACCTTCTATTACAGGTCTGGTTCTTGGAGCATGTACGCCCTTGCCCACCTCGTGATATTCTTAGGTGCTGTGACATCGATTATCTTGAACACCATCTCGAACACATCGAGAGGTATAAATTCCCAGGAAGTGAGCCGGATTGGAGGTCTTTCTTGAACTCTCTCACGCCGGACAAGATTTTGTGGCAGTGTAGCTGGTTTCCTAAGAGGGAGGTTGTACACAGATGCGTGGATCGTCCTTTTCTCGTTCTGATGGGTTTGACAGCATCCCAGCCTTATGTTCCTCTGCGTGTACTTAGGCAGTTGGGTCGAAAGCAGGAGATCCCTATAGTTGAGGACATGAGTGCATATGCCTCAGACTATCCTCTCAACCCAGCTACTCTTAGAGGTGAGATCCTGCGCCTGTGGGATACTAGGAGGCACCTCGCAGAAAGCACACAGGTTCAGGATGGACTTAAGGGGGAGGTCGTTCGGGAGTATAAGTTCTGGTATTACCATCAGCCCATACCCAAAGAGATGCCCGCGAGGTCGAGAGCAGGCATGGTTGACACTGAGGCCAGGCTGAATATGCAGGTTCAGCTTGCTAGGCACGAGATTAGGAAAGAATGCCGTGATACCATACAAAGCTTAATTGCAGAGAGGGATGCCGCCAGAGCTGCTCAGTCAGAGAGTGAGGGTTTCGCGCATCAGCACCTAGACACAGTCAGACGACTCCGTGTCATGCACTCACAGGCATTGACAGAGCGGGATGCCGCCAGAGCTGCTCAGGCAGAGAGTGAGGGTTTCGCGCATCAGCACCTAGACACAGTCAGACGACTCCGTGCCATGCACTCACAGGCATTGACAGAGCGGGATGCCGACAGGGCAGCTTTGTTGGAAAGCAGGAAAAGGGAAGAGTATCATCGCCAGGATGCCATAGATTCTCGAGCTCGACTTGACAGGGCATTAGAGCAGGGTGAGCAGCTCAGAGGGCTAGCACAGGACCGACTTCGAGATATACAGGCTGCAGGACGGACCATCAGTGTAGCTTATCGGCAAGTTTATGACTCCGCTACATATGTGGCACGGTCCATCGATGAGTATAGCAGGCTTCCCGCAGAGGACATACTCCCACATGTGCTTCCCTTCGTCACTAGAGTTGCGGCAGATTTGAATGGATTGCGTCGTACTTTTGCAGAAGGCCCGCCAGCAGATCCCGTGGAGCCATTTGAGTTCGACCCAGAGGAGCCAGCTGACTTTGTGCCCCAGTCACCCTAGTAAATACATCAGGCCAAGATGATGCAGATTATAGCTTTTTGTCATTTATTTTACATCCTGGCATTGTTGTACTTTATGTCGCTTTTGAATTTGGCATGTTGTAATTTATTTTCACCTTTTTAAGTCATTTGTACGTTCCTTTTGGTCGTGCTCCGGAAGCACCATATGTACTCTTTCTTTTGAAGTAATGAAAATATTTTGCTTATTTTTATGTGTCAATTCATTTCACTTTCTAGTCTCACTTGAAAAAAAAAAAAAAAAAAAAAAAAAAAAGAGAAAAAGAAAGAAAAGAAAGGAAAAGAAAAGAAAGAAAAAAAAAGAAAGAAGAGAAAAGAGATCAAATAATACACTTGGGGATCTAATCTAAACCAATTTGGGATGATGCATAACGACCTTAGGCATTGTTTAGGCCGACGAGCAAATTCATATTCCATGCTATCTTGTTGCACTAACGTGTCTTGATTTGATTAGAGCTTGAGCAACTGCCGTGCTGGCCCCACATTCCTATTCCACCAGAATCAAGGGACCACTGCCTGTTCCAGAAGTGGTTGAAGCACCTCTTCAAGAAGACACTCCAGCAACGATGGCCGAAGAAACTGAGAACACTGAGCTGGTTCGCTTGGCTGAACAACAGGCTAAGATGGCCGAGGATTTCACGGCCATGAAAGAAATGATGATGCAACTGGTCCGTAACTTGTCGGCAGTTCATGCACCTCCTGCTCCGCCAGGTGCTGCTGGTTTCACGGCGAATGCTCAGCCACCAGGGCAAGGGCAATCTACAATGGCAGAAGACCCCCGTTATCCTCCAGGGTTTGGTCCACATCCAGAAACTGACAACATAGCTGGGCCCTCTACTGTACAACCTGGGACACAATTCCCACAACATGGACAACATGGCCAAGCCCAAGTTCCTGCCACAATATTCACTGTTCCTGCAGGACACACTTTGCAAAGGTCAAACAGTGACCCACAGTTGAGGGCTCGTGATCAACAATTCGACCAAACCCGGGGTAATGTACTCCGCCCCACTGAGTCGTATGATCATGGACACCACCCAGAATCGCATGCTGATGTCGAAAGATTGGGGAAAACAGAAGAGGCTGACTTTGCTCGGAAATTGAAAAGCTTGGAGCAAACTGTGAAAAACATCCAAGGGCAAGGGGGTAAAGCAAGTATTTCATACAAAGACATGTGCTTATTCCCTCATGTGCCATTGCCTGAAGGCTTTGTTGTGCCCAAATTCGATCCGTACACTGGACAAAGTGATCCAAGGATCCATGTGAAGATATACCTTAACAAAATGAGGGGTATCGAGAAGGACGAATTACTGATGGCGTACTTTGCGGACAGTTTGGGAGGACCGGCCACAGAATGGTTTGTGCAACAAGATGTTTCCAAGTGGGTCACCTTTGACGACATGGCCAGCGCTTTCCTGAATCATTATGGCTACAAAATGGAGGCTGCTCCTGATCGTTCTTCTTTGAAGACGATCACAAAGAAACCAGGCGAAAGCTTCAGAGAGTATGCCTATAGGTGGCGCGAACAGGCGGCGCGTGTGAGCCCTTTGATCCCAGACGATAAAATGGTCGAAGAATTCATCGAAGTGCTTGACGAAACATACTACCAGGCGATGGCCTCTGCCCTTGGAAAGCAATTTAGTGAAGCAGTAAAAATTGGGGAGATGATTGAGAGAGGAATCAAAGCAGGCAAGATTGTTAGCCAAACAGCTTTGAGAGCCACGACCCAAGCGTTGCAATCAGGGTCAGGTACTTATGGGAAGAAGAAAGAGAAAAAAGACGAGGTGGCAATGGTTGGTCCTGGACCGAGAAGAAATGATGGGAGATACAACGACCGTCAAGGGTACATTCAGGCACCCCCGCCACAACAATTCTATCCGACTCACGGCCAACATTTTGCCATGCCGCAGTTCTCATTCCCTGTAAATGCAGCATCTTATGCTCAGCCGCTATCTGGTCCACAATGGCGTCCACCCCCTGCTCCAGTCCAATATAACAATCAACAGGCACATACTCAATTCCAGGCTCACCAGCCAATCTGTTGAAGCCAATCCCAGGAAAAGTGAACCCCAATGGAAGAGTTGATCATTCACGCCATTGTGCGTTTCATTCTGGAGCACCTGGACATGACACAGAATCCTGCTGGGAACTCAAAAGGGCAATCCAGGCAATGATAGACAACAACCAGATAAAAGTCGTGGGGGATGAAACACAAAATGTAAATCAAAACTCCTTACCAGCTCATGATGTTCAAAACAACGTACCCATGGTAGGGATGGTATGCATAGAAGAGGACTTAAAAGGGAAAGCCGCCAAGCAGATTGTGGCAGTTGGTCCCTCCCCAGACATCAAAGGCCCTGAGCCATTTATTGTTGTAATCAGGGGAATGTCAAGTGCGTCTGTTGTCAACAAAGCAAAGCAAGATACTGTTGTTGAGCCAAGTTTCACAATTCCGGCTGCAAAGCAGGAAAAAGTTCATGACAGTGCACCAACATTTATTGTGCAAGGGGCATCATGCCAGAAAACTCCGGTCTTCGAGGTTAAGGCAAAGAAGTGTGAACCAGTTATCATCACTCAAGCAGCGCAACTCCCTATCAAAAGTACAAAGGCTGTTCCTTGGAACTACAACAAGACAATTGTGTCTTACAACGGGAAAGAAATCATGGAGGTTGCTGCAGATGTAAATGGTCTAACCCGGTCCGGGAGATGTTTTACCCTGGAAGAATTGAGAAAGGCAAAGCCAGGTCGAGAAGACCAAGGACCCATCAAAGAGCCTGTGTCTGAGAAAGAAGCTGAAGAATTTTTGAAGAAAATGAGATCGACAGATTATTCTATCGTCGAGCAATTGAGAAAGACTCCAGCTCAGATATCACTCTTGTCTCTACTTATGAACTCTGAAGCACATCGCAATGCACTGTTGAAGATATTGAATGAGGCCTACATTCCTGAACAAACTACTGTGGCTAATCTGGAAGCACTTGCTGGCAGAGTATTTGAGACTAATCGTGTGATGTTCACCGATGAGGAGCTGCCAGCAGAAGGAACCGGTCATAATCGAGCGCTTCATGTCTCAGTTAAGTGTGAAGACTCCTATGTCACACGTGTTCTAATAGATGGTGGCGCAGGATTGAATATTTGCCCTCTGTCTACACTGAAGAGTCTAAGGGTGGATATGAGCAAAATCAGGGCAAGTTCCTCTGCTGTTCGTGCTTTTGATGGTGGAGTTCGAGAATCTTTGGGCATCATCAATCTTGAGTTAACCATTGGTCCCGCTACCTTCAGCATTGAGTTCCAAGTCATGGAAACGGATGCATCGTACCATCTGTTATTGGGCCGACCATGGATTCACATGGCTTGTGCAGTACCATCCACAGTTCATCAGGTGGTCAAGTTTACTTGGGATAATCAAGCTGTCGTGGTTTATGGGGAGGATGACTCACAGTTTAACAATAGCCTGGACGTACCAGCCCTTGAAGCCGTCACTACACGCCCGACCATCATGTATCAAACCTCCGATGTGGTGTATGCGGAAAAAGTAACAGAAGGGAAACCTATACCCATCCCAAGAGTGTCAGAGACGTCTATAATGATGGCATCCGAAATGTTAAAGCATGGTTTCCAATTTGGAAAGGGCTTGGGAGCATCACTACAAGGCAGGGTAAATCCAGTTTATCCAAATGGCGTGCAAGGCACGTGGGGACTAGGGTTCAAGCCGAAAGCAGCTGATCGCAGGCAAGCAAAGAAGAAGAAGTCAGAAGTTTGGTCTCTCCCAAAGCCAATTCCGTGTCTCGCTCAGTCTTTTGTGGGATATGTCATGAAACCAAAGGTTGTCGCTGCAAATGTCAACACAGTGGAAGACAATCAGGAGGCACCATTTGATCTAGGTGGCATTTTTGAAATCTGCATGGTACAGTCGGGTGAAGGCTCCAGTAATGCTTCAATTCAGTACATTGGCCCGGACGTGCACCTGACTAACTGGAATGCAACTCCCTTCCCCATCAGGAAGGGGTCTTGGTAGACTGTTGTTTTACAGTTTTCTTTTGAATACACTTGGATATTCTAAGGGTTGTATGCCAAGTGTATTATTTTGCTCATATTTCCTTTTGTAATTCAAACCCTTTTTCATTAATGAAAGGCCAAGAGCCAAGCTTTACTCCAATCTCTGTTCATATTCCTAATTTTATTCTATTTTTGTTTATCTGTAGTGATATATCTGCTGGCCCTGATATCATGACATGTTCAAGGAACTTATCGTCCATCCAAGGACCGCAATCTGATTTTGGCTCCATAACCATAGTTGAGGTTGAAAGTGATGAAGAAAACATTGAGGAATCTGTTAACAATACTGAATATGATGGGGAACAGGCTGATATTGAAATAGGCCTGGAAGTTGAACGCCATGAGGGCAAGCCTAAACCCAATTTGGCTGATACAGAGGATGTTAATCTTGGGAGCCCCGATGATGTGAGGGAAACCAAGATAAGCATGTACGCCCTACCTGAAGTGAAGAACGATATTCAGAAAGTACTCTTTGAATATCGAGATGTTTTTGCATGGTCATATGATGAGATGCCGGGTTTGAGTTCTGAATTGATAGTCCACGAATTGCCAATTCAACCCGGTTTCCCTCCAGTGAGACAAATGCAACGGAAGTTCAAGACTGATATGATCAAGAAAATCCATGATGAAATAATGAAGCAGTTGGATGCAAAAGTGATTCAATCGGTTCAGTACACTACTTGGGTTGCAAATGTTGTTCCGGTTCCTAAGAAGGATGGAAAAACAAGGATATGTGTCGACTATCGAGATTTGAACAAGGCGAGTCCCAAAGACAATTTTCCATTGCCTAATATTCACACTCTCGTAGACAATTGTGCCAAACATGAGATACAATCCTTTGTTGACTGCTATGCTGGATATCACCAAATCCAGATGGATGAAGATGATGCATACAAAACGGCATTCACTACACCTTGGGGAACTTATTGCTATAAAGTGATGCCGTTTGGCTTGAAAAATGCTGGGGCAACCTACGTGAGGGCTATGACTGCCATTTTCCATGATATGATGCATAAAGAAATAGAAGTGTACGTGGATGATGTGATCATCAAGTCTAGAACTGCTGAAGAACACGTGAGAGATCTCAGAAAGTTCTTTGAAAGGCTCCGTAGGTACAATCTGAAGCTGAATCCAGCCAAGTGTGCATTTGGTGTGCCTGCTGGAAAATTGTTGGGTTTCATTGTTAGTAGACGAGGTATTGAATTGGATCCCGCAAAGATCAAAGCAATACAAGAATTACCTCCACCTCGAACCAAGAAGGATGTCAAAAGCTTTTTAGGCAGGTTGAATTACATCAGTAGGTTCGTTGCTCAACTTACCACAATATGTGAGCCGATCCTCAAGTTGTTGAAAAAGAATGCATCGATTGCATGGACCGAGGAGTGCCAAGAAGCCTTTGACAAGATCAAGCAATACTTGTCAAATCCTCCTGTTTTGGTTCCGCCCGAGCCTGGCCGGCCATTGTTTTTGTACTTGTCAGTCAATGAAAACTCTTTTGGTTGTGTACTGGGGCAACATGATGCCTGGGGAAAGAAAGAACAGGCCATTTATTATCTGAGCAAGAAGTTCACAGATTGCGAGGGGAGATACACTTTGTTGGAAAGGACGTGTTGTGCTCTAACTTGGGTTGCACAAAAGTTGAAACATTATCTTTTGTCCTATACCACTTATCTGATTTCCCGGATGGATCCATTGAAGTACATATTTCAAAAGCCAATGCCAACTGGCAAGCTTGCAAAATGGCAGATCCTGCTCACAGAATTTGACATAGTTTATGTCACCAGAACTGCAATGAAAGCTCAAGCCTTAGCTGATCATTTGGCTGAAAATCCGGTGGATGATGATTATGAGCCATTGAAGACTTACTTCCCTGACGAGGAGGTAGATGTGCTTGAAGAGTTGATTAATGAAGAAGAGCACATGTGGAAAATGTACTTTGACGGTGCTTCTAACTCAAAGGGTCATGGCATTGGAGCAGTCCTCATCTCTCCCACGGGACATTACTATCCAGCAGCTGCCCAACTCCGCTTCAGTTGCACTAATAACACATCTGAGTATGAAGCTTGCATAATGGGTTTGCGTATGGCTCTAGACATGGACATCAAAGAATTGCTGGTGATCGGAGATTCAGATCTTTTGATACGCCAAATGAAGGGTGAATGGGAAACTCGAGACCTTAAGCTGATCATGTACAAGCAGTGTATGGACGACCTTCGCCAAAAGTTCGATGTTCTAAAGTTTAGACATGTTCTCAGAATACATAATGAGTTGGCTGACGCATTGGCTACATTAGCCTCAATGCTTGTCCATCCTGATAAAGCCCATATTGATCCGTTAGAGATTCAGGTCCAAAGCCAACATGCATACTGCAATGTGATTGAAGAAGAAATTGACGGTCAACCGTGGTACTTTGATGTCAAGAATTTCCTTCAAGATGGTACATATCCTCCAATGGCAGAAAATAATCAAAAGAGAACGCTTCGACGACTGGCAAGTGGTTTCTTTCTGAGTGGGGGGGTGGTGTACAAAAGGACACCTGATTTGGGACTGTTAAGATGCGTGGATGCGACTGAAGCCACGAAAATTCTCAATGACATGCATTCCGGGATCTGTGGACCCCACATGAGCGGGTACGTGCTAGCTAAGAAAGTACTCAGAGCGGGATACTTCTGGCTTACCATGGAACATGACTGCATTACTTTTGTGCGAAAGTGTCATCAATGCCAAGTACACGGTGATTTGATACATTCACCCCCTTTAGAGTTGCACACAATGTCAGCCCCTTGGCCTTTTACAGCGTGGGGGATGGATGTTATCGGGCCTATTGAACCAAGAGCATCAAATGGGCACAGATTCATTCTGGTTGCAATAGATTACTTCACCAAATGGGTTGAGGCCGTGACTCTCAAATCCGTGACCAAGAAAGCTGTGGTGGATTTCGTTCATTCTAACATTATTTGTCGCTTCGGTATCCCAAGTACCATCATCACTGATAATGCGGCAAATCTGAACAGTCATTTAATGAATGACGTGTGTGAAAGATTCAAGATCATGCACCGAAATTCCACACCTTACCGACCAAAGGCAAATGGTGCGGTTGAAGCAGCCAATAAGAATATCAAGAAGATCCTCAGGAAAATGATACAAGGATCTCGTGATTGGCATGAGAAGTTGTCTTTCGCTCTGCTTGGTTACCGCACAACTGTGCGCACTTCCATAGGCGCCACCCCATATTCATTGGTATATGGAACTGAAGCAGTCATACCCGCTGAAGTTGAAATACCATCTCTCAGAATCATTGTGGAAGCAGAAATTGAGGACACGGAATGGGTCAAAACCCGATTAGAACAGTTGTCATTCATTGATGAAAAGAGGCTCAATGCAGTTTGTCATGGTCAATTGTATCAACAGAGAATGGCCCGAGCCTACAACAAGAAAGTGCGCCTGCGCGACTTGAAAGAAGGGCAATTAGTCTTGAAAAGAATCTTTCCTCATCAGGAAGAAGCTAGAGGGAAATTTGCTCCAAATTGGCAAGGGCCATACCTGGTAAAGAAAGTATTGCCAAATGGCGCCTTGTACCTTACAGATCCAGAAGGCAGGACAACTGAAATACCCGTCAATGCAGACGCGGTCAAGAGGTACTACATTTGACTCCAAGATGGCTTTCAACTCGGGATGAATGCAAGGCTTTTGTTCTCTTTTGCTATCCCAAATTGTATCCCTTATTAGCATTTTGAATATTGTACTTTCGAGACATATTCTCGGCTGGAATCAATGTAATTGTATCAACATGAAATGAAACTGAAAAGCATCAAAAAGAAACCTGGGCATTTGCCTAGAGCTACGTCTGACCTGATTCCTCTCAAAAGGATACGTAGGCAACCATTTCGGTGCGGTCGCAATAAGAAAAAATTCCTCTTTCCCTGTTTTCTTTTATTGACGCAAAACTTGCTTCCAAGTTTGCGGCCAACATCAAAGGAAGTTTAGATTCCCCATTTTATGCTAAACTGGGGCAGAAGTTTGTTTTTATTTTATTTCATAAATAAAATAAAATAAAAATAAACTTCTATCATTTTTGTATCATCTATTCACATTTTTCAAGAGATGTTGGTGTTGTAAATTGAAATTGAAAAAAAAAAAAAAAGAAAAAAAAGAAAAAAAAAAAGAAAAAAAAAAGAGAAAAGAAAGAAGTCTTGTCGGTGAAAACCTGAGAAGGCGCCACAAGACAAACAGTGAGGAAAAAGATCAAAGAGAGAGGCTAGTTGGCGAAAACCCGAAAGGGCGCTACTAGTCGACTTGAGAGTCACCTCAACTTGGTTATGGTTTGATATCTTCCGTGGATCAACTCTCAACAAACAAGTGGCACTGGTCGGACGAGGTCATCCAAGATACATGTCATGATCATCAAGGCTGCCAGTATATTGCTAGATAAGTTTCCCTTTTCAGAAAGACGTTCCCTGTCCAAACGACTTTCGCCCTTAAACTTTTTTATTCCATTTTGTACATCTTGCCTCATCATTAATTCCTCGGCCTTTCGGCGCTAACCTCACATGAGCAACAAAAGAAAATTGCAAAACTCTGTCTTTCAGGATTCAGGTTTAATTCCAGCGAGCAGGGCACACCCTCGGCAATGGAAAAGTTCTCAGCAAGTCATGATCAACATTGATAATTGGAGCCCAGCACGGCACATCAGGCCGGAAGGACGACATACCAAAATTGTATCATGAAGAGTGGATATGTTTGGGAGAAGCTTTAAGCGTTGTTCATCCCACAGTACTGTGAAGAATAGAACAAGAGTCACTAAGCTTATTTGCAAGATCCGAAACAGGGTGTATCCACGATGCAGAAAGTAAGTGAGACATTTGCTATGTTGCTAAGAAAGAGCTAGGACTACTTGAACTGGGATAGTTGCGCTAGATGTCAGACGGAACTCCATTCTCTCTTCGAGTCAATTCCCGCTAAAACACAATGTCATTTCTTTTCCATATCAAGATCTGCTAAAAGATAGCGATCATTTCCTTTTCGAGTCATTTTGCTCAAAGATAGCGTCATTTCTTTTCCATATCAAGATCTGCTAAAGATAGCGATCATTTCCTTTTCGAGTCAGTTTGCTCAAAGATAGCTTCATTTCCTTTCCATGTCAAGATCTGCTAAAAGATAGCGATCATTTCCTTTTCGAAGTCAGTTTCGCTCAAAGATAGCGTCATTTCCTTTCATGCCAAGATCTGCTAAAAGATAGCGATCATTTCCTTTTCGAAGTCAGTTTCGCTCAAAGATAGCGTCATTTCTTTTCTATGTCTAGATCTGCTAAAAGATAGCGATCATTTCCTTTTAAAGTCATTTTGCTCAAAGATAGCGTCATTTCTTTTCCATATCAAGATCTGCTAAAAGATAGCGATCATTTCCTTTTCGAGTCATTTTGCTCAAAGATAGCGTCATTTCTTTTCCATATCAAGATCTGCTAAAGATAGCGATCATTTCCTTTTCGAGTCAGTTTGCTCAAAGATAGCTTCATTTCCTTTCCATGTCAAGATCTGCTAAAAGATAGCGATCATTTCCTTTTCGAAGTCAGTTTCGCTCAAAGATAGCGTCATTTCCTTTCATGCCAAGATCTGCTAAAAGATAGCGATCATTTCCTTTTCGAAGTCAGTTTCGCTCAAAGATAGCGTCATTTCTTTTCTATGTCTAGATCTGCTAAAAGATAGCGATCACTTCCTTTTCGAGTCAGTTCCGCTCAAAGATAGCGTCATTTCTTTCTATGTCAAGATCTGCTAAAAGATAGCGATCATTTCCTTTTCGAGTCAGTTTCGCTCAAAGATAGCGTCGTTTCTTTTCCATATCAAGATCGTTAAAAGATAGCGATCATTTCCTTTTTCTAGTCAGTCTCGCTCAGAGATAGTGTCATTTCCTTTCTATGTCAAGATCTTCTAAAAGATAGCGATCATTTTCCTTTCAAGTCAGTTTTGCTAGAAGATAGCACTCACATGTAGTTCAAGTCATTTGCGCTCAAAGATAGCACCCAATCCTTTTCGTGTCAGTCTCGCTAAAAGGTAGCACCCATTTCCTTTTCATGTCAGTCCCGCTAAAAGATAGCACCCATTTCCTTTTTTTCAGTTTCTCTAAAAGATAGCACCCAATCCTTTTCGTGTCAGTCCCGCTAAAAGATAGCGTCAGTTTCGCTAAAAGATAGCACCCCTTTCCTTTTTGAGTCAGTTTCGCTAAAAGATAGCACCCATTTCCTTTTCGAGTCAGTCCCGCTCAAAGATAGCGTCAGTTTCCTTTTAAAGTCAGTTTCCGCTAAAAGATAGCGATCATTTCCTTTCCAAGTTGTCCCGCTCAAAGATAGCGTCAGTTTCCTTTTAAAGTCAGTTTTCGATAAAAGATAGCACCCATTTTCTTTCCGAGTCAGTTTCGCTCAAAGATGGTGTTATTTCCTTTTCGAGTCAGTTTCGCTAAAAGATAGCACCCATTTCCTTTTCGAGTCAGTCCCGCTCAAAGATAGCGTCAGTTTCCTTTTAAAGTCAGTTTCCGCTAAAAGATAGCACCAATTTCCTTTCCGAGTCAGTTTCGCTCAAAGATAGCGTTATTTCCTTTTCGAGTCAGTCTGCTAAAAGATAGCAACCATTTCCCTTTTGAGTCAGTTTCCGCTAAAAGATAGCACCCATTTCCTTTCCGAGTCAGTTTCGCTCAAAGATAGCGTTATTTCCTTTTCGAGTCAGTTTCGCTAAAAGATAGCACCCATTTCCTTTTCGAGTCAGTTCCGCTCAAAGATAGCGTCAGTTTCCTTTTAAAGTCAGTTTCCGCTAAAAGATAGCACCCATTTCCTTTCCGAGTCAATTTCTGCTAAAAGATAGCAACCATTTTCTTTTTGAGTCAGTTTCGCTAAAAGATAGCACCCATTTCCTTTTCGTGTCAGTCCCGCTAAAAGATAGCAGCCATTTCCTTTTGAGTCAGTTTCGCTAAAAGATAGCACCCATTTCCTTTGCGTGTCAGTCCTGCTAAAAAGATAGCACCTTTTTCCTTTTCAAGTCAGTCTCGCTAAAAGATAGCGCCCACTTCCTTTTCCAGTCAGTCTCGCTAAAAGATAGCAACCATTTCCTTTTCAAGTTTGTCCCGCTCAAAGATTAGCAACCATCCCCAGCTTCAAGTCAAAGCCCGTCAAAGCGGCAATTTCAACTTTGAAGTTAAAGCCCACCCGAGCAGCATTTTCAAGTTTCAAGTTAAAGCCCGCCCGAACGGCAATTTCAAGTTTCAAGTTAAAGCCCGCCCGAGCGGCGATTTCAAGTTTTTCAAAACCCACTTGATTGGTGGGAGCTTCAGACCAGTTCATCAGCTTGGGAAGCATGAAGAGTAATCTAGGAATTGTAACTTTTATATTTTTCAATGATGTAATTCCATTTTTGCCTTGTATTTCCATTCCTTGTAAAGCAACGACCACCAGCAAGCGACCAGTACTCAGCAACGACAGCCTTTCTGAATAATCAGAATAGCCGTACTAGATTCTTAGGATTTTGCCGAAATTTTTCTAAAATTTAGGCTTTAATTTTAACTATATTTGTCTTTAATTAGGATAGAAAATATAAAAAAAAAAATTTCCGAAAATTACTCGTTATGTGTTTAATTGTAATCTATGTTTAATTGTGATGTTTAGTGTAGATTTCGTGTTATGTGTTTAATTATAATCTATGTTTAATTGTGATGTTTAGTGTAGATTATGTGATCTTATGTTTATTAATTTTGTACGTAGTGCCTTTTAAATGGCTATTTGTAAAAATAATGTAGCCCAAAACACAAGCCCGTCAGCCCATTAATTACCCGGCCCACACCCACAACATATAAACCCAAATTGGCTCATTTTTTGCTCATTTACACACAGAAGCTCAGAAAATAGGCGAAACCATGCCAAAATTTCTCCAGCCGGCCGGAAATCGCCTCCCACCGGTCGGCCACCGCACTGCCGCCGCCGGCCACCACCTCCGGTGGCCGGAAAAATACGAAATGTATATCAATCGAAAGATCTCGACCCCCCCATTCCATTTCTCAACTCCGTTTCTTCAAAATCATAGCGGATTTTCGTAGATCGACAGTCAAAGGTTCGGCCCACCCCCAAAATATAAAAACCCTTTGTTGTATTTCATTGTTCCTTTTTCCCCAAATCAGAAATACCAAAATTAAACCCCCGCCGATCCACGCCACCGTCGACGACGGAAACCACCACTTGCCGGCCAAAATTTTGCATGTGCCGACGCGGATTCATGTCCTCTCTCCATTTTCGAGATTAATTTTCTCAAATTCTCAATCGCCTAGTGTGTATCGAGGTTCAAAGTTCGGACAAAAACCGAGCTCCGGCAACACTCCATTTTCCGGTGAAATTTTTATATGTTTAGCTTCGTTTTCTCTTCCCCATTCCGTTTCTGGAACTCGATTTACAAGGGAGCATTTTCTCCGGCCTGATCCGACCCCAACAGTGATGAATTTGTTTCGGGCATTGCTTTTCTATTTTGTGTTCCATTTTCGGCTTCCATTCCTTTCTCTTCATTTTCTAATGGAAAACGACTCCATTGGGTGTCGTTTTCGACTAGAAAATTGAGAGTTCGGGAATGGACGTTCTTATGTTGAATCGACGAGTCAGTGATGGTGATGCTTGGATTGCAGCGTCGATGTGTGAGATGAGGGGCTGTTATGGTGTCATTTGAATGCGATGGTGATGAAGAGACAGTGGAGGTATTGCCGAACGTGAGGTGGTGATGTCGTTTCATTAGCGGAGTTAGGGAAAGCTTTGGTGACTCGACGAGAGCTTGGCGTAGCGAGGCAGGGGTGACTCTGGATGTTGTGTGGTGATATTGAAACTGATCCGAGGCGAGTCGAGGCTGAGCGATGCAGCTGTGGCTCGTGACGGGTTAGATGGGATTTTGATGCTGAGATTTGACTTAGAAGGAGGGGCTGCTTTTCAGTGTTGCAGGGGCTGTGACAATGACCTTGTTTGGTTGAGATGAAATTCAATCAACCAAAGCTGCGATCAACAGTTGTAATGGTAACGAGGCAGCGAGGGAGGTTGGTTTGTAAGGCGATGGCAGTGAGACGTGGTGCTGCGAGGAAGCTGCTTGGTGGAGTTTGAAACGGTGGCGATAGCGATACAGTGGTTAGGCTTTCAGTTTGGCTTTGACTCGACGGGTTAGAATTAAAGAAGATCCCTCTTCCTCTTTTCCTTTGTGTTATCTGTTGACTGAATCGTTTAGTAATGCAATGTCGTTTAGTTTAGTGTTAGCAATCAATTTGTAAACTTATGTTGGTGCTGAAGCTTGAAAGTTAAAGTTGGAACGTTGTTACTATGTTGTTTGTCCAGTTAGAAGAATGAGTTTTAGCCGTAGCTTTTGTATGATCGAGTCGTGTTTATGTCAGTCAAGCTTTATTGAATCAGTTTGAATATGAGTTTTCTCTTGTCAAGAATAAAATGTGTTTCTAGTATTGCAAAATCTTGTCGCTTCAGTTCTCGTCAACCATGTTTCATTTTTAGTTCAGCCAATGTTGTTAACAGTGTTCATCCGTTTAAGCATGAGATTGTCTGGTTTTGTTGTTTAGTTTGTTTAAGCCATTAAGTGTTGTTTCTTCGAACGCTATGTTAACAGTTACTAGATTGTGCGTGTCTTTCCTTTGTCTTGGTCTGTTCAAATGTGCAGCATGCCTAGAGTAGTATAATCAGATTAATTGGCTCTTAAAAGCTCTGTGATTTGCTTGAAATTGCTAACTTAGAGTGTTGGTTTGGTGTCTCCTAGTTTTTGTGAGTTTTATGTTCAGATTTGAAGCAAGTATCCTATTCTTGAGGGTTCTGGTAAAGTAGAAGTTTGTGTGAATTTGTATGTGAGTAGGCAGATTGTTTCCTTGGCAACATATGAGATGAGCAGGTCATATATTCTTGTTAGTATAATGTTTAACATTTGAAGTGGAGGTATTCTGTTGTTGGTTGTGATAGTGGATTTGCTTAGATAGTTTAGATGACATGGGCTTGAATGATGTCAAAATTGAGTCAAGGAAGTACAAGCTCTTTCTTGGTCTAGTACAACCTGCCTGCCATGAAATTATGGGTAAAATGGCTAAGGCTTGGGCACATGGGCTGGTACTTTACTAGTACATACCCACTTCCCTCTCTATTTTGGAGAGCCTTGACTCTTTTTAAAAGAAGGAGAACATAGCAACAGAGGGGACACACGAACAGAATAGCAAACAGAAACAAAAGTGAGCAGAACAACAGAGAGAAAGCTAAAACAAAAGGAAGCAACAGAAGAGAAAAGGGAGAAACAGAGAACATAGAAAAAGAGAACGCATAAAGCTGAAACAAAAAGAGTGAGGGAATAGGGATAGAACACAGAACACACCACACAGACACATGAAAAACACTCTCAGTTCTCTTTTTTTTAGAACATAAAAGCAAAGAACAGAAAGAAAGGAGCAAGAACAGAACTGAAACAGAGGAGATAAAAGAAAAGAACAGAGAAGGGCAAGAGAAGGGTTTAAGATTCTGTGCTAGGGGAGTAGAGTTCCAAGATCTGTTACTATCCTAAGTTTATGTTGCTGTCCTGAGTTGCTGGCTGTCTCTTTTTAAAATTGCAAAAAGAGAAATTGGGCCATGTTGAAGTCGTGGTTTAACTTAGTAAGGTTAAGATAATTTGCATGACTTGTTTTTATGATTAGCCGTGCATGTAATCACCTAATTTTGGCACACAAAATTAAAAATAATCAGAATAGCCGTACTAGATTCTTAGGATTTTGCCGAAATTTTTCTAAAATTTAGGCTTTAATTTTAACTATATTTGTCTTTAATTAGGATAGAAAATATAAAAAAAAAAATTTTCGAAAATTACTCGTTATGTGTTTAATTGTAATCTCTGTTTAATTGTGATGTTTAGTGTAGATTTCGTGTTATGTGTTTAATTATAATCTATGTTTAATTGTGATGTTTAGTGTAGATTATGTGATCTTATGTTTATTAATTTTGTACGTAGTGCCTTTTAAATGGCTATTTGTAAAAATAATGTAGCCCAAAACACAAGCCCGTCAGCCCATTAATTACCCGGCCCACACCCACAACATATAAACCCAAATTGGCTCATTTTTTGCTCATTTACACACAGAAGCTCAGAAAATAGGCGAAACCATGCCAAAATTTCTCCAGCCGGCCGGAAATCGCCTCCCACCGGTCGGCCACCGCACTGCCGCCGCCGGCCACCACCTCCGGTGGCCGGAAAAATACGAAATGTATATCAATCGAAAGATCTCGACCCCCCCATTCCATTTCTCAACTCCGTTTCTTCAAAATCATAGCGGATTTTCGTAGATCGACAGTCAAAGGTTCGGTCAAACCACGACTCCGGCGACCTTTGAATTTTTCCGGTAAGTTTTTGGTTCCCTCTCCTCCTCTTCACTTTCCTCTCACCCCCGTATCCCCATCTCCAAAAAAAAAAAAAAACCCCATTCCCTTTTACCCGTTCCCTTTTTTTTGTTTCTTTTTCCGTTTCTGTTCTTCGTTTCTTTTCTTCTTTTTCTGATTCATTTTTTGTTTTTTGTTTGATGTTTGTTTGTTTGGAGCATGATGAGTTAATGATGGGGTTGTGGGTGTGATGTTTGTTTGGAGTGTAAAAAAAAATGATGATGATGATTTGTTGATGAACGGAGGCAGAGCGGGTGTTTGTCTTGTGATGAGTGGCGTCGAGGCTGCGGTTTGGGAGTTGTGATGATGATGATGGTTTGGGGATGAGGGTGGTGCAGTAGCTCCAGAAATGCTATAGCGGCGGTGATCGCTGTTGCTCGGGCAGTTCAAGCGACGAGGCAGCGGTGGAGATTTTACTTTGAAATCGGTTAGAAAGATGACCCTTTTTCTAGTTTTTCTTGATGTTATTGTTTAGGATGATCTAGCCATAGAATTAACTTGTTCAAGTTAGGTTTAGACTGTGAAAAAGAAAAAAAATATATTATGTTGATGTTTCGCCCGTAATTGTTTGTGAAGTATGCAAATCATTAGGATGTTGTTTGTATATGTTCGTATTTATCATAATAAAATACGTATGGGTATGTTTTTGTCCAATTGTGATTGTCTGGTCTTGTAAATCCATCATAGTCCAAGGTGAAAGCTTGTTAATCTTATTATGTTCAAATATGCATGTCTGAGATAGTGTCAAGCATGGATTGGTTTTTTTTCTTTTGTCTAGTTTTAGTAAAATTGTGCTTTCCGACCTGTTTGTTTAATTCGGTTTAAGCATGGAGCCAACTTGGAACTGGTTCATTGTTTGATCAGTCTCGGCGTGTTTAACATACAGGTTTTAGTCCTCGTATGCTATGTTCATGTAGTTGTCTGTCCAGTTTGTATGAAATATTGGTACTTCACTATTAAAAGAAAACAAGTGTCTAATTGTGTGCATTTTCTTATATAGTTTGGTTAAGCACATGTTGGAAAGTAGTTCACTGTCAAGTTCTAAATCACACGTGAGTGTGTGCGAATAGTGCATGGTTAGCCGCTGTAAACACATGTGTTCTTGTTTAGTTTTTGTCAGTTTGGAGTTGTCTAAATGAGAAGTTTGGAATATGTTCTTTTAATTTTCTCCTATTTAAGAGAAGCTTTAACTGAAGTTTGTTGTTAGTTGCTTCAGTATATGAGTTTTAGTGTAGATCACCAATCTTAATTGAAGTTTTGGTTTGTTATATCTTCTGCTAGTTGGTACAGCCCATTTAAAAGTAATTTCCCAGATTTGTCTTGCTAGAACTAAGATCTGATGGCCTTCCAGTTGGTATTCAAGTTTACTTTGGCCAAACCAACTTGGAATTTGCTTTGGTTTACTATGTGTAGTATGAATTTATTAGTTTGGGGCTGTGTAGGTATAATGTGTTTGCTATCAGCTTTAGTTTACTTTCAAGTTTAGTTTGGTCATTTTAGTTACTTTGGGGCTGTTCTAGTTGGCTTATTTGGTCCTAGTTACCTTCTAGTTATGTAATGAGTATTGGGTGTCCTTTTAGAGGACCCTACTTGTACATTTTCAGCTTTTTGGGCTGCTTTAGTGGCTGAAATAGTAGTTGTACAGCTGCTGTATTTGCTGAAAAATGGGACTAAAATAACACTCAAGTATAGGGGTGTGGGCTTGTACTTTTGTACAAGTCCATACCCCACCCTTTGGTCTCAATTTCAGCCATAAATAGGGCCATTTATTGCCCTCCTAAGACACAACAACCAGCTGAAAATAGCATTAAAATTGAGAGCAAAAGATAGAGAAAAAAAATAGTGAGCTTAAAGTTTGAGATTTAGAACCAAAAGCCTTTACTTCATAGGCCTTTTGGAACATAAATCTTTAAGTTTAAGGGGTTAGATAGAAGTTTGAAAGGTTGTTCTAAGGGCTGTCAAGGGTGCTGATTTGTGCTGCGTTTCGGGTCTCATTTCTAAGCTTGTGGGAGCTTCATTGTTACTCTTAAGGTCTTGCTATTAGGTAAACACAACATTACCTTGTATTTATCTTTTTTCTTGAATATTTGGCTATGGAAAGTGAATGAAGTCAAGCATATTTTTTGAGGTCCAAGTTCTGCTCATTATTAACTTGTATCTTGAAATAATTATGGCCATGTTAGGATAGTTTACTCACCATAACAACTTTATTATGCTTGTCTTGGTAAATTTATGTTTTGGTGAGCATGTTTAAAGAGAAATTCTAGAGCTGCTCCTTTTTTTTTCCCTAAGTTCCAACAAGATAAATGTACTCAATCTCGCCGAATGCTTATCACATGTTATAAATTCTTTTTTTGTTGCTAAAAATAATGTTAGGCAAAACTTAGGTTGAATCATACAAATGACTTACAAAAATCAGTTTGATGAACTCAATGTTTTTTTAGCATTCTGTTAGCATGATAACTTGTAAGCAATAAAAAATTTTAACAAGTAGCTTTCACTTTTTGACCACTTTGCTTTAACAAATATTTCTTTCACTGAGTAGAAATAGTTATTTTTGGAGATCTATTAAAAATAGACAATTTCTTTCAAAAGGACTAGCACATTATGAAGATTAAAGGGAACGATGCATTCTTACTTTATTTTTAGGAAATTTTTACACGATTAGTCAAATCAATAAGAATGGTAATATGATACGATTAGGCAAATAATAAGTATGATTTGTAATTTACTTATTAGGCTAAAAGAATGCTAAATTGAGATTAAATCAATTCTAAATTAGTTATTTTTTTAAAGTTAATTAAACTCTTCTAAAAATTGACAAGCCCCTTTGTAAGTTTGAAAAAAAAAAATGTATAATAAATTTTATTTATCTATTTATTTATTTACTATAAACCAAAGTGTAAATTTGTCCAGTCCTCCGTGAGGTTGGATAAGAATAACGGTTTTAAATTTTTCCTGAATCAAAGTGTAAATTCGTCCAGTCCTCCGTGAGGTTGGAAGGAATAACACTTTTCAAATCAACGGCATTAAAATAATACAACTATATTTAATAAATTAAAACTGCGACAATAAAGCAACTGTGCTCGGCACAGGACTCGAGGGTGCCTAATACCTTCCCTAGAGTCAACTGAGAACCTTACCCGAATCTCTAACGCAGACCATTAGACGAGTCAGAGGTGTTCCAAGGTACCTTTTGGTGACTTGGCACACCTTAAACTATGTCAAGTGGCGACTCCGAGTTCTCTAAATAATTTTGTACCTTTTTGAACACCAGTCACGAGCCTTTAAATAATAAACCTCGCAAACCCGCGCAGTTTAATAATTAATTAATTTTTAGGGCGTGACAGTGCATAGATAACCCAATCGGCAAAATGCGAACATATTGTGTAAAATTAGACTAAACAGAAATTAGGTAGGCATAACAGGGCACGTATGCAAGGAACTCAAATATGTAGAACTGGGATAAGATGGGAAACTATTTTTGTTTAAACAAATTTGGAACTCATTTCTTAGAATTTGTTTCATAAAATATGAGTAGATTTCTCCCATATGATTCATAATGATGTAAAAAAAAGAAACGCGAGTTGGCAAGCTAATAGGCCGAATCAAGTTCAATAAAAATTAAATAAGTCTTTTTCACTTGAACCTCATTTAAGTCAAGAGATTTCGAACGGGTGAAGTACCTGCGCGATTTAATTGATTTAAGTCGAAAGATTTCGAACGAGTGAAGTTCTCGCGCGATTATATTCGATTGGAGTTTCAATTGTCAAATGATAAAAATAACAAAACAAAGTATAACAAATCAAGGCAAATATAAGAAACAAGTTCAAAAAGTCGAAATGCGTCAATAAAAGCAACTGTGCTTGGCACAGGACTCGAGGGTGCCTAACACCTTCCCGCGAGTCAACCGAGATCCTTACCCGGAACTCTGACGCAGACCATTTACGAGTCATAGGTGTTGCGAGGTACACCTTTTGGTGACTTGGCACACCTTTAACTTGTCAAGTGGCGACTCCGTAAATCTTAAATATTTGTGTACCTTGTAACACCGTCACAGACCTTTTAAAACTAAAAAGTCTTTATTTGAGTTGAAAAAAGGGTCGTGACAGCTTGGCGACTCTGCTGGGGAAACCAGTGAAAACTGAGAGTCTCAGGCTTTAAAATTTGTCGCTTTCGGCTTGAATATTGTTTGTATATATTGCCTTGAGTGTTACTGCTTTGATATGTCTGAACTGTATATACACAGCTGTCTTCTCTCGTACACCTCTGAGTCTTCTGGAACACTGCACACATGCACGCCAGTTTCGCTTCGGCGTCTGGAATTTCTGTCGTGTCTCAGGACACAAAAAGTTAACCCTTCTTAGGAGGAGATGCGTTGGGTTAGGCCGTTAGACGTTGTCGACCGGTACCCCCGAGGCACTTCCAAATTGCTGAACCACTAGATCATAAACCCAATGAGTCACCTAGAGTTGAACCTGTGCTTTTGTCTAGGCCGATTTATCTGTATGTCATTAGACTTAGTGAGGTGCGGTACACCGGTACCGCACTTGTCTAGGCTGACTCCCTCGTGTCATAATGGGGCCCACATCTCCAAAAGACACATCATGAGCATATAATGTGTTGCATTTGTTCTAGTCTAAGGGTTGTTATGCTGACCGATCACCGAGGGGCGAGAGCCAAATTTTGAAAAAAAAAAAAGAGAGAAAAAAAAAGAAGTAAAAATGATAGAAAAATTGGGTTTAGTCCCGTGTCTTGAAATATTTTTATTTAGTTGTCCTTTTACGCCGTTATAATGGCGTAAATTTTTCAAAATTTTTTAGTCTCATGTTACGTCCGGGCTTGGTCCCAAGTAGTAGAAAATAATTTGTAATAGTTTTGCGTCGTTATAATGACGAAATTTTGGGATCCTTTTGTGTTTGAGTCTGTGTCCAAATCAAGTCCATATTTTTTTTTAAAAGAAAAAAGGTAATTTATCGGGATTTTACGCCGTCATAATGGCCAATTTTTATAAACCAATTTTGCGTCTAATTCGTGTATTATTTTGTGTCGGTTTGACGTCTTAATTGCCAGATTTTGTAAATACTCTAAAGATTCTTTCTCGAATTAGATCAAAGAGTTTGTTTCAAAAAAAACAAAAAAACAAAAAAAAAATATTGTGTCCGTCTTTGTGTTACCATAATGTCCGATTTTGGAGTCACCTTTCGGATAAGAAAAAATAAGTTTGTTTCATAATCCGTTCTTAAGTTCCGTTTCGAATCTCCGGTTGAGTCTTAATTTTTCATTAAAAAAAATAAAAAAAAAAGTTGATTTAAGGTCCCGCTCTATTTTGTTTTGTTTAAGGTCAAGTCAGGGTACATGCGATAAATTGCAATTAGCTAAGTTGTATTTTGTGTCGATCCTCGTGAAATAATCTGACTCCGCTAAAATGCCGGGTCCCATTATTTTCACCGTATGGGTGTACCCGCCCAATGTGTCAATTTGTATATATCTTTGTCTCGTGCATCATGTCAAGCACTTTTATTTTGAGTTTGTCTCGTGTCGTTTGTCTAAATTACATTTGTTGAGTCAGAAAAAAAAAATGGGAAAGGAAAAAAAATACATTAATCATCCAAGTACGTCATTGTGCTGATTATGTATCAGTTACAATTTTGTTCTAATTTTGATCAAAACACATAAGCAATCTTTCGGGGATACGATCGGTACACTCGGCTTACGCCGTTAACCGTTTCGGGATGACGCATAACAACCCTAGGCTTGCAATATGTGCTTCTTTTGTGCTAACCCAGTTTGTTTGTGCAAAGCTTTGGAATTTGGAGATTTGGTACGGAATTCTGGCATCATTCCACACATACACAACAGGATCAAAGGAACCCATTACCATGTCGTTTGATAAGGGAAATTCTGAGATCGGCGTCCATGAACTTCTGGTGCTGGAAAACAAGAGGTTGACTGAAGAGGTCAAAAATCTGAAACAATTGGTGGCTGATATGTATATCGCCATGAACACGGGACAAGCTTGTCCTACCATGCCAGTTAGTCTTCTAGGGCATGCCTCGACTGTCTTACATCAGGCACAAGGCCCTATAGCTGAGGACCTGCAGTATTCTCCCGACTCTCCCTACTATAGCACAACAGATGTTCTGAGAACCTTCCCAGGGTGTCTTCCGGCACCACCACCTCCGCCCAAACAGAGGTGTGCTTCACCCCTGGTCTCTGTTCCACCATTCACAGGCTTAGTTCGGATGGAGAGTCTTGGGAAGAAAGATGAAAGAGAACGAGGTCCAGGAAGGAGGGATAAGGAACGGTACAAACGGCTCCACTCACGCCATCGAGCCTCACAGAAGCAGCATTCGCAACACTACCTTTTACAAAATACAAAACATTCCATTCCTCCACTCCAAAAAGCGCGACCATATGCTCCAAATTTTTCATATCCGCAATGGACCGCGCCAGCCTCACAGCCCACATACCACACTCACCAAGCTCCATATAACCAATATCGGACTCCACCAGAATTTCCATATCGATCAAGGAGACCTTCTACTTTCATCCCAAGACCCGAATACAAGAAGGCGCGAGAAGAGAAAAAGAGAAAGCTCACGCCAATCGGGGAATCTTACACTAGTGTCTTCGAAAAGTTGCAGACTTTGGATATGTTGAGGCCGATCTATGGGAATATGCATCCCACGGGAAAGGTTGATTATTCTCGCCGATGTGCTTACCATTCGGGCGCACCTGGGCATGACACAGAAGATTTCCACTATCTCAAGAAGGCGATCCAAGCTCTGATAGATAATGGTCAGATCCAAGTTGAGGGCTCAGATGCACCAGATATAAACCAGAACTTGTTGCCTATCCATGATGATGTGTATATGGTGGGAATGGTATGTGAAGAAGATTTGAAAGCTGAATCTGCAATGCCGATAGTACCTGTTGATGATGTGTCAGTTGGGGCCAACAAAATGCTACTGACAGTGAACGGTATTCCTGAAATTGTGCCAGGGGTGGTAGACAGAGTAAGGGTTGAAGAAATGAAGAAAATGAACATGTCTCTCTTGAGAAGCCAATTCCATATCTTACCGGGTCATTCATCAGTCCCCAAGAGTGAAGTCTACCCCAATGGAAGTTGGCCAAAATGAGGAAGAGCAGAAGATGTTGCCAGATTCAGGGAATTTCCTTGGTATCAGCATGGTACATTTTGGTGAAAGGCTCAACAATGCGTAACACAGGAAAACAAGCCCTGACTTGCAATTGAGCAACTGTGAAATAATGTAGCTTGCTTTGCTAATCTTTCTGTGTACTTGGTTATTTAAGGGTTGTAATCCAAGTGCATTATTTTGCTTGTTTTGTTTGTTCAAACCCTTTTATCTTCAATTCAATGAAAGCGAGATCCATCTCGTCCTAATATTCGGTCTTTTATGTTTCCTGTTCTTACCTCCTTAGTTTTTCTGTTTTATGTTTTGTCGACCTTAATAACATGACATGCGTGCGGAATTTACGTCTTGATCTAAAAACACGCTCTGACATTGTGAGCTATCTAAGTAGTAAAGAGGGATAAAAGAGGGAGCGAAATAAATTGGAAATTTATCTGTAGTAATCCGATAAGGGAGATCGGTGAGAAGTTCAAGATCGTGCACGGTCGCTTCGACCGAAGTTGAAATACCAGTTTTGAGTACCATCAGTGAAGTAGAAGTCAATGACACGCGTGGATAAGTCTAGATCAATTCTTTGAATCATTATTTGTGCGAGGCATTCTCGGGTCGGGATGACGAACGGCTTTCGTTTCATCTACCCAAACACTATATCCTTTTGTCAGTCCTTTTTTAGCCTTGTTTTGGTTTTTTCTTTGGCCTACCCTCCCTTGGAATCAATTTGATGTGATTAAAGAAAAAGAAAAGAAAAAAAAAAGAAACAAAAACAACAAAAATCTACCTCAGCGGTAGAGCTACGTCTGACCTGATTCCTCTCAAAAGGATACGTAGGCAACCATTCGGGTGCGGTCATAATAGGGGAAAGTTCATTTTTCCCCCTATTCCATACTGACGCAAAACTTGCCTCCAAGTTTGCGGCCAATGTCAAAGAAAATTCAAATCCCCAATGTATGCTAAACTGGGGTAGAAGTTTGTTTTTTTTTTTTTTTTTTTTTTAAGACCATCTATTCATATGTTTCATGAGATATCAGTCTCGAAACCGAGTAAGAAACTCAAAGCGCCCCAGTTTATCCTAAACTGGGGCAGAAGTTTAGTTTATTTTTAAAAGAAAAGGAGAAAGTCAATTCCTTTTGCTTTCTCTGTGTTCATCTCGGGGGAAAGTCTCAATATCCCCTATGTTTGCATATCAGAAAATTCAAAAGATAATTCCTCGGGTTTTCAATAAATTGAGGCCTCAGTTAGTTATTATTTTAAAAAAGAAATGATTCCAAGGGTTGTAGTATTTTACCAAGTCGTTCCATGAGATGCTTTCATACCGCTTTTCAAACTAAAGAGAAAAACTAAAAAAAAAAAAACTCAAAAAAAAAGAGAGAAAAGAAAAAAAGAAGAAATCCCCAATTTGCCTAAACTGGGGAAAAGTTTGGTTTATTTTTGCAAAAGCGGTGATTTCAAATATTGTGTAATGCTTATTCTAGTTGTCTCATGAGATGTTTTGAGCTTTATGCTGAATCCTTTTCGTCATAGCCTAATCAAATCCAATGTTACAGTCCAAATAAAGACCCTTCTGACCGATCATTGAGAATGTCAAGCCGAATAGGGTATCAAGGGATAAGTTCTATGCTGTAAAGTCGCATTCTTATAAGCCGACAATTGCACTTGGGAGCTGGGAGCATCAAGGTCATTAAAGGAGAAATTCTCCGGGGAATCAAGATAAAGGCCGAAAATTGAAGAAAGAAAGAAAAGATGGGGTCGATCAGCAAGGAAAGATAGGAGATCGATGAGAAAAGAGCGAAAAAAAAAGAAAAAAAGAAAAAGAAAAATGAAGTCTTGTCGGTGAAAACCTGAAAGGGCGCTGCAAGACAACGGCGAGTTAAAAGAACAAAGAGAGAGGCTAGTCGGTGAAAACCCAAAAGGGCACTACTAGTCGAATGAGGGTTGTTAGATTTACCATCAAGCAAGATTGGGAAAATGGGAGCAAAGTCAGGGATAGACTATGTGAGCGGATTAAGAGTTGATTCCAAAATACATGTCATGTTTAATAAGGTCGTCATCTTTTCAGTCCTTTACCTCTCCTGTAAGGGATGTCATTTTTTCATCTTTGGGTTGGAAGCTTTTTCGTTTCCATCATTTTGTCTTACTTCAGCTCTTTTCAGTTTCTCCAACATCAACCGAGCAAAGAAAGTCTTGCAAAACTTGTTACAGTTTCAAAGTTGTACTAAAGCAAGTCAGGACCAACCTTGATAATTTGGAGCCCTAATGTTTCACATCGGTACAAAGAACGCCACACTAAGGAGTGTACCATGAAGGAAATCATCAAAGGATATGCAGATTTCAAGATGCAGTTAAATTTCAAATCAAAGCCTGCCAAGCAGCAATTTCAAGCTTTCAACAGTTAAAGCCCGTCAAAGCAGCAATTTCAATTTTCAAGTTAAAGCCCGCCCGAGCGGCGATCTCAAGTTTCAAGTTAATGTCCGCCCGAGCGGCAGTTTCAAGTTTTCAAGACCTACTGGATTAGTTGGAGCTTCAAACCAGTTCATCAGCTTATGGAGAATGAGGGAGTAGTTTAGAGAAAGTCGAGGCACCCACCTGGAGAATGAGGGAGTAGTTTAGAGAAGTCGAGGCGCCCACCTGGAGAATGAGGGAGTAGTTTAGAGAAAGTCGAGGCACCCACCTGGAGAATGAGGGAGTAGTTTTGAGAAGTCGAGGCACCCACCTGGAGAATGAGGGAGTAGTTTTGAGAAGTCGAGGCACCCACATGGAGAATGAGGGAGTAGTTTAGAGAAGTCGAGGCGCCCACCTGGAGAATGAGGGAGTAGTTTTGAGAAGTCGAGGCACCCACCTGGAGAATGAGGGAGTAGTTTAGAGAAGTCGAGGCGCCCACCTGGAGAATGAGGGAGTAGTTTAGAGAAAGTCGAGGCACCCACCTGGAGAATGAGGGAGTAGTTTAGAGAAAGTCGAGGCACCCACCTGGAGAATGAGGGAGTAATTTGGAAAGTCGAGGCACCCACTTAGAGAATGAGGGAGTAGTTTAGAGAAAGTCGAGGCGCCCACCTGGAGAATGAGGGAGTAGTTTAGAGAAAGTCCAGGCACCCACATGAAGAGCGAGGGAATCCGTTTCTGTGAAGAAGCAAGACCCATCAGAGTGATGGTCTTCAATTCAGCAAGAACAAGACCCGTCAGAGTGATGGTTTTAATTTTCAGCAAGAACAAGACATATCAAAGTGATGGTTTTCAATTCAGCAAGAACAAGACCCATCAGAGTGATGGTTTTCAATTCAGCAAGAACAAGACCCATCAGAGTGATGGTTTTCAACTCAGCAAGAGCAAGATCCATCAGAGTGATGGTTTTCAATTCAGCAAGAGCAAGATCCATCAGAGTGGTGGTTTTTCAATTTCCAGCATAAGCAAGACCCATCAGAGTGATGATTTCTAATTGTCAGCAAAAAGCAAGACCCACCAGAGTGGTGGTTTCAGTTTTATCTTTCAAGTCAAAGCCCGTCAAAGCGGCAATTTTATTCAAGTCAAAGCCCGTCAAAGCGGCAATTTTATTCAAGTCAAAGCCCGTCAAAGCGGAAATTTCAGCATTCAAGTCAAAGCCCGTCAAAGCGGCAATTTCAATTTTCAAGTCAAAGCCCGCCCGTGCGGCAATTTCAATTTTTAAGTTAAGCCCGTCAAAGCGGCAATTTCAAAGCCCGTCAAAGCGGCAATTTCAACTTTCAAGTCAAAGCCCGCCCAAAGCGGCAATTTCAACTTTCAAGTCAAAAGCCCGCCCGAGCGGCAAATTCAACTTTCAAGTCAAGCCCGCCCGAGCGGCAATTTCAAGTTTTCAAGACCCACTTGGGTAGTGGGAGTTTTGGACCAGTTCATCATCTTGGGAAGCATGAAGAAGTTAGCTTAGGAATTGTAATTTTACATTTCCAATGTTGTATTTTCATTTTTTCTTTGTAAAGCAGTGACCACCAGCCAACTAGCCAGCAATCAGCGACAGTGACCAGCAGCAACAACTCTAGTGTGTCAAAAGTGTCTTGTGTCAGTCCGGGTAAGTCTAGGAGCGTCGAGTCAATCCTAGTTAGTTCTGAAAGTGTCTAGAATTAGTCTGTGTATGTGTATGTCTAGAGAGTGCTTAGTGTTAGTATAGAAGAGTCCAGTGTCTGTTAAATGCGGTAGTCCCAGCTATCGCACGTGAGGAACTACACTGACCTGATTCCTTAGTCCGGGGATATGTAGGTAGCCTTGTTCTCGGTTAGAACCGAAAAGTCAAGGTTCGGTCACAATTTTGAAAAACATGTTTTTGGCTAGAACCAACAAGCCAAAATTAGTTGCCGATTACGTCTTTGTCCGAAAACTCTTCGATGTTCTCGAACAAAGAGGGGCAGCTGTAATCATCTAATTTTGGCACGAAAATTCAAAATAGCTTGAAATTTCTCAAAAATTGTCGAGCTAATATTTTAGGATTTTCGCCGAATTTTTTCTAGAATTTCAGTCTTTTATTTTAGCTAAGATTAAAAGAAGATATAAAAATTAATGAAAATTATTTGTTATGTATTTGATTGTAATTCTATGTTTTAATTATGATAAAATTACAGTTTTGTGTATTTTTAATTCTAGTTAATTGCATATGCTTTTATTTTTTGGACCTTTTGTGGCCATTTGTGAAATCAAAACAAAGAAATTCAGCCCATATCCACTAGCTTGACCCGGCCCACCCCCAAAATATAAAAACCCTTTGTTGTATTTCATTGTTCCTTTTTCCCCAAATCAGAAATACCAAAATTAAACCCCCGCCGATCCACGCCACCGTCGACGACGGAAACCACCACTTGCCGGCCAAAATTTTGCATGTGCCGACGCGGATTCATGTCCTCTCTCCATTTTCGAGATTAATTTTCTCAAATTCTCAATCGCCTAGTGTGTATCGAGGTTCAAAGTTCGGACAAAAACCGAGCTCCGGCAACACTCCATTTTCCGGTGAAATTTTTATATGTTTAGCTTCGTTTTCTCTTCCCCATTCCGTTTCTGGAACTCGATTTACAAGGGAGCATTTTCTCCGGCCTGATCCGACCCCAACAGTGATGAATTTGTTTCGGGCATTGCTTTTCTATTTTGTGTTCCATTTTCGGCTTCCATTCCTTTCTCTTCATTTTCTAATGGAAAACGACTCCATTGGGTGTCGTTTTCGACTAGAAAATTGAGAGTTTGGGAATGGACGTTCTTATGTTGAATCGACGAGTCAGTGATGGTGATGCTTGGATTGCAGCGTCGATGTGTGAGATGAGGGGCTGTTATGGTGTCATTTGAATGCGATGGTGATGAAGAGACAGTGGAGGTATTGTCGAACGTGAGGTGGTGATGTCGTTTCATTAGCGGAGTTAGGGAAAGCTTTGGTGACTCGACGAGAGCTTGGCGTAGCGAGGCAGGGGTGACTCTGGATGTTGTGTGGTGATATTGAAACTGATCCGAGGCGAGTCGAGGCTGAGCGATGCAGCTGTGGCTCGTGACGGGTTAGATGGGATTTTGATGCTGAGATTTGACTTAGAAGGAGGGGCTGCTTTTCAGTGTTGCAGGGGCTGTGACAATGACCTTGTTTGGTTGAGATGAAATTCAATCAACCAAAGCTGCGATCAACAGTTGTAATGGTAACGAGGCAGCGAGGGAGGTTGGTTTGTAAGGCGATGGCAGTGAGACGTGGTGCTGCGAGGAAGCTGCTTGGTGGAGTTTGAAACGGTGGCGATAGCGATACAGTGGTTAGGCTTTCAGTTTGGCTTTGACTCGACGGGTTAGAATTAAAGAAGATCCCTCTTCCTCTTTTCCTTTGTGTTATCTGTTGACTGAATCGTTTAGTAATGCAATGTCGTTTAGTTTAGTGTTAGCAATCAATTTGTAAACTTATGTTGGTGCTGAAGCTTGAAAGTTAAAGTTGGAACGTTGTTACTATGTTGTTTGTCCAGTTAGAAGAATGAGTTTTAGCCGTAGCTTTTGTATGATCGAGTCGTGTTTATGTCAGTCAAGCTTTATTGAATCAGTTTGAATATGAGTTTTCTCTTGTCAAGAATAAAATGTGTTTCTAGTATTGCAAAATCTTGTCGCTTCAGTTCTCGTCAACCATGTTTCATTTTTAGTTCAGCCAATGTTGTTAACAGTGTTCATCCGTTTAAGCATGAGATTGTCTGGTTTTGTTGTTTAGTTTGTTTAAGCCATTAAGTGTTGTTTCTTCGAACGCTATGTTAACAGTTACTAGATTGTGCGTGTCTTTCCTTTGTCTTGGTCTGTTCAAATGTGCAGCATGCCTAGAGTAGTATAATCAGATTAATTGGCTCTTAAAAGCTCTGTGATTTGCTTGAAATTGCTAACTTAGAGTGTTGGTTTGGTGTCTCCTAGTTTTTGTGAGTTTTATGTTCAGATTTGAAGCAAGTATCCTATTCTTGAGTGTTCTGGTAAAGTAGAAGTTTGTGTGAATTTGTATGTGAGTAGGCAGATTGTTTCCTTGGCAACATATGAGATGAGCAGGTCATATATTCTTGTTAGTATAATGTTTAACATTTGAAGTGGAGGTATTCTGTTGTTGGTTGTGATAGTGGATTTGCTTAGATAGTTTAGATGACATGGGCTTGAATGATGTCAAAATTGAGTCAAGGAAGTACAAGCTCTTTCTTGGTCTAGTACAACCTGCCTGCCATGAAATTATGGGTAAAATGGCTAAGGCTTGGGCACATGGGCTGGTACTTTACTAGTACATACCCACTTCCCTCTCTATTTTGGAGAGCCTTGACTCTTTTTAAAAGAAGGAGAACATAGCAACAGAGGGGACACACGAACAGAATAGCAAACAGAAACAAAAGTGAGCAGAACAACAGAGAGAAAGCTAAAACAAAAGGAAGCAACAGAAGAGAAAAGGGAGAAACAGAGAACATAGAAAAAGAGAACACATAAAGCTGAAACAAAAAGAGTGAGGGAATAGGGATAGAACACAGAACACACCACACAGACACATGAAAAACACTCTCAGTTCTCTTTTTTTTAGAACATAAAAGCAAAGAACAGAAAGAAAGGAGCAAGAACAGAACTGAAACAGAGGAGATAAAAGAAAAGAACAGAGAAGGGCAAGAGAAGGGTTCAAGATTCTGTGCTAGGGGAGTAGAGTTCCAAGATCTGTTACTATCCTAAGTTTATGTTGCTGTCCTGAGTTGCTGGCTGTTCGTTTTCCTTGTTGGTTTCTGGGGTCGTTTGCCTTTCTAGCCAAAATTGCGAGGCATTGCAATTTGCTTGGAATTTCTATAATAGGTACTTCTTTTAAACTTTGAGCTCTTGTATTAGTTTTTTTTTGATAGTTTGAATGAAATGGCCTGTTAAGTAAAGTTTGCTTACTTTATGTGTACTTATCTTGCAAGTACGTTAATTGATGAATACAAACTTGTAGAAATCCTTGTGAGCTGCCTATGTTCTCTTTTCTTTAAATAATACACATCTACTTAGCAAGGATCGAGTCTTGTGATTTGTAAAAGTTGAGTACTGTGATTTGTAATGACTTGTAAAGTTGAGTATTGTGATTTGTAAAGTTGAGTAAGCCATTTATCAAAATACTACTTATAAACTGGGGATAAAAATTGCAAAAAGAGAAATTGGGCCATGTTGAAGTCGTGGTTTAACTTAGTAAGGTTAAGATAATTTGCATGACTTGTTTTTATGATTAGCCGTGCATAGATAACCCAATCGGCAAAATGCGAACATATTGTGTAAAATTAGACTAAACAGAAATTAGGTAGGCATAACAGGGCACGTATGCAAGGAACTCAAATATGTAGAACTGGGATAAGATGGGAAACTATTTTTGTTTAAACAAATTTGGAACTCATTTCTTAGAATTTGTTTCATAAAATATGAGTAGATTTCTCCCATATGATTCATAATGATGTAAAAAAAAGAAACGCGAGTTGGCAAGCTAATAGGCCGAATCAAGTTCAATAAAAATTAAATAAGTCTTTTTCACTTGAACCTCATTTAAGTCAAGAGATTTCGAACGGGTGAAGTACCTGCGCGATTTAATTGATTTAAGTCGAAAGATTTCGAACGAGTGAAGTTCTCGCGCGATTATATTCGATTGGAGTTTCAATTGTCAAATGATAAAAATAACAAAACAAAGTATAACAAATCAAGGCAAATATAAGAAACAAGTTCAAAAAGTCGAAATGCGTCAATAAAAGCAACTGTGCTTGGCACAGGACTCGAGGGTGCCTAACACCTTCCCGCGAGTCAACCGAGATCCTTACCCGGAACTCTGACGCAGACCATTTATGAGTCATAGGTGTTGCGAGGTACACCTTTTGGTGACTTGGCACACCTTTAACTTGTCAAGTGGCGACTCCGTAAATCTTAAATATTTGTGTACCTTGTAACACCGTCACAGACCTTTTAAAACTAAAAAGTCTTTATTTGAGTTGAAAAAAGGGTCGTGACACTCCTTTGTAATTTGCATTTCTGAGGGATCTCATGATCAATATATAATTAATATTTTCATATACTTTATATTTTGGGGGTATATCGAGTTATCGACTTTTTTTTTCCTTCTGTTTATGCGCAATGTATAAAACTTCTACACTACTTTCTTTGGTCCGTTTTAATGCCATAGTTACTACTTACTAACGATAATTGGTTAAAATTAAATGGAAAAAGCATTAATTAACTTTCTCACCTTTACTTTTATTCTATAAAATTTGGAGAGAGATTAACATAGTGAAAGAAAAGTAGTAATAAAATTGATATAAAAAATATAGGGATAATTTAGTCAAATCATCCTTTTAACTATTATTTCCTTAAGATTGCGCAAAAGATAAACATGACAAGTAAAAAAGGATGAGAGAAAATTACACTATATATATTTAAAAATGTTGTATCAATTTTTTTCTCTTATTTTAAAATTAGTTATACACGTGAATGGTACCGTGTAAATATCTTTAGCTGAGCTAATTAATAATATAGACAGTAGAGGTCAGGGAACTCAATTTATGTTGGTTTTAGTAATGGCGGTTAGATGTACGAGTGGTAGTGATGCATAGATTATCAATGCATGCATTAATAATGTATGTATAGCTATGCGCGATTATAATGCAGAGATTATTTCTTGTTGAATCTTCAATATAATATAAATTAACACATAATTTATAATTTAAAATATGCATATCTTCTTCAAATAAAGTTAAAAATATATAAAAAAATTTACTATTATGAGGATTAATATTGTTATTTAGATTAATACTTATATCGCTGATACGCAAATGTCAATTCCACCATAGCTTCCATTCATCTAAATAATACTCCCTCCACAATAGATATTCTAGTTTGACTTGGATCGGAGTTTAAGAAATGGAAGGAGACTTTTGAAACTTATGGTTTAAAATAAGTCATAGGTAAATGTGTGGCTATATAAAATTTCATTAAGGGTAAAATGGCAAATTTAAAAGTAAATTATTTCTAAATATATAATTGTGTCATTCTTTCTGGAACGGACTAATAAGGAAACTAGGACATCTATAGTGGAACAGATGAAGTACATAAATTCATGTAGATAACGTAACTTATGCATGCATGCAGACAAAAAAAAAAAATACCAAACTGTTATGACTCAGACAATTTCAGAGACACCAGCAAAAGTTGTATTACCAAAAGAAATAACAAAGCAGCAAGGGTCAGAATTAAGGAAGCGTCAAAAGGGTAAACAACCTAATAAAAGATTAAGAGATTTTATTTGTAATCTGCCTAATGAGAAGCACGTGACTGAAGGGAAAGAAGGAGCAGAAAAATAAGGGATATTGGTAGTTATATAGGAGTTCCGGACTAGAAGGAACGGTAGGAAAATCATGTGTATGCAGTTACTATTTTCATCTCATCTCTTTTCTCTCTCTGTTCTTCTCATCTTATTCTTCTAATATTCTTCTTCAATCTGTAATTTCTATCTAAGCATGTTGTGTGTGTGTGTGTGTGTATATATATATAGTACTGTTTAATATAACTATCAAATCTTCTGTTCCATTGCTATCTCTTATTAAATATTGTTGAATCCTTCCATTGGTGCTTTCATCATTCCGGACTCTATGGCTGATCAGAAACTGAAATCGACTGAGATTCCCACGGTTTCTCACTCTGAATTTGTCCAATTATCTTCCAAGGTTGATGATCTATGTTCTGCTTTAAACTCTCATCAACGTTTCCTTCAGGAATTCATCTCTTCTATGGCTGTCCAATCTTCTTCAGAACCGATTCCTGGTCGTTCATCAGAGATTTGTGTTTCTCAAGGGTCATCACACATCGCCCAGATTACCATTCGCCATAAACCTGCCTCTATGGAGCTTTCTCGATTTAACGGGCTCAACCCGAAGTCTTGGCTGTTTCAGGCTGAAAGATATTTTGAATTTTATTCAATTTCACCAACACATCAATTGTCTTTGGCATCATTTTATTTAGATGGTGAAGCACTAGAGTGGTATTGCTGGCTTTTTCGCAACAAATAGTTGAGTCACTGGGCTCATTTTGCAGAAAAATTTCGTCGTCGGTTCCATTCAAAGTACTTGGAGGCGGCGGAAGGGCGCTTGGCGAAACTCCGCCAGACTTCTACTGTTGATGAATATCGAACACGCTTTGAAGCTGTGGCCAACGAAACTATAGATTTGGCCGAATCCACTTTACTCCATTGTTTTTTCTCCGGACTACTTCTAGATATTAAAACTTCAGTGTTGGTCCATGAGACTAAATCTCTTGATGAAGCAGTCCATTATGCCAATTTACATGAGCAGCGCCTCTTATTAGAGTGAGGCCCTTACAAACCAGCCTTTGAAAGGGGTCAACCTTTATTCCCAAACCTCACTTTTAATACAGTTTCCGCTCCTATGCCATTACAGGCGTCTACTCCATCTTCTGGCAAAGTTCCCGTAAGACGCCTTTCACCAACGGAGATTCAACAGCGCCGTGAAAAAGGACTATGTTACTACTGCGACGAGAAGTTCTCCTCCACTCATAAATGCTCCAAACTACCACAACTTCTTCTCCTAGAATATGAGCCAGATATTGCTGCATCTTCCTCTGATTCATTTGTCCCTGATGATGTATTAGCAGAAGACCTTCAATGTCTAGAAAATGTCAGTTCCATCATAGCCTCTATTCATCTAAATAATACTCCCTCCACAATAGATATTCTAGTTTGACTTGGATCGGAGTTTAAGAAATGGAATGAGACTTTTGAAACTTGTGGTTTGAAATAAGTTATAAGTAAATGTGTGGCTATAAATAATTTCATTAAGGGTAAAGTGGCAAGCTTAAAAGCAAATTATTTACAAATATATAATTGTATCATTCTTTCTGGAATGAACTAGTAAGGAAACTAGGACATTCATAGTGGAACGGATGAAGTACATAAATTCATGTAGTATAACGTAACTTATGCATGCATGTAGGGGCGGATGTATATCTCCTTTCGTGGTTCACGTGAACCCATACTCATTCCACAAATCTAGATATATTACGAATATATTTATCGAAATATGTCTTATATGATATTTGTGAACCCATGCTCTAAAATCTTAAATGGTTCATTTTGTCAAATGTCAGTTCACTTACACTCAATTTCCACCTTTTTAATATTTTTCTCGACTCCTATTACTTACATTGATCCATCTTGTTTGTGTTTTTACTTTAAAATAGAAATTGTTGTGTGAAGGATAAGAACTTGTAGCATTGAACATATTTTAAACACTCTTAACTAGTAGGCTACCATCGTTGATTGTGTATTGATCTGTAAAAATTAATAAAGATCACCATATAAAATGAGATTTGACATATATACACAACATAATTATCCGAGGAAGGTTGTTTGCGGGACACCCTTGGAACTCTGTAGCTTTGCCCCTGGCAGTGGTGAACCCACTCTCTTAGAATCCTAGATCCGTCTCTGCATGCATGCAGACAAAAAAAAAAACCAAACCTAGGTATAGTATGCACAATGCTGATTGTTTTTTCAAATAGTAAATTGACAACCAAATATTGTATTATCAGTACACAAAGTTTTATGCAGGTATTATTCTACTCCCTCCGTTCCAAAATGGTTGTCATAGTTTGGATTTCGAGAGTCAAACGAGTTCATTTTGACCGTGAATTTAAACATATAATCTTTAAGTTTTTTGTAACGATGTTTATATATTTAGAAAGTACATAAAAAGTACTATAATTACAATAATTAATAATTCAAAATATTTAAAAGATATATGAAAATATTACGGTCAAAGTTAAACTCGTTTGACTTTCTGAAATTCGAACTATGACAACCATTTTGGGACGGGAAGTACTTGTTATGCATAGCTAACGAACTCTAAATATATAAAAGTTAAATTAAGAAATATGTAACACCCTTTAGATTGTACGAACGGGTCCCGTTGAGTGGGATTATGTGGAAGTCAAAGTGTGTTACGTGTTTAATTGTGTCCCTAATTTAACTTTCTAAAGTAGTCCGCTAGTTTTAGGCCAATTTAAGGCCACACATGTTCTGTACTTTTACATTTCTTGCATTGACAACGTGGAAAATGATGTTTTAAAGGGATACGTGGCAAACGAAAGGCAGTAAATTAAAAATTCTTCATCCATCAAATTTCCTTTTTGTATTTGATTGAATATTGACGACCTTAGCTTGTATGCCCCCTCCCTCACATATCACATGTTAAATTAACGATACCTTTTGGGGGTGAGGGAGGGAAAATACATATTAAACCACCCCCAAAAAAGACACAACTGAGTTATGGAAGGTGCATGGAAATCTCTAAATATTTTGGTTCATTTCCCCTAAACTCCAAAGTTATAAAGTGGTACTAATTTGATTGTTTCTTTTGTGAAGAAATAGAAAGTTCTCATAAAGATTTTGAGATAAATCTTTAGAAAAGTTGATTTTATCTAGATTGGATTGACACTTCAAACCCACCAGGGTTCACTGCACTGACTGATCGTAAGGCCTTTTCAATATGATTCGAGCTAATTATAGTTTAAAATATGACTAATCTGGAAGGGTCAACGTCATTTAAAAAGGTATTTATATGCTCTTTAACAATTTCAACAGCCACTGCTTTGTATAAATATTTAAAGATCGATGCCGTAAGTGATTTGGTAATTGTTTCTCTATCACTTATAGTTATCCCACTCTTTACTTTTCAATTGTCAAATGTAGTGATTTTATTAGATTGAGACTTTTACAAGATTCTTCGGGCATCCTAATATTGGTCGTTTAATTCGATACGGGTGCGGCCGATACAATAACTTTAACTTCTATATGTGTTAAAAATTCATTAAAAATGTACAGTGTTAAGCTTAACTACTACTCCCTCCGTCCCAATTTATGTGACACCATTTGACCAGATATAGAGTATATAAGAAAATAGAAGTTGACCTTGTTAAGTATCAATTTACCCTTGAAAAAGTAAGAGAAAAAAGATTTGAGTACTAAAAAAATTGTTGGTAGGTTTAAAAGTATGTAGAGCCAACAATGGTAAAATAGGGATGATGCATTAAATAGTTGTCAAATAAAGAAATGTGTCACTTATTTTGAGACAAACAAAAAAAGAAATAGTGCCACATAAATTAAAACGAATGGAGATAACTTTAATTCGTTTTCCATAAAATCTCTTTCTTTCTAGAACACAAATACATTGTTGAAAAAGCTGACACTCGGTGAGAAAATTTAAGAATACGTGGAAACAGGTTGAAGTCTATATGATCGCGCATAGTGATATATATATATATATATATATATATTTTTGTCTTTAAATTATCTTAAATCTTAACATTATTTTTTTATCATCTTTCTTTTTGCGTCACATACTTTTGCATCACTGTCATGTTTCTAGCTCCCCATTAAAACTGCTTTAAGTTGTAGACCATCGCTAGATTACGGAGCCCATTACCTAGAATTTGGATAAATCCGGCTGGACTCATCCCTAGAAAATCAGTCCAAGGCTTATCTACCAGAACTTTCTCCATGTTCGTGTTATGGAGGCTATAACTTAAATAACCAGAAATATTGGCGAAATATTTTATGGTATTTTACATAAATAGATAATATTAGAGACCTATGTTACATAAAATAGTGATATCATTTTGATTAAATAATATAGCTATAGTATCTCACTAAAGTAGGGTCTTTCTATCTTATTTTTCCTACAAACCCTAGCCGCCACTACACCAAGCCATATGTGTAATTCTGATTAAAATTAAATGGAAGAAATACACGTACATACAAAAAAAAATACAAAAAAACAAATACATATATATATAAAGATATACAATTTTAAATATATAGAAATACAATAGAATACAACGTTATTCAAAGTTATACAATGTTATACAAAGTGAAGATATATAAAGAAATACACTTGTAGATACATAGTAATACAAAAAAATATATGTTTATACGAAGATATACTACGTTATACAGTACAAGGTAAAGAGATACAAAGAAAAAACTTGTGAATGCATAGATATACAAAGATATACATAGTTATACAAAGTTATACAATATTACACAAAATTATACGTATCATAACCACCACCACCAACACCATAACCACTCATTTACCCAGTATCATCATAACCCGTATAATACACACACACACACACACACACAAAAAATGAAAAAGACACAACTTTAATTTTTTTTCTCAACATGCTTCTTTTCAATGATTTTTGGAGTAACTTCCTCATTCCATTGTCGTATTCTTGAGAAGTAATTCGCCAAAAAGTTCTGCGCCAAATATAGCTATTATTCTAAATAGCTATATTTCGTATACAACCCAAAAGGATTTGCTATGTTTGATTATATAGTTTTAAAGTATATTTTTGTTAGATAAGTAAGTTCCTTAAGAGCATGTTTGGCCAAATTTTTAGAGAGCTAAAAGTGTCTATTTAAAATTTTAGGGTGTTTGGGTAAGCTTCTAATGAAAAATAAATGCTTTTGAGTGGCAGTAGAAGCTGTTTTCGTGTTGTGAGAAAAAAGCTGAAAAAAGTAGCTTCTTGAAAAAATAAGTGTTTTTTATTATTTGGGACAAGATTACCCATATCAAACTTCCATATTTAATCAAGTTAATATCCATTTTCGTAATTTGGTAATTTTTTCAAATATTGGTCAAATAAAATTTAATAACAAAAGCACTTATTTAAAATTTAGTCAAACACAAATTGGTTATCTCGCAAAGCACTTATTTGAAAAGTTCTTTTAATAAAAATGACTTCTCAAAATAAGCTGATTTTAACGGTTTGGCCAAATATGTTCGAAGTGTTAATTTACCATATTTTAACATTGATGCACGTGGTGCAAAAATGTATACTTTACCTGTCGAACCAGATTGAGAATTTGAGACTGGAATTATGGGATATTTACAGAATTAGGAAACTTTTGATTCCCCATCAAAACTTTGTTCCCCGTAGGAAAACTCTTATAAATTGAAAGTTCCTATCAACAAGATCAGGCGATCAGTTGTAGTTTTCGTCCTGGTTGTCCTGGTAAAATTTTCATATGGGTGCCAAAATTGTATGACTTTTCTTATAGATGTCAAAACTGTAATAACAGCTAGATACGTTTATTTCTTGCAAATATCTTGTGGAACTGTTACCAGTAAGATTCATCCGTTTTTTTTTTACAGAAATTGGACACTTATGGTGCCCTTTCACATATATGATCCTCATAAGAAATCATTTACAATTTTTGACCCCATAGGATAGTTCCCGACGAGCCCGAGATCTTTATATTATCTTAGACCTGTAGTTTCTAAGAGCTTCCCTCTTGAAATCAACATCAACATTTTAATGAGGGCCATTTTTGTGAAATAAATTTTATCGATGTTAAAAGTGTAGTAGCAGAGCCATATTTATCAATTTTGCACAAAACATGAAAATTAGTGATAAATTTACTTATATTGGTCACTTTCTGGCGCCCTATCAGTGATTTGATCCCCCTAAAGTATGACATACAAAAATAATCTCTATAAAAAAGTTCCTGGCGATCAACATATCTTATACAAAAATAATCTCTATAAGAAAGTTCCTGGCGATCAACATATCTTTCTACTAGCAAACACCCAGCAACAGCTAGGAGCCTTCCTCTAGGAATCCACAAAAACTTTTCTTGACAATGACCATATTTTGTAAACTTTCCTTATATGTAGGGTTTTATGGTTCAGTTTGAGTTGGTTTTCCTCTAAAAAAAAAAAATCAAACTCATTAATCAGTTTTTCAAATATATAAACTAAATCATACAAATTAAGTTGGTTTGTCAGTGATTTAATTTTTAACGATTTTCTCAATTATTTCAGTTTAGTTTGGTTTTTGCTCAATTCTTTTTCTTTCTAATTATGTCACATGCATTTATCAAGATCGAGCACATAATTTAGCAACCATATGCTACTAAAACATATCCAAGCCAAGTAGTCTTGAAGAAAAAAAAAAAAAGCTATATATGTAATCAAGTTACATGCATACGTAGATTCGTCCAAAAATCGTAAATTGTTTGAGCATTTAACCATTTCTAAGGAATTTTATCAAACTTTTGTATATCAATTTTTTTTTCTTCTGCAATAAATTGAAGAGCTACCATTTATAAAGATATCTTAATCATAATTGAATTAAACAATGATGAATGATTGATTGAGTCAAAGGAACGTACTTTTAAGAAATTAAATATTAGAAATCAAAGGCAAAGATTGTAACGGCAAAGAATTAATTTAGAATTCAAGAATGCAAATAGTTAATATATACTCTAAATTTTATAAACGTATCAAAATGCAAATATTTATATATGTAACTATAATTTTTAAATATTTATTTATCTACTCAGTTAAAGGCGGTTATTTTGGTTATTGTTATTTTCATAAATAAGCAAACGAAATTTTATTAGTTTTTAAAATTAGAAACCAAAAGTAAATCAAGCCTAAATAATGTCAGATTTTTCTTTTGTTTCGAGTCGATTTTCTTTTTGGTTCAATTTTTGAAGTATTTTGTAAATACCCTTAATTACTGGGGTCAAAGTTATAGCAGCGGCACCAGATGTATCTATTTTGCACAAGAACTTTAAGATTTATTAGAAAATGGTTCAATAGAATCTATTTCTTCCCCACTCCAGCTCTTCTTAGGCCTGCCAGTACGAGGAGTCGTAGATCACTTTCTGGTCGAGATGTGATTGTATCAAGGGCGAGCACTTAGCCCGTCGTTTTAGGTGAAGGATGAATTATCTTGGAGTATTTAAGGGGAAGTTTTATGGTGTATGTTATCTGTAGTTGATATTGTTTTGGTGGACGAGACACGCGGCAAAGTTAATGATAAGCTGGAGGTTTGGAGATAGCCTTTAGAGCTTAAAGGTTTCAGGCTGAGCAGGACGAAAATAGAGTACATGGAGTGAAAATTTAGTAATGCATCTCGTGAGCCAAATGTAGAAGTGATGCTTGATGCACAGTCATTGCTAAGAAATGAAGCTTGAAGTATATTGGCTCGATCATTCAACGAAATTGTGAGACTGAAGATGATGTCAAACATCGTATAGGAGTAGGATGGATGAAATATAGGCTCTCTTCAGGCGTCCTATTCGATAAGAAAGTGCCACCTATAGTTAAGGGTAAGTTCTATAGAGTGATTGTTAGACAAGCTATATTGTATGGGGCTGAGCGTTGTTTGAGATAAGGTGGGAGTGTTCTAAATGGTGGGCAAGATGCGGGAAGCAAGACTTAGATGGTTTAGACATGTGAAAAGGAGGAACACGGATGCCACAGTAAGAAGGTGTGAGAGCTTGACAGTGATGGGTATATGGAGAGGTAAAAGTAGACCGATGAAGAACTGGGGCAGAGTGATTAGGTAGGACATGGCCCAACTCCAGATCACCGAGGAGTTGACCATAGATAAGGGAGCATGAAAGTTGAGGGCTATGGTAGAAGGTTAGAAGGTAGCTAAACTAGTTCTATTGATTCTTTCTATCTTATTCTGCAATTTTATTAGTATTTTGGTTGCATATGTCCTGCTTGCTTGAGTATTTAAATGTCATTGCTTTTCTACATTGGTTTTTATCTTTGCATTTTAATCTCGTATTTCTCTGTTTGTTTTCCCTCTTTCTTTTCCTATCCTAATTTCAAAACTTTTTTTTTTAGCCGAATGTCTATCGGAAACAACCTCGACTTCATTCAATGTAGAGGTAAGGTCTGTGTACACTTCATCCTCCACAGACACCACTTAACGAAATTATACTGGATGTATTGTTGTTGTCGTCATCTTTACTTCATTCAGCATTTCTTCTTCTTGACTTGCTCTCTTCGTGATACTGGTTTTACCATATGCCAATTGTACTCCTTTTATACAACTACAAAAGTGGGCGAGAATATAAGGAGAGATAGAACTATTCTAATTTCTTTCAAGTGTAAGAACCACGAACAACTAACAATGATTCTTTGGTAGCCGAAGCCGAGCGGAAGGCAGCACGAGGCTTACCTATTTCTTTACCTTTTTTCAAAAGTTAGAAGTAGTACTTCTCTATTGATACTCGACAAGAAAAATCTTTGTCATTTTTCTGTGGTTCCAAAGTTCCACTGCAAAAGAAATCTTTCTATTTTTCTCCATTTCTGATTCACACCACTATGACACAAAATTCAACAGTTGACTCTATAAATCATAAGCTGCTAGTACCGTTACAAAATTGAATACACAAAATAAGTAACTGTCATATCTATATTTATCTGCCAATATTATTCTCGGCATGTCAATTGTAAATATAATACTGAATATGGCCTAATATCTCCGCCTATGTTCCTACTTGAATTCAAGTTTAGTAGTTTGGGAAGTTTTTCTTACTGAGTCAGTCGAATATTTTATGTTCGAACAGTTCATGCGTTATTATTTGATAAATATAAATTAAAGACGGAAGTAGTTGGGAGAGTAGGCTAAGGTTAGTAATGAAGTCACATATAGAGCAACGCGGGTACGTTAAATGCAATTCTAGTAGTTAGGTAGAGAGTGCAATTGCAGGCATTGGTCTTCACTGAAGTTTGTCAGCTACTCCTAACATTTAGGATTCCCTTCTTACTCTTTTGACTGGAGTTTACTCGTATCAAAGAAAATTAGTATAAACAAGAAGCATTATATAGACACTAATTATGGCCATCAGTTCAATCGGTATTGCTTAATTGTTCAACAAACAACAACATACCCAATGTAATATATCTCACAAGTGGAGTTTGAGGAGGATCAGATATACACAGACTTTACCTCTACTAAAAGAATATCCTTTCCAACAAGTTAAACTTGCTAGACAAGCTTTAACACAATTTAAAACTATGGCTAAAGATATGTACTACATAATTGGCTAAATTATACAAATATACAAACATAATAGCAGGTTTACAATAAAATAGCAACATTATGTCACTTTTCAAGAATAACAATACTTTCTTAACATTATATATACAAGTTATTAAAAAAAAAAAAGATTTATTCAATAAAATTAAAAATACACCATGCACCAAAATCGTCCATAATTATAGGCATGTCTTTTCATCTGTTCCAATTTTTTTGGGATTACAACTACCCAATTACTAATTCTATTGTATGTCATTTGTATGTCTATCGTATGATGTATGTGTATAGTATGACTATTGTATGGCTATTGTATGTGTATTGTATGGCTATTGTTAGTCTTTTCTATGTCTATCGTATGGCTATTGCATGTGTATTGTATGGCTATTATCTGTGTATTGTATGGCTATTGTTTTTTACGTATGTCTATTGTCAATTTTTAATAGATGGTTTTGAGGGGAGAGAGAAAATGGGTCTTAAATGTAAAAAGATTTAAACCTATCTAAACATGATTTGGGTGCATAAATATAGGATTAGATTTATCTTTTTTTTTAATTATATTTCTTTTCTTTTTAAATACATTCTGCTATTTTTTGTAGCAAACAACAAAAATATTGCTATTTTTTGTAAGTTTTGAAAATATTTATATATTTTGTAACAAAAGTAGATAAAGTTATACTCTATGTAATTTATCCTACATAATTCTATCTGAGAAAACCAAGGTAATTCGATAAGTAGCCAGAGCAACAAAAGTGAAAAAGCTTCCAGACCTACAAACTAAAACCACACACATTCTAATAAAATATAAATGAAAGGTACCATTAAGACATCCGCAGATCCACTCTAATCAACAAGACTATAAATAATGGACATAGATCACAAATTAACACAAACTAGAAATAATGAGCATATATATTATTCATCTACGGCAACGAGTGATAGCAGAGCAACCTCTAGTGTAAGGATGAGCAGGACCTTTAACACTAAAACAGTTGTGAGTATAATATGACCTGCCTGAACGAGGTGGACAAGGAATTCTATTAGCAGATAACGCCCCATACGAAATGTAGTAGTACTTGAAAATTTTGTGCCATAGAAGTGATCTCCTATTCTCCTCATTATCTTCGTATAGAGACATGGCCATTGGCAACTCAAAATCTTCAGTCACGAACTCTAAACCATGTTGATGATCAGCTTTTGCTTCGATGAAAATATTCCCATTCTTGCTTATAGCGAAATGGAATACAAGAAAACAACACAAGAAAAATTTTGGAGACTCCATAGTATGTTCAAGAATGATGGTTCTGGGCCTTTTTTACTAAGCAAAAATAAATGGCACTGTGAATGTAACTATGTATATACTATTGAGATACAGCTAGAGATATATGTGGTGGGGGTCCCTTTTTAATCTTATCTTAATTAAGGCTTGTATGTCTTGGTAAGGGTGCACCTACTGTTCCCTCTATGCATTAATTTTTGCCGCTGGTGCATTTGTGGTTAGGTGATCAACTTTCGTCTTAGACAAATTTTATTAAATTTCCAAGACTTCGTCCTCCGTTCTAATGTTAATAATAGACTAGCTAAAATATACTTTCAACAAGAGAATTACTGAATTTATACTGTTTTGATATCTAAGTTGGCAAGCTATTGATTACATACAGAAAAGGTCCTTATTATTTAGTTTCTTTTAAGTTCTTGACGACGACTTAGCTGCACAGTTGGAATATTATTTTTCCGGTAAAGAGGATGTTATGTTAAGCTAGTTTATATTTGGCAACTTAGGTGCACAATTGGAGTTCAAAAAGTTTTTATTTTCACTGGTGCCATTGATCACAAAACCAAATCTAGATCAAGCTTATTTGGTTCTGGACATTCATAAAATAAGGATCCTCTTTAAAACAGCCCTTTACAATAGGTTGATCCTGAATCCTGATCCTTTAATTAAATAAAACTCGGCCGCTCCAAATTTACTAGCAAATATTAATTAAAATTGTATGTTCTTACTCCCATTTGCCTTGCTAGTAAGTAACAACACAACAAATTGTACTGTGTTGTCTTTCTTTCTCTTGTTTGTTCCCCAACAAATGTCCCAGTTAGGCAGTTACTACGCACTGGTGCCAAAAGAACAAAAATAAAAAGTTCAGTAAAAAACGTAGCACGCCCAGTGGGACTCGAACCCACAATCGCTTGATTAGAAGTCAAGCGCCTTATCCATTAGGCCATGGGCGCTACTTGTGCAACATTGGGCTATTCTTTTATTGAACTTATCATTAGTTATATTAGTAGAGTACTTCAACATACCTTTACAATATGTAAAGGAAAAAGTGACCTTTGAATTTTGAAACATATCTTATGTGAGTTAAATATTTTCTTTGTTAGATTTTGGTGACAGTATTTCATTATTTTGAAATATTATTAAAACCTTAAGGGTCTATAGAAGACTTAAAAAGAGTATCGAGATCACTCCTAAAATCAAAACTACGGTTTGTTCATGATATTTGGGATACAATATTTAAAATACATATTTGTTTATGCAATTTGACTTGAATTTGGCAAATTTTGAAATTCCAAATACCAAATTGTGGTCCGTAGCTGAATTTGGGCCATATTATGACCATTGGAGAGAGAGAGATAAGTAATATTATAAACACATTTTCATCTTCAAACCAAATTTCACCCAAATCAAAATTTCCAAATAATATTTGGGAATCTATGTCCAAATCTAACTTAGTGTTATTGTAAATAAACTAAAGGAGAGAAAAGCTGTCGTTGAAGATATTTCCGACAGTAACCCAAGTTGTTGCAAACAGGTGGGTCTGAAAAGTGAAAAAGCCCCCTAGGTCTAAAGATCTCATTAGCGTTCAGTTCAGTTTAATTAGCTGCCTTATTGTTTACTCTTTTTGGCAAGGAGTGTCATTTGTAGGTGTAATTTCATGTGCTAAGTTGCTAATCATGATCATTTTATTATCGTAGCTACTTGTTGGTCGCTTGTCTAATTTGTACATTGCAAACATACAAAATTTAGATAACAAGGCAAATGGAATATCTGTCACCAGAATTAGTAAAATAATTAGCTAAGCATGAACACTAAACAAGTCGTTTGGAGATCTTTCGCACCTGGTTCAAACATATCCAGAAGGTGAGAAACATAATTAGAAAACGTTATCTAAATACGCAAACTGCAACAAAACTTAATTGCAATTTAATTAGAAAACGTAGAAGTCATAATTAGAACAGAGATACATTTATGACTCTGCTAGGAATTTATCTACTCTACAGTACAAGAAACCAAACATATAAATCCTGAGTGTCCCCAGCTCTGCTCACTATTTTGCTATTCTTCTTCAAGCGCAATAGTGAATTACAAACACATCCATTTTGGGACCTCCCATAAAATTGGAACGATACAAAGAAAACTAACAAGAGTCCTGCAAATTGAAAAATGGTCCAAACATAAAAACCTAAGACTAGCTTTATGGGGGTAATTAAAGTAACCAAACCATTTAGCCAAATCTTTACAAATAACTCATTAGCAGATCATGATTTGATTTGGAATTTGTCTACGCCACGTAAAATTAGTTATGTCCTCTTGTTTAACTTAGCATTTGTGCACTAGAGCTTGAATTATAATTCATTGGCCCTGGCGAAAGTATTGTTGAAAATCCAGCAACCATAGGCCTATTATCAACTGCTGCTTGCTCTAAAGATTGAAGTTGCTTCTTTAAGAACTTGACATAGTGGACAGCCTCATCTAACATAGAAGCTGTGTCCATTTTAGTTCCTCCAGGGACTAATCTTTGCAAAACCCTTATCCTTTCACTTATTCGTTCCCTTCGATGCCTCGCTGCTACACTCTGTGGATCTTTTGATATCTTGACATTTTTTCTTTTAGGGGGCTTCACTGATTCAGGATCAATGTGAACTGGCTGCATCATCGCCATTCGAAAAATCATCTCCCTCATGGCCTCCATAGAATTTCTGTTTTGTAAACATGAATATCCATTTCCATTATTATGAGCGGATGCAATAATGTCATCAATGGATGGAAGATGTGTCACATTAGGTACTTCTTCAATTGGATTACCCATGAATGAGAAATTAGAGGGTGGAGAAGTCATTAGATAAGAGTTGTGGACTGATGGTTGCAAAGGTATCATTTCAATATTGCTGCTGTTGGAGAATCCAAGTTCTAGTGATTGAGCAATATCTTGTAAATCCATGAAATTGTAAGGTAGAAAAACAGGAAGATATAGAAATATGGGAATGATCAAGAGCAAATATATAAGAATGAAGATTGGCTTATATAAAGATTCAGCGGATATATTACAAATAGAAATGTTTCTTTGATCACAGCATGGAATTGTCAGTGATATATGCACATATATGACAAGTTGTGACCTACTCCTATGTTTTTATATTCACAAATTCCTTACTATATTCCCAAAAAATATGCAATGATAGAGACCACTCTGATATTTTTTATTCTCTTTATGTAGTATGCGCTTAAAGTACATAAGTACATTTCCAATTTATGATAATTTCACACTTTGAAACTAGTAAAAGCTTGAGCATTGTATCAAGATGAAATAAGGAAGGGAATTCCATAGAAGTATCGTAGATTAACATGATATAAAGTTATACAAACAATTGTCGACGACGAGTAGAATTAGTTATCTGAAAATAATACTCCGAGTATATATCACAACATATTAAATTACAATTATATTATAAAAATACCATCCAAGTTAATTAGATCAGGGAAAAGAAGGGGGAATGCGGTTGAGTAAAGGTGCATGAACCAAAAATCCACCCATCACTAAGAGTTAAAACCAGGTATGGTCCTGGGGATGAAAAACTCTAGCTTTGCCTTTGGAAAATTTTACTTGAAAAAACTCAAAGGGTAACCCCACAACACATGACATCTGTCAGAAGGATAACAAGTCTGGTTTCAGAAGTGGGGTAGCAAGGAATGAAGAAATTACCTGTAAAGTCTTTCTTTTTTTTATAAAAAATACTACTACTATTACATTGAGGCATTGTGTTTCAGTAATGATATGCTTCCATGGCACGCATCTCGATCCCATTTTAGAAAGTTTTGGGCAAGTTTACTTTGCTTAGTTTGCACCGACCCTCTGCTCTTCAACTTCAACTTCAGAAAATGACTTGTTTTGAACCAACTTACTCCATACAAACTTGGAAATTAACTGCCCTGGTAAACTATCACAGATGGTCTGACTATTTTTAGTTGCATCATGAGAAAACTCAGGTCCAAACTCTTCTTACAAGTTACGGCTCTTCTGAAAATTCTACTTGTTGGCACACCATAGGAAGCAATGTTTATTCCGGAAAAAATCTAGACATATTTGATGTTTACACAAAATTACATTACTTTATCATGATTAACGATAAAAAATTAGAATTGAACGCCTAATATGGCTGGATGATAAAATTTATTGACAAATGTATGTCATTTATTTATTTGAGAGTGTAAACCTCAAGCTGGAAGGTTCTTTCACGTATATACTGAAGCGATTAATTTTCCAAACAATTGATTACTCAAAACATACTCTGCCTAATTACTGTACCTCATCAATCCAATCCTCTAAATTATAGTATAAGTGTATAACATGTGCAATGATCTGTTTGTCATTTGTGTAACCTTAACATTTAAAACATTTCTCTAATTAATTAATGATACTCCTATACGTGTGTACAAGACAAGCGAATATAAATTAAAGCATGTGTTTGTAAACACAAAAGCCTAAGTTAATTAAAAAATATTCTGTTTGTTATAATGAGGCGATAATGTTATAAAGAACATATAATTTAACATAACATGAAAGATCGATTTCAAAGAAGATGACCGGTAAATGTAGACCAACTGATAGTGCTTGGATCTCACAAAAAGAATCTGTAAATGAATGCAGAAATAGAAGCAAGGGTAATCAAAATGGGACCTGCGCACTTTGGTTTTGGATTCAGCAATAGCATATATTTTAGGGTAAATAATTCTATCAGGATGACACTCTGCAACATCATAAATCCTACTAATATTTGGCAGAGTAGCAGTCAATTATTTCATCAACATGACAGAAAGCAACCCAATTTTTCCTCATAAGCTCTAGTTGGAAATGAAAAAAGTCCCAACCCCATTGTTCTTGATTCTAGTATTTTATTATTTCTTTGTACACTCCAACAAATTAGTTAATTAACCCTGCCCTACCACCCTTATGTCATCGGAGAACATATATATTCCAAATAATAATACTGTGTAGGACGTATCCTAAAATATTTTAATGTTTTTCATCAGCAATATAATGTTAGATAATATATGTTACAAAAGTAAAGTATTATTCTGCAAGTTGTTCCAAGATAACTTACTTCTTTCTTTTATTTTTCCCTTCCAAAAGCAAACTTGTAAAACTATGATTCACTGTGAACCATTACAGGTTTCTAATCTGCTAATAACAACAACAATTGTATTACCTACTAAACAAGTTAGAATCACCCATATAAATTATCATTATTTAGGTAACTATCTTTTTTAAGATTGTCTCAGTTAAAAAACAACAACAATAATAATAATAATTAGTATTATAATAATCTGGATGTATTAACCTCTCAAGACACGAAGGTGCTACAACAATACAATATGAAATTTGACATTTGTTGGATACCACTGTCACATGATTGCTGATATATTTATTATAAATAAGGAGTACGCGGAGCGTCATGAATCATGATCCCTCTAAACCGACAATGAAGTTGTTTTTACACTAAATATAAAAACTAAAAATAATACTATAAAATCACATTTACAAATCGTTGTTCAGTAATTAGGAGCTATTGAATTAGAACCTAAGCAAAAGAGATCTTTCATTTCCTGACACTATTATCACTTACTATTAGGATCAGATAATCTCAGACTAAATATTATACTAATTAAGGATTTAGAAATGTATACTACTTATTTCTTACCAAATACCGGCTTTCGGTGGTAAGTTTCCTGTTATTGAAAATTTGAGGTACTTTCTATAACTTGTTTTATTTTACCCAGCTACTAGCCACCAATAAAAGACAACTAATTTTGCTTCACTTTATGGCTGAGCTAATTTATTAAGCTTCTTACTTAATATACAGGGATTTACACTAACATTGCAAAGTTCATTGAAATCTAACTTGCTAGAATTTTAATAGTTTTTTTTTTTCACAGGCTACTCTATAAGACTTCTTCTGAAGAATATTTTCTGTCATTATAGGTCAACTTAACCAATGGTATTAAAAAATTATGCGCGGAGAAGAATGTATACCTTATCTTATTAGAGTGGGCTAGAGACACATATTGATTGAAGAATTGACTGATTGTCTCTTTATATGGATTTGTGCAATCTTCCACTCATAAGCTAGCTAGTTTTTAGATTTGAGTCGGGTTCAAGATTTATTTTTTCACATATTTAAGATCTTGATGACTGATAAATTTGTCTTTTGATTGAAGTTATTACATTGGCTGATTAATAAATCTCTTCCTACTGTCTTTACTCTTTAGGGCTTGTTATTGATTAATATATATACCAAATACCAACTTGCTTATCAACAAAGAGCGCCCATGGCCTAATGGATAAGGCGCTTGACTTCTAATCAAGCGATTGTGGGTTCGAGTCCCACTGGGCGTGTTCTATCTTTTTAATTTTTCTAATTTCTGAATCCCATTCCTCTCACTTGCAAATTAAACCCGAAAAGTACACATACAAAATGGCTACTTGTTTGAGCCATCCAAAAGAAATTGTAGTCATAAAGATGTCATAGGTTCATATGGTCAATTTTTTTTACTAAGAATAAAATTAAAAGTTTGAGCTAAATTATTTTTAAACTAAAAGTTTTGTTCTTTTTGAAACCGATTCAAATATTAGTACTATTATTATTTTAAATGGAATGAATATGACATGTGTGTCTGCTTTATCATTAGTTATATCCTAAATTTTGTGTTTTTTTAAAATTTATTTATTGCGATTGTATGAACTAGCGAGTAAACTAAAAGTTCTCCTCACTAACATTACATTTAGGGCATGTTTGGCTAAGCTTCTGGATGATATTAGGGATGATGTTATTGCAAATTCTCTTCATATATAAGTGATTCTTCTCATTTTTAGGGTAGATTTCGAATACGTATAATGATTTTAAGGGTGGATTTTTTATAGTTACATGATATTTTGATATATTTTAATTGTCTGAATTTATTTATTCAAATATTATTATGGTGGTTTAATTTTGTTTACATTAGTTAGAAATTTTAATGTGCTTTTAAATTTTATCTTCTAAAATTTGAATTAAAGAAAAACAAATCAAATATTTTTTTGACAATTAAGATTTAAAATTATATACCTAGTTAATTAATTGTATAATAAATATTTTCTTATCCGTATTCTTAATTTAACACTCTTTTTGAGAAGTTTGGTCAAACACAAACTGCATCTCATTTGTTGACAAAAGTATTTTTAAAATGAGTTAGCCAAACACAAACTGCTACTCTACAAAAGCACTTATATGAAATTCATTTCTCAAACGCCGCACAAAGCATGGTGAAATTATACATTCTCAAATTTTGTTTTAAAAATCAAATTTCCTCTCAACTATGAATAATAATCATTTCCTCTATATTATATACAATATTTATTTTGCTTTGATATTTTCATTCACCATCTATGCGATATTTGATATTATTATATAATTTTTTAATCAAAATATTTTATCTAAATTTTAAATAATAATAATAATAATAATAATAATAATAATAATATATCTTACTCAATAGAAGTCTATACAGAACTAAAGTTTAATTCTTGATCACATTACTCTACATGTACAAATATGCACTGCCTATGCGGCCTTAAAAATGGTTAGCACTCGTGGAGTTGCACTGCCTGATTATAACACTACTGTTACAAGCAGTACCTGAAATGCCTGATTATAACATTACTGTTACAAGCAGTACCTGAAATGAAATTCTAGAAACTCAAAGAAAACGAGAGGTAGTCTCAGCTTCATAGAGCAAGAAAGTGACTATACATGTAGTATAAAGTATGAATATGTAAAGAAATGAATGTTCATATCTCATAATTAGAGGTGTAAAAATGGGTTGGTCCAACTCAACCTTCACAGACTAGAGAATTAAATGGGCTTGGACAGGCCGGCCCTTTATACCGAATGACATCTAAAATGCCGACCCAGCCTTAAGCGGGCCGTGGACTAGGACAGGTTGGCCCTTCAATTAAAATGGATATCAATTGAGAATAAAATAAATTGAACGAAATGTGGTTATTAATTTAAATTGGCAATAAATTAAAGCATATTTAGTCATGACATGTATGATTCAAGAACTTTCAAGTATTTCGATAGAGAATTAAGTATCTTTCAACTATGTGAGTAATTTATAAAATAATTATTTTATTTTATATTCTATCATACTACTTTAAACTCAAAAAGTAAAGTGTAATTTAGTGATAATATGGCTGCGTCTAGAAGATGATGTCCAAAAAAAGAAAACTTCATTTTTTATAATGTATGAATAGAAATCAATTAACATAATTTTTATTTTATTTTTTAGACCTCAAGGTCGGCCTCGGCCCAGCCTTTGAGGCTGAGGGGCCAAGTGAGGCTGAACTCAATGGCCTCTCTTCTAAATTGATTGAAAAAGTCTTAGCCCAACCCAACTTAAATAAAGGGTTAGGTTGGGCTGGCCTCAAGGGCAAAGCCCATATTGACGGCTCGACACATAATTATTTCGGGGAATTTACAAAACTATGACACCTTAGGCAATGGTTTGGCTTATTGACCTCGCTTAAAGTAGTTTTGCAAGAATGACCTCACTAACTTGACAAGTACACCCACGGGAGCAGCACTTGACCTTTTATTTCTATCAACATTTTCTCCAGATGACTTGAAGTGCCCCTTGTAAGCAACACTTGCAATTTATACTTCAACATGAAGTGTTGCCTACTGAGGCCATTTTGCTTATTCATTCTTAAGTGGGGATAAAAAATCATAACCAAGGATAAGGGGTACATGTAGTGAAATTTATTGAATTATTTCGGGCAAAGTGCACGAACAGCCACTTTTGCCAGTGGTCTTGGGTTTTAGTCCACTTTTTTTAGTGGTTTTACATGAGAGGCTATTTTTTGGAATTCAATTCTTGTAGGTTGAAGTTCAAACCTTGTGGGCTAAAGTTCAATCCTTGTGGGCTGAACTTCATGCCTAATGTATAGTGTTCAATTTCAACCCTCAAGGGCTAAACTTTTAGGCATAGATGGGTAAACTTCCTGAAGTTGAACTTCGACCCCTGTGAAAGTTCAGCCCACAAGAATTGAAGTTCCAAAAAGTTGTCTTTAATGCAAAATAAATAAATAAAAAGTGGTCTCAAAGCAAGCACCTGTGACAAAATTGGACCCTAAGTGAAATTTTTACAATTTTTACAATTATTTCTGATATTGTTTAAAAAGAAACTATCACCGATATTTGCATATGAAAGGGTTTTGGCTAAGAGAACATATTTGTCGAAGTTCTTTCCCTGAGTCCAATGTTTAAATTACGTGCTCTCAAAAGGCAATCCAGCATAAAAACTTGTAGGTAATATTTGTTGGCAGCTAGTTGAGACCTACATACTCCCAGAAGGCCAGCTAGCGTAAAACTTAAGCTAACGTGCTCCTAAAATTTTTGTGTAGGGGCCTATTTGGCGCGCGCTAATTGACATAACTCATAGTAGGTGAATTGTAGCAAACCACCCGGGCGCCGAAAAGCCACCTAGCGTCATAACTCATAGTAGTTGAATTGTAGCAAACCACCCGGGCGCAAGGCACCTAACGTAAAATTTGTAGTTCGATAGAAGTTTTGGGGCTTCTTATGCAAGTATACGAACAAACATTTTACTTTTACACAAGAATGAAAATATTATACCATTTTCACAACACAACACAAAAATACATTTTTTTTAAAAAAAAAGTTTAGCAAAATACATAAAAAAGTGGAACCCTTTTTTTTTCTTGCTTTGTCATTGTAGTCTCTCTCCCCCGACCAGCAGCCACTTCCTCGTTTTTGCCGTCTCCGGTCATATGAATATATTTTTTCTGTATTTTATTTTTTTACAATTGTTTATATATGTATGCAAGTATTTATTCGTTGTTTGTACAATATATACAATATACCTATAAAAATATACAATAACCTACAATTATACAATTGTTGTACGTCATTATATGTCTAATGTATGTATATTTTATGTAATACACTGGGCACACAATCATCTCTCCTTTAAATCACTGCTAAAACCACCATATGGACCACCATAAAGAGATGAAAAAAGAAGAATGCGATGAAAAAGAATTATATATAGACATTTACAAGTGAAATATAAGAGATACATACGCGACACAAATGATATACATGAAAAACTATTTAGATACAACTGTCATACAAGTGACATACAATTTACAGACAAGTGACATACAATTTAAATACAAAATTCATACATAAAAGAATTCAGATCTGCTTGACATACAATTCATAGACAAGTGACGTACAATTTACATACAAAATTCATACATAAAAGAAAATTCAGATCTCCTCACCAGAGCAGATCTGACCAGAGGAAGCCTGCCGAAATGCAAAATAGAGCAGCAGCGAACAAAAAAGCTTTGTTCGAGTACAACGGTATAACAGCTCGCTGGAGTTCAAACGAAGTAGCATCGAACAAGAAAGCTTCGCCGGAGTTCGAGTATCTCACCAGATTATGGCGTTGCCGCTATTAGCGGAGGTTCATGGCAGTGGAGGGCTGCTAGAGAAGTAGCAGCTCGCCGAAGAAGGAGAGGGGGAGCACCGACAGCTTGCAGAGATGGAAGAGAGAGAAGAAAGTGAAGAGAGAGAAGAGAAGAAAGGAAAAGAGAATTAGGGTTATGCTATGTAGGGTAACATAATTGTAAAATATTATTATATTTGATAAAAGAAAAATATCTATATTTTTAAAATAAGATCCTATAATGACATCTAGTGTAATTAATCCAAATTTGTAGCATACCACCCGGGGCCTGTAAACTTGGCGTAAAATTTGATGTTTGCTGGAAATGCAGCGAACCATATCCGAAGTGACATGCTCATGACGCTCCCCGAAGGCACCAAGGGCAAAAATTGTACTCTAGTTCGCTATAATTAGTAGCTTAATTTTGAGTTTTGATTTATATTAATAATATTATTTTTAATTTTTAATTGTGTAATATACTTTTTGAGTTGTGATTTCTATTATTAAAATTACCGTACAAGTAAGTTATCTTTAATCTAACTTTTTATATTCAGTTTATTTAAACAACATTAATTTATACAACCAACTATCATTCCTTATTTTAAAGGAAAAAAATTATTTATCCATTTTATAAGTTAGTCTATAGCTGAGAATAAAAAAAATATTGTGATATTAATAAATAAGAAAAGAAAGAGAAATGATTTGATAATTTGAAGGCTAAAGTAGGTATTTTAAAATATTAATTTGAGGAAAAAAAAAGATGAGAATGACTATTCTTCTAGGCTAAAGAGAGAGTTTGACTTTTAAAACAAAGTTGGATAGTCCATTACCTAAATGGTCATTCAACTATTGGAAATAAATAAAGAAAGTCACTCTTCTTTGTAATGTTCCTAAATGGTCACACAGCTTTGGATAATTAACTCAAATGGTCATTCTCACCTGAAAAGTTGCTATCCCGATGATACATGTTGACGTGAAATTTTTTTTTTTTAAATAAAATAAAATATAAAGAAATTTAAATCCCACTGTCCCCACCCATTTAACATAATTATTTGACCCATACCCGATCCAAATAACTTAGTAGGTCAACTATTAAAAAAGCCGGTGCAACTCTAAATTCTAAGATATTATACGATGTTTCCCTCCTCCTCTTCTTTTTAGGGTTTTATAGAGAGAATCAAAATTTTACTTTCAATCGATTTCTTCCTCAATAAAACCATTGCTATTAAACTAAAATTCTCATAAAATATCATAAGCTCATAACATAATACCCGAGAATGGCACTGGATACGACTAAAGCAACAATTACCTATCTTTTATTCATCATGAATGGTACTGACATGAATTAAATATTTGATGCAAGTAGCATGAATTAATAACTGGTGAGAATGATTTTCTAGTTTACCAATTGATTAATAAATTACTTTATTTTCTTCTTTAGTTTGTAGGAGTAACTTTATAATTTACTAACAGTTTGCTAACTTACTAACATTTTTTAAGAATTAGTTTTTAGGAGTAATTTACTAACAGTTTTTAGGAGTAAGTTTTAGGAGTAACTTATTTTATTTTCTTCTTTTAGTTTCTAGGAGTAACAAACTAAAATTAGTATGACACTTTTATATAAGGTGTCTGTATTTTGTTAAAACTATTAATATTGTTAACATACTTTTCTGCATTCTATCATTAGAACACTCAAGAATTTTGAATGGAATATTGAGGTTTTATCATGTATTATATTATGAGCTTATGGTAATTATGTTAAATGGGTGGGGATTGTGGGATTTAAATTTCTTTATATTTAATTTTTTAAAAAAAAATTCCACGTAAGCATGTATCATCGGAGATAGCAACTTTTCAGGTGAGAATGACCATTTGAGTTAATTATCCAAAGCTGAGTGACCATTTAGGAACAATATAAAGAATAGTGACTTTCTTGGTTTATTTCCAATAGTTGAGTGACCATTTAGGTAATGGACTCCAAAGTTGGAGTGTAAATAATTTTCACTCTTTGTCCTCATAATATATGAATTTTTTAAATAGATTTTACACTTCTGATTGGAATTTGGTTTTAAGCAACCAATTCCGTTGACATGCCCATAGAAAGAACCTATTTTGTTATGGGACAAAAAATAAAAAATAAAAAAACTGCAATTCGATTTTGGAATAAAATTCTTGATTCTCTATACTCCTTATTGAAAAGAGATATGTTAATTACCCACCCAAATAAATTTACTGCTCCTTTGAAGCAGAAATATGTTCTGTTACCCTCAAAATTTTGAAGCAACATGTTCGCCATTATTCTCAGCATAAGAACCCTTGATATCTTTCTTTTTAGTCAACATTATTTTGTTTTGATTACTGATATTCAATACTTACTGACCCACCTTATTCTGTCATCACTACTAGAAATTGATGAAAATGCTACAAAAAGGTTGGAGACGGAATTCCCTCTCTAACTGATTGGAGAGGGAATTCCGTCTCCAATCACTGTAACAATAAAAAAATAATCCAACCAAAAAGCAAAAAGCGTGTCAGTGAATGGAAACGGAATTCCGTCTCCAATCACTGACACGCTTTTTGCTTTTTTGTTTGGAGACGGAATTCCGTCTCCAACTCTAAAAATATACACGCACACTTCTTCTTTCACATTCTTCTAGCCATCAAAACAACAACAACCAACACAACAATAATGTCAACATGTCATCATGTGCTTCGAATTCTACATCCAATAATAATAATACCACTTTTGTCCAATTAACTGACCCCTCCAACTTCCGTTCCATTGTCCAAAAACTCACCGGTACTACAACCCAAGAATCATCTGTTCCCTCCCGGCATCTCATCGGAAAACACATCGGCGACAAAGGTCCACGGCGGCCAAGTTTCAAGCTACACGAAAGAAGGCAGCATAGTGCTGCAAGAAAGCTTGAAATTTTCACTGGTCAAATTTTGTCAACTTCTACAACTAGTAATAGGCAGAGAGGTAACTTTCTTACGTTGAATAAAGGTGAAATGGTTATGGCTTCACCAGTGTCACATTTTGAAATGATGACACAGTGGAAGTCCAAGATCACCTATGGAAGAAGCTGAAGAAAGAGCAATTGCTGAGAAAGGCTTTTATTTGCATCCAAGTCCACTTATTACACCTAGAGGTTCAGAACTACCGGAACTCTTGCCTTTGTTTCCACTTTCAGATTCGAGGATGTTTTTACCAAAAGCTTGTGGTAGAAGCTTAATAGTAAGAAGAAGGAGAAGAAGTGGACACAATGTAGATACAAAATATCAGATCTATTAGGCACAACAAAATATCAGATCTATCAGAGAATGGTGGATATTTTCCAAACGATGAATTTGATGCTCTTCAGCAAAAAACACGAGATTAGCATTTTAATGGCTTCTTTTTTTAATTTAATTAATTTAATGATTGGAGAGGGAATTCCCTCTCCAAATGCAAAAGTTAGTGTGCACTGACACAGTTTTGGAGACGGAATTCCGTCTCCAAGAATGTGTCAGTGTGTCATCTACTTTTGTATAATTCCGTCTCCAAGTTGTCCAACGACGCGCTTAAAAGCGAAGGACGTGCGGAGACGGAATTCCGTCTCCAAACACCTTTTAGAGAGGAAATTCTGTCTCCAAACTCTGACGCAAATCAATTAATTTCTAGTAGTGCATATTGGGTTCGTAAAATGGGGAAGAATTCTACCAAAAATTTCTCCATTTTTGGTTAAGGGCTCAGCAGCATTATTTTGTCACAAATCTTGTTTCATTTGCACCCACAATAACAACAACATATCCAGTGTAATATTATAAGTGAGGTATGGAAAGGATGTGTACACAAATCTTATTCCTATTTTATAGGAGAATCCAGCGCCAAAATGGGTCAAAAATTTAAGAATGCAACAGAAATGGGGTGCTCAAATATATTATAACAAAAATGGGTATATCGGCACAATTTGTGCCGACTTACAACAATTAAGTAAACGGCGTGACTGAAGAAAGTAACGGAGCAAATTTTTACGCAAATCGGCATTTGTTCTGCCAACTTAGTAAGTCGGCAGAACAAATAACGACTTACCAGATTTTACAAATCCACATATCTACCTTTCCAGAACAAATTAAATTCTGTACAACACCAATGAATAAAACAGCCCAAATGGGAAAAACTTCACATAAGACACCACCTTTGATCACTGGTGATAAGCTCCCAAATAAATACCCAATTCCAGAACAAGATTGTACTCGCATAGATCCTACAAAAACGAGCCATCTATCATTTAAAAATTAATCTTCTCTGAAACTTGCACCATCTTTACTTACTTAGCAATTCTTGATTTTGATCCTAGTGTATGCATGCAAAATGGTGAAGTTTGTGTTGTAAATATAATCTACTAGTAATAAGATCAAGACTCGTTTTAGACTCACTACTCTAGATTTTGGCCAAGATTTGGTGCTTCAGCTCTCTTGGACGGGTGGCTATGGTAGTATTTTTTTTATTATGTTGACATATAATTTGTAACAAGGTGTCAAATTCTTTATTTAGTATGAAATCAATTTTAACTTTTGGATTTTTAATCCATTTAGCTCAGAATCTACATTATACTTCAATTCAACTCAAAAGTAGCATTGAAAGCAAAAAATAAAAGCATAGAACGAAAGGTGGATATGTGGATTTGTAAAAAATGGTAAGTCGGCATTTCTTCTGCCGACTTACTAAGTTGGCAGAACAAATGCCGACTTGCGTAAAAATTTGCTCCGTTACTTTCTCCAATCACGCTGTCTATTAAATTGTTGTAAGTCGGCACAAATTGTGCCGATATACCCATTTTTGTTACAATATATTTGAGCACCCTATTTGTATTGTATTCTTAAATTTTTGACTCATTTTGGCGCCGGATTCTTTATAGGAGGTATAGAAGATGTTACAATAGACCCTTGGCTCAACGAATATATTACCAGGCCAATTACCAGGCCAACGAGTAGTTCGATCCTAAAAGTTGTCGTTTGGTGCTTTAAGTCTCAACTACAATCACGTCCAATAGGTCCTAAGTAAATTATAACCATAGATCATACACTTTAGAAGACATGGCTCAATAATTCAACAAAATAAGATTCTTTTTTTTGGTCCTGTGGTTGTACTTGCTTTATCATTGGGCTTTGGGTGCACTCATCTGGGCAAACAGAAGTTATTTGCCACAACTTTTTCCTCTAAATCATGCATGAGTTGCCAATTCGTTTTCACCGACGGAAAAGAAGTTCCAAAGTTGTCATTGTTCTTTTTGAAATAGCTTATCCATTTTACACGTTTAGTCTATTCATACAGTTGTTCTTAGCAAATCATCTCAAAATTGGAAATTTGCACTCGATACAACAATTTTTTTAGTCTTCGCCACTGTTCCAGATTTAGGTCTTTTGCTGCTTGATTGTGTTTCTTCTAATTACGTGGCTACAATCGTCACAAAATGCAAATTTATCAATTTTTCTAATTTTGTTGGTCGTCAATCGATCTTATTATATTTGGTTATGTGATGCTATCATAATTCATAACTTCCACTAAAAGTAATTCAAGTGGATTATACACATTTTTTCAAGTGTAAGATTTCTCTAGAGTCAAAAGTGAATAATAAGGACAACGCCGTTGATTCCATTTGGCCGGAGAACGCTACTATAACCAGATGGAGATCGCCTTTTCTTTTTTGGAGAAAATGAAAATTCATAACCTATGTATGTACAAGTCTTCACATGATCATTTGATTGCATGTCAGCTTCTGAGAGTAAAATGAAAAAACATAGTACTATAACACAGCTGGCTAGAATTGACTATAGGGTGCAACTTTGATTCGTAAAAAGATGTAATCAGCTAAAACTTTGACACGATTTGGTGAGTAATAAATGTAGTAAGGACTAAATGATTACTGTATTGCGCACTAAGCCATTCACAAGATTAGAGCAATCTTTTATCATTACTAGGTTGAAATCATATCAAAAAGTTTTGCAAAACAGCATAGACCAAAACGGAAAAACAAGTGATTTTGAATCATTGCTTGTTTCTAGTTTGGCAGGATAAATTACTATCAAGGCTGTTATTAGATGATTAAGAGCTGATATGGTTTCGATGATTAAAAAAATACTCTAATCCTTTTAAGAATGAAAATGTTTGCAAGGAAATGGTTATCTCATTTTACATGCAGGTTGAACCAAGATGATGTTATTAACAAATTTATAGACCAGGTCTAGATGTTGATCAAAGTATTTGAATCGTAGCGAACCAGAAAAGAAAAGCAGAATACTATCCTAGTTGGACTAGAAAAAGGACCTCGGTTCACAATCTTTCTTAAAATTTGACTCTTTTTTTTAAAAAGCAAATACCATTAAGCTTATAGCTTAGCGGTTAATTTTATTAATAATTATAAATATTGTCTTTACATCTTTGAATGGAGTGTGAAATTGCTAAAACTAGATAATGACTTGGTAGTAGTAAAATAGAAACATATCCAAGCATTGCGTCTCCCTCATTGAATTGAGCATCATACAATGCTAATACTACCAATTAAAGAAAAGTTAACACTTGAATAATACGCTTTACAAGGACCACCACCACTAGAAATTACGCTTTTTACGAGGGAGTTTGGCGATGGAATTGCCTCTCCAAATGCACGACAGAGAGAGAACTCCCTAGCTGCACGCGCCTCGGAAAATGCTTCGTAGCAAAGCTTTTTTGGCGAAGAAATTCCCTAGCAAACAGATAGGTAGGCTCCTTTTCACTAAAGTGTGTCAGTGTTTTTTGGAGAGGAGTTCCCTCCCCAAATGTAATCAATTTTTTTTTTCTTTATAGAATAGCATCACTAACACCAATAGTATTAAATCTAAATCCAACCATTCCAGAACACCTTCTTTAACAGCTTCAGCTAATTATTACATGTATTCCTTTCATACCATACTGATGAAATTCCAATTTATAGTTTATTCATATCTTCATCAGTTAATCCTACACCATATAATGTTGCTTGTGAACCACCTTGTGATTTTGGTTTGGCTACTGTATTTGTGTAGTTTTTGAGTTGTTGTTTAGTTCAAACTTCAAATTTTAGCTAAAATTTCAATTTCCACCTAAATTTTCCAATACAAAGTTTCTATTTAGCTTTCCCAGTCCGAATCCATACATAAAATATTTCAATGAAACTTGAACATTATCATAAAAAGGAAAGCATGAGCATTGCAACCATTCATAAAGAATTTCAGGAGAATCAAAATGTAAAACATCACAATCCAAACTTTCTGATTGCAGCTAAAATTGATTATTAAAAAAATCCTAAAAATAAAATTGAATGAATAGAATGTTACCGAAGGAGTCGCAAGTGGAGTCGCTGATAGAGTTGCTGGGAATCGTCGGAGTAGGAGCTACTGTGAATCGCCGAAGTGGGAGTTGCCGGGAAATTTTTTTATGTTAAAGTAGAGGAGTTGCTGTATATAAACTTTGAACACTGGTGTTGCTGTGTATTTAATTTTGCCTTTGGCACGATACTGCTTTTTTTTTTTTTTTTTTTTTTTGGCTAGGGCAATGGATGTGGAGTTGAATTTTCTTTTTCCTAATGGGAGAGGGAATTCCCTCGCCAATGAGGAGAGAGAAAAACCAAATATTTACGTCCAACAAATAAAACCTGCTCAAAAAATATTTTTATTAAGGAAACAATAACTGTCACGACCCTTTTTTCAACTTAAAGAAGAAAAAACTATTGTTTTTAAAAGGTTGTGACTAGGTGTTGATAGGTACACTAATTATTTAAGAGATTTCCGGAGTCGCCACTTGACAAGTTAAAGGTGTGCCAAGTCATCAAAGTGGTGTACCTAGAACACCTATGACTCGTAAATGGTCTGCGTCAGAGTCCCGGGTAAGGATCTCGGTTGACTCTCGGGAAGGTGTTAGGCACCCTCGAGTCCTGTGCCAAGCACAGTTGCTTCATTGACGCATTTCGACTCTTTGAAAGTTGTTTATTATATTTGCCTTGATTTTGTTACGCTTCAATTTATTGTTAATTTTTACCGTTTGACAATTGAAAACTCCAATCGAATATAATCGCGCGAGAACTTCACTCGTTCGAAATCTTTTGACTTAAATTAGTTAAATTGTGCAGGCACTTCACCCGAACAAAATCTCCTAATTTAAAGAGTTAAAATGAGTTTCAATGTGAATGAGTTAAATGATATTACGTGCAACCTATTAACTTGCCTAACCGAGTTGCGCTTATCTAAGATACAAAGTTGTTGTATTTGCCTAACCTTATATTAATCAAATAAAATACAAAGTCTATTATTCGATCCACTAAGCAGACTGACTTCTGCCGAAGTTGAGTTGCATTGCCATTTTTAAGAAGAAAAAAAGTTTGCAGCCAGTGTCCTACTTTATTTTTTATTTACGTTTTGTCAAATTTAAACTAGTCATCGTGCCTAACATTTGCCTAGCCATATTTACCATCGAATCTTCCCAAACGTTAACGGTAGATTCACGATATTTTCAAATCAGGTGCTAGGAATTAATTTGCCAAAAATATTGCCAAACACTCACATGCTTATAGAATAAATAAACCACCCAAGTAATAGTATGTGCAAGCTAAGAATTCTAATTTACTCTAACTGTTGACAAACTAACAGACTTGCCAAAAATGTAGACATGTCAACCATGAGAACTATATGGATCTTAAAATACAAGCTGCTCGTACATCATTCCATGGTAAAATATACTTACAAAAAATGTTTAGAAAATTTACCTCAAGAGATAAGTTCGCTTAGCAAAGCAAAGTAGGACATCGACTAGGCCCAAAACTCCACAACAGATGCAGCAACTACAGCAAACGAAATCCAGCAACTAAACCAAATGACCAGTAACAAAAAGTCCCTTAACCAGCATCCATTTTTACTTAAACAAACTAACCAACCTTCTTGATCTTTAAACTCCTCTCTCTTTTTCTCTAACTCTATTTTCCTATCTCTCAGATCTCTTGTAAAAAGAGAAAGTGAGGAAGTGTTTTCTGATGTTTTCGTGTGTGTGTTCTCTCTGTTCACTTTCTTTTTCTGTATTGCTCTGTTCTTTTTTGCTCACTCTTTGTTTTCTGTTTTGTATTCTCCTCCTCACTCTTTTCTTTCTGTTTCAGCTTTATATTCAACTCTCTGTTCTTTGTTTTTCCCCACTCTCTGTTTTTGTTTGTTCTAGTTTTTGCTATGTTCTCTTCTGTTTTCAGTTCTGTCCCTTGTTTTTTAAAGAGAGTCCAAGGCTCTCAAATGAAAAGGGAGAGGGGGGTGTGTACCCGTGCCAGGACTAGCCCATGTGCCCAAGCCTTAGCCATTTTTTACCCATAATTTCATGGCAGGCAGGGCTTGTACCAGACCAAAACAGAGATTGTACTTTCTTGACTCAATATTGATGATGTTCGGCATTTTATGCCTACTTTTCCTTAATATTTCCGCACATTTGAGCTTGTTTTGCACTTGTTTGGTAGCTTGTGAGTGTGGTTTTTCGCTTACGTTGTGTTGTTCGTGTGTAGGTCGTTACGCAATGCATTTGGAGCGTTTCGGAGCTTGATTGAGCATGAATTGGTTGAAGGATGTTTGAAGATTGGATTGAGCACACATAGGCACGACACGAGCCGAGTTTTGGAGCGGAAAAGAGCAAAGTAGCCTGGCGCGCTAGAGCCCGCGCCGCGCAGGCCATCGCGCGCAGTGATTGGCGCGTTTGGCTTGCGACGCAGGCCTATGGCACGAGGCCTGGTGGCGTCCTCTGGTCTTGTGCACGCTTTTCGTGGCGCGGGGCGCCCGCTATAGCGCCCCTTATGCGCGATTTTACCCCCTATTCCTCCTAGTATCGGGTCTAACTTATTACTAAGGGTTTGGAAATAATATAAATAGTTTATTACTTAGTTTTGGAGAGAGTTCAGACTTTGGGGCAATATTGAGAGCTACACACTTCATTGAACAAGGGTTATTCCCAATTCTTTCATCTATTAAATCATTTATTTCATTATTACACCAAATCTTTGCCTTGTGATTATGAATATGTGTGGCTAATTTCCTAACGTTCTGGGGTTAGAGTTTACATGAAAGTTGATTGTTGAAGATTGATTTCCATTGATTGAATCCCATAACGGGTTACTTATTCTTCCTTGATTTAACTTGTATAATTGTTAGAGCTCGATAGTTATACATCATCTATGGTTTTTGGGTTGAACTCGAAAGAGAGAATCTAATTACGTAATAAGGAAGAATAGAACTAGTTTGTGAACCCGGGCATCGGGGAACCAATTCGCGGGTAGGATAGACATATACTTGCTTGCCTAGTTTAACTAATTACAGGATCGTTAATGCGTGCATGTGATTTAACCCGTAGACATACAGGGATTAAAGTAGCTTGCATAGATTGTGAAGAACTGAAAAGTTTTCATAATTACAATTAACCTGTCAGTTAGTAACCCGGGATTTAAGAAGTGAAATCAATTGAATACATCAACTGGATTGTTCGTAACTCTGACCCTGGATCGCTCTCTTGATATTGTTAACAACCAAAGTTTGACCCATTGCTTGATTACATTCCAGCACTTTAATTACTGCATTTTAGTATAAAAACTCTTACACCCATTGGAAAAAGACCCCTGGATAGTTTGATCAGGAATTGTTTATTAAGCACTAGTCCGCATAGTCCTCGTGGGAACGATACTCGACTTTGTCACTTTATTACTTGGCGACCACGTATACTTGCGTGTGCGTTTGGGAGCAACAAGTTTTTGGCGCCGTTGCCGGGGACTAATTACGGACTAATTACTTTTGAACAATTACTCAATTGCTATTCAGGTTTAATTTTTTTTTTGTTGAGTTTCTTGTGCTGTTTCAGGCAATAGGTTTTGAATGCAGAGGAACAAAAAGAACGAATCACTCGCACCTTTTGATCCAGAGCCTGAAAGAACCTTGAGGAAGACAAGGAAAGAAGCGAGAGATCGAGAAGCATTAGCAATCGTACTTGCATCTCTTCTTGTTGAAATGGCTGAAGAACAAACAGTAGCAGTGCGAGATGTGGCTCTTCCTAGTCTGAAAGGAGTAGAGTCAAGTATTGTGAAGCCTGCTATTACTGGGAACTTTGAGATCAAGCCCGGCATGATTCAGTTGCTGCATGTGACGGGGCAATATAGTGGACTCCTGCATGAAGATCCGCAGCAACACTTGCAGAACTTTCTGGAGATCAGTGATACTTATACACCGACAGGTGTGCCTACTGATTATGTGCGAATGACTTTGTTCCCATTTTCATTGATTGGGGCAGCAAGGAAGTGGTTAAAGGCTGAAAAGTCTGGGTCTGTCACTACTTGGGAGGATTTAGCTAAGAAATTCTTGGCTAAGTTTTATCCGTCGGCTAAGACGGCCAGGTTGAGGAGTGCAATTTTATCCTTCAGGCAGTTTGAAGGCGAATCATTATATGCAGCCTGGGAGAGATTTAAGGCACTATTGAGAGATTGTCCTCACCACAATCAAACTAATGAAGTTATTGCTCACACTTTTGTTGAGGGATTGAACCAACAGACTAAGATTGTGGTTGATGCTGCTGCTGGAGGCCAAGTGTTGGCCTTAAATTTTGAACAGATCTATGACTTACTTGATAAGTTTTCACAGAGCAATCCTGATTGGCAGGGTGATGGCAGAGCTAATATATTTAGTGAGGGGGCTAGCAGAGCGGCTACACAGAAAGCTGCTGGGGTACTTCAACTAGATGGAATCACAGAGTTGCGAGCGAAGATGGATGCACTTTCCAATCAAATCAGCAAGCTGGCTCTCCAAGCAAAGCCACAACCAGCTCCAGTGCAGCAAGTTCAGGCCTTTTGTGAGGTATGTGGTGAGGATCATAGCACTGAGGTTTGTCCCTCTAATCCAGAATCAGTGTATTATGTGGGTAATCAGAACAGATCACAGGGCCAAAACCGAAATCAGTATGGTAATAATTATAACACGGGTTGGCGTAATCACCCAAATTTTTCTTGGAGAGATACCCGTGAGCAGTTTCAGGGTAATGAGAGAGCCCAATTTAATCAAAACAATGCACCACAGCAGGGATCACAGTCTCAGGCTCAGCCACAGCAGTCTAATACTATGGAGGATATGCTCAAGAAAATTCTTGCAGGGCAGCAAAAGCTCATTGATGAGTCAGCATCTCAGGCACAAACAATAAAAGATTTGAGCAATGCACAGAAAGATCTTGAAAGACAATTGGGGCAGCTTGCTGGAGCACAAAATAATAGACCTCGGGGTGCTTTACCGAGTGATACAGAGAAGAATCCGAGAGAATTTGTGCAAGCAGTGACTTTGAGGAATGGAAGAGCACTGGAGGAAGTTCCCCCAAAGCCAAAGAAGCCTGTTGGTGAGTTAGAGCCAAATGTTGATAGGGAGGTGGAAAAAGAAGCAGAAAAGGTAATTCAAAAGCAACCCGAGTCAGCTATTGTGAGACCACCACCACCTTTCCCGCAGAGACTTCAGAAGCAGAAAGTTGATGCAGCATGCAAGAAATTTTTGGAGATATTGAGTCAAATTCAGGTAAATATTCCTTTGGTGGAGCTTTTGCGGGATGTTCCCAAATATGCTAAATACATCAAGGATATTGTTGCTAACAAGAGAAGATTGACTGAGTTTGAGACAGTTGCACTTACTGAGGAGTGCAGTTCCAGAGTTAGAAGCAAGCTTCCGCAGAAATTGAAGGACCCGGGCAGTTTTACCATCCCTTTGAAAATTGGGGAACATGAGGTGGGTCGTGCTTTATGTGATTTGGGTGCTAGTGTGAATTTGATGCCTTCTTCAGTTTTTAGGAAGTTAGGCCTGGGTGAGCCACGACCCACTACTGTGACCTTGCAGCTTGCTGATAGATCTTTGACTTGCCCTGAGGGGATTATTGAGGATGTGCTTGTACAAGTGGGTCAGTTCATATTACCCGTTGATTTTATTATTCTTGATTATGAAGCTGATCCTGAGGTTCCTCTCATCTTGGGAAGAGGATTTTTGGCTACTGCTGATGCTGTTATTAGAGTCAGAGCTGGCAAGATGATCATGAAGGTAAATGGGGAAGAAGCTGTGTTTAATGTGTTCAGAGCTACCCAGCTTCCTTCTCATTATGAAGAGTTGTCCATAGTAAAGGTAATAGATGATGAGTTGACTGCTGATGAGAGGTCATTCTTGGCTTCTAATGTTGATTCTTTGGAAAGGGCACTCTTATGTGATGATGATGATATCCTGAAGGATGAAGATACTGAAGAATTTGTGGAGGTTCTTAATATGCAGAGTAGATTCATCCCAGGGTGGAAGAAATTTGAGGAACTTGATAGACCGTTGACCTTAGCTCCTGCTAAACCGTCTATTGAGAAAGCTCCTAATCTTGAGCTCAAACCTTTACCAGCACATTTACGTTATGCTTATTTGGGTGAAGGTAATACTTTGCCCGTGATCCTTTCTTCTTTGTTGTCTGATGTGCAGGTTGAGAAGGTGTTGCGGGTATTGCGAGAGCGCAAGAGAGCTATTGGCTGGACTATTGCTGATATTAGAGGGATTAGTCCTTCTTTCTGCATGCATAAAATTCTCTTGGAAGAAGATCATAAGCCATCCATAGAGCAGCAGAGGAGGCTAAATCCAATCATGAAGGAGGTGGTGAAGAAAGAAGTTATCAAGTGGCTGGATGCTGGTATAATTTTTCCTATCTCTGACAGCAAGTGGGTGAGTCCAGTGCAATGTGTTCCTAAGAAGGGGGGCATGACAGTGGTGAAGAATGAGAACAATGAGTTGATTCCTACAAGAACTGTTACAGGGTGGCGAATTTGCATTGATTATAGGAAGCTGAACAAGGCCACCAGGAAGGATCACTTCCCACTCCCTTTTATTGATCAGATGTTGGATAGACTAGCAGGCCATGAGTATTATTGTTTCTTGGATGGTTATTCGGGCTACAATCAAATTGTGATAGCCCCTGAAGACCAAGAGAAGACCACTTTTACTTGTCCTTATGGCACCTATGCATTTAGGAGGATGCCATTTGGGTTGTGTAATGCCCCAGGAACTTTTCAGCGATGCATGATGGCTATTTTCACTGACATGGTGGAAAAATTTGTGGAAGTGTTTATGGATGATTTCTCAGTGGTTGGTGACTCTTTTGATGAATGCTTGAAGAATCTTGATGCTGTGCTGAGCCGCTGTGAAGAAACAAATCTGGTGCTGAATTGGGAAAAATGTCACTTTATGGTTCAAGAAGGCATAGTACTTGGGCACAAGGTGTCAAAGCAAGGGATTGAGGTTGACAAGGCGAAGATAGAGGCTATTGAGAAATTACCACCACCCATCTCTGTTAAGGGGGTGCGTAGTTTCTTGGGACATGCAGGGTTCTATAGACGGTTCATAAAGGACTTCTCCAAAATTTCCACTCCCTTGTGCAAATTGTTGGAGAAGGATGTGAAATTTGTGTTTGATGATGCTTGTATTAAGGCGTTTGAAGAGTTGAAGAAAAGGTTGGTGACCGCACCAATCATCATTGCTCCTGAATGGTCTTTGCCTTTTGAATTGATGTGTGATGCGAGTGATAATGCTATTGGGGCTGTTCTAGGCCAAAGAATTGGAAGAATTTTTCACTCCATCTATTATGCAAGCAAGACGCTTGATGTAGCCCAGTCCAATTATACTACCACTGAGAAGGAGTTGCTAGCCGTGGTTTATGCTTTTGATAAATTCAGATCTTATTTGGTGGGCACTCATGTTGTTGTCTACACTGATCATGCCGCAATCCGGTATTTGTTTGAAAAGAAGGACTCCAAGCCGAGACTTATTCGATGGGTTCTCCTATTGCAAGAGTTTGATGTTGAAATTCGAGATCGCAAGGGGACTGAGAATCAAGTAGCTGATCATTTGTCAAGGCTGGAGAATAGAGATCATGTAGATGAGGGGCCTGAGATTAAAGAGGTATTTCCTGATGAGCAACTTTTTGCTCTTGATGCAGCTGAGGTGCCATGGTATGCTGACATGGTGAATTTTCTTGTGAGTAATGTGTATCCTCCTGGGGCAACTGCCGAGCAGAAGCGTAAACTCCTTCATGAGAGCAGATTTTATGTATGGGATGAGCCCTATTTGTACAAGATAGGTGTCGATCAACTAGCTAGAAGATGTGTTCCAAGGGAAGAAGTAGAGGCGATTCTACAGAGCTGCCATTCCTCTCCTTATGGTGGCCACCTTGGTGGAGATCGAACAGCTGCAAAGGTACTGCAATCTGGTTTCTTTTGGCCTACTTTATTTAAAGATGCTCATGCATTAGTGAAGCAATGTGATCGTTGCCAAAGAACGGGTACCATTACTAGGCGTCACGAGATGCCTTTGAACAATATTTTGGAGATTGAGCTGTTTGATTGTTGGGGTATTGATTTTATGGGTCCATTCCCACCGTCTATGGGCAATAAATACATCCTTGTAGCAGTTGATTATGTATCTAAATGGGTGGAGGCCATTGCACTTCCTACAAATGATGCGAGTGTGGTGGTGAAGTTCGTGAAGAAGAATATTTTCACTCGTTTTGGGACACCGCGGGCTATTATTAGTGATGAAGGTACGCATTTTTGTAACCGGTTGTTCAATAAATTATTGGCTAAGTATGGGGTTCGCCACAAGGTGGCTACTGCTTATCATCCCCAAACTAGTGGCCAAGTGGAAGTGTCTAACAGAGAGATCAAGCAAATCCTTGAGAAGACCGTGAATGCCTCGAGGAAGGATTGGGCTATGAAGTTAGATGATGCTCTCTGGGCCTACCGAACTGCTTTCAAAACGCCTATTGGAACCTCTCCATATAGGCTTGTTTATGGGAAGGCTTGTCACTTGCCGGTTGAATTAGAGCATAAGGCGTATTGGGCTATTCAAAAGCTCAACTTTGATATGGCCTTAGCAGGTGAGAAGAGGATGCTCCAGTTACATGAACTTGAAGAGTTCCGTTTCCATGCGTATGAAAATGCGAAATTATATAAGGAACGGACAAAGAAGTGGCATGATAAGCACATTGAGCATCGCTCTTTTGAGCCCGGACAACGTGTATTGTTGTTCAACTCGAGGTTGAAATTGTTTCCGGGCAAGTTGAAGTCGAGATGGTCGGGGCCTTTTGAAGTTGTTCGTGTTACCGCACATGGAGCGGTTGCATTGAGAGCCCCGGGCTCTGAAAACACATTTTTGGTTAATGGTCAAAGGGTGAAACACTATTGGGGAGGTACGGTGAATCACCGCACTTCAATCACTTTGAGGGACCCTTGATTTATACCCGTCGTGCCACGACGTTAAATAAGGCGCTTCTCGGGAGGCAACCCGAGTTTGTACTTGTAATAGTTTAGTTTTCTTTTGTTTTTATAGTGTCACGTTTTTGTTGTTTTTGTGTGTTGTTTTTGCAGGAATCGGGTGAGCTAAATACGGTGAAATGGATGCATTGAGGGGGATGGGACATCTCGAGACATGTCCCACGCTTGGTTTGTACTTGGAGTCGAAATTCGGTGCGAAAAAACGTTCGTGGGCGCGTTCGGGAGTGCCCCGCGCTTCCCAAAGCGCGAGAAAGAGTGAAAAAAAAGAAGCTAGGCGCGGTTGGGAGCGCCCCGCGCCTCCCACCGCGCCAAGCTAGGCAGTAGCTCCAATTTTGTGCGCGCAATAAGCGTGCGTCGCGGGCTCCACCGCGCGAGGCTTGGCAGAAGCTGAAATATTGTGCACGCGATGGGCTCGCGGCGCGGATAGGAACGCGGAAGGCCAAAGTTTTGGTCTCACAAACGGGTCAACGGGTTTTGACCCGAATTCTTTTAATCCCAACCCCTATAACCCCGAATTCTCGCATCTTTTCTTCACTATTTTCACCATAAACACTCTCTACACACACACTAATTCATCTCTAACAATTGGAATCATCCCAACTCTTGTGCAATCACTTCTAACATCATCAAGTAAGTACATTACTACTCTTCCTTCTCAATAACATGTAAGTTATCTTCATCATTGCTCATGGGTGATACTCTTAACTAGTTGCAAGCTTGTTCATAAAAATTCAATCTTGATGTGCTTAATTGTCTAGAATGCTTAGTATAGAACTTGTGACTTGAAAAAAGAGATCTCCCAACAATTTGGGAGGGTTGATACATTACAAATCCCATTGAAAGTGCTAGTTCAAAGTTGTGCACATTAGGTGTTTGTGAAAAAGCCTCAAAGATGAAATATCAATGACATTGTGAATTCTTGAGTAGCAATGCAATCCTTAGGCTTCCTATGAACATTAGATGTTGCATACACACTAGAATGGACAATGAGGCACCCACACTAGCTTGATTTTAAAAATTCAAAACGTAGCATATTTTGCTCAAAGCTAGTCTTGTTCAAGTGTGGGGTTGCCCGTGCTATTGAATTGAGTGATTGACACATTGAGTGTGTGATAAGTGTGGGGTGGTACCCTTGAGCTTGAATTGTTTTTTGTGCATAACTATACATCTAACATTGATGTTTGTGTTTGTGTAGGTACCATGGTAGCCACCTCTCAAAAGGCAAGTTCTTCATCTACTGCGGGCCCGAGGAGAGAACCTCAAACCGAGCCTTCAAGTTCAAAGCAAAAGGGTAAGGCACCGGCCAAGCCCAAGGCAAAAGCAAAGGCTAAGGCCAAGATTCCAAAGGACGCGGTGCCGATACCACGTCCCGGAGGCAAGACTCGGTATGGCCTCCCTTTCGTGAAGAAGGGAGATTGCCAAACATGGTATAAGAATGTGAGGCTTGCGGGGTACATCCCCGAGCAAGCCATTGATAAACGGCCGGTGCTACAAAAGTTTCGAGATGTGGCCGAGAAGATCATTGCCCTCAAGTGGGACTCAGTGTTTGAGAGTCCGGGGCCTGCCAACTTGGACATGGTCCAAGAACTTTATGCCAACTGAGAGCCCGATGAGGCGTGGAGAGATGATGACATGGTGACGGTTAGGGGAGTGAAGGTGAAGTTAGATCCCCCGGCATTGAATGCCTTCTTGGGGGTAGATGACCCCGATCATGAGGAGTTGAGAAATTACATCAAAACACCGGATTACACGGCCTTGCGGGAGACTTTGTGTGGTGAGGGGTCCACGCATAAGTGGGGACGAGGAGCAGCTGGGCGACATAAGTTTATGCATTTCTCCCACTTTATCAAGCCGGCACGTGTTTGGATGCGGTTTATAAATGCACGGATTCTTCCATGTTCTCATTATTCCGAGGTCACTAAGACTCGGGCGTGCATGGTGTATTTCTTCATGACCGGGAGACCGGTGAACATTGGGTACTACATGTTGAAAATGATGAAACAAGAGAGGTATGAAAAATCATGTAGTCGGTTATATTTTGGGAACCTCTTGACCCGATATTTAGAGAAGGCGGGCGTCCCCGCAGATGAGGTCGGGGATCGCATTGTCCTTGATTTTGGGAGGCCTTTTGACATTGCCTCGGTCAAGGGGGTTATCACCACAGCACCGGTGAAGCTGACGGCGGATGATTTGCGAGAGACTAGTGCCAACTTGGCCGCACGTCAGTATTTGATGATAGAGGCCATGGCCCGTCAGTCGGGCGTTGATATGACTAGTATTGACCGAAAGGTCCCGTTGACGGAGACCTCGAAGGTCTTGCTAGGTGAGGTTGAGGCTGGACGGGTGGACCCGCGGGAGGATGAGAACACTGATCCCGAGATTGTGGCCGATGATCCAGATAGTGAGTATGAGACTGATCATGAGGCGGGGGCCTAGGTCCACTCTCCCGTGCACCATCCAGCTTTCAGGGCAGTTTTCTTGTACTCTTACTTTTGCACTTACTTCTTTGTCGCACTGGGACATTGCTTAGTTTAAGTGTGGGGTGGGGTACTGCCCTTTATCTAGTTTTTATGTTGAGGTTTAGGATGCATGTACCTTAGGACTTTTTATTTTGTCACTTGACTTTATTTTTATTTGTTTCTTGCTTTACTATATGAAAAATGAAAAAAAAAAATTAGAAAACCAATGAAAAATTCCAAAAAGATTTTCCTTTTAGTTTTATTAGTGGTACATGTTATCCGCCCCGTGGTTTTTCTTATGGCCGCGGTTCTTTTCCACGGGGTAACCTTTGAACCGGGTAGTTTTTCATTTTTAGGATTAGGATAGTTAGTTTTAGATGACCCTAGGCTAAGGAAATAGGTAGAATGCTAGGTGCCTTTGACTTGTTTGATACCGGTGGAATTGGACTTGATTGCATGTGCTATTTGTGGTGTCCTTGAGTTTTAATTTGATGCATGCCTAGAAAAAGAAAAAAAATTGGAACAACCCCCTTGAGATGCTTGAGTCCGCTTATTTGACTTGATTGCTAACTTTTGTGCATGAGTGCTTAAATTTCCACAAGTTGCATTCTAAAAGCTTGGTTGAGAGTTGTTGATTGAGCCTTTTTGTGTGGATTGCGTGCCATGTGTGTTGTGAGGCATGTTCTTAATTACTCCATGTTGCATATTAATGTCTAGAACTTGCCCCGTGTGTGTGCAAAGCGAAATCGTAGGTTTGCTCTAGTTGGGAAATGATACAAGGCCTTCTTTTGTTAGCTTACCCTTACATATATACCTTGGAAAGTTGTTGTTGTGATTTGAATTGACCCTTTTTGTTGACACCCACACCCCGAGCCTACCCATTTGTTCTTAATTGACTCTTTTGGCCCTTTACTCCTTAAGCACTTTTATTGATATTGTGTAGATGATTGGAGTTGTGGTTGGATGTTGGTAGACTTTTGAGTGGAGTTAATAAAGGGGAAAATTTGTGAAAATTGTGAAGTAGTAGTGAAAAACATTGGCAAGGTTGGAAGTTGATGAAAATTGAGAAAACAAAGTGAATTGAAAAAGAAAAGAAAAAATAGCAAAATTGAAAAGAAAAGAGTTGAAAAAAAAAAAGAAAGATATCCCTTCCTTGCTAGTGTGTGATTGAAAAGAAAATATGCTACTTATTGAGAAGGTGTATGTGTGGTACTTGTGAGTGGGTGGTTTGTTGAGACTGGTGCTTGAAATTAAATGTGATGTATTAAAAGTGCTTAGGGAGGTAGTCACTATTACCCATATATGTCCTACCCGCACCTTAGCCTACATTACGACCTTTCTAAAGTCCTAGTTAATCCCGATTGGAGTGAGCCTACATTAGTGGAGTCCTACACTACGGGCAAGCCTATGGTACGTTGTGTGTGACATGTGAGCCCTTCATGAGAGTGAGAGAATTCATTTGTTATTGCCCCCGTTCTATTCATGATATTTGCTTTTGTGTGTGATCTTTGGGGGGCATTCTCTTTCATATTGGTGAGGGCACGTGGTTTGCATGAAGTAGGTAAAGTTGATGGCTTTTGATTGAGTAGATAGGTGTAATTTCGTGGGAGCATGGTTGCATTGAGTTGGGTTTGCGCATTTGAGCTATTTTGGGGTGGTTGTTCTCATATTTTTGAGTTTGGCAAATTATTGGCATGTTGTGGATCCATAGTAGTCATGTGCGCATTGGTTCAATGGTCGGTATCAACCATAGTCATAGGCAGACCTGTTTTACCTAGGTGGGGGAGTTAGATGTGACTTGCTCGAGGGCGAGCAAAGGTTCAAGTGTGGGGTGGTGATGTTCGGCATTTTATGCCTACTTTTCCTTAATATTTCCGCACATTTGAGCTTGTTTTGCACTTGTTTGGTAGCTTGTGAGTGTGGTTTTTCGCTTACGTTGTGTTGTTCGTGTGTAGGTCGTTACGCAATGCATTTGGAGCGTTTCGGAGCTTGATTGAGCATGAATTGGTTGAAGGATGTTTGAAGATTGGATTGAGCACACATAGGCACGACACGAGCCGAGTTTTGGAGCGGAAAAGAGCAAAGTAGCCTGGCGCGCTAGAGCCCGCGCCGCGCAGGCCATCGCGCGCAGTGATTGGCGCGTTTGGCTTGCGACGCAGGCCTATGGCACGAGGCCTGGTGGCGTCCTCTGGTCTTGTGCACGCTTTTCGTGGCGCGGGGCGCCCGCTATAGCGCCCCTTATGCGCGATTTTACCCCCTATTCCTCCTAGTATCGGGTCTAACTTATTACTAAGGGTTTGGAAACAATATAAATAGTTTATTACTTAGTTTTGGAGAGAGTTCAGACTTTGGGGCAATATTGAGAGCTACACACTTCATTGAACAAGGGTTATTCCCAATTCTTTCATCTATTAAATCATTTATTTCATTATTACACCAAATCTTTGCCTTGTGATTATGAATATGTGTGGCTAATTTCCTAACGTTCTGGGGTTAGAGTTTACATGAAAGTTGATTGTTGAAGATTGATTTCCATTGATTGAATCCCATAACGGGTTACTTATTCTTCCTTGATTTAACTTGTATAATTGTTAGAGCTCGATAGTTATACATCATCTATGGTTTTTGGGTTGAACTCGAAAGAGAGAATCTAATTACGTAATAAGGAAGAATAGAACTAGTTTGTGAACCCGGGCATCGGGGAACCAATTCGCGGGTAGGATAGACATATACTTGCTTGCCTAGTTTAACTAATTACAGGATCGTTAATGCGTGCATGTGATTTAACCCGTAGACATACAGGGATTAAAGTAGCTTGCATAGATTGTGAAGAACTGAAAAGTTTTCATAATTACAATTAACCTGTCAGTTAGTAACCCGGGATTTAAGAAGTGAAATCAATTGAATACATCAACTGGATTGTTCGTAACTCTGACCCTGGATCGCTCTCTTGATATTGTTAACAACCAAAGTTTGACCCATTGCTTGATTACATTCCAGCACTTTAATTACTGCATTTTAGTATAAAAACTCTTACACCCATTGGAAAAAGACCCCTGGATAGTTTGATCAGGAATTGTTTATTAAGCACTAGTCCGCATAGTCCTCGTGGGAACGATACTCGACTTTGTCACTTTATTACTTGGCGACCACGTATACTTGCGTGTGCGTTTGGGAGCAACAATTGACATCCCATTTGACATCATCAAGCTTATGTCATCTAACTATCTAAGCAAATCAAACCACCATGACCAAACTAATTGAAACTTAATCAGATTCTTCCACTAACTAAATAGGTTATAAACATATTAGATTTAAGATTGGAATAAACTCCCAGGCACCAACAGACCATTACCAAGTCTTGACAACCTTCATAACACGCTTATCAGAAGCTACAAAAATGAAGAAACTCATGCTTTGATACCCTGGAACTAAGGAAAACAACTATACAATTTCATGTCTACAAACTCAACGTTAGACTCTTGCCTGTTTGAAGACACTTAATGGCCACATTAGCAACAAATTTAGACATGATCCTCATTGTAAGCACAAGAAACAGATAAGATAACTAAACATATCCGAAGGATGCATTCTACTCGTTAATTAACAAAGGGCAATCTTCAAGCTAATCACGCCAATTAATATCCTTTTATAACTCAGTAAGCAGCAACAGTAGGACAACACACATGACAATGGTAATTCAATTCACTATTCAATTAAATCCCACAGCAAATGACTATATTACTGATCAACAAACCAAAGGAATAAAGGAAACAGTTTTGGGGACTTTCTTTCTAACCCGTGGCTAAATCGTCAATGCGCTGCTGGACCAAAACTGCATCGTCGAATCAACATCACTCACCAAGACTTCCTCGGCGACACTGGTTCACAGCCAGCACTGCCTCGTGTTGCCAACCAAATGACCAATCGCTCTCATCGTATCACAAACTACACAACTCTTCATCTTCAAACCGAACCCGCTGCCTCACCACCATTGAAACATTGCTAACACCATCCTAACGCCCTCGTCGCTGCCTAAACAGACTCGGATCAGACCTAACACCATCGCCTCGGATCAAAACAGAAACAACATAAACAATTGTTCCCTAGCCTAAACTCCATCCTATACCCTCGTCGCTCTATATTGATGCCTCAAGTCACACGGCATTGCTTCACGATCAAAGCACAGTCCCATACCCAAAACAGCCCCGACGCATCATAGAATCAAACCATAACAGCCCCGACATCGCAGCGACACAAACACCATCAAATACTCCATACCACTGCCCTGCACCATAGCCAAACTAAGAGCCAAACCCAAAATTATTGCCACAATTTCATTGAAACAAACCCGCTACCTCGCCAATACCACAACTCAGCCTTCCTATCCCCCGAACCATTGCAGCGACACCCAAACATCGTCGTCATCAATATAAGAACGTCCATTCCCGAACTCTCAATTTTCTAGTCGAAAACGACACCCAATGGAGTCGTTTTCCATTAGAAAATGAAGAGAAAGGATATGGAAGCCGAAAATGGAACACAAAATAGAAAAAGAAATGCCCAAAATAAATTCATCACTGTCGGGGGTCGGATTGGCCTGAGACATTTATTTTTCATGTGATCGGGTTTAGAAATGGATTGGGGAGGAGAAGACAAACCTAGACATGTAAAAAGTTCACCGGAAAATGGAGTGTCGCCGGAGAAGAGTTTGGCCGTCACTTCGGGGCTCGATTTACACGAAATCAGTGGAAATTTGAGGAAATCGAGTTCAAATCGGGATAGAGGGTGAAGAGGGGATTCCATTCGTGTAATTTCTTAGCCGGAAAGAGGTGAGGTTGGTCGCCGATGGCGAGCTCCGGCTGTGGAGATTTCCCAATCGGCTCAGCTGAGTTTTTGTGACTTGGGGGAAAAATGAACAAATTGGGAAATTTTAGCTTTTATATGATGGTATGGGCCGGGTCGGAATTGGGATTGGGCTGAACGTTTGGGCTGATTTCTTTTTATAAATAGCCATTAACTCATATTGTCAATTACACAAAATCAACATAAAATAATAATCAATTACTAAATTAAAGTATGCTAACACATAAAATGTCACATTGACACTAACCACACATGATTCTATTTTTTTTAAAGTAATTTTCTAATATTTTTATCTAACAAATTAAATTAACACGGCTAAATAAAGGATAGAATCTAGCAAAAAATCACATAATAATTAAAACAACTTTTTTATGTAATTTTATATTTTTTGGTGCCAAAATTAGGTGATTACAATAACAACAACACAACAACAATGTGAACAATATATATAATATAATTCGAAATTGGAGAGGGAGTTCCTTCGCCAAGTACGAGAGATAAAATTTATTTTATATTGCTATTTTCATAGAGAGAATTCCCTCGCCGAGTAGGAGAGAGAAAAGTAAATTTTTTTAAATCGGCGAGGGAATTCCCTAGTCACTTGTAAACTTTTATTTTTTTAAAAATTTTTGGCAAGTGAAAGTTAATATTTGGAGAGGGAATTCCCTCTCCCCGAGAGGAAATTCCCTAGCCAACTCTTCCCTCGTAAAAGGCGTAGTTTTCTAGTAGTGCATCCTACTACCTAGAGCTAAACTATGTGTAAAATTAATAAAAAATATACTTAACTAAGTATAACGCTAATGATCTCTTCCAAAATAATCTACTAAAGTAGTCTTGACCTTGTTGAGAAATATCCAAGATGAAGCTCCCGAAATAAAGCAATTGAAGACCAAATAATGCAATGAAAGCCCCAAAAAAAAAAAGTCCATCAACGATCTTCTCCAACTCAAATTGAAGTGGTACAAACGCAACAACCATCCTACAATTTGACTACAAATTTCATGTAAATCGCCATGAGAAAGAACAAAATCCACTCCATCAACGATTATCTTGAAAGTGCTTACAAAAAATTAAAGAAAGTTAGTAGTAAAAGCCTATATGCTCTCCTCTACATAGATTCGAGCATGAAGAAAAGTTCCACCTCCCTTGTTTCTATACATTCCTCCTCGGGTTAGTGCGAATGTACAGCTCATTACACTTATCCCTATTCACCAACCTCCTTCCCATGCTACCCAATTCATGAAACGAATTCACCGAGACGTCCCCTTGATCAATAGCTAAGTTCGTCAAATAATCCGCCAATTTATTCCCTTCTCTAAACACATGCATTACCACCACCTCAATACCCTCCATCAAACTCCAAATCTCCTTCATTATTTGCACAATTTGCCAAAACACCTCCCAAATCTTTGTCACTACATTCTTGATCAATATTGAGTCTGTTTCAATAATAACTTGTGCATAAGAAGTAGAAACCACATACTTCAAAGCCATAAGAATTGCCACTGCCTCCGCTTGAGTATGCGTGGTCATGCAATCATCTATCTCCTTGGCACAAGCATGCACAATATCAGCCCTGTCATCCCAAATACAAAATGCCCAAGAACTAATACCTGGATTACCTCTAGAAGCACCATCCGTATTACATTTGAACCACCCCACTTGAGGCGGACTCCAAACAACCTTTGTCATCACAAGCTTAGGCGTATGATATCTTGACTAACTTATTATGCTGAAGAGTATTCTTTAGTGTTGTGAATTAAATTTTAAAAGCTCTCGGTGCCAACCAAAATTTAGGAGATATACAAAAGATACGAAAATATCATTTAGAGTCCAAGATGAAAAATATTGTGTAGGATATAGTGACATACTGAAAATACATTATATACATGGTTGTACGACGAAAGGATTTCCAAGTCCTTACTTGCGAAAATTCCTTTGTGCTTGTTAAGAATTCATGCGCACTATATATTTAGCATATTAAAGATCTCTAAGACTAATGCACTTATACGAATGCTGAAGGGCGAATTCTAAGGCAGTCTTGAGAACGCAGAAATAGACAAATCAAAAAGTCGACATCCTCACGGTGTGATTGTTCTAAGTGTTTGTCTAGTTTGATATATTTAGGTTATGAGGTGTAACCAATATCTTCTTAGTTAAGAAGCACTATAGTTGGCGACTTGGCGTCTTGGAAAGAGAACTTTGTATACTTATGTTAAATTACCTAGGTGACTTTCTACGGTTTTGGATTAGATTAGTTGTGACTCAGACTGTCACGGGTTGTAACCAAGTATCGCTCATTATATTGAAGAGTTAGGAAAGCCCATATAGGTCGATGGTGACTTTAATTCTTTTCAACAAGAAATATTTTATGTAAAAATACTGTGTCAATTACATTCTGCAATTCACTTTATAAGCAGCAACGGACAGAGCCCCCGTCGATCTTTTATCTAATAAATGCATCCCTTCCAGAAGTCGGAGTTTGTTGCACGTATTAGCTCTAGAATTACTACGGTTATCCGAGTAGTAGATAGCATCAAACAAACTATAACTGATTTAATGAGCCATTCGCAGTTTCACAGTCTGAATCAGTTCATACTTACATATGCATGGCTTAATCTTTGAGACAAGCATATGACTACAGGCAGGATCAACCAGGCAGCATTTCTCAATGACACCGGCATCTCATGAATTTTTATATAGACCGACATCATATTGAGAACTTGATTCTTTAAGTTGATTTTCATAGTTAAGCTCCCTAATTTATTTAAATATAAAATTGGATACAAGACACTATTCACTCCCTCCTCTTATATTTTAGATAGGCATTAAGTCTAACAAGCGCTCAACCCATTAAAATCTAAATAAGCCTTATAAGATCTGCATCTTATCATATACTTGGCACTCAAATGTTTATTGGCTCAACTAACTAATAGTTATGATCTAATTAATTGACTCCCTTATGAAGCTTATTTGGCTAAGCTGATCTAAAATAGCTGATAAGCATTTAATACACACAAAAAAATGATATTTTTTGCTCTAAAACTAATTATGTGAATAAAATAATGAATTTAGCAGTGAAGTTGATGTATTTTATAGAATACTTTATGTATACTACATATTTCATACATAAAATGATTAATAGAGCCTTAAAATTATTTACAACAGATATAAATTAAGAGGAATTTAACAAGGAAAGACCACAACAATGGAGGAAAAAAGGAAGGGACAATTACATGGAGAGATACTCCACTTATGAAAATTACCAAAAAAGACCCTTATTTTACTTCTTTACCCGATCTAGCACCCCCTTCACTTTTTTAATATTTTCTTTCACTCCATAGCACCCCCTTTTTAAAGGAAAAAAATAAACCCTAGCCCCCATTTCACTCTCTTCTCCTTCTTTGTTTCCCACTTTTCTCTCTTCTCTTCCCCATTACACCTAACCCCGCCGCCCTCTCCACCACTCCTTCCACCACTGCCATGCCTTTATTTCCTCTCCTCCAAGCCACTGACGCCCTCGCCGCCGTGGTCACCACAACCGCCGCCACTACTGCTTCTTCTTCTTCTTCTTCTCTTTTTTTTTTTGTTTTATTTTTGTTTTTGTATAACAATGTCGATTTTCATTGTATATCTCAGTTAAAACTCCGGTGAGTTTGTTTAAAAAAGTTGTTTATCATGTTTCTACTTCTTTTTTCACATTTTTCATAAGTATCCGGTGAGATCTACTTGTTTTTTCTAAAAACTTTTTAGATCTAGTGTTTTTTTTGTATAAAACTGTATAGATCTGGGATGTTTGTTAAGCTTTTGTGTAAAAGCTGTCCGAAGCACTATTTAAAGTCAGTTTTGAGAGTTTATACAGTTTTATACATTTTTATACAAGTTTATACACTCCTCTAAACGCGTATAAAAATATATAAATTTGTATATGTGCGTATTGACAGTGTATAAATACATTTTATGCACTTATATAAATTTGTATAAAGCTGTATATGTGTGTATGAACAATGAATAAAGTTTTATAAATTTAGATTTGTGCACTATTTATAGATGTTTATATAAAATTTATGTTTTTTGTGTATATTTTTGTATTTTCCTTCTTGCATACACATTTTTCTATGTATTTATATGTATAATTTATTATTTTGATAGATTTAGGTGTATAAAATTATCAAAAAACAATTATTTAAACAAATCCACAAATAAAATAAGCAAATCCGGCGAGATCCGTTGAACTTTTCGTTTCCGGCCATTGACCACCGCCGGCCGGCGGCGGCGTTGGTGGCTCAATTTTCGGTGGCGGGCCAGTGGTGGGGGAGGGTGGGGGAGTGGCTCACAGGTTTCTTTAGTTTAAATGGGTGCTATGTTGTGTAATTAAAAAATAAGAGGGTGCTATGGATGAAATGTGGTCGCTCATTTGTAATTTTGTGTAGTGGGCTGCCTAGTTTTTGAAATTCTCCTAAAAGAGAATTTTTGGGAGAATTTGGGGGTTGCCTTAGCCTCTTGGGTAGCATATACTGTGGATTTAAATAATAATAAAATTAAAATTTATAAGCCGATAAACTCTAAGTTGGATGATTTGTCTTGGGCTCTTGGCCTCTAAGGCTTATGAAAAATCAGACACATGCCTACATGTCATTTATTGTGGCTCTGTCTATAAGAGTGTGTGGATTTTTAGATATACGTGTGTGTTTTTATATATATAAAATTGTGGGTATATGTATAATATTTCAGATTTTTATGTTTTTTTTGTTAGAATTTCTCTCTTTCGATTGTATTTCTTTATGTATAAAATTTAATTTTTGTAGATTTTTATGTGTTATAACTTGTGGAATCTTTGGAATAAATAATCCGGCAAAAAAAATAACTCAAGGAAAAAGTTAGCTCCGACAAAGAAGAAAAGTTTGGTGAAAATCTGGCATTCAGTTCGATCACCACCATTATGAGGCTGACTGAGAGAGGGTGAGAGAGGGTGGAAGCCGACGGAGAGTGGTAAGGGGAAGGGGGGAGTGGCCGCTATGGTTTATATATGAAAGAGAGATTTTTTTTTTAAATAAGGCGATGTGCTATAACAATATAATAATAAAATTAAATGACCCCCTTATTTTAATTTTCTAATTTTAATGAGTATCATAATATGGACCGAAAAAAACGATCCAGTAAGATGGAGAATTCACAGAACAATATTTCCAAGGATTAAATTATACTAGTACTTTAAGTGTTACGTTGTATTATAGTGTAAAATTCTCTTAAAGAAGTTTATTCCATATTAACGCGTTGAAAAGACAAGGTTAATAATTGGGACACATTATTTAGTGCAAAATAAAATCAGAAAGTTTTGTCAAACAGAGAGAGAAAAACAAGATGTTGATTAAAAGCAACTTTTTATTGTACTACACAATGAATCATTTTTCACGAATAGAAAAGTTGTTTCCACTTTAGCAGGATAAATTATGAGTCTATGACTCAAGCTCATGAACCGCAATTTAAATGTTTAAAAAAAAACAACAATGTATTTTGGGTCAACTACCTCATCTAATTAGAAACTTGACTCAATTATTTTCCTTTACCTATATGGCTAAATTATTGAAGGCGTGCAAGTGGCACATTTTTCTGTTTGTTTTAAACGTGATTCAAATATCAAAATGTTGTACCTAACAAGGATAAAAAAACAATAGAAATACTGTAGAAATCTAAGGGCCACATAGGAAGATAACCTGGGGCCTGACTGTGTACTGCACAGTAAAAACCAAACTCCATGTCTCCATATTCACTAAACATGCTAATACAGGAAATTTAAAAGGAATGTTCTCTGAAACGTTTCAGTTCCAATTACACTGCACTAAGGATTATTTGGTTTAAAAACAAGTGATATATGATCAATAGTATATTAGTAATGTGAAAGATTTACAATACATGAATTTTTTGTTGTTGAATTTTAGTTTGCAATATCACAAATTACTATATGGTGTATAATAATTTGAAGTGTGTCTTTACTCTCTAAGCATAGTTTTTTACTATCTGATGGCTAGTTTTGTCATTTAAATGTCTTTAATCAGTCTATTACTAATCTAAGTTGCTCGACACTGCACTTTCGGTGCCATACTTGTACTGACACGATACTGATGTGGGTGTGGGTGTGAAATTCGTACCGGATCTGGTCAAACATTTTTGGGTACTTTGACTATGAGCGACTGTAAATTTCAAAAGAGCATAGAATTTGGTTCCCAAATTCAAAACCAAAGCTAGGGTAAACCTCTATGGAACCATGTCTTCCTTCCATTATCTCAACAGGAATAATAAAACCGGAAAGATTTGATTAGGTCAACAAAAGTGTAAAATCAGATTTTGATGATAAACCTCATGTCAAAGTTCTTTTAGTTAGCCGAATCTCCGCACCCATATCGGCACTAGGTTTCGTATCCCTAAATCATCGGATATAGATCTTGGAAGATCCGACCTCTAGATCTGCACCCTTGTCGGACACCCGCATTCGTGACCAAGCAACTTACTTACTAATACATACAAAAATTCTCATAACTTATATGTTCGTAATATTATTTATGAGGAAAAACAAGAAATAACCAGAAATTTATGGTGGTTGTTGAAGTTTATGCATGTGAACACATCTCCTGTTACAGCAACCAAGTGACCCCTAACTAGTATAAATAACTCCAGGTATTGTAAAGTAGAATGCACAACCCTCTCTTATATATCCTTCTTCATTCTTTTCTTGCTCGTCTTTCAGTCTCCAGTCAAAATAAGTTCGTAATAATAAATAAATAAATAAACATATAATTACTACAATGGCGAGCACTTGCAACAAGTCTTTCAGCAGCAATTATATGCTGCTAAAGCCAGAAGAATGTAGTTTATTAGACTTGGCAAAAATCTTGTTTTCCAGTAAATTAGGAAAAAGGAATTTCGTGGACTGCCCTGATCACGAAATGACTAAGGTTCCACTTTCAGGTAGATGGATAATATTTTTATCCATGATGGCCCAAAAATTCTTGAATTTTATTGCTAAACCTTTGGGATGGTTTGGCAATGCGGTTGAACACTGGCTTAACCTCCAAAACGTCAACGGCGGCTTCTTCGGTCTTGTTTTTAACTTCGTAAGAGGTAGTACGATATAGTTTAATTAAAAATAACTTTGCACTATCAGTGTATATACATAATTTTTTTTTTTAAAAAAAACTGAAGTTAAAAGTTTATGATTTGTAGGCAAAGTAGTAATACCTGATAAGACATCAGCGAGCTACTTGTCATTAATTGGGAATTTGGACAAAAGAGTTGAGCTAGATAATAATGACAGTGTTGCACTTGGAAGTAGAAGATATTATGAGGGAATCAGCATGATGGCTGCTAAAGCAGCTTATGAAAACGAAGCATGTATTGAAAATATGGTCAAGGATCACTGGAAGGTACACTATCATTTTTCTCTTATGATTTTTTTTTTTTGTACTTGCACAAAAGGGATTTGCTAATTAGATCTTATATTCTAATAGTAATATTTTAAATCTCATGCAGATGGATCTCGTGGGCTCCTTTGACTTCTGGAATGGTAAGCTCATGCATATATACATCTGCAAACATTGCAATTCTTCAATCCAAACTTGGTCAGCTTGTCATACACTTGAAGTACTATATATGTTGTGTTTATTTACCCTCCTCAACTTATTTTTCTGAATTTTATATTACTAGGCTGGAGGGAAATGTGGTACGAACTACGAAGTGTGGTCTGAACTCTATTTTTTGTGTTACAGTCCACGTAGCATTTTAGTTTAGATTAACTTAAAATTTTATTTTTTTCAGAGAAACCAGAGGTTTAAATTTTAATCATGTGACGAAATTTTATTTGGTTTAAACTCACGTATATTTTGGATTTATTAGTTTGGCCGCAACTCTATTTCTTTTGAATCAGATCTGGGGTCTAAACACAAAGAAGAAGAAAACTTGAATGATATCAGGAACAAAGAAAAAATACACTATTGAAACAAATTGTCAATGTATATGATCATATGGAAATTAAAAAATAAGGCACGTGTAAGCTTTTTCACTTTCAAGTCTATGCGTCCACTAGCACATTATAGCTCAGGTGTACAATCTGTAAATGGGGCCAAGTTTAAGCTAACGTTTGGACATAGATTTGAGTGAAACTTGAAAAAATAATTTTTTGATATTGAGTTGAAAATTATGTTTGGAGATACTTTTCATTTGAGTTAAAGTTTTTGAGTGGAAATATTTTTCCCAAAAAGCTTCCAAAAATTGTTCTCATCAATTTTTTAGAATTTGAAGTTTTTTATTTCAAAAAGGAACAAATAGTATAAAGTATAAACAAACATTGTGTATATTTCAAAACACGCCCCCAAGTTTTATAAACAAATGGGTACTAAAGATCTTTTTTATGTATCACTCAAGAAAATAAAATTGCAAACACTAGATCTCTAAAAGTAATCATATAATTTACCTTTCTATTATATTTCCTCATATTTTTGTGGCTTTTGCAGATTATCAACAGAAAGCTAACACTCAAGCATTTGTGCTTCAAGATCAAAAGGTCGATCCCAAGCTAATTATTGTGGCTTTTAGAGGAACTGAAATGTTCAATGCTGATGATTGGAGCTCAGATGTTGATCTCTCTTGGTATGAAATTCCTGGCATGGGAAAAATTCATGCAGGATTTATGAAAGCTCTAGGGTTGCAAAAAAACAAAGGATGGCCCAAAAATATTATACAAACAGATAAGTCACCTGTAGCTTACTATTTCCTAAGAAAATTGCTCAAACAACTTCTAGAGAAGAATAAAAATGCAAGATTTGTGGTAACTGGTCACAGCTTAGGTGGAGCACTTGCAATTTTATTTCCAGCAATATTAGCATTTCATGAAGAATCTTCCCTCTTTAATAGATTAGAGGGTATTTATACATTTGGTCAACCAAGAGTTGGAGATGAAACTTTTACTACATATATGAAGGAGCAATTAGCAAAATATGATGTTCCATACTATAGGGTTGTCTACAGCAACGACAAGGTAACAAGAATGCCTTTTGATAATTCAAACTTCCTGTTCAAGCACTTTGGAACTTGTCTCTATTACAATAGCCTCTACAAGGAAAAAGTAAGTACTCTTTGAACTTCTGAACATATAATTTCTCCTGTATTTTCACATTGGCTATAACTCAAATTAGCTCATCTAAGAAATTAGCCCAATTCGGACATACCTAGAAGATTGAAATGTATCGAAGCATATATACAGAAAATGAGCTTTTTGGGTCTAGTTAATTTGTCTAATTTAGTCATGATTAAGTGTAGACACGGTTGGAATTTAACCTAACTTATTTATTAATTTGACCTTCCTTTAACCTGCCCAAATATAGTGCAACGCACCTATTCGACTGCCCTAATGTGTAACATATGTTGCATACTAGGGGCGAATTTAGTACAACCGATCATTTGCTTCTAGGTCAATCTATGTATGCATATACAATATAAATTGTACATGTATAATGAGATCAATACACTCATTTTGAATCCATTAACTCGAAATCCTGAATTACTCATTTGGTTGTGTTGTTGGAATGTAGATTTTAGATGAAGAACCAGACAAGAATGGGTCCTCGCTATTAATGTTTATACCAAAGAGGATAAATGCAGCTTGGGAGCTTATTAGAAGCTTTATTCTTCCATGTGTAGCTGGAATGGACTATAAGGAAGGAGGGCTTCTTATTCTCTTCAGAGTGATTGGCTTGCTATTCCCAGGTTTACCAGCTCATTGTCCTCAGGACTATGTTAACTCTACGAGGCTGGGATCCAGCAATGATGGTGGATCAAAGTACCAAAAGATTGGCATAATCGTATCTTAACTAAGCATTTAGCCTTTTTTAATATTGCTTATTTTCCCCTGCACCATTTTGAATTTATGTTGTCTGTGCTGCAATAAACATGGATCACAAGCGTTGTGTAATGGCAGTGCCAGTTGTTACTCCAGATAAATTTTACTCTGTAAATGCACCAATGGAGTAAAAATATGTATGCAATCGGATCATTACTGGTATTAGCCGCTATAACATGAATTACAACGAAGCTCCCAACAATTTATTTTTCTAACTTTTGTAGGTGCAAATGACATCATGACAGATCGTATGTACTTACAATTACATGTTTTTCTATTTGCATGTCATTCTTATAGCTTATTCAGACAAATTGTATTAAATTTAAAACATAGTTTTACTTAGTAGAAAGTTTTGAATTTATGTGATGGAGAAAAATCACAATCAAAAGGGAGAGTGAAATTTTGATGAGTAGCCATTTTTGGATGCGCTCAATAGGTTTTATCCGCCGTTTCCAAATATTTACATAAATAAGAATGCGTAATTTTTTTAATAATTTTATTCACTTACCATTAATAGAATTTTATCCAATAATAAAGCATTCAATCTTAAGCTTATAAGTGCACTGTCCACATGACAATAATCCAAAGCTATATTGATATTTAATGGAGCACATATTAATGGAGCAAATTCAAATGAGTTGACAAACTGTTTATTTTTCAAAAAGGTTTGCAGTTCATTTCAAAGCCTCTGTCTTTTTGTGGTTCAATTTCGGGCTAAGTGCACGAAAGGCCACTTTTGCCACTGGTCTTTGGGCACAGGCCATTAATATCAAAACATTTATGTTTGTGGCCACTTTTGCTTAAAGAGATAGAACTTCAGTCCAGAGGCCGGATTGAAGTTCAGTCCTTAAAGATTGAACTTCAATCCACGGCCATATGGACTGAAGTTCAGTCCAGTCCTTAAGATAGAACTTCAGTTCATGGCCATGGACTGAAGTTCAGTCCATAGCCATACCATAGACTGAAGTTCAGTCCATGGCCATATGGACTGAAAGTTCAGTCCTTAAGAGATGGAACTTCAATCCAGGGGCCGTATGGACTGAACTTCAGTCAACTATCAGAACTTAAGTCAACATTTATTTAGTAAAGGCCCAAAAATGGCCTCTAGTGTAAGACCAAAGAAAATAATGGCCTCAAACTAAATACCAGTGTTAAAAGTGGCTGCTTGGCGAAATTTTTACTTCAATTTCAGCGTTCTGCTTAAATCTTCTTGCTAGTATATCAAAGCCTCCCTACGTTGATATTGAGAATCCCACATGGTAAAGACTACGAAATTTGTATATTACTCCCTCCGTTTCAATTTATGTGGCACCATTTCATTTTTTGTTTGTCCTAAAATAAGTGGCACCTTTCTTTATTTGACAATTATTTAATGCATCATTTCTATTTTACCCTTGTTGGGCCCTACATACTTTTAAACACACCAACAACTTTTTTATTACTCAAATCTTATCTCTCTTACTTTTTCAAGGATAAAATTGATATTTAACAAGATCAACATTTATTTTCTTAAACTCCGTGCCCAATCAAATGGTGCTACATAAATTGGGACGGAGGGAGTACCATGCATACGTACTAATTACTAACCAATGGAATATGGCGCACGAGACTCGAGTTATAAACTTGACTCTTTTGTTGGTGTAAAGTCGTAGGAAGGAAGAAATGATCTTCCACCCCATATTTAAAAATATTGACTGAACCTAATAATTAACTTATTGTTTATTATATTACTCCAACTTGAATTCGGTTCCCCTCCATTTCTAATTATCTCCATTTTCCCAAATTCTTGTTTGGATGAGGGACACGTCTCCTATTTTAAAACTAATGGTGGCGATTTATGTAGCTAAAGGTAGGGCTTAACCATTATTAGAATAATAAATATTTTTCATATATTTGCTCCAAAAAGAAATTGGTAATCCCACAATTCCAGCAACGCATATTTTTAATCCATAAATAAATGTAGTATTACAGAGTGCCTTCTCGAGTTTTATTTTTCAAACAAAATGTGTAAATTTTGAGTCGAGAAAATTTACATTTAATTTGTAGAAGTTCATATTTATACACATATCGGAAAATTCCTTATTATGTGTGCAATTTGTTCAAACTTTTTATGTTAAAAAGGTTAAACTGATACAACCTTGAGAAAACCACACCCTAAAAACTAGCTATTAAGGTGGGAGAGCCCAGGGCTATACAAACCCCACATCAATCCCCCATATGATCGATGTGGGACTCAAGTCCCATTCCTTGCAATGACACATAACAAACCACTACGCTCCGCATCTGTCGTCCTCGACGGCTGTGTGCTAGACAAATTTCTAGTCCCATGGGCGAACGATAATTTTCTAGCCCCGGCCGAACACTGCAATACCGACGTCACCGTCAACGGGCACGGAGGGTGGTGAGTGGCTCTTATACCATTGATACAACTTTGGGAGAACCACACTCCAAAAGCTAGCTATTAAGGTGGGAAAGCCCAAGGCTATATAAACCCCACATCAATCCCCAATATGACCGATGTAGGTGTCACGCCCTAAAATTTTACTAGAAATAAAAGGTTGTGACTTGGATGTTTTAGAGGTACCAAATTATTAAGAGATTTTCGGAGTCGCCACTTGACATAGTTTAAGGTGTGTCAAGTCACCAAAAGGTACCTTGGAACACCTCTGACTCGTCTAATGGTCTGCGTTTAAAGATTCAGGTAAGGTTCTCAGTTGACTATCGGGAAGGTATTAGACACCCTCGAGTCCTGTGCCAAGCACAGTTGCTTTATTGTCGCATTTTTAATTTATTAAATATGGTTGTTATATTAATGCCGTTAATTTTGAATTTATACTTTGATTAAAAGCGTATCATTCCTTTCCAACCTCACAGAGGATTGGACGAATTTACACTTCGATTTATAGTAAATGAGTAGATAAGTAAATAAATATTTTGGATAAAAATGTATCATGCAATTCCAACCTCATAAAGGATTGGTCTATTTTTTAAAAGAATTTAATTAACCTCAAAAATAATTAATTTAGAATTGATTTATCTTATTTATTTTTTGCGTAACAAGCGGACCACAAATCACACTTATCGTTGCGCCTAATCGAGTAAATCTTTTCAATCCTATTTAATTTGCCTAATCATTACATTTTTTCGGGTGGATAATTTAATTATGTCAAAGTAGAATGCATTTGACTAGTTTAAGATATAAATGGTCTAAATATTTACAACATTTAAATAATTTATTATATGTATAAAAAAAAAACTTATAGCCATGAGTTGAAACATCATTTGAAGTTGAACTAAAACGCGCAAAGTATATTGAAATTGAAGCTAAGTGTGCAAAATATGCCACGCTATTTTTGCAGAATCTGTATGACGTTCTTTGTCTTCCTTTCTTTTGTTTTATCTATAGGAAAAGATGCATATTAAACTACTACTCCTATCTCTATTTGTTCAACATAGTATGTCAGTAAAAAAAAGAACTCCCAACGTTTAATCTCAAAGATATAAACAAAAGTAAAAAGGACCAAGATCTAGTTTTAGCTTCAGTCTTTAGTTTTTTGTTAATGACGTTGATAATATTGAGGAAGCCAACAAATAGTCACATTAGCTTAAATTTAAATTTTTTTTTTAGGACAAAAGATAAAGAGTGTGTTACTTCACTTATCAACAAAATCAACAGTCACACGAAATGAATAATATGATGTACATAGTTAGTCTACGATAAAGATACTCCACATAGTTGTACATACCATTGAGCTTTTAAAGATGCTGATTCATACCAATTTTACAGTCAAAACAACTCAAGATAAATACAAGTTATATGTGTTTACCTATGAGTCGAAAATTCCAAGCTAAAAGCGATTGAAACCAGCCAAACAGAAATGAAACAGCAGCTTAAACAGCCCTTCAACACCTCTATTTAACCCCAAAAGACTTGTAGGATTGAAACCAGCCAAACAGAAATGAAACAGCAGCTTAAACAGCCCTTCAACACCTCTATTTAACCCCAAAAAACTTGTAGATTTATACCCCGAAAGACCCTTAGTGTAAAGGCTTTCGGTTCTAAATCCTACTCCTAAACTTACTATTTTTTCTCAAGTGTTTTGCTCTCAATTAATTTCAATTTTCAGCTGGTTGTTGTGTAGTAAATGCTTGTGATAAATGACCTCTTATATAGGAGAGAGGGCTGAAAGTGAAAAGGGGGGAAAAGTAGGGTGAAAATGATGTAAAGAGGAGGGAAAAAAGGGTTGTTGAGTGTAGAGTCCAAGGCCATAAATGCAAAGCTGAATTTTACCCTTCTTATGCTTAGTTTCCTTTCTTACTTTACCTAAAGCAAAACTGAAACATGCTATTTTGGTGCTTCCCCTTCCCCAATGTTAACTTGTGACTCTTTTCTTCCAATTTTCAGATTTTTAATAACTAGTACTTTGATTCCCAACCCCCATAACCAACTAAAATTAGACTCAAACTAATAGCAATCCAATTTTAACTAAATTGACTAAATTAAACCAAACTAAACAGCCCCCACACTAATCCTAAACTAAACTAATGCAACCATATTCCAAACTAAGTTAGAACAAGTTCATTTTGGACTTCATAAAGTCCAACTATCATTCCAATTCAAACCAAACAAAACAACTAAGCTACAACTCTAATAAAAAAACCCAAGTTGATTACAAAAAGACACAACTAAACTAAACAAATTAATCAAACTATTAAGAACGGACAATCTTCAATATTGGTGACAAACATGCTTCACAATAATCTCATGGTAAAGTCAGGAAAAAGTATAAACACATATGCATTAAACTTAACCAAAGTATACAAGATGATTTCTTGTAAGCTTCCATTTTTCACGTTAATACTATACTAACTAAACTATGGAATTCAACTTTGACAAGAAGACAAGGGATTTCACTTCATTGATAATACTAACTAAGCTATAAGACTAAAACTATCAAAGAAAGCAAAGAAAAAACGAATGGTATTTTTCTAACCAGTTCGATCCGAACCAACAAATACTCATCTCTGCATCGCTTGCCCCGTTCAGCCACCACTAACTGTCGCGGCTGCTGCCCGGAATCAGCTGCATCAATGCTGCATTGGCAACGACGCCACCGTTGCGTTGCTTATACTGTTCTTCCTGTCTACTTCAACTTTCGAGCAGCTGCACCACTAACAAACTGCCTCGCTCTCGAATCAGCCTCGAATCACCACTGTCCTCGGATTCAGCTTCAACAAAATTCATCTTACCACCACCAAATCATTGAACAACCCCCTCACATCGCCACAGTTGCCTCGTGTCAGCCACCAATAAACAGAAAAAACAGCCCCTCGTCCTGGTACACGATAGGCAGCCCACTGCCTCCCTCGTCTCCTCCAAAGCCTTACAACCACATCAAAACATTAACAGAACAGTCGCTACAACATCATACAACACAAAGGTGAACTTGAAACAACCCCCCTCCAATCAGCCATCAACATCCCTCAAGAAAACAAATGTAGCAGGCAACAAACAGAACGAAAAAGAAAAGAGAAGAAGAAGAAAATAAACGAGAATCAGAAAAGGAAAGAGAAACGGGCAGGAAGGAAAGATTTGGGAAAAGGGATAGGAAATGTACTAGATAAAAGAGGAAGGATGAGGATGAACCAAGAAACTTACCAAAAAAATTAGGGGATCGCCGGAGTACTGTCTTTCAAAGTCCGATCTACGCCATTTGGTTGAGCTTTTGGGAAAACGAGTGTAGAAACGAGTAGAGGGGGTCGACCCGAGTCCCATGATATATTTTGTTAAATTTTCCGGCCACCGGAGGTGGTGGTCGGCGGCGGCAGAACGGCGGAACTTCGGTGGAAGCACGGCGGAGCGATTTCCGGTGAGCAAGGGAAAATTTGGGCAGGGTTTCCCCAGCTCAATGAGAGCTAGGGTGGAATGACTATATTGTGAGCTTTTGGAGTTTATATAAGTTGGGTTTGGGCTTGGGTTAGGGGAAATGGGCTAAGGTAGTGGGCTGATTGGGCCAATATTTTCTTGCACAAATGGCCATTTAACAGAATCTATATTTATTTAAAATACACACAATTAACTAAATGAAAACCCCCACAATTAAAATATAGAATCACAATTAGCACATAACAAGTAGTTAATTAATTTTCAAATTTTACATCCTAATTAAAGATAATTTTTAGTTAGAACAAATACTATAAGTCCAGAAAAATTTGACGAAACGTCCTAAAAATCTAGTACGGCTATTTTGAGCAATTTATGAATTTTGGTGCCAAAATTAGGTGATTACAGTAGGATTCAAGTCTCATTCCTTGCAATGGCACATAATATAAACCTTCACAAAAGAAGCACTCGCATCAAGAAAATTAATACTGAAATTTGCAGATCTTTTTCCATAAGAAAATTTCCAGATTAGCATGAAATGATCCTAGTTCAAAAATTTTTAAAAAAAAGACGAAAACAAATACTTTGAATTTGGATGACTTAATTGTTGCAGGAATACTGATACTTTATTACTAATTAATAATAAATCGATATTTAGCAACCATTTAAAATTCAGTTGCTAGAATTGTGGGATTATAAAGAGATCTTTTGGGAACAAATATATGGAAATATCGATTGATTTAACTATAGTTAAGCTAGACCTAAGTTTAGTTAAACTAAATTTAAGCCATTGATATTAACATGAGCCATGTGTCATTCATCCAAATATAAATTTAGAGAAATGAAGATAATTAGAAATAGAGAGGAGTCGGATCCCTCCATATAATATATAGAAGATATGCTACACTTCCATAATCCATATACAAGTTATATATATTTGCCTAATCCGACAATTCTTGAAGATCCCCAACATGGCAACATACTTTTGATAAGGAACAGATTGTTATAGTTTAAGATAGTGCACATAGGTGGATTTCCACGGCATCACTCTTGGAATCCTTTTCATGTCCCTTCACGAGTTGTAGCGTGGAAGAGTTCAAAAAAGCGCAAAAGATTGAGAATATATAATATAGAATTCTAGCTTTGTGCTGTAACTTATCTACATAATCATATGAAATTTTGTGCAACTTGTAATACGGAAAATTAAATACTATCTGATATATATGTCTTTCATACGTATACTTATCACTTCATTCATAATTAAATAAAATAAATGTATTGGTATTTTAATCTTTAATTGTTAAATCTAAATTGATTCATATTTTAGTGCAAACACGTACTTTCTTTTGTGTTGTCAATACGCAAATCGTAAACTATAGAGTAGTAAATAATTGCCAGCTGTTTGGACGTATCAAAGTTCATTATAATATTGGTCAGCTACATATCCAAACTAAAAGATGCTAAAGTGCCACTTGAACACAACTTTCACACAATTATAAAAGCATAAAGAGTCAGGATAGTATTGTTACAAGAATAAATCCTCGTTTTCTTGTTCATTAAGCTAAATTAAATTAATCGTTATACATGACCTTGCTTATAACTTATAAATAAGTTGTTAATATTACTACACATTGATCCCCAAGACATTAAATATTTTCAGACAAGAAATTACTGTATTAACATCAATTCATCACACACATTTCATATGGATCGTCGTATTAACAAGGTCATGAGTAGCAACAAGTACCTTCAACTAAAACCAGAGGAAGCAAGTCTTTTAGATCTCATACGTATTCTATTCTCTGGCAACCTTGGGAGCAAACAATTCATAGAATGTTTGAGAGTTAAAGAGACAGCCTTTGAACGTCGTGGATACATCTTATTCTCTGTGTCCATGCAAAAAGCTTTGCATTTCATTTCAAAGCCTCTGTCATTTTGTGGTTCAATTTCAGAGTTGTGCTTAAATCTTCTTGCTAGTAATCAAAGCCTTCCTACGTTGTTATTAAGAATATTACAAAGTGAGACTACACTATTTCTGTCTAAAATCCGGTTTCATAGATTGTTCAGTTAATAATTAAATAATTTTGTGACTTTACTGTTATAGTGAGTAAAGTTATGATATTAACCTCGATTATTGTTGGTAGGGAAGGTAGTGATGCCAAACGAAGAGTCAGCCAACTACCTATCAGCTATTGGATTTATAGATCCTAGAGTGGATTCTCATAAGAAATTCAAACCTGAGGAGAAAGCATATGTTGTAGCACTTTCAGCAATGGCATCAAAAGTAGCTTACGAAAATAAAGCATTCATCCGTGCTACTGTTGAAGATCAATGGAAGGTATCTAACTTGCTTTTCGGTAATTATATAAGCTAATTCAATTAGCAGTAGAGAAAAAAAAACAAGAAAATATAGTGTGTTTGAAAAACTTGTTCTGTATATGTTGTGGCATATAGTTTTAATCTATACATGTTTTGCTTTTTATGCAGATGGAATTACTGGGTGCCTACGATTTTTGGAATGGTAAGATAATTCTATGTATACATATACAAAAATATATCCATTATTTAAACTCGATAGATTCAACCTTAAAGATACTTATATGTCACTTTATTTCTACTTTTGAAATTATGAGTTCAGAATTTAATATTTGCTGAAATTTTTGAAATTTTAGTTTTTTTTTACATATATTAGTACTAATGTTCCTTGTCGAAAATATTAAGCACAGTAGAACAAGTAATAAACTTATCTTTATAATGATTGATTTACCATTATCAATTTTTCAACTCTAATCTTACTATTTCCTCTACACAAACTTGTGCTTTGGCAGAATATCACCAAAAGAGATCAACTCAAGGATTCATATGTCATGATAAGACTACCAATCCGGACACAATTATTGTAGCATTTAGAGGTACTGAACCCTTTAATTCAGATGATTGGAGTACAGATTTCGACATATCTTGGTACAAATTCCATAGCATGGGCAAAGTCCACAGTGGTTTTATGAAGGCTTTAGGCTTACAAAGAGATGAAAGTTGGCCTCTCAATATACCACAAGATGAAGAACATCCAACTGCATATTACACTATAAGGGAAAAATTAAGAGAGCTCTTTAAGAAAAATGATCAAGCTAAGTTTATTCTAACAGGGCACAGCTTAGGTGGTGCACTGGCAATTCTTTTTGCAGCAGTTCTTGCATTGCATAATGAGAGTTTTATACTGGAAAGATTGGAGGCAATTTACACATTTGGTCAGCCAAGGGTAGGAGATGCTGAGTTTGGGAACTTTATGAAGGAAAATTTCAGGAACTATGGCATTGGATATTATAGATTTGTTTACAGTCATGACATTGTAACAAGGTTGCCTTATGATAACACTACCCTGCTGTTTAAACACTTTGGAACATGCATTTACTATAGCAGTATATATGAAGGAAAGGTGAGTACAAAATTATGTCTAAAATCTCCAAGAATCTTATTTGTTATTTACATACTATTTCTTATAGATTCAACTTATATAATAGCATTCGTGGAGCCAAAAATACTTGGGATTATAAACCTATGAACTTATGCAGCTTTTGAACCCCTTATTGCCACTTGACTGGATTTTTCCGAGGATTTGTATATATATATGATCTAAAAATCCATTTTATATTGTTTAGATAATGTAGTTTTTCAACAGAGTGAATCCCTTTTGCTCCACCTACCTCTGCCACTACTCCATGTGAAAAGAATTTTTACACTATCAATGTATTTTAACATGTTGTAGCAGGTAACCCGACTTGTTTTCTTCATTTACTAAAGCTTACTTTTGTGTTGTTTGCTGCAGATAGTTTCAGAAGAACCACACAGAAACTACTTTTCTCTAAGATCACTAATTTCAAAGAGGGTTGATGCCTTGTGGGAATTGGTGAGAAGCTTTCTTCTTCCATATATGTATGGAAAAGAATACAGAGAAAGTGTGCTTCTTCTAGGCCTTAGGTTGTATGGACTCCTATTTCCAGGGATGCCTGCTCATGGTCCCCAAGAGTATATTAATGCAATTTGTTTGGGCGATTCTACTTTGTACAATGATCCAAGGTCCATACATTCTCATTCACTTTGATTTGTTGAAAAAAGAGATATTGTTCGTCCAATTCTTTAATCAAGAATTCAGATATTTGTTGAAAAGAAGGATATGATGGTCCATTGAGACAATTAATTAATTGAATTTATCGTCATCTTAGTGATTCATAAACAATTATAATCTGAAAGGGAAGAAGAACCGTTTGGTTGGGCTTAAAAGTGGCTTATGAGCTTATAAGTCTATTAATATATGTTTAGTAACTTAAAAATTTCCGAGCTTATAAGTCATAAGTGACTTAAAAGCCACTTTTTGAGAAGTTAGGATTTCCTAACTTCTCAAAATGTGGCTTTTACATCAACTTTTGACTTATAAGTCACTTAAAATAGTAAAATTTTCACCCACATGTCACTTTTGTCACTGATATTTAGCTTGAAGTCACTTTTTTTAATTGTCTTACATGAGAGGCCACTTTTTGGAACTTCAATCTTTGTGGGCTGAAGTTCAGACCTTGTACAAGATTTGAACTTCATGCCTAAATTATGAAGTTTCAACTTCAATCTGTAAGGGCTGAACTTTTAGTTATAGATGCGTAAACTTCAACCTTGTGGGCTGAAGTTGAACTTCAATCCTTGTGGGTTGAACTTGTGTGATGTTCAATCCAAAAGAATTGAAGTTCCAATAAATGGTCTCTCATGTAAAATCAATAAAAAGAAAGACCTCAAATCAAAGACCACTGCCAAAAGTGGCCTTTGGTGCACTTCGCCCCTTAAAATAATCTTTTTATAAGCCTACCCAAACATGCTCGAAGAGAAAGAAGAGCAAACCCTGAAAGATGAAGATGATTCTATTGACTAAGAGCCCGTTTGGATTGGTTAATTTTAAGTGTTTTTTGACCAAAATAGTTTTTAAGCTCTTTTTCTAGTTTCTGGGGTGTTTGACAAAGTTAACATTTATTTGCACTTACTTTTAAGCTAAAAGGGTACACAAATAAACTAAAATCTAAAAGTAAGTTTCCCTAACTTATGATTTTTAGATTTTAGCTTATAAGCTAGTTTTGAAAAACCAATCCAAACACCTTTAAGTAATTATGTTGTTTTATACTCATTTATAAGCTATGAATTATAAATGATTCCCCAAAATATTTTAGGGTTTTTACACTATATACCCCGTGAAATTCAAAGAATTTACAAGTTATACCCATTAAAAACTACAATACGCCATGAAATTAAAAGTATTTACCAACCTACCCATTTATTACTGTATACTTTTGTTATACCTTATGGATGTATACATTTACGGTATACTGCGTAAATAATACTCTAGTATACAAGTCTAGATATGGATGTATACCTTTAAAATATACCGTATAAATAATAGTATACAAGTCTAGATGAGTAGCACATGTAAATAGTTTATGGGTTGGATTTGTAAATATGAAACTTATGGATAAAAATACGTAAATATTTTGATAAGTATTTTCGTAAACTTCATTTTATGCTCACATTTGTTGACCATAATGTTCGGCATCGATAAAAAGTATTCTGTCACAAAGTTGGCTGGCAGGTTAATGATCAATGTTATTAGTACAATGTTAAAGACTTAAGATGTTCCATAGTACTCTCATTCTGACTTTGGTGACTCATCACTTCTTGTATATTTGGAAATTCACGACAAAACTTACAAACATATACAAATGAAAGACACATTTCTGAAATGGTCGTATTTTTACAAAGCATTGTGTTTTAACTAGACTAGATACTAGATATTCCTTTTAAAAAATAACATTCTTTCAAATAACCGATTTTCATGAATGCAGTGTTGGTGGTTCTCACAATAGTATAATTTACTATTTTTACTTAATTGTAGTTAATTAATATTTTCTCTTCATTAAATAACTTTATCATAGTTAGTTATTATGATTGGATGTAAAATTCCGTATAAATACGTTTTTATCGTACAATGCAGGTATATCTGGTCAATTGCCACCAAAATCAAAATGATCATGAAAATTGTATACTACCCTATGCAACACGTCAAAAATTAATTAGTTTAATCAAAATTAAGGAGGCAAATCACTTAGCTTCTTTTATTTCAGGAAAAAGAAAAAACTATATTAGGTAAACTCCATAGTAATTGTTCAAATCAATTAGTAAAAATTTCGCGTAGGGCTTGTTTGACGCTCGTTAATTGATCCATAGCCACCAAAAATAAATTCGTTGAGAAATAACCACTTTCGGATAAGTCCCAATATCTTATACTGAGATTTTGAATATGTGTAGTTCAGAGTCCGAGTATAAAAACCTGGGACTGAGACTTTATATATATAAAACACCTTTGAACATGTGTAGTTCAAAGTCCCAACATAAAAACTTAGGACTTTATATATATATATATATATATATATATATATAAACCACCAGGGGACTATCACTTTGAACATGTGTAGTTCAAAATTCCAGCATAAAAACCTAGGATTTTATATATATAAAGCACCAGGGGACTATCTTATTATTAAAATAATGGGACTTTGAACATGTGCAGTTCAAAGTCCCAGCATAAAAACCTGGGACTTTATATATATAAAGCACCAGGGGACTATCCCATTATAAAATAATGGGACTTTGTACAATATGTTCAAAGTCCCAGCATAAAAACCTGGGACTTATATATATAAAGCACCAGACATTATAAAATAATGGAACTTTGAACATGTGTAGTTAAAAGTCCCAGCATAAAAATCTGAGACTAGTCCGGGCTGTTTGACAGTGCTAATGGAGTGTATGTGCGTTTGGTGGCTATTCTTCAATTAATTTTGAACCGGTGGATAATTCTCATTTAACGCTTCCAAAAATGGCTACGCATCAAAATCTCACAATCAATTACGTGCACATCATGGCATTTTGCAGAAATATAGCATCATAATCAATGGTTTGCCTTTTTATCCCCATGTAACGGTGATTTCAAAAATAACCTCTGCTAAGTTTAAAATTCCTGACAAAAATACTCCTATAAATCTTATGGTCTGGGGCCAACACTTGGCTTTGACCCCTTTTTTTAAGCCAACACTTGCCCATTGCATCTCATATTCTTTCAAAGAAAGTGTTGTTTGGCAGCACTTGATCCTAACTATGGCCTAAAAGACAACACTTGCTTTTGACCCATATTTCTTAGGTGTAACACTAGATTTGAATCTCATCTCCTAGAAAAGTGTTGGCTAGACAACACTTACCCCTCCAATCTCTACATGCATTCTCCCAGATAAGCCACTTGTGGCCTCTTCCTAAAAGTAACACTTAAAAATTGATAATTTGAAGTGTTGGCTCCATATCATCAGGGGGAATTTTGCTAAAATATTATTAAACAGGCAATTTTTTTCATAATCAAGTCTTTTAAAATTTCATGTTTAATTTTTGGTGAATGACACTTTATAAAGTTAAAAATAATTCAACTTCAAATTTATCACTACACTGTTAATGAATTTGTATGTATTAAATTGGATAAATTACACGGAGAATAACTTTATGTACTTGTATATATAATATTAAGAAAGTATTGCTATTCTTGAAAAGTGATATAATGTTGCTATTTTATTGTAAACTTGCTAGTATGTTTGTATATTTGTATAATTTAGCCTATTAAATTTTATAACAAGTCAAATAGATTCACATAAGTTGAAACTGAAGAATAACTAACATAAAGAATGTGAAACAAGTCTTTCATGGTAAATTTGTAACTTCGAGGGGGTTAAGTGTTAACATTGTAAATCTATAGCATATGCTGGGTATTAATTTTCCGGGGCACTGCACGGGTCCTTTATAAGGATTACAAAGCATTGCGTTTGGCTAGGGATTTTGACGGAGCTGAGCTGAGCGAGCGAGCCGAGAGCAGAGGGGAGCCGAGCGGAGTGAGAGAGAGCGAGTTAGGGTTTTTGTAAATCGGGATCACAGAAGGTCAGTTTTGAGAGCGCGTTAATCTAATTTTTTAATTATAGAGAAATTGGGTGAGTAATTGTTAATGAAGGTAAAAATGATACTATTTGTGTGTGAGAAAGAGGTGTGTTGTGTATGTTACGTGCAGGAAATATCATCATCTTCGAGTGTGAGCGATTTTGTAGAGAGAGTTATTGTGAGATCCCGAGAGCCGAGCGATTTGTGTTTATATCCATCCATTTGTCAAACTAGCCTTCATTTACCATGTCGGAAAGGAAGCTCGTGGTAAGTTTTCGCATCATTTCTTGATATTTTGTCGAATTTTTGGCGTGATTAGCGTGATAATTTGTGATATGTTTGTTCAATTTTTTAGGTTTTAGGTATTCCATGGGATGTGGATACTGAAGGTCTTAGAGAATACATGATCAAATTTGGCGATATTGAGGACTGTATCGTGATGAAGGTCAGCTCGGGAAGCTACTCTTGAGTTTTATGACATGCTTTGTTTCAGCTATTTGGCAAATGCAATAGTTTGTGATTGATCTAAATTGTGCTACAAAAGGCTATAGAGTTATTTTTCCCGGAAAGCTTGCAACTTTTAGCGCATACGACTCTCTGTTGAAAAATTAGGGCTCTTGTATGGTAAAAGAAAAATATAAGAAATTTCATCTTCCAAAAGGGGTCACCTTTTGAATTCCACCAAGAACTTGTAAGATATGGGCTAATTCCTTGTAGGCTATACTTATGGGCTCATGAAAACCGAGTCTAAGAAGAAAATCTTGTCTAGTAGGATACATAGGTTTTATAAAGGAGTATAGTACTTCAATGCAAATAACAACAATGTTTAGGTAAATATGCTCCTAGTTTACATGATTGTGAGACCCTTTTCTTGGTTGTCCACCTTTCCTTCCCTATGGCAACTGATTTCTGTAGGCTATTTTTTTTTTCTTATTATAGATTAACTGCCCTCTTTATTTAAAAAAAAAAAGATATTGGCGAACTGCCTTAACTATACAAACTTTGTCATGTTTGTGTTCTCTGGTTGCTGGTCTATTTCCTATCACTCAGGTGATTACTTTTTCAAAGACTATAAATGTATAATCAAGATCACTGCATATCGCAACCGAGTATCTTAAATCCCAAGACACTTCCTAAAATCACGCACAACTTTAGTGATGGAAGGTCAGTTAAAGTTGCAGTGGACTTGTCTCTTCCCTGGAGATTGATCTCTTTTTAATGCTCTTAAAATTGACTGTTTTGTGCGAAGTTATTTTTTCATCTGACTATGAAAGACTAACAAGTATAGATCTTCATCTAGGAGCGTGCTACTGGTCGTTCTCGTGGATTCGGCTATGTAACATTTGCTACCGTTGAGGATGCTAAGGTGATACTTGGTCCTAATTCATTGTTCTTCGTGCCATTGTTATGACCATTTTTGTTTACTGCTTTTGAATCGAACATTTTGTATACAAAATTACAGCATTGTGCCTTGTGGTTTTGATGCAGACTTAACTCTTTATTCTTCTATCATCATATCTGTTTTTGTTGCATTTGCTTGATGCAGAATGCATTGTCTAAGGAACACTTTCTTGGAAACAGAATGCTAGAAGTGAAAGTGGCGACACCAAAGGTGCTGTTTTTCTGCTTTGGTGGCATTTTTTCCTTTGTTACTTTTGCATTTCAACCAATACTGTGCCATTACCTTCTAGGCTGGGTGATGCTAGATGTATTAATGTAACATGATTTGACATGTTTACGATGAAATCTTTGAACATGAATCAGGGCTATATTTGTCAAAATGAGTAGTTAGATGATTTGATTATTGATCACTTATTTGGTTGAATATGAACAGTTCATGATTGGGTTGACTTGTCTTTTTCATCTTGAAGGTTTCCATTTCAACTTCTTTTCACCTTTGGGTTTTGTCTAAACCTAAGTTATTTTGTAGTGTTATTACTATTTTTACGTTATTTTCCTCTGTGGTCTTCATAGTTCAGTTGTTTCGTGCAAAGGCAGTTCGTTCAAAGCTTTGCTGCTTCCCCAGATGTGTTCCAAATTCCTTATTCATTATATGCTAGCTCTTGAACTCTTAATTCTTTGATTATCTTGCTTGAATACTTGACTTTGGAGTTTCTTTTTATGGTGTCCGCGTATAAAGGATTTCGTCGTCCACTATTTAGCATTCATTATGGCTTCTATCACTTTTAAAACTAGCATCTAACCATTGCTGTACAAATCTTGCTTTTATGATAGCTGTACAAATCTTTTATTTATATCAAATCTTGTCTAGTTTAAATTTGATTGGCCACTAAATGGGATTTTGATCAAGTAAAATCCTACTTTTATAGTCATTGTGCCTCTAAAGGTCTTATATAGATTCTACCCATTCTTCTGGCAGGAGGAGATGAGGAATCCTGCAAAGAAAGTGACCAGGATTTTTGTTGCTAGGATTGCGCCTTCTGTGTCTGAAGCTACTTTCAGAAGGTAATTTTGAAAACTTGCTTAATTAAGATCTTTTCGAGCTGGTCGATTGTTTCGTGGTTAGAATTTAATGTCCTTGAGTTTCTTTTGCAGTTATTTTGAAAAGTATGGTGAAATAACAGATTTATACATGCCAAAGGTTCTCCTGTCTCTCTGTGACCATTGTTGATTGTGTTCCGTATTATTTTATATTTCACCATCTTATTCTGACTAAATTGTAGGATTCATGATGTACTAAGTAATTGTATTCCCAATCTGCAGGATCCAACTACCAAGGGACATCGTGGAATTGGGTTTATTACTTTTGCAAATGCTGGTACGTGTCCCATCCTTGCTTTTCTTCTCCAATGTTTTTGGTTCTATTTTCAGGAATACACGGGCATCTTCAATTATTTCTCTGCTCAACACATCTAACAATCAGGAACATTTTTTATACTTTTCCTAATATCATATTTTTGGTAGGAATTGTATCTGTTAGGCACTCTGTTTTAATAGGAACTGTATCGGTGAAGAATTCCTCATTTTACTTTGTTTGTCTTTTATGTGGACTTTTTTAGGCACTGTTCAAATATTTCGGGGATGGAATACATGAAGAGTTCTTAGTTGCAGATATTTTTTCCTTCCCTATAATCTGTGAGGCAGTCACTGAGACATGCAGTAATTTTCTCCGAATCTGTCTGCTCCTAGAGCATCTAGGAATAATGCTTTGACAAGCACTCGGCTTGTGCAGTTAGGGGTCGTTCGGTTACTTAGTTTAGGATTTAATACCCGCATAAAACTCCGCGCTAATTTAGTGCAGCGTTCGGTTGGTTTTTTGTGAAATTTTAATACCTGCATAAAATTAGTACAACGTTTGGTTGCATTTTTGTATATTCCGCATTATTAATACCCGTATTATTAATGCGGGAATCTATGTATTATTTTATGCGGGGTAGAAGGTGGTATTAATAATGTGGGTATTAAAATTTAAAATGACAAAATTAACCCTCATAATAATAATGATATTTTAAAATTTTATTTAAGGAGTAAATAAATATTTTAAATAATAATATTATTTGTTAATTTGTAATATATCAGTGATTCAACAAATAATAAATACTCCTACAACCGAACGACCCCTTAATTCATATAATCTGGATCTAGTAATTGATAAGACATATTTCCATCATCCTTGGAATGAAGATCTCAGTGGTATAAATGCATGAAAGGATAAGTTTTTCAGGTGTCACTCAACGACAGGAAAAAAGAAAAACAAAATCCGGCGAGAACACTTGTTCCTTTAATTTTATGTTACACTTTGTATATGGCCTTTGGGGTGCTTGCTTCTTAAACCCTCAACATTACATTCGAAGAGTTTTTACTGTAGCTTGACAGTTGGGATTTAATCCACTACTGTTCCCACTGGCCACTGGCAGTCTAGGTATTGCGAGCTACATATGCATATTATTGCCTTTTAACAGTCCTCTAATTGTGTTTTATTTCAAAAAATTTTGCATAAGGAATCAGCTTCATTAGTTGTAGTATCTGCATGAGGGATATGGTAGCTACCACCTTGTTTTTATTTTCATACCCAGTGAAGGCAGGGCCAGTCTCCTACACGTTTATCATCTGTCTTCTGCAAACTGCAGTCTCTAGTCAGTTTACAGTTATTTCCTCTCAAATTGATTCACTCTTTGTTTCTTTGCTCAGATTCGGTTGATGATCTGATGGGTGACACCCACGAACTGGGAGGTTCCACCGTTGTGGTCGACCGTGCAACTCCCAAGGCAAGTTATGCAAAACAGAACTTGATTAATCTCCTGTGCAAGCTAGAAGTTATCTGACTTTACTTTTTCTGCTGATCATTCTAGGAGGAGGATTTCAGACCTGTTAGTCGGACGTCTCAGGGTGGTGGATATGGTGCATATAGTGCATATATTAGTGCAACAACTAGATATGCTGCGCTTGGTGCCCCCACTTTATATGATAGTCCAGGCTCTATGTATGGAAGTAAGTAAGCAATGGCAAATATATCTTAAGCATGATGCAACATCTTGTGACATCATTCAATCATGCATTTTGTTTAACATAATTCTGATATTAAAAGGATCTTAAAAAATAAACTAGGAGGAGGAGGTGGTGGAGGATATCCCTCTCGTGGCATGGGCAAGAAGATCTTTGTTGGTCGACTACCTCAAGAGGCAACAGCTGAAGATCTTCGCCAGTATTTTGGTAGATTTGGCCGTATTTTAGATGTTTATGTTCCAAAGGTAAGAACCCTTTATAACAGATCTAAGTAATTTAGTAAATTGTATTGTTCTGTTAAGATGGTAATGCTACTTGGTGTAGGATCCCAAGAGACCAGGGCACAGAGGATTTGGTTTTGTCACCTTTGTTGATGATGGTGTTGCAGATCGTGTGTCTCGGAGGCCTCATGAGATATGTGGACAGCAGGTATGTGTTGGGATTCCTTGAGCCAGTTTCTCTAATTCCAGTTCCTCTCCTCCCCACCCCCCCCCCCCCCCCCCCAAAAAAAAAAAAAAAAAAAACCAAAAACCCAAAAGGACTGTGCATCAGAGTTTTTGACCTTTTTCCTCTGAAATAAAAAGATAAAACCAGACATCAAAGTATCAGACTAAGATTGTTTTTTAAATTATACACCTACATTTTTCCCCAAAAAAATAAATTGTGACGGCCCTTTTGCAAAACTTAAGACCCATGTGTGAAGTACCTTACAACTCCAATCTGGCTACTTCCTCCGATGCTCTGCCACGAAAGAAGGGAGTTTGAACTTTAACCCTCGTAAATAGAGTATGTAAAGCCCTTTTCCAGGAGAGCAGCTTTGGGTTTCCCTTTTGGCTTCACTAATATTAATGACCTTCATGTTATGCTATGAGGATCCTTATTCCTAGTTCTACTCGCTTTTCAGGTTGCAATAGATTCTGCCACTCCCCTTGATGATGCTGGTCCGAGTAATCATTACATGATGGACCCCCCTCCTCCTGCCCCGGAAGCATATGGGGGATACGGTGGTCCTATGCGTACCTATGGCAGGATGTATGGGGGCCTAGATTATGATGATGTGAGTATATGATTTTAAATTGTTAACGTTATTGTCGTGGAAAAGCATTTCTCCATTCCACTTAGACTTTTCTTCTTTGCCTCATTCGTATTTCTCTCATTTTTTAGTTGGGTAATTTTAAAGTTTCAACTCTCCCTCCCCTCTAGATTATTGGTCAATTACTGGATCCTCCTGCAACTTACAGCTATTCTGACTGTAAAACTATCTCGGTGGAATTTGTTCGCCTTATCTGACATGGGCATGCCAATGCAACATGATGCCTTTCTTGTGAATGATGGAGAGCACTTGCTTTTGTTGTAGTGCAATGATTTTAACTTGAGTGGCAAGTTGCTTGATAAACTTTGGGCTTGCGACGGGTCTGTTTCTTGTTGGCAGTTAATTGAAATATGAGAGTTCTGACTATAACCTTTAAATATGTGGCATTTTCTTTTTGACAGTGGGGTTACGGCGGCATGGGCAGCGGCATGGGTGGCGGCATGGGTGGAGGGAGACCTTCAAGAGCAGATATGAGATACAGGCCTTACTAGCTGGGTTGCTAGTAGCTTTGGTGACAAAAAGCCACAACTGTCTGAATTCTAATGGATGTGTCGGATGTGGACTTATGTCTTGTTTGACTCAGATTTGTTAGGTGGACACTATAATATTTGTAAAAGTGCTATTTCCTTGATTTAGTTGAAGGAGCAGTACTTCTGGATTTTGCAAATTCACTTCATGTTTGTTCATTTGACCTAAACTGCGTATTTTATTTCCATATCCAAAGGAGTTAGCAACATAACCAACTTGGCGTAATGGCTTTTAGAAGCTGAAATCCTTTTGAGAGAGTAGCGCTTGTGGTTCAGTTCCATGTTTTAGAATAGAACAATCTACCATTGCTTCTCCTGCGTTAGTCACTGCCTTCGTCAGTTTGATTTAATTACTGGGATGGCATTTTTTTGCTTTTCCTTGAGTAGAATATTTTCGAGCTTTTTCAAGAATGTTGAACTATGTAGCTCTTCTACAAAAGATGGGTGGATTTGATGTCATGCCACATTTATCTCATCTTTGCGTACGGATCTTTCCTCATATTGTATTATCGTGCTGTAATCCAGCTGTACAGATTTCCGCCATAGATGGTGCAAAGGCTCGAAAACTAAGCTAAATAGTAGGTGGAAAACTGAATTGAACAGTCAGCCACGGTCTTATCTTCGTCAATCGCCATTTCTGATCGATTCTTTAAGCTTTGACGGGAGCATACAATGACTGAGTTAGCTTTCTGTAAGCAATTAACCAGAAAGGCCTCTATGCAACTAACGGATACGGCAAACAAAGCAACTGCTAAATGAGGCAATCTTGAAATGCTTCCGAAACGGAATAATTCTCTGTGAATCCCCTTGAGACTGCTGGGAATGGTCTTCTGAGATTGCACGTCTCTTCTCTTGGGCCTTCAGCTGAGCAAATCTAAGCTTGTTCAGAATCTTGTCCATGGATGCTGACCTCCTCTTTTCTAGTTTCATCTGAAATCCAAACAATAGATTAACTCCTTTGATTCTTCTCCTGATCTCCAAGACAAGTTTGTGCATAAATATGTAACAAGTGTTATTTGAGATTTTGGCACTCATTAAGAAAACCATTTCATAGCATTAATCAGATAACACATCTAACTAGATTACCCTTTATTTCTCTTTAGAAATTTTTAGATCATTTACTGGACCAACAGTATTGTTAACAGTTGATGCATTTTTGGAACAGATTATTTTGGACCCAATGGTTTGGCTAAAACAGCACTTCTTTTGGACAGAAGCGAGTATGAAAGGCTAGAAACACTCTGTATGTAAACCTTATGTCCGACAGACCTCAAGCTTCTGGATTGCTGCTTCAGCTTTAGCATTCTGCAAGTTCTCCCAAGCAGTGATCCTGGCTTCCTCTCTTTCTGACCTGCATAATATGAGGAAAGAAAAAACTCTCAGCTCTATATACCCTTTTATTTCCATTGATAAGTACACCTATTGTACTGATATTCATTTCTTAAGCACTTAGGAGCATACATACAACCAAAGAGTATGTTCAGCCATCTTACATTTAGGAATGTAACAGAGTTCCCACCGTTACCAGTCAGGTGGAGGCTAAGTATTTGACTAAATAGTTTCCACGAACTTGTGGAAAGGTAGACGTTAAGGGCACACCATTTTCCATTGGAATGAGGAAAATTCGTACTGAAGCAAAAACAAAAACTTAAATGATTGCATACCTTGACATGCTCTTTGCTGCATCTGCAACACCCCACGGTGAAGTTGAGTCAGTCACATCCGGTAATTCTTTCCTCTGTTTCCTAATCCGGCTTTTGTGGGATTGCCCGGATATGGGAGCTCCTTTGTCAACCTGCACATCCCTAATCTCGTCTTTAGCAGAATGCTGCTCGTTGCGCTCCAATCCAGAAGGAATTGAAGAGGACCTTTCTGTGGGAGAGGCATGTGTACTGCTAGCAGGGCTCATCTGTGTTGCCATGTCTCTCCTTGAAACTACAGAGGAAACAGAATCTGGCTCCTTGCTGCCATCATCTGGCGAATTGCAGTCATACAGCAACACAAATTCATTAAATAATACTGATGAAATTTGCTAAAGACGAATCTTTCTTCAAGAACCTCATGTCAAGATAATTCAACAGTACGCTTTTAACTGAGCAATTGTCTTTGGTTTGTGATACATAAGTTTTTAAAGGCCTCAACCAAAGGGTGGAAATCAGGAAAACACTTGAAGAGTGTAGTTAAGAAGCATGATTAATGGCAAAAAGTCATATTTAAAATGATCAACACTACTTTTTTCCAGTGAATACTATTGCTAATGCTTTTTAATAACAGCCTATGATTCAACAGTTGAAAATAAAATTATGCAAAAACTAAGCTAATGCTATAGGATAACAATCAACATCAGTTAAAATAGTAAAATTATGTCATTCAACAAAGTCTAGAAAGTTGAAACTATTTTTCTTTTCTCGGCAAAATGCATAGAGATGATAAAGAGTAATTTCATATGCTGCTGATGCAGAAGTATTATGCTATTAGCATAAAAAACAGGCAGATTATCTGCAAAGAGGAGGAAATGCATACCTTGGGAGCTTGGTACTGAAGATTCACTGAACAAATCTGACAGACCGTGAACACTACCTGTTCGAGCCATACTATTCTCAGCATATAGAGCACCAGAATTTGCACTAGTGCCAACACCATAATGAATGGATACACCATCAGGCACCAGTACACCTGTGGTAAATGGTGAATTCGCAATGAAGTTATTTCTAGTTCCACCTTCTAGGACTGGCACGGTAGGTGAATAGTTTGGTAGGTACATAAGTCCAGTAGCCCCAAGCGGTCCACTTTTAGACTTAGGACGCCTATGAAGTTGCACATTTGAATTCTTCCAAACACCATAACCTGACACTGGACTAGTAATCCACCTTTCAGCATCATCCCATTTTGAGGGCACTGTCCTTCCACTATTGAGAGGCATCAGTGCAGTGGAACTAATACGCCTCCTGCTACCGTCGTTCGACAATGGGATTCGTTCCGAATTCCAGCCCTTCTGAAATCCTCTAACATGATCATATTCTGGTGTTGCTGGGCTTGTATATGTACCTGAATTCCTCATTGAAGTAGAATTCTTCTTCATGACTTTCAATAATGGCAAAATTCAAGCCACATTCTTGTTTCCCTTGTTGAATCTTGGAACAATGACCCTATCCAAATGGCTAAGAAATTAGAGACCATAAATCTAAACTAGTTTAAAAATTCAAAATGTTTCAGCTTTTATTATCACACTAAAGCATAGCCACCTCTATACAACCAAAATTATGAAATGTTACACAATGATGGCCTCATTTTGCCTATTCAAGAAATGTGAACTTATCTTATACAATACAAGAATAGCATAAAGACACTTTTAATCTTGAAATTGTGGACAATTTTCTGTAGTCTGTGGCAATTAAACAAAGAGGTCACAGTCTTGAAAATTCAGGACCACTGGAAGAGTTGTAAAAGCCAAATGTTGCCAGTACTGGAACAAAATTATCTAGTAGATACAAAGGAAAATTGACAAAACCTTACATAACAGACAATTTCCACCCCCTAAATTTCAGAACAAAAGGCAAAAAGAACCAATTAGAAAGACAGATGGTTATTTCTATTGTCACTTTTGTACATGTATATACATAGTCAAAAAAGTAAAAAAGTGCAACCTGCAGGACCCTTTATAGAGAATGTGAAAAAAGGGTAGCTGCAAAAACACAAGTAGTTTCAATCTTTAAAGTAAATGAGATTATTTGAAGCTTACCCTTAAAAGATAGTATGAGGAAAAGGGGAGCTGCAAAAGCACAAAAAGTTTCAATTTTTAAATCAAATAGGACTATCTTGAAAGCTTAACCTTAGCACTATGTGATTGGATGAATAGAATCTCTGCCTGAATCGAGAATGTTGGGAATGAAAATAATACTAGTATGGAGTGTTTACCTAGAAATGCGCTTTACATATGCAGATTCAAATTAGTCGAGTTTCAATATGACGCATTCAGATTAATCGAGTTTCAATATGAGTACATACTCTAGCCGTAAAAAATATAAAGAAGAAAAGCTTACCCTTAACTAAAGCAGAATTTTACTTTTTGATGTTGTAGTTAATACCAACTTCAAGAAAGCAGCTGAAACAATGTTAAATCTTTGGTTACAAATTGTGAAAAAAAGTGCATTGGTAGTGGCAGCTGAAGCAATTATTTAATCCCAGATATTAAAAACAGAAAAAAGAATAAAGAATTGTGACAATGGTCATGAGCTAGTGTGAAAAAAAAATCAAGAATTTAATAATGTAACATTATAGGAACAGATGGTTCAATGATTATTATAGGATGTTTATAGATTGGGCCTGGTCTTTTTGTGAAAGAAGAGGAACAGAAAAAACAGTGAGATTTTGTAGTGTAATGTTACATACATTAAATGAGGGAATAGAAGAGAGGTTTTGTAACTATCGAAAGAAATTGGACCGACAGAGTGGAAAAACAAGTTTGTCCAAAATGAATTGAGCATCCCCACGTGAGTAAACTACTTAAATTACGGGTCACACTTTTTTGTAACATTGCCCCTAATTCCATGCAATTCCCCTCTATTTAAGTCTTACTCTTTTCTAATAATTGTTGGTGTTCAGACATATTTTTACTACCTCGACTATTTTATTGAATAGTTGTTACTGTCTGTAGCGAGGATCCTTTAAATATATCATTTCCTTATTATCTCGTTAAAAAAAAGACAACATTTTAAATATAGTATCAATTGAATTTCAAAGTTACCACTTACCCTTAGTAAAATGATTTATAATCATACAAATATCTACCATTAATTTTAGACCACAAATTTCAAAAGTTTTTATTTTTTTCTTAAACTATGTATTGATTATAACTATAATACATAAAGTGGAAGGAAGAGAGTAAATTTTTTTCATCTTTGCTGAGATTATATTAAACATTGAACTCCAAAGTTTGTATCCATTCATTGATTAGGTCATAGCCTTGGAAACTCTTTTCTTTACCAAGTCTTATCTTCTTATTTTTCTTTTTCCTAAAGAGGTGGGTGGGGGCCTGTAAATAGGAGGAGAATGGAAGATATCTGATGACATTAAGACCTTGCAATTGAATGATTCAAGAGGAGTACTTGAAGCGAATACGCTTCCCATCTTTTAGAACTTGCCACTCTTCCCAAAAGGGAATGTATTAGAAAAAGAAATAAATATGATATTCCTAGGGTCCTACCAAACATTACTAATTAAATCAGCTAATTATTTTCTAATCATTGCAAAATATTTGTACTTGCAATAAAAGTTTTTGGTGAAGTATCTCCCATGTATGATGAGACTCATAAGGCTGCTACCTTCTATACGCCCAAGCCATTTACTAGTAGTAATAAACATGGTGTACAATTAAAAGTTATCACTTGGGTAGATAAAGTGGTGGCGACATTGAGTTGAAAAAAGTATTGTTTTGTTACTTAGCTTAAGGATTTTTTTAGGCTGTTAGTGGTATTTGAAAGAGGTCTCTACGAGGGTGTCCTATTTGTCAATCAAGGTAAGAATTTCTCTCATTTGTCTAAGCTTTGATTGCAAACTTAGTTGAAAAAAAGATCATAGACTTGGACCTATACTAGCTAGTGAGTGCATCAAGTGTCCGCTTAATTAATTTAGATACGTGCAAGTTAACTCAAAAACTAACGCCATAAATAAATACGGTATACCAAATAGAGTCAAGCTAAGTCACAACATTAAATAAAATATGTTACAGAGCATTTTCTTGTAGAAGCTGCATGCATGGAGATGGAGGCAGGGACTAGCTGTGGGAAGAGTAAGGAGGACTTCGAAGGACCTTTTACGTTATCTTGAAAACACTACCCTAGCTTATCGAAAGATCATAAAGAAATTAGGAGTAGTATTCAAACAATGCAACATACTTCATTATCAAAACCACACTGATATTCAATATGTTAACCAACTAAATCTACAGGCATACATGCACTTCCAAGACGTAAAGGGGGAAAAAAATGAAAAGCGAGAATACATATCTTTATCCATTATTATATTTTTGAAGGAAGGCTTTGCCATTGAAACATGATGATAAGTAATTAGTTTCTTTGTTTGATAAGAATATATAGGTAAGCGATAATCCTCACTTTATGTAGTTGTGGAAGCAAATTTATTGTTGAAATGAGATACAAAAAATTTCTCTTACGTTTAGTCGCCAAAGCAAACTTATCTTCGAACTTTTTCAAAAAATAAATAAAACAAAGTAGGTTTCTAAATAAAAAAAAATAAACGTCATTTCTAAGAATTGTCGTAGAGGATATGTTTAGGAATCTACCAGTGGTGTTCCTTTAAACCAAATAAAAAAGAAATATGGAAATGAAAACTTCTCTAAGCGGTTGAGATTGTTTCCGTCATGACTACTAGTATATATCTTTCTTCTATAGAGAAGCATTCAACAATCAAAGTAGAGAATTTGGTAACAATTTGGTTCTTCTTTGGTAAAGAGTAAACTCCTGGTCTAGTCTAACGTAAACATTAAATAAAAGGAAAAGAGAGAAATGGATTAAATCTGCGATAGAATTCTGACATTCGAAATATTTGAAGTAGCAAATTGCTTTATGATCTCCAATTCTCACCCACAAGATTTTCAACCTGTTAAGGATATATGGCAGCAGTACTAGAACAATTGTCAGCTAACCTAAGGACAATGGAAGGTTTGTTGGCATGTTTTCGTCATGTGAGTATGTGACCATCCACCATAGTACTTGTAGTATTATTCACTACTACATCAGTACCATAACAAGAGTTAATTTTTTACTTTTTTTTAATTGTCCCAAAATAAGTGTTAATTTTATTATATTAATGTGAAATTACCTAATTTTATCAATATTGTTGTATGGGCCTAAATCAGTTTAGGATCACAAATCGAATTTGGATAAGAACACAAGCAAATCTTCGTATCAAAGTTAAGAAAATACTGAGAATAATCGAAAATGAGAGAAAGTAATGCGATTTCAATATATTGCAGTGGGTACAAATTTTGCCAGAGTTTCTGTATATATTTCTGAAAAATTACAATGTAAAATGAAGTGCTATTTATAGATACAAGAGCCTGCTCCATGTTCTCCATGACTCATAGTGACCAAACCCGCGTCTGGAGCATTTATTGATGAAGTTAATGGGGTGAAGTAGTGGGCTACTGAGTCGTTACAACCGAGGTATCCTGCCGAGGTGTAAATATGTTACTTCGGTGGCGCGACTCTGTCATTCGGTTGAAGCGAGGATCACCGAAGCGTAGCTTACGGCTCGCCTTCGGTGATGACCTCGGTGCCTAACTTCGGTGACTCACTTGCCTGCTTCGGTTTACAGCTTGTCATCACATGCTCGGTCACCATCAGATCATGTTGCCGAGGCGACTCACAGTAAGCCGATTTTAACCCAATACAGATAGTCCCCCACTCCTTGGTCAATTGCCGAAGTTACCGAGGAGTGGAATGACATTCCGCAGGAAAGTGACGTGGCTCGATCTTATCCAAGCATTTCAAACTTTGTCAACCGTTCGCGTCCCTTCAAATTACTATTCACTGACACGAGTCAACCGTTCGTTGGTTGTTCGAACGGTCACGTTGTTTTCTTTTCTTTCCCCAACGCTACAATGATGGAGGCTACGCCACTTGACTTCTCCACACCTATAAATACTTCCTCAACAAGTCATTCTCATCACTTTCAATATCTGCAAGCAACAGTGATAAGAAAAAAGCAAAAACTTTCATCGGTCACTCTGATCAATTCTCATATGTTAAAAATCTCAAGCTTTTAACTCCATAATCATGTCTGCAACACACTCTAGGCAGGATTCAAGTGACTCTGGTAAGAGAGCAAGGATTTCACACTATGCCGCCGCTGTAGCTAGCGGTGATGTTATCGCCACTGTACCGGCGATTCAAGCTATCGCAGTGGAAGGTGGTGGAGAGGAGAGAGCCAGGTGCGATATAGCTGCTGTGAGTGAAGATGTTAGTATAGGGGAGGAGGATGACATCATCGGTGATGACGCCACGATGGAGAAGGGGATGACGCCGAGGGCGAGGGCGAGGACAATGCCGATGCCGAAACGGAAACCGGAGGTGAATGGCTCGCTAACAAGGGTGGGCACGACGCCGAGGTTGGACCTTCGGGTCCCGAGAAAAAGTTACCAAAGATTCCCCTCGAGCGGGAACTCGAGCCCCATTAGATCATTCCATCGCACTTCGATAATGGAAAGGATTTGAAGCTTCAAAAGCAGTCTGCCGATCAAGAGGGGCTGAATAGGAACGTACCAGTGAACACGACTCCGACCCGAATTACTCAAGCTCACATTCATCGGGTTCGAAAGGACTGCGCATTCGAGCCCGAGGTGAAAATAATTATTCCCGACCCCACCAGCAGGGTTTGTCATCATGTAGAGGGGCTATCGTTTGCTTACACCTACCCCTTCACCTTTGGGTTCACTCTCCCCGTTCACAGGGCAATAGATGATTTCTACCGAACCTACAACTTGTGTTTGGCTCAGCTAGGCCCCGGTGTCTGGAGGGTTGTGCAGTGTTTGGATTGGTTAAGCACAAAAGCCGGGGTGGATTTTACCTTGCAACACCTCCTCTCTCTACTATCCATACTTACACAAAGCTGGAGTTGTGGCTTTGAACAACCAGGGTAAGTATGCGCTTCTCCACAAGAGTGAGGATCACGAAGACCGAGGCTGGTGTGATCGCTGCATTCTTTTGGAAACCAGCGTTTTATCCACCGAACCTGATTTCCCAGAAAGGTGGAATAGCACACGTAAGTATCCCTTCTTTCCCAATCTTTTTTTCTGCTTGCACTTTTGTTTGCTAACTTTGACATATTTTTGTTCACCAGCCAACAAGGTTGCTATCGTCCCCCTCGACGCCTTGACTGAGTGGGTTAGGGCTGTAACTCGAGCTCGTGCACGTCCCATTCGGTCATGGATGGAGATGGTGGCTGACTTCGGTTGGCAATGCAAAAGGCATGGTAAGTTGTCTATAATCTTCTACCTAAGTTGTTATCCGAACTCTTTTGATTTTATCATTTGACTTCTTTATCCTCGGTACTAGGTTTTCCAAACCGTGCCATCAACAAAAAGAAAGACAAGAAGAAGAAGAAGTAAGACGATGAAGATACCGAGTCGGATGATGATCTGGCTTCGGTGCCAGGTCTAGCTGGTGTTGAACCCCAAAAATTACTCTTTCTTTAAGAAAAGACAGGTTTCGGGTATATTATTCAACAAAATGGGATTCCAAAGGGTTTTCTTTGGAGTCGCCACCTAATTTAAGGATTATTAGGAACCTAAGTTAACTAAAGAGTGCAATTTAACCTTTATTTAAAAGAAATTAAATTAAATTCAGAGATTCTGAATAAGTGGTTCTTTTAAATTCGAAAGAAGGTCCCTTGCGGGAGCACTTTCGAAAATCCGCTAAATGCAGTTAATCCGGCGGTTTTCACGAATTTATTAAGAATAAGGAAATATAAAGCTAATTTTATATAAGGATAATATGAATAATATAAATAAGATAAGATTTTAATTATGTTGATACTTAGATAAATAAATGATCCAATTTAAGATTAATTAACTAGATAATAAAATAATAATTAATTAATAAAATAAGCAAAGGTTAAATGAAGTTAGATAATTAAATAAAACAAACTAAATAAGTAAATGGATGATAATAAAGGGATTAATTAATTGATTGAATAAATAGATAAATAAGCAAATAAATAATTTAATTAAGTAAATGAATACTTATCAATTTTAATTAATTAAAGGAGCAAAAGGAATAATAATTGATTAATTAAGTAAATAAATAAATAAATAATTTAATTGATTAAATAAATGATTAATTGAAATTAAATAGATTAGATTAAGTAAATGAATAAATAAAGGATTAAAATTTAATTGATTAACTAAATAAATAAATTAAATTAGATAAATAAATAATTGAATATTTAATATAATAAATAAAGAAGCAATTCAAATGCGAATTAATGACGAGGGTACGATTTTAAGTCGAATTTGATTTTTGCACTCATTAATTGACAAATGATCCTAAACATCCATAAATTAATTGACGATTCGAAAAGAAATGATACAAAGTATACATATAAAAACAATTTAAGTGATTTACAATAGTTATTCACAATTCAAATATCATTTCTGTCCTACCGGGCTACTAATCCGGTCTATGGGGAAATACTATACAACATGCATTTTCTAAGGGAGCGGGGAAGGATGGAGTTCAGAAGGTAGAACCCGGAAGCGCAAACTCGATCATTTAGCCTTGGACCTCGTGATTTTCATTTTTTCTTTCTTTTACATTTTCGGGGATATCAAGTCCCGAAAATGCGGAGCGGTTCAAGTAACTTCGAATGCATGCCGCCCCCGTTTGTGAGTTTTAGCCGAACTCGCCCCAAGGGTGTTCATGCAAAGAAAATAGAAGAGATAAAAAATTAGCAAGATGACATCAATCAATAGCAGTAACTAAATGCAAGAATAAAGGGGGTATCGACGGTTGCTTCCCTCAACACATAAGGCAACACAAAAGACAAAAGAAACAACATTAAATGTAACAAAGATTTTGACGAGCACAAGTAAGAAACCAGCATAAATGAACACATGATTACATCTTGAGATCATAGCATAAACATAACAGAAGAAGGATACGACACCATAAGCAGACTAACACTAAGCCTAATTGAAATATTCAAATAATTAATCATTAAAGTATCTTAATCATATAAACAAACTCGCCAACTTCAGGAGGGCAACTAAACCACTCTATCTCATTGTTTATACAAAAAAAAAATGGAAGCTTTAACTTTCATACAATTCAGAGAAGGAACTTAGAGGAAAAAAACTGCAAAAATGAAGCTGAACATCAACTAATCAAAACCCGGCAAAGATCCTACAGCTATACTGGTGGGCATACAAGAATCACAGGGAAACCCAGGATGCAGCAATAGCAAATACATTCAAAAACGCAGGAAAGGAAACATAAACAGGATTTACTTTCCTAAGCTAAACTAGAAACATCCCACAAACCAGAAACTGCTGCTATCCCTTTAACAATTCAGAAACAATATTCCATAAACTCCCTGCACTACCCAAATATCCAGAATCACCAGGAAACAGCCTACACTATCTCCAAAACACCTGAACCTAGACCAGACTTGCAGCCTTCAAACCAGACCTGAAAGCAATCACAAGACCTGGACCTCGCAAGAATCTCCAATTAACACCCTCAACTACCAGAACTCACCTCCAAATTCTCTGGGACACCTCTGCTCCTACTTGGAAACAAGACCAAACTCCATTAATCTCTTAAACTCCTAGCTTTTATACTCCTCCTAGACAAACCTGCTACTCCCTTCTTCTCACAACAACTCAAGACTGCCTGGACCTCCTACACCCTCTTACAAACTCATAAACTCACTGCACAACTTCACCCTGAACCTCCTTAATGAATTGATACCAGCTTACTACTAGGAAACAACAATCGGACTCCTTCAACTACCCCAACTCAATCAGAACATCAGCACACCTTTTTCAACCTCACTGATCACTCCTAAGAAAAGAACCTACATACCCCTAAATCACCTAAGCCCTGCCCCTTTCATCTTCTGCCTGCACACATACAAGCATCAGAACACACACACTCATTGCATGCACATATACACTAACCTTAAAATTTAACCAAAGCTCCCCTGAACTACTGCTATACTCTACCCTTTTGCCTGAAACACTCCAACATCTCTGCAGCTGCTCACATCTCACAGACCCCCTCAACTCACCAGAATAGATCCTAAGACTTCCAATGCACCTTATTCAACAGGAACCAGACATACATCCCTGACTCCTCCTTCACAGATCCTTCCTGAATCATCTTCTATACAGCTATATAAAGCCATTGCCAACACCCCCCTGAACCTTGCACCTCTTCTAGTGCCTGCACACACACTAGACCTCTACAAACACCCTTGCAAACCACTCACAGACAACTCCCTCTCATAACCCACTGAACTGCATACATCACCTATACAGCTTCAAACACACCTTATGAGCTAAAACAGCCCCTCTCCACTTGAGACACCCTCAAACAGACTGCACATACACTGAATCAAAGCCACCAGATAATAACTCAAATCATTCACAGCAGGCAAGCCAAGCTACTCAAGAAAGTTACTACTGAAATAAAGACGGACTCCAAGGAAAACAAAATGAAATCTAATGACTTGCCAAGAGCAGATCACTTAGGAAATCCAAATGCAGCAGTCCACATGTTTTATCAAGAGTTCAAACTTTATACTAATTGTACTTTAGACCTAAAGATGTCATTAACGGATCATATTTAAACCATCTCTAAAATAAGCTTCAAGATCTGTTTAAACTAATCAAACATCTCTAACACACTTTACTGATCATGGTTAACTATTTCTAATCTTAAGCTGAACATAAACTATATATTAAGCAACTCATGATTAATATAACCGAAACACTTAACGGACACAAGAAAATGATAGAACACTGACCTTTTGCGAGGCAGGAACTGAAGCGATGAAACAAAGAAAACGACTCGAACAAGAGCGACGCGACAAACAACACCAGTAATACGCAGAATCCGGAACAAAGAACAAACTGAAAACACAGTAACCCTCTATGTGTATTTTGATCAAAGCTAAGAATGTTTTCCTATATGCAGATGCTGCCCCCTTTCCAAAAATGAAAAAAAAAACCCCGTAAAAAATGAGAAAACATTACCTTTATATAGACGCTGCTAGGGTTTTCGGATTCCTTTGATTTTCCTAACGACCCCTTACTTGTTCCCATTGCTCTCCTTATGAGACAAGGGTGAAATGGTCTAATCCCTTCAGGGATCCGACCGTTTCATCCTTATCTCTAAGGAATTTGAGTGCTTGAAATTTGAGGGCTCGGATTCGATTCATTCAAAATCCACGGCTAAGATCAATGCTCGTACTGGAGAGAGGGAAATGGGGACCAGAGAGTACGATTTCTTGGACGGATTCGAAGTTGAAATTAAACGCGGGTCAGGAAGAAGAAAACGGGTTAACGAATTGGGGAAAGGGAATGGGCCTGGGTTTTTCTGAAAGTGGGAAGAGATATGCGCAATGTGTAGTGTAAGGTGTTATAGGTATATATCTATTTGCGGAAATAAGCTAGATTGAAGGTGTAAAAAGCAATTTTAGCCCTCCTCTGAAAATAGACTAGGAAATTAAAGGGATTGCGTGGTAGGACAGAAATTAGGATATGCCTTGCAATTTTAACCTTCTCTTTTGAATTTAATTAATTTTACTTTAATTAAATTTAATAATTAATTTCAATTCAATTAATTTTAATTATCTAATTTTAATTTTAATTTTATTCTAATAATTGATTTCCATTTGAATAATTAGCCATTAATTATATCTGGGGACGAAATTGGGTGTCAACAGCTGCCCCTTTTTACCCGGAAAAGGATGAAAGAGTTTTTAGGGTAAAGAAGTTGACGAGAAACCAATTTTGTCCCGATAAAAATAAGACTTTTGATTCCATGAACCAAAATGCGAGGCTTATGGACATGGCCGAACTCCGATTTTCGAGTTGCCTACATATCTCGGGTTGAAAGAGAATCAGGCCATATGTAGTTCAACGACACTTAAACACGAAAACTCGCACGATTGACAGAAAACGACGCACGAATAGGAAAGAATTCAAACTGACGTCCTAATCTGAAACAAAAGATTAGGATAGAACTTGCTTGTTCGAATGCGATTCTTCAAATCCTTGTTGACGAGTCTAGCTCATATCAACAATTGCCCCAGTTCACTGCTAAGGAAAAGTTCCACGTTATGCTCCAAATGCTGCTGCGGTTTTGCCAAAATTCTGTAAAGACTTAACAAACGGTAAGCGAGCAACTGCTAATAAACTGTAAACATTGGAATAAATAAAGTGATAGCATAAAATTGTAAATGCGGATTGTGATATCATCAAAATGTTTTCCTTTCGATCAACTGACGAGGCGCTCCGCCCGGGGAACCTCTAGACTGATCATTATTGGTAGGATCAATAACAAAAGAGCCTTCAATTGCTTATGATAGGCTTCAGAACAAGGCCTCCAATTGCTTATGGTAGGCTTCAATGTTAATGAAGTCTTCGCTTGCCCACGATGGACTTGATAATAAGACCTCCGATTGCTTACGGTAGGATCAATAATAAAAGAGCCTTCAATTGCTTATGATAGGCTTCAGAATAAGGCCTCCAATTGCTTATGGTAGGCTTCAAATACTAATGAAGTCTTCGCTTGCTCACGATAGACTCATAATAAGACCTCCGATTGCTTACGGTAGGATCAATAATAAAAGAGCCTTCAATTGCTTATGATAGGCTTCAGAATAAGGCCTCCAATTGCTTATGGTAGGCTTCAAATGCTAATGAAGTCTTCGCTTGCTCACGATAGACTCATAATAAGGCCCCCGATTGCTTACGGTAGGATCAATAATAAAAGAGCCTTCAATTGCTTATGATAGGCTTCAGAATAAGGCCTCCAATTGCTTATGGTAGGCTTCAAATGCTAATGAAGTCTTCGCTTGCTCACGATAGACTCATAATAAGGCCCCCGATTGCTTACGGTAGGCATGACGTAATTTGTAAGTGCAAGGTGCAATATCTTTGATAAATTGTCTTCCAATCAACTGGTGAAGCAATAAAGCAAGTGCGAAGGCATAGTGCAAATCCTTTTCAACAAGCATGACAAATTAACTGGCAAGCCGGTCGGGCATGAAGCAAGGAGGGTCTTGGGGTTGATTGTCGAACAAATCAGCTGGCGAACCGGTCCGGCACGAAGCAAGGAGGGTCTCGGGACTGACCTGTTAACCTGGTGGTCAACGACAAAGCATAATGCTTTAAGTTATGAAAAAGGCAATGCGACGCCATCTGCAAGGCAACTTTGGACGCGCGTTCAATAAATTGTTCATCCACAATGCGAATGATCCTTTCATTGCAAGCTTTCATGTTTCTGCTCTCAAAGAAAATTTTGTTAGTTTTGGGGAGGGGTGTTTGATTTGTGCTGATTCATCTTGAACTCGCTGCCGCTGCTCCCTCGTTCTTCTTTAGACTTGGGCTTGCAAATTATACTCAGAGAGACTTGATTTATGAACTCAATATTGTATAATATTTTAAGATAGAGGCAAAATAAAGTAATTTGATAAAATAAATAATCATTGATACACGACCGAAGTTATAATGCATTTAAAATTTCTGCTTTAGCTCAAACTCATGATATATCTTGAAACAAACTGAACGTCCTTTGTCTTTGCAACTTATGCTAATCTCGAATACTTTTAGAACTTTGCCACTTAATCCTTTGATAAGCCATACCAATTTTGCAAAAATCCGCCCCAGTTATAATCTTTATGTCTCCGAACTCTTTTGCAAAATTTGCCCCAGTTTCTATCTTCCATATCTTCAAATTATCTTTGCAAAAATTGCCCCAGTTGCTATCTCTCGAATCTTCGAATTATCTGGCAAAAATGCCCAGTTGATTGCCTTAGGGGAGACTGAAAATTTTAATATTATGGAATCGAGCCCGTTAAGAGCGCCTACGTATCCCTCCACGGGAATCAGACTGTACGTAGTTCTGCTTACATAAAGATTTTTGGGAAAGTATGGCAATCTAAGTGTGAAGCCGTATCCGAATTGGAAAATCCACGCATCTGCCCAGATGCATAGTTCGGAATTACATCATAAAAGATAAACAAGCCTAAAGCGTTACAATATTTTGACCGAATCCGACGGGGATTGCCTACTTATCCTGTTGCCATTCCAGGAATCAGGTCAGAAGTAGTTCAAAAATACATAAAAGAGGAAATAGGGGATTCATGTGCTAGTGCAACCGAACTCTATATGAGTTGCCTACGTATCCCAGCCCTGGGAATCAGGTTACGCGTAGTTCGTATTACATCAAAGATTACATCCAAACCAATGCTAACTTGCGGTTGCTTCAGACATAGTATCTCTTGACAAAATCTGCACTGATTATCTTAGGTCAAACTTGATCACGAATATCTGCCAGTGTTAGTGTTCTTCCACATAATGACATTGCTAACTTGATGCAAATTTTCCTGTTGCTTCTTCTTAAGTAGGAAAGAGCTTCTTCAACACCAATTGCCCCGGTTTGAAGTAAACTATTCAAATCTTATCTTCGCGCATTCAACATCTTCCAACTTATCTTCTTGAATGGTTTCTCAAATAAAGGTCTTTCATTTGTATAGATAAAATACTTCGGCTTCAATTGCCGGCAAATAAAGCTGCCCCAGTTTGAAGTTCTAACGTAATGTAATATCCAAAGAGTACAAGAGTAACTTTCCAATGCATCATCCTTAAATCGTTCAGCTGTTTCGTTATAGATCACAAGCAAAGTTCGAGCAGGTTTTGTTTTTAATTTGAAACAGTAGTAAGTATATTAATCAGAAGCAAGTAATAAACACATAAATAGTTAAAGTATAGCAAAATAATAAGGTAGGAATGCAGTGCATTTGTTTATTCAAAACCTAATTTAGGGGGGCATACAACATAAAAATAAACATGCAGGATTTAAAAGAGTTATTTGAAAGACATAGACATAAACATAAACAAAGTGCAAAACACAGTTCAGGGCCTCAAGCTGACTGTGATGCCAACAAAAATAACGAGTTCATTCATCAAGTCTCTTTTGGACCACAAGTCCAATTAGCCATCACATCACTTGATTCAGCATTCTGCACATGCGGCTCTTTCTCAAAATCTTCAATAATTGCACTGCATTTCAATCCATCATTCAAGAATAGGCTGCCAACATCTTCAATCAAATTCTGCATGGCCATTTCTGGTGCTTGGACAAATGACTGGTTCAATGGTAAAAGAGGCTGCGGTATGACACTAGTCGGCTTCTTCTCAGACTCAACCTTTTCCATCTTTCCTTCAGCGGGGTTGCCACCTAGGCCAAAAGTTCCCTCATTCTTTGGAAATAGAGTTAGTGCTTGCTTAGGTACCTTAAAAGCAATATTATCAACCTTTGCATCATAGATAGAGACTATGGTGCCCTTCAGATTTGGTTCTTCCTCAAGACAAATCATATTAACTGCATTGTTACCATGATTGGGAAGAGGATTATCATGCACATTTGGCTGAGTGCCGGTGAGTTGAATGGTGCCTGCTTTGATTAAACCCTCGACCTTGTCTTTGAAAGTATAACATCTCTCAATATCATGGCCGGCTGCCCCTGAGTGATAAGCACAGTGCTTATTTGCGTCATACCATTTTGGAGGTGGGTTTGGAGTGTTATCAGGGATAGGCTGCACAACTCCCGCATTTCTTAATCTCTCAAAAAGCTGGCCATATGACTCGGCTATAGGAGTATAGGTTTTGGTTGCTCTCTTTTCGTAATTCTGATTAAACCCTTGCATATTAGGACGAACAGGAGGACGAGGCTGGTAATTCTGGGGTGCTTGAAAATTTGGCCGACGAGGGTATTGATTAGGTGCATGTGCTCTAGGTTGGTAGTAATTTGCTTGTGTATTGTAAACCGGATAAGGAACAGGTGGCATCTAGTAGTGAGTGGGGTAATTTGGGTAATATGGGCTTTGGTAGGTAGCAAAAGCAGACGAATTGTCAAAATTCAATTTTCCAGCCGGTCGACGCTCGATGTCTCCCACAACAACTCCCACTTCTTCTTTCTTCTTTTTGTTAAAGCCATTACCAGACCCAGACTGGATTGCCTTACTTGTAACTTGCAAAGCGGCCAAATTTGTGATCCTACCCGATTTCAAACCAGCTTCATACATCTCCCCCATTTTCACTAGATTGGCAAAAGTAGAGTTAATCATGGATGCCATTCGATCATAGTAGAATTCATCCAATGTCTCGATGAAATGTCCCACGAACTCTTCCTCACTCATGGGAGGCTTAACTTTGGCAGCCTCACTTCTCCAACGTACCGCGTATTCCCTAAAAGTCTCGGTCGTCTTCTTCTTAAACCTTGCAATAGCCAACCGATCTAATGGTATTTCAGCATAGAAACCAAAACGCTCCATGAAGTCGTGAGCCATACTCCTCCAGTTAATCCATTTTGAGGGATCCTGCTCGGAGTACCAGTCTAAAGCTTCGCCTTCAAGACTATGAATGAATAATTTCATACGGAGCTCTTCATTCTTTCCTACTCCCAAGGTTTCACAATACCTTCTCAAATGGGCTCGGGGGTTGCCTTTGCCATCAAACTTAACAAACTTTGGTACTTTGTACCCTTCTGGGTATTCAATCCCAGGATGAACGCACAAGTCTTCATATTCTAGACTTTCCTTGTCCTTGCCTTTTGACGCTTTGCTAAGAGCACTCATCACCCAACCTTGTACCCTTTTTTCCAAATCTTCAACCCCATCGACTGCTTTTTCGGCTCTTCTAACACCATTTTGAAACTTCACATAAGGAGGATTGGTGTAATCATCAATTTGCACAATAGGAACATCTTGCCCGGCAGATACCGCCACTTGGACTAAGGGTGCGGGTGGATTTTCAGTATAAGCTTGTGGGATGGGTTCATTTTGGTAAGTGGAGGTTTGGTATGGATATGGAGTGTTTGTCTGATAATAAGTATTGGCAGGGTGCGGGGTGTATGATGGCTGTTGTTGATGTGATGGGTAGATGGGTGGTCGGTTAATTGTTTGGCTAGATTGAGCGTTATTTGGAGGTGGAGCTTGGACAAATGGCAAGTTGCTTTGGTGGACTGGTGCTTTTAAAGAATTGTGGGTGTTCAAAGGTGTGTTCATATTGGCGACCCCATCAATTGAGTTCAGCGATTGCCCCATTTGAACTAGAGAGTGTGATGCATCGGGCCCACGCAGCGGCGTGTTTTTAGGAGTTTGCCCTTTTACCGCAGCCAGCTCATCTTTTAGCATCTGTAGTTCCTTAGCCATTTCAAGAATCAGTTCGTCTTGAGCAATAATGACATTTCCTCTTGATGATTCAGGAGTTGCGAGATTTTTCTCGGTATTGCGAGGTTCATCGTCTATTCCAGTCATTGTCAGTTGTGGAAATGTGTACCAGTATGCAGATTGGTCCTGTAACGACCTCAAATAGTCGTTTCGGGAATCGGGACCTCGATTTGCGTATCGACAATCCCAAAAGCTCCGTAAGGTCCATTATGACATGCCTGAAATTTTTTAGCTAAAACGAACTTTGTTAGATAGGTATCGGAGAAAGACATCCGTTTCGGATATTCGTTAAGGCTAAAAGAGGTTCCGGAGCTCGATTTGAGCAAATGAGCTCTGATGTGAAATCTGAAAGTTGCGTTAGGTTCGTATGGTAATTTATGACCTGTAGCAACCTTCAGAAGTGAAAACGGACCTCGTTTAATAGGACTTTTGATAAAGTCTCCGTTGCGGAAGTTTAAAAAGGTTAAAAGAGATTTTCGAGATCGATTTGAGTAAATGAACTCCGATGAGAGATCTGAGGGTTCCGTTAGGTTCGTATCGTCATTTGTGACTTGTAGCAACTTTTGAATTTGGATTCCGGGGTCGTTTGATTAAAATTCTCTATTTTGGCGAAAGTCGAAATTTGAATCTTTCCCGTGGGACCCACTTTTTGAGTTCTAGAGATCCGAATTGAGTTCCGTCTTGACGAGCATGTCACACAAGTCTTGTATGACTTGTGTACAAAATTTGGGGTCATTCCAAGCTTCGTAGGATCCCGTTTGGACCCAAAAACAGTGGCTGACCTGGTGCGAAGCCAGAAAGCTGCTGAAATCTGTTTTTTTATTGTTCAGCCGGAAAGAAATCAATTTTTTAGAACAATCCATAAGGAATTAGAAAAAAGTCAAAACATGAAAGTTGTAGATCTTTGAGTTGTGGTTCTAATGCCACTAATTTCGTATCATTTGGATATTTGTGCGAAAAGTTATGTATATTTTACCGAAAACTGTCCAGTGAGGTACAATTTGGACAGCATGTGGTACAACTCTTTAAAGCTGCGGGCTGCTATATATTCTAAGGCGGGCATTCATTTTTATTTTCATGTTTTGAGCTTCTAAAAGTGATTCCAAGGGGAATTTGAAGTACCAAAATCATTCCTAAACACAAGGTAACTATTTTTACCCATTTTTAACGCTTTAATCCGAGGATCAAAGTGACGATCCTTGGAAAGAGGGTTTGAACCCTAGATTTGTGAAATGGTAAAAATGACCGAGTTGGACTCGGGTATGTATAATAATGGTACTTTTGGACTCGTGGGAGTATGGGGAGTCCGGAAACATAAATTTTACGGGTTTTGGGTACGTCCGACCCGGGGGTATTTTGGTAAATTGCCTCTTAAATTGCGTAAGGGCTTAGAATCCTTTCCTCACATGCTTACGAGTGCGACACTATTTCTTTGGCTCAGAGAGGAGTCTTTCGGAGGCACATCGTTTGGGAAAGGATGTCGTTCCTTAGCCACTTGAGCCGATTTTGAGGTAAGTGAGACTTGACCTCTATTTTGCTTGCGGATAAGATTTGATCTTACTAAGTAAGATGTCGAGTAATTAATTGACTAGCATTGTCTAGTAGATAGTATTATGTACTACTCATTATATTTATACAAAAAGGTGAAGCACAAACGTGACTTGTGTATAGTCGATGTTGTGTGCCGGTGTGTTATTGATATGCTCCAGGGACAGAGGCCGGTGGTGCGTTATGACCTAGAAGCGAAATTCCATCTAGGGACAGAGGCCGGTGGTGCGTTATGACCTAGATGTGGAGACTTATAGGGACAGAGGCTTGTGGTGCGTTATGACCTCTAAGTAAAGTTGTTTATAGGGACAGAGGCCTGTGGCGCGTTATGACCTATAAATAAAGCTGCACAGGGTATGTGCTTATGCTATGTGCTAGATATATCATTACCTATGTGGTGTACGAGATATATCATCGCCATGCTGTGTGTTAATTTATTACTGCTTATGCCATAGTATCAATATAATATTGTATATGCTGCCTATATTATGTATCTTTATATTATTGACTATGTTATGTATTCGCGTATTATTGCTTGTGTTGTTGTATAATTATATTATCGTATGTAATGTTTATGGGTTACTGTAAAGGTGTGGATTGTACTTCCGTTATCTGCTTATGCATTATCAAAGACTTGTCCCGAAAGGGTAATTTAGCGGGCCTGTCGATGATCTTACTGGGCTTTGGCTCATAACTTACTGTTTTAAATGTGCAGATCCTTCTACTAGTCAGACAGCTGGACTTATCTGATCCGTTCGAGGCTGTGACTATTTTTGCTTGAGGTGAGCCAACCGCATGGTTCGCGTATATATATATATATATATATATATATCGGTTGTCAGATTTCGTAGATGCTCTATTGACACTGTATTTCGGGTGGATGTTTACACCTACATTTTATTGAAATATGTCTATCTAAATTATCATTATGAGTCAGTTTAATTATTCGTGGTTCGCCTAAGGATGTAACACTTAGGTGCCATCACGGCCCCGAAAATTGGGTCGTGACAGGTCCTTTGTCCTTGTGTAATAGGAGTGATCAGCCAGCTTAAATCAGCACAAATCAAACCTCTGAATGGGGATAAACAAAATAAAAGAAAAGTTCAAAAGTAGCTATGTTAGTTTGCATGTCATTGGCAAAATTGCACACAAATCACGTAGCGCGCATCACGTAGCGCTTTGCATTTTAAACAAGTTGACATGTAGCAAACACAAGTAGTGGAGCGTAAATGAAAATGCGAACGTTTCCTACCCTGTAAGGTGCCTCTTTGCCAGAAGTGGGCCTAAGACGCGCAAACAAGTGGTAACGAAAAATAGTCCATGCCAGTTTTGAGCAATTCAGATTTAGAGTAAGTGATAAATAATTACAATAATCGATAACAATCAGCTCTCCGCCTCAACACTGCAATTCTGTTGTCCCAACTATCTTCCCAAAGTTGGTGCCAACTCAAAATTCCAACACAACTCATGCTCTCCACAACATCTGCACAAAATTTAAAACCCGAATGCCTAAAACCCGAAACAAACCTCTATACCTTTTGCAAACATCAACGCTCCTCCAAGCACAACTCCCGATTATTTCACAACATCCAAGGATGAGATTTCCAACTGCCTTCACAATACCAGACTGCAAATCATGAAAGGCGCCAATTGGCCTTTCAAAAATAAAACCTCACTGATCCTCGGCTTTAGACAAGCCTCTCAGCTTCCTAGGTTTTGCAAGGCTCACAGACCTTGTTCATAGGGCTCCTCGCTGGTCCTCGGCTTTAATCAAGCCTCTCAGTTTTCTAGGTAGCCAAGACCGCACTGGTCTTCAAGGAGGGACCCCATTGGTCGTTCAAAGACATAAGGGCTTCGCTCTCCTAGTATGCGACAAACATACTTCATTCCATAAGAATTTGCAGCTGGTTGGTCAACATGAGCCTGCACACACGCAAAGCCATTCACGAGAGGGACCCCACTGATCTTTTAAAGATGCAAGGGGCTTCGCCTCATAGATCTCACTACACCATACCATCTCCAAAACACAAACCAATCAAGTCTGTCTAACTTTCCCCGGACTGCAATTCTGTCTATGATCTCAAATTCTATGTGGACTGCTATGACCACATAGATTCTGCTAAATTCTTCCCTTTTCTGACCTAAAAGACAACATAGCAGATAAAATTCCAAATCTGATTTTGCTCAAAACATGGTTAGGACTGAGAATTCGTTATCACATAGCACATAATATGCATTGTCGTTAGGTTTCAAAAACCTGCTGACGTAAGGGTGGTTTCCTAACTATGGAGGCGGTACCAAGGACCGGGTCCAGACTAAGGTGTAAATGCATGCATGCTCCTAAAGCTCCTTCTAAGAGTGGGTTAACGGTTGAGGCTAACAGGTGAGTGGCAGGCGGCTTCGTGGTCGAATAACTCCCACGACAATCCGCCGGTACACCAACTCATCAAAGGGTTCTTTAGTGAAAGAAGTTGCGGGTGCGTATGCACACACCTCGCGGATATTTGAGTGAGAATGCAAGAGGTTCCCAGGAGTGGGGGAAGTATGAACGGAATGCCAGTTTATATGTGCACAAAGAGGGTGTAGTGACATGCTTTCGTGACACACATCAATCAATTAAATTAACTAAGTATGCTCGCAAATAAGCAGTAGATATAATCATGCCAATTTCGACATACAAACGCAATAATTAAATAAGCTACGCATACTAGTATCGGCATACAACTCAAACAATACAAACAAACAAATTCGTGAAAGCCTTTTGGTTAGAACCATTTGCGTATCCCCAGCGGAGTCGCCACGCTGTTGAAACCCAAAAATTATCCTTTCTTTAAGAAAAGACAGGTTTCGGGTATATTATTCAACAAAATGGGATTCCAAAGGGTTTTCTTTGGAGTCGCCACCTAATTTAAGGATTATTAGGAACCTAAGTTAACTAAAGAGTGCAATTTAACCTTTATTTAAAAGAAATTAAATTAAATTCAGAGATTCTGAGTAAGTGGTTCTTTTAAATTCGAAAAAAGGTCCCTTGCGGGAGCACTTTCGAAAATCCGCTAAATGCAGTTAATCAGGCGGTTTTCACGAATTTATTAAGGATAAGGAAATATAAAGCTAATTTTATATAAGGATAATATGAATAATATAAATAAGATAAGATTTTAATTATGTCGATACTTAGATAAATAAATGATCCAATTAAAGATTAATTAACTAGATAATGAAGTAATAATTAATTAATTAATTAATAAAATAAGCAAAGGTTAAATGAAGTTAGATAATTAAATAAAACAAATTAAATAAGTAAATGGATGATAATAAAGGAATTAATTAATTGATTGAATAAATAGATAAATAAGCAAATAAATAACTTAATTAAGTAAATGAATACTTATCAATTTTAATTAATTAAAGGAGCAAAAGGAATAATAATTGATTAATTAAGTAAATAAATAAATAAATAATTTAATTGATTAAATAAATGATTAGTTGAAATTAAATAGATTAGATTAAGTAAATGAATAAATAAAGGATTAAAATTTAATTGATTAACTAAATAAATAAATTAAATTAGATAAATAAATAATTGAATATTTAATATAATAAATAAAGAAGCAATTCAAATGCGAATTAATGACGAGGATACGATTTTAAGTCGAATTTGATTTTTGCACTCATTAATTAACAAATGATCCTAAACATCCATAAATTAATTGACGATTCGAAAAGAAATGATACAAAGTATACATATAAAAACAATTTAAGTGATTTACAATAGTTATTCACAATTCAAATATCATTTCTGTCCTACCGGGCTACTAATCCGGTCTATGGGGAAATGCTATACAACATGCATTTTCTAAGGGAGCGGGGAAGGATGGAGTTCAGAAGGTAGAACCCGGAAGCGCAAACTCGATCATTTAGCCTTGGACCTCGTGATTTTCATTTTTTCTTTCTTTTACATTTTCGGGGATATCAAGTCCCAAAAATGCGGAGCGGTTCAAGTAACTTCGAATGCATGCCGCCCCCGTTTGTGAGTTTTAGCCGAACTCGCCCCAAGGGTGTTCATGCAAAGAAAATAGAAGAGATAAAAAATTAGCAAGATGACATCAATCAATAGCAGTAACTAAATGCAAGAATAAAGGGGGTATCGACGGTTGCTTCGCTCAACACATAAGGCAACACAAAAGACAAAAGAAACAACATTAAATGTAACAAAGATTTTGACGAGCACAAGTAAGAAACCAGCATAAATGAACACATGATTACATCTTGAGATCATAGCATAAACATAACAGAAGAAGGATACGACACCATAAGCAGACTAACACTAAGCCTAATTGAAATATTCAAATAATTAATCATTAAAGTATCTTAATCATATAAACAAACTCGCCAACTTCAGGAGGGCAACTAAACCACTCTATCTCATTGTTTATACAAAAAAAAAATGGAAGCTTTAACTTTCATACAATTCAGAGAAGGAACTTAGAGGAAAAAAACTGCAAAAATGAAGCTGAACATCAACTAATCAAAACCCGGCAAAGATCCTACAGCTATACTGGTGTGCATACAAGAATCACAGGGAAACCCAGGATGCAGCAATAGCAAATACATTCAAAAACGCAGGAAAGGAAACATAAACAGGATTTACTTTCCTAAGCTAAACTAGAAACATCCCACAAACCAGAAACTGCTGCTATCCCTTTAACAATTCAGAAACAATATTCCATAAACTCCCTGCACTACCCAAATATCCAGAATCACCAGGAAACAGCCTACACTATCTCCAAAACACCTGAACCTAGACCAGACTTGCAGCCTTCAAACCAGACCTGAAAGCAATCACAAGACCTGGACCTCGCAAGAATCTCCAACTAACACCCTCAACTACCAGAACTCACCTCCAAATTCTCTGGGACACCTCTGCTCCTACTTGGAAACAAGACCAAACTCCATTAATCTCTTAAACTCCTAGCCTTTATACTCCTCCTAGACAAACCTGCTACTCCCTTCTTCTCACAACAACTCAAGACTGCCTGGACCTCCTACACCCTCTTACAAACTCATAAACTCACTGCACAACTTCACCCTGAACCTCCTTAATGAATTGATACCAGCTTACTACTAGGAAACAACAATCGGACTCCTTCAACTACCCCAACTCAATCAGAACATCAGCACACCTTTTTCAACCTCACTGATCACTCCTAAGAAAAGAACCTACATACCCCTAAATCACCTAAGCCCTACCCCTTTCATCTTCTGCCTGCACACATACAAGCATCAGAACACACACACTCATTGCATGCACATATACACTAACCTTAAAATTTAACCAAAGCTCCCCTGAACTACTGCTATACTCTACCCTTTTGCCTGAAACACTCCAACATCTCTGCAGCTGCTCACATCTCACAGACCCCCTCAACTCACCAGAATAGATCCTAAGACTTCCAATGCACCTTATTCAACAGGAACCAGACATACATCCCTGACTCCTCCTTCACAGATCCTTCCTGAATCATCTTCTATACAGCTATATAAAGCCATTGCCAACACCCCCTCGAACCTTGCACCTCTTCTAGTGCCTGCACACACACTAGACCTCTACAAACACCCTTGCAAACCACTCACAGACAACTCCCTCTCATAACCCACTGAACTGCATACATCACCTATACAGCTTCAAACACACCTTATGAGCTAAAACAACCCCTCTCCACTTGAGACACCCTCAAACAGACTGCACATACACTGAATCAAAGCCACCAGATAATAACTCAAATCATTCACAGCAGGCAAGCCAAGCTACTCAAGAAAGTTACTACTGAAATAAAGACGGACTCCAAGGAAAACAAAATGAAATCTAATGACTTGCCAAGAGCAGATCACTTAGGAAATCCAAATGCAGCAGTCCACATGTTTTATCAAGAGTTCAAACTTTATTCTAATTGTACTTTAGACCTAAAGATGTCATGAACGGATCATATTTAAACCATCTCTAAAATAAGCTTCAAGATCTGTTTAAACTAATCAAACATCTCTAACACACTTTACTGATCATGGTTAACTATTTCTAATCTTAAGCTGAACATAAACTATATATTAAGCAACTCATGATTAATATAACCGAAACACTTAACGGACACAAGAAAATGATAGAACACTGACCTTTTGCGAGGCAGGAACTGAAGCGATGAAACAAAGAAAACGACTCGAACAAGAGCGACGCGACAAACAATACCAGTAATATGCAGAATTCGGAACAAAGAACAAACTGAAAACACAGTAACCCTCTATGTGTATTTTGATCAAAGCTCAGAATGTTTTCCTATATGCAGATGCTGCCCCCTTTCCAAAAATGAAAAAAAAAACCCCGTAAAAAATGAGAAAACATTACCTTTATATAGACGCTGCTAGGGTTTTCGGATTCCTTTGATTTTCCTAACGACCCCTTACTTGTTCCCATATCTCTCCTTATGAGACAAGGGTGAAATGGTCTAATCCCTTCAGGGATCCGACCGTTTCATCCTTATCTCTAAGGAATTTGAGTGCTTGAAATTTGAGGGCTCGGATTCGATTCATTCAAAATCCACGGCTAAGATCAATGCTCGTACTGGAGAGAGGGAAATGGGGACCAGAGAGTACGATTTCTTGGACGGATTCGAAGTTGAAATTAAACGCGGGTCAGGAAGAAGAAAACGGGTTAACGAATTGGGGAAAGGGAATGGGCCTGGGTTTTTCTGAAAGTGGGAAGAGATATGCGCAATGTGTAGTGTAAGGTGTTATAGGTATATATCTATTTGCGGAAATAAGCTAGATTGAAGGTGTAAAAAGCAATTTTAGCCCTCCTCTGAAAATAGAATAGGAAATTAAAGGGATTGCGTGGTAGGACAGAAATTAGGATAGGCCTTGCAATTTTAACCTTCTCTTTTGAATTTAATTAATTTTACTTTAATTAAATTTAATTAATTAATTTCAATTCAATTAATTTTAATTATCTAATTTTAATTTTAATTTTATTCTAATAATTGATTCCCATTTAAATAATTAGCCATTAATTATATCTGGGACGAAATTGGGTGTCAACAGCTGGTAACCTGAAGAAGTTGAAGGCTTCACATCCTTCGACGATTTTAAAAGGGTCCTCAGGTCAGGGATCCTGAAAAGGTAAACATCACATTTGGTTAACTCAATGGCTTTTACTTCTCTTCATTCTTTTGCTCAAGATTATTTTAAATTGCCCTTTGTAGGTGTGAAAAGGAAGAGGGTGGTTTTCTAGAAACTCTCTCGCTTTGTAAATCCTCGCACCGAGGTAGATACTTCCCCTCGGTCCAAAGTGGTGGTAGAATCGCACCGAAGGCTGATTGATGAGCCTGATGACGAAGCTGCCGAGGGCTTAGTAGCTCGAAGGGAAGTCGAGGTCGTGGACCTTGAAGATCAGTAGCAAGAATCCGAGGCGGTAGTTGCCAAGGTTAGAGGCAAGGCCAAAGTTGGGGAAGCTGGGCCTGCTTCCATCGAAAGGGGGGCCGAAATCGGAGCGGTTCGGGTGCAATCTGAGCCCGCGAGGATTTCATCCTCGGTGGGGTCTTTTCAAAAGCTTGAGGTTCCATCTTCTTCGAACCTATTGGTGAGCTCTCGAGGTGATATCCTGAGCCTTATGCTTTGCTCGGGCCAGAAGAAGATAAAGTTGTGCAGGCTCTTTCTCAAGGTCAGCTATTCAACACCATCGCCGCCAATGCTCTCAGAGTAAGTTTCGTCGTCTTTAATTTTACCTCTGTCTTCGGTTAATTGCTATCAATGATTTTTTGATTGATCTCCATTTAGAGCTTCGTTCTGTCGTTGAGCGCTATCGAGGTTGAGATCTCGAGGAATGGAGAAATTCAGCGTGTTGCCCGTGCATGGGACAGGTGTAATCACCTAATTTTGGCACGACAATTCAAAAATAGCTTGAAATAGCTCAAAATAGTCGACCTAACTGTCTAGGATTTTCGCCGAATTCGGTCTTTTATTTTAGTTAAAATTTATCGTTTAAATGATAACAATAATAAAAATTAACAAAAGTACTTGTTATGTATTTAATTATGATTTCATATTTTAATTATAGTAATGTTGTAATTTGTGTAGCTTTAATTTTAGTTTATGGTTCATGCTTTAATTTGTTTGGAACTCTAATGGCCATTTTGTGAATGTAAACCAAGAAATTAGCTTAATCGTGCAACCCAATCCCCCATTGCAACCCGACTCACTTTAATGGTATATAAGCATTTTCTTTGCCATTTTTGGCATTTAACACAAAAACACTCATTAAAATGGGAAACCCTTGCCATTTTCATAGACTCCACCGGAAATCGCCCCACCACTTCTCCGCCGGCACTCCCACCGTGAACCACCACTAGAAAATATCAACTTTACATCTATGGACTCGGGTCGACCTCCTCATCCCATTTCCGAGCTTGTTTTTCCCAAAATCGGAACCAATTCACGTTGATCGAGGTCGAAAGTGGCTGCAAAACTCAACTCCGGCGACGGCTTATCTTCTCCGGTGGATTTTACCTCTTTGAATTCCCTCATGTCTTCTTCTATCACCTCCTCTGCTCCGTTTTCTTTTTAATAGGACTTTGCCTTTGCCTCAAGGGACCCGATTTTGGCATGCTTTATAAGGTTCTTGTCTCCTTAGCTCTTTCCCCTGCTTCTCGTTTCCAATTTTCTTCTCTTTTGGATGGAATTTGTTTATTTGTTTCGTGATAATGATGGTGGGACTGTGAGACTTTGAGTGAAGTTGTATGATAGAGGTGGTGTCGCTATGGTAACAGGAGTGGGGTTGATGGTGTCGTTGCTATGTTGATGAGTTGAGGTACTTAGAGTTGTTTAGGTGATGGCGTCGAGGAGGCAGTTGGTGGTGTTGTGGGGTCATTGGGGGCTATATTCACGATGCAGCAGCTGTGACGCTGGTGTTGGCGAGGCTGCTGTGTTTGTCGAGGCGAGGCAGTGGTGACGATGCTGTTGTGGATTGATGATTGGATGGGGCTGTGCGTGAGTGATGGTATCAGTGTTACTTTAGTTCAGTTTTGCCTATGATTTGTTGGCGTCGATGAACAGTGGTGGTTGCTGCGATGTTAATTAATTGGGTGTTTTTTTTATTGCATTGTTGCGATGATGAGTTTGTTTTGGCAGTGGGGTGACAAGGTTGCAACGATGACATTTACAGTTTTGATGATGCTCGGACGAGGGAGCTTGGGGGATGACCTTTTCGAGGCAGTGAACCAGTGGTGGCGAGGCAGTCTTGGCGATGCTTTGGCTTGTTGAAGGGTTAGCTAGATGACACTTTTGTTGCTTTACATTATTCATTGGTTTTGAAGAAATCATGCATATGCATCCCTGTTTAAATGAGTATTTGTCAATTACTGATAGTTTAAGCTCAAAAACTGAAGCTTGTGTTGAATTGTCTGACTCCCTTTTATTCCATTAAGTTGATTCAAAGTTTGTTCTTGTCCCATCTCCAAGTATGTATGTGTCTTTCTTATGAAAGTAGGAGTTTTATATAGCATGCTTTTGTGATTAAGTTATATATATGTGGTTCCAAGTCTTTGACGGTTTGAGGCATGAATCTGATCATAAAGTTTGAATCTGACTTATTTTTTTATGAATTTGTCTTGTGAGTTAAGCATATGATGATCTGTTAGGTTGGTTATTTGTTTGTGCTCTCATGAATATGAAGATGGTTGTTCCCTTTGGAGTAATAGTTAGCTTAATATGTTGCTTTGAGTCTTGTTTGAGATGAGCATAAATTGTAAATATATATAGTTGGCTGCCTCTTTCGAAGCTTGAATAGACATTGATAGTTGTTAGTTTAGATATCAAGAATGTTTGATGTTTAAACATAGTCTTGTTAGTAATTGCCTGACCTATTTAGTTTGTTGGGAGTTAACTTTAGCTTAAGAGAAGATTGTTTGAAAATTTGAAAAGAATAGTTGGTTAAGTCTGGTTTAGGAAGTCACTGGAAGTTGGGGCAATGTGAAAAAAAAATATATTGAAAAAAGATGAAAAAGGAAGAAGAGGGAAATCTGAAATTTGGGAAAAAGGTTAAAAATACTAGTCAAAGAAAGTACAATGGAGCAACATACAAGCAGGCTTTGCCAGCCATCCTTTTGTTGCTTAGTGAAGGCATGACTGGTTGCATTAATTTGTTTTGGGGGGTCCTTTATCAAAAGTAGCTTTCACCCTCTTTGCACTCAGCCCTTATGAACTTTGCATTTATTGTACAGTATGCTTGTGCTGCTAAGGGACAAAAAACATTTAAGTTTTGGGCTGTGGGAAGCAAGGGGAAGCCGATTTCTTTTCAGATATATAAAAGACACATTGAACACCACATTAACTCACCACCGACCTTCAACAAAAAAGAAACTATCAGAAAAAAAAAGAGGCTGAAACATTAAAGAAAAGGAAGGAAAGTAAGAAGAAATATTAGTAGTTTAAACCAAGGTTTTTGAGGTTTGAGTGAAGAAAGAAGAGGGGTTTTCTAGTGTTTGTTGATGTTGGTTTGCTAAGCCATTCTTGCTGGGCTAGTGTTGCGGATCTCCCACTTATATTCAGTTTTTCCTTTGCATACAAGGTAAATACAAAAATTCCTTGTACTTTTATCAAATTTGTATCATGAAATCAGCATTTTAAGTTATAAAACTCTTATTTATGCCTTTTGTTTTAATCTGTTGAAAAAATGATACAAGTTAGAATCTATTTATTTGTTTAACTTGGTTCCTTATTTAGTTGTTGTATGTGTTATACAAAGTAGGTAAAGGTTAAGTTTCATGTTAGAGAACCTTGAGCGTAAATATGAAATCTTTTTGCAAACTAGCCATGTAATGCGAATAGTAGGCGAATTTGATATCGATCTCAATCATAGTGTTAGATCAGCAAAGAATTAAAATTGGAAACTCTGACAGACGGAAATAAACTATTTTGGCAAAGTGAGGACATAAAATGAACAACTTCAAAATAAACCCATTTGATACATGCTAAAGGAGGCCAAAATCTGAACATAGCAAGAAAAAAGGGTTGTTCTGCAACATTCTGGGCCTTAATCAATTTGAAGCCTAACCCACAATTAGTCAAGTCTTTTAAGTTATAGCCTCGCCTATTTAATTAAGGGATATGGTTATTCTTCAAAGATTAAAAAAAAAAAGAGTTTCAATTAGTTGAACCACTAGCTATAATAAACTGCTAGAGATGTCCTCACCAAAACCCAAATACCGAAACATATATCGAGAAATATGATGGTGAATTAAATCTAATAAAATTATCAATAGTGAAACACAACACTTATAGTAATCCTCAAAGCAAATCTAATAATTTTAGGTGAGTTAAGGCGCGATCGACGTTTAGGCTCATTCAATAAAATTAATGTCCGACGTTTACATGGAGACTCATATATATTAGAGATTCGAACGGGTGAAACGCCTGCGCGAAAATATTCGGCCGAGTCACTGAAACAAAAATACAATGAAAAATGAGAAAACAATAAATCCAAGCGTAGCAAAGGAAACAAATAAAGGCAATATACAACTCCCCTTTTATTAATAGTCTCGATGAAGTCAATTAAATTCTTTTAAATAGACCAGTCCTTTGTGAGGTTGGAAAATGCGTAATATGTTTTATCTATTATAAATTAAAGTGTAAATCTGTCCGATCCTCTGTGAGGTTGGATAAGAATAACACTTTAAATTTTTTCAGAATCAAAGTTTAAATTCAAATTAACGGCATTAATATAACAACCATATTTTAATAAATTAAAATTGCGACAATAAAGCAACTGTGCTTAGCACAGGACTCAAGGGTGCCTAACCCCTTTCCGCGAGTCAATCGAGATCCTTACTCGGAACTCTGACGCAGACCACTAAACGAGTCATAGGTGTTCTAAGGTACCTTTTGGTGACTTGGCACACCTTTGAACTATGTCAAGTGACGACTCCGAAAAATCTCTTAATAATTTGGTACCTCTAAAACACCTAAGTCACTACAACCTTTATTTTATTATTTTTAGTAAAATTTTAGGGCGTGACAACAGGCAAAGGGACAACTTCAATGCACAAATAGCAGAGTTAAAGGCTAAGTTGTCCAAGTCCCAGTCCGATTTTCACGAAGCTGAGGCTACTACCGAGGCGAAGATTCGTGCCCTTGGCGATAGCTTCCAAATTGAGCGCACGAGGCTGAAAACCGAGGTCGCAAAACTTAAATGCTGAGTTAGCCCAAGCTAGGGGAAAATTTGAGGAAATCGCCAAGAAGCACCACGAGCAGCTGAGAAATCATGTGCTCCATATTCAGAGGTTGGAGGGTGAGAACTCCAAACTTCCAGCTCGTGAGGCCGAGGTCAAATCTCTTCGAGAGGAAATTGCTGATCGCAAAGCCAGGACCAGGATCAAGACCAAGACCAAGAGGGCGGAGTTGGATAAACGATGGGTTGTTATCAAGTATCGACTGAAGCTGCTTAAGCAATGTCGTGCTGGTGAGCTCAATTTGGAAGAAAAAATTGCCAAAGCCGAGGAGAAGACAGCCCAGGCTCAAGCTATTATCGATGATCTTCCATCAAGTGAAGCTTCGAGCGAGGATGAATGAGAGGATGATGATGATGAGGATGCCGAGGGGGATTCCGAAGAGGGAGATGATGATCCCGAGGCCTAGATTCTTGTTTTCTCCTTTGGTTCTTTGTTTTTGTGTTAGCCTTCGGACTTTTTGATGTATAGAATTTGCAGCCTTCGGGTATGTAAATGAAATGACTTCATATTTCCTATTTTAAATGTTAGTTTTTGTATGAACCGAACACTTAAAATAGATTACTTGCTTGCAAGACATAATTAAATAAAACCAATGCAAACTTAGAATGAAGTCTCGTTCTCGAGTCGATGCATTTAAAGTGCAACTTCGGAGTGCAAGATTATAGAAACAAAGAGATATAGAATCAAGTTTATTTCATTGATAATATCAAAGAGCCATAATCGGATTTTTAGATAAAGCCAAGTCGAAGCAGACCTTAGGCGTAAAAACAAATCGACAACATGTCACTATCGGGCGTAATTACAATGTACTAATCTATTCTTTGGGTGTCAGTCCCCGGTTGTTCAATAGATAGGCTTTGGTTAAGAGGCTCAGGATCGACCTCGGTTGCAACACGCATCTTACTCCCCCGCAGTGTTCGGGTGCGAATCTTGATGAAGACCCGAGCACTGAAAATCATTTTATCCGCTTCCTGAAAAGGTCAAGCAAAATGAAACGAGGAGCAAGTTAGTACATTTTGATCGAGGCCTTAGGAGAACTTTTCGGCTCGAGCCTGAAAGTAAACTTTAAATAATCAAGGAATGCTTATCTCGATTTCAGAAGTAGTGCCGCATCAAATTGGAGATGTTCCAATCTAAGGGTTAGGGTATTGCCTTGCAGATCTTCAATTTGGTAAGATCCTTTTCCAACAATTGCTCTGACTTTGTAGGGTCCTTCCCAGTTTGCGACGAGTTTCCACCCGTTCTTCTCCTTCGTTGATTGATTCGTAGCCTTCAGCACATAATCGCCAACTTTAAAATCTCTAACTTTGGCCTTCCTATTTAGATATGCCTCGATCTGCCTCTTTTGTACAACTAATCGAACCAAAGCCAACTCTTTTTTTTCCTCGAGCAAATCCAATTCTATGCGCATTGCTTACTGATTTACATCCTCGGTAGTGTGAGCATACCGAAGACTTGGTTCGCCCACTTCCACGGGGATAAGCGAATCCATGCCATAAGCAAGTGAAAAAGGAGTCTCTCCGGTGCTATTCTTTTTGTTGTCCGCATGGCCCATAATACTCCTGGAAACTCCTCGGGCCAAGGAATTTTCTTCTCATCGAGCCTCTTCTTGAAATTTTCAATTATCACCCTATTAGAAGATTCAGCTTGGCCATTGGCACTTGTATGATAAGGGGTCGAAGCAATTCTTTTGATTCCCCATTGCTTGAAGAAATCAATGAATGCTGCTCCCACGAATTGCTTACCATTATTACAAGGGATTTCCCTTAGGACGCCGAACCTATAGATGATGTTCTTCCTTATAAAATCGATTACCTCCTTTTGTTTCACCTCGGTGAGAGCTCTTGCCTCCACCCATTTTGTAAAGTAATCGATTAAAACTAGAATGAACCGAACACCACCCTTTCCCTTCGGCAAGGGGCCAACAATATACATCCCTCATTTCATAAAGGGCCATGGTGATACGACCGAATGCAAAAGTTTGGCTTGTTGATGAATCATTCGAGCGTCGCATTGAAACTTATCATATTTTTGCACGAAAGCCTTTGCATCTGCGCTGATGGTAGGCCAATAATACCCAGCTCTAAGTAATTTGCGCACCAAAGATTTTCCCCCCGAGTGATTGCCACACTCGCCTTCGTGCACTTCAGCCATCATATATCCGGCTTCGTCTAGACCCAAACACTTGGCCATCGGGCTGCAGTACAATCTCCTGTACAAATTTCCCTCGATCATAGAGTATGAAGCTGCATGGGTCCTTAACTTTTTGGCTTTCTTCTTATCTTGAGGGACAGTCCCCGAGTCGAAGTAAGAGATAAACTTACTCTGCCAATCCCATTTGTGGTCCACTGAGTTGACTTGCAATTTGATCTCTCTCATCTGCGCAGATAGCAACCGAACCACTGAATCAGTCCCCGAATGGGTTTCGTCGACTGCCGAACCCAAGTTTGCTAAGGCATCAGCTTCGGTATTTTTCTCTCGAGACACTTGTTTAATTTGCCATTCTTGGAATTGGGCCAAAATCCTCTGGGCTCCCGAGCCGTGTATTCACCGAGCACTTGGTTTACTACTAGCTGTGAGTCACATCTCAACTCAATTCTTTCCACCCCCATTTCCTTAGCTAATTCTAAGCCTGCTAAAGCTGCTTCGTATTCGGCTTCTTTGTTAGTCACCTTTTTGAACCGAACGGAGTGCCTGATTTTCTCCCCAGTGGGCGCTTTCAACACTATGCCTAATCCCGAACCCTTGGAATTAGTTTCCCCATCGGTGTAAAGTATCCATAGTCCCGAATCTGTTCCTTTCGACATTGAGTTCTTCTTTTCGGCTTCCGGTAAGATCCCAACACTAAAATCAGCTACGAAGTCAACCAAGACTTGAGATTTGATGGCTGTTCAAGGTTGATATGTGATGTCATACTCGCTCAATTCTACTGCCCATTTTGATAACCTCCCCGATAACTCAGGTTTATGCAATATACTTCTCAAAGGAAAGGTAGAAACTACTGCTATTAGATGACATTGGAAATAAGGTCGTAGTTTCCGAGCAGCAACAATTAAAGCAAGTGCTAGTTTTTCCAAGTGAGGATACCTGGTCTCAGCATCAAGGAGTTTTTTGCTCACATAGTAGATGGGATGTTGCTTGCCATCTTCATCCCGAACCAACACAGCACCGACTGACATCTCGGACACAGCCAAGTAAACTAGCAAGGTTTCACCATCTTTTGGCTTGCCATCTTCATCCCGAACCAACATTGGAAATAAGGTCGTAGTTTCCGAGCAGCAACAATTAAAGCAAGTGCTAGTTTTTCCAAGTGAGGATACCTGGTCTCAGCATCAAGGAGTTTTTTGCTCACATAGTAGATGGGATGTTGCTTGCCATCTTCATCCCGAACCAACACAGCACCGACTGACACCTCGGACACAGCCAAGTAAACTAGCAAGGTTTCACCATCTTTTGGCTTGGCGAGCAACGACGCGTTAGCCAGATAACGTTTCAACTCTCTTAGCGCTTCTGTGCACTCCGGTTTCCACTCTAAGTGATTATTCTTCCTCAACACAAAGAAGAATTTGTGGCATCGCTCTGAATACCTTGAGATGAAACGACTCAAGGCAGCGATTCGGCCAGTTAAGCGCTGAACTTCTTTTACCCCGGTGAGCTCCTCGGGGATTTCTTCTATGGCTTTGATCTTATTTGGTTTAGCCTCGATCCCTCTTTCAGAGACTATGAATCCCAAGAATTTTCCTGACCCTACACCGAAGGCACACTTCTCAGGATTCAATTTCATACCATATTGCCTCAGAAATATGAAAGCATCCCTCAAATGATTCAGATGATCCTCCATCCGAATTGACTTGATTAGCATATCATCTATGTAGACTTCCATAGATTTTCTAATATACTCCTTGAACATGCAACATACTAGTCTCTGGTACGTCGCCACAATATTTTTCAAACCGAAAGACTTCACTTTATAGCAGAAAGTACCTCAACCAGTGATGAACGAGGTTTCTCTTCGTCCTTTGGATCCATGAGGATTTGGTTGTAACCCGAATAAGCATCCAAGAAGGTTAATAGCTTGTGTCCAGTCGTGGAGTCTATTAGCCAGTCTATTTGCGGCAATAGGTAGGAGTCTTTGGGGCAAGCGTTGTTTAAATCAGTGTAATCTACGCACATCCTCCACTTGCTGTTTTTATTAGGTACAACAACCACATTAGCCAGCCATTCGGGATATTCACTTTTCTTATGAAGCCATTTTCTTGCAGCTTCATAGTTTCATCTTCGATCGCTTTCTTTTTAACCCCGGCATGGGGTCTGTTCTTCTCCTTCACCGGGGTAAATTTTGGAACCACGTTCAACTTGTGAGTCATGATCTCCGGATCGAACCCACCATGTCCGAATGGGACCAAGCAAAGCAAACGTTGTTGGACTTTAAGACTTCGATGATCGCTTTTTTCGACTCTAGGTCCAACTCCGAGCCGGCGAAAACTTTTCTTTCATGAAATTCTTTCAACAGTGTGAAAGATTCCAATTCTTCAATAGTTGAGTCCTTAGCTTTTTGTTTCCGAGGCTCTTGAATGCAAATCGGGATCTTTTCTATTTTTCCTCGGGGATCTTCCCCGCTTGACCCCGGTTGCATTGGTTGCTATTTCTTTGGCCCAATCGGGGCGACTCCACTCTTCAATGCAACCGAATAGCATTCTATCGCTACTCGTTGCTCTCCCTTTATTGACCGAACTCCCCACGGGGTGGGGAATTTGATCACTTGATGAAGAGTGGATGGGACAGCCTCCATGGAGTGAATCCATGGTCTGCCGAGGATCACGTTGTATGCTATATCCTTGGGCAACACTTGAAATAGTGTTTCCTTGCTAACTCCTTCAGTAAATGTCTTGAGTATGATTTCACCCAATGTTTTCTCCGTGGAGTTGTTGAAGCCAGTCAATACCGTTGCCTTAGGGATGACTTCTCCTTTAAGCCACATCTTTTTAATGGCCCCGTAGCTGATTATATTGACCGAGTACCGGGGTCAATCTGGACTCGTTTGATGTCAGAATCATTTATTCTCAACATGATGAGCAAGGCGTCGTGATGAGGGAACATCATCCCATCACAATCGTCATCATCAAATACGATTTTTTTACCCGAGCCTCCCACTCGAGTTCTCTTCTCCATGGTGATCAACATCTTGGCGAACTTCTTTGCAGCTGCAAAGTTCACCCTGTTCACCTCTGATCCCCTAGTGATAACGTTCACTACTCTCTCAGGGGGTGGAGCCCGAGATGGTTGTCCATCACCTCGGTTCTTGGTGTAGTTGTCTTTTCCCTTGTCGGTGAGGAATTCAGCCAACACACCTTTCTTCAGCAAATGTGCCACCTCGAGACGCAGTGCTTTGTAGTCCTTGGTGCGATGTCCATAATCTGCATGGAACTCGCAATGCAAATTTTGATCCCTTTTGTCTGCTGGAGTTCTCATATCTTTTGGTATTCTTACCCCGGCGGTTCCCTTGACTATGTTGACCAGCTCCGAAGTCGATATATTGAATTTGTAGTCAGGGATCTGAGGTAACTCTTTATTTTTTGAGACCAAAGTTGGGCCTGAGGAATTTCTTTGGTTAGAGTTAGGGGAACCTTTCCTCCGAGCCGTTGGCTCGCATGCGGGCTTGCGAACGAGTTTCCGAAGGAATTTCCCAGCCTTTGGCTAACAGGCTGCCTTGGTGAGGTGTATCGTTCGTACCTACCCTTCAAGTTTCCTCGCGACGCCTCGGCGCGATAAGAGGATTCACCTCGGTTCCTATAGTTGTTGCCTCGGCCGTTATTTTTAAATTCAGCCTCCTCCAGCCTTATTTTGATGTAGGCTCGTTTGTGTAGATCGTCTCACTTCAACATTTGGTACTGTTGGAGCTTTTTTCGCAATTCAGCGGCAGCTTCAGAATTGCAAACATTGATACCCTTTTCAAATGCCATGATGGCTAAAGTATCGTCCATTGGAGGTAACTCCATGCGCTCAGCGTGAAAGCGCTCGAGGTAATCCTTAGAGAGGCTCACTGGGCCGCTGCTTGACTTCACATATATCCTCCTTCCTTTGTAGAATTTTATGCGCTCCGGTGTGAACCTTAACGAAGGCACTAACCATTTCTTTGAAGGTAGAGATTGACCCCGCCGGTAAGCGCATATACCAACGCAGTGCTCCTTTTTCCAAGGATTCGCCAAACTTTTTCAAGAATATTGACTTGAGCTCTATTGACATTAAGTCATTGCTCTTTACCATTGCCATGAACTCAGTCACGTGCTCTTTGGGATCAGTGGTCCCATCATACTTTTTCAAGAATAGGAGCTTGAAATTTTTGAGAGTTGGAGCTGGTGCTGCTTCGGGCTTGAATGGCAACTCCCTGTATTGATCGATGTTAAGATCATCTTCGGCCTTAGCGACACCGGGGACGCTCTCGAGGCGCTTTTCCACGCGTGCTTCTACACGAGCCTCAACTCGAGCTTCGATTTCGCGACTTAACTTTTCAACATCAACCGAAGGTGTAGTTTCTGCCACGGTGGGAAGCATCCCGAAGTGTGGCGTTGTGCTCGGAAATATTCCTGAACCCCCAGATGTGGCCCCATTTTGAGGTCCCCCTGTTATCGCGCCCGTAGGAACGAAGTGGGATGCCTCCATTTGGAGCCATAGGCTGAGTGCCATTCGGGGCTGAGCTGTTCCTCACTTCTAGCGAGGCGCAAAATTCGGTTTTGATAATAACTTGTTTGGCCTGCTGCTCTTGAAGAGCCCTGAGTGAGGCAACAAAATAAGCTTGAGACGCTTCGGTTGTCATCGGAGACGAAGAAGTAGGATCTGATTGAACACCAGTCTGTCCATCGGGAGTTGATTGATGTTCAATAGGATTTCTACTATTATCAACCATTTTGCCGTCGAAAGATTATAAACTTCAACGAGAAAGAACGTTTAACTTTGGAACAAAGCGTTATGCCTGAATTTCCACAGACGACCCAATTTGTATGGGCATAAATCAGTTTAGGATCACAAATCAAATTTGGGTAAGAACACAAGCAAATCTTCGTATCAAAGTTAAGAAAATACTGAGAATAATCGAGAATTCGAGAAAGTAATGCGATTTCAATATATTGCAGTGGGTACAAATTTTGTAGAGTTTCTGTATATATTTCTGAATTATTACAATGTAAAATGAAGTGCTATTTATAGATACAAGAGTCTGCTCAACGTTCTCCATGACTCATAGTGGCCAAACCCACGTCTGGAGCATTTATTGATGAAGTTAATAGGGTAAAGTAGTAGGCTGCTGAGCCGTTACAACCGAGGTATCCTGCCGAGGTGTAAATATGTTAGTTCGGTGGCGCGACTCTGTCATTCGGTTGAAGCGAGGATCACTGAAGCGTAGCTTACGGCTCGCCTTCGGTGATGACCTCGGTGCCTGACTCGGGGACTCACTTATCTGCTTCAGTTTACAGCTTGTCATCACATGCTCGGTCACCATCAGATCATGTTACCGAAGCAACTCATAGTAAGCCGATTTTTACCCAATACAATTGTCCTTGTTATTTAAAAGGCAAAAGATGTTTTATTTTCTTCACGTTTAACAATGAAATAAAGGAAGGCAATTGGGTAAAGTATATAAAATAGTTAATACATTTTTTATTTGACGGAAAATTAGGAAAGTGGACACTTATTTTTGAGTCGGGAGTGGTATAAAGATTTACTTGTAATTACTTTACAAGTGATTTAATTGTGTGAATAAGTTTACAAAATCGATGCATTGAACTAATATCAATTACTCTCTTCTTTTTAATTTTATGTTGTTAGGTTTGAATCAGCAGAAGGTTTAAAAAATAAATGAACACTATTGAAATTTGTGGTAAAAAATGCCATAAATATTTATGTGGTTAGAAACTATTTCATTAAGGGTAAAGTAGAAATTTTGAAGTTATGCTTCCAAATTTAAAGAGTTGTTATTCTTTATTTTGGAACATGTTAGTTAATGTGTTTGTCCCACGTCAATTGTACAAGAGTATCCAAAGGAGTTTATATTGTCATGGGCTACTCCAATGATTGCCTTAAGGTTTTGGGTCAGATGCTCAAATTCTTGGTTTTTTTTTTTTTTTTTGGTTAAAATGTCCTCTCAAGTCTTTCTCTAATGTAAAAGGTCTCAAGTTTTAAAAAATAGAAAAAGGGCTTTATTTAGGATAAGTACTAATGTCTAATTTTTTAGTAGCCCCAATTTTTTTTTTATTTACACAAAGCTCTGTATTCACCTCCTCCCTCCCCCTCCACTTCTTCTTCCTACCTTCTCCTCCCTCCATCCTCCGTCTTTCTCTGCCTCCCCAACCCTTCTAATCATCGCTCATTCTTCCTACAGCCAAATTTGAAACATCATTAATAGATGTTCTAAATATCAATCCATATTTTCGAACTTATGGGAAAATTTTTGGACCATCTGTTAGGATGTTCCAAGCATCTCACATGATATTCTAAGCATTTTTCCAGATGTTTGAATTATCTCTCTAGAAGTGTCGGTCTTTTGACCATTCACCATATGTTATGAAGACCTAGCCGGAGAGATTTTCCAAATATCTAGAAAAATGTTCAGACATCATGTGAGATGAACAACCTAACAGATGGTCGGAAAATTCCCCAAGAATTCAAAAAAAAGTGGATTGATGTTCAAAACATCTCTTCATGATGTTTCAAATTTGGCAGAAACATTTGACAAATCGCCAGAACATCTGAGAGTGAGCATAGGAACAAGCTGTAATTTGGATTGGTGTGGTGATTAATAAGATTTCTTGTTACACCAATAAAAATAAAAATAAATAAATGGCTAAGTTGGTCCAAAATTAATCCATACTCTCTCTTAACAACTAAAAGAAAAGGAAAAGAAAAATGTAGGACCTCTCTCTTCATTTAAGACTTGGAGGTCTTTCCAACTCACCCTTTTCCAGATTCTTTCACATGGTATCAAAGTCAAACTTTAGTGAATTCATGTGCAGAATCGCTCCTTCATGTACAATTTTTCTAGGCTTCTCTCTCTCAAAATTCGTCCATATTTGCCATGAGTTTTCCTCTCTAAAAAAAAAAAAAAAAATCAATCAAGCCACTCCAGATCCACTCCTTTAATATATTAAGCATATAAACGCTCATTCTACTTAAAGCATACTCCTATTGAGTATATTCTGCCCCTTTAAAAAAGAAGTCCACTCCAGGATGTTTTGATACCATGAAAATAGTTAGGGCAATGACTCAAAAAATTGAGAGCCACAATAATATTTAGTTATAATGAGATATGTACATATTACCTATGCTAATTAAATACATATTGTACTCGTAAGGTAAGGAATATACATAAAATAGAAATATAATCTACAAATAAATATATAAGAGTCCTAGTAGGACAATAAGGAGACGTTGGCACATAACTGATTAAAACAAATGAGTATCTTTTAGCATTTCGTCATTTATTCCAAGATCATATCTCACTTGAACTGTGACACCAGATTAAATGAATTTCCTAGGATGTATAATATTTATCAATATCAACTCAATCATGTCCACAAGAACTTATAACATTCGTGATAATGTCCTGTGGAATTGGTCTGATAAGCTTAATTAGACCCTCTTATAAATTCAAAATAAATGTCCAAGTGAATATCTCAAGTCTCAACTATCAGAAGTGATTTTCATACCAGATGACTAAATCAAAAATAAAAATTTAAAGAATTCTCCAACTATCATCACTTGCGATAAGAATAGAACTTTCCTTCACAACTCTGAAGTCTTTTGGAAAGCTACCACATATAATTGACCATACATGAAGCAACTCACACTTATTTTCATCTGCATTGAATGGAATTCAACCATGATATCAACATCAAACTTTCTTTCAAAGAGTGAAAGGTTTAAACTCCAACTTCAGGAGTACTATTATTCCTTTACTTTCAAATTTTGTGTTTTAGTTTGATTAGGCAGGTTTTTTTTTTAAGAGAAGAAATGAAATCTCGTGGTTTAAACTAATTAAAGATTTGTATAACCAATCATAATTTATAGTTTTGAACATGTCATGTCATCCTAACGAGGGACTTTTATTTAAGGACATGAGAATGTTGAAATTAACTAGTACCTAGAAAGCATTACTTTTTTAAATAGACTAAAAAAGAAAATAAGATATAAATTGTCACATAGACTTTTTAGAGTGATTTTCCATGAGTTTTCTTTTTGAATACTCCATCCGTTCTACTTTATGTGCCATAATTTGAATCGACACGAAGTTTAAAAAAGAATAAAGAATTTGATGCTTGTGGTCTAGAATGAGACATAGATATTATGATTATAATATTTCATAAGGGTAAAGTAGTATTTGTGAAGTTAAACTATTTTCAACTCTAGAAAATTGTCATATTTTTTTGAAACAGCCTAATAAAAAATTCTCTACATAAACTGGAATAGAGGGAGTGCTGATTATGTTATTTTACTGGAGGTGTGTAGTAAAAAAAAAAAAAACCACAAAACGGGAGATGCATGAAAGAAAATTTCTTCGATAATAGGAAAAGACATCTTCAAAATATCTAAGATAAGATAACAAGAGTCGTCTTAGCTTCACACCACATGCTTTAGCAAAAAAGTCCTATCGAAGAAGACATCAACCAAATTTTCCACCACAAAACCATTAAAATATCAAAACTTCTTTCTCCCCTCAACGAATCTTTGCCCTTTTTAAATTTTGGGTGGAAATTATATTTGCGGGTTGGCCATAAAACTCGTAGCATGAACTTCACCAAGTATAAATTGAATCGAGAACTCGTGTTTTTACATTATGTCAAAGTTGAATATAGAGAGGGGGGAAAAAAGGAATCATAGCATGCATCTAAAAGGAATTCATCGAACAGTTTACTGTACAGTATTGTAAAACTTGAATCACGTAACTATAAAAACTATGCTTGGGTTGTCCTCAAGTAAACATTTTACCCAGCATGCAGATTCCAATCACGACTCTCTTTCCTTGTCTCATATATTTCCTAGAAATGATAAAAACTACTCCCTCCGTTTCAAAATTGTTGTCATAGTTCGGATTTCGAGAGTCAAACGAATTCATTTTGACCGTAAATTTAAACATATAATCTTTAAGTTTTTTGTAACGATGTTTATATATTTAGAAACTACATAAAAAGTACTATAAGTCACAATAATTAATAATTCAAAATATTTAAAAGACATACGAAAATATTACGGTTAAAGTGAAACTCGATTGACTCTCGAAATCCGAACTATGACAACCATTTTGGAACAGAGGGAGTAGATAACTATCAAAAGATTGGGCTAATCAAATTTCGTACACAGAAAATTTCACTGAATTACCTTTTACATGCATTCTTTATATGTTTTGTCCCTCTGTATTTAAAGAATTTGTACAAAATAGCGTTAATTTTTCATATTTTAATGGATGTGCCAAAAATGATGAATTTTGTTACCACGAGTTATCACACATCGCCAAAAGATCAATTGTTCGCAGGTTTTGCCGAATCGGCAACAGTATGAGCCTTTTTTAAAAAATTTACAAGCAAATATTATCGGTTCAAAAAGATTAATGAGTAATTTAACTTTTGGTTATCCGTTAAAACTTGTGATGAAGATTTGGGTAGCTAGTTCGAACTTGAAAATGTGGCTTTCATTTCACAAGTTTCTTGTACAAGGAAAAAAAATATAAATAGTGCCTTAAAATCTTCATTATGTAGAGCTCGAATAGGGAAGAAGTATTTCATCAATTGTACCATATCCCTATGCTGTTTTGCATGCTATACCATTGCATATCATGAATTAAAACCTCACCAAGAAAAACTACAATGTCCCACGTATCCTGAATCCCGATGGTCATTGTAATGCCTTGCACATATTGAAGAAAAACTCGTTCTCAAAATCCTGAAATCTTTGAGATTTTAGAAGTTTGATTTCAGTAATTATTGTTTTATTACCGATACCAACAGAGAAATTAAAATTTGTAAGACATACTGTATTGACACGACTAAGAGCCCGTTTGACCAAGCTTTTATGGAGCCAAAAATGCTTATTTTTCTCTAAAACTGCTTATTTTGAAAAATCGAGGTGTTTGGGCAAGCTTTTTTAAAAAAATAAGTGCTTTTGAGTGACAACAGAAGCTGTTTTTCTGGTGTGGAGAAAAAGCTGGAAAAAGTAGTTTTTTTCCTAAAAATGCTTTTGAGTAGAGCAGGAGCTGTTTTTAATTTCTATCATTCCAAAAATATCCTTACCAAAAATATTTATATACCTAATCATCCATATATATGTTAACCTAATGATTATAATATATAAATAGTACATTATCTTTTTTTAAGGTATATGTCTAGAATATTCAGTTATGAATGTTGTATTTTGAAAATTTTTAACTAAATAAAAAAATTAAATATAGTATTTGAGAATAAATGTTTAAAATCAGTCATCTAGTTAAATAACTGTAAAATGACTTTTAAAATGTCTTTACTCATAATTTAACACTCAAAATTATTTTTTCAAAAGCTTGGCCAAATACAAATTACTACTCAACTGTTTACAGAAGTGATTCTCCAATAAGTTGGTCAAACACAAATTGCTTTTCTCCAAAAGTACTTTTACGAAAAATACTTTTGAAGAGAATCATTTCTCAAATAAGCAGTTTTCAGAAGCTTGGCCAAACAGGCTCTAAGCAATTTAAGTTCTCATATATTAATCTAACAATACCTGAGTTTCACGTATTTTTGAGCTTTTATAGGTTAGAAAATGTTCAAAGTGTTTAATCGTTTGACAAATTTAGACGTACATAATTTTAAAAAATCACTTTCCAAAACTTATTTCATACCTTTAGGGAGAACAAATAATGATACGATAAAAGAGAAGAAAAAGGAACAGAAAAAGAAATCGTATACTCAGTTTTAAGGCCACTTCTTTTAAATTCGTCTTTCTAATATGTATATATCTTATTTTTAATCTAATATTCTGGCTGTGCTCTAGACTACGTTGTGCAATAGATGCCACGTAATCTATTTCCAATGTCCTTTTTTTTTTTTTTTTTTTCCAACGTTCTTTAATTGTTTTTGTAAGTTAGTCAATTGGAAAAAATCGTTAACCCATTTAGGAAAAGACCTCTCTATAGGCCATGCATATTCTATTCGTTCCCACTACTGTCCCACTCCAATACCCAGAAACTAAGTGCGGTTGATTTTCGTAATCTCATCTGAGTTAAACAATTAAAAAGATACAGCAGTAGATTATCACGTTTTCGAATTGATGACTAAAAAAAAGTTACTCCATTAGTTTTTCTATTTAATGGGTTTTGACCTCAGTGATCAGTTACACCTACTACGTTCCACTTATATATGCACGCAGTTAGGTAATTAGTGTATTTCTTATCTTATAGAGTACATGCTTTAAAAAGATTTAAAAGAATCATTTGAGTTAAAAATTGGATCTGCCAAGTACCAACAAGGATTTTCGTATTGTATAAGTATTATAAAGGTACTCCTGGAAAGACAAAAGACGTGATGATGCATTTGAATGAGATCAAATGACTTTGATTTGTTTTATTTATTTTTATTTTTATGTATATTGCTTTAGTATTGTAAAGATTAATTTGAGTTGTTCAGTGAATTCGTGGTATACTTTGTCTATGTACTTATATTCATAAACAATTAACGCAAATTTGAAAGCACTATTTAAACAAATTTAAAATTATGAACATCTGTAAAGCGGAGGAATAAAGAAACATAGTACTTATGTAGCTATCTAATCTAGTATATTACTTTAATCAATACGACAAGAAAACGATAAGAATTACTACAGTAGATACTATAACATACTTATTGATTATCCCACTAATCCGCTCTCTCACTAAAGAGGACGGAAGGAGGATTGTTGGACTCGACATTGATATTTTATTACCCTCTCCTTCTATTTTAATTGTAATTTTAACTTTTACACGCTCATTAAAAAAAATAGAATATATATTTTACTATGTGACTCCTATTTAATATATGACTATTAAATTTTTTTGAGAATACCTTTAATAATTAAGGATATATTTGAAAAATAAGCAAAAAATATCTTGAAATCCTAAAGCATAAACTAATTTGGAACAAACGAATCTTTCTAAAGCGTCAACTAATTTGGTACGTAGGGAGTATAATCATCCGATATTAATACTTACCGAGTTGCTTATAATTGTTTTACCACTTTAGGTAGTCTTCACCCAACACTAGCGAACATAAAACTGCATAAAAGTATCTGAACGAAGAATTAAAAAGTTCCTTTAAAAATTTGAAGATTTTGCGACTTTCTTGCCACCAGCCACCAGTAGCAGAAGGATGGCAGCTAGAGTTCGTATGCAAAAAGAAGGAAATAATTTCAAAAAGAGACAATACGGTATAAATGTGCAATTCTAGTACAATACTAAAATTGGACTCCTTTAAATTTCCATAACATTTTAGGGAAAGAATGGTACGTTGAGAATGAGAAGTTTGGTAGAAATAAAAAAGAGACATTTGGATTGAGTTTAGCATTTTAAGAGTCAAATTGTTAGTTCTTGTTATGTTACTTTGTTTCCTCCTAAGCTGATAAAAATCATTAGAATAAATGATAACACTCCATGCAAATTACTCATATCTATTGAAATATTCTTACCATTTATTAACAACAGTTAACTTTATGTCGGAAAGCAGTTACTTCACTTAAGATAGAGACTTGTCAGATATTTAAGATAAAACTTAAGTACAAAATGCATATAACCACAAGAACCATAGTCATCAAGTACTGAAAATAACCAAAGTAGAAAACAATATATCTACCATAGAATATTCAACAAGTGTCAAACATTTTTCTGAGCTTAGTAACCACAAATAATCAACATTGTCATGCCACCTGTCCAATAAAATCTAACTCACTGGTGCTCCTTTGGTCCTATAGATTGGTTCTCAATCTTCCTTACCCCACCACCACCTCCCCCACCCCACCAACATTTCCACTTCAAACTAACTACTCTAACTTACTTTTGGCCTAATTGTTATACCAATGCATAAAACCATCTTCACATAACTAAATTATACATTGGAAAAGAGAGCAAAAACCAATATTTTCTTGAACTATAGTTCAAGTAAAACATGTATTCAACTGTGTTTCACACTTTCAGTTCACTAGTTTCAAGAAAACAGTTACCTTTATTGGTTTCCAAGGACATTCCTGTAGAGTTGTATAATTCATTGTCATGCAGAAGTTTGGAACATGGACAAATCAAGAAAGTAAAAGGAATAAAAGCTACACTTGCTGAAGCTCCTGTTACACTTAACAGTGACTTAAAAGTACCACAAAAGAAGTTGAAAGTGCTTGTAGCAGGTGGTGGAATTGGTGGATTAGTTTTTGCATTGGCTGCAAAGAAAAAGGGGTTTGATGTAATGGTGTTTGAGAGAGATTTAAGTGCTATTAGAGGTGAAGGTCAATATAGAGGTCCAATTCAGATACAAAGTAATGCATTGGCTGCTTTAGAAGCAATTGATATGGATGTAGCTGAAGAAATCATGAATGCTGGATGCATCACTGGTGATAGGATTAATGGCTTGTGTGATGGTGTTTCTGGAACCTGGTAAAATTCATTTTATTTTGTGCAAATTTGTTTGTATTGTACTTGTTTGAAGAGATGATCTTGGTGTGTTATTTATTTTTTTATTTTTTAATTTTATAACTGTGGTGTTCGGGTTAGCTTGCGGCTATGTCGACTCATTCTACATCCCACCAGCACAGGGCTTGGATAGATGAGAAGAAATCACGTAGTGTTTTGGTTGTTGAGATTTGAACTTATCGACTCATTCTACTTCCCACCAGCATAGGTATTGGATAACTCAATCAAGGCTTGGATAGATGAGAAGAAATCACGTAGTGTTTTGGCGGCTGTGGAGATTTGAACTTATCGACTCATGATTCTCGAACCACTTTATTGACCTCTAGGCCACATCCTTGGGTAGATCTTCGTGTGTTATTGAACATATGTCTTTCTTTCACTGTAGCTGAATAGATATTAATTGTACACACCCCTTGGATGAATCTTACTCTAAAGTGAAACAGCTGTTGTAGCTGAATTTGATTAGATCATCTTATTGTTCCAATTCACTGGCTAGTTATTGGCGCGTCAGATATGAAGCCTTCTCTCTTTAGTAGCATAGATCATACATAAGCTTTTACTGAGGAAAATTGAAGAAAATAATGAATTCTTCGAAATTCTAGCCTTTCAGAATTATATTACAATTTAGTAGAGAGGACACCTTAAGAAATTGGTTTAGTCAAAGTTAACTGAGTTATAGTTTTGGAACTTATTCAGGAGAAAGGATCCATCTTTACCTGAAATCTAATTGATAAAATTGATCTTGTTATCGTATGAACTACCTTATTGTCGTTTGGCTGACAATGTATTGAGTTCCTTTATAGCTTGAACTGCATACAGTGACAATAGTTGGATATCAGGTATTGCAAGTTTGATACATTCACTCCGGCAGCAGAACGTGGACTGCCTGTGACAAGAGTCATCAGCCGCATGACTTTGCAACAGATCCTTGCACGTGCTGTTGGAGAAGATATAATTATGAATGAAAGTAATGTGGTTAACTTTGAGGATGATGGGGACAAGGTAACTTTTATTGATCCTTTTGTTTTCTGAAATTCTCAGGAAATCAAGAAAGATAAAATTTTTGCTAGTTCCATTCAAGATTGTGTAGATCTTTCCTTTGGAGTTTTCACTATTAGCTTTTGTGTTGTCTTGAATCAGGTTAGTGTGACTCTTGAAAATGGACAGCAATATACTGGTGATCTTCTGGTTGGTGCTGATGGCATACGGTCTAAGGTAGTATTACTGCGCTTAAACAAGGATCGGTTGTTACTTTGAGATTGTTATTGTTCCAGGTTACAAATAGTATCCGTACTTATCACCCCCCCCCCCCCTCCCCCAAAAAAAAAAAAAAAAAAAAGAAAGAAGAAGATAAAGGAAAGAAAGAACCGTACCACATAGTGAACCTTTTGTTAATTAATTCTACTGGATTCAGAAGATCTCAAACATTGGTCTTCTATTGTAGGTAAGGACAAATTTGTTCGGACCAAGCGAAGCTAATTACTCTGGCTACACATGTTACACTGGAATTTGCAATTTTATTCCTGCTGATATTGAGACAGTTGGGTATGATGCTTTTACTTATTGGACTGTGCTTTCCTTCTTCATGTTCTTATCTCTGTTGCTCACAGTATGTTTCATGGTAGAGGTTAAATTGAGGATTATTTTCTGAAGGTACCGCGTCTTTTTGGGGCACAAACAGTACTTTGTTTCTTCGGATGTTGGTGCTGGAAAGATGCAGTGGTATGCATTTCATAATGAACCAGCTGGCGGTGTGGATGGTCCAAACGGTAAATATTCTAGACCGCTTAAATCTATTATGATGCAGGATACAAACGTACTTACTAGAAGACATTTTTGTGAACTTTGTACTATAGCTCCTGAATGCTGTCTTGTAACGTAAACTTTAATTTCATCCGAGGGGTTTGAGACCTAATTACAGTGTTGCAATATGGTAAACAATTTGTAGATTGAAATAAGATAGTCTTAATGAATTATGAGGTGGACAGTTGCAGCTTGTACGGCTGATTCGTGTTTAAACTAAATAGATGTAAGCTGGTGCACTTTAATCAATCCACCTAATTTCTGAAGAAACTTAAGAGAAGGATGCTCCATGATTTTCATATCACGTCATAGATGTCAGTTCCTGCTCTGTCATGAAACAAGCTCAGATACAGGAGCTTTTCCTCTTCAGTGCAGAAATTGTTTATTTAGTTATAGCTGAAAATAAAAAGGTTGTTTTTAAAGTAGAATTTATTAGTGAAGGCGTCTGATTGTGTAGCATAAATAATAAAGTCAAAACTGAAAAAGTTTCATATAAGAACCTTATGTACTTTGGCATTTGTGTATACACATTAATGTCAGTGTATTGAAGTAAATGGTCATCAGGTCCTTACCGACTAGGGGTTCCGAAGTTGCCAGTCTCACTCTTTTCCCATATATCTTAAAGAATGAGTCCCCCCCCCCCCCCCCTCTCTCTCTCTCTCTCTCTCTCTCTCTCTCTCTCTCTCTCTCTCTCTCTCGTGCCCCTCTCCTGACCTGCAATCATGAAAAAGGGAAAGGCATGTTTTACTATAGTTGGATCATTTTAGTGCCAGCTTGGATTGAAAAGTCTCAAATTTTGGAGGGGTAGGGCTGTTGGGGAAAAAATGTTATCATGACAATTTAAATTGCCACAATGATACTCAAGAAGTTGAGAAATATTTATAGTCATCTAGTCATTACATTGGTTGTTTCCTGTTCATGCTACAGGTATGAAGGCAAGATTGCTTGAAATATTTGGCGGTTGGTGTGACAATGTTATAGACCTATTAGTTGCCACTGATGAAGAAGCGATTCTTCGACGTGACATCTACGATAGAGCGCCAACCTTTAGTTGGGGAAGAGGCCGTGTTACATTGCTTGGGGACTCTGTCCATGCTATGCAGCCTAATTTGGGACAAGGGGGGTGCATGGCCATTGAGGTACTCTCTTAATAGTAATCTTTCTGACTTCAGTTATTTAATGGAATAGTTGCTCAATTGTATCCCTTAGTCCTTTCTTGCTGAGAAGCACGGCTCAGAACCTTATTACACCATGCAGAACACTGCTTTTATGTGAACACGCGTAGGGAGATTGTAGTCGAGAGGACATAAAATTACAAATTGGGTCGATGGTTATGGGGGTATGTCCCGACTGCTATGGTATTTTAATTAGACACTGTTTTCCTTTTTCCCTTCCAGCGGAGGTGGAATGAAATTGGGTAGATGAGATTTTGGTTTCTGGCTATTTTTCAAAAAGGAGAAGTTACTGTATTTCCGTCCACGAGTACTTTACATAGATTCTGTCATTAAATAGGGGTTAAATATGCTCATGTAAGTAAGCATCATGAAAATGTCGCTGCATCAAAATTAAGTCTGAACTTCATAGCCTGATGCTCTCCAAGTATCATCTTTATCAAATACACCTATTAGTAAGGGCATGTACGCCTCTACTTAACTTTTCTTTGTATGATTGCAGGATAGCTATCAACTAGCATTGGAACTTGACAAAGCGTGGAGCCGGAGTGCCGAGTCAGGAAGCCCTGTGGATGTCATCTCATCTTTAAGGAGGTAACTCAGTAGTTGTTGGCTCAAGTTCTATGTAGCGGTTGCAAGTATGATCATTAAGAAAATGCAGGAGATGAAGCATTATATTGCCGTTCATCCTATATATAACTTCTCCTCCACTAGTTTTGAAGCAACTCTCTCGCAGTCTGAGCTCAAAATTGTGGATTGATTTGAACAGATTGCTATTTCTTCTATTTAGCTAATCTTTTATGCTTTCCCTTCTGCAGCTATGAAAGTGCTAGAAAACTTCGAGTTGGAGTTATCCATGGTCTGGCTAGAATGGCTGCAATCATGGCATCAACCTACAAGGCTTATCTTGGTGTTGGACTTGGTCCATTATCAGTACGGAAATCTATCAATCACTTGAAATTGAAGTAGCTAACTTGTCTGAAGCAGACTTCTTCTTATATATGTGGTTTTCTATTATTTTTGCAGTTTTTGACCAAGTTTAGGATACCACATCCTGGAAGAGTTGGTGGGAGATTTTTTATTGACTTGGCAATGCCTCTAATGCTAAGTTGGGTTCTAGGAGGCAACGGGTAGGAACATGGAAGCCTTATCTTGCTTTATAATATCTTAAATATCATCTTGGTTTCGTTATGAGATCAGCTAATCTGAAAACCTCAAAGCCAGATATTTATTTTTGCATCTCGTAATTGCACCTCTTGGGGTGACTTTTGCCTATATATTGATCCGCGATACTTCTGCTGAATTCTGTTTAATCAGAAGTTCTAGTGGAGAGCTTTTATATATCTAATGATTTCATATTATTTGGTCTTTAGTAATATTTAAATTGCTCCTTTTCTATTGTTTTGGAAAAGTCTGGCGCTTGAGTTGCTGGAAATTTAAGTATGTGTCACTAGACCTGTGAAGATACTAGCTACCATGAGGTCAAGTGCCAATATGTGAATCCATGGTGAACTTCTCGGAAATCCTGGAAGGTGATACTTTTGCCGGTTCTCACTCGTACTTTTTTCTTGCAGTGACAAACTTGAAGGCAGAATACAGCATTGCAGGCTAGCTGAGAAAGTACGTGGTCTAACAAACTAATCACTCGGCACACATGCACAAAAAAGATTTATGGCTTCTACCACTTGATTAAGGTCATAGTTTGTATTTTATGGGAGTACTGATATAGTGTGTTCTTGTGATGAAGGCAAATGGCCAGTTGAGAACGTGGTTTGAAGATGACGATGCTTTGGAGCGTGCTATTAGTGCAGAGTGAGTTCGAGGAGCATAATATTTGCAGTGTCGTCTTTACTATATGTGCTATTTGTTTAGTTAGTTTGCTAAATTTTTTCTTACGTTTTATCTTCAGGTGGTTATTGCTTCCTATTGGGAATGGCAATGCTGCTTTAGAAGCTATTCTTTTAAGCAGAGATGAGAGCATGCCTTGCACTATCGGGTATGCTTCTAGGTTATAGTTCATTTAATTTGCATTACATGTTCATAGCTTGCTGTTTGGTCTTAGTGCGGAGTAATCTTACTCTTTCTTATTCTTTGGTTGATAGTGAGCAAAGTAGTTCTCAATTTAAAGATTTACAGCAATTTAATGACTTAACTGCGTTGTTAGAGATGGTTTTAATGTCACTTTTGTTGGAAAATGGAAAATGAGCCACTAAAAGAGTATAAAAGCTACAGAACATAAAACTTTTCTTTGTTTGTTTGAACTCTTATTACTTAGAGCTCTTGATGCATTCATGATTTATAAGATTGAGCATTATGGTGCAGCCATTGCAAATATCTCACCATCAATCTCCTCTAATCCAGCATATGTGATCTTTTGGTTTCAGGTCTGTCTCGCATACAAACATTCCTGGAAAATCAGTAGTTGTACCTTTGCCTCAGGTGATTGTCACCTGTGCTCATCTCTTGTAAAATTTTAATGTTCTCTTGTTGAACGCTCGCTAAGGTAGCTTATTTTATCTTTCTTCTTTTTATCTCAGGTATCTGACATACATGCCCGAATAAGCTGCAAAGACGGAGCATTTTTCGTAACTGATTTACGAAGTGAACATGGTACCTGGATTACGGAGTAAGTTCTATAGACTGATGTACAGTTGCACTATTGGTGCAGTGCACTTAGTAGTCTGTGAAGAGAAAATAATGATTGTTCTGCATTTTGTAGTATTGAGGGCAGAAGATACCGGGTGTCTCCAAACTTTCCTACTCGTTTTCATCCATCAGATGTTATCGAATTTGGTTCTGATAAGGTACTAGTCAGAAACTCTTCCTTGATAGGTTTTACACATTTGGCCAATCACCTCGCCTTTCCATTGGACCATGAAGTTTTGCGCTATTATATATATGTGAGGCTGAGAAACTTTTCTTTTTGTTTATGTTGTAGGCTTCATTCCGCGTAAAGGTAATGAAATTTCCTCCAAAAACTGCGGGAAAGAAGGAAGAGCGTGAAGTAGTAGGGGCAGCTTAAGAATTCTAAAGCTAGGCCTGATATAAATAGGGAATTTGTACAGCATTCTTATAGTGACAGCACAAACTGAGCAAATTAAGCCCAGCTAATTTTGTATACTGTAGGTTTAGAAGATCGATAAAAAGAACACGATGCAAGAACACTGGGATATGTCATTGTTTCCTTCTACCATTTGCCAAAAAATATAGCTCTGTGTATATATATGTAATTACAGAGGTCATATGTTGTTAGTGTCAAATTTGGTTTGCAGACTGTTCCTTTCTTTTTCAGAGTAGAAGGAAGATTTTGTGGTTTCTCTAATATACTATTCTCTGTTGTCTTTTGCAATGTGCTTTGAAGATTCTACATTTCTACAGAAGTAATGATTTCAGTAGCCTTCCCCAAAAAAAATATACTGTGTATAGTTGAGGAGATAGTTGTTTGTTGTTTCTGAAATTGGATTTTCATTCTTCTTTGTGGAGACTTAGCTTTTGATAGATTGTAAATCAAAGTAGATCCAGGTAATATATGAATACTAAGATGTTGACAATGTCTTAAGGTAAAATGGCTTGACAATTGAGGGTCATAATATTTACTTACTATTTTTCTATGAAGAGATAGAATAGATAGATGCACTAATAGATAGGTGTCTTATAAGAAACTGAGATAAGGATATAATCTATTATAAAAGATTGTCACGTAAAATTCATATGAGGATAAGCTATTTGCAAAAATATCAATTTGTAGCCGAGCAGGCATATTTTGATCAACTAGATCTCATCGAGTAGTTTTGTCACAAACATAATGAAAATCAACAGTGGACAATCATGAAAATTTGTATTGCCTGACATATAAATGACACTGATATATATTGTCATCCAACATAGGAATTGACTCACGAAGATGAAAATCGTTTATAAAGAATAAAGAATTCAAGTGATACTTTGTTAGCAACATATAAGAGATGGCCCTATTGAAGATCTAGAGGTGGTGTAATTATTTCGTAGCACGTCAAGAAACAAGAGTAGATTTTAAATACTGCAAATTCAGTAGTGCTTATATTGTAGGCTACAAGGGCGTCTTGGCCAATCAGTATCTGAGTAGCCAATTCAAACCAGAAGTAGATTGGGATACCTTGAGAAAGGCATAATGTATATTAGTGGTTTCCTACAAGTATCCATAAATACTTTCACTATTTGCATGCAAGCATTGCGGGTAACACATATAAATTGAAGGATAACTTATTATTTATTCTGGATTACCAATTACATACATTTGCCTTTCAAATGTGTTGATTTGTTTTTTTTTTTAAACAGGAAGATTCAGGAAGTTGAGCATAGTCATTGGGAAAAAAATTGTGAAACGAATTAATCCATAACTTAGGATTAGTTAATCAATCCTCACTAAATATGAATGCGTAACTTAACTGAAAATTCGATAATTTTCTTTTAATTTCATTGCATGTAGTAGTTCTTTTGTCCAACCTACACGTACCAATCTCATTTCCATTTTTCCTTTCTTTTACTTTACCTGAGAAATGATGAGTTCCTAACTTTGACATCTTTAAATTGTCCTCACATGGCAATTGGCAAAAATGGCGTCACTGACATTAGTATTCAGATTTCAGCAGTAGACAAGTCCAGCTAGATATAACTAACTTGTAAGATAAGGTATTTGTGCACTATGACGACGGACCAAAAGACAAAGTGAGGCCACTGGCCACTGCCATCACTTCCTCTTCTGTAGACAATAGACAAATTTCATTTATTGTTACATCTCTTCCTAACCGTCAAATTTTATCCAAGAAAAATAAAAGCAAATAGGAAACAGGTAATGGCCCCTCACCCTACACATTCCACTGGCAAACTAAAATTTCCACAAATTATCACGTAGGCTCGACCATTTGAACCGATCTTAGTAGGCGGGCAAACTAAAACTTCGACACAATGGAAATGCAATAGTATATAGTAGTACTAGCAAATTATATATCGCATAATACATAATACAAGCTGTCACTCTTATCAAACTTTATATTCGTTTTTGTGTCCTTTTCTCCAAGAAGACACGAGCGATGATACTTTCAAGTGTTAGATATAGATTTTGCTTTGGTGTCACTCAAAACTTAATCATTTGGGATCAGAATCTAATATTCATACACCCTCCGAGGCTGAAATGGTTTAGCATTCTTTGAGATTACATGCATTTTGAGATATATAAACAAGTTAAATATGCGATGAATTCCCCTCTCTCTCTTATAAATGTTAGTATTCAGCTGGGTCTCCTGCTTAAGAAATTTCTCCTGGTCAAAGCAGGATCGAAAAGCATAGAGGATTTAGGCAGAATTGGCTGCTCATTTGTCACAAAACCAAAACATCTCCATCAATATTTATGTGCTATGAAGGACCTGAGGTCCATAACCTAATCTTCTGCCACTAATATTATACTCGTCTCAATTTATAAGCCTTATTTTTTTTTTTTTCAATTTACTCCAAAAAAATATTATTTTTCTAAATTCAGTAACTCGATACGTACAATTTCTATTCAATCTCTAATGACATTCTCTTATAGAAATGGCATAACATGTTTATGATGATAAGATTAAACTTTAACTTTAGTATATTATGAAGGCTCTCTTTTTCTGGTTAAATCAACGTTGATTCTCCACCCAATTTTCAATATATGTATTGAAGTTTGGACTAATTGAATTTATGCGCTTTAGACCAGAATTCCTATTAGAATTTTTGCCATTTCGATTAAGGAGGAATGCTATGAATCCTTGATCCTACTACCATCTTGTCTTGATGGTAACCGCAACTAGTTTAAATTATAAAATTCAAGAAATTTCTTTATATTCATAAAATTCATATAGGACACATCTCTATAGCCTGTGCATGAGCACGCGAGAGAAGGGGGTATACGGCAGAGTAGTTAGGGTGGCACATGATCACGAGCCTATGACGGTGAATTGACATGTGATGAGCCAATGGTCGGTTCAGGTTCTGGTGGTGATGACCGTTGGCAGCATTTACTTCTCTGTCAACACCCATAATCTTCACCCAATAAAACCTTACCAAAATGGTATATGATGGTTATAAAGTTGAGCCAATATTTCATCAAATCATGAGGTCCCAACCTCAGGCTCATATTCAAATGAACGTGACTTATTATGTAGTACTTTTAGTATAAGGATTTACTTCCTCTGTCACAGTAATTGTGACACTTTTGATTTTTCGAGAGTTAAATAAAAAATAATGAAATATTAATTATTGTGGCTTATAGCAATTTTAATTTCGTCCACGTCGGCAAAAAATTTGACGCCGTCTACGAATTTTCCCAGCTTGAGTTCGTCGTGCACTCCTGCATGATGGACAATTTCTTTTGCCCGCACACAGATTTCTTGCAAGAGCCTGCCACACTGGGCAGCATTTTCTTATGTAATTTCTAAATATGTAAATTATTTTTCAAAAAACTTAAAGATTGTATGTTCGAACTTATAGTTTAAATAAATTAGTTTAACTCTCAAAATCTGAATATATATCACATAAGTTATGACTGAGGGAGTAAGTTATGCAAATGCGTAACAAAGAAATTTATAAATTATGTACATTTTAGATTATCGACCATAATTTCTTACTCCCTCCACTACAAGAAAATAGAGATACGACGACATTTTATAAATGTCGCAATAAGTGATTTAAATGTCGCAAATTAATTTACCGACATTTAATTTACATTTGGAACAAATGTCGTCGTAGCCAATGTCGGGAATTTTCCGACATTTAGATTAATGTCGGGAAAAAAATTACGACATTTATTTACGACATTTGAAAAAAAGTCACTTAAAATTTATGACATTTTTACTAGTGTTGGCAAAAACTTTTGCGACATTTATCTACGACCTTTACAAAATGTCATATAGGAATTCCGACATTTTGATTAATGTCAATAAGAACTTGACGACACTTTTTTACGACCCTTATGAAACGTCATTTCTGTATATAAGTGAACACCAACAAAAATTAGTGACAATTATATGAAACTTTATAAAATGTCGCTTTAATATTTTTGACATTAAAATTAATGTTGGTACTGAATTTTTTAAAATATTAATAACAATAATTTATCTAATTTTCATCATAACACCTAATTTATAATTGTAACATTAACACACAATATAACAAACATGAAATATATGTAAAGTGAATAATGCCTTCTACTATTGTCTCCAAAAGAACAAAGTAGTGATAAACAAGCAAGCATACTATCTATAGCTTAGCAACTGTCAAATCCAATGATTTGATCTATTCCAAGTAATGCATAAACCTAACTAAACCATAAAAGATAGAAATTTCAACATGAAATTACATTTAGATAATCCTAAATAGAAGTAATTCTCTAACTTCCATAATAAGTTTTGCAAGAAAGCTATTACATATGAATCCATCTTTCCTTGAGTCTTGCGTTTCATTTCCAATAATTGATTCCACATCCTTCAAAAGTGCTGCAGATGAAGTAAACAACCAATATATGTAAACCAATATAGATAAAACTAAACAGCCAATATACGTAACGATACGGTAAAAAAGGTCTTGTATATTCTTCAATACATACCCACTTCTTTTTTTTTTTGCGACATCTCCGCTATCCAGGTTGTTCTTGTTTATGTTAACCTAAGAAGAAGTACTTGACTGGTTACTGTGATAGTTTACATTAAAAAAAAATTGCTAATAAAATCCTTCTTAGTTTAGATCATTAAAGTACTGAGACAAATGAAGCAGTCCATAGACTTCAATTAGGAAATACATTGTCAAATAGATCAATCAACAATCTATTGCAAACGCAGAGGAGGAAAAATACCATAGATAGACTGAAAGCGGGCGATGATTTGATAGAGGAGAAAAAGACTATCAAACAAAAAATTCTAAACTACTATCAGAATCTTTATACCGAAAGTGAAGATTGGAGACCAAAATCCAGTTTTGAGGAAGAAGCCACTCTCACATGAGAAGATAGGGAAATGGTAGAAAGAACTTTTGAGGAAGAAGAAGTTCATGCAATTATCCAGTCTTGTGCTCCGGATAAAAGCCCAGGCCAAGACAGTTTTACGATGGCATTTTATCAAAAAACCTGAGAATTCATCAAGCCAGAGGTCATGGGAGCTCTTAGTCATTTTCACCAGCAATGTTACATGGAGTGATCCAGTAATGCATCATTCATAGCATTGGTTCCCAAAAAGAAACTAATTATATTCAAAACCAGAAAGCCTCTGGCGTATACTCTTCTCGAGTTAACAAAGTGAAGATTTTCACATTATTTTTCACTGCCATTCTCCTCATACATGTAGATATATGTATCTTTCTTTAGTTAGTAATGTAATCAATTAGTTGGTTTAAAACCTAATAAAACTAATCATAAACTTATAAGTTTAGGTAATATTCACAGAGGCTATTTCCATTGAAAATGCTGAAGATTCTGCTGCACAGGTATGTACAGATACAATATTTCTACTAACAATTAGGCATAAGGATGGACCAAGCTCAAGTGACTCATTTTAGAATTAGGCAGAAGAAAACCCATATGGTATTTTTTAATATCATATTTTTGCAAAATTCATAAAAATAGATCACGACACACAGTGAAAATATATCACCACACCTTATTTATAAAACTTTAATACCTTATTTGTGCGAGCAATTGAAATGGATGAAAGCCATTGTTGGCAATCTTCATTTGAGTGGTTAGTAACCTACCACAAAAGATTGTTACAATTACAATTAAAAGAAAAACAAATGACATAACTAAATTAAAATAAATAATTTTCTTGTGAACAGTAGAAATTATTTACCTCCTTATTAGTCAAACTCTCTAGATAAGCATGTATCCCTGCATTTACTTTATCGGCTAACTTTGTTTCCATCTCTGCTTATGCTTCTAACATCCTTTTCTCCATTGCTTCCATTTCTTCTTCTGCTTCAGACATCTTTTTTTTCATAACTTCCATTTCTTGTTTTGCTTCAGACATCTCTTTCTCCATTTCAACTCGCATAGCTGAAGCAGCCTTTTGAACTTCTATCTCAACCTTTGCATCGAAGTCCCTTTGCTCAACCTGGGATCGTTTGTATACTGGACCATAAACATAACTTGGAGCAGCTCCTTTCCCTAGAGTTCTAACAGTCCCATGAGTATCTGGTCCCATAACTTTTGCATACACATCATTCGGAGCACCTCCAGGGATATATCTCAGCAATGTCATCCATATCTTTCTTTTGAAAGAAATATAAAACAATGAATAGTTAGCAGAATTTCCTAATGTAATGTGAAAACCTTTATATTTATATAGAGAATAAGGGTGTACCATAACTTCACCAGCTATTGTATTGACTGGTTCTTTAACTTCACCAGCTATTGCATTGGCTGGTTCTTTCTTTCTCATATGTGTTTCTTTAAACACCTCAACACGTGTTGGTTTTACACCTTTTTGCTTTGTCAGCTGCTCGAACAGTATAAGAGCATTTAAAAAAATTCTTCAAGAGAGAAGTATGAAAAATATACATTGTATAAATGCTATTATTGATTATATTTCACCTTATCTATAATTTGAGACAAACTTTGTCTTCCTGATATGTGTGGCATAGTCAACTTCTTTCGGCTTTCTTTGTTCCATTCGCTCTTTTCCTAAAGAAATAGACACAATTCAATGCAAACAGCGAAGAAAGGGTGATTCCCTAATATTGTCATATTGCAGAAGTATTATTTAAAAAAAAAAAAACTACTGCAAAATACGACATGCTCTTAGGGGCAACAGAAAAAAAAAACCTTAGCATCTTCGGAGCTCCAATAATGAACTAATGAACGCCACTGATCTTCTTCAACCCTATTTGGACGGTGAGCTAAACGCTCTATATCGTTATTGTATGGGTCATAACCACAGCTTTTTGCTTCATGCTTCCACTCTTTCCATTTAGATCCAACTGACATCATTATAATACGTCTCATACCATCAGTTGCATCGGTATTTTCCTGCATGTATATCAACATCTAACTCATTTATATAAAAATAATAGATATCATAGTATGCTAACTCTTTTTGTTTATCTAAGCACCTTAATGTGAGCCCATATTCTGTCCTTGTACAGATCAGGTACAAGTCTCCAATCTTTATAATTCAACGGAGCCAAGATACCATTTCGTGCTAGGACGCCTAGGTTTGAACTCAGTTTAGCTTTTTCTGGACCAATAGTTTGGCCAATATCATTCACCTCAATATGTAAAATACCACCATCTTTTCCCCATCCCGAGTGCATCAAAGTGGGACCCCTAGGTCGCTTAGATTGTTCTTCAGTCGCACTAGAATCTGCACATAATGAAAGATGAAAAAAAGAACGTAAAAAAAAATTGACATCCCTCCGTCGAAGGAATGGTATCAGTTTTTCACAAAGCGTTCAGAAGAAAGAAGAAAGAAAAAGATAGATGAAAGAGGAAATAAGGAGAAGATATGAAATATCATAAGAATTTAGTACCTGAGGAATTTTCTAGATCATGTAAATCATTTCTTGATAAGTCACCAGATTGAGTAGCTTGTTTTCCTTTCCTTGGCCAGTTTTGAGGTGGTTGCGGCATTGCAGCACCTCCCATTTCTTGTTCTTGCTCTAAAGAACTAACCAAAAGTCTTCCTTGACTGGTATTTCTTTGTCTTTTTGCCATATTTCAGCAACTTGCGCAAAACTTTGGTTCCTGCAAAATTAGAAAGCAAACGCTACTATCCAAAAGTAGAAAATAATATTTAACTACTAAGTCAAACAATAAGAAACATAAACCACACAATAGCATTGAAAAAAATACTAAACACATTATTTTTTCAATGACGATCCTTTAAACTAATGACAATCACAGCAAGGATAACTAAGATATCTCATCTTCTTCGTCAGATGTTTCATAAATTTCCAAAGTTCGTGCGTCAATTTCCATTCCTGGAACTCCTTCCCTAACCCATTCAACATCTTCTTCTTGTTCGAACGTAGTATCATCCAACTGTTGCTCGGGGTGGCTTTCCAGCTCATTTACTTGTGTGCTTTCACCTAAATCAAAGAAACCTCTTGGTTTATGTTTAACAACAATCTTCCACTCTGTTTCCATTGGATGATTGACATAAAACACCTGTTGAGCTTGAGAAGCAAAGATGAAAGGCTCATTGGAAAGTTGATTCCTTGTATAGAGTAGATGGCTAAAATTGACAAGAGTAAATCCATACTCATCTTCTGTAATAAGCCCCTTGTTATTGTCCACCCATTCACAACTAAATAATACAAACTTCAGCTTCTTGGAATAGTACAATACAATTATGTCTGTGAGGACCCCATAAAAACAGACTTCTGCTAATACGGGATTTTTGTCTCTTGCGCTTGCATAACTCTGAGTGGTAGCCTTTACCATAACTCCACTATTTTGAGTTTTTCGCTTTGCATCACGCGACTGTGTTAAGTATCTAACTCCATTACTTATATATCCTTCCAACCTTTTTGCTTTCTTTATTGGACCAATAGCTAGATTTTGTATTTCTTCAGAAATTTGTTGACCGGCCATATGTATCTTCTCAACCTGTCATTTACAAGTAAAGAAGATATGATTAAAGAAAATGTTACTGTAACTATCCTTAAAAGACTATACCTGAAAATACTTTGGTTGGTTTATAATTACATGTTTTCTAAACCATATGTGAAATCTTTCATTGTGAATCCGATCCACATCATGTCTTGATAGGCGAGGATTGCCCTTCTTGATTTGTTTTATATGTTCACTGGTAGAAGTTAAACACATAAAAAATTAGTAGAATTATAAACGTTTTCACTTAAATAATTAATTGTAAAGCATCTATTAATATTTAGTACTTACTCACGATATGGAGTAATGGCAGCATAATTAAATAAAACATATCTGTGTGCTTGGGCGTGTTTAGTGTCATCAAGCATAAACCCTTTAGCTCTTGATAGTCGTTGATCCTCTTCATTTGAAGAAGTAACATCAGACAAGCCATAATTTCTCAAAGGTCGATTTAACTTCGTTTCCACATCATGTAGATATCTAGAGCAGAACGTCATGCACTCCTCTATCCAATATCCCTCTGCAATTGAACCTTCTGCATGACTTCTATTTCTCACATTATTTTTAAAAGTAAGCAAGAGCCTGAAATAGAATCTTGTTAAAGTTCAATAGCAAATTTTATAAGTATACTAAATGAGAACAACAAAATAATACCTTTCAATTGACCACATTGAACGGTATTGTGAAGGTCCACCAATCATTGCTTCTTCAACTAAATGAATGACCAGATGTTCCATCATATCAAAAAAAGACGGAGGAAATATTCTCTCCAAATGACAAAGAGTTATTGCAACTCGATCCTGCAACTTTTCTAACTCACCTATGTTCATAACTGTTGAACAAATGCCCCTAAAAATATTACTTAACTCGATCAATGGTTTAAAGACATTAATTGGCAAGAGCTTTCGCAAGGCAATAGGTAGGAGTTGTTGCATTAAAACATGACAGTCATGACTCTTTAAACCATGCATAGTGCGTGTCACGACCTTTTTTCCGCTCAAAAAGAATAAACTTTATTAGTTTTAAAAGGGTCTGTGACGGTGTTGAAGGTACACAAATTATTAGAGATATTCGGAGTCGCCACTTGACAAGTTAAAGGTGTGCCAAGTCACCAAAGTGGTGCACCTAGAACACCTTTGACTCGTAAATGGTCTGCGTCAGAGTTCCGGATAAGGATCTCGGTTGACTCGCGGGAAGGTGTTAGGCACCCTCGAGTCCTGTGCAAGCACAGTTGCTTTTATTGACGCATTTCGACTCTTTGAATTTTATTTATTATATTTTGCCTTTATTTTGCTACGCTTTTGATTTGATTGTAAATTTGTTCGTTCAAATGAAAACTCAAATCGAGATATAATCGCGCGAGCACTTCACTCGTTCGAAATCTTCCGATTAAAATCAATTAAATCGCGCAGGCACTTCACCCGTTCGAAATCTCTTGAATTAAAATGAGTTTCAATGTGAACAATTGGTTATTTGGTTAATCTTCAATTCCACCTATCAACTTGCCTAATCGTACGCTCTTTGTTCTTAAACATAGTGTAAAAAAAAAACTTAGTGTCATTTGACTTGCTTATATGTGCTAATGTAGTGAGTAGTCATGCCGTCCTCCTTCCTTGACACACTTGCCTTCTTTCAAATTTGGTGAACTATTAAATATATTTGATGGACATACCTAATCTTTGCCTTAACCATGTTCTTTAATTGTTGAGATTCCAAATTTTATGTTTGGAGTTAATGTCCTAATCTAGCTATTCCATTTCAGATTTTTGTCCCAGATTTGCAAACTAAAGAATACTTGTTGTGGCCTAACATTCATATATACATGGAAATAGATGGTGCTTATCCAATTCTGGCCCGTAACTAACAATATTTCAGATTTTTCATACGTAAAGAAGAGATTCATGAGCATAACTAAATACTAAATCTTCGGTCCTTTAGAACTAGATTATATCTCATATAAGGTGCTAATATGCTTTTCAAAGGAGAACAAAATAAAATACAAATACAAAGTGAAAGAAAGTGTTTACCCGACGGTAATGCTCAGCTAGAAAATACACCAGCCCAAAAGAATACAACCCGGTAAGCGAACAATAGCAACAACCAGCAAACACGCCAACTTAAACCTCTCCTCTTTTCTTTTTACTCTTTCACAGCCCTTCTTTCTATTTTTCTTTCTTTTCTTACTATGTTTCCTCTCTATTTTTTTCTGTCTTTGGCTCTCTATTTTTTTGTATTTTTCTTTCTCAGATCTACTCTCTATTTGGAGTAGTCCATCTTCAGATGTGTGTGTTCTGTCTGTGTTCTTTTATAGAGAGAAGTTCTCCAAAAAAAAGTTTCAGATCTGTTCTCCCAGAAGTGAGAGTGTTTTTTCAGCTATTTTCTCTATCTACTTTCAGATCTGCGTGTATTTTTTCAGATCTCTCCTGTGAAGTGTAAGAGAGAAGTCAGTGTGTTGTTTTCAGATTCTCCCCTCTTAAAGAGAGTCCAAGGCTCTCTTAAATAGACCAAGGGAAAGGTAAAGACTTGGGTAAAAAGTACACCCCATGTGACAATGTTTTTACCCCCTAGAAAAGTACTTTTAGCATGCCTAAGCTTGCACAAAAAAAAAAACAAATAAGAACTGACAGAAACTTTTCTCTAAAAGCTGTCCACACCTCTTCTTATATTTGACTTTCTTTAGACTCCCAGCCAAGCAAAATTCCTACATGGACTTTAGTCCAAACATAAAGTTCCAACAGATTCACTAAAGTTATAACCATACCAACTCTTGGACTTTACTTTCTAACTAAACCACTTCTAGTTAAACAAATGGTCGCTCAGATAGAGGACTCAAAATAACAATACTACTCTCCATGCCATTGCACTCCCTCACATCAGTCTGCTCAAACCCGAACACAAGTTCTACACTAAAACAAAATAACACTAAACTGCAGCTACCTCGATCCCTCCCAGAGACTTGCATTCCCCCACAAACCAACTTAACTGAATTTCATGCTCAAATGCAGAGGACAAAGGCATGAGTAGCAGACCAATGTTCACAAATTCCATCAATGGGAAGCTCAGGACTTCGGAATACAGAACAAACAGAGCGTGAACTACTCTACACATACACATAGGAACTTCAATTAATAGTAAAGCGCACGAGATGAACATAGCCATTCGTATTAACTCAAAGTCAAATCATGAACATACAAATTTCTATTCACAAGTTTAAGATTAAACTATGACTATTTACTAGGCTAAACATTGACTATATGATAAAGGAAAACATAAAAGCGAATACCATCACGTCCGAGCGCTCAAACTGTCACGACGCCCTGCTGCCTCGACGCTGCTGCTTCACTATGTTCAATATCACCATTGCCACGCCTAGCATCACCTCGCTACTCTAGCCGAGCACGACAAGATAGCCGCTACCCGGTTCACGGCTGTTTCACAGCTTCAAACCAGTTTGTGACACCATTGATGCGACATCGCCATCCATGAACAACCCCGTAACAATCAAAACTCGCAGCTGTCATACCCTCGTCGCATCCTCGAACACCACCACTGCCTCGTCGAGTCAACATCACCTCGACACCATTGCTTTGCCCGCTGCGTCACCGCTACAGCCCCATAGCCAAACTCCCTCGTTACCTTCACAACACACTAGTGCCACTGCCTCGACTCCCTCGGATCAACTTCAAACATTATTGAAACAGCCCTACACCATTGCACACACATTGCTTCAGCTAAACAACACGACACACAATACATCACCACGAGCAGCCACCAAAACAGCCTCAAGACAATATCACAGCGACCTCGCAATTAAAGCTACACTAACTAGCTCTCGACACACACTGTTTTTCCCTTGCTTCGAACCCGACCTCACAGCACCAATCGATGTCATTGCCATGGGCATTAAGAGATCCAAAACCAATCCCAAACCCTGTCGTTCAATCTAAAATTGCCTTGCCTATAGTTTTACAGCGACACCGGATCATCGACAAGGCCTATTCGACTCACCATCATAGCTTCCAGATTAACCAAACAAACACAGCCTCCCCACTATCGCAGCCCCACAAACACCGCTGCCAAAATCAACTCACCACTGCCTCTAAAAAATCAAACTAACATCACCATTGCCTAAAGCCAAGCTATTATCACACGCACACACACCAGCTTGCAACAACCTCACCTTAACCCCCCGTCGTCTAAAACCTAGTCGAACAGCCCCGGTTCGTACTTCGAATCTCAATCACATCCGCCACTATCTTCTTCTAACTGAAACGATCCCATTTGGGGTCGTCTCAGTTAGAAAATGAAAGGAACGGGATGAAGAAAACGAGAAAATAATCAGAGAAAGGGTCATGGATGATTTCTTACAGGTGCGAGTCTTCAAACGGAGAGGACAAGGGTCACCGGGATAGTTCTTTTGTCCGTGTTTTCGATCCTTGATTCACAATTATTAGTTGAGAATTTTAGAAATCCAAGGGTAGATCGAAGTAGAGGAGGGTGAGGCGTCTCTGAAAATGTGTTTAGTTGACGGACAAGTGGACGGAGGTAGGCGGCGCCACCAGCAGTGGTGGTTCCAGGCGGAGGAGAAGAGGTTGGCAAGGTTTGCCTTAGTCTGATTTTTTAGGTGAATTTGGGAAAACTTTACTAAAAATAACAAAATATATGTTTTATATTAAAGGATATGGACCGGGTCAGAATTATAATGGGCTGGAGGACATGGGCTCATTTCTTTTGATGAATAACCATTGACCCGTATATCCAATTAAACTAAAATCAACACAAAATAATAATCAACTACTAAATAAAGCATACTAACACATAAAATGTCACATTAACACTAACCACACATGATTTTTTTTTCTCTGTAACTTCTAGTATTTTTAACTAATAAATTAAATTAACACGGCTACATAAAGGCTAGAATCTAGCAAAAAAATTACACAATAATTAAAACAACTATTTTACGTAATTTTGGGATTTTGAGTGCCAAAATTAGGTGATTACAGTGCGTAGCTTAAGATCAACACAACTAGAGATATTTGAAGAGTATCCATCAGGAACTCTTATATCTCTTAAAACCTGTAAGAGAATATCTTTTTGCTCATTGCTCAATGTGAAACATGCAGGAGGTAGATAATATTTGCCATTAGCTCTCTTTTGAGGGTGCAAAGCCTTTCGGATCCCTATTTCTTGTAAATCCAGACGAGACTTTATACTGTCTTTACTTCTGCGATCGACATTAAGTAATGTCCAGAATATATTGTCAAATACATTTTTTTCAACATGCATTGTGTCAAGATTATGACGAATCAAATTGTCTTTCCAGTACTCTAAATCAAAGAATATGCTTCTTTTCTTCCATATATTTTGCAGCACAACATCACTATGATCAACATCCTTCCATTTTCTTTTACGAGATTTGGCTAATGGATCTTTCCCAAATTTATTTTTAATACCTTTCAATTGCTCAAGAACCTCATTACCTGACAATCGTTTAGGTGCTACCTCCAACTCCTCAAAGCCATCAAACATAACTTTATCTTTTCGAAACTTGTGCCCTTGGGTTAACCATCGTCTATGTGACATGAAACAATACTTTCGACCATTTCTCAATCTAATAGATTTGGTCTTTGTATTACAACATGGACAACCATATTTAGTTTTCACACCATATCCTGATAAGTTACCTAGTCCTGGAAAATCACTAATTGTCCAAAGTAATGATGCGCGCATTTGGAACATGTGATTTTTTGATGCATCATAAGTATCAACACCAGCCCACAATTCTTTCAACTCGTCAATCAATGGCCGTAGATAGACATCAATATCATTGCCCGGTGCACGAGGGCCATCAATAATAATTGATAATATCATATACGGTTGTTTCATGCATAACCATGGTGGTAAGTTATATGGAATAAACACAACCGGCCATGTGCTATGAGAGGAAGACATAGACTTGAATGGATTAAAGCCATCCGAAGCCAATCCAAGTCTAACATTTCAAGGATCTTGAGCAAAATCTGGATGCAATTCATCAAACTTTTTCCAAGCAATACTGCCAGCAGGATGTCGCATTACTCCATCTCTAGTGCGGCCTTCAGCATGCCACCTCATTTGAGTAGATGTTTTAGATGACATGAACAGTCTTTGAAGCCTTGGTATCAGTGGAAAATATCTAAACACCTTTGCTGGAATCTTTGAGGTTTCAGAAGTGCAGCTAGTTGATTCAGCTGGAAATTTTTTGAATCTTGAAGCTTTGCAAAACTTACAGTCTGTTAACTTTTCAGTCTCCTTCCAATAGATCATACAATCATTCGGACATGCATGTATCTTTTTGTATTCGAGTCCTAGATCCTTAATAAGTGTCTTTGCATCATAAAAAGACTTTGGCAATATTTCACCTTCAGGAAAAGCATCTTTCAACAACTCTAACAGCATGGAAAATGAATTATTACTCCACCCATTGAGACACTTTAGATGTAATAGACGGACAAGGAAAGAAAGAAGCGAATATTTGCTTCCGGGGTATAATTCACGCTCAGCTTCTTTAAGCAGGTTAAAAAATTCTTCTGTCTTCTTATCAAATCCGCTCTGATTATTTGGCCCACCAAATCCATCATCACTAGTGTCCATATCAACAAAGTTACTTGTAGGAGGAACTCCAAAAGCTTCATGTAGCATATCCTGTATCTCATCACATGTATCTAATTGACTAGCCGACATAGATGAAGATGATGTCTCACCATGGAAAATCCAATTAGTGTAACTAGTTAGAAAACCAGCAAACACAATGTGATTGACAATCTCATTTTTTGGCACAAATAGCATATTACGACACCCACGACATGGACACAAAATTTCAGATTTATGAGGCCTATCTAATGAGGCAAATTGAAGAAACTCTTTGGCTCCTTTCTCATATAAAGGGTCGAGCCTATTCGGTATGTTTATCCAACTTTTATCCATTTAAAGTGTCTAAATAAGTAGCAAGAAAAACCTAGTTATTTCTTTAAAAACAAAAATTACACCTCATTTAACTCATATTTGCCCTCAATACTATCAAACAAAATAGAAAATAGAAAAGAAGAAGAAAAAGCCTACCCAATAGTCCTGAACCCAATATCAATGTTACTCCACTAGGTTGTCGTTCGTTGTCTTCTTACTGCAATTACACAATAATTTGTCAAGTGATAGAAAAGAGATGTGCTGCTTTTTTAAGAATTTAAGATAGAAACTGTAATTTTTGGGAGTGTAAGGAGGGAAGCCTAAAAATTTTACCGCCTTTTTCTTCTAAATCTCCCATATCCCAGCATCTTAGGCATTTCGATCGTTTGGATTTCAGAGTTCTAAGGAAGCACTCATCCTCGTGGTGCCGTATTTGGAGTGGGATTTGCTTCAATTTTTTTTCTTTTTTTGGCGGGTGGTGTGAAGTGTGAACTTGGGACTTTCCAAGTCAGAGCTCTATGTTTAAGCTTTAAATTTTGGTACTTACCAATAAAACAATAAAATAGAACTAAATTATGTAATTAAAGGCACATATTAAATAAAACTTAGAGAAACAATTTAATGACTAAACTAAGGTTCATGTTCATATTTAAGACCTCTAATTATACATTTACACTACAAGAAAAAGGTAGATCTGTGAGGTTTTTTTTTTTTTTTATGATTTGTGACGGTTTTCGATTTATCATGAAACTTAATATAACTCGATCGATTGAATAATTTATGTTTTTTCTTAGCTCGATTGCAAAAGAGTCATTTACCCCGATTGATAAAATAGTTCACTTGGCTCGATTTATCATTTAACTTAATTTTAGATCGGTTGATCGTCTAACTTAATACTTTTCTCAAAGATTGATAAAAGAGTTCATTTAACTCAATTGATTAAAGAGTTCATTTTGGTCGATTGAATGTGTAAATTAATATAGTTCCTTTAACTTAACGTAGCTCGATAGATCGGGTAATTTAAGTTTTTTCTTAGCTCGATTGATAAAAGAGTCCATTTAACTCGGTTGATGAAAGAGTTCATTTTGCCGATTGAATGTATAAATTAATATAATTCCTTTAACTTAACGTAGCTCGATAGATCGGGTAACTTAAGTTTTTTCTTAGCTCGACTGATAAAAGATTCCATTTAACTCGGTTGATGAAAGAGTTCATTTTGGTCGATTGAATGTCTAAATTTAATTTAGTCCATTTAACTTAATGTGGGTAGACATATCGGGTAACTTAAATTTTTCTTAATTCGATCTACCATGTAATAAAGATATAGCTCGATCGATTGAGTAATTTAAGTTTTTCTTAGCTCGATTGCAAAAGAGTCATTTAGCTCGATTGATAAAATAGTTCACTTGGCTCGATTTATCGTGTAACTTAATTTTAGATTGATTTATCGTGTGACTTAATACTTTTCTCAACGATTGATAAAAGAATTCATTTAGTTCGGTTGATGAAATATCTCATTTAGGTCGATTGAACGTGTAAATCAATTTAATTCATTTTGACTTAATATAGCTTGATCAATTGTATAACTTAAATTTTTTATTAGCTCGATCAACAAAAGAGTTACGTTCATTTACCTAGTGTGATAAAATAGTTCATCTAACTTCATATAGCGTGTAACTAAATTTAGTTCATTTACCTTAATTAGCTCGATTCATCGTGTAACTTAATACTTTTCTCAGCTCGATTGATAAAAGAGTTCATTTAACTCAGTTGATGAAAGAGTTCATTTAGATCGATCGAATGTATCAATTAATTAAGTTATATCAATTGAACGTGTAACTTTATCTAGTTCATTTAACTTACTTTTGCTTTATTGTTCAGTCAATGAGAATTAGAGTTCCGATTTGCAAACCTGCAGGTCCGGTAATTGGTTTTCGTTATATCAAATATGACTTGATGCAGAATTTGAAATATAATGTCATTCCAAAAAATATCAAACGACCTCCAAATGGCCTTAACCTTTGCAGGAAAGTCATGATAAATGACCTAACAGAGCTTTTGAGGAAGTCGTCACATTAAACACATTAAACGAAGTACCAGTTCTCAAAATGACCGTTCTGATCATTACACAATGGGAAAAAATTCCAGCATGATCATATTTTTACCTAGACGAGACGAGGCGCAATTAATCCCGATTGGCATATACTCCACAAACCTTAAAATTTTATAATATAAAATAGGAAAACATTACAAAAAGTATTGAATAAAAAAATTTAATTTAGAGTAAAATAAAATCTTGAAAATGTTAGAAATTACGAATAATTAAAAGTGAAACTCAATGCACAAAGAACGTTTAAAATGAATGTTGCAAGCTCTTTCATTGGATATATAAAGAACAATTTAAAATTAAAAAATTCCAATATTAGTTATAACTGTCATTGTATTTGTAACATTAATTAAAAATGTCGATAAATATTGACTAATAAGACGACATTTGAAGTAAATGTCACAAAAATTTTGACATTTTTTATCAAATATCGCTATTTTTATGACGGTTGTAATAAATGTCGATAATTACCAACGGATAATATGACATTTGCAATAAATGTCATAATATTAATGACATTTTGCTTCACATGTCGTTATTTTAATAACATTTCGTTATAAATGTCGGAAAAGTATATTTTTTCCGACATTTATTGTAAGTGTCACTAAATAAATGTCGTCGTATCCTCATTTTCTTGTAGTGCTCCTGTCCTATTTAGTGGTAAGATTTTCCAATTATAAATGATCCAAAACATTTGTCAATTTAGAATACCAAGATAAAATTTACCATTTTTTCTTATAATGCCCCCCTAATATTAATTGTTCTTGAAAAATATGTGTAACATTTATAACATAGATAAAATGGTAGATTAGTAAAAAATACTATGCTTATTTATGATTTCTTAAAGAGTGTGTAAAATCAAACCTTACCACTAAAAAGGACCGGAAAGAGTATATGACTCGATCGTGTGAATCTTTTTTTAAGCGTCAATATATATTACTGCAACCTTTTTTTAATTAAAACATGGTACCATATATCCTTTTCCAAAAGTCGTTAAGGATCTTGAGATTTAAGATGGTTCGATTTATCTCGCTTATTGTTTCTTTTAATAATGAACTTAAAACCTTTCGATTTATCTCGCTTAATGTTTCTTTTAATAATGAACTTAAAACCTTTTGGTTATGTATAATTTGAGTCAAAGTATCTTAAGGATGAGTTAAAATAATCTAAGCAAAGTGAAGAGCTTTTTTAGATTATTTCAAAGCTCTTCTTCATCGTTTAATCATATCCTTTGAAAGGATTCCATCGGCATCCTTGTTTAGCAAGAAGACCAGTCAAACTGAAATTGATAGTCAAATTCGACATAGTACTTACCTGCCTCTAATTAGATGATGACCGTATAAGCAATTGAGATTTCATCGTTTGGAGAACTTTCTAGGTTTTAAGCCAACTTCTCCTTTTTTATGAGATGATATTTGGAATGATTATGAGGAGCCTTTTGCATAGGCTTCCTCACGAAGCAAAAACAGATTATCAGTACTTAATTTATTTCGCGACAAAATGATCCAAAGATTATTTACATGAAAACATAGAATGCCCATTTGCCCTAGGAATTAATGATGATACTTGTCAAACAAAAGCTAATCAAGATATTTAGAAAAAAAAGGACTGCATATGGGGTTGTCCTTAGATAATCAGGGTCTTCCCGGAGAGAGTTTCCAATATCAGGCCAAGCCCGACTCCCTTAGACGTTTGATGCTCTGTCCATGTAAACCGTCCCGTCTCAGAGCTGTCACCCTCCATGGCTCATAATCATCTTCGACTTTGTGTTTCATTTTGGTACAGAAATCAACGATGAAATCTACCAAGACTTGTGACTTTATGACTGTTCGAAGTTGATAGATCAGATAATATCATACTCACTAAACTCGACAGCCTATTTCGCTAAGCGTCCAGAGAACTCTCGTTTTTGCAGGTAGTCTTAAGAGGCAAGGATGAGACGAAACTATTGTGTGATCTGGAAGTATGGGCGTAGCTTCTAGGCTGCCGTGACCAGGGCCAATGCGAGCTTTTCCAACTGACAGTAGTGAGTCCCTGTCTCATGTAGATATTTACTAACATAGTAAATAGATATTTACTGACATAATAAATGGGAGATTGCGCTGATCGTGCGAGTACGACACTTGCGGCTACTCTGACACAGTCAATTATAGGAAAAGTCGTTCTCCTTCACGTGGCTTGGCCATTAGCGAGGGGTTTGAAAGATACTCTTTCAAGTCTCAAAGGCATTTGTCGGTATTGGTCCATCCATTATAAGTATTTATTTTTCTTAAGTACGTTTAGGAATTGGTGACAACACAAAGAAGACAGAGATGAACCTGCTCAGCGCAGCTATCCGACTGTTGAGTTTCTTCACCTCTGTCTCATTCTTTAATATTTCTGGTATCTCGTAGATGGCATTTATCCTAATAGGGGATAGCTTCGATCCCTCAGTTTGAGATGATGAATCCGAGGAACACATCTGACGATACTCTGATAAGTTGGTATTTTACCAACTTAAATACTACTTTAAGCTTTTGTTCTTGAATCCAAAAACAATAATATGTGCTATTGATGCCGTGAATTGCTTAATTTCAGGTTATGACGAGTGTAAACGAGTCGTTGATTGAAAATGAAGTAAAAGAGCAAGGATTAGAGGCAAAAGATCAAGATCGGAGTCACAGAGCCAGGCGCCCCGCCTAGCTCGGGCGCCCCGCCTGAAGAGGCCACTGCCTAAGAAGAGAAAAATGTCACAGGCGCCCCAGCTGGCTAGGCGCCCCGCCTGAATTGCAAGGCCACTAGGCGCCCCGCCTAGCCAGGCGCCCCGCCTGGAATGGAAGAGATTCAGGCGCCCAGCCTAGAGCAGGCGCCCCTCCTAGCTGGCACACTGTCTAAAAGAAGAAGAAATGGCTCAGGCGCCCCGCCTAGCCAGGCGCCCCGCCTAAAATATGGGTTCCTGATCTTCTATAAATACTAAAAGCTAGGGTTTTAGCATTATCGAATTATTTACATATACTCTAAAGGTTTTGGGCGATTTTGGGAGCCAAGTTGGAGACTTAACATTATTTTTGTAAGCTTCTAAACTTGTATCTTTGAATATTGATTAATTTATCAATCCAAAGTCTATGTTTGATTTCAATCCATCATTTTATTACATGTTGATTGTTTTGATTCAAACCCTAGTTATGAGTAGCTAAATCCATAACTAGGGGTGTAAATATGCTATAGTGATAGAAAATTAATGGGTGTTGTTCCATTTCACCAACTATAACACAAGTAACAATTATCCAACTCCCCATTACAATAACATCAAAATTCCAAAATCCATGATATTTGGGATTTCTTGTCTACATTGCTAGTTAAAGACTCGGAAGAGATTAACTAGTGTAGAATAGTGGAGTTGGCGAGGATTTGAGTTGATAGGCTATTGATATAGACTAACTCATCTAAAAGGAGTTACGCTCGGAAGAGGTCTCCTTTCCTCGGGTCATTAAGTAGTGCTTTAAGCATTCAACTAAGGCTTTGACGAGTGGGTTGTGAAAGATCTCTCTTAGGCCGGAAGGATTCTAGAGATCACGATTGGAATGCTCGACCATAATTATGCTTGTGTTGGGAAGGTGAAGTGAAGACACCCGTTAGTTAGAAATCACTAATAGTTGGTTGCACCCCTAGTCTAGTAATATTGAACATCTTACTCGCTTAATTGCTTACACTTAGAATTAATCATAGTTTCTTTAAAACAAATCATACTTCTAGGACTCAACACTAAACCTCATTTGAATATCTATTTACAACTCTCTCACTTAACGTGCTAGTTCCCTTGGGAAATCGACCCCGACTCACATCGGGTATTATACTTTGACGACCGCCCTTCACCATTAATGGTGTAAGATTGAGCGTGGATCAAATTTTGGCGCCGTTGCCGGGGAACTACGGTTTTAATATTGAGTTGCATTAGTTAATCAAAGTTGTTTAGTTCGCTAGTCCTAGCATTTTACTTTTGGTTTTGGTTTTACCTTGTGTAGGTGAAGCATGGCTTATAGGAGAAATCCTAATCGGAACTTGCGGAACCCCAATTACAACCATTATTACAATCAACAACATGGGGATCCGCAAGGTTATGAGGAGCAATATGATGAAGAGTTCCATGTAGAACTCAACCAAGAGGGCTATCCATTCCACGTTGAACAAGTGGATGAAGACGAGATACAAGAGGAAGCTAATGATCCTCAAGTGGAGAATGCGAACCCTCATGATGACAACCCTTTTGGCCAAGCAAATGCGGGGGTCCAAGCAAATGAAGAAGAAAATCTTGGAGGAAATGAAGGTGTTGCGGGTAATGCTAATCGGGGTGGCAACAATGCAAACCGAGGCGGCCGAGGTGTGAACCAAGGGGGTCGAGGTGTAAACCATGAAGGTAGAGCAAATGTCAACCGAGGGGGCAATGCCAATAGAGTTAATGCTCGCAATGTCAACCGGAACCAAGAGTATGGTAGAGATGCTCGAGACTATCAACAAGAGTATGCTAGAGGTGCTCGGAACTATCAACAAGAGATGAGAGACTATGAAGATGAGGAGGAGGTTGAGGAAGAAATTGATATGAATTGTTTTGCAAGTGCTATAGTTCCTCCCCCTATTCATGGCAATGCTAGCTTTAGCATCCCAAATGTAATTCTTCAAGGTCTTGAACAACATGGGTGCTTTGGTGGTAGTAAGAATGAAGATGCAAATGATCACTTGAGGAATTTTGTGCAAACTTGTAACCTCTACAAGTCGGCAAGAGTGTCGGAAGAATCATTGAGGTTGAGAGTGTTCCCTTACTCTCTCACCGGAAAAGCTAAAGAGTGGTTGAACAAGTTGCCGAGAAATTCCATCTTCACTTGGCAAGAGTTGGTAAAACAATTCCTTGGGAAGTTTTCACCAAAAGGGAAGCAAGCGGCGTTGAGAGATAAAATCTACATGTTTGAACAAGAGGCCTCCGACTCTTTGACCGAGGCTTGGGAGGCTTTCCAAGATGGGTTGCTCCGATGTCCCAATCATGGTTTCAATGGGAATATGTTGTTGCAAAGCTTCTACCAAGGTTTGAACAAGATGAACCAATCCGCCTTGGACACCTTGTGTGATGGTGTCACCATGGACAAGAGGTACGAAGAAGTAAAAGATATTCTAGACAAGGTGACCAAGCGCTCCCAAGAATGGCAATCAAGAGCTAAGAACCCGGGAAGAGAAGTTGGGATTAGTCCAATGATGCTAGAAAGACTTGAAGCCCAAGATGAGAAGATGGCAAGAATATTGACGTCGGTGGACCTTATGAACAAGAACTCAAAGGCCGATAGGGAGGCCAATGAAAAGAGAGTGCACAAGGTGGAAAATATCCACACTACAAATGCCGGGCATCAAGTGGCCCCAATGGGTTATGTTACTCCCGGAGGTGTTCCTATGACCCTTCTCCAACATGGGCAAGAAGGATACTATCCGGAACAATGCTATCAAATGCAAGAAGGAGAAGAGGTAAATTATGTGAGCAATTACCAAGGGCAAAGAGGGTATGATCAAGGTGGTTATCAAAGACCTTATCAACAACCCTACCAACAACCATATCAACAAGCCTATCAACAACAAGGGCAATGGAGGCCAAGTCAAGGAAGAGGTAGTTGGAGTAACAACCAAGAGGGGAGAGGAGCCGGTTCTTCTCAACAATATGCTCCAAGACCTCCGTCTAAGCAAAATGATCAAGAAGCAAAGACTACCACAAAATTGGAAGAAATGATGAGTCAAATGCTTCAAAATCAACAAGGCATAAAGGAAACCATAACATCCCATACAACATCAATCAAGGAGCTTGAATCACGAATGAGTCAATTGGCTCACCAAGTCAACCAAAGGCCGCATGGTACGCTACCAAGTGACACGGTAGTAAATCCCAAGAAGAGCGGAAAAGATCAAGTCATGGCAATAAAGACTCGAAGCGGCAATGAATATGATTATCAAAAGGCCAAGAATGATGATAATGAAAGGTGGAACATGCAAGGCAATGATGAGGGTGCCGAGGAACATTCTAATGATGCTATTGGGGATGAAGTGTTGCAAGAAGAAGAAGGGCAAGGTGAGGTGTTTGTACAAGACAATGATGATGATGTTCAAGAAATTCCCAAGCCTACACCCCAAAACACCACTACCCAAAAAGCTAAACCAAAGAAAACTCCAACACCCAAAGAAAGCCTTTCCATTCCAAGCTCCTTGCCAAAAATTCCCCTTCCATTCCCACAAAAGAATAACAAGCAAAGAGAAATCACACATGCCAAAAAGATATGGGAGAAAATTGCAAGCACTTCAATCAATATTCCATTGGTTGATGCATTGGGACAAATGCCCAACATTGCTAAATTCATGAAAGATTTGGTGACCAAGAAGATGTATGGAGATTTCGAGACAATCAAGGTGACGCATCAAGTGAGTGCAATTGTGTCAAAACATATAGCTCCAAAGATGGAAGATCCCGGGGCTTTTACCATTCCATGCACAATTGGAGGAAGACACTTTGAAAAAGCTTTGTGTGACCTAGGTGCAAGTATCAACTTAATGCCATATGCGGTGTATAAAACATTGGACACCAAGGCACCTAGACCAACAACCGTGAACTTACAAATGGCCGATCGCTCAATGAAGAGCCCGATTGGAATTATTGACAATGTGTTGGTAAAGGTGGACAAATTCGTCTTCCCGGCGGATTTTGTGATTCTTGATTGCCCCGTGGATTTTGAAGTACCCATCATTCTTGGGAGACCATTCTTGGCAACCGGGAGAGCTCTTTGCGATGTGGAGAGAGGTGAACTTACTTTTAGGTTCAATGGAGAGAAGGCCGTTTTTCATATTTGCAAGGCCTTGAAACAACCAATGGATAATGACGCGACTTGTTCTTATGTTGATGTTGTGGTTGATGCCCTAGTAGAAAGGGAGAGTGTCTTAGCTAGTCAAGAAGACACGTTGGCGGCGGTGATATGGAACATGGATGTAGAAAATAAAGAGAGTGTAGCGGAGGTAGTGAAGGCATTGGAAGGCCTTGGATCAAAACCCTATGTACCTAAAAAGCTATCCCTAGACCTTGAGAACCGAGAAACACCACCAACAAAACCATCCATCGAAGAACCACCGAAACTTGAGTTGAAAGTCTTGCCATCCCATTTGAGATACACCTTCCTTGGTCCCAACTCCACTCTACCCATAATCATCTCATCTCATTTGACCAAAACTCAAGAATCCCAACTTGTTGAAGTAGTGAAGAGGAGGATTAAGGCTATAGGATGGACCTTGGCGGATATAAGGGGCATTGATCCGGGGGTATGCACTCATAAAATCTTGCTTGAAGAAGGGTGTCGGCCAAGTGTAGAACACCAAAGGAGATTGAATCCTCCTATGCAAGAGGTAGTGAAGAAAGAAATCATCAAATGGCTAGATGCGGGTGTGATAGTTCCATTGTCCGATAGCAAGTGGGTGTCACCCGTGCAATGTGTGCCCAAGAAGGGGGGTATGACGGTGATTCTAAATGACAAGGGTGAGTCCATTGCAACTAGACCCGTAACCGGGTGGAGAGTGTGTATGGATTATCGAAAGCTCAACACCGCTACAAGGAAGGACCATTTCCCCTTGCCATTCATTGATCAAATGCTTGATCGGTTGGCGGGTCGTGCTTACTATTGTTTCTTGGATGGGTACTCCGGCTATAACCAAATATCCATTGAGGCCGAGGATCAAGACAAGACCACTTTCACTTGTCCCTATGGCACCTTTGCATTCCGAAAAATGCCATTTGGCCTTTGTAATGCCCCCGCCACATTCCAAAGGTGCATGCTAGCTCTTTTTCATGATATGGTGGAGAATTTTCTTGAGGTTTTCATGGATGACTTCTCGGTAGTTGGAGATTCATTCGATGATTGCTTGTCAAACTTGGAAAGAGTGCTAGAGAGATGCGAAGAAACAAGGCTTGTGCTCAATTGGGAGAAATGTCATTTCTTGGTGCAAGAAGGTATAGTGTTGGGACACAAAGTTTCTAAAAGAGGCATCGAAGTAGATCAAGCGAAAATTGAGGTGATTTCCAAACTCCCACCTCCAATGACCGTGAAGGGTGTCCGAAGTTTCTTGGGGCATGCGGGATTTTATCGCCGCTTTATCAAGGACTTCTCCAAAGTTGTGAATCCTATGTGCAAACTTTTGGAGAAGGATGCCAAATTCGTGTTTGACAAAGCTTGCTTAGAGGCTTTTGAAGAAGTGAAGAAGAGGTTGACAACCGCACCGGTAATTGTGAGTCCTAATTGGGAGCTCCCATTTGAGCTCATGTGTGACGCTAGTGATGTGGCTTTGGGAGCCGTGCTAGGTCAAAGAGTGGAGAAGATGTTTCATCCTATCTACTACGCAAGCAAAACGATGAATGGAGCTCAAATGAATTACACGGTGACGGAAAAGGAGCTTCTAGCAATAGTTTTCGCCTTTGAGAAATTCCGAGCATATTTGGTGGGGTCGAGAACAATTGTCCATACCGACCACTCCGCTATCCGGTACTTAATGGCAAAGAAGGATTCAAAGGCAAGACTCATTCGTTGGGTGTTACTTCTTCAAGAGTTTGACATTGAGGTGATAGATAGAAAGGGGACCGAGAACCAAGTGGCGGATCATTTGTCACGGTTAGAGGAAGAAGGTCGCCCGAAGGAAGAAGTGGAGATAGATGATACCTTTCCGGATGAAAGAATCTTGGTCGTGTCTTGGGAACCAATCCCTTGGTATGGCGACTTAGCCAATTTCATAGTTGGGGGAGTCTACCCCGAAGACTTCACATTTTATCAAAAGAAGAAGTTGGCAAAAGATGCAAGGTTCTACTATTGGGATGAGCCCTATCTCTTTAGGGTGTGTGTTGATGGAATCATCCGACGGTGTGTTGCCGAGTCCGAGCAAGAGGCCATTATGAATGGGTGTCATTCTTCGCCTTACGGCGGACATCATGGTGGAGTTAGGACGGCGGCTAAGGTGCTACAATGTGGCTTCTTTTGGCCAACCTTGCACAAGGATGCCCATGCTTGGGTCAAGAATTGTGATCAATGCCAACGGATGGGAGGAATTTCGAGAAAGCATGAAATGCCAATGAATCCCATTGTGGAAGTTGAGTTGTTTGATGTATGGGGGATTGACTTCATGGGACCCTTTGTGAGCTCTTATGGTAACAAATACATCTTGGTGGCGGTTGATTATGTGTCCAAGTGGGTGGAAGCGGTTGCGCTCCCCAACAATGAAGCCAAGAGTGTATTGAATTTCTTGAAAAAGAACATCTTTACAAGATTTGGGACTCCAAGGGCAATCATTAGTGACGGTGGGAGTCACTTTTGCAACCGTGCCTTCTCAAACCTCCTTCAAAAATATGGAGTGAAACACAAGGTTGCAACTCCCTATCACCCCCAAACAAGTGGCCAAGTCGAGGTTTCAAACCGGGAAGTAAAGAATATTCTTGCCAAGACGGTTAATGCAAATAGAACCGATTGGGCAAGGAAGCTTGATGAAGCTCTATGGGCTTACCGAACCGCATACAAAACCCCAATTGGGATGTCTCCATTCAAGTTGGTGTTCGGAAAAGCTTGCCATCTACCGGTGGAACTTGAACACAAAGCCCTATGGGCATTGAAGAAATTGAACATGGATTGGAATGATGCCGCCAATGCAAGACTCTCAAATTTGCACGAGCTTGATGAATTCCGGTTCCTAGCCTATGAAAATGCACTGATCTACAAGGAGAAAATGAAAATGCTCCATGATTCTAGGATTTGGAACCGGACATTCAAAGAAGGAGATGTCGTGTTGTTGTTCGACACCCGGTTGAAGTTATTCCCGGGCAAGCTCAAGTCAAAGTGGAAGGGGCCTTTTAAGGTGGTAGGAGTTACCCCTTATGGTTCCGTCGATTTGCAATCAAGAGAAGGCGGAAGAACTTTCCGGGTTAATGGGCATAGAGTGAAGCACTATTTGGGATGCGACGCCGAGGTTGGTGAAGTGGCGTGCATCTACCTTGATGAACCTTGAAAGGAAAAGCCAAAACCGTCGTGCCGCGACGTTAAACGAGGCGCTTCTTGGGAGGCAACCCATGCTTTTAGTATAATTAGTTGTTAATAGTGCAGGTGTTCGAGTGTTCGTGAACTCGGGAGTTGAAAAGTGAAGATAGACAACCAAGGGAATCTCGGCTCAGGTCTAGGCGGACCTCCTTAAATGCTAGGAGGGCCGCCCAGGTAAGTACCAATGTGAAAAGAAAAAAAAAATAATAATAAAATAAAATGTATAGGCAGGCGCCCCGCCTGGCACACAGGCGCCCCGCCTGGCCCACAGGCGCCCCGCCCCGGCCCATTAAGCTAAAACCCGGCGGGTGAGGGGTACAAAACACCTAAAACTCACCCATTTTTCATCCTTTCACAAATCTAACAAAAGGGCAACACCCCTTAGCCGAAAATCCCATCCCCAATCCATATTTGTCACTTCCAATCATCACCAACACACACAAATCACTTTCACTCTTCAAAGTTCACTTGAAATCGGGTATGTGCACTATAATTTTCTTTATTTTTGCTTTTAAAAGTATCTTAGAGTCCATTTAATTTTGTAGTATAATGTTCTTAGACTTAGAGTAGTTGATAATAGTTGAAATTCGTAGGAACTTGCCCTTGTGCTTGAATGCTCCATTGGGAAGATGAATAGTTAGGAAAGTTAGGGTTGATAATGTAAAAAGTGGGAATTTTAGTGCAAGTTTGGACCCATGGCTTGACTTACCTAGCAATTGATGTTTTACATCATTGGGAATGTGGGGAAGGCCATCTTAATGCATTGAAAGCTTATAATTGTCAAGCCATTAGTTGGGGGAAGCAAGACCTCGTGCCTAGATGTTTGAAATTGAACTTGCGCTTGAAGTTGGAACTTGTATGCTTGATTGTATAACTTGGGCTGGTGCCGCACTTGGTATTCTTGCGCTTGTTGATTGTGTAGCATTGTTAGGCATTCTTGAGGTAGGTTGAGTATTTGGAATTGTCCGGAATGAATTCATGTTTGGATTAAATGGGACTTTTGAAAGTGGATAGTTGCGCTTGAACTCATGTGTTAAAATCATGTCTCTTAATGCCTAGTTTTAATTGATTGAGGTGGTTTTGAAACTTGAAACTTTGTGTGCATCTTGAGTGGAAAAGTGCGGATTGCATCCTGGCTAAACACTCCCCCTGATTGCACCAGGCCCTGCGCCTAAAGCAGGCGCCTCGCCCAGCTCTGAAACTGCCTAAGCAGTGAACTGGTGTAGGCGCCCCGCCTGGGGCTTAGGCGCCCCGCCTGGCACTGTTACAGTATAAAAAAAAAAAAAAAAATTCCTTGTTTGTGTTCTTTGTTTTCCTTGTGTCATATATTTCTCCACATCTAACAAAGCTTTGTATGTGCTTTAGGTACAATGGGACAACCAGAAAAGAGAAAACAAGTCTCCTCCACCCCCTCCGAGGACGATGCAAGGGACGATGTACCCTTAACAAACCTACCAAAGCAAGTAAGAGGAGAAAACAGATCAAAAAGGAAGCAAGATGCTTCTTCATCTCAAGCTAGAACAACAATGCCAAGGGCAACTGAGGCGACTCACATGGAAGGGGGGGGTGCCACAGAGGAATCACAGATCCAAGACAGCGGGGAGTCACCCAATGAGGAGAACTGGAGGGAATCGTTCACAAAGAAGAAAGCTTTCTGGTTGTATCTAAGGAAATACTTGGACCGGGAAGCAAACAATGAGCGGGTAATCAAGTTCAACAGTCTTGAAAAGAAGAACCCGAACATGTATAAAAGGGTTCAACAGCATGCCAATTGGGTACAAGTCCTGAGTCGACCACTGCCAAAGTCTAATGATGCATTGACTCGTGAATTTTATGCTAACTTGGCTACCAACGAGGAAGGAGACACACGAGTGTTCTGTCGAGGCAAGTATGTGGACATGACTGCAGCTGCGTTCAATGACTTCTTACATCTTGACAACTTCAAGACGCCCGGGTTCCAAAAGAAGCTAGACTTGACTGAAAAGCAACAACGGGCATGGCTTGTACCCATCATTGGGAGAGAGTCCAAACCAAAGTGGAAACAGGTCGGTGTGCAAATCTTTAGAGGTGACCTTAATTTTGAGGCAAAGTGCTGGCATTCCATCTTGATTTCCAGGGTAAGACCGACTAGTCAGGATCACAAAATCACTGTCCATCAAGCCGTGATGATTGCATGCCTTATGCGTGGGATAAAGATCAACTTGGGAGTAGAGATGGCAAAAGAAATAATGGAGGTAGTACATTCAGACAGGAAGAGATTTGCTTATCCACAGACATTGACAGAGTATCTTATGCATCATGGAGTGGAAGAATTCCCTGGAGACTTCTTCAGCCCAGCAAAGAAGCCGTTCGATTGGTATTCAGTCAAGGACGATTCTGCAGCCCCTTTAGCCTCTCGTGCCCCTGCTTTACCTGCCTCTCCACTGCCTTCTAGTTCACGGGCGGACATTCCACTTGATTCCGACCCTATTGCAGCTGATGACACTGTTATGAGTGATGAGCCCGAGGTCCCACCACCACCTCCTCCACCTCCAGCAGCCCCGACAGACCAGTCCATTGAGATGATCCAAACAATGAGGGCACATACTCTTGCCATCGAGGCTAACACAGCAGCCCTTGCACAGCATACCGCAGCTATTCAGGCGCATACTCAGGCACTTCAGCAGACCAGGCTGTCCGTTGATCAGATGTCCGCAGTTGTCACTGGGTTATCTCGGCACTTTAATGTGCCCATGGGTCTCATTGATCCTTCCACAGCTGCTTCCACTGTGCACACTGTCCATGCTTCTCCGGCTCCTACTCAACCTTCGCCAGCTCCGGGTCCTATCACTTATAGGCGCAAAAACAAGAACCTGGCTTGAGCACCACCAGGGAGTCCCTTTTGTTACCCCCCTTTGTCTTTCATTTGTCTACTTAGCATGCGGGACGATGCTAGAGTTTTTAGTTGGGGGAGGGGTTCGAATGTATATGTGTATTTTGGATTGGGTTGCACTTGTGTGTTATATGCTATCCATGTATACATTCGAACCACTTTTGGTGTACATACACTTTATGTTGCTAGTCTAGCTTAATTTTTAGTTATGTTCCAAAGATGCTTTAGTTATTTTCTTTTTAAATAAGCCTCCGGTTTTCTTCACTTGGTTCTTTCCGGAGGTTCTCTTTGAACCAAGCATGTACATTGAACTCCTTTTGAAATGCAGTAGTGATTCATGTGATACCGTCTTATGTTTCTTCATTTTCATGGCAAATGACAAGTGAGCTTATGTTCTGATTGATATAGCTAGAGTTGTAGACTGTGAAGTTCTTGTGTTGGCTTATTGAGTTGTTGGCGTGGTCCAAATTGGACCATTGCATGCTTTGCGAGTAAATGTCCGTCTTGTGTGTCTGAAAAATGTACTTGAGAAATCACTTGCTCGTGTGGTGAGGCATTTTGTTCGATAAATTGTGTGGGTGGATTGAGAGTTTAAAGCTTGCCTTTAGTGTACTTTGAGACGAAATCCTAGGTGATCTTGGCTTGAAACATGATTTTAGGCTTTTCCTTGGACCGCTACTATCCTAAATGGCCTACCTGTACATATTCACTCCAGTTAGCCCCTCTGAGCCTTAACCTTTCATTTGGCAGTCACTAAATTGAAACCCGAGCCAATTCTTGTGTGCTAAGGCACCAACCCTCTTTTTGGCCCTAACCTCCATGTGTGCATTGAAAAACGTGCAACTTAGGCTAAAACCTAAGTTTGGGGGAGATGGTAAAAGCTTGGAACTCCATGGTAAATGTCAAATTGAAATATCTAAAAGAAAGAAGAAAAGTGAAACAAAAGAAAGAGAAAAAGAAACGAAGTATGCATATATATAAAAAAAAAAAAAAAAGAAAGAAAGAAAAGGAGAGGAAGTAAAGAAGAAGAAAAGAGAAGTATTGGATAAAGGAGGGACTAAATTGGCACCATCTCCAAAAGAAGAGTAGGATGAGCCTAATGAAAAGAAAGAAAAAGTTGCACAAAAGAGAATGAAATGATGTAGTGCTATGGAGGTATTAGTCACTAATTAGCCAAATCTACCACACCTTAAACCAAAAGCCTACGTTACAACCTGTCAAGTCCTAATTGATTTTGAGTCAAGTGAGCCTACATTAGTGGAGAAGTACAAGAAGGGCAAGTCTTTGAGTTCTCGAGAAGCGTGCATGAAATTTCCTTGCGAGAGTGAGAGCTCAATTTGTTAAGAGTCCCAAAAGAATTTTTGTGAAAATATTTTTGGTGAGTGAGGGACTCTAATCTTTTTGGTGAGAATAGCAAGTGAGTCTTGAGCACAAGTTCAGGTGCATGACAAGGAGCATAAGCAAGTGAAGCGAGCCGACGACCTTAAGGCAAGCCTTGAAAGTCATGTGTTTCCTCTAGCCGTAGTTGATTAGACATGAGCAGTGCTTGTCAAATGTCCATGGAAGTGATTGAGACTAGTTAGTATCAACTGACTCATTAATGCAAAACGATGTTCGTGACTTTGAATCGAGGAACATAACTGAGTCTTGAGCTTTAACTGGAACATGATTTGATCTCTTTGATTTTGAATTGCTTGAGGACAAGCAAGGACTTAAGTTTGGGGGAGTTGATAAGTTGGTATTTTACCAACTTAAATACTACTTTAAGCTTTTGTTCTTGAATCCAAAAACAATAATATGTGCTATTGATGCCGTGAATTGCTTAATTTCAGGTTATGACGAGTGTAAACGAGTCGTTGATTGAAAATGAAGTAAAAGAGCAAGGATTAGAGGCAAAAGATCAAGATCGGAGTCACAGAGCCAGGCGCCCCGCCTAGCTCGGGCGCCCCGCCTGAAGAGGCCACTGCCTAAGAAGAGAAAAATGTCACAGGCGCCCCAGCTGGCTAGGCGCCCCGCCTGAATTGCAAGGCCACTAGGCGCCCCGCCTGGAATGGAAGAGATTCAGGCGCCCAGCCTAGAGCAGGCGCCCCTCCTAGCTGGCACACTGTCTAAAAGAAGAAGAAATGGCTCAGGCGCCCCGCCTAGCCAGGCGCCCCGCCTAAAATACGGGTTCCTGATCTTCTATAAATACTAAAAGCTAGGGTTTTAGCATTATCGAATTATTTACATATACTCTAAAGGTTTTGGGCGATTTTGGGAGCCAAGTTGGAGACTTAACATTATTTTTGTAAGCTTCTAAACTTGTATCTTTGAATATTGATTAATTTATCAATCCAAAGTCTATGTTTGATTTCAATCCATCATTTTATTACATGTTGATTGTTTTGATTCAAACCCTAGTTATGAGTAGCTAAATCCATAACTAGGGGTGTAAATATGCTATAGTGATAGAAAATTAATGGGTGTTGTTCCATTTCACCAACTATAACACAAGTAACAATTATCCAACTCCCCATTACAATAACATCAAAATTCCAAAATCCATGATATTTGGGATTTCTTGTCTACATTGCTAGTTAAAGACTCGGAAGAGATTAACTAGTGTAGAATAGTGGAGTTGGCGAGGATTTGAGTTGATAGGCTATTGATATAGACTAACTCATCTAAAAGGAGTTACGCTCGGAAGAGGTCTCCTTTCCTCGGGTCATTAAGTAGTGCTTTAAGCATTCAACTAAGGCTTTGACGAGTGGGTTGTGAAAGATCTCTCTTAGGCCGGAAGGATTCTAGAGATCACGATTGGAATGCTCGACCATAATTATGCTTGTGTTGGGAAGGTGAAGTGAAGACACCCGTTAGTTAGAAATCACTAATAGTTGGTTGCACCCCTAGTCTAGTAATATTGAACATCTTACTCGCTTAATTGCTTACACTTAGAATTAATCATAGTTTCTTTAAAACAAATCATACTTCTAGGACTCAACACTAAACCTCATTTGAATATCTATTTACAACTCTCTCACTTAACGTGCTAGTTCCCTTGGGAAATCGACCCCGACTCACATCGGGTATTATACTTTGACGACCGCCCTTCACCATTAATGGTGAAAGATTGAGCGTGGATCATACTCCAAAAGCACACCTTTCGAGGTTAAGTTTCATGATGAGCTTGTTCTATATGTAGAACGTTATCTCCATATATTTGATATTATCTTTTGCAAATTCTAACTTCACCAGCATGTCATCATTATATACCTTCATGATCATTGCGATCTGGTTCTTGAACATCAGATTGACCAACCATTAAGAGGTGGCTCCTACATTCTTCAACCAAAACAACATCACATTAATACAATAAGTCCCCCGATCCATAATGAATGAGGTCTTCTCTTTATCATTGGGGTTCATAAAGATATAATTGTATCTAGAGCAAGCATCGAGAAAGTTGAGCATCTTGTGTCCTATTGTGGAGTCGATGAGCTGATCGATATTTGGCAAGGAAAATGAATCATTTGGGGCATGCTTTGTTTAAGTCAGTAAAATCTATACACATTGTCTACTCACCATTTTTTTTGGAACGACCACCACATTAGAGAGCCAATATGAATAATAGACATCCCCGATGGAGCTAATTTTTATCAATTTCTCCACCTCAACGTGAACTGCCTGACCCTTCTCGCAACTAATCAAGTGTTTCTTTTGATTGAAACCTTTGAAGGTAGGGTCCATATTCATCTGGTGAGTGATTAAATGAGTTGAAATTCCTGGCATATTCGTGCGTGTCCAGGCAAAAGTTTTTGTAGGGGAACGAAGAAGGTTGATGAATTCCTCGCTAGCTTCAACAGCTAACTTCGAGCACACATAAAAAAAAATTCTCTAATGTCTTTTTGTCAAAAACTAGTGGCTCAAGATCATCTACCATGCCTCTTGATATTTATTCTTCGTATGTATCGCGTATGGCTTCAGATGTTTCCATAGGGTTCGCCCCTTTCGGCTCTTCGGGATCAATTGCGATATCTCCTATTAGGAGTGGTCCTAGTTATCTTTGATCATTTTTAGCTTCTGTCTTTGCTTCTCGTGAAACATGTAGCAGTTCCTTCATATCTTTTGTTCGCCTCGAATCTCCTTTATGCCACACGGGGTTGGGTACTTGACTACTTGATAGAGCGTCGAGGGTACAACTCTCATCTCGTGTATTCACGACTTTCCTATTTTGGTTTTGTATGATATGTCACACATCATGACTTGGAAGGATGTCAGCTTGGTTCCTCCTGGTGTGAGGACTGGTAGGATTATCTCATCGACAGACCTTTCGGTAGAGTTGTTGAAGCTTGTCAATGTATATTGGCTCGGGACTACAAGTACACATTTTAATTGAGTGTCTCCTGTTCTTAGGGTGATGACCAAGGCTTTGTGGTGTGGAAAGATGAGACCTTCTTCATCTTCTTTGTCGAACAGGATAGTATCAATGTGTGATTTCTTACGTCCTTCTTCGTGGACTTCTGCCGAATATTGTGTTGATAGACCTTTGAACGTCTAGGGGCTATTTTTCTTCTCTACTCCATGTGTAGGTTTGTTTCACTTTGTTAATTAACAATTCTTTAAGGTGCCCTTCGTTCAGAAGGTATGCTTTCTTCGAGCATGAATGCTCTACAGTTGGTAGCGTCAAGACCGTTCCAGTAGTGAAACTTGCACCAAACTGAAGAGTCTTTGCAATTATTCCTTATATCTGTGGACCAATACACTCGTCCCAGCCTCTCGAGATGATCTTTTACCATATCTACTATGTTCACTTGAAGGCCAAAATCGTTAAATCGTCGTGGCTCAGTTCCTGATCCTTGAGGGTCCGCTTGTCAAGCGTCGATGTGGATCTCGAAGCACCTAGATGATGCTCCCTTCTGCTCCTTGTTCTGCGTTTATCTACTCTTTCTTCACCCATGGGATGTGTCTACACACCCTGTTGTTTCTCTCTTCAGTTTCCCCAATCTGACTCGATTCTGAACTTGTGACTATATCAATGGTGCAACGCGCTTGATGTTTTTGCTCGGTGCTCTTGCAGGCTTCTTTAGAGTTCTCGTGTGGCCGCCGAACCTTTGGGATTCAGACATTTGGCGAATGCCACAAATTCTATATTGCCCGGTACCGGTTAAAATGTCATGCGCTCGTTTTTAAATCTTTCTAATGAATCTTTCAGCAGCTCGCCTTTTTTTTGGTTGCTTGATCTCTAAAATATCCTCCATCCCCTTCGAGGGTTATGCATGCCAGAGTGCGCATTTATTAATTGGTCTTGCATCTGCACAAAAAATTTTATGGACCCATCAGATAGTTGAGTGTACCAGGTCAGTGCTCCTTTTAACAAGGTGGAGCCGAACATCTTTACCAGTGCCGCTTGGATCTCTTCTTTGGTCAAATTATTTAGTCGTGTTGATAAACTAAATTTGTAATCTTTGGTGTTTTACAAAATAAAATGTTTCTGGTTTCTCGTAGATGGCATTTATCCTAATAGGGGATATCTTCGATCCCTCTATTTGAGATGATGAATCCGAGGAACATACCTGACGATACTCCAAAAGCACACCTTTCGAGGTTAAGTTTCATGATGAACTTGTCCTATATGTAGAACGTTATCTCCATATATTTGATATTATCTTTTGCAAATTCTAACTTCACCAGCATGTCATCATTATACACCTTCATGATCATCGCGATCTGGTTCTTGAACAGTAGATTGACCAACCATTAAGAGGTGGCTCCTACATTCTTCAGCCAAAACAACATCACATGAATACAATAAGTCCCCCGATCCATAATGAATGAGGTCTTTTCCTTATCGTTGGGGTTCATAAATATATAATTGTATCTAGAGTAAGCGTCGAGAAAGCTGAGCATCTTGTGTCCTACTGTGGAGTCGATGAGCTGATCGATATTTGGCAAGGAAAATGAATCCTTCGGGCATGCTTTGTTTAAGTTAGTGAAATCTATACACATTATCTACTCACCATTTTTTTTTTTTTTGGGAATGACCACCACATTAGAGAGCCAATATGAATAATAGACATCCCCGATGGAGCCAATTTTTATCAATTTCTCCACCTCAACGTGAACTGCCTGACCCTTCTCGCAACTAATCAAGTGTTTCTTTTGATTGAAAGCTTTGAAGGTAGGGTCCATATTCATCTGGTGAGTGATTAACTGAGTTGAAATTCCTGGCATATTCGTGTGCGTCCAGGCAAAAGTTTTTGTAGGGGAACGAAGAAGGTTGATGAATTCCTCGCTAGCTTCAACAGCTAACTTCGAGCACACATAAAAAAAAATTCTCTAATGTCTTTTTGTCAAAAACTAGTGGCTCAAGATCATCTACCATGCCTCTTGATATTTATTCTTCGTATGTATCGCGTATGGCTTCAGATGTTTCCATAGGGTTCGCCCCTTTCGGCTCTTCGGGATCAATTGCGATATCTCCTATTAGGAATGGTCCTAGTTATCTTTGATCATTTTTAGCTTCTGTCTTTGCTTCTCGTGAAACATGTAGCAGCTCCTTGATATCTTTTGTTCGCCTCGAATCTCCTTTACGCCACACGAGGTTGGGTACTTGACAACTTGATGGAGCGTCGAGGGCACAACTCTCATCTCGTGTATTCACGACTTTCCTATTTTGGTTTTGTATGATTTGTCGCACATCATGACTTGGAAGGATGTCAGCTTGGTTCCTCCTGGTGTGAGGACTGGTAGGACTATCTCGTCAACAGACCTTTCGGTAGAGTTGTTGAAGCTTGTATATTGGCTCGGGACTACAAGTACACATTTTAATTGAGTGTCTCCTGTTCTTAGGGTGATGACCAAGGCTTCGTGGTGTGGAGAGATGAGACCTTCTTCATTTTCATTGTCGAACAGGATAGTATCAATGCATGACTAGTATCAATGCATGACTCTTACGTCCTTCTTCGTGGACTTCCGCCGAATACTGTGTTGATAGACCTTTGAACGTCTAGGGGCTGTTTTTCTTCTCTACTCCACGTGTAGGTTTGTTTTACTTTGTTAGTTAACAATTCTTTAAGGTGCCCTTCGTTCAGAAGGTATGCTTTCTTCGAGCATGAATGCTCTACAGTTGGTAGCGTCGAGACCATTCCAGTGGTGAAACTTGCACCAGACTGAAGAGTCTTTGCAATTATTCCTTATATCTGTGGTCTAATACACTCGTCCCAGCCTCTCGAGATGATCTTTTACCATATCTACTATGTTCACTCGAAGGCCAAAATCGTGAAATCGTCGTGGCTCAGTTCCTGATCCTTGAGGGTCCGCTTGTCAAGTGTCGATGTGGATCTCGAAGCATCTAGATGATGCTCCCTTCTGCTCCTTGTTCTGCGTTTATCTACTCTTTCTTCACCCATGGGATGTGTCTACACACCCTGGGTCTTCTCTCTTCAGTTTCCCCGATCAAATCTGACTCGATTCCGAACTTGTGACTATATCAATGGTCAACGCGCTTGATGTTTTTGCTCGGTGCTCTTGCAGGCTTCTTTAGAGTTCTCGCGTGGCCGCCAAACCTTTGGGATTCACAATTTTGGCGAATGCCACAAATTCTATATTGCCCGGTACCGGTTAAAATGTCATGCGCTCGTTTTGAAATCTTTCCAATGAATCTTTCAGCAGCTCGCCTTTTTTTTTTTTTTTGCTTGATCTCTAAAATATCCTCCATCCCCTTCTAGGGCTATGCGTGCCAGAGTGCGCATTTATTAATTGGTCTTGCATTTGCGCAAAAGATTCTATGGACCCCTCAGATAGTTGAGTATACCAGGTCAGTGCTCCTTTTGACAAGGTGGAGCCGAACATCTTTACTAGTGCCGCTTGGATCTCTTCTTTTGTCAAATCATTACTTTTGACTGCCGTGACGTAGGCATACACATGGTCTTTAGAGTGTGTTGTGTTGTCATACTTCAGTATGTTGGGCAGATATAAATTCTTGAAACCGCGAGCGGCGCGGAGGGGGACTTGTAGGGTTGTTGAGAAAACTTGTCCTCATCGATCGTAGCGCGATTTTATGAAAGTTTCTTCTAGGTTCCTAGATAGTGTGTCAGCCTATCACTTTTGTCTAACGTTGTTATGCTTCAAAGAATTATTCGAACACCTTTTCGAATATGTTCTTGGCCCTCTCTGGGCTTCCTCTTCGAGCAAGGTCTCCCTCCTGGGATCATGACTCGCTCTGGTTACCGTCCTCATCCAGATCCACCACGTCCTTAAATGGGCTATCTTCATGTTTGTAGGGATGGCTCGAATCATTTGCTACGTTGTGTGATGTTAGGGCAGGGTTTGTGAGAGTACATCGTTGTCTTGCGACGTGGTGGTTTTGTTTCTTCAGATAATAAGAAATTGTCTACGGCCCACGGTACGGCCCAAACTGTGTATGCCAAAAATGCTGTAATAAGAGAGGGATTCTAGTCGAAACCTTTTATGCCAAAAAAGGTCATGGCAATAATAAAATATCGAAAAAAGTAAATAATCGGAGTCGTATTCATTGAATAAGAGATGAATTCTAGTCGAATCGCAATGATCGTTTTGCATTGATAGAGATGGGTATATATAAGCTTAGGTTTATGCCAGTATAAATTATAAAAATGTGCTTATTTTAATAGCCTTAGGCCTATTACAAGAGGTGGTTACATAAGGTAAAACTTAACTAGGAGTCTGATTATTCTGAGATAGCTAGGAGTAAGCATGTTGGCTCTAAACCTGTGCCTGATGAATAGTCGTGATTGATGGATCGAGTTGGTGTATGTCCTTTGTGTCAGTTAACTTGTAGGGCAAACCTCTGACCTTCGGCTCCCATATTCGTAGGTGACATATTTTACACACGCAAAGAAGACCAGCCAAATTGAAATTGATAATCAAATTCGACATAGTTCTTACCTGCCTCTAATTAGATGATGACCCCGTATAAGCAATTGAGATTTTCATCGTTTGGAGAATTTTTCTAAAGTATTAAGCCAACTTCTCCTTTTTTATGTACTTAATTTGTTTCGCGACAAAATGATCCAAAGATTATTTACCTGAAAACATAGAGTGCACATTTCCCCTAGGAATTAATGATGACACTTGTCAAACAAAAGCTAATCAAGATATTTAGAAAAAAGGGACTGCATAGAGAATTGTCCTGAGATATTCAGGTTCTTCCATCCTTCGTATTGAAAATGGAGATATGGAGCATTTCCCTAATTAGCCGCGCCAGTAGATGTTAGATATCATATGATTATGAAAAAGCGGACATAAAGAAAAGCTCAAAAGGGGTTGTATTGAATTTGTTATGATTATATTTTGAATAACCTTGAGTTAACTCAATAGTAATGTCAAGGGAAAAAACAAAAAAGACTCGAGATAATCCTAGTATTAGCAATTTATTCTTAGATCTGCTCCTTAAAAGAATGCCGTTATGGTGTGTGATTGCTAAAGTAGCCAATGCAATACATATATGTGTCTAACTTGCACTAATCGGATGCTTCAAAGTTGAAAGTGGCCCCTATTCGATAGGAGTACTATTCTTCATGCTTTAGTATTAGCCGTTCCTTGGATTCTGTTCAGCTAACCATTGAGTACCCCTTGCTTTCCATTACCAAAGTTTAACTAAACATCTTAGATGACATGTTTCAAAAAGCCATGTCCCTCTCCTTTTTCACCCCGATCTTCTAGTTTTTATCGATGAGTTCCACTCCGCTCCCTCAGGTTACATTATTTAGTCGTGTTGATAAACTAAATTTGTAATCTTTGGTGTTTTACAAAAAATAAGAACCACTCTTTTTTCAGATTCATCATTACTACAATTAGTGAGTGTTAACTAAGTCGAACTTGTATAAAAGAGATAGTATAGTAAATTATAGTTCGGAAAAATACTTTTCTAATGAAGCTCAGTAAATATTTTTCTTAAGAATTCTACTGCATTGGAAAACAGATAATACGAAAATAGAGATAGTCTTTGTTTTTACCATGCCAAGTTTAACAGAAACGCGACTAATGAAGGAAGTTGATATGTTTTGGAGCTTATAATTGGAACATCTTATAAGGATAATTTGACATAGGTATAAGTTTAATTTATATCAAACTATTATCACTATATGATCTAATGATCACACTAGTTGACAAAAAGAAAGTGTCAATTCCATACACACAATATTTCACATTCACGTAGAATTCAGAAAAGTAATTTCAATCTTGAAGCTATAATGAACGCCGCCATTTACTATCTAATTTATACCCTATTAAGAGCTAGATACGAAGTCGGATTTACCTTTCACAAGTTGTGTTAGCCTTCTTTTGAAAACATTCATATCACACGCCAAAATGATCCATTCGAAATACGGTGCCTAACCTCAGCAAGATTGAAAGAAAATGACGTGGACTTTACTATAACTTTTGTAAAATTTTAGAATAGGTCAAAAACTTCATGAATAGAACTTCCAATATAATGGGTGTAATAATTGTTGATTGATAGAATAGGTCAAAAACTTCTTGAATAGAACTTGTTCCAATAAAATGGGTGTAATAATTGTTGATTGATGTAGTTTATCTTTCTACAAATTTGTGAAAAGCAATGCCAAAGAATCCTAAAAACAAACAGTACTACACTGAAGCAATCACAAAATTACGAGGAGCGTCTGAGACTAAAATACAAGTATACAACCAATTATTTGGTACGTAACGTTGCACAAATTTAAAGTTATGGTTTTTGAAGGAATAGTAACAAAAATTTCTACAGATCTTACAACGTGAAAGTCCCCACCAGTTGGTTCAGTACACAACATAAGTGTTCCCCAATAAACCTTTTATACTACCCCTTCCTACCGTACGGTCAGTCCATATTATCAAATCTACAAGCCATCTCACGTGCTCCACTATAACCAAATTTGCTTGTCTTCTACATTTTGTTTGCTTATAATTATTCACTCGTCATCTTAAAAAAAAATTGGGTTCAAAATTCAAATAGTTTTGTATCGTATTAGAATCAAATTTTGCTGAATTCGTCGTTGTTGTTGTTACCTATTCAGTTGCTATGACTTTGTCTATCAACCTGCTACTATAATCAATATAAGTAATTGTCAAAATTGGAGAGACATCTTGAAATATCTAGTAGAAATAAAGAGTTTAATTTACTCCTTTGTTCCCTCTTGACTACTCATGAACTCTAGGTGTGTCAAAAGGATTTTTAGCTCAACTACTCGGTGAGGGTAAAGTATGTATTCGATTTTCTTTTTTCATACTTGGGAGGAAGAAATCGTCGGATTCAATTCCCACTGACAATTTAATTTTATAGCCTACAATATCAACATTAAGAATTGGAAGAACAAAAATAAACATAAAGATGTCCGTATCATATTGAACATATAATAATAGCTTATAAAAAATTACATTCTCCGTTAATTCAATTTTAAATTGATGCACATTGTCAGTTAAGTCTAGTCATATTTGTGACGGACATATCACACAGAGTCTATCAAACAATATGCAAAAGATGGGAAAGTGGTGAGGATTAGATTCCTATTAATGACAAGTTGACCAATTTATTCGTGAAAATCAAGTAAGCCATCCCTCGTTAAAATCCCATCACTCGTACTTATTGACTTATGAGCCAAGTAAAAGAGACAAAATGTGAACAAGATTGATTTAATTAGTGCTACAATGGACTATATGGGAACAAAGAGACCTTCCAACTCTTATTTGGATTTTTTAAAAGAGCAAGGTTGAAGAGACCAAACAAAACAAAAGCAATAGAAAAGGATAGCCGGAATAATTGAAGTTTCAAAAGAAAAGCAGCACCTCGTTGTTTTGTCTCTCAAAAGCCAAACGAAGAGAAGGTTTATGTGTCAGTCTTTCTCTAACTCTATATTGATACCAATCCTTCTTTCCTATCTCAAATTCCAAGGCACAAATATATGTTTCTACCCCAAAATTCACTTTGATATCCCTAGCTCTATCACTTTCTCAGTGTCTCAACTCAAAGACAGTGCCTCAAAAGAATAGTCATTCCCTTTCAATTGCTACTCCCGTGTAATCCCCTCCATTTCACTGTCACCCAACATTTTCCTCCCTCTTGCTAATTTCAATACAAACGTGGTCTTGCCCTTGTTTGTTCTATAATAGTATGAGTATCTACGTGAACGCAACTCAATTATTTCATCGATTACTTGCAGTCTTTTACGCATAACTTTCATAAGAAGAAAACTTTACTTTATAATATCTCAGCTTAAGTTGTATAAGACTTATTTATATTTCACTATACCTTACCCTACTTAACTATAGTATGAAAGGAGGAAAGTGTTGAGTGAAATATAAGCAGAAATTTCTTACTGAACTTCCTGCCAAGAAAAAGATTTTTAAAATCTCCGCACAATTTGCCAAACAGCACGAGCATTCTCATTAATTACACTGACAATAATATAAACGACGCCGTGGCTATCGCTTACCTCGAAAGCAATGACACTGTCCCACACCCACCCCCCCTAACTGCAAACCCCTATCAACTCCATTTCTTAGGCCATTGATTTGAGTTGATTCAAGTTGCTAAGTTTTCGTGAGGGACCCTAATGCAACGTCTCTTTTTCCTCAGAAAGGCACACACGTGCACTCCCTCATTTGAAACCTGTGCCATCACTTTAATAAATCTTTTCAATTTTATCAATACTTATACTTTTGAAAAACAGTGACTAATTATTCAAATTTAGTGAAATAAAGCAAATACTGATGTTTGCCTACTATACAAAATAAATCTGTGACTTAAGTTTGCCTACTATAAAATAAATCTGTGACGTGAATCTAACTCGTTATAACATCTTGCATTTCTATTATTACAATAACCTCTTGCATTTTTATTGTGTAGTAACTATATGTCCAGTTCACACATCACGCGTTATACTCTTAACATCTTACATGAAAAGCCAGAGCAACATCAACTGTATAAGGTAACCAAAAACATTCAATAAGTAGCATATTTGCTTTAACAAAAAAAAAAAAGCATATTTGCAGCTGTCTAGCATGAATGAACAAGAAAAAGGAAAATTATAGGAAAAAAAGCACTAAATACAGTTTCTTGTATATTTGAAATTCTTTGTACTTACCATAATAGTACATCAAACGCGTATTTGTTTTCCTTTTTTTTCTCTCTAAACATAATTTTGTACCCAAAAAGAGGCCATATACCAAACCCAAGGTTTCGAAAATCTAAAAAAGAACATGAAAAAAAGGAATCTCGATGTTTCCTAAAAACCTATACTATGATGATGACTTTGAACGGGTTACCGATTCAGCCAGTTTCCCAATTCTTTCCACCAACTCAGGTGACAACTTCTTAGTTGGTTTCTTTTCCTTTTCGGGTCGAAAATCGAACCCGAGTGCATACGAAACTTCTTCGGAGCTCCACCCGGCTTTTCGGAGCGAATCCGAAAACCGATCTGCTTTTACTAAAAGTGCATCCAATACTGCTTGATTATCCAATAAAATCATTTCACCTTCGAAAAAACCAGATGCTGACACCTGTACAATTTCTTTCACATCCGATTCGCCCCACCCGCCTTCTTTCAAAACCGACCCGATTTGATCCACGTACTCGTTTACCCATTTTGGAATTTCGGATTTCGGCATTTCGAAATACCTGTCTGGAGAGGATGAACATGATGAGGATGAGTTTGAGCTCGAGGTCCGATGCTGCTTTCGATCTAAAGCAGCATCGGACCAAAACTCAACCCAGCGTGGCGTCCTGGAGACGCCACCACAAGTATCTAAACTTCTTCTCGAGAAGTTAGATAATGATAGATTATCACATGTTTTCGTATTTGCACCACTCAACGAGCGTTGTCTTTTAAGATCATTTTGAGATGAGAACACTAATGATTCCCGATCAAAAAAATCGGATAAATCGATACCGCAACAGAAAACTCGATTTTCGTCTACGTAAAAAATAGGGTTACCAGCTAAAGAAGGGTTACAAGGAATATAACAATGGTTAAAAATAGGGATCAATAAAGGAGCTCGCTTAAGTGCATTTCGAGCAATTTTCATTGCTTTTTCGGGATTTAATGGTCTAGGACCCCAAGATTTAGACCATAAAGTATTACGTGCAATATGAAAACAAATTGCTGCAATGGGTAAATCAATAGAAGCACGCAGCTGAAACCGGGCGGGACCGGAACATCTCCAGTCAGGAAAACCCGGTCCAATGGGTAAACCGGCTGAGAGAACGGCTTTTAAGTCAGGTGGAAAAGAAAAACTAAATTCGGCTTCGGCTTTGGCGAATTCGGCTTCGGATAAACCGGGTTCGACTCGGATACCGGAAGATTTTAGATGAGAAATGATTGAATCGGCGAGAGATGAAAATGAAAGGAGACTGTTGCGTGGAGGAACCGGAGTTGAGGGTGTAGAAGCGGCGGCTCTGGCGGAGAGACGGCGGAGTCCGGCTAAGTGAGCGGGGTTTAACCCGGTCATTCTCCGGTCTACGTCGACCATTTTGTTGTATTTTTCAAGAACCGGTTCAGAACAAATAAACCGGGTTTTTTTTTATAAGAATGGAGAAGGTGGTGAAGTGAAGTAGAGCAAAAGGAGAAGTTTTGAGAATTTTTTTTGGATCTTAAAGAAAGGTAAAGGATATTTATAGTAAAGTTTTTAGAGTGGTGACCCACTTTATAGATTATGGAAATAGACCTCTTTATTGTATTTCTTTTTGTTTTTGTTTTTTTCTCCCTATATATTAGGAATATGGAAGTGACATCTTAGTTTTAAAAATTACACCTTTGCTTTAATTAATTTTTTAACATTCTATACCATTCTATTTTTTAAAACTGCTCAATTTTTTTTATTAAAAAGGACAATCTTTAATACCCTTCCTCTTACAATGAAATAAAGATATGTCCAAGAATAGAGATAAATGTATTTTGCCAAGAAACTGATTCTCAAAATATCTTTTTTTGCAAATATAATTAAAAAAGTGAGGAAATAAACCGAATTTATCACAAGCAAAGTGTTTTACCTTTCGTAATTGTCAAGTGTTGATTAGTGTGAGAAAAATTGTTTTGGTCAACCAAAAATGTGGTATAATAATTAATTTAATACATGTAGAAAATAATTCATAATAGCCCATAAAGTCAATGGATCCTCTTTCATTTTCCCCAGTGTGGATTTTTGTAGTTTTATTTTTCTAAAGTTACAAAATTCAACATGTATTATCATATATTAATATTAACTTAGTAATACATTTTGACATATTATTGTCTTAATAAAACGAGACGGTGGACACTATTAAGAACCACCAGTGGGAGAAGAAAATTGCAGTATTGAGGTCATAATGAGGGCCGTTTTTAAGGGGAACAACACGTTGTCTTGTAGAAGAGGACTTATTTTGTGGTCCACTTGGAATACTTTTCTTCAAAAAACAAAAATAGAATCCATAAGTACTATTGGTCATATTATATTTTCTAAACTAAGACATTCAATTACTTTATATGAGATTAATTATATCTCTCCATTTTCGTTCTATTTCCATTCAACTTTTCTTGTCATAATTAATTTGGAGTCAAACGTTCTATTTTTAATTGTGAATTTGTTCATAGAACCTTTAAGTTTTTAAAATAAAATTAATATATTTAAAAAATTAGATAAAAATACTATAAGCCACAATAATATAATTAACTATTCATTATATTTTTATGACAGGAAACAATGTGATACTCTTGAAATTCAAATTGTATCAAACAAAGTGGAAAAGATGGAAATATGCGGACATATATGTTGTGTTTTTGTAATTTTTGAAAAGGTGAATAAAGAAAAATGTTAAAAAGAGTGAAAATGAATCTCACAGTCATACAATTACCATTTTCGCACGACTTAAAAAAGAAGGTAGTGAAGTACCTTGCCCTTTTTCTTGGATTGTCCAAATACTGTGTCATTTTCTCAAAAAGAAAATTATATCTTAGTAATATTCAATCCGTTTTTAAAGTTCTACTATAAAAGTTAACTCCATTTACTCTTCTGTACCAATTAAATTAAGAAAGATTCAATTTTAACATTCTCTATTGTATCCAAAAATTCAAAGAAAATCGGATAAACGCATAGGATTCACTTACCATATACGGGTATAGATTCAAGTCCTAAAGCTAGTAAGCTATTTCGTATTTGTGACACCTAGCACATCGTCAAGATGGATATTGTGTATATTAGAATGTATGCAGTTAAATCATGGTGTATATTTGTGATAAATAATACACAGGTCGGGGTTTATGCCTAACCCTACACTGGGAAGAGTAAGGGTGACCTGAAAAGCACACTTAACTTGGCTTAGTGGTTTGTATTAAAAAAAAAAAAAAGAAGTTAAATCATAGTTATACAATTTAAAGTTATGTTGGGTCTAAACTCAAAATAAGCAATATCGCTATTGAGTGGTGCTTTTACAATTTGTCAATGGTGAAGTTAAAAAAGGAATAACTTACTTAATTAGACCTTAAGCTGAATAAAGAGAAGAAAATAGTTGACTATATTAAAGGGTTAAAGACTGGCTTTTTCTTTTTACTTGTAAGTTCTAACTTTTCTACCTATCCAAGATAAAGTGAACAGGAGTATGTAACGGACAATCCAATTTAAGAAAAAAAAGAATGTCAAATTGATTATAGTTTATATAGTACTATCAATTACAAACTTTAGTCCCACTGCAGTATTAAAAAAAATGGATATCTACAGTCTACACTAGCTTGCAACGCGGAACTTAAACGAGTAGATAATCCTTGAAATTATCATACGTACGACTCCTGTTACCTTATGTTTTAATCGTCTAGGTAGATATTTCCGAGTAGCCGCATCAAAGATGATTTCCAAGTTTCACCTTCCGCTAGAAAATAATCTTTAATTAATGATGCCATATTATTTTTCCGGTAAGTTTTAAACAAAATCCGGTTTGAGTGACTTTATTTTGGACCGCTGCAAAGTTGAGTGACTTTTGGATAACAAATGAAACAAAAGTGACTTTATGGTAATGAAACAATAGTTCAGTAATTACCGGTGAAATTCACTCCAAAATCAACTCATGATTTAGTAATTGCCCAAGTTTATATAGGTTGACTTATCACTTATAGTCGCACACTTGCCTCAACAGGTTAAACTCAAAATGACAGATCAAACTATTTAATCAGAACTTGTCAAATGTGAAAGAGTGTACACAAATCAATCAAAATGCTATCCAAAATCTAAATATACAATATCGAATTTAGCAATTAAGAATTATGGACATCTGAAAGAACTTGAGCTACTACGAAAAGTACTTCATTTACACTCTTTTATTACAATAAGCAAAATGAAAAGGAGGGAAAGATGTTTATGTTAGACAGGCTTTAATTACAACTCATTATTTACTCAATCTTGATCCAACACATTTAATTATATCCAAGTAAACTTTTGAATCACGACTAATTTATTGATTTGATCAGTACAAGTTTGATGGAGCATTTTATTGGTTTAGGTGAAGAAAGTTGTGTAACCGTTGGGAGTAATTTGTAGAGTCGCTTTAGGAAAGATTCACATGAAGAAATGATCATCTACTAGCACGAGACTACCATGAGTTATTAGCAATTCTCTTATCACCTAACCAACACCACCCTTTGTTATTTCTGCATTCTCTTTAAAATTTGTGTTCCAAGTATGAATTTTGGATCAGTGTTTTTGGCTGACAGGAATTCACGTGCCCAATTCTTTAATAATGTCACAAGTACTTCATATTTAGGTAAACTATAATTTAATGAGACGATTAAAACTAACAAGCAAGCAAATTCAAAAAATATCACTAACGGTTACTTTTCAAACAAGATTTATTCAAACATTTGATTCAACTAATACAACCTCTAATATCAAAGTTTACTGTCAAGTGGTATCGACGAAAATTTCAAAAATAAGAAAAAGAACTTAGATCAGGCACGTAAGTTTTATCCCTTGTACAAATCATAAAAAGTGTTATGGGATAGTAGTTTGACAAATAAATGGTGGTATCCATCAAATTATATTCAAGTTCATATTAGCCGGACCTCAATATATGATATAGGACACCGAATAAAAATAGGTGGGAGCGAGCATAGCTCAATCTTGAAAAAAAAAGGTGGTAGGCCGAGCTGAGGTACCTCATCGAGTTTTTAAAGAAATTTCGTATCATTTTTCCTGGATTAGCTTCTCGAAATGAAGCTTGGGTTGATAGGGTTACTATCAAGGTAGGAACATCATTAATGAACCAATTTTAGGAATAAAGCATGATGCATTAATCGAGATTGGATTGGTCTTCAGTCTACTCCAATAAAAGTGAAAATTTCACTCCTTCGCTTTCTCCTTCACATAGACTAGCTTGCCAACTATGAACGGGAGCTAGCATTCCGGACCGTATTGTAATTTTTTTGAGACAAAGTATGGAAAAGTAACAATATTAAAAGTTGTCTTGTCTCTTTTCATATTCAAAAAATAAAGGCAACGAAGACAAGGCGAATTGAAAAAATTACTGAACGTATCTCACGTAAATATGTGTACAAGCCTATATTTAACAATCTTCAGCTGCTAAAAAAATAGTTAGCTTTGGTTGCCATAATTAAATACGAGATGCTTTTCGATCTTTCTTTGTCCAACTTAGAATACACCAACTGTTGTTTCAAAATTGAAGCGTTTTTCGTTTTTTCCAATACTCAAGGTCAAGGTATATAATGAAAGCTTGATTATGGTGAAGCGATAACGGTCCAACATGTGGATGTGACTCTTAAATTTAGTTGTTTGACTAAGAAATTTTTTATAAATATCATACTCCTACTTGCTGTTGGCTTTGAATCAGACGTATACATAGTACTAGTACTATAGTTAATTTTTGGTTTGAGTTAGTTATACACTATTTTGCCCAATGATTTGGTCCATCAGTTAGGTACGTCAAAAAGTCAACACTTTAGTTACTCAGTAAATAGACAAAAAAGAGCTCACATTTCTTGACTTATTAAACCAAAAGCTATATGCTACTATAAAGTAGTACTCCTTCGGTTCCATTTTATGTTTGTAATATTTTTTTATTAGTTTGTTAAGAATGTATGATCATTTTTAAATTTAAAATAATTTAACTTAAAAAAGTTTTATTTTATCCTTAATAAAAAAAAAGAATTTATAGCCAAACAAATATTAAAGACATGTTTAATTAGACAAATAGTTTTAAATGTCTTCGTGGAGGAAGTCAGCTAGCATCCTCAATCTTCAACTAATTCTGTTCAGTATTCATAACAAGTAGAATTAATAATTATATGGTGAAAATGAGGCAAGAGCTGAGTTGCTATAACATGCTAAAATACATATATACTTAACTATATGAAACGAATTTACACTATCTGGTGTATATTATATTAATTTACCGAACCCTTTTTCCCAGCTCTATGTGGACTATATGACGCTGGAAGTTGACACAACAAGTATACTCCATATTTTACTTTCTTTAGTAACGAGTTGTCTGTTAATCGAGTCTTTGATTCCATAACTATGATTAAAAAAAAGTGAAACGAAAGGAAGTAGTAAACTTGCAACCCTAGCTGTATATAGTACTTAATATTTTGTCGTCTGTCGAAGTCATTTAGCTAAATATAGTAGCAAATATCTAACACATTTTCATTGTACTAATCTCATTGTTTTCAGTTGGAACAATATGTGAAATAAAATTAAAGTGTATACATATAATATGATGATACTATTATAAACTCATTGACTTATACATCTTAAATGCGCCTCTGAGGTAGGACAGAGAAGTATGCGTGGCTACCAGGAGCTATGGAAGTCCATGAAATGTCACAAAGTTGTTGTAAAAATTAGGAGACAAAATACAAGTCTTTTATTTGGAAGAAGAGGATGAATTAGCCTAGTGATCTTGTGCCATATTGCATTTCCTATATGGGTCCATTAACAAGAAATGAAGCAAGAATATCAAATTTGAATTTGGGAGCTTGTGGAAGCATAGTGGGAGCCATTGCTTCCTTGTCCTCCCAAAACCTAACCTACTGTTCCCTTAACTTTTGATTAGTCATTCTATCACAATTCCTTCATTTGCATGCCTTGCCTCTAAGGAAGTCATATTTGCTGGACCTAATTGCCACAACAAAGATGGCGATTTCTCACTATGTTACGTTGCTTTTTTCATTAAATCATTATCTGAGTGCTATCATTTGATTAAATAAAGACACACGTAAGATCGGTAGCTAATTAATGATAGACAACTTCTCATTCATTAAATTATTGAAAATATTGTCAATTTTTTTTCACCCTGGTCAATATAGTTATCAAGTATGCATCACTATCTCATCAGAAAAGACAACTGAACTTAAGTCGACGACTTAAACCATTAAAGGGAGCAAATAATTGTGTACCATTTTATCTTTAAACAGACAATACACGCAATACGTAAAAGTAAGCAAAAGCTAGAATAAATATTTGCATGGGCATCTCATATGCCATAGCAAGATATTTTCTTCTTCTTTTTTTCTTTGGGAGGAAAAGGGAGGTGATTTCAGGTGGTCATAGAGGGAATTAAGTAAAGAATTAAGTTAATCAATGGAATCAAAGGACTTAATTTATTCTTCAATAATATGATAAGCGGTTTTATAGATAGCCGCATACTTTGCAGAACAATGAATCACATTTCCATGTGCTACATCAACCTTTTATAGTTAACAAATTATTCAATAGAGAATTAGTCAATTTAATTTAATATTTAAAAATGAAATATTAGGAGAGCCGTAAAAATGGGCCCTTCAAGCCATAGAAGTCGGTTTCGTAAAATATATATTGCGCTTCATAAGTCATAACTTCATTATTTAGGAAACCACAGCTTTATGAATATAAAATGTGTATCCACATCAAAGGATCCTCAAGAAAGCAATTGCTTGAATATTTTTTAATTTAAGGAAGCATATAATAAAGCAACACAACAAAATGATGGTTTATCAAATACAAAAGAAGGGTGCAAAGTTTCTGAATATATAATCAATAACAATAATTATTATTATGGAAAAGATATTTACCTAGCCTAGTTGGGACAATGGCTGTCACTTGCAAGTTACAAGAATGTTGAAATGTAATCCTAGAGCTATGTAGGTGGATCCCAGTTTTGTGTATGGGCAATGTCAATGGCCCAAAATTAATTACTTCTCGCGGAGGCATCATTTTTTTTCTTTTCCACTATCAAATAAAAAACATGGAACTTCTAACTTCAAAATAAATAGAGTTTAACTTTTATACATGAATAATATAACTTTTCGTCATAGGAGATATTTGCTAGTGACGCTCTAAAAAAAGGAAAAAAAACGTAATCTTGAAAATAAGCAGATTACTTGCCACAATATGTAAAGATGCATATAAACTAAGCTAAAGTAAATAAATAGTAGTACTAGTATCTCTTTTTCTCCGCTCGTGTGGTGGTTGCCTTTTGTTCTAATCTATCTATTGAAAGGTATATCTAGACGACTAGCTAAGAAAAGATAGGTACAAGCCTATAAGTAAAAAGTTGTGAGAATAGAAGATTAAAGTTATACAAATGGGCATCCCTTTCATTTTCAGTAACGGGTCACAAGGATACCTTGCTTTTGATCGGATTGGAATAAAGCAAAGTTTACATATCAAAGTAAAGTTTCGTTAAAAGAAATCCCGTGTGTGCACGAGAGATACAAAATTACAAGAGAAAAACTTTTGGGTAAGAAAGAGACGTCTCTTTAGAAAATTTCCATCAATATATATATCTTTTGCTTTAGGGGAAGATGCAAAAACCAAATGGTACGAAAAGAATAATGGGTCGGTAACCCATTAATTCCAATGAGTTAGCACTCATTCTGATCAGCACAAAGATTTTTGGTGTTAATTATTATGATACCCTCTTAATTAGCAGTATACATTATTCTTGTTCTGATTGTTGCATGATCCTATCCCTAAATCATAAAACACGGCAACTGCCTTAATTATGACCTTGTTACATTATTCTAAAGTCCCTGAGTAGACTGATTGGTGATTAATTCAACTGCTTGTAATTGTAAGATGATTTATATTGTGTAATTAATTCAACTACACAATGTGTGGACTCAATGTGCAAGATATATGCTAGTCATCTTTGATCATACGTAGTACTAAAGGTAATTTTGAGTAGCACTATGATGTGGTCGATAAGCACGTAAATATAGTCAACTGAGTTTTGCTCAGTGCTAACATAACTGAGCTCACGTTTCTTGAGCACCGCTACCATTAAATCTTTCTGTTAAAAGAGTTACAAAGGGAAGGCCTAATTTAATATTGGAGACGTCTTTCTTACTTTTACATGGATTGTAGAGGTATATATGACCCGTGGAGTCACTGGTTACCCAATAATTATAGTATTTTCCATTTTCAAATTGTCACCTTCACGGGTTTCCTTTTTCCTCCTCTTTTTTTTTTTTTTTGGAAAAAGAAAAACAATTAATTATGAGTTTAACTTGTACGTATACAATATTGTGATAGGTCATTTGTTATGCCTAGTTAAAATCTATGTTACGTTATAAAAAGCTGTATTTAAGTAGTTTTTAAATGATTTAATAGTTGTAAAATCTCCGTGTACGTACTTAATTAATTACTCTTCATTTGGTTGTGGATAAGCTTAGGAATAAATCTCGGAACAAAATGTGAGATTGTTATATACCGCATTTAGTTGAATTTCTTATTCTCATTGGCAATAGTAGGATTATTGAATATTTTATCAAACACTTTTTTATTATATATGATTTTGGTTTTTCGAAATTTTGCATGGAGAAATGGTAGTTGGGAAAAGAAAAAAGTAGCTATGAAACGTACGGAAGAGTTTATATTATTTCAGTCATTTGATTTCATGATCGTTAATGAACACTATATATCTGATCATTGCTAATTATATGATCACTTGTCTTTGCATGAAATCCAAATAAAGCACCAAATCTTTAATACTGAAAAAAAGGAGAGGAGTGGGTTATCAAGATTTGTAGGACAAACGAGGACGTAATATTCGACAGCACATCTATGATCCATGAAATGTCACAAGAGCTGTAGTCGAGATCTACAACCCAAAGGAGACAAAACGAAAACCCTATGCAAAGTATATACTGTACATGAAAAGGATAAAACCTTCGCATTCTCATGGCCATGCATTTTACGTAGGGGGTCCATTGAGAACGAACACTATCACTTGTTTGAATTTGGCCCTTTTGGGAGCTTGTAGAAACCATAGTGGGAACCATTGCTTCTTTGTCTTCCCAAAGATCTAACATATTTGTTCTCCTTGACCTTTGGTTTGTTATTTTCACTTCCTTCATTTGCCTTGCCTCTAAGGTACAAAGATGGAGATTTGTCACTATGTGAAGTTGCTTTTCCTTATTATATTACTACCATTTATGAGCTGCAATAATTGATTAGTGCACACGTATTACTACTAGAGAAGGTTTTCATTAGTGAATGATTGAAATTATTGCCAATTGTATTTCACCCCTGATCCAATCTCAAGCATGTATCACCCTCATCGGGAAAAGACAAATGAAAATACACAACTTAAATCTTTAAAATGGAAATTGTGTGTGATTTGACCCTTAAGCCAGACTTTTTTGTTTATATCATTTACTTGTCGAAAAGAAAAAGAACACTGAAAAGTATCATTCATAATATCTTGAATTGTTACCTGTTGTAGATCTAGTTTTTGAAAAATAAACATATACGTAACGATCGAAAGCTTGCGCTCTTGCATGGGCATCCCATAACAAAAGCTTTTCTTCTTATGTATATACTTTTTGGTTTTTTTCCCCCTCTGAGGTGCCACAAGGAAAATTTTATAAAGATTTAGGGTAGAATCAATGGAATCCCGGACTTAATATATCACTTCAATAATGATACATATATTGTTGTGAGCACCTCTCCCACATTGATTATAAAAAAAAAATGTTAATGGGTATATAGACTAAATAGCCTCTCTCACCTACTAGACTAGTTTTTTGGGTTGGGCTCTCCTACTACTTATAACATTGGTGCTTTCATTGAGAGTTCACGCTTGGGGGCCGCAACTCGGAGTGGTGGCCTACGCGTGGTGGCCTGGACCTAAGGGGGGTGCCAGCCGTGACCAACTGGGTAGCCGTGACCAACGGGATATTCGAAGTGGTGGCTTGTGCCAGGAGTGGTGGCCTGGACTTAAGAGGGGTGCCAGCCGTGACCAACTAGGCAGCCGTGACCAACGAGGTCGTTGGTCCTCAAGCGTGGACGATTGTTGTGAGCACCTCTCCCGCATTGATTAAAAAAGAGATATGCTAATGGATATATAGACTAAATGGACTCCCTCACCTACTAGACTAGTCTTTTGAGCTGGACTCTCCTATTTGGTATATAACATATATAATCAAGGGGTTAGAGATGGTGGCACTAATTGTACAAGAACAGAATCATGATGTAGGGTCCCTAACACACTTGCATTCTTTCTTTATCTCAATAGAGACTTATATATTATAATAATAAGATATCCTAAAGAAATTCACTCTTGCATGTGCCTCATTAACCTTCCTTTAATTAACTAATTGCTTAATCAAGAAAACTAGTCAGCTAGGCTCTACAGAAACGACCTATTTAATAGAAATTTAAATAATGTAGTAGGTCAGTATAGGATTAATGGGTCCTTAAAGCCTATTAGGAGAAGTCTCGTTTCGGAAAATACGGATTGCGCTTGGTTACTTAATTTTTTATTAGAAAAGATATCAACCTCATGATACGAAAGGCTTACAGAAAAGGGGATCCTCCAGAAAGCAATTGATCACATATATTTAATATGGAAAAGAATATAGATCACCTACCTATATTAGTAGGTCATTAAAGAACACAAAACATAGACATGCTTTATCAAGTACATGAATTAGGACAAACAGTTTTCTAATACTCTAGTACATAACATTTGTAATTGTAAATTGATTTACCTATCAGTAAACTTGTTGCAAGTTGTCTTTCTTAAGGATAACTTAAGATCTTTCTGTGATCCGGCAGAGTAAATATTTTTAAGGTGAGTATAACAATTAAAATTACGGAAAAGGGCCAAAACTGTCCTTAACGTATGCGAAAAGGATTAAAATTGCCCCCACCGTTAAGTTTCTGCAAATTTTGCCCTCACCGTTAAGTTTGTGGCTCATTTTTGCCCTTACTACTAACGGCCCTATTTTAATTTTTCTGTTTTGTTTCTTTTAAAATACGTGGCGCTCTATAATTGGTCAGTCCCAAATAAATATACCCAACCTATTCATACAACGCACCCCAAATAAAGATATCTTATCTTCTTCATAACTCCAAATAATTAGTTGTGGGTCAGATCTATTTAGACTTATTAAGTGTTGGTCTAAGATTCAAACCTCCTAAAATTAAATATCTTAATAAATCAAATTAAAATGATAAAGATCAAGACCTTTAAGTACAAATAAATGAAGCCTAGAGTCACACCAAAATTGTAATTGAAATTATTATCAATATTGTAAAAATTTCTGTATAGTCTTGTTTTAATAGAATCCAAGTTACTTACAAATTACGTATATTTGTTTTTGCTGCGGATTTCAAGTAAAACATAAATATAAAATTTTTATTTATATATGTAGCTATCTTCAGTTCCATCAATAGTATATAAGAAGATAATTTTCCCGGCATCTACTATTTAAAATCTCAACTGTATATAAATTAATTTTCATGGACTTCCCCATTTTCTTTTCATCAATATAATCAGTTTATTGTTTTGAACGAGAAAAATGGGTTATGAAGAAGATAGGTTATATTTATTTGGGTCGGGTTGTATGAATGAGCTGGGTATTAGAATGGGTTGGGTATATTTATTTGGAACGGACCAATTATAGAGTGCCACGTATTTTAAAAGAAACAAAATAGAAAAATTAAAATAGAGCCGTTAGTAGTAAGGGCAAAAATGAGCCACAAACTTAACGGTGAGGGCAAAATATGCAGAAACTTAACGGTGGGGGCAATTTTAATCCTTTTCGCATAGGTTAAGGGCAGTTTTGGCCCTTTTCCGTTAAAATTATAATAATTAGAAAAAGGATTTGCAAGCTTAATCGCGATAGTGGATGTCAATTCGAGAGTGCTAAGACATCTTACTCGAACGCAGGTGGAACCCAATTTTGATTTGTCTAGGCAATGTCAGTGTATCATAATTAAAAATTAATGGTATTAAGCAACGGAGGCATCATTAGATTTTGTTTAGCTTTTCCACTATGGAATTAAAGAAACGACTTGAGATCTAAAAGTAAATAACATAGTATCCCTTTTTCTCCGTTCGTGTGGTGGTTGCCTTTTGTTCCTATCTACTATCGAAAGGCCTTAGATTCCTAGCAATAGGTACCCTATAACTAAAAAGTTATGGGAACCGAATAAAAGTTGAATGAGAATAGAAGATTTTAGTTATACATATGGGCAAACCCCTCATCTCATTTGATGGGTCACAAGGATATTTTGCTTTTGATCGGATTGGAATAAAACAAAGTTTTCAAATCAGCAAAGTTTACCTAAAACAAATCCTATATGTGCAATTTATGCATGGAAGATGCACCAGATATGCACTTCTTTTAGTTTCTGATTACAACTGTGAAGGAATGAGAAATATTAGGTACCAAGGAGAGAAAAAATTAAAAAGGTATACTTTTAGATTAGTCCCCTTCCTTTTTCTTTTTCAAATGACTTTTTAGCTATGAACACAAAGGAAATAGTAGTAATTATCAACAAAGGCCATAATTTCTTAGAAGAAACCTTTTAACACATTGTTATCTTTAATGGATGGAAAACATTTGTTAGGTTTTTTCGATTTTTTTTGTTAGATTATTCGATTCAAAACCGAATTCGGAATCAATTTCAAATTGTTTCAGGAATGTTATACAAGAAACTAAAACAAAAGGAAGAAAAACAAAATCCAGGGCTACAGGGAGTTATATTTTTTCCAAAATGAGGATAGTGTTTTGATTTACCCATCACAAACTTCCTCGTAAAACTTCTACAAGCTCAACAAATCCTATTATTTCCTCATGTAAAGAGGTATCTAAATCTGTCCAGCTTTTGATATAGTATTCACTTGGCAAAAATGCACACACAAAGGAGGCTTAATATAAAGTAATATCACATTACATATCCTCTAGAAGTACAGAAGAAACCAAAACACAAACACAACACAGGAATAAAAGTTAACACCATCAACCCAAATTCAGCTACAGCACAAGTTTACAAGTCCAAAAATACACTGTAATATATACCGCGCACAGCTGACTATCGATCAGCTTGGGCAGAGGTTTATGCATCTAGACAATACTTCATCAGTATCTCGATCGTCTCCTAACACTGCAAGATCAGAGCTCATGTAAGTCCTCTAGCACATCAAACCAAAAGGCCAAACACACAAATAAACCTTACCGAGGTGAACGAGACCGGGAAATGGAACGAGAAAGCGAACGAGAAGGTGAATGTGAACGTGAGTGAGAGCCAGTTCGCGACCGTGAACGAGACCTTGAACGTGAACGATATCCACGAGAACTCCTTTCTCTGCTGGGACTCCGGCTACGTCGGTGCCTTCATTGTACAGAATTTACTCGAAGTCAAATAAGCTAAAAGATCCAACATAAGAATGACACTGCTAAATACTTGTTCATTTTGTATGCAGGACTATTAAGTATAACTGGACTACCTGAGCAAGAAAAAGAATAATACATAATAGATAATGGTTTTTGCGGGGAGGGGGGAACACAAAGTACCTTTCCGCCCAATAGTGGCAAGATGACGTGGAAATTTCTTATACAGATATGTTCTGTTAGTTGGGAATCCCCAACATGTCGGCAAACTTCTTGGGTGCTAGCAACTGAGGTATAAGAGACTAGGAACTATCCTCCAAGCAGTCATATTGCTTGTTCAGAAAGAGGAATCAAAGGCTTTTGAAGGATTGGAGAAGACTTTTGACTAGGGTATCAACTGGGTGGGGATTGATAAAATAACATTAAACAGGCTGAGTAACCGAATTAATTCTAACCCCCCCCCCCCCCCCCACGGCCCGCTTTTTGTTATATTAAAGTAGGTCACTTTAATATTAGATTAAAAATAGGTCATAACACAACTCACCCAATTCAAAGCATAATTAGGGGATTACATCCAGCCCATCTCAACAGAAACTGCAGAATAATGTAGCTAACACACAACAATTATACAACAAAAAGTTCGAGTTGTATCCCCACATAGCTGAAGCAATATGTGGAATTGATAGTTAACAAGAGCTAAAAGTACATCTAACAGTCACCTGTTTTATCTGCACCATTTTTTTTCAATATCTGGTGTATCTACCACTAATGCTTAACCGTCCCAAGAAATAAAATCCTTTAGGGAATATTATATCATCAACTCAGGCAAGACAACTTACTTTTGACAAATTCAACTGTTCTACACATCAAGTTCAGTATAACAAAAGGATGATTATTAGTACCTTCGAGGGGAACGACTATAACTTCTACTACGGCTACGTCGACGATACCGACTAACTCGGCTTGTCTCTGCCAGCTTTTCAAGCCTTTGTTTCTCTTGTTCTCTTTTCTTGGCCATTTCAGCAGCTGTATCTTTCTTGACTGCAAAAGGCATCATTTAGGTAAAACGAACAATGCATTGCATGCAACAGTATGACCCACATAATCATACAGAGAAATTTAGAAGAGATGAGATCTCTTCAGCAAAAAAACTGAACAGAGCTGAGATCCTCATTCTTGTTTATTGCAGCATGCAGCATGTTATAGAAAAAACACTTTTACTCCAGAGATGCACATGAAGTGATGTATACTTTGTTTGTTCAATTGTTTGCTCATAATCCGCTTAAGTCGTTCCTGAGGTGTTTCCTTCTTTTCACCCTGCTGTTTGGAGAGGCTTGAACTGCTAGTTGTCTTGTTTAACTTTGATAGTGCTGAGGATGCACTGCCAAGACCCAAAAAAGGGAACAAATCAATGACTAGCTTTTTGATTTTTAAGAACAAACAGAGAATATGATTGCCTGGGAATGAAGGAACAAACAGACCAAGTGGGGAAGGGAAGGAACAAATAGACAAATAAACAAAAAGAGTCGAAAGGTGTAGAAGACACACCTTGCTGGTGTTTTCAACACTTGGGCACTCTTATCTTTATCAATAGATACCCCAGATGCAGGATCTACATGGAGGGCCTCAAGAATACGACCAGTTGATGGCCTGCAGAAAAGGTGAGATATTAAACAAGAACTGTTTCGTGTATCAGGCAAACTGAACAGCGTCAAGTAAGTTCAATTCAGGGAAAATGAGCTTTAAATCGGAAGCTTGCTCCCTCTTCGCTTATGACAGTTATTCTGACAGGTGTAAATGTGATATATTCTAAACCACATAAAGTTCCTCAGCTAACAAAATGGATGATAAGCTGCAGCAGAGAAAAGACTGTCCAATCTAGCTTTGCAAGAATTAAAGGTCAAGTGCTCCGACCGGTTTAATGGATCAGTTCGAGACGGAGGAGATGGTGGTGGAGAATATCCTTCAATTTTAGGCTCATTCCCATCATCCGCGCCACCAAATTCAGTAATATACTCTATCTTCGGAGCTCTCTCCTTGCCTCGGTAATCATCATCAGATTTTCCTCCACGCTCATAGCGCCTTGAATGAGAAGGCGAGTATGAGAGAGACCTTGACCTGGATCTATGCAGATGGAAAAAATTAATGATTAAACCAACATTGAAACATACCACTGTCCATTTTAGAATGCATAAATAAAATAGCAAAGATAACGAACCTTCTGGAACGTGAATAAGCTTCGTATGTAGGACTTCTTCGAGACTCACTGCATAAGAATGGAGAGAAAAGAGATCAAGGGAGAAGATATCGTACAAGTAAATATGCTTTCAAGAAATACAAGAGTAAGTGCGATAGAAGCACAAGAAATAGCGTACCGATAGGGATCATGATGGAGAACTCTCGTCCCGGTAACACGGGCTGCTTCTCTTTCCCTCTCCCTTTCTATTTGAGAAGCCTTCCTTCTTTCTTTGCGACTCAGCTTCCTCTGCAAAGGCATGATTATTATGAGAGTTACCTACGATTTAGCAGCAGTAAAGTCCATATTTTAAGCAAACTTACTATTGCAGGATCCCCCTTGATTACTTCTCTTTGCCTCCTTTCTTCTTCCTTTGCCTTTTTGTCCATGTAGACAAGCCAACCATACCTTTTCACTCCAAAATCTTTAGCAATAGACTCCATCACTTCATCATTGCTATCATCACTGTTAAAATCTTCTTCCTCATCATCCTCCTCATCATCATCACCATCATCTTCGCCATCTGAAAAGTGAGCCTCATTGTTCCCCTCTCCATCATAAGAGAAACCCACTTGTGAATATGACCCCTTGCTCGCTGAAGGCTGAGAAGGTTGAGGTCTGCAATACCAAGAATATTAGAAAGTAAGAACCGCCTTGCAAATTAAACTATTTAACGTAACATCCTATTTGAAAAGTGTTGTATCAAAGAACACTAAGAAAACCAACAACCAAAGAACAAGTTTTCATTAATCGCAAGACACTCACTGGCAGCTGAAGCAAATCAAGATACTAATGATTACGAGTACAACTCTGTACATACTAATAATCTCTAGTGTGAACATTTCATTTAGCATCAGATTGAAAATACCGGCCAGAGGAGTATATACTTAACAGAATTAACATTTGTGAGAGATAAAACCCACAAATTATAATAAACAGGAAAATCCTATGCAAAAATGATGAATATTAGACATCTAGGCTGTAGAATATAAGAGATACACACATACACTCTCTTTACTTAGTACATAACATGATTTTCTTTACTAGGATTATTAATTGCAGAAAAGGCAAGAAGTCAGTTCTACAGTTTTTTTTTTTTTTTTTTTTGTAAAGTAAATAAATTGATTGATGATGGGAAAACCCCGTAGTCAAAAAGAAGAAAAGTAGAGAACCTAATCAAAATATGGTTCTCTATCAAAGTTTTTTTTTTTTTTAAGTCGTAAGCGATTGTATTAAAAAGATCAGCACTAAGAAAGTGCTGCAAAAAACATGTTACAGGTTCTCTATCAAAGATACTCAATCTTCTACACAAATAGAAACCTCTTGGTTGCACCAAAATAAAACAAGACACAAAGGCTATTTCTCAATTTTTACAATATACCCCTTCAAATGCTCTCCTACTTTTCTCCTTCCATATTACCCAGACGAGGGTTATTGGAGTGACTCCCTGTGCCCTCAGTCTTCTTTCCTCCTCTTAAAGGCCCAACTGTGAAACAATTCCTTCAATTCATTCTTTCATAAGTTATCTTTTATGAGCCATTATAAACTACTTAGACATTTTATTACACTGCTGACCACAACGCACTCACTTGCAGCTGAAGCAAATCAAGAAACTAAAGATTACGAGGACTAATAATCTCTAGAATGAACATTTCATTAAGCATCAAACTGATAATAACGGCCAGAGAAGTATAATTTTGCCTTCAGATGATAAAAGCTGATGGAAAAGTGAAAATAACATTACACTTACCAGTTTTGAGAGATAGAACCCACAAAGTTATGATAAACAGAAAATAATCGCACATAAAATGAACATTAGACCTCTAGGTTGTCGAATATAAAAGATAGACACATAATTCTCTTTACTTATTAAATAACGTGATTTTCTTTACTAGGAAAATTAATTACAGACAGGCAAGAAGTCTTTTTTTTTATAAAGTAAACAAATTGATTGATGATGGGAACCTAATCAAAATACACTCTCTATCAAAGATACTCAATCTTCTATACAAATAGGAACCTCATGGTTGCACCAAAATGAAACAAGACACAGGCTATTTCTCATTTTTAAAATATCATCGCCAACTCCTTCAAATGCTCTCCTACTTCTCTCCTTCCATATTACCCACACAAGGGTTACTTGAAGTAACTTCCTGTGCCCCCAGCCTTCATTCCTCCCCCTAAAGGCACAATTTTGAAACAAATTCTTCAACTCAGCTCTTCACATGTTCTCAGTTATGAGTCATTATCAACTACTTAAATATCTAATACACTGTTGTTGATCACAACTGCAACGCTTAAGCACACAAAAATCAACAAAATTCTCAACGCTACACAAAAAGTATAATGCAATGATCTACAAAGCATATAAGTTTGCATCTAATAATTGAACCCGAGCAAATTTCACCATGTAAAAGGTAAACGACTCCGGGAGATAAACAAGGACAGGAAAAAGGAACCTGTCAGAGCCAAAGAGCGCAGCAATCTTTGCCTCCATCTCCTGATTAACATGTTGCAGACCCTCTTCATCCTTGACTGTCAACACGTAGTGTTAGCTGGCGCAGTGGAATGGTCTCCTCAAAAAATATGCACAATTATTTCTAAAAGCCTAAACAAATCCTATAAAAATTGGTAAAATGTAAGGAGAGTCAAAAAAATAAAAAAAGTACCGACATCCTCTGCGTCGATGCTTAATTAAATCCCGATAACGCTGAAAGTTAACAAACTCTTCAAGTTCTGCCTCTTCCTCTGTTCTTTCTGGAGCCCGACGATGTCGGGAACTAGCATCTCGAATAAAATCGAGAAGAGCACGACCATCAAATCTGTAAAGATGATAGTTAAACACATCAATTATATTGTGAGGCAAGAATCTCCTACCACATAAAGTAATCCAGCATAAGGAGAATAGTCAAATACAGTATTTAAATAGTGACCTGTCAATCAGAATGTCCTGTTTCCCATTCCATGGTATCCTGATACAGATACAAAGAAATTAGCCCATGTCTGTATGCACTTAAATAAGCATGAAACCATTGTGAGCATGTAAATGTTATCTAGTACTACTTCCGTCCAAAAGGTGAATAATAATCCATTAACTTGTAAACATCAACTAATTTCAAATGCTCTAATGACGTAAATATCTACTAATTTCAAATGTTCTAAGACGTTGGATCAGTAAACATTGAATCTTAGGAATTCATAATACTAAAATACCCCAGCAGCTAGCACAACAATATGTTTAGGATGGTTTATTTTAAGGGAGAGACAAAAGCTACCTATAGAATCAAAAGATGCGAGCTTGTAGATAAGATTGTGGTAGTATGTGCCACCATATACCCTTATCAATTAGACTATAAAGTATTACTTTTTCAATAGGCCTAGCATTTCCGCTCATCGAAACTATGAAAATAGCATGGCGATTCCAATAAAAGCATTCCATGTGCAACAAACGTAACCAAACGTGTACCAGAATCACCAAGTGAATACTTAAAATACATCCAACATTTAGGCTAAAATCTTATAACAAACAAATACAACAAGCTAACAACGCCAGTATCACAAAATTTCGCATCACTAACAAAATGCACCACGAGGAATGTGACATTATATAAGCGAGTATCAACGTTCACCTTATCGATCTCTCTTTTCCTACAAATTAATGGAATAACATATACTCCCTAGTCCCTTCATCCCAATTTAAGTGTCTACCTTTCCTTTTCAGTCCGTTCCAAAAAACGTGTCTTTTGGACCACAAGCTTTATAGGCACTGGCCCACATTACCTACACCTTTAATTTTAAAAATCTTCCTTATTTTTTAAAAATGGGACGGAGGGAGTACTCCTATCTACCACTATCATTTCGTACTCCTTCCTTTCCGTTCCAATTTATACGACACACTTTCCATTTCAAAAATCATCTAGTAACACAATTCCACTAATAATAAATATCTTAAGCTATAAAATGCATACATGCCCTGTTGATCCTCGGAGGCTTGATAAAGTGCGTCATCGCGAACGATACGACAGCGTGAGCCGATGGCTTGAATAGATTGCTGTGGGTCCCCACGGCGCTTAGCCAGGTAAATGGCGCGCCGCTGAGCTCGCTTACGAGCCGCGTCCATCATATCGTGGACTTTCTTCTCCGATCTTCGAGCTTCGTGCCACATCTTTGGTCCTAATTTTGGAATCAGAAATTGGAAACCCTAACTCCTCCTACTCACTTTGTTTTGTTACCTTGTGATTGTCACTGGTGATGCCATATCATATCATATTTTTTAGGTGGTGTTTGGAATAAAAATATTGTAAGAACTTATTTGGCAATAAAAATTTGTGAATTTTTTGTTTTTTGAGATTTTTTTGATATTGAGTTCTCGAAGCACACAATATTCTACTTATAAAATAAAATGCAAGTTTAAATATAAATTTTATTTTTAAAAAAAAAGAAAGTTGGTGTCTATAGCCAAACGATTACTCCCTTCGTCTCATTTTATTTGTCTCATTTACTTTTACATGTCATTTAAGAACATTAATAAGGATATATTTTTGACTATTTTATCATTATATTATTCCCTCTTCAATAAATATTAACTCTTGTTTCTACTTTTAAAATTAGTTAATACTATGGGCAAAGTGGAAATAAGATAGTTAATTTTGTTTTGAACTCGTAAATGGATAAATAATTTGTAACTGCTATTTATAGTAACAAGTACGAATAAAACGAGATGGGGGAGTATAAAATACATATAGCAATTGCGATTTGTTAATACGTTTTCACTGTACATTGTAAAACACTTTTAATAATAACTGTGATTTGTAAGTTCCATTTGAGTATGCAATTTGTAAGTCTTATTTAGTTCATGGATTGTAATCTCATTTAGCATGTACAATTCATAAGTAGCCTATAAGAAGTGTGATTTTTAAATAGTGTATAATAAGTGTGATCTCTCAATACCAGCCACAAGTGCCACTTGAAAGTACTACTAGCATTTAAGGTGTGCTATTGTAACTCGCATATCATAGTAAGCGCACTTATGTTACTGCAATTAGGTATTGAACCCAACGCAACATTGAATTAAGCCCTTACTCAACTACTACACCCATCAATGTTTATTATGTGGATGATAAGCTAATTACTGTATACTACTCCCTCCATTTCAAAAATGATGAACCTTTTCACTTTTTGAAAGTCAATTTGACTAATCTTTCAACCTAAATTAGACTATATTAAATTAATATTTTCAAATAAAAATTTGCATATTCAAAAACTATACGAAAAGTAGTATAACATGCAACTCCTCGCATATTAATATGATGAAAAAAATTATCTTAAATTGTTGGTCAAAGTTCATCCAGTTTGACTCTCGAAAAGCGAAAAGGTTCATCCATTCTGAAACAGAGGGAGTAACATTCTTTGTTATATAGGTGTACATCATAACACATGGTTTCTATCGAGGTTTATGGGTGCGTACGTTTGCATCTAACTTTAGTCCTCAATATTTATTCATACTTCTAATGACTTACTCTCTCTGTCTCAATTTATGTGACGTAGTTTGACTTTACATAACATTTAATAAATAAAAATTGACCTTGTAAAATTTTAAAATTATCCTTTTAGATATAAAAGAAAGAGAATATTTGAGTAAATTATTGATAACATTAAATGTAAGCCCAACAAGGATGGAATAGAGATAACTTAATTGTCAAATAAGGAAGTATATATCATTCTTTTTTTAACATGCCAAAAAGGAAAGTATCACGTAAATTAGGACAAAAGGAATATAAAAAAGTTGACTCTTTTATAATACCTAGCAAATAATTTAAACCCGTATAACTGTGCGGTTATAGAGGCCTCTACTTATCCTAGCGGTGCCTCATTCTTTTATCAAAGGGTTCAACTTAAATATGTGTATTTTCGATAAGAAATAAGGATATATATGTGATAAATAGCTAAAAACTCAATAATAATTGAATTCAGAATGAACAATTTCAAAAGTATAATGAGGTTCATGTTAAGAATATTAAAAGTTGAACCCGTTAAATTTAAATATAGTATCCGCATTTAATATCTTGCATGACCAATCAATCATGGAGGAATTTGGGGATATTTACAAAACTATGACATCAGGGGCAACTGGTTTTGCCTTTTTGACCATTGTAAAAATAGTCTCGCTAGGTTTAATAAATAAATTTTCGGACGAAAACACCACTATAAATTTTATAATGATGTTTGTATTCCCGTCCTCCGTTTCTTATAAGTACTGCCTAAGAAACATTAATTGTCTTTGATCCCCTCTTACTTAGACAACACTTGTTCTTGAATCTCTTTCCACATTCTCCTAGATAACTTGAAGTGTTGCGTAGCCAGCACTTGTCGTTGAAATTATTGCCTAAACAACACTTGTAGCAACACTTTTCGTTGATTTTTTTTTTTGGCCTAGGCAACACTTACGCTTTGACATCTTCCTACATTCTTTCAGATAACTTGAAGTGTTGCCTACGGACGAAGCGGAGATCATTTCGCTAAAATCATCTTAAATGAGGACAAACTCTCAGAGTCAAATTTGAGGACACCGGATGAAACTTTTTGAGGAATTGTTGTAGAACCACATTTAAGATCAACTGAATAGATACGTTGTGGAGAATGTATGGGGAAAAGTGCATGAGAGGCCACTTTTGTCAGTGGTCTTTGGTTTGAGGCCACTTTTTTTATTGATTTTGCATGAGAGACCACTTTTTGGAACTTCAATCCCTGTGGGTTGAACTTCACTAAGTTCAGCCACAAGAGTTGAAGTTCAACTTCAGCCTACCATAAGGATTGAAGTTCAACTTCAGCCCACATGGTTGAAGTTTACGCATCTATGCCTAAAAGTTCAGCCTTACAGGTTGAAGTTGAACTTCATAATTTAGGCATGTTCAACCCACAATGTTTGAACTTCAACCCACAAAGATTTAAGTTCTAAAAAGTGGTCTCTCATATAAAATCAATAAAAAAAAATAACTTCAAACTAAATACCAATAGCAAAAATGGCATATGGGCGAAATTTTTACGAATGTATGGGAGATTACAGGCCCTACGAATCCTCACTCCGATTTAGGCCGGGTAAGTGCACAAATAACTTTTATTTACAACCTCTTACAATCTCAGTCAGTTTTTTTTGCAGAGGATGACCACTTTGCCTATATTCAGACTACTAAAGTTGAGCTAGATTAAGCTAACTTCAACCTTTTTGAAGTTGAAATTTCCTCAACTTCAAACCAAGTTCATATTTTTGGTTTGAGTTTGGCTTATTTTCAAACCGAAAAAATATAAGTTGATGAACTCAAACCATGTGTTAAAGTTGAATATCTGACTTCAACCTTGATGGTTTGAAAGTAGATGGCTATATTTGTAAATAATTTTTAAAAAGTGACTAAAATAAAATGAAGCACGTAAAATACGCTGCCCATCGTGGTCATGTCTAGATCTGTATTTAGATTACACATGCATTATATGACATTTGATTAGTTCATACGCTCTCTCTGAATATTTAGTACTAGTTTTTTAGCACATCGCAGTAGGAGTTGTTTTATATGATTATATTATATTTTCACAAATTTTGCTGAACTTTAAAAAGTACTGCTTTATTTGTGTTACCTATGTAAAGGAGTAATTCTTAGTTGGCGTGCTCATGGAATGTTAGTTTTCTAGCATTTACCAGATAGTGTATTGCTCGGTGTCCTAATAAACTTGTACGTAAAACTTTTAAAAGTTGTATTCTTAGGTGGTTGTACAAGTCCAGAGGCGGATTTAAGATTTGAACTCTGTGAGTTTTAAATTTTAGTATACTGATTTTAAATACAAGTAATTGGGTTCTTGACTTAAATTTTATACATAATTAGTGATTTTTTAAACACAAATATACTGTCCGCGAAAAATCTACTGGGTTCTGCCGAACCCGCGCTCAACCCTCTACATCCGCCACTGTGTACAACTAATAAGAGAAAAGAATATATAAGAGAAAAGAAAAACACACGAGGTCAGTGGTCTTTTGCATAGATTATACACCTAATCGGCTAATCCAGTGATTTACAAAACTTTTGCGCCGGCAATCAAGCAAAGGGCCAACAGTTGCTTAGATGAATAAGTTAGATTTGCATTTGAAGCTTTTTATTAAGTATATATATTTGACAAATGAGCAGTTGGAGTCTAGAATTAGTTAAACAACTTGCTAGCTTGCATGACGGAAAGCAAGTGTATTGTTTATATCCTTGACCCTTTGCTTATTTCAGTAGTCACTCTAATTGTTCAATTAAAAATTGAACAATTGAATCCATATTATATAACATTAGTTTACTAATTATTCTTGCAATTCTTAGTGGAATGTGCGCAGGATCTCCCTTTTCCCCTTTGAAATTTTAGAACGAGTATACTTAGAGTAACGTAGTGCTACATATACTTCCCAATAGAAAACACTTGATATTGCATTCTTCAAAGTTAAACTCCTTAATTGCGTATATAGCTCTCCCGTTCATCTATTTTAATTAATAATTGGATTTATCCGATTAGAATAATTTTTCTGTACCTCGAGTGAAAATGATACTCTATATTTTATGATTAGGATTTAGGTATTAGCAGTAAAAGTGGAAGTGAATTACTCCTATGAAGTAGTAGATGTGGAAAACAAATACTCTAATTATTGTTATCAAGCTCATTAATGAATGACATATAAAACCATCTGCTTCAGTCTATTATTGAATATTGTAAATATCTGCAATATCATGATTGAACATAATTAGAAGTTAAGCAAATTAATTAGTATGCCGATTTTATGACAAATGAAGGACATAAACCATGAAAAGAATGTGATATACTAAAGTACTGCACTTAAAGAATTAAAAAATTTCTTCTCATGACAAACTTAAGTCGTGTTGCTTCCGAATGATTTTAAGAAATTTGTTTAGTTTTTCTTCAATGTGCGAAAAGAAAGAGAGTTGGTGTTAGCTCCTCACTAAAGCACATGCAATAAATTCGTGTGAATGCATGCTCATCGAATTAATTTTTCACAAATTCGGGTTTACCTTCCCATTTATGTTTTTGATGACAAGGGAACCCGCAGCCGCTACTCTTCGAGTGCGCTCTGGGTAAACCCCGCTCCTGATGCAATTATCTGCAAATCATACAGGAGAGGTAAACCATACTAGCTCCTGATGCAATTATCTGCAAATCATACAGGAGAGGTAAACCATACTAGGCAAGCCCTGTGCGACAGGCTATCTGCAAATCATACAGGAGAGGTAAACCATACTAGGCAAGCCCTGTGCGACAGGCTCAAACTGAGAAGGCTGTTGGCAAGAGAGTTTGAACCCAAGTCTCCCATGTGGAAAACCACTTGCTGAACCAACTCAGCTACCCTTGCGGGTACCTTCCAATGTATGTTAGCAACAGCTAAAAGCTGGAGTATTCTTTTATTTTTGTTTCTTTTACTCCCTCCGTCCCAAATTAGTTGTCGTTTTAGGAAAAATAGTGTGTCCCAAATTAGTTGACACTGTAGGATTTCAAGACAAAAATTGTTAGTCTTTCCCAATTATACCCTTAATAATTAAATAAATTCTCAATAAAATTTAATAGTCAAATATTAAATAGGGGTAACAAAGTAAAATACACACTCTATTTAATGATTTTCTTAATGGGCGTGAAGAAGCTAAAAGCGACAACTAATTTGGGACGGAGGGAGTATTAAACTTCAACAACTCCTATTTTGTCTCGTCAACAAATGGGAAAGGAATTAATTAAACAAACGAAAACTGTTAGCAAGTTACAATTCAAATCAAAACTATATAAAATTGTGTATAACGTGCCATCGTGGACAACAATAAATTGAACACGAGTGTGGACCTATCTTACACATGCCATCATGGAGCAATAGCAAATTGGTTACTCCTATGTTATAAAACCTGGACCTATCTTAAGTGTCATTCATACGTTAGTCGTTGAACCATCATGAACTCCACAACGTCAATCAACCCACCTAATTAGCAAACTTCTTTAATTTTAGTACTATTATAGAAGCGTGGAGGGAGAGCAGCTTGGGGTCGTGATGCTTATGAGTTTGTGCCACCGAGTGAGAGAAATGGCCACTTCTTGGTTTGCAGTTCAATTGATAGCCAATTTTTGCAAGGCTATGGTTCACTAATTAGCCACTCTTATAATTATTAATCAAAATATAGTCATTCTTTGTAAGCCGCTTGTGCATCTATAAATTAGAGTAATTACTATCAGGCGGCCACTTTAGAATCACTTTGAATACAAGTTCATTTTTTCATAGTTCGCCAACTAAATACCCGCTTTTAAGGTTATTAGATGAAAATATAATTCATTTTTTCACTGAAATCCATGGATTCTTACGTAGTTTAACATACACTTTTAAAAAAGTTTGATGAAGTTTACGCTATTGTAAAAGAAACTTCGAGATAATATTTGCACGACTTGCCTACCAAAGAGCCATATTTACCTTTATTAATTAGAATATGACCAATTTTAAAAGTATTTGAACATAATCACTCGAACAATGTCAAAATACTTGAGTTATCTTACTCCTATTCACGAGTAATGTCATAGAGTTGGCAAAAAAAATTAGAAAAATTGATCAAAATTGCCACTCAAGCTATCGTTTTAAACAAAAAAAATAACCGAAGATAATTAAGATGAATTACACCCAAAATATATAAGAATGAAATACTATGTTAGACTTGGGCCTGTGCTGGCACAGGCTTTCGGCAACTAGTTTGTACATAAACTTCAAGTAGACAGTTTCGCAAATCTCCTCTAAAGTTATGGCTTTTAGTACACTCCTCTATACTTTTAAATATTACAATATCTCCTCCTATTGATATTTAGTATAACTAATTAAACTATTTCGTAACACCATAATGGACAAGTTTACCCCTTATTTCAAGTATTAAAACAAACTTATTTTACTTTTATTATTGGATGTATGTATTCCCTCTATTGCTTCAAGTAGCCTTTAAATTATCTTAATAGATAAGTTTAACTAAGAAAATGAAAATGATGTAGATGTACCTTTTTCTTTTAAGATTCTTTTATTTTATTTATTTTTTTGGTTAACAATCTTTATTATATATTTTGTACCTGATAGCTCATTATTTATCTTTTGCAATCCAAATAACATCGGAAGAAATCGATTTAAGAATGATACGATTAGATCCATGATTTTATAAAATACGAAAAAAGATATTTTCATAGAATCAAATTAAAAGAACATATGATGCGATAATAAACTATGCACAACTTTAAATTGAATTCTAGATTTATTACAAGCGGGTTATTAGAAAACAACTTCATTAAGAGTTGATAATAATGCAATTTGTAAAATTATAGTACTGAATATGTTGTTGTCGTCATTGTAAAATAAAAGAGATAAATTAACAAATAATGCAAAAAAGTTGTTCATGTTTAATTTGTATAATATCAAGGAATGTTCACCTAAAGCTTTAAACTATAAGTAATGCATGTGTTATTTTGTAAATCTCCATTTAATTCAAGTTTACAAGAAACTAGTAGGCAACTTTGACAAAAGCAAAGGGACTAAAAAGAACAGATCATCATGAGTCGGACCAACCAATACCAAGCGTGCTGGTCCCACAATCCACGTCATGTTATATGGGCCCCACTTCCACCTTCTAAATATAAACTCCCATTATTCCAAAACCACTCTATTTTACAACCTTTACGTCGAGCCAAAGCGGGAGCTCCCCCACCCACCGCCCTCTCATAGGGGTAGGGTTGGCTGGGTTTTCTTTTATCTCCATGTCATCACCGCCGCATGCACCACCGTCTACGGTGGCCATGATGACGACATCATTGTACAAACAAAAATCATGGTCACCAGACATGTGTAGGGACGAGGCGTGGCAAAAGCGCAAAGGTAGTTGTTTAAAGAGAAGAAGCAAGAGCGTAACGGATGAAGATGTAGATGAATTAAAAGCATGCATTGAATTAGGATTTGGCTTTGATTCTTCACCTGAATTACAAATGGATCAACGTTTATCTGATACTTTTCCAGCTTATGGTTTATTTTATGATGTTAATAAACAATATGCTGATACAGTTCTTTCCAAGACTTCTTCTTTATCTTCTGTTGTATCTGATTGTGAGTCATCACCTCCTTCGATCGGTAGTCCCTTTGTTGGTCCAGGTAATAATTCAATAAAAAGAATCTTTACTTTTCATCCATTTTTTTTTATTTGTGTTATATATTCATTCGTTTGGATTTTGATTATACTATTAATTGGCTTGTCGTATGAAATGGTATTATTAGATAATTTCAATTGAAACGTTGTAGGTTTGTTAATGTTCTTCATGATGGATTCCAAAATTTAAAATTGGTTCAACCTTTATAGTTGTTTAGATGAGCTCACCTGTTACCTCTCACTAGCACGGCTAACTCCTTCCATCGAAGTTAGTTTGAATAGATCGAGAAGAAATCACTAGTGTTATTGCCTATGATGAATTCATTATGTGACACATTAATTCAACTTTCGAGAGTCAGACTTCTTAGTTTTGACGATGAGTTTGAAGATAAAATATACTAAGAATTGTACAAGAAATTTACATGTTTGGAAACTATGTGTAAGGAATATGAAAAAATTGTTGTCAAAGAACAATTCATTTGACTTTTGAAATCCGAATTGTGCTACGGGAATTGTCGATTGCCTGTGTAGGAAATACTGGCTGATCAGTTGAAACCATAGAGTGACGGATAACCCATAGGTTCAGCCTTTAAGGTGGTTTATATGAACTCAATGTACTTTTGTAGTTTTAGGTTTAGAATTTATTTAATTTGTTGGAACTACAATATATTTGACATGTAATCTATGTTCCGTTACTGGGTCCAGTTGAACTATTTGCTTTCTTTTCAATTTTTACTCGTTTGAATGCATATACTTATGGAGCACAATTTAGTTTTCCTACACCCCTTCCTCACTAGGGGTTTAATCTTGGAAAGATTTCTAGAGTGGAATGTATGGTTGCTAATATTTGGAAAAATGGATGTAGGAGATAATCCTCAGACAGTGAAGACAAGGTTGCGGCAATGGGCACAAGTGGTTGCTTGCGCAGTGCGTCAAGCTTCACATTAATGGACGCTGGGTTCTGGATATCTATTGATTCAAATGAATAGGATGATGATTGTAATTTGCTGAAGCAGCAGCACTAATTTGGGGAATTCAAGTAAGAAGGGGAAAAAGCAATGAAATCATAGTTAATTTGAAAAAAGTAACTCAGCAGTGACCAACATGTTTAATCTTACATCTAGTAAGTTTGTTGATATGATATTTTAGTATGATGATTGTGCAGCAACCACAAATTGCAAATGGTCCACCACCAACAAACTCTTGTTAATTGATTGCTAGTAGCCCATGTTTGGTGACGTTTGTCTCATTTAAAAACCTCCAGCAAGTGGGAAATGACTTGTGTTTCTTTGGATTATTGACTTTGTCCTTTAGAATGGTTTGTTCCATACTTTTTCTTTGGTTTTTGGTGATGAAGGTTTCTTCTGGCTATTTTCGTCTCTTCACTTAGAATTCATTTCATGTTTTCTGCAATCTTGAGGAAGGAAAACAAAAAGGTCAAAAGTTGTGTCTTAAGCTTGATTTGTTAATGTTGTGTTTGTTCCATTGTAGTCCTTTTCTTTTACTTTCAGCTTTACTTACGTTGGTAAAGCGGTTAATTGAGGTTTAAGGAAGAATATGTTTGCAAAGGCTTCTCTTTTTCTCTTTGCTTGATGCTTACAAGTTACATCTCAGTTCTTTTTGGTTGAGGGATTTTGCTTTGGAATGTTGCTTATTGCTACTTTGATCTTCCTTAAGCTTTTCCTCTGAAACATGCAAATATATCTTCCATGTTTCTCATGGTAATCTGAATGGTTTCGAATTTAAATTGGAGGGAATTACGCTCCATCTGTTCGATTTTATATGACAGTTTTGGATTTAGTTCATCTAAAAGAAGATTGACAACTTTCTGTAATTTTCACATCTTTATTTTATCCACAATGACATGATATAACAAATTTAGGACTAGAAATTTACTTTATAAGTACTTTTGGTAAATTGCACATATTTAGTTTATGTGTCGGAAGTCTTTCTCTTATATGTGTCCAGTCAAATACCATAATATAATGTGAAACCGAAGTACTACTTACGATCAATACAAGTAAGTTTAAATGTTAAAGTATTCTGTTTGCAGGAGAGTTTAACTCATTAAACCTACTTTGAGGTTAGAATGTGCTGGTCTTTGAGAGATTAATGCAAGCATAGCGTTCATTATCTTGCCAATCATTGGCATATTGACCTGTTAGCAAGGGTGCTTTCTAATATAATACTGTGAAATAGGACACCTCTGTGATAGAAATTCGAAACTAGCAGATGGGAGATAGTGCTACATAGGAAGAGAAAATTGCTTGTAACATTGCCTTCTGTTTCCCTTTTCTTCATTTGCGTAGTGGTTGATTCTATTTACTTAAATCTTTCAATGTGTATTTTGCTCGAGTGCATTAGTATTAAGGCTCTACTAGCATAACTTAATTAGTCTTGAGATAGTGCTCCTAAGAAAGTGAATGAAATGGAATTGAAAGAGAAGTCTGACATAGTGCTAGCCAAAAGCGAATTCAGAATTTTAATTTATTATTTTCAGACACCTATATCAAATTGTGCAATAGATTGTGGTGCTAGCGCCAATTCGGAACCACTCAAGCTAAAGCAAGTGTGTGGTGTTTATTGTTCCATTTTCTTCATTTAGATTTCTTTTCATGTTTTCTGCACTCTTGAGGAAGGAAAACAAAAAGGTCAAAAGTTTTTTCTTTACCTTGATTTCTTAATGTTGTGTTTGTTCCTTTGTAGTCCTTTTTTTTTTTAACTTTCAGCTTTACTTACTTTGGTAAAGCGGCTAATTGAGGTTAAAGGAAGAATATTATTACAAAGGCTTATCTTTTCTCTTTGCTTGATGCTTACAAGTTACATCTTAGTTCTTTTTTATTGAGGGATCTTGCTTTAGAATGTTGCTAATTGCAACTCTGTTCTTCCTTAAGCTTTTCTTCTGTAACATGCAAATAATCTTCCATGTTTCTCATGATAAGCAATCTGCTTACTCTATTCTGATTCATTTCCACATCTGTTCGTTTCAAGGGGATTGCAGTCTTCTGTTCGATTTTATATAACAATTCTTTCTTTTTTACTTCATATTAAAAAGATTTCACAACTTTCTCTGTATAAAAATTCTGTAATTGTAACTTCTTTGTTTTACTTTTACCCTTAATGACATGCGATATGATAGGCTTATTAGGAGGACAAGATTCCAAAGATACTTTTGGTATGTTGCACATGTTTAGCTTATGTGGCAAAACTCATTCTCTTATACTTTGTTCAGTCAAACATCGTCATATAAAATTAAATGGAGAGATTACGACTTACAATCAATCTAAGTGAGAATGAGCTGGTCTTTGAGAGATTAATGTGAAAATAGCATTCATTATCTTGCCAATCATGGGCATATTGATTTGTTATCAAGGGTGCTTCAACTCATTAGACACATCTGTTATCCAAACTTGGAGATAGGGAAGGTTCTGTTGCATAGGAAAAGGAACATTGCCTTCTAGTCTCCCTTTTCTTCACCTGCATAATGGTAGACTGTGTTTTGTTAAATTATTGAATATATAATTAACAGATCGAATGTGTTTGTACTAAGAATCTACTAGGATGAACTTAAAAGAGTCTGAGATGGTGCTTCTAAGAATGTGAATGAAATAGAGAAGTTTGACATGGTGATGGGCGGATCCAAAATTTGAACTTTATGGGTCTGGAAGACCACTTAACCTATTGCTTATTTCAGTTATTCAATGCAGAGTTGTGCTCCTCTCGCTCTCCTTTTCATTATGGCTTTAAACATTTCAAAAGAAACGCGATCTCATCTTCTCTGATATAACCCACAATATTGAATGCAGAGTTGTCATATTTTCATGTCGTCGACACTCTCAATGTATGCTTCATTCCCTGTGAAGAAAGCACGGAGCATACCACTCTAAACTCTTTACAAAAGGAGTAGAGATGACGGGCTAACCTTAGCTATGAAAGAAAAGGAGCTGTAATAAGACTATTGCCAGTCTCAACATTTAATTACTACTAATATAAAGAACATACTCCAACAAATATTGTGTCACACCTATGTATTGATCATAAAATAGCGATGGAATCATCAAAACAACTCCATTATGAAAATCTATATATATAATTTATACACCTGACACAAGAATCTCGAATCTGAATAAAGTATCTGTACATTTAGTTAGTCCAGAAGATGCTTTGGTAGTCAACAACCAACACACTAGGCTAAACTTATATGATTAGCTGACTGGGTTACCAAACATAACGACGGCTCTTATTGGTGTTTAATAAAATCAGTACTCTTAAGTACATTAAACTGTTGGTATCTTTTCCTCCCTTTTGTTTTTTCCAGCTTAAGAAAATACACTAAGGTTCATCTACTCCTGCTAGTAGCTAGGCCATCACTTTTGGAAAAAGATCATGGCAATATTCTACATTCAAATAGCTCTATTTGTGTTATAATATACGCGTTCGTATAATATTCATAATTCTCAACTTTAATTTTAGCACACTATTTAATAGTATAAAATTTAGCTGGGAGAATGAGAAAGAAAATTAAGCAAGTACCACTCATGAATCGGTCTGTTGTCTAAGATAAGTTCGACTTTTTATATACTAGTGATTTCCATCTTGAAAGCAAAGAGTTGGATTTTGTGCTTAAAAAACCGAGTAGTTCAAGAGAAAGTTTTGATCTTCACTCTCATAATTGTTTTCATGTTAATATAAGATAGAATGTAAAGGAATTTTACATAAACGTATAATTTTTAGAACTTAATTACCAAACATAGCGAGGAAAACACAAGTTAATTACAAATATAGCAACAACATAGCAATATTTTCCATAACATACCAAACCCTTACATTCTTCCTCCTATTTCCCCCACTATCACTTTTGCTCCTCCCATTTCCCCCAATTTCACTTTTCCTCCCACCATTTCCCCCAATCTCACTTTTACTCCTCCTATTTCCCCCAATTACACTTTTAAACTGTATCGACCCCGTTTCAGACTGTATCAACTCCGTTTTAGACTGTATCATAGTGTTTCAATACCGTTTCAGACTGTATCAGACTATTTTAAACTGTATCAACTCCCGTTTTAGACCGTATTAGACTGTTTCAGACCGTATCATAGTGTTTCAATGCCGTTTCAGATTGTATCAGACTGTTTTAAACTGTATCAACTCGCATTTCAGACTATATCACCTCTATTTTCAGAGTGTATCAGACTGTTTTAAACTATATCAAGTCCCGTGTCAGACTGTATCAACTCCGTTTCAGACTGTAGCAAACGGTTTTAAACTATATCAAGTCCCGTTTCAGAATGTATCAACTCCATTATAGATAGTTTTAAATTGTATCAAGTCCCGTTTCAGACTGTATCAACTCCATTTCAGACTGTATCAACTCCCGTTTTAGACCGTATCAGACTGTTTCAATAGTTGTTTCAGATTGTTTCAACATCATTTCAGACCGTATCATACTGTTTCAACATCGTTTCAGACTGTATCAAACTGTTGCAACAGCTGTTTCAATATTTAACGATGTTTCAAACCGTATCATATTGTTTCAACGCCATTTTAAACTGTATCAGACCGTTTCAATAATAAATATAAAGTGACTAGGTTTTATTTACTTTTGAAACAGTGATTAAGCTCCAATGAGCAGTGTAATCAATCATGAGCAATAGAAAACAAGAGTTAAAATTTATTAAACCACTATAATAAATCTGCACAAACAGGAACAGAAACAAAACAAATATGAAGAAACATGAATAGAAACAGAACAGAAACTGCTAATAATATTTATACAAACAGCCTAATCGAATCTACTAATAATTTAACCTAAGCCTACGGTAAAAAAGAATTTTAGAGGTAATCTGTTCTCCGTCACAGCTCCACCGGAACTCGACGAGCTCGCCACGGGCAACTCACCGAAACTTTGTTATGGATGAACTTTGCAGTGTCGGATCTGGTGAACGAGCAGCGGCAGCGCTGCTATTCTGACGTGGGAAAAAATCATCGCATCACCAGATCCTTTTTCGATTGCATTTGACCTTCTGCCAGCCGGCATCGGCGAGACGACAGGTAGTGTTTCCGGCTCGCGAAGACTGCTAATCGGAAGTAGCGACTCCAGCAGAAACACTAGCATCAAACTCTAATTGAAGCACTGTCGGAAGATGGCTGACGCCGTGGGGTGATGGTGGTGGAGGTGGGGGTGACGGGTGGGGTGAGGCCGGCGTCGGGGGTGGGGTTGTATGTTTGGATCTGAAAAAAAAAGATTAGGGGAAGTGTTTTAGGGTTTTTTAGAGAGTGAGGTGTAAGCGTAGTTATCAAAAATGAAATGGGTTGATTATTGAACAAATGTGCTAAAAAAATATTGATATGTATGGTAATTTTAAAAATATTTCTATTTTTGTGTAATTAGGGGTGTATATTTGTATATATGTGTAAAAAATGCACGTACAAACTTATGTTGATTTAAAGAGAAACAATGAACCTTTTTATATGGTTTCAAGATACGTAGTCTATTCATGGACCAAGTGCACAAATAGCCACTTTTGCATGTGCCCTTACGGTTTAAGCCACTTATGGGTGCATATTTGCAGAGGCTGACCAATTAACCTATCTTAATACCATTGAAAGTTCAAGTCAAGTTAAGCTTACTTCAGCTCTTTTGTAGGAGTTGAAATCGGCTATTTTTCTTTTCTTCTTCTTCTTCTTCTTCTTCTTCTTCTTCTTCTTCTTCTTTTTATTTATTTATTTTTTTCCTTTTTGCTCAACTTCAAACCAAAAGGTTTGAATTTGGTTTGAAATTAAGTCCAACTACACACTTTTGGTTATTTGCTTCATTTTCACACCAAAAAAATTAAAAGTTTCATGCTACGAGTATCCAATTTCAGGTCTGATGGTTTGAAAGTGGGTGACTATATTTATAAATAATTTTTAAAATAGGACTAACTAAATAGCATAGGTAAAAACTGCTTTCCTAGTTAAATTTGTACTCTATTGAGTAAATTAAATCATTAATTAATCTTCAATTATGAGTTCTACGCATCATCTACAGTATTAGTACATATACCTAGCTAGTATATATAGATAAATAAATGGTATGTAGTTACCCCAGTTCGTTCAATGGACGTACCAGTAATTAATGTATATATATACACGATGTTTATATTAATCTCTTAAACTATCAAGTACGTATATACTTTACTTAAGACTGTACACCATAAGTCACAAATGATCTTTCCTGGAACCAAAGCTGGACACAAGAAATTTAATAGTTAAATCATCTGTGCTTTTATTGATCAGCAACCTTTATCTGCATGTGATTTTAGTGCTCATAACCTTTTGTAATACAGGGCTCTGAAAGTGATATTAATTACTACTTGGAAGTAGACCTTTTGTACGTACTTATTACGTACCAATTAAAGAAAAAGACTAAAGACCCTTGTGCGTATATATAGATAACAACTAGTGTCGGCAAAGTTTAGTTTACCACACGTGTGAAATACAATATGGACTTTGAGACAAATGCATGTGTAATAGCAGTATTTTTGTTTGAGAGTGTGAAACCATCTACACAAAATATCTAACGAAAAAAACTTAAGCTAAAGAGTATAGTAGTCCACTACTTCTTGCATATAAAAATGTTTGTGTGCAACTTATTTATTGGATAAATAGAGTTTTTGGATCAAAATGTAAAAGTTTGGGTCCATCCATTCAACAAGCCTATCCACAATTTGTGTTGATTTGTAAGGCGCATAATAAAATTTCTTATTTTTATACAATTAAAACGTGATAAATAACAATATATAATGACAGAGAACCCCCAAAACTAAAAGGATTAGCTTATATACGTTGCAAGTATAAAACAAATTATACTATTATGGCGCCTAAAGGATATTTACTGTTAATCTCTAATTAAAAAAACTAGGAATTTGTTATGTTTAAATAAAGAAACCATTGCTATTTGATGGTCAAATTTGCCAGAAGTAAAGTCTTTATTCAACAAATTCGAATCTTCCATGTACTTGACGATCGGAAAAATATTAACGTTATTATAATCTTTAAGAAACGCTACATGTACTATATTAATATCGACCAACTTGGCAACTTGCACATCATGTACTCCATTCACAAATAATGATACTTTAATTTTCTTATTAATTCATTTTAAAAAGAATGATTAGATTTTAAATTTAAAAATTATAACTTCAAAATTTCCACTTTAGTTTAATGAAATGATTTATAGTTACATAAATATTTATTGCTTATTTAGATTACAAGTTTTAAAAATATTTATTTTTTCTTGAACTTTATTTCAAGTCAAATTATGACCTATAAATTGCATCGGAATAGAAGGATCATATTTTATGGCCATCTGAAAGGGTAATTAATAATTCTAAACAACCAATTAAACAAGCTAACATGCCATAATTTTCTAGCTTATCTAAAGGTTGTTTTGGCAGTTTAACACTAAATTTGTACACATAATGTACATCGCAAATGGTTGATATATTCGGTATACCAACAATTTAAAAAAGGTTAAAGAATTACTAAATCTCTTCATTTTCTATTAGGAGGCGATGGCATTTCATTTGATATAATGCCACATGAATTTTGCATTAGTACTAAATCGGATACAATAATTTGAGTCTCAACTAGCTACTACAATAAAAAATTTATTTGGTTGCAAAATTTCAAATATAAAGGAAACATTCACAAACCACGTTGTCATTAAATAGTGTAAATTCTCTTATCAGAAAGTTTAATTTATCATAAAGTATCTAGTGAGATGTGATGTGCATTAGTTTCACAGTAACGACATGCATATCTACTGACAATTAATCTAATTGAAGCGACTACTGTTAGAATGAAATATTTTTAGTCATCCATCATTGTTTAGTATAATAAAACATAATCACTAACAAATGATGAAGTATACCAGAAAACTAAAAAATTTGATTCATCATTTGTAATACTATTCCAATCCCTAAATCTAACTAAAACCAAATGTAGATAACCAGAAATGATAACTGGGATATATTAAGAGAGCTCTCTGGTCATTGCATCTTAGGTGATGTGATTTGTCCTTAATAATTTAGACGTCAAAACTGCTGAAAAAGAAAATCTAGAGTTGAAAACCGTGTGTAAAGATTGATGAGAACTTCAAAGTATTGAATTCAACAAGTCTTGATAAGGTTTGAACTTGCTAGTGTTGCGTTCATACTTGGTAATTTAGGGGCAATTTTAGTTGATCCAGTAGTCATGTCAGGATTATAAAGCAAGCTATTTTTGCTTTGGTTAATAATTTAGTGGTTTTTTATTTAAATAATTTAGTCTGAACATTGCTCATATATATGTATTCTTATTCAATATTCTTTCCCCATTATAACATAATTAATATGAGTATTATTTTATATAGCCAACCAAGCGCTACATCAGTTATGCGAGTATTATTTTATTATGATAAAACAACAATTCTATATTCTGATCTTATGTGGAAGTTTATATATGCAGGGATCAACTTCTTCATCAATACCACAACCAACAACCCCTAACACCAACTTTTTAAAGAAATAGTAAGTCCACCTTGCTGAATTAACGTTCCCTTCGTCACCAAATAATTTTTCTAGCTATACTGTTTCCTAGTCAAAGGGAAAGAAAATTTCCGGGGATGATCAAGAAATGATGATGGGAAATTCTATAGAGATATTTCTTTCTTGATACTTAAGTATAATCTTGGCGGTGTTTCCTTAGCCAGTTGAAAAGGAAGATAATGTGGGAAAAGATTACAAACACAACTTCTTAATTAGTGCTCTTTAATTCTTACATTTCATTCTATGAATCATGATTTTTATTTGGGCATAGACAGTGGTAGAGGGAAATTAGCTAAGGTCACTTTCACAAAAGCATCCTATGCTTGATTAAAAATTTTAGTATGAGAAGTCTTCAAACTCATTTGAATTAAACTTGTAGAAACCCATAATACCTGGTTGTTGATATGATTTGAGTCCATGTAGCATAGTGCTTCTTTTTTTAATTAATAAATGTATCAAATGGAAAAAGACTGCCATTTTGGTCGCCCCAACTGTCCTCTTAAAGTATCACCTGGAATTTTCCATGATCATCGTTTAATTAATTAAGTTTGTCCGATCTTTAGTAGGACTAAAGGCACACTATCTTTAAAAAAAAAGATAATATACGTCTTGCATGATTAAGATGTAAAAGGAAAGTACTGAGACACTACACGAGGATAGGAGTGTTAATGTGAAATCGAAAAAACCACCAAACCGAAAATCGACCCAAATCGAAAGAAAAAATCGATATTTTTTAGGTTTGGGTTGGTTTTGATTTTTAATTTAAAAACTCGATATAATTTGGTTTGGTTTTGATTTTAAACAAAAAATAACCGAAAAAATCGAACCAAACCGACTATATAAATATTATTTAAAAATTATAATTACACATACAATTATGTGTATTTTTATGAATTAACACCATTTATTGTTATTATTATTATTATTTTTTTCTCTTTTGAATTGTAGTTTAGTCCCTCACCTTTTTATATATAGTTTTTGCTTTTGTATTTTAGGTTGCATTCTAGTCTTTATATTGATAAGTCAAACAATCTATTGTATGTTAAAAATAGCTTGTCTCGTAGTCTTCAATTGTCGGCTAATTCAATATCATCAAGATATCTTGGCATATGATGCCTCTTCAATTTTTCAAACACGAAAAAAATTATTGTAAGAAGTTTGATTAAGTTAATTTAAATGGTTACATACTTGTACAATCGATATTTGGATGAAGCTAATATATGTAGCTCTTGATTACATATATAGTTATTTTTTTCTAGAGAGTACTTGGTTTGGATGTGTCATGGTGGAGTATAGTCGCTCGAATATGTGCTTGATTCTTGGAAGTGTATGTTATAAATTTAATGAAGAAAAAAATTGATAAAAAACCGAACAACCCGAAATAACCGAAAAAAACCGAACAAGTGAAAACCCGACTTAATTGGTTTGGTTTTGGTTTAAGTATTTGAAAATCCGAATTAATTGGTTTGGTTATCTTTTAGAGGAAAACCGACCCAATCCGACCCATGAACACCCTTACCTGAGGACACTTACATAAAAATATTTAAATTATGTTTGTTCATTATATCACACAATGTGTGGGCGAAGTTAGATGTTGGCAAGGGCGTTTAGTACTGGAATTCTGTTTAATTTGTTGCAAAATTATATTTTGTGAATATATATAGCAAAAAAATTGATTGTTTTTCGTTATGGATAATGTTGAATAATAATAATAATAATAATAATAATAATAATAATAAATAATGGTTCTAACGTAATACCACATAGATTGAGAAGTTGGTTTGGTTAGGAGATAATAGTATTCAACAAATGCGACTTTAAATCGCATTCTAGGTGTAACATATTTCTTTTGAGTTTCCTTATACAATATTTTTGACTCCGACATAATGCATGTTCATTAACGTAATTACATTATATTTGGCTAATTTAATTCTTCTATCATTACTTACATTTCTGAACCAAATAAACTATCCAATTGGGAAATATAGGTGGCTGGGACGACTTGACAAAATTTAAGTATGGAACATGCGTATTCTCTTTCTCCTTTTGTCAATTGCTTGGAAACAATAATAAAAGATTACGTAGAAGTTAACTAAGGAGTTGTTAGTTAACCATAAAACTAAGCTTTGATTTGCATTAATTTTGTGGCATCTGGCCTTTAGTTTTTTGGTTTAAAGTCTTCACACAAATTTAATGAATGCCACATAAACCTAACCCCATTAATTTGAAGAACAAAAATTAAGGGTTTACTTCCTAAAGGCGTTTGCTTTTTCTTTAGATTACTTCCTAAGTAAGAGTAAAATATAGAGGATTAGCAGCATATGTAAGCCAGGAAACTGTCTATTTTCATCGATAAGTCTAGTTCTCTTAAAAGTAACTTCTCATGCCTGCATGTTTCATTCCATGATATTATACTCAAACGATCTATGAATTCATCTTCAAATATATAGAAGTCGAGAGAATACTTATGTGGGAAAAATGAGCTTATACATTTTTGGCAATACGAACATTTATACATATAATAAGATGGTAAAATTAGATAAACTTTACTTTCATATATGATTACTAAACTTTGCTATTTGTAATAAAAATATGTTTTTGTTACATTAAAATCGAAGCTCGAGAAGTGGGAAGCAGGATTACAACCTATTCTCTTGGAGAAGTTGATTACACCATCCCTTTCCTACCCCCAGCCCTATGGTCCCCAAGCAAGTTCTGTCCCTTCTTCTCCTAGCCCACGCACTTGTTTTATTTATCTATAATTATATAAAAGACAAGGTGCTTTGCTGAAAAAAAAACAAAATTAGTCTTAACTACAAATCCAAAACTAAATTTTATCCGTATTTGGAATAGAACTTTATTAGATTTTCTACAATATAGTAAGCACTATACTATTCACTAGCACAATTTTTAACAACTCGCTTTTGTCGTAGTGTTGTGGTGGTAGTATTAATGGAGTATATAAGATCTAGACAATATTTCATTCACATAAACTAACCTTAAAGTTGATACCTTTTTATATACTTCTAGATTGGCGGCCAACAATCGTCATTATTTTCTAAGTACCGTCGCCTATCCAAACATTAACCCAAAAAGTCTCACAATTACGCACTAGCTCAGCTCTTTCTCCATCTAGAATTTTACAAATTCTACAACCTAACTTTTTCGTCAAAAGAATATATGTGAGGAATGCATATTGTAGACTGGTGATAAAAATTATATTATTGTTATAACTCCTATAAAAGTTAATTACAAAAGGAGACGTATAATTACCCAAAACAACGAGAGACAAGATAGAATGGGGCGGCAAAGAAGTGAGAAGGTTGGTGTAAAATTCCTCATTACCCCTAAAAAAAAGGAAAAAAAAAAAAAAAAAAAACGAGAAGTTTCAAAAGAAAGAAAGGAAAACAAAAGAGGAAAAGTCATCAAGCGTGCAAGCAAATTGGAGTTTGTTAGGTGAGGAAGGAGAAAACTTTATCCACTCATAAGCTGACCGTCTGATATAATTTTGTCAAATTTAATCATAAATAGACACTATATTGAGATTAGCTTGATTTTCAATGAACAATGTGGATGTAATTATGAGGATAAATATGGTGAGAGCTTGCTCAAAATTGCTTAAATAAAATATTGTTTGTGCCGCTTAAGATCATCAAATAAAAATTCACCAAAATTCTATTTGTCATAAGAGTATGTACATTGATTAAGGATGAAATAATCTCATATATCTGACATTATTTCTTTATCAGTTTTGTTTTTCTTATTTTATCAATCAATTTCCATGGTGGTTTAAGGAAAAAAGAAAACCACTCTATATGTACCACCTAACTAATTGAAGCTAAACACAAACACTTATCAATCAATTGTTGGTATCCATCAATTTATCGAACCTTCTCAATAAGAAAATCAAATCACCCACTTTTGTTTTTCTTCAAGTGCATTTCCACGCATTTCATTAATTTAATCTTAGAAAAAGTGAACAAGAAAATATAGAGGTCACCCGTCACTATGTGACAAAAGCGCGTATTATATCTTTTTTAGTTAAGGCCCCATATTAGAACTTTGTTGAATTTTGTTCCTCTCTAAAAAAGTCCTCTCTTTCTCCTAAGTTTCTAAATATTTCTAGAACTTATATTAAATTTTGCTGTCCCTTCTTATTCTCTTTCCAATTCCCACTAGCATTTCATTTGTGTCATATCCATTCTATTTTTATATACTACAACTTTCACAACTTCAAGAATCAAGAAGAGAGAAAAGCAGAAATATTCAGAGAAAAAAAAAAGTTATGGTCCATTTGTTCTTGGTAAAATTTGGCAAAGGAGCAGCCAATGGAAGAAGCTAAGCTTGTCATCAATCGTCCTAAAAATAATCTTGTTCATTCACTAGTATTTCTCTTTGGTTTTTATTGTTGGGATTGGGAATTTCTTACTGCTCTTTTGCTTTTCAGTTATAAGTCCTTTTAATTTCCGTTAGGTTCTTATCATTTTCTTTAATACTAACTCAATAATTAGCGCAAAATAATATCATAGAAGTTTAGTTTAAAAAAAAAATACAGGGGATGTCGCAGAGGACAGTTCCAGCACCATTTCTGACGAAAACTTATCAGTTGGTGGATGATGAGACAACTGACGATGTAATATCATGGAATGAAAGTGGCACTACGTTTGTTGTGTGGAAAACTGCTGAATTTGCTAAGGATTTGTTGCCTCAATACTTCAAGCACAACAATTTTTCCAGCTTCGTTCGTCAGCTTAACACATATGTACGTACCTTTCTCTCTTTTTTTGTTAATAAATTGCATGTATGTGATTAAATTCTTGAATATTTTCATTGATAGTTGGCTTCATGCTCATCGGGTCAAACAAGATTATTTTGTGTACCATATATATTACAAATACTTTTTTACTACTTTGAACGGTTAATTATTGTGACTAATAAAATTTTATTTAGTTTCTAAATATGTAAATTTTATTTTAAAAAATTCAAAAATTTAATGCGTAAATTTTTAGTTAATTTGACCCTCGTATCCCGCAGAAGTTCACATAAATTGAATTGAAACATATGTAGTAATTATTTATGATGGGATAAGAAATGAAAACATAGATAAATGTAAAGAAAAAGATTTGGTTCCTTCCAACATGGAATATTTACTAGCTGTAGAAGTCATTTCTTAAGTATAGGAAAAAGATAATGACAATGAAAACATAGTTTTGGATGCTTTCGAGCACTTTCTAGTAATCTTCTCCGCAGGACTTGGTATTTCAAACAGATCTTATCTTTTTTTAGTCTAAAGTTTGAAGTCATTATCATATTCTGTGTCAAACTAACTTTTCTTCTATATTATTTTAATATTTAATTTTTTAATATAATCGCCTATTTAATTTTTTCACTGTACGTAGAACTAAACTCTAGAAACGGAAATTGAGCATGTAAGAATTCTTAAACTATCAATTTAGCAATATAAGTACATGCTATATTACATCCAGGTAATTAGTCAAAAAGGAGAGATTGATATACTCCCTCCGTCCCAAATTAGTTGTCGCTTTTAGCTTCTTCACGCCCATTAAGAAAATCATTAAATAGAGTGTGTATTTTACTATGTTACCCCTATTTAATGTTTGACTATTAAATTTTGTTGAGAATTTATTTAATTATTAAGGGTATAATTGGAAAAGACTAACAATTTTTGTCTTGAAATCCTAAAGTGACAACTAATTTGGGACACACCATTTTTCCTAAAACGACAACTAATTTGGGACGGAGGGAGTATTAACTTGGTAAGTTATGTAAAATACGCTAAGTATGTTTAAGTTAAATTCTTTAGAAGGGGAGTCACTTTTTTTTTTCTTGGTTTTATGAGGTTCAACGATAGAATTGCAAGTTCAAATTTCATGTGTAAATTTTTACGTAATATTTGAATTTTCTTGTACTGATTTCAGATTCCATATGCACCCTTTCGATGACGGAAAGAGCCGTAACCCCCCACCACCCACCCCCACCCAATCAAAAAAAAAAAAAAAGAACCTTCCCGCCCCTTCTCGTTAGTTCTTTTCTCGTGGGAAGCATACGTGGGGATTGATGATGACCTCGTATATATGAGCTAGGAAAAGTCTAGAAACAACTTTCTCGCCTGCCTTTTCCAACGTGATGGTGTGCATTTCTGACATGTTATCTTCGTATCATAAGAAAACATCCAAATGGTGGGCCAAGCCCAATTGTAAATATCCATAGCTGAAATTTAATTGTTTGGAGTCATAAATATCCAACTTTCCAAGTTCCAACAAATTAACAAGGAGGAAAAATAAAAGTAAAATTCCTTATTATGACAAAATGTGAAATCTGAAGTCGGAACATTGTTGGTCAATTTTAGCTGCGTTGCTTTCAAATAAGTTGGGCTATTAAAGTCAATCCCGGTCTTTATTTTTAAGTGAATTGTCTATTTTTAGGCATAGGGATTGCTTTCTTTTACCTAGTCTAATCCTCTAGAAGCAAAAAAAGAAAGCTTACAATATCAACAAGTAGGTCATAAAGCAATTCCAAATATGTTGTAAATTTCAGGATTTATACCATCTTATGTTGGTGTATATAAAAAAGAGAAACAAATAGTAGATGACTACTAGAATCGTTCATCATAAAGCTATGGTTATGTATTTTCTTGTTATGTTTATTGTAAGCGTGACATGTTTATGACTCATGATAAGCTTTTAAATACCAGAAAAATAATGATTCATGAGCCTTTACCTTTGCAGTGTCGCTTTTGATACCTCTTGGAAACATCAAATCTATGATGATCTAGTTTGATTAAGAGGATAATCTATATTTCTCAAATTCTGTACAATTTTGACACCTTACCAAAAAGAGCAACTTCTTTGACTAATCTGTGCTAGCGAATATACCAGCATCTCATTGTCACAGAAACATTGCCAACTTTTCTAAGCAATTTGCAAGAAATTAAAGGTATTGCCAAGATAATTTATAACACTGACGGTTTTTTGGTCACAGAAACATTGAGTTTGCTGTGCAGTCTTTGCTTATATCTTCATATTTGATTTAGGTAGTATACACTGACAGTGCTAATAATTTTTTACATTATAATTCAATTTAATTAGCTAGAGGAGGATAATCTTTTTTAATTTTTGCATTAATATGTCATGCTTGCTACAAAGAGTTTGTTATAGTTCAACTTAATTTGATGGCCTAAAACTTCTAAGTATTACTAGTACACAAGACTTGAGCTCTTTCACATGATGCAGGGCTTTCGAAAGATTGTGCCAGACAAATGGGAATTCGCCAACGAGAATTTCAAGAGGGAACAAAAGGAACTCCTCACAGCAATACGTCGTCGGAAAACAGTGACAGCAACCCCAGCTGGTGGAAAGTCCGTGGCACCAGGCACTTCTGCATCTCCTGACAATTCTGGGGAAGACTTAGGTTCAAGCTCAACCTCATCCCCGGACTCCAAGAACCCGGGGTCTGTGGAGACCCCAGGGAAGTCCCAATTCGCGGACTTGTCTGACGAGAACGAGAAGTTAAGGAAAGACAACCAGATGCTAAGCTCGGAACTCGCGCATACTAAGAAACAATGCGACGAATTGGTTGCTTTCTTGAATCAGCATATGAAGGTTGGACCTGACATGATCGACTGTATCATGAGCCAAGGTACCTCAGGGTCCAGCCATGAAGAGTTGGTCAAGGAAATTGGTGGTGTTAAAGATTTAGAACAAGGTAGTGATGATGATGATGATGATGATCAAGACGATGACGAAAACGGAGAGAGTCTAAAACTGTTTGGTGTGTTACTAAAAGAGAACAAGAAGAAAAGGGGTCCTGATGAGAATGTTGATTTTTGTGGAGCCAATGGAAAAATGATGAAAACTATGGACTATAATGCTCCTTGGATGAGAATGTCCTCAGTGCATGGGGAGAGCAGCAAGGTTTGTAACTGAGGTGCCATTGCTGCTTTTGCCATATGAAATTGATGCAAAAGATGAAGGGTAGCTTTTCTTTTAGTAAGTTCATTGGGTTTACTAGTTTGGAGTCTGAATAATAAAAATTTAGTACTTATAATATTGGGGTTAGTTTACTACCAAGTGTAGTATCGCAACGTGTTTTAAACTAGAAATGTATGCATAGTAGTAGTATCAAGTCGTGCCACATCCGTAAGGTTGGCTTGTGAAGTAGAAACTCATACTGTAATAATGGTCTTTGATTTAAGTCTTCAGATTTCCGTTTGATATTTAGAGGCTCTGCTTTTATTATTTCCTTTTTACGTGACTAGTTACAATTGATTGTTGGTGCAAATAAGTTATTCAAGCATCATATTATCACCAGTTATTGATTACCAGGAGAAATCTTTTAGCAATGATCTTTTCGCCCAAGTGTCAAGTAATAGTGGGAATGATGGATGCATCCTTTTGTTAACCAGACAATTCAAAAATAGTCTAGTGAAAGAGATCAAAAGAAACTGGGAAGTCGCTAAATAAAAGTCAGGTGGTTAAAGGGTATCAAATTGCTAAGTCATACAATGAAAGTCTGGAAAAAGGTGATGGAGAGGAGGATAACTGCTAAGACATACAATGAACATCTGGAAAAAGGTGATGGAGAGGAGGATAAGGAGGATGATGGAGCAGTATAGGAACAAGAAGAAAGACTTATATATGGTATTCATTAACCTAAAGTAGGCTTATGACAAATTCCCTAGGGTGGTTTTGTGGGGGCGCTTGGAGTCTAAAGGTGTTCCTGTGACATACATTAAGGAGATCAAAGACATGTACACTGGAGCCAAGACCCGCGTGAGGACAGTGGGAGAAGACTCAGATCACTTTCCAGTCGAGATGGGGTAACACCAGAGGTCAGTGCTTAGCCCTTTTCTATTTTCTCTAGTGATGGATGAGTTAACTCGGAGTATCCAAGGGGAGGTACTGTGATGTATGCTTTTTGCATATGACTTTTTTTTTTGTTGACGAGACATGCAGTGGGGTTAAGGATAAGCTGGAAGTTTGGAGGCAGGTCTTAGAGTCTAAAGGTTTCTGGCTGAAAATGACGAAAATGGAGTACATAGAGTGCAGGTTTAGTGATTCAGCTTATTCAGTTGAGGAAGTGACGTTTGATATTCAAATTATCCCCAAAAAAAGAAGCTTCAAGTTCTTGGGTCAAAACTCAAAGAAAATGGAGAGATTGACGCTGATGTCACACATCGTACAGGAGATGGTTTGGTGAATTGGAGGCTCGCTTGTACGGTCCTATGCGATAAGAAAGTTCAACCTAGATTAATGGGTAAGTTCTATAGAGTGGTTGCGATACCAGCTATGTTGTATGGGGCTGTAAGCTGGCCGGTCAAGAACACTCACGTTCAAAAGATGCAAGTAGGCGAAATGCAGATGCTAAGATGGATGTGTGGGCATACGAATAAAGATAAGACTAGGAATGAGGTCATCCGGGACAAGATGGGTGTGGCCTCAGTGATGGACAAGATGCGGGAAGCAAGACTCCGATGGTTTGTGCATGTGAAATGGAGGAGCGTAGATGTCACAGTGAGGAGGTGCGAGAGGTTGACAATATTGGGTTAACGGTGAGGTAAGGGTAGACCGAAGAAGAATTGGGACAAGGTTATTAGACAGGACATGACCCACCTCTAGATTATCGAGGACATGACCCTAGATAGGAAAATGTGGAGGTTGAAGATTATGGTAGAAGGTTAGACATCAGATGAGTGGTATCTGTCATATTATATATGTTATTTTTATCTTATTCCTCATCGTTATTGTTGGTGTTTTTGGTTCACTTTGGTTAGTATTAAATTTATGCCACCAATTTTCTAATCATGATATTTGCATCTCATTTTGTTAAATTATTTTTTATAGTATATTCTTTTGTCGAGGGTCTGTTGAAAATAGTCTCACTATTTTGCTGGGGTAAGATTACGTACATCTCACCTTTCTAAAAAAGGCAACACTTGTCCCTTCAATTTAATAGTATTACAATTTGGATTTATATTAAATTATATTACCATCCTCCCTCCTTGAATGACAACCATTTTGCATACTTGTACCTAAGGTGAATAAATATTGACCCATTGGGCATAGGTACAAGTATTCATAAAAATTTAATTAGGCAGTTAGTTTTACCCGTACCATTTATCTGGTAGACACTTTTTAAAAATTATTTATAAGTGTATCCACCTACTTTCAAACCATTAGGGTTAAATTTGAATATTCATGATTTGAAGTCAAGCAATTTAGATTTTTTTGTCTGAAAATAAACTAAATTTAAATCAAAAGTGTGAAGTTGGATTCAGTTTGAAATCAAATACAAACTTTTTGATTTGGAGTTGATTAAATAAGAAAAAATTAAAATGACTCCAGACCAAAAAGGATGGAGTTAGCTTAACTTGACTTACTTCAACCTCAATTATCCGAAGACAAGCAAAGTGGGAACCTCTTTCGCCTATAAGTGGTTGATGCTTAGACGGGCAAAATTGACTATTTGTGCAATGTACCCCCAAGTATTCCTCTTATTTATTCCTCTATAAGTGGTTACTTTTTTTGTCCATCTGTCGTCCCTAAACTATAAAAATGGATTTATTTTGGTTTAGGGGCGGCTAGCCGTCCCTATGGTGACATTTTATGTTTTCTAGAGACGGCTCGCCGTCGCTGGTTTTGTTAAACCTGCACAATAAATTGTTTTAAAATAGATACATGCCTTCCAAATACCATACAGATTCATATACACAGCTGTCCGAACAGCTTACTAAACTAAAATACACAAACAAAATAAAAATAAACCTTAACAAACTAAACATAAAGTCCTAACAATAACATTAACAAACCAAACATAAAGTCTCGTAACGGATCATAAACGAGGATGGGATAAAAACCACAAGTCTAAACTACAAGTCTAAACCATAAAGTTTTAAACTACAAGTCTTACAACAAGGACGGGATAAAAACCAAGTTTGGGACATAAAGTTTTAACAAACCAACCATTTACTCAACTCCATCCGAGCCATTACCATCACCCTTTTTCGATATGTATTTTGCCATAAAGTTTTCCAACTTCTTGATTTTTGCTGTGTTTACAGCTTCTGCTTACCTTAGCCTTTCTAACTCTGCAATCACTTCTTCATTTTGATCTTGGGAGGAAGAAGAGGAGCAAACATTAGAGATACCTATGCGGGATGGTTTCTTGTATTGGTTAGGTCCGAATCCGTAGGCTCTTCCTTTGCTGTAGCCACCACTCGCTTGAACAAACATTGATGTAACTTTTTCTTGACTGGACTGGCTTGATCCAGCATCAGATCCTTGGCTTTGAACCCATTGCTCCTGTGCAGCTCTAAATTTTTTTTTGAAATAAACAAAATTTAAGAAAAGTATACTTTCATTATTTTTAATAAAAATAGAGGATTTAATTTAGTAACTTACCATGGTTTCCTCTGCACGTTTCTCCAAAAAGCCTACGACATTACCATTTTTGTCATATAATACATAAACTTCTTGAAGAAGCCAATATCGGACATAAGTCCTCCATTTGCTTGCTCCTACAATCTTATAAACGTTAGAACATACATTAATTATATTCAAGAAAATATTAATTAACAACTCACAATTCTATGCCTATGCATCGCCAAGCTAACCGAACCGCCAGTGTGTTAAGAGCCACCCCTCTCGGATGCCCGAGCAGCCTTTGCTTGCTCTTGTATGGCCTTAAACTCATCAGATTCCCAATATTCCAGCAGTTTTATCCAAGCTTCTTCATAGACCCACTCTGGCCGTTTCCCAGTTAATCTTGCATTATGAAATTGGCTACTAAGTCGAGCTGCCGCTCTCCGCTCAAAACACTGAAGTATCTAGGACTCAGGATACGTGTTACCCCAGGAAACCTTTGTCTGCAATGTTTAATATTATGTCAGAAAACTATATATTATAGGAAAAATTAAAAAAAAAAATTAGCAGAATTGCTTGTATACCTTAAATGTATCAAACATCCTTACTCTGACCTCTACTAAAAATTTTCCAAAACTGCTCCAAGCGTCAAAAAAATGTGGACTCACAGCTTCTATAACAAGAGGCATAGCCTCATCTGATGGTCCAAAACTGCATAAAATGTAGCATAAGTAAGGATATATAATCAATTTTTAACACTTTAATGTCCCTAATTGGAAACTTACCCATGGCGTCCGTCAGGCATAACAATTAACCTACCACGATCATCGTAAGACCCTGGCTGGCCAGGAGCAGCTGGTACCTTTATACTCTTCTTCTGCTTCTTTCTTTTTCCTTTACTAATAGAGGAAGCTGCAAAAGAAGAGGTGGGCAACTCTGAGTCAGGCAAACCATGTGATCCCGGATTAGACAATGTCTGGGAATCTGATGTAACTGGGAAGGAACATGGTGCGAACGAATAGTCGAAGTAGGAACAAACACCATATTAGGAGCAAACTGGTAGAATGGGCATGGTACACGAACATAACTATATGAGTACCCGAGTACAGGAACAGAATGACAAGGCAAGCTGGGTGGACGCATAACATGAGATGATGGGCTTGGGGCACGAGGAGACTGATCAAACACCGGGGCAGAGGGCAGCCCTTCAAAAAATGCAGCGGCATATGTCATATCTAGCCTAGACATTAACTGTTCAGTTGGAATCAACTCAGGATTATTCGAGGACCCATCACCGGGTGAAGAGAAAATCCTTCTTAGACCATGAACCAACCTGCCTCGACCCCTCTTACCTGTAGAATACACCCCTGTAATGAAAACATTCAACGAATAATTTAATTTTTAATGTTAAATTAAAATATATAATATAAATTAATAAAGTGTGAATATTAGATCAACTACGTAATGGAGATTTAAACACATATAATAATTTAAACACTAAAAATAATGGAGATTTACTATATTTTCTAAACTCCGAAAATTATTTACTATATTCTCTAAAATCCATCATACAAATACATCAACCTAAAATACTATATTCTGTAAACAATTAATATAATTTAAACACTAAATACAATGGGGATTTACTATATTCTCTAAACTCCGAAAATTGTTTACTATATTCTCTAAACACTAAAATCATAAAAATATATCAACCTAAAATACTACATTCTCTAAACACATAGAATAATTTAAACACTAAAAATAATGGGGATTTACTATATTCTCTAAACACTAAAATTCTTTACTATATTCTCTAAACACTAAAAAACTTTAAACTAATTAATGAGGATTTCACAAATAAACATGAAAAAATAAACCAAAAAAAATTGAAAAACGCCAATAAAATACCTCCTTTGGAACTGAAATTAACCTTGAAGCCACTACCTTGATCCGTTCCAACTTAAATTTTTAAAAGAAATAAAACATTAGCAACCCATTTGGAACCCAAACCCGAAAAAGGGAAAAAAAATAACAAACTTACGGATTTGAATTCGGTAGCGGATTTCAAAGGAGAAATGGAGATTTTGAAGAAATGGAAAAATGGAGAAATGGAGATTTTGGAGTAGAAGAGTAGAAGGTTTGCGTTTTTGGGGAAGAAGAGGAAATGGGGAAATGGGGAAGAAGAGATGTTTGCGTTATTGCTAGATCCGTTTAGTTGAAAAATAGACATTGTAGCGACGGCACGCCGTCTTTAGGCGTGTAATATACTTATTTAACGAAAGCATATACGGACGACTAGGTGTCTCTAAGAAAATAGAGACGGCTAGGTGGTTAATTTTTTATTTAACGGAAGTTATACAGACGGCTAGCAGTCTATACTAAAATACGGACAGCTAGCCGTCTCTACCCTCCCCTCACTAAAATGCGTTTTTCTAGTAGTGAGAACTCTTTTATTTTTAGCCATGCGCCATACAAAAATCTTGGCTATTGCTCGATTCTACCAGGGAAACTCCTGACGACCGTTAGGTCCAGCTGGTAGTAAGGCCTCGCGATCTCCAGGAGTTTGTTAGGGTTAGAAGTTATGTTATCTTAGGTTGTTAAAAAAATGATAGTGGCGCTAGACAATCTTATTTTTGAAAATTACCCCAAAAAGTTTCTCCCGGTATCCCCTAAATTGACTGGTTCTGAGAGTTCGTGTCTATTTAAGTTTGTTTTAGCAAAATGGCGTTTGCTTTGTCCTTAGGTAATACTTCAAGTTATTTAAGAGAACATGAGAATGACAAGTGTTGCCTAGGCAAGAATGTCAACGCCAAGTGCTGCTTAGGCGCAACATTTTAAGGACAAGTATTGCTCAAACAAGAGGGGTCAAAGGCAAGTATTATTTTTTAGACAGTACTTAGCGGAGATGCAAGGTTGTTCAAAAAGATTTATAAGACTATGAGCCCGTTTGGGTGAGCTTAAAAGTGGCTTTTAAGCTTACTAGTTTTCTAACACGTGCGTTGCACGTGCAATCGATATTAAAAAGTAAATACTTTTAAATTTTAAGGTGAGTAACACGACATTTGATAATATCATATTATGAGTAACACGACAATTTGATAATGTGAATAAGAGACGCACGTACAATTGATATTAATAAGTAAATACTTTTAAATCTTAAGTGAGTAACACGACATTTGATAACGTGAATAATAGTAACAACGACTATAATTTTAAACTCTTCATGTCTTAGAGTTTCTACCTTGTTTTTATGATACCGTAGTCTCTTACTTTTTAACCGACACACACTTATCAAGAAATTATTGTTGAATAAAAATAGTATTTGTAGAAGTTGTCAAAAATTCGATCAATATATATCTTCCTTAGAATGACTAAGATGTCATTGTCAATTTCATGATGTACGCCTGCAAAGAATGAAATTGTAGTTTTGTGATAAAAATACTTAATGGTGAGTCATATCAGATTAATTTTATGCAGATAAATTATAATATTCCCGTGAAATTGTAATACAGCTTATCAAAGATTGTTTCTATTTGACGAACAAAATAGTAAGTATAATTCCCTAGTCATGATGTTTTTAGCATATTTGATAGAACTTGACATTTAAAGTAAAATGAAAAAAGAAAAAAAATTGATTAAATTGTCAAAACAACACTATCGTATTAATGGAGAATAAGAATATCAGACTTAAATATAATTCATAAACATAAATAATCATCCTTTAAGATGAACTAAAAAAATTAAGAAATGAGATGCACTTGTAAAATATCAACACGTTGTTTAGTTGTATTTAATATTAGTGAGGGATTATTTCATGAAAAGAGTATATGACATGAATATAAAAAGTAATTTGATCTAGATTGATTTTAAACATTTTGAGATATCCAAAAAAAATCTCCTTTCACCTATGTATGATAGTAACAAATCGTCAGATGCATGATTGATATATAGTTATTAAAAAAAAAATATAAATGGTTCACAAAAAGATGTTATTTCATAATGTAGTAAATAGGAGTGGAAAGAGTTTATAGCCAAATTTTGTACAAATAAAAATATGTATATAATTTCATGAATACTCATTGAAAGTAAAAAAAAAAAACATTTAATTGAGTTGACATTTTTCGCGTTAATTTGTGCGTGGTAGGACATGCACATATTATCCTAATTTGTAATACTAACATACCAAATGCATAATTTTAGCAATGCTTGTATAAAAAAAAAAAAAAAAAATTCAAGGAATGAACTTACCAGAGTTGACATTTGCAAAATAAATTTCTGTCGCGATAGATGAACAAATAATCCTAATTTACAATAATTTTAATTTTACGGGAGGAAAAATGTTCGAATTATGTAAAAGACCACTTAATAAAAGAAGAATATGATGATAATTCAACAAAGTATTTGATGGTTTATTGGTTTCCTCCCTTAGTTGAGATGATATATGATCATTTCAAATGTCTAGTGATTTGCATTTTGTAGATGAAGCCGATTTATATTATTAAATTAACGAAATAAATTTATCCTAAATTGGATTACAAAATGCAATTTTTAACTGTCTTCGAACTTTTTGTATCAATTCGTTTAGTTATATTCTTAACAATTCTTTATAATTCTTTATTTTATATTTTATTTATTTGAGTGTGTATTTACCTTTTTGTACACAATTATATTTAGAGCATTATTTAATTAAGGGGCTAATATGGTCTTTTGACTTTGCTACTTGTGAGGCTTCCCACTTATAAAGTAGTAGTAGATAAGTCCATTAGTAAATGTTTGATAACTAAAAAATTTATGGGCTTATAAGTTCTTATCCTAACTTCTCAAAAAAGGCTTATAAGTCACTTTTAACTTATAAGTTACTTAAAAAAAGCTGCTTATAAGCCAACCCAAACAGGCTGTATTTCCATCTGAAATTTATTTACTAAATCTATTTTAACTAAAACATTATTACGGGGGTCAAAGACAAACCAGTTGTCCTGGTGTCATAGTTTGTAAATAACCCAAAGATTTCATCCCTCAAATTAAAAAATAATAAATCAAAACTTTATGTCTCGTCCGTTTGCATTCCATCTGACCACGACAACGACAGGGAAAGGAACAGCAACATCGAAAACGACAGCCAAATTTTGAGAAAGATCTTACACCTAAATAATGGTTTGTTTCTATTTGAGAAGATATAATTCTGCCTCCTTTTGCTACACTTCTTATTTCACATTGCTATGACGTTTTATTATGACAAAATTATGTTATCTTAATTCGATAGTCACACATATCACATCTTCATAATCTTTTCGATGTCAATGTTCCATTCTATTGCTTGAGACCAAATTTATGTTGGATTTTAAAATGCAATTATAACCTACAAATTAGGATTCTGAATTATGCAATCTAATATACATCACCATTGAATGTTTTTTTCTCTATGTGGTGATAAAACAGAAAACTCAAAATAAGAAGAAAAAAATAGATGGACAATTGCTTGTTTAAAAGGAAGGTAGAAAAAAATTAATGTTTTTCCATTGAGATAATTATACACATGAGGTTTGAAGAAAATTTAAATGATTCTTGATGGTGTTGTTACGGTTCCTTTTAATGTTAGGAATAGTTGAGACTTAACATATGGAACTATACCGTGAAACAAAATTTGTGTTAATGGGAAAGACCTTTTTAGTATCCAACAATTGGTCTTATTCTATTCTCTTGTAAATTATTTTAGTGCAACTAACCTGCGTTTATATTTGATTTATTGAACTTTTACTTGTTCTGGTTAATCTTGAACTAGAACGTCTTTTCATCAATTAATATTGACCATATTCTTACAAGTTGATAGTACGACAAGATTTTTCTTATGAGGTATGACTTATCATCTACCGGTAGCTATGTGGTTAATAACCCTGAGATACTTTATTTAGATGGAGAGCTTATGTTGTAGCTGGTTACTCTAGTAATATTATTGTGAATTGGTTGGAAGAATTCATGTAATTTTGCAATGTGTTACTCTTCTTGTTGTTTTACCTGTATATGTTACAAACGGCATCATGGTTTATAAAATTTCAAATAATGGATAACCTTCACTGTCATATTTTCTACTTTTCACTCACATATGTACTTCATTAGGCAAGTGTAAGTAGAAAGATCTCAAGAAGAGATACTAGGAACCGTCAAGCTGGGCTGACACAGCAGAAAAGGCAAGAGATCAAAGAAGCTTTCGAGCTCTTTGATACCGATGGCTCTGGTATTCAATTGTTTTTCCCAAGTTTTGTATTTGGCAGTTTGTATGCTTGAAATCTCCCAGTCATAATATTTTTTGGTTACCCTGTTCAGGCACTATTGATGCTAGAGAGCTGAATGTTGCTATGAGGTTTGGTTACTTTGCAAAATGTATGCAATTTATTATCTTTTCAATGGTCATGCGCTAACATAACTTCTATTGCAGGGCTCTTGGATTTGAAATGACAGAGGAGGTACTATTTTGATTTCCTGTGCATCCTTCCAATTTTATTGTAAATACACTAATTCAGTATGTTGTTCGAGACATCTTTTCCTTTTGTCCGGTTCACATCCTCTTTCATGTCGCTCGATCTATTTGTTGTAACATCTGTATCATGAAAGATCTTGTCGATGAATTGATTTTAACATGCTATTTAGAATCTTCGTTTGCACTTTCCGCCTGATTTCTTTGCATGAAGAACATACTAATTTGTTATCTTTATTTCATAGAAGCTTATCATCTTACAAGTTTCTATTTTACTTGTTCATTTTATGGCATGACTAATGTTTCATGTCTATATTTTGTTTTCAGCAAGTTGAACAAATGATTGCTGATGTAGACAAAGATGGTAGTGGTGCAATTGATTTTGATGAATTTGTACACATGATGACTGCCAAGATAGGGGAGAGGGACAATAAAGAGGAGCTTACAAAAGCATTTAACATAATAGACCAGGATAAAAATGTAAGTCCTCCATATATTCTGTTACTATCTATTTTCTATATGATGCTAATTGCTAAATCAACTTGGAATGGTATGCAGGGAAAAATATCTGCTACTGATATTAAGCATATTGCCAAGGAGTTGGGAGAAAAATTCTCTGCAAGAGAGATACAAGAAATGATTGAGGAAGCAGATCGTGATCGTAAGTTATGAATGAGTTTGTTAAAGCCCACACTTTAATTGTGCTCTTTTTGAACTTTTTTGGCTTTGACAACACTGCTCTAAAGTTGCATAAATAGACAACATAAATTCAGGTTCTGTCGAATTAATCCAGTTGTTGTTGTACTGATTTAGAATTTTTGATTGTCGCTTATGTAGGTGATGGAGAAGTAAACTTGGAAGAGTTTATGAGGATGATGAGGAAAACCAGCTATGGAAACTAGTACAAATTCATGCTATGAAGTTTTAGATATTGTAGTTTCTTGTGCTGTGCCTTCTTTTCCTTCTTCTCTTTCTCGTTATTCTGTCATCTATATACTACATAATTAGTTTAATTTTGTTCCGCTGAATAAATGAAATAAAATAACTAGGAATAATAGAATATTTGAAGATATAGGGAGTGGATCCTTACATTGACGTTGCCTCACCACATTCACAAAATAGAGAAATGTAATGGATGGAGATCGTACTGATAAGGAGAATTGTAACCATAGGTATTTGATAGAAGAATATATCTCCATTGTTACCCACAAACTCAAAGATAAAAAGAAAAATAAAAAAGGGAGGGAGGTGATTTAGCATAAAGCTAACAACTAAAAAAGAAAATACAATTTCATGGCATGTACCTTAATAGATTACTTTTTTTAATTATATATAAGCAACTTTCCGGGATCCTAAACGTAATTTACCATCTTTTCAAATGGGTCCGTCATCTCGATCACATTCATACCAAAGGAGTGAATGCATAAAATAAGGTGTTCGATAAACTGAATAGTTCAAAAGTAAGGTAATTGAGTGAAATGAATCAAATAGATAAATGTCTAGACTTTTTCTTGACAGCATAATGACAACTTATATTTTCTCTCGGACGACCTATGCATTTTTTGTTGTTATACATGACAATCTAGGACTATCTTACCTAGATCAGTTCGTGCTGTAATGTTTCAACTCTTAAACATGACAATCTAAGTACTAATATTATGTTTTCTATACTAGACTTTAGTTGTAACTTGTAATAGTAGCTATTTTTTCAATAAAAGTATCTTCATTAGTACTAAAAAAGAAAAATAAAAGAATCAAACTCTCCAGCTGAACTTTTAACATTTTGCATAAAGTTTGAGGTCATTTGATTGTATGGACAATATCAATATTTGAATTTGATCATCAAGTTACGTAAGATTATTCCTTATTCACATTTCTTTGCTAGTTAGTATTATACTAGTACTACTTTAATAGGAGTGTTGAACTAACACTTTAATAAGTATTAGTTCTAGTTTGCATACTTGAAGACCGAGCTAATGGAAGTGGTATATTTCCCTCTCCAACTGTTGTTGTCAAGTTTAATGGTTTGTTCAAGACTTTTAAGAAATATACGTTATAAAAGATTTGTATTTTCTAGTATCTCTTTTTTTGTTTTTTGTTTTCGACGTTTTATTTTTAACAGTAGCACAAGATTCAGATCAATTCAAAGTTCAAACCGGCACACAAATCTAGTTAACTAAGGGGTCGTTTAGTAGAAAAGCAAGTTATACAGGGATTAATAATGTAGGGATTAGTAATGCAGGAATTAATAATATATGGATTAGTTATGTAGGGATTATTTTTAATTATCATGTGTTTGGTACATTGTATTAAAAAGTAGTTGTAGATGATATTATTTTTAAATTTTAAATCAATGAGTTTACAATTGTACCCTTAAATTTTCTACTTTAATTGGCTTTTAGAAAAAAGAGAAAGATAGTTTTGTTTTTTTGATGTTTTATCCATGTATTAGCCATACATGGATAAGTTATTCCATGTAGGTGGTGGAATAAACTAATACACTAATTGATGTATAAAGTTATACAAGGATTAGTTATACCAAATTTAAAATGGCAACCAAATTAGATAAACGAAAGATAGGTATTATAGCCTAGGTAAAGCCTACTTAAAATTATACTAATAAGTATGCGCATTTTGATATAAAAATTTTAAAAATTACATTATATATTAATTTTTTACACTTTCCAATTCTAGTTTAGTCATTTACCTTTACAATATTTTCATTTGTGTTCTAGTTTGATAAATCAAACCATTTATTTCATAGTAAAAATAACTTGTCTTTCAGTCCTTTAATTATCCATCATTGTTTCATTCAATTATCATCAAGATGGTAGCTCTTCATATTTTGAACAAGCAAAATTCGTTGTACAAAGTTTGATTAAGTTCCTTTGAAATGGTTAAATGCTAAGACAATGCATATGATTTCTGAACGAAAATAGATATGTATGTAACTTGATTATATATATAGTTATTCTTTGATTTAAAGAGTATCTGGCTTGGGTGTGTTTTAGTGGAATATAGTCGTCAAACTATGTGCTTGATTGTATGTCTCATACTTAGAAAGAAAAAAAATACGAAAATTAACTGAATAAATCGAAATAACCGACAAAGATCAAACCGATGAAAAATCAATTAATTGGTTTGATTTGATTTAAACATTTAAAAAAAGAATTTTTATATAAAAGTACAATTTTTAGAAGTTATTTACAAAACATAGCAATATTTTAGCAAAATTACCCAATATAGAGGAAAGAAAAAGTTAATTACAAAATATTGCAACAACTTACATTCTTCATCTCATTTCCCCCAACTTCACTATTCCTCCTCCCATTTCCTCCATTTCACTTTTTTTTCTCCCATTCCAATTTCACTTTTCTTTCCCACATCCTCAACCACCTCGTATCTTGCTGTATCTCGATGTTTTTCAACTATCTCGTTGTATCTCAACTACCAACCACCACGTATCTCGTTGTATCTCAACTACCAACCACCTCGTATCTCGTTGTATCTCAACTACCAATCACCTCGTATCTCGTTGTATCTCAACTACCAACTACCTCGTATCTCGATGTATCTCAACTACCAACCACATCGTATCTCGATGTATCTCAACTACCAACCACCTTGTATCTCGCTGTATCTCAACTACCAACCACCTCGTATCTCGATGTATCTCAACTACCAGGCACCTCGTATCTCATTGTATCTGCATTGTTTTGTACCGTATCTAACTATTTCTAGACTGTATCTAGATGTTTTTAGACTGTTTCAGCATTTGTTTCATCCTGCTTGTGCGTTGTTTCCCATTGTTTATAAACTCTTTCACCTTTTTTGCGTTGTTTCACATTATTTTTTATATTTCATTTCACGATTTTCACTAGTTGTTTCAGCGTTGTATTTGTATTATTTTGGCTCTGTATCTCGCTGTATTGCGATGTTTTAAACTGTTCAGCACCATCTCAAGATTTTTTCAGCACTGTTCAAGCTGTTCCAGCGGTTTTTCAATGAAACAAAGGCGGAGTATCATCAAAATAAAGTACAATTCATTAGACATAGATTTATGGGCGTTGAATATGAGTTCACTTTCTTTCTTCAGATACCTACACCCAAATTTTTTTTAAAAAAAAACATAATCAAAATTAGACCCGCATAAAATAATAAGCAATAAAGTTTCAGCAACAAGCCAATAACACATTATAACACTATCATCATCCCAAAAACCTTAAAATTCCTCTTAAGAAAGTTCCCTTCATCTCAATCATACATTTTCAATCAGAAAAAATAGATTCATCACATAAAAAAAAAGGAAGCAAAAATCGATCTCATCAACAGATCGAGAACACAAGAAAAAGGCCAAAATGTCCTCATCTCATTTCGGCATCACATATAGTAATTAAACATCAAGAATTGATCCATAAGGGCACGTCATTACAAATGATGCTGTTGTAACTCAGTTGAAATCTATCCGTGAAGATATTGTTTCGGCTAAAGCTAAGTTTGAGGATGTTGCGACTACTGTCCCCGAGTAGTATAACGATGGCGATGATGTTCCTGTTTCAACATCCCGTGTTGTCGCTGCTGATGATAACGATGGCGATGATGCTCCTGTTTCTGCTACCGCTCCTGTTTCTCAAGGCCAGTCTCCATCTCGGTCCCGATCCCCATCTCCGCCTCGACCTAGCAGAAATCCGATGACGACTAGTGGTGGTGCTACTGGAAGAAGAAGTGGTGGAATTCATAGTTGTTCTAATCTGAATCGTAGGACTGTTGCTGGGTCGAGTAGTGATTCTGATGGTTCTAGGGTGGTGGGGGTGGCGGCGGCATGAGGGGCTGTATCTCAGCTAGGGAGGGAAGAGAGAGTAAGTAAGAGATGTTATAATGTGGGGAAATGAAAGTGAAATGTCTTGATTATTTTGAATTGTGTTAGCAAAATAATGTTATTGTAGCACCACTATCAAAAGTGTCCATTTTGCGTAAAAACTTCATTTATTACTACTTGATTTCACAGGTTTTTTACATAAATATACAAATTTTCACCCTTAATTTCTAAAAAATAGCAATATTTTTTTAATTACAATGCATAACAATAGTTTTCCTAGCAATTTTTACAACAATAAGACAAATTAGAAAATGGAAAAATCAACATCAAATACATTTCCATCGTCAGATCCAAAGCACAATTAGCAGCTTCACCAAAAGGCCTTACCACTACCCCACGCCGCCATCACCACCACCCTACCCCCACACTCATCACCCACCACCCCAGAACCATTAGAATCACAAATGACCCAACAACAACCCTACAATTAAGATCAAAATTACTACAACATATCTGCTTTTCGCTACAGCAGATCCGCTTTTCGCCATCGCTGATTCCTTCACCTCTACAGTCAACGTCGCCGGAGAATTATCAACGGAGCTCCGACGAGCTGATAATCGTCCATATCAGAGCTGATAATCGCTGTTCATTTTCGATATCGACGATAAGTTCGTGTTAGGATTTTTAGTATTGTGACTGTTGTGACCGATTTTCTTTTGTTGGAGAGGCCATTAACACTCTTTCCACTTCATTCCTTTTGTGTTTTTGCTTTTAATCATCTGTGTATGTGGAATTATTGGTAAATACATGTCGAGAAATTTGTATTTTGAAATGAAATAATTTCTGTAAGGCTTTTATTACTCAACTATTTAGATGCCTTACTTTTAAAATGAATTAAAATTTCTTAGTATGAGGATTGATCTTAGATTGAAACAATCTGAAACGTCATTGAAACAATCTGAACGAGCTATTGAAACGGTATGATACAGTCTGAAACGGCATTGAAACGGTATGATACAGTCTGAAACGACATTGAAACAGTATGATACAGTCTGAAACGAAGTTGATACAGTCTGAAACGGGAATTGATACAGTTTAAAACGGTCTGATAAAGTCTGAAACGAAGTTGATACAGTCTGAAATGGGGTTGATACAGTCTCAAATAGAGTTGAAATAGTTTGAAACAGTGATGAAACGATATGATACGATCTGAAACCGCTTGTGAAAAATTCTGAAATAAAATATAAAAAATAATATGAAATAATGCTAAAAAGGTAAAAATAGCTTAGAAACAGTGAGAAACAATGCACAAATGAGATGAATCAATGCTGAAACGATCAAGAAACAGCTTGATACAGTCGAGAAATAGTTAGATATGATGTTGAAATAATGCTGAAACAACGTAGATACAGTGAGATACAGTTGGATACGGTGCAGAAACTGTTAGATACAATGCTGCAGAAACAATAGAAACGGTGCAGAAACTGTTAGATACAGTGCTGCAGAAACAGTTAGATACGGTGCTATAGAAATAGTTGAAACGGTGCAGAAACAGTTAGATAAGGTGCTGCAGAAACAGTTGAAACAATGTAGAAACAGTTGAGATACAGTGCTGCAGAAACAGTTAAAACGGTGCAGAAATAGTTGAGATACGGTGAGATACCACGAGATACTTCCAGGATGGGATGAGGAAAAGTGAAATTGGGGAAAATGATAGAAATAAAAGTGAAATTGGGGGAAATGGTGGGAGACAAATTGAAATATGAAGAAATAAGAGAAGTAAAAGTGATAGTGGGGAAATAGGAGGAAGAATGTAAGGGTTTGGTATGTTATGGAAAAATATTGTTATATTTTTGCTATATTTGTAATTAACTTGTGTTTCCTCTATATAGGGTTATTTTGCTAAAATGTTGCTATGTTTGGTAATTAAGCTCTAAAACTTGTACTTTTATGTAAAAAATTCTATTACTATCTCCCTACATTTATTGGAGTAAGGGTAAATGTGAACAAAAAAATACTCCATTCGCCTCATATTAATTGTTCCTCCCAAGTTTTTTACGCAATTATGAAAATCAATAAATAAAAATTATATTTTACTATGTTACCCTTATTTAATACAATCATATTAATATTTTCCTCTTGAATCATTCTGCCTCTTTTAATTATTAAAAGTATATAGTTGAAAAGAATTAATAATTTTTATTTTGAAAGTGATAATTAATTTGGGACAACATTTGTCTACTAAAGGGACTACTAGTATGAGAAGGATGAGCAATTATTACTCTCTTGATTTTCTAAAATTACTACTAATATTGTGGACCAATTATTTATAGTAATCAGGACAACTAAATATATAACAATTTTTTCTACCTTTAAAACAAGACAAAAAGTATGATTTGAGTCAAAATCGTGGATGTCCAGGTAATTAAATTGAGACTGTCAGTGGCATATATCTAATTTACTTCATCTGTGTCAAAATATTTATCATTCTTACTTAAAATGGTGTCTCAAAATAATTGTCTAGTCAGGAGTTCAAGGTAAAATTTTCTATTTTATCTTAGTATTTATTATTTTTGAAAATACAATTAGAAATAATATTTATTGAAGAGAGAATAATAAAGTCGGGGGCGGATTTACATTAGGGGTAGCGGGTGCCACGACACCCACTAACCCCGACAGAAATTGTGTATATATTGGTATATTCATATTGAAAATATTACAAATATTTAAACTGGCACCCGTAATAATATAAGCTCTTGGGTGCCAGTGGTAAGGGTCTTTGCTTTCTCACCAAATACCTAGGTTTGAATTCAACTAGACACACTCTCTTTTTTCAGATTTTATGCATAGTTATAGTCCCAGACTCTCGTGTGTGCCTACATAGCCTCCCACTTAAATTGCATCAATTTTTTTTTTATTTTTATCTCTCATTAATTATTTGACTTGCTTTTATAATTATGACAACAACTTTTGACTTTTCTTTTAAATTTTTATTTCATTGACCTATTTTACACCAACATAATATTTTCCCCCAAATCAAAAATCAACAATTCTTTACCCCAATTATAAACTAGCACTCCTTCCCCCATATGGCCTCCAATCCAAAATCAAAAAAGCCCTGCTCCTTCCCAACAATTTTCAATGAAAAATCAAGCTTGCTAGAGTGTTGGCCAAGAACTCCCTCCTTTTGTAAGGCTTTTACTTTCTTTTTTTATTTTTATTTATTTCCTAGCCCTATTTGGTAATTTTTTTTCTTTATTTCATATGTCTCCTATTTCAATTATTTTATTTGTAAATTTGTATTTTAATTTTTGCTAATGTAAGTAACGATATCATCATTGATCATTTTTAGAGTATGAGAATTCGTCGATGACAATTGTAAATGAATGATATGTATTTAGTATTTATGATATAAATACTATCTTTTGGAACTTTTAATTTTGTCTCCTAGTTGTCGTTAATAATGAATTTTTTAGTTTAATCGATTCATGTACGAAAAAAATTGACAATGTAAATATCGACACATTTACGTTTAAACCAATATGGCACCCGGTATCTCGGAATTTTGGATCCGCCCCTGAATAAGGTGGGTAAAATAGTCAATAATTTTCTCTCATTAATAATTTTTAAGGAGCGTACAAAAGTAAAGAAAACAAATAATTTGAGATGAGTGGATAAGTACATATACTGCTCTAATATAAGTTAAGCCTAAATGACAAGATATGTACCAAGACTTTGATATAACTGACTCAAATTTGCTTATAAGTGGCACATTTGTTTCCACATTGCGAACTCAATTAGAAGCTTCTTTACTTCTAGAACTTTCGTGGATAAAATGTCTCAAAAAGGATAGTTTGACACAAAAATTCACATGTCCCAACTATTCCTGACAAAGCCACGTTTGTTTTGCATCTAAAACCTAAACTTATCAGACTTCTTTATTATTATTACGTGGCTCAGCAACTCTATACGTGGCATACAATCTGGCTGACCTTGCAATTGAATTTCTGAACCTTCTTTGTCTTTTAACCCTTCTTTTTCTAGTCAAATGTCTCGTTAATTAGCCACATATTTCTCTAAAAAGGGTTTTCTTATGTGCCCAATATGTTTCCTTTGTTTGTTTCTCATTCAATTAACACTTAAATCTCATCTCGAATTAAACATTGAGTTAATTCTTTAATTTTACAGATTTTACTCTCGAGTACTAATAAAAGGACAAGTGTACTAAAGCTAAAATTGAGTAACTTAAAAAGGGGACATTACAAACCTAAGGGAAATGATATACCTATTTGTGTCAATTTACTAATATTACTTTATTTTTCTAATTAGTTTATTATAAAAAAATAACATATCTTTATATGTTTAAACAAAATAACTTTAACTTCATATCTTACCTTGATGATAAGAGTTCACAGTCAGGCAAAAGTTATGTTAGGTATGCAACGACAAGTTTTATTTTATGTATACAACAAGTACCAAATGTCTTGTGGCATTACAAATATTATATAACATATTTAAATTCATAAATTCAAAAAAAAAAATATTCTTAAACTCAATAACGGTTGATCGATGGTTCAACCTATGTCACATAATGAAACACAAAGGGGCTGTTTGGTAGAGAAACGAGCTATATATGGATTAACAATATAATAATTAATAATGCAGAGATCAATAATACATAGATTAATAATGCAGAGATTTTTTTAGTCATATGTTTGGTTCATTGTATTAAAATTTGATAAACATTGTATAACTTAAACTTGTGCTTGGTATAAAATTGTATAAAGTTTTGTTTTTAATTATACCTTTGAATTCTTATCCATGAATAAAAACAAGGTAAGGGTTTGAGGATGGATATTTTTACCATTTCATTGTTTATCCATGTATTAGTAAACATGGTATTACTAAGGAATTTTTACAGAAAAGTATAAGTTTTAGAAGTTATTTACAAAACATAGCAAAATTTTAGCAAAACTTAATTACCCATTATAGATGAAATGAAGAGTTAATTACAAAACATAGCAATATTTTCCCATCACATAGCAAACTCTTACATTCTTCCTCCAATTTCTCCCAATATCCTTTTGCTCCTCCCATTTTCTCCTATTTTACTTTTCCTCCCACCATTTCTCCAATTTCACTTTTACTCCTTCCATTTCTCCCAATTCCACTTTTCCTCATCACATCCTCACTGTTTCTCGTTGTATCTCACTTTATCTCGATGTTTCTCAATGTAACAACCTCAAATAGTCGTTTCGGGAATCGGGACATCAATTTACGTGTCGAAAATCCCAAAAGCTCCGTAAGGTCCATTATGACATGTCTGAATTTTTTTAGCTAAAACGAACTTTGTTAGATAGGTATCGGAGAAAGACATCCGTTTCAGATATTCGTTAAGGCTAAAAGAGGTTTCGGAGCTCGATTTGAGCAAATGAGCTTTGATGTGAAATCTGAAAGTTGCGTTAGGTTCGTATGGTAATTTATGACCTGTAGCAACCTTCAGAAGTGAAAACGGACCTCGTTTGATAGGACTTTTGATAAAGTCTCCGTTGCGGAAGTTTAAAAAGGTTAAAAGAGGTTTTCGAGCTCGATTTGAGTAAACGACTCCGATGAGAGATCTGAGGGTTCCGTTAGGTTCGTATCGTCATTTGTGACTTGTAGCAACTTTCGAATTTGGATTCCGGGGTCGTTTGATTAAAATTTGCTATTTTGGCGAAAGTCGAAATTTGACCCTTTCCTGTGGGACCCACTTTTTGAGTTCTAGAGATCCGAATTGAGTTCGTCTTGACGAGCATGTCACACAAGTCTTGTATGACTTATGTACAAATTTTGGGGTCATTCCGAGCTTCGTAGGGTCCCGTTTGGACCTAAAAACAGTGGCTGACCTGGTGCAAGCCAAAAAGCTGCTGAATTCTGTTTTTTTTACTGCTCAGCCGGAAAGAAATCAATTTTTCAGATCAATCCATAAGGAATTGGTAACAAGTCAAAACATGAAAGTTGTAGCTCTTTGAGTTGTGGTTATAATGCTACCAACCTCGTATTATTTGGACATTTATATGAAAGGTTATGTGTATTTTACTGAAAGCTATCCAGTGAGGTACAATTTAGACAGCATGTGGTACAACTCTTTAAAGCTGCGGGCTGCTATATATACTAGGGCGGACATTCATTTTTATTTTCATGTTTTGAGCTTCTAAAAGTGATTCCAAGGAGAATTTGAAGTACCAAAAATCATTCCTAAACACAAGGTAACTATTCTTACCCATTTTTAACGCTTTAATCCGAGGATCAAAGTGACGATCCTTGGAAAGAGGGTTTGAACCCTAGATTTGTGAAATGGAAAAAATGACCGAGTTGGACTCGGGTATGTACAATGGTACTTTTGGACTCGTGGGAGTATGGGGAGTCCGGAAACATAAATTTTACGGGTTTTGGGTACGTCCGACCTGGGGGTATTTTGGTAAATTGCCTCTTAAATTGCGTAAGGGCTTAGAATCCTTTCCTTACATGCTTACGAGTGCGACACTATTTTTTTGGCTCAGAGAGCAGTCTTACGGAGGCACATCGTTTGGGAAAGGAGGTCGTTCCTTAGCCACTTGAGCCGATTTTGAGGTAAGTGAGTCTTGACCTCTATTTTTGCTTGCAGATAAGATTTGATCTTGCTAAGTAAGATGTCGAGTACTTAACTGACTAGAATTGTCTAGTAGATAGTATTATGTACTACTCGTTATATTTATACAAAAAGGAGAAAGCACAAACGTGACTTGTGTATAGTCGATGTTGTGTGCCGGTGTATTATTGATATGCTCTAGGGACAGAGGTCGTTGGTGCGTTATGACCTAGGAGCGAAATTTCATCTACGGACAGAGGCTGGTGGTGCGTTATGACCTAGATGTGGAGACTTATAGGGACAGAGGCTTGTGGTGCGTTATGACCTATAAGTAAAGTTGTTTATAGGGACAGAGGCCTGTGGTGCGTTATGACCTATAAACAAATCCGCACCGGGTGTGTGCTTATGCTATGTGCTAGGTATATCATTACTTATGTGGTATGCGAGATATATCATCGCCATGCTGTGTGTTAATTATATTATTGCTTATGCCATAGTATCAATATGATATTGTATATGCTGCCTATATTATGTATCTTTATATTATTGACCATGTTATGTATTCGCGTATTATTGCTTGTGTTGTTGTATAATTATATTATCGTATGTAATGTTTATAGGTTACTGTAAAGGTGTGGATTGTACTTCCGTTATCTGCTTATGCATCATCAAAGACTTGTCCCGAAAGGGTAATTTAGCGGGCCTGTCGATGATCTTACTGGGCTTTGGCTCATAACTTACTGTTTAAATGTGCAGATCCTTCTACTAGTCAGACAGCTGGACTTATCTGATCCGTTCGAGGCTGTGGCTATTTTTGCTTGAGGTGAGCCAACCGCATGGTTCGCGGTGGCATACCGTCTGATTCACCTTAGTGTTTAGACGCTTCCTACATCTTGTATTATATATATATATATATATATATATATATATATATATATATATATATATATATATATCGGATGTCAGAATTCGTAGATGCTCTATTGACACTGTATTTCGGGTGGATGTCTACACCTACATTTTATTGCAATATTTCAATCCAAATTATCATTATGAGTCAGTTTAATTATTCGTGGTTTGCCTAAGGATGTAACACTTAGGTGCCATCACGGCCCCGAAAATTGGGTCGTGACAAATTGGTATCAGAGCCCTAGGTTGTAAGTCGAGTCTTAGGGAGTCAATGGAGCAGTGTCCGAGCAGAGTCTTGATTATGGGTATGTTGTCGACCATACTTATAAGCGAGAGGCTGCAAAGGCATTTTAGGAAGAGTTGTTTCCCTTCATTTCATCTCTTCTCGTGTTATGATGCTTACATAAGTGCTAATCCTTTAATGTGATTATGACAGATGGTGAGAACGCGATCGTCCTCTGCTTCGGGGGCTGGTGACGCACTGACTGAGTCGGTCCGTAGGAGAGCTGTGCGTAGCACACGGACTGGTGCACGGGCACCTACTCAGCCGAGAGCGGCTACTACCAGAGCTTCTGTGGGCAGACCTCCTGCTGCCAGACAAACTAGTACAGTGCCACCGGTGTCTTCTGAGATACCCGTCGCACATGTCCCATCGACTATGCCTTCTCTTGTGCCGGGCACAACGGTATCTATTCCTGCAGATGTTCTATTGCGGATGATGGGCATGCTTGGATCTCAGGCCTAGCCTATGGGCGATATGCCAGTACCTTCTGCGGTACCCCAGCCAGCTACTCTAGTTATGAGTACGCCGACTCCTGAGGCTACTCCGGTGATTCCTCAGTCTACTCCAGTTATTAGTCCTATTGCTCAGCCTTCCACTTTGGCTCCTCAGTCGGGTATTCAGTTGGGTCATTCTATTCCTGCTCTTTCTATGAGTGACGAGGAGGTAGCTCGGAGGATTGAGTCCTTCATGAAGCTCAAGCCTCCCGAGTTCGATGGTACCCCAGCTACTTGAACTCCCCAGAGGCATATTCAGAAATGTGAGAAGATATTTTCTGTATTGGGTACTAGGGACACCCTTGGGGTGAGATGTGCTTCTTTCCGTTTGTCCGGTGATGCCGAGACTTGGTGGTCTTCTATGATGAGACAGAGGTCGAGTGATCTTCCTCCCTTGACTTGGACCGAGTTTGTTGCTATGTTTATGAGTAGATTTATGTCTCAGAGTCATCTTGATGTCCAGAGACGCGAGTTTGAGTTGTTGAGACAGGGAGGCATGTCCGTGACTGCTTATGATACCAGATTTTTAGAGTTATCTCAGTATGCGCCTGCTATGGTTATGCTGGAGAGAGACAAGGTTCTTAGATTTGTTGAGGGTCTTCACCCTCGTCTTCAGGTGGCTGTTGCCTCACATATTGGCAACAAGTCTTATTGTGATGTGGTTGATATTGCGAGGCGTATGGAGGACATTCATGCTAGAGCAGATGCAGAGGGCGAGCAAGAGGGTGCGATATTCTGGTACTTCTGGTGGCCCCTCACATGGTGGCCAGAGTTTTCGTGGTCATACTCAGCCTAGGCTTCCCCAGGCCGCTGCTTTACCATCTCAGGGTACTTCGTCGGGTGTTCAGAGGCCTCAGCCGTCTCAGAGGCGTGGGGATTCATCTCAGTCTGTTCCACCTATTTGTGGGAGATGCCGTCAGAGGCACTATGGGAGGTGCAGGCACGGAGGTGGACGCGAAGGAGGCGGTAGTAAGGCTTGTTACCAGTGTGGGGATTCTAGGCACTTTGTTAGGGATTGCCCCTATGTTACTTCATCTGGACCTACCTCCGCGGGACATCAGAGTTCTGCTGCTATGGTTCGGTCTTCTCCTCAGGTAGCTAGGCCTGTCACTCAGGTTCCTCCTAGGCAGCCGGTTCAGAGAGCTCCTGGTCCTGGAGGTTCAGCTCAGGTTTTTGCTATGACACGCCAGGATGCCGATGCATCTAATGATGTGATCACAGGTACTCTTTCTGTTTGTGGCCGCAGTGCCTTTACCCTTATAGATCCGGGATCTACTTTCTCTTATGTGTCTCCTGGATTTTCACCTTGCTTGAGCAAGGATCTGGTTTTTATTGATGCTCCATTTATGGTGGCAACGCCTGTCGGAGATCCTATATGTGTAGATAAAGGGCATCGGGAGTGTGTGATTTCTATTTGTGGTGTTGAGTCTCTAGTAGACTTGATGTTGCTAGATATGGTGGAATTTGATGTGATCATGGGCATGGATTGGTTGGCATCCTGTCACGCGACGTTGGATTGCCATGCCAAGTCCGTGACTATAGGTGCCGAAGGTGAGCCTAAGGCTATTTGAAAGGGTTCCAGGTCTTCTCCGAGAAACAAGATCATATCATTCATGAAGGCTCAGAAGATGATAGCTCGCGGGTGCGGAGGGTATATTGCTTCTATTCGAGATGTTTGAGTGGAGGAGGTATCTATTGATCGAGTACCGGTAGTATGCGAGTATCCGGAGGTCTTTCCGGATGACTTGCCGGTTTTGCCTCCTATGCGGGAGATTGAGTTCTATATTGATATATTGCCAGGTACTCAGCCTATATCTATTCCTCCATATCGTATGGCTCCTGCTGAGTTGAGGGAATTGAAGGAGCAAATTCAAGATTTGCTTGATAAGGGTTTCATTAGACCCAGTGTGTCTCCTTGGGGTGCTCCGGTTCTTTTTGTAAAGAAGAAGGATGGTTCTATGCGCATGTGTATTGATTATCGGCAATTGAACAAAGTGACTATCAAGAACATGTATCCTTTACCGTGTATAGATGATTTATTTGATCAGCTTCAGGGTGCTACTCATTTTTCCAAGATTGACTTGAGATCGGGGTATCATCAGTTGAGGATTCGGTCTGAGGATATTTCTAAGACTGTTTTTCGTACGAGATATGGGCACTATGAGTTTCTTGTCATGTCATTTGGGCTTACAAATGCTCCGGCCGCCTTTATGGATCTTATGAACCGTGTGTTCAAGCCATACCTTGATTCTTTTGTTATTGTGTTCATTGATGACATCTTTATATATTCAAGGAGCCGAGGGGAGCATGAGCATCACTTGAAGATTATTCTTCAGACCTTGAGAGACCATGAATTGTATGCTAAATTCTCTAAATGTGAGTTCTGGCTGGATGCTGTATCATTCTTGGGTCATGTGGTGACCAAGGATGGTATTAGAGTTGATCCCAAGAAGGTAGAGGCCGTTCAAAACTGGCCTAGACCTACTTCTCCTACTGAGATTCGGAGTTTCTTAGGCTTGCGGGCTATTATCGACGTTTCGTGGAGGGATTTTCTTCTATATCAGCACCACTGACTAAATTGACGCAGAAGAATGTTCCTTTTCTATGGTCTGCTGCTTGTGAGTCTAGCTTTCAGAGGTTCAAGACTGTCTTGACTACAGCACCTGTATTGGCCTTGCCTAGTGGAGCTGGGGGATTCACAGTCTATTGTGATGCTTCTGGTATTGGCTTAGGTGGTGTTTGATGCAGAATGGCAAGGTGATAGCTTATGCCTCGAGACAACTGAAAGTGCATGAGAAGAACTACCCTGTCCACGATCTAGAGTTATTGGCGGTGGTATTTGCATTGAAGTTGTGCAGGCATTATTTATATGGTGAGCCTTGTGAGATTTTCACTGATCATAAGAGTCTCCAATATCTGTTCACCCAGAAGGACTTGAACGGGAGACAGCGCCGATGGTTGGAGTTGCTTAAGGATTATGACATCGCTATTCGGTATCATCCCGGGAAAGCTAATGTTGTGGCTGATGCTCTGAGCAGGAAGTATATGGGTAGCCTTGCCTATCTTGATGTTGATATGAGACCAATAGCTCAAGAATTGCAGGCTTTGTCCATTAGTGGAGTGCGGTTTGATGATTCTGTGCTAGACCGAGTTTTTGTTTATATAGGGACTCAGTCATCCCTAGCTTCCCAGATCAAGGAAAAGCAATTTGATGATTCATATTTGCGTGATATTCGATATAGAGTTTTAAGTGGGGGAGTGACCTCATTTATGATCGGAGATGATGGTGTACTGCGGCTCAACGGTCGGTTGTGTGTTCCGAATGTTGGGGAGTTGAGGCAGCTGATATTGGCAGAGGCACACAGTTCTCGGTATTCTATTCATCCTGGTATTACGAAGATGTATCAAGATCTTCGGGAGTTATATTGGTGGAAGGGAATGAAGAGAGATGTTGTTGATCATGTGTCTCGGTGCTTAAATTGTCAGCAGGTAAAGTATGAGCATAGAAGACCAGCCGATTCCGGAATGGAAATGGGAGCATATTACTATGGACTTTGTGGTTGGATTGCCTTTGACCTTGGGCAAGCATGATTCAGTATGGGTAGTGGTGGATCGTCTCACCAAGTCAGCTCATTTCATCCTCGTGAGGACTACTTATTCATCGGAGCGCTTAGCTCGTATCTTTATCGAGCAGATTGTGAGATTGCATGGTGCTCCAGTCTCTATTATACCAGATCGCGGTACTCAGTTCACAGCTCAGTTCTAGAGATCATTTCAGAAGGAGCTGGGTACCCGAGTGGATCTTAGCACCGCATTTCATCCTCAGACTGATGGTCAGTCCGAGAGGACCATCCAGATTCTTGAGGATATGCTGTGGGCTTCTGCTATTAACTTTGGAGGCCATTGGGACAGTTATTTGCCTTTGGCGGAATTTGCCTATAATAACAGTTATCAGTCTTCTATCCAGATGGCTCCGTTTGAGGCATTATATGGCCGCCGATGTCGTTATCCAGTTGGTTGGTTTGAACCTGGAGAGGTGAAGGTGTTGGGTCCGGATCTAGTTCAGCAGACCTTAGATAAGGTCCGAATCATTCAGGATCGGCTCCGCACAGCTCAGAGTCGACAGATATCTTATGCGGATCGGAGGAGGAGAGATTTGGTGTTTATGGTAGGTGACCGGGTGTTTCTTAAAGTATCGCCGATGAAGGGTGTTATGAGATTCGGGAAAAAGGGCAAGCTTAGTCCGAGGTTCATTGGTCCTTTTGAGGTCTTGGAGCGCATTGGCGCTGTTGCATATAGGCTTGCTTTGCTTCCATCTCTGTCAGTTCATCCGGTATTGCACTTATCTATGCTCCGAAAGTATGTTCATGATCCATCCCATGTGATTGATATGGCTTCTGTCGAGATCGAAGAGGACTTGGCTTATTTGGAGGAGCCGATTGCTATTGCGGCTAGAGAGATCCGTAAGCTAAGGTCGAAAGAGATCACGTTGGTTAAAGTGCTATGGAAGAATCGTCCTAGCGAAGAGGCCACTTGGGAACTTGAGTCCAACATGCGGGAGAAGTATCCTCGCCTTTTCGATAATTCAGGTATGATTTCAATCTCTAAAGCCTGAAAGTTATGTTGTTATTTATGATTTCGGGTAGTAGCGAGAGTCCTCGAAATCCGTGCAATTATTTTCGTTAAAATGTGAATCTTACCTTAGACTCGGGCTCGTCCGAGGACGAACGAGAGTCTAAGTGGGGGAGATTGTAACGACCTCAAATAGTCGTTTCGGGAATTGGGACCTCGATTTACGTGTTGAAAATCCCAAAAGCTCCGTAAGGTCCATTATGATATGTCTGAAATTTTTTAGCTAAAACGAACTTTGTTAGATAGGTATCGGAGAAAGACATCCGTTTCGGATATTCGTTAAGGCTAAAAGAGGTTTCGGAGCTCGATTTGAGCAAATGAACTTTGATGTGAAATCTGAAAGTTGCGTTAGGTTCGTATGGTAATTTATGACCCGTAGCAACATTTAGAAGTGAAAACGGACCTCGTTTGATAGGACTTTTGATAAAGTCTCCGTTGCGGAAGTTTAAAAAGGTTAAAAGAGGTTTTCGAGCTCGATTTGAGTAAACGAACTCCGATGAGAGATCTGAGGGTTCCGTTAGGTTCGTATCGTCATTTGTGACTTGTAGAAACTTTCGAATTTGGATTCCGGGGTCGTTTGATTAAAATTCGCTATTTTGGCGAAAGTCGAAATTTGACCCTTTCCCGTGGGACCCACTTTTTGAGTTCTAGAGATCCGAATTGAGTTTCGTCTTGACGAACATGTCACACAAGTCATTTACGACTTGTGTACAAATTTTGGGGTCATTCCAAGCTTCATAGGGTCCCGTTTTGACCCAAAAACAGTGGCTGACCTGGTGCAAGCCAAAAAGCTGTTGAATTCTGTTTTTTTTTTTACTGTTCAGCCGGAAAGAAATCAATTTTTCAGATCAATCCATAAGGAATTGGTAAAAAGTCAAAACATGAAAGTTGTAGCTCTTTGAGTTGTGGTTATAATGCTACCAACCTCGTATTATTTGGACATTTTTATGAAAAGTTATGTGTATTTTACCGAAAGCTATCCAGTGAGGTACAATTTGGACAGCATGTGGTACAACTCTTTAAAGCTGCGGGCTGCTATATATACTAGGGCGGGTATTCATTTTTATTTTCATGTTTTGAGCTTCTAAAAGTGATTCCAAGGAGAATTTGAAGTACCAAAAATCATTCCTAAACACAAGGTAACTATTCTTACCCATTTTTAACGCTTTAATCCGAGGATCAAAGTGACGATCCTTGGAAAGAGGGTTTGAACCCTAGATTTGTGAAATGAGAAAAATGACCGAGTTGGACTCGGGTATGTAAAATAATGGTACTTTTGGACTCGTGGGAGTATGGGGAGTCCGGAAACATAAATTTTACGGGTTTTGGGTACGTCCGACCCGGGGGGTATTTTGGTAAATTGCCTCTTAAATTGCGTAAGGGCTTAGAATCCTTTCCTCACATGCTTACGAGTACGACACTATTTCTTTGGCTCAGAGAAGAGTCTTACGGAGGCACATCGTTTGGGAAAGGAGGTCGTTCCTTAGCCACTTGAGCCGATTTTGAGGTAAGTGAGACTTGCCCTCTATTTTTGCTTGCAGATAAGGTTTGATCTTGCTAAGTAAGATGTCGAGTACTTAATTGACTAGAATTTTCTAGTATATAGTATTATGTACTACTCGTTATATTTATACAAAAAGGAGAAAGCACAAACGTGACTTGTGTATAGTCGATGTTGTGTGCCGGTGTATTATTGATATGCTCTAGGGACAGAGGCCGTTGGTGCGTTATGACCTAGGAGCGAAATTTCATCTAGGGACAAAGGCCGGTGGTGCGTTATTACCTAGATGTGGAGACTTATAGGGACAGAGGTTTGTGGTGCGTTATGACCTATAAGTAAAGTTGTTTATAGGGACAGAGGCCTGTGGTGCGTTATGACCTATAAACAAAGCCGCACCGGGTGTGTGCTTATGCTATGTGCTAGGTATATCATTACTTATGTGGTATGCGAGATATATCATCGCCATGCTGTGTGTTAATTATATTATTGCTTATGCCATAGTATCAATATGATATTGTATATGCTGCCTATATTATGTATCTTTATATTATTGACCATGTTATGTATTCGCGTATTATTGCTTGTGTTGTTGTATAATTATATTATCGTATGTAATGTTTATGGGTTACTGTAAAGGTGTGGATTGTACTTCCGTTATCTGCTTATGCATCATCAAAGACTTGTCCCGAAAGGGTAATTTAGCGGGCCTGTCGATGATCTTACTGGGCTTTGGCTCATAACTTACTGTTTAAATGTGCAGATCCTTCTACTAGTCAGACAGCTGGACTTATCTGATCCGTTCGAGGCTGTGGCTATTTTTGCTTGAGGTGAGCCAACCGCATGGTTCGCGGTGGCATACCGTCTGATTCACCTTAGTGTTTAGACGCTTCCTATATCTTGTATTATATATATATATATATATATATATATCGTATGTCAGAATTCGTAGATGCTCTATTGACACTGTATTTCGGGTGGATGTCTACACCTACATTTTTTTGCAATATTTCAATCTAAATTATCATTATGAGTCAGTTTAATTATTCGTGGTTCGCCTAAGGATGTAACACTTAGGTGCCATCACGGCCCCGAAAATTAGGTCGTGACACTCAGCTACCAACCACCTCGTATCTCGTCGTATCTTTCCATAACTCACTGTATCTTCATTGTTCCACACCGTATCTAACTATTTGTAGATTGTATTTAGTTGTTTCTAGACTGTTTTAGCATTTGTTTAATCCCGTTTGTGCGTTGTTTCTCACTGTTTCTAAACTATTTCACCTTTTTTTGCATTGTTTCATATTTTTTTTTGTATTTTGTTTCGAATTTTTCACTAGCGGTTTCAGACTGTTTTAGCATTGTATCTCACTGTATTTGCACTATTTTTGCTCCGTATCAAACTGTATCTCACTGTATCTACGTTGTTTCAGCACTGTTTCAGATTGTTTGAACACCGTTTTAGGTTATTTTGCACCGTATCTAACTATTTTTAGATTGTATCTAGCTGTTTCTCGACTGTTCTATCATTTGTTTCATCCCGTTTATGCGTTGTTTCTCACTGTTTCTAAACTATTGCACCTTTTGTGCATTGTTTCACATTAGTTTTTTGCATTTTATGTCAGACTTTTTCACTAGCGGTTTTAGACCGTTTCAACATTGTATCGCACTGTATCCGTATTATTCTTGCTCCGTATCAAATTGTATCTTACTGTATCTACATTGTTTCAGATTGTTTCAACATCGTTTCAGATAGTATCATACTGTTTCAATGCCGTTTCAGACTATTTCAACAATTATTTGAGATTATTTCAACGCCGTCTCATACTGTATCACATTGTTTCAACAGCTGTTTCAGATTGTTTTAACGATGTTTCAGACCGTATCATATTGTTTCAATAATAAATATAAAGTGACTAGGTTTCATTTACTTTAGAAACAATGGTTAAGCTCCAATGAGCAGTGTGAGTAATGGCTATTTATCAAAATTACACCAAAATTAATAATTGGTAGATGTCATTGAAGTTTCTTTCCTTTTGATCTTTTTTTTTTTTTGTCCATGGACCAACACCAACCAAATATCTTCTTGAGAGCAACGTTTAGTGAGAACTAATTAACATCTGGCAGATGCTTCAAAGCAACTTATTTTTTGTGCTTCTCATGACCGTTTCTTGACAGTACTTGAAATTTCGAACACTGAAGTAATCACATGATAATGGTGCCGGTGGTGTTTTGCCAGCAGCGAGTAGGAAAACGGGGATTGGATAATGGTGAGCGACGGAGAACTGGATTGATTGTCGGTGGTGTCAGCGCTTCTCCGCGTCGCTACTATTATGTTCGTGATGAGTTGCGGTTGAAGTTGCGTCGTTACTGCTCCTCCCTGTTACTATTTGACATGGATCTGGGGTAGGGGTGATGGTGGTGGAGGTGGGGGTGATGGTCTGCATTGAAGGGTCCGGGTGGTGGCTCTATTTCTATTTCGATTGGTGGTTGTGGCAGTGGAGTTGTATGTTTGGATCTTAGAGTGGATGGAGGCTAATTATAATAAATGAAATGTCTTGCTTATTGTAAAAATGTGCTAAAAGATATTGCTATGTATTGTAATTTGAAAAATATTTTTATTTTTGTAATATAGGATACAAATTAGTATATTTGTGTAAAAAAATCCTATTACTAATACCATGTAAGTTTTGGTATTAAGTTATAGGGGGAAGTGCGCAAAAGGCCAGTTTGGCCACTGGTCTTATAGCAAAGGCCACTAAACCCAAAACATTAACTTTGAGGCCACTTTAGTTACACCCACAATAAATAAAAAACGAAAAAGACTAAATTACCCCTCGTTTTATATATACAACAAAGAGTTCGTTATTCTCCATACTTTGTCGCTGCTGCTGCTTAATTCTCTTCACCAATTCTTCACGCCCCAATCTCAATTTTTCAAATTTCTTCACAAGTTTTGCTTCAAAATTGTAAGTATTCTACGTTTGATTATACGTTATGCTGCATTACGACTGAGTTTCAACTAAATTCAATCAATGTGAAGTGAATTCAGAGAAATTCGTTTAAAATTTACTAGTTTTTATACCTCGATGTGCCGTTGATGACTGAACATCAGTATCGCCGTTTTTGTGTGTTAAGTATAAGTTTGAACTAAAATTCAGTTAATTAAGTATTTTACGTTTGAATTTTACCTTATGCTGCATTAGGACTGAGTTTTAATCTATGTGAACTGAATTCAGAGAAATTAGTTTAAAATTTAGTAGTTTTAATACCTCGATGTGCCGTTGATGACTGAACATCAGTACCGCCGTTTTTTGTCTTGAGTATAAGCATACTAGCACTGAAGTTAGAACTAAAATTCAGTTAATTAAGTATTTTACATTTGAATTTTACCTTATGCTGCATTAGGACTGAGTTTTAATCTATGTGAACTGAATTCAGAGAAATTAGTTTAAATTTTAGTAGTTTTAATACCTCGATGTGCCGTTGATGACTGAACATCAGTATCACCGTTTTTTGTGTTGAGTATAAGCATACTAGCACTGAAGTTAGAACTAAAATTCAGTTCATTAAGTATTTTACGTTTGAATTTTACCTTATGCTGCATTAGGACTGAGTTTCAATCTATGTGAACTGAATTCAGAGAAATTAGTTTAAATTTTAGTAGTTTTAATACCTCGATATGCCGTTGATGACTGAACATCAGTATCACCATTGTCGTGTTATCAGCATACTACCACTGAAGTTTGAACTAACATTATGACTGAATTTCAGTCTTTAAGGGGTGAAAAGTTCATTTATAAACTGAAAGAAGGAACCTCAAGACTTTGTGATTACTTATTGCCATCGTTATTAAGACTGAACTTCATACTAACACAATTCTTTCTCTGGTTTACTTATTCATTGCAGAATGGATACAATTTGTTTGGTTATTGCTTTCAATGGGAATTGGACAGAAGATTACAAGTACATGGATCATGAAACAAAACTTCTGCTCGTTAATGAAATGATCGAATTCAAAACATTCATGCACAAGATTAATGAAGCAACACATTTCACAGGCACTGTCAATATATGGTTTGATATTAGACTGGACTCGAGCAGAGGAATGCTTGTAACTACAGAAGAAGAACTGAGGACATGCATGCTTTTGTTGAAGAATGATCCGACTTTCAAGAATAGCCGTTTCGTGATTGACAAGCTAGAGAATCAAACTCCTCGTACAGAAGTTTCACCCCAGGAGGGAACCCTGATAATGCAGATCGACTGCATTCAAGCAATTGAAAATAATCATACTCCGTGCACAGAGCTTCCGCAACAAGAGGGAGGCTTGATAATGCAGATCGACTCCAACCTAGCACTTGAAACGCCTGGCATTTCTGAAACACTGCAACAAAACAATACTCAATTTCAGTTACCACCACCAACATTTGAATGCCCTAGTAGCACACCAGCTGCCAATATCAAACGGAAAAGGTCCAGGGTAAAACAGAAACAATCTCCAGCGATGGTATTAACAGGAGATGTATCATCCAAAGATGTAGCAGCATACTCAACATTTGACACCAAAGAAACCATGATGAAGTGTTTTGTCAAGATGGCAATCAAGGAGCATTTTGAGTTCAAGGTTATCAGATCAAATAGAACGAGATATGAACTGAAATGCATCGATCCAAACTGTGATTGGAACATCAGAGCAAGAAGGATAAAAGATTTCTCACTGTTTAAGGTAATTAAGTTTCAGAATACACATACATGCTCCGTTGACGTTAAGAAGGCCGATCAAAAACATGCCACGTCAACATTGATATGTGAGTACTTTCTTGAAAACATCCGCGACAACAGAACAGAAGTTAAACCAACATTTATTGTCAACGAAATGAGAAAGATACACGGGGTTGAAATAGGATATCACAAGGCATGGCGTTCAATTCAAGCAGCAAACGCATTAATTAGGGGACGGCTTGATGAGCATTATCATCTGCTCCCTTCATACTTGCATGTGCTGAAAGAGAGAAATGCAGGCGCTCACACAAATCTAAAGATAGACAGTCTTAATCGGTAAGCATTTCTCAAAAGTGAGTTCGATTGCTATACAAAAATTGAAAACTTTCTAAGAATTTTTTAAAATATTGCAGGTTTATGTATATGTTTGTTGCTTTCAAGCCATCAATAGACGGGTGGAGGTATTGTCGACCAGTGATAGCAGTAGACGCGATATTTCTGAAGGCGAAATATCTAGGTGTTCTCATCATTGCTGTAGCAAAAGATGCAAATAATCAAATCTTCCCTCTAGCTTATGGGATTGCAGACTCTGAAAATAATGAAGCTTACACTTGGTTCTTCACTGAGCTGCGAAGGACAATAGGTACTCATCCTCAACTGGTGTTTCCATCAGACAGAAACAAATCAATCGCGCATGGAATTTTTTAAGTTTATCCTGATAGCCACCATGGTATCTGCATCTACCACTTTGAAAAGAATCTAAACCAAAAGAACGTGAGAACCACAGTGATAAGTCTGTTTCAAACTGCCGCAAGAGCTTATAAGCGTGAAGAGTTTCATTATTTCATGTCCGAATTAGAGGGGATGGATAGAAACACGTACAACTACATAATGGAAGAACCACCTGAAAGATGGGCTAGATCTTACTCACCGAGGCGAAGATATGATATGCTTACAACAAATATAGTTGAATCAATGAATTCTGCATTACTTGAAGCAAGAGAGTTGCCCATTTTAAGCCTTTTGGATTTAATCATTCTTAAGAAGCAGAAATGGTTTTGTGAAAGAAGAACTACTGCTCAAGAGACTTTTCATAGCTTATCAAGGTGGGCAGAAGATGAATTGAACAAGAAGATTCAACTGGCGTTCACAATGAATGTAAGTATACAGCGCCAAATATGCAATCCTAATAGTGTATAAAAAAATACAGATAAAGATAGACTGAAAATTCAGGACTGTGAATGGAACTTCAGTAAAAAAAAAAGAGGGAGGGGGTTCAACCTTTTGAGGATAGCACTTCTGTACGTAACCACTGGGGGTGGAGTTCAAATACTTATTGATACAAAATTCAGTCCATAACATTAAGCAAGTTCAAGTACAGACAGTTCGATCCTTGTGGGGTTAAACTTCAGTCCATATGATTTGAACTCCAATCAGTCCATTAGAACTGTACTCATGAACTCTTGCTCTGACTCACTAATAGCCGATTTTAAATAACATCTGTCCTGACTCACAAAAGTTATTATTTTTCATTTCAAATAGGTATTCCCCACAGGTACAGCAACATTCAATGTGCACGATGAAGGAAAAAGCTTCAACGTCGACTTAAAGAAGAGGACCTGTGACTGTCTTGAATTCCAGACTGATGAACTCCCATGTGTACATGCAATTGCATGCATTGAGAAAAGACGACTGCTGAAATCTAAGTTCTGCTCAAAATGGTATACACGAGAGTTTTGGTTTAACGCATATCAAGGTGAGGTGAATATGATAGGGCACAGAAGCTCTTGGACTGTACCAGATACCGTGAAAAGCCAGAGGATAGAGACTCCTGATGTCAAAATACAACGAGGAAGAAGGAAAACAAAGAGATACGTCCCGATTGTTGAGGCTGTACGGGTCAAATGAAACAAATGTAGTCGATGCAAACTCATCGGACATGATAGAACCTCATGCATAAATACTCCAGTAGTCCGACCCTATTCAAGGATATATAGGTACTGCTACTTCCTTCATTAACCATAAACTTTTTTTTACTAAATATGTCACTCCTACTAATTTGATTTTCTAAATTGTTTTTGTTTCATGAAACTGCTTGGTTGTGAATGATGGTGCAGAAATAAATGAAGATATTCAAATTGCTGATACTTTCTTATCCAACATTCAAGATAATGAAGGTATTCAAACTCTAAATGCATTACAGTTTATTTTTTTATTTGTCTATGTTAATAAGTTGGATACCAGTATTTGAATTTGAAGAACTTTCAGTCCAAAGTTCAAACTCATTGTTGCAGCATTGGTGAACTTGAAAAAAAAAAAAAAAACTATAAAACTCACAATTTATTACCAACAGAACATAACAGACAACACAGAGATGTTACATTATCAAGCATCTTCAACATCAGAACCACTACTAGAACTGGAACTTAAAGGTTCAGTAAGATCCTGCCAAATTGTAGCACTTAAAACCACACGATCTGAGGATTCGAGAACTCCAAAAAGTATCCTAGTTCCTACTCCGAGATTATCACTACGGACAAACTCCCTCCATCCATTAGAGAACCACCTTTCTCTTCCCACTTTTAGGTAGTTCATCCGAAAATGAGTACCATGACAAATTACAGTTGCCGGAACATTACGTCTGGGAAGCATAATTGCCAACAATGCTGGCAAAACCTTTGCAACAAAAACAAAAAATGAACACTGTTATTTTATAATAACAAATAACAAAAATAATACTTCTGAAAGACAAAAATGGTATGAATAACTTACAAACTGATCTGATTCAGTATCCAATTGAGTCAAAACCGCATCAATGAGTTCTGCCATCTTAGAAATATAAATTATTTGGTTGTTCTCTTCAATAATAGTAAGGTCTATATCTATTGCTATAATTATAGAAAAGAAATTCTGTATTTTTGTGTTGTCATTTTACTGTTAGATAAAGCTGCAGATTCTTTCTTCTTTTGTTCTGTAGTCTATCCCAACACAACTGACAGAATACATGACCCCACTAGGATTTAACTACACATTTGACTGAATACATGACCCCAGTAGGATTTAACAAGTGCACTGCAATATCAGTCCATGAGGGGGGAGTCAAAAAACTGCAATTAATAAAAAAAACTACATAATCCCAGTATGATTTAACAAATGCACTGCATTTTTCAGTCCATGAAGGGGATGTAGTAAAGGTCAGTCTATTAGTGGGTACTGAAGTTCATTCAATGAGGGAGTGTGAAGTTCAGTAAAAAAACTGCAATTAATAAAAAAAAAAAAACACAAAGTGCAGTGCAATTTCAGTCCCATTGAGGGGTAGTGAAGTTCAGTCAATGGAGGGGTACTGAAGTTCGGGTCAAAAACTGCCATAAATAACCATAACTATACAGTTTCTGTAAGACCATAAAAAGCATAACTGTACAGAAAATTGTAACACCATAGGAAAAAATATACTGATACAGAAACTCTAACAACACAGAAAACATGAACTTCTTTGACTACATTTAATGAACCATAGAAACCATAACAGTACAGAAAACTGTAAACTCAATCCACTTGGCATTTACCGACTTTTTAACTATAAATACCCCCTTTGCAGTTAAAGGAAACTACAAAGTTTATTCCCTCTTCATCTGATACATACTACATAGTTTTTTTTTTTAAGAAAACAAAAATATGGCAGATGAAAACAATCGTGTGGAGGAACTAGGCAGTTTCGACAAGAAAATAACATCGTCTTACTTTTATAGAGATGATTTTGTATGTTAAAACAAAAGACCAGAGTATTTTTTGTATTTTTTCATTTAATTTTCTAGTGTTTTCTGATTTTGTTTATTAACTGTGAAATATTCTTGCTTTTAGATCTTTCCAGACAGTTAGAAGCAGAGGCTGCCAAGTATAAATGGACTGGCATGCATAATTTGTGATGGTGGACATGAGGATGTACATTTGATGAACTTCGTAGTTGGGAGGCACGCAAGGCTGTGTAACGGTTGGAAGGCTATGGTTATTAAGAAAGGCTTCAGAATAGGTGATACGCTTCGTTTTGATCACCTATGGCATGAGATGATCGACGGTGCTCCATCTGTTGTTTTTGGTGTTTCTCTCATAAACAATCAGGCTGGTGAAGGAGATGATGATGATGATGATTTAAGCAGTGATGATGATGATGATGGTGGAGCATCAGCAGACAATCCAATTTTAATTGAATAATTTCTAGTAGTTGTTTGTTGTTTTAGTTTATGCAGTACTGTTTTTTTTTTTTAATTACAATATCTATTTTTATATATCAACTTTAACCTAATTATATTCTATATATTTGAATCTCTCATTATTAACTGAAAATAACTGAAGTAGAAGCATCCTCAGGGACAGAAGTTCTGTCCGTGAGGATTAGAAGCTCCTTGTTTAAGTAAACATAGAACTTAAATAACATGGAACATGACTTCTATCATCATGGACTGAAGTTCTGTCCATGAGGATTTTAAGTTTCAAATTGAAATAACTCGATTAGAAGCTCTGTCTTTAAGTAAACACAACTCATCAGTAGAACTCCTATTTTCATGGGCTGAAGTCTCTAGCCACTTGCATTTGATTATCTTCTGCTATACTTGGAATATATGTAAATGTAAAAAATTAACATTAAACATTAATAACTTAATGTTCACTCCATGAGAATAGAATTTAAGTCCTTAATGGTAAAAAACTTCACTGCAACAAAAATGGCATTATATCTATGCATAATAATCTGTTCATCTGTACATAATATCTGTTTCACCATACTTCACCAAAAAACTTTACAAAAAATATTACTAGGAATTCTGAAGATAAAAACAAAAATATCTACAACTGACACATGTCGTCATTATGTTCCCCATAATCATGCTCAACAAATTCAGGTGGAGTCTCAAATCCATCCCTAACCTTTGCACGACCATGAGCCCAAAGCTGACAACCAAACTGCTCCCTGTATTGATGAATTTGACCTGGTTGAACCTTGTCAACACTTTTACCTCTAGTCAGTAGATCAGCATACCATATTGTAAAAGCACCACAACTAGTCCTAAACAATGAGGCACCAAAAGAAAGAGTAAGACATAAGTAGGCAGGGGGTTATAAGTTTAGTCAACTATATCAAATTTGCACTAAAACTTGCACAAAAATGAAAAGACTTACCTATCTAGTTGATTCGGTGATAGTACCCAATGGGCTTTATAGGCAGCATTGAACTTGTCGTTTTTTAAAGAATCATGTAGAGACCCGAAGTTGATATACTTGAAAAGATGTGGCAGCACAACAACATAAGCCTTGATGTGGTCGAATTTCTTTGCTGGTGGCTTCTTTCTTTTGACCATCGAATCATATACACGTATTTTCTCTTCGTGCAAATCAAAGACTGCCAAAAAGTAATGTGTCACCATTTCACCAGGTGCTGCTTGCAATCGGCACGGAAAATACAGTTTATCAACTCCACCCCAGGGAATTGAACACCTCCGTTCCAGGCCATGAAGGTAATTGCACATATACTGTCCAATACCGTCAAGCCAGATTTCATCACCTGGTCTTTTTTTGTCTTTGAATTCTAACTCATAAATAGAGCACATATAACTATCAAAAACAAGATCAGTAATTGACAGTGTATGAGGAAACTGGAACAAATGGTAGCATGCCCTCTTCCTAAGATAATACATAGCGACATCGATATGCTGCAAAAAATGAACCTGTTTAGTCAATACACAGAATTGCGAACGCAGAACAAACCAAAGAACAGAAAATGCACTAACATTATCACTCAAAGGGTAGGCAACATCTACAAACTCCAAAAACCACTGCTTGTCTGGCTTGATTGTTTCCAACTGATATGGATTGCTGTCGTAATCATTATTGCGTATTTAACAAGCACGGTTGTTCCTAATTAAAAAGATACAAAATACAAAACACATGTTACTTTTCCATCAGGAATGAACTTAAGAATATCATAGGCAATGAAGTTCAGTCCATGGCCTGTTGTTTGAGGTTCAATTGTTACAGACAGAACTTACTCCATATGCACAGAACTTCAATCCATAGGGGCAGAAATCATGGGATAAGAAGTTCAGTCCATAGGGAATTGAACTATAGATTTCCACTATGCACTAAACTTAAAAAACTACAGACAAGAAATCATAAAAAATACAAATAGACTTACTGGTCAAGTTCAGTGTTATTTCTTTGAAATAGCAAAAAATATTTGAACTCAGCCAACACTGCTGGACTAATCTTCAAGTGGTGGAATGGACAACTACGTCTGTAATTACCCTTCCAGTCAGTTGTCTTCTTTTTAGTTCTTGTGGTATTATATGGAGATAGCAACTACTGACTAGGCTTTCGGTCCCTTTTCCCCAGAAGAACTTGCTGCTCCGACTGTTCTACCTTAGTACTTTCAGGGGCTTGATCACTTGACTTGGCAATATGCCTAAAAATCGGAACAGACCTCTCATGTTCGTGTGTAAGCATCTCTTGTTTACCTGCTTCATTGACTGACTGACCTTTGCCCACAAACATTCCGTCGGCCTGTTGTTCTTCATTCAGCTCCTCTTTCTCCTATTCCTGACTCATTACTTCTTCTTTGCCCGCTATACCGACTGACTGTTGTTTGTCCACAAGACTTTCGAAAGTCTGTTGTTCAGTCAAATCAACTTCTCTTCTTGTTTGCTCAATAGCCTGGGCATTCTCCATAACAATCTTAAGAGGCATCTCCTGTTCCTGTGTGGTAACCTTTTCTTTGGGTGCTTCATCAATTGACTGACAGCCAACAGCCTGCTGATCTTCAGTCACATCCCCATCTCCTTCAACTTGGTTACTTCTGTCAGCATTCTCCATAACGACATCAACATGCATCTCCTTTTCGGGCATCTGTTATTCCTGTGTGGTAACCTCTTCTTTGGGTGCTTCATCAATTGACTGACAACCAAGAGCCTGCTGATCTTCAGTCATATCCCCATCTCTTTCAACTTGGTTACTTCTGTCAGCATTCTCCATAACAACATCAACATGCATCTCCTTTCCGTGCGAAATCACCTCTTCTTCTACTCTTTCGTTGACAGACTGCCCTTCTGGTTCTTCTCTTGCTGCTTGATAACTCACATCAACATTATCCATTTCAACGTCATCGGTCCTCTCCTGTTGCAGAATTATTCCTTGTTCTTTTCCAAGTTCAACCTGCTGCTGATTTTTCGACATTTCTTCCTGAATTTCTTCAGCTCTTGGTGTATCTTCAGCATCACACGAACCCCCGCTAACACTTTCTTGAGTTGGTGGCAGTATATTAAAATTAGGCATATCAGAATGTGAACTATTTTTCTTCAACTTCTTCCTTTTCCTTTGATAGGTTTTTGGTTGGATAGGTGGAGAAGTTGTACCTGATTTCTCAACAATCATATCCTGAGGGAGCAAGCGAGGTGTCGACAGATCAAGCTCTCCACTTATAACTTGCAATTGAATTTCAAGCACCTCATTCTGTGCCGGAGTAAACTCATCAAACATATCTAATTCACTTTCAATTTTTTCAAGAATTTGTCTAGGCGTTTCATTGACAAACACACCTTGCAATGCTCCATGCAATTGTATAGCTGAATTTAGACCTGCACCACCACTACTAACTTTTTTTCTTACATCTGAACAGCTTTTTGATTTCCTAACTACACTGCCTTCACTGGAGTCTTGTCTGTCATCTGAAGGAGATTTTGATTTCCCGGATACAGCGCCATGACTGAAGTCTTTTCTTATATCTGAGGAGACTTTCTCTTCCTTCCATCACTAGCATTGCCTCCACATGAGTACAAGTTTAGTGAATTACGAAAGTTGCCAGAATATTCGTTGCCCCTTCTTCCACTAACATCTTTCCTCCAACTTCCATCCTTTTCCTCAAAATTCTCAGCAAACTTCTTCATAAAATCCAGAACACAATCGACCTTGTTATCTACAACACGAACCTTGTTATCTACACCACGAATATACTCCCTTATGCGTCGTCGCTGAGTACGCATCCTCTTCCGGAATTTTATATTCACCTTCTGCAAAAACAAAAAAAAAACAAAAATTAATATAACTGATAAAAATATTCAATTAAAATAAAAACAAAAAAAAGATGAATGCACATGATACTTGAAAACTCACTTTAACAATTGAATTAACTAAATCTTGATCATGCTCTACAACATGTCGAACATCCTGCCTATCATCACAAGCACCCTCACCCGCATGATCATCATCCTCAGTCTCAGCAACATCATCCTCACTCACATCATCATCATCCTCAGTCTCAGCAACATCATCCTCACCCACATCATCATCATCCTTAGTCTCAACACCAACATCTTCACTCTCAGCACCACCATTATCAGTTTCACCGCCACTATCCTCAGTATCAGAATCATCCTCAGTCTCAGCAATATCTTCACTCTCAGAACCACCGTCTTCGGTCTCAGTCTCAACAATATCTTCACTCTCAGCACCACCATGATATATCTGAGCCCCACCAACCTCAAAATCATCAGACGTATCCTCGCTATCTTCAACAACTTCTTTTCCTTTTAAAAGTTTACATGCAACAACAGGTACAACAGGACCAGCTTCTGTCACATTCAATTCCACCGACCTTTTTTCTTCCTCAGACAGAACAATTGGAACCATTTTAAATTTGTCAAAACTCTATAAAAAAACCATGAGAATTCAGTCCATGAGAGTAAAGAACTTAAGCAACTACACACACACAGATATGGAAACTTACATTTACATTATGAAAATAATGATCAACCAAAGTGTTATACTGAGGATTTTTGAAACTAATAAACCTAACCATCCTTGGGAAGCCATGTTCATTATATGTACAAAAGTTAGAACGAAGTGTTGGAAATAAATCCAGAAACCAAGCGCATAACACAAACGGGAATCCCAACACATAGTAATTTACACCACTTTTAAGAGGTCTCATTGCAGAGTTAACTAGTGCTTCAAAACCCGCACTCCCCCAAGGATAAACTCTACACAGATCCTCGTTGTCAATGATATCTAAGTAATGCACTTCAACCAAGCTTGTTTTTTTGTTAGAACACAAAATGATTGACTGAAAAATATAAAACTCTGCAATCTTCACTGCATCATCTTCATCAACCAGAGATGCCGTGATCATTGATACTAAAAATTTACGAACGTCTGACACCTGAAGATTGCTTTTGCCACGAAAGTACTGCTTTAGAAGCCTCTGATCCATATTTATAGCAGGTCCATCAAACAATTCCTCACGGTTTGCAGAAAATCTCAAATCAGTGTAAGCATGATATTCTTCGGGACCAAAATGGATGACATGACCAAAAATATTAAAACTTAATCTATTCGGATCACTGCTCACAATACGTGACAATAATAAACAATGCAGTAACCTCATAGAAGTTTTGTACGACTGCAACTTCAGAAAGCTTCCAAACTCCATCTGAAAGCTTCTTACGTTGTGCTTTATTGAAATTTGAAATGATATTATCCAAATTGTGCTCCCCTTGCCAATATGCATTCATGTTGAACCAGCGGTCAAATGGATACACTAGATTCCCTTCCATTCCAGCATCCATATTGCAAAAAGCTAACAAATAAAAAAAAACTATCAGTCACACATACAAAATAAACAAAATACAGGTTTGAGAATACACACAGACACACGCACGCACACAGAAGTTCATTCCCTAGTGGGCTAAGAACACACACACAGTCACACACATGTGGGGTGTAGACTTCAGTGCACTAGGAATGGAGAACACACAGACACAGACACAGTCGCACACATGTGCGGGGGTGCACTTCAGTCCACTATGAATGAACTTCCATCCTTAGAGACAGAAGTATAATCATAGTAGGCTGAGAGCACACACCGAGTCACACACATATGGGCGATAGGCTTCAGTCCACTAGGAATGAACATCTGTCCTATGTGGACTGAGCATACACACATACATAAGTTCTTGGTGATGCACCAGCTATAGGCAACTTGAATAAGGGTGCAATGGACACTAAGATCAGAGGAAACCAGGGAAATCAAAAGTTCAAGAGACAGGCAAAGAATTTATACTGTGATTTCTGCAAACTGACTAAATGGCGGCTGGAAACTAAATGCCTACCCTCAAGATTACATGAAAAGAAAAACTGGTCCTTCTGCTTATAATGTGCAATCAGAAAGAGAAGATATTCCTTCACAGATTGGAAAGATGAGTCAAAACAGGAAGCTGCACTATTCCAAGCGTGTTCAATGAAGCGCACACTTCATGTGCTGAAGCGTGAAGCGACTGAAGCATGAAGCGAGCGCTTTAAGCGATGAAGCGACCGCTTTTCAAAACACTGCTTTCTACCTAATGCAATGGTGACATTGTGACACATACTGGCACAAGCACCATCTCAAAGCAAAAAACACAGTATGTGTCACACACACACACACACACACACACACCCCCACACACACACACAGAAGTTCAGTCCATCACACACACAAACACACAAACACACACACAGAGACAGAAGTTCAGTCCATCACACTCACAAACACACACACACACACACACACTGAGTCACACGCATTGGGGAGGGGGGAGAGGACTTCAGTCCACTAGGAATAAACTTCAATCACTAGAGACAGAAGTTCAATCCTAGTGGAACTTCAGTCCATCACACACACAAACATAAATTCAGTCAATCACACACACAAACACACACACACGATCACAGAGACACGCACACACACATAACTTTACTACACACACACTTGAACTTGAATAAAAAGTAACTACTAAATATGCAAAAAACATACAAATTTAAACTTAAATAACGTTACTTAACTTAACAACAACATATTTCACAAAAAAATAAAAAAAATAAAAAATACAAAAAAGTAGTATATGAAAAGAGAGAAATGTAATTCAACGTACGTAATGCAACTAAAATTCAGTTCATTAACTATTCTACGTTTGAACGTTATTTTTGCATGAAGATTCAGTGAAGAAGAAAAAGGTTAAAATGCATGTAATGAACGGTTAAAATGAAGAAGGAGGCTTTTAAAAACCCCTGTCAATTCAGAAAAGAAGAGGGGTAATTTGGACTTTTAAATATATCTCGTTTAGTGTACTGCCACAAAAGTGGCCTCTAGTGTAAAGCCATTGAAAATAGTGGCCTCAAACTAAATATCAGTGTTAAAAGTGGCCTCTGGGCGAAATTTTTACTAAGTTATACCACAATTGATGTACTAAATTATACCTATTTAATAGTACTTGATTGAATTTAACTACTAAATAAAAAATAAAACTTAATAGTACATGAATTAAATTAGTCAATACATCATACCAAACGAACTCAGAGAGTACTATATTTATAAGATAACAAAAGCTTAGAGATACCTTTAGTATAGGAAGCTTCTTTACTTCTAGAACTTTCCAGGATAACATGTCCCAAAAAGGAAAATGTTGCGCTGTCAAGTGGAAAGGTCCACTTGCCTACGTTTGACTGCAAAGATGCACATGTCCAAACTATTCTGACAAAGCCACGTTAAATTTTGCTAAACTCATGAAACTTCCTTAGAATTAGTGGCTCAGTAACCCTATACGTGGCATACAATCTGGCTGACCTTGCAATTGAATTTCTGAACCTTTTTTGTCTTTTGACCCCCTCTATTCTCTAAAAAAAACTTATTTGTGTGCCCAACATATTTTGTTTGTTTCTTTCTCATTCAATTAACTTACATTCCCATGTCGAATTAAACACTTTGGTAATTGTTTAATTTTAATGTACAAATATTACTCTCGAGTACTAATAAAAAGACAATACTAAACATTACAATTGAAATCTGAAAAATAGGACAATACTAACCTAATATAATCCTATAGTATGTTATTAGCGAAAAAAAATTGAGCATCAACACCACCTTAAGTTTGATGGAGCAGAAAAATGACCTAATTAGTAGAATACAAGTAACTCGAAAAGAAATAAAGAGGGCGGGGGAGGGGGGAGAATATTCTCGGCTTGTTCCAATCTATATAATTTCATTTCTTAACTAGTCTAGTATACAAAATTAAAACACATCCTTATATTATGAGAAACAAAATAACTTTAACTCCAAATGTTAATGATAAGATTTAATAGTCAGGCAAAATTTATGTAATGTATGCAACCACAAGTTCAAAAGCCTTATAGCATTGCAAATATTATAACATATTTAAAATTATAATCTTTTTAAGAAGAAAAATCTTAAACTCTGTCACGATTCAACGTCACATAAATGATAAAAAAATAATGTACCATATTTAAGATAACAAACTTTTAAAATACCTTCGGTAGGATTAACTTATCTCATACCTCAAAATTATTTATATTTCTCAAACTTCATGTTTAATCAAACATCGTACAAACTATACGCGTAATAAATCACAATTACCGCAGTTATTAGGGCAAAGGAAGCTTCGAGTGACTAGAAGCTTCTATAGTGAGTAGACGCTTCTATGATTCTTTCTAGAACCTAGGGGATTCCATGTCTTGGAAACGAGAATGTTGCGTTGTCAACTAAACAGTCCTCTTGAATAAATTTGACTATAAAAACACACATGTACAAAGTCCTCTAAAAAAGCCACGTCAATTCTGCTGACATAATTGCCAACTCATCAAATTTTTCAGTATTACGTGGCCGTCCTTTTCCTCGTACAGCAACCACACGTGGCAAATAACCTAGATAACACCCTGTGCAATTAGTGTTCCAGCTCACTACTTAGCCACAATCCCATAAACGAAATATATAAATACGCACACAACATTCAAATTTGACCATAAACAAAAAAAACTACCTTATCCAATGTTTCATTAACTACTCCGAATTTCCACACTATATAGTACGTAGAATTAAAATACTATCAAGAAAGTAAATGTACCAATATGACAAACAAATTGACACAAGATCAAGAATCTTATTATATTGTGTCAGCTCTCACACATGTAATCTCCGGTGCCGATCGTCGGACGGACGGTGAAGCAGCTCAACTTTTACGTGAAGTACAAAATGCAAGTACAACCACGTCAGCTTCCACATATCTTACGTGTCACATTGCTACTACTACTTCTTTTCAAGTCAAACGTGACAATAATTTAGCGTTACAAAATGGGAAAAGACGTAGAAGGAATACTAAGAAAGAATATAGAGGAGTTAGACAAAGGCCATGGGGAAAATGGGCAGCTGAAATTCGTGATCCACATAAAGCACAACGAGTTTGGCTTGGTACTTTTATCACTGCTGAAGATGCAGCTAGAGCTTATGATAAAAAAGCTATTGAATTTCGAGGTGAAAAAGCCAAAACTAATTTTCCTATTTCAGAATATACTCCTAGTACTGATACCACTACAACAACTATAGTTACTGATGAGAAGAAACCAATGGTAGTGGAAAAATACAAACATGAAATGAGTGGAGAGTTTAAAGTAGAAAATAATGTGGAGAATGGAGAGGTTGCAATGGCTGATCATGATAATGGTGAAAGTAGTAAGCAACATTTTGATGATTTTTGGGACACTTTAGAAGAAGATAGGCTTGTCAAGTGGATCACCAAGGATATGTTAGTGTGATATCCTTAATTCCTCTTAGCCATTAAATTTATGGTCTTTGTTTTATTTCAAAATCCAGTTTCCTTTCCTTTGTCTTTTTTATCCCCCCTTTCGCTTTTAGATTGTTTGTGGGGTTAATTAGGATTAGGATTAGTAGGGATGTTTTTCTTTCCATTTTTGTCCTCCTTGTCGTTTTTCTATAGTGTTTTATGGGTTAAGTAGGAGTAGGGGGATTTTGTCCTCTTTTCCCTCTTTGTTGTTTTTTTGGTGGGGGTTAATTAGGATATTTGTATCCTTTTTTGCCTCCCTGTCGTCTTTTGAGTTTTTGGCGGTTAGTATGGAATTTTAGGAAAATTCTGTACGAGTTTTGTAGCTTATGGAGTTGCAATTATAAGACCGTAATTTTCAATTTTCATGCAAAATGATAGCCTGAAATTAGAAATATTATTATAGAAACTGCTAAGTTTTCTAGGTAAAATTAAATTCAACATCTTGCTATAATAACACGATAATCTCTTTATTTTTGATAATTTGATTGGTGTAAGAAATTAGAATGCATAGGTGAAATATACATTACTAAATACTTATAAAACGGAGAGTATATCTAGTGTATTATTCATGACAGATTGAGTCACGATATTAAATGTGATAAATGTACAAAACAGAAAGGCGTTCAGTATATTGGTTTCGGTTTTAATGAGGTTTGATTTTTTATTTGACAAATAATCTTAATTTTCACGACCTTCAGGTCAAATGCTGTGTTAAAGCACATCTAACGGTTCAGGTACATTATCAAAAAAACTAGAAACAGAATCTTGTTCCTTTTTAATCAGCCTTTATATCACACTTCAAGTTTCCAACAGGATTGTTCATCTAAATATCGTAATTTTGCCCCAAGAAAGATATGAACATAAGATGCGACCACGAACTAAATTAGCGATTAGCTGCCAAACACAAGGAGCTGAACATAAAAAACAATTCCAGACAATAAACCTGGGAAAGGTTTAATTTCAAATATTAGCAGCCAAACCACAACTTTGTAATCCGTATTTCGGACAAAACTGAGAGGATCACTATAATCACCAACCAATTATCTAAGTCCAACTTGAAGTTATTTTCAGAATCCATAAACGCAAGAAGGTACCAAACTAGCCTGAATGTCCCACTGAATGGCGGACTTCCCTATCAAGATCTCTAAACCAATGTGGTTTGCTCTCATCCCGTGGTTTTTGTCCCACTAACGGTTTGCTTAGCCACGTATATTTGTTTCACCTTAGTGGACGGAAAGCCCTTTTCCGCGCCCAAAGACTGATTTCTGCCATGGAAGCCCATCCTGCGATGAGACCAGTCATTCCCAGACATATTTCTTTGAGACATTCCACTACCTCTGTGATAGTTATAGCTTGCAGGTTGATTCTGTTGAGCAGATGCATTCTTCTGTTGGGATTGTGTTTTGAAACCACTAGCACCTTGGTCTTTAATGCCATTTCTGAGAGCATCATTTTTGCCAATATCTGCATTGACACGTCCTGAGGAGCTTTGACCAACAAGAGTCTGGGCAGAACCCCCCGTAACCCCGGACTTGGAGGAGTCTACAACACCCAATTCATCAGGAAACTGAGCTGCATTGGCAGCTGGTGCTACAGGAAAACTGGAGGTACCATCAGAGGCTTCTGAAGGACGAGATTCCAGGAACCTGTTGGTATTTGATGACTGATCAACCGAATGACCGTGCCCGAATTTGGAAGGCAATGTGCCTTCAGCTTGCTGGTGCAAGGGGTGAGCCATGGGAACAGAATGAAGAGGTGAAGCAGGGACATGAGACCACCGAGCTTGGACAGGCATCTCAGGTGAAGACTGAGTAGAAACCAAAATAAAACAAAAGTGAACACTAGCACTAATAAATCACATAAATAACTAGAGGCGCTATGGATTCATATATACTTAGGAAAACCTCAATAAATCAGTTCTACGCTATGTGAAACAAATGTAAGACAATTATGATTATTCCAGGACCAATCCAGTGAGCAAATAAAATGCAGTCAATAACCAGGATGGGGCAAATGATTCTATAAGCCCTCCTGTCTTTTCTTTCTTTTTTCACTCGTAAGGGAAGGGAGGCGGTTAAATCCAACAGATCAAGTTACATAGCTGAGGTAAAAGCATCCTTACCTGGAATGGAGACACATCAAACATGGCCAAAGGAGAAGCTATGGGCATAATTGGTGAAGCAGGGCCTAGATGCTGGACTGTAGCAGGCATATTCGATAAATTCCGCTGTGAACCAGCCATATTTACATTATTCATATCGCCCTCGGTAATACCCATTGCAGAGGATGAGGGTGTGTGCTTCCAATCAGGCTGCTTTCCAGGAGGTAAATAAGTGGTACCCATAAAGCTCAATCCAACCTGGCCATATTGTCCAACTGGAGCAAAGTGATTATAGACCACCATGTGCGGTGGACCTTGAACCCCAGGGATTCCTCCAGGTGGGCTTATGAAAGGTCCAGTAAACCCTGCTGGGTGACCATAGAATGAGTCCAAGGTAGAATGGCACTGTTGCCATGCACCAAGTGGACCTGAACTAGACACGGTAGCCTTCTGTGACTGCGATTGCGCACCACCTGACTCTTTATGTGGACCAAACGCAAATATAGGACCACCCAACACAGGATTCATCTCATAGAAAGGAAAATGTGATGGCGCCCCACCAGGAAAATGAGTTAGGATTTGGTTCGAAGCATTCTGGGGACTTGGTAGGGCCGGCCACAGTGATATCGGAGGAGTTTCAACATTCAGATCAGCAGGGAGAGACACGCTAAGAGACTCTTCTGCCCTTGATTGGCTGCCCACTTGCTGATCACCTGCCATAACACATACAGATAGACAGGTTATAGACAGAACAATGAATTGATAAACGAAGCATATCGGACATTTCAACATTACTACCTTCAAAGGATTTAGTTTCTGAAATTGCAGAGCGCAGTCCACTCCCGGCAATTTCATCACTGCTGATAGCTGCTACAGCAACAGCAGAGGCAGCTGCTTCAGCTTCAGACTCACAATCTTGAACATTTACACATGGATCATTTGCACGTTTATCTTTCTCAAAGAAAAGGGTACAGTCACTTCCATCTGGAGATATATTACGGGAAATTTGTACTTCAGATCGATTAGAACCTGGAGCTCCGATCCCATGTGAAACAACACGGCTACTGGTAGGAAGGACCGTTGGCGATGTGACAGCACCTGGCAAGTCGGGGAATTAGATTATATGAAAAAATGCCTAACCTAATGATGTACATATGAGATGACAAGGAGGCTTACCAAATTGAATTTTCTCGCCAGCAAGCAGGGAGTTAATTGGACTTGCAACAGAGCTAAAAGATTTGTCCTTTGTTAAGATGGATGACGATGGTAAGATGGGCTCACTGACTGCACAACCGTGAGCTCCAACAGAAGCTTCAAACCTAGCAGGGTTCATAGCCTCTTCAAGTTGGCTCTGCGACAAGGCCATAACCTACGCCAGAGGGAGTCAGAAAAAATTCTCCGAGACAACAATGGCAGAAAGAATGAATCAAAAAGCAGATCCCATAATCAACACACCAGCGGACAGTCGAGCAATAACCCCCCCCCCCCCCCCCCGGGCCAAATAACTAAATATGGAAACATGTGGATCCAGGACCACTAATGAAAGATGCAGAAGATAAAATCCAGTAACAAAACAAAGCATTATTGGCTGATGTTCAGGAAAGAAATCATGATGCGAGCTCGCAAACGGAAAAAAGACGAGAGCAGAGAGAAAATCTTTCACCAAAAAAGTACCCAAGATTGTTTGATACAATATCAATAATATGGAAAAGAATAGTTACTCCAATCTTGGGTTTGCAAGATGAAAAAATCAAGAAACTGATAACAGGGGAATTAAAATGCAGCAAATATCACATACTTATTATCGGTGAAATCGCAACTAGTGAGACCCTACAGATGAAATGATAACAGGCAGACTTTTGGAAGTATAGATGCCCAATGGAAATATGTTGTTTACAATCGAGTTCGAAATCCAGCATCAAACTTTTCTTTGCACATTCAATCAGAATTTTAATTTAAATACACTATGACAGTGATCTAACTGGAAGTGGCTGCTTTAAACATCACAAAGATTGAGTGGAAGAAACACCTGTTGATTGATCTGTGCACTACCCCATGAGTTTAAAGGTGACGATGTAACATTCTCTGCATTTTTCTTGCTCTCAAACAAGAGGCCTGGCTCAAGATCATTTCCACCAGCAGAAACACCACCACCAGACGTGGTTTGGAGGGACCTGTATAAGTAAAGGAAAACAAACAAATAAGCATTTGTGTACTTTAAGAGGTTCTTTTGCTATGGTTTTGCCACTACAAAATACATACTTGACGGTGTGAAATTTCTTCTCTGTCTGAGATCCATTGCTCCCGGCAGGAGTTCCAATGGGAGCCAGTGGCTGTGACACCGTAGTAGATCCAGTGGACACATCCTTAAATGCAGATCCTTGCGCCTCCGAAGAAACAAAATTTGAATAACTACTCTTTTTTGGTACTTCTCCACCCACAGATGCATAAATCTTATTTGGGCTTGTTGAGATTGAACTGCTTTGTCTAGTTGTCCGGGGTTTGCGTGGGGGCTGGAAACATGTTAAAAAAAAAGGTTACACATAACATCACATAATACCAAGGGGAAGTATAAAAGAACATAATAACTCATAAACCTTCGAAACACGGGATTTCGCCTTGATTTCTTTTTCTCTTTGTTCTCGTCGATCATTCAGCATTTGCCTCTTAGACCTGACTTCAATAAAGTCATCTTCATCACTAGGTGCTTCTATGCCAGGCTGTTTAAAAACACGTACAACGCCACTCTGCAGAGGAGCATCAACATCCTCCTCAGATATGTTCCTTTTTAGATTTCCCTCACCAGAGTATGAAACATTCTGGCTCTTGTGTGGTGCAGCCTTCCTGTCATCTTTGCTTGCCTTGTTACCGTAATCAACCTCCTGAGAAGCAACATTCCCTGACATAGAATCTAACTCTACATTTTGCTTCAGCATCTTACTAGACAAGGATCCTCTCTTCGATCCACTTTTTGCAAGAACCGCTGCTGCAGCTCTCCCATTGTGATTTAACCTATCACCAAGACCAGAGTCATTAGGAAAAGCAGCACTAGATGATTGCCTGCTATCTGAATTTTCCCGAATTCGAAACTCTGTTCGCTGAACTGTCCGACGAGGTCGTCTCTGAAATCTACTTGACTCAGAATAAGGACCATCAGGAGTTGGAAAAGATGACCTCAAACCAGAACCTTTTACAGCATATGTGTATCTTTTCCCCTTGTTGCCATATGTCTGACCATGAGCCCTGCCCCCAGCAGAACTTTTCTCAATAGAAACTGATTGAATTGAAGGCAAAACAGCAGGCAGCTTGACACCAGATCCCTTCTCGCTAGATGGCTGCACATGACGATCTGCATTTAATCCCATAGCTTCAACTTGGATAGCTGACTCTGAGATAAGCTTTCTATCACTAGCACCAGCAGTCACAGCAATGTTGGCTGGAAGGGCTTTTCTTTCTGTGCTTTCTTGTGCTGGCTTACTGTCATGAGGTCCTCCAGGCCTCATACTCAAACCATGTTCCGAGTTTGCTGAAAGAGATTGAACATTCCCTTTCATCAGGCTTGGAGTTGAAGCATCCATAGCAGGTTGGCAAGGCACAGAACCTCCAGAGTTCTGATTAGTATTGTAATGAGCCTGCACATTAGGCTGACCAAAAGACATTGACTGAGCAGTGATAGGTAATATCCCTTGCGAGACAGCAGATGAATACCTAAGTTGACCAAATTGGAAAATAGGAGGCTGTGATGGATGTATATGCGTAAGGGATGGACCAACTGGTGGATGGAGATGAAGAGGCATCTGAATGGAACCAATTTGAATGGCTGGTACTGGAGAAGGTATTAGTGAAGGACCGGTAAACAGCCCAAACTGAAGCTTAACAGGTAAATCTGGTTGAGTAGAAGAAGTTAAATTTGACACACAAGTCTGACCAACAGAAGATGGGGTGCCAACAGATGAGAAAGTTTGCTGAGCACATAGGCTAGGGCCATTGTAAGCATCATTACCATCCAACAGGTTTGAAGCTGCTGCAGTGTGATGTTCAGTATTCAGTCTAAACTCTGATTCTTGCATCATCTTTCCAGCTTCTTGGACCCTGTTAGAGGAGCTATCCAAACTTGCCCCAGGGAGCCGTTCATCAGGATGATGGCACTTTTCATCAACTTGAACCCCAATTACAGATCCACCTTCGGAGGTCTCAGGCCTATCAAATAGGCTTTCTTCATTCCTTGAATTCCTCTCAAAATCATCACTTGGTATTGTAACTTCAACACCCTCATCAAAGCCCAAAACCAAGTTATTCATAATGTGACATGGTTCTCCCTCGCCTAATTGCAGATCTTCAAGTTCTTGGTTCAGGTCAAGATTCTCTTCATCTGCCTCACGCACTTCATCCTCTTCCCTGTAACCATCATCATCCTCATCATACTCTTCTTGCTGCTGCAACTCACGACTATCTTCCACATTCCAATCATCATCCTCAATACCCGATAAGGAACTGGAAGCTGTTTTCATGGCATCTTTTGCAGAATTATCATTTAAGAAAGTACATTCATATCCAGACAGAGTCACACTTTTTCCTTCTGCGGCAACAGATACTGTAGGAGAATCCCCAGATTCATCCAACTCATCATTAGAGAGATGAGGGGGAGAGTTAGGAGGGCTTGTGACAGAAAGAGAGGACTGTGAATCACATCTCGGGCTCATATTTTTATTCAATTTTGTATCTTCTGCAAGAGCACTCTCCGGCTGGGGAGCAACAAGTTCAGATGGATGGCCACCAAAAAAGCCTGTCTGCCTTGTAGATTCACCTCCTCGGGGATGAGGATAACGGGTTTCACTATCAACAAGGTTAGATGAACCAGGATGATCATTCATACCCTTGAAAGTTCTCTGCATAGTAGAGAGTGAAGGTGGAGGAAGCACACGCGGCTGTCTCACAGAGTACCTTGACTTGCCATATGAATAAGGTTCATCTGCTTCAGAATTTTGATAAAGCCGGTCTGGGTACGGGAAGCGGGTATTTCCACGAGAACCAGCTGGCCCCCAACTAATATCACCATACCTATCTGCAAGATTATCTTGAAATTCTGTGTCCATCTCCCTGTTTCTGATATATGGATCAGCATCTGTCGAATGGTTCCACCTATGCTCTTTCCGCTGCCCAAAGTCATCTGCATATCCTTCTCCTCCACCTTTGGCATAACTCCCAGAAGCCAAATATCCAGCTCCTGGTGAAAAGCCTTTCCGGGGGGCTGCCCTGCCTCCAACAGATGCATCCCTTCTTGGACTGTGATGTCCAATATCTTGGTCATGTAGATACATTGATGAGCTACTTGCCTTCTCAAATGCATCCCCTCTCCATGAATTAAGTGGCCTTCCTCTGTCTGGGAAATTGGGGAAACTCTCACGAGAAGAGTAGTGCTGGGAACTTACATCAGCAGATCTGCTTAAGACAGGTGTGTCAAAAGAACCTGAAGTTGTTAACCGTTCCACCATTCGTTCACTCTCATCCCAATTATCCACATCAGCTGCCCCAGAAACATCATATTCCTTGTTCATGGCTGATATTTTCTCATCACCAGTGATAGCGGGAGTATCAATTTTTGCCTCTTCGGCCCGCCTCTTGGCTATCTTGGCCTCCAGTTCCAAGAGCTTTTGTTTAGCAGCTTGTTTCCTCCTTTCTTCCTCCAAGAACAACCTCCTTTTCTCTTCTTCTCTAGCAATTCTCAACTCTTCCGCTTTTCTAACTGCATCAAGCCGCTCTTGCTCTGCCCTCCATGCAGCTTCTCGTGCTTCTTCTTCCACCTTCCGCCGACGTTCTTCCTCTTCTCTAATTAATCTCTGTCTCTCCTCTTCCTCCCGCCGAGCTTGCTCTAATGCTCTTTCTTGTTCTTCCATAACTCTTTGTCGCTCAAGCTCTTGCATCTTTTGAACTCGTTCCAGCTCAGCCTCAAAGGATTCTCTGACAGGGTCATAGAAATCAGTCTGCTTAACCACATCCTTTTTTCTCTTGATCACCCCAGCAAGTCCTCCAGAAAAGAGATCCCTTTCATCAAATCCTGCAGATCCAGAAAAAGGATCTTCTACGTATGGTCTTTCACCCCTCGAAACCGCACGTTTTTCCCTGCCTGCATTCAGAATAGGATCAATCATAGGAGGTGATTTCCCAACGGATACAAATGAAGGTTTGGATCCGGAGTTATTCTGAAAGCCATCACGCCTGTATCTGTTAGACAGTTCATTGCCAGAACGATCTTGAGTCATACGCTCAGCCCCTCGACTGTTGGATGATTCTGTGGCATGATTCCAGCGTTGTCTGCCTTCAGTAACAAGACCCATGTCTTTCTTTCCATATGAATAATCCCGATTTCCAGTAAAAGCACCATCACGAGAGGTGTCCCCAAATTGAGGCGGGACATACTTGTTATCTTTCCCGAAATCTTTGTTCACAGCAGTTCCCACCGAGCTAACAACATTTCTGTTGTTTGCAACATCTGGAACATTACCATCTCTAGGAAGGATTGAATTCCTCCATGTGCTCCCTTCCCTCCCTTCTCTGCTAGGTATTCGCAGGTCCCTGCTATAGTTGTCACCTCTCTGGGCATCAGTGGAAAATCCATTCCCAGTTTGAGTCTCTTTTGGAACCCTCCTTTCATATTGATTATGAGCAGCTTTATGTGGTAACACAGTAGTTCGAGGCAAGTCAAAATCACTATCCCAGTAATGATCAACTTTTGAAATCCCAATATCTCTGCCCCTATCCGCAAATCCATGTCCAGTATCACGCTCATCATCAGCCCAATCCGATCTAGGATTCAACCGGACTAATGGAAGTGGCCCCGGAAAGAAATCTTCTTGCTTCCGAGGTTGATCCATCCTGCGCGCACTGTTTAAACCATGACTTTCATACCCATTTTCTACCAGGCCATTTCCAGTTGCATGACGTGAAGAGTGTCCATGTGGACGCATGTCAACCACCAAATTCACATTGTAACTGTCTCTCTGTTCATCGGACGATCCTTCACCACCAGCTACCTGTTTCTGCTTCTGACTCAAACCATCTTTCTGCTTATTAGCTGGCCCAGAAGGGGCAGGCAATGCAGCTCGAAGAGAAGGAAAATCCTCACCTCTCAAGACTGAAACTTTCTCAACTGTCGAAGGAAATGCTCTCGCAGGACCAGTAACTGCAGCTCCAATTCCACCACCACGAGCTGAAGGAGGCATATACGATCCACTATCCCGGCTAACACCATCAGTAGTACCAAGCCCAGTATGATCCAAACCATCAACAACCTGACCATCAGTACCACTACTCCCATCTTTCTCTTGCAATGCAACAACAGCAGTAGCAGGTTTAGTCCAACCCATGCCAGAAGAACTTGGCCTCGGCCCACTACCTTGACCACCACTACCACCTCCCGCTACCCCACTACCCGATCCCGACACATCAAATCTCTCATGTTCTTTCCTCAATGAAGGCAAATTCAAGGGGGGTGGTACAGATAATTTCGCCCCAATTTTCTGCACACTCCGATTATGCCGCGACAAAACAACCATTCCTCCACCACTTCCACCACCACCGCCGCCACGTCCACGACCCGCCCCGACCGCGACGGAACCACTATAAGATTTATTAATATCATGATGATGATTATGAAACGACTGTCCATATGATTTATTCAAATTCACAGAAACAAATTTACTCCCAACACCGCCGCCATGATTGGCCATTTCAGTACTTCACAAAGCATCAATAATTAAAAAAATAATATTTCTCTAAATAACAAAACCCTAACTTAATTTAATTTATTATTAGTACAGCTAATAAATTATAAATAGAATAGAACAAGTAATTAGGGTTTGGGATGGGTAATCGGGTCGGCTAATCGGGTTGTTTTGGATCAATGAGGCGTAGGATTAATGAGCTTACCTCCGACGGCGTAAGATAATGACGGCGATGTTTAACGTGCGCCGCGTAATATAAAGAGAGAGAGAGGGATCAGTTCTCTTCTCTTAAGTATTTTGGAAAGAGAAAAATTTGGGGGAAACAATAAGCGAAACATTAGGGATTATCGTTTTGTTTCTTTTTTTGCTTTTGTTTCCCCCAAATTTAATATCTAATTGCAATTTTGTCCACGACATTTATTGGATTTCGTCAATGTCGGCCCTTTTGGTCCTTTGCTTTTTGGCATTTTGGTATACAATAAAATCGTTTAAATTTTTTATGAACTTATTATGTAAGATAAATTTGGATTCCATCGTCAAGAGGTGTTCGTTGCTCTTTTAACTCAATCATGTCGAATTTGTCTTGAATTTGATAGAGTTATTGAGAATGGTCTATCGTTAAAGGAATAACTATAATTGGATCAGACGGGATGCTGATAAAGCGGCTCGCTTTGTTGCTCGAATAGATTTATTAAATGTAATTGTGTAAGTGAGATTCCTACGTTCATGTTTAATTTATATTATTTGTTTAATGCTTCTAAATTTAGAGGCAAGAGATATTTCTCTGATGTAATCTTATTTTGATTGTTAAATGAATCCTTATTACCGTAAAATATAAAATTTATTACTTTTTGACTTGTATGATTATGTAGAAATTTCAAAATTTAAGAACTTACTTTTTATAGATACTTTGGTTAATGTATATGTATTCTTGTCGCACTTTATTTTTCTGATGATTTAATATAGGAAATCAACTATTATGTTTGGAGTGTAGAATGTTACAAAAAGTATTAAGTAATTATGCCTATGTTACGATTTTTTTCTTTCTTTCTTTTTTTTTTTTTTTTTTTTTGGTTTCAACATTCTTTTCATTCAACCAAAAAGTATTCTTTGTACATCCAGGTTAATGCCGACCATTAACACTCTAACAACCTGACAACTCTAGCCTACAGCTAGTACTACCATTCTATACTACTCGTAAGCAATCTTAAATAGTTTACAATAATCTAACTACTTTAACTAACTAAGGCCAAGCATTCAAGCTCTCAAGTACTGGCTTCCACTTCCTGATGCTTTGTCCACATATATGAATATGAATAGCAATCTCTTTACATAGCTTGTCCTCTTGGAAGGTAGTGTGCTGGAACCTGGCTGCATTTCTTTCTCTCCAAATGACATACACTGTCATAGCAAACACACAGCTTAGTAGTCCACTCTTTCCAGATTTACTCTTGGCTACTCTAGCAACTCATTGCACTTCATCTTCCCATGTTGTGATCCCCCTGCTACTGTTTAGCCACCTTAATAATCTGCTCCACAGCTTCTTGGTATAAGAACACTCAAAGTAGAGGTGCCCTATTGTTTCCACAACAGTTCCACAGAATGTACACATCAGAGGTACTTGTATGCCAAATTTTTGCAATCTTTCAACAGTGGCCAGCTTTTGCTTGATAGCTAGCCACATGGTGAACTTATGCCTAGGGTGTACTGTATGTTGCAATGTGATACTCTTCCACGGCACCTATGTGTACTGGGGGATGAGCTGGGTGTAGAGCTTCCTAATAGAGAACTTCCCCTCAGGACTTTGTACAGCTTGCAGCCTCTCTAGCAGCCCCCATGTAGTGAAGAGTAGGGGTGTTTATGGTTTGGTTAAAAACCGATCCAAACCGAAAACCAAACCAAACCGATTAAAATAACCGATACGTTCTTGGATATGGTTTGGTTTGGTTTTCAAATTTTAAAAACCGACATTATTTGGTTTGGTTTGGTTTTCATGAAAAATAACCGAAGAAATAACCAAACCGAACCGACAAATTATATATATTAATATAATATTTTTTATAATGTAATTTATGTATTTTATATATTTTTTAATAAATTTTGTAGTAGGTTAAATGTTAATAGATTTGATTAAGTCCATTTTAACAAGAAACCACCTCATTTAATCAAAGGAGTGGCTAACTTTTAAGTCCATTTTAAAAAGAAACCAACTCATTTAGTCCAAGGAGTCCAATTCATTCAATAAGCTTATAATTATATTAAATTCGATAAAAAATCGAACTCACAGACACATAGACACACCGATAAAGTTTAAAAGCAAAGTTAATTCTAGTTTTGACATCTTCTTTTCCGTAACCATTGCATATTCAACTTGATATATGAGCCACGACATATCGAAAGCAGAAACATCGTCTAAATATAAATTTGCTTTAATTGTTTATTTTGTTCTAAATATTGATATTCAATTGCCCCAGGATTTGTTGTAGTGGCAAGAGTGCAACATTTTAGGTGTAGTTAAGTTAAAATTTCAAGTTGTTCAACATACTATAAGACTAAGACCATACTTGTAGTTCTCTTTATCATTCGCTTTTAGGAAAAATTATCTTATCATTTATTTTTTAGAAAAAAGTTCTTTTTATCATTCTTATTATCTTCATTGTTATTTTGTTTCTCAAAAATCGATAAAACCGAACCAAACCGAACCAAACTGACAATAACCAAATCGATAGATATAACTTTTATTTGGTTTGGTTTGGTTTGGTTTTAAGAATTGAAAAACCGATTATATTGGTTTGGTTATGGTTTTAATCAAAAACCAACCAAACCAAACTGTGAACACCTCTAGTGAAGAGCATTGTAGGATCATTTCCCTACTGTCTATGATCTTCCTAATTACCCATGTTGCAGCTTTAGGTAAGTCACAGTTTTCCAGGTCCTTCCTCTTCAAATAGTAGTTGTGCACCCACTTGATCCACAAAGAGTCTTTCTTCATTGTTAGGGCTCACAATTGCTTGGCAACTGCAGCTCTATTCCATATGCATACATTGATCACATTGAGGCCACCTACAGATGCAGGAATGCATAGTTTTCCCCAGGCCACCAGAGCCTTTTTTGACACATTTGTTGCACATGTCCACAAGTAGGTCCTGCATATAGTCTCTATAGCTTTCATAACTTTTTTAGGCAGGATAAATATTTGTGCCCAGTAGGTTTGAATGCAAAGAACACTGACTTGATCAGCTAGAGTCTCCCTGCATATGACAACAATTTTGATGTCCGGCAGCTGATTCTTAAAGTTATCTTTTCTAGTAAGGGCCAGCATTGTCGGACAGTGAGTTTCTTTGAGGATAAAGGCACTCCCAAGTACTTAAAAGGAAGTTCACCTGCCTGAAAGCCTAGCAAATGTAAGAACTCCCTCTTAGTATTATCAGATACTCCAGCCAAATACATGGAACTTTTCTCAACACTGGCCTGAAGTCCTGTGGCTCTAGATAACCTCTCAAAAGTGCTCAATAGGAGCTGGATAGAAGTTAGATCAGCTCTACAGAACATCAAGAGGTCATCAGCAAAACAGATGTGAGTTGTACTAAACTTCATGCACTTAGGATGAAAATTGAAGTCTCCATTCAGTGCTACCTGAGCCATCTCTCTCTGAAGGTATTCCATAGCTATCACAAATAGGTAAGGTGACATTGGATCACCTTGACTTACTCCTCTCCTACCTTGAAATGGTTTTGTCAGTCCCCCCATACATGACCAGTGAGTAGGAGACTGATGTCACACATTCCATTACCCAGTCAACAAATTTCACAAGGAAGCCAAGCTCACTCAGCATCCTTTGTAGAAAACTCCATTCCAGTGTATCATAGGTTTTCCTGATGTCCACTTTCAGCACACACCTAGGAGAGAGTCTTTTCCTGCCATAGCCTTTAAACAGCTCATGGCTAAACAAGATGTTGTTAAGTATGTTCCTGCCTTGAATAAATGCAGACTGGGATTATCCAATGACATCATCCAGAACTTCCTTCATTCTTCCTGTCAACTCTTTAGATATTAGTTTGTAGATAGTTGTACAGCATGCTATAGGTCTAATGTCCTTCACTTGGGTAGGAGAGAGTACTTTAGGCACAAGTTTTAGGGCTGTGACATTGATTCCTCTATGTAGCTTCCATGTTCTAAAGAAGCTTAGCACTGCCTCTATAACATCCTCCTTGATAAGCTCCCATTTGGCAGTATAGAATTCTACTGGAAATCCATCTACACCTGGAGCTTTGTCTTTAGGCATGTCCTGTAAGGTTATAAGAATTTCCTCAGCAGTTACCTCTCTTATAAGCTGACACTGTTGCTGGTGTGTCAAGCATACTCCTTTCCTGATGACTTCAGTATTTGGCCAGGGTAACTCCTCAGCAGCTTCACCCATTAGCCCTTTAAAGAATGACACAAACTTTCTCTCTATGAGGGCCTGGTCTGTTATCTTCAGCCCAGTGCTATCATGTATTGAGCTTATAGCATTCTTACTACTTCTAAGCTTTAGTTGAGCATGAAAGTATTTGGAGTTAACATCTCCACTGGGTATCCAGACTGCTCTGGACTTATGCCTTAGTACCTGCTCATCCACCTTACTCCACTTCTCTGTTTCAATGATTAGTTCTTTCTCTTGATTAATCAAGTCATGGTTGCTCAGTGAGTTAGTCATCCTTGCCTGCACACTATCCAGTTCCTCTCTTGCCTTGTCAAGTTTCTGCTTGTATGTTGCCATATAATTGTTTAGGCTCTTCAGCTGGTCCTTCAGTATATGCAGTTTATGCCATACTCTATGTATAACATCTCCCATTATATGCTGCCTCCACGCTGATTCTACTATTGGTTGGAACTTAGGCTCCTTCATTATGTGAGGGAACTGTTTAAAGGGTCTTGGCTTGAGCTTCACTTTTGGACCAAACTGTATCAGTATAGGAGTATGGTCTGATATAGTTGGATTCATATATTCAGCCTCCACCTGCCCATGCTGCTGCACCCAATTGAAGTTACCCAATGCCCAGTCAATCTTCCTGTAAAGTCTGTCTGCACCCTGTTGCTTATTACACCAAGTGAAATGCAATCCAGTAGCTTTTAATGCTGTGAGCTGTAGTGAGTCCAAACAATCTTTGAAGCCTCGTACTTCCAACTGATGTATAGGCCCACCTGTTGTGTCCTCCAAAGACATTATGTTATTAAAGTCACCAGTAAGGTGCCAAGGTCCTTGTACACCTGCTTCTAAGTGTTTCAATTCCCTCCATAGTGTTTGTCTCTGATGGTAGTCATTATAGGCATAGACAACAGTAAAGATAGAACTGTGTCTGCTCATTGTGACTTGTTACTTGGTAGTGTATCCATTGTCCAGCACTTTGAATCACTTAAACATTGAGATGGGGTTGCCACATCACTTATATTCTTCCATTTACTTCATGAGAGTAGTTACATACAACTCTCCAGTCCTTTGCCACACTATTTATTATGTTTTTGGAACTTTTTTCTTTAACTCTGGTCTCAAGGAATCCCATGAGATCAACTTTATTCTTTGTCAAAAGAAGCTTCAGCTTCAGCTTCTTTTGTTTGAAGGCTTTATTCAGCCCTCTTATATTCCATGTGATGACTTTCATGGTGGAATGTCCTGCCTGTTATCAGTAGACTCCAATGTTACTTTAGTCAGTGCAGCAAATCTATTAGTAGAACCACTTTCAGTGCTGTTTTGTGACATCTTCTCAGCTTCATTCAGCACAGCAACTCTAGTAGTAGAGCTACTCCTACTGTTCTTTGTAGTTTCTCCACTAGTATCTCTCCTTGAGTAGAGAAAAGTTGCACTGACTCAGTTTTATCAGCTCTTTCTGCTTCTGTGGTCTGGTCATTCACTGGATCAGCAAGGCCTTCAAGTTTAGTAACAATTTGCTATTCAAGTTTAACTTGAGCTTTCTTCTTCTTGGTTCTTCTTTTCCTTCTCTTGGTGAATTCTTGTTCCTATCCTTTTTGCTCATTTACCCAGCAGTTCACAATGTCACGCCCAAATTTGAGGCACTCAGCACAGTACTTGGGTACCCAGTCATAGCACACAGGCTGATATATAGGCCCATAGGGGGTATCTAGCTTAATACAGTCAATCAGTGGTTGAGCAACATCCACTTCCACTAGTATTCTAGCATAGGAAATTTTCTCCAGATTGGATGTATACCTGTCAGTGTACAATGGCTTCCCCACTGCACTTGCAACCTTACTCAGGGCCTCAGTAGACCAATACCCAGCCGGTAACCCAGGTAGTCTAATCCACAAGGGAAGCCTAGTTAGGCACTCAGTGTCAAATTTGAATTCTATTGACCAGTGCTGCAGAATTAGTGGCTTGTTATGATAAGTGTACTGAATCTAAATAGATAATAGCCTTCATCATGTGGTAAGATCTGAGGTTTGTGCACAAAACTCCATACATGAGCAGCATAGTTTTCTAAGGATTTAGTATAAGAGGTGTCACCTATTACAAATCCTATTAAGGTATTGCTCCAAAGATTTTCCTGTTCTTCAATGTCATTTTGCTCAATTTTCACTACTATTTTCCCATTCCGAGTTAGTGGTGGAAAAAATACTAAAGTCTTATCCATTTGTGAGCTTATGTTCCCTCGATCAGCTAGTAGAGGAGTAGGTGCTGCGAGGAATCTGTATCGGAGTACTGCAGACATCTCCCAGCTAATTCTTCTTTGATTTGCATTGCTGCAGCTGGATCTACAATTCTAGTTTGAGCTAGCTTAGTTCCTTTAGGTGCTTCAAGTTCTTCTGCTATCGTGTACATTGGTGGAAGGAAACTACCAAATGTTAATGGTGGACGTTGATTAGTGGTTTCATCATCTGGTGTTTCAAGGATTTCGTTCAGTTGTGAAGAAGAGGTCCCTGCATTTCGTCTGGGCATTATTCTTAGCTCAGGTTAGCAAGGATTATTAAACATGCACTGAGAACATCTTCTTTTGTTTGGTGATGAAGAGACTTTAACTAAAAATTAGGCACTATTACTAATAGTGATCGATCTAGGCAACGTAGTACCTAGTTTTTCACTTTAGGAAATAGAGTTAAACTACTAACTAGTACGGATTAACCTAGAGGTCGCCGGACTACAAGCTGTGGGTCAAGCATCGCTTGCGTAATCTCATTGCCACAACAGTGGTGCTCAAATCTCCAAAAGCTTTCTCTGGGCGTCGCATGCCAAACCGCTTCTAGATGTCGCGCATTGTACTGAAGGCGCCGCATGACTCACATCATTCCAAAGTCTGAAGCTGTGATTGATCTACAGCTTGTACCACAGCCTTGCCTTCTAATACCATGTCCCATATTTTGCTAAGTCTATCAACTCTTTGCTCGTTTGTATCCATTTTGATTGTTCTTGCCTCGAATTCGTCCAAACCATTCCTAAAATCACAAACACAATAAGTGAGTGCAAGAATCAATGGGCGAATAACATATCAAAATGCAAGAAAATATTACGGTAAAATAGGCAAATATTTCCAAATATCACCATCCCACACTTAGACCTTTGCTCGCCCTCGAGAAATCACCAAAACTAACTCCCTAACTAAATACCAACACTTGATAGAATAGGTCTACCTATGGTTATGGTTGATACCGACCATTAAACAAGAGCATAAATACATACCATGTGACCCACAACATGCCACAAGTTCACCAAATTTTAAAGCACTAGAACGACCAACTCAAGACATCTCAATCTCAAAAACCGACTCAATGAAACCAAGCTTTCACAAAATCATACACATTCATTCAACCAAGAAGTCAATAACTTCACCTATCTTGCGCAAACCATGTGCCCTCACCAAAAATAATGAATCAAGAGAGCGTCCCAAATATCACACAAAGAATAAATTTCATGGATAAATTAGAGACATAATATAGGAAGAATTTACTCATTCTCAAAAAGAAGTTTACGTGCCACACGCAACGTACCATAGGTCTGCCCTTAGTGTTGGACTCTACTAATGTAAGCTCACTCCAATCGGGATTAACTAGGACTTTAAGGGTTGTAATGTATGCTAAATGACGAGTAGGATAAATATGGATAAAATAGTGACTACCTCCCTAAGCAATTTAATAAATAACTTTCAATTTTCCACAATTCTTCTCAAAACCAACCAAGCAACTGCCCAAACATACACATAAGAATTTCCCTTTCAACTTTAAGCAATTTGCAGCTTTACTTTTTGCACAACACTAGCAAGGATTGAGATTTTTATTTTCTTTCTTTTGTTTTCTTTATTTTTCTATTTTTCATTTTTTTCTTTTCAATATTTTTCTCAACCTTGTCAATGTACTTTTTCTCAAAATGCACCATATTTTTCTTTCATTGGTTCCACTCAAAATTCATCCAGTTTCTCCAACCACAACTCTATAACCATCACATATTTCAATTAAAGTGCTCAAAGGAGTAAGGATTCAAAAAGAAGGCAATTACGAACAAAAGGGATAAGGCTTGTAATGTGGGTGCCAACAAAAAGACCAATAGGCTCAAAAGGGCTTAACAAGGATAATATTAAAGGGTAGGCTAATCAAGGCTAAAAGGGCTTATCAAAGAAACGCCTGTATCATCTCCCGACTAGAGCAAACCTAGGATTTCGCTTTGAACACACACGGGGCAAGTTCTAGACATCAATATGCAAGCACGGAACATGAGAAAGGATACCTCACATCACATATGGTACATAGTTCACTCAAGACAATTTCATTTCAACTCTCGATTTAAGCAAATAAGCTGCAATTCTTGAAATTTAAGCACTAAGAAACAATGGTTCACAAAAGAGTCAAGTAGTTGAATCTAAGCGTCTCAAGAAGATCATTCAAATTTTTATAGGCATGCATCACAATTTTAAGACCAAAAAGGGATTCACAAATAGCACATGCTCAAGTCTAAATTCACCGGTATCAAACAAACCAAAGGCACCTAGCATTCTACCATTTTTTTCTTTTCTAAAGATACTCTATTAACTAATACTATACTACTCCTGAAAAATAAAAAGTACCCGATTCAAAGGTCTACCCATGGAAAAGAATCGAGGCCATAAGAAAAACCACGGGGTGGATGACATGTACCACAAACTAAAACTAAAAAGAAATATTTTTGGACTTTTTCATTAGTTTTCTAATTTTTTTCATTCTTTATATATTAAAGCAAGAAACAAATAAAAATAAAGTCAAGTGACAAAAATAAAAATTGCTAAAAAGAAATTTCTAATGGTACAGTCATCCATAACCTCAAAAATTTCGGTGGTACAGTCATCTATAACCTCAAAATTTTTGGAAATTCCCCTACCCCACACTTAAAACTAAGCAATGTCCTCAGTGCGATAATACATGAGGTAAAGGAACTTCCCTGAAGGCCAAATGGCCTAGCCCTTGGTGCTAGCATCCTCCAAGCTTCCGTACAATATGAGGTAATCAGACTCCCCCCAACAGGTCATCAATATTAGGCAGGGGTGAGGACACCCCACACATAAACTCGACATTACATGAACCTGCTATCCAAAGAATCACCCAAAGTAATATACAACCATAAAAAAAATAATAATAAAAAAAATAAATAAAAGTAAAGCAAGCAAATTGGGTTGCCTCCCAAGAAGCGCTTGATTTAACGTCGCAGCACAACGAAGACAACTTCAGTACTTTTTCCTGCACCTTGAACTTATGAATTGAATCCCCAACTTTGCCTCAAGCTTACGACTATGGTATTGGGGTGGTGGCAAAAGTACAAAAGGACCAAGTAACCAATGTCGCATTTTGCACTTCTTGGCCTTTAATGAGGGATGTCGTTTTGTTTCCTCGACATCACAAACTTTAAAATATAGGCACTTTGTTCCTCCTCCTTTGGTTTCTTCATAGGCTCGAGTGGCTCAATTTTCATGTCACCATCCAAACACAATGTGGAAAAATGATTGGAATGAGGTCCAATGCGCTTCAATTCTAAAATTGCATTACTTTTGACACCTTCGCTTGCACAAACACTAGAGCCCTCAAATATGATTTTTCTTTTACATCACTTGACTCTAATGTAATTTTGTCAACTTCGGCATCCTCAACTAATATTGGATCGAATAGTAGAAATTCCACTTTTTACTCCTCGAATTGGTTCCTAAGCTCTTCTATCTCAAATATACTATTCACGATAATTGATAATTGGGCATTAGACACCTCAACCATATCACTCGAATTCGCCTCCAAGTCGTGAATAACTAAACTAAATTGATCAACTTCTTGCGTGAGCTCCACTCTTTCTTACATAAATTGCCTCGTCATATTTGTTATTCCTTAGAGAAATCCTCATATGCTTCAAAGAGTTTGGTGTGCTCCATTATTCAAGTTTCGCTAACAACCTGCACTTTATCGCTCCCGTCAAACTCACAAACACTATTAGAATCATCACACCTATTGATTGGGGAAGGAAAATGATGCTTAGGACAAGAATTCCATAGACCACCTCACAATTTGCAAAAGTTCCAGTCAAAAGTTGTAGAAAATTCACATAACCAGTCTCGTAGGGTTGAAAAACTTGGACAATTTTCCCACAAATGAGTTCCTCCACACATTAAACAAAGATCATCAAACTTTGAGCAACTATTATTCGGCCAGTTTTCATTAAAAGATGCCATGTTAACAAGTAACACAATAATAAACTAGAAAAAAAATTAAACCTGAATAGAAAATAATAAATCGTTAAAAAAAAAGAATCAATTATTTAGTCCCCGACAACGACGCCAAAAACTTGTTGCTCCCAAACGCACACGCAAGTATACGTGGTCGGCAAGTAATAAAGTGATAAGTTGAGTACCGTTCCCACGAGGACTATTGTTCAGACTGAATCCTAGCAAACAATTTTCTAAAAACTATTCAGGGATCTTTTTCGATGATGGTTTGTAATTTACTAACTAAACAAATAATAATTAAAAGCAAGTAGTTGAAGTCAAGTAATAGAGAGCAAATGATGGGTTGTTATCAATAAAAGAGAAACGGTCCAGAGTCAGAGCTACAAACAATCTTGTTGAGTTTTCCAGTTGATTTACTTCTTGATTTCCTAGATTGCTAACTAACAGGTTAATTATATTCGTGAAAACCTGTCGATTCTTCATGAGTCTATGCAAGCTACTCTAACGCCTATATGTCTATGGAATTAAATCACATGCATGCATTATAAAACTCTGTATTTAGCTAAGCAAGGCGAATAGGTATATGTCTATCCTACCCGCAAATCAATTCCCTGATGCCCCAGGTTCATAATCAAGCCATATTCTTTCTTACGTGCGTTCACAATTTCCTCTGTCGAGTTCTACTTGTAAACCGTAGATAATGTTCAATTATCGGGCCCTACTAACCAAACAATTAGGCTCAAGAAAGAATAAACAATCTGTAGTGGTAAACCAATAGGAAGAAATCAACTTTCAAATATAAACCTTCATGTAATAGCTCTAACCCTAGAACGATACAAACTATAGAATTAAGGAGAAGAATAAGAGAAAGAGAGAAAGAACTTGTTTAGAAGACATCTAGGGCTCCTCCGCTCTCCTCCACATCCCACCACCTAAAAAGGCCTCCTAATAATGTATTTATAGTGTTTACAAAGTGCTAGGATAAGTTAAACCAAAGCCTAAACTAAGTTGGAAAAGTTGGGGTCGCCGGACTTCAAGCTGTGGGGCAAGCGTCACTTGCGTAATCGCATTGCCACAATAGTGGTGCTCAAATATCCAAAAGCTTTCTCTGGGCGTCGCATGTCAAACCGCTTCTAGATGTTGCATGCTATACTGAAGGCGTCGCATGACTCACAACATTCCAAAGTCTGAAGCTGTGAGAGATCTACAATTTGCACCACAACCTTGCCTTCTAATACCGTGTCCCATATTTTGCTAAGTCCATCAACTCTTTGCTCGTTTGTATCCATTTTGATTGTTCTTGCCTCAAATTCATCCAAACCATTCCTAAAATCACAAAAACCAATAAGTGAGTGCAAGAATCGCAATCATTTCGTGCAATGTGCAAATAACATATCAAAATGCGACGAAATATTAAGGTAAAATAGGCAAATATTGCCAAACATCATACATTCATTTCCGATTAATACAATCCAGGAATCTACTGGGAAACTTTATCCAAAAAAAAAAGAGCCTTTATGATTCCAACAATTTATTCGGTACCCCTCAAAAGAAGTCTAAGACACCTTTCCCTTCTCTCTCTCTCTTTTCCTTCTATTCTCTATAATAGACAATTGTTTTATCACTATATAAAAGAGATGCAAAAACAAAATGGAAAAGCCAATTATGATAGTACTAGAACTCAAAACACTTCTGAAAAAAGGTACTTATGCATACAAAAGTATGAAATCAAATGTATATCTTGGTGCAAGCAAACCCAAAGGAAATGCTTAACACGAACGCGGAAGATAAATAACAAGAAAGTAAAGATAGAAGCAACACAAATCTTGCTTCGATTCAAAAGAACAGTGAGGAACTTGTCTCAAAGCTCGATTGAAAGGAAATCAAGACGCACCTATACTATGCAACAATCCTCAAGAAAGACCCGCTTCTTGCAAATTGAATGATCAAGAAGAAATTGTTCAAACGACTAACACCGGTTGACACAAGTTCTTTAAAAGCCCACGTCGGGGTTCGGCTCCATCGGAGACTCACAATAGCACTTGCTATGTTTTTCATATACTAAAACTGGATATCCTTACAATGAAATGGAAATAGAGTATTTATAGGCTATGCTAAGGATAAGGTAGTAAATAGTCACAAATGACTAATAAAAACAAGCCACACAGGGCTGAGCTAAATTGTGTGTTCGGCAGCCTTGACTTCGGTGCTCGGTTGCTTGCTCGAACTCATTGTCCTCGGACGCTCACTTGTCTTCGAGCTCATTGTCCTCGGTCACTTTGCCTTCGGGCTCAAATCTGAAGATATCGCCTTCGGTTCTTGAGCCCGGCCACTCAGCTTTGGCGCAATTGCTTTCTTTCGGCCAGGCTAAGTGAATGTGCACATCGTGCAGCAGCTTGGCTTGGCTTCGTGTCATCGGTCTCCTTGGTGGATCGAACACTTGATCAGCACGTGTTCGGGCTGCATCATCCTCCCCTTCTTGAGAAGATTTCGTCCTCGAAATCGAGCCCTCCTCGTCCTCCGAAGTTTGACCTACAACACAAGGAACTAAATCAGCAACATTAAAGGTGTTGGACACGTTATACTTACCAGGGAGGTCGATCACGTAAGCATTGTTGTTGATCTTGGTCAACACTTGAAATGGACCATCCCCTCGAGGAGCCAACTTTCCTTTCCTTTGGTCCGGGAAGCGTTCCGTTCGGAAGTGAACCCAAACCTAATCTCCCTTCTTTGATTCCAGCTTTTTACGCCCCTTGTTTTTCTTTAAGGCAACCTTTGCATAGGCTTCCTCGAGGTTCTTCTTCACCTTTGCATGCAATTCGATCAAAGCAGCTGCTCGTCGAGTACCTTCAAAATCAAGAACAGAATCTCGAGGCAATGGGGTTAAATCAAGTGGAATCAAAGGATTAACCATACACACATTCAAACGGGGTCATATTGGTCATTCTATGCACCGTTCGATTGTATGCAAACTCCATCATGGGCAAACGATCAGCCCAGTTCCCAACCTTGCCTTTGGTCATTGCTCGAAGCAAAGATCCCAAGGTTCGGTTAACTACCTCGGTCCGTCCATCAGTCTGAGGATGGTGAGACGTCAAGAATAGTAATTTGGTGCCGAGGGCACCCCACAAACACTTCCAAAAATGAATCAAGAATTTTGAGTCTCGATCACTCACAATAGTACGAGGTACACCATGCAATTTCAACACATTAGAAACAAACAATGCCCATTTTTGAAAAACGATCAACCACAACAAAGATGCTATCATGTCCTCCCCCCGACCTCGGTAACCCCAAGACAAATTCCATGGATATATCAACCCAAGGTCGATCAGGCACAGGCAACGGGGTATACAAACCATGAGGGTTGGACTTCGATTTAGCTTTCTTGCAAACGAGACAAGCGTTGCAAAGTTTTTCCACATCTCGTCTCATTTTGGGCCAATGGAAATGCTCGGTCAAGATACCAAGAGTTTTGTCGACACGTAAGTGTCCCATCAGTCCACCGGAGTGAGCTTCTCGAACTAAGAGCTCTCTCCACGATGACACTGGCACACAAACCCTCCCATTCTTGAAGAGGTAGCCATCGTGCCACTGATATTTCTCAACCCTTCGGCCACTCAAGATTGCGTCACGAACGCATTTCAGCTTGGGATCGTCTTCGTACATCGACTTGATGCTTTCAAATCCCATGAGTCTAGAGGCGAGAGTGGTTGCTAAGGCAAATTTCCTTGATAGCGCATCGGCCACAACATTGTCTTTACCCTTTTTGTAATGAATTACATAGGGAAAGATCTCAATGAATTCAACCCACTTGGCATGTCTTCGGTTCAACTTCTCATGTCCTCGGAGATGCTTCAAGGACTCATGATCACTTTTGATCACAAACTCTCGAGGCCACAAATAATGCTGCCAATGGGCGAGTGCTCGAACGAGGGCATACAATTCCTTGTCATACGTTGAGTAGTTCAAGGTTGCACCCTTAAGCTTTTCGCTAAAGTAAGCGATTGGCTTCGATTCTTGCATCATCACTCCTCCGATCCCAACTCCAGACGCATCACACTCGACTTCGAATGCTTTGCCGAAGTCAGGGAGTTGCAACAACGGGGCAGAGCACAGCCTCCGTTTCAACTCTTGGAAAGCCCTTTCTTGGGACTCTCCCCACACAAATGGATGGTCTTTCTTCACCAGCTCGGTTAAAGGAGCTGCCACGGTGCTAAAGTCACGAACAAACCTTCGGTAAAATCTAGCTAAGCCATGGAAGCTACGAACTTGTGATACCGAGGTTGGAGTTGGCCAATCTTTGATGGCTTCGACTTTCGACTCATCGACTTCAACACCATTAGCACTGACAACGAATCCAAGAAAGACTACACGCTCGACACAAAAGGCACACTTCTTGAAGTTAGCATATAACTTCTCTTCTCTAAGCTTATCAAGCACTAGCCTTAGGTGTGTAACATGTTCATCCACAGATTTACTATAAACAAGTATGTCATCGAAATACACGACAACAAACTTATTTATAAACGGTTTGAGCACATAGTTCATCAGTCATATGAATGTGCTCGGTGCATTGGATAAGCCAAAAGGCATTACCAACCATTCATAGAGACCGAACTTGGTCTTGAATGCGGTTTTCCACTCGTCTCCGGGTTTCATTCGGATTTGGTGGTAACCGAAACCTGAGGTCTATCTTCGTAAAGCATGAAGAACCACTTAATTCGTCTAGCATGTCATATAATCGAGGGATGGGATGACGATACTTTACCGTTATTTTGTTGACTGCTCGGCAATCAACACACATTCGCCATGTTCCATCTTTCTTTGAGACAAGTATAACAGGAACGGCGCAAGGACTCGAGCTCTCTCGATCAAGGCCCTTGTTTAGTAATTCATCAACCTGCCTTTGGAGCTCTTTGGTGTCTTCGGGATTACACCGGTATGCAGGTTTGTTGGGGATTTGTGACCCCGGTACGAAGTCAATTTGGTGCTCGATTCCTCTCAACGGAGGTAACCCACCTGGCATTTCTTCAGGTAACATGTCTCTGAAGTCCTGCAAAACACTTTGTACAGCACTAGGCAAAGGGTTATCATTAGAAAAATCATCATTAGTCCAAGTTCATAGAAAATTCTTTTGACTTCCCAAAGCGCAAGAGTAAATAGTTGTCCGTTTCGGTCGAGTCAAATCAACTCACTCTTCCCGAAGTAAGACATCGCAACTTGTCAAATTCGAAAGAATTGAGAAAAGTTGATCAACCGAGGAAGCCATTGGCTACAAGTTCTTGAGTGACCAAAACCGAACCCATAAACTGAGTGGACCCGAGTGCCACCCATCAAAGGTGAGGGAGTGTGTGAGGTGATTTCTAACCTTAACATTTGTTTGGTCTTTGATTTGTGCAGGTACCATGGCTGGGAATGGAGGCGATGGCAAAGGCATTGAGAAGCCCGAAGTGTCGTTAGCCGATCTCATGGCCGCGATACAAGGCGTCAGTGCCGAAGTAAGAGGAGTGAGTGTTCGAGTAGCTCAACTTGAACAAGGAAGTGCGTCTGTGGCTATAAATGGGTCCGGCGCTGGAACTAGCCACTCCACTCCAATGAAACCTGAGCTGTATGCTGAGCTTGTTCGACAACATCAGTTGACGAGTGAAGCAATTCGGAAAGAACTTAACTTGGGCAATCCCCAAGCACAACAAAACTTGGGCAATCCCCAAGCAAACTATCAAACCTTGGGCATTCCCTGAGGAGAAAGGATACCACTTCCAAAGGCCCGAAGAGATCTTGGTGCCGTTGCCGAAGAGGTTGATGAAGAGGAATTTCCCGAGGACGAATATGAACATGAGCCGCCATTCGCTCATCGAAGGCAAGCTCACCGAGGTCGTGGAAATTTCCAAGGTCAAGGCCGAGGTGCAAATGTTGAAAGAAATATTGAGCGTGAGGCTGATGATCGTGATGATGAGTATCCCGAACAGGCTCATGGTGTTCGAGACTCAAATTTGAACCGTGTCAAGATCACTATTCCACCCTTTAAAGGAACTAGTGATCCAGATGAATATCTTGAATGGAAGCTTAAGATGGAGCGCATCTTTGAAACCAATGAGATGACCGATGAGAGAAAAGCTACCCATGCCATTGCTTCGTTCGAAGCTTATGCATCTACGTGGTGGGAAGCTGACAAGAGGCATAGACGAAGGAATGCCTATCCCGAAGTCATTACTTGGCCACAGTTGAAAAGAGCAATGGATGCTAAGTATTTGAGTGCTAAGTACAGGCAAACTCAATTACAAAAGCTATATGAGCTAAAGCAAGGGTCCAAGTCTGTCCAAGAGTATCTTGATGAGTTCGAAAAGGTTCGATTGAATCTTGATCTGGTCGAAGATGAAAAGCAAGCCACTATCCGATTCAAAAATGGTTTGGCTCGGGATGTGTCATCTCAATTGAGGCTACACGTGTACCGCACGTTGGAAGATCTGTTCGAAGCTCCTACCGAAGCTGAGAAATTGGTAAAGGAAGATAAGGCAAACCGGTATCGAGGAGTCACTACTTCTACTCCTTTGAACCAAGGAAAAGAATGGAAGAATCCTAACCAAACAAGTGCCAACGCTGCTCGAGATTCGAAGAGACCCTTCGAGAGGGGTGTGACCGTTAGCCAACAAAGAGAAGTGGGAGGTAAAGTTCAACTCAACTCTCCTAGTGCTTCAAATATTCAGTGTCATAAATGCAAGGGTTATGGTCACATGGCAAAAGAGTGTCCAACTTGTAAAGTGATGCTTTTGCTCGAAGATGGAACTGTCCATGAGCAAGCGAGTGACACCGAGGAAGAATTTATCGAGGAGGCTGACCGAGCTGAAGGTGAAGATGATCATGAAGCTGCCGAAGCTGATCATCCGGAAATGTTTCTTGTGGTTCGAAGGAATTTGAGCTGCATGACTCTTGAAGAAGAGGACAACCAAAGAGAAAATCTCTTTCATGCCCGATGTCGAATGAGGGGAAAGGTGTGTTCGATGATCATCGACTCTGGTAGTTGTGCCAATGTAGTGAGCCAAACCTTAGTTTCACAAATGGGACTAACTACTTTGAAGCATCCCCACCCTTACAAATTACAATGGCTGAATGAGTGTGGAGAATTGAGGGTTGTCAAACAAGTATGGATCAAGTTCAGAATTGGAGAGTATCAAGATGAAATGATATTCGATGTGGTGCCAATGCAAGCTTGTCATTTGCTATTGGTACGACTGTGGTAGTATGACCGGTCGGTCATTCACAATGGAAGATCCAACACTTATACTACTAAGCTCGAAGGGAAGAGTTTCATACTCAAACCCTTGTCTCCAAAACAAGTCACCGAGGACTATAAACGGATGAAAGAATTGAAAGAAGCGGCCAAAGCTAAGCTTCCGATGGGAGCAAAATTGGGGGCCGAAGACACAAACTCACTTCCCGAAGTAAAAGGAATCTGTGCGATCATACAACCGGGTGAGTTTCTACGAGGCAAAGACAACGGTCAGATGATGATTTGCCTCGTGCACAAGGGTATCTTTCAACAGACCTGGGTGGCTTCTTCAACTCCGGTTCCAACAACAATGGAGGAAATCAATTCAAGTTCTTCGAGCTAAGAACCAGCTCGTTCGTGTCGTACACTGTTACAACTTGTAACAATTTTCCGGCGTAAGGACAACAATTCAAACACAGAACTTCGAATTTTAAGCACAAAACAAACCCAAATCACTCAAGAATCACCACTCTTCATCGGTTTCAACCAAACACGATGGGGTTCGAGTTCCAGTCACCAACAATCTTCAAAATAGTCCAAAATTTCACCAAGAAACCCTAGTCACGAAAATGGTACGTCGGGTACTTGTTGTAATCAGGAATCGATGGTGAACAAGAATCAATGGTTGTTTAATCCAAACAACCAACAATCAAACAAAATTTTTGAATTTTGTTTTTCTACTTTTTTTTTTTTGTAAACGCTCAGCAACAACAATCAAACACACAGAAGAAAGCTGAAACTGAAGACAAAAGCACGATTTAAGTGAACAGGATTTGAGGTTGTAAGAACAAACTCAAACCTTGTTCTGATACCAAGATGGTGCAAGCAAACCCGAAGGAAATGCTGAACACGAACGCGGAAGATAAATAACAAGAAAGTAAAGATAGAAGCAAGACAAATCTTGCTTCGATTCAAAAGAACAGTGAGGAACCTGTCTCAAAGCTTGATTGAAAGGAAATCAAGACGCACCTATACTATGCAACAATCCTCAAGAAAGACCCGCTTCTTGCAAATTGAATGATCAAGAAGGAATTGTTCAAATGATTAACACCGGTTGACACAAGTTCTTTAAAAGCCCACGTCGGGGTTCGGCTCCATCGGAGACTCACAATAGCACTTGCTATGTTTTTCATATACTAAACTTGGATATCCTTACAATGAAATGGAAATAGAATATTTATAGGCTATGCTAAGGATAAGGTAGTAAATAGTCACAAATGACTAATAAAAACAAGCCACGCAGGACTGAGCTAAATTGTGTGTTCGGCAGCCTTGACTTCGGTGCTCGGTTGCTTGCTCGAACTCATTGTCTTCGGACGCTCACTTGTCTTCGAGCTCATTGTCCTCGGTCACTTTGCCTTCGGGCTCAAATCTGAAGATATCGCCTTCGGTTCTTGAGCCCGGCCACTCAGCTTCGACGTAATTGCTTTCCTTCGGCCAGGCTAAGTGAATGTGCACATTGTGCAGCAGCTTGGCTTGGCTTCGTGTCATCGGTCTCCTTGGTGGATCGAACACTTGATCAGCACGTGTTCGGGCTGCATCATATCTAAACAACCTACTTCAAGGATTCCTGAATTTGAAGATAACTTCGATGATATTAAAAAAAAAGTTAGTACAATACTTCATAGTTTGGAAATCATCATGTGGAGAGATCAATACTATCTGTCAGGATGTGACCTAATTTAATAAATGCATCGTCCTAAAATAAGATCCTTGTTCACTTACAAAATATTAAATGCGAAAAGCACCTCTGTCTTTTTTTTTTTTTTTTTTTTTTCCTTTTCAACCTTCTAAAAACAAAATATTAAAGAAAAAAAATAAGGTCCATAAGTAAAGAGTAGGGAAAGAAACAAAAAAGAAAGTATGGAAATTCCAAACATGCACATTCGGTTGGAAGGTTCCATTTTTAATATTTCAATTTGAAAGGTAGTTCTAAAGTTTATTTCCTCTAAAGTGAAACCTTAGGTCAATAGTTTGAATTTATGAAATACTCGTTGTGTCTCAACTTATGTGTTTCCTATTCAATTTTGTTTTTAAAAAGACAAAAATTTAAAATTTAAAAATAATTTAATTTTAAATTACTCATATAGATGCACGTATATTTATGATTATGGTTTCAAAAGTTATATTTCTTCCTTAAATATTGTGTCCAGTCGCATAAGCGGTAGAATTTATAAATATTATCATCATGTTCACCAAAATGCAACAAGTTGGTTTCCTTTTGGAAAAAAAAAAAAATTCTCTTTACAAGTGAAGGAAGACTACATAGAAATCATGAAATTATATTATCTGTCTTTTTCTAAAACTACTCCATATATTTTATCACCATTTTAGAGGGGAAAAACACAAATATATAACCTCCCGCTTTTTTTGGTAAAATAAAAAATAAAAAAAGTAAACCTCCTGCTTTTATATCCGGTTTTTTTTCATTCTTCTTCTTCTTCTTTTTGCACATCTCTGTATTTTTTTTTTCAACTTTCTTTTCCTTTCTCTTTGTCCTTTTTTAATTCTATTTTCCTTTTGACATCATCAGCTAGATATTTAGATTATGAGATTGATCTTTCATTTGCCTAGTGAGACTTAAATTTTAGCGGGTAAGTTTCAAATATCCTGCACAAAAGATCTTTTCTAATGGGATAAAATAGTATTAAAACCTCCAATAGCACTTTGACTTTCACTTTTTACCCTTGTGTAATTTTTTAAAATTAAATAAATAATGCTGATAATTCTCACAATTTACATTGATATAAAAGGGTATCATACACTGTATATAGTAAAACTCCCACATAAGTATATGGAAAGTCTAACTAATAGGCCACAATTCTAACCTACATTCTAATTACAAATATATTCTCTCGTTACACATTTATTACAATATTATCAACTCAATATGTATAATAATACCATTATACCCTATCCCCCTTAAGTTGGAGCACGAAAATCCTCAATGCCCTACTTGCCAAGAAAATAACAAAATCAGTTTTGCCAACTATGTTTTCTATGATGCGTGACCGCGATTTATTATCCCATCAATTATTTTATCTCAAATGAAATGATAATTAATTTCAATATACTTAGTATGTTCATGAAATATCGAATTTCGTGTAATAATGTGTGTTGCTTGACTATTACACTTCAGCTATACTGGAGAAGATGGCTTAACCTAAGATTTCAAAAAAAAAAAAAAAAAAATCGTTTGAGCGACTTCTATTAACATGTTGTCAATAAGTTGATATTCAACTGTTTGTTATGATGTCGATACTGTATGCTTCTTCTTTGTTTGCCAAAAGGTAGGCGAGTTTCTGAAAGAAACGTACCATCCCGTGAGTGAACGTCAGATAGATGGGAATCCTGCTCAATCGCAGTCGCACCATCTCTGTAACGGAGATAACATGGAGGGCTCATCAAAATTACATGACCCAAATAGCCTCGCAAATATAGCATCACCTGAAGAGCCACACCAGAATGCTCAACTCGCGACTTTTGCATAAACTAAGACAATAGGTCAACATTGTAGGACAAATCTCTGTGCGTGAAGCAAAGATAAATCAGACCAACAACTAGTCATTGATATTCTTTTGGATCATCAAGAAAATTGGACAATAATGAGTCTCAACCAGTGATTTGCTTTATAGCAGTCCTAATTGGTTTACCTCCGAAAACTCCAACCTCAAAAATTATGTCCAAAGCATATTTATATTGATAGAGATAACTTTCTTCAGGACCTTTATTTACATTGATAGAGATAATTTTCTTTCGGATCTCGTGCAACTGAAACTCCCAATAACATTTTAGAGTTCCCAAGTCCGTTCACATAAAGTTATTGGAGAGATAAACTTTGAAATTTCGAATAGCTTGTAACTTATTTACGGAGATAATCAAATCATCCACATACACAAGTACACTTAGATGCATATCTTCTTTTTTTTTTTAATTAAGAGATTAGACAGAATATGATTTTCAAAAAATATCACCCTTTGAAATGCCGATAATTTTTCTAATCAGCGTCTCGACATTTGTTTCAATCCGTACAAGGATGAAAAGTATTCATGTAACCGTCATTTTGATAACATGGAGACAACTTCAGATAAACTTCTTCTCGAAGATACCCATGAAGAAAAAAATTGTGAACATTCATCTTATATAACTCCCAATTTTTAACTGCTGCTACAACAAGAAATACCCGTACAGTCCATCTTGAAAACGGGAGCAAAAGTCTTTGTATAATCTATTCCTTCCACTTGGTGGTTACCGAAAAATAACCGATTGTGCCTTTGTACAGTTCAACAAAACCATATGTACTATACTTAATTTTACATATCCATCTACATTTGAGTGCTTTCTTTCTTAGAGGTAGATTTCCGAACACCCAAGTCTCATTAATTTTCAAAGCTTGTACCTCGTGCTACATAGCTTTCTCCGGTGTCCATCCTTCATAGCCTTCAAAAATGAGTTAGGCTTGTGACTCTCGGTTACAGCTGCAAGAAAAAAAATTCGGCATCATGGAAAAAATTTATCATGATTGACATAGTGTACAAAAGGACCGACGTATCTGAGGCTCGGGTGAACAATTTACCTTTCAATCACTCATTTTTTAGACCATATTAGTAAAAACTACGCAAAATATTCTCTTTCTTTGTATGGTTCTCTAGCCTCGGTCCTTCCTCCACGAATTCAGTACCAAATTTTCAGAGAGTACTCTTGTTGTCGGAAGTACTTCTACTTCTGTTCTTGGGTTTCTTCTCCTTGCTACTTGGGTTTCACCCATCCTATTCTTGTGCATAGTTTGTGCGAAAGGATTATCCAACCACTCCTAAATCTTCACCACAATTTCGATTCGCCAACTTATTTCTAATCATCTTCGGTGCAAAGAAAAAATTTGTCTCACTGAATGTAACATTTATTTGAAGTTGAAAACTTTTTAGAGTTCAGATCGTATAATTTCTATGATTTTTTTTTGTAGGGATATCCAACGAATATACATTACGACTCCTACTTTCAAATTTATCTCCTGAACTTACTTGTTTACGTGTGTAACAATAAGTTCCAAATACTGTCAATTGATTATACCCTTGGGTCTTTCAAAAAATAAATAAATCATATAGAGGCTTTCTTTCCAATATTGAAGAGGGATTACAGTTTCCTTCCTACCTTTCTGTTTTACCGGTGGTGTTCCGAAATATAAGATTTAAAAAATTAGTCATTATTTAAAAAAATAACTTTTCAAACAAATTTTAGGTCCATTATTAGTCCTAATAATATTAACTCGTAATTTAAATTGTCTTCCGACCATAGCAAAGAAGTTTTTCACAATCTGACTCACTTCTTTCTTATGTATCAGCACAATTACCTATACAACACGAGAACAGTTCTCAACAATTATTAAGAAATAAGAAGCACCACAAGAGAATTCAGTTCAATAGGGGGTCCCCACAAAAATCACAATGAATTAACTCAAAATTTTTAGAAGTTTTACTTTTACTCATAGAAAATATATTTCTAGTCTGCTTTGCCTAGTGACAAACATTACAAACTTTTTCATTTGACCTAGCCCTATTTCCTTAATATCTAAAACTGGAAGAGATTCTGTTACTTGATTTAAAGTATGGTCATGCTCTGATGCCACATATCCAAAACATCAAACTTCAACTCCTTTACGCATGGTAAGGTCTGAAGTAGTGAAGTCCATCTCTTCGATCACCTTCACCAATCAACGTCCCCGAGGTCTGGAATTATTAGTTAATTGCACATTATAGTTGAGTTGATCAATCAATTATGACATCGAAATTAAATTTCACATCATTCCGAGAACATAAAAACTTATCGAAGTGTCAAATGGTCATTGAGTCTGACAGATATCTCTCTAGTGTCTATAAAGCTACTCCCGTTGAATAGACCTATCGGACACTGTGGGATTTCTGATCCCATAGGCCTCCTAAACTGTATAACTCATTTGTTATATAATTTAATGCTTATGTGTCATTATCCACGATAACCAATCAATCTTACTAGTTACATGCCCGCTTGTGCTCGGCTTCTCTTGTTCAATAGTCCTAACAACAGTTGCCACTGCTTGCTGCTCAATTTACTCCTCCTCTTCCTCTTCCTTTTCTGTTTCCTCTTCCTCTTGTCCTTCCTCTCCCTCTTTCTCTTTATCATCCTCATCCTTCCCATCCTCCTCCTCTTATTTATTTTCCTCCTCTCGCTCATCTTCCTTGTCTTCTTCCTCTTCCTCTACGTCCTCATCTTTTTCATCCTCTTCTTCCTCTTGCTATCCTCTTGCTCTCCTCCTATTCTTCCTCCCCTTCCTCCTCTTCCTTGTCTCTGTCCTCTACTTATTCGTCATCATCCTCCCCCCTCCCCCCTCCTTATTTTGATATATCTGCATTATTTTTACATTGTATATAATTTTTATCTAGTGTATCATTTCATTTAATTCTTCTTCTTCGTCGTTCTATTTTATTGTATCTTCAGTGTATCTCGTCCTCCTCATATTATTATTTGTGGTATCTGTGTTCTATTAACTATGTCAATTTGCATCAGTTCATACAAAAGGTTAGTTTTTGTGTTTCAATTGAAACTTTTAGTGTATCAAACATGTATCTTATTCTTTTTCTTCTTTCTTCCACTATGCATCAATTTTTAGGTTTAGAAAAAATATCATGCGACCGGCAACCAGCGTCTGACTAGCGATAAACTAGCATTGGCGGCAGAGGCAAGGCTGGGTGGGATGGAAAATAAAGGCTAGGACTTTTCCTTATTTTATCTTTTTATTAGAAAATGCATTGATAAGTTTTATAATAGGTACTTTGTTGTTAATTTTGTGGAATAGGGATTGTATATTGCATACAGGAGTAGGCCTGGACATCGAGCGAGCGAGTCAAGCCCAAGTCGAGCCTAACCGAGACGAGCTTGATCAAGCTAATCGTGTCGATGAATGGAAGTTATATTTTAAAGAAGAAAAATTACACGATTAATCAAGCTAATCATGTCGAGACGAGCTTGATCGAGCTTTAACCGAGCCGAGCCGAGCCGAGCTGAGCCAAACATTAAATCAGACCAAACCAAGCCGAGCTAAAAAAAATCGAGCCGAGCCGAGCCGAGCTCTGAGCCGGCTCAGCTATACCCAGGCCTATATAGGAGTATGTGTTATCATCCCTGAAAATTATTCATAATCTAACTGCTTACCGGGCCCAAAATCATTCTTGACATGGGCACTAAATATAAATATAGTTCACAACGTGTGCACACAGGGGCGGATTTACATGCACCTGATCAGGTGCCACGGCACCCGCAAGCTTCGGCAGGACTTTGTATATTTATGTATATTTATCAGCGAAATAATAGATATATTAACTTGGGCACCCACGGGTAATAAAGGTGCCATGGTGCTAGTCTTGGGATCGAATCCAGAGTCCAGACTGTGGCATTGCTTTTCTTTTTGGGTTTTGCAACAGGACGTACTAAAAACAGTTTGTACTTTATACTAGCTAGGTTTCTCTTTTCCTTCATTTCTTTTCTCCTTTTCTCTTTCCTTTTTATTTTACAATATGTTCTTCTCTTCTTTTCTACTTTTGTTGTTGTTTTTACATTTTTTTTAGATTTTTGCTATTATTTCTTATTTCATGAGGAACTTATTTTTGATAAAAAATTTCCATAATTTTAATAAATGTATAATTTCTCTATTGATGATGCCATATTAAACTATACATATTAAAGAATAATTTGAGCAATATCTTCTACTAGCTTTTAATAAATTTAGTGACTTAGATTACTAGATATTGTAAGTTAATTTTCATAAATTAAAAAATAAAAAAATTTATTGTGCAAAGAATTGTCATAAAACGTGACATTTAAGATGAAGAATTGTTGAAGACAAATTAATCTAGTCAATAAATATATATATACAAGTAGTTAAGCTATTTTTAGGTAAATTTTTGAATTGGGGTACTTTTTTTAAATATATAGCAGTGTTCTTCCATACTAAAAAATAAAAATGAATACGAAAAATTATTAAATTAAAACTAATTATTAAATTTAAACTAACTTATTAGTATATTGAGAAATAATGCTTAATAAACCTTAAAGTAACAAAAAAATTCGGTCCGACCCGATCCGACCCGATCCGACCCGCCCTTTTCAATTGACATCCGTAACCTTCAAATTTTGAATCCGCCCCTGTATGCATATGTTCCACAAGATAGGGCTTAGGCACAAAAACTATATTTGTTGTATAAAAAGTAGACGGTGATAGGCCATGGCACATGTACGTAGCACACGTACTCTAGATAATGCAGACCATCAGTAGGTGCTAGTTTAGCTCACAATTTAATTAATTAAGGGGTGATTTGTTTAATGAGGATAAGATTATAAAAGTGATAAGGTTCCTTCACTCCGATAAAATGTATAGGATGTACATTTCATAAGGTGTTATTATAATGAATTATATTAGCGACCGGATTCATACTTTTCACAATGTTCTAATTTGAATTGCTTAGAATGCAAGCAAGGTTGTCGTTTGTTTAATTTAAAAATCGAATTGAAGTTTTGTGCAGACCATCACGTCGACAAGAGATATTTACAGGTATTCCTCCATAAAAATGTAGAATTTGAGATTTTGAAGAAATAATGTATGTTGTTCCTCCCCATTTTAGTTTATGTAATATCATTTTCTAATTAGTCCGTCCTAAAAAGAATCTAAGTTTTTTTGATTTAGAAACAATTTAATTTTAAAATTACTACTATATCCTTAATGAAATGATTTATGACCACACAAATATTTATAGTTTTATTCTAGGCTACAAGTCTCAAAAGTATTTATTTATTTTTCCTTTAACTCTATTCCGATACAAACTATGACACATAAAGTGAAATGAAGCAGTACCTATTATTACATGAAAATGAGACCTAATTATGTAAAATTTATATACAACATCAAATCACATTATTTAATATTTTGCGACAGCAATATCTTCTTCCATTTGATATTGAGCATTACATATATAGTAAAAATCTATTGCTAATAGACTGAATTGTTGATTCAGAGGGTCATACGGAGAGCCAAATCAATCTACTACACTTCAATATCAAATTAGTTCCAGCAAAATTCTTATAAGAATCCTATGTATCTATAATGTTTTATTCAAGTGTCGATATGGTATTTAGGTGTACATGTCACAATGAAAACTTAAATTTGAGTATAACGTAGTTAAACTGTTTTTCATCAATGTCAGACTATTGAAAACATTCACCTTTAAGAGGATTTTATACCGGTTATGATTTACAAAACTTACATATCAGTACCAAGGAAAACACAAGAACCAAACAGAAAGATGTCTTATCAATGAGAATTAATCAAGTTAAAGTGATGAATTAATGAGAATTAAGCTCATTAACCTGTAATTAGTTTGCCTTCTTACCGGTGCCAGAAATGATAGAGGGAAGTGAACCCGTCCAATTATCCACCAGAAACTACTATTTGCCTTCCATAAAATGTTAGCTTCCACCTTGTCTCTTATCGATATCATTTGTTTCCATGCATGAGAGTCTCCTAAAGCCCCTTTCTTTTCTTTGGGATGAGATACTATACAATATTTAGCATCAAGAAAATATGTCTACGATAAGCAGATTTCTTCCATATTCCTAATTCCAGTGCCCCTTTCTTACTTAGAAAAGCAGAATTTTCTCCACGAACTCCAATGATATTTGGCTTTATCTCCATTGGAATCCAAGAAAAAGTTGGCGAAATGTTTTTCTAGAAGTGCAGCAAGTGCCTTTAGGGGGCACATAGCATGCAGTGAGGATATATGTGGGAAGAGATTACTGAACATGTTTGATAAGGACCATTCTGCCTCCATAAGATAACAATATTCTTCCTTGCCAGCCATCCTACCGCTACATGTTCGAGTTAACTATAAGAATTCGTTTTACTCAAGTGTCGATATATGATGGGCACTTAGGTGTACATGTCTCAAAGAAAACTTAATTTTCAGATATAACTTAGTTAAACTATTCTTGTCAATGTCACACTACCAAAACATTCACCTTTACGGATTTTGTACGGTCAAAATTAGATCTCAACATTGGTGCATGCAAAGAATATTTGGTCAATCTGTAACTTTTTTACATAGTAGCATTGGCATTAAAAATAGAAATAAACATAATACCAAGTAAAACACAACAATTACTAGTTCATTTGTAACCAAACACAAATATGTTTTATTATGAAGAAATTAAAGCTAACGAGTGAGAAGCTCAAATAACTACATATGTCTAACCTCAAAATAGAAAAAATAACTATTCAGAAATAGAAGATGTCTCTCAGCTAAAGTCTTTTATACCAAACATACAGAGATTAAAATGTAAACTAATACAAACAAAAGTACTATATCTTCTATAACTGTAACACTAATTAAGGACAGATAATATAATCATGATGAAAAGTAAATTTGTTTACTCCAAAAGGATCAAGCGCGTTATGGCATGGTGATGCCTTAGAAGGTGGCAGTGGTCCTCTTGGAAGCTCAGTTTTAAACAAACTCTGATAATCCTTTTCCTTCATAGGAGTAGCTCTTATGCTTTCAACTCTTGAAGCCATAGTTACAAGTAGAAGAAGAAATATTAAACCCCTCATGACATCAATTCTCTCACAAATTGACATTTTCTTTTCTTCCTTTATCTAGTTCTTCTTGCACCCGTCTGTTGAAGTGAATTAAAAAAAGAAAAAAGAACAAGTGTGTGCTGATCAAGTTTATAGTATTACAGATAGTAAAGAGTTTACAGGGACTCGGGGTAAGGATACCCTAAAAGAGGAAAGGATTTCAATGCCCTTTGCTAGACCAAATGATTAATTGATTTGTGTAGGAATGTGAATATATAGTTTTCAACACTAAGAGGAATTAGACAATTAGTAAGTTGGTTTGTGTAGGAATGCGAAGTGACAGTGATTACTTTTGGTTTTAGGAAGAATTTGAAGTTGTAGTTTCTAGAAGTCGTAATAAGTTGAATGATGCAGCCATTTTAGAGGTGGGGTGTAATAAGATTCTTAAAGAGTAAGACAATTTCTGGATACTGTCTTACTCTCAGCTTACGTCTTTTTCATTCTTATCAATCATCTTTGGGACTGCTTATAAGTGTTTCAATATTTAAAATTAGATGAATATAAAAAATACATAAAACGTGACATATGTAGCTTCATATTGTTGAATACCATGGTTGGCGAGAGATGACTGTTTGAGTCAGTCGGATGTATTTTCTCAAAATGTGCTCTTGATTTTCATGTTTCTAGCATATGAAATGTTTACAAGCTAACCTGCAACTACAGTTTAGGCTACTGTATTGAGTTCCAATTTCGCATATCTTTCCCTCCTCTATTGATGATGACTAGTAACTTGATGCCCCAATGATGGTTTAGTTTCATTTTTCAAGTAATTGTTTTTATTGATTGACTTGTCCTTTTCCTGAGAAAGGTTTTATAGTAGTAAAATAGATTAATCTAATAACGCGTAAAAGCAAATGCAAACAAAACAAGAACATCTATGAATTGCTAAATTGTTTGTTTAGTTATTCAAGTTTTTGTCCTACTATCATAAAAATTTTGAAATATCATTCTCATCTAGAAGAAAGTTCCACATGCATTGATCACAACATATGTGTCTACCTTTTTAAACAGTTTTGCCATTTAACCAATTCCCAACGTAACATTGATATAACAACAGTAAGTTAATGTATTAAGGTTTACAGATTGTGCTAAGCCCCAATCGTATATAACATGAAATCCACATCATTTACATAAGTTAGGTTGTATCAAAAAGCTAATAAAATAAATGCATTAGTGTTTTACTTTAGGTTATGCCTGTTGCTTCTTTTTCCTTAAAAAAATTTGTTATTCTTTCAATCCAACTTTTCCGGCAAATGATCATGGGAACGACGTTCCAGAGCTTGTATGTCTTCCTGTTGAGGCCATCTGTTCTCAAGTTATGCAAGTTATGCCATATGGGGCGACACTAACATATATGGCATGGCTATGGTTTCCACTCTTGTGAGTTCCGATTTGTTCTTTGCTTCGCTTTCCATTAGGCTCGATTGCCCTTCTTTCTATTGCTGCCCAAGATCGCAAAATATACTCCATATCCTAGAGATTGATGAGTGAGACATTCTTCCTAAACCTAAGTCGAGAAAAAACTAGAAATTAAACTTCATAAAATTGATGCAAGTTATGATAGCATTTTCGAACACAGTTCATAGACGAGGGCCAGCAAGGCAACTTCAATTGTAGCTACATCGATTGTAGCAAGTCTTTTCCTCGAGACAACTTCGACAACTTCTTTCCACGTGATTCTATTTTTACATTTGGTTTTAATATCAGTGATCCCATGATTTCACAACAGTACGAACATGGACAAAGGACATGACCAACCTAACCGACATTTTCCCATTTTATCCTCATTTTGTATGCTAATTGCATCTCCGGTCGGGTATGACCATTTTTCACCTTGATTAGTCTAATGATTAACCACACGTCCTTTTAAGCATCCTCGTTCAATTCGTAGGACCTTCACCTTGTGGCCGATGTTTTGGACTTTCGAACTCAACATTCACCTGCATATAACACTAGAGTATTATAACTATTTTATAATATATTTCTTTTACTTTTGTAGACATCCTTCTTTACATAGCATTCCCATAGCACTTTTCTATCATACTATTCTCCTAGAACATATATAACCTAGATATCTGAATTGTTTGCGTTTAGGCCCGCAGTTACATCTAATTATCTCATCGAGATCGTTTCCTCTTCCCTAACTCCAGAGCTACATTTCCTCACTCACCACTAACCCCTTTTACCTGTGACCTTCTCCCCCAACAATCTGGTTGGTGAAAGGAGGGGCATGGTGAGGACTGAGGAGCAAAGTGCGATGATGGGTGTTGTGAAAGACTAGTTGAAATGGTGATAGTATTTGAGTTTTCCCAAAGTACGTGTGGGACTACGAAGCATGATTCAAACAACATACTAATAAAATAGAATTTGATGGAAAGATTAAATGTTAATGTGTCAAAATAATATTGTTGAGGTCTAGTGGGAAACTAATTAATAAAAAAGACAATGAGGAAATGTCTAAGACGTAAAAAGAAATAAGGGAATTAAGGTAATGTATAGAAGTGGTAGAGCACTTTTACAAGTATAAAATGACTTACCACTTATGGTACGTAATTGATAAAGGACCCATGTTTAGAGTCGACAGTTATTTGATGTATGTCTAATAACAGAAATTGTGAACTGCCTAAGATTAAAAAGTAACTCACATATTCCAATGTACACAAGACAAATAGGAATAACTTTTCTTACTTTTGATATGATCATGAAGTTTTTTGTCTCAACGGTCATTAATTCGCCTATGAAACAAGAAAATGGTATATCCCGTATTTAGTGGCAATTTTGGGTTATTATTTGGAACTTGAACCCCGTCCAGACTTCACATATGGCAATTTAACCTGTTATGTTTATTGAAATCTTTTGTGGTTCAGATGGAACTTTACGTTTGCCTAGTCAGCACCATGGATTTGTCCACAAAAAGTGTCTCATAAAGTAAGCATTTTCGCTATTCCCTTATAATATATAGAAGTTTTGACCATAATAAGCTACTTTTTACGCTAATTAATAAAAATAATACAGTTTTTCAAAAATTTACACAACTAGAATAAACGTATTTTTGAATAACGACTTATGAAATATTTTATTCACAAATTACAACAGACTAAAACTAACGGGAGTTAGCATAAACATAGGTTAGCATAAGTCGTAACTGCGAATTACGTTTTTCTGCTAATGTATTTTTTGACACTGCGAATTCTTGTAAAGTTCATAGCCCTAGAACTTAGCCCTCAAATTAGAATAGAGAACTCCTCATTTTCAACTTCTCTTCAAATTCTAGATTTCCATTTATAGTAGTAATAAATTAAGGTTCTTTTCTGGTGTTTTGTTTTGAAATCCTTTTTACAAAAATCTCAAATTTAACAATTTTGAGTCATGTGAGGTAAAATTTTGATTTTTTTTTGTTTACTTTAGTTTTTTCTTTTTCTCATTCTTCTTTGATCATTGCCTTCAAATAGCTCATTTTTTGGATTTATCCACTGTTATGCAAGAGCTTCCTTGCATAGAAATTACTTGTTTGGTTTTACAATAGAAAAAGACGCATACTTTGAAATTTTTATTCCTAATTAATTTAATGTATGCAGGTGTCATGGCACGTAATAGCATTTATCAGCTTGATCCTGGTCCATTAGATGGATCCGTACTAATCAGACAACACACCCATAGGTCATGGGACATATAGAATGGGCAAAATGACATGATCTTAAACACGAGAAAGTGCGATGGTAATTTTTGGAAGCTTGTAAAAGAATATCCTATCCACCAAAGAGTTTTAGATGTTATTATACGTGCTGGATTCTATGGTGTGTATAGGTCGTGTCGGCCTTCAATTGATCGTAGTTTGATCATATCACTCGTCGAGAGATGGCGTCCAGAGACTCATACATTCCATTTTAGGAGCAGTGAAGCAACAATAACCTTGCAAGATGTAGAGGTGTTGTATGGTTTACGTGTAGATGGTGATGTTGTTATTGGATACGAGCCTACTAGGTCTACTGAGCAGTAGCAAGAAATATGTACCAGATTGTTAGGATTTACCCCCACAAATTGAGGATTTCAGATGTAGCGTGCTTAAGGTCTCCGCGCTGAATGCGCACATGAAAGCGCAACCAAACTTGCCTGATGGAGCTACCGAAGAGATGGTACATCAGAAGGCAAGATGTTACATTTTTTGGATGATTGCTGGTATGTTAATGGCAGATACATCTGGTTATTTTTTAAAGTTAATGTACTTGCCTATGCTTGAGGATGTGGATAGGATAGGAGCTTACAGTTGGGGTAGCGCGACACGAGCATATTTGACACGACATCTAATGCTAATGAGATTGCTGGATTCCTCCCATTGTTCCAGGTATATTGACATGACCTGGAATCCGGCTAGGCCGTGCGGCACCCGACATCCTCCCGTAGACCCGTCGGGCGAACCCTTATCGATTAAATTAGGAAAATAAATATAATCCAATTCATAAATAAAAACAAGAGTTAGAAAAAGCACACACATACTGATACCTCTAAGCTGTACAAAAGAAATTACAGCTGACTACCCAACATACTAGGCTTAGGACTATCTAGAGTAAGGCTGTCTATTGACCCGGTCCGGTCCGGTCCCGGTTCGGCTGGTCCGGTCCGGTCCGGTCCGGTGGTTTGTTGAAAAAAAAAAATCCGTCACCGGCCCGGTTCCGGTCCGGTGCACCGGTGCAATTGCACCAATGCCGGATCGGAACCGGAACCGGCAGCCGGATATTGTGCCGGTCCCGGTCCGGTTTGATCCGGTTCGGTTCGGTTCGTTAATTATTTTTTTTTGTTTTAAATTAAATTTTTTATTTTTTAAAATACTAAAATCTAAATAAACAACACAAAACACATATATTATTCAACAATACACACAGTACATTATGTTGGAAAATGAAAATGCATAATTAGAAAATAAAAACATGAAAATAGACTAGAAATTAGAAAAATACATAAATTTTCAAGTTCAGCGACTCAACACTGACTCAAGTCAATCATCACGTGGTTGCAGATATTTGCCACCAGCACGAGCTGGCCATTCGGGGTCATGATGGTTTTCCAAGTGGGTCTTAAACCTCATTGTCCCTCCAGTATTTGTTCCATCTTCCCAATTCCAAACTTTCTGACAAAGAGTACATTGAGCTTTGCCGGTATCATTATTTTTTGTGATAAATTCCCAAACTTCGGATCGTTTAGTTCTTTTTGGAGCACCAGACGGACCTGCGTTAGTAGCACCTTGAACTTGATTTGCATTATTTGCATTTGCAGCCATGTTGATAGAAAATTTAATAAAATAGCCTTTTTTTTAAGAGAAATGAATAGAAAATATTGAATTGTGATTAATTTGATGAAATATGGGAGTATTTATAGACAAAATAGGTAGGGGAGGGTTGTAGGGGCGTTTATGGGTGTGGGGGTGGAAAAAATAGCCGTTTATGGCCGTTGCCAACGGCTATTTTTCAAAATGGAGCGGATTTGGACATAAATTTAAAGTGGGCCGGTCCGGTCCGGTTCCGGTCCGGCCCGGTTTTGTCGTTTTCTTTATTTTTTTTTTGTTTTTTGGTTATTTGTTTTGTTTAAATTTTAGTTTTATGTAATAACTTTTATATAATACTAGTAATCTAGTATTAAAATATTAACTATTATGTAATGTAGTATTTTAGTATTATAAAAGTATAATTGAGTATTTTTTATAAAACTTAGTAATCTAGTATAATGTAAGTAAATTGTTATTTTTTCAAACTTAATACTAAGTTAGTAGTATAATAGTATTTAGTATTTTAGTATTTTAGTTTTTAGTATTTAGTATTTAGTTTTTAGTATTTTAGTATTTAGTATTTTAGTATTTTAATATTTTAGTATTTAGTATTTTAGTATTTAGTATTTTAGTATTGAATTGCAAAGAGGTAACTTAATAGCAAAGGATACTTGAGAATATAACAAAGGATTTACTTAATAGCAAGGCGTAACGCATTTTATTGAATAATGGATAATGGTTGATTTTTTGCAAAGTACATAGATATTAAATTGCAAAAACTACATATTAATAAAAAAACTTCTCATTTTCTGAATAATTTCGTCTGGCACCTCTAGAGGAACCGGTGGCAAAGAGTCATCTTGTTCATATTCAGTTTCATTGTCCAAACTTCCATCGCCTGATAAAATTTCTGATGATGCTTCTGCATCGGCTAGTTGATCTTCTGCAAATCCAAAATTTCTTCGCTCCGATCTAATCCAATCTCTGAATAATACGGCCGTCTCCATTGCTTCTTCCTTCAATGAATGTCTATGATCTCCAATTTGTAATCTTCCTTGGCTAAACGCGCTTTCTGAAGCAACAGATGATGCTTGAATAGTTAGAATATCCCGCGCCATTTTTGCTAAAATTGGAAATTGTGCTTGTTGATCCCTCCAAAATGGCAGTAGTTCATCGCTTCTAAAATAATCAAAATCCTTGCAAGCATGAAGTAAATAAACATCAAGCTCGTTGAACCCTCCGCTGCTACTCGACTGCCTGCTAGAAAGCCTTTGATTAAGGCTGGAAAAACTTCCCAATCCGGTTGCAGGTCTTTTGGGAGCCTGTGTTGAACTTGATCCAGCTCCACTTGGAACACTTGGAACAACATTATCAGCTGCACTCCTATACCTTTCATAAATCCGTTGGCAATCTACAATTACCTGCGCACAAACTGTTTCTACACTTGGTGTTTCTTCATCAGTAATGCTCAAATTCTGATAAATTTCTCTAATGAGCATTTCTGTATTAAAACGTTTAAAACATGGATGTAATACAGATACAATGTAATAAAGTGGTGGAATCGGAAAAAAATATTTTTTAAATTTTTCAATCATTGCTTCTACCGCAACGTCATAACCAGACACTAATCTATAATCGTTAAGTAATTCTGCTATTCCAGCTATAAAATACAACATGGTAGTGATTGTAGGATAATATTGACCGGAAAATTCTTTAGTAGCATAAAAAAACTTTGCTAAAAATTGAAGAAGACGCTCAACATCTTGCCAATCTGTTTCTTCTAGGTGATACACGTCAGCTACTTTGCGATTAAAATAATTAGTAATAGGCACTCGTAAAGTGTAAGCAACAGTCAAAGAGTCATATACAGTGTTCCACCTAGTTGAAACTTCCTTGGGAACTTTTCTAGGAGCTATACCTTCTTTCACACACTCTACTTGAAAGTCCCTCCATCTATCCGGTTTTTTAGATTTAAAAATATAACTAATTGCGAGTTTAACCTTCATAATAGTAGGATCAAATAACTTAAGGCCATCTTTTACAACTAAATTATATATATGACATGCACATCTAACATGAAACAATTCTTCAAAAGGGGGATGCAATGCGGGTATTAACTTAGTAATAGCATAATCATTGTTAGTTGCATTATCAAGAGTTATACTTAAAATTTTATCACTAAGATAATACGCCTTACAAATATCCGAAACTTCTCCCTTAATAAAATTTCCCGTGTGTGGTTCATCGACAGTAGAATATGCTAAAATTCTTTTTTGCATTACCCAGTTAAGATCTATCCAATGACAAGTAACTGTTAAATACTCATACCCATTAACACCACGACCCAAATCAGAAGTAAGACAAACTCTACAATCAAAGTGATAAAATATATATCGTAAATATTGTCTATATTCATTTTTAAATTTTATAATATCAGTTCTAACCGTAGTTTTTGGAAAACCTTGAAAAGATGGATTATATACGGTTTGAATATAACGAATAAAACCTTGACAAGAAGCAAATGTAAAAAGTAAGCACTCTACCGCAATCATTTTTGCCATTTGTTCGCTATCTTTCTTTTTATCATAATGCAAAAGCCCCCCCGTCACTGGGTTAATTTCCTGTTGGATTCCACTACCTTGCGATGGAGCCATTCTATTCCCTGAACGAGGGCCACCCGCCCTTGCTTCCCATTTTTCCTTATGATGGTTTTCTAAGTGTGTTCTCAACTTTTCCGTCCCACTATTATGGCTGCCGGTTTTAAATTCCCAAATTTTTTTACAAATATTACATTTAGCTTTCTGAGCCGGAATATCTTTAGTCATAAATTGCCACACATCCGATCTTTCGGGTCGTGCATATCGTTCTCTACTAGGAGGCATAGGTGGTAATTCAGTTTCTTCATGTTGTTCACCTTGAAATTGACTAGTGGGTGTTTCATCTAAATTAGCCCCTTCGGTAAACTCTTCATATTGTGTCTCTAACATATCATTATCTAGTGGTGCACCAACATTTATATCATGCAAAAATTGCGAGTCATCTTCCTGAGTAAAATCATCTAGAAGAGAAGGAGCGCTAGAAGTACCAACTGGTCTTTTACCTAAAGCACGACTATGTCTATCATCCCCCCCTCGGTTAGAAGCACGTTATCTACGACCGCTACTCGTAAGTGCTCTCCACACTCCAGACATTTTTATAATTACTAAAATATGCTTCAAACAAATGACTATAATATGCTACAAACAATAATATTGCACAAAAATAAAATAGATAATATGCTTCAAACAAATTACTATAATATGCTACAAACAATAATATTGCACAAAATTAAATATATAATAAAAAGTAAGAACGAGTTTACTTGATATCGTGAACTTAGAATGTAGAACTTAGGAAGTGAAAGTTGAAACTTGACCGGAACCGCACCGAACAATATTTCCACTTTACTCCAAATATTTTTTTAGTATGCAATTTAGCAAATAGCCTTTTGTAGAAATAAGAGAGATTGATAGAGATTTAGAGAGAATATTAGAGAAATTGTGAATAAATTGATGAAAAATGATGGTATTTATAGAAAAAATAGGTAGGGGGCATGGGGGCGCCCTAGGGGGGGTGGGGGGGCCAAAATAGCCGTTTTTGGCCGTTGGGGCAACGGCTGTGCGTGAAATAGCCGTTGCCCAACGGCTATTTTTCGCAAGCCCATCAGTTCCGGTCCGGTTCCGGTCCGGTCCGATTTCGGTCCATTTTGGTCCGGTTCGTCCGGTCCATTTTGGACGTGCCGGATCGAAACCGGGTCGAATTTTTTTTTTTTTTTATATTTGGCCCGATTTGATCCGGTCCGGACCGGTTTCCGGTCCGGTCCGGTTCGGCCCGGCCCAAACCGGGCTATTAGACAGCCTTAATCCAGACTAGACATCTAAGAGTACAAAAAAAACAGATACCTCCTGAATGGAGCAAAATGCAACTGAAATGATAACCGATAAACTGGTGGCCATCCGGAATAAAAGCTGGCTCACCCTGACAGCTGAAGTCGTCTTCGCTCCTAAACAATGTGGCGGACTCAATCCTGGAGCGAACCTGCCGAAACGAAACAGATAGACAAGAAACAAACAACAAACAAGGGTGAGTCAAAAAGACTCAATAAATGGGGCAGACTAGCCACCTCAAAGAATAGGATAGCTAGCCAGGGAGAAGAAACAGATAAACAAAATTTCTCTTATTTAAATTATAAAAAGGCAAAGCTAGATAATAACCGGAAATACGTATGAAACCATAAACTCAACAAGGAATACGAGCCAGAAACATGTTAACAAATAAGTAATGCACATATAAGCAGAACAGTAGTCATGTACCGCAAGTTTGCACAATGGTATGAATTGAGATGCAATAAAATGAAGTGAGATGAAATGAAATTAAATGAAATATGATGCAAAGGGTCACATGCGCCAAATGAATGGAGCGGAATCCTCCTACTCCGAAGGCGGAATCCTCCTACCCTCAATAAGAAGCCATGGAGCGGAATCCTCCTGCTCCAAGGGCGGAATCCTCCTACCCTCAATATGATGCAATGGAGCGGAATCCTCCTGCTCCGAGGGCGGAATCCTCCTACCCTCAATATGATGCAATGGAGCGGAATCCTCATGCTCCGAGGGCGGAATCCTCCTACCATCAATATGATGCAATGGAGCGAAATCCTTCTGCTCCGAGGGCGGAATCCTCCTACCCTCAATATGATGCAATGGAGCGGAATCCTCCTGCTCCGAGGGCGGAATACTCCTGCATCCAATACTAAATGACACATAATGCATAAGAATGCAATGTGATGCAATAATAACCCTTCACCGGCGCGGACTCTCATCGACAGCCGGAAAGTAGATGCCAACTCACAGCCAGAGTACGATGTTCAGATCCTCAATGCAATACCAGCAACAGGACATAATATATAATATACAAGGTAAATCCAAAGCTAAGGCGTAAGGAGTACACCTATCGGTAGCTACACACGTAAGGAACACGTGGTAGAAAATCCACGAGGCCAGGTGCCTCCAAAAAAATGGATATAAACACTTACCTCTTCCAAAAGTTAGTACGGCTAATCAACAACCGCTTTATCCTTTGGTTTCCTTGCCAAACGATCTCTCTCTATTAAATAAGCAGAAAAATATATCAAATTTAGGCTAAAGGCTTCATTCCTCACATCTTAGGACAATCCGGTTAGGAACCTGATAACCACGCGACCAGACTGTGTGTCCAATGTCCAACCTCTATGGGGGACTCCAAATCACACATAACATGATCACAATATAAGTATAAGCATGTATGAGGCATAACACATGTGGCAACAATAGATATGGACTCCAAGGAATGAGAAGAAAACTCTGGATAGAATTATAGACACAACCTAGAACTCAAAATTTGTCACTCTCTTTGAATTTCTATAAAAATTTCGGCAGAGTTTCCCCTGAAACTGGATGATCCGCAAAACAGAACCAGTACTATACTATACACGGGAATGGATACCCGGATAAACTGATAACATAAACATGTTAAATGGATAACAAGATGAGACAACTGGATGACATAACAAATCCGCAGGTAGAATGTCTGGACAACACTACTGTCCTGATTTTTAACCTAATTTCCAAAGTGTAGATCAAAGTTATAGACTTCATAGTCTTCATGAAAGTTTTAGACATATGTCTTAGGGTTCTGGGGATTCTTAAAGAATCTAAATATCAATTTTGTACAAATAGTTACGATCAATATACTAACAGTTGTCCAAAGATCAAAATAATTTTCCTGATTTTGAAACGTTTTGTCTTGCCGATTCGGACGTCTTTCACCTTGGATTTTAGTACCAAATTAAGTATATACAAGGTTTCCTTGATACCATACAAGTTTCTCACAAGAAACACTAAGTTTAGAACTAAGAAAAGCTTCAAAAGCTAAAAGATACATGCCTTGCAAAAAGAAAGGTTTAGTCTTACATACCTTTGATGTTTCTTGCTTCTAAACCTTGTTTCCTTTGAAGTCAACACCTCCTAAAGCTTAAACAAGCTATAATTCAACATTTGGGTACTTTACTTATCCATGAAGTAATTCTAAAACTCAAGTTATAGACGAAATTGAAGGTAGCATAACGTTACCTTAATCGCGTAGAGCGTTTTGACGCAATCTGTCTTCGATTTCGAGTTAAGATTGACGTCCATCCTTCAAAACCATATTAGTGGCTTCAATACTCAAGAACACACTATTACTCTCTTTATTTTTCTGGAAGTGACGAGATATGGGGGAAATTTTCTTTTTATACTTGAAACATTTCAGTTTTAGTCCTCTTTTGCGCTTATGTCCCTTTTTCTGGCCTGACTTCTGATGCTCATATCTTTTTATCCAAACATTGTATGAACAAACCGTCAAAATTGTTGGAAACTAACTCCAAGACCTTAAATTTGGTATATGATATCTCCCCAAAAGACCTCATATAACACACGGAATTAATTGATGAAAAAGCTTCGTTACAAGGCAATTCCTTAGTCTATTTTTCCGCAACTTAAATCCGATTTTTCCCAAACTTTATATTCAATATATAAACATCTTATATGGTAATATTATTTCTTTAAACTCACTTAAATCATTCTTAACATGTCATTAGAATGATATACGTCACTTTAGACATACGAGGTGTAACAATCTTCCCCCGTTAGGAACATTCGTCCTCGAATGTTAAATGAAGTATGTAGAAGCATTAAGCAACGATCTGTTACATACTTGTAGTAATGAAGAGATGTGAAAGGTCAAATTATTTAACTTTCGACATTTTAGCGGAAGCTAGCCGAACAACCTCGAAATTCACTTTCGAAAAAGCACAAAGGTCACAAATAATCATACGAACCTAACGGCGCTTGCAGATTTTGAATCGGAGCTCGTTCACCAAAACCGAGCTCGAAATATCTTTTTTTGTATTTATCGAAAATAAAAACTGAAACCTTCTTCTGATGCCTATCAAAAGAGGTCTGATTTAGCTCAAATTTTACAGACAGGTCCTAATGGATACTACAAAGTTTTTAAAATTATCGACACGCCAATCAGCATCCTAACTTCTGAAACGACTGACCGAGGTCGTTTCATATATACTTAATAATAGTACAGATTTATTATGTGTATAATGTCTTTAGGTGTTGTTCATTTAATCAGTTGTCAATTTGTATATTCAGGTTTGGGCATGGGAGAGAATTACCGTCCTCAGACCCAGCTAGTCACACCGAAGGATACGAAAGTAGTTCTTTCCATATCATTTCCCTAGTGGTCCGCATGCTTGTAAATGGTATGCCCGTTTTAGCTGGACAGACACAACACAATATGTGTTATCGGTTAACAGGGACGCACTTGATTCAATGATGGAGGACCATATAAGATGTCGTACTATTTAATTATTATTTACATGTATGGTATAAGGCTTCTTTATCCTTAAATGATTGAGTAGGTGAATACATTAGTGGAGTATGTTTGGGTATGAAACATTGCTTTAATATTAGGCTTCTTGCTTTACATTTTATATATGGACAATTTTTAGAAATCTAGTTAATTGTCTCACCAAGTAAACTTTTCCCTCAGTGGTTCAGTTTATCACTCTATGCAAATGATATGTATCAGTGAGTACAACTGAATTTCCATAAGAATATATGGAGTCAAATAGAAAAAGTATGCACTAGTAGATGAATTATTATCTCTAGAAATGTTAGACTGGCAAAGAATAACCATAATCCAGTAATCTTTCTCCATTTCTCTTGTGACGTAGTGCTGCATTGACTTCAACAAATGTATTTTATGAGGCCTTTCCTCTATTTAAAATCATAACCTACCTCTCTTAGAGATTTGTACAGTAGGCTATTGAGGATTCGAAGAGTTGCAAAAATTTTCTGAGAATGCTGAACTGTCTGCAATGTTGTTACCAAATAATAAGAAATTAATTGTTATTAATTGAAAACACATATATAAATTAATATTTAATTGTAGTTTATTTGGGAGCCATATTTCGATGACTTAATTGAGAGCCTTCCTGAGTTTTTCTGAGCTGGACGACACATATGGCGTGCACGAGTCCCTATTTTATGTTGGGATGCGGTTGAGCTTCACTTGTCTAATCGGGTTTTGCGACAATTTGGGCTATCACAACATATACCACAAAATTATGTCCTTGAGCCTAGACACTTTATTCATGATCGTCGTGGAAGGCATAATACACATTGGGACGAGGTGCATGCAGAAATTTTAGCTATTTGGACCATGCGTCAACAATATGTTTTTTATGGACCTACTGGTCAGGGACCACCCCGGACAAATGATGCCTACTTTAGTTGGTTTCTACGCATTACCCATCTACTTATAGGTAATCGTAATCGTCGTCGGCCTCAACAACAAGGTTATGTGCCTAATTCGACTCCGTATGAAGCAATGGTAAATAATAGATAGATAGATACTTTAATTGTTAAAGTTGTTAACAGACTTAGTTCTTATTAATTTGCTTTTTCGTTTTGAAGGTGCGGCATATTCATTTAACAGTTCATAATGCACGATCCCTAGGCGATCATCCAACTTTTGAGGAATTAATTATATTTTGTGCTATGGTGCGGGATGAGGGGTCCCGTTGTTTGGTATACCTAGATGAGGTTGATCGGCTTCAGGTATCGACAAATTACAGGAGGAATAAAATACCACCAGTAGATGTATGTCCCCCTGTTCGTAGGCGGGGAAGGGGTGGTGTTACTGGTAGGAGAGCTCGTTTTATTGAAAGCGGAGGAGTAAGTTCTGCTTATAAGGATCCGAATCAGGTAAGGTCAGATGATCATGTACCTGATTGTGGAAATGGATCCACTTCAGAGGTGCATAATGAGGATTCCTCGCGGGATCAGGTTGGTAATTTCATTAGTAAAAAATAATAAGATTACTGTTAAACCAATTCGATGTTAGTAAATTTTAGTTGATTAAAGGATTGAAAGCACCTTGAGTATCGTAAATTGAAAACGTTACCGGCAGATACAAAATAATTGAGTGAAGTTATTTCTTGACTGCCTTAGCTTCAGAAAAAAAACCCACTTGCTATTACAAAGACTGATGACCTGTAGTACCATGAACCATACTGGTTGGAAGAACCTTTATTTCTAGTATTAAGTGGTTGAATTCTTTTGTTAGTGATTTCTACAGGTGTGATCACATAACTCTTTTTTAGTACTTAATTAGAAAAGAGTCGAATAGCAAAATAAAGAGCATGCTAGAAAGAACATTGATACAGCAGCAGCCTTGATAAAAAATTCCATGAAAGGTTCAGTTGTAACATTTTGACTTGTTAGCACTTTGTTCAATTGTGTTTAGCCAATATTCTTGAAACTAGGAAGTTTATGTGCTTTGAGCTGCTATGTAAGTCTAATTTTTGTATTTAATTTTTAGGCTCGAATGTGCATGTTGGCGAATGTGATATTGGGTCCACGCAAGGGGTGAATACTCAGGATTTCACCCAAGAATCAAATATGTCATATCAAACTCCAGACACTCAAATTGTGCCACTCATGACGTCAGGGACTCCAAATTATTCCGCGGACCGGGCATTTGAGAATGACTATGGTTATTTTGGTACTAACTTTTTTGCAGAAGCACCAACCCATTTTAGAGGAACATCTGAGCCACTATCAATGGTTATTTTTGATGTTCATATGGATGATGGAGATGGTAGACAGTTGGAGGATTTCAACGACAATGTCGAAGGTAACAATGATTTGGAACATGTCGACAACAACATAGATGGTAACAATAATCTGGAAGATGCCGACAACATAGATGGTAACAGTGAAGTAGATATTACACAAGTTAATAAGAGGTCAAAGCGTAAAATTATTTATAAGCTTTGCGGGATAGGAAGTCACAAATTTTATTAGCATGGAAGAAATCGGAAAAAATAGTGAGCTAGTTATAATTACTTGTATGCTTGAGCTATGGAAGGAACACGTTTGAGCTTTTGGTCTGCAGATCTAATTCTGAACTTGTTGCTATGTAATTTTGTTAAAATTTAAGTCTTCATATGTTCAGATATTTATGTAGAAAGTGTTCTAAATTTATGTAGAAAGTGCTCAAAGATTTACATCTTTGGTTGATTGACGAATTTAGTGTAACTTGACGAGAGGATACTTACTCAGGTTTCTTGTTTCCCTCTGCTTATACAATATCTAGATACTTATCTTCTAATTTAGCTTGAGCTAGACAGTTTCATAAATAACTTTCAAGAGGCCATCTGTGGTTTCTTGCTCGTAAGATGTCTTCGAGCACATCTTTTCAATACCAGCAAATGAAGAAGTAGGCAGCAAGTAGGTGCAAATGTGTTGTGCATTTAGGTTATTCCTTTTTATTTGTTGTGTCAGATGTCATATAATCACAATTAGGTGCCTTCAATTTATACTGATCGACAACAAAGCATAACTAATAAATATTTGTGATCATGACTTAAGTAACGTACAACCATTTCATATAACCATAGACAACCAGTACTAGATATCCCATACTTCTAGCCCCCACCTCAAACTAATACATGATAATAACAAAACGGAAATTAATACTTGAAAATACACAAACTAGTACACTAAAACATGATAATAATTAAATGGATATTAAAATACGACATCAAACATAATCCACTTATTTTACTGACGACTGTTACCCTAACTACCCACTCAATATAGATTTGGACATCAGCACCTATCGTGGCCGGTTTGTTTGCATATTGTGCAAGCATGCCCATATATTGAAGGACCATGGTCCATCTCATTTGGAATTCTAGTTGTTCTTTGTCTTCCACGTCAATTGGGACGACGATAGAATTCATTACTTCTCATTTGAAAACATGGAGATGACCAATACGCTTCATGGCCAACTGGTGAGAATGACCCAGAATATGTTGCAACATAGCTCTCAACGGTGAAATGCCCTCTCACCAAACTCCTAGCTAGCCCACTCATTCTGTTTGTAACTGTTATTTCCCACGATACACTACTTTACTGTCTTAAGGACCAGTTCCTTAAAATGTGTTCCTTTACTATACGATATGCGGAATTAAAACTGTAAGTAATTGAACACCAGATATTAGCGTGGAAAAATCCCTTGACTCGGGATCAAAAAACCACGACCTACTTCTCAAGTAGGATTTCAACTTCACTATGTAAAAAGACCCACTTGGTTACAAGACTCCTTCTTACTAACCTAGGACTAACTCTAATCCTTTAGTGATCTTTCTCACGATCAGTGAAGTTGTGTCAAGTCCACGACTTGAACTAGAAAGTTTACAACTCGATTATTGCTTACTACAGTTGAACTAAGACTTGAACTTTTACAAGACTCAATCTAAGGAACAGGTTCTAACTTAGTTCCACTGTAGCTAACTGATTACACAAATAAGCTAATGACTCTTTTAAGCTTTTGCTCGATGCTCTCTGTATTTGTGCACACTTCTATGGCTGATATGCTCCACGTTTTATAGCTCCAGCAGCTAAGAAGTCTTGAGCAACTAGAACTCCAAAGCTCCCTTGAGTTTGAGTCCTAATTGGATTCTTCTCTTTAGAATCCAGATCTTCTATCCTTTATCCTTTGTTTATGCAATCTTTTCGTATCCGTTTAGACCTGCATAATTATCAAGATAAACATTAGTTTTAGGATAATTAATAATATCTCAACTTAAACGATTTTGCATGAATTATCTATTTAGCTGCAGTGATTCAAAGGAACAGGTCCTTTGAATCCGTTCCTCAGTCATCAGTCAAAACTCCAAGCTTATCCAAGCTAACATTTTCCCCCTTTTTGATGATGACAAATTCATAAGCATAGCTTCATATCCTTAATGTCCGGAAGTACAACTTAAGCTAAAAAAAAAAAAAAAAAACAGTCAGTAGAGACTTATTCATCATTAAGGAACAGATTTCAATTAGGTATAAATTCATGCAAAAATCAGACTTATTCTTCCCCCTTTTGGCATCATTGAAAAGGTTGCATAAAAAATATAACTCAAGTGTTAGAATTAATCAGCACATGGCCATTGAGGCAACTCAAAATGCAAACATAAATCAGATTAAAGCAACTGCAAGACAATGATATTAGCCATCAAAGACAATTCATTTAATCAAAAGATGAAACCAGGAGATACAAGCAAGTACTACAGAATAATTCAAAGACTAAAGAAGGAAAAGACTAAGGCACTAGACTAGGCTAAATCCCACTAGACAAAAGATGGCTAAAGGCTAAGGTGGTCAGGATGTGAAAGGACCAGGTCCCTGAGACTTGTTAAGCAACTCAAACATCTGCTTGAGCATTCCCTCATTGGTCTCCTTTGCCTTTGTGGCCTCTGTCTTCCAGTAATTCTTCTCCTCTTCCAACCTTGCTATTTTAGCAGCCTGAATAGCAACCTGTTGCCTAAGTGCCCTTACCTTGTTGTTCAAAGGCTGCCTCCCAACACCAGCCTGCGGAGGATCAGCCTGAACAGGCAAATCACAACTAATCAGTGTGGCACCGCCAAATTTTTCCTTCTTGGTAGCCTTCACTACCCCTTCCAAGGGAATCTTCAATTTTGCAAACACATCAGTTAGGATGAACCCAAACGGCAAGGAATGCTTTCTCTTCCCAGCTATCACCCTTTTTATCAGGTGGATCATAAAGCTGGGCCAGTTGATCTGCTTTTCAATGTCCAACAGTTCCATAAGGACCAGGTCCATGAAACTGGCAATTCCTCTTTTTTCTTGCCTTGGCATCACAACCTTGTTCACAAATTCAAACAGTACTTGGTGCTGTGGGTGCATCTCACTCTTTTGCACAGCCCTAGGTTTCTCTTCCCCTTCATTCTCAGCAAACTTCCCAGTGATCTCCAAATCAGTTGGCAAGTTTGTCAAGTCAGGCCATACCTTCTTGACATAGCTGTCATACCCAGTAAAAGGAATCCCCAACAGCTCACCAAGTTCCCTTGTATCAAACATAATCACATTGTCATTAACAGAGGTAGTAATCCTGTCTTCTTTGATGGAGCAGTTCTTGTAGAACTCTTGCACCATCCCCTTTGCACATCTGCCAGAAATCTGAAGGACCATGTCCCTCCAACCCTGAGCATGCAGTTTTTGCAGCAACCATAGCATCCCTTCTTCTTGCACATCAGACAATACTCTACCCTTCAACACCTTCCTGGTAAGCATGTCATCATGAACACAGTGTACAGACTCAGTTCCCTCAGCTTCACTGTCACTTTCATCTCCAGCAAAAGACTCATCACTGTCACTAGCAGAACTTTCAGTCACAATAACTCTTTTAGAGGACCTGGTCCTCTTAGCAGATTTCTCTGCAGCCTTCACAGAACTTCTTGTTACCCGTCTTTGAACAACTTTTCTTTTCTTAGATTTAGGAGCAACCTCCTCAGCATCATTATCTTCAACATCATCAAATTCAAAATCCTCCAGTTCTTCCTCTTCTACAGGGTCAACAACCTGTTTCCCTTTCCCTTTTCTGCTTCTTTCTAAAGCAGCAGCTAATTGTTCTTCAGCAACTTTAGTAGCACTCCTTGTCCTCCTAACCCCAGAAGCAGGGGTTGAGGCAGAAGGAACATGTCCTTTTGCCTTGGAGGAACTTCCAACTTTCTTCTTAATTCCGGGCTTATAACTATCACCTATTTTCTTCAACTTAGCAGCAATTTCAGCAGTCACCTGGTCATCAATGGGTCCCTTTCGAGCTGATTTTCTTTTCAGACTCCTAATGTTGATTAAATCCACCAAAGGCCTATCACTATCACTTATAGCTTCATCAACATCTATAACATCCTCCATGGGTGCTCTAAAAGCAACCTCTGGAGACCCCGATGACCCATACATGGGTGCTTCCAACCTCTTAACTGTTTCTTCTTCCCCCTCAAGAACAGCCTCAGACCCCTCTCCCTTTTCTTCCTCATCTATCACAACATTCAAAGGATAGGTAAAATTTACCTGATACTGATACAAAACCATAGCTCGTGACAAATCCTCAACCTGCTCAGCAATTGATTCAGCCGTGGGAACTGGTCCTTCCCCCTGAATTTTAGGTTCAGGTACTTCTGGGATTGTTTCAGGAATTTCAGGGTTTAGGTCAGTGGTATCCATGGGTGAAGAAGGGTTGAGATTTTGTGGTTGATCAGAGGTGGGTGCAGGTGAAGAGTTATCAGAAGAAAGAGACATTCTTGCAATTCGAATTAAAAGATAATTGACTATTCTTTCTGAAATTTTGAGAATTTAGTTGATGAACAAGGTAAAAGAATAATGGGGGAGACGGAGTGTATTTATAGGATGAATTAGGTAGTAGAAATAGAGTAGGAATCGATCACACTTACCTCAGCACAACATGAAACCGTTATGGACTCTTGGGAGTCTCCCAGAGAAATAGAGCCGTTGGGCTGCCAGGTTAACTTTTCAGAGTGGGAACTGTTCCTCCGATGGAACTCTTATGCAATTTGGATATGGTTAGGAAACTTAGTGGGATTTATCCTAATTACAAGTTACCTATAGTCTTTGCACTTCTAAATTAACTGAATAATAACGAGTATATACCTGATTTTAACACGAAAATTCAATGTCCTTCCAATTTGCAACATTTTTTATCAATGTGAAATTCTAAGAGCATAAGGGTAACATCATTCAATTTTAGCAACTCTAAATAAGAAGTATGGCATAAGAGTATACATTTAAGTATAAAGCTGGACTGAATCATTCATAATGACTTGAATAAAATTTATTTTAAGTGCAATTTTCTAGCCAATTATGAAGTAAAGCATTGATGATTTTATGTGAATTTAATCATCCCTAATTCCAACCTGTTTCTCTCAAAATCATCTCTACCTAGAGCTTTTGTAAAAATGTCAGCAATTTGCTTTTCAGTGGGACAAAATGCTATGGTGATCAAACCTTTTTCATAATTGTCTCTTAGGAAATGATGTCTTATGTCAATGTGTTTAGTCCTTTTGTGATGCACTGGATTCTTTGTCATATTAATAGCACTGGTGTTATCACAATAGAGAGGAACAGTTCCTACATCAACACTAAAATCCTGTAATTGTTGTTTGATCCATAACAACTGTGAACAACATGAAGCAGCTGCCACATATTCAGCCTCAGCAGTGGAAAGTGCCACTGAATTTTGTTTCTTGGTTCCCCAAGAAACCAAACACTCACCAAGAAAATGTGCCATACCTGAGGTACTTTTTCTATCAACAAGGAAACCTGCATAGTCAGCATCAGTATATGCAACAAGATTAAAACTACCACCTTTTGGATACCAAAGACCCAAGGGACCTGTTCCTTTCAGATACCTCAATATTCTTTTAACAGCTTTCAAATGAGATTCCTTAGGATCTGATTGAAACCTAGCACACAAGCCAACACTGAATACAATATCAGGTCTACTAGCAGTTAGATAAAGTAGAGAACCTATCATACCCCTATACAATTTTTGATCAACTGATATTCCATGTTCATCAAGATCCAATTTTGTTGCAGTGGCAATAAGTGTGTCAATTTCCTTAAGCATTATCCATATCAAATCTTTTAAGTAATTCCTTAACGTACTTTTGTTGATGGATCATAGTTCCATTTGAGGTTTGCTTAATTTGTAAACCCAAAAAGAAATTGAGTTCACCCATCATGCTCATCTCAAACTCACTCCCCATCAAGTTTGCAAATTCCTTACTTAAATTTTCACAAGTAGCACCAAAGATTATATCATCTACATAAATTTGAACAATTAAGAGATGCTTACCTTTTTCTTTCAAAAATAATGTACTATCAATTTTATCTCTCTTGTATCCATGCTGGAGTAGAAATTTTGATAGCCTTTCATACCATGCTCTTGGTGCCTGCTTGAGCCCATACAAGGCTTTGTCCAACTTGTACACATGTTCAGGGAACTGTTCACTTTCAAAACCTGGAGGTTGCTTGACATACACTTCTTCTTTCAAGTAACCATTCAGAAATGCACTCTTAACATCCATTTGATGTAGAGTAAATTCCATGTATGTAGCAAAGGCTATAAGAAGTCTTATTGCTTCCAATCTTGCAACTGGAGCAAAAGTCTCATCATAGTCGATGCCCTCCTCTTGACTGTATCCCTGAACGACTAGCCTGGCCTTATTTCTTGTTACCATGCCATCCTCATCAAGTTTGTTTTTGAAAACCCATTTTGTTCCAATTATGGACCTGTTCCTTGGCTTGGGTTCCAGATGCCAAACTTGACTCCTTTGGAATTGATTCAATTCCTCATGCATAGCATTAATCCAATCTGCATCCTTCAGTGCTTCTTTCACATTTTTAGGTTCAACAAGAGATAAGAAAGCACTAAAGGCACACAGATTGTGATTCTTGACTGCTGATCTAGTTTGAACCCCAGCAGCCTTATCTGAGATTATTTGATCCACAGGATGTAACCCTTGATACTTGTAAGGCTTGGGTGTCAATCCATTGTCAGAAGTCCTCTGCTGAGGAACAGTTCCTGATATAGTAGCACTACCAGTTTGTGAGGTGGAACCAACATATGTTCCCCCTGTTTCTGTGCCACTCTTTTCAGTTCTGTCCTGAGGAACAGTTCCTTGCAGTTCACTTCTCATATCCAGAATTTGCATTTGTGGATTAAGTTCAAACTCTTTCAGCATTCCAATTTCTTCATCCTCCTGTACCTGTTCTTGAGTGAGACTGTCAGTTTCATCAAATTTAACATGCATGCTTTCTTCAATTTTCAATGCTTTCTTGTTAAACACCCTATAAGATTTACTATTTAAAGAATAACCAACAAATATTCCCTCATCACTTCTAGGATCAAATTTTCCTAAGGCATCTTTCCCATTGTTATGTATAAAACATTTGCAACCAAAAGCCCTAAGATGAGAGATATTGGGTTTTCTTCCCTTAAGCAATTCATATGGGGTCTTTTCTATTAATGGCCTTGTCATACATCTATTTATTATATAGCATGCAGTATTAATAGCCTCAGCCCAAAAGTTTTGTGGAAGATTTCCAAATATTAACATAGTCCTTGCCATTTCCTCTAAAGTCCTATTTTTCCTTTCCACTACACCATTTTGTTGTGGAGTTCTAGGTGAAGAAAAATTATGATTAATGCCATTTTCATTACAGAAATTGAAAAACATATGATTTTCAAATTCAGTTCCATGATCTGACCTAATGGCAACAATATGATTATCTAGAGTTCTTTGAGCTTTCTTAGCAAAAATTGAAAATGCATTAAATGCTTCTTCTTTAGATGCAAGAAATATAGTCCATGTAAATCTGGAGTAATCATCCACCAATACCATAACATACTTCTTACCTCCACGACTCATTGTTCTCATTGGGCCACATAAATCCATATGGACCAGCTCTAGAGGTTTAGTGGTACTTACCTGTTTCTTCGGTCTGAAGGAGGACTTTACCTGCTTCCCCCTGGCACATGCTTCACATACTTTTTCATCATTAAACTTGATGTTAGGAAGACCTATCACCAAGTCTTTGGACACAAGTTTGTTCAATTGTGAAAGACTGGCATGTCCTAGTCTTTTGTGCCATAGAAGGGGATCATTTTGCACCACACTCAAGCAATTCAAGCTTCCATCAGATAGTGTCAGCAAGTCTACTTTGTAGATGTTTCCATGCCTGTTTCCCTGCAAAATAATCTCTCCAGAAGTTTGGTTAGTCACAGTTCATCCAGTAGATGAGAAATTTACATTATTACCTTTGTCACACAATTGAGATATGCTCAATAAGCAATGCTTCAGCCCATCCACTAGAAACACATTATCTATACAGTGTGAATCAGACCTACCTACCTTTCCAATTCCAATGATTTCCCCTTTCTTACCATTACCGAAGGAAACACTTCCTCCTTGGAAGGCTGAGAGTGAAAGGAACAGTTCCTTATGTCCTGTCATGTGCCTTGAGCAACCACTGTCCATGTACCATATGTGGTTTATCTCCTTCACTCTAGCCTGCAAAATGAAACTAGGGGTTAATTTTAAGAACCCAAACTAGTTTGGGTTCCTTTCCTTGAGAAAAAGGATGAGTCAAATCTCTCCTAGCCCAGAATGGTAATGGTTTCTTTGTGTGAACAGTTTTCTTTCTTACAGAGTTTTGAACTGGTTTGTAGGACCTATTCTTCTGTTTCACAGAATTTTGAACAGGTTTATAGGACATGTTCCTCTGGGCAGCCCTTTTTAAAGATTGACAATTTTCTTTCCGGTGACCAGTGTTCCCACAATGGGTGCATAGCCAGTTTTCAGGAAGTGATAAGTACTTACTCTTTGGATCCCATTTGGATGAACTCTGTGCTTTCATGAATCCAATACCTTTCCTGTTACTACTATGATTTTCCTGTAACCATTCTAGTGCTTCAGAAGACTTGTTCCATTCTACAGTTTTTCTTAGTTCCACTTTTGTTTTAACTAAGTCTTCTTCTAAAGATCTTATCTTTTCATCTTTTTTACACAGTTTATTAACTGTGACTTTCAGTTTCTCTTCAGCAATGATCTGATGAGAATTAGCAATACCTTTACCTTTTTCAACTGTTTTAATATTTTCTAATTCCTGAGCAGTTGATTCAAGTGTGAGGACATGTTCCTCAAGCATGCTAATCTTCCTCTCTAGAAAATCATTTTTAATTATTTCCTCTTTGCATTCTATTTCTAAACAATCAATTTCATCATGCAGTTGATGATTGCCATCCCTTAGAGATTTAAATTCATTTAGCACAATATGGAATACTTTAACCAATTTTTCTCTAGACATGCTTTTTACATCTTCTTTAAGTTTAGAAACAAATACCTCAGCATCTTCTTCATTTTCTGAATCTCCAAGAGCCATTAGAGCAAGATCCTCTTCCAGATCATCATCATTTATTTCGTCTTCACTGTCTTACCATCCTGCAACCATTGCTTTGGGATTTCCACTTTTCTTATGGACATGTTCCCTAGCCTTTTTCCTTTCCTTAATGAATCTCTTCCTTCATTCTCCTTCCATAATTGGACATTTGCTGATGTAGTGCTCCGAGCTTCCATATTTGTGGCATTCTCCAGCCTGTTTCATGTTAGTAGACCTACCCTGTCCACTAATTGCTTTTTTCTTAATCAAATATTTCTGAACACTTTTAGCAATAAGGACCAGGTCCTTATCATCAATAATCTTATCAGTGGCAGTTAAGGCTAGGTTAGGCTCAGTTTTAACTGGAACTCCTATGTTTTTAACCTTTTCCCTTAGTTCATAAGTCTTTAAATTGCCTATAAGCTCATCTAAGGATAGAATGGTTAAATCTTTGCTTTCTATGATAGCACAAGCTTTGATCTCCCAAGAATCTGGAAGAACCCTAGTTAGAATCTTCTCTACTCTATCTTCCACAGTTAAAACCCTTCCCACAGAGATCAGTTCAGAAGCAATGGCATTAAATCTAGTATACATTTCAGAGATTGACTCTTCTTCTTTCATTTTAAAACTTTCATACTCAGCATAAAGAAGTATACCTCTGGACCTTTTTACCTGACTTGTTGATGCAGCTCGACCACGTGCTGATTAAGTGATCGATCCACCGAGGATACCGATGACAAGAAGCCAAGCCAAGCTGCTGCACGATGTGCATGTTCACTTAGCCTGGCCGAAGGAAAATAATTGCTCCGAAGCTGAGTGGCGGAGCTCAAGAATCGAAGGCATTATCTTCAGATTTGAGCCCGAAGGCAAAGTGACCGAGGACAATGAGCTCGAAGACAATTGAGCGTCCGAAGGCAACAAGTGTGTTCGAGCAGACAATCGAGAACCGAAGCCAAGGCTTACCGAAGTCAAAGTCTGCCGAACACAATTTAACTCAGCCCTGCGTGGCTTATTTCTATTGGTCGCCTGTGACCCTTTTACTAGTTTACCCTTAGTATTTCCTATATAAACCTTGTTTCCTTTCATTGTAGACATCTAGTTTTTGAATATTGATGAATTGAATGAAAGTGCCGAGCACATTTCTTCTTGTCTCCGTCGTGAGCAAAACCCTGTGAGGGCTTTATGGGCTTGTGGCTTTCGGTTAATCCGATTGAACATTCCTCTTTGATCATTCAGTTTGCAAGAGGCAATGTTCTCTTGAGGATTGTTGCATAGTTTAGGTGATTCTTGTATCCCTTTCGATCGAGCTTTGAGACAGGTTCCTCACTGTTCTTTCGAAAGAAGCAAGTTTTGTCTTGCTTCTATCTTTTATCTTTCTTGTTTTCTTCCGCGTTTGTGCTTAGCAATTCCTTCGGATTTGCATTGCACCATCTTGGTATCAGAGCACGGTTTGGGCTTGTTTCTACAACCCCAAATCCTGTTCAAGTTATCTTTATTTTCGTGCGTTGTGTCTTTGTTTTCCGTTTCGTGTTCTTGATTTGATTTTGTTACTGTTGGTGTTGTTATTTTACAAAAAAAAAAAAAAAAAAAAAAAAAAAAAAAAAACACGTTAAAAAGAAATTTCAAAAAAAATTGTGTTTGATTGTTGGTTGTTTGGGATAAACAACCATTGATTCTTGTTCACCATCGAATTCTGAATCCAACGAGTACCCGACGTACCAATTTCGTGACTAGGGTTTCTTGGTGAATTTTTGGACTGTTTTGAGCTTTAATGGTGACTGAAAACTCGAACCCCACTGTGTTTGGAAGAAACCGGTGAAGATTGGTGGTTCTTGAGTGATTTGGGTTTGTTTGTTGCTTAAAAATCGAAGTTCTGAGTTTAAATCGGAGTCCGTACGCCGGAAACTTGTTACAAAATCGTAACAGTGTACGACTCGAACGAGCTGGTTCTTAGCTCGAAGAACTTGAACTGAATTCCTCCGATGCTGTTGAAACCGGAGTCGATAAAGCAACCCAGATCTGTTGAATTTCGTGGTCAGTGAACCGAAGTTGTTGTGTCCGTACGCCGGAGCAAGGTCACTGTTCCATTGAAGAAGAAAGGGGTTAAACTTTCTAACATCAAAACCCCAGGAGAAAATTGTCGGCTGAAAAAGGAAAGTGGATAAGGTAAAACCCTATCCGTACCAAGGAGGGACCACTTTTGTACGGACAGGAGTGGGTGTGATCGAAAAAGATTCCAAAAGGGAATCAAAGGGTAGATTCTCCTAGGTTCTCACTTTCTTTCGTGTCAAAATTCTAGTTGGTGGATCTTTCGAGTAATTGTCCTACTCGAGGTCGTACTAACTCTTTTAAGCTGATAGGAATTCGTGCGAAAGGGTGACCGAAGTCCAAACTTTCGTAGAAATTCTTTTGACTCCCCGAGCTCAGTTAAAAAGCATCCGTTCCATCGAGTCGAACATCACTTCACTCTTCCCGAAGAGGCAGTGACTATTGTCGAACTTGAAGGATCTTAGAGGACCGATCAATCAGACGAGCCACTGTTAACAAGTCCTTGAGTGATAAAAAACCGAACCCATAAATTGAGTGGACCCGAGCGCCACCCATCAAAGGTGAGGGAGTGTGTGAGGTGATTTCTAACCCTAACATTTGTTCGATCTTTGACTTGTGCAGGTACCATGGCTGGAAACGATGGCAAAAGCATTGAGAAGCCCGAGTTGTCGTTAGCCGATCTCATGGCTGTGATACAAGGCATCAGTGCCGAAGTAAGAGGAGTGAGTGCTCGAGTAGCTAACCTCGAGCAGGGAAGTGCGTCCGTGGCCATGAATGGGTCCGGCGCTGGAACTAGCCAAACCACTCCGATGAAACCTGAGCTGTATGCTGAGCTTGTACGACAACATCAGTTGACAAGTGAAGCAATTCGAAGAGAACTTAACTTGGGCAATCCCCAAGCTGCTTATCAAAACTTGGGCAATCCCCAAGCTGCTTATCAAAACTTGGGCATTCCCCGAAGAGAAAGAATACCACCTCCAGTGTCCCGAAGAGATCTTGGAGCCGTTGCCGAGGAGGTTGATGAAGAGGAATTTCCCGAGGACGAATATGAGCGTGAGCCGCCATTCGCTCAACGAAGGCAAGCTCACCGAGGTCGTGGAAATTTCCGAGGTCGAGGCCGAGGCGCAAATGTTGAAAGAAATATTGGGCGTGAGGCTGATGATCGAGAAGATGAGCTTCCCGAACATGCTAGAGTTGTTCGAGACTCAAATTTGAACAGTGTCAAGATCACTATCCCACCCTTTAAAGGAACTAGTGATCCCGATGAGTATCTTGAATGGAAGCTTAGAATGGAGCGCATCTTTGAAACCAATGAGATGACCGATGAGAGAAAAGCTGCCCATGCCATTGCTTCGTTCGAAGCTTATGCATCAACGTGGTGGGAATCTGACAAGAGGCATAGACGAAGGAATGACTATCCCGAAGTCAATACTTGGCCACAATTGAGAAGAGCAATGGATGCTAAGTATTTGAGTGCCAAGTACAGGCAAACTCAAATGCAAAAGTTGTATGAGCTGAAACAAGGGTCCAAGTCAGTTCAAGAGTACCACGATGAATTTGAAAAGGTTTGATTGAATCTTGATCTGGTCAAAGACGAAGAGCAAGCCATTATCAGATTCAAAAATGGCTTGGCTAGGGATGTGTCATCTCAGTTGAGACTCCACGTGTACCACACGTTGGAAGATTTGTTTGATGCTGCCACCGAAGCTGAAAAATTGGTGAAGGACGATAAGGCGAACCGGTATCGAGGAGTCACTACTTCTACTCCTTTGAACCGAGGAAAAGAATGGAAAAGTCCAAACCAAACAAGTGCTAACACTGTTCGAGATTCGAAGAGACCCTTCGAAAGAGGTGTGACCGTTAACCAGTCGAGAGAAGTGGGAGGTAAAGTTCAACTCAACTCTCCTAGTGCTTCAAATATTCAGTGTCACAAATGCAGAGGTTATGGTCACATGGCAAAAGAGTGTCCAACTCGCAAAGTTATGCTTCTGCTCGAAGATGGAACCGTCCATGAGCAAGCGAGTGACACCGAGGAGGAAATTATCGAGGAGACTGATCGAGCTGAAGTTGATGATGATCATGAGGCTGCCGAAGCTGATCATCCGGAAATGTTTCTTGTGGTTCGAAGGAATTTGAGCTGCATGACTCTTGAAGAAGAGGACAACCAAAGAGAAAACCTCTTTCATGCCCGATGTCGAGTGAGGGGAAAGGTGTGTTCGATGATCATTGATTCCGGTAGTTGTGCCAATGTAGTGAGCCAAACTTTGGTTTCACAAATGGGATTACCTACGATGAAGCATCCCCACCCTTACAAGTTACAATGGCTGAATGAGTGTGGAGAATTGAGAGTTGTCAAACAAGTGTGGATCAAGTTCAAAATCGGAGAGTATCAAGATGAAATGATATTCGATGTGGTTCCGATGCAAGCTTGTCATTTGCTATTGGGTCGACCATTGCAGTATGACCGAACAGCTGTTCACAATGGCAGATCCAACACTTACACTGTGAAGCTTGATGGGAAGAGTTTCGTACTCAAACCCTTGTCTCCAAAACAAGTCACCGAGGACTATAAACGGATGAAAGAATTGAAAGAAGCGGCCAAAGCTAAGCTTCCGATAGGAGCAAAATTGGGGCCCGAAGAGACAAACTCACCGATCGAAGTGAAAGGAATTTGTGCAATCATGCAACCCGGTGAGATCTTACGAGGCAACGACCACGGTCAGCTGATGATTTGTCTCGTGCACAAGGGTATCTTTCTAAACTCTAATGATGATTTTTCTAATGATAACCCTTTGCCTTTGTTTGTTCGTAAAGTTTTGCAGGACTTCGAAGACATGTTTCCCGAGGAAATGCCAGGTGGATTACCTCCGTTGAGAGGAATCGAGCACCAAATTGACTTCGTGCCAGGGTCTCAAATCCCTAACAAACCTGCATACCGGTGTAATCCCGAAGACACCAAAGAGCTCCAACGGCAGGTTGATGAATTTCTGAACAAGGGCCTCGTTCGAGAGAGCTTGAGTCCTTGCGCCGTTCCTGTTATCCTTGTCCCGAAGAAGGATGGAACATGGCGAATGTGTGTTGACTGTCGAGCAGTCAACAAAATAACGGTAAAGTATCGTCATCCTATCCCTCGATTAGATGACATGCTAGATGAGTTGAGTGGTTCTTCATGCTTTTCGAAGATAGACCTCAGGTCCGGTTACCACCAGATCCGAATGAAACCCGGAGACGAGTGGAAAACCGCATTCAAGACCAAATTCGGTCTCTATGAATGGTTGGTGATGCCTTTTGGCTTATCCAATGCACCGAGCACATTCATGCGACTGATGAACCATGTGCTCAAACCGTTCATAAATAAGTTTGTTGTCATTTATTTCGATGACATACTTGTTTATAGCAGAACCGTGGATGAACATGTCGAACACCTAAGGCAAGTGCTCGAAAAGCTTCGAGAAGAGAAGTTGTATGCCAACTTCAAGAAATGCGCCTTTGGTGTCGATCGTGTAGTCTTTCTTGGATTTGTTGTCAGTGCTAATGGTGTCGAAGTCGACGAATCAAAAGTCGAAGCCATCAAAGATTGGCCAACTCCAACCTCGGTATCACAAGTTCGTAGCTTCCATGGCTTAGCTAGCTTTTACCGAAGGTTTGTTCGTGACTTTAGCACCGTGGCAGCTCCTTTAACCGAGTTGGTGAAGAAAGACAATCCATTTGTGTGGGAAGAGTCCCAAGAAAGGGCTTTCCAAGAGTTGAAACGGAGGCTTTGCTCTGCCCCGTTGTTGCAACTCCCTGACTTCGGCAAAGCATTCGAAGTCGAGTGTGATGCATCTGGAGTTGGGATCGGAGGAGTGCTGATGCAAGATTCGAAGCCGATCGCTTACTTTAGCGAAAAGCTTAAGGGTGCAGCCTTGAATTACTCAACGTACGACAAGGAACTGTATGCCCTCGTTCGAGCACTCGCCCATTGGCAGCATTATTTGTGGCCTCGAGAATTTGTGATCCAAAGCGATCATGAGTCCTTGAAGCATCTCCGAGGTCAGGAGAAATTGAATCGAAGACATGCCAAGTGGGTTGAATTTATTGAAAGCTTTCCCTATGTAATTCATTACAAAAAGGGAAAAGATAATGTTGTGGCCGATGCGCTATCAAGGAAATTTGCCTTAGCGACCACTCTCGCCTCTAGGCTAATGGGATTCGAAAGCATCAAGTCGATGTACGAGGACGATCCCAAGCTGAAATGTGTTCGAGACGCAATCTTGAGTGGCCGAAAGGTTGAGAAATATCAGTGGCATGATGGCTACCTCTTCAAAAATGGGAGGGTTTGTGTGCCAGTGTCATCGTGGAGAGAGCTCTTGGTTCGAGAAGCTCACTCAGGTGGACTGATGGGACACTTCGGTGTCGATAAAACTCTTGGTATCTTGACCGAGCAGTTCCATTGGCCCAAAATGCGACGAGATGTGGAAAAGCTTTGCAACGCTTGTCTCGTTTGCAAGAAAGCAAAATCGAAGTCCAACCCTCATGGATTGTACACCCCGTTGCCTGTGCCTGATCGACCTTGGGTTGATATATCCATGGACTTTGTCTTGGGGTTACCGAGGTCGGGGGGAGGACATGATAGCATCTTCGTTGTGGTTGACCGTTTTTCAAAAATGGCTCACTTTATTCCTTGCAAAAAGTGTGATGATGCACAGCATGTAGCTACATTGTTTGTTTCTAACGTGTTAAAATTGCATGGTGTACCTCGTACTATTGTAAGTGATCGAGACTCGAAGTTCTTGAGTCATTTTTGGAAGTGTTTGTGGGGTGCCCTCGGCACCAAGCTACTATTCTCGACGTCTCACCATCCTCAGACTGATGGACAGACCGAGGTAGTTAACCGAACCTTGGGATCTTTGCTTCGGGCAATGACCAAAGGGAAGGTTGGAAACTGGGCTGATCGTTTGCCCATGATGGAATTTGCATACAATCGAACGGTGCATAGAATGATCAACATGACCCCGTTTGAATGTGTGTATGGCTTTAATCCTTTGATTCCACTTGATTTAACCCCATTGCCTCGAGATTCTGTTCTTGATTTTGAAGGTACTCGACGAGCAGCTGCCTTGATCGAATTGCATGCAAAGGTGAAGAAGAACCTCGAGGAGGCCTATGCAAAGGTTGCCTTAAAGAAAAACAAGGGGCGTAAAAAGTTGGAATTAAAGAAGGGAGATTGGGTTTGGGTTCACTTCCGAAAGGAACGCTTCCCGAACCAAAGGAAAGGAAAGTTGGCTCCTCGAGGGGATGGTCCATTTCAAGTGTTGACCAAGATCAACAACAATGCCTACGTGATCGACCTCCCTGGTGAGTATAACGTGTCCAACACCTTTAATGTCGCTGACTTAGTTCCTTGTGTTGTAGGTCCAACTTCGGAGGACGAGGAGGGCTTGATTTCGAGGACGAAATCTTCTCAAGAAGGGGAGGATGATGCAGCTCGACCACGTGCTGATCAAGTGATCGATCCACCGAGGAGACCGATGACAAGAAGCCAAGCCAAGCTGCTGCACGATGTGCATGTTCACTTAGCCTGGCCGAAGGAAAATAATTGCTCCGAAGCTGAGTGGCGGAGCTCAAGAATCGAAGGCATTATCTTCAGATTTGAGCCCGAAGGCAAAGTGACCGAGGACAATGAGCTCGAAGACAATTGAGCGTCCGAAGGCAACAAGTGTGTTCGAGCAGACAATCGAGAACCGAAGCCAAGGCTTACCGAAGTCAAAGTCTGCCGAACACAATTTAACTCAGCCCTGCGTGGCTTATTTCTATTGGTCGCCTGTGACCCTTTTACTAGTTTACCCTTAGTATTTCCTATATAAACCTTGTTTCCTTTCATTGTAGACATCTAGTTTTTGAATATTGATGAATTGAATGAAAGTGCCGAGCACATTTCTTCTTGTCTCCGTCGTGAGCAAAACCCTGTGAGGGCTTTATGGGCTTGTGGCTTTCGGTTAATCCGATTGAACATTCCTCTTTGATCATTCAGTTTGCAAGATGCAATGTTCTCTTGAGGATTGTTGCATAGTTTAGGTGATTCTTGTATCCCTTTCGATCGAGCTTTGAGACAGGTTCCTCACTGTTCTTTCGAAAGAAGCAAGTTTTGTCTTGCTTCTATCTTTTATCTTTCTTGTTTTCTTCCGCGTTTGTGCTTAGCAATTCCTTCGGGTTTGCATTGCACCACTTGTTCCTTCGTGTACAACTTGTAGAGCATCCCAAATCTCCTTTGTAGTGGCATACCCTCTGATTCTAGTGCATTCGTCCGGACTAAGTCCACCAACAAGCCACTTCCTAGCTTTTGCATTCTTTTCCCATTGCTTTATATCTTCAGCATTGCATTCCTTCCTGGTTTTGGGAACATCGTTTCCCTCAGCGTCCTTCTTCATAGGGATCATGGGACCTTCAGTTATTATATCCCATAATTCATAGTCCTCTGCTTGAAGGTGATCACGCATCCTTTCTTTCCACCATGAATAGTATTTCCCATTGAAATAAGGAGCTCTGACCATTGACTGACCCTTACTGTTCTCTCGTGATGTACTCATCTAATCCTAGGTGTTAGCCTTTTCAAGGATAACCCGCTCTGATACCAATTGTTATTTCCCACGATACACTACTTTACTGTCTTAAGGACCAGTTCCTTAAAATATGTTCCTTTACTATACGATATGCGGAATTAAAACTGTAAGTAACTGAACACCAGATATTAGCGTGGAAAAATCCCTTGACTCGGGATCAAAAAACCACGACCTACTTCTCAAGTAGGATTTCAACTTCACTATGTAAAAAGACCCACTTGGTTACAAGACTCCTTCTTACTAACCTAGGACTAACTCTAATCCTTTAGTGATCTTTCTCACGATCAGTGAAGTTGTGTCAAGTCCACGACTTGAACCAGAAAGTTTACAACTCGATTATTGCTTACTACAGTTGAACTAAGACTTGAACTTTTACAAGACTCAATCTAAGGAACAGGTTCTAACTTAGTTCCACTGTAGCTAACTGATTACACAAATAAGCTAATGACTCTTTTAAGCTTTTGCTCGATGCTCTCTGTATTTGTGCACACTTCTATGGCTGATATGCTCCACGTTTTATAGCTCCAGTAGCCAAGAAGTCTTGAGCAACTAGAACTCCAAAGCTCCCTTGAGTTTGAGTCCTAATTGGATTTTTCTCTTTAGAATCCAGATCTTCTATCCTTTATCCTTTGTTTATGCAATCTTTTCGTATCCGTTTAGACCTGCATAATTATCAAGATAAACATTAGTTTTAGGATAATTAATAATATCTCAACTTAAACGATTTTGCATGAATTATCTATTTAGCTGCAGTTATTCAAAGGAACAGGTCCTTTGAATCCGTTCCTCAGTCATCAGTCAAAACTCCAAGCTTATCCAAGCTAACAGTAACCTTAATGACATGTGAATATGGGTAGTGTAAATTAGTCCACTTACCACAGTCACATTTTTTTCTCATTCAAGTTGACACAATGGATATTACCACCTGTTTCATCCACAGTCATTGATGTAACTGTGTATTCTCCTATGGTTACATTAAAATCAGAAACAAAATGCCTTTTTGAAATTTTAGTATTCTTGTCCCACACTGTTTTGAACCTCTCGGTCCAAACTTTTCCCTGCTCCTGAAGAAGTAGCGACGCCAGTGACCTGCGGGTGTACCTTTCAATACTTTGCTCTTATGAAAACTTAACCATCGCTGTGATCGGCAACCCACGCGCTTTCTTCAACAGCCCATTAAATGATTCTGAAAGATTAGTTGTTGTCAAAACACCCCATCTTTTCATGTCATCATAACAAAGGGCCCATTTCTCTAAAGGAACTCCAACGAGGTATTCAAACGCATCTTTATTATTTTCTAGAATTTTCTTTATTTCAGCTTCAAACTTCCTTACTTGGTGTGATGTAGCTGCACTCCACATCAAATTACTTAGGTCCTTATTTGGAAAATGAGATTGAAAGTTGCTCTTCAGATGGCGCATGCAATATCGATGAAAAGCTCGTGACTCCTGCCATTGCCTCAATTACTGCAAACTAGTCAAGATTCCTTTAGCCCTATCAGATATCAAACATATATCTCCTCTATCCCTTACTACATATGTGCTCAATTTTTCAAAAAACCACTTTCATTCCTCTTTCGATTCCTTGTCAACAATTGCAAATGCCAGAGGAAGAATATTATCATTTCCATCAATTCCAACAATAATTAGTAATTTTATGTCATATCTAACATACATATGTGTTCCATCTACTGAAATAACAGGGCAACACATAATGAATCCATCAATGCATGGTTTGAATGCCCAAAAAATATATTTAAAAGTTTTTATCTCCATTAAACTCATAGACTCTTCGTGTTTCCATTCCACAATCGTACTAGGATTAGAGTGCTGAAATGCTGCAAAATAACAAGGAAGATCGCTAAATGATTTTTTGAAGTCACCGTACACCAATTCAAAAGTGCGTTTACGCCCAAGCCAAGCTTTCCTGTATGAAACTTGATGACCAAACCTTTCATGAACTTTAGAAATAACATCAACTACCAAGAATTTAGGATTTTTTCTTATTTGGTTCACCAAAACTGATGCAATTAAATTTGTATCTAAGTTGGAGTGACCCTGAGAAAGACCTTCAATCTTGCATCTATGCTCACCAACATACTTTCCTATCTTCCAAATATTTTCATCACGCTTCCGACCTCGAAGAAACCACATGCAACTTGAAGGATCATGCAACCTACACCTTACGACCCATAGTGACTTGGTTGACGTCACCACCTTAAATTTTCTATTCTTGCGCAAACTCCAAATCTTGACCACCCTTTTCAACTTTTCTTTACTGCTAAAATATATTCCTTTTTTAAGGTCATTTTTGGCATCTTCATCCCAAATTGGACAACATTCCATCTCAGATTCACGAGTTGACATGAAAATGTCATCCTCGTTCTCTAATGATCTAAAGTAGGTTATCTCTTCCACATTATCAATTGAACCTCGGCGAAATTGATTCCAAGCACTAGCACCAAAATCATTTTGAGGAACATCACTAATATCGCCAATATCTTCATCGGTTTCACTTTCTACATTTTCATCCTCTCCAATATCTTTTGCAGGCTCGTCTTCCTCCGAACTTTCATCACTAAATTCAGCATTTGTATCATTAAAAATATCACCACTTTCCTCATGAAATGATCGACTACTTCCAATGTGTCTCTGCCTGTTTGGACCTTCATCGAATGGCTGATGGCTATGCCTGCTCGGACCTTCATCAAATGACCGTTCATAACTAGATGATGCACTATGTGACGCCACATTTGTATGAGATTGATAATATCCAAATTTTGTGTTGCCATGCATCGGCCACTGCTGGAATGATTGTTCAATGGGTGGACCTGTAAAATGAGGCTGACCAACCATTGAAAATCTATAATTTTGAGATAATAAATTCATGTGATAGCCATGTTGACCACTCGATTGAAAAGCATTATTTTGGTTGATGGGAACAATTTTTACATACATCTCCAAAATACTAATATCAATCTTCTCAGCTAATTGTTGAGGCATGGAGAAAATTTTTAACAAAGATGAGTCATTATCAATTTTAAACTCAATGAACCTTGCATTGTTACCCTGAAATGAACATGGATATTTTCCAGAAATAATAATTTTAATATCATCACTATTTGTTCTCATTTTCTGGGGCAACATTCCAACCAATTCAACGTAATTGGTTGTAATAGGAACATTAACAGTTATTTTGGCACCTTCAGTGTACCTAAATCCGTCCATCTCAGTAATAATTTCTCCACCCCAGTACAAAGAAATCATCACGTTATGGTCAAAGTTGGCCATCTTTCCTACAAAAAAAATTAAATATTGATGTTAATAACTAGAACAATATATAACATGAGATGAAGCTTTTTGATCTTGTAATATGAATAACAAAAACCATGACTTAAATAAGTTTATACTTGTGAGTAGTGAATGCTCTCAACAATAGTAAAAATGAGAATACACTTAGATTGCTACTGAAATTTAAAGAGTGCTACTTGAATTTAAAGAATGCTACTGGAATTTGTTTGAAGAAATTTAGAGTGCTACTAGAATATAAAGATTGGTAGGAATTCATTTGCAGAAAGTTAAAGATTCCAATCAATGTAGTCAGTTGGAAATGGTACAAGAAGATCATTCTTCAATCATGTTAAAGTATTAAAACGTCATAATAACGACATAGGTATCACGCTGGTACGGAAGATTCCATAACTGCAGATGAAAAGACTGGGATTGAAGGTCCGTGAACAAATGGTATAATGGTGTTGTCGTAAGTTACGTTTTAGGTTATAGTCGTTACTGACACTAACGTACAAGCTAGGCCACTGCAACACTCCATCAGACGTGTAGGTAGATTCTGCTTTAGTAGAAAAATGTTATTCGCAGTTACGACTTATGCTAAAACGTTATTCACAATAACGTTTTAACCTTCATTTATGCTAACTCCCGTTAGTTTTAGTCTGTTGTAATTTGTGAATAAAATATTGCATAAGTCGTTATTCAGGAATACGTTTTTTTTAGTTGTGTAAATTTTTGAAAAACTGTATTATTTTTGTTAATTAGCGTAAAAAGTAGCTTATTTTGGTCAAAACTTCCTTATATATATTCCATGAGTGTTCCTTGTTCATATTTGATTTGAGATGTTATTGATCTCATCTTCAATATTTTGAGACTCATGATAGTACTCTACATACTAATTAGTTCCAACTTCCAACCACCAATTAATTACACTTTTTTTCCACCATCTCCATTTCATAAAGGGATTGTCAAACTCTCCCTCCGGCTGAAATTATTTTTCTTCTTTTATTCTTTTCTTTCAGCACTCATGCATTTGTTATACTAAATCTTTTGGCATGTGAATGTTGTGCATCGCCCTTTTGAAGCCTTGGCGCCCTCCATGTCTCTGCACCACAGCCAGGCTAGAGGAATGTCAGCCGCTCGGCCAAGCGTCGACCGTGTGCTGAATGAGTGTCAGTCGTGGGCTGGACGAGGGCCATTCATGCGAGGGACGAGTGGCAGCCGTGTTCTTGAGGGGAAGCATTGGCCATGTGCTAGACAAGTGCTAGACAAGTGCTAGGCATGGGCCAGCAAGGTGCCGGATGAGTGTCTGCTGGGCGCAGGCTGAATGTCAGCCGTGCGAGCTGTGTGCGGGCGCGAGTGTCAGTGCCGCATGATTTGGAGCTTTAGTGGGAATCTGGGAACATAGGCTGAGGGCCTTTTTCCTAAGATGATATAGAGTGTGCATACCAAATTTGGTGTTGTTCGAAGCTTGTTTGCTTATGGGCTTGACTTAGCTAAGGAGCAGTGGCATTTTCGTAATTATGCTGATCTTTCGAGGGCTTTATCTCTTTCCACGAGTATGGGAATGGGCTGAAATTTCATGGAGGTGTGAAGGAAGTCAATAAGAATCTATAGGAATAAATGGAACCTCATTTGGAGGTTGGAGTTGAAAGTTAAGCCTTTGTATGATTCTCTGGACAAAGAATGTCAACTGCTGAGACATGGGTTTATCTTTTTAAGACATATATAAGGGGGAAAAACATGGTGACAACCTATGAGCGCCGTGTGGGCCAATTATGTGTCGATATCATTGGGAAGGTGTGGCCCGTGACAAGTCGTATCAGAGCAGAGGATGCTCAGGATGGTGAAGTTGGTGCTAAGTGGATTGGTACCTAAAACAGGAGCTTTGCGCCGGTAATGGGATAGAGCATGAAACACACTGTCATGAATTTTTTTTAGCATTGTGATTTTGAGACGCTATCAAAGCACAATTTGCGCTTGCATAAGGGATTGCAGTGCATTGTGAGCTAAGCCATCGGGAAAGGTTGATCCGTGCCAACAAGGATCTGGTGCGATAAAACGAGTGAGGCCATAGTTGATGTCATAACCTAAGAATGTTGAATTGTCAGTGAAATATGGGAATGTCATTGCAGAGATTATATCAAAGCAGGGATGATCTTCAACATGCTATTTGAGCCGTCGGACCAATAGGGCTGTTTTCAGAGGGATTCAAATGAAGCATGCTTGGTCAGCAAGAAGCGCCAACGTGCAGTAATGTTGGGATGATATTGCAATGATGGGACAGACGGCTAGCAGGAGCTCAACTGTCTTGATTGCGGAATATCAATTAGTTGTAAAGGAACTCCTTAAGCAGTGGGTTAGCAACTTTGAAGAAGTTGTTGGCCATGTTGAAAAAGAAATATGGGCGATAAAAATATTTCTTTCGAATAGTGTGGGCTTTCATTCAGAGAGGAGCATGCCGATGCGTCAGTGGCTAGGAAAAGGAGATGCAAGTCGTGGGCTATTAATATTGAAGCAGATCGTGGAGATCATGCCATGGATACGAGTGGCGCATCATTTGAGTGTCTTTCCATACAGCCTGAAGGCATTGGAAATGCGTGGAGCATAATGCGTAGAGCATAAAATAGATGCTAGAAGTGCGTGAATTAAAGAGCCTTCCAAGGGAAGACTTAAGCACCGAGAAACATCAAATTGAGTTCTTCTGAGGAGTTAGACGTTGTGAATGCCTAGCCATCTTAAGGGTTGCAATGAATGAAAGTCGAGTCCCTCAAGAACCATGTCGGTTGAATAGGATTGGTGCCTACGACATGGGGCAAGCATTGCTCGCATGAATGAGTGGTACGCTAGGCAGGAGCCGAGCTAGTATGGGGGTATTGGCACGAGTGTCGCACCAACAACCGCTTTGGACGATTAGGTAAGGGGCCTACAATCGCTGGGTAGTGCGATCTCCAAATGTGAGCTCTATGAATTGGGTAATGCTAAAGCTAGGGGGCGTGCCAGTGGGCCCCGACAGCCGTAAAGAAGGGCTTGACTGTAAGCGTTTTTGTGGGGTGTTCGAGTGTCATAATGAGGTGGAGTCAGCCACCATGCTTGTGTCGGAAAGGATTCAACCTACCTAGTAGGAAGGCAAATTTGGATGGGACCAAACCGGCGGACAGGGAGGCAATGACGATGGTGAACCAAGTTATTTCGTGCAGGGAAGCAAATGCGTGGAGCAGGTTGATGGAATGTGCCAAACCATTAAGTAGGGAGGCATTCTGCTAAATCAAAGTAGGGATAGTGACGCTATAGATTGGATGGGTGTCTAAATTTGAGAATGAATTCTTTCCAAAGCTAAGGGCACCGAGGTACACCGATTCGGGAGGTACATACAGGAGGGATAAAGCATTTTTAACAGTTGAGCCAAGTACGAGTACAAAAAGGGGCAATTTGGGATCTGCTAAGGTAAGTGACAGTTTGCGAGCAAAGAGCTTTGTTCGGGAATATAGCAAAGCTACAACTTTGAGAAATGAAGTACTCAGAGGAGTACGTACCAAGAGCTTGCTTAATATCAGAGGGCGTGAGGCATTTGAGGAGTCAAACACGTGGATTTCTAAGGCCGGGTGGATGTTCAATTGGGATAGAATTGGGCAGGAGCAGCCGCTAGTGTCTTTGTATGGGAAATTGTTGAATCAGTCGTGATTTGCCTTGAGTGTAGGATCAAGCAACAAGTTACTCTGAATTATGAGATCGGGATTTGATATTGTTCACACAGTGGCATAGTGGGATCTTTCCAGAAAGAAACAGCGAAGAAGGACCATGAGATTATGGTTGGCAAGGAGCCATATCGAGGGGTGCCTACCTAAATTGAGAAGGGTCTCCTACTTGAATAGGGGAGAATTTGCCTATAATGAGCCATTGAGTTTAAGTGAAATCCTAAAGGAAACTAATCATCTAGAGGTGATGGAGAAGGCCGCAAGGCGCGATTGGACTGTCTGTGCCACACCAGAAGGTGCCTAAAGTACTTCCAAAAAGCAAGGGAGCTAGCGGATGGAACTGACTGCCATGTGAGCTATGGCGTGGTTGGAAGGTGTGCAAACACAAAGGGAGTTGTCTTCGAAAAAGAGCAACAGTTAGTCACCACGGAGGTGCAAGTATGGAAGCACTGTCCAAGTGTCATAGAGATGAAGTGCAGAGGCACGCTTGGACGAAACTAGGATGAGCAATGATGGTCACAACTCCTACTTTAAGAGAAAGGGCTCGAGGAAGCCTAAGGAGCCTTGGAAATGGGAACCATGATGGAGAATCCCGAGGGGGCAAACTCGGGGTTTTCATAGGCGTAGGCAGTCATTGAGGATGATACCTAGATCGAGTGGGGAGAATGTTGTGTGGCGCCCTTTTGAATCCTTGGCGCTCGCCATGTCTCTGCACCACAGGCGGGCTAGACGAATGTCAGCCGCTCGGCCAAGCGTCGGTCGTGCGCTGAACTAGTATGTGTCGTGCGTTGGACGAGGTCCAGCAATGCAAGGGACGAGTGTCATCCGTGTACTTGAGGGGAAGCATTGGAAATGTGCTAGACGAAAGCCACCAACAAGGTGCTGGACGAGTGTCAGCTGGGCGCAGGCTGAGTGTCAGCCGTGTGAGCTGTGCACAGGTGCGAGTGTCAAGGCCTTGTTCCTAAGATGCTGTAAAGTGTGCAGACCATGTTTGGTATTGTTTAGAGCTTATTTGCATATGGGCTTGACTTAGCCAAGGAGCAGTGGTATTTTTGTAATTACACTGATCTTCCGAGGAATATATCTCTTTCCACGAGTATGGAATGGGATGAAACTTCATGGAGGTGTGAAGAAAGTCAAGAAAAATCTATAGGTTCAAACTGCACCTTATTTGGAGGTGGGAGTTGAAAGTTAAGTCCTTGTATAATTCTCTAGACAAAGGATGTCAACTACTAAGACACGGGTTTATCTTTTTAAGACATATATAAGGGGGAAGATATGGTGACAGCCTATCAGCCCTTTCCTATGGTACTCTACACCTAAAATGAACATTCAATATTAACTTAATTTCTTACAATTAAGAAATAATAAAAGGAAAATCATCTATCCTTGCACCATATGTATTGTAGTCTACATTGCCGGTACACAATTTTTTACCTTGGTGGACATTTTTGGTGCCGCTCTACAGTTCCAATTACTAGAAGTTACAAGAAAAAATCTTGACAGTTTGGGGTCCTGCTCCTAGTAAGCTTGGCGATCACAAGGAGATTTTCTTGAAACATCTGGCGATTGAGATTAAAAAAGAAAAAACTCTTATTGGTGCCAAATGTGAGACTGGCGTCCAGAATGTCCTATTTCTGTAGATCTCATGTCTGTACAAAATTTAATCACTTTTTTATGTGGGGTGAGCACTTTTGTGCATAGTCTTAATTTGGTGAGCTAATTTTTTGTGGTCTTTAAAACATATGCACTTTTTGCTCACTATTAAAAATCTTTCCACTTCTATCCTTTAAGCACTTGTATACATTGTCATTTGACATTCACCACTTTTTCTCTCTAGAAAATCCATCTCCCACTTCTCCTCCTTCTTTCTAGGTTACCGGCGTTGACTGCCGTCGGGCCACCAGCGGCCTCCGGTGGAATGTTGCAAAAGTTAGATCCCCAGCTTTGTCTTGGCCTCCTCTTTCTATTTCTACTATTGATTTTTCGAAAATCACACTAAATTAGTGTAGATCTGATTTTAAAAATCACACTAAAAGTTACATCCACGTGTGTTTTGGGTGCTAGAGGTGCTGGAGACATTATAAAACTCCCATCATAAGTCTATATCAGATGAAGATGCCGATTGCCGAACAAGGAAACTCGTTTGACTAAATCTTCTACTCATGTTAGCTACATATATATTATTTCAGACAAGGGAAACAAAATATTGTTGTCAAATAGGATATAGATAAGATAGTCTTTGCATTTTCTACTTTATTTTGTTTATAGGTGGCATCGAATTGGCATCACTGTTCTCCAATAAAATATACTTTGATATATCCCCACAGCTAGTAACTATATCGATCACTACAAGCTACATGGCATGCCAACTATGAAGGTGATGAAGATTTGCAGATATAGGCTGTTTACAATAGATTTTCAAAAATAGCCACTTTTCAACGGTGATGACGATTTGTATTTACGTTGTGTTGAAGGTGGTGACGATTTGTATTTATAGTGAAAACAGTTTTGTAAGTTGTAATGAAAGTGATGACTATTTGGCTTTATTTATTCGCAAAATGTACATATTATATAGCTCACGCTATGAACAAATAATGTCATATTGGCCTTAGTTATATTTTCCTTTTGATTTTGTATATTAGTGAATTGATGACGGTTTGGCCTTATTTATTTGTAAAATAGAAGTGGATTTACTTAACAATATGAGTAAATGATGTTAGATTGGCCTTAGTTATATTTCCCTTTCGATTTTTGTATATGAGTAAATTGATGATGATTTAGTATTATTTCTTCCCAAATAGAACACAATTATTTGAATAAATACACTCAGATTGTCGTTATTTTCTAAATATATAAGTAATTGAAGGTATTTTTTGCGAATAAATAAAGTAAGACCGATTGACATGATTTATTTACAAAATGAATATGATTTTTTGCTCATTGTATGGAAAATGATGTCGGATTGGTCCTATATTATTTTTTGCTTTGATTTTTGTATATAAGAGAAATAATGACGATTCAACTTTATTTATTCACAAATTAGTCGTGAAACACAGACGAATTGAATGCCATGTATGTGAGCGAAATGATGCTGATTTGGCGTTATTTATTCACAAAATAGACGTGAACACGACCGTGTTGGTATTGTTTTTTGCTGTGTAGTAAGCAGTGACATTTTCTATAATTTTGGAGGTAAAAAAGTGCGGTGGTATTTTTGTAATTACGATTTCAAAAAATGGTCGGTGGTATTTATGTAATTACGTGAAGTTCTCTATTAATAAGGGTATTTTTTGTACTTTCAGCTTCATTTAATGGTAAAGTGATTATGTTTTCAAGACCACCAAAAAATAGCTTAGCAAATCAAGACCAGGTGCTTTTTAGCTTATTTTTATAATTCACCCAAACTTAATAGTTCTTGGGCTTTGGTTTTGTGGAACATTACAGATTCTTATTACAAAGTCTTTTTAGTTATATGAATCTTTCAAAAGATCTTTTTTAAAATCTAAAATAAAATGCAGAATATATCTTTACAATGATCATTTTCCTATACACATCGTAAAAGACCATGGTGTAAAAACAGGGAACTGAAAGGTCATATGCCAATGTTTGCTAAATCATGAAAAGTGAAGTGCAAAATAACGTTTTGTTTGATAAGCCATATGGATCAAATCCACCAAATTGTGTAGTTGAAGGACAACTTTATTAATAAAAAAAAATGGAAAACCTTTTCTCTTGCATTCACCTAGGCAAAACTATTATGCACCAAAAAAAATCTTTCACACCCAAAATTTTCAATGTTTAGAGTTCTTCTTTTTACTGCAGTAGCCAAGAGTACAGACTTACTTAATTACAGCTCCAAAAGTTTCTTGAAAGTCATGTTTTTGTTTTTGTTTTTGTATGTTCTGTGGAAAATACAATCCACAGAACATACAATATGCTCACGATTTAAACTGTATTTATTTTACTAGAGAGGGACGTAATCACATGTCAATAGAATATGAGCTATATCTAAATTTCACAAGACTCTTAAGTCATTATCTGATTACCATCTCAAATTCGTTGAAGACCGCTTTTTTTTTTCTTTACGGGAATCTATCTTAATAGTTCTTCATATAGGAGAGGGGAGTTTTGTTTTCTTTTTGTTGGAGCAGAAGAAAAGTTGTTTCCTTTTTCTAGAGAGGGAAGAGTTACATTTAGTTTTTGCTAATAGAAACCATGTTTCATAATCATGAACTGATACGCCCGTTAAGACTTTTCGTAACAATTATGTCTCCTACTTTGATTTTATACTTACTAATATAATAAATATATAACTCATATATACTTATTTATTTACTAATTTCTGACACGTGCAACGGTAAACATTATTATCAATATTCATCCTTGTAAAAAAAAAGGTTCTATGTTAATCTAAATGTACAAATTAGTATAACATACTCATTATAGTCTCACAAGTGAGGTTCGGAAAGATTGAGATGTACGCAAGCTTTAACGAACCTCGAATGAAGCAGATAGGATATTTCTGATCGACCCTCGTATCTGGAAAAATTATTTCAAAAATGGGTTCGGAAAAAAAACGGAAAAACATTACATGAATAATCACCAGTACTGCAACTCTCGCACCTCTTACCGGACAAATTAGTCCAAATATTATATTTAAAAAGATATTTCAAATAAATTATATAAGGGAGATAATCATAATATCATAAACACCAGAGAGGCCAGTGTTAAAAAAAAATGTGAAAAGATTTATAGACGTATTACTTTTAAAAATAACTCAACCTCTGAATAAAAATTTGACATAAAGAAGATTAAATGATAAATTGGAGAAGTGATGTAAAGTCACATGTTCATTGTTGATTTTATAAGATATAGAAAGTCCTAAAAGGCTCCCAAATCTTGACAGATATTTTTAATGGTTGAAACTAAAATGAGTAATGATTAAAGCTTAATGAATAATGAAATATGAACTTTCTTTCAAATGTTCTTATTTTGAGCTCAAATTTTAACCTAATAGTATTTTTAGGTAGGACAAAATATAAGTAATATTTAAAGGGTATTTTTGTCAATTGACTTTAGGCCTTTAGGGACTTCTCACTTATAAAATAGTACTAGTTTCTCGGCACGTGCTTTGCACGTGTATACCGAGTGTTTTTGTACGTAGTACAATGAAATAGTATTAATATTATCAAAATAATTTTTTCCCTAAATAATTATACATGAAAAATAACATACAACTTTTTGTCGACGATTAAAGTGGGTTATCGCATAGTGACTTGTTTGTTGAGGTTATCAAACATATGAATATCGTATGAACGTACAAATAAAATGAAGTTTAAAATTGGAAAGAAAAAGACATGTCTTGCCTTCTTGGTGATATATAGTTTCCTCTTCCGATTAATGTTACAGTTTGTAGTTGTACAGAATCAACTAAATTATTGGTATCACTTTTCCTAATTTGGTTAAAATTCATATATTTATTTTACCATCATGTGAGATTGTGTTGTGTATATTGCTACTATTGTGTTTACGATAAATCACAACAACAAAATGATGTTAGATGAAAGTAATTTGTTTAATATATTGAACATTTAATTAGCTTCACAGTTTACTTCTTTTTAGATATTTTAATAGCACATTCTAAATGAAAATATTTTTTAAAAAAAAAAAATTAGCAACAACTTGAGTTGTTGCAAATATTCCACGTCTTAAAGTTTCCGCTTAAGTTTCTGCCTTGAATATATATAGTACTGCGTTCTACCGAAAATATATAAAATAAATACTTTAAATTAAAATGTTTGGCTTTGTTAGTAACATATATAGTGATGGCCAAGGAGTATATTCCAAAAGAGTTCTGACTGTAATAAATGCAGGGACACATTAATATAGTAAAAGCAAGAGCACTTATATATGAAATGAAATAAAATAAGTAAAATTTAGTGAATGCAATACTTAAGTGTAATAGACAAAAGGGACATAATCGAGTACATAAAAGATCACTAAAAGGAAGATGATAGCAATAATTGATAAAAGTAGACAATGTATCATTAATTTAACAAAGTCAAACTAAAGTAGGCAATTGGTTAGTTTGAGAACTATGTTACTGCAGTGGCCTTGATCTTCTGATGAGTGATTTTTCTCTTAGGATTTAATAGCATCTAATATAAGTCTAGATATCCATACTTGGATGACGAAGATGATTTTGATGAATTGTAATGCCTCAACGGTTAATTTAAGAATCCAAAGGTTAGTTATAAAGCAGAGGGAAGAAAACTTTATAAAGAAAAAAAAAAACACATCAAATTTTATTAGAATTGTATTAATTCATTAAAAGTAGGGTATTTAGATAACCAAGAAGGTAAAATCCATCCAATATGTGTATGTTTCCTTTGGCATGCTAGAAGATCATCCTCAATTTGAGAGCAAATATAAATGTACAATAATGTAATAAATCTGAATATATATTACACATACATATACATGTTCTCATACACGCACGCATATATGTGTTGACAATTTTCTACCATGAATAGTAGATCATCTTCAATTTCATAGCAAATATATTTGTACTATAATGTAATATATGTTACAGATACATGCACAATCTTTCACACACTGTGTGTGTTGGCAATTTTAGTTTATTTTTTTAGGAATGAATTAATAGGCCAATAACAATAATACATCAATAGAGAACATTGACTTACAAATGAATTGTATGTGAAATTTCTTCTTAGAAGCCCAGTGATGATAGCGATAATCAGTTTCATTCACATCTGGGTCATTTAGTTCCTCGCCAGTAGCAGGGCAGTAAAATAAACAATATGGAGCAGTCACCAAACAGAGCGTCTAGATGAAAGAAGCCATGTTTGTTATCCTTGTGAATAAATTGATGTTGGTAGTGCTTCGTAATTAAGTGATGTGGGGTTTCGTATGTCATGTGCTTAATTGTATGATATGCTGACAAAGTTCAATGCCTAACGCTCAACTATGTATAGCATTAACAAATGAGAAATTAACTTCTTTTGCATCCCAAAGTGAAAAGGTGGCAACCATTCAATAAGATCGTTAGACAATTTGCTTCCTTTTTAACAAATTAGCCTATTATTTTAATTTAAAATTAGCATATTATTTTAATTTAAGTAGAGTATTTAGGTTATTTAGAGGGTATTTTGGTAATCTAACTTTTACTTTTTAGAGGACATGCTTATATAGTAATATGATATATGAATTCAGGTTGATCCACATGAGTTGCAACACTGTTTACTATAGAGATTGTTCTTTTATGAATTTTTTATTGAACTGAACTTTGTCCCCTCTTTCAAATCTTCTTCATCCTCATCTCACTCCTTTTCTCCGTAACTTAGAATCCTTCAAGCTCATTCCTGAGTATGTAAGTTCCAATTACAAATTATATTTAGCTAACATCTTTTACAGCAGGAGACTTTCTTTATGGTGATTTCATGCTATGAGTGCTCACATCTTTTTACCCATTTTAAGCCTACACAAGATAGTTAATTATGTATCTCATGCGTCTTGAGTAGACTATTAAAAGAATTAAACAAGACAAAAAGAAAAGGGACCTATTCTTAACTCTCCAAGTCAAGGTCTCTTGTCGACGCCACTACTATTATTATGCCTTTAATTTCCAACAAGATGGCAGCTATTTCTTCGACTTTGAATAGCATAACTCCAAAATAATGCAAAGAACGCTAACGGGTCTCTAACAATGGTTTGATAAAATATGACTTCAAAATGTGGAACATAACTTGGTCTTGAGCTTAAACTTAAGTTTGGGGGAGTTGATAAGTTGGTATTTTACCAACTTAAAGGCTACTTTAAACTTTCTTTTTTTAATCCAAAAGAAACATCGTGTACTATTAATACCATGATTTGCTTAGTTTCAGGTTATGATGAGTTTACAAGAGTTGTTGGCAAAAAAGTGAAGCTAAAGAACAAGAAGAGACCCAAAAGTATTTGAATTGCACCTGAGCAGAGAAGGGCACCCCGCCTCCTGGGATACAGAGAATGCTAAGTCTGGAATGAATGAGGGCGCCCCGCCCTGAAGTCTAGGCGCCCCGTCTCCTGGGAGCCAGTAAGCTTGGATCTTTGAAGCTATGGAAGGCGCCTCGCCCTAGCCTGCAAAACAATGTGTAGATATCTAAGTCATAGAGAAAGCGAACCGCCCTATGTCCTTAGGCGGGCTGCCATTGCAAATTTGTAATAACTTTTCAGCAGTGTATAAATAGAACAAGTTAGGGTTTTAACACTATTCTATTCTATATTTCACATTCTTCTCTTAGAGGCAAGGTTTGGAAGACAAGATTCAAGGTTTCCATTAATCTGTAAGCTCCATAACTTTTACTTTTGAATCATTAATCTTATATCAAATACACATTTCATGTTTGAATCTATTACAACCTTTCATTACATGTTTTTGTGGTTGATTCAAACTCTTAGTATGAGTAGCTAAATTCATATAGAGGTGTAAATATGCTATAGGTGGTAGAAAATCAATGGGTGTTGCTTAGATTTACAAAAACATAACAGGAGTAATGATTATCCAACTCCCATTACATTAACAACAAAAAAATCGTAGTATTCATGATATAAGGTTTCATTTCTGCTTTGCTAGTTAAAGACTCGAGAGAGATTAGCTAGTGTAGATTAGCAGAGTTGGAAAAGATTTGGATTTTGTTGGCTAAAACTTAGCCTAACCCATCTAAAAGAGGTTACACTCATAAATGGTCTTCTTTCTTTGGATCCATGAGTTAAAGCTTTATGCGCTTAACTATGGCTTTGGCGAGCGTAGTAAGTAGACCCCTCTTAGGCCTGGCGGATTCTAGGGGTTACCATAGAATACCTTGGCCATATTCATACTTGTTTTAGGTAGGTGAAACTAATCTACCCATTGATTGGACACTACCATTAGCCATTTATGCCTCTAGCTTATTATTATAGAATCTATTACTTGTTTTAATTGCTTTATTAGTTCATGATAGTTTTACAACAAATATTCCTACATCTAGGACTCTTAACTAACATCAATTGACTATTTATTTGTGAGTCTCTCACTTGTACGGCTAGTTCCCTTAGAAAATCGACCCCGACTCATATTGGGTATATATCTTTGACGACCGCCCCCTCACCATTAATGGTGTAGGAAGCGTTGATCAAAATGCATGGACTAATCATGCATAAATTGTAATGTAATGATTAAAGTATGAGTTTCATTTACTTCTAAAAAAAACTTTATTACATAAGTTATTTTCTTAATTTTAAAGTTTTAATCCATGTATTATTAATGCATGTATAATGTATTCTTATTCCATATCTACCCTGCATAAATAAAAAATAAATTCATGCATGATTTGTACAGGTATTACTTATGAGAGTTTCAAAAATAACTACCAATCAATGTATTAAATGAGGTTAAGTTCTATGAAAATTTTAAAATTTAATTAAAGATTACATTAACGATAAGGGAGGTGCTGATTATAAAAATATACCAGTCTAGGTCTGATATTACACAAAATACCAATACAAATGCAATTTACAAAAAATACCAATATTTTTTTTCAAAACCTATACAACTATGTAAAGCAACAATTTCAAAGGAAAAGCTCAACAGAAACACAAAAGCCTAACTCACGCGTTAAAACCTAAGCACTACACTTCCACTTCTTCAAAAATCGGCGATTCAAAATGCAATTCAAAACGCGATTACACATTCAAATTCAAACATCAATTTGCTATAGTTTACATTCAAAATCAATGCGATTTTGAATCGCGATTTCAGTCGCAATTCAAATTTGATGGTTTTACATCTATTTCATACACAAATTGTCTCTCGCATTCAAAATTGAAGCCGTTTGATCGGTTTTATACACTAATTAGCTGTTGCGATTGAAAATTAAAGCTGTATATTCATTTTTTATCTGTTTTAATACACAAATTATCACTGTATATGCTTGTTGAGAAAGTTCTAATGTCAAGAGTAACAATTCTTCTCCAACACAAAGGTCACTGGGATAAAACAGGAGAATATGTTGATTTTTGTGCTGATGCAATAGTAATAAGCACTGATTGTACATTTGATGATCTAGAATATACAATTTCAAAACAAATTCGTGTTGATACTATTACTAAGAAAATAGAAACTTATGAAGTTTTTTTCATTTGATTATTCCATGTGTTTTATTAGTTTTCACTTATTATATTGTTATTGTTTCAGCACAAGTTTGATAGAAGGGATAAAGGATTGTAATACCGGGATTATATTATCCCATGTTTGGTAGGAAGTACTAGTAAGTACTAGTACAATTTTTATACTAAAAATATTGGATTAACTATCTCACATAGGAGGTGGTATTAACAATCCCGGGATTGTTAACCCCGGGATAAACCCCTTGGGTCTCTCTCTCTTGGGCGGGGCATCAAGTACATCTATCTTTACCGATTAACCAATTTCTAAACTTCACTACCAAACGACCCCTAAGACTATTCAACCATAACAGTAAGCCATTTCAGTCAATGCTTATTATTCTATTTATCCAACTTGAGTTGAATAAAACAAGTACCTCCTCTTACCAAGTTTCATCAACTGAACATGTTTCTCTCTCAGATATTCATTCTCTCAATATTTATGTTTTTCGATCAATTAATAGTCTCCGCCACTGACACGCATGAAAACATTGCCATTTCATGTGGTGCTTCTGGCAATTCTACTGTACCAGATGGACGAATATGGGTTGGAGATGCAAGTTTCAGTTCTTCGTTGCTACAGTTAAGGGGAAAATCTATAAAGTCAAGAGTCCCCTTCCAAGCTGGCTTGTCGGAACCAGTTCCTTATAAGACGGCTCGAGCATCTCGCCATGAGTTTACCTACAAGTTTTCGTCCGAACCAGGGCAAAAGTTCTTACGCTTTCACACCAGCTTCATACAAAGGTTTCAAGAAGTCCAAAGCCATTTTTACAGTCAAGTTTGGTCAGCATACCCTGCTCAGTGACTTCATGCCTACCCTTGCTGTTGATGCCATGGGCGTAAAGTATCTCAAAAAGGATTTTTTCATCAATGTACAAGAAAGTGAAATATTAAGCATAACTTTCACACCGTCTCAGAAACCTTTGGAAGACACTTACGCTTCTGTCAATGTAATTGAGATTGTTTCCATGCCTGCTGGTCTGTATTTCACACCAGATGGAGATTCGGGAGCCCGTGTTGTTGGACGAAAGCACATATTCTACAGTGACAACAGCACAGCACTGGAGACGATTCAGCGGATAAATGTTGAAAGAAACTCCGTTTCATCCTGGGAAGATGCAACCATGTTGCGGGAGTGGGAAGCTGACTCCAATTACCTGATAGAAGTTGGTTCCTTTTCAATCAACAGAGCCGTTACAATCAGTTACAAATCCTCAGCAACTCACATTGCACCGAAGGAAGTTTACCAAACGGCCAGGTCAGTGGCTACACACTGCCTTTCAAATGTCTGTAACCTCACATAGAACATTCCGGTTGATTTGGGATTCCGGTATCTTATTAGGCTCCACTTTTGTGAAATTGAATCTGGGATAACGGATGAAGGTGATAGGAAGTTCACTATTGTTATAAACAGTCAGAACGCTGATGTGATCGAGTGGAGTGGAAGACATGGAGTTTCTGTGTATATGGACTATGTCTCCATTATGGAGGGTGATAGAAGGGAGGGTAAGCATAATCTTTCTGTAGTGTTGCAGCCAAAGTATGATACAACCAGTAAACATACTAACGTGTTCTTGAATGGGCTAGAAATATTCAGGTTAAGCAACCCTGACAACAATCTAGGCAGCATGAGACCTGCGCATCCTGTGACCAGTTCAACACCAAAGAAATCAGAGAAATTCGTGCCATTTGCTAGTAAAAACAAAATTGCAACAATACTGACATTTTCACTCACTTTGATCAACATTGTTGTTTATTACATAAGGTGTATTTCAGAAACAAACTCTGGCAAGACAAACAATAGACAATTTTCCAGAGAGCATCAGTGTCATCAATTCTCGCTGAATGAGATGTTAAGATCTACCAATAATTTTGATCCTCAGCTTCTCATTGGCAGTGGTGGTTACGGCAAAGTATACAAAGGGGATATTGATGGTGGAGTGACCACTATAGCAGTTAAGCGAATGAAATCAGAATCGAAGCAGGGGGAGAATGAGTTTTGGACCGAGATCAAATGCTATCCACGCTCCGGCATGAGCACTTTCTCTCCCTAATTGGTTACTGCAATGAAGGTCATGAGAGGCTATTAGTTTATGATTACATGCCTCGAGGGTCACTTTCTGACCATCTCTATAAAATGGACAGAAATCATGATAAGTCCTTTCTCACTTAGGAACAGCGGATCGAAATTGCTATAGGTGCAGCACGTGGACTGAATTTCCTTCGTACATCCCAAAATAGGGTAATACATCGTGATGTCAAAAGCTCGAATATTCTTTTGGATGAAAATTGGGTGAGTAAGATTTCAGATTTTGGGTTGTTCCAAAATGGGACCTTGAAATTAATCAGCCACTCATGTTAGTACTCAAGTTAAAGGCACATTTGGCTACATTGATCCAGAATACTTCCTGACTAATAGATTGACATGGAAAAGTGATGTGTATGCTTTTGGAGTAGTGTTATTTGAAGTACTCTCTGGAAGGCCAACAGTCAATAGAAGACTGCCTGAGGAGCAACACGGACTTGTAGCATGGGCCAAGCAATGCATCAGGGAGGGAGTAGATAATAAGCTTATTGACCAGAATCTGGCAGGTAACATCTCCTCAACTTGCTTGCAAGCTTTTGTTGGAATTGCTGCCAAATGCTTATATAAGCATCCACATAAACGACCTGCAATGTCTGAAGTGGTGAAAAGCCTGGAATTAGCACTACAATTTCAACAAAATGCAGGTTCTTTTTATGGGGAGAATGCGGATATTAGCATCTCTGTCAAGAATCAAAGTGAAGGGACCATTTCATCAGATGATACATCAACATTTCAGTCAGAGACTGAAACAGAAATGCCATCCATCAATGAAGGTTGCATTAGCGCTGATGTAGTAAAAAGAAGTGGCATTTCAAGGACAAAGGTAAAGTCTAAGGATAAAACTTTCTACATTGCTTCACTACAATGGTGGGATTTTCTTGGCGTTTTTTCCGAAAGCACCACCAAAGACGAAAACTTCACCAACACAGCTACAAGGACTGCACCACTTCTCCTTCCGTCAGATACTAAAGGCTACAAAAGATTTTCATAAGAGTCAGAAGATAGGTTATCTAGGAGCTGACGATGCATATGCAGGCTTCATAAAAGGTCGAAGTGTTGCCATAAGACGGTCACATACAACAGAGTCAAGACTTCACATGACTAGTGAGTTGCAAGCTAAATTAAAAATGAGTCCCTTGCCTAGCCATGTCAACATGGTGTATGTTATTGGGTTTTGCAAAAATGACACCGAGATGATCCTTGTCTACGATTTTGCAGCAAGAGGAACCCTACATGATTATTTCCATGACCCTGAAAAGGATCGTCTCCCTTGGAAGCATAGGCTTCAGATCTGCATTGGTCTGGAAGAGGGTTTGAACTACCTTCAGTCCATTCTGAAGAAGACAATTCTCCACCGCATTCTTAACTCCTCCTATATTTTGCTGGATGAAAATTGGGTAGCCAAAGAAGTTGGCTGGTCCAAAACGAAAGGGATCAACAAGGCGGCAACAATTGTTGAAGGGGGGTATTTGGATTCCGACTACCTATGGGATGAAAGATTGATGAAAAATCATATGTCTACTCCTTTGGCTTGGTGTTGTTTGAAATGATATGTACTAATGAATATCGTTGGCTGAATCAGGATCAAGTCAGTCTAGCCCAATGGATTAAAACATGCTTTATGAGAATGATTTCCAATTGGATTGACCCGTACTTGGTTGGAAAAATATCACCCAACTGTTTTGAAATATTTATAAATACAGCAGTTAACTGCTTGCACAATGAGGGTAACAAACATCCATCAATGAGTGATATAATCACAAGTCTCCAGGAAGCACTCAAGCTGCAAGAGGCAGCTGAAACTAGCTCCCATTCTTTTAGCACCAGATGTCTTTCAGATTTTTCTTCAGAGTAAGGTAGAATGGAGAACTGTGTGAGGTTATGACAGGGATCTATCCTGATTGAAAATATGTTGCATATGTATACTTATCTTATTTTTCCTTTAAGGTAAAGTTTTGTTAAGAAGGGTACCAAGATGGTACATAGAAGTACAATAGAAAAAATAGCACCTACTGGAGCTATCAGTTACATCTTTCCAAGCAAATCGATGAAATCCATATACTGATCTATATTCTCTATTATACAACCCTTGCACCAAAAGAATAGATTATGAATACACATGTTTTTTATTCTAGAAATATGATTCTGTTTATCTCAAAAACGAGCTCTGTTAATTTCTCTCCATATTGTTCCAGAAAATAGATTGTACTTATCTTTCAGAAGGCTAAAAGAAACACTATGATGTCTGCATATCCTCCAAAAGAAACAACCTTTATTAGGTAAAGATATAATATTTTGCTAACACAGAGCAAGCCTATACAAGATGAACAACAAAAACAGCAACATACCCAGTTTAATCCCACTAGTGGAGACTTGGGAGGGTGTGGTGTATGCAGACCTTATCCCTACCGCGAGTAAGTGATGCGATTCGGATTAGTACTCAAAGCCATGGAGGGTTCACGCTCAACATCCGGAGCTTGGAATGCTTCAAAAGGGCTTGGAAGCCAAGAATCAAGCCAAAGGATTGGCCAAACAAGCAAATTGGAGCTTACTGGAAATTGGGTCCACGCGATTGCTAGGCAACATGCGCGATAGCGCAGAAGCAGTCAAATCCACTGCGCGATCGCGAGACACTCCACGCGATCGCTTTAAAGCCTCGTGAACATAAGGCGTGACTGCGACATCGAAGACGCGGTCGCGATGAAGGACAGTCAGGCCAGATTTCCAGAATTAGCATTGGGGGCTTTTTAGTCCATTCCTTCATTGTATTTAGTAACTACTATAAATAACCTAATTTATGGGCTTAGTCATTAGTTAGAGATTTTGGATGATTGAGAATACTCTTATGAGAGTGTGTTTATGGGTTTAATCCCTTTTACTCTTTTTGGATCTCCCTGGATTCTCTGAGAGATCCATTGCTTGAGTTCAAGTTTCTTCCACCTCGGATATAGGTCTTTGATTGTATTTGTCTAGATTAGGGTATTATGTTCTAATTTACTTACAATCATGGTATTTGATTCCTTTCTTTTTTCTATCTATCCCCTTTCCTGTTTAACATTGGTTGCTTGATTTGCTATTCTTCATGTTTAGGATCATATCAGTGAGGTAGAGAGATTGTTTCCAATAGACCCTCAGCACAAGAAGGCATTTTGCAAAACAGATTCTGAAAAGAGCTAAGATGAAAATAGCAAGGCAGAGAAAAGTTCCAACAACAACAAAGGTATAGAAAGGTACTGACACCAAAAAAAATTAAAGATAACCAAAGTAAATGAAATAATAATAATAATAATAAAGACGATGAGTAAGAGAAAAATAGTATAAATTTAAGAATATCTAACCAAGCCTATACAAGATGAAATCCTCCAAAATTCACAGATATTTATGACACTATTCAGTGTGTTCTCTTTACTCAAACAAAAGGGATGCACGCTATCTAGATGTTGATTGACCGAGTGGTAGTTACATCTAGTGGAAAAACATAATCAGCTTCGCGGTTGTTAAATCAAAGCTTCTAAGTGTTAGTGAAACATTGGATGAAAATGAAAAACTGCAACTTTGGAACTATACATAGCCAAAAAAAAAGAGCCGGCGTGTAAGACCAAAAGTGCTTCCTTTCATACATTTTCTACTTTAAACACCTATACTTTTTCAGATAATTACTACCTAACCTTGTTGCTTTAGGATCAGATGAGACAAGATTCATGATTGCACTATTACTGAATTAGATTTAAGCCTTCAGTAACCATCTCAAAAAGAGAAAGGCTTACCATTGATCATAAAAATTTGAGGATGCAGCTTCATGACAGAGCATAGCATCATAAAAGATGAACTCGTGGGCATGGCTCCATCACCTAGCAGATCCAGCAGCAACGAGCACTCCGCATATGATGATTTCATAACTAGCATAATTAGTTACAAGTGTTGTCACACAAATTATCTTGTAAGCTACTGTGTACCTACAAAACAATAAACTTTGTGAAATGAAGCAGCTTGTCCAGCCTTGGTTCATGCAACCTCTCTTCCGGACATAGCTAAAACAAATAGTTGTAAAACCAGCTGCGAGTTGAATCCATTCGTATTGCAGGAAACATCGCTTGATGGGGTTTGCTTAAATTTCAGGAAATCGCACTTCATGGACCTTCTCAATATGCAGCATTGCATCACAGTAAAAGCTTGCTGGCCACAATCCCGAATTTGCACACCAGCTAGGAGAACTTCTTTGGTACCTTTATATAAATGTAGCTCATAGCTAAAATAAATAGCTGTAAATCCACCTCCACCTTGTGTCTTAAACGACGATTAGACCCCTCATCAACACTTCAGTTTGATCCAAACATCATCAGATTCGAGCTTCTCCCCAATAGCTCAATTAAACACCAGTTATCTCTCCTCACGGGCTTTGCTCAACAACAACATACCCAATCTGATCGCACAAGTTGGGGTCTGGGGAGATTGAGGTGTACGCAGAGCTTACCATCTCTACCCTGTGTGAGGTAGAGAGGTTGCTTTCTATAGACCCTCGACTGAAGAACCTCATGGACTTTGCTCGAATCTCCAAATTAATATATCCCTATCGTCCTTAGATCGCCACAGCAGCTAAAAAAATCATCTAGCTAAATTTGCCTCATTCTTGATTGTTAAATGTTGTAGGCACCTAGAAATATCCAGCTCAACAACCTCCTGTACTTGTTCAACTTATGCTCGGACCACATTGCTTCACTATTCTAATTCGAAGATTTGGACAATGATGTTAGTCCAAATTCAGAAGAGTTATACTTGTGAACTTAGCTCATTCATTAGATGAATTAATGACATATTCCTCTTCTCTTTCAAACGCTAAGTTAGTAATATAATCAGCAAGTTTATGTACCTTATATTAGAACATGACTAATTTTGCACCTGGAAGGCTTCCATCAACCAAAAAAAATTGCATTCAAAATGGTTTGAAATGCACTATGGAATCTCTCATGTTTTGTCCAAAATATTCTTCAATAACTAGAGCCAGATACAATTTCAATGTGATGAAAATTTCTTGCCACACAGTAACTCAATGCCTCTTTAATAGCAAAAGCTTCATCCACCACATTAGTTATGTTAGCAATCTCCATCTCAATACAAAATCCATAGTAGTGTTCGGCGGCCAACTCGCGTGCACCTCGACTAATTTCATGGTTACTTGCTATCTCCCACCAGCACACGTATTGGACAACTCTAATAGACATATGGAACATATAATTAGGACCGAGAGAGAAGTATTATTGTATTAATTTGAAGTGGGACCTTGTAGTACTTAACCCACTGTTTCTTTATTTTTATTTAAACTCCTCTCTCGAAAACAATTATCGTCATTTGTGATATAATTGTTTGGCTAAAATATATTAAATGTTTAAACATTTCAAAAAAGTAAATATTTATGGTGAATTGATGTGTAGTTGATTTGGTTCAATACTAACCAAACTAAATATTGTTCCTCTTTTCTAAAATTCAAACTAAACTAAACCATGTCAATATACATGTTAATACTTACTAGGGTCTAGGATTAATACTTACATCAGTTTTTTGGAGTACCCCTCGAACTAGTGCTAACTTCTCATTTACTAAAAACTTGAGTGACAATATCATATAAATATATAACCAATATGGCAAACCCGACAAATTGACAAAATTGGAGGACTATTTTGCTAAAAAAGAAAAAGGAAAGCCTTTAATTTTTTTCAAGAACACAGCAAAGCAAGTGTTCACCTAAGCAAAAACTATTTTGCACCAAAAAGCAAAAAGAATCCTTCAAGCATCAAAAAATTCCCATGTTTAGAGTTCTTCCATTCACTGCTACAATAGTACAGCCTTACTCAATTGCAACTCCAAGGTTTCTTGAAAATCATGTTTTTGTTTTCGTAATGCGGGATGCTTTATGCACGGACTACCTTTTTATAAAGATTGTTCTTTTATGAGTTTCTTGATTGAATTGAATTGTGTTTGCAGGTTGGTTGTGAAAATTTCAGCTGCAACAACAGCCACTGGAAAAGCAGCAGTGGTAGTGAAGGCTCCTCCAGCACACCCCACTTATGATTTAAAGGCTGTTATTCATCTTGCTCTTTCTGAAGATGCTGGTGATTTAGGTATAATACTTGCCCATTTCTCTTTTAACTCATGTTTTCACATGGGTTGTATTCAGTTTTCTATTTTAATTACTCCCTCCGTCCCAATTTATGAGTCGAGAGTCTATCAGAAACACAGTCTCTCTACTTCACTCGAGGTAGGGTACAGACCCCGCTTGTGGGACTATATTGTGTATGTGGTTGTTGTTGTCCCAATTTATATAAAGGTGGTTGAATGTGCACCAAGTTTAAGAAGTAAGAAATAAGCTTTAGAAATTTCTGTGGCTAGAAATCATCTCAGTAAAATGGTAACTAAAAGTTGAACTGTTACTAAATACAAAATGTGACATCTTTTTTAGACGGACTAAAAAGGAAAGAGTGTCACATAATTACGACAGATGGAGTAGTATTTTTTTGAGAACTCTAATGGTAGTCTCAAATTAATTTACGACTAATGGTTTCTTACTTCTTTGTAAGCACTATCTGCAGTTAAAAAAAAAGATGGGGGTGGAGGGATTGTTTTGTCAAAAGGTGTTTTTTTTAGTTTTAGAGCAGGGGACATTGTCATGTACTCTATCAGTCTGCGCGTGATAGAGAAGTTTGTTAATTCTTGGAAATGACAATTTTTTCAGCACCTAGCTATTCCTTGTGAACTTGAGTACTCAATCTTGAAAAGTATATCTATCCAGTGTGTATTCTTGTGTGAAATGCAGGAGACGTGACTTGTAAGGCAACAATTCCTACTGATATGGAATCAGAAGCTCATTTTCTAGCAAAGGAAAATGGAATTGTTGCTGGAATTGCACTTGCTGAGATGATATTTGCAGAAGTTGATCCTTCGCTAAAAGTATTGATTTTTCGATTAGATTTTGGTAACCGGTATTTGTATTCCAAAGAATTTTTAAGAAGTGTAATTATTACTATAATTTTGTCATGATCATTTCAATATCAGGTGGAGTGGTCCATAAAGGATGGCGATAAAGTTCATAAAGGCTTGCAGTTTGGCAAAGTACAAGGTAAATCTAGTGTGATAAATGATTAATTGTTAGTGATATTTGACTTACTAATAGTCTTCCTTGATTTTTGTAGGAAAGGCTCACAGCATTGTTATAGCTGAGAGGGTTGTTCTCAATTTTATGCAAAGGATGAGTGGTATAGCTACACTAACTAAGGTTCGTTTGTGTTCATGTAAGTAGTTCATCATTAATATCTGGAAACATGTTCCCATAAATGAAATGGATATTGTCTTTGATGAGTTGGTTACAGTGTTAGGTGTAGGTATGAGACTGGTCAATTGTTCCAAATGTATTGCAGGTCATATTTGTTGATCCATATTTAGATATTTCTCTATGATATTTAAATCAACGAACAATGTTGGTCTTAATGAGGTAATCTATGACTTAGAATAGCTAGCTGTTACTTCTAGTTTAACCAATATTCAAGCATCACTCAGAAACCTGTCTTTGTTCAGGAGTTGGTGCAATTGCCTTGTTAGGTCATCTATCAAGCTAATGAACTGTTGAAGTATGATACTGTTTCCGAATTCGCAGTCCATAGTATTATGGTAGAAAATCTGAAATCTCCATTCTTCAATGGTTTCGAGTACAATTATTTTTCTGAGGTGATTATGAGAGAAGCCACTGGTTGTATTTTCTTGGCTGCCTTAGGCTGCGAGTCAACTAGTACCCTTTATTTCGGATTTCTAGACTCTCTTTTGTCTTTGTGCTGTGGAATGTCCTGAATAGGCTACCGTTGCAGGAACCTAACTTGCTAAAATTCATTGTTTTCATGTTTCTATGAGAACCTATGTTAAAAATTCTCCATCTCACCAGAAAGTCAAGAGTTCAATTCTTGAAAACAGATTCTGCGTATACATTACATGGCTGTACATCTACTCTTCTAAGGCCTTAGATGGTGTCAGAGCCATTTATCAAAAAGGATTTGGAATCAGTCTATGAGAAAGATTCCTCTGTTAAATCATTCACAAGCAATAGGTGAAAATACACATGCAAAAACATAACTTTACGCATGTCATTTTCTATAACATCATAAATGAAAATAATCTTACTAACGTTTCTTTATTTGAATTATAAAGTGCCAACGATTTCTAACAGATTACAACTCTAGAAATGTTTACTGCAGAAATGAGATGATGTGTGAAATCTAAATACTGCAAACGTCATGGTTTTGAAAGATTTCATTGAACCAAGACAATATATGCTGGTTGTATAAAGAAAAGACAAAACCAGATGCCTTGTACTTGATTTATGAGGTTCAACTGAAGCATATGCTTTTCCAAGATGTCCTGGAGTTTAAATTCTTGCTTCCATCAAAAGACTGAGATTATAATATTTGCAGGCAATGGCAGATGCTGCACAGCCTGCTTACATCTTGGAGACTAGGAAAACTGCTCCTGGATTACGTCTTGTGGATAAATGGGCGGTATAGATCACCTCACAAATATCATCCACTTGTTAGAGGCTATCATATATATTGGCTAACTTTCTACCTGGATTTAACTAAAGGTATTGATTGGCGGGGGGCAGAATCACAGAATGGGCTTATTTGATATGGTAATGATAAAAGACAATCACATTTCAGCTGCTGGAGGTGTCAGCAAAGCTCTAGAATCTGTTGATCAGTATTTGGAGCAAAATAAACTTCAAATGGGGGTTGAGGTTGGCCTCATTTATCTTTGTAGTTAAATAGTCCGATATATTAATAGAGCTGAGTCCTTATTTAATGTTGTCGTTTGAACATTTGATATGTTTATCTAGACCTGCCAGTTCTGCTGGAATATATTACTTTTGTCTTCTGTCATCATTTGTATACACTCTTCCATTGGTTTTTGGTCATATCTTTCTAGAGCCATTTCAACCATCAACTATTTTTATTTGTGAAGCTATAAGCTTTGTGACTGATGCTACTCCAGATCTATGTTGCTACCCGGTAAGCGTACGGATCTAGAGTTTGCATTCTTCCTCATATAAATTTTAGAATTTGAGGTTATGGATCCGAGAGTGGATACCGGTGCTTGGATACGCCCAGTAAATGTATATTACGACATATAAGTAAATATTTTTATTAATTAAAGTTATTGAACTAAATGCAATAAAATTTATTTCCTTATAAACACCTAATATTTTATAACATAAGATATCTCGTGTAATAGCAAAATTCTCATACTTGTACATACAATCAAACCAAATGCCCATTCAACCTATTCAAATTATTAACTGATGTAGTCAAAGCGCCCAAGTTAAGTTGACCAAATCCGGTGTGGATCTCACAACCACACCCAAATATCCAACACGATTGCGGCAGGGATTTTGAAGGGTCCGAGCAGCATAGCTCCAGATATCCTTTCACTGAACTAAACTCTTATCTGTTGAAATCAGCTTTTTGTTCTAGAAAGAGATGACCTAAAACTTAATTCTGTTTTGCATATTTTTATCTAGATACTTGTAAGGATAGGGAGTAGTATTCATATACCATGATTACAGATAACATAAACAAGAAAGGATATTGAGGTCATTTCGACCAATTAAAAGCAGTTCGGGGACAAAACAGTTTCCAGGTTACATTTGGGCTAGTTTTCTAATTCTTTTTTGGAAACAGGTATGCATTAATGTACATGGTACTCTGTTGGGTAACTATTCTTGATAATGTTTTGCTTTTGTTACCTTAAGAAAAAAAAAGGAAAATGTAGAAGGATAAAACTGATGGCTGGTACAGCTTCAGTTGTCAGAAAATTTTCAATGTTATTATCCACATTAATATAACATAAGAAGTTTGAGAGAATATTTCAGGTCTGTCTTCACGTAGTACTTATTAGTGTTGCCTTCCATTGAGCTGGCATTTGCACCTATTCGGATAGTTAAGAAGACTAACTATGATATTGAAATTTGAGGAAAATATGCAATTTGAATAGCTTGTGCAGTCATAAATTTGTTACTAAGATGAGAGAAGATTGCTTGAGATAATAGAGGAGTCTTGTTTGTTGGATAGAAACTAGAAACTTATATGCAAGTGTTGGAATAAGTAACATTATAGAATCTCCCCCGTAGAGAACACCCAATTTTTTCTTAAAGGACAATTATTTGGTGCTGGGCTGAAATTGGCCCAAATAGGAGCAGAATTGATCAAGAGGATTCATATAGAACGACCCCAAACTGGAGTTGATGATATTAATTTATTGATATTCTGCAGTAATAAACAAAACTGGATTGTCTTTTAGGTCATGAAACCCCCCCCCCCCCAAAAAAAACTCCTACCCCCTACCCCCTACTCCGACCCCCACCCCAAGACCATTCACAAGTAGGTGCATCTCTGCCTTATGAATTGAATGGTTTATGATATCCGAAATTACATTATTGTATTTGGCAGTAGAGCTGTGTTCTTCCAGAATGTGCACAATATGTGGTAATAATTGGCCTCATTTTTCCTTCCTATCTAAACAGGTAGAGACCAGGACACTTGCAGAAGTACGTGACGTTCTAGAGTATGCATCTCAAACAAAGACTTCACTGACTAGGATAATGCTGGACAATATGGTCATTCCATTATCTAACGGGGATCTTGAAGTATCCATGCTCAAGGAGGCTGTAGATTTGATCAATGGGAGGTTTGAGACGGAGGTAACTCCTGGTTTTGTTTTCATCTTTAACTGATTCAAAGAAGTCCCGGTATAGAGAAGATTAGTGTAATGAATGCCTTGACTTCTCTCACTTGTAAGATATTCAGTAACGATCACTACACCCGCAACACATAATAACAGTTCTCTTTACTATTATTGAAATTGTCTAATGTAATGACATACACGTGAATTTAATTTAATTACAGTTTTCTCTTTACCATTGTTGAAATTTCTTGCCTTAATATAAATAAAATTATTTACCATTCCAAAAATATAAATTATTTATACATTTAAGTGGATTTTAAACACAAATATGGGGTTTAGCTATGGGTTCTACCGAACCATTACCAAGACTCTAGATCCGCCCCTGCTCGTACATATATCCTTTGATGACGTGCTGTTTTTTGCTGTAACGGTGGCAGGCTTCAGGAAATGTTACCCTTGAAACAGTGCACAAGATTGGACAAACTGGTGTTACCTACATTTCTAGGTATGCAGTTTACCTTTTACTATTTCAAAAGATATTCTTACGTGACAGTTGAAGACATTACATAGAAGAGACTTCTCAGTGTATGTTATTTGTAAAGCTGGGACGTCTTTGTTTTCCTGTTTATTCATATAGTAAGATAGATGGCTCGCTACTTGAAAACATTAGGCAAAAACTCTGCGTAGATAATCTACGTTCTGCATAGTTGCGTTGCTAAGTGAAAGTGACAAACAGATAACTTAAATGGATTGCTAAAATATTTGAGAGTTGGGTTGTGGACCTCTTACTTAGCTATTTGCCTGGTTAACAAATTCTTCACTTTTAAGCACATGAGTCACCTTAAATTCTAGGATCTATTGGAAAGTTGGGCACTTGGGCTGCTCTGTATATCTTTTTCAAGGAGTGGTAGAGAAAATTTATAGTAATTTTTTGTTTCCTAGAGGTTTCACAGTAGCGATACCCTAATTGTAATTAGCCTCATAAAAGTATCTATCTTTTGTTTTAGTCTATGTGTATTAGGCATGTGAAGGTTTTCTATGATACTTATAGAATACTGTATGTTTAAATGTTTGCAGTGGTGCACTAACGCATTCTGTGAAAGCACTTGACATTTCCCTGAAGATTGACACGGAGCTTGCCCTTGAAGTTGGACGCCGTACAAAACGAGCATGACCACCATTTATACTTCGTTGTAGAGTTAAAAAAGTTTAAGCAGCACAAAGTGCAAACGAGAATCATTTCAAAAATGTCAAAATAAAAGGTCCTGATAAAAGGCAATCTTCCTACATGTTACCAGAAATAGGACATCTTTCACTTGCTTGTATTAACTGGTGTACTTGTCTCTGTACACGGTGCTCGAGCTCAAAATGAATGGGGTAAAAAGCTGTACAGAGATGATATGAAAGCAAGTTGCTATGATGATATAATTAATTCAGCCAACGCCTGATTTTCAACTGGAAACAACAATGTTAAGACAAGAACACCTACTATTTCAACCTAACCACAAAACAATGTAAAAGACGGGAGAAAAAATTACAACACTTGCCTCTTTTTCTATTCCTGTAAGCAATTCCCTCATATGGAAAATGAACCGGGAGACAAAAAATCAAACGCAAAGGGAGGGGGAATGAATACCCTCCTCCTCATAGTACAGGGACTAATCATGTTGCTGCCTTCTTCCTAACAAAGCGCTCTAAAGATTTTGGAAGTTGAGTTTCCTCAGTAATTTTCCTCTTCTTGGAGAATTCACTTTGCTCCAAGAAAGGCTTCTTAGCATTCTCAACAGCCTCCTGCTTCTTCCTTGCTATCTTACTGGGCTTGCTTCTACCTTTTGTTTTTTTCTTCATAGGAACATTTTTAGCTGCCTCAATAGCAGCTTCTTTTTCTGCCTCTATCTCCTCCTTTGTTGGTTTTTCCTTTTTCCTTGTTGGCCTCACTGTACCAATCTTCGTGGGATCCAACATGATAGCCTCTGGAGGAAGCTTGTCAAGAAGAGAGCGGACTTCCTTCTCTCTCCTTTGTTTAGCTGTTTCGAAAGGATTTGCCACCCAGGAATCAAAGTTGGGTTCTCCAGATCCTGGAATTAAGATAGAAGACCAACCCATGGAGTGCCCTATACCTAGAACATCTTCATACGGTCTGAACGCCAACTTCTTTACTTGGTATCCTTTCGCAATAGAGTGACTCATATAACGGCTATAATTCTGAGATCCAGAAAGATCTCCAAATACTTGTACAAAAGATCCAGTTGCAGTAGCAAGTAAACCCTTTTGACTAAAATCCAAGGCCTTGCAATGTCCTGGTAATGTTTGCAGAACCTCAAACTTCCTCAAATCCCAGAGCTTTATTTTCCTCTCCATGCCAGCAGTTGCCATTAGATGACCATTAGGATGGAATGCCAGAGCTGTGACTGGTCCAGGATGACAGAGCATCTTCACCAGGGGGGCAGCACTTGTAGGCTTCCACATGCTGACTGTGCCACCAGAATGGCCGACAGCAAGAACACCGTTGAAGGGATTCACCTGCATGACGTCAGTACGTCCCAAGCCTGTTCGAAGATTGGCTACCATCTGTCCAGTGGTAACATCCTGATAATGGAGCTGGCCAAATTTGTTTATAGAAGCCAAAAGGAAGTGATTCCTTAAAAACTGAAGCTTTAGCACAGCACCATGTTCCTGGAGGTTAAGAAAGGGCACAAGCGAGCACCATCTTTACTTAATAATCAGTTAAAACCCTAGGCAATCAGGAAACACAAAAAACGAGCAAGCATTTGTTTAAAGAATAGCAACCTAAAATAGCAATCGACCCCTCATAATTCATTAAAAGCATTTCTACTAAAGGTAATTCCATATTAATATTCCAGGTTTTTTGTGAGAAATGTTAAGTATAAATATTCCTCATTTTGACGCAAATAAAGCAAGAAAAGCAAGGTCTAATTGACTCCCCAAAAAATAAAGACATGCCTCTGAAGAATTTTACTTTTTGATGGATGATGAGTTAAGAAGAATATGAACCAATTCCGTATACACGGAATGGCAACACTTGGCCTTTCCAACCATTACCATAGTGTAATAATGTGCAAACCAATGTACCAGCACCCATTAAAAATTGGAGCGTCGAACTACTTGAAGCGACATAACGTAAAACAAACAGTTGTATCAACGAACAAATTAATTTTTTTTTTTTTTTGTATACGGGATTTTACGGCCCTTTCATGAATAAAATTATTTACATTATCAAAAAAAATGTAAGATTTTATTAATAAAGGTACGAAGATGGTACAATTACATAATTCCAGATTACAACAGAGCTTCTACATATCACCTAACTCCTCTAGAAAGTCCATATATTGTTCCAGATTTTCCATGACACTTCTTTTACACCAAAAGTACAGTACAATTTAATAAGCACCTATAATGAACAAACAAACAAATTTAATCATCTTACTGTCCAGACAACATAAGGGACATGGTCCATGCAAACTAACCTTCAGGCAGTGGAGCTCTGTGCCATCTCTATTGTATATGTAAGGGTACCTGTGACATGCCAGATATTAAATTTTGCGAAACATAAGCTGCCAAAATTGTGATGAAGGAATTCCAAGGGAATGAAAGAATCGTGGAATACAAATTAAAAGACATACCACAAAGTTGTTAATCAAATTATTGAGCTACACAGAGGATCTAGCAGTAAAATTCAATTTTGACAGAGAGAAAACGAAATGCTAGAAGTTCATTCAAAAGTCTTATTTATATCCACATTCACCCAATTCTGATGTCTAATTTTATAGATACAAATTAGTCTAATATCTTTTTATTTTGGAAAAGAATTTTGCATAGTCACGTACGGTTGTCGGTTGACCAGATTGACCACCAACAACAACAATACTTGAAGGCTCAAAATATAATACCTTAATATTCGAACACGTGAAGTTTATCAAAGTTGAATTAAGACATTGATTTGAAGATTGAAGAATATTAAAGGGCTTTAGCTTTCCATTGTAACTTAGCTGCACTTTTATGAACTGTAAATCTTTTTATGATTTGGTATCTTAAGAGAAATCATCGGTCAAATATCAAGAATCCGAAAAGAGGAAATACTATTATGAAGACTCAGAAGAATTTTGTCTTCTCATCAACTTTTCACGTTTTGATCAAAGAATGGTATCCTACATACATGACCATTATCATCTCAAATCATTTTCAAATGATCCTACTTCCAAAATATATATTACACATGTGACCACTACAGTCTTACATTCCATGAAATGTAATTTCATGCCTAATATTCCCACCTGACAAAATTAAGGAACACTTGCCTCGAAGTTGAAAATTTTCGAGTTCTTTGTATGTGAATCCCTAAGTAAACATTCTTCATCTTTTAGGAACATCACGTGATAGATGAGTTGAAACTTGAAAGCATCTCGCATTCTTTTGTATGTGCACTTTCAGCTTCCGTTGTACTAACATACAACCAAAGAATTAAGGCTGGACGAAGAAGAAAGATCGTTTCTCTTTTATGGTTTTGAACAATAACTAATTTGTAATCTTAAAAGGGTGCTCAAATAACGTTTCAGATATTCTTTGCGACCTAACGAGGCAGATTCTTGCCATTCTTAACATGTCCTAGAGGCTAGAAGTTCTTGGGAACCTGTGTGCTACAGTAACGTATGACGCTGCATTCTGGTGGTTCAGACAACAAACATCCATGAAGTTCATTTTTTTGTATACGAGTATAACCATCCAAGGACATTAAAAATTTGAAATAACTGCAACGCAAACATGCAGCTAAAGAATTTGTGCTGATGATATTCTGATGAACCATTGAAAAGCACTCTTTCATCGTGCCGACAATACAATGACACCAGAGAAAGAGACAAAAGAATAGGTAAGATAGGTAATTGAGCAAGTTTCAGCTAGATAACAAATCTGAGATGTATCAAACAGAAACTATTATCACTGGCCCTTCTTTCCCAACAAACCCCCAAACCCCAACTCCACCACAAAAAAAAGAAATAAAAAAAAGTAAATCTAAAACATACTATACGAAGTAAAAATTGCTTCCCCAATTCCTGGATATTACAGAAGATAATCAATGGCCTGATGGCCAGCCTCCAACCCCTTCTATGCTCCCCAACAAGATAAAAGCTGATAAAATTAAATGAGTTAAAATATTATTACTTCGTTGCTAAATTTTTCGCGACTTTTGCACTCTGTTTAGTATACAAATTAAGTAAGTTTGCTACTTTTTTATGAGCAATATTGCAACTTACAGATTTTTCCTCTAGTTTTTGGATATCTAAGTTTCAATGAAACTACTTTTTTATAAGGATATCTAAGTTTCAATGAAACTACTCTATTTAGTTTTAAGAGAATTCAGTTTGATTCTTAACTTACAAAATGTATCAAGCGACAGAGTGAGTATAAAAGGAAATTGAAAAAAAAAAGTGTAAAGCCGTGGTTATTGGTCAAATAGACATATCATGTGAACATTTAAGAACATAGGAATTTAGATCATCTCTATATCCTGTGAAACATAACAAAAGGATGAAAGTTCCTTTGCAACCAATCTTGTTAGAAAGTACAATCAAGAAATATAGACATAATATGAGTCTTACTTCTTTTGAGCAGCAGCAAAAAACAGTTCATTATGCAAGAATACTACATCACGCACTGCCTCCCTGACCTGGAATAAAAAAGAAGCTATTAATACACCTTGGCCTCAAAAAATTGTAAACAACACCTTAATGCAAATGTAAAACAAGACCTACTTTCAGCAGTTCAGCATGTTATAAGGTACAATGATGCTTACAATGTGATAATGAAATGAATGACTAAGTTGTCGTTTTACTTTGTCTGCAAGCTAATATTACTCATGAAGAACGGGTTATTATGTGTGAGACAGACCTGAAACCTCTAAGAGCTTTGACGCCTTTATGAAGTATAACATCTTTTTTTATAAGGAAAGTATAACAATAACATCTTATATGCTTGATTTATACCAATATTTTCAGAAAACAAATAAAACAGCGATAAATACCTGTAGTTCTTTAATTACATTCATGTTTTTCATATCTACAATAGCAATGTGACCCTTGCGTCCAGCTGCAGCCATGTATCGACCACTAGGGGTGAAGTCAAGACTGTAAGGACCAAAATCTGCAAAATACAATTCAACAACTGATGTTAAACTAAAGTAACCATGAGAAGCTTAGGACATGCAAATGGAAGTAGAGCTCACAAAAGCTTTTCCTAGAAAGCTAATGCAAGATGAAAACAAAACAACATATCAAGCCCACGCAATTGCTAGTGCCAAATACTTTTCAGGATTGTTCACCAAAATATACATAACTCCATGCAGATTGCCACATAAGCAAAGGGAGGTTTGATGACAAACCCCAGGGCGTCATATTCCACCGGATAAGTGAAGTTTGTATTGAAAGGACAAATGCTTCACTTTGTCTTAAAATCAATACAAAGGGTAATAATCAGACTCACCATTATATCAGTCATCATTTATATCCCTTATTGGTTAAATATCACGCACAAACTAAAACAAGCAGAAGGTTCTTCTTTCTTTCTTTTTTCTTTCGATAAGGTGCTAAAACAAGGAGAAGATTTGAAGCTAGACAAATAACTACTAATAAAGAAACAGAGGGATGTCCACAACTCTTCTTCGAATAAGCCGAGTATGAAATGTACGTAAGATTCAGACAGTACATTCCTACTTTTGAATTATTTGATAAGGCAAATTAAATAAGGTATTCATCTTCCTCGGCTTCCATCAGTGAGGCTTTTTACTAAGATTTAAAGAGTTACCTGACCAGAATCTCAAATATAACAGATGAATAATCCAGTTACACTTGCTAGGATTATAGCATGCTACATCCATTACTTTGCTTGCAGTGTAAGTGGATAAACATATAGGACTGCCCAAATTCCAGAATCAACAAGGTGAATAGGTAACAAAGACCGGCAACAAGTGAATAAACATATAAGACTGCCCAAATTCCATAATCAACAAGGTGAATAGGTAACAAAGACCGGAAACTCTATAGATCTATCAGTAACTACACATAGGCAGCTCTTTTGTAAAAGCTTAACCTGGTAGGACGATGTCATATTGTTTCCTAGAGCTCAAAATGTCAACTTCACGGGCAATTGCCTCCTGCTTTATATTCCATGTCTTCTCAATACCTTCAGCTTCTAGATAGCCACCCTCACTTGGCATGAGCCACTGACAAAAGCAGAATGGTCGGCGATTCAAAAAAATCTCAGTGACAGGCATAAATTGTAAGCAGTTGTGTTAAAAGAAACAGCCAACAGAAAGAAAATAAATTGGCTGGGGGATGTCAGTCGGCTGGACGAGGGAGCAGTTAGAGCAGTAGAACACATCTACTAGTTACAACTTTGAGAAAGATAAAAGGTGATATGCATAATCAATAGTTAATAGATGCTTAGCAAATCAAACAAAACTATCAGACAGAGTCTAGGAACCTTCTCAGCCTTCGCAGCAGCTGTTGCAGATTTTCCATACAATTCCTCTCTCACAGCAAGCTGACCCTTTAATTTTTTATCATGCAATGCCTGCAAATTTAAGCGTAGCTCTTTTTAAGGTATGACTATTAAGGAAAAGAAAAAATAAACAGAAGTTAAAGTATATGAGAAAAGCAAGTTTAGATTCTTAAGTACCTCCAAATTTGTACCTTCACCTCTAAGGTATTTCTTTACTTTCATATCCATTTCTTCAGATATGACCTGCCAGTAAAGAGATCCCGAATAAATCACAAGGTTGTGCAGTAGGGATAAGAAAGCAAATGGCCAGATTAAAAAAGTTTCTATCACATTCATTGTATTGAAGAAGTCTTGGATCTACCAATCAATTGTAATCGTTTGATCTCAAAGACACTTTGTCAAGAACACACATTTCCCCCTTTTCATGACAGAATGCCACCAAAAATAAAAAGAAAAAAACTTCTCTTTTTAATACTAGTATATCAAGAAATGCAGCAGCTGAAAATTACGAATGGTGAAACAAATGTAAATAACCAAAAATTATCTATCCGTTAAGTTAAATGTGTCCTGGAATCTAACAGTTCCAACATTACACAGCTCAAGTTTCCACCACTAGCCAATTGTCATCATAAAGAAAGCAACTTTTAGCAAAAAATAGCATAACCCAGCAAGACTCTTCTCGACATAACCACAAAGAGAACAAAAAAGCAGTCCGGTGCACAAAGCATCCCGCATTCATGCATGGTCCGGGAAAGGACTGGATGGGGGTGTGATGTATGCAGTCTATTGCATCAGAAACACTCAAATTAGAAAAGTAAATTGAAAAGAGACCTCATCTGAAGCAGCAACACTCTTTCTTGGAGTTATTTTCTCCACCTTTACCACCATCTTCTCAATTGAAAAAACTTTCTCTAAATTTTTGTGATTAACAAATAACTTTCTAAAGAGAAATAATATATGGGGTTCAGGGTGGAGTAAAATTATTTCTCCACCTCCAAATTTCACGATGGCAACGGAGGGTTTAGGGTTTTAGTTTGGGGGGTATGAGGTGTAAAATAGATGAACAATAGGGTTTATAATGTATTTAAATGTGTAACCATAACTTAAAATAGTGCCAAGTTAGAACTTGGTGTCCTCAAGTGTTTAATCTAAAAAAATCTAATTCAGGATATAGAGCCTTCAACTTTAAAATTGAACTTCTTTAGTTTTTTTAGTTCGAAACTTTAGAACGCCAAGTTTTAAAGTTCGCTTATATTTTAAAATGTGGCTAAACATTAAGTGCTCGTTTGGTTCGGAGGCAAGTTATGTAGATATTAATAATGCAAATATTAGTTATATATGTATTAGTAATGTATAGTAGCGGACGCAGGAATTTTATTAAGGGGTATCAAAATATATACGCCTAAAGGTACGAAAAATATTAAGAGGACTCAACAATGCCATATATATATAAAAAAAAATACTTTTTTACACAGTGTAATTTTTCCACACGAAGGGTTATCCCCTTCCCATAGGATCGCTCCGCCTATGGTAATGCAGATATTAGTTATGCAGTTATTATATTTTAGTTAATGAATTATTTGTTGTATTAAAAATTAGTATATATTTCATAATTTAAATTATATTTTAATATTTTATTATTCAATATATATTTTGTTTACTATTGAATAATAATATAAAGAGATATGAGGGTATATTTGTCTTCTCATAAATTAATACTCGCATTATTAATACTCGCATTATTATTCCATTTTCTATGTCGCACAAAATAACACATAGATTTACTCATTAATTTATGCGGGTATTAATTAGTGCAGGTTTGTAAATTCAAATAAAGCGTTGTATTATTAGTGCATATTTTTATACCTTGTTACAAAACAAACCAAATGATGCTTTATATTGCGAGGAATTTAGTGCACATATTAATTTTTTTGTGCGCCCAACGAGCACTAGGTACATTATACATATTGACTAATCTTAGGAGCTTGTTAGAGTTAGTTGAAAAAAAGTACAATTACATAAATAAATAATGATTTAAAAAGATAATACTAGCCTTTCTTCTTATTCACTCTTTGATTATCAGATAGTTCAAATCATCTACTTTCTAAGTGATGGAGCTTGTTTTATATATAAGCAGTTACATGTTTGGATAAAAGTGTTCAAACTGAAGAAAAAAAAAGTTGCAGAGATATTTGGTTAAAATTCTTTTTTTATGTTAAATGATTAAAATATTCTAAAATAAATTTTTTTAAAAAAAATGAGCATTTGTTAATGAGGGTATTAATGGAATTAGAAAAAAAATATAAGAAATGAAATGATAAAATCGTTGGTCAAATCATAATAGCATTTAAGCCAAAAACAATAAGCTAGGATTACCCAACTAATTGCTTTTAGCTTTTTTTGCTTGAAAATACTTTTTAAAATTTCAAACACCTGAAGAAGCTAAAAATGAGCTTAAAAATGCTGATTTGACCAGCTTTTAAGCCCACCCAAACATGCTCTAAATAGAATAAGTGGCTACTAGTGTAAATTTTCCGTGTAAAATCATATTTTTATTAGGTTTTTATATTCATAATTAGCATGTCTCGAATATAAAATTATTATGCGTGTAATATATATAGAGTATGCAAAAAAATGACCATTTTTTGTTTATAACTAGGATTAACATAGTAGTCCCAGATGAGAAAGAATATATAGTATAGCATGTATATTAGTTATAAATAAGAATCTTTATAGACATTCTTCTGACACATTAATAACATTCTTATGAGTTTGTCACACTTCCTTTCGCAAAAAGTCGTCCAACATACCTCGCACAAAGATGAAATAAAATGGAGAATGACCAACAAAGGCCTCATCCACTGGCAAGGCTTCTCATATAAACAACCAAAGCAGTTGATTTAACGACACTTCAAAGTTCAAATTCATCATAACTTTGATGGTCTTATTGAAATGATGTTATTATCAAGTCTAAGAGAAATGACAGAAAATGCGATGAAAGTATTCTTTTTTTTTTAATACTTTTGTTGCAACTCGTGCTAATTAGAGAAGATTGGGCCAGAAGACCCCCTCAAGTCTTTATTTAACAAAAAGGACGCGCGTGGAGCGTAACAAAACACGTGTGTTTCACTTTAAAGCAGGGGTCAGATTAGAAACAATAAAACTTCGGGGCCTTCATTAAAACTATTGGGACTGAATTAACAATCCCCAAAACTTTTAATCAAAAGGTGGGAAACGAAACTGAACAGACATCAGTAATCATTTCAAACATCGAACCCCAAAATCTTCTGTTACACACTTCTCAAGTCGTCTTCTAAAGTCTTCTACGCAACCTTCTGAACATCATCATCGACGACCATCTACATTTCTCCGGTAACATCTAAAGGTAAATTTTGAATAATATTGATATTTTTCAAGTGAATCAGGGTTTATTTTTTGCTATTTTTCTATTTTGAAAAAACTATGATTTTAACGCCTTTTTACTGGTACTGGAATGAAGTTCTCATAAAAATTTTTGTTTTTGTTGATTTTTCCGTCAAATAGTGATACGTTCTTGTACAAATAGTGAAGCTTTTGCATGTTTATGTTATATTACCATGTTAAGACCACACTCCTTCGCAATGTCAAATATTGTGAGACAGTGTTCTAAACGTGTGATAGGATGTTTGAAGTTGCTGATGGATTTTAGATGATTTTTGTTAAAATAAATTAAGGTTTTATAAAATAAATATGCAAAAGGTTGAAAAAATGTTGTATAAATAGTCAAAATTTTGCATGTTTATGTTTGTGCTTGCATGTTTAAAGTTCTGGGACATTTGAGACAATGCTCTGAACGTGTAAGAGGATGATAATGTTTAATGATGACTTTACTTGGATTAAATTTTCTTTTAAAAAATTAGGGTTTGATAAAACGTATGTATTATGTTTCACACATCTATATTGCATGTTTGAACATCTTTTATTGATGAATATACTTGTGATTTGCAGCTACAATGGTTTCTACGCGTGGAATGATTTCTTGTTCTAAAATTAAGAGGAAGGAGACTTCTGCTCCTCCTAGTAAACAGCCTCCTAGGAAGAGTAGAATTATATTGGAGGACGAAGAGGATGAGTCCCTAGACTATGATGTAAATGTAGGGCCACAAGAAGCTGTCGGAGGGACGGCTGATGGTAATTTATTAGAGAAAATAGAAGCACTATTTCGTGATGATGAGTAGGATGAAGAGAGAAATAAAAAAGAGAGCCTTTTAAATATGGAAGAAGAAGATGAGGTGGGAAGGCTTGTAAATAATCTTGCTGGAAAATTTGCAGGAGTTGCAAATGTTCAAGAAGCAGTAGATAATAGGGAGTGTGATGGTGGAGAACCTGTAGATGGTGTAGAAGAAGTTATAGAGGTTGTAGATGTTCAAGCTGGTGAAGGAGGTAGGAATGGAAGGGAAGAAGAAGAGGTTGTACTTGGATTTGAGAGAAGCGAATGAGAAGGTCGGAGCAAGTTCGTAGACGACGTGGCGGCTGATTCTGCAGAGCCACCAAGAGAGGTAAAGTTGTTGTCTAAAATATACATGAAGTTGTTCTTCACTTTACATATTGGTGCTCAATATTTTGTTATGTGATATGAGAACATTCGCTTACATGATCGGAACATCTTTAAAAATGTTCAAAGTAATTTTTTATAGTTCCTTGGAACATCTCAAGGGATGTTTTATGCATCTGATATTATATTCTTGCTACTGTGGTGATTCTTTAAATTAATAAATTTCAAAACATTGTGCAGCCTGAGTACATTACCAGTGTCATTCCACCAATGGTGTTGAAGACTTACTTCGATGACCATGAGCATTTTCAATCCAAGATAACTGTCCGTTCATCGCTTATTGGACGAATACATGATTTCAGGATTGTGCTGCGTACTAGTGGTTTGTATGACAAGTTTAAAAATAGTATCTTTGGCTATTTCTTGGACTTGCCGGAGAAGGCATCATTTCCAACCAGGGTGGTGCACAATATTCTGTTAAGAAGAGTTTTGTGCAATAAAGAAAAAGAAGTTTGGTTCAATTTCAATGGAGTGCTTGTTCATTTTGGCCTCCAAGAGTTTGCTTTGATGACAAAGATGAGGTGCCAAGCCTATCCAAGTGTCCAATGGGAGGCTGCGATGAAAGAGATGGGCAGGGAGATGTGGGAATATATTTCAACGGCGTGGGAGGATGAGAAATCAAGGGCAGTTATTGGTTCCCGGTTGCTGTGTTTGATAGAAAATGAGGAAGTTCCTGAATGGTACAAGTTTGGGCTTTCCATGGCTTGGTTTGTTCACTCAATATTGTGTGCCAAGGACAAAAAAGATGGTATTGAGGAATTAGTGGTCTTCCTTGCATATCTTTCAAATGAATTTATAAAGTATCCTTGGGGGCGGAAAAGCTTCGAGCTAACCATTGAGTACTTGACGAAGCCCATGGCTGATCGTGCATCTAGCAAGGCTAAGGACGGGCCAAATTACAATCTCTATGGGTTTCTTGGGTATTTTTGGGTTGGGTAATTGAAGCAATACCTGCGCTTCGTCCCAGGGATTTTCCCAAGGAGAGGACCATGCCAAGGATGCACATGTAGATCACTGAAAAGAATGAAAGAGACTCCCATAGGCTGTTTGAGAATGTTGCAAAGCCGGTAACTACTTGACCTAATTCATTTAAGGTCTATTAGGCAAATGTAATATTGTATAATACACATATTAAACTTAGTTCACTTTGTCTAATGATGTGTGCCATAATTATGGTAAATTTTCTTTAAAGTTACTACTAAACCATATCTTTTTCTAAGGTTTCAAATCATGCAGAGATATTGGCAATTCATGAAGCAAGCCGTGAATGCATTTGGTTAAGACTAATGACTCAATATATTTAGAAAATATGTGGGTTTTCTTTGCAAATGATTCCAACTGTATTATATGAAGATAATACTGCATGCATAGCTCGGATAAAAGAATGATATATCAAAGGAGACAGAATAAAATACATTTCACCAAAATTCTTTTTCACTCATGATATGCAGAATAGTGGTGAAATAGACGTTCGGCAAATACGTTCAAGTGATAATTTGGCGGATTTGTTTACTAAAGCACTGCCAACCTCAACATTTGGGAAGTTAATATTCAAGATCGGAATGCGTAGTCTCCATAATATAAAGCAATGTCTTCATCAGGGGGAGTAAGATATGCGTTGCACTCTTTTTCCCTTAACCAAGGTTTTGTCCCATTGGGTTTTCCTGGTAAGGTTTTTAATGAGGCAGCTCTAAATGCGTATCATAAGATGTGTGTACTCTTTTTTCTTCACTAGGCTTTTTCCCAGTAGGTTTTTCCTAGTAAGGTTTTAACGAGGCATACTCTTTGTGTAATGGACATCCAAGGGGGAGTGTTATAAATCCACAGAATATGGATATCCATTCATGAACATGTTTTTCATTACGTCATCCATTGAATGGACTCATTAAATTGATGTATCTATTAAAGATGAGAATAAGTTATTGTAACTTTATAGCAATGATCTTTAGCCTATATAAACGGGTGTTCTTCACCTTGTAAAAGACACAGAAATTGATAGAGCAATAAAACTTCTATCTCTCTCCATATCATTGTTATACTCCCTTATATTGTTACTGCTATTTTATATTTTATTTACAAGACGTTATCAACACGAAGCACTAATCTTCTCCAAATTAAGTACCAATTTCTTCCATCTGTGAGGTATAACTATATATAATTTATTTATCATAATATATCTTATTTACAGATAAATATATTATATTAATTACACATATACTAAAATAATTTATACAACAACAGCATACGTTTAGATAAACAAGTTTTTATAATGCATTACTGAGCTATCATTTTAGTTTTGAAAAGATGTTTCACGAATTTAAAGTTGTGTTATTAAAATTATTAAATCTCGTTAATCTAACTTTTGAATATGATATGAAAAACTATAATTATCCATAATGATGGATGTCATTAATTAGAAGAAAAAAAAAAGGAATAGAAAGATTAGTTTTCCTTCATGTCACTGTTATAATTTATTGATTATCATTTATATAAATTCCTAATTATTTTATTGTCTTTGATAGTTTTTACTATGTCAAATTTATCAAAGCTTGAATTTGTGGCACTTGACATATCCGGCAAGAACTATTTATCATGGGTGCTTAATGCCGAGATACATCTGGACGCCAAAGGTCTTGGCGATACCATTAAAGAAGGAAATGAAAGATCGAGCCAAAATAAGGCGAAAGCCATGATTTTTCTTCGCCATCATCTTGATGAAGGGTTAAAAATTGAATATTTAACCGTGAAAGATCCACTAAAACTGTGGATTAATTTGAAAGAACGGTATCACTTGAAAGCCATGGTACTACCAAAGGCTCGTGATGAATGAATTCATTTAAGGTTACAAGATTTTAAAATCGTAACAGAATATAATTCTGTTGTCTTTAGAATAAGTTCTCAATTAAAATTATGTGGAGAACCTATTAATGATGATGCCTTATTGAAAAAAAATACTTTCCACATTTCATGCATCAAATATGGTGTTACAGCAGCAATACCGTGAAAAGGGATTCAAAAAATATTCTGAGTTGATCTCATGCCTTCTGGTAGCCGAGCAACATAATTTCCTATTGATCATAAATCATGAAGCCCGCCCCACTGGATCTGCTCCGTTCCCTAAGGTGAATGTGGGAGCAGATGCTCCATTCCCTGAGGCGAATGTGGTAGCAATAAATAATATGCCTGAAAGAAGGCAAAATAATTATCGTGGTAAAAGCCATGGTCGTGGGCGCGACAAAGGACGAAATAATAATCGTCGTCACGGTGGAAATAAATATGAGAACAATAAGGGTTCTCAAGCTAATCCTTCAAAAGGCAAGAATAATAATATATGCCATCGATGTGGTGTGAAAGGCCATTGGGCAAAAATTTGTCGTACGCCTGAACATTTTGTCAAGCTCTATCAAGTTTCGCTCAAAAGAAATGGAAATAATATGGAGGCACATTTGACCTTTCAAAATAATGACAATGGGACACATCTGACACATCTTGCTGACAAGCATGATGAGACTGAGGCATATCTTGCCGTGAAAGATGATGATGTTTTTGAAGGCCTCCCAAATATTACCCATTTAGAAGCTGGAGACTTCTTTGAGAATCGTAACTGAAGAACTGACGTTGTAACTGGGGAATAAAATTAATAAAGAATAATGTCTTTACCTTTTATGTTTTTAAGTTTAAAAAAAATGTCATCTTTAATTATGTTTCAATATTTAAAAAGTACTTTTCTTGTACTTTATTTTATTCAATATTTCTTACTATGTAATTTGTCTTTTTATGAAGAAAATGGAAATTCCCCAGTCTTCAGTTGGATTCAAGTTCAATAACAAAGATATTTGTCTCCTGGATAGTGCTACAACGCACACAATTCTAAAAGATAAGAGATATTTCTCTTATTTGGTTATGAAAAGAGCCAATGTTAATACAATAAGTGGTAATACAAAATTGATTGAAGGCTCTGGAAAAGCCAAGTTACTATTACCTGGAGGAACATATTTGGCTATTGATGAAGCCTTATATTGTAGTAAGTCTCAAAGAAACCTGTTAAGTTTTAAAGATATACGCCAAAACGGCTATCATATTGAGACTAAAACTGATGGAAAGATTGAATATCTTTATATTACTACAATGATAGCGGGTGAAAAATATATGCTTGAAAAGCTCCCCGCACTTTCCTCTGGCTTGTATTACACAAGCATTAGCAGAGTTGAATCACATGCCATAATAAACAAAACGTTTTTACTAAATCAAATGATTTTATTATTTGGCATGACCGGTTGGGCTATCCCGGTTATAATATGATGCACAATATAATTGAGAATTCACATGGGCATACATTGAAGAACCAAAAGATTCTTCAATTTAAATAATTCTCTTGTGCTGCCTGTTCTCAAGGAAAATTAATTACTAGAGCAACTAAAGTTGGGACAAGGATCCCCGCATTTCTGGAACGTATACAGGGTGATATATGTTGGCCTATACACCCTCCATGTGGACCATTCAGATATTTTATGGTTTTAGTAGATGCATCTACAAGATGGTCACATGTGTGCTTATTATCAACTCGCAATATGGCATTTGCGAGGTTGCTTTCTCAAATAATAAGATTGAGAGCACAATTTCCAGATTATGCGATTAAGACAATTCGTCTTGATAATGCTGCTGAGTTTACTTCTCAAGCATTTAATGACTATTGTATGTCAATTGGTATTACAGTTGAACATCCTGTTGCTCATGTTCACACTCAAAATGGTCTAGCAGAATCATTTATCAAAAGCCTCCAATTAATGGCTAGACCAATACTTATGAGAACAAAATTACCCATTTCAGTATGGGGACATGCTATTTTGCATGCAGCAGCCCTTGTTCGGATCAGGCCAACAAGTTATCATAAATTCTCCCCATTACAATTGGCTTTTGGTCAGGAGCCAAATATTTCCCATCTTAGAATTTTCGGATGTGCGGTATATGTGCCAATTGCTCCACCACACCGTACAAATATGGGACCCCAAAGAAGGTTAGGGATATATGTTGGGTATGAATCTCCGTCTATTATTAAATATCTTGAGCCCATGACGGGATATTTATTCACAGCAAGATTTGCTGACTGTCATTTTGATGAATCAGTTTTCCCAATATTAGGGGAAGAGAATAAGCAGCTGGAAAAAGAAATAGACTAGAATGCATTAACACTATCTCATTTAGATCCTAGTACAAATCAATGTGAACTTGAAGTTCAAAAGATAGTGTATTTGCAAAATATTGCAAATCAACTGCCAGATGCATTCACTGACCTACCAAGGGTAACTAAATCCCATATTCCAGCTACAAATGCTCCAATTCGTGTTGATATCCGGTAGGGCAACCTATTTGTGCAAGTGAGTCTAAGGCACGCCTAAAGCAAGATATACCACCCGGTTCCAAAGATAAAAATCCTCGAAAAAGAAAAGGAGCAAATGATAAAAATGATCATACTACGGAGGTAATTGCTCAAAACGAGCATAAAGACATAACAACTAATAAGACCTCTTCAGGAGAGGCTCGGGTACCTGAAAATAATGAAATTAAAGAGATCTCGATAAGTTATGTCTCTACGGGGAAACTATGAATCGAAATAATATTGTAAGGTATGGTGTGGTCCTCCTTACTTTGTATTGTCCTCTTTGAGGAATTTATTATTTATAAAACTAGTCACTAGGCACCCTGCCTAGTGATATTCGCTAAAAAAAAAAAAAGAATTGGAATAATATTGTTGTCGACAATAGTTTTGCATATAATGTTACTGTTGAGACAATGCAACAAAACGAGGATCTTGAACCAAAATCTGTCTATGAATGTAGGCAGAGAAATGACTGGCCAAAATGGAAAGATGCAATTCAAGCAGAATTGACTTCACTTGATAAACGTGAAGTTTTCGGACCAGTCGTTCGAACACCTGAAGGTGTAAAGCCAGTGGGGCATAAATGGGTATTTGTGCGAAAACGAAATGAGAAAAATAAAGTCATTAGATATAAAGCACGACTTGTAGCACAAGAATTTTCGCAACGACCTGGCATTGATTATATGAAGACATATTCTCCTGTGGTGGATGCAATCACCTTCAGATACCTTGTATGTCTGGCAGTACAAGAAAAACTTGAGATGCGTCTAATGGATGTTGTCACAACCTATTTATATGGCTCATTAGACAATGAAATTTTCATGAAAATCCCTGAAGGATTTCAAATGCCCGAAGCATTTAAAGGTTCCCGAGAAGCTTGTTCAATAAAGCTTCAGAAATCCTTATATTGATTAAAACAATCGGGCCGTATGTGGTATAATCGCCTTAGCAAATACCTATTGAAAGAAGGATATAAAAATGATCCTATTTGTCCTTGTGTTTATATAAAAAGGTCTGGATCTGAAATTGTCATAATAGTTGTGTATGTTGATGGCTTGAATGTTATTGGAACTCATGAAGCACTTACGAATACTATGGACTGTTTGAAGAAAGAGTTTGAAATGAAAGACCTTGGAAAGACTAATTTTTGTCTTGGTCTACAAATTGAACATTTGACAAACAGAATATTTCTCCATCAATCAACATATACTGAAAAGATTCTTAAGAGGTTTTACATGGATAAATCACATCCGCTGAGCACCCCGATGGTTGTGAGGTCACTTGATGTAAATAAAGATCCATTTCGACCTTGTGAAAATGATGAAGAGTTTCTTGGCGCTGAAGTACCATATCTTAGTGCAATTGGTGCACTGATGTATCTTGCCAATAATACTCGACCAGATATATCTTTGCTGTAAGCTTGCTGGCAAGGTTTAGTTCTTCCCCAACACGAAGACATTGAAACGGTATTAAGCATATATTCAGATACCTTCAAGGGACTATCGATAAGGGATTGTTTTATTCAAATGAATGCAAGTCACAGTTAACTGGCTATGCAGATGCTGGATATTTGTCTGATCCACATAGAGGACGCTCTCAAACATGCTATCTATTTACATGTGGAGACACAACTATATCATGGCGTTCAGTAAAACAAACTATTGCAGCTACTTCTTCAAATCATGCAGAGATATTGGCAATTCATGAAGCAAGTCGTGAATGCATTTGGTTAAAACTGATGACTCAACATATTTAGAAAATGTGTGGGTTTTCTTTGCAAATGATTCCAGATGTATTATATGAAGATAATACTGCATGCATAGCTCGGGTAAAAGAAGGATATATCAAAGGAGACAGAATAAAACACATTTCACCAAAATTCTTTTTCACTCATGATATGCAGAATAATGGTGAAATAGACGTTCGACAAATACGTTCAAGTGATAATTTGGTGGATTTGTTTACTAAAGCATTGCCAACCTCAACATTTGAGAAGTTAATATACAAGATCAGAATGCGTAGTCTCCGTAATATAAATCAATGTCTTCATCAGGGGGAGTAAGATACGCGCTGCACTCTTTTTTCCTTAACCAAGGTTTTGTCACATTGGGTTTTCCTGATAAGGTTTTTAATGAGACAGCTCTAAGGGGTCGTTCGGTTTGGCTTTTGTTTTACGCGGGTATTAATTATTAATGCGGGTATTAGTAATGTATGTATTAATAATGTGTGTATTAATAATGTGGGTATTGATAATGCGGGTATTAGTTATGTGGGGTTTAATAATGTGGGTATTAGCCACTCATATATTATAGCATAGAGATTATTTGTTGAATCACATGATATATTACAAGTTAACAAAAAATATTATTATTTAAAATATTTATTTACTCCTTAAATAAAATTTTAAAATATCCGTATTATTATGAGGGTTAATTTTGTCATTTTAAATTTTAATACCTACATTATTAATACCCACATTATTAATACCACCTTCTACTCCGCATAAAATAATACATAGATTCCCGCATTAATAATGCGGGTATTAATATTGCGGAATATACAAAAACGCAACCAAACGTTGCACTAATTTTATGCGGGTATTAAATTTTCACAAAAACCAACCGAACGCTGCGCTAAATTAGCGCGGAGTTTTGTGCGGGTATTAACTTATGGAGGGAGCAACCGAACGACCCCTAAATGCGTATCATAAGATGTGTGTACTCTTTTTCCTTCACTAGGCTTTTTCCCACTGGGTTTTTTCCTAGTAAGGTTTTAACGAGGCATACTCTTTGTATAATGGACATCTAATGGGGAGTGTTATAAATCCACAGAATGTGGATGTCCATTCATGAACATGTTGTTCATTACTTCATCCATTGAATTGATGAATCTATTAAAGATGAGAATAAGTTATTGTAACTTTATAGCAATGATCTTTAGCCTATATAAACAAGTGTTCTTCACCTTGTAAAATACACAGAAATTGATAGAATAATAAAACTTCTATCTCTTTCCATATCATTGCTATATTCCCTTATATTGTTACTGCTATTTTATATTTTATTTACAACAAAATGCACAATTTAAAATACAAATGTTTGTTCATCCCTTTTAGACAACAAATAGGCGCACTTATTTGCAGAGTTGTTACATTGTTTTATATGCAAAAAGATTGTGTACTATTTGTGCATAATTATTAGTACTCGCATTCAATTCCACATCTCAATATTTATATTAGTACTTTAATTGAGTTCCCACATTTCAAATTTCTTATTTGTACATGTTGAAAATTGAAATAGTACTTTTTCCTCACCACATTAAAGTACTCATACAAGATCATACAGTTGTAACTTGTAAGAAGATGCAATGACATGAAAATATCATACTATTGTACATTTAGCTAGACCTTGCAAAGAAAGAATATAAACATTAGAAAAATTGTGTTGAGCACCTTATAAGAAGGAACAACTGTATTTTGGCTCTTCAATTATTCGTAAATTTTAATTTTGGTATTTGTAACATTTGGGTAAAGCATATTTAACCCTCAATTAATCAAAATGCACATTTTTAGTTCCTATTTAGAAAATCTGTTACACTTAGACAATTTTTTAGAACTAGTGATCCTCAAATATGGGGCACCAATTAAATTAACTCGTTTAGTACTTTATAATTCGTTATCACATTTCAAGTAGTTAAAGGTTTAAATGCGATATAAAATGCTACAAGACCAAAATAAAAATTCCTTGATATCTGATGGACTAAAACCACAAATTTATATATAAAATTTTTAACAATTAATACAATACTTGAGCAATACTTTGGCAGCATTTTAAAAACATAATCTATAAAGTACAACTCCTATTACGCAACACATTTTTTTTAAAAAAAATATATGTACTATTAAAGTATTTAGAAAAGTTGTATTCTATCCGTTTCAATTTATGTGGCAACATTTAATTTTTAATCAGCTCCAAAAAGAATGACTGTATTCTAAATTTGGTAACAATTTAACTTTAAAATTACAGTTTTACTATTAATGAAATAATTTACAAATATTTATCTTTTATTTCATACAACTAATTTCAAAATTCTTTCTTTATTTTTTAAATTTCGTGCCGAATCAACTATCAAATGAAGGGATTAATAGTAGTATTTCATAATATTCGGATTTGGAGGGTATCAAAAAGAGAATACAATTTGTACGTAACTTTTTTCGAAAGACAGAAAATGCTTACAAGCAGAGCCATTGTGATGGATCCTAATGAAGCTCCGTTATCAACGTCTCCATCAAATTTCAATTTCAATCAGCAACGTCATTTTTACCTCGCCGTCGATAGACTTCACTTCAAAATTGTGAGTTTTTAATACTTAAATTAATTAAAAACAGTAAATTAATTAATTGCGAGTTTTTTAATTGCTTAAATTGAAATTGAATTGTAACAGGAGACATTAGTGGATCTATTGGGCATGGCTGGGCAGCTACGTTCGTTACCTGTTGTAGTTAGTTGCAGTACACGTGATGAGCTCGACGCTGTCGTTTCCGCACTTTCCAGTGTCTCACACATTACAATTGCCGCTCTGGTTCTATTTCTTAACTATATTTTCCTGGTTGTCGCAAAATTAGTTATCGCTAAGAGTTTAAGTTATATATACCGTCACTATATATATTTTTTAGATCACATTTATGTGTTATAACAGGTAACTGATGGCTAAGAGTTTAAGTTATATATACCGTCACTATATATATTTTTTAGATCACATTTATGTGTTATAACAGGTAACTGATGAATGTACTGTCACGTTACTTTTCCTCGTTGTTGCAAAATTTGCTAATTAGTTATGGTTAAGAGTTTAAGTTATATGTACTGTCAGTCAGTTGATAAGTTTTTTACACTATCAGGTCACATTGATAAATGTATTGTCAGGTTGCTTTTTCCTCGTTGTTGCAAAATTTGCTAATTAGTTATTATTAAGAGTTTTAAGTTATATGTACCGCCAATGTATAGATATTTTACACTATCAGGTCACATTCAGGAAACAAATATATGTATTGTCAGGTTGCTTTTTCCTCGTTGTTGCAGAATTTGCTAATTAGTTATTGCTAAGAGTTTAAGTTATAAGTAACCTCAGTGTATAGATATTTCACACTATCAGGTCACATTCAGATAACAGATATCAGGTCACTTTTTCCTTGTTGTTGTAAAATTTGCTAATTAGTTATTGCTAAGAGTTTAAGTTATATGTACTGTTAATGTATAGATTTTTACAGTATCAGGTCACATTCAGGTAATAGATAAATGTATTGTCAGATTACTGGTTCCTCGTTGTTGTAGAATTTGCTAATTAGTTATTGCTAAGAGTTTAAGTTATATGTACTGTCACTATATAAATTTTTTACACTATCAAGTCATATTTACCTGGTATTGCCTTATTTTCAGGATTGCAAATCCGACATTAAGGAAGTCTAACTATAAATATTCATTTGAATGACTTGACAGTGTCAAAATTAATTTGTTTATATTGACGCTGTATAAAATTTAAGTCGTTATTGCTAAATGATGATTGATATGAGAAATTTGATTTTGGAATGAAATGGGCGTGAAATGGATAAAGAGGATTCATATAGCTGATGCATGTAGAGTTGGGTCGTAGTAGTTGATTGATTGATTGAACAATAAACATGTTATAGGAATGAAAAATAGTGCTAAGATGGAAATTCGTATAGAGGATCGCTACATGTTCGGGTTGAGAGTAAGTTGATTGATTGATCGAATACAACAACAACAACAACTACTACGCTTCAATCCACTGTTTGGTGTATAAGTAACTCTTTAGTTGTCACACCTAATTTACTATGGCAAGGCCGGAGGGGGTTCAGCTGAACCTCATTCGTTGAAAAATTACACAATATAAATCGGGTATTACTATTGTTATATGTAAACTATTGAACCCCCTTGATTTGAGGGAAAAGAGTGGCAAAGAGGCTTCCAAAGATCACAGATTCAAATTGTAGATGTGACATTGTTGGCTCCGCTCCTGTACCGTGGAGTTGTGTGGGAGAAAGAATGCTAAAAGGAGAGAAGATTTGGGCCACCAAGCGGGACAGAGTATGACCCGGTAGAAGGGATTGATAGCGCTAGAAAGCCTAGAGCATTTCATGCTAGCAGTAGCATAATCCTTCCTCTCCCTAGTGTGAAGCCGTATCCCTCCAAGAGGGAGTATCTTGCCTTCAGGGCTTGTAAGTTCAGCTCGGCTATATGAATCCTTGCATGTAATCTCACTCCATTTAAGTTGATCTCAGAACCAAATTATACAAAATAAAAACAAAAATTACCCCGGTTAACTTAGAGTATAAATACCCTTACGTTATCTTTGACGTGGTATTTATACAATAGTTTTTTCAATATGATTTAGTTAGTTTTTTACATTTACTGTTTCACATGTAATTCAGAAAAGTATTACAAGTTGATTGATTGATTGATTGAACATAAATTTGTATAATGCAGTACAGTGATCTTGCTGAAGCAGAACGTGGGAAGGTTTTAGCTGGGTTTAAACAGGCCACAGTGAGGTGGAACAAGCAAGTTACGGCTGAACATGGAGATGTAGGGGAAACAGAGAAGGAAGAGGAGAAATCTCATTTGATAGTTGTCACGGATGCTTGCCTTCCTCTTGTTAATTCTGGGGAGTCACCTTTGAATGCTCGTGTCTTGATTAATTATGAGCTACCGACAAAGAAGGTACTACTCTTCCAGGGTTTGCATTCCTTTAATCTTTTTTTTCTTCCGGGCATTTTAGTTACTCTTAATGGCAATTTGAAGGTTTGTTATTTGGACGTGTGATGTTTCATTTTGTTTATCATAGCACTCGAGTGGGCTTGTTGTAAAAGACAGCACTGTTCGGAATAAGAGAGACTGAATTTTAAGATTTGGGAACCAGTGAATCATAAATTAAAAAGTTGAAGCCAGTTAATCAACTTCAGGCATCATTGACCAGCGCCCACTCTGTTCCACCTGCTTATTTCTTTCAGCTATTGAAGTTACATTATTTCATTCCTTTTGGATTTCTAGTATTGGGGGGAGTTGCCATATGAATAGCATGTATAGTGAAAGAATAGTCTACTTCATTTGACCATTGCGTTTAATTGTTTGATTTGCAACTTGTACTTTAGGACTTGCAAATATATTAACTTTGTTGTTGTGCTCTTATGCAGGAAACATATATGAGGCGTATGGCTACTTGTTTGGCAGCAGGTTCTCATTCCATACTATAGAAGTGAATTTGACAAGAAAGCAATTAGAGAAGGAATAAGAGGATGGAAGTAAAGGAAAACAAGACCAAACATAATTAATACATATCTCCTTCATAGTACTTCTTCAAACTTGGAGTCAAGAGCATTGAAGGATGTCATGCAATAATCATACTTCAAACTCCGTTCCTCCCCCCCCCCCCCCCCCCAAAAAAAAATCTAGCATTTCTACATAGTTCATCAAAGCACCGTATTAGCTATTTTATTTCTTGAGCATATAACATAAGTTTCTGGAACATATGCAGATGGAATCGTGATCAACATGGTTGTTGGAGGTGAAGTTGTTACCCTTAAAAGCATTGAAGAAAATGGTGGCCTTCTCATAGCAGAAATGCCCATTAATGTAAGTTTCTAATTTGATTTTTCTGTTTATGATTGCACGGAAACATCAGTATGATATCAGGAATGGGATTATGGGTTATTTGGACCTGTGTGTTATATTGCCATTTCCCAGAGCATGCGTACACAATTATCTCTTATTTCTACTCTTTATAAGTTCATGATTATCTCAGTAATGTTTGATGTCAACTTTTACACATGCTTATGAGCAGATTTTTGAGATGCTGTGAAGATTTCAGGCACTGCAATGACATCCACACATGAGATTCCAAGCAATTAGGTATTACGATTCTTCACTTCTGTAATACTACCTCAGTCTGTTAATTGGCTGCACGATATTTACAATGTAACTATGTAAGTAGCATTCTCGTTTTTTCTAAAAGGAGAGAGGAGTTTTGGTGATGAACTTGGATCATGTTACAGTAATTTTTGTCAATTACGGGCAAATGAGGGTTGATGACCAGAACCTTTTCTGGGTGAAGGGGGATTGGGGAAGGGGGTGAATTTGATATTCATCTTCAAGGCAATATCAATTCTACCGTAATATAGTTCCTTGCCTATGCCATTACTAAAGGGGATACACAGATTTACTAGCTGCAGGTTGATGTGAAGGTACTGTACACAATATGTAAACTTAGAAATATTTGAATTGTCTGTAGGTATATGTTAGAGCAATTGACATGTAAGATCTTTATTCGGCTTTGTCAATTTACTTAAGTTCTTTTATGCATTAAGTGCAATGCTGATTTTTTTAATGGTAGTTAGGTTGTTGCATTCTCGAGTTCCAGCCTACCTGGGGCGCTAAAAATGGTCCACTGCCCTAGAGGGGTCCCATTATCTTGAAACATTGCGATTGTGATGCTTTGTGGCCACTCAATGCTTCTAGATTATCTCCGGAGTTCTCATTCTTGACTTTAGTCATTCCTACTTTACTTTCTAATTGTTACTTGAATTCTCTGTTATATTTCACTAATGCGACCAGAGGACCTGGTTACATTAGCTGTAGCCACTGGCACACTCCCACGGGTTTTAAATCATTTTTATATTGCGTGAGAAAGGGGAGGGATAACTTTTATTCTTTGCTGCCAACTGATATTGCCAGACCTTAGGAATTGCAAATGTTTGACTTGGAGGACTAAAAGTGTCAATGCTGATGAACTCTAATAGATTGATCATGGAATAGACATAGAGATGGAAAATGTAGCTGGTATGTGTATGTGATATTGTATATCAAATTCCTGAAACAAGAGAAGTTGATAGAAGTAAGAGAATATGGTATAGAGGCAAATGAAAACTTCTTTAATGTGTTATTAAAAATTTATTATTATCTTACTCAAACAGTCTACTCCAGATTATCCATGTCCCCATTAGCTGCAAAAACAGTGATTTAGTTGGAATCGGGAGATTGGTCTGAAGCCAAATAAGTTTGTTGGCATTTTTCGAAGATGATTTGGAATAGACTTACTCAAGCCCAGATAATGAATGGGTTGTGTGATACAGATCAGATTTTGTAGGTCTAGCTTTTAGTCCCCACAATGTTAAGTATGCTATTTTAGAGCTTTGTAGAGATAATGATACCCATTATAATCTTGGTTCTAAGAGATTCGATGTGTACCATTTGAAGCTTCCTGCTGTAAATTTCTGGATTTTAACCTACATTTTTGGCCATACCAACAATAATTAGGTTGTGCTTTTCTGCTTACATTCAATCCGTTCTAGTCTTTATCTCTATTTACATTATGTCTTCTTTCCCCATTCAAAGAGATAGTAGTGGCTATGGAGATGGAGAAATAGATATATTTACGTAGAGTAGGAAGAATACAAAGAAGCTACACAAGACTATTTTTATAGGAAGGTAAGATGTACTTTTCTCCAGGTCATTTTCTTTTCCCTAGTCCATGACTAAGTTCACATACAGTTAGATTCCCTGAATTGTACTCGAGTAAATTTTATGCCCAATTAGCTATGATAATTTTGATCAGAATTGCAAACTAAGTGATAGCTACAAGCTTGGGTTTTTTTGGAAAACAGTTGAACTTTCAATTGTTAACTCTATCTTAATCCCCTAAACCAAATATGGGATAGAAATAAACGAAAGCTTGCAAGGTGTCCTCATTTGATTGTTCCAAGAACTAAACCTTGCTTAAATGGCTTTAACTGAAGAAATTTGGATCTTGTATAACTCATCCTCCCAATGATGAGCTCCACTTGTGTATTTACTCTTCCATTTACTCTGTTTACTATTTCTAAGAAAGAAAAAAAAGGTCCAATCTAAAAGAGCCAGAATTATGTTCCTCCAGTTCCAGTACCAATACTTCATATGCTGCCATTACCATTCCTTACAATAAGTTTCGTGTTCCCTAATAGTGTGCCTTCCAGTTTTACTCGAAGACGTTATTTATGTTTTCCTTTGGAAATGTCATTGCAACATCAGTTATGAAGTGGAAGAACTAACAGTTTCTTCATACTTCAATTGACGCCCAATATGCAAGTCTTCCATTGTGAATGCCTCTGTACAAAGAACTCCAAGAAGTAGAGAATTTACCATTATCATTGTTGTGAGAGAGAGAGAGGGAGAGAGGGGGGGGGGGGGGGGGGGAACTTGTAAGCCTCCTCTGGCGAAGCTAGGAATTTGCTAAGGGCGTGCAGGATTTAATATTTGATGCACAAACAAAAGTAATATTTGACCTATACATACAACAAAGATCTGGCGAAAAGTGTTCAACTGACCATCCTCGACTCGTGAGCCCATGTAACTCCGCCACTGGGACAGTGGGACTCCTTTCTCTAAGGTGTACGTTTTCCGGTACTTGAACTGTATCATATGATTTTGTATATTAGGATCACATAAAGGAGCGGTTCCCAGTGAGTCTCGGGCCTATGCCTCCAGCACTGGATTGAAGTCGTGTCCAATATAAGATTATAGTGCATTGTCAATCAATGACGAAGATGGGGAAATCGATTCGGCAAATCCATGCAGTTGGGACATCACTCATAACACATCTTTTCTTAGCACAAGCTTTAAAGTAAGATAAGAATCTTCAATTTCATGCAATAATCAGGAGAGTTTGGTCCCCACATTTGATGGGGACATGCAAAGCAATGTATGTGAGCAAATTGGTTGATGAAAATTTCCATGGAAACAGGAGCGTCACGTGAAATCTTATAGCCCAATGCTTTGCCCGTTCCAGGCAATTAATCTCAAGTGTTTGTTGTGTGTCTCTTTCTTCATCAACTGTGTGGAGATATTGATAGAGATAGATCCTGTCTTCTGGAAGGGAAGAAAGGGAACACAATGAGGATGTATAACATATGGTCCCTAAATTTTATGAGAAAATGGGGAAATATCATCAGCATCTTTGCCATGGATGTCTGCTCCTGATACAACAAGTTTACTGGACTTTAGTTGGCCTACCTATTGTACAGTACTGAACTACTGCTTATGACTAAGAGAAACATCATCTTGGCTATCGTCAAATGGATTTTTCTTTCAAGCTACAAACACAAGGGTTATATACTTCACTTGTACAACGCCAAGAGAATCCTACTTGATTTATGTTACAGTTTAGATTAAAAACCAGCTGTGATACTGCAATTTCAGATGAGCCTTTGAGCGTGCGATTAAGCTCTAAATCTTATGGTAAGAACTAAGAATAAGTAGATAGATTGATTAAAACATAAGCTTGGTAGGTAATAAGAGAATGCGATGTAAATTTCACTGGCAATTTGATGTTAAATTTAGTTTGGTAGTCAAATTAAAGGATATTAGAGCATTTAAATGCTTTAGAAGCAAAATTTCACTATTAACACTTAAAAGCTAGCTAATCATGCATGCAATGATGTGGTGGTAAACCTTTCATTCTAGTCCAGTGCTCTCTGAATCGAAGGTTTCCCTACCTTCCCTGTTCTTTGTGCAAACTTACTTAGGAAGCCTTAATCTCTCATTTAGAAGAATTTGGGAGCACTTTTTGAAATATTTTTCAAAATTCTTGTTTGTTCATAAATTTTTTTCCAAATCTTGAAATGTAAAATTTCAAAATCCCTAAAAAGATTTTGGGTTTTTTGGGAGAACCTTTTTTTTTACTCACTGAACTTCAATTTTCTTTTCAAGTAAAATGCATGTCACTTCAAGTTTTAAAAATTATTTTTCAACTCAACTTCAAAATTCTTTTTCTAAGTTTCAACCAAATTTATGTTCAAACGCTAGCTTAATCAGTCGTTCTAGTAATGCATGTCACTTCAAGTTCTAAAAATTATTTTTCAACTCAATTTCAAAATTCTTTTTTTAAGTAGGTGGATTCTTAAGTCATATCCTATACCCCATAAGCCGACAATACCTCTCTGAACCAAATTTATGTTCAAACGCTAGCTTAATTAGTCGTTCTAGTATAACTTGTTTTTAACCATACGGTGGTTGAGACGAGTATTAATTCGACTTATTTGAATTTACACCATACAGAGCTTATTGTGGGAGATTTTAGCGCTTCCTATCCAAGAGTATCGAGACTTTTGATAAATGTAATATTCGTTACGTTCTTGTATATCTCAATTTTCAAGTATTAGTTGTTTCGAAAATTTGGCAGCCAGACAAAAAGTTAAGTAGCTCTACTTACAATTGTACGAAAATCTGTTAAACTTGAGTCCAAAATTGCACGTGGAACATATAATAATTATAATTTGACCTCCTTTTGCCGTTTGGATTTTCATCTTCCATGGCTTTACTTATCAACTTCTACTAGAGACTAGAGAAAGGAGAAGTGATGTGTGCATACACGTGCAATGCTTTGTGACAGTTTTCATATACGTGGTGATAACCATGCTACGTTGATGACACTTTCTTTCTATTGGATCACTGAAATAAATCTTCACCCACAGATGATATGTAAAAACCCCCAGATTCTCTGGAGTTAAAAACAAAAGGACTAATAGTTGGATCCAGATTTATGCTAAATGCTGCAACCACATTTATTACTATTGACATTTAGTATATAGTTAGTGTCATAACTTACCTTTTCACATTTATTTTCGAAGAAGAAAACAAGAAATACTTTAGTGTAAAAAACTTTATACAAAAAGTATAGTCATGTGTATTGTTTATATTGGCCAGTTACCGATACGTGGCACCTATCGACCAACACAAATACTAAATAACTATGCGAATAAAGATTTGAAGGTCCTTCACGATTTATACTCATTTCATTGATTGCTACTCCCATCGAATGCAAATTCACATTTACTACAGATAGTAGTAGACTTTTAGATAGTTTGATAGGTTTAAAATTTTAGTAAAAATATCAAAAGTTCAAAAAGAGAAAAAAAAAAGTGTGAAGCAACAGAAGGCAGAGAATCTAATGACGAAGAGAAGTGATGACAGCTTACTGAAATTTGGAATTTGCATGGAATCCAACAAAGATTTGGCTTCAAGTCCAGAAATGTACAAAGGACTTCCCCATGTACACCTTCTCACCTTATCTTTCCTCTGTCTCACTCTCCATTTTAAACCACCGAACTCATCACTCACCCACTGGTACACAATACACACTTTTTTTTGCTCATTAAATAGAAGTTGAAAGGAGTAGTCATTTGAAATGAACTTGTATTCTCTTCTATAGACTCTACATTTCTCTCAATGAGAATAATGGAATGTGTATTCCCCTTGTACATTCACTGAGTCCTTTGTAACTAGTAGTACTATTTCTTTGTGGCTATTTTGAGTCACAAAGATATTAATAGCAAGAAAGCAAGTACATATAATTATTGCATTCATATAAAACAAGAGAATCCAATATCTGCATTAATAATCTTGTGATGGCTTTAGCAACTTCAAGTCCTCTGCTGATGGATCCAAGTATTCCGAGATTGAAAGAACAAAAGCATCGACCAACCATTTCTGAGGTTAGCTTTGTTTTATTTGTGATCTTGTTTTATAAAAAAAGTGACTACTTTTCTATACTTTGGTATTTTCATCTTAGCTTTTTCCGAACCTATTTTCAAATATTTTTCCTTGAACGAGTGTTAATCGGAAACAGCCTCTCTACCTCACTCAAGGTAGGGGTAAGGTCTGTACCCCACTTGTAGGATTGTACTGCATATGTTATTTTATGAAAAAATGAAATCTTGACATTGGAATATCTGATGTATAGGTTGTGGAGGAGATCAAGCTGCTATATTCAATAGCTTTGCCGATCATTGCTGCTGGATTACTTATATTTGGAAAATCAATGATATCAATGTTGTTTATGGGACGATTAGGTAAAGAAGCACTTGCTGGTGGATCGTTATCTATTGGTATAGCAAATATTACAGGGTATTCTGTTCTCTCTGGCCTTGCTATGGGCATGGAGGCTATATCTTCACAAGCTTGTGGTGCTAAGCAATGGCCTTTAATGGGCCAAACTCTTCAACGTACAATCTTGATTCTCTTATTTTCTTCAGTTCCCATTTCTCTTTTATGGCTAAACATTGAACCTTTACTACTTTTATGTGGTCAAGATCCAACCATTTCGTCGATTGCTTCTACTTATCTATCATTTTGTCTTCCTGATCTTTTCTTTCAATCCCTCATCAATCCTCTGAAGATTTACTTGAGAACTCAAAATGTTACTTTTCCTCTTACTTTTAGTGCTGCTTTTTCACTTGCCCTTCATGCACCTATAAACTATTTCCTCGTCTATCACCTTGGCCTTGGCATTAAAGGCATTGCTATGGCTGTGGCTATAGCTGATTTCAATCTACTTGTTGTTCTTTTTCTTTATGTTAGTCTTTCTGGTGTTCATAGAAAATCTTGGCAAGGTTGGTCAGCTGAATGCTTTGATGGGTGGAGGCCAATTTTGAGTCTTGCAGTTCCTAGTTGTTTATCTGTTTGTTTAGAGTGGTGGTGGTATGAATTGATGATATTGTTATCAGGGGTTCTTTTTAATGCTGCAGAGGCAGTGTCTACAATGGGAATTCTCTTACAAGCAACTTCACTTGCTTATATATTTCCATCAGCATTAAGTTTAGCTGTTTCTGCAAGAGTTGGGAATGAACTTGGTGCTAATCAACCTAGTAAAGCAAAGACTTCATGTCATGTGGCAAATTTATGTGCTATATTTACTAGCTTCATGGCTATGTTATTCATGACAACACTGAGAAATGCTTGGGGCAAGGCGTTTACGGATGATGAGGCGATTTTGTCGTTGACGGCGGTGGCAATGCCGGTGGTGGGGTTGTGTGAATTGGGAAACTGCCCACAAACCACCGGTTGTGGTGCATTGAGGGGAAGTGCAAGGCCAGCTTTGGCTGTTCATATAAACTTGGGATCTTTCTATGGTGTTGGGTTGCCTTTGGCAATTGTATTGGGCTTTGGTATGAAAATGGGCTTATTGGGCCTTTGTTTGGGCTTGTTAGCTGCTCAAGGTGTTTGTGCATTTCTCATGGTTTTTGTATTGAGTAGAACTGATTGGATCTTGCAAGCCCAAAGAGCCAGAGAGTTGATTGGTATGGAAGAGGAGGATAAATCTGAGGTTGATACTATATCAATTAAAACAATGTGCTAGAAAGTAATTTGTTTATCTTTTTTCTTTTTTTCCCCTGTATACTTATATTTGTAAGAATAGAACAGCAGTATGTATCTTCCTTTTTTTGTTTCAGTTTTTGTTTTATTTACTTGCTTTCGGTTTATGTGGTCCTATGTTATTGGGGAAGAGAATCAAAAGGTCCTCCATGATAAGTAAATAAGGTGAATAATGTTTGCTCATGGACTCATGTTTAGTAACTCATTTCGTTGGCAAGTTTTTTAGAACTTAACCAGCTACTGACATAAACGTTAATGTATTCCACTAATCTTGAAAAATACATCACACATCGCCAGCCACGGGCTCTTAAATTGTAAAGCTTGTCGAAGATAAATCTTCTTATTACAAGCAAATTACAGTAACAAAATCAGTTGCCATAACAATTTGGCTGCAGAAAACTAAGTACACCAGTTATTTAACAAGCGCTAAAGTAAAAACTGGGACATTTTTACCTGGTCATGCCTGCATGATAAGGGGGCATTGTAACTCCCCTACTTTGTCTTTCCATATTAGCTTGCCATCCTAAAAGACAAATCCAATACATTATCAATGTAATGAAAATGTATACTCTATCAAAAGGTAAATGAAGAAAGATAATTTACGTATACTAACAATGTAAAGAAGTTTGCATTATGACAGTATTTTAACATGTTATAAACAAATTACTCACTACATTTTTAAGTTACCAAATTAGGATGACAATATAGACTATATCATTAAGTCATTTTAACATGATGGTGTGAAAAAAATATACTTGCTTTCAGTGCAAACAAGTTAAACTTAGAGATTGAGTTGAAATACCTATTCCCATATCAAAGCCACGGTTCTTAAGCTCTCTGTATTCTTGGCAAAGAGCACAAGGCTCACAAAAGACATGCACTAGACAATCAACACAAGGTGCTTCTTCCAAATCATATTGGCCCCTCATATTGGACCTATAAAAGCACGAATATAGGCTTGGCAATCCTGTCAGTCCCAGCAAAATGCCATATATTGCACCACTAGCCGCACATGCTAACATCAAAAACAACACAAGTTATGAATCTCAAGTAAGTTAGAGTCAGCTATGAATCCTCACTATTCAATCGGTCAAAACATTCAATATGAAAGTAAAGATAAATCACAAGATCATGCTTACAAGTTGTTCCTTTGTTTATTATTTCAGAGATTTGTCCAAAAGTGATACAAGGGCAAACACAAGTAACTAAACAGTTAGCAGGGTCATCAAAACAGTGGCAAAGCCCAGTCGACCATCGCGCCGTGGCGGAGGACGGAGGGTGTACAGGCATTCCGGCAGATGCATAGGGAGGAACATAAGGTGGTTTCATTGGAGCTGGATACCCCTCACCGGAGAACTTGTTGTAGTCTCGAGAAGATGTATACATTTCTTTTAGAAGAACAAGCAAATGAATGAAATGAACTTCTTCTTAGTAATTCCAACAATGTCCTAATTTAACGGGTGCAATGCAACATTACCAACAAATTTTAGAGTTTCTAATTCCTTAAATCATCATTTCCAAGGTTGGTTTTTCACTTGTTAACAAATTTATAACATTCTTTGTGATTAAATATTGAGCATTTCAACGCGTATTTCAAGTACCATAGCTTAATTATTCACTAAAATAGTTTGAATAGCTTTCTTCGAGTACGGTAAAAGGTTCACTAGGATGCTTCTCAATTAAGTCTCTAAGCTGGTGTCCACGTGAAATGAGAAACAGTTCTACATTGGGTTTGAACTAAATCATTTAATGTATTTTTTCTTGATATACTCCCTCCGTTTATGTTTACTTGTCCAATTTCAGTTTTTCACTTCCACCAAGAAAAAATACTAAAATTTAAACTTGACAAATATACTCTTATTAATTATACTTGAAAAGTACAAGGTATTTAATTGCGAAGAAATTTTGAAAAGTAGAAGATATTTAATATTAATGGTAAATTAGGAAGAATATAGCCAATTTTATCTTGAATTGCTAAAAAGACAAGTAAATTTAGAATTTGACTTTGGTGAATTTGGACAAGTAAGCATAAACGGAGGAAGTAATCAATAACAAATTGCGCATGACTAGCTTCAGATTTAGATGTCCAAAGCTTAAAATTTTTGCAGCATCTGAGAAATTTCCTCATGGCTTACTTCAGAAGAACCCTCTGAATGAAATTGAAAGAGTCACCATCAAGTCTCTAGTTTTTTTAGGCAAGAAATAGACAAAGGTGCTTTATACAATGCTCAAATTGTAGGATACTACAAAGTTGAATATTTCAGTTGAATGTTGCGATTTATGTTTTGTAATGCGGATTTTGAAGACATAATTAAGTGATTAAAATACTAATAGTATGATCACACAATTCAATATGTATTGATGGTGTCAAAGATTGGACAGTCTTGTGAGGTCAATAAAATTGGTGCAAATTGAGAACACAATTGCTGTAGCTCTCTGGTCTGTACTTGTAAACATAACCAAACGACTGTAGCCATGAGAACCATAAAAATTCCTTAATTTTCCGTAGGGCTTCTTGTGCATTGATTTGGTCTATTACTAAAATAATAAAAATCACAAAAGGCAATACAACGAGGGCAAATATTAGGAACTTACTCCCTCCATTCCACAATGGATGACATGTTTTAGATTTTGAGATTCAAACGAGTTGATCTTTGACCGTATATTTCATATGTCTTTTAAATATTTTGAATTATTAATTATTGTGACCTATAGTACTTTTATGTAGTTTCTAAATATATAAATATCGTTCCAAAAAACTTAAAGATTATATATTTAAATTCACGGTCAAAATAAACTCGTTTGACTCTCGAAATTCTAAACATCCAATCCTTTTTGGAACAGAGGGAGTATATGTTAAGCTGTGGCGAAAGAGAATACTAAAATAATTAGTTCTAAACTTTTGTTTAGGGGAAGTATCACAATGGAATATCTAGTTAGAAGAATCTGATCAGTGAGGGCTAGCAGATGGTAAACACCCTCCACCTACAAGCAAGAGATTGTGGATTCGAGTCACAATACGAGAAAAAATGGGAGGGCCACTATTAGTTTTCGAGGGAGAGAAGGGGGTGTGGGGTATTTTTTTTTTTTTTTAAAGTAGTTAGATGAATTTAATTTCTTAAAGCTTGTGAAGATTTTACAAAGAATATTATACTGTGGGGTGTGGGGTATTTTTTTTTTCTTTTTTTAAAAAGTAGTTAGAAGAATTTAATTTCTTAAAGTTTGTGAAGATTTTACAAAGAATATTATACTGGGAAATAACATAAAGGGAACATTTAACCTATTTTTTTTAAAGCCCTATTTTATATAAATTATGCCTAGCAACTATTTTTGGTTTTTACCTAATCTTTGTAAGTCATTCCCTTCAAATGTTCTCTTAGGTTTTCTAGCCTCCCTTTTACTCATCCTCTCTCTTCACACCGTCGCCGCCTCCCTCTTCATCTCTCTTCCCTCTGTCACCACCTCCCTCTTCCTCTCTCTTCTCCTCACTGTCGCTTCCCTCTTACTCACTTTTGCTTCGCCGTTGCTGCCTCCATCGTTGCCTCCCTCTTCCTCGCTTTTTCTCCGTCATCGTTGCCTCCCTCGTTGTCCTTTATCGCCCTTCTGCCGTTGCCTAATCTTTTTCTTCTTCTTCAGTATTTTTTGGTATTATTATATTCAGGGGCAAATCTAGGATTTGGACATACCAGGTGCCACAGTAGTTTCAATATAAATGTGTCGTTATTTACATTGTCCAATACGATAAACATATGATCGGTTTAATCAACTTTACACTTTCGGGTTTTTCATCTTTCCGATTTATATAGACAAATTAATTGAACGAAAATTGCATACTTCATACCTGTCTCAATTTATGTATCACTTTTTATTCAAAAAAATAACTTTTTTCTTTGACAACAAGTTTTAATATACCTTTTAAATATTTTGATTCATTAATTATGATTTGTAGTACCTTTTTATGTAATTTTTAAATATATAAATTATATTTTTAAAAAATTAAAAATTAAAGCCTGAATTTACGGTCAAAATTTAGACATTGGGTGTAACAATCTTGACAACTTGATGCAAAGCATCATTTAAAAAAAAAAAAGAAAAAGAAAAAAACAGTCAGCAAAATAAATAAAGAGAAAAGGTCAAATAAATATTAAGTTAAAAAAAGTTACTTGTAGTTGACTTTGACTTATCTTGTTGGTCCAAGTACTAAACATCACATTTTATTAAAAATTAAAAACACAGTAAATGTAGCAGATTGAAGTCGAACCCGCATCCCGCAGATCAAAAGTTCCAACCGAGACCACTGGCACCATTACCATTTCTTTCTACCGGGAGCCAGAAACGCTATTTGTTCTATTTTGTCTATATATATACAGATAAACACACAGTTTTTGTCGAGGCTACCGGGTGCCGTGACACCCCCTCCTATTTAAATAGATCCGCCCCTGATTATATCTGTATACAATATACTAAATTAAAGATATATACATAAAATATTATATATATAAGAATGTATAATAATGAAAATTGTGTGTGTGTACATTGTAAACTGAGTGTATATACACTGTGAAACTAAATGTATACACTATATATAATTAATAAAAGTGTACACGTTGTGTATAAGTGAGAGAATTGATTATATATTGTATATTACTCCCTCCGTTTTAATTTATGTGGCAGTATTATTTTATTCGTCTGTTCCAAAAAGAATGACAGCATTCTAAATTTGGTAACAATTTAACTTCAAAATTACAGTTTTGCCATTACTGAAATGATTTACAACCACACAAACATCTTTGCCTTATTTTACACCACAAATTTTAAAAGTCTTCCTTTATTTCTTAAACTTTGTGCCGAGTCAAACTATGACATATAAAATGGAACGGAGGGAGTAACTATTTGTATATTAACTAAAAAAAGTAAAGCCAACCGAAAGTAATGAGGTCCAGCAGGCCGACCCTTTTTGTTATGATCCCCATTATATTAGAAGAACGAAAACATTGTAACCGGAAGACTACGACATATATTAGGGCAAAAAATTGGAAAAATGCACGAAAAGCCACTTTTGCCAGTAGTATTTGGTTTGAAGCCACTTTTTTAATTAGTTCTACATGAGAGACCACTTTTTGGAACTTCAATCCTTGTGGGTTGAACTTCACACAAGTTCAGTCCACAAGGGTTGAAGTTCAACTTCAACCCACCATAAAGGGTTGATTACATAAATAGCCAACCAACAATAAATATTTACTTTCTAATAGCCACAACAATTTGTAGCCAAAATAAATTACCTTAAAATTAATATCTGTAATATTTATAAAATATTTATCATTATATAAAAATACAAATATTTAACAATAACCGCAGAAAACAATGCATCTTAAATTAAGGGTAGTGCAAACGCTAAATATGGGTAGTGGGTATAACCTAAACTACCAACATTCCCAATCACTATAAAACTCCAACTCATGAACGTACATCTATAACAAAAAACTCAGATATCATCATCAAACAAAACACAATTCCAGACATGGAAAATATTGATCTACTAGTAAAATTCAATGGTATATGGAACACAAATGGCGACTATGAAGACTACAATATGGATGGAATAGTTGTTGATTCAAACTGTAATTACTCTACATTAGTAACTTCAATTCTGAAAATGCTACAAGAATTTGGATTATCTGGTTCAATCGATATCAAATACAAGTTAAAGGACAATTTAAAACCAATGATTGTCTACAATGATATGAGCTTGAAATTCTACATTGATCTCAGACGAAGAACAGATGATATTACACTATTTCCTTTATGTGTAACAATACATAAAGAAACTGGAGCCATCGTTTGTGCAGATAGTGAACAAGAGAATCAGTCATATGCTATGTCCCAGAATGAACTGCAGATGAACAAATTGATCGTGGAACATACAAATAATATGTTCAACAGCAATGAAGGGTATGAGTACGAACAAACCTGTTTGGATAACATAATGATCATAAGCAGTGCAATGCACAACGAAATTTGTGAAGGGCAGTTATACAGAGACAAAAAAACACTGGTATCTGTAATGAAGAATGTGTCGCTGCAACAAAACTTCAAATTCAAAGTCGACAGATCATCTGCTACAAGGTATATCAACAAGCAAAACTGTATATATCAAACAGTATATATTATTAATAAATCTGCTGAAAAAAAATACTAATAAAACATCCTGTTGCCAATTTCTTTTTACTTATAAATAACTTGAAACTATCTATAACCATTTATATAGGTACGCATTGTTATGCGCTGGAAAAGAGTGTGATTGGATCATGCGCTCTTCAAGTATAGGAGGGTCTGGAATATTCAAAATACGCGAGTATAACGGGAAACATACTTGCCCAGAGGAAGAGCGAATACTTTCTGAAGGTCATGCTAGTTATGCTACAATAGGTGAAATTATTAAGGACAAGTTCACAGATCCAAAACGAGTGTATACACCTAATAATATAATACAAGACATTAAGAAAGATTATGGGCTAGAACTAAACTACATGAAAGCATGGAGATCAAAAGAAAGAGCACTAGAACTGTTAAGAGGCAACCCATCAGAATCCTATAAAATCCTGCCTAGTTATCTCTATATGATAAGAAGCAGTAATCCAGGTAGTGTAACAAAGTTACAGAAGACAACCAACAACCGTTTCAAATATGTGTACATATCGTTGAATGCTTCAATACAAAGTTGGAAGTACTGCAGACCAGTGGTAGTGGTAGATGGCTGTTTTATTTCAGACGTCCATGGAGGAACACTTATTGCAGCGTCAATGCAAGATGGTGAAGGTAACAAAATGTTATTAAACTTGTTACACAAAATTTATGTAACACTGACAATATTAAGTAAACCTTCTTTTTTATAAATAGGCAGCATTGTTCCACTAGCGTATGCAGTGGTGGATTCTGAAAATGACAAGTCATGGGAGTGGTTTTTCAGGTCATTCAGAGAAACATATGGAAGCAGACTTGGTATGTGTATTGTATCTGACTGTTGTACAAGCATATCACGTGCTTGTTCAACCATTTATCCAGAACTGCCTCACTGCATATGTGTGTATCATCTTTGGAATAATATAAAAACAAATTTTAAAATTGGTCAAAAAGAAATCGGTGAAATATTTTTCGCTTTAGCAAAGGCTTATACATTGGAAGAGTTTGCACACTACATGAAAGAAATAGAGAAGATAGATAAAAGAATAAAAAAATACCTCTGTGATATTGGTTACCATAAATGGTCCCGTGCATACTCTGAAGCTAATAGAGGAGATATGATGACAAGCAACATAGCTGAGTCTATTAATGGAAGAAACAAACATGCACGATCACTGCCTATCGTAGAATTGCTGGATGCAATGAGAGATATGGTTAGAAAGTGGAATTGGAAAAACAAGAAAAAAGCCATGGGCACATTTAAGATCCTGAGCAACAAAAATCAGAGTCTTTTCAAGGATAATATGGATGCTTCACGAAGAATGAAGGTAAGCAATAAGTATCATTACATATTGTTCCATAATCTATTCTATCTTTCTATTAAAATCTCATTATATATATGCGTAAACAGGTCATACCTTCAAATGAATACTTGTACGAGGTTCAAGATAATGGAACCAAACATGTAGTATGCCTGCGATATAAGACATGTACATGTAGAAGATTCCAGTTGGATGAAATTCCCTGCCCTCATGCACAAGCAGTGCTGAAATACAACAACTTAGATGCTTATAAATACTGCTCACAGTTGTGCACAAAGGAGAACCTTCTAAAAACATACCACACTGCTGTTTTCCCAATGCAAGACCAGAAAGCATGGACAGTACCTGAAGAAATATTGTTGGATGAAGTCCTACCACCCAAAGGACGAAACAAAGCTGGGAGACCAAAAAAGCGCAGAATCAAAGCAGGCTGGGAACTCAAATGCAAGCTTACATGTAGCCGCTGTGGGATGCAAGGACATAATCGAAAAACATGTAGAAATCCTCCAATGCTTACATAGATGACTTTGACCTGTAACAGATTCATAACTTGTAAATACTTATAAGAACAATCTTCAACAGTTCTATTTACATATTAATGCAGTCTTTAATTTTATTATTTGAGTTTACTATCTAATATTCATATAAACAATGTTTAAGTTTACACATATTGGTTTCCTACAATAGAATTCTCAGTATAATGATAAAATATTATGAACTTATAATTTTAAAATACAAATACAACATACAAAATATGGAATTAACGTATAAGGTTAAGTAAATAAACCATCACATACTATCTGAAAATTCAAGTTATATATTACCTAAGATAAAGATAAAGAATTGATCAACAACTAATGTATATTAACATTTATAGATAAAGAACTTCTGAACACTAAGATATATATAGCACCAACTAACAACCAAGCACATGTATTACATTTTAAATAAAATTTTATGTGCAATGCTAAAAGATTATAATATAAAAGAATACTGCAACGATAATGCACACTAGATAGGGACAATAAAGCACTCAACTAAGCACAAAACAAATAAACAAACACACTGAATTTATTAAACAGACTACTAATCCATTACATGTAAACATATTTTAAATCAAACACACAACTTAATATATATAATGAATATCATTACAGTATAGTCAAAACTTTAACAATAGAAAACTCATATAAGACACAACTAAATATTACAAAGATATTTATATCCAAAAATGTACATAACTTGCACCTAAATTGTAAGAAAGATAATATAAAACACAGAAAACAAGCTAACAAACATGAACATACAATGTTCAATTACATATTATTAACAACAAAAACTCAAATAACTATAAAACATTATGAATATTATAGGAAATAGTAATACAATACAAATATATATAACATTGAACCATAATACCAACAATAAAATTACATAAACACTAGTAAATAAAGAAACATCCACAATTTAGATATTAAATAACAGTACTTATAAAAGCCATATTAGGCAACATTAGCATATAACAAAGACAAAAATTGCTAAATTGTTCAGAGCGTTCATCGCATATGAAAAACATCAGTTCTACAAAACACATCACAACTGTAAAGCATAACTAGTCTTCAGCATCACTGTTCTGATTTGCCTCCAACTTCCTAAGTCCATAATCCCACAACAAAGCCCCAAAACGCTTCTGAAATCTTCCAATATTGCAAACAGATGAAGGAGGGTCACGTCCATGCATGAAATGCTCAGCCAATGTAAGCGCAAAAACACCATAGTCTCTGACAGAACAAAAAAAATATTACACTTCCAGTTACAACAATACAAAATACAAAAAAAAAATTAATAAAACTTACGATTTGCGAATACCAGTCATGTCATATATGTGTAACACCTCCCACTTTTCAGTATTCGGTTTATCACCAAATATATAATCTGCAGGGTTCATATCATCCCTCATTTCATAGAAACCCATTGCAGACAAGAAAATAGGGATCAAAATGGCATATGGCTCAACAGCTCGAATGAGCTCATCATCATAGTAAAAGTTATCCAACTTAGAATCATACACATATAAAACCCTTTTCTTAAAAGATAACCTTCCCAAAATCCAGTGCCAATCATCAACCACCTTAATTGGCAATAAAACATCATCCACCAGAGGCCACGGCATATTACATCGTATCGATAATCCCTTAATATAGTCAGATATAATATGATTATCAGAATCAACAATAAGACGTTTGTTATTTTTCAAATAACTCTTGTAAATATCCCTGATAGTTGAATCAAATAAACAGTCCGTTGTTGTGAAAAGACGGTTGACAGATGGATCATGCTTAGCCATTTTCCTCATGTAATAGAGAATAACATCAATATGCTACAACAACATAAACAAAAAATTAGCACTTGAAAATAAACTATCAAAAAAAATAATATTAACAAATTAATTCACATACCGTTTCCTGCAATGGATTATCAACAGAGTACAAAGTATGAAACCATTCTTTGGATGAAACAAGGCACACACCAAAATCAAATTTTGGCCGAAGAATATTAGCAGTAAAGTGGTAAGGAGGATCCCTGTTAATTTGAAAACATATTTACGTTAGTTGAAAACAATACAAATATCTATGTTACATACATAATGAAATATCTGATTATATAACTACCTATTCTTCATCATCCGAGTTTTTATCCAAGAAGAAAAGCTTTTTTGCAGCTTAGAATCAAGTCGCCGCCATGGTTTGCAACTGAATGGATGCTGCCTTGCAAATACAGACTTCAATGCCAAATGACCTCTGCTAACCAAATTTGCTGAACTACAACCCACAGGTGATCTATAGCAACTTAAAGAATTCCTTCTAGACAAAGATTTAGGCTTTGATATCAACCGCTTAAAGCGTTTCTCAACAACTGCAACACTTTTTCCCTTCCTTACAAGTTCCTTCTCACTGTATTCATCAATATCCTTAAAAAGACTAATGAGTTCCAAATCTTCGTTCGTATCAGTCACTTGTCCACTATTATGCGCTGCATGTAACATGAAAATATCAAGTTTGGAATTATAACTAATAAAACAGATTAGTCAATATTATAAAATTCCCTGAATATACCAAATCACCTAGATACTAAAAAACCACCGTTACAAAATAAATTGTTCTACCTGCACAACTATCACAATTAGCAGAAATATCAACTTTTATGCAACCCTCTTCCAAAGAAAATTCATTTGGTACATCCAAAGCTGCGCAACAAATAATAAATTGAATAAACTATTAAAATTATAAAATCCCTAAATTATTAAGAACATATTTTAATAAACAATAATTGTTCAATACACAGATGTTTTACACTACTCACATTGAACAACTTGCTCTGATATAACACTGTTGCTGCCCTCGCCAGAAGGGACATCATTTCTTCCATATATTTCCGCTTCCTCTTGCATGTTGAATATCCTAAAATTCGGATAACCACCAGCAGCAACCTCCAATGCCATATCAGAAGCTAAATAACATAAACAACAAAAGATCAATTTTTTAATTACCATAATAAATTCACATATGAATAATATTGTTAAATATAAGAAAATAGACTCACATCTGTCCCCAATTGATCTTTCAGAATTACAAACAACAGATTCACTATTTCCTTTGTCAGCATTCTCATCAATATTAATCAAATCATCAGTGGTTATTGAATCAAGTAATACAGCATCCATATTTGGATCCATACACGTCTTAGGCATACATGATTTATCTCCTACACAAAAAAAAAAATTTAAACAGAGAAAATTAAACAACAAAGGACGTAATACTGTTTAAAAATAATATATTACCAATATCTTTGTTTCCACCAGTCGCTTCTTGGTCAGAAAACACCACCATATCAGATACCAAAACTTCATGGTTCGTTTGGTCGCCCACAATACATACTGCAGTGGCTGCAAGAAAAAAATCAGATTAATTAACAAACAGCAACATAAAAAATTAAAAATGCATACCAAGTTTAACATACCACCTGAGTGTGGTACTACATCAACTGGACATTTCCTTTTACCAGCTTCCTCAAGTTTTTTCTCTACAGTAGCATCAATATTTTTAAAATCCTCAATAGTCATTGAGTCAATAGCTGTATCACCAGAATCATGAATACCAACTTCACGCAACTCAATCCTGCTAGGAACTAATCAAATCAAAGTATACGTAAATATAGAGACATCAATATGAACAAACCAAATAAAACATATCCATTACCATTAGAAGGTGTACTTAGAACATTCCCATGAACTAGTTCACCTTTTCCAAAACATGCAATATTAGGTAACACATCATTCCTGCAAGACGTAATACCTACACCAACAATGAAAATATAAAAAATTAAAACTAGCAAATACTTAAATACTTAGAATACAAATAACCATTACACAGATTTACTGAAATAACAAAATTAGCACTAAGATGAATTAAACTGACCAACAACAACTTTACGACTTGTAGATTCCTGAAGTCTTTTCTCCACACTCTCATCAATGATATTGAGTTCCTGGGTAGACAATGATTCAATACCATCACCATTTACATCTTGCTTCCCCATTCCACCAAAGTCCAATCTTCTGGGCACTAATAAAAAACAACACACTATCACAATCCACCATATCTTCCAGTGTTTGGATACATCTAAAACAAAAAAATTACATCAATATTTGCATAATATATAAAACCAAAATATTGTAACTGTACCAATGATATTTGGATCAGTAACATCATCCTTCTCAAAAACTTCTGCACCTTGCATACTAGGCATCTTATTCAAAATTTCTTCAGAATTAACAGCAGAACAACCTGAAATTAAGATAAAATAAAATGTATTACAGCAAAACAACCATAGTTCAAAAAATTAACAACTAATTACATGTATATGATTACATGCATATAAATACAATATTACAATAACCATCAAATACCGACCAGGAACATTTAAGTCCCGAGGTGTACACAGAGGCGTAGTTTCAGCTCCACCAACATTAACTACATCACAACCAGCTTCATTATCAGATCCAAATCCACCAAAACTAAACACACCATCCATTGCTACATCCTACATTGACATAACATACACAAATAAATATGACATAAATTGTCTAATAATATTGGATAAATATTAAAATTATGTTAACAACCTGCTCCACTCCCTTAGCATCTGACCTATTTGAAATCTGTTCCAACTCATTGAATAAACGAACAGCTGTGGACACCATAAACTCTTTCAACCCCGCAACCGCAACTGTGTTAGCAAGAATTTCCTTCTTAATAACAGCCTGTTCCTGTAAAAAAACATCCATTTTTTCCATAAAACCTACTCTCCTCCCAAGAATATCACTATCCTCATCAACCTGAACCGATGCATCAGATCCTACATTTTCTGTTTCAACTTGACAACCAATCTCTACATCAATATTTGTTTCACTTTCCACTGGCAAGTTCATTGACTGAATCTCAATATCAGTAGCATTAATACAATGCACAACCATCTGAAATTCACCAACCAAGAATACACATATCCAATTAATATCAACAAACAAAATTATAATTTAATATTTATTTAAATTCAATGAATAAAAACACAAAAATACCTTGTCACCAGTTAGTGAAAAAAAACACCTCTGTACTTCATTGAATGAAAGATGCCTCGTAACCTCCCAATTAAGAATACGCGGGACCTTATTACCCACACGATTAGCTAGCTTGCCATGAACAGTGGGGCAGCATTCAAAAAACCATACAAGCAAAGCATATGGCATCCCTGCAAATCTAAAAGAAGATTTCCACACAGAAACCTTGTTGTGCAACGATTCAATAGTTGCAAGATAGAGCTTATAACCCCACGGATATGACTCCCATTCACCCGACTCTATAATATCAAAATGCTCAGAGTCTATATAATGTGGGTTAGTTTCACTATTCTTGGTAGAATAAAGAAAAGTATTAATAAGGTATAACGCTGCAATTTTTATAGCATCATCATCATTGTCCCACATTTTATTTTTAAAACAATCTTCCAATGCAGATTTACTAACCTTATCAACCCCACCAAAATATTTAACAACAAGACGATTATCCTCCTTAGAGCTATAATCTTTCATGAAATCACCTACACATTTCAACCCCGTAACCAAAGCAAATTCCCTCAACCCAAATTTTAATTTTTGATTATTAATTATAAAAAACAACGCATCATCAGATGGACGAACAACTTCTCGAAATAAGAGAGCAACAAGAACTTGATTCTGAACATGAAATGCAGGCAACTCCAGGAAATGACCAAAACATGTAGCTTTAAATCTCTCATATAAATCACCACTTAACCTTTGCTTAAGCTCTGAACTAATCTCCTTATTGCAATGAACATTAATTGGCCTATTTCCCTGCTTATCCTTTGGAGTGAAATATTCTCATGTCTGTCAAATGCAAAAAATAAATATAAAAAAATAAATAATATCTCTTAATATTGAAACATACCAAGTTAATATTCAAATAATATTTACACATGCAACTAAACATATGAATTATTTGTTAATATTAAAAATAACCAGTTAATATAGAAATAATATGTATAAAATAATAAATAATATAAGACAACAACAAATAGAAATAACAAAAAAATCCAAATATACCTCAAAACTACTAAATATATATATATATATATATATATATATATATCTCAATTTTAAATAATACAAAAGTAATAAATTATCCAAATTTACAAAAAAAAAAAAAAAAAATATTTGAATGTATGCAACAATAGAACTATATGTTTATCATTAGCAAAACATAACGCATTATTAACACAAACTTTAACTTAAATCATAAATACAACATAACATGACATTAAAAACAGTAATACTGATTATTTTAAAAAACACTTTTGAATAATAGTTATTAAAACTAAATAAAATATAACCTCAGCAATATAAAAAAAATATGAATAAACAACAACTAAAAGAAGAACAATTACCTTCAATGCAGAACCACTAGTACCATCAAACTCAGATTTAACAACATATCCCTTACGTCTGGCCTTCTTATTTAGATTGATTCGTGCATCATCAAGCTCAACCACATCGTCTTCAAAATGCACAACACGATGTCTCTTATCAACAGTCTTCCTTTTTAAATTACATGCAGCCTTAGATCGTGTCATACGGGATGAAATAAAAGATGCATGCGAAACTGGTTGTGATGTAGAGGAACTAACGGGAACAGATTCAGTAAAATCTTCATCTTGAGAACTATTCTGAACATGCAAAGCAGCATCATCAACAACACGTCGACCCCTCCTACCACTCAAAAAAGAAAAGCTGCAGACGTTATAATCACATTCACTATCCTAAATTAATGTTCACAAGCCTAAATTATCGTGCCTAATCAGAACATAACTACCCATATTCCCTCATCCCCTTAATTAATGGAATACTAAATAATAACTCCTCCACTTCCCAATATAGCCGGTTACACATATCTAAAAAATTAATAAAAACTGTAAACTTTCCATTATATTTAATAAATTCGAAAAAATCGTAAACAAAATAAACTAAAATTAAATATAATACTTAAATTAGCAGTTTGGCTATAAAAAGAAAGTCTGATTAAAAGGTGTTTATATTTAGTAAATATTTTTAACAAATGTTTACCTAGAGTAAATTATCCCACCATAAAGGTTGAAATTCTACTTCAGCCCACAAGGGTTGAAGTTTACGCATTTATACCTAAAAGTTCAGCCCTTACGGATTGAAGTTGAACTTTAGGCATGCAGTTCAACCCACAAGGTTTGCAGTGGCGTAGGCAGGATTTTTGATAAGTGATGTCGAGATTTAAGAGTAAACTAGCTTTAAAAATGTAAAAGAAAAAGTTGCCTATGATGGGGAATCGAACCTGGAACAAAACCAATCAACACTTTATCACAAGGCAGTCAACCAACTGAGCGATGCAACATTTTTTGTTAGAGGTGTCATTTTTTTATTTTGTAATAAATTGCAGTTTTGCCTACACGTACACATTTAGCAAAAAATTTCGATCCAGTGGTGTCGGATGATACCGTTTGGATCAACATAAATTCGCCCCTGAAGGTTTGAACTTCAGCCCACAAAGATTGAAGTTCCAAAAAGTGGCCTCTCATGTAAAACCAATAAAAAAAAGTGGCTTCAAACCAAATATAAGTTGCAAAAGTGGCATGTGGGTGAAATTTTTGCCAAAAAAATGGGCGATTTACAGAAGAATGGCCCTTCTGGTGCTTCGTAAGAGTTTTAGCCCCGTAAAAAGATCTTACTTTTTTATTTCAGTAAAAAAAGATATTGGTGATCACCGATCTTACTAGCGAAGAACCTAGCGGTCGCCATAAGCTTCCCCATGCTCCACTTTTCTTATGGGGCAAAAAATAAGACTTTTCTTATTGGGGGCCAATACTTTTATAGCAGCGCTGGATCCGTATATTTCGCGCAAAAACTTCTAAAGAAATAGGTAAAATTTTCACCCACATGCCACTTTTGCCACCGGTATTTAGTTTGAAGTCACTTTTTTATTGGTCTTACATGAGAGGCTATTTTTTGGAACTTCAATCTTTGTGGGCTGAAGTTCAAACCTTGTAGGCTGAAGTTCTTGCCTAAATTATGAAGTTTCAACTTCAATCTGTAAGGGCTGAACTTTTAGGTATAGATGCGTAAACTTTAACTCTTGTGGGCTGAAGTTGAACTTCAATCCTTGTGGTGGACTGGAGTTGAACTTCAATCCCTGTGGGCTGATAAAACCAATAAAAAAAGTGGCCTCAAACCAAAGACCACTGCCAAAAGTGGCATTTGGTGCACTTTCCCTGAGAAATAGGGGTTGGCCTCTTAGGATATTTTACTTCCATTTCCCACTTTACTTCTCAAAGGCCTGGTGTAATAGTCATCTCAGCTCGAGGGAGTATTATTGATATGGACCGGAGGGAGTATTATTGATATGTTGCACTTGCACTAAAGGAAGAGTAGATAATGAACAGCTCGAGGAATTCTGAGTTTACCATCAGCGATCGATGTAAATGTACTTTATTTTGACTGATCTATTAATTAATATGGTGCACTTTAATAGTTAGTATATCTGTGGATGGAAATATAGAAAGCGTGCCTACTATTTATGTGTTCGATAAATATAATTGGCCACACTAATTGTGGCCCAAACGTCCCAAATGGGGTCATTATAGTAATTTTACGCTTATTTTTAATTAATTCGTTAATTTTCTTTCATTTCTACCCCTCATCAGATTTTAGCTTAATTTTGAATAGTTTGTTTAACTCTCTCTCATAATATTAATTTCATCTCAATTCTCAAACCACTTTCACATCTACACATGCACTTGGTTATTTCCCATAAAGTAATTAATGATGATAGGTATACCATAAAAATACACATGAAATATATACGAAATACATAAACTATACTACAATTATTGTATATATACTACAACATACTATACTAAACTTATCATTTATATACCCAACTATTATTTTTCATTGGTCATTTTATAACCCTAATACTTTGAGCAATATATATATACACACCTTTAAATGTTGACTGCCGCACCTAATAATTCCCTCCACTTTAATTTTTTCTCCAAGAATTTTATGAGATATTTTAGTTTAAAAATGTGTGCCTACATTTTTCTCTTCTTGAATTCCCCCTAAATATTATAAACTACAACATTAAATAAAAAAAATAAAAAGTTAGTCGTATGGCTGATGATACTATTCCAGCAAAAGTGATTATGGGCGTATTAACATGAGGTGGTGGTTTAGGGTTCGAGTTTGGTTAGGCCCTAACTTTTTTTTTTTTTAATTATGTGTTTTTTACAATCATAATCTCCAACCCTAAACCCCAAACCCTAAACCATTAACTAGTAACCCCTAGAGGTCGTTTGGTTGGTTTGATAAAGATAATAGTTATCCACCGTTTGATTAGTAGTATTAATTAATTCGGGATATATTTTATTGTTAAATTATTATTATAACTTATACCATGAAGGTGGTGGTAAGAATTTTTCTTGATATTTAGTCCCGCCAACCAAACGACTCCTTAAGGTTACCAGTATAAATGTCTACAAATGATCACATATAATTATGTTCTCTTGCCTACATGATGCAATTGAAGTGAGTGATCACAGGTAATGACACCATTAGATATTCCACATTGGTCCGTGTGGTGAGTTAAGGTCACCGGTATAATGTCTTACTTGTACATCATGCTATTGTATACAAGTGAGCACTTATAATTATGTTCTTATGCCTTCATAATACAATTGAAGTGACTGATCATATGTAATAACACCAATAGATATCCCACACTGGTCCATGTGGTGAGTTAAGGTTACCGGTATAATATCGTACTTGTACATCATGCTATTGTATACAAGTGACAACTTTTAATTGTGTTCTTGTGCCTTCATGATGCAATTGAAGTGAGTGACCATAGCTAATGACACCCTTAGATCTCCTACATATAATATTGTTCTTGATTAATTGATAGAACCGTAAAATATTTGATAATATTTTATTAAATATAATTTGTATAGAGTCATTAATTAAATGACACAATAATATCAGTATAAAATATGCAATTAGGGTCAATATTTAAACTAATAGTCTCATTAATGTTTATGTTTATAATTTCTCGTCGTTAAGTGTGCCTACATTAAATTACGTTACACACCTATTGATAACCAACTGCATCATTAAATTAAAAAATGAAAGTTAGTTGTTTTCGCATGAGATTCTATTCTAGCAAAGTGGTGTTAAGCGTAATAACTTGAGGTATGGATTTAGGGTTCGAGTTTGGTTAGTCTCTTTTAAGTCTTTTTAAACCCAAATTCATAAAACTCTAAACTCTAAACCCTAACCCTAAACCCTAAACCCTAAACCTAAACCCTAAACCCTAAAGGTACTAGTCTAATTTCGTACTGTACATCACGATACTGTACACAAGTGATCACATATAATTGTGTTCTTTTTCCTGTATGATGCAATTGAAGTGAGTGACTATATGTAATAACACCCTTAGATATCCCACATTGGTCCGTATGGTGGGTTAAGATCACCGGTATAATGTCGTAGTATTCATCATGCTATTGTATACATGCGATCACATATAATTGTGTTCTTGTGACTCCATGATGTAATTGAAGTGATTGATCATCGCTAATGACATCCTTAGATTTCCCACATTAGTCCTTGTGGTGAGCTAAGGTCACCGGTATAATAGTGACGTAGTGTACATCATGCTATTGTATAAATGTGATCACATAATTTTGTAGTCTTGTAACTACATGATTCAATTAAGGTGAGTGATCATAGTTAATTACATAATTAGATCTCCCACATTAGTCCTTGTGGTGAGTTAATGTAACCGGTATAATGTTGTAGTGTACATCATGCTATTGTGTAAATGTGATCACATAAATTTATATTCTTGTGGCTATATGATGCAATTAAAGTGAGTGATCATAGTCAATTACATCCTTAGACCTCCCACAAATAATGTTGTTCATGTCTAATTAATTATGTCATAAAATATTTGAAATATTTTGTTAAATATAATTTATATTGAGTCATTAATTTAATTACACTATAATATCAGTCCAAAATATACAATTAGGGGTTTTTATTTTAAACAAACAATCTTATTATTGTTTATGTTTATAATTTCACGTCATTAGGTATGCAAATGTGTATGGTATAAGAAATATATTCTAATAAATAACGTGTATTTAAAAAACTTAAAAAAAAAAAGTAGAATTAGGCACTATGTACATACGTATATGGATAAAAAAGTATATTTTAAAAAGTTCATGTCTAATTAATTATGTCATAAATATTTAAAATGTTTTATTAAATGCAATTTGTATCGAGTCATTAATTTAATTACACTATAATATCATGCCAAAATATGCATTCAAAGGTATTATTTTAAATAAACAGTCTTATTATTGTTTATGTTTATAATTTCACGTAACTAAGTGTGCAAATATGTATGGTATAAGAAATGTATTCTAATAAATAAAGTGTATTTAAAAAACTAAAAAAGAAAGTATAATTAGGCATTATGTACATATTACTATGTAAAATTAACCTTTCATCTCCCGCACATGAATATTTTGTAGGGCTCAAGATCTTGGAAATAAGCTATATTTATTAGATTATTGAGAGGGAAGGTTTTGGAGGGAAAAATTTATATGAATGGCCAAACATATATTAAGGCTAAATTAGTCTTTACATGAGTGTGGCCATAGTTGAGACAAATATGGTGTGGCCAAATAGCACTCTCCTTCTGTGTTTTGGTTAATCCACTCTAACTTTTTGACTCCTCATTTCTAAGTTCTAAGCTTTGAATATGGGTAAAACCTGCATCCCAACTTGTCCATGACAAAAACACAAGTAAAAAATCACCACATTTAAATAATGAACATAATAGAACATTAAATGAAATGAGGCGGTACAACTTCATTTAATAGTATTAAGAAACATCATTTAATAACTACTTACATTTTACTTAGGCTTATTTGATTAAATTGCCCTCTGTATCTCTTTAAACTACTACTTATGCTCTCCTTACAGATTTTTTAGATGATCATTTAATGGAGCAGATGATAATAATTTGATAAAACTAGTTAATGTATTATTGATTGTCTAAAATGACTCTTAAGTTGGATCAAATATACTTTTGTATTATTCATGAAATCACCTCAATACATTTACCAAAATTTATACACTATAATGAATTGGGACAAGAAATGTAGTATATCAAACTTAAGTAAAATGTCAGATTAACATCTTGATACATAGATTTACCATAAAATAATAAGTAGAGTCAATATTGATTCGGTTGTGGGAAGAGCCACTACCTTCTTGCCAGATAAGTGAAACTTTAGGTTATAAATCATAATTATAATATAATGTGGTTTAGTAACATAGATTAAATTAGGTCAAATAAGTTGATGGATTTAGAGATCAAGATTCAAGATCACGTGGTCCCCCACTGCCAGCTCATTCAGTGGTAATAAAATACCAAGTCAAAGATGAGTCAACCATATAACCCATGGAGATGCCACTGCAGCATCTTCTGTATTCTCCTCTTTCTCTGATTTTTCTGCTTCTGTCCACACTTTTTTTCTCTGCATGTCTTAGCTATTTGCATTTAAAACATTTTTAAGCTGTTGACAAACCCAATGCCCCATCCCTTTGTTTTCATTTTACTCTCTTGTTTCCTTTGAACCTTAAAATTCTTATCTAATACTTCCTCCGTCCCATTTTATTTATTTGAATAAAGAAATGAAGATTTTTTAAATTTGTGGTCTAAAATAACACATGAATGTTTGTGTGGCTATAAATAAGTCAAAAGTTAAGTTTGGAGTTAATGAATTGTTTCCAAATTTACAAGTATAATAATTTTTTGGGACGGACTAAAAAAAAAGTATGACAAACAAAATGGGAGTATTCGGAACTCATAGATTTGATTAGTTTAAAAACATATTGCCTATGATTCACTAACAGAAAAAGTGTTCTCTACCAAGATTTTATCCAGTCTGCATAAACACTAGTTCATGTCACCACATTTCGTCCATCTTTATAGTTGAACAATTATTTGCATTTATCCACGGGTAGTCCACAAACCCAAGTTTGAATGTTTGGTGTATTAAATAATATGGTCAAAGTTTCTGCATACATTACTTGTCTTATTAAAGCTCAAATTATTGGATTTGGAAATACACTGGATGGACACTAAAAAACGGAAATAATGTTCAACTTTACCCAACGTTTATTACTCCAACAATCAATGAATTGATTTAGAGAATGAATGCACGGAACACAACATAACGGTACGTCCAAAGGGATAATATAATGAAAAAGAAATATGAAGAGAAGCAGTAGCGGACCCAGAAATTTTATTAAGGAGTGTCAACATACATATGCAAGGTACGAAAAAAATTAAAAAATTCAACAATGTCATATATATATATATATATATAAAATTATTTTTTTACATAGTGTAATTTTTCCGCGAGGTTCGCCTATAAAGAGAAGGATGGATTCAAAAAAGTGAAACTAAGAGAAGAAAACGTCCAAGAAAAAGGCACTGAATGAAAACATAATGAAGTGACAATTTGGCTTCCTTCTCCATCGGATACTACCCAAGATTTAGTGGTCAGAGGAAACACTCTTAGATAGATTTATCGCTCAATGCCAAACTAACATGTGATTCCAAAAACCATCACATCTTGATATGATGTCCATGTACATCCAACATATAGTCAAAACTCCAAAAAAGACATTCCCCATATGATATACTCCTACTACTCTTTTCGTTCCATTTCAATTGTGCTTTAAATTTTTTTACGCTCATTTTCTCATCTATTACTAAGTTAATCCTATTTGATATGAGAATTAAGCAGTATTAAAAAAGTCATACTTCTTAAATTATTAAAGAAAAAGTTAAAAATAAGTATAATAAATTTCGGATGAATTTATGACGCTGGGAGTATGTATAGTAATTGAAACTCACTGACTTAAGATTTGCGTTACGTAATGACCACCGAAGGAGATAACGTTCTTTACTGAAATTTCTTTTATCTTTTGAAGTCAAGAGTTCACACTAAGAGTTGAGTGATTTATTTAAATACTCGTAAGACCCATTAAAAAAGTGTCATATACCACAAATTTTTCTATTAATACGGAAAGATTTTATTCAGCGCACCACATCTTAGTTGTGTGATATATAGTACTATTGCATTTCGTTGTAGTAATAATAAAAGACATCCCCTCTAAAATTTTGAATTGAACCCTCCCCCACACATTTTTTTCTTATCACTCCAAGAGTGCAGGGCAGGGCCTATAGTGATATCAAAGCCCTCATGCTGCTGCTACTCCTGACGATATAAATACAAACATCTACTGGTGGGTAGTAACAGAGAAAGAGGGTCCCCTTAAGAATTTATTAGAAGCAAGAATTGGGAATAGTGAGGGGGTGTGGCCAAGGGTGGTTGGGTTCTTATTTTGCAATACCACCTGATTAGTACCAGTATGTTTATGCAACTCTTTTAACTCTTTTTTTTTTCCTTTCATGGCATGCTTAGACATCATGTACAACAACAACACAAATAACTCCTCCAATGACCACAAATTTTACGGGGCAGCATCAATGAGTCCTAGAATATCTTTCTCTAATGACTTTGTTGATACTAAAAATACGTCTCGCGATCAACAAATGTTGAAAAACTATAGAGATGCACCTGTTTCATCTGACTTTGAATTCTCCGTCACTAATTATTCAATGATGAGTGCTGATGAACTCTTTTCTAAAGGTAGATTGTTACCTTTTAAAGAAACTTGTTCTAGTGGTAACTCTCAAAAGACTACTTTAAGAGATGAACTACTTAATGATGATGATGAGGAGTTTACTTTGAGGATACCTAAAAGTTCTACTAGGTGGAAAGGTCTTCTTGGTTTAAAAAAATCTCATATTGGCTCCAAGAAAGTTGACAAGAAAAATGAAGGATCTGTAGACAAAAGATCCAGCTTAGGTCATGAAGAGCTTGTTCATGACAACAAAAATTCTCAGGTATGTTTTGTTTTCTTGGGTTAAAGGTTCACATTGCTTCTGAACTATACGAAATGGTCTAAATTTTCTGCCGTTAATAGTTCAAGTCTAATAATTTGTTTGAACTATGCGAAGTGCTCCAAATTTGTTACTCACTAGTTGTGGTCTGAGCTATATGAAATGGTCTAAATTTACCGTCCGTTAATAGTTGTGGTCAAATATTTCAATGTCGTTACCAATTTTGCTGCAAAAAAGAAAAAGAGGATGGGAGATTAATTTTCTTGTTTTTGTTTTCTAATGTTGTTTTGCAGGAAGCATACAATGGCTCTGGTGGTGGATCCAGTTGTAGGGATATGGAGTTTCGTTTTAATTGATAATTGTCTCAGCAGAGGTGGTAGCAAGATTTTAGAAGGTATTTGGAGATGAAAATGATTACTGTTTTTTTAGTCAAAATTTGTGGGAATCATACAGATTCTAATTTGTGTGCTTAGAGGTCAAAGATTTTAATTTTGATCATTTTGTCATTTTAGAGCTATGCTGTTCTTTTTTTTTTTTTTTTTTTTCCTTTTCGCTTTTAAATTCAATCAATTGTTAAATATGTAGAAGTTGGGAAGTTTTTGAATTTATTTTTGCGAAAAGTTCGTTGCAATTCAAGATTATCATTTGGAAGTGATATATTGTTGAATCATGTGGTATCTATCTTAGATTGCATAATTTTTTGAATGAAAAGACAACTATAGGGCATTGCATTTGCGGCTAAACAATGATTGAGAAGAAATTATGCAATCTAAGATAGATACCACACCCGATGTTTACATCAAACCATACAAATTAATCGTAGTAGTTAAAATTTTAAGTATAAATTCATATCATCTAACTATAATTAAATAATAGATGGATATATTTTAATACACATGGCTTGTATTTATTGGTGTAGTGTAAACACCGGGTGCGGATAAGTTTTTACATTCCAATTCAATTGCTCACTTACTATGGAGTTCATTTTACCTTTTCTTTTTAGTATGTTTCACAAAAGAAAATGTCATTTTTTTTAATTTACTAAAGCTTTAGTTTGGACATTTTTATTATATCCTTAATAATACTCCTAGTATTAAAGAATGATACTCCATTATAATATTCGAAAATTTTCCTAACTTTCTTAGACTTTGTATTAGGCAAACTAGGACATAAAATAAAACTTAAAGGAGTAGGTTAGTTGATGCTCTTCTTAAACAAAGCAGGAGTAATTCAAAATAGTAAAATCACATTGAAGGAAACTATTACCTTCATTTTGATATATGCATTTTACTTTTCTTTTTAGTCCATTTAAAAAGATACCATCTTTATATTTTTAATTTTTCTACCCTTGATGATGCTCCAAGTGATATGTCACCTGCAAGAGTACAAGATTGGAAGGATCCTTTTGGTTTTTACATACACCATTAGCTTAAGATCTTAAGAATAAAAAGATTATTATTAAATTTCGTTTGGTTTTTATAATGAGTAGTATATAATTTTTTGCTATTATAAAACATCAAGATTTTTTTAAAGATAAATTTAGACAGGAGTACTAATTTGGATACGTATTTATTTAGTTTCAACTATACTAGTACATAAAGAAAAAATGGAAGTGAAGCAGTCAAAATGACAGAGGGGAAACAGCTGGATTGGAAGAAGCACAAACCTCCAAAAAAGAATTCACTTGAATTGATAAATGTGCTGTTGAAATTGAATTTCGCAGTGTGTTATGTTTGAATAATATTAGAGTGACATAATTGGCATAGGCGTGGGAACTGCCGGTCAAAACGTACTTAGAAATACACTTTTTCTCACAAACCACAATTTGCCAAGAAGCTTCCTCTTTCTTATCTTTTTCTTCCTAGGTCCCCACCACTTTTATTTGTTCCTGTTGCTACACTTGGTGCCCCTTTTACCAACAAATCTACTTTTCATCAATGACAAAAGGTCAAATATACCCCCCTAACATATGTGATTTGATTCAAATTACTGTTCATTAACCTATTGGCTAAAATATACCCATAGGGGTCGTTCGGTTCACTGTATTATAATTTAATACAGACACAAAACTCAGCGTTAACTTAGCGCAGCGTTCGGTTGGTTTTTGTAAAATTTTAATACCCGCATAAAATTAGTGCAACGTTTGGTTGTATTTTTGTATATTCCGCATTATTAATACCCACATTATTAATGTGAGAATCTATGTATTATTTTATGCGGGGTGGAAGGTGGTATTAATAATGTGGGTATTAATAATGCAGGTATTAAAATTTAAAATGACAAAATTAACCCTCATAATAATAAGGATATTTTAAAATTTTATTTAAGGAGTAAATAAATATTTTAAATAATAATATTTTTTGTTAATTTGTAATATATCAGTGATTCAAAAAATAATACCTACGTTATAATATATGCATGGATAATAACCACATTATTAAACCCCGCGCTAACTAATACCCGCATTATTAATACCCACATTATTAATACACACATTACTAATACCCACATTACTAATACCCGCATTAATAATTAATACCCACATTAACTAAGTGAGTAACCGAACGACCCCATACTGTTAACTTATTGGCTTAAATATACGCCTACCATTTTCTTTAGTGTATATTTGCCCAAAAACCTAACAGAAGTATGAGGGCGCTGACATGACTTTCATTAATTGGCGTGTCTTCATTTCATTAGTCCAACTCATTAAAAAGTCATTTAAATAAAAAAACTAAACCCACCCAAATCTTGAACCTGACCCAGTCCATTTGGATCTGCCCCAACTTCAAACAAAGGAACAAACCCTTCACTTTATTTTTTCATGCTTCTTTTTCCCTAATCAGCAAAAGACTCTTCCACAACTACTTAGGCTTTTCCATAAAGGTGATGGAATTTTGGTGCTCTTTAACAAAATTAGTATTGAAATATGAATTATTCAAAACTTGCTATCCAGTAAAGATAAGATGCACATTTTCAAGCTTTGAAGGGTCTGTTTCTTTTTCAACTTGAAAGAGGCGTGAAAAGAACATAGTGAAAGGTCTGCTCATTTTCGTTTGAAGTTGGGGTAGATTGAAAGGGACTAGGTCGGGTTTAGAAATTGGGTGGGTTGCTTCTTTTGGTTTAAATAATTTTATAATGAGTTGGACTAATGAAATGAGGTCACGCCAATTAATGAAAATCATGTCAGCGCCTACTCATACTTCTGTTAAGTTTTTGGGCAAATATACACCTAAAGAAAATGGTAAGGGTATATTTGAGCCAATAGATAAAATGTAAGGATATATTTGAGCCAATACGTTAACAAAAGGTAAATTTGAGCCAAATCACATACGTTAGGGACATATTTGATTCTTTTCTATTTCATCAATAGTAGTACTAAAAATGAACTTCTTCGCCGCCAACTAATGTAATAAATGGATGGGATTAGGGTTTATAAAACTAAATCGATAAGTCGAATCGAACCATTATAGATAGGCATGTCAGTTCGGTAAAATTATTATAATTTTTTTTACCAATAAGATAATGAAATGGTAATAGTATTAATATATGTTTATCGATACATAGATCGATAAGGTAATATTCTTTTATTTTTTATATATTTTGTTGTACCCTTGTTTTAGTTTATGTATTTATTTTGTTATTTTATTTTATCCATGGTATTCTTTTGCCCATTTTACTTTTAAACCTAGGACTAGGGTTATAGCTTAGGTATTTACTCATAACATAACAACCTTTTCTCTTCATTTGTCGGTCTCTCCTCTCAATCTCTCTTCTCTGCCATTTCTCCCATATTATCTTGCATAATTACTACTTATTGTTGGTAAAGATTTACTTTGAATTATTAGTACGTACGCTAATACTACATGTTATTTACTGCTTTAGTGGTCTTTCTAAGTTTATTAGATTACTACACGTTATTACAAATTTTGTTTAAGTTAGTACTTATTAGCTTATTTAGCAGAAGTTATTAATGATATCGATAACCAAACCGTTAACTACTGAACCATTAAGGTCCATTATCGATAAATTAATAGCTTATCAGTACAGTTATCGATTTCACATATCTATATATTGATAACCAATAATACGGATAATCTAAATATCGAACAAAATCAAATCATGAACACCCTTAGTTGGGATCCCTCCAACCATTCTTAGAAGATTCACATTCGAGCTACGTTAATGAAACACTTCTTGGTAGAGACCGCTAAAGAATTAGTTTAAATTCCAGATAAATTAGAGACTGCTAAAGAATTAGTTTAAATTTCAGATAAATTAAACGAATTAGTTCAAAGTTCCAGAAAAAATTATTGGAACTAGTTCAAAGTTTTAGGGGAATTCTTTGGAATTAGTTCAAAGTTTCAGAAAATTTACCTGTGACTTCATATATTTTAGTTCAAAGTTCCAGAAAAATTTCTTTGGATTTCATATATGCATTACAATTTTCTGACGCTTTGAAAATTATAGTTTAAAATTTCAGGACTTTAGTGGCTCTTACTTGAAATTTTTCCGTATTTCTTAAATATGACTATTCTTGTAAAACCTTTCAAATGCTAACTGTTTCTCATTCAGTGCACTACAAACTGGCTAGGGGATCAAAATTTTACTATTTTCCACCTATACTTCGAACAAAGGGAGACAAAAAAAAAAAAAAAAGACTTTCCAATTGTCTCGTCCTCCTTTTGACTTTTAAAATCATTAAAATGTAAAAGTGTTTTTTTCTTTTTTAAATAACAGCGAATCAATTTATCTTAACCTTGACTATACAATCATCAACAGTGGATTGTTATTTTTTGCCTTTACTGATATTTTATCATCCGTGTAACCTAACTTCTTGCACTTCAGTGTGATTTTAAGCCTTGTCTCGCATGTTATGTACGACTTCGTTGAATTAGGCCATGCCCTTTGGTACTAGGAGCCTTCGCTAAGCTCCGTTCATAGCCCGAAAAACAATGATGATCTGTCCTCATCGTGGTCATGAGTTCTCTCTTACCTTATCTATAGATAAGAACGAATCACATTAACTCAATTATGAAGTTTTCATTATGTACATGCCAGATCACAAATTAGTAACAGTTGCAATTTATAATTTTTTGGATTCCCCTTATTATTATTCAGATAAGAATCCTCTCCTTTAGGAACATTGATATTTCATCTAATTTTCTAAAGTTAAAGAGCAAATTTACTCCAAAGAACACAATAAGGACAAGCAGCATAAAACTGAAACAGTTATCATCTTGGTACACCACTCCTTGAAAAATCTTAGCTAGGTCCTTCATAACAATAACATCAGACATTAGCAGTCAGCATACAGTTATCATGCCCTCCCAACTTGATATGTTTCACTAAGTACAAACTAAGATATACTAACAATATTGAACATTCTCCCTTTCTACTTTATCTCTGATATGATGCATACATCATATAATAAAGTAGAAACATAAAGGCGACTACCATGGAGCGTTAACTTCTCCTTGGAACATAAGCTCATAACTCTCAGCTTTTGATTTCAGAGCCTCAACATCAGCACCGCATTTTTCAGAAGTTTGTTTAAGTTCCACTAGTTTTGCTTCGAGATCCTTTATCTCATCTTCGGCTCGAGACAACTCATTTTTAGCTTCCCAGTACCTCTTGGTGTCTGAAGCACCTTCCGAGTCAAATGCAAGACTCAGCAACCAGCGCAGACGAGTCCTCAGAAATCCAACATTCATTCCCAGAAGTTCAAAAGATTTCAATGACTTCTCCCATATATCAAATTCCTTTCGTGGAGTTGTGAGCTTGCAAGCTTTTATTGCATCGGCAATGTTGACGACTTCAAAAATCATACCAGCAACCAACTTACAATGAAGGCCTTGTAAAAGACGATCATGAAGAAAAGCATTTTTACTGCAGCATAGCTCATAGTACTTTCTCCTTATATGTTCAGGAAGTTCGGAGTCTATGCATACTCCATTCACCAGAATGTGGAACTCCTCTAAGCTCTTAACTTCTCTAAAAAGAACAGCAAGTCCAGAGGACCGTGATCCCTCTAAAATTTCTGAAGCAACTTCATCGCTATCATTTCCGGACTGTGCCTCCAGTGGCACAAGTTGTTTAGTCAGAACTGTCTTTCGTCTCCTTTGCACAACAGTTAAGGGAAGAGACTTCTTTTGACGCTTCTTTATGTTGTGAGCATTAGTTCCCTCTGACATATCAAATATTGAAACAAATGGTTGAGGGAGAAAACAACAAAATAATATGTTCCAATTCTGATGGGAACAAAATTGATTACTAACCTGCATCACTTTGCTTGGAAAGTGCCTCCAAATTTAGAAGGCTAAGAGCGCCATCCACCTCCTTCAGATCATTTGCTCTTATGACGTACGCCTATGAATTCAGAAACAAAGTTTAGATGAAGATCGGTGCTAAAGATCTATGAATTTTTATTTCCTCAATTTCCAGATTTCTGCTTCACTTCATCGTGAGCGTTCATATACTCAGATGTCTAATAACATCTGGATACTTGGCATGGATTTTATCATGTTGTTTAGCTGAATAACTATTCATATAAGCATAGAAACAGATTTTTTTTTAACAAGTCCTAATTCAATCAGAAATTGCCTCTTAAGCTTCTAAAAATTGATCAAGTAAATATCAGGTGTTGCTATAGAGAAAACAACATACCAAGTGATATCCCACAAGTGGGGTATAGCAGTATTTATGCTACAAAGATAACAGCATTTATAATTCTCTATGCCTCTAATAAAGTGCCGTCATACAACGCTGACAATCATCTCCACCTCAAAATGTTAGGAGTAATACTCTGTCATACAATTGACAGAGTCTGCCATCACTGTGACATTGTTTACTTATCCATTAGCTGCAGCAAAATGATACCTCTTACTTTTGATACCTCACAAGAGGAATTGGTAACCTCTTACTTTTGATACCTTAAAAAAGAATCCACAATATTTTGGGAATGTTTTCTTCAGTAAAACTAGCAAGTGCACATATATCCTCAAATTTAGTTTCCATGTGACCAAAAGTCAAGTTGAAAACATGTGAATTTATACTAATAGCATTGCTTATACATTTATTCATCCCACGGATACCATGATAATCTTAAAAAAAATATTAAAGTATCAAAAACAACAAAAAACTTCACTTTAAACATAGAAGTTCCTTAAAAGAATACATTTGCTTGCTCCAATCTTTTTCCTTAGGACCTAGTGTTGATAAAGTTTTTAACATAATAAAATACACATGTTGTCGCATGACACAGGCAAAGTTAGGCACGGCAATCTCCTGAATGGTGTGAAAATATATTATAGAACTAAATTTCCCCCTCTATCCAAAGTAACCCAAATATTTTACGACAAGCACACTACTTACGCAATAGACGTCACATAACTTATTAGTGGCCATTCCTACATGAAGAATGAGGTATTACTACTTACCTCAACACTAGATGCCTCCTTATGCCAGCAATGAACAAGTTAAATAACTTGACCTTACTTAGTTGACACGAATGGTGACAGTGTTCTAATTCGAAGGCTGTTAATCTCTACCTAATGAAAAAAAGACTGCTAATTTCAGCTCTAGGTCCTAGCTGACTTATATATTCAGTCATTTAAATGCTAAAGGGAAGGCATGTGGGGCTAGATATAATGTTGATAGACAATGTCCAAAGATAATTCATGGGGCCTAGCAGCAGAAAATTATTAAGCAAGAAGTGAACCACAACAAATAGTATACTCTAAAGCAAATAATTCCTTTTTTTTTTTCGGGGGGAGGGGGAGTTTCCTTGCCCCAAATTCAAAGATGGCCCTTTCTCCACTCTTATCTGTCAGTGACTTGAACTATCAATCACAAGGTTGAAGATGGAGGGTCGTCTCAACGAGGCTATATCCCTCCCTTGTCCAGTAAGGCAAATCGTCCTCATCATCAGAAAAAGGTCGCTTCAGCATTGAGTGATAGATACCTTTAAACCTTCCAACATGGTTCTCTTCACAAACTTTAATAGATTAAAATGCCCGTGGTCCCATGTTTGCACTCTAACTGTTCAGCACTAGACTGAAATTTGTTTTTACTGCACTTGAGAAAATGTGATGCACAATCAACCATCAGTTTGATCCAATTATTTCCACTGACTTCGTTTTCAGGTAAAACAGTAGAGATGGCACCTTTAACCTTCAACTTGTCAACTACCTCCATCTGGTCCGACAAGCGCAATGCCATAAATCTGCTGAGACCCACCAGAGCTCTCTCTATTTTTTCAATTCTCCGTTCTTGGCCTCAAGTTTGCAGATTACTACAGAAAGAACCTTAACTGTAACAAAGTATCCCAAGAAATGAATGACATCTACAGTCTGGAGTCAAATTCATGAGCAGTTTCAATATTTATTTCAGCATTTATCTACAATATTCATTATTCTGCCCAAGTGCTTTGGTTCAACCAAGAATCTGGTCTTCTGATGAGATGAAAACCTACAACTGATCAATTCACCCTCCAGTTTCAGAATTCTGAGAGGTGCGGATACGTTGGTTTACACGATGACCTCATTCCTTTTTTTGATGACAAGGGAACCCTCCAGCCGCTACCCGGGTGCACTCTTGGTAAACCTTGCTCCTGATACAATAGCCTGCAAGCCATACAGGAGAGGTAACCCACACCAGGCAAGCCCTGTGCGATAGGCTCAAACTGAGAAGGCCGTTGGCAAGGAGGTTTGAACCCAAGTCTCCCATGTGGAAAACCATTTGCCGAACCAACTCAGCTACCTTGGCGGGTATGACCTCATTCTTATATGCAATGAAACGGGAAAAAGTCGACCCACTTCTCCAGTAACCACAACTATCTGCTACACTTTTACAGGTAGACTGACAAATAGGATATGGCATATAACAATTGCACAAAGCTTAATGAAAACATGTACACAAACGTTCAAGAAACTTGGAGTGTCACCTTGAGTCTGGTAGGCCCAATTAGTTGGAAAACTAGAACATCTCCCTCAAGCAATTTGTAAGCAGCAGCATACTTTCTCCATCCCGCACTAAGTCCAGTCTTTTCAGCAATATATTTTATTTCAAATTCATCGCCATTCTCGCCTTCAAGAATAACTGCAGTGTCCTTTCTCGGTAGATGGGTCTTGCAGAATGGTCCAGGAAGTCCCTATTGTATGGATGGTAGAAAACAAAATTCCAAGGGTTAAGTAATTAGCTCCTTTACTAAATCCAAAGCCAACTTATTAGACAACACTCACCATCCAAAAACAACTACCAACATGCGATCTAACTAATAATTTCATGAAGCTGGGATATTCATGTCCTAAACTTGACTGGAACTCCTCTGCTCGTATGATGATTGGCAATTTCATCTGGACAGCACTTCCGGACCCATCAGCTGTAGCCCTCTCTTGTTTGCTGCTTCATGAAAAAGATACTGTCATTCTCAAACAGCAATGGTTGATAATTGTGAAAGAAGAGCCAAGAGTGTGATGTAGTAAAGAACTAACCTAGTTGACTTGCCCCCAGCATCAGCTACTGCCTGCTCAAGAATAAGAGGAACAACAAGAGAGCTGTTAAATTCATTTCTTGATACAAATAAACAGACATGTAATATTTCGACTAAAATAAGCCTGTCGGAATATATAGTAAGATCACAAGTATTTTCTGAATCTAAAATTAGCATAAGCAAGAGATCTCCTGAACTACTACTTTAATGTCAAATGCAACAGGAAGAAAAATGATATACCACCTAATAAAACCTGAAAAAGCAAAAGTTACTACCATTCAAGCTAATGAAGGACTTGGCATCATGGATTGCGCAAAGATAAATCTTAAATCCGGTGTACAATAGATAACTATTTTGTTATCCAAGAAGCTCCTTTCCTCCCACTATAGTATTTTCCAATGGAGTAATTTGAAGTTACTCCTGATAGGGCTGAACCAATCTTAGTCTCAGTTTGGTAAATACAAGTTCTGTAAGAATTTGAATCAACTTTGAGTGAGCCGCAATTAGCCCTATTCATGGTATCCTCAGCTGTGGCCCTAATAAGGTTCGGTTCACTTTTAAGATTCAAGCACACAAACTCCTGAAAGGACTAACTAAAGAAACCTGTAACAGAATTAGGTACTTTCACAAGTTCAGTTCTTGCAGTTCCCTAGTAACACATCACAGAAAGAAAAGCCCACGACATAGTGAGTTGCATATTTACCATATCAAAAGTTGAAAGCTTTATCAGTAAACAAGAGGGGAAAATGTAAATTATAACCTCCAGGTAGATCATAGACACAAATTGACAAATATCATGTGAGATCTATCATGTTAATTGAGTCTAAATTTTGTAATCCTGAATACAAGCAGGTTACCTGATAGAATACGTAAAAAGCGACCTGATTGTGTAAATCATTTACACTGTTAGCGTATATAACTTAAACTCAAGTTAAATAAGACAAGGGTTATCTCACATTGTTGGATTGAGAAGCAGAAGGCTGTTTCTTAGTTACCCTTTTCTTCCTGAAAGGAATTTCAGAAAATTGATCAACTATCTCCTTAGGCTTCCTTTTCCTTTTACCCTGTAACACAATATAAGCCAGATCCAACATCAATTCACCAAATCAAGAAAGGCAAAAAACAAGAAAACATAAAATAAATCAAAACAGCCACTGATGCTTGCATCAGGATAGGCTGCGTACATCACACCCAAGTCCTTTGGGGTGCGCCCTTCCGCGGACCCTGCGAAACGTGGGATGCTTGGTGCACCGGGCTGAAAGGCAAAAAACATAAAATAAATGAAAAGAATACCAATGGGGTTACAGAGTCAATGGGATTTGAAGCATCAACAACAAGATTCAAATTGGTTGAATTGGGTATTCCAGATTCAGCTTCAGGTTGAGTAATTCCAAGTTGTTGATTTTCTTGTTCCTCATTATCAAGAACCTCTTTTTTCAGCATTTCTTGATTGAAAATATGTTCTTGATTTGGGGGTTCACTTCTATGAACTACTTTAATCTTCATTCTTGTAGCAAATTGGAATAAAGATTGTAACTTTGAATACCCTTTTTAGCAGATCCTTATTCCTACAAGCCCTGGATAGATAAAAGTAAGACAGGCTAATTAGGTGTTCGGTCGTGGCCGTTTCGTTTGGTTTAACTGTAAGAGAGATTCCACACAATTACAGGACTCTTTTTTACTTGTTTAGTGCTTACAAGAAAGCCTTCCAACAATGGTTTTTACTTCACAAAAGTTGCGATGGCGTGGTAAATATCTCTATTGTTAATCCACGGTTTTTACCTCTGACGTTAAATGTTGCTTGTTATCGAGTCAAATTTTTATTCAATGTGACGATGGTGTGATAAGTATCTCTATTGTTAATCATAAATTTCTAATTCAATTTTAGATATGCATTTTATCAAGTCCAATTTTTATTCTGAGTGGCGATGGCGTGGTAAGTATCTCTATTGTTAATCAAATATTACTAGTTCGACCTTAAATGTTGTGTCATATCGAGTCCAATCGTTTAATCAAAACGACTTACACGGATCAGATTAGTCGAGTTTTAATATCAAGTATCGGGTGGAAAAATAAAAAACAATAGTGGTGGTGCTTGCTTGCATATTGTGGTGTCTATGGTTATGGTTATTAACGATTCCTAGCCACCTGGTCTACACGTGTAACGTGTGCAGTTTATTTAATAGACACTCTTGGATTTCCTGATCCTGGAGAAAGTGTGTACTTTGCCAGTCTTGTAAAACATGGAATGGAACAAGAAAAAACATGGAATAGACCTGTGTACTTAAAAACCATTTGTTGTTACATACAAATACTTACATTTGTATTGATTGTTAAATTGTAGAAAAGTTCATATTTTCCACATTTGTTTAGAGAATAACTAGTTGTCTACTAATTTACAATTCATGAGCTAACTTTTAAGTTGATTTAGAATAAACCAAAGCATTTTAGTAATGATCAGGACAATTGTTATGTTGGTCACGATGCAAAATGTTGAGGTATTGGCGTGCCCAAATATTAGAATTCCAAGACAATAAGATGTCCTCTCCTTGTATACAATCTCACGATTCTAACCCTTGCATTTTGGGCCAAGTATTAGTATAGGCTGATACTTATTCTTAACCAGGCAGCCCATACCAATCACTTTTAGACATGGATTTAGTTCCAGAAACCTTTAGTTCTTCAGGTAACAGGTAGTATAAACAAACTCTGCAAGAAGCATATTATAGTTTTTGGAGATCAACAAGAGTACAAATAGTTCGTAATCATCAGTTTTCACTCTTGGTTCCAATACTTTATTAAAAAATCTTGCTCCAAAGTGAAGACATGTATGTCAAACGGCTTCATAATCATCAAACACGATTGGAAAACATAAAAATAGAAGGAAAAAAACTTGTTCCTGGCAATGTTTGGGCAGGGTGCTAATCGATTGGGGATCTCTATAGTGATTGAATACCTGAAGTTGGTTATTAGCATAAATAACATTGATCATGCACTTACAATAAAACTGGTACGAGATATTTTAGTTAAGGTAACAATGAGAACATGAGAACAAGAAATTCAGTTGATTAGGAGCCAAGATTTCCTTTTACTTAAATCAACAGAGTTATAAAGCCAATCAATGTTGCATTATACTAGATACAAACTATAGGAGCTCGTAATTAAAAATATAAGCACCCAATTAAATCAGAAAAAACAGGCACAATTACAAATAATGGAGAGCCAATGATCAAGAGTTTGACCAGTTACTCGTTTTCATTTTTCCTTCAAAAACTGAAAATACGTGATAAGACAATGTAGCAAAATAAAAGTCTGCCGCTAGCTTAATTCAAGGATGTTAATTTTTAATTTCTATTGGAAGACTTTTTTTAATGATTGAGATTTGGTGAAAATTAAAAACAAAAAAAATTTCATTCTTGGACTAGGAATATGCTAGCCTTGACTATAATCCACGGCAGCCCCCAACGAAGGACGGGAACTTTTCTTTTTTGTGCTTCACACGTAATCCATTATCTTATCACCTTATATTATTTTCATATATATAAGCTTATTGTAATAAAATCACTTACATAAAAAATATTGTTGCCCGTATTCGCAACCATTGCTTATTTTGCCAAAACACGAAAATTGTTTTAGCCTCATTTTCCTATGTCACATTCGAGAAAAATATGGTATTGTAATTTGTAGCAGTATTTTTAGTTTTTTGGGAAAAGGTCTTATTAGGATTTAGGCTTATGCACGGTTTGGAGTTATTCAAATCTACCCGTGTTTCATTATTGGTTCACTCATAACTGCTCCTCTAATAAAAATTTAGTATTTCTCTAGACATTCGAATGAACTCCAACTGAGATAATTTTTAGAAATTCAAAACTAGGGATAATTTTAAACATTTATTCTCGAAGTATTTAGACATGAACCAGGAAAAATAAGTATATGGACAATTCATATAGACAAATTTAAAACTTTTCCTTGATTTTAGAGGTGGGGAGTAAGCACATGAATAATGAGAGACGGCAAACTTTTGTTGATTAGAGACTTCATCCTAACTAGTGTAGGTTGAAGATGCAACAATAAAAATTGCGATCGACTTTAATTAAGTATTTATCTACAACAGTTACTCCTATTAATTAGTAATATGTGAAATGATTATCCAGTTGATATTTCGCTTTATTGTTTTCCTTTATATGGATCTCCTTTAAAGATTGTGCCTTTGAATGCCCTTTTTAGCAGATCCTATTCCTGCTAATTAGGTGTTCAGTCGTGGCCGTTTCGTTTTGGTTTAGCTGTAAGAGATATTCCACACAATTACAGCACCCATTTTTACTAGTAATTTAGTGCTAACAAGAAAGACTTCAACAATGGTTTTACTGATTATAAAAGTTGTGATGAGATGATAAGTATCTTTATTGTTAATTCGACCTTAAATATTGAGAGTTATCAAGTTCAATCTTTATTCAAAGCGGCGACATGGGGTAAGTCTCGAATTCGATCTTAAATATTGCATTCTATCGAGTCCAATCTTTTAATCAAAGTGACTCATATATATCAAGATTAGTCGAGTCTCAACGCCAAATATCGCGTGGAAAAAAATAAAAACAATGACTTATAGTGTGGGTTGGTATTGACATAGTGTGGAGTCTATAGTTATGGTTATTAACGATTCCTAGCCACCTGGTCTACACGTGTAACGTCTGCACTTAAACATTTAATTGTCATTCTTGGATTTCCTGATCTTGGAGAAAGTGTTACTTCGACAGTCTAGTAAAACATAAAATAGACTTGGAACGCAAAAAGATGTTTTTTCGTTACATTTTTTTTTTTTTACGTGAATGTGAATATTTTGCACCAGTATGCGTAAAAAGCAAATTCACAGCTACCTATACGAATACATTTGTGTTGATTGTATGACTGGAGTCAAGTTCATATTTTCATATTCGTTCAGAGAAAGAATTGTTGTCTCGTAAATATGATCTTGAAAAAATCTACTTCTCTAATGAACTAATCTAGGAGCTGAATTAGATACTATAATGATCATTTTCTTGACAAGATATAGTCAAGCTGGATTTATTCTTGGCCCCACATGTTATTTAAGTGTTCTACATATATTTAGATATGAATGTGTCAAGAATGTTAAAATTTCGCATTGGTTGAGAGTCGAGACAATAAGATGTTAAGTTTCTTATATAGGATCTTAGACCATCCTTATCTTATGAGCTAGTTTTTGTGGTTGAGTTAAAGCTGGTTCAGTAAGGCAGTGTGCCAAGATCCTTATCTTATGAGCTAGTTTTTGTGGTTGAGTTAAAGCTGGTTCAGTAAGGCAGTGTGCCTCATTCAACAATGTATATGGATGTTGCATTTTGGGCCAAGTACTAGTAGGCTAATATCTACTCCTAACAACCATCCATCTCAATCGGCTAACTTTTACACATGAATTAAATTCCAGGACTCTTTAATGTTTCTCTGCGTTACAAGTTGTATAAATAAAACTGCAAGAAGCAGCCTAAAGTTTTTTGCACTTTCGTCTCAAGTTGCCTTTTGCTCTGATTTGAAGTAAGTCAGCAACTAGGAGATCAACAAGTGTACAAACAGCCCGTAAGATCGTTCAGCTTGCAACTTTGTGTTAGTTTCAAGGTTTTCAGTTTTCCCTGAGTTGAATTCCTTCTTTACAATTTCTCTCCGCATAAACGCATATATATCAAATGAACTACCACACCAAGGGTTTGTGATGGGATAGATCGGATTCCTCCATCCTTAATCAAAGGTCTCGAGTTCGAATCTGAGAATTAAAAAAACTTGGTAGAGAGCATTTTCTCAGAAATAGATTTTATGCGGCTCGAATTCGAATTAGTTCGGGCTCCAATAAAGATATTGGACACTGGGTGGAAAACAAAAAAAAAAGTCAAATAAACTTATAATCATGAAACGTGATTGAAAAACATATAAACAGAAAGGAACTTGTGGTTGAATACCTGAAGTTGGTTATTAGGAAAAATAACATGGACACTTGTACTAAAACAGGTATGACTCCTATCTTTTTTTTGTTATATGGTAGTAAAACACTATAATAAATACTCTACTAACTACTTATAAAGCAAATTACTGGGGTTCACTCACTACTCACTTAGAACAGGTTTTAGCCTTTGGAGAAGCTGTATAATTGAATTAAAGACAATTATAATGTGAGAGCGATATATACAAGCAGTTCAGTAGATTAGGGGCCAATATTTTAAATCAACAGACTAAACTTTCACAGATTTTTATAAGTACTTCCATAAATCTTGGCGAGTTAGATTTTGACTAATTTGCCTATGCAAATGTTTCATTATCCTAGACATAAAAATTCGAGTTTTAAAAATAATTGCTTTATCCACTTTTAAGTTTGCAACACTTAATTCAAAGAAAAAAACCTGGAAATTGCCAAGAACGGAGGGTTTAACCAATATTTTAAAAGGCGGGGTGCAAGGCGAGACGTTTTACTCACAACGAGGCGAGGCGTAAGCCTCAAGACGTGGGGCGTAAGTCCCATGGATCTAATTTTTTTAATTAATTTTAGTTAATAAATAGCATAATGAGCCAAAAAAATATCAAAAATACATTTAAAAAAGTTAAGAAAATTAAAATAAAAAAAAGTTTATCGTAACAAACAATCTAACATTTTTTACAAGTATAAGAAATTGAATAATGTTACATTTTTTATGAGACAAATAAACTATATTAACTTTCAAACAATTAAAAAATTAAAATTTTGTTAATATTAAAGTGAATAACAATAAAATTTATTACTATTATAATTTAAAATATTAATTCTTCATTGATAAATATAAATTACTTCTAAATTGTAAAATAATTTACGTCTAATTTTGAGTGACAGAAATAAGACATGAAGACTAATAACGAGTGATGATATATACCTCGACTACGTATTTTCAGATTAAGTATACATATGAAATATGTCTCGTTAATTAAGCTACACTCAATTTCTCGATTTCTATAAATGAATACAACTTGTATCAATCATTTTAAAAAAAATTGTGGATGAACAATCTTAATTAGGGAATTGGACAGATTATTTGCATAGGTTCTATAAAGCGAGCCCCGAGCTTTGGGCTCTGGGCGTGCTCTGGACGCACTGTCGGGCGCTTGAGGCGTAAGTCTCGTATATCTAAGCCCCACCCAAGAGCCTCAAGGCGTTTTGCAAGTATCACGCCCAGGGCGAGTCCGAAAATTGCCTTTTAAAACAGAGGGTTTAACTAGGAAGATTTTGACCAATTAGCTTCAAATAGCACATAAAAATTGGAGTGGCCGCCGCTTGCTATATGAATTCCTTATGTTTAGAAATTTTCTATTGAAAGACTTTTCTCAATAATTGAGATTTAATGATAATTAAGAGTTAAGACAAAAACAAATCATTCTTGGAGTAGAAATAATGTTCAAGGTTAGTGGTTGTGTTTTTGTTTTTTAATTAATGGGACAATTAGAATGGCTTGAGCATGACGGTGTCTTCAGTCAAAAATATAATGGCGTGCTTGCTTGACTATCAATCCAGGGCAGCCCCAAACTTGTGCTTCACACGTAATCCACAAAGCCTTCTTTATCACACTATACTGTTGAAATAAAATCACATGTAATAAAAACAAAATATTGGCCATATTTGCAACAATTGCAATGTCTAAAGGTTTCTTGTTTTGCCAAAACACGAAAATTGTTTTAGCCCCATTCTCCAGATCTTGTCACATCACCGAGAAAAAGAAATGGTATAGTAGCACTTTGTTTTTGTTAAAATTTTGGAGGTATAGTGAAAACATGAATAGTAAGACTGGGAAGACTATCTAACCTATCTTATTCTGTACTTCTGTTCTATTTCAATTAATGTAACAGAGACCCCTACCATGAGATTTATGTGGCGAAAAAGTATGTCATTAATATAGTAAGAAATTCAACTTAAATTGTTTGTCTAGAGCAGAAAAATGACAGCTTGTTGCACAAAAAACTTGCATTCATGCAGGAAACGGGTGCAGCCCCCAATAGGTGTGATGTACCTAGTACGTTATTCTGGGTAATATACCTAAAATTGAACGGATAGGGTAATATCTAAGATTATTAGCCACTTGTAACGTCTTTATCATTCTTTCTAAAAATGATCTTCAGCACTTGAGGCATTAATTATCACAAGAAAAGAATCAAGCAGACAAGTACAAGAAGCTAATTCTTATTGAAGTATTGACAAAATTTCAACATCTTCACCTCCGTTTCTAGAAACCAAACATATCTCATTGGTGGCTTGGTGCTTCCAAGCAATTCAAAATAAGTTGCCTGACTTTTATTTATTTAGTATAAGTAACAACAAATGAAGAAAAGTCTGCATAATTAATAAGTACTAGTATAACTTAGAACAAAAGGGCCACGCCAATTTTCATACAAATTATTACTATCATCCAATGACTCTTGACTCATCCATTACGTATTAGACTAAGACAATAAACTATTGAGTCTTGTATCAAACTAATTGGTTTAAAAATCAAAGTATTTTCTTTGTCTCTTGTTACAATCTCAGCTTCCAAATATTTTCTCTCAATATCCTCAAGAATTGTCCTTCATAGTTCAATCATTTTTACAACACAAAAATAAAACATGCCCAAGGAAGAATGGTTCAAGGCCATTTATGTGGTTTTTGCTTTTTGTTCAGCTTTATTTTTGGGTGCTCTTAAAAGTTAGTAGTCTTTTTCACCCTTCTTTAAGGTTTCTAATGCATGAACTTATGATCATGGTCTGTGTTATTCGTTCTCGACTTGTTTCGTAGTTATATATATTGTTGTTCTTGGTTTGTGTTATTCTTTGGTGATCATTTGTAAAAATTTGCTGATGCAGGTATACTGGTAGGTCCAATTGCTGGGCTAATACTTATAATAGGAAATGTTGGTGTGATCTTATGTCTATTCCCAGCACATGTTTTCTGGACAGTTTATACACTTATCAAGTAAACTTTTAGTCCCTTCATATAGTTTGTCCGAACTTGAATTCTTGATTTGTGTTGTGTTCTAACATGGATTTTATTTCTTCATTATTAAACAGGACAAATAGGTTTGATGCACCACTTAAAGTTGTGTTGTTGTTTGCTTTGCCTGCTTTATTTGGTATTTGGTTGGGTTTAAGCATAGCTGGTAGTGTTCTTGTGGGACTTGGATATGGTTTCTTTGCTCCTTGGGTTTCTGCTTTTGAAGCTTTTAGACATGATGATGAATGTAACAAGTTTGTCCACTGCATTGTGGTATGAATATTCTCTCTTAATCTTGTTTGGTACAGCAGTTTAGTATTAGTATTATAATATGTTTGTTGATTTTAATTTTTAAAGTTGTTTTGATTTTGTCAACTTTTAGGATGGAACATGGGGAACCATAAAAGGTAGCTGCACTGCCGTCCGAGATTTTGCAGATATGTGTTATCATTCATATCCAATGTATTTGAAGGAGCTGCGTGATTCACCTGCTTCTCTTAACCTTCAACCTTTTAGGTCAGTTTCTAATTATTTGTCTTTCCATGCCAAAACTTTCTGAAGAGAAAATGTTATGTTGAAGGTTTATACATTAATAACTTTACACTATCGGTTTAATTTAACTCGTTATAGCAAGTTATTATTGGTTGTCATATCTGGTTTGATATGGAGAATTACCTGTGGTTGTGTGTCAATAGGCAAAAGTTCAGAACTTAAACAAAAGAAGAAATAGGAGAGTTGTTGAATCTTTCTTATGGGTATGCAGGTATCATGCTCATTTTCTAAGAGGGACATAATAATATTCAACTTAGCACTTTTTAAAGTCAATGAACTACTCTTAGACTCAGATATTAAATGGGATTGACTTTCTCTGTGCCCTGAATGATCACATTAAAATATTGACACTAATAATAGTGCTAAGGAAGAGAAATAGAAAGAGTAGAGATCAAGAAAAAGACGATGGAAAAGAGTAATGCTAAGTCAAACAAAAAAAAGAGATTAAGAAAATGAATGAATAAATGATCTGTAAAGATGAGAATAGAATATTCTTGATGAACTGGAGGGAGTTTCATATTAAGCATGAGAGATTACCAAAAAAGAAAAGGTGAATGAAGCTATCAGAAAACAGTTTTATTTTTATGCACTGACAATATACAACTATTTTACACATCTTCAGATTAAATGACCTACAAGAACAGATGACTATCTCCTAGTTTTGTAACTTAAGAAATGCCGATAGTTGACAGATACTTGAATGGTTGATATCCAGGGAATTGAATACCTGTCATTTTCACTCATTCATTGGTAAAATGCTTAATGTTGTGTTGCAGATTCATCCATGTACCAGGATGTATCATGGTTGGTTTGATGGGACTGATTGTGGAAATTTCTACTTACACTGCTATAGCCATAGTCAAGAGTCCCTTTATGTTGTTCAAGGGATGGTACAGACTCATACATGATCTGATTAGCCGTGAAGGGCCATTTCTTGAAACTGCTTGCATTCCCATTGCTGGATTGACAATTCTTCTGTGGCCGCTTGTTGTCATTGGAAGTGTCGTAATGGCTATTTTCTCCAGCTTTTTCATCGGATTATATGGAGCTGTTATTGTCTATCAGGTAATCCCTTTGCCTCATTAGTTTCTCAGTTCAGTTACTTTAGCGTGACAGTCAGATTGACTAGTAAAACTGAATTCAGGAGAGGTCTTTTCAAAGAGGTATGGCATTTGTGATTGCAATGGTGGCGGAGTTTGATGAGTACACAAACGATTGGCTTTACCTTCGAGAAGGGTCAATTCTTCCAAAGTAATTACACAAGTTCTTCTCTTATTTTTGTGTGCGATTTTCATATTTGTTCCTTATCAAGATTACTGATCATCTTACTCGTAGCCAGGCCTCATTATCGAAACAAGAAGGCATCCAACTCGTCAGATTACTCTGTGAAACGAAACAGTTCAGTACAAGTTAGATTAAACTCGATATTTGCTGAAGCACCTGCAATGCTCGTGCCAAGCCTAACTTCATCCAGATCAGTGAGGGAGGCTATACAAGAAGTGAAAATGGTGCAGGTATGCTTTTCTTCTATGTTGTTTTACATGTTTACTTAGAGGGAAAGTGCACCAGCGAATTAAGTACATAAAAGTGTACCAACTTTAATAGCTTAAGCTTTTAGATGAGATGAGATGGTAACACATTTCTCTAGACTGAATCATATTTTCTTGTCTTGGAAAGTATGGAATTGGGTAACTCACATATCAGCGACAATGTAACAGGTGTGGCAGAACATGATAAGGTCATGTGAAATAAGGGGCAAGGAATTATTAGACACGAAAGTGATAACCCCGGGCGACCTAGATGATTGGTTGAAGGCAAAGCATGGTCTTGATGTCGCGATCATCAATGTTGGTTTACCATGTTATACATTTCTACAGATCATCTTTTATTCCATAAAAGCTGGATCAAACGGATTGTTCCTTCTTGATGATCTTGAAATCACCCATATGAACAGACCTCAGGACAGATTGTTGGACTGGTTTTTCCAACCAGTCATGGTCCTCAAGGAACAAATCAGGGTCCTAAATCTAGAAGAAGGTGAAATGAGGTTCCTAGAAAAAGTAGTCCTATTTGAAAGCAATTCGGAACGCTATAAGGCCTGGGAAAATGGTAGCTTGGCACCTCAAGATTCTCTCAGGGCTGCTCAAATTGAAGGCATCAGCCGAAGGTAAGTTTAGTTATTTTCATATGACAACACTTTTTTACTGTCATAGTGATGAAGTTCAGTAACTATACGTGAAATTAACTCTTTAGTTTTCATTGAAGATTGTAAATGATGATGTTTTGTTGCATTGGCAGGATGGTGGGAATGATTAGAAGTGTTTCTAAGTTTCCAACTTACAGAAGGAAATTCAGACAGATAGTGAAAACATTGATCATGTATTCCACCAAGGAAGGTTCGACTCGATCTATTTCCTATTCTGTAACAAAGAACAGTTCCACCAGATCAGTGTCCACGAGATCAAATGGTTCACTTGATATTGTTTGAACATTAAAATTAAATTTCATTGGATCAAGTCTATGTTGGATTAGCTCTTCAAGTCCCATTGCATTGATTGAAGACTTCACAAAATAGACTAAAATGGTTCTCATAACGCAAATTTTTTTGGCAGAGATCGTCAACAACATCAAGAATGTTATTCCCTCTTTGAAACTTGTACAGAAATGATTTTTTTCTTCTCTCTTCTTTTCCTTCGTTTTTGTTTTTTCCTTTTCTTTTTACGGTGTACTTCACAAAAGAGTGAGGTTTAGAGTTGTAGATGGTGTAAATTCTTTTTCGGTGACTAAGATAGTGGATCATTTTACTTGTTGTTTGAAACTTCTTGGAATTTCAATTTGATTTAGACCAGATAAATTGGCGTCTATTGGCCTTTTGTTTTCCCATGTAAATGCAGTTCAATTTCTACTTTCTCTGTTATTATGAAAAAAATGAGTAATAGTGTTTAATACTCTCAAAGAAAATGAAGTTCCCTACATGGAATGAGACAATCAATGGAAAATTTTGGCTAGAAAGTAAAACTAGAACTAGTGTTTAAACTAAGGCTACAGTTTTACAGTATAGGCAGTTCCAAGATTACTAGCTACTCTTCCTTCAACGGGCTTATTCCATAACCTTTTGCAATAGGAGTTTAACTAAGTCACAACATGTATAACTACATTAAAAGTGTAGAATTTCTTTACGTTGTTTACATTGTCAGTGTATATAAGTTAAACTCGACTAGGTACAAAGTCAAATGTAGCCCAAAAATTGAAATTTCGATATATTAGAGGCAAAATGTCCTGCTGAAAATTTACTATTTTCTTCTACTGTACTCAGGACAGGTCAATTTGTCAAGACTCGAGACTATAAGAACTAAAGACTCCGGAACTAGACTTCATGCTGCATAATGTTTTCTGCTAGGCTTGTTGAATTTAGGAAATCAGCCTTCTTCTATTAATCAATCTTATTAACCATCAGTTTGCTGCAATAATTTAAATCACAAATTATAGGAGTATTAATTTTTCAGGGAAGCAAGAATTAGAAAAGACATCCCGGGATAGTGAAATTCCCCCCCCCCCCCCCCCCTATTAATCGGCCTTATACGACGAAATATGAATTAGTTGGGACAGTGGTTCCGATACTAGATCTCTCTTACCTTTCATCAACTTGAATCTTCCAACATCAAGTGATTCAACGGTTCAAACAGTACCCCTGGCAACTTTTATGAGGTTTTCTCTATTACTTGTCCCTTCTTTTAAGTTTTAACAAATTTTTTCGTTTCTGAACGAAGTGTGCAGTACAGAAGTTGTCTAAATTTCAATAATGACGCATAAACAAAGTAAATGAATAGTAAATAAAACTATACAGAAAAAATGCGCGAAGAGAATAAACAGAGTTGATTGTTGATATTTGGCGGGATGTTTAACTTAATGATATGAGCTAACTCTGATTATTTAACTCTGATTTTTATCTAGTAAAGAAATTTTACATAAATAGTCACTCTAAACAGTATGCATAAATTATGCACATAATTTACTAGTACGTTTAACCTTACATTGATTAATTAGATTCTCTTTACAGATAAATTTTAGAGTAGCTATTTAAATGCTTTAAAGCCGCATTTAAAGTGTTGATAGAACACACAAAAGGGGTAGCATTAATTTCATCCACAATTAGCAGTATCCCACTTCTAACGCATTTTCTGGTAGGAAATGTGTATATTCTATGGTTTAAAGGTGCAGCAGGTACACAGACTACCCTAAATAAGAAAGGCCTGTTTCAGCAGATCCAACAAGAATGCTTGCGCAACAATTGATGGAAGCATCAGTTTCTGCGTCTTTTTATTGCTGTAACTTTCCTTTCAATTAGAGCAACCAAAAGTCCAACAACTTTGTTCAATTTTTTTTTTAAAGATTTAAGTTTTGTACACCGATAATTTATACAATTTACATAAACTTATTATGTAAGTAGTCTACCTCTAAACTCTACTAGTCTACAGTTCCCTTATCCACTACCCTCCCTATCATCAAAGAGTATGGGTATAGGGACGTCGCCGATCGATCTCCAACAACTTTGCTCCATGCTAATACAAGCACTATACTTCATGTGTCGTTTTCTGGGGCTAGGGAAACCACATGCAGTTGCCTTTAGCAATGGAAAACAAAACCCAATTTGCCAAAAGAAAATGAGATGGAAGTAATAATTTCACCTAGTGCCTAGTGTACTTTTTACTATTCTGCATGGAGAGAGGGTCCAAAAGCCTCATCAAAGCTCACATGGGGAGCTTTTAGTTAATCAACACGTGTCCGTAACTTACACGGCAAGGCCTCTTTACTCCGTTTGTTGTATTCTAATAAATCATCAGCCTATGCCTATCACTGCTTCTCTGAGTCTACTGATCATGACTCCAGCGAATATTCCAGTGCCAATCACTGATTTTAGTCACATTATATTCACACTGGAAAGAGAATGTATGTTACATTCGAACAAGATTACCACAAATCATAAACGAAACTTTCAGTGTCAGCACTATTAACTAAACTACAAAGACGTCCTACCAATTTTTCTTCACTCAGGCATCAATCTCATTGTAGTATTATGCAAGTACAACGAGAAAAATGGACAACACAAAGACGATGACAACACCAAGAAGAGCACAATTACACTGCCGAAGGACAAATTCAGAATCTTCTTAGTTAGTGGACATTGTATACTAGTAGTACTACTATATTATCAGTCTATCACAATTCCATTACCCATTGTGAACTCTTTTGCTCAACCCAAGTGTTGGAGTTTGGCTACACTACAAGGAAATGAACTTTCACTTACAGGACCACCTCGTCTATGTATTCAACATCAGTTTGAACTTTTTACTTTTCTGACTCCATGTTTGTGTCATCTAAATTACTAAAATTCCGAATTTAAAAAAAAAAAATACTCAAGTGTCAAATTGACACAATAAATGTAGAGAAAGGTTGTTTTATACTTGGTTAAGTTTCTGAGTACGACTTTGTGTAGTTGAGTGAAGAGGAAAAGATAAAGAAGATAGCAAACTCGGACTGATAAATGAGAAAAAGGGCTCTTATTATGAAAATTACTCTACTACTCCTATTAATTAACACACAAAGAGAGACCTCTTGCTCCCATATGTGGAAAGAAGGAAAGAGAACTAGAGCTGTACTACATATTTACGCTCCCATAAATCATAAACCCATAATTAAGAAGAGCAAAAAAGACAGAAATATTTAAAAAGCATGGACACTTAATTCTTAAATATACTTGGAAGTACAATAAGTTAACTGCACTACACAAAAATTAGATTAAGAATAGCTACCACTGTTATTGTTATGGTCTTAGCCTGTGAACAATGTGTTGGTCTTGCAGATTTATCTTTCAATATGGTCACGGGTTCAAACCCTAAAATTAACCATCGATGCTTGTAACATCCGTCTAGGGTGCGGCTCTTCTCAAAATCCTGGTGATAGTAGGATGCTTCATACAAGAAACTGTCTTTTTTACAGTCGAACCCACTCGTAGGAACCTTTTAGTGGCTCCTCCTTCACAAAGTCAAAGTTGTACCTGTAACAACACGAAAATTCATGAATCACGGTTCTTTTATGATAATCTATCAATTTCTTTTTTAAATAAAAAAACTAAGAGAGAGAATTTTACTTTTGTACAAATTGTTTATGGAGATCTTTCTCGGCTACAGCAAAGAACTCATCAAGCTCAATCTCCGACGGCATTTTCTCCACCGTAGGTCGGCGGCGAGATTTAGCATGTCGCGGCTTCGTCGTAATTGACTCCAGTTTCTCAAGTTTTAATTTAAGCTCACTCGAAAATATAGTCTCTCTACTGCAAAACAGACACTTTATTTTCAGTGAAGAAAAGTAAACGAAGCATGAAATTCATAAATAGGAGTACAAATTTATAGTATCTACCTTTCTTCGAAATCCGAATTACTCTTTGACGTTGAATTATTTTCCACACACTCCTGAAAATTCAAAATTCAAAATTCAAATATCAGTCCGCCCAGCAGTTTCACGAAAAATATACTAATACCAGTAGCAATTATTGTACGATAAAATATTCACTTCACTTTTAATGCATCTATCAGAATTTTGAAAAAAAATATTACTGTACATATTAAAGTAAAATTCAGAAGACTTTAACATACATCCAGATCTACAACTTTCGAGCTTCCTTCAATAACATCACTTGATCCATTACTTGCACAAGAAGCTGCTAAATCATCAACATCAAAATTTTCTTTTGTACTGAACTCACAACTTGCTGAAGAATCTAAATTGGCCGTTGCATCAGCTAATTCATCTTCAGTGTGACTTCTACTGCAAGATACAGTCTGAGAAATTTCCAAATCACTATCACACATCTTCCTCTTCTTTGTCATCTTCACTATTACCTCCATAATCTTGACTTCTCTACAATTCCCCTCGACTTTCAATTTCTCTAAAATTTTGCTCTTCAGCGGAAACAAACTCTACAGATTCGTTTTTATTCTCAAAACGCGTACGTGGTATATTTGCTATTTTACTCGGACTCCAACTCTGTGCCTAGATATAAATACACTGGAATAATAACAGAAAATTACGTGTGTGTACGATCTGAGAATAATATCTTCCTTACTTTTGTAGCAGTGTGTGTGTGTGTGTGTGGAGAAAGAGAGGAAGGGGAGATGGTGATAATGATGATTCCATTCATATTATTGGTTGCTTACTCATTGTGGTCCATACGTTTTATGTGACGGGTATCTTTTTCATTCCCTTAACGGAATTCTAACGTCCGTTTCTTAGTAAATAGGAGGCGCAGTAGAAGTAGGGGTAGGCATAAAGTTGGAAATACCAAATTCCGTATCGAACCGAATTAGTTGAGTATTACGGAATTGGTATTTCGTATATTTGGTATGGAATTCGGTATGAACATTTAAGTATTTCGAAATTAGGTATGGAATATGGTAAAAGTGACGAGGCTAAAGTGTATAGGATTTTCCATGCTCATGTTTTGTCAAATTATAGTATAGTTTAAAATATCGTCCCACAGAGATTGGGAAATCTATGCTACAAACCTGTGATATTTCGAATTCTATTTGAGAGGGTCAATTTGATGAAAAATGAGTTTTTGAACTTTTAAATAACTTTAACTAAAATAAAAGGACTTGCGGAAGATTTTCAATTTAAAAAGACTTGGGAATCATTGAATTCAATTGATAATATTTATAATAAAAACCTCAATTTTGACATGTATTTCTCTAAAGAATAATTGCTTATTGCTAGTTCAATTATATTTTGCTCACAAGAAAATAATCAATTAATAACACTCTGTAAGGTTATGTAAACTAATTGAGTTATTACAAATGACAGTTAAACCGAAATACTTTTCTTGCCTGAATTGTACTAAAAAGTAGTGAAAACTTCGTGAGAATATTTTTACTGAAAATCAATAATCTTGCCTACAACAATTCCTCAGTGAGAATTAAAACTGAGGCAAGCAAGACTACGGACTTGAAATGGTAGATTACTAAAAATTACTTTCGCTCTACTTATTTTATTCATCAGTTACCACATACTAATTTTGCTCCGTGAGAATTACAAAATTTATATGATAATAACCGCGAGATAAAATATGTAAGAGTGATAATAAAAATAATAAAACTAACATTCCCGCACAGTGTAAAATGTGAAATAGATAATTTCAGACCAAGTATGTATTAAAACTGAGATAAGTATTAAAAACATATCAAGCTTCATCAACTATCCCAACAAAAAAAAAATTACTCCATTATAGAGTATGAAAATATAAAATGGGAACTTAAAAAACTTATATTTAAAACTAGGAGTATTTTACTACTAGCAAAAGAAAGGCAAGAGAAAGAGAAACTTTAAAGAGTAATAGCTATTCTATGACTTGTTATCCAACTACGAGAGAGTTGTCCTCTATTTATAGAAGAATATTTCTTCATTAAGTCTTGAAATGCCAATTGATGAAGATGTGTAGCAAGTTCCTTGCATAATGGTATGGATATGTGAAGTCTTCTCTTGCTCTTTATTTGCTTAATTCCAACATTCCTGGAATGTCATCTGAAAAGCAAATATAATAGCCGAAATATGTAGCAACTTTCTTGCATAGTGAGGAAGGCATGTCATGGATTTCTTGCAATTGATGTTGATACGTAGATATCTTCTCCTTTTCTAGCTTCTTTATTTTTCCTTTCCAAGTATTCTTTTTCTTGCAAGATTTGTTAGAAAATATAGGAGAATTAAACATACACTACTAAAAATACAGCATTTTCAGACCGAAATTTCGGACCGGTTGGAGCACATTGTCCGACCGACGCGGTGGGATAATTCAATGAATTTTAATTAATTTTTTTTTTTTACTTTAGCCGACCGCAGCGGTCGGACAGGAATTAAAAAATTCTGACCGACCGCAGCGGTCCGAACGCGGTCGGTAGGCAGTTTTTCATTTAACACAACACCCACTTCTCTCTCTTTCTCCCCTTTCTTTCTTTCTCCCATTCAACTCGATTCCAAAGCCAAATCCAACCCAAATCTATTAAAAAAAAATACTCTTAATCTCTTAATTCCATTCCTCTACAACTTGGTAAGTTTAATTTTCATAGTTTTCTTCCTATTTTCCCCAAATCCGAAAATCCTAACTTTTTTATCTATTTTTTTGTAGTTCTTCCATCTATCAAAGTTGGAGATTAGTAAATTAGTGGTGGTGGAGTACAAAACCATTCCTTGAGGTGAGTTTTATGGTGAAACACTAATTTTTTTTTTTTAAATTTAATTTTAGCTCGTTTTTGTCATTTTTTGGTTGTGAACTAGGTTACATTGTGTTGTTGTTTGGTTTGGGAATTGTTGAAGCTAGTTTGACATTTTTGTTGGTATTGTAAAAATTAGGTTGATTGGAAAAGTGGGTGTTGTTAAAAAAATGATTGGGTTATTGAATGCACATTTAGAAGATGATAAATTGGAAAGTAACACTTTGAATGGGTTGTTGTAGTGAAAAATTTGGTGTTCCATTGAGAAGAGTACACTTTGAATGGGTTGTTGTTGATCAATGTTGTTGATGGGTTCCTTTAGTAGTGTTGTTGTTGTTGTTGAATGTTGTTAATGGTGTGTACTAGTGTTGTTGTTGTTGTTGTTGTTGTTGTATTGCTTTGAGAAAGAATTGTTGGTGTATAGTGTAGTTTGGTAGTTAGATTCTTTGAGGCATTTCATCAAATAAGTGGTGAGTAACAACTAAGTTGAATAGTTTGCAAATAGTTTTAAATTACTCCAATTAAGTATAGATAAGTAAATAGTTTTATCATTTTGAATAAATAGATATAAGTTGCAAATGAGAAGTGTTATTAATTACTAAATGATAATCTTAGAGAACAAATTAGTTAGTAATATAAAAATAATTGACTTAGAAAATTATACAATTACTTAATCTTATGAAAATTGGTAGTGTATCAGAGAAATGTTTGTTTAAATATTTGCAATTTAATATGCATCTCAAACGTGTAATTTTTGTGTAGATATGGTTAATAAAAGTCGTAGTTGGATGTATAATAGAAATAATCCCGGCCGGCGGGGGATGAGGGCAGAATTTGCAGTAGGTGTTGAAGATTTTATTGAAAAGGCGAAAACACTTGATGATTTTATACGGTGGGGCCAGATTAAGTGTCCTTGTCTGGACTGCAAGTGCATAAAAGGAAAAAATTTGGAAGATGTTGAAATGCATCTTTATAGGAAGGGTTTTATGCCAGATTATTTTTTGTTTGGGTTTATCATGGAGAGTCTAGGGATGTGGGGGGTGATGTTCATTTTCAAAATGCTTATGTCGGTGGGAGTGGTCCGATCTCAAACGAGGATGATCTTGATAATTATCGAATGAACGATATGGTTAATGATGCTTTTGGAATGTACCCAGAGGAGCCATCCCAACCGGGTACATCGCAACCAAATGTTGAGCACATTCCTAATGATGAGGCAAAACTCTTCTATAAACAGTTGGAGGAAGCTAGTCGTCCATTGTACGAAGGCTCAGTACATTCCAAGTTGTCACTTACTGTTAGATTGTTAAGTATTAAATCTGATTTTAGTATATGTCAAGCAGCCATGGATTCCATCATTGACCTTATGAATGATCTCAATCCGACTAACATGGCATTACCAAGAAGGGCGGCCAGTTCGTGTGCCTGAAATCTTTAAGAAGAGGCATATATACAGAAACAAAAAAGGAGAGGAAGTGTGGGTCGAAGACCGCACTAAAGAGCTATATGTAAGTTATTAAATTCAATCTTTTAAAGTTATTAAATCCGTCAATATTTGTCAATCTAATTCTTGTTATTAAATTTTATTTCAGGAAAAGGCTACGGCGGTCTATGAAGAAAGGATGTCGACTCAAGCATCCGAGTGTGGTAGCAGTACCCCAGCTCAAATGATACTAGAAGAGGAAACCGCACTATGGTTGGAGGTGAATGGCGGAGTAAAGAAGGGAAGTGCTTACGGCCTTGGATCGCAGTATGCCTCAGAACGTCTAAATCCAGGTTTGTTTGGCACTTACACTCCTCCTGCTAGTTCAATTAATCCCTCGGTGGAAGCCGCTTTGCGCAATGAAATCGAAGAGCTTAAGAAAAAGAGTGAAGAAGAACGTTTGCGCAATGAAGAAAATATGAGAGCCATGCAGGAAATGATGAAGAACATTATGTGTGGTGGTGTGGACAAGGGAAAGAAGGGCAAGGGCAAGAGCAAGACCAAGAGCAAGAGCAAAAGCCGAGGGAAAGGCAAGAGCAAACGTCAATACAGCTCTGAGTCGGATTCTGAGTCTAGTTCTGAGGCAACGGAGTAGTAATAATGGATTGTTGATGTATTAGACTTGTTTTAGACATGTTTTAACTTGTTTGGATCACTATTCGGATTGGATATGTTATGTAAAATGTTAAACTTTCTATTTAAAGGCAATAAGCCTTGTTTAGACTATTATTAAGGCTTGAGAAGCCTAATCTTCTTCTGGGTGCTGTTTTTTCTGTTTTTTACAGGTGGTGTAGCTCTAATTGCAGGTTTTTTATTGCAGGTATTACATTGCCTACCGACCGCAGCAGTCCGAAAACGGTCCGAAAATTGGCAATTTCCTATCCCAGAAATAAGCAATTTCCCACCGCAGTAGTCGCCTGGCCGACCTACGCGGTCGCCTAGCCCACCGCTGCAGTCGCCCAGTTTCCCAGTTTTTCTGCAATCTCCCACCGCATCGGTCGCCCAGTTCAACATTATTTTTTCCACCTATAAACTAGGCGACCACCGTCCGACCGTATTTCGGTCCGACGTCCGACCGCGGCGGTCGGAAAGCTGTGAGCGACCACTATTTAGCCGACCGCCTTGTTAGGTCGGACAACGGTCGCCTAGCCGACCGTTGTCCCACCGTATCGGCGGTCGGAAAAGCCCTGATTATTAGTAGTGATATTTATTCATGATTTTATTATATATATTTTTTTTTATATAAGAAAATACACGAATAAATTATATTCATCAAAGAGTAATTTCGAACTTTATTTTTTATATAATATTTTTAGTACTAACCCAAATCTCAAACGGCCAAACCAATGCTCAAACGGCCCAATTCAAAAACGCAATAACTTACTTAATATTTAATTTTGGACTCAAGTTACTTCGCTAGGTTAATTTTCTGCTAGTTTGCCTTAGGTGATATTTTTTTATACTTTTTTTTTTCCTTTTCTCTTTCGGGAAATTTTGATCACTAGCCATTTATGTACGCGCTCATTGGGGGCTATCCACCGTTTCCAAATTCACTGAAGAATAGCCAAAAATTCGCGCGCACACTTAAGCTCCATTAGCGTTGGAAAAACACTCCAGACTAGTCCCATAACAAAATACTGGGGCTTTGAACAAAACTTGTTCAAAACCCAAGTATTTTGTTATGGGACTTTATATATAAAGCTTCAGTCCCATAACAAAATGCTGGGGCTTTGAACAAGTTTTGTTCACATCCCCAGCATTTTGTTATGGGACTGAAGCTTTATACAAAGTCCCATAACAAAATGCTGGGGCCTTGAACAAAACTTGTTCAAAGCCCTAGTATTTTATACTGGGGTTAGTTTACTGAAGCTTCCCAGTATAAATACTGGAGCTTTGAACAAGTTTTGTTCAAGGCCCCAGTATTTATACTGGAATTTGTCCGGAGGTGGCTATTTCTCAGCTAATTTATTTTTGACGGCTACAAATCAATTAACGCGCGCCAAACAGGCCCCTACGCGAAATTTTTACTTCTCTTTCAAGTTCTATTTTTATATTTTTCATGTGGTTTTCGAATCTTAATATGAAATACGGATCTTATTGTATTTCAATAAATATTAATTCATCAAAAAATCTTGTTGTTCAATATATAGCAATCCATCCTTGGTGTGACACTGGAAAAGATATATTGTTAGCTTTCTATAATTTCTTCATTCTTTTAGGGATTACCATGTTTCTGTATTTTGTTTCACCAACTTTTGCGTCTTTTATTGTACACAATCATATAAAAAAGTGCACATAGTCAATTCATTGGCAGCAGGTAGTAGCTAGGAACCATAATCTGTAGCAACGAATTAATGTTTGGTATACCGAAATACCGCACCGAATAAAATCGAACTGAAATATAAATACCGAATCGTACCAAAGTAGTTTGATGCGGTATTTGATATGCACTCTTTGGTAACTGAATATCGAAATATTGAATCAAATTTGACAAAATCATACTGAAATACAAACCGTATGCCCGCCCTTACGTAGAAGGTAAACTCGTCAAATACCCTTGAGTACATATTAATTTCTTAATGTGTGCGAAATTTTTTAAAGCATAATTAAAATATGATGGTCCGAAACTTCGAAATTGATCATCTTTATTCCGTGTTAAACTTTTGATCTAATATTGTCTCTTCACCCAAAAAAAAAAAAAAGGCCTTCTTTTTGCCTTTGACATCTAATAGAGCACCAATTTGAAGGTCATATTTACTCATATATTATTCGAGATTGATCCAACTTTATTATCCCTTTGAGTTTAATTGAGTTCTAACTTGAATGTAATCTTAAACTATAGTCAAAACTTCATCCAGCAACTCCATTAATAGAAGTATCAAGTACAAGATAATTTGCTAACTGTAAGTATATGAGTGGACCAAAAGTATAAGAAAATGCAATATTGATCTATTTTAGAAATGATATTGTGTTGACCTAAATCAGGTTAGGACAATAAATCGAATTTATAATAGGATTAACAAGCAACTCCTTATATCAAAGATAATAATTAACCGGAGAAATAACAAGCAAAGACAAGATCAACTGAAAAGAAAAGTAATAGATGAATTTATGTATTTCAGTATTCAATTATCAATGCTTTATATAGGTCACGAAATAACTATTTATAATCTATAATGATGCCAAGTTAATAAATGTAATTAATAGTCATTACTCCCACGTTTGATCATGGTCAGTCCACGATCTTCCCTTTAAATGTCATTATAACAGGCATTAGTTACAGTATTGATTTGCCAGAAGGTAACACTTCCCCGAGGATTAGATCATTTGCCTCAGCAAGATGCGTCTTCAACTGTTCGAAGCTTAACCTTCGTCAATATTTGTTGTGGAATCTTGACCTAAGTTCCTGGCCTCGAAAAATCAACTTCGAGAATACTTGCTGAGTTATTCCTCGAACTTTGCGCTCGAAGCACGTTTAATTTTCCACCCAATACAAGTTTAAGAACAAATGGACCTCACCTAAAAAAATACTAACCTTTTCACCTTGTAACGGCGCTTTGCCAAAACCGTTAGAGATTTGCCGGAGAATTGTGAAACGGATATATTGTTCACGATATATTTGGATTAACAGATAAGGATATGAATTGGATGGGCAAAAGGAGTAAGATTCCACTATTCACAATTATTTCTAGTTTCTAGTTTTAAAATCAGAAGTTCAAAATAATTTCGCATACTTTTATATATATCATAAAATTAAAGGTACCAGTATGCAGGAAAAAAAAAAGTATAAACACGCTAGAGTCATAATCCCATGACACGTTGTAAGTTTAGTAACAAAGAGTGAACACATAATGTTAAACACAACATCGAATTAACAAAAGTACAAAAGATAACAATGTATAAATGACTCCCTTTGCTAAATGCATAAAGAAAATTTTGATTCCTCTCTTTGGCGCAGACTAGTCTATTATAAATTCTGGATTTGCGCTATTTTAAAGTCAATGAGTGTATATAATAGGAGTATAAATTACGTGTATAATGCATAGCAGGGTATGAGTATTTTAATATTGTCAATATTTTGCTGAAGCACGACTAACAACATGGCAACAAGTTAAATGAAATGACCCATTTATACCACTTGAGCATGTGGAGTTTGACATTTTTTTCTTCCGTGATCCTGAAAACTTAAACTTGAATTCTTTAATGAAAATTAGTAAATTACTTTCTTGACATTTTGAGATCAATAGCACTGTCTATAACCCCCTTTATATTTTTTAAATTAATAACAGTACTGTAAAAGAAACCCCCGAAAACTAGCAGGAGAATGAAATAATTGTCACAGAATGTTTGGAATGTCCAAAGCACCAGTATTAATTATCATATGGAGCCAAACTTATTCTTGCGTTGGAGGAATCTTTGAGTGTTAAAAAAGCTAAGGAATAAAACAAAGAGAAAGTATCTAAATTTTAATTTTAAATACTTGATGCTTCCTCATGAATTTCTTGTATATATATGTTTACAGTTAGGAAAACATAGCACCAAAAAGAAAAAACAATTAGGAAAACTGCAGCTTTTATATACTCACTTTTTCTATGTGATTTTATTGTCTTTTCGTATAAAAAAGATGCATCTATGTTTATTTTAAGTACTGAATTTACAGTAATTTAATATATGCATAATTCCAAGAAATTAAATTATCTAGAAGTATGGTGGAATTGTTAGAATTACTTCACTGATAATCAAATAAGTATTCCAAATTCGAACTTTGAAAAATGAATATAGAATCTTTCGGCTCTTTACCATAATTTTTACTAATGTATGAATTCAAATCAATCAATTTAGTGGACCTCTAATATACTAGTAGAAATACAAAGAAATACTCTAGGAAGTTCCAAACATCACACGTGAGGGCAAATGCCTCGAAAAATGGGACTATGCTGCATATATACGCCGATTACCCAAATTTGCCATGCAATAGTATGCAATAGTTGTGCATGGAAGTCCCTTGTTTGGAGTTTATCATATACAAGTAAGAAGGTTCACTATTTTACGTTGTTGAGGAATTATGAGCTCTAAAACAAGAGTAATGGGTAACTACTTTTCCATGACAAAGAATTTATGAGACATGAGTCATATATAAATAGAAACTAATCATCAGACCGCAGAATCCTCCTACCTAAAATGCTTTTTATTAGTTCTCACATAGTACTGCAGTAAATACACAGGCACAGTGTAAAAGGCATTAACTGGATTACAATTCAACTTGAGATTTCTAGCGAATGAAGTTTACATATGCTGTCTTGAAATTTGAGCTTACATCTTCAATAGTACTCCCTTTATTCCAATTTATGTGACACTTTTCGCTTTTCGAGATTCAAACGGCATGAATTTTGACCAACATTTTAAGATGTATTTCTTCACCAAAATGATATGAGAAAAGTTGCAACTTAAAGTATGTTTCAAGTAATTTTTGAATATATAAAATTTAAGGTTAAAATATCGAGTTAATCTAATCCAATTTAGCTTCAAAGTTTTGTCAAGTTGACTCTCGAAAAGTAAAAAGTTTCACATAAATTGGTACGGAGGGAGTATATGTTCTTTTGAAAAAAAATTAATCATCTAATATCCCTTGACTACATTATCAGAAAAATTCAGTTTTTCGACGAATTCCATCATAAAACTTAATTTTTTTGCCAGTGCAAATATTCCTGTTTGCGCAGCATTTCACCTATTAAATAAGATTAATATCAATAATATACATACACCCATCTTGATAGGGGGTAAGATTTGCATACATTTCACCCTCTCAAGCCAATTGAAGAAATAAGTTTTCAATTAAGAACACTATCGAGTTTGAAAAACAAGCAATAATAGGTATTAAAATAAAGATATTATATTATTGAAAATGTAAACATACTCATGTATTGATTACTGGAACATATGTAAATACAACTAATAATTTCAAATCTAGGAGTAGAAAAAACAAAAGGGTCAATTTAAAAGTGAGAATCATTAACCCAAAGAAGTAATTAAGGTATTTAGGAATTAATTAGATTAATATTCAAATCAAGATACAATATTTCCAAGGGAGATGAAAAATGAGCTTATACATGAATGCTCAAACTAAAGCAAATCAAGGGAGGTTCATCAAGGAGATATAGAACACTTCCCAATACGCACTAAGGAGCAATATCCAAAATTTAGCTTATGAGGAAACCTAATTATTACTATTAATACTGAGCTAAAATACGAGATAACGATTTTCCAAAACATCTCTAACTAAGCTTAATAGTGACTTGGGCCACAGTTAATCATTTCTTGATTATTTTTTTTCCCTTTTTTACTTGAATCTTGTTTCTATACCCTCTTAGTACTTTTCAAACTCTTGATGTCGAGCATACATTCTTCAAATTCGTGAGAGCTTATTCGGTTCGTATCATATATATACCCACTATAATAAAAATGACATACTATTTCATAAATACTGTTGCACTTGGTGCATATTAGTTAGACACTAAGGGGGAGGGGTTGATAGTGTCTTACCCTATATTTTTGCTTAAATTAAGAAAATTTCTCTTAAGTTGACCGTCTCACAAAGAACCGGGTTCTAAGTGAGGTTCAACCAAAAACCTCTACAAATGATACCTGCGGAATTTAACCTTGCATATAAATTTTTACGTGGAAAAACTCCTTGCCGAAGGAAACGAGAACCACGACCCAATCTCTAACATTATTAGAAACTTTCATTAACACAACGAGCAAGCTTTAGGTTACAACTCGAATAACTAAGGAACTAAACTCTACTACCTAATTTCTCTAAGCTAAACTCTAGCTTATAAGTACATAACAATTCTGCACCGGATTTTTCAACTGCAACTCTGCCTTGTTCACTCACGATTACTCAACAATTGACTTTTTCTTTGTTTTGCTTTCAAAGTGAATGAATTAGTTTTACATCCACCACTTGAGTATTTATAAAACTCAAGTAGAACTGGACATTAACTCGGAAATCTTTCCTAAAACTGGAAGGAAAAGCCCTTAATTAAAAAATTTCTTTTTGAACTTAATTCCTTATAAAGTTTAGTCTTCTTTCCTTATTTGAATTGTAGTGGTTGCCTTTTGTTCAAGTCTCCAAACACATTAGCGGATATATCTAATTTTAATCCACACGACTAGGTCTCCTACTTCGTCTAGGATTGTGAGTCTGTTTCCTTTAAGGTTTCTTTCCGAATCCGACTAAAAACGTGACTCGGCACCTTTCTTTTTTTTTTTTTGCTAATGAATGCATTAATATATAATACCATCACTGGTCAAAGTTGCAAAAGTTACCCTTTCTTTCTCGAAAATGAGAAGAAGAGTCTAGATCCAGTTCATATAAAACTGTAATCAATACTAAAGAATTGTATCTCTTATGTACAATATATACAGCTACCAAGTGGGCTATGAAAGTAAAGTAAAGATTCTAAGTATCTCCCTATGATCTCGTTGGCTATACAAGGTAACAGTATATTCTCCTAATATTCCTAACACTCCCCCTCAAGCTGGAGCATAGATATTGATCATGCCCAGCTTGTTACACAAATAATTAACTCGAGTTCCATTCAATGCCTTTGTAAATAAATCCGCTGGTTGTTCTCCTGTTCGCACATAGCCGGTGGAAATCAAGTTTTCTTCAATCTTCTCGCGAATAAAGTGACAATCTACCTGAATGTGCTTTGTTCTCTCATGATATACCGGATTTGAAGCAATATGAAGAGCAGCTTGATTATCACACCATAGTTTTGATGGTGGCAGATACTTTAACCCAACTTCAGTCAGAAGGTGACGAATCCACATAATCTCGCATGTGGACTGTGCCATAGCTCTGTACTCTGATTCCGCGCTGGACCGTGATACAACATTTTGCTTCTTACTCCTCCACGATACTAGATTTCCACCGACAAAGACACAATACCCAGTAATAGACCGTCTATCAGTCTTAGACCAAGCCCAATCTGCATCTGCAAAACATTCAATACGAGAGTGCCCATGATTGCTATATAATACGCCTAGTCCAGAAGCTCCCTTTAAGTAACATAGAATTTGTTCCAAAGCTGCCCAATGCTTAACTGTAGGTGCTGACATGAACTGGCTGACGGCACTCACTGCAAAAGCAATATCCGGACGAGTCACAGTAAGATAGTTTAATTTCCCAACTAACCTCCTGTATCTCCCCGGATCATCAAAAGGATAACCATCATCTCTCATAAGATGCACATTAGGAACCATCGGGGTACTACACGACTTGGCTGCTAACTTTCCAGTCTCTGTAAGCAAATCAAGAATATATTTTCTTTGAGACAAAAAGATTCCCTTCTTGCTTCTATTTACCTCTATACCCAGGAAGTATTTCAACTGACCCAAGTGCTTCGTACGAAACCTGGCATTCATAAAGGATTTTAAGAGAAGAGATTCCTGCAAAATCATTTCCAGTAATGACAATATCATCAACATACACAACAAGAAGAATAATGCCACTCGCTGATCTTCTGTAAAAGACTGAGTGATCACAGTGGCTTCTTTTCAGCCCAAACTCTCGAACTGCCTTACTAAACTTGCCAAACCACGCACGGGGACTTTGCTTCAGGCCATACGAAGACTTCTTCAGATGACAGACTTTCCCATACTCCCCCTGAGCAACAAAACCAGGTGGTTGCTCCATATATACCTCTTCATACAGATCACCATGGAGGAACGCATTCTTAATATCCAGCTGGTGTAAAGGCCAATTTTCAGAAGCAGCTAAAGAAATGAACAAGCGAACAGAAGTGAGTTTGGCAACTGGGGAGAAGGTGTCTGAATAGTCCACCCCATATGTCTGAGCGTACCCTTTAGCTACAAGTCTGGCCTTCAGTCTAGCCACAGAACCATCGGGATTTACCTTGACAGTAAAGACCCATTTACATCCTAATGCTTTCTTTCCTCTGGGTAAATCCACCAATCTCCAAGTCTGGTTTTCCTCCAAAGCATGTATTTTCTCAAGCATAGCGGCAGACCATCCGGGATGAGCTAGAGCTTCCTTTACTGTCTTGGGAACAGTTATGGAGTCTAGAGAAGCAACCAAAGATCTAGAGGTAGGAGACAACTGGGCATATGAAACAAAGTTAGCAATAGAGTATGTGGATGGACAAGTACGTGCACCTTTGCGAAGAGCAATGGGAAGATCAAGGTCATCTTGGGGCTCAGGCGAAGGAGGATCTGATGACGAAGGAACTGGTACAGGACATGTATCATTGGTCTTCTGCCTTCTCGAGTAAACGTGAACAATCTCTGGTAATGCTCGTACAGATGGAGCAGGGGCAGGAGAATCAATATCCGGTTGGGGCTCAATAGAAGGACCAGGAGATGTATGAGAGACCTCATCTGAATTTTCTGTCACGTCATCAACAATCTGGTAGACTAACCATTCATCATCCTCCTCCTGACTCAGAGAGACCGGTGGTGCAAAGTAGAACGGAGTAGCTTCCGAAAACACAACATCAGTGGACATCAAGTACTTACCAAGTTAGGTAGAGTAACAACGATACCCCTTCTGAACTCGAGAATAACCCAAGAAAACACACTTCAAGGCCTTAGGATCCAATTTGCTAACAGATGGTCGAACATCTCGAACATAGCATGTGCTGCCAAATACCTTAGGTTCCATAGGGTATAGTGACTTGTTTGGGAACAAAATATTATATGGAATACCACCATCAAGCACAGTGGACGGCATACGATTAATGAAAAAACACGCTGTAGAGACTGCATCGGCCCAAAACGGCTTAGGAACCTTTGTTTGGAACAAAAGTGCTCGAGCTGTCTCAAGGAGATGCCTATTCTTCCTCTCAGCAACCCCATTTTGAGAGGGTGTATCAACACATGATGATTGGTGGATGATTTCATGTTGTTTCATGTAAGACTGAAAGGATGCTGACATGTACTCTTTAGTATTGTCACTTCTAAGTATGTGCACAGTAGAATTAAATTGTGTTTTAACTTCAGCACAAAAGGCACAAAAATGTGAGAACACTTCAGAGCGATTTTTCATAAAATAAATCCATGTCATTCGAGAAAAATCATCCACAAAAGTCACAAAATATTTAAAACCCATTTTCAAAACAACTGGACATGGTCCCCATACATCTGAATGAACTAGTTCAAAAGCAAAGTCCGCTCTCTTATTTATTCTAGGACTCGACGGGATGCGATGATGTTTTGCAAACCGACAGGACTCACATTCCAACGAAGAAACTTTCTGAAACTGAGGACACAACTTCTTCAATGTAGGTAGAGAAGGATGTCCCAACCGACAATGTGCTTCAAAAGGAGACACGACACTAGAGCATGCAACAGACCGAGGCACCCAATTATCAAGTATGTAGAGACCATCAGATACATGTCCTTTACCAATAATCTGCTTCGTCACGAGATCCTGAAATAAACAATAATCAGGGAAGAATGAGATGCAACAATTTAGATCTTTGGTAAGTCTACTCACAGAGATTAAATTAAAGGCGAATTTTGGTAGACTTAAGACTGATGATAGGGTAATGGATGAGGTTGGTTTAACTGTGCCAGAGCCCACAGCATTGTAAGTTGATCCATCGGCAATGGTCACAAAGGAGGGTGATCTGTGGGGATAAAAGCTAGTAAAGGTATTATGATTACCTGTCATATGATCTGAGGCACCAGAATCAATCACCCATTTACTTGAGGCAGAACCAAGACATACTTTACCTGACTCCTTCAATGATTCCTGATATTGAGAGAATTTAGCAAACTCCTCGGCTGAGATGAGAACAGATCCATCAGAAGATTGACTAGGAGCAGCTGCAACATTAGCCTTCCCTCGAGAACCAGCCTGATTGCGAGCTTTCAATTTCTTACAATCCCTCTTCCAGTGGCCGGGCTCATGGCAATAGTGACAAACATCTCTGCTTGAATCTGGACTATTATTTTGTCCACCCTTGTTCTCAAACTTTCTTCCTGTGTCAACTGCTCTTCCCTTAGCAACAAGGATATTTTGTTGAGTAGATAATGTATTCTCCGTGCGTAGCACCCTGCTAAAAACATCCTTAAGAGAAGTAATCTCAGAGCTGGAAAGAATCTGAGATTTAGCTGTCTCAAATTCAGAAGTAAGTCCTGCTAAGAAACTCATTATGGCCATCTGTTCTCTCTGCTTTTGTTGCACCTTGATATCCGTACTAAATGGCAGAAGCATATTCAACTCCTCATAAGTTTTCTTGAAATCCATGAAATAAGCGGTGAGAGATTTGTCACCTTTCTCAGCACGATAAAAGGTCTTGCACACATCAAAAATCCGGGATACATCCTCCTTTCCAGAGTAAAAAAACTCTAGATAATCCATCAATTCTTTAACAGATTCACAATGACTAGTTAAACCAATAATTTCACTATCAATAGAATTTCTTATTTGTAAGAACAAACGAGCATCATCTCTCAGCCAGGCGTGTTTAGTTTCATCACTTGGAGGTTCTTTAGTCAAATGATCATCTTTATCCACACTACGCAAATAAACCCTAATAGTTTTACTCCATTCCAAATAATTAGATCCGGTCAACTTATGTTCAGTAATTCTAGACATGCTTGGAACTAGTTCACTGACAGCAACCTTAGTGTCTTTAGCATCAGCCATTATTTCAATTCTTACAAATCAGATTTCCAAAACCAAACAAGAATTCCAACAGCTTAAACAAATACCCAAAGAATCATAGAAACAAACAAGTATTTCAGAGGAAGAAACAGATCTGACCGTGATAGACGAACCAAGTAATCAGTGAAAGACGAGCGGAAGCAATCAAATCTGGCCAAGAAATCCAAAGTCTGAAGATCAGAATCACCAAATGGGTCAGCCGGAAATGGCAGTGCGACCACCGTGGAAAATTTTGGCTGCAGTTCGACTCCACACGCGCTCACACGCGCCACGTCGGGAAACTGACGCTCCGGCGACTATGTCCACGCGCCGGCCAAAATTCAGCGGAAATACTCTATCCCGGTCGGAATCCTCCACTGAGTCTTACTGTGGTGGAGGTGAGACAAACGGTCACTCCGAAGTGTGACCCCAAAGAATCAGTGAACCAAAGCCACAATGAAATTAGGAACAACTGAGTATCAGATCGAGCTTTAGGGCTCTGATACCATGTAATCAATACTAAAGAATTGTATCTCTTATTGTGTTCTGTGATGTACAATATATACAACTACCAAGTGGGCTATGAAAGGAAAGTAAAGATTCTAAGTATCTCCCTATGATCTCGTTGGCTATATAAGGTAACAGTATATTCTCCTAATATTCCTAACAAAAATAAAACTAGGTGCTTGATTAAAATAAACCATAGGGATACAGGGAGCATTACAACCATGTTTAAATAGTAAGTCAGCAACAAAAATTCGCTTCCCTGTATATATGTCTGACTTCAGTGCATCCTAAGTTAGAAAGCAAGGACCTGCAATCATATAAAATATTAGAATAAATTTCATTAGATCCTTGAAGCATGAGTAGTAGGACATTAGAGTCAATTTCCACTTGAAGTGGTTTAAGATTATGCAACTTTGCTAATCGAAGTCCTTCATATAGTGCCGTTATTTCTACATGAATGACCGAGCTTTTAGGGAGATGTTTAGCAAAGCCCATTTGCCATGCTCCTTGGCAATCTCTAATTACACCGCACAGTAGAGACTCTATAACTAAAATTGGTCTTTTATTAGTTTCCCAAAATTTGTCAATTATCAAAACTTCATATACTTCAACAAATAAGTAATGTAACTAGGTACTGTTGTGTTTTTTTGCACGACTTAGAGCCTTTAATTTATGCAAGTATCATAGTGTATATCTTTGACAATAGCGTGCCTTTGCATGATGGATCAGTGAGAAAATGGGAACAATGGCTTAAGCAATTTGTGGCAACTGGAGGATAATAGTTTTGAATGATTAGCTGCTATACTTAGAAAATACACTTTCGGATCTTAAATAAAAATCTTTTTAAATGTCTGAGATCTTGATATGCTATCTTGCTATGGATTAGGAAAATGTCATTCATACTACGAAATCATTAGATTCTTCTGCTAACTCTTGTTTAATATGTTCATAAGATCTGGTACGTACGTATTAACATGCTCGAGGGGACATGAACACTCCTTATAATTCCTACTCATCACCTTGTGCGCGACAAGATATGACATCTCAACTACGATTTACCACATAACTTTAATCATTGCTTGATTACTGAATTAATTAATTTCTCTCGATGACTAAAGGTAAGTAAATGTTTAGACAAAGTTTCATATATTGAGCAATTAAAGTTGTTAGCATTGAATTTATTATGCTTTTGAGATATAAATTCAGCATCTAATTTGTTAGTAATATTTTTATAGTACTTTTTATATATATAAATTCCTTCTCTTTTATTTGTAAACAATAATTTATTATGCTTTTGAGAATAAATGAAGGGTAGTAGACAATGGCACATGGACCTTATAGAATTAATAGGGGTTTGCACGGAAAATGGAGCAGATTATTGGGCCCTATATACTTTGAAAATTGAAAAAAGAAAAAATGAAGGCGGCAGTCATTGTGTTAAAAGTGCATCTTGGTACTCCTTTTAATTTCTTTAAGGCAAAGTTAGAACTTTAAATTTTTTTAGACAAATTAGTACTTTTCCTTACTTTAATGTTTCAGCGCACCTGTACAAAACATTAGAAAAAGAAAACGATATTGCAGATCAAGAGTTGTAAGAAGAAAACAGTCACTTTTCCCAGATCCAAAACTTTGCTATTTGGTCAAATGATGTGAGTTTTAGTTATTCTCACTAAAATACAGAGGCCAGTTTATTGTTTTTCTAATACGTAGGTACGTAGTCAGTAGTCACTAAACATTACCTATACTCATATCTTATACTCCTAAACTACAAAAGTAAACGTACACTGTTCCCTCAAAAACAAATTACGCGGCTCCTATTTTAAGTCTTACTATAATTATATTCGAGTTGAGATATTTAAGATGACTAACAAGCTCGGAGAAACTAGTAGTTCAAAGAAGAAAATTAGACAAGCTAATGTAATTACTTTTATTAGCCTTTTAAGGAATTGATTAGTACTGGTTATTAACATTTAACATTATCATCTTTTCTTTAGCCATTTGCCATAATGGAAACATGGGAAAGAATTAAATAGGGTGGGGGAGGTATCGTTTTCAAATTGAAAGAGACATTAGAATTGTGGATTTGAAGCAGGTAAATGCACTAGACATAAAATACTTTCTACCAAAAAAAATTTTAATTTTGGTTTTGAACTCGAAACCTTTTCTTAAGAATGATGATTTCATCTATCCTACTGCACCCACACGCCATGGTCTGTAAGACTTTATTGTTTTGCCATCTTTTCGTGAAATTTAAACAGTGGAAAGATGTAATCCATAATCCCAAGGCTGGCCAAAAGGTAGTGAGGAAAGAAAGAAAAGGAAAGAAAGTGAAAAAGGATTCAGAGATGAGGAATCTAGCAACAGAGAAGAGTGGAAATTCACTATCAAAATTTGAAAAGGAGTCTGGCTGGAATATGCAACTTTAATTTAAAGTGAGATTTCTTTTCATGTCCAAGACATGTTTTCGATTCATTGCTAGTGCCCATTTGGTCCACTCTTTTTTATTTTCAAAGCATCTTAGTTTTCATCTTTCCAAAAGTGTAATAAGGTCTTCATCGTTTTGGAGCAGACATTATGGTCCTTCTACCATAGTCTATAATTCAAAATTAACTTCTTCCATATTTTCCTTTTTGTTGTAAGCGCTTCATGTAAAGCACTTACAATCGAGATAAGAATAATCGAAGCAAGTGATTGAGCAACCATACTAACAAACTCATCTATAATTAAGCCTCATAATCTAGTAAAACCGATCAGAATTGATAGAAACTCGTTTCTTGGACCTTTGATATTATATTTAATTTGTTAATTATATATATACTATTGAATCTTCTTAATATCAAAAGGGGTTTTAAAATTTAGTTATAGTAATATTTGATCATCTACATGAATTGTTGGCTCTAGTATGCATCAAGAATCAAATCAAGAGACGCCAAAAGTAAAATAGTTGATGCAACAGCTAGTTTAAGACGGAGGCATCTATATAAACAAATGAAAATTGTAGAGGCAATTCGAACAAAAGTCCCAAATCCCAATCTTCACCATCCTTGTAAATTGAAGTAATGAGTAATGAGACACATGAAATATAGCAGAAGAGCACACGTACGTGCATATTATATTAAATTTGGTTGATTGGTCACTTCCATAATAATTTGATCCACTGGCTCAAGTTATGCATTTGAGAGCATGCATGTTCGGTACTGCGATAAAGGACCACATTTTTATCTATCTTCAATTTCAGTGGTTTAATGTGATAGCAATTTTGTTTGGGATTTAACTTAATTATACGCATAGGCAAATATAGCTGCTTTTTACACTAAATTTAATAGCTATCTTAGTAGATTATATTTCGCACTTTCATGATCCTATTGTTGGAGTAAAACAGCCGAAAGATACTCTCAAGTCTCAACATCGAAATATTATTTTCTTTGCGTTCAGTCCGCACGATTTTTTCAAAAAAAATTGGTAGACGGGCCAAGACAATTAAGTAGGCCCTCCCAAAGTTATGGTAAAGGGAAGCAGTAATCGCCCGCAACAGGCAATGGCAAAGTCAGGGCCCTCACAATCACTCCACAACATTTATACCAGTTGTTGGGATAAAACAGTCCAAATAAACACGTCTCACTGGCCATTGGCTATGATACCACTTATTGAGCTAAAACAACCCAAAAATACTCTTAACATGGTGCGATGTCGTTTGCTTTGGACTTAGCCTGCATGGTTTTTCCAAAAGACATCACACCAAGAGATCTACATCTTATATATAGCTTAATTTACTAACCGACTTAAGATGTAGACTTGGTTCACACACTCATTATCTAGTCTCATGGTAGAATTTATCGTATATATTAATCTCGGTCAAGCAACACCCTGGAATGTAACCGGTCGATTGCAAATATAATATCCTGTAAGACCGGGTCGAATCTTTAGGGAACTAGCTTGTTCAAGTATTGAGTTTTATGTTGTTCGATTGTATTGTAGTTCTATGTTCCTAAATAAGAGATTGAGTTTGACTAATAAAGCTAATGTGTATAATTATCATAAAGCAAGTAACAATTTTGTGTTAATAATAGATTAATGGCTAGAGGTTTACACAACTCAAGCAAGAATTTTTAACAATGGGTAAAGACTTAATCAAACAAATCTAATGAGTTGATTGAATATGGTCGAACTAACACATTTTACACTAAAAATCGCTAGGTATGGTGAGTATCGACTTTACTAGGCTCGCTAGAGACAAAACAAAGCGCATAAAGACCTAGTTCACATATCATAGGAAAGAGAATCTATTTCTAGCAATCCCATTTAGATGGGTTAGGCTCTTTTAGCTAACAAAACTCAAATCTTAGCTGCTTCTTATAAAACAACACTCATTTAACCTCCTTAGGGGTCGTTTGGTAGCACATGGAACAATCCCGGGATTGTTAATCTCATCTTCTATGTGGGATAGCTAATCCCACATTTTGTGTGTAAAAATGGTACTAGCATTAACTAATACCTCAAACCAAACATGGGATAAGAATAGTCCCAAATTTTATTCCGGGATTATAATCCTTATCTCGGCTACCAAACGACCTCTTAGAGTGATAACCAAGCAAAGTGGGATTAAGTTTAAGTATTGCAATCACCCAAACTTGAGAGAAAGCACAAGAAAAACTAGATAATCAAAATATTTTTATTTAATAAAATCAAACACTCAAATAATTGTGTTCAAACCTCTAGGATGAGTTTAACCACTCATACTAGGTTCTAACAATAACAAGCTATTGATTGAAATAGAAAGATTCATGTAAATGATTGAGGAACTAGGATTAGAATCCTAACAGAAGTATAACAAACTCTTGCCTTGCTCTCCAAGTTGTGCTAAGAAAAGATATTTCAAAGATAAGTGCTTTAAGGGTTTAATATTTTATTTATAGTGTTAGATTTAAGATGTAGACTAAAATTTATAAAAGTGTCATTTCACAGTTGAAATTCAAAAAAGACGACGATTCGGTGATCGCGGAACGACTTCTGCTGACTCTTTGGTGCTTATGTGCTACTGACTTCTGCTGCTTATGGCCGCCGAGTATAATCTGCTTCCAAGAGCTCTCCTCAGCCACTAGTCCTGTCAACTCACTGTCTCCTCCAGCTTTTCTTGTTCTGATTTCCGCCCATAAATTAGCGGTCGTCGATCCACTTCTGTCCTTTGTATTCTCTAGTTTCTTGTTTCTTTTTTGCCCTTCCTTGAGTTTTTTTATCTTTCTTTGACTCATTAGCTCATTCATTCACCAATTTCTTGAAATAATGGGAATTACATAAATTCTCTCTCAGATATTAGATTAAAGACATTATAAGCATTATAAAAAAGCTAAATTGAAGGTAAAATACCAGCATACATATACTAATCTCTCGATAGACGATAAATGATTTTTTACTTTTATTGTTTGTTTGTGTCACTAAATTTTAGCTTCTCAGATAGTTTCATTTTTTACTTATAGTTTAAAAATTCAAGTAGCATGAGGGTAATTAGTATAGACCTGTCTTTCACGCCCTATGGGGTGGGTGGAATTAAGAAGAAAAGGAAACTTCGCTAAAGAAAAGTTCGTGGAAAGTCTAAGGATTTCAGTTGTATGCTACTCCCTCCGTCCCAAATTAGTTGTCGTTTTAGGAAAAATGGTGTGTCCTAAATTAGTTGTCGCTTTAGGATTTCAAGACAAAAATTGTTACTCTTTTCCAACTATACCCTTAATAATTAAAAAAATTCTCAACAAAATTTAATAGTCAAACATTAAATAGGGGTAACATAGTAAAACACACACTCTATTTAATAATTTTCTTAATGGGCGTGAAGAAGTTAAAAGCGACAACTAATTTGGGACGGAGGGAGTACTTAATACGTTATATATGCTAGTTTGTCATTTGCTATAATTTATTCAAGGTTATCAATGAATGGTTCTTATAGTAGGAAATTTCTGTGCTCTGATTGTTTGTATATTACGATGTAAAACTCAAAAAAAGGCTAACTGTTGGAGCTGATATAATGTTTTCATTTCTGACAGGAGCAGTAAATGTGGAAAAAGGAAATGGTTCTCAAACAGGAACAACTAATTAATTAACCAAGCAAAACGGGCGATACCTGTATACCAATGAGAAGTAATTGCTACCAGAATGGGGGTATCTACTTCGTTTTCTCCAATTTCTATTCCTATGCTAGTTGCTTGAAGAACAAAAGATGGCATCATTTACTCTTGCCTTTTTCCTCTCATATTTTAGTTTTATGGCCTTGACTTGAGTTCTTGTCCTTTTTGGGCTCGATTTAGAATAGTTCAAGAAATTATGTATACACTTTATGCCTTGAAAAGTTTTGACATTTAAATGCAGGTTGTAAGTTGAAAACTCAGAATTTATTTTTGGTTTCCATCCGGTATCTGCTACCTATATTGGAGCCCGACTCTTCTGGATTCGTACCGAGAGATCCTAACTTTTTGTTCCTTACAAAAGACGGCTCTATTTCCAGGATTCGAATCCGAAACTTCTGGTTAAAGATGGAGGAGCACCAACTACTCCACCACAGGCCTTCGTGGTGGAACTTAGAATCACAACACTAAATCCTAGAGAAAATTAGTTTTTGAACCGAAACTACTATTTGAAACATGCTAAAGTTCCTACTCCTCTTTCTATTTTTATTTAATTATATACAAAATAAAATTTCATTTATACTTCACTTTTGGCAAATTAAGTGAACACGTTCTTCCAATTTTACCATTAACATTAAATAACTATTTTTCAAACCATGGCGAAATTATATTTTCAAAAAATAACTAATAAGGGTAAGTAAAATAGTCAATTTATTATGATTTCTAAGACTTATGCAAACCAAAAAATGACAAAGTAAAGCCGGACAGAGAGAGTACAGATTTACCATGTCTGAACTCGTCCTGAAAACTATATATTCAACGATTTTCTGTCGAAAATTGGTGCATTTCTGGTAAAGTAGCTAGTGAATACAGTAGTAAATTTATAATCTCGTAAAGTTACTGTATATCATTAATTTTCAGCTAGTCCAATTATATCCATTGCCAAACTAACTATTCTAGTGAGACATTAAATTAGTGTGGGGGATTGAGCTTGCCAAAACAAGTAAACCCAAAACTTGAAGGAGTTGACCATACCATGTAGATTCTAGAAACGGAAAAGTGGTCCTAAATTACTTGGAAGGATACATTTTACCAGTATGGATACATAAACACGAAAAAAGTGGTCGCACTAGCTCATAATTTCATCAAATTTATTTGCTCCCTAGCAAGAAAATGACTTGAGCTATGTGAGGATTGGAATTTAGGACCAGTTGAAAATTTTAGCACTTAACAGACGTAACAGGGCCTGGTTCTTGAATATGATAATTTTATGTGCATTGCATGCATATTGAACGTGGTCCAGTTCCAAGACATAACTAAGTTTTATTGCAGTATGTTGGACGTACCCCGTACGTGTATTATTTTGTGCTGTTGCCCAACTAAACTCTCAATGCTACTACTTCTTAATTAGGACAGAACCTCTTCCTCTAGAAATGGATCTAGTGCGGATTTTGTGGGTTTAATCAGCAAGTCTGTTGGGTCCCTACATTGATGATGAGTATTTGGTCTTTTGATACGGTATACTTTGCAATCCTTATCTTTTGAACTAACTTTTAGGATTGGAATTGATTACGCTCAAGTTAAATTTTCTTATCTTGGCATCATGTGTTAGCTCATCCGGATTCATGATTGGTTAAGATGTCCGGGCTTAAGCGTGCGACGGGCGGTTGAGCTTCCACATCGGTGAAATGAGGAGTATTTGGTTCTCTTTATATGGCTTTGAGCAATACTCACATCTTAAACTAATTTTTAAGATTAAGTTAAGTGCAATGTCCATTTTTTTTATCCACCATGCAATGCATACCTTTTGATTAAGAGAAGTGATAGAGATACCAATCAGTCACGTGATAAGGATTAGCAGCATTATCCAGGAGTCTTTCGCAAGCCTAGCCACTGCATATCAAGTCCTAAATGTATTATAAGTGTGATGTAAATCAGTAACTGTATTTTAGATAAGAGTCTTAGTCCTAGGCTAAGTGTATCAACTAAAGGTAGCACTAGCTACTGTAGGACTCTAGGAGTCATGATATGTATACATATACAGCATGTGGGCAACGTAGAATCAATCAATACAGAGCCAAGGTTTCAAAACTTATTTTTCTTGTGTATTTCTTCATGGTATCAGAGCTTTAGGTTCAATTATAAACGATCCTGACGTACTAATGTCTACCTCACCCTCCATGGCTACCACCCAAAGTACTGGTCTTGCACTCTCACCCGCCTCTCTTCATCAACTCATCACTATCTGCTCCATAAAGCTTAAACCTTCCAATTACCTTATTTGGAGAACTCAAATTCTCCAATTAATGCAAACATTGAAAATCTCCAATATTGTCATAGATGATGCACCACCCGAAACCATAGAGAATGAGAAAGGAGAGTCCAATCCTAACCCCAAATTCACAGAATGGGAAGAACGAGATGTTCTAGTTAGAAGTTGGTTCTCAGGAACTATGACTGAAGAGTCAATATTTCTCATCATAGGATGTTTGACGGCTAAACAAATGTGGGCTTGTCTTGAAGATGCCTACCTACAAGCAAGCAAGGATAAGGAGTTTCAATTGAAACAACAGCTTCAAACCATAAAGCTAGGCAACAAATCAATAGATGAATACATAAAAGAGTTCAAAGGAATTTGTGATAGCCTTATGGCTATACACAAACCAATGGATGCAGATAGCAAAGTTATAAACTTTGCTAGAGGCCTCGGTAGCAAATACAAAACTTTACGCACTGTGATGTTAGGGAAACCACCTTACCCTACATTCATACAATTTGTGAACGCTCTAAGAGGTTTCGAAATGAGGGAGGACGAAGATCAAGTGGAGCAGACGAACCTGGATTCAAACGTTGCCTTCGTTACTCAAAAATATCAAGGCAGGGGTCGTGGCAACTTTACTGGAAATTCCACTGGAGGGAGAGGACAACAGAGAGGATGAGGAAATAGAGCACCTTACCCAAAACAATTTGGTGGAGGAAACAGAGGAGGAAACCAACAAAAGGAGGTTCCAAAACAAAATGCATGTCAAATATGTGGAAGGAACAACCATACAGCACGTTCTTGCTTCTATAGGTGGGATTATTCCTATCAAGCAGAACAAGAGGTTCCACAAGCATTAGCAGCAATGAACTTCAGTGACCAACCTGACAATAATTTGTACATGGACTCAAGAGCGAGTAATCACATGGTGCAGTCAGCAGGTATTCTCAAAAGTCCATCTATGTTTCAAGGAAATGACTCTGTAATGGTAGGAAATGGTGATAAACTCAAAATTACTCATATAGGAGACACAACTGTTGGAAGAAACTTGTTTCTAAAAGATGTTTTTGCTGTGCCTAATCTCAAGAAAAATCTTATATCTGTTAGCAAGTTTGTGAAAGACAATGGATGTTTTGTGGAATTTACTGACACTGGTTTTGTTGTTAAGGACAAGGGAACAGGAACAGTTCTGGCAAAGGGGAATAAACAAGATGACTTGTACACGTTGGAGAGGGGCCTACATAAAGCTTTAACAGCTACAAAAATGGAGAGGAACTCTGACTCAATTTGGCACCAAAGATTAGGCCATCCACATTCTAGAACTCTTAAGTTTTTAGATAGCAATAGATTGATTGATGTTAGTAGCTGGAATAAAAATATTTCCATATGTACTAGCTATCAAATGGGGAAGAGTTGTAAGCTACCTTTTCAAGCATCCAATAAAAGAGAGTCTGAACCTTTAGCAAAAATACATAGTGATTTATGGGGTCCAGCCCCCGTTGCATCTTCTCAAGGAATTAGATACTATGTCATTTTTGTCGATGATTGCACTAGATTCACTTGGATTTATCCACTAAAGAAGAAATCAGACTTTTTTTACAAATTTTGTGATTTTTCACAAATTGGTAGAAAATGAGTTTTCTAAGAACCTTAAGAGTTTTCAATGTGATGGCGGAGGAGAATTTAATAGCCTAGAATTTACAAGTTATTTGGGCCAACACGGCATCAAAAGACTTCATGTCCACATACACCGGAGCAAAACGGAGTGGCAAAACGAAAACATAGACATATTGTTGAAACAGGTCTCACCTTGATGTTTAATGCTAATATGCCTATGTTTCTTTGGGTTGAAGCTTTTATGACTGCTGTGTTCTTGATTAATAGAATGCCGACATCAACCTTGAAAATGGAGTCTCCATTCTCCATGCTATTTGGACAGGAACCCCACTACAACACATTGAAAGTTTTTGGTTGTAGGTGTTTCCCCTACCTCAAAGGTTACAACAAGGACAAGTTTCAACCGAAAACATTTCCATGTATTTTTATCGGCTATTGTCTCCTTCACAAGGGTTACAGATGTTATCATCCTGAATCAAGAAGAGTTTACATTTCCGGGCATGTCATTTTTGACGAATTTAACCTACCATATGTGTCTTCTAGTCCTAATGTCTATGCAGATTCTACTAAGTTCTTTACATACAAAGAATTTGAGAAGCTTCCAATAATTCAGCAAGGAGACGCTCACAGTTCAAGTGAAACACCTATGGAAGTTGAAGCTGAAATTCCTTATGATGTCCCTATGCTACAACAGCCCATCGAACCTCCTTCCACAAACTTGCAGCAATTACATGAATCCACCTCAGGGAACCGGTCAAACACAAGTCACTTTGTTGATCCGCAAAGCCTTCTCTCACTCACAAATGCGTCGATTTCCTCCAGTAGCCCATCTCATGTATCAGTAACACTTGATCCATCTACTTTTGAATGCATAAATAATGTTGTTGATCCTCCCGAGTCATCAACTCCTCCATCACCTCCCAGGCAGCCTGTTCAACCTCGCCAATCCATCTTTGCTCGCCCACCTAGCCCATCCAACAGTCATAAAATGCTCACTAGAACAAAGACAAATGCCATACAAAAGCCAGACGTTAACTCATTGTCCATGACTGCCTCTCTCACCTCTGATGTCAAAGAGCCTCGGACTGTCAAAGAAGCTTTGTCTAAACACAATTGGCTCGCTGCAATGCATGAAGAACTGAATGCTCTCCGTTCTAATGATACTTGGCAGCTTGTTCCGTGCCAGTCCCAGATGAACATAGTTGGCTCTAGATGGGTTTTTAAAACAAAGTTGAAAGCAGACGGTTCAGTTGAAAGGTTTAAGGCCCGACTTGTCGCTAAGGGGTACAATCAAATTGCAGGGGTCGACTTTGATGATACTTTTAGTCCAGTGGTGAAATCTACCACCATCCGTATAGTTCTTGCAATTGCAACTACCTTACATTGGCCTATTAAACAACTCGATGTCAAGAACGCCTTCCTACACGGTGATCTTATGGAGACATTTTTCATGGAACAGCCCCCAGGGTTCATTGATCCTATTTTCCTAATCATGTGTGCAGGTTGAAAAAGGCTTTATATGGTTTGAAGCAAGCTCCAAAGGCATGGTTTCACAAATTCAGTACTCGATGACATAATAATTACGGGTAGCTCTCACTCTCTTCTCACTGCTTTGATCAGAAATCTGAGCTCTAAGTTTGCTATGAAGGACATGGGCAACCTCCATTACTTCCTTGGTATTGAGGTCACCCGATGCCAGGATGGATTGTTCCTTAGCCAACACAAGTATGCAACTGATGTCTTAGAAAGAACCAAGATGGCTTGTGCACGTACTATCCACACTCCTCTAGCTCAAAAACATGGCCTGCATGATCCAGATGGCCCTACAGTGGATACCTCAGAGTTCAGGAGTGTTGTTGGTGCTTTACAGTACTTAACTCTTACACGCCCTGAACTTGCTCATGCGGTGAACCTTCTCTGTCAATTTATGCAGCGCCCTGTTGCAGCCCATTGGAATGGTGTGAAGCGGGTTCTTCGATATTTAGCAGGCACCACTCAGTTGGGACTTCGCATTACTGCTCGATCTTCTCTTAATCTTGTGGGTTTTTCCGATACCGATTGGGGTGGTTGTCCGTTGACAAGACGATCAACAACGGGACTATGTGTTTTCCTGGGTTCTAACTGCATCTCGTGGGCCTCTAAGAAACAAACCACTGTGGCAAAATCCAGCCCCGAAGCAGAGTATAGGTCATTAGCATCCTTAGCTGCAGAGCACACATGGATCACCTTCATTCTTCGAGACATTGGCGTCTCCCTGCCAAGTCCTCCAATTCTTTGTACAGACAACATTTCGGCTCTGCACCTGACTAAGAACCCAGTCCTTCATGCTCGCACGAAACACGTCGAGCTTGACTATCACTTTGTGAGGGAGAAAGTGGTTCAAGATGCCATGGTCACAAAATTTGTTCCTTCTCAGCTACAGGTCGCAGATGTGTTCACCAAACCCCTGGCCAAGGCTCAATTTCGCTTCTTTCGGACCAAGCTTGGAGTTGTGCACTTACCTACCTCCAGCTTGAGGGGGGATGATAGAGATACCAATCAGTCACGTGATAAGGATTAGCAGCATTATCCAGGAGTCTTTCGCAAGCCTAGCCACTGCATATCAAGTCCTAAATGTATTATAAGTGTGATGTAAATCAGTAACTGTATTTTAGATAAGAGTCCTAGTCCTAGGCTAAGTGTATCAACTAAAGGTAGCACTAGCTACTGTAGGACTCTAGGAGTCATGATATGTATATATATACAGCATGTGGGCAACGTAGAATCAATCAATACAGAGCCAAGGTTTCAACACTTATTTTTCTTGTGTATTTCTTCAAGAAGCAATCGACACTAAAAAAGTACGTGCATGATGAGACAAGCGATCACAAATAGCACATTAGTTAAACTTTTCTGCAAGAACTTATTAATTATGCCTAAGCTCTCTTGAGGCTGAAATATATTGCAGTACTTAAAACTTTTGCTGAAACACAGCACATCCATTTTGAAAATCCATAAGGATTTTGGCGTAGCAACTTAAGTAGGCTGACACAGTAGCAATCGTATGGACAACAGAACGTGGACTTTAATTTCATGGTCACTCGCTATCCTTATTCAAGAGCAGCAAAAAGGGTGGGGTCACATAATATAAATTGATCTAGCATTTTTAGTCAGTAAATGTAGATTACCCTACACATGTTAATTACACCATGCATATATCGTAATACAATGGATAATGACTTGGGGCAAATATACACTCGAGAGATTTTTACTATAGTCTTTTATATATAGAAATTTAGAGTAAAAAATACTATCTTCAGTCTAGTTTATGTGACAATATTTTTTTCTAATTCATTTTATAAAAGAATGACATGATTCTAAATTTTGAAACTGAAACTTTTCATTTTAACATTAAATGAAAAGCTTTTATATCAGCACCAATGTTTTAGAATGTTTAAGATAATAAATTCTAAAAATCTTTCATAAATTTGTATTTGTTCAGACTTTACCACATAAAATACCTGCTTTCAGTTGCACAATGAACCAAAAGAGATGCTATGCCATTGGATTCAATTTTTGGGTCTACTAGAATGAATATCTTGGGTACGGTATTGGACTGTTAGCATTGGATTCCTAATTTTGTCCGGCCTCTTTTGAAAATGACAACTAGCTATGGGCTTCATTTGGATATAACTTGCAATTTCAACGGGTTAATTAGCAGAATGGGCTTTTCTTAATCAACTCTTGTCCTTTTGTATCTTGCTCTTGTCCTAAAACCTTAAAGACACTGCTGAAAAGTCAGCAATGTTATGAATGTTTCTGCCCTTGGTTTTATTTGGACATGACTGCTATATCTTCGAACATTCCATCTACTTGCTCCAAAATTTAACTGTTTGATGATGTTCTCTAAGTTATATTTTCTCCGGGCATAAGTTGAACCAGATGACTCGAATAATATAGCGGATTCAGAATTTTAATTAAGTTTATGAGTTTTGAAATATAACCCTTCTTGCTTACTGGGTTTTATATAGTTTATTTAAACATATTATAGTGAAAAGTTTAACGAAAATATAGGGTCTAGGCTAAAGTTACTGGTTCTACCGAACTCGTACCCGGGCTGCTAGATCCGCCACTCACCCAATGGATATATTTCGTCTACCATCATTCAAGATGCCGGATCAACATATATTATTCTCATTTACTCACCTTTTAAGAAAGTCTTAACATATCCATCACCTTGAACCTAGTAATACTACCTCCAAAAACTGTCATGGAATAATATACTCTAAACTTGGCAGAATGGTATCCCCACCAATATATATATGTACATATTTTTCATGGTGTTTAACCAAGTATAATATAATTATATAATTGTCAGTAATGTATTTCATGTTCTTTAACCAAGCGTAATTTAATTTTTTTTAGAGAGAGTCCCCATTTATACGTATCTTTTGCTCCAAGTAGTTAACAATGCAAGAAGTAAAATATTACAACTGGACATAGTTGCTCTTAAAATGTTAAAACCCACAGTAGTTTTTATAGTGATTTGATTTATAACATCATCGTTGAACTTTTTATGATACATGCTATATTTCCATCCTCAAGGTGTATTATGCAACCATTGGTAATGTTGTCGTATTGTTACATGCTTTCTTCGGTAACCTAGCGCCCACAAGAATGGGTTGAGGCAACACATCTTATCGTTAAGCATCTTAGGTAATATTATATGGACTTCCACGTATATAAATACGCAAATAATTAAATATCAGTTGCTATCATTAAAAAGTTGGTCCAGATTAAACGTGATCTACTAAGGTTTAAGTTATGTGGATCTATTTAGACATCTCGTAAAGTGTGGTAGCATATGTGTAGATACTCGGCTGTAATTCTAGTTTAATGATGGGCTAAACTAGAATTACATAAACTATATTCTAATATAAAAGGGTTATGGTCCCCAAATCAGACGTAGATTTTATTAACTGATATTCCATCATCAGTTAAATAGAGAGAACGGCTCACGTCTTGATTTGGAAGACCCAAAACCAAAGACATTGAAGAACCACACCAATTGCTATGGATCCAGGTACGCTTCCGCTTTCAGTTTATAATTGTTGATGTCTATTGACCTGAAACGGTTCGATCCTTTTTCCGGTAACCTTTTGGTGGGATCATTATTACATATTCAGATTTGAGGATGGAGGTTTCGTCCTCCATGTGTCTGCTGCCACCACTTTTACTAAAGTATTTAAGGATTAATTATTTTTTAAATAAGGCCTAAGTGATTAATTTGGGAGAAAAGATTTTATGTACTCCGTTAAAGTCGACTAACAGATTTTGTGGATTAATGATGATAAGGATTTTCATGAACAAAGTTTATGATGGCGGTGTTATGAAGTTTCTGATTGAGGTTTCACCACTTAGTATATTACTGTCAAGGAAGGTCATTCAAGTTAATTTATATTTACTTATTCTTTTTGTTAAGTGATAATAAAAGAAAATCTGCCAATGATATTAAGATAAATATTTGGGCCTACCCGTTATTTTTTTTAACTTGGAATTGGATATTCTATTTTGGTGAATTTGAGTTTGAGTATTTGTATACATATTTTGAGAAGAATAAATTAAAGCTAGATGTCCCCAAAGTGACCTCTCTTGTGGAGATTTATTCATTTTGAAATATAAAAAGTTTTGTGTGTGTAACTTATGTGAATATTAATCGGCCCAAAGGAAGATAAATGTTTGACAGAATTACACGTGCATTTTGTGGTAATAAACATGTGATGATTATTTGGTTTACATGTGAATAATAAATCGGCCCAAAGGAAGATTTTTATTTGACATGTTATTTTATTATCAGTGTTTGATTACTACGACAAGATATCACTTACAAGTTAATATTTTATCCAAAGATGAAATATTAATGGAGTGCCCGGTATCTTGAGATGGGGTTTACCTTTATTCAAATGTATTTTCAGTTTTGATATAAATTTAACGTGAGCTTATTTTGTTATTGTTCTCTGATTTAGCTGAAATTACTCCTGCAAGTATTACTGCCAGCATCAATTCCATTCCTATGCTAAATGGCACTGACTTCAAATCGTGGCAAGAGAACCTCAACATAGTTCTCGGAGTCGTGGATCTCGACATTGCGTTAAGGGTTGATTCTCCACCACCTCTTACATATGACAGTACTTCTGAACAGAAGAAAGAGATGGAAAGGTGGGAGAGATCAAATCGCATGTGTATGATGATCATGAAGAAAGCCATTCCAGAAACTTTCAGGGGCACTATGTCTGATAAGGTGAATACGGCTAAGGAATTTATAGCTGAAATTGAAAAAGTATTTGTCAAGAGTGAAAAGGCTAAAATTGGTACCTTTTTTACAAGTCTGATTTCAATGAGGTACCAAGGAAAAGGTAACATCAGGGAGTACATTTTGCAAATGTCTCATCTTGCTTCAAAGTTGAAAGCACTTAAGCTGGAACTCTCTGAGGACTTGCTAGTGCATCTGGTTTTGATATCCCTTCCTCCACAGTTTAGCCAGTTTAAGGTGAGCTATAACTGTCAGAAAGAGACTTGGTCTCTGAATGAGCTCATCTCACAATGTGTTCAGGAAGAGGATAAATTGAAGCAAGAAAGGACAGAAAGTGCTAACTTAGCCGTTGTGCCCAAGGACAAAAGGAAAGACAAGAAAAGAAAGAATAAAGAAGCTGCGAATATGGCAACACAAAAGAAGCAACATAAGGTACCACCTAAGGATAATGATGGTTGTATCTTTTATGGAGCTGCAGGGCATAAGAAGAAGCAGTGTACCAACTATCACGCTTGGCGTGCACAGAAAGGTACGCTTCTTAATTTTGTTTGTTCAGAGGTTAATTTGACTTCAATGCCAAGACACATGTGGTGGATAGATTCTGGTGTAACAACTCACATCAGTGTGTCTATGCAGGGTTGCATGAATTTCTGAAAGCCAAGTGATGGTGAAAGATACATTTACGTAGGTGATGGGAAGACTGTGGAAGTCGAAGCAATTGGAACTTTTAGATTATCGTTAAGAACTGATTTTTATTTGGATGTGAATGAGATTTTTATTGTACCGTCTTTTAGACAGAATTTGATTTCCATTTCAGTTTTGGACAAATTTGGTTATTGTTGTTCATTTGGAAATAGGAAATTTAGTCTTTTTCATAATTCAAAATTGGCTGGATCTAGTTCTTTATCAGGTTACGATAATCTATATTTACTAGACACAATTGCTTCGTATAATGAATCCTTGCATGTCAATGTAATTGGTAAAAAGCGCAAATTAACCAACGAGAATCCAGCTTCGTTGTGGCACTAGAGATTAGGTCATATCTCCAAAAAGAGAATTGAGAGACTTGTGTCCGACGGTATTCTCGATCCCCTTGATTTTTCAGATTTTGATGTATGTGTGAATTGCATAAAGGGAAAACAAACAAATGTTAGGAGATTTGGAGCCAATAGGAAACTTGACGTCTCAGAACTAATACATACTGATATTTGTGGACCATTCCCTACGGCTTCTTGGAATGGTCAACAGTATTTCATAGACAACTTTTCAAGATATGGCTACATTTATCTCATTCATGAAAAATCGCAATCACTGGATGTGTTCAAAAATTTTAAGGCTGAAGTTGAAAACCAACTTGGCAAACGTATAAAAGGCGTTAGATCTGACCGTGGTGGTGAATACTACGGTAGATATGACGGATCAGGTGAACAACGTCCAGGACCATTTGCAAAATTCCTAGAGGAATGCGGTATCGTCCCACAGTACACCATGCCGGGTTCGCCTACTATGAATGATGTTGCTGAAAGACAAAACAGAACGCTTAAAGATATGGTGAGAAGTATGATTAGTCATTCTGACTTGCCTGAATCACTCTGGGGAGAAGCTTTAAAGTCCGCATCATATATACTCAACAGAGTTCCGACTAAAGCAACTGATAAGACCCCTTATGAGCTTTGGACAGGCAAAAAGCCTAGCTTAATCATATGCACATTTGGGGATGTCCAGCTGAGGCAAGGCCTTATAGGCCAAATGAAAAGAAACTGGACTCAAGGACTATCAGTTTTTATTTTATTGGATACTCTGAAAGATTCAGGGGTTACAAATTTTATGATCCCACAACTAAGGCTATTTTTGAGACGAATAATGTGCGGTTCTTTGAGGATGTTGAGTTTGCGGGGGAAGAAAGAATAAAGGACTTTGTCTTTGAAGAGGAGCATATTAATATTCCTCAAGTTGCTATTGACAATGCTCAGGAACAGTCTCTTATACCTGACGTTTCTCGAGAAACAACTCCAGATCAAGACAATGTCATTGAACAAACTCTACAGCCTCAAGAACCAATGCCATTAAGGAAATCCACTAGAGAGAAGAGTAATGCAATTCCATATGATTATTTTGTGTTTCTCAAAGAACATGAAGATGACATTGGAATGACTGAAGCTGATCCAATCAGCTTCCGTCAAGCCATAAAAAGTTCGAACTATCAAAAGTGGATTGATGCCATGAATGAGGAGATGAAGTCTATGAACGACAATGACATATGAGACCTTGTCCAATTGCCTGAAGGTGCGAAACCCATTGGTTGCAAATGGATATTTAAAACCAAGAAGGATTCGAAGGGTAATGTGGAAAGGTACAAGGCACGTCTTGTTGGTAAAGGCTTCACCCAGAAAGAAGGCATCAATTATACAGAGACTTTCTCTCCAGTTTCATCGAAAGACTCTTTCAGGACTATAATGGCATTAGTCGCACATTTTGATCTTGAGCTACATCAGATGGATGTTAAGACTGCGTTTGTCAATTGTGACATTGATGAGCCAATTTATATGGTGCAACCTGAAAACTTTGTGTCTGGTGATGCAAAGTATATGGTATGCAAATTAAAGAAATCCATCTATGGGCTTAAACAGGCGTCTCTTCAGTGGAATAAAAAATTTCATCAAGTTATCACCTCATTCGGTTTCAAGATGAATCTTGTTGAAGATTGTGTATACCACAAGTTCAGTGGGAGTAAGCATATTTTTCTGGTTTTATATGTCGATGACATATTGCTTGCCACAGACGATATGGCCTTGTTGCATGATACCAAGAAATTTCTGAGAAAGAATTTTGAGATGAAAGATCTTGGTGATGCAAATTTGTATTAGGGATTCAGATATCGAGATCGCTCTCGAGGTATTCTTGGATTATCACAAAAGGCCTATATTAAAAAGATATTAAAGAGATTTGGCATGCAAGATTGTAAACCAGGTGATACCCCTGTGGCTAAAGGAGACAAGTTCAGTCTCAAACAGTGCCCTAAGAATAAATTTGAGCATAAGGAAATGGAGATGATTCCCTATGCTTCAGTAATAGGAAGTCTGATGTATGCTCAAGTTTGTACGCGTTCGGATATTGCATTCATTGGTTGCATGTTGGGCAGATACCTGAGTTATCCGGAAATAGATCATTGGAAAGCAGCCAAACGAGTCTTACGGTATCTACAGAGAACAAAAGAGCACATGCTCACATACAAAAAGTCGGATAAGTTGGAGATCATTGGATATTCAGACTCCGACTATGTGGGATGCCAAGATAGTTTAAAATCTACTTCAGACTATATATTTCTGCTTGCTAGAGCTGTCTCTTGTAGGAGTGCTAAACAGTCACTCGTTACTCCGTCCACATTTGTAGCTGAATATGTAGCGTGTTTTGAGGCATCTGAACGTACATCATGGCTGCGAGATTTTGTCAGTGGGCTGCGAATTGTAGATGGAATTGAAAGACCACTTAAAATATTCTGTGACAATGAAACGGTAGTCGGGTTTGCTAATAACAACAAGAGGTCAAAGAAACACGTTGACATAAAGTTCTTGGTCGTTAAGCAAACGGTTCAGGGAGGTGAGTTGTCTATAGAGCATATTAGTACAAACTCCATGGTTGCGGATCCGCTAACTAAGGGACTACCACCCAGCGTCTTTCATGAGCATACTGCTCGTATGGGTGTTATGTCGTCTGAGGATATTCAGTTTTAGTGGGAGCTTGTAACTTTTAATGTTTTATTTATAGACACAATTTGGTTTTCAGTTTTTGGTTCAGGTTTATGGTTTTTAGTGTATGGATATTTTAAGAATATTTCTGCAAAAATAAAGTATCCAGTGTATTATCCTCCCTGACTTATTTTTCGGTTGGACCAGTTGGAAATATACATGTTTAGATCACATTACATGTAATTTCCATGCTATGCATCCATGCTTGATCAAGGAAGGTTTAGTTACGATATAAATGTAGCGAAAGCCGCCTTGGTTCTATGCTGACGTGATTGATGGACGAGATTGCTTAGAGGTACTTCAGTCTATGATAGCGAATATTTGGAGCTCATTAGGTGAGATACAATTATAAGGTTATGTGTATGTATATATGTATAGTCCAAGTGGGAGATCGTAAGATTATATGGACTTGCACATATATAAATACGCAAATAATTAAATGTTAGTTGCAATTATTAAAAAGTTGGTCCAGATTAAACGTGATCTACTAAGGTTTAAGTTATGTGGACCTATTCAGACACCTCGTAAAGTGTAGGGGCCTATGTGTAGATACTCGGATGTAATTCTAATTTAATGATGGCCTAAACTAGAATTACATAAACTATATTTTAATATAAAAGGGTTATGGTCCCCAAATCAGACGTAGGCTTTATTAACTGATATCCCATCATCAGTTAAATAGATAGAACTGCTCACATCTTGATTTGGAAGACCCAAAACCAAAGACATTGAAGAACCACACCAATTGCTATGGATCCAGATATGCTTCCACTTTCAGTTTATAATTCTTGATGATTTGACATAGTAGATCCTGAGGTAGATATAGTATAACCTACAGTTAGGTTCTAACATCTTAGACCTGTACCATCTATTGCAGCATTTCGTATTATGGGTCCTTTACTCTCGAGGTTGGCCAATGCTCACACCCTTTTCAGTAAGCTACAAATTTATTCAAGATTATCACTTTTTCTCTTGATGTGGGATAGCATATATGGGGTTAACTCGAGGGATATATGAATTTGATTTGCAGTGCACAAAGAAAACACTAGGTTATTTTCTTCTTTAACTTTTCTTAAATTTGATAGGGTAAAATTTTGTGCACCGAGATGCTTGTTGCCACCGTTGTGAGAACCGTTCCGAAGGGCAGATTAGCATGTGGTGCAGTCCCCGAGCCTCTAAATATAACCCCGTTTTAAGGTCCCTATTGTTGGCCCGTAAATGAAGTTTGCAATACCCTTATTAGGAGCTACAGGTGGAGTATCGGTAGGGGCAGTGTTGTTTCTCATCGAGACACCTTCCAATGAGCTACGAAATTCGGCGTTAGAAATTTGCTTGCTCTGCAAACTGCCCTTGAAAATATTGCAAGCAACATATGACGTATGCATACCGGAGGCGGTGGAGGTGGAGGTATGTTATCCGTTGGAGGTGGAGGTATTAAGGTTTCAACACCAATTTGCCCATCGGGGCGTAATTGATTTCTATCAGCAGTTTCACCATCATTAACCATCGTCGAGAATAAAAAATGTAAACGTGAATGAGCTTGTTGCACAAGTTTGGAACAAAGAGTAATTCACTACTATATAACGTATTTTTTTAGGCACGTGTAGCGAGAGAATTTCCCTCGTGGGAGCGGTATCGAGACACGTCCCTCGATGGAGTCTCGCTACAGTTTAGGAGAATAAAAAATAGTAATAATTTAGCTCAAAGTCAGCTTGGGAATTCCCTCGCTATAATTAGTATGAAGTAAATTAGAAAAATAATGTATAAAAAATTGAAAGTTGAATTAAATAAACAAAAAATATTTGTCATGTTAGCGAGGGAATGCCTTAGTTAATAGCGAGGGAATGCCCTAGTTGAAATTATTTTAAAAAATAAAATGATCCTTTTCAGCGAGAAAATTCCAAGCTAATCTCAAAATATATACCCATTTTCTCTCACTTCTAAATACTCGTACCTACTTCTTCCTTTAAAAAAAATACATCCCCCACATTTTGGTAACCCCATTGGCGAAAATTTTTTTCTTGATCAGGCAAGCGGCCGGTGGCCCTCTTCCGACGGTAGCATTCCCATCTCCTTTAACCCCACCCCTGTTATTCCTTATCCATTTTAACCCCGTCAGTTTTGGTACCCTTTTAACTAAATTTTTTTACAGCGTCACCGACGACCTTCGTTGTCGCCGTCAATATTGTTGAAGGTAAGTTTTCTTTTCAGTTTAATTATATTACTATTTTATTTTTATCTTTTGATATTTTAGTTAAAATTGCATATGTATTTGTTATTTATATGTATGTTAGATGATTAATTTGGATTGGTGAAGTATGATTGGAATATATATATATATATATATATATATATATATATATATATATATTAGATGATTAATTTGGATTGGTGAAGTATGATTGGAATATATATATATATATATATATATATATATATATATATATATATATATATATATATATATATTGGATGTTGATTTTGTTATGTTTAGGGCTAAATACTATATAAAAACTATTATAAATTCATGAAGTTGGAATTGAATTGTTGTGGAATTAAAACGGTTATCCTATATTATATTGGATTTGAATTGGAGTGGAATTCAAAATAATATTTGGATGGATGTTGTTGCTCAAAAATTGACTATAAAGTATAGATGTTATTGCAATTATATACCTAAAGTAGAACAAAATGTGCAATTATGAGTAAACAAGTTAATATTCAATTTCAAAAAATATAGAAAACTTGGTATGCTTATTGCAATTGAAGTGTTTTATTCCTAATCTAAGAAAAATAGCTAATTATTTTAAAATTTGCTAAAAGTAGTTTACACTAGTATTCATGAGATGATACAAATTATGAGCCAAGCTAATGCGAGACTTAATTATTGTCTCAGGGAAGCAAATGATGTGGCAGATCAACTTGCAAAATATGCTACAGGAAATAATGAAGAGCTTTCTTTCACTCTTTTGTGGACAAAAACTTGTTGCTCCCAACGCACACGCAAGTATACGTGGTCGACAAGTAATAAAGTGATAAGATGAGTATCGTTCCCACGAGGACTATTCAGACTGAATTCTAGCAAACAATTTCTAACAAACTATTCAGGGATCTTTTTCCAATGGTTGAGATTTTACTAACTAAATGCAGTAATTAAAACAAGTAATTGAAATCAAGTAACAGAGCAAATTCTAAGTTGTTATCAATAAAAGATGACGGTCCCGGGTCAGAGTTACGAACAATCCAGTTGAGTTTTCCAGTTGATTCTACTTCTTGATTTCCTAGATTGCTAACTAACAGGTTAATTGTACCCATGAAAACCTTTCGATTCTTCACGGTCTATGCAGGCTACTCCAATCCCTATATGTCTATGGGTTGAATCACGTGCACGCATTAACGAATTCTGTAATGAGTTAAACTAGGCGAGCAAGTATATGTCTATCCTACTCACAAATTGGTTCCCCGATGCCCGGGTTCACAAACTAGTCCTATTCTTTCTTATTTGCGTAATTAAATTCCCTCTTTCGAGTTCAATCTAAAAACCATAGATAATGTTCAATTATCAGGCCTCAATAATCAAACAATTATGATCAAGAAAGAATAAACAATCCATAATGGTAAATCAATATATAGAAATCAACTTTCAAACATCAACCTTCATGTATTTACTCTAACCCGAGAACAAACAAACTATAGAATTAAAGAGAAGAATAAGAGAAAGAGACAAAGAACTTATGTAGAAGACATCTAGGGCTCCTCCCCTCTCCTCCAAAACTTGCTCCAAAGTCTGAACTCCCATGAAAAACTAAGTAAAAGAGTATTTATAGAGTTTACAAACACCTAGTAATAAGTTAGACCCAATCCTAGACGAAATAGGACGTAAAAACGCGCACAGGGGCGCTATAACGGGCGCCCCGCGCCTCGTAAAGCGTGACCTTGGACAGAACCCGTCGAAAACTCCCCGCGTTTGGCACGCACCGCACAAGGAATCGCGCCTAGCCACTGCGCGCTATAAGTGGCGCGGCGCATGGGCTAAGGCGCCAGGCCATTTTCCTGTTCCGTTCCTCCTTTTCTCGTTTCATGTTGTGCCTTCGTGTGCTCGATCCAATCCTCAATCAAAATCCAATCTTTCCTTGCTCAATCATGCTCTTTAAAGCTCCAAATCCATTGCGTAACATCCTACATACACACGAGATCAAATCAGTGTAAAACCACATTCATAAACCATAAAACGAGCGAATAAGGTACTAAAACGTGAGAAAATATTAAGGAAATATAGGCATAAAATGCCAAACATCACCACCCCACACTTGAACCTTTGCTCGCCCTCGAGCAAGTCACATCTCACTTCCCAACCTAGGTAAAACAGGTCTGCCTATGACTATGGTTGATACCGACCATTGAACCAATGCACACATGACTACTATGGATCCACAAACATGCCAACAATTTACCAAAACCAAAAATATGAGAACAACCACCCCAAAATAGCTCAAATGCACAAACTCAACTTAATGTAACTATGCTCCCACAAAATCACACCTATCTACTCAACCAAGAACCATCAACTTCACCTACCTCATGCAAACCATGTGCCCTCACCAAAATGAAGCAAGAGAGTGTCCCCCAAGTATCACACACAACCATGAATATCAAGAATAGAATGGGGACAATAGCATAGAAAGAATTCACTCACTCTCATGAAAAGCTCACATGTCACACACGATGTACTATAGGCTTGCCCGTAGTGTAGGACTCCACTAATGTAAGCTCACTCTAATCGGGATTAACTAGGACTTTAAAAAGGTTGTAATGTAGGCTAAGAGGCGGGTAGGATACATATGGTAATAGTGACTACCTCCCTAAGCACTTTAATACATCACAATTAATTAAGCACAAATCTCATCAAAGCCACCCAATCAACAACTTTCACATACACTTCTCACAAGTAGCAACTTTTCTATTAAGCACACACTAGCAAGGAATGAATATCTTTTTCTCTTTATTTCCTTTTCCACAAATTTTTTTTTCAACTTTGCTCTTTTTTTTCTTTTCTTACTTCAATTTTATCCAACCTTGCCAATGCCTTTCACTACTTCACAAATTTTCAATTATTCCCCTTCATTAGCTCCACTCAAAAACCTCCCAATTCCAACCACAACTCCAAAATAACAACACAATATCAATAAAGTGCTTAAGGAGTAAAGGCCAAAAGAGTCAATTTTGAACAAATGGGTAGGCTCGGGGTGTGGGTGCCAACAAAAAGGATCAAAGAAATCACAACAATAATTTTTTTCTTTCAAGATATATATGTAAGGGTAGGCAACAAAAGAAGGCCTTGTATCATTTCCTAACTAGAGCAAACCTAGGATTTCGCTTTGCACACACACGGGGCAAGTTCTAGACATTAACATGCAACATGGAGTAAACAAGAATATGCCTCACACACACATCGCACATGGTCCACACAAAAAGGTTCCATCGACAACTCTCAACTAAGCATCTAGAATGCAACTTGTGGAAAATTAAGCACTAATGCACAAAGGTTCACAATAAAATCAAGTGAGTGGACTCAAGCATCTCAAGGGGGTCGTTCCATTTTTTTTAGGCATGCATCACAATTAAAACCCAAGGACGCCACAAATAGCACATGCAATCAATTCAAGTCCACCGGTATCAAACAATTCAAAGGCACCTAGCATTCCACCTATTCCTTTCGTCTAGGGCCACCTATACTAACTATTCTAATCCTAAAAAAAAAAACTACCCGGTTCAAAGGCCTCCCCGTGGAAAAGAACCGAGGCCATAAGAAAAACCACGGGGTGGATGACATGTACCACTAATAAAACTAAAAGGAAAATCTTTTTGGAATTTTTCATTGGTTTTCTAATTTTTTTTTCATATATTAAAGCAAGAAACAAATAAAAATAAAGTCAAGTGACAAAGGAAAAATCCTAACGGTACATGCATCCCTACCTGAAAAATAAAGGGGAGTTCCCCACCCCACACTTAAAACTAAGCAATGTCCTCAGTGCTAAAAATAAGAGAGCGAAAGGTAAAGACAACTTCCCTGAAGGCTCTAATCCTTGGTGCTAGCATCCTCCAAGCTTCCATATAGTATGAGGTACTCAGACTTCCCCCAACAAGTCTTCAATATTAGGCAGGGGTGAGAGCACCCCACACTTAAACTTGACATTACATGAACCTGCAATCCAAAGAATCACCCGAAATAATATACAACTATAAAAATAATAATAAAAATAAATAAAAGTAAAGCAAACAAATTGGGTTGCCTCCCAAGAAGCGCCTTAGTTAACGTCGTGGCACGACGAAGACAACTTCATCACTTTTGTCTCCACCTTGAACTAATGAATTAAATCCCCAACTTTGCCTCAAGTTTACAACTATGGTATTGGGGTGGTGGCAAAAATACAAAAGGACCAAGTAACCATTGTCGCATTTTGCACTTCTTGGCCTTTAAATGAGGGATGTCGTTTTGTCTCCTCGGCATCACAAACTCTAAAATATAGGCACCTTGTTCCTCCTCCTTTTGTTTCTTCATAGGCTCGGGTGGCTCAATTTTCATGTCACCATCCAAACACAATGTTGAAAAATGATTGGAATGAGGTCCAATGCGCTTCAATTCTAAAGTTGCATTACTTTTGACACCCTCACTTGCACAAACACTAGAGTCCTCAAATATGATGTTTTCTATTTCCTCACTTGAATCTAATGTGATTTCCTCAACCTTGGCATCATCAACTGCTATTGGGTCGAATGGTAGGAATTCCACTTTTTGCTCCTCAAATTGGCTTCTAAGCTCTTCTATCTCAAATCTATTATTCACGACAACTGATAATTGGGCATTAGACACCTCAACCATATCACTCAAATTCTCCTCCAAGTCGTGAATAGTCAAGCCAAATTCGTCGATCTCTTGCCTGAGCACAACCCTCTCTTCTATAAATTGCCTCGTCATATTTGCAAGTTCACTCCTGAAATCCCCATAAGTTTCTAAGAGTTTGGCTTGCTCCATTAGCCAAGTTTCGCTAACAACCTGCACTTTATCGCTCCTGTCAAACTCACAAACATCATTAGAATCATCACCAAAATTATTGGGGGAAGGAGCATGACATTTAGGACAATCATTCCACCGACCACCACACAATTTACAAAAATTCCAATCAAAGGTGGTAGAAAATTCACATAACCAGTCTCGCAGTGTTGGAAGACTCGGGCAATTTTTCCAAAAATGATGTCCTCCACAAAGTAAACAAGAATCAACAAAATTTGAGCAACCATCATTCAACCCACTTTTATTAAAAGATGCCATGTAAACTAGTAATAAAATAATAAACTAAAAAAAAAATTAAAAAAAAAATTAAACCTGAATAGAAAATAATAAATTGTTCAAAAAAAAATCAGTCAATTGTTTAGTCCCCGGCAACGGCGCCAAAAACTTGTTGCTCCCAACGCACACGCAAGTATACGTAGTCGACAAGTAATAAAGTGATAAGATGAGTATCGTTCCCACGAGGACTATTCAGACTAAATTCTAGCAAACAATTTCTAACAAACTATTCAGGGATCTTTTTCCAATGGTTGAGATTTTACTTACTAAATGCAGTAATTAAAACAAGTAATTGAAATCAAGTAACAGAGCAAATTCTAAGTTGTTATCAATAAAAGATGACGGTCCCGGGTCAGAGTTACGAACAATCCAGTTGAGTTTTCCAGTTGATTCTACTTCTTGATTTCCTAGATTGCTAACTAACAGGTTAATTGTACCCATGAAAACCTTTCGATTCTTCACGGTCTATGCAGGCTACTCCAATCCCTATATGTCTATGGGTTGAATCACGTGCACGCATTAACGAATTCTGTAATGAGTTAAACTAGGCGAGCAAGTATATGTCTATCCTACTCACAAATTGGTTCCCCGATGCCCGAGTTCACAAAGTAGTCCTATTCTTTCTTATTTGCATAATTAAATTCCCTCTTTCGAGTTCAATCTAAAAACCATAGATAGTGTTCTATTATCAGGCCTCAATAATCAAACAATTATGATCAAGAAAGAATGAACAATCCATAATGGTAAATCAATATATAGAAATCAACTTTCAAACATCAACCTTCATGTATTTACTCTAACCCGAGAACAAACAAACTATAGAATTAAAGAGAAGAATAAGAGAAAGAGAGAAAGAACTTATGTAGAAGACATCTAGGGCTCCTCCCCTCTCCTCCAAAACTTGCTCCAAAGTCTGAACTCCCATGAAAAACTAAGTAAAAGAGTATTTATAGAGTTTACAAACACCTAGTAATAAGTTAGACCCAATCCTAGACAAAATAGGACGTAAAAACGCGCACAGGGGCGCTATAACGGGCGCCCCGCGCCTCGTAAAGCGTGACCTTGGACAGAACCCGTCGAAAACTCCCCGCGTTTGGCACGCGCCGCACAAGGAATCGCGCCTAGCCACTGCGCGCTATAAGTGGCGCGGCGCATGGGCTAAGGCGCCAGGCCATTTTCCTGTTCCGTTCCTCCTTTTCTCGTTTCGTGTTGTGCCTTCGTGTGCTCGATCCAATCCTCAATCAAAATCCAATCTTTCCTTGCTCAATCATGCTCTTTAAAGCTCCAAATCCATTGCGTAACATCCTACATACACACGACATCAAATCAGTGTAAAACCACATTCATAAACCATAAAACGAGCGAATAAGGTACTAAAACGTGAGAAAATATTAATGAAATATAGGCATAAAATGCCAAACATCACCTCCCCAGACAAGAAAAGGGACCATTCATTCTTGATAAAAGTCACATGCCTAGTATTAGACTTAAATATGATAAGGCAATTTTTTTTTGTAAGCCGAGTCATGTATAGCTAGTTCTACAAAGGGTATAGTCACCCTTTTTTTTTTGAATGATAATTGTTTTATCCTTGTGTTGTATCTTTAAGGTAAGGTCTAGTCCTCCTCTGTGTTGTTTAGGAATTACAACTCCCACAAATAGGGGAAAATTTATATATATAAAAAATGTTCGAACGTTTACTATAAAAGAATTTGTACACTAAAAAAACCACTTAATCAGGAATAGTTTTTTTCCCTTATTGTTAAGTGTATTTAATCAGGAAGATATGTTTTACAAGTCTTTCTTTTCTTGTCCTTCTATTAAAGAATAACACTCTTTTATATTTAAAAGTTATTTAAGTTTAAAATTCTACCTTTAAAGACATTATTTAAAGTCCAAAAAATCTCTTAGTATATTTAAGATCACAAATAGAGGTGTCAACATGGGTTGGCCCAACCAAGCCCAACCCAAATCGCGGGCTAGATAATTGAATGGGCTATGTCGGGCCAGCCTTTTTACTGAAGGACCTCTAAAATGTCGACCCAACTCAGCTCTAAGCTGGTCGCGGGCTAGGACGGGTTAACCCTCCAATTAAAATGGATTACAATTGAGACTAAAATAAATGAGTAAAATGTGGTCTCTAATTTAAATAGGTAATATATTAAAGCATATCTAATCATAACATGTATGATTCAAGAACTTTCAAGTATTTCAATAGAGAATATTTCAACTATGTAAGCAATTTATACAATAATAATCTTACTTTATATTAGGCAAAATGGCTAAAGTACACCCCAAACTATGACTTTTTCGCCAACTTGACACCGCAACTTTGCGGGGGTCCTAGTACCCCCCTTGAACCCCATCGAAGTGTAATTAATACACCATCACGAATAATTTTTTGACTAGATTATATGTATAGATCCGCGCGTGTATTGCACTCGGCGCATTATTAAATTTCATTTAATTAAAATCCACAAAATCATTTAATCTTCCCCCTTTTTATTTACTTTTTACATTTACCCTTTTCATTTTCCCCCTATTCATTTACCCGTTCCTTCAACTTCAGACGATTCCTTCAATTTCAGACGAAACTTTGCTCGAATTTTGTCCAATTCTTTTGGGGAAGCTGTGATGTTGGTGTGAAGAACATACTAGACGACGTGCAAACAAAGATTTACAGGTTAGTGTTTCTCTTTTACTATTTTTATTGTATCGTTTAATCTGTGCCCTAATGGGTTTAATTTATTCTTTAATTTGCTAATTTGGGTTAAATTAGAGTATGTAGTGGTTGAATTTAATACTCTTTTACTTGATTAGATTTGTTCCCTATTTTGTTACATGCACAGTATCTAATGCAAAAATTGGAGATTTTTGTTGTCGTGTTTGAGTAAAGTAGTATTTTTTCTGGTGTTCTTGGGTTCCTCACGGTGTAGTTGTTTTCTGCATGCTTTAATTTATTAGGATTTTTAATCAATTGGATTAGGGTATATTTTAATCGCAGTCTTTGCATGCTATTTCAGGATCTAGTATGTCTTTTACTTTAATTACACTAAGATGGTTTCATCGTGGGGTTATCGATTTTGGTCCCCCACCAGAATATGTGGGTGGGGCCTTAAGAGAATATTATGATGTGGATGTTGACAGAATGTCCTACTTTGAGTTGCTGGACTACGTTAAAGACCAAGGATATTTACCAAGCTGTGACTTTTATTTTAGGTCATCTTTGGATGGTAATTTGGTATTAGTTAAAAGTGATAGGCACATTTGTGAACTTTGCTCTTGGTTAGATAATGGAGATATTATGGATGTGTTTGTGTCCCATGATGTTAATGTGCCATCTGTGCTTAGACTGTTGGAGTATAAAACAGCCTCTCCTGAACCTGAACATAACTCTAATCCACAGTCTCCTATTCCCGATCCACAACCTACTAACATTGATCCCCAGTCTCCTATTCCTGATCCACAGCCTACTAACCTTGATCCCCAGTCTCCTATTCCTGATCCACAGCCTACTAACCTTGATCCCCAGTCTCCTATTCCTGATCCACAGCCTACTAACCTTGATCCCCAGTATACTAATCTTGATCCCCCAGCCCCCTAACCTTGATCCTCAGCCTTCCAACCCTTCAAATATTGATGGTGTGGCTTCTGACACTATTAATCCTATTAATGAGGATTTAGGTGTTGGATCTGGTTCTGATGTTGACATCGAAGAAGGTAACAACTGTTCTAGTGATTCTGAAATTAATAGGTTATTTGGGGAAGCTGACTTAGACTATGGCAGTGATATACATGAGGAAGATAGAAATATAAGGGAGGAGAAGAGGATATTTCATAGGGAAAAAAGGAAGACTATAGGGACACATGGTAAGAAAATTCCTACTGGTGAAAAGGGGGCAGACCTTGGGTATGATGAGACTAATGCTGGGAAGAAGAGAAGTTTAGAGGGCAAACTTGGGGGTGATGAAGAGTATTATCCTAGTGATGAAGTTGCTTCTTTTGAAACAGATGATTCTGATGATTTTGAGAATGGAGAAGACATGGGACAAGTGGTAAATAAACCTCCTAGAAAAAAGAAATCCAACAGAGTTGTGTTTGATCATACATCTGAGTTAACTGTGTAATTAGGGTTAGCTTTTGAGAGTGTTTATCAGTTTAGGGAGGCAGTCACTAGGTATGCAATTCAAGAAAAGGTGCAGATTGAAAAACATGTGAATGAGCCTACCAGGGTGAGTGTTAGGTGCTGTAATAAGGGCTGCAAGTGGAAGTTGTATGCAAGTGTTGATACACAAACCACAGATTTTGTTGTAAAAACATATAACCCATTTCATAAGTGTGTCACTTCAAATTACAACTATCTTTGCAATGCTAAGTTTCTTGCCAGTCATTTTAAGGATAAAATATAACAACATCTAGACATAAAGATAGTGGAGTTTCAAGCTATGATTAGAAAGGAGTTGGATATGCATGTTGGTAAGACAACAGTTAGAAGAGCTAGATCAAAGATAATTAAGCAAATTATGGGTGATCATATTGAGGAGTTTGGAAGAATATATGATTACAGGGATGAGATATTGAGGACAAATGCAAGAAGTACTTGTGTTGTTAAGGTTGGGGACTGTGAATTAACAGGTAAGAAAATATTTCAAGGGTTTTATGTATGTTTTGATGCATTGAAGAAGGCCTTCTTTGGAGGAACTAGGAAGTGCATTGGTTTGGATGGTTGCTTTCTTAAAGGGGTGTGTAAGGGACAACTACTTGCTGAAGTTTGCAAAGATGGTAATAATCAGATGTTACATATTGCTTGGGCAGTGGTAGAGTATGAAAAATCAACATACTTGGTCTTGGTTTATGGAACTGTTGAAGACTGACTTGGATCTTGGAGAGGGACATGGTATTACATTGATTTCTGATATGCAAAAGGTATGTCTTCTTCCTTTATTTATGAATTTTTATTAAGTTTTTATCTGTTACTAATTCTATTGTGTTTCTTGTAGGGACTGGATTTGGCCAGGGGTAGGATCCTACCATTTGCTGAACAAAGGATGTATGCAAGACACATCCTTGCTAACTGGTCCAAAAGGTGGAAGGGGATGAAAAGAAAAAATTGTTTTTGGAGATGTGCAAGGTCCACATTTGAAGCAAACTTTAAGAAGAACTTAAAAGCTTTTAAGAGGCTAGGGTCTGGAGGACCAAACAGGGACAAAATAGTTGAAGATTTGTTGAGGTATAACAAAGAGAGATGGTGCAGGGTCTACTTTTAAGAGTTTAACAAGTGTGATGTGGTGGACAACAACATGGCTGAGACCTTTAATTCATGGATACTACAAGCAAGGTATAAGACAATTATTTTCATGCTTGAAGAGATAAGAGTGAAGGTGATGAAAAGGATAGGACAATTAAGACAGTTTGGTCAAGGATGGAGGACTGTAATTTCCCCCATGGCTTTGAAAACTTTGGAAGAGAATATAGACAAGTCAATGAAGTGCTCATTAACTTGGAATGGGGATGCTGGATATGAAGTCATAGAAGAGAACTACATTCATGAAGTGGATTTTAGGAACATGACCTGTAGTTGTAGGTACTGTCTATCCACTAATTATGTTTTTGTGTTGTACTTGTAAGAACAATCTTATTTCTGTGTTTACTGATTCTGTTGTGTTTTTGTAGGTACTGGCAGCTCGGGGGTATACCATGCCCTCATACAGTATGTGCCATGCATCACTAGCAGCTTAATCCAATTGAATATGTGTCAATGTGGTACCACAATGACACATACATGAGCACATATTCACACTTTATCCAGCCATGTACAAATATGGCAATGTGGCTAGATTCTAATAATCCTCATGTTGAACTACCAGTTGTAAAGAGGATGCCTGGGAGGCCAAAGAAACTTAGAAGAAAAGAAGCAAGTGAAACTAAGAAGACTGGAAAGCTTAGCAAGGTTGGTGCTGTCATGACTTGTAGCCACTGCCATCAGAAGGGTCACGACAAAAGAGGTTGTCCAACTGCTCCATATCCTGCACAAAGATCAGCTCCTAAAGCACCTAACAGATCAACTCCTAAAGCTCCTAACATATCAGCTCTTAAAGCTCCTAAAGCTGCTAAAGCTCCTAAGGCTCCTGGAAGATCAATTCCCACACCTGCGGTAGCTACAACTTCATTTCCTAATGCTGCAGCTTCTGCTTCTATTCCTAATGCTTGTTGACACCCAATTTTGTCCCGAAATTTTCGAATTAATGTCTAATTATTTTCTAATAAGGCTAATTTTAAAAGTAAAGTAATTGATTGATTTCAAAAGAAAAGATCTAAATTTGTAATTCATAGCCCTAATTTTGGCCTACCCGTGTAAACTCCTATATGCTTCCTAAAATAACCCCAAAATTCAAAAGAGTTTTCCTAATCAGCTTCCCAAATACCCGAACCCCAGAACCCGTTTGGAGCCCTAACCCGCGATCCATTTCAATTTTACCAAAATTTGAAATCGAATCCGCCAAAAAATGGTCCCCTTCTCCAGCTCATGATCGTACCAAGCAAACCTTATCCGTTAGAGCCCGTTAGAAGGTCATTTTTGGGTATTTTCCCACTCTTTTTAAACCCTAAATGGAGGTATAAAATGGGAGTTTTTTTTTTGATGATATGGATGGTCTTGGTTCGGAGCAGCGGAGAGAGTTTTAGAGGGGTTTATATATAAAAGTTACAGACAGAAACGGAACCACAAAAAAATTCATATAAATTTTCCTTTTCTCGTTTTTTTTTTCCTTGGAGTTTAAGTTCATATATTACTACTGTTGTCTTTGGTTTTGGTTTATCGCTTCTTCGTTAGTCGAGTCGCCTCATCGTTTCTTCGAAGCGTCAACCTTGCTCGAGTCGTCGCTTCATCATTCGAGTCGTCGACCCTGTTCGAGTTGTCACTTGTGTTTGAGTTACGCTTCAGATTCTCGCCCCTGTTCACTGCACCTCAGCAGGTAATAACCTTACCTAGACTCCCTTTTTCGATTAAAATGCGATATGCATAATGGTATATACGAGTTCGTGAAGTGTCATCTGAATAATCATCAGTGAAGTTGTAAATGTATTTTTAACTATTTTCGGTTATATATATAAACTCGTACACATTTGTTTCCTGAATTATTGTTTGAAGATTCAATGCCTTGCTAAAATAAAGAAAGACTAATATTTCTTGCTGTAGTTGATTAGCTTCTATATGATCTTGATTGATGTCAATTTTCAACTAAAGGTGCGATCTTTAGGTCGTCGATCAACTAAATATGTTCGGAGCTGCCTGGTTTGTTCTTTTGCTGTGTTTGTTTGACTTCTTGGTTAATGTCAATCTTTAATATTTAATTGAAAGTTTGAACCTTTAATGAAAATTGAATGGCCTGGTTACTTAAATCACCTAGGAATACCATTTAAATTTTTTTTAGTCTTTGTCTTAAGAAGTTGAGTGAGAGTTGATTCTGATAGGTGTCTGAGGGTTTGTTTGGTAAGCTGTTTGGTTAGATGCAGCAGAATTTTTAAAGGTTTGTGGCTATGTTCTGTCTAAAGAGGTGTAGAAGGGGCTTAGGGAATTAGTCTTTGTTGGCTTTGAGGTGCCCTGATTGTTTGAGGGAGCTGCTGAGAGGGTGCTGCAGCAGATTGCAGAGGTTTCAGGAAATAGTTAGATGCTGCGGCTTAGTTTCTGGTTCTTTTGTTCCGGGAGTAGCAGAGGGGTCTTCTATGGTTTCAGGCGAGCTTGCAGGTTGATTAGAGGGCTGTTCTGGTCTTGTATTACAGCAGCTCTAGGTTGAGTTTTCTTGGGGGCTGATGGGTGGTGTAGAGTGCCCTATTTAGCTGCTTTGTGTCTTGTTAAAAAGAAAAGGTGAATGGGTGTATATAGAGGGTCTGCAGGTGTGTATTTTAGAGGTCTGTTAAGTTGTGAGTTTGTCTGGTCCTTTGTGAATTGTGAGAAGAGGTCCAGGTTGCTGTGAAAGAAGTTAGAGGAAGTAAAGGGTGGTCATGTGGTTGCAGAGTAGTCAAGCTTTTTCTCGTCTCTGTTATATGGTAGGTCTGGCAGGTTGTTTAGGAGCTCAAGTAAAGGGTCCAGGTTGGAGGTTTGCTCTTGAAAGTTGAAAATAAGTTGTGAGGAGTGTAGTATCTTCTAGAAGGAGGTGTTGGTGTCTTGTTTTTTTTTCCTTGGAGTTGGTGAATGTGTGAGGGTGTGCCTGCAGCCTTTGTTCCATGTTTTCCCTTGGCTCCCTTGTATATCAACTAGTCTAACTCTGGATTCCTCCCATAAGACCTGATCCTGCATATTAAAAGTTCTGAATCTATTCTTTGGGTGTTCTCTGGTAGCTTAGCTTTCTTCCTGGTTCAATTCCTTTCCGCTGCTCTTTTCGTCTTCAACCCAGCCTTTTGTCGTCTGCTTATTGTCAATGCAAGTTGGGTTAGAATATTCTTATTGCCATAGATGTTTGGAGAGTTATAAAAATGGTCTGAAACCTGTAGCGTATGCTATGGTTTTGTCAAGAGGAATCTGGTACCTGTTAGTCTTTAAAGTGAAGGAGATTGTTCTATGAATTCCATTGGATATTCTCTTTAATTATGTCCATTTTCCTCTCTTAAAAGCTGTCTTAGAATCTGGATAATGTTCTATAGGTTTGCGATTCTGTCGAACTCTTCAGGTCTGCCTAGGCTGAGTGTGTTTCTGCCTTTCTTGGAGCAAGTTTAAAATATGTCTGGTGTGTTTATTTCTCTGTTATCAAGCAAAATAATTTGAGATAATTTGCTATTGGTCTAATGCCTTATTTACATGCTCGGGTTTCACAAATGGGTAAGCCGTATGTGTCTGCTTTTATGATTATTAATTTATATATCACGCCTATAAAATTTAATTAGTTTGGCATTTTAACACATCTTTAATAAAGGTTACTAACTAGGCTAGTAACTTTTGTCGCTTGTTATGTTTCCTTAATATTGGTCAGTTAAGTATTTGACACGCTGATCAATATTTGTTTGAGTCGAAAGTATAGCTTAAGTTCCACTTCGTTTGTTGTAAGTCACTGTAGCTTGTCATGTAAAGCCTACTAATGATTACGGTGTAATTTTGTTTGCTGTATGTCCAATTCAAGTTTTTCTTTCGTTTCCTGCTAGAATGCATAAGGTCTCCATGGATTTTTTAGTTTAACTAAGCTTTAGTTATTTGTGCAAGTCTTATTTTATATATCAATGTGCAAGTTACATATGTGTACTATCTTTTAGTATTTATTAATTCCGTTTGTCTATTTTTCTTTGGCATGAAATCAAACCTTGGGGTCGAGTTGGCTAAACTCACTTGGGAGCGAGTTTGGTTAAAATTCAAATTGGGATTAGCTCTCTAGCTTGGAGTTGCATTGGGGTCGAGTCCGGGCTCAAGATTCAAGAAGTGAAGATCTTAAGAAATTTTAAAATGCTTTGTTGAGTCATGTGATGTTTAGACTCATGGGCATAATGTATAAAATTTCAAGGCTCCAATGAGTTTGTCAAATTTACCGGGTTCTTCTTCTAAATCTCTCTCTACCCTCCTCTTTTCCCATCCTTAGAAATTGCATGTCTATAGGAACTCCCCGTAGATAATTATTTATTGATTGGTTATGAATGAATGTTTAGTTATTTATTGAGTTATTTTGTGAATATTTTATTTCTTTAGAATCTCCATCTTATTTACGAATTGTGCATCTTTTAGTTAAATAATGCGTGCAATTAAAATTCGAAATTAATAAAAAGTAACTCAATTTTTTATCCATGAAAGTGCAACTTCTTTCCAATTAATTGGTTTTCCTATTTTAGCAAAAAAAAATTTATTTATTCATTTATTTATTTTCCTTTCTTTCTTTCTTTTTCAAGTCTAAGTTTATTTAAATTCATATTTCTTTAAAGTATAATTTATTATAATCTTAGATTTTTAAACCATTTTATTGACATATTGAAAGTTAACATTTTGAGCTATTTTGTGAAAACCGAAGGATTAACCGTTATTTTACGGATTTTCGAAAGTGCTTTCAAACTGAAACCTTCTTTCGAAAATAATTGAACCTCTTACGCAGAATCTCTGAAAATAGACCATTTTCGTTGAAACGGAGGATTGCACGCACTATTTAATTAATTGGTTCCTAATTCTCCTAAAATTAGGTGGCGAATCCAAAGAAAGCCCTTTGGAGTCCCATTTTGTTGACATATACCCGTAACCTATCTTTTCTTAAAGAAAGGGTATTTTTTGGGGTTCAACAGCTTGGCGACTCCGCTGGGGATACCTTAAGGTTCTAACCGCAAGGTTTTCACAAGATAACTCTTTATTTGTTTATTATTTGCAAAATAGCATCTTTAGTTAATTTGATTATTTGCAATTGTTTGTCACTGAAAGCATGTCACTACACTTTATTTGTGCACATATAAAACTGGCATTCCGTTCATATTTCCCCCACTTCTGGGAGCTTCTTCATGGTTACTTATACCCGCGAGGTGTATGCATATACACCCGCAACTCACAAAAAACCCTTTAAGAAAGAGTGCGCGTACCTGCGGGGTGAGCGGATAGTTTTACTACCGCGTGACCGCTTGCCACTCAAAACAGCCTTGTGTCTAGTGAACCCACTCTAGAGTTTTCGTTAGAAACATGCATGCATAAACCTTAGATTGGACCCGGTCCTTGGTACCGCCTCCATAATTAGGAAAACCGCCCTTTTTCGTTGACGGGTTTAAACCCAACAACAGTGCATATTATGTGTTTATGTGATAACGGAACTTCCAGTCCAAGCCAAGTTTTGCAATTAATTAAATTTAGAATACTTTTATTAATTTTGTAGACTAGAAGATATTTGAATTCAAGAGGTATTCAAATAAGTCATCAAGTTGAAATTGAGAAGATACTGGCAAAAAGATAACAAGTTGGGGCAAAGGACGTCGAAAGGACGATAAGACGTTCGATCCATTTGATCGATGTTTGATTCAAGCGAGTTTTTTTTTTTTTGGATGTAAACGACATTTGGGACTAGATATCAGAAATTACACCAATTGTGCAAGCAAGCAAGGATTGATCGAAACAGGCCCGCACTTCAGTTCTATTGCCTCCTCGAGCCTGATGCAGCATAGTTATAGCAGTTATTTATATTTTCATTGTACTCAAAATGATGTATTTAAATTATGTCTGGCAGTTTCTATGTAACAATGATGTACTCAAAATCAAGTTATAACGAAAGAGAAATTATTATTACTGTCATTTTCACTTACTCTAAATTCGATTATTGCAAAACCGGCTTGGACTACTTTTCATTATCACCTATTTGGCGTCTTAGGCCCACCTCTGGCACAAAGAGGCACCTTACAGGGTAGGACGCGCCCGCATTTTTACTTACGCTCAACTAATTGTGATTGCCACATGTCAAACTTGTTTAAAATACAAAGCGCTACGTGACGCGCGCTACGTGATTGTGTGCAACTATGCCAATGATCTGGAAACTAACATAGTTACCCTTTGATTTTTTTTTTCCTTTTGTTTTGATTATCCCCCAAAAGAGAGAGTTTGATTCGTGTTGACTCCCGAGTTGGTGAAGCGTCTAATCCACAGTGAAGCAAAAATGACTGATTTGACTAATGATCAGACTGGTATCCCTGCATCTTCTAATGAGCAAGCAGTTGTTGTTCCTGATGAACAAATAGCTAGAATGGCTAAGCAGATTGAGTGTATGCAAGCTGAACTAGACAGAATGAAAGGGTCGAGCCACCAAAACGCGCCAGCCATGCTATCAACTCTGAACCCCAATGTTGAAACTGCCAATCCCAACACGCTTTTAAATTCCAGTGTCATTCGTACGCTTGCACCAGTTAACGACATCCCAAATGCATTCATTAACCACAACAACTTGCCTTACTATCAATATTTACCTGCCAAAGATACTCCTCGTCCTCCACAATCCAAAGCACCCATTGAAGTGCCCGAAACTGTGGAAAAGCAGGGAAAGACAGTTGAGCAAGAGGAGATAATCCAAACGATGAAAATCATGCAGCAATCCATCAAGGATTTGCAAGTGTCTAGAGGACGTCAAAGCATCTCCTACCGCAATCTTTATCTATACCCTGACGTTACTCTTCCTCCCGGGTTTAAGGTGCCAAAATTTGATATGTATGATGGTCATAGTGACCCATTTGTTCATTTGACCAAATATCTCAACCGAATGAGGGTTGCGGGAGGTAAAGAGGAACTTCTGATGGCCTTCTTCAGTCATAGTCTGGAAGGTATTGCTGCTGAATGGTTTGCAAGGCAGGATATAAGCAAGTGGCGTGAGTTTGATGACATAGCCAGTGATTTTACAAAGCAGTTTGAGTACAATGTCGAGATGGCTCCTGACCTTATAACCTTGTCCAATCTGAAGAAGAAACCAACAGAAACCTTTAGGGAATACGCACTGAGATGGCGTGAACAGGCTACAAGGGTGCGACCACCAATGACTGAGGAAGACATGGTAAAGTACTTCATCCGAGCTCAAGATGATTCTTATTACATGCCCTTGCTCCCTATGATGGGTAAACCTTATTCTGAACTTCTTGTGATGGGAGAGATGGTTGAAGAAGGGGTTAAGACAGGGCGAATTGTAAGTTTTGCTACAATGAAGGCAACTACGCAAGCCATCCAGACTGGTATGGGCAATTTTGAGAAGAGAAAGAGGGAAGATGAATTTGGAATTGACATGGCTGATATCAACCAAAGGCCAAATAAGAAGCCAACCTTCAGAAACTCATCAAATCAATCTATTTACAGAAGCACACTATATCCAACTTATCCAAGTCAGCATCAAAATCCACCCGCTCCATGTCCAGTCTATAATGCCCAACCCAGTTACCATCAATTTGCAGCAACCGCTTATCACCCTTATTCACAACCGCAAGCATACAATTACCCTCAACAACATCAGCCACCTGTGGCTCGCCAGTCTAAACCATCAGGATCGCATCCCAAATATGAGAAGAAGCAGCGTCGAAAATTCACATCTTTAGGTGAACCACAAGCTCAATTGTATGAAAGATTAAAAGATGTGGGAATGCTAGAACCACTATCAGGAAATGGTACATTTGACCCTCCCCCACAATGGGTTGATGGAACCAAATATTGTGCTTACCATGCAGAATTTTTCAAGCACGACACTAACGAATGTGTTGCTCTTAAACACAAGATCCAAGATTTAATCGAAAATGGATCAATCCAGATGGGAGAACCAATGCCCGGAGATTTATTAGCATGACTGTTGTTGAAAATTGTCTCATTTACAAGATGGCTCTCACTCTTAAATTCTGGCCAAAATTTTTCAATCCAAGTACAATCAAGATAGCTTACAAGCGGCGCAAACAAGTGTCTTTCTCATTTTATGTAATTTTAATTGTAATGCGAACTACGCGTAACCTGATTCCCAGGGCTGGGATACGTAAGCAACTCACATAGAGCTCGGTTACACTAGCATAGGAATCCCCTATTTCCTCTTTTATGTAATTTTGAACTACTTTTGGTCTGATTCCTGGAATGGCAACAGGATAAGTAAGCAATCCACATCGGACTCGATCAGATTTTGTAATGCTTAGGGCTTGTTTATCTTTGATGATGTAATTCTGAACTACGCATCTGGGCAGATGTGTAGGTATTCCAATTCGAATTCGGCTTTGCACTTAGATTGCCATATTTTCCCCCAAAAAAATCTTTATGTAAGCAGAACTACGCTCGGTCTGATTCCCAAGGAGGGATACGTAGGCGCTCTTAACGGGTTCGACTCTATAATAATAAAATTTCTAGTCTCCCATAAGGCAAGCAACTGGGGCAAATTTTGCAAGGCAAGTTGAAGATTTGAAAGTTAGCAACTGGGGCAAATTTTGCAAGGCAAGTTGAAGATTTGAAAGATCATAACTGGGGCAGATTTTGCAAAAAGCCGTATTGTTTGACAAAGAGTTTGTTGGCCAAGTCTCAAAAGACGGATCGCAAATCTAGACAAAGGGAGAAGAAGGAAGCGGTTGAAGGATGAAGGCTCGAGTCAGCATGAATCAAACGCTCCCCCCTCCCTCCCAAAACTAACGATTTTTCTTTGAGTGCAGGAATTTCAAAGCAACAAGATGAGGAAACTAGCAACTATCAATTCCTCATAAAGAATTAAGCATTAACTCAGTTTTTCTCAAGGATAACACTCAACTCTTTATGGCTTCACCAAATATAAGCCGGACGGCTTAAACTCTCACTTTATATCTCCTTTATCTTTGACATTTTCCTGTCTATACGAATTTAACGAAAACTTTATTTTGCAGGCTATTCTACCATTTATTTTACAAGTGTCAACATCAAGTCTATCGTAAAACAATCGAAGGCACTATTGTTAAGAAGCCTACCGTAGAAAATGAGAGACTCGATCACGAGTCATTGCCGAAAGGCGATATTTCCAATCCTGGGGGCTCGCTTTGTTTTAGTCAAGGTCATTCCTCCATGGAAGAGTTCAAAGAGTGCAACGCATTCACGTGTTCATGCTTCCGAGAAGCGTCATTATATTCACGCTTTCGATAAGCATCCTTATATTTTACGCTTCCGGTAAGCGTCTTTATGTGTTTACGCTTTCGATAAGCATCCTTATATTTTACGCTTCCGGTAAGTGTCTTTATGTGTTTACGCTTTCGATAAGCGTCTTTTCACGCTTCCGGTAAGCGTCTTCATGTGTTTACGCTTTCGATAAGCGTCTTTATATTTCACGCTTCCGGTAAGCGTCTTTATATGTTCACGCTTTCGATAAGCGTATTTGTATCACCTCGAAGGTGTTAGTTATTTGAATGCCTCGAAGGCGAAATTTTGTTGCCCCGGAGGCGTATTTATGTCACCTCGAAGGTGTTAGTTATATGAATGCCTCGAAGGCGAAATTTTGTTGCCCCGGAGGCGTATTTATATCACCTCGAAGGTGTTAGTTATTTGAATGCCTCGAAGGCGAAATTTTGTTGCCCCGGAGGCGTATTTATGTCACCTCGAAGGTGTTAGTTATTTGAATGCCTCTAAGGCGAAATTTTGTTGCCCCGGAGGCGTATTTATGTCACCTCGAAGGTGTCAGTTATATGAATGCCTCGAAGGCGAAATTTTGTTGCCCCGGAGGCGTATTTATGTCACCTCGAAGGTGTTAGTTATATGAATGCCTCGAAGGCGAAATTTTGTTGCCCCGGAGGCGTATTTATATCACCTCGAAAGTGTTAGTTATTTGAATGCCTCTAAGGCGAAATTTTGTTACCCCAGAGGCGTATTTATGTCACCTCGAAGGTGTCAGTTATATGAATGCCTCGAAGGCGAAATTTTGTTGCCCCGGAGGCGTATTTGTATCACCTCGAAGGTGTTAATCATTTGAATGCCTCTATGGCGTAATTTTGTCGCCTCGATAGGCGCTTTAATATTTGTCACTCTCTTAATTATATTTTTGTAAGCCTCCTGAGGCGTTTACATTTGCTTATACCTACTTTAATGACCTTATGTTGCTAATAAGTTTGTTAAGACATGCAGGATAATGTGAATACTTCGGACGTATTCCTATTTTTGGTTGGAGCGCAATCCAATATTATTTTCAAATTGTCTCTTCATGATTTAAAGCCGTAGGCTTTATCATGGTTATTGCCGAAAAGGCGACATTTTTATCCTCATTATTTAGAGTTTAAAGTTCACTTTACGTTCCTATTAATTGAAGCTTTTATTGTTTTATCTTCAGTCTACCAACGGCCCCGAAGTCATCTTGCCTCACCAAGCCAGATTTCTCCATTAGTCGATTGGAGACAAGCTTGTCATTGGCATTGAAACCAGCATCTGCAAATTTTATTTATAATCTATTTCTTACTCCATTTATTAAGTCTTATTTGCAGTTACGCACTTACCGTTTGTCGAGTTTATTACAGGATATTAGCAGCACTGCAACAGCATTTTGGAGCACAACGTGGAACTCTTTCTTAGCAGTGAACTGGGGCAATCGTTGATATGAGCCAGACTCGTCAACGAGGATCTGAAGAATCGCACTCGAACAAGCAAGTCTATTCCTAATCTTTCATTTAAGATTAGGGTGTCAATTTGGTTTCTTTTCTATTCGTGCGTCTTTTCTGTCAATCGTGCGAGTCTTCGTATCTAAGTGTCGTCGAACTACATATGGTCTGATTCTCTTTTAGCCCGAGATATGTAGGCAACTCAGAAACCGGAGTTCGGCCATGTCCATAAGCCTCGCACTTTGGTCCTTGGAATCAAAGTCCTTGGCTTTATCGTGACAAAATTGGCTTTATGTCAACTTCTTTACCCTGAAAACTCTTTCATCCTTTTCCGGATAAAGAGGGGCAGCTGTTGACACCTAATTTTGTCCCGAAATTTTCGAATTAATGTCTAATTATTTTCTAATAAGGCTAATTTTAAAAGTAAAGTAATTGATTGATTTCAAAAGAAAAGATCTAAATTTGTAATTCATAGCCCTAATTTTGGCCTACCCGTGTAAACTCCTATATGCTTCCTAAAATAACCCCAAAATTCAAAAGAGTTTTCCTAATCAGCTTCCCAAATACCCGAACCCCAGAACCCGTTTGGAGCCCTAACCCGCGATCCATTTCAATTTTACCAAAATTTGAAATCGAATCCGCCAAAAAATGGTCCCCTTCTCCAGCTCATGATCGTACCAAGCAAACCTTATCCGTTAGAGCCCGTTAGAAGGTCATTTTTGGGTATTTTCCCACTCTTTTTAAACCCTAAATGGAGGTATAAAATGGGAGTTTTTTTTGATGATATGGATGGTCTTGGTTCGGAGCAGCGGAGAGAGTTTTAGAGGGGTTTATATATAAAAGTTACAGACAGAAACGGAACCACAAAAAAATTCATATAAATTTTCCTTTTCTCGTTTTTTTTTCCTTGGAGTTTAAGTTCATATATTACTACTGTTGTCTTTGGTTTTGGTTTATCGCTTCTTCGTTAGTCGAGTCGCCTCATCGTTTCTTCGAAGCGTCAACCTTGCTCGAGTCGTCGCTTCATCATTCGAGTCGTCGACCCTGTTCGAGTTGTCACTTGTGTTTGAGTTACGCTTCAGATTCTCGCCCCTGTTCACTGCACCTCAGCAGGTAATAACCTTACCTAGACTCCCTTTTTCGATTAAAATGCGATATGCATAATGGTATATATGAGTTCGTGAAGTGTCATCTGAATAATCATCAGTGAAGTTGTAAATGTATTTTTAACTATTTTCGGTTATATATATAAACTCGTACACATTTGTTTCCTGAATTATTGTTTGAAGATTCAAATGCCTTGCTAAAATAAAGAAAGACTAATATTTCTTGCTGTAGTTGATTAGCTTCTATATGATCTTGATTGATGTCAATTTTCAACTAAAGGTGCGATCTTTAGGTCGTCGATCAACTAAATATGTTCGGAGCTGCCTGGTTTGTTCTTTTGCTGTGTTTGTTTGACTTCTTGGTTAATGTCAATCTTTAATATTTAATTGAAAGTTTGAACCTTTAATGAAAATTGAATGGCCTGGTTACTTAAATCACCTAGGAATACCATTTAAATTTTTTTTAGTCTTTGTCTTAAGAAGTTGAGTGAGAGTTGATTCTGATAGGTGTCTGAGGGTTTGTTTGGTAAGCTGTTTGGTTAGATGCAGCAGAATTTTTAAAGGTTTGTGGCTATGTTCTGTCTAAAGAGGTGTAGAAGGGGCTTAGGGAATTAGTCTTTGTTGGCTTTGAGGTGCCCTGATTGTTTGAGGGAGCTGCTGAGAGGGTGCTGCAGCAGATTGCAGAGGTTTCAGGAAATAGTTAGATGCTGCGGCTTAGTTTCTGGTTCTTTTGTTCCGGGAGTAGCAGAGGGGTCTTCTATGGTTTCAGGCGAGCTTGCAGGTTGATTAGAGGGCTGTTCTGGTCTTGTATTACAGCAGCTCTAGGTTGAGTTTTCTTGGGGGCTGATGGGTGGTGTAGAGTGCCCTATTTAGCTGCTTTGTGTCTTGTTAAAAAGAAAAGGTGCATGGGTGTATATAGAGGGTCTGCAGGTGTGTATTTTAGAGGTCTGTTAAGTTGTGAGTTTGTCTGGTCCTTTGTGAATTGTGAGAAGAGGTCCAGGTTGCTGTGAAAGAAGTTAGAGGAAGTAAAGGGTGGTCATGTGGTTGCAGAGTAGTCAAGCTTTTTCTCGTCTCTGTTATATGGTAGGTCTGGCAGGTTGTTTAGGAGCTCAAGTAAAGGGTCCAGGTTGGAGGTTTGCTCTTGAAAGTTGAAAATAAGTTGTGAGGAGTGTAGTATCTGCTAGAAGGAGGTGTTGGTGTCTTGTTTTTTTTTCCTTGGAGTTGGTGAATGTGTGAGGGTGTGCCTGCAGCCTTTGTTCCATGTTTTCCCTTGGCTCCCTTGTATATCAACTAGTCTAACTCTGGATTCCTCCCATAAGACCTGATCCTGCATATTAAAAGTTCTGAATCTATTCTTTGGGTGTTCTCTGGTAGCTTAGCTTTCTTCCTGGTTCAATTCCTTTCCGCTGCTCTTTTCGTCTTCAACCCAGCCTTTTGTCGTCTGCTTATTGTCAATGCAAGTTGGGTTAGAATATTCTTATTGCCATAGATGTTTGGAGAGTTATAAAAATGGTCTGAAACCTGTAGCGTATGCTATGGTTTTGTCAAGAGGAATCTGGTACCTGTTAGTCTTTAAAGTGAAGGAGATTGTTCTATGAATTCCATTGGATATTCTCTTTAATTATGTCCATTTTCCTCTCTTAAAAGCTGTCTTAGAATCTGGATAATGTTCTATAGGTTTGCGATTCTGTCGAACTCTTCAGGTCTGCCTAGGCTGAGTGTGTTTCTGCCTTTCTTGGAGCAAGTTTAAAATATGTCTGGTGTGTTTATTTCTCTGTTATCAAGCAAAATAATTTGAGATAATTTGCTATTGGTCTAATGCCTTATTTACATGCTCGGGTTTCACAAATGGGTAAGCCGTATGTGTCTGCTTTTATGATTATTAATTTATATATCACGCCTATAAAATTTAATTAGTTTGGCATTTTAACACATCTTTAATAAAGGTTACTAACTAGGCTAGTAACTTTTGTCGCTTGTTATGTTTCCTTAATATTGGTCAGTTAAGTATTTGACACGCTGATCAATATTTGTTTGAGTCGAAAGTATAGCTTAAGTTCCACTTCGTTTGTTGTAAGTCACTGTAGCTTGTCATGTAAAGCCTACTAATGATTACGGTGTAATTTTGTTTGCTGTATGTCCAATTCAAGTTTTTCTTTCGTTTCCTGCTAGAATGCATAAGGTCTCCATGGATTTTTTAGTTTAACTAAGCTTTAGTTATTTGTGCAAGTCTTATTTTATATATCAATGTGCAAGTTACATATGTGTACTATCTTTTAGTATTTATTAATTCCGTTTGTCTATTTTTCTTTGGCATGAAATCAAACCTTGGGGTCGAGTTGGCTAAACTCACTTGGGAGCGAGTTTGGTTAAAATTCAAATTGGGATTAGCTCTCTAGCTTGGAGTTGCATTGAGGTCGAGTCCGGGCTCAAGATTCAAGAAGTGAAGATCTTAAGAAATTTTAAAATGCTTTGTTGAGTCATGTGATGTTTAGACTCATGGGCATAATGTATAAAATTTCAAGGCTCCAATGAGTTTGTCAAATTTACCGGGTTCTTCTTCTAAATCTCTCTCTACCCTCCTCTTTTCCCATCCTTAGAAATTGCATGTCTATAGGAACTCCCCGTAGATAATTATTTATTGATTGGTTATGAATGAATGTTTAGTTATTTATTGAGTTATTTTGTGAATATTTTATTTCTTTAGAATCTCCATCTTATTTACGAATTGTGCATCTTTTAGTTAAATAATGCGTGCAATTAAAATTCGAAATTAATAAAAAGTAACTCAATTTTTTATCCATGAAAGTGCAACTTCTTTCCAATTAATTGGTTTTCCTATTTTAGCAAAAAAAAATTTATTTATTCATTTATTTATTTTCCTTTCTTTCTTTCTTTTTCAAGTCTAAGTTTATTTAAATTCATATTTCTTTAAAGTATAATTTATTATAATCTTAGATTTTTAAACCATTTTATTGACATATTGAAAGTTAACATTTTGAGCTATTTTGTGAAAACCGAAGGATTAACCGTTATTTTACGGATTTTCGAAAGTGCTTTCAAACTGAAACCTTCTTTCGAAAATAATTGAACCTCTTACGCAGAATCTCTGAAATAGACCATTTTCGTTGAAACGGAGGATTGCACGCATTATTTAATTAATTGGTTCCTAATTCTCCTAAAATTAGGTGGCGACTCCAAAGAAAGCCCTTTGGAGTCCCATTTTGTTGACATATACCCGAAACCTATCTTTTCTTAAAGAAAGGGTATTTTTTGGGGTTCAACAATGCTGCAGCAACAACTTATGTTCCTAATGTTGCAGCTAAAACTTGTGTTCCTAATGCTGCAGCTACACAGTCATCACAAGCTGAGGTATAATTTTCTATATTGAGTTAAACTTCTATGACTCCACTAGTATGGCTAACACCTTTTATGATTTAACAGGGATCAAGAGGTAGGGGAGCAGGCAGAGGAAGGGGAATGACTCAAACTACTCAAGCAAGCAGTTCACAAGCTTCAAGAGCTTTTAAGAAACCAAGCATGGTTGGATTTAGGATGCTGGTTACTGACAATGGCAATACCATTTTAAATGTAAGTATCTGTCAACTCCTGTATTTTGTAGTTATTATCTACCTAGTCTACTCATGAGCTGTAGTATAGATTTAGCTTTCTGTGGCCCCTATCGGTCCCACTCTCAGCAATCTCTTCTAAGTTACTAAGCTCCCGTTTATTGGACATAGTTTTTGGACGGATTTTTTGGGAGTTTTTGGGCCAAAAAGTGTTTGTTTATGCTTTTTGAGCAAAACTTGTCCCAAAAAACTCAAAAACTGACCTTGAGCTATTTTTGGACCAAAAACTAACATTTACACATATTTGTACTTCATATTTGTACCATTTTTCAGGAAAGAGCTACAAAGGCCGTTGAAGACTGGACCGCGACTCAACAATCTGAATGCGGAAGCAGTACCCCAGCACCGTTAACGCTCGAGCAAGAAACCAATTTATGATTGGAAGCGGTCGGAGGGGTGAAGAAGGGGTCCGCGTATGGCCTTGCAACTCTGTATTCATCTGGCAAGCATAAATCGAACTATTTGGGCTCGTGTTCTACTGCTCCTTCAAGCTCTGCTACTCCTGAAAAAATGACTCGGATGCAAGAGGAGATCGAAGAGCTGAAAAGACAAAATGAAGCTATGCGCTTAGCACATGAGGCTTGTCAAAGAGAAATGCGTGAAATGATGCAAGAAATCCTCATTAACCAAAAAAAAAAAAAGGCAAAGGAAAGCGTGATACTTCGGGAAAGCAGAAGAGCAGACGTCGACACCGTTAGTCGTCTGAGTCTAGTTCGGGTTCTAGCTAGTAGCTTGAAGGACCTTAAACTGTTTGTTAAGTTTGAACCTTAAACTGTTTGTTAAGTTTGTTTGATAATTGTAACACTAGAACTAATATTGAAAGACTTATTTCTATTGTTTGGCTTTGTTAGCCTTGTTGAATGTCGTTTATGAATGTGTTTTGTCTGGATTTTCTGCGTGTTGCTGAATTTACAGGTGGTGTAGGGCTAATTTCAGATTTTATGTTGCAGGTTTTTACAGGTTTTCGACCGACTTTCGGTCGAAAGATTGGTCAAAACTACTTACCAACCTTTCGACCGAATTTCGGTCGAAAGGCCCTTCGACCGCATTTCGGTCGATAGCCCTTCGACCGAAATTTGGTCGAACGTCGACCACTATTCGACCGAAATTCGGTCGAAGAACATGTCACTTTAAAATATATAGTCGATGTTCTTCGACCGAAAGTCTGTTCGACCGAATTTCGGTCGATGTTCGACCGAATTTCGGTCGAAAGACTATTTTCAACCTACTTTGGGTCGACCACCTCAATCGGTCGAAGAAACAGTTTTTCATTTTCATATCAAACTTAACCCAAAAAGTGTTTCCCAAAAAATATTTGGAAATCTATGTCCAAACGCTAGCTAAATGCTCATACCATACTGAAGCGAAACTTTTGTAGAGTGTTAAATAAAAATATAATCCAGGAGTCATGTTGGACAAGAGATTGTCTAAATTTGTAAGCTCCAGACAACTTCAATGATCTATTATTCTCATTCTAGCTAGTGGAGGTTAAGTCCTATATACTTCCACAATCACTGAGTCTAGCATAGATTGATCAGCTTCAGAATGTGTTAACTTTTGTAAATCTAGGCATCTAGCTAACTCAGCCCTTATTTTTATTGTGGGTTTTTCCTTCACAATTTTTTTTATACATATACAGCACCAATGCCTCAATCGACTGTACTTGTTTATGGAAGTGCAAAATGAGCTGAACTGTTTCTTTTTGAACGATAAATAAACTGCATTGTTATATTACTAGGATGGGAAAGCTCACATATGTTTACCAACAGAATGTCGTGATATTGAGCCTGTACAGTTCAATTACTCCTAAACCCCATAACCCCTCTAACCAGTAAAAACCTTTTTAAAAGCCAACTCTTCAGTCAACGAACTGCGCCTCAATATCAAATTTATTGAGGTTTGAATATATGAATCTTCCCCACCTCATTCCATTCAATCCAAATCCATTCCACTCCACAAGCAAATAGTTTGTTTTCTAATCATTCACTTCTCTCATATTTATTAGGTCATTATAGCCAAGGATCACTGATACCGATTGATGCAACATTAAGGAAAATGTAGATTACAATTCAGGTATACAACGAAGGAATTCGAGGAAGGGGGAGCTAAGTCAGGGCTACAGCCGAGATAGTTAGCTAAGAAAGCTGGAGAGATTGAGAGGGAATTGTGGTTGGACGTATGATATTGAATGAATGATTTAATACAGATTACAATGAACTTATAGACTGAATTCTATCCTATCTCACCGGTATCAATTAACTACAAAGTGAAATCTCTAACTAGCCTGTAACTAACTCTAACTGCTATCACGTCAGCTATCTTTTTCATCTTGTTTCTTCCTCTTTTTAGCTGCTTCCTTTCCTAACTTGCATCAGAGTTGTCCTTTTCAAGTTTTTGAGCAAAATAAGATATGGCGCTGTCATTACTATTTTGACCACAATAAGAAAAGTTTTACAATTTAGACATAAAAAGTTTTTCAAGAAAAGTTTGCTAATAAAAAGATTTTAAAGTTGAAGTTGAACTTTAGACCTTTAGTTTCTAACATTAATTCTCAAGTTGCTCATTAAAGGATTGAAGTTCAACCGGTTAAAAACTTAGATATAAAAATTTTGCTAAAGCCTAAATGGCGCGTGCAAAATAGGCTACTTGTGCACTTAACCCTAAACCCTATTATTTAAAGGAAACGAAAAGCTTGTTGACCAGCACTTTGTTACAATTAATTTATTCCAAAACCAAACCCTAGACCTGTCCTTCAATGGCGGCAGTGGCGGCGGGGAGCTCGAGGTTTGTGTATTTGTACGGTCAGAATTGGTTTGAAGATTGCGCAGATGTGTGGTATCGTATCGATGTTGACTCTTTGCGTTTAAATAAAACTAAAAATGATGTATGCCACTTTTGCTATGTTTTGGAGCCGCAGACCATTCAACTTTTTCCCTTTGCAATAATGACTTTTGAACATTACGGAAATTGGACTATTGTTGATGATGATATCTACTATGTTGGTGGGAAAGAGCCTGGAAAAGGTAATTGTGATCCAGCCTCTAGGTATTTGTATAAATTTAACACCAAGAATCCTTCCTCTGGCTGGAAAGTTGTATCTTCTTCCATAAAAAATCCCCGTTCAGAACCCTTTTTCACTTCCATTGGTAGAAAGCTCTATGTTTTTGGAGGCTATGCACCCATTGATTATGCTGGTCCCAAGTGGGGTCATGAATATGACATTGATCTAACTGATCCCAAGCGGGGTCAAGTATATGACATTGATACAGGAACGTGGAAAGAGATGGAATTAGATGTCAAGATTTATGGTCCTTATTATAATTGCAATTGCGAGCTTATGAAGACAAAGGAAGGTCAACCAACCAAGATTGTTGTGTTTCCATCTTCGCTTTCTCCTGTCCACACTAATCGTTGGATATTTTACGATGGTGAATCTCTCCATGAAGAAGATCATCTCTATTGTAATATCATCTTCCAACTAAGCCGTCCAATGTGTCGTGCAACGAAACCGGTGATGAATAACTCAACAGTGTATTGGTTTACCTATGACCTGCGTCTGTATGCATATGATCTTGTTGCTAAAAAATGGTTCTGTTCCAAATGTCTTAAGGAGCAACTCTGGACAATCCAGCCCGGTCCTCTTATGGATTCTCCAGTTTTGGTTGACCTCTATAATGGGAAAATGCTTTTGGTTGTTAAGACATCTCCTGGAAAATTGGCTGCCGCAATCCTTTCAGTTGTCAAAGACAGGGTTTCTTTAAATGTGTTTGTAGAGTCGCTTCATACTTTACTTGTTGGAAGTCATTTTTATCCCATGACAGGGAAGGTGATGTAAGTGCATGTGTTCTCATGTGAGTTTTATCTCTTTTAGCCGTCAGTTGAATTGGAATATATGACATTTTATCTTTTGTTTGGAAACATTATCCTTATTATGTGGATGTGGTTGTATTGTGGTGACTATAATCATGCACACGTCATTTAATCCTTGTGATGCAAATACAACGAATTGATCTAGCTCGTTTATAGGGCTTGAACTTAAGGTGATGAGGAACGTGTAAATTGCAAAACAGATGGAGTATAAAGTATGATTGCTATACTTAGGTACGTACGTAGTCAGTAGTCACTAAACATTACCTATACTCATATCTTATACTCCTAAACTACAAAAGTAAACGTACACTGTTCCCTCAAAAACAAATTACGCGGCTCCTATTTTAAGTCTTACTATAATTATATTCGAGTTGAGATATTTAAGATGACTAACAAGCTCGGAGAAACTAGTAATGTAATTAGTCCTATTAGCTTTTTAAGGAATTGATTAGTAGTACTGGTTATAAACATTTTCCATTATCATCTTTTCTTTAGCCATTTGCCATAATGGAAACATGGGAAAGAATTAAATAGGGTGGGGGAAGTATCGTTTTCAAATTGAAAGAGACATTAGAATTGTGGATTTGAAGCAGGTAAATGCACTAGACATAAAATGCTTTCTACCAAAAAAAATTTTTAATTTTGGATTTGAACTCGAAACCTTTTCTTAAGAATGATGATTTCATCTATCCCACCGCACCCACACGCCATGGTCTGTAAGACTTTATTGTTTTGCCATCTTTCCGTGAAATTTAAACAGTGGAAAGATGTAATCCATAATTCCAAGGCTGGCCAAAAGGTAGTGAGGAAAGAAAGAAAAGGGGAAAGCCGAAGAAAAGGAAAGAAAGTGAAATAAGTTGAACGAGATGACTCGAATAATATAGCGGATCCAGAATTTTAATTAAGTTTATGAGTTTTGAAATATAACCCTTCTTGCTTACTGGGTTTTATATAGTTTATTTAAACATATTATAGTGAAAAGTTAAACGAAAATATAGGGTCTAGGCTAAAGTTACTGGTTCTACCGAACTCGTACCCGGGCTGCTAGATCCGCCACTCACCCAATGGATATATTTCGTCTACCATCATTCAAGATGCCGGATCAACATATATTATTCTCATTTACTCACCTTTTATAAGTCTTAACATATCCATCACCTTGAACCTAGTAATACTACCTCCAAAAACTGTCATGGAATAATATACTCTAAACTTGACAGAATGGTATCCCCACCAATATATATATGTACATATTTTTCATGGTGTTTAACCAAGTATAATATAATTATATAATTGTCAGTAATGTATTTCATGTTGTTTAACCAAGCGTAATTTAATTTATTTTTTTTAGAGAGAGTCCCCATTTATAAGGAAGAGTCTGCCCTACTACCAACAAAATCAATGTGAATTAAAAATTCAGATAATCTATCAAACCAGGCACGTGGTGCTTGTTTGAGTCCATAAAGTGATTTGTTTAATTTGCACACATAGTCAGTGAGTTTTGGATCTTTAAATCCCGGCGGTTGTTCCATGTATACCGTTTCTTTTAGAAAACCATGAAGAAAAGCATTTTTGACGTCGAGTTGCCTAAGCTGCCAATTTGATGAGACTGCAATGGCTAATACAAATCTTATTGTCGTAGCTCTTACAACTGGACGGTAAGTTTCTTCATAGTCTATCCCTTCCACTTGTGTGTACCCTTGTACAACCAAGTGCGCTTTGTATCGTTCTATTGATCCATCCTCCTTAAATTTGACTCGGAAAATCCATTTTGAACCAACCACATTAGCATTTGTTGGTCTTGGCTCAAGGGTCCAGGTGTGGTTTTCATGTAGTGCAATTATTTCTTGTCTCATTGCTTCATGCCAGTGAGAGTGAGAAAGAGCATCTTTGTATGACTTTGAAGTTGTCATGCTGCTAGGCTGCTAGCTGTGATAAAGGTATGGTGATGTAATTTGCCCTGTTGTTGATTCTTTTTGTCTCGAATCTGTTGAGTTTCATTTGCCAGGTTCGGATCTAGTTCTGGATTATTCCTCAGCTTTGTTCGAGTAATCATGTGAATATTTTCTGAGGCTTGCATTGGACCTGCACCAACATCATTAGAAACATTAGTAAGGTTGTCATTCAGATTTGGTGATCCATAAAGAGAGTGCTGCTCATTTGTTCTAGAATCGTTGTAGTTAGGGATTGCTCGTCCATTGCTTGATGATTCTGCTTCTTCACTGTTGATAAGGAGTCTTTCATTTTCTGTTGCAGCTTCTTCGCTATTGACTAGAAGTCTTTGATTTCTGCTGCATGATTTTCTATATTTTCAGTTGTATTATCCAAGTCGCTAGTGATCTCAGTGCTATTTTCGGACCCTGAATAGTATAGCTGAGTTGTCTTCTCATTTTCTTCTCGAGCTTTGGCGTCATTGTCTTTCTCACATACAATGCACGATCCCCTTTTTTCAATATGTGCATCAGTTTCTTTTGATTGTTGTGCACTCCCTTTGTGGATGGCAAAGTCGATCTCTTTCTTTCTCCATGCGTCCGAATCTTGAAATGTTGTGACTTCTAGATTTTCCTGTAGACATATTTCTTTGGGAGGAGCGTAAGGAAAAATATTTTCATCAAAAACAACATGTCGTGAAATCCAAACCTTATTAGTCCAGGGACCAAGGCATCTATAACCTTTGTGAATAGGACTATATCCAAGGAAAACACAATGATACGTTTTTCATTGCAAACTTATTTTTCACATAGTCTCTTAAATATGGAAAGCACCTACAACAAAAAAACTTTCAGACTTCCATAGCCAGAGTGATGGTTAAACAATTTAAAGAAAGGAGTTTCCATTTTAAGCTTTGTGGAAGGCATACGATTTATCAAAAAACACGCAGTTAGAAAAGCATCAACCCAATATTTTGAAGGAAGATTTGCCTGAAATAGCAATGTGAGACCTGTTTCAACTATATGGCGATGCTTCCTTTCAGCCACTCCGTTTTGTTCCGGAGTGTGTGGGCAAGAAAATTGATGATGGATGCCGCATTAAGATAAATGATTTTCAAACTCAGTTGATGTGAATTCACCTCCACCATCACTCTGAAAAACTTTTATTTTCCTTTCAAACTGGTTTTCTACTTGTCTTTGAAATTTAAGAAAGTTCTCAAAGAATTCAACCTCCCTCCAAAATAACGAAAAAATGAGGTTTTATAGTGTTTACAAAGTGCTAGGATAAGCTAAGCCAAAGCCTAATCTAGTTGGGAAAACGTGTGTTTCGTCAGCCTCAAAGCTTTCGTGGAAGCCACGCTTCCACTATAGCTCCCAACTCCAAAGCTATCTTTTAAGCCTTGCTCCCAGTATAGCTTCCAACTCTTCAGGGCTTTCTTGGAAGCCTTGCTTTCAATATAGCTTCCAATGTATCCATTAACTCCAATTTGATTGTTCTTGTCTCGAATTCATCCGTACTATTCCTAAAATCACAAATACGATAAGTGAGCACAAGAAACACAATTATCACATATAACGAGCGCATAAAGTGCCAAAATGTGAGAAGATACTAAGGTAAAATAGGCTAATATCGCCAAATATCACCACCCCACACTGAAACCTTTGCTCGCCCTCGAGAAATCATCGAAAACCAATTTCCCAACTAGATCCTAACACTCAATAGAACATGCCTACCTATGATTATGGTTGATACCGACCATTAAGGGTGGCCAGCGGTCCGGTCCGGTCCGGAACCGGTACCGGAGTCCGGTTCCGGTCCGGAACCGGGCCAAAAAAATTTCAAACCGGTGCAATTCCGGTCTACCGGTCCGGTCAGTGCCGGTTTCAAATATTGGAGTCGGATCGGAACCGGTTCCGGCGACCGTTAGGCCGGTCGGTACCAGTCCGGTCCGGCCGGTTAACGGTTTTTTTGTTTTTGTTTTTTTTTTTTTTTAGGCAAATAAAACTAAAATTTGAAAAACTTAACAATTTATTTAAACATCATTTGTGATAATTAGGTAAATTATATTTTTTAATGAAACAAATTAACAAAATAATTATGTAAATTATATTTTAAAATTTATTAATGTAAAGTTTATTGAATGAGAAATAAATAATTGAACGACGTCTTCTAGTTTGTTACTTTATCAGTGTAAAGTTTATGAAACAAAACAAACGTTTATTGAATGAGAAATAGATAATTGAAATGACAAAACAAACTAGAAATCGAAAAATTACAAAGATACTAAATAAACTAGAAATTCGAAAATACATAATTGAAATAGATATTCCCTTAGCCATCTCTTCAAATTTTCAATCACGCGGAATAAAGCCATTTATTATATCCCATTCGGCCCAAATAAGTTTTTTTTTTTTTTTCCATTGAGTTTTATTAAAAGTGATGGAAACTTTGAAAAATATTACAACAAAATATTATTTAGTTTTTACTTGTATATATTAAAGTTTAAACTTAGAATAAAAAAACTTGTAGTATTTTTTATAATTTGAACTTGTAGTTTTGAATTAATTTGTTATGTTCAATATTCAAAGTTTCCAACTTTGAATTAATTTTAGTAAATTCAAATTTTTGAATTAATTCTTTAAGTTCAAAATTCAATATTTGAACTAATTTACAAACTAGTAATTAATTGTAGTATTTTTTGCGCAAACTATAAATTAAAAATAAATAGTATGAAGACAATAGTTGTGATTGAATTCCAAGACTTGGAGCAATTTTATTGAATTGTTTAAGATATAAGAAGTGCAAATTACATCTAAACAAAAACTTGTAAATTCAAAATTCTTATTTAGAATATTACATTCTTTTAAACATATTAGCTAGTTTCTTGAGGACACTTGTAGGCTTTTCTTTTGGAACTGGCCGTTGTTGATCTTGTTCATCATCTCCTTCTGGTTCTTCGTCTTCTTCTTCTTCTTCATTGCCGGTTTGACTCCCTTCACTTGTTCCGTCGCTCAAAATTTGATCGATATATGCTCTGCCCCTTTCCTTAGTAAGTTCTGGTAGACCAAAGTTTCTTCGCTCTGCTCTTATCCAATCCCTGAATAAAACTCCTGTCTCCATTGCCTCCTCTCTCAACGAATATCTGTGATCTCCAATTTGAAATCTTCCTTGGCTGAAAGCGCTTTCCGATGCAACTGATGAAGCTTGAATTGTTAATATATCCCGGGCCATTTTTGCAAGAATTGGAAATTCCGATTCTTGATTCTTCCAATAATCCAACAAATTCGCAGTTCCAAAGTTGTTAAGTTTCTTTGGATATTGAATTAAATACACTTGGAACTCGCTGTATTCCTCTCCGTACTCGTCCTGTTCTGAAAGCAACTTTTCGTCAAGTCCCCCAAAAGTGCGCATTCCTGCTCCTGCCTGTGAAGAACTTTGCCCGGTGGATAGTATTGGTTCCGTTGGCTCTGCAGTGTCTGCCCAAGCTCTATACTTTGCAAAAACAGCCACGGTATCTGCATAAACTTTAGCAACAGCCTCGTCTACACTTGGATACCCATTAGTAGCAATTTCATCTGGAGTAATTTCTAAATTTGCATATACTTCTCTAACAAGTCGTTCAGTTAACTTAATTTTAAAAGCAGGATGCAACACAGAAGCAATGTAAAAAAGAGGAGGAATTGGAAAAAAATATTTTCTAAACTTTTCAATCATTAACCGTACAGCCGGTAAGTAAACTGCATATTGTTTATACATTTTCAATAATTCCGATATTCCAGCTATATAATATAACATGGTAGGAGTAGTTGGATAATATTGACCGGAAAATTCTAAAGTAGCTTGATAAAATTTATGTAAAAACTGAAGAAGATGTTGAACAACTTGCCAATCCTCATCTTTAAGGTGATAGATTTCCATAAAATGTTTATTATACATTTGAGAAATAGGCAGTCTATATTCATAAGCAACATTCAATGCCTCATATAAAGTGTTCCACCTAGTACAAACTTCCTTTGGGACTCTCCTAACTGGCATTCCTAATTCTACACATTTTCTTTCCCATTCTCGTCTTCTTTCTTGGTTTTTATTTCTAAAAATATAAGTAATAGCTATCTGCACCTTGTCGATAATTTCGTTAAACAAGACAAGACCATCTCTTACTACTAAGTTGTAAATATGACATGCACACCTAACATGAAAAAATTCAGGAAAAGGAGGGTTCAAAATAGGTATCAAGTTCCTAAGTGCGTCTGTGTTGTTTGTAGCATTATCTACCGTAATACTAAAAACTTTGTTAGACAAACAGTACGTACGACAAATTGATGAAACTTTGTTACAAATATAATTTCCCGTGTGTGGTTCATCAACAATTTTATAAGCAATAATACGTTTTTGAAAAACCCAATCAGGATCTATCCAATGACAAGTCACAGTAATATAATCACATCCATTAGTAGAACGACCCATATCCGTAGTAAGACATACTCTAGTGTCAAAGTTATCAAACATATATCGCAAATAATCCTGATATTCGTTCTTAAATTTAATAATATCATTTTTAACAGTAGTTCTTGGAAAACCTCTAAAAGAGGGATTATATACAGCCTGAACATAACGAACAAAACCAGTAGAAGAAGGAAAACTATAAGGTAAACCCTCGAGGGCAACTAGTTTAGCAATTTCTTCCCTATCCTTTTGTTTATCATAAGTAAGAAGCCCTCCTGTTAAATGGTTAATTCTTGCTTGGATACCCGAAGAAGAATCATGCGCTACTCCCCCATGTTCGGTCCCTAAATATATACCACCCCCGCATTGCCCATTCTTTAGGATGTTTATTTTGTAAGTGCTTCCTAAGTTTACCCGTCCCACCCTCATTACCCCCAGTTCTAAAAACCCACACCTTATCACAAAGCCCGCAGGAGGCCGTCTGCGCTTCAACATTCTTTGATGCAAAATCCCACACATCAGATCTATCCTTACGTTTAGCCGGTATTCTAATTCTAGTAGGAGGTTCAGGAGGCAAGTCTGACTGAACTTCGGGTGGACTAGCTTGAAATTCAGGTGTTTCTTCTAAATTACCCCCGCTTTGATTCCCATATCGTGTTTCTAACATTTCGTGATCAAGTATATTATCAGCGCTAATATTATGATAATGTTGAGAATCATCTATGTGGTGGGTATTCCGACTAGAACTACCAGCAATTTCTTTACCCCTATTTCCCCTACGACCACGTGCCCGCCCCCCACTACTAGTTCCAATTGAACCTCGTTGAGACATAATAATAGCAAATAAAATAAATATATATGACAAAAAAATAATAAAAGAGTAGAAGTAGGAACGACCAACCAAATATAACCGTATAATTGAGGTGAAGTTGAAACTTGAGCCTCCACTTCAATTAATTAGTTGAATACTTGATAATCGAAAAATTACAAAAATAGCCAAATTGATATTTTCAACCACGTAGCGCCTCCAATTAACCCAATACTTGATATTTATAAACTTCACCAAGTAGCACAATATAACTTTGATAGAAACTCCAAATAGAACTTGATAAAGTAGCCAAATTATAAATTTTTAACAAATAGCCAAAGTAGAACAATAGCAATATTGTAGAAAATTTGAGAGAATTAGAGAGAATTAGAAGATTTGTGTGAAAAATATGATGAAATAATGGGGTATTTATAGAAAAAAAATAGTTAGGGGTGGTTATGGGGTGTATTTGGCCGTTTTTGGCCGTTGGACAACGGCTAGGAGGTCAAAATAGCCGTTGCCCAACGGCTAGAAACGGGCAGTTTTTTGTTTTTTTTTTTATTTTTTTGACCGGTCCGGTCCGGCCGGTTCCGGTCCGGTCCGGTCCGGGCCGGTTCCGGTCCCAATTTTATCCGGTCCTCCCGGTTTTTTTTCGAGGCACCGGTTCGGTACCGGGATCGGGGGCCGTTAGTGGCCAACGGTCCGGTTTCAACCGGTCCGGACCGGTCCGAGCCGGTTTCCGGCCCGATTCCGGTCCGGTCCGGTCAAAACCGGACCGTTAGCCACCCTTACCGACCATTAGACAAGTGCATATACATACCATGTGACCCTCAGCATGCCAAAAATTAACCAAAATTTAAAAACACTAGAACAACCAACTCAAGACATCTTAATCTCAAAAACCGACTTAATGAAACCAAGCTTTCACAAAATCACACCCATCACTTAACCAAGATGTCAATAACTTCACCTATCTCGCACAAACCATGTGCCCTCACCAAATCAAGAGAGCGTCCCAAATATCACACAAAAGATATATTTCAAGAATAAATGAGGGACATAATATAGGAAGAATTCACTCGCTCTCCAAGAAGAAGTTCGCGTGCCACACACAACGTACCATAGGCTTGCCCATAGTGTAGGACTCCACTAATGTAAGCTCACTTCTATCGGGATTAACTAGGACTTTAAAGGTTGTAATGTAGGCTAAAGAACGGGTAGGATAAATATGGATAAAATAGTGACTATCTCCCTAAGCACTTTAATACATCACTTTCAATTTTTTTCTTTCCACCATTCTTTTCAAAACCAACCAAGCAACCACTCAAAAGTCTCCTTTCAACTTTAAGCATTTTGTAATTTTTTTTTTCTTTGTGCAAAACACTAGCAAGGATTGAGATTTTTCTTCTTTCCTTTGTTTTCTTTATCTTTCTCTTTTTCAATTTTTTTCTTTCTTTTCATCTCTTTTTTTTCAATTTTTTTTCCAACCTTGCCAATGTATTTTTATTCAAAATGCAACATATTTTTCTTTCATTGGTTCCACTCAAAAGCTACCCAATTCTCCAACCACAATTCCACAAACATCAAATATTTCAATTAAAGTGCTCTAAGGAGTACGGGTTCAAAAGAAGTAAATTACGAACAAAAGGGATAAGGCTTGTAATGTGGGTGCCAACAAAAAGGTCAATAGGCTCAAAAGGTCTTAATAAGGATAATATTAAAAGGAAGGCTAATCAAGGCTAAAAGAGCTTATCAAAGAAACGCATGTATCATCTCCCGACTAGAGCAAACCTAGGATTTCGCTTTGAACACACACGGGGCAAGTTCTAGACATCAGTATGCAGCACGGAACATAAGAAAAGATACCTTACATCACACATGGCACATAGTTCGCTCAAGACGGTTTCATTCCAACTCTCGGTTCAAGCAAACAAGGTGCAACTTTAGAAATTTAAGCACTAAGGCACAATAGTTCTGAAAAGAGTAAAGTAGTTGAACCTAAGCGTCTCAAAAGGGTCATTCAAATTTTTCTAGGTATGCATCACAATTTTAAAACCAAAAGGGATCCACAAATAACATATGCTCAAGTCCAAATTCACCGGTATCAAACAAACCAAAGGCACCTAGCATTCTACCATTTTTTTCCTAAAGAGACTCCACTAACTAATACTCCTATACTACTCCTAAAAAAAATTACCCGGTTCAAAAGTCTAACCATGGAAAAGAACCGAGGCCATAAGAAAAACCACAGGGCGGATGACATGTACCACTAACTAAAACTAAAAAGAAAATATTTTTGGATTTTTTCATTAGTTTTTTTTTTCATTTTTTATATATTAAAGCAAGAAACTAATAAAAATAAAGTCAAGTGACAAAAATAAAAATTGCTGAAAAGAAATTCCTAATTGTACAGGCATCCATAACCTCAAAAATTTCGAGAATTCCCCCACCCCACACTTAAAACTAAGCAATGTCCTCAGTGCGATAAAAATAGAATACATGAGGTAAAGGAACTTCCCTAAAGGCCAAATAGCCTAGCCCTTGGTGCTAGCATCCTCCAAGCTTCCGTATAACATGAGGTACTCAGACTTCCTCCAGAAGGTCATCAATATTAGGCAGGGGTGAAGACACCCTACACTTAAACTCGACATTACATGAACCTGTTCCTTGGTAGTTTCTGTCAAATTCTTGACACAACTTCACAAGCTTTCCGAGCTCTACAAAAACAAACTACGTAATACTACAAAAATATTAAAATAACTAAAAATAATTAAAATTGGGTTGCCTCCTAACTAGCGCTTGATTTAACGTCGAGGCACGACGAAGGCAACTTCACCACTTTTGCCTCCATTTTGAACTAATGAATTGTCTCCACAACTTCGCCTCAAGCTTACGACTATGGTATTGGGGTGGAGGTAAAAATATCAAAGAACCGACTAAACAATATTGCATTTTACACTTTTTGGCTCTTAAGTGAGGAATGTCATTTTGTCTTCTCGGTATAGCAAATTTCGAAATATAGACACCTTGTTCCTCATTCCTATGCTTCTTAACAGGCTCAAATGGCTTGATTCTCATGTCATCATCCAAACACAATGTAGAAAAGTGATTAGAATGGGAACCTATGCGCAGTAACTCTAAATTGGCATTACTTTTGACACTCTCACTTGCACAAAGACTAGAGTTCTCAAATACGATTTTTTTCTATTTCCTCACTTGACTCTAATGTAATTTTTTCAACCTTGGCATCAACTAATATTGGGTCGAATGGTAGGAATTCCACTTTTTGCTCCTCAAATTGGCTTCTAAGCTCTTCTATCTCAAATCTACTATCCACGATAATTGATAATTGGGCATTAGACACCTCAACCATATTACTCAAATTCGCCTCCAAGTCGTGAATAGTCAAGCCAAATTCGTCGATCTCTTGCCTGAGCACAACCCTTTCTTTGCCTCATCATATTTGTAAGTTCACTTCTAAAATTCTCATATGCTTCTAAAAGGTTGGCTTGCTCCGCTAGAAAATTTTAGCTCACAACCTGCACTTCTTCATTCCTGTCAGACTTAAAAACATTGTTAAAAACATCACACACATTGATAGAGGAAGGAGTATGACACTTGGGACAAGAATTCTACAGACCACCACACAATTTGCAACAATTCCAATCAAAGGTTGTAGAAAATTTACATAACCAGTCCCGCAGGGTTGAAAGACTTGGACAATTTTTCCATAAGTGAATTCCACCACAAAGTAGACAGAGATCATCAAAATTTGAGCAACCATCATTCGACCAATTTTTATTAAAAGATGCCATGATAAGACAAGTAACACAATACTAAACTAAACAAAAATTAAACTTGAATAGAAAATAATAATTCGTTCATAAAGAAAACAGACAATTATTTAGTCCCCAATAATGGCGCCAAAAACTTATTGCTCCCAAACGCACACGCAAGTATACGTGGTCGACAAGTAATAAAGTAGTGAGTCGAGTAACATTCCCACGAGGACTATTGTTAATGACTGTATCCTAGCAAACAGTTTCCTAAAAAACTATTCAGGGATCTTTTTCCAATGATGGTTGAGATTTTTACTAACTAAAACAATAATTAAAAACAAGCAATTGAAGTCAAGTAATAGAGAGCAAATTATATGTTGTTATCAATAAAAGAGAAACCGTCCGGGGTCAGAGCTACAAACAATCCAGTTGAATTTTTCAGTTGATTCTACTTCTTGATTTCCTAGATTGCTAACTAACAGGTTAATTATATTCATGAAAACCTGTCGATTCTTCACGAGTCTATGCAAGTTACTCTAACGCCTATATGTCTATGGAGTTAAATCATATGCATGCATTAAATAACTCTGTATTTAGCTAAGCTAGACGAATAGGTATATGTCTATCCTACCCGCAAATCGATTCTCTGATGCCCAGGTTAACAATCAAGCCCTATTCTTTCTTATTTGCGTTCACAAGTTCCCTCTGTCGAGTTCAACTTGTAAACCATAGATAGTGTTCAATTATCAGGCCTCAATAACCAAACAATTAGGCTCAATAAAGAATAAACAATCTGTACTGGTAAATTAATAGGAAGAAATCAACTTTCAAACATCAACCTTCATGTATTTGCTCTAACCCTAGAACGATATATTTAGCTACGTATATTCATAATAACAACCCAAGAATTCATGGAAGAAATATGAAAGATTGTAATAGATGAAGTAAAGGAATTAAACCCTTAGTTCAATGTGTTAGGAACTCACAACTTGCTCCAAAAATTCAACCTCCCTCCAAAATAACGAAATAATGAGGTTTTATAGTGTTTACAAAGTGCTAGGATAAGCTAAGTCATAGCCTAATCTAGTTGGGAAAACTTGTGTTTTGTCACCCTCAAAGCTTTCGTGGAAGCCACGCTTCCACTATAGCTTCCAACTCCAAAGCTATCTCTTAAGCCTTGCTCCCGGTATAGCTTCCAACTCTTCAGGGCTTTCTTAGAAGCCTTACTTTCAATATAGCTTCCAATGTATCCATTAACTCCAATTTGATTGCTCTTGTCTCGAATTCATCCGCACTATTCCTAAAATCACAAATACATCTACAAGTGGACATTTTGTTAACTTCTGTACAACTTGGAAATTGTTGTTTCTAATACAGATTACAATGTATTTATAGACTGAATTCTATTATATCTCGCCGCTATCAATTAACTACAAAGTGAAATCTCTAACTAGCCTGTAACTAACTCTAACTGCTATCACGTCAGCTATCTTTTTCAGCTTGTTTCTTCCTATTTTTAGCTGCTTCCTTTCCTAACTCGCATCAGAATTGCCCTTTTCAAGTTTTTGAGCAAAATAAGATATGGCGCTGTAATTTTGACCACAATAAAAAAAGTTTTACAATTTAGGCCCCGTCAGAAAAAATTGCTAATAAAAAGATTCTAAAGTTGAAGTTGAACTTTCGACCTTTAGTACCTAACATTAAGGTCTGAATTTTGCTAAAGCGTAAATGGCGCGTGCAAAATAGGCTATTTGTGCACTTCCCCCTATTATTTAAGAGAAAATTACTCAATAAGCATATGAGTAGTACTTTTTTACTTTTTCTAGCCCCACTTTTCACTCCCTTTCTTTCTCTAGCCATTAGGTAATTTATAAATTAATTTACCTATTTTATAAATTAATAAAAAAAATTATCCCTTAATTTAAGGGTTTAGTTAATGCTGATCTCATATTTGTTAATATTATTTTAAGAATTAAAACATGAGTTATTATAGGAGTCTATTATTACTTTTTTTTAAAAAGCTCTTTATTGTTTCTTTCCTACTACTAGTTAATAAAATATTTTCTTTCCATTAGGTAGTATGTGTAAGAATATATAATATTTTCATAACTATCAAATTCTAACTTTTTTATATTTCCTTTCCCATTGCATATTTATTTATATTTATATTTTAAATGTATAAAATAAATATTTCAAGAATTTATTTTTAATAATTATAATATAATAATGATTCAGTGTATTACACACACACACATATAGAGCATATTTTATTTATTTTTCTAATATTTATAATCTTATTCATATTATTGTGTTAATGTATTTAAAAAATAATTGTGTATTTATGTAGAGATCATAATGAATTTTTTAATTGTGTTTTGACTCCTAGAATCGCTTATATACCATATTTAATGCAAAATCAACTTTTTAACGATTTAAATCATCCCCGTGTGTATATATAAAATAAATATTAATATATAAACAATACATACATAATATTTTAAAAAATTAAGAGAATAATTATTCAAATACACGATATGTATAATATTAAATATTGTACATCTAATAAATAAATATTAAATACATGATATTGTTTATGTACTATTTGTGTAGGGTTCTTTACTATTTGTTTATGTACAATAAACAGTACATAGACAATAATATGTTAAAATATTAAAATATTAGATATGCAAGTATTTTAGGAATACTTAAGAATATTTATTTATATATTATTAATTGTATTCCATACAAAAAATATTTATCCCTTGCATTTAGGGACTAACCACAATTTGAAATATTAAATAATATCTAATTTTTTTGATAAATTTAGTAATTAAATAAATATTACAAACACAATATGTTAATATATAAATATTAATTAAATATTAATATTAATATATAAATTCTAATTAAATTAATATTATATAAATATATTAAAATATTAAGCGATTAAATATGAGATACGCAATATGTAATAAAAAAGTATAAATATCATGTATATATCGTATATCAAATAAATATTATTAAAACTATATTAATATCTAATAAATATTAATATATAAAATATTAATATTTTTTGTAAATATCTAATAAAACATATAAAATATAAATATCATACATATATCGTATATCAAATAAATATTAAAATATCATACATATATCGTGTATCTAATAAATATTAATATATAAAATAATAATATTTTTATAAATATCTAATAAAATATATAAAATATTAATATCATAAATATATCGTGTATCTTTTAAATGAAAATATAAAAATTTCATATGGTTTATCTAATAAATATAAATATATATATATATATATATATATATATATATATAAAATAAATATTAAAGATCATACATATATTGTGTATCTAATAAATATTAATATATAAAATAATAATTCAATAAATATTATATACATATATTAAGATATTAAGTGATTAAATATTAAATATATGATATGTAATGTATATCAAATATCTAATAAATAAATATTAATACTTACTATTTGAATATGGCTTATATTCAATATTTATTTATTTTAGTATTTTTTTTTTATTATTTTTAGGTGATATGTATTTTATTTATGTAAATATTAAATATGACGTCTAAAAGAAAAAAATAAAAAATAGTATTATGCAAATTCTTGTTTTTAGATGATTTATATTTTATTTTTTTAGCATTGATATATATCTTTTATTTCAGAAAAATAGTATTATATAAGTATTAACACTAGGATTTTTTATTATTATTTTAGTGTATTGTTGTGGCTACCAAAAGTCTGGGCTAAAGAATAGTAAATATTTTCATATGGGCTGCTATTTATGTAAAGAACCCATTATTTAAAGGAAACGAAAAGCTTGTTGACCAGAACTTTGTTACAGTTAATTTATTCCAAAACCAAACCCTAGATCTGTCCTTCAATGGCGGCGGGGAGCTCGAGGTTTGTGTATTTGCACGGTCAGAATTGGTTTGAAGATTGCGCAGATGTGTGGTATCGTATCGATGTTGACTCTTTGCGTTTAAATAAAACTAAAAATGATGAATGCCACTTTTGCTATGTTTTGGAGCCGCAGACCATTCAACTTTTTCCCTTTGCAATAATGACTTTTGAATTTTCCGGAAATTGGACTATTGTTGATGATGATATCTACTATGTTGGTGGGTTTGAGCCTGGAAAAGGTAATTGTGATCCAGCCTCTAGGTATTTGTATAAATTTAACACCAAGAATCCTTCCTCTGGCTGGAAAGTTGTATCTTCTTCCATAAAAAATCCCCGATCAGAACCCTTTTTCACTTCCATTGGTAGAAAGCTCTATGTTTTTGGAGGCTATGCACCCATTGATTATACTGGTCCCAAGCGGGGTCAAGTAGATGACATAGATATAACTGATCCCAAGCGGGGTCAAGTATATAACATTGATACAGGAACGTGGAAAGAGATGGAACTAGATGTCAAGATTTATGGTCCTTATTATAATTGCAATTGCGAGCTTATGAAGACAAAGGAAGGTCAACCAACCAAGATTGTTGTGTTTCCATCTTCGCTTTCTCCTGTCCACACTAATCGTTGGATATTTTACAATGGTGAATCTCTCCATGAAGAAGATCATCCCTATTGGAATATCATCTTCCAACTAAGCCGTCCAATGTGTCGTGCAATGAAACCGGTGATGAATAACTCAACAGTGTATTGGTTTACCTATGACCTGCGTTTGTATGCATATGATCTTGTTGCTAAAAAATGGTTCCGTTCCAAATGTCTCAGGGAGGAACTCTGGACAATCCAGCCCGGACCTGATATGGATCCAGTTTTGGTTGACCTCTATAATGGGAAAATGCTTTTGGTTGTTAAGACATCTCCTGGAAAATTGGCTGCCGCAATCCTTTCAGTTGTCAAAGACAAGGTTTCTTTAAATGTGTTTGTAGAGTCGCTTCATACTTTACTTGTTGGAAGTCATTTTTATCCCATGACAGGGAAGGTGATGTAAGTGCATGTGTTCTCATGCGAGTTTTACCTCTTTTAGCCGTTAGTTGAATTGGAATATATGACATTTCATCTTTTGTTTGGAAACATTATCCTTATTATGTGGATGTGGTTGTATTGTGGTGACTATAATCATGCACACGTCATTTAATCCTTGTGATGCAAATACAACGAATTGATCTAGCTCGTTTATAGGGTTTGAACTTAAGGTGATGAGGAATATGTTAAAAATTTTGCAAACAGATGGAGTATAAAGTATGATTGCTATACTGTTAATTCACAAGAACTTGGGCGTGTCAACGATATCAGTATCCCAAGAAACTAATGAAGCAGCTAAATCTCTTAATTTTTGCAGTCTAAGACATTTCATCACCTCTTTATACTGACCTTGGTCCAATGTTCTTTTCTTATAGATGGGACAAGCCACTTTATGGAATTAATGAATTACTTCTTTAAACAACTAATATTAAGTTATTTTTATGAGCTAAGGTTTAACTTTCATTTTTATGGAGCTAGTATGGATATTTATCTAGTCTTCAGCTTAATTTCATTTGATGTTTGACACAATTAGTTCTGTATAACTACTATGGATTGAGATGAGCTTAGGATTAGTGAAGATCTATATAGTCGACCCGGACTTAGTCTGGATTGAGGCATAACATAATTGATTGTTGATGATGATGCTATGTATTCAAAGTATCATTATTTTACTATTTAACTGAAAATTTTATAAACTTAGTTATGATTTGGAAACCAAAAAAAACTTGATATGCAGTGGGAGAGAGAATCAAACTCTACTGGACATAATTGAGCTCATCCTCCAGATCAATGAATTCTAGTTAATACATCACAGTGCAATTACTTTCTTTTAATTGGAAAACAAATAACGTATTACCACAAACTAAACAGACTTGTCTATTCTAATTTACCCAAGAAGAAAGAAAAAGAAAAAAATTCACTCTTAGAAAAGGTGCAAGTACAGCTAGTCAGAATACACTGTCAAGGAATCTGCTCAATTCTACTCATAACAGTCATAAGCTGTAGTATAGATTTAGCTCTGTGTGGCCCTTATTGTTAGAAAAATTGAACATCAAAACAATGGAAGAAATTGGTTCCTAGGCGTGAAAGATCACTATTTTTGAAGAGATATTTTTTGTAAAGGACGGTTTCTTTTGATGAATGAACAAGACATTACCAGTTCTATTCAAACTCATTAAATTTTGAATAAACTGATTTTTTTTGTTATTAAATATAAATTTTTAAGTAAAATTAAATATATTATATTATATTATATATATACATTTAACACACATATACTAGTTTGTACTTCTCATCAAAGACACTTGGTCCTCATAGATTTATAAAGCCTTTAAGGGGTCGTTTGGTAGAAAAGCAAGTTATCCCGGGATTATTCCCACCTCCTATGTGGAATTACTAATACCATAATTTAGGCATAAAACTTGTCCTAATATTAGCTAATACTCTATTGAATACCAAACATGGGATAAATATAATCTCGAATTCTATCCCGGAATTATAATCCCTAAAGGCTTTCTTTTCCTTCCATGTGGGACAACTCCCATTTCCCTACATAGTAACTAACAATTCTTTCACCGATCAGTCCCACTCTCAGCAATCTCTACTGAGTATTGCTCACTCCGTTCCAAAATGAGTGTCTGAATTTGATTTGGTGTGGAGATTAAGAAAATAGGGTAGACTTTTGAATCATGTGTTTTAAAATTAAAGTTGTGTGTAATGTGTGGATCTGTGGTTTTAAATCTTGTGGTCCAAAATAAATTTTAGAACTAAAAAGTTACAAATATGGAAAGAAATACTCTTTTTAGGACAAAAAAAAGATATATACTCATTTTGGAACGGATAAAGATACTCATACACACCATACTGAAGCAAAACTCGGTGCAAACTGTTAAATGAAAATATAATATATTTCAGGAGTCATGTTGGACAAGAGACTAACTGAATTTGTAAGCTTCAGACAACTTTAATGATCGGTTATTCTCAATCTAGGTAGTGGATGTTAAATGGACCGAAAGAGTGGGAGACTGGGAGTACCTTTAACTTTTGAGGTCGTATATATTATTGCATGGGTAAGATGGGTAATCTCCTAATATTCTGACAGGTTAATTGGCTCGAGACAATTTAATGACAAAAGTTTAGTCCAGTTAGCACCTTCAAGCTTTTTTTTTTTTTTTTTTTTTTTTTTTTGGGGGGGGGGGGGGAGGGGGGATTTGGGGGGTTGTGGATTCGAAGTTTCAATTGAAAAGGTTGACATTTACATGCTTGTATCCTGTCAGACATAACACAAGCTTTTATTTTCCTGAAATTACTGCAGCTAGCTTTTTTTTTTTTGAAAATAAATTACTTTTTTTTCGAATTTCCTATCACCTCTTAGCATGGTATGGTAACTTGCATAACTTGGTGATACAGCCCAAACTGACCATGTAATCTTGAGACCATTCACAAGAAGTCAAACAAAGTAGATTCAAGACGTGCATCTACACTTGGTATGGAAGAGCTTGGATGGATAGAACTTCAGAGACGATTTAAAGACTGTTTGCTACAGCAGCTGTGAGGGCGGACGGCCCCAGAGCCAGGGTGGAGCGCCTCAGAGTCTCCCAGGCCTTCCAGCTCTCTAGACTTCCCAGGGCGGACCGCCCATGGACCAGAGCGGAGCGCATACCCCTTCTTCCTCCTCATTTTGGCTAAGTATGGAATTGATGTTCTCTGAAGTTTCCCAGGGCGGAGCGCCTACACCTAGGGTAGTGTGCCCCTCTCCTGACCATCCTCTAAAGATGCTGAGGTGGACTACCTCCTGTCTTGGGCGGACGGCCTCCCCCTTAAGCAACAGTGACGTGGCTTATTTTATTTTTTAGACTTATTTACTATTTTGGCCCTGCTTGGTCTTTATCAAATTGAGCTAACTTGTGGGCTATTTTTATAATATTAGCTAGTGTGGGGAAAATCTATAAATATCACACTTAGGTCTTTTATTTTATAGGCCTACATTATACCGAATATTGAACCTTGAGATTTCTCTCAATAAAAGAACTTTTTGGGACTTGATTTCTTTTGGTGATTCCAATTGAACCTCAAATCCTCTTTGATCGAATTGTTTGCAAGAATCTAAAGTATTCTTGAGGATAGCTTGAATAGCGTAGGTGCTTGTTGACTCCAACAAGGGCATAACGAGACTAGTTCCTTGTTGAATCCTTGTTCTTGTTCAATTCGTGTCTCATTTCTATGTTGCTTCTTGCTGCTGCGTTTTTGCTTACATCACTTGGTAAACAAAGTCATTCATGATCCATAAGAACCCTCATTTCCCTTGGAAGTTATAAGCAATTAGCTAGTTACCAACTTGCATTATATGTTCATTTTTATGTTATGAATTATGATTAATACATCACCATTAATGTCTAATCCCTTTGATCATGTCATAAACGTTTGTCAGCCTTCTTCTTATTTAGTAGTTAGATCAATGCAATTTCAGATATCAAAAAACTTTGCATTCTGTTTTGACAACCAACAAGTGTAGCTACCGTTAATAGAAAGTTTCCATAAAATTTTTGTACAAAATGAGAAACTGATAATAAACCAAGAAGACTATGATGACCATTACTAGTCCAAATTCAAATCTATTTACACTACTAGATAAAACCCTTTAGATGAAAATAACAAGCAATTTTGTAAAACCACTTCATCGAAACAAAGCATGGCAGAAACTATATAAAAGTATCATGTATATGCTGCAAGGTTCCAAAACAAAAGAAACTTACTTAAGTCGAAAATAACCCCATAATATGTTCCATAGGCATTTCAATAGTTGAAAACCCAAGTAATAAAGCAAGACCATCTGCACCATCAACATAAATAAAAAAAGAAAATTTTTATATTGTACTACTTAACTACAAAACACGTAGGAGTAACAATATCAAGTTTTCCAGCACAGACACATAAGCAACATGTAGTACTAAATTCTTTTTGTCTTTTTTCTTCTTTAGTTATTTAGTGTTTAGTGTTTACCTTTCATTCCTCACTTATTTTTATGTTCTATGTTCTCTCAATTTTCCTTTAAGACTAGATCTACCAATGTGGTCGCAACTCTTGATGTCCATGGCAGTTAAAACCGAACTCACATTCTCCAAAGTTCTGGTTTGTAGTTGGGATGAAGCACTGTAGCTCGCTGCTCATAGCTTCCATGGGCTCACCCACACCTATACACACGAGGGCATCATCATTCCCATAAAAACCTACACAACACCGTATTTTGCCTTGGATGAGGAGGCAGGGCTGGTGGATTTGGATGAGAAATAGGGGTGAATGGTGCTATGATGGGGCGGGGTGTATGGGTGGTTAAGATGAGGCACATCAGGGGCATAGATTTGGTGGATTCGGACGAGGAATAGAAGGTGGTGCTATGAGGTGCCAGGGGCGTATAGGTGGTTGAGATGAGGCACAATGATGGGGTGGCGGGGGTATGGATGGTGCATATAATATAAGGCACAATGAAGAGGCGGATGGGGCCTGGATGATAGAGTTGTGGCAGAACAAAGCGTTATGGGGTGAATACACGGCGCAACAACAATGGTACGGGGTGGCATAGGTTGTTCAAGGAAAGGCAACTAAAGTAACTGCTTTAGGCCCCTAATAATCAGAGATCCTGAACCTTTACTATTAATTATTTTATTTATATTGGTAAAAAAAAAATCAAGTTCATTTTATTTAATATAGTATTACTTTAGTTCTAATTGCCAATAATTTTGTTGACTTAAGTGAACTTTGAGTTAGTTTAATACTAAGTTTTAAAAATCCAGATAAAGTCCTACAATAGTAAACTTGAAAATTTTTAAAATAATAAAAAGAAGATTTACCATGTTAGCAATGTCATGACTGTACAATTTAAAATCGGTTGTGAATCAATAATATTTGTATGTCCATTTAAAATAAATTAAAAAATTATGTTTTAGAAATATGAATGGTATAGATTTGAATCTCAAAAAATTAGAAGCGTAAACTTTGAATAATAATATCTAAAAATATTATTAAAAATTAAACATTTTGTTAAAGTTTGGGGAATGTAGGGTGAGGGTTTGGGTATATACGTCAAGTGTGTATGTGTGGAAGGGATCAAGGGGCAATCCCATGCCATCAGTGGATGCAGTTTCCATTTTTCTGCAAAATAGAGAAACATAAGAACACATCAAAAAAGAATATATAAACATTAGAACACATTCAAAAAGTATAATAAACATAAAAACAGTTCAAATATATATAAACATAAGAACAGATTCAAAAATAAATTGTATATACTATATTCCAGTCCAATAGTCGCCTATGTTGAAATTAAACATAATCACCAACTGATTTATCAAACAACTCAACCTAATCATCGACTATGTTATCAAACAAATTTCAGCAAACAAAACTAGCAAATTCAACCGGTCGAACCATATCAATTTATTTATCAAATAAAACCAGCCAATAGAACCGGCTGAAGCATCATCAACTAATTTATCAAATCATGAATTTCAGCAAATTAAACTGGTCGAAGCTGTTAAACTAATTTACAGACGAATTTTAGCAAATGAAACCGGTCGAAGCTTCGCAACTAATTTCAGCAAATTAAACCTCGAAGCTTAGAAAATTAATAATCAACTAAGAAACCAGCAAATTAAACTGATCAAAATTTTGAAATTTAATCATCAACAATAACTTAAGAACAAAATCGATAGAGATTATAAATTTTGAGATTACCTCAAGCTGTAAAGTAAGTGAAATCTCATATTTTTACCTGTGAAAGGTTTTTTTTGCTATGCAAGAAAGCTAATCCACAGAGAATATGGGAACTAAAATTCCGTACTATAGATTCTGTAATCACCCCACAATGGTCACAGATGAATTTATTGATAGAACTAGGATGAACATATTCCAGATAAATGTAAAATCGGTTACCAACCTCCACAATCGAAGAATAAAAGACTCTCATTGATCATGACTACATCCACGGATAGATCAATACTATAACGCACTTGGAGAATTATAAGTACTTACTATCTTTCTGTCGTAGTACTAGACTATATTTGGGTGCTTGATTTGACTAAGAACATTAATTTCCTATACCAACAAATAAAGGAGAACATTAGATTTTGAAATCATTTGACAATAGAGATGTTTTCACGTGCTCGTGGTAGTGGCTGACCAGCTTCTAATTTTGTTAAAATCAGTGATTGAGCTAAGATCCGTAGAGAGAGAAAGTTAGTTATAGAGAGAGAAAGTGATTGACTGATTTTGTATATATCATCAAATGGGTACAACCAACTATATTTATAGCCTAACTACCAACAACCTAACTAACTCTACTTTAACTAATTACAATAAACATCCTAACTAACTCGTATAACTATATTTCTACTCCTAGCTGCTCACTGCTCACTTAATTATCCAATACTCCCCCTCAAGCTGGAGGGTGAAGAACATTGAACACTCCCAGCTTGCCAAGTAAATAATTGTGTTGTGCTGAGCTGAGGCCCTTAGTGAACAGATCAGCCTGCTGATCATCTGAGTTTACATACCCTGTCACTAAGCTGCTTTCTTTTAATTTTTCCCTCACGAAATGGCAATCAATCTCTATGTGTTTGGTTTGTTCATGAAAGATGGGGTTGGCTGCAATCTGTAATGCAGCTTTGTTGTCACAGTATAACACTGTTGGCCTCTCCAGTCTGACCCCTAGATCAGTGAACAAACTAATTAGCTAGGTTATTTCAGCTGAGGTTGATGCCATGCACCTATACTCAACTTCAGCACTGCTCCTTGAAACTGTAGGTTGTTTTTTTTACTTCCAAGACAGCAAAGACTCTCCAAGCTTAACCACATAGCCACTTACAGACCTTCTTGTAACTGGGAAAGCAGCCCAGTCTGGGTCACAATATTCAATCAGCCTGAACCTCTGGTGCCTTTTAAAAAAAAAAACTCCCATGATTTCCTTTGTTACCATAGTTCTACTGCTGTTTAGGTGGCTTGTCATTTGGATATCCATTTAGCTTCCAGCGGGACTTCCTTGTGTGGTTGTTAAGGTCACAATAGTCACAGTATAGATTCTGTCTTCTTCCTCTAGAGTTCTGCCTATATCCTGATCCTTGATAGCCTTGACTCTGATAATTCTGGCTTCTTCCATCTGAGTTATACTGGCCTTGTCCTCCTCTACTAACATTTCTACCTCCTCCTTTATAACTTCTAGTTGCAGTTAGGGCTGTTGGTTCTACAATATTTGCATGTACTAGTGGCTTCTTTTGACTTTCATCCTCAATCAGCATACTATATGCTTCATCAACTGTGGGTAAAGGATTCATGAGAAGTATTTGACTTCTAACTTGGGCATAATGTTCACTTAATCTTATTAGGAACTGGTACAATTGTTGTCTGTTCATATGAACCAGGTACTCCTTTGATTCTGGGCATTCACATCCACGTGATGGTATAGTACTCATCCCATAAATCCCTAAGTCTAGTGAAATAACTTGAAATGGAGGTATTTCCTTGGGTTAACAGAACAATCTCTCTGTGTAAGTGATAGGTCCTAGTTTCATTCACCGTATCAAATCTCCTTTTCAGATCATCCCATACAGTGTAAGCATTAGATGCATACAAAATTCCAGTTCTCAGATCTTTGGCCACAGAGTTCATTATCCATGACAGTACAATAGCATTGCACCTCTCCCATTGGTGCAATAGCTGTCCAGTGTATGATTTCTTTTGACAAGAGCCATCTATGAACCCTAATTTGTTCTTAGCTAAAATCGTGATTCTCATTGATCGACTCCAGATTGCATAATTTTCAGTACCAACTAACTGAATAGGAACAAGTACAGATTCAGGTTTATCTGATGAATGTATAAATAATACGTGATTGTAATCAATTTCTGGGTTAACAACATCAGTTGTTTGTGATTGTTCATTTACAGGTGCCATTTTTACTCAAAAATTCAACAAATGCAGTATGATTGTGAAGAATTTCTTCAAAAATTGTAAGAAACTGTAAGGAAAACTTATGTTGAATCTATGAACTCTTGCAAACTTAGCTGGGGATCGTGAATTTCAGATCATACCCGCTCTGATACCATGTCAAAATCAGTGATTGAGTCAGATCATATCCGCTCTGATACCATGTCAAAATCAGTGATTGAGCTAAGATCCGTAGAGAGAGAAAGTTAGTTATAGAGAGAGAAAGTGATTGGAAAATATCTGATTTTGTATATATCATCAAATGGGTACAACTAACTATATTTACAGCCTAACTACCAACAACCTAACTAACTCTACTTTAACTAATTAAAATAAACACTCTAACTAACTCGTATAACTACATTTCTACTCCTAGCTGCTCACTGCTCACTTAATTATCCAATAAATTTACATGTATTCACGGTCAAGTATTCAAGTCCCCAATGTGCTTGGGACTGCTGTTTAAATGATCAACGCGCTCTAGTTCATCAGTCAAAATGCAATTTTTTAAATTCGAAGTAAAATGAATATAGTCGAACCAAATGCTTATCTATATACTAGAAATCATGAGAAAATATATCTGTTAAGATGTAAAGCAACTAACATATTGGGAAAGCCTACCAAGAATTCTCCCACAGTAACACAACGGGACACAGATGTAAAAACTCCTAAGCAGATCAAAGTGAAAATGTATGGCTAGTACTTTCACGTGACATTAGATTTTGAAGTCATTTGACAACAGAGATGCTTGCACGTGCTCATGATAGTGGCTTACCAGATGCTAATTTACATATATCCACATTCAAGTATTCAAAACTAATGTGCTTGGTACTATTGTTTTAAAATGGCCAAAATGCTCCAGTTCATTAGTCAAGATTGTTAGAGATTGTTATATGTCTGCACTTTCAATAATGACCAAAACAGAAATAGATGAAGTAGAAAAATTCCAAGCCAACAGTATACACTGCCTGTCCTTAAGAAATCTAATCCCCTCACAGTTACCCAAGGTTTGTGGATTAATTTCTCCCAGGATAGAATGGAATTATCCTCATTGTGATAGCGGTAATTCAAATCACAGTGAGTAGCGAACTCAAATAATGGTAGCAAATCACACTGACTCAGAACTTACTTTGTTTTGAAAACAAATGCAAAAGTAATGAGAGAGAGAGAGAATGAAATTTTTGGATGATTAAAATGAGGCAAAATGCCTCTCTATTTATAGCCACAAGATTTAGAGTGAAAAGGCATGAAGGTGTCTTTTGGTGAAATGGCTGTTCATGAAAGGCAGCCTTCAAGGTGGTTGTTCAATGAAAAGGTACCTTTTCATTGGTGAAGTAGCTGTTCATGAAAGGCAGCCTTCAAAGTGGCTGTTCAATGAAAGCACCCTTTCATTTGGAATAACGTTACAGCAGCCCACCTTTGGAATATTTGCATAAATAGTCCACTTTTTAATTTCGTTACGAAACCGGCTCCATATCAAATATTAATATAAAATATTAATATTTATTCCATTTCCCATTCACACCAATTTACCTTCCTTCCAAACCCAACAATCCCCCACATGAATGGGGAATGGCTATATGAAGAAAACATGCAGAAAACTATGTGATTTGCAAGTAAGAATTAATTGCATCTGGATAAGTGGGTTTCCCTTTGAACTTTCCGTAGTGAACATATATCGGATATACTCGGTCAATCGGTAGATTTGATATCTTTGAACCGTCGAACTTTGGTGTATACCTAGACAACATATGTCACACAATTAATCCTTGACCATTTTTGGTTCTCATTGTTGTGTTCGTTTCAGCCATGAACATCGCCTGGTTCATGAGTGCGTAGAGAATTGGCCTTACAGAATTCTCCTTGAAGCGGCTTCCACTTCACACTCACATAGGTGATTTCTAAACGTGTAATCCCGTAGATCTACACTGTTTGACAAACCCCGTATCAAACTTAGATAATCATTAAAAAAACGTCTTTAACGTTTTATCCTTGGTACTAAACATTGTCTTATTAAGAGGATGGGTTGAGTTGTTTGACAATGTTGGAGCGGTCGTGCACAACTTTGTTTGAGCTCCTTGAACCTAGATCTTGGGATCTCCAGTCTTCTAGGTAGAGTTACCGCCATGACGACTTGTCCTCGGCCATAGTCCCATTCCTCTTGATGATCTCTCAACATCATCTCTAGTTAAACCTTTTGTAAGTGGATCCGATACATTATCCTTTGACTTAACATAGTCAATTGTGATAATTCCTCTAGAGATAAGTTGTCTAATGGTTTTATGTCTTCGTCGTATATGACGATTTTTACCATTATACAAAAGGCTCCCAGCCCTCGATATTGCCGATTGACTATCGCAATGTATACATATAGGTGTCAACGGCCTAGGCCAAAATGGAATGTCTTCCAAGAAGTTTCGGAGCCATTCAGCTTCTTCACTAGTCTTGCCTAAGGCTGTGAACTCGGCTTCTTAATGTAGCATCACTTTATCCATAGCTTGAAATGGTTGCATCAGTTGTGGCCACAACCTTTTAATATTTAATATATTTCCCAACCATTTTCATGTTGCTATTTACTTGATGCCGAAATTATAGAACCTTCAATCATTATACAAATCCAAATCAATATGAATTTTATAATTATCATTGGTTTGTTCATCGCTTAAAATCCAACTTGATGTGGATTTTATCAACTAACATCGTAAGTTAATTTACCTCTTTATAGACCAATGAATCCATACATCCGTTTATGGAAGGATATGTCTATACAAAAAGTAATCTTTCAACCAACTCATCTTTTTCATAAAAACTTACAACCTTTCACGTGACACTTTTTCATGAAGAACCATAACATTTTAAGTGGCACCCTTTCACAGAAAACCACACTCAGCTTTCAGTAAAATTACGTGTCCAACCTTCGAATTGGTAGTTTCATCAATCGGTCATCAATAAGACCGAACAAGTTATGAATTTACCCACTACCATGACAACATCCACTAAGGATTTATGGGTTCTTCTAAATGGTATAGACATTAAATCCAGATTAATTTATCATGTATAAGCCGAACGCCCCCACATTTCAACTAATTCATGTGTAATATTCATATAAAATTCAGAATTATATGATCACATAATAATCAATGATTATTGGAAAGAAACTATAGCTTCTCACAAGTCACTGATTATAGTATCATTTATGTTTCTACCATAGAGAAACATATGCTTCCAATCATAATTTTTTTTGGAAGTTGATTAGTATCTCAGTGATGCCTTTCCTGCATAGCTTCTTCCTTATTCTCAAACATTTGGTGAAACCAGAGTTTCACAAAAGAACTATCGGGACAAATTTGTCATCTTGACAAGATCCATTGTCATGACTATCTCAATAGTTACAATGGTTGTCAATCCAATTAGATTTTGTCAATGCCCATTTCAAATTAGAGAATTGTCCAGTGAGAAGCAACTTCTTAAATAATTTTTTAAGGCCATTTCAGAAGACAATAACTTTATTGACACTAATGACAAAATCCTTGTTTGACTTCATGACGTTTGGGCATTGCAATTAATGCCAATGAAACTGTTTACTCAAATGTATAGTACTCCTAGTAAACACCATGACAACAAATTCATCAATTGGCTTTGTCATCACCATCGCCATATGGAAAAAAATGAAGGAACATTAACTTGAACACATCTGTCAATTTTTATCAAATTACCTTGGCTAAGGAGAAAACAAAATTTATATTTTCCATTTCATTCTGCCAAGTATTAGAAAAGCTAACATTTTCAATGTCAAACACATGCAAATTTCATCCTCCACTACTGGACCAGCCAATATTCGTGTGGACTTTACCACAATTTAACAATTACAACAAACAGAATCCGCAATGATCCATTCGAAATTGTTTACGAAGAAAGCAACTGCTTTGTGTCTCTTCCGTTTTATTTTGTTTTTATGTGCATCACTTCAAATTTGGACACAGTACAAACTTTGTTACCATTCAAGAGTGAGCTATTGTCTCCACTCTTTATCAAGATAATAAAACGGAAAATTGCCCAATATCTCGATCAGTCCCGCGTCACTGCTTGAGCAAACTGACGACTTCTTCACAATATGACGTTATTTTTGGATTCTCCAAACAATATCTCTTCGTCGTTTCTACTGTTCATTGCAGACAACAATCAATATTCCAATTCGAGTTTTCACTCTTTATTTGAATATAACAATCATATTTAATAAATCGATGAAGTTTTTAATCTTCAAATCGATTTAATACAATAATGAAGTTTTTAATCTCAAACTAAATTTAAAAGTACCGTGTTGAGATTAATCTTCAAACTGCAAATAACAATATAAATATTTTAATAATCCGGAAGTTTTTAATCTTCTGAACGGATTAAACACACAATAATTTTAATAATCCGTTGAAGTATTTAAATCTTCAAAATGGAATATTAAATTTGGAGTAGAAAATCTTTTCAGATTTTAGTCTCCACAACAGTTTGAAGTAGAAAATCTTTTCAGATTTTAGTCTCCACAAACAGCCTATTATCGATTAGCAGACCAAAATACAAATTAGATTTCTTAAGATTGTTAGAGATTGTTATATGTCTGCACTTTCGATAATGACCAAAACAGAAATAGATGAAGTAGAAAAATTCCAAGCCAACAGTATACACTGCCTGTCCTTAAGAAATCTAATCCCCTCACAGTTACCCAAGGTTTGTGGATTAATTTCTCCCAGGATAGAATGGAATTATCCTCATTGTGATAGCGGTAATTCAAATCACAGTGAGCAGCGAACTCAAATAATGGTAGCAAATCACACTGACTCAGAACTTACTTTGTTTTGAAAACAAATGCAAAAGTAATGAGAGAGAGAGAGAATGAAATTTTTTGGATGATTAAAATGAGGCAAAATGCCTCTCTATTTATAGCCACAAGATTTAGAGTGAAAAGGCATGAATGTGTCTTTTGGTGAAATGGCTGTTCATGAAAGGCAGCCTTCAAGGTGGCTGTTCAATGAAAAGGTACATTTTCATTGGTGAAGTAGCTGTTCATGAAAGACAGCCTTCAAAGTGGCTGTTCAATGAAAGCACCCTTTCATTTGGAATAACGTTACAGCAGCCCACCTTTGGAATATTTGCATAAATAGTCCACTTTTTAATTTCGTTACGAAACCGGCTCCATATCAAATATTAATATAAAATATTAATATTTATTCCATTTCCCATTCACACCAATTTACCTTCCTTCCAAACCCAACAAAGATGCGATTTTTTTTATATTCAAATATGTTATAATGAACAAAGTTAAGCCAAATACCTATCTATAACTATAAGAAGTTAACTCAAGTGCAATGAAATCTATTTGGACATTATACATGTTCGATGCAACATAAACACTTTCTAATGTCCCACGACCAATAAGCTTCTTTTTTGCCATTGGCCTCTTATTGGCGTCAGCTCTGCGTTAGGGGAAGCTAGTGGAATGATAGTAGGCATTGCAGGAGTGGCACCTAAAGGAAGAAGTGGTAGTGGATGGACATTGCCCTGAGCACTACTCTTCACAGTGTGTTATTGAGCTCTCAATATGTGATGCATTAGGAGATGTAGGTCCATTTGAGATCTTTCTATTCCTCTGAAATGAGCAGAATTATCAACACTAAAAGCACCTTGGTGAGAGAACCCTGAATATTGAGGGGTGTCCGATGGAGGCATCTCTGGGGCTCAACAAACTTAAAAAGCACCAGGAAATGCCATATAATTAGGACTTAAAATATACCCAGCTAAGAGTGGGTTGAGTCTAGGACTTGCATAAGGAGTGCCGTGAGATTTTGATGCGTAGCCATTTTTGGACGCGCTAAATGAGAATTATCCACCGTTTCAAAATTACTTGAGGAATAGCCAAAGATTCGCGCGTACACTTACACTCTATTAGCATTGTCAAACACCACATACTGATCTCAGTATTTTATAATGGGACTTTGAACTAACATGTTCAAAGTTCACGTTTATAGTACCCCTGGAGCTTTGTATATAAAGTCTAGTCTCAGTATTTTATAATGAGACTTTGAACTAACATGTTCAAAGTCCTATTTTTTTTTATTGAGATTCATATTTATAGTACCCTAGAGCTTTATATATAAAGTCCTAGTATTTTATAATGAGACTTTGAAATAACATGTTCAAAGTCTCATTATTTTCAAAGTCTCATTATTTTATACTGGGATTAGTAATTAAGTGATCTCAATATTTTATAATGAGACGTTGAACTAACATGTTAAAAGTCTCAGTATAAAATATTAGGACTTGTTCGGAGGTGGCTAGTCTTCAAACAGTTTTGCACCGTCGACTAGTATTCATTTAACGCGGTGCAAACAAGCTACAAGACTAAATTTTTAGGATTTTTTACACTATATATCCATGAAATTCAAAGTATTTACAAGTCATACCCATTAAAAATTACACTACACACGAAATTAAAAGTATTTACCCAACTACCTATTTATTATTGTGTACCTTTATTATACCTCATAGGTGTATATCTTTAAGGTATATTGCATAATTAATAATAGTATATAAGTCTAGATATAGTTTATAAGTCTAGATGTGTATGACATGTAAATAGTTTATGAGTAGAGCTTGTAAATATGAAACTTATGAATAGACATGGATAAATATTTTAATTTTAATGGATATTTTCGTAGACCTCCCAAATTTTTACAGGAGTGCCCAAGTGATCTTTTTCTTCTTTCGAGCATCTTGGCTCAATAATCTGCTGAAAATAGGATAAGAGAAGAACACAACTACAAATTCACAATAACCCAAACTTACACGACCTAACTACATGACAAATTACGATGCCAAGATAAAAAAATTATATCCTTCCAACCGAGAACAAAAGCAAATACCGTGGACATCCATCGTACATACTATGGACATTTAAGTGATATACAATGACATACATCAGCACATTAATTTCCACATTTTATGTATACTTACTATATTTATTTTTTAAAAGAAATTGCTATTTTTTTAAAATAGTGTATTATTGCTATTTTTATGTTAAGTACTCCCTTCAAATGGATGACACTATTAGTCCGTTCAAAAAAGAATGTCACAATTCTAAATTTGAAAATATTTTTGAACTGAAACTACTATTTTACCCTTAATGAAATGCTTTATAATTACATATTTATGTAGGGCTTATTTTGGACCACAAATTCCAAAAGTCTTACCACATCTCTTAAATTTCGCTCCAAGTCAAACTAAGACAACCATTTTGAAATGAAGGGAGTAGCTTCTAGCATTGTATAGATATGTAAATGATCTTTTTTTGTTTTGTTTTTGTCATTCATAGAGACTAATCGCGTGTATATATAACAACTGTCATACGAGTTAACTCATGCCGGGAAGATGACGAATCCAATGGTAAACATTAAAACGATTTTGTGCCTCAAATTGTCATCTGGAATAATGGAATTCATGAAACTGATACAAATTTTTAGCAGGATCGTAAGTTGATTGGTTATACCACGATTGTATAAAATCACAAAGGTCCGTTCAATAAAGTAATACTATATCATTATTTTTCTTAGTTATACAAGAATGATGGCCTATTTGGCATTGCTTATCCAAAGCCAAAAATACTTTTTTTTTAACAAAAATACTTTATTTAGAATTTTGAAGTGTCTGATAACTAAAAAAAATACTTTTAGATAGAAGTAGAAGCAGTTTTTCTGCTGTTGGAAGAAGCTACAAATATAAGAAGCAGAAGCGGTTTATTAATTTTTTCAAAACGGAAATATCCTTACCAAGAATTCATTTTTACCAGATTATTCCTTATAAATTAACCATATCTCTCTCAAAATACAATTATATTTTTCTTTTTCCTATTTTTTTCTACTACGTACTTTTACAAATCTTCTTCCTCTAGGACTAATTTTTATTTTTAGGTATTACTATCAACCGTATATAGGATGTCCTACTCTATAATTAAATCATCTTTTAAAAGCAAGTGATTACTCGAAATTTCTTTCCGGAGTACATCAGTTGCTTCATCGGACCAACAATGGTCTAACAGTGCGCCAAATCTGGCACTTCCTTCACAGACGGTGGCCGGAGCAGCGAAACAACGGTGATCGAAGGAAGTTAGACGCAGTGGTGAATAAGAGGAAGATTAAAAAATCCTAAAAAGGCAGTAATTACAAAAAGTTAGGAGGTATGGCTGAGTGTTATTTATGATTATTTTGATAAAAAAAAGTTAAAACAAATATATAAAAAAGATTAGATGATTATGCAGTTTTATTTTCTCAAACTAAAACTAGACGGAGTAAAATTACTTCAATAATTGCAAATTCTTTTTTCCTTTTTGTACACTCTTTCAACTTTCAGGTCGACAAACCCAAGACAAGGACAAAATAAACTTTTTTTTTTTTTTTTGGGAGTGAGGGCATTATTAGGGGAAAAAACTAACCCATATCGGGTATACATCTAACCATGAAAATTAACCATGGTCAAATAATTTAATAAAGAGAGAATGTGTATTAATTAACCATAGTTGTGTGATAATGTTGTATTTGTAAATAAAATGGTGTGCATTTATTGGTTGGGTGTATACTCCTGACATGGCTAAATATTTACCATAAGTAAGATAGAAAATCGAGGGAAACTTTAGGTAGCCAACCAACTGCACAATTTAAATTTTCTGATTAGGAAAGAGTTTATTTCTTACTCCCTCCGTCCCATTTTATATGAGGTAGTTTGACTTAGCATAAAATTTAAGAAATAAGGAAGACTTTTGAAACTTGTGGCTTAAAACAAGGATTTTTTTACATAAAAGTACATGTTTTAGAGCTTAATTACCAAACATAGCAACATTTTAGCAAAATAACCATATATAGAGGAAAACACAAGTTAATTACAAATATAGCAAAAACATAGCAATATTTTCCCCTAACATACCAAACTCTTACATTCTTCCTCCTATTTCCCTCACTATCACTTTTGCTCCTCTCATTTCTTCCTATTTATTTTTTCTTCCCACCATTTCCCCCAATTTCAATTTTATTCCTATCATTTCCCCCGATTTCACTTTTCCTCATCCCATCCTCGATGTATCTCGTGGTATCTCACCGTATCTCAACTGTTTCTGCACCATATTAACTGTTTCTGCAGCACCGTATCTCAACTGTTTCTGCACCGTTTTCAACTATTTATGCAGCACCGTATCTAACTGTTTCTGCACCGTTTCTACTGTTTCTAACTGTTTATGCAACATTGTTTCTAACAGTTTCTGCACAGTATCCAACTGTATCTCACTGTATCTACGCTGTTTCAACATTGTTTCAGATTATTTCAACACCGTATCTAATTATTTCTCGACTGTATCAAGCTGTTCCTTGACCGTTTCAGCATTGTTTAATCTTATTTGTGAATTGTTTCTCACTGTTTCTAAGCTATTTTTACCCTTTTAGTATTATTTCATATTATTTTTTATATTTATTTTGGAATTTTTCACAAATAGTTTTAGATTGTATCATATCGTTTCATCACCGTTTCAGACTATTTCAACTCTGTTTGAGACTGTATCATAGTGTTTCAAATCCGTTTTGAGACTGTATCATATTGTTTCAATGTCGTTGTAGACTGTTTCAATACCGTTTCAGACTGTATCATAGTGTTTCAATACCATTTCAGACTGTTTCAACATCGTTTCAGACCGTTTCAACTCCGTTTCAAACTGTATCATTGTGTTTTAATACCATTTTAGATTGTTTCAATCCTGTTTTAGACCGTTTCAATCTATTTAAGAATGTTGAGTTTCTCCTTTGTTAAATCAAAATATATGAAAAGTTGGACCCACCCCAAAATCTGATTCAAATTGGATCCAGGCCGTTTTAAATCCGTTTCAAACTATATCATTGTGTCTTTTGGTTTCATGAATTGCATCTTTGAGATTAGCTATTGACCTTTAACAACCAGACCGTCGCCGGTGACTATAACAGTTACTCCTCGCCAGATTGTTTGTCGAAGCCTTAGAGTTCATCCGTTCCAGCATCAACAACATCACTATTCGCATCGAGAATCTCAATAGGAGTAATTTTATCTCATGATAGATCTACAGAGGCTTCGTAACAAAAACGAAGGAGACATATCGCAAAGGAGAAAGGGTAATCGGCTCTCCGTCATGTTGTAGCTGGTTTTCGGTGAAGATCCGGTGAAAATGATGACGGTAACAGGTCGGTTTTTGTGAGTTCGTTTGAATCAAAATCAGTGACAGATCGAGTGAATCCTCCACCATCGCTACTGCTGGAGTTGATAGTATTGGTATCGTTGCTGTCGTTAGTGTTGGTATTTCCGTCGCGGAGCTCTGGTGGTAGCTCTGTAACTATTTGGTCGGGTGGTTATGGTTTGGATATGGGAGATGGTGGTGGCTGATTTGCTATGGGGAAGTGGAGAAAGTAGTTTTAGGGTTTCTAGGAGAGTGGGTGTAAGTTATTAAAGATGAAATGTATTGATTATTGAAGAAATATGCTAAAAAAATATTGCTATGTATGGTAATTTTAAAAATATTGATATTTTTGTGTAATTAGGGGTGTATATTTGTATATATGTGTAAAAAACCTAAAGAATTTATGTGGTTGAGAATCATATCATAAAGTTAAATTTTAACTAAATATAGAAATGTGTTATTATTTTTGATACCGACAAAATAGAAAAGTGTGTCGCATAAATTGTACATAGGGAGTATTACACAAATTATTTGTGAATCAAACCCACGAAAGGGTACAATACTGAATACAAGTACAACTAAAGAACCATTTTATTGGACAAACAGATAAGAGAGGGAAATGGCAACAGCAGTTCAACCCCGTTTCCTCTCTACCTTTATTGGAGATTCCCGCTTCCTTCCCTCTTCTAATTCACTTCATCAACTCTTTCGCTTCACCCCAGGTAGCTTCATTTTTTTACTTAAATACCCATTCCTCTCGTTTTAGTTGTCGCTTTAGCTCTTTTCATGCTCGTTAAGAATAAATAAATAAATATAGAGTGTAGTTTACTAAGTTATTCCTATTAAATGATTGTATTATGATATTGTCATAGTTCTTGGAACAAAAAAAGTTTCCCTTTTCTTGGAATTAATGCACAATTTGTGCTTTTTTGTTTTCAAGATTTAATGATGGTAAAAGTAAAAGGGCAACTCGGTGCACAAAGCATCCCGCATTCACTAGTTGGGGGAAGGGCTGCACCCCAAGGTGGTGTGATGTACGAAGCCTACCCCAATGCAAGCAGCAGTGACTGTTTCTATTGCTCGAACTCGTGACCTATAGGTCACACGAAGACAACTTTACTAGTTGCTCCAAGGCTCCCCTTCCAAGATTTTATGATGTATTATTGATTATTGATGATAGTGTTTTAGGATGAAAAGTTTGAATCTTTTATGTAATTTAGCAAAGGTAAGTGTTTTAATGAACTATTTAAGTGTTGACCACTTAATTTTGTATGGTTTACTCAGGAAAGAAACATGTCGTGTCCATGATTAATTCAAGAACATTTTCTGGATTAACGGATTTGTTATTTAACAGAAGGTATGTTACTTCATCTCCAAGTTTATACAAGTATTCTTGTTTTCAGCATGTCGATTAGCATGAACCCCTTTTCTTGTTTTATTCCTAATATGCCACCTTTTGAATATTAATGTCATGTTTGCGTCCTCAATTCGTTGCTGGTTTTGCTTATGCTGCCATTTCCCTGTTAGGGGGAAAACAAGAGGAGCTGGCATTTTCCCTTATTACTGCATTGCTGTCTTTGCTCGTTCGGGCATGCCTCGGATGCTAATTCTGAACTAAACTTGGCAGAAATCTAGATGAACTTCCAAACACCAAGCGTAAACGTTTAAGACCAGGTGAAATTTCACCTACTCGACCAGTTCCAGAACACATAAAAAGGCCTCCTTATGTGAAGTCTAGGAAGCCACCTGGGATTGGTAGTGGCTCAGAAGTGCATGACCGAAAGGGAATAGAAAAGATGAGAGCTTCTGGAAGGCTTGCTGCACAGGTTCTTCAGTATGCTGGGACATTAGTCAAGGTGATATATAGAATATCTTTTACTCAGTCTTGGTATGGAAATCCTTGCAGCTACAAGCTTCATTTAGGTTAAAATAAAGATATGTGTTTGTCCCAGTTAAGTCTTTCCGTATCTGATTTTGACCAGCTACACTCTCCAGTTTCTGTCTTTACTATGATCATCTTACTTGCTTGGAACTTTTGAAGTTCACTTTATTCGGTTAGACCTCCACCTTGTATTTTTGCTGCTTTTAGGTTTTCTCTTTGCTGTCATTTTAGAACATGCTTTCCCATTCATTCCAATTTATATGGCAACTTTTTTTTTTATTGGACATTCCAAAATATTTGAGACTGTTTTATTTTATATAACTTTCACAAGTTCATTTAAACTAATTCAAATTTTAAACTTTGTTGTGATACTTATTCCATTAAACTAACTTCTCGGCCATTACTTCAATAATTTTCTTCAACTTTCACTAATATATTATATATGTTAAATTAACTTATAATTTTTCTTTAGCCAAGGGTCTACCGGAAACAGCCTCTCCACCTTGGTGGGGGTAAGGTCTGCACACATCCCACCCTTCCTAGACCCCATTTGTGGGATTACACCTGGTACGTTGTTGTTGTTGTTAAATTAACCTGTGAAACTTCATGTGCTGTCAGAAATAGTTTGTAAGATGGAAACATGATAGTAAATGGTTCTTTTTCTTGTTTTATGTTAGTGGAGAATGAAAAGAACCTGTAGTGTTACATAACTTCAATTATTGAATATTGGAATTTAACAGGTCCACCTGGATTGGATAGTGAGGATTCATATAGCCAACTTGCTTAGTTTGGGTTTGCGGAGTAGTTGTTTCTGTAGTCACTATAGCGTCAGACAAGCATTGGATGGCTAGTCAGAATAGTTTCACAGGGTGTCTGAGCTATGCAACATTTTAAATCTGCATTGTTATTATTTTGGCAGCCAGGCATTATGACAGATGAAATTGACCAAGCTGTCCACCAAATGATCATTGACAATGGAGCATATCCGTCACCTCTTGGTTATGGTGGTTTCCCAAAGAGTGTATGTACATCAGTGAATGAGTGCATTTGCCATGGAATCCCAGATTCACGTCCGCTTGAGGTTTGTTCTAGTGAATTGTTGGTTATTTCATAACCAAGAATCAACGTTGCAACAAGCTAACATTCTTATGGTCTGTGCTATCTCATGATTCAGGATGGGGATATCGTCAATATTGATGTCACCGTTTATCTTAATGTAAGTAGTTTGTTGCAATTGATTAGTACCATATTGGCATTACCTGTTTCTTCATTGCTTCAACTTTTCTGTTTGTAGTAAAATGTGCTGTGCATCCCTGAAGAGAAATTAGTATGATATATCTTCTTAAGCTATAATATGATGATGTAAGATTTATGGTTCCTCGTGGTTTGTTGAGATGCCATTACCCTTATTCTTGAGGATGGTTGCATTCGTAAATGTCATCTTTGTTATAATCTTCAAATTTCTGTTTTCCTGTCTGCTGACTGGGATTTAAACCACTAGATTTATAATTGTCGGCACTTGTGATCTTTTGAATGAATTTGCTTTATCTTTGTTTCTTGCTCCCACTTATGCTGTTACAAAAAAACTATAATATTCCAGACTGTGAGCCTCTAGCATAGGTAGTACTTTTTGCAACTCCCTAGAATCCACCATTCATTGCTATTGCCACCTTCAGACCATCTTCTTTCCCCAGTGCCCTTACTGATCTCAACGACTATCTACTACTTGCATCTCCGAACACCACTTTGTTACCTTTGTACCTATGTGGATAGAAGGTGGGCTTGTGGTCCTGTTGATAGAGGTTTAATCATTGTCTTGTAGGTGGAGAGGAGGTCTGGTGAGTACATTTTCAGCTGAGGTCAGAAAGGTGAGCATAGATAGTAGATGGGGCATTGATAGAGTGTAACGGGAATGTGTAGGAATCAAAGTTTGTTTGTTGTGGTGGTGGATAGTTCAAAGATGGTTTTGTTGGTAGTGTAAGGTAGTTACTTGGTAGGTTCATCAGTGAAAGGAGATCGGTGGAGTCAATGTGCTAAGTTTGTTGTAAAAGATGTCAAACAATATGGAGAGTGTCAGTAATATCGACTCCTGCCCGCTTGGGAAAATCAGAATGATATGTCATCTTTCCTTCTGTGGAGAAGGCCAGCTTTGCATAATTTAGGACATTGAGGACATCTCTTTATGGAGGATGAGATTTTCTTGATGCATTATCTTCTGTCTTCGTCTTCCCATCCTCTTCTGTTGCTCACCTCAAATTCAATTAGTCAAACATGGTTTTGTAAATGCAGTATATGACCCCTGAAGCTCAATTTTCTCCCTGTTTCTCTGTTTGATATAATTTGGTATATGCAGGGTTACCATGGTGACACATCAGCAACGTTCTTTGTGGGAAATGTTGATGAGGAAGCCATAAACTTGGTGCAGGTATGACTTCATGGTTGCACGTTTACTTTCTAATTATAGCGAAATTTAATACCAGCTTTGTATCTGCAGTAGGCACTTGTGCTCATGATCATAAGCAAACAAAATATTCCTTTTATGGTCCCGATGCTTGGAAGTTCAACTTTTTGTTTTCCTTGTGATCTGATAAGTTTCTCCCAGGTGTATGAGAATTTCTTTTTGGGCTTAACATTGGTTTCGCTCCACATTTTGGAAAATTTCAGTATAAACAGTGAATATATAATCTGTTTGTGTCTACATGTCTGATGAGTTGTTTTGATTTTGTTCAGTAATAGAGCTCTGGGAGCGTATGTTGATTTTCTGGCTCTATCCTTCCAGATACATGAATAGTGCCCCTTATCTTTTGTTGCATGTTCTGACAACCCATCTTATTTGACAAGTTTGACAGGGAGTGTTAGCTGAATAAGCTAGTAAGACTTCTGTGTAGTAATGGTAAAAGTGGAACAAGATGAAGGAATAGTTGAACTACAAATGTGCTTCGTAAACTACCGCATCTTCGTTTGAAGTTGTATTGTTGGCAGATGTAAGAGTTGTATAGGATACTGTTAATTACATATTCATATTTTAGAAGGTAAATTATTTCACATAATTTCGGATGGAGAGTATCTGTCTCCTCTAGTTGATGGCAAAACATGTTCTTGTGCATGTCCTCAATTCCTTGACCAGCAGTGCACGATCAAGTTAAGCTGGTTATATCTTGAATGTCAAATAATTCCTTAGTGACCTGGTCTCGGCATGTTTATTATGTGTGCTAGTGAGCTCTCCGAGCATAGGTGAGTTCTTTTACATTATTACTGCATGTAGTATGTCTTTCCATATCATTGGGACATCTCAGACCCTATTTTCCAGGCTTTCATTCAGCAGACTTCACGTACGAGCGGAACTTGATTGTAAAAATGGTTCGACTGTATGAGGGAGAGAAGAACAAACTTGTTATCTTATTAATTAAAAAAAAAAAGCTTTATGCACTGGTCGCTGGTGATCGGAAAACAATCACTTTTAAGTGTACCTTTTCGTAAAAGGTGCAATTTTCAGATGATGTGGTAAACTAAGTCTTACCATTGATGCATGTTCGGAGTTTTCAGTTTAACTGCACAAAGGACAAAACGAGGAATAGGCTGACCTAATAAGTGATACTGCACCGATATTATGCACTGCGGGTGATCTGAATTGCAACCTGAATAAAGGAAAATCTACGGAGAAATTGTAGTTTATATCAGATGATATTGCCACTTTGCTTAATTTCAATTTCTACCTTTTGACTTGTATGCTTTCTGTATGCTTTAACTTATGAACCAAGATACTTGTTTGTTCCCTATGCTTTTGAGAGAGACACCTTAGTTTGTTTTACAGATGCCTCTGCAGTCCCGCCTATTGATTTTTATTTGATGCCTCAGGTGACTAAAGAATGCTTGGACAAGGCAATATCAATATGTGCACCAGGAGTTGAACTCAATAAGATTGGCAAGACTATACAGTAAGACATCTGCCTGGTCTTTTTTTATCTTTTTCGGTCTGGTACCTCTCGATCTACGAAATGTTAGAAAAATTTGTCTCAACATGAAAACTGGTCATGAATAATCCAAGGAATAGGACATACATATTAGAAATTTCTTGTAAATTCTTTAACCGCTGTTATGATCTCTCTAAATGTAGACTAGTATAGTTTTCTCCCCTTCTTTATTAATGAAATTATTTACCTTAATAAAAAATGTAGACTAGTATATTACTTGTTATGCTTGGCAAGCTAATTTTTATTGACGTTAAAGTCCTGTATGTAGTGACCTTGCAGATGAACATCGTTATGGGGTTGTGCAACAGTTCGTTGGCCATGGAGTGGGACGTGCTTTCCACAGTGATCCAGTCGTTCTACATTACAGTAACTCTCATGCTTTAATATATGGACCTCCTTTCTGCTTTTTCTGTCCGATATTTAGCAACAAATCCAATAACCTCGCTGTAGTGATTGGTGTATTGATTTTCTTGGAAAGCGAGTGTGTACGAGTTGTTTTTTCAAGAATAGGCTGGACGAACCAGTTGTAAGTGATGGAATAAAAGATCAACATTGACTATTGAGCCAATGGGTTGTCTTGTTAGCTGCATTACTTATAGTACTGTTTGCTAATCGTAATGTTTGCATGGGAAAATCACCATCTTGTTTAAGAGTTTTCTACTTGTGCCACCCAATGCCAATGCACTGGGATATCCAGCATGCTACTTGAGATGAAATAATGGTGTTATCACTGCTGTTATATCAGCTGGTAAAAATAGAGCACAGTTAAAATTTTACCATATGTATTGCACCCCAAGTAATACTTATTAACTTAAATATCGGTTCTCTGTTAACAACTGTTTCTAAGTATCAGTTATTACTTATTTGACATGGATGACTACAAGTTACCTTATGCTCTTCATTTGATCTGTATCCTTTTACAAGTGTCTCTTTTTGCAAACCTCCATCCGCTTAGGCAGTTTCTTTTTTCTTTAATTAGTTCCTATTAGGCAGTTTTGATGCGTAATAATGCGAACTTCCTATTCTTGCAGAAAAAAAAAAAGAAAAAAAAAAAGAAGATGAATCTATTTGGACACATAGTTACATTTTTGCTTATATTTTTAATCTTCTTATTGTTTTCCTCCCTAACCCTTCTATTTAATAGTTTTGTTATATTTGTTTTCTTTCTCTCAGGAAACAATGACCGTGGAAGGATGGTTCTCAATCAGACATTCACTATTGGTAATGTACAGTAATTGATTAATTACACATTGTTTAAGAAATTTACAGTGACACAGTTGCTCAATGTTTTCGCTTTGTTATGAACTGTCTATTCATCAATTTTTGGTAGCTACTGTACTGTGTCTGTCTCGATTTGCTGACAGCTGAGTTTCAGTGTGTTATCTTGACATCTTACTTTGGTGTAATGGATACGACTTGTTACTTTTTGGATCACAGAATCACTAGTCCGATGTTGTCTGCACGACTTTGTTACACCAAAAATTATGTACAGATTGCTGAATGTAAATTGTTGCCACATTGTACAGAGCCGATGCTGACAATTGGTAGCATAAATCCAGTAATGTGGGATGACAATTGGACGGTTGTTACAGAAGATGGTAGTCTATCGGCACAGTTTGAGCACACCATTTTGATAACCAAAGATGGTGCTGAGATTCTAACACAATGCTAGTATTGGCCCTGCAACGACAATACTGCAATCCGTTATCTAAAGGTCAATTCTTGAAAGCTATATCGGTGTAAGGGACAGCGTACAATCAATTTGTTACCTCTTTGGTAACTACAATTCTCATATCCCCTTGTTCTATTTTTGGTGGTGCATGTGTTGTAACATTCTTCGAAACTCCGGTTGTGCTATAGAAATGAAACCGTTGTTTCGGAATATACATATTCTTTATTTTATCCTTTCCAGGATGTTCATTCAAAATTTGGCCTACTTCCCCAAATATTTCCACTGCGAAGCTTTTCTTGTACGCCTCAAAGTTAGGTTATGGTTTACTATTTGGGAGTTTGGGAAATTATATTATGGGAGGTCTATGTGGGAAACCTGGTAGAGTTTCCTAATGTGATTAAGCTCCTTTTAGGTACTACGGATCTGCAATGCATATGGCTACGTTTTATATTACGTGCTTGATGAATCAGGGTGTGTTTTAATCCAACTGTTTAACTAAAGATCTTTTCTATGTTTTTTTGACCAGAAATACGTACAATTATTTAACGTGCAAGCCAACAAATCTACAAAAGTATTGGCTTTGTCTGGAAAGATAACTTGTTTCCTCTTTTATTATCTTTTCATTAAAGATATAACCTATTTACCAAGTGTGTTTGGTACATTGAAGTCATTTTGCATGAAATCTCATGGAAAATATTTTCACTGTTTTGTTGGTAGCGGAAAGTACTTTTTCCAAAAAATATATTAAAGATTAGTAGCAATATCAGCAAATTGAAGATTGTTTTGATTAAATCTTTTAATACAAAATAATAGTAATAGATATATATATAGAGTTAAAAGTTAGAATAGCTGTAAGGAAAATGATTTCTATTCATAGGTGAGGGATACCTTATGATGGAAAATGTTTCCATTTTCTGGTAATTTGTAACCAAACACTAAACATGATTGTCACAAAAAATATTTTAGGAGTGCAAGTAAAGCGTATCTAAACGTAAGGTTAATTAGTAATCATGCATGAATAGTACTTTCCTAAAATTTAACCTAAAAGTATAATCCGTACACAACTTCTTAATTACTTTGTTGAAATTGGAAATTTTTTACCGTGAAGGGAAGTTTTTCTTGGCATGTTGTTATCCATCTTTTTGTATTCACAATTTTCTTAATTCGAATTCTCTGGTTCTTCCCATGCTCTTGGCTGATCTCACTTTAATTTGAAGTTATCTTCATTGAAGTGTCTTTGGTCCTAACAACAATTCATGTACAAGCAAGTTATTTGATTGCTACTATATATCTATATATATATGTATGCACAAACAATAAATTCTTATCTCCTCAAAGCATTAAGGTATAAACAATACTTGAGGAAAAATTCATATAACTCATAGACTTTTTGAGTCATGGAGGGACTCAATTGCAAGAAGGGAAACCGTCAGGGCACGGCGCGTTACGGAGAAAAAATTACAGTGTTAAGCATTGATGGAGGAGGAGTTAGGGGAATCATTCCAGGATCCATATTGAGTTTTCTTGAATCAAAGTTACAAGTATGATAACTCGACTCACAAGTATATATAGTCACAACCATAGATCATTTGTTTATTCTATTATATATTATTAGCTAGTTTGAAGTTCATCAGAACATGCATCTCTTTTTGGTAACCATAAGGTATAGTTCGTTGATCGAACTAATTCAAATTCTGGTTTTCTGTGCACTAAAAAACTTTGCATGCAGGAGTTGGATGGACCAGATGCTCGACTGGCAGATTACTTTGATATTATAGCAGGGACTAGTACTGGAGGCCTAATGGCCACCATGTTAACCGCGCCGGACCAACACGGCCGTCCTCTTTATGCTGCAAAGGATCTTGTTCCATTTTATCTTGAGCATAGTCCCAAGATTTTTCCCCAGTACAAGTATACCTAAATTTTTTTTTTCCATTCATTTAATTAACATATAGTACTATATGTTTATCATAATGTGACAACTGTTACTGTATATTTTGTAGTGAAATCATATCGTTTCTTAGAATGCTTTGTGGTCCAAAATATGATGGCAAGTATCTAAGGAATTTAATCCGAAGACTCTTGGGGAAACGAAGACTGCATGAAGCTATAACACATTTGCTTATTCCTACGTATGACATAAAGACACTTGAGCCCCAAGTTTTCTCTACATTTCAGGTTACATTTTTTCCTGAGTACTGCACCTAAGTAATTTTCTTTAACTGTTTTACTCTATGTTTTATGAAATATGGTGCTTTTTGTTTCAATCAATGCAGGCAGAGTTGGATCCTAGTCTGGATGCTTTACTATCCGATGTTTGCATTAGTACTTCATCAGCTCCAGTTTATTTTCCTCCTTACTTCTTCAAGACAAAAGATTGTCATGGACAAGATAAAGAATTTAATCTTATAGACGGAGGCATTGCAGCTAATAACCCTGTAAGTGCAAAAAATTTACAACTCTATTTATCGAGTATAATTTATGTGTGTTGATAGTGTATAAAATACTTACATCATTAGGTTAGATTGACCTAAATCAACATGTATCTCTTCATATCAAGCCCGATGTGTCAATTTTTTTAAAAGTAGAGTCGGTTAACTTGAACTGTTTACGCTACATAGAAGTTAAAACTTATTTACTCATGTCATAACTCATAAGCATATTATTTCTATACATCTAATTGTTCTAATGGAAGATATATTTTGATTTGTTAACAAAGGCATTACTGGCTATGAGGCCAACTGGAGCCAATGCAGAACTTTTGCCAGCAAATGTTCTAGATTATGGCAAATATCTAGTTCTATCTGTGGGAACAGGTACTTCAAAGTCACAGAGGAAATATGATGCAATCAAAGCAGCTAAATGGGGACTTATTTGTTGGCTCTATAAAGATGGAAACTGCCCTTTGGTGGATGCTTTTACTTTTGCCAACGGTGATATGGCCGACCTTCATATGTTCTTACTCTTTAGTACTGCTGGCCATATAGACAATTATCTTCGGATCCAGGTATACTTTCTTATTTTCCGTATTTATGAGCTTGCTCACATTGTCCGTCTCAAGTCTGGTAGAAGATCGAGTGTGGTTGGTTAACCGTCAGTAAAATTAGTCAATTTATAATGAATCCACACATACAAATTAAGATACGTTTGTATACATATGCAACTCTCCTTAGCAAGACTGATTATACGACATGAAAATCCTTTACTTCTATGATCCCTCAAATTATTATTAGCCTGTGCTATCAGATTAATTGCCTTTTCATTTTTGGGCCAACGTACATTTGGAAACTTTTATTTTTTGTAGGATGACCATTTAACTGAAGATGAATCATACAGTGATAACGCAACGAAGGAGGGTTTAGAGGAACTGGTGAAGACCGGTGAAGGACTCTTACAGAAATCTATTTCAAGGATGAACATTGATAGCTGCCAATATCAAGCTGTTGAAAATGGAGGCACAAATGAACAAGCACTTATAAGGTCTTTAATTTAATTTTACAACTCTAAACCTTAAAACAATTACTAATCTTAGAGTAATTTTAAATTTCTATTGATAACTTTGATAATATTTTGACTAATCGATTCAATTGGATTCAATGATGTGACTTCTTTAACAGATTTGCAAAGATGCTTTCAGAGGAAAAGAGACTTCGCACTAGCAGGATGAAGGAGAAGAACATTGTCTAGCCTAATAGACATGAATGAACAGTAGTAGAATAAGCAATAAAATGTTATTGTTCGAAGCAATTAATATAGAATTGATTAATTTCTATTTTAATGTACAAAATAATGATGCACGAAAGTGATTGTTATTCTTCTTATATAGATAATATTAGTTATGTCTCAATATCTCTTATTTGTTTAAAGCTCTAAGTTGTTGGATCTCGTTGTACATATTTAATTTGTCAATCAACACCATTAAATATTATATGGAGTACATTACTTGATCTCTACCACAAAGATCTTAAAGTCTATCTCTTTTCTAAGCGATTAACAATAAAAATATATAAAATGTTATCCTACAAATAGAGTATAAAGAGGTTAGATTTACTACACTTTACCCATCGGAATGAAAACTATTTTTGATAAATCATCAGCTAAACGACTAACATATCATCTCATTGTATTATTATTTTTTACCGCATAAGCATTTATACATGATTATTCATTACACAAACAATTCCAACATCATAATTTCCAGGTTTGACATAACTAGACCGTAAACAAATGATCAATGTAGCATGACAATTAACGTGTGTAAAAAGAAGTAAAATTAACAAAAGATGAAATCGTTCATCATAATCCTTTACAATTTGAAATTCGATTATAATTTGTACGTTTCCGATAGTAAAAAAAAAACCGTAATTATTAAGAACAAATTAATAAAAAAGGGCTTCACATGTTTTCGCATCAAAAGCCCAACCACCCCAAAATCTATAAATTATCAAATTCCCTTTAATTTTACCACACTTTCTTCTAGAACATTACACACACACTTTTCATCATCATCATCCTATGGATTGTGTACCAGTAAATTGGGAAGCACTTGATTCACTAATTCTCAATTTCGTTAAATCTGAAAACCTAATCGAAGACTCTATTTCTCCTCCGCCGTCTCCGTCGCAGTCGCCGTCGTCGTCGTATCAGTCGCGGTTACTTATTCGACAGATCAGACGGTCAGTAGAGTCCGGTGATATTAACGCCGTTATTGATCTGTTACGGTTACATGCGCCGAATGTTCTCAATGATCATCGTCTCCTATTCTGTTTACAGAAACAGGTAACGATTAATTTAAAGTAAAATTTAATAATTTTAGCGTGATGTAATTAGTTATTAATTATTAGAAAATTAAAGCTGATTTTTCATTTGACTCGATGATTAGAGTTAGTTTTTGAACTTTTTGCAAGTTCGTAGTACCCTAGGGTGTGACGTAGTGGTCAATGAAGTGGAAGGAGAACCGTGAGGTCTCATCTTGAGACTCTCGGGTTCATACCTCAGTGGACAAAGTTATACAGTACTCGTGCTGGTGAGAGGTAGCAATTATCCAGTAGAATTAGTGCCGAGAGTCTCAAACCTTAGTGGTGAGAGTTTCATGGTACATGTGCTGGTAGGAGGTAGCTACTACCTAGTAGAATTAGTGTGCGCAAGCTGGCTCGAAAAAATAGTAATTAGGCTTTCCAACTCTGGTCAATATTCTTTCCATTTTGTTGTTATTTTCCTTGTATCACATATGCGCACACAATACACACATATATCTCAGTGGGGACAAAATTACTAAACATCTCAGTGGTGATTTCTTTCCATGTATCCAAGCCTTGGTGGGCAGAGTTATTTGGTATCCGTTTTGGTGGGAGGTAGCAAGTAGACACACACACTCTACAAACATACATATTCCGTTACCTCTGCCTTTCTTCACTAAAGTGCATACTTTGATTGCCCTTTGCATCAACAGTCACTTGGTTTTTGCCTATGTTTTTCCTTTTCTATGCGATTCGCCTTAAAACAACAGTTATTGAGTTGACAGAGAGGTTGATCAGTGGTGGATACATTTTGGATTTAAAAAAAAAAAAAACTGGAGAAATCTCAGCTTTTCAGTTGTGTATGAGAAATTTTTTGTGAATATACTTCGCTTAAGTTAATTTTAGGTTTAAGTGTCAATCTATGCATAGTCGTTGGTCAATTAATGCAACTTGTCTCTCCATGCTTTACATAGAAAAATAATTAATGATCCCTAAAGTTGTCTTTATGATTTTTCTGCAGAGGTTTATTGAACTTTTGAGGAAAGGAACTGCGAAGGACCGAGAATCTGCCATTAAATGCCTCCGAGAGTCACTGGCACCTTGTGCATTGGATGCATATCCAGTAGGTCCCCTGCATATTTTTTTTGAGTTCATATTCAACATTGCCACTTGTGGATGCCTCTTGTATCCTACATCACAATTTTCCCCTGTATATTACAACACAGACTTATAATTACATGACATTGTTATGTTACTGAAAATCCCATTTCATCAATTGCCTACCATCAAAATAGCACATTTGACTTCTCAATTCTCATTAAAAAAAAGTTAGTTTTTTTAATTATTTTTCCTTTTTTGTGTATTCTTAGTCAGCATCTGATAGCTCTCTGTGTCTTACACTTGGGTTCTAATGTATGCTTACTTTTAATCTTAAGGAAGCATACGAGGAATTTAAGCATATTCTCCTTGCCTTGGTATATGATGAAGATGACAACAGTTCTCCCGTGGCCAATGAGGTAAGAGGTTATTTCCTTGGTTTGAGATCTTGGCTTCATTTGGCACAAATTAGATATCATACATGAAATTTTGTGTATTAGAGGGGGTGGGGGGGGGGGGGGGTGGGAGAAGCCTAATAACATTTGGCACAGTTTCAGCCAAACATAGTATGTCGGCCAAGGCTATTATTCATAACATGCCCTATTTGATTGGAATATTTCCTCTAAAGCCACATTTTTTCTTGTAAAAAGTTTACTGCTGGCTCTATAACTTAATTCACCGCTCCTTATCAAAGGTATAATCTAATGAACTGCAAAAAAAAAAAATCATATAATTTAAAATTTAATTTAGAACAAGAGAAGTCCTGTCCTTATCCTCCCAATCCAAAAAAATAATAATAATAAAATAAAACCAAGGGAAGTCCTGATGACTTCATTCAGCCAGCATTCCTATTTCTCTACTACTGCAGGGACGCTAACTAATAAGGAGGTTTATTAGATGTAGAATGAGTATTTCAAAGCCATTTTGATTTATACTTGTTTGAAAAAGAAAAAGATTGAATACATATGTATCATTATTTTCTATGTACTAAACTTATAAGGTCCGAAATGACTGTCTACATTGGTCCATACCCAGAAGATATCCAGCCAGTAGCTTTTTGTGGACTAAAACGTGTTGGCTCAATACAGTGCTTGTTTTTTTCTTTTCCAAGCAATGGCCCAAACATACCTTATGCTACAAAGGAGGGTGGTCACCCTCCCCAACCTTGTAGTGTTATGGGTGAAATTGAATGTCTCCGTTTGGTAAAAGTGACTAATTGCTTTGTGCTTCAATGTCCCAGTGGTCTCCAAGGAGGAGGATTGAGATTGCTGGACTTCTTTCATCTGTTTTAAGGGCTCATTTATGTGCATATGATCCACTTTTTGCAATGTCATTGAGGTACTTGATAAGGTTAGTACAATTTTCAGATGATCTATGGCATGCTTAGATGCAAACTCCAAATCCAAGCAGATGGAGACATTTTATAATTGATTCATCAGAAATCCAAGCTTTCTTTCTCTTTTTATTTAACTTCATAATCATTTTGCAGCATACACAAGTTATTTTGCTTTCGTCAGGGAGTCCCATCACCTATATCAGATCTTTCACAGAGATTACTTCTTGAGGATCGTGATCCCCCTGCAACACCACTTGAGAGTTTCTATGAAGCACCTCCATTTGATGAGGTTATAAGTCTCAGCTACTCTATTGCTATTCTGATAATTGTTTTGGTTATTGAACTTGAAGAGGAATGTGGTTAGTAAATGTGGTATAATTTATGTAGTATTCCCTCCATTCCAACTTGTGTGGCGGTGTTTGACTTGTCACGAAGCTTAAGAAGGAAAGAGACTTTTGGATCTTGCTGTCTTAAACCTGCCACAACATTTATGTGGCTATAATTGCATCCCATTAAGGTAAAATGGGAAAAATTTAAAATGTTACCAAATCTAGACAGGTGCCATTTTTTTAGTAGGCTAATTAGGACATAGTGCCTTATAAGCTGAGCAGATGGACTAGTTCTTTTGGTTTATTTTTCAGAGATCTGTATGTCAGTAGAGAATGTACAAAATCTCCTGTGCTATTAATCCCCTACTTTGCGTTAAAAGAAAGTTATTGGTATTGGAGAAAAATGTGTTGAATTGCCGTGGTGTGCATATTAGAAGAGTCATATTGCAGATGCCAACTAGTTTCTGGTTGAGGAGTTGGAATTTTTTGATTAATTTGTAGTAAATCTGGTACTTAATATATTTTACATGATATGTTAAAGTTCAAAAATGCGACGTCTTCTTCTTTTTTGGGAAACCGGTGTTTAGAAATTCTACTTATGCTTTAGGCACTATGTCACATCAATACTTTTATGAATTAGGTGGACATACAAGCTCTTGCTCATGCTGTAGAGATTACAAGGCAAGGGGCTATTGATAGCTTGAGATTTGCCAAGGGTGACTTATATCAAGCATTTCAGGTGAGTGCTGAATTCTTAGCTAATATCTAGATTCTCTTTAACAAAACTCTGTAATTGGGTCAAAGTTACCTTCTTCTTTTTCTTCTTCTTCTTCTTCAAAAAAAAAAAAAAAAAACTCTGTAACTGGGTTAGTTTTCAATAGAAGCGCATATATCATGTGAAGCTGTTTCTTCTACAATAGGTTTCATCTTTCTGATGGAATTTGGATGATGTCACACTGTTGCCTAAACCTATGACCCATACTTCTGGGATTGCTTGCCTTATACTTATCTTCGACAACTATTCATTTGCTTTTAACTAAACGGAAAATCACAATGCAATTCTTTGTTGTAGCCGCCAGTGGCTCCTCTTAGTTAAAAAGCAACGGATTGAACTGGGAACAATTTCGTTACTCATTTGTCTTCTTAAGTTATTATTCTAATTTTTGTAGTGTTCTAGATATTCTGTGATGTGCTGTTGAGGTAGATCAAGCTTGTTAGTTGTAAAGCTTTGAGGTCAACTAGTAAAAATTCGTAAATACTCTTTAATTGAGATTGTGTCTGTACCTTGGTGTTGCAGAATGAGTTATGCAGGATAAGATTGGATGACCCCATGATTGAAGAGCTTGTTCATGAGTATTGCGTCTATAGGGGTATTGTCGACTTCAGTGTCATAGATTCTACAGGTAAGTTGCTGATCAATATGACTTTCTCTTCTGACATTCAGTTTGCTAGTATGTATCTCGCTGAAGGCCCTTATAACTTTTACATAATCAGGGATGCAACTTGTTTCTGGAAGTATCAATGATGAACTATCAGAGTCTGGACATTTATCAAAGAACTGCTCCATGGAAGTTGGGTACGGGAACAGTAAACTTTCCGGTGGAGACACCTCTGCTACTCAAGTTATCATGGAGGGATCCCCTGAAAGTAATACTGACTTGTCTAGCATTCATAGTACTGATACTGAAGAGCGCTACCCTAGTGAGACAAGTCATGGAGATTGCAGTACCAGTGGAACTGCTCAGTTCGAAAAAGTTCTGAAGAAAAATAAGTGCCTTAGAGTTGGTGAAACAAACAAACGGAAAAGATGGAGGGGGAGACATGAAGAAGCAGAATCTGTGTCTAGACCTACCAGTGAAAGGAGCAGAGAAGAACTTAATGCTAGTAGCTCAGTTGTCAGCACCTCAGTTTCCAGCACAACTGTGTTGAAAGACCAGCAGGCATGTATTTTGGTCTTAATGATTTAAAGTAAACTTAACATCGAAATTAGAAAAAAAAGGGAGGTAGAGAAAAGTGATCAAAGTAAACATTGTTCGACACCTTTCATTACAGGTCTCTCCACAATCATGTTTTTTGAATATGATAAGGAGTAGAGAGGACAAGCATGAGCTTATGCTGGGATTGAAGGAATTAACCAGCAGAGGAATGGCAGTGGAGGTTGTTGAGGAGATTAATGAGATAGATCCGAACTTTTTTGTACAGAACCCTGCTCTACTTTTTCAACTTAAACAGGTATGAGAGTTAAACTTTTGCCTGGGATAAAAATTACTATATGTTACAAACTATGTTGGTATTGATTAGAGCATTCTAATATTCCATTTGGTCAGGTTGAATTTTTGAAGCTGGTTGGCTCCGGGAATCATACTCAGGCGCTGAGTGTAGCCTGTTCTTTTCTGGGTCCTTTGGCTTCTAGTCATCCAGATCTTTTGAAGCCTTTGAAGGAGACTTTGCTAGCTTTGCTCAAACCTAATGAAGAGGCATTCAATGAATGTATGCCCTTATGTGCTCTTGCCACTTCACTCCAGGTATGACATTCTTGCACTGTTTATGGTAAAAAGCTGGTCCCAGGTGAACCATTCCCTGCTAATTTTGTTTACCATCCTAACATCTCCTTTACCTTCTTGTCTATGTATTTGTGTGTATTAAACTGGGTGCTGCTTCTTGTTGTGCTTTCCATTTTAGGGGCACGGGTGTTTTTTTTTTTTTTTGGGTGCACTGTATTGTTTGATCTATCTTGTGAGTTCCAATTTTATTGCATCTCAGGAATTTTGGGAGCGTTTTAATATCACTTGATATTGTATAAATCTGATTTCCATAGTGATTAAAATGTTAAATGTCAAAGAGTAAGCCCAGTCTTCTGGACGTTTTTCTGTTTTGTCCTTTTCCACTGTATAGGAAAAACAGGGCTGTGGTAAAAATTGGTGGTGTTATGGAGCTTCCTTTTTAGTTGGCGAGATTAGTTCTGAAGAACAAAGCTCATTTAAATCTTGAACAAACAAAACTCATTTTAATATCACTAACTTTTCATGCTATCGATTTATGAACTGTCAATGATGCGGCAAACAGGACAACTAATTTGTTTTCATCTCTGTTTCCTCACTTCAGTTTTCTGAATGTTGGTTCTTAATCATTTATATGTATATTTTTATTCAATGACTTGGAATTGTATTTCTTGGCCTTCATAAGCCATTAAAGATTTGAGAAAATTTGAAAACCAAAACCTTGCTGCTCCTCTTTTTCCATTTTTCTTTTATATTGTGGGAGCTGGTGGGGGTTGTATGTGTCTTGCTCACCTAGTTTTCTGTCATGCAAAGGTTGCTATTGGTAGAAGGCTTGGTATTGAAGAACCCCAGCTTATGAAGATTATCAGGGCCACTTTGTATACTCACAGTGAGTGGTTCAAACTTCAAATGTGTAAAGATCGCTTTGAAGGGCTCTTAAAGATCGACGCCCTGAAAGAAGCTAGTGGCAGTTTGATGATAGATGCTGCTTCCAGATTGGATGTTGACATGTGCACTGATGGATCATCTCAAGTTACTGCTTCCTCAAATAACAAGAAACAGGAAGATGGAAGTCCAACTCAGTCATCAGCTGGAGATATTGGATGTGATGAAGCTGCAATACTAAAAGTTATGGTAAGTCTTGTTCTGGGTTACAAGCTTGTTTCTAACTTTATTCAGGTTGTTGCATCTCGACGAATACTGATGTGTATCTCCCCTGTTACTGTGTGCTGCTTGGGCAGGTAGCTGTTTATATTAATTTTCTAGGTGTTCTCATTACGTGCCATTTTCAAATATGAGATGCTTTTTAGACTTTCCCATCCAAAACATTTAAATGCTTGATTTATTTGGGGAAGACTGATTTATGTTAACTTTCTGGTTTCTCATTACTTGCCAACATTTCAATTAAAATGTCTCTTTAGGTTATCCCTCACGTGAAAAGCATGATTTTATTTGACCAAGTCACCTTGAATGTAGATAAAAAGTTTGGCAAGCCATTATGTAGTGGAATATGCTAGGAACGATTTGCATAAGAGCTTTGGGAGTGTTATAACTGTTGTGTCGGTTCTGCTTAAAAGATTTTTTGGGGGGGGGGGGGGGTGGTGGTGGTTGATGGCTATAAAAGAATTGGCCCCAATTTTCAGTCTCATTCTTAAACCTAATAAATGCAATCTAGTTGGAAGGAGGATGCCATCACAATTGCCTTGATACCAAATGTGTAGGACGACATAATTGGTATACCTGTGCATATTCCATATGTATATAGACATTGTGGAGACACATCTCTGTGCTAGATAGAACAATATTTCTTAGCAGGTCATTTTCTGTGTAGCTGTTACTTATTTGTGAGTAATTGGTGCAGGAATTTCTGGCATTGCCCAGAGCAGATGCAATTCATCTCCTTGCACAATACAACGGGAATGCAGAGACGGTCATCCAGCAGATATTTGCATAGTCCGTAGGTATAGGTTATAGCTGAACATGATATTCATTTATTTTTTACATTGTTTTATTTGATTGTACTATAATTTTTTTACCTAAGGCTTGTCATAGCAGCTAAGGGGGTGTAATAACTTAGAAAAAACTGAAGCACGTCTGTAAAATCGGTTGGTGAGAGATACATTAGTTATCTGAAGTTGTCTTTAGGTCCCTTTTTCTTCAACGGAGAAAAGCTAAGATGAAACGGGAAGAAGAGCAGGGTGTTAAGAGAAGTAGAAAAACAAGTGTGTAAATGCCTTCCCACAGATGAGCTTAAATTGCATCCGTTGCCATAATTATTTGGACGGAGCATCTAGGGATGAGGAAGTTGGAATCTCTTCTTCCTTCTAAATGCTCTTATATATAGTGTTGAAGATTAACTCAATTCATCCAAGTGCATCTACTGATGCAGTATTAATTTGCACTCGGTGTACACACCAAGTTTTGTTAACTTTACTTTAGGAGTAGTCAGAACTCGAGGTGTGCTTGTCTCACTTTTTTTCACTAATGATGTCATCATATTTTTTTTTGGGTCATAGTTTTATGTGGAGTACTAGATTATTTTATCATTTTAGATTTATATTTGATATCATGAGCAGAGCACAAGTAATATAATTTAAATAAATAAAAGATGACACTGTATTTATATGTGAATTTTGCCTTATTACAACATGCCAACATTGGCCGAAGTAGAGTGATACGCTACTTAAGGTATGTAGCTTTAATTCCAAAAATATTTAAAGGTGCAAAAGAAATGGTGAGGTTGGATTATCATTCAACTAAATTGCGTAACTTCTGCACACTGTAGCCTGGGGAAATAACAATACAATGGCATTTAGACCAATCGGCTGCCTGCATTGGCCTTGCGGTATTTTCTCTCATCCGAAAGTATCTTCGCATACCTGCAAGATTTTAGAACAAGACAATGTTTACTAATTAGTAGTAATCATCAGCACTTCTTTTTTGTAGAATTTGTTCGTGTGTGTGTGTGCAAGTGCGTGCATATTGCCTCAGTCTGCGGTTGTGTGTGTGTACGCGTAGTGCGTCAACACTCCCTGCTATAGACGGGCTTCCATGCCCCTGGATGTACCTCTGAAGAGCTTCCTTGTTGGTTCCTGCGTTCTCAACTGGTTCATAGGCTCCTTTGTCCAAGTTCATCTTGGAAACTGGTTTTTCCAACAACCTTTCTCCTACCTTGACAAGGCCTTCTAAGTTCTCTTCTGTGGATATGTCAGCTGAGGCCAAGTTTCCCGTCAAGGTGTCATCCTGTTATCACACAGACGTTGTATTAAAGAACATTTAAATTTATGTTAGTCATATTGAATAGCAGATTTCTAGCTGATATCCACAGAGGGTCCAGTTGCACAGCAAAGTCAAATCGGAGGCTCAGGGTACCTGAATTCGGAGGTATTTATCGTCCGAGTGAAGAGCTTTGAAAACTACAAAGTTGTGGTAATCAACCATGTCAGCACTTGCTTGATTAAAAGCATCTATGATTGGTGTAGAGTTGTCATTAAATAGCCAGCCGAGTAATCCCCACTTGGCAGCCATTTGGGCATTGTACTTCTGCTCGTTCTTTGCATTACCCGTCCCAAGTGATATTACCAGAAAACGACCATAGTCCATTGGCTTGATAGGGAGCAAGTCTTCGTTCTTCATCAATACTTGTTTGGTCACCTCACCGATTGCGACCAACGACTGAAATTCCTCAACAGAAGTCATGTATTATCAAAGTTTCTGCTATTATCTACTTGATTATTCATTCGTTTAACTTTATGCATGCGCTGAAAATGTAAAATGAAAACCTTTTGCACCTACAGATTGGTAGTATAGAAACTTTGCACGCTATATGGTGTACATAAGTCGAGTCAAATAGTCCATTTTTGTATACGGGACTTCGTATTTACAAATATTGTCCAAGCATTTAGTGTGTAATATCTTAGGAGTTTTAACTTTTGCACAATAGAATAAAAGAATTCTTTAAACTACTTATTAGGTCAACAAAAAGATATCTACATGTTACATTTCATAAATCTTGATTAATAATCTTGAAAATTAAAGACACCTTACCTGCTACTACAAGTAAACTTGATATGATATATATAATGAAATGTATTCACAATGTCATTGTAAATAGTTAGATGTATATCTTATAGAGTATATTTACCGGGTTATTAGCAGCCACACCACCATCAATTAGGTTAAATTCCCGTTCCTTATTGTCAGCATCCTTGTTCTTAAAACTATAAGGAGGTAGCAAAGTTGGCGCCGCCGAGGTACTAATGCAAATGTCCGCCAGTTCCGCATCCAAATCAGGTTTTGATGTTGCCTTCAAGAGGGTTAAAATAGTTAACAATCGAAATTATACACATTGCCCTTTAAATTCTTTTAATATAAAGGTATTTTAACTTATAGTACTAGAATGTTATTTATCTTATTTTTCGAGTTGTTAATTCCATTTATTACGAATCATTATATTATATAGCGAAGTAGGAATATTATATGATATAGAAGTTAACTAATAGAAGTAACCAAAGGGGGAGATAATATGTTTGGTAGCAAAAGAGTTTATCCTGGGATTAACAATTCCGGGATTGTTAATATCACCTTCTATGTGGGATAGTTAATCCCACATATTTAGTATAAAAATGGTACTAGTACTAACTAGCACTTCCTACCAAACATGGGATTATAATCCCTTATCCCTCCTGCCAAACGATACAAAACAGGTCCGATGAAACAGTCGAGGTATACGCACCTCAAATGAACTGAAGATAACTGGCTGAAGTTGTTTGATATCAAAAGTTGGAATTACGACAGCAGTTAATGTCTCATGCAACCTGGTACCTCCTAAGATACCCTTTATAAGTTTGTGAAGATACTTCCCGTCATATTTTGGTCCACCGATTGCTTTGGACAGATTTACGAGCCCAGCAAATGGTCCCCTATAAAAATGAAGTTTTGTTCATATTTAGTCGCACTCTGAGCACCATGAACCCCTAGCTCATGATACAATCAACAATATAAGAAACCAGTGTGTGTGCTCTAATATAATTACCCAGCCTGAGGAAAGATTTTGGGAGAGTGCTGAAGATAAAATGGAGCAATTTCTTTAGCAGCGTATAAAGGGCGTTTCTTTTCGTTGGGCGCAGTTAGCATGGCTGTTACAAGGCCACCAGTGCTTGTTCCTGCAACCACGTCAAAGTAATCAGCGATTCTTGCATCTTCACCGTCCAATTTCTGCAAAAAAAAAAAAGACATAGAATCAATAGCATTTCTAGGACATAAACTTAAAATATTAACTTTTTTTTTTTAACTTCTAACAACTAATCTCATAGTTATGAGTTCTGAATGTTATACTTTTCACCACCAAGGGTTGTGGTAGGATGGATAGGATCTCTCCACCCTTAACCAAATGTCTTGAGTTCGAACCCTGAAAATGGAAAAAATCCTGGTAGGGAGCACTTTCCCCAAAAATGGGCCTTACGCGGCGCGAAGCTGGATTAGTCGGGGCTCCAATGAGGGTATCAGACACCGGGTGAGAAACCAAAAAAAATAAAAATGTTTATGTTGACATATATGTTTATGTTGCGGAGTAGAAAAATGATATAGGTTCAGTTAAATCCATTGTATCCATGATCCATCCTCCTCCAAGTACAATGTAAGTAACAGCTTTTTTTATTGGATTTCTACCGGGTGAGAAACAATTTTTTTTTTTTACAAAGTGTTTTATCCCACAGAGGAATTCTACATTGTGATCAATCTGGATAAGCGACTGAGTAGCGGACACAGGGTGAAAAATCTAAATAAATATGTAGATCATATCAAAAGTTCTTATAGTATTCTTGAATTTTCTGTCTGGTTAATTACCTGAAGTTGTGATTCAAGATATGCAAGGATAACACCTGGAATGATTCCTCTTACTCCTCCTCCATCAATGCTGAGAATAGTTATAAGCGTCCCTGTGTTGGGAGGCAGCATTTCAACTCCATCTGACCCAGCTTCTTTGTTTTCCATTAGTGTTCAAAGACAAGATAATTAATCTTAAAACAGGATAGAACCAGTATGTTCATCATCCTAGCTATGCCCCAATAAATAGATCAATGGGAAGGCGTTTCAACTATGATAATCATTAAAAAAAAAAAAAGGAAAGAAATAAATATTAAGAGCGACTTTGTCAGTCAATAAGTTGGCTATACATACTGGTCGTCGTTGAAGAGTTGATTAAAAATTAGATTTCAATTTTAAACTGATTATAATCATATCATGTAAGCCACCATCTGAACAAATTAACCTTTGATTTTCCTCATATATATATAGTTCCTATATATGCCCAACAATTTAGACTTGAAGGATCGTTGGAGTATGTATTGACTCTAAGTTAATACTATATAAATGGAGTGATCGTTAGTACGTAGAACTACAGTTTTTAAGTTTCTTCAGCGTCCAAGTTTTACCTACATGTAACAATGCAACTCCTGGAAGATTGTTTCCCATATAAGCGTTGATTTCAGATGTTTAAGTGATTTGTACGTAAGATCATAACTTTAGAAATCATAAAAAGGTATGCATGTTCTTTTTTATCCTTGAATTAACCCTAGAGTGACATGCCATTTGGGACTAGTTTTTGCTATATTTACAAAAGGGTTTATCACGAGTTTACATTTCAACATAGCTAATTGCTACTCAGTTCGTTACAATTATGAGATCTAGTTTGACTGGAGACCGACTTATGAAATTGTCTAAGAAATTTATGTGGCTATAAAATCAGGACAGTAATGATGAAATGTAATTTTTAAAATTAAACGGATTCTAAATAGAAAAATATACAGCTCTTTTTTTTTAAGAGATTAAAAAAGGAAGGATATCATTAGAATAAACGAGATGTTTTTACATTAATGTAACTGTTCTAGTCCGATCCTCATTATAACTCATAAATTGCTGAACATGGCAAATGACTTTTTTCTAACTTATTTCTCAATTACTTTCTTAAGATTATATATTATTCACGACTAGTATTCGACTGCTCGAGGATGACGCTGGATGTTTATTGCCTGTTTTTCTCTTTAAAGTTAAATGTGTTTTAATACTCTGATTTTAAAATTTCAAGCAGCCTGTAGTTCAATTAGACTGCAAGCAAATGATAGTATATATTAGTAAGAATGAATGAGAAAGTCGAACAAGAAATTAAACCGGGTCAAAATGAAAAGGTCAATGCATAAGCAGCACTAGACAAAAGAAAGATGGAAAAACAATTAATTGTGGGAACTTTACAGTAGACCAAAAAGAAAAATAAACTTAACGTTACCACATAGTTGTATCACCTAAAATTTGTGAATTTTATAGTTAAATTGTGTAACGAGATACAAATATAGGACGTGAAGAATTTTCCAAGAAAAAAAGTTGTGGCAATAAAGGCTCTTATTTGAATATAATCATCTGGTATCTAACACCTACTAGATTAGTTAATCTGAGTCGTGTTTCATAAGATTTATTATAGGGAGAAAATTTCTTGCTAAAAATTTATTAACATTTTAGTACTCCAGTTCGAGATCTTTGATTAAAGAAGAATGAATGAAGGGCATTTGAATCCACTATCGTAAATCACGATCCAAATATTCTTTCTTGATCCAGATTTAGGGATATGGGCGGAGCCATCTTGCTATTGAACCCTTTGAAATGATGAAAAATTCAGTAATGTTATAAAAGGGTTCAAAAATAATTTTAGGTCAGATGATCAAATCCAATTCCAGTATATGGCATTTTTGAACCTCTTACATAAAATTCTGGTTCCGCCCCTATTAATTTTCTTATAGTTATTTTAGATTATTAGTCATACGAGGTGAAGTGTACCTGTTGCCTGTTGCTTATTATTATTATTATTATTATTTTTTATGTACAAACGTGTCGTACCTAGTTTAGTTTCTTCAAGATATACTTTGCACGTCATTGCCTGGTTGCCTTCGTAATATTTTTCTGATAATATTCCCTCGTCCTAGTTGTTTCAAATTTTCAATTAGTCTATGATTCTTAAGAGTACTTGGAAAAGGAAAAGAAAAGTATAATGTATACGCAGCCCTTATTGGCTAATTAAATGATCAACAAAAGAAAAAATCAATTTTTAATTTATTGTCATCCCCATCAATGTTTTAAAAGGCGGGAGCGCAAGGCGAGACGTTTTACTTACAATTAGGCGAGGCGTAAGCCCCGAGACGTGGGGCGTAAGTCCTATGGATTTTAATTTTTAATTAATTCTAAATTAATAAAATAGCATAATAACCCAAAAAAATATCAAAAGTACAAAAAAAATTAAAATAAGAAAAAAAATTATAGAAACAAAAGATCTAACCTTTTTAACAATTGTAAGAAATTGCATAATGTTACAGTTTTTATAGATACAAACAAACCACAAGGCCTTAACTTTTAAACAATTAAAAATAAAAATTTGTTACTATAAAAAGTGAATAAACAATAAATATTTATTACTATTATAATTTAAAATATTAATTCTTCATTGATAAATATATAATTACTTCAGTCTATCAATTTTGACTAACAGAAATAAAACATGAAGACCAATAACATGTGATGATGTTATAAACATCGGCTATGCTTTTTTATATTAAGTATACAGATGATATTCACCCTTATGATATTTTCAATTATAATACATGTAATATTATGTCTCGTTAATTGAACTGTACTCAATTTTTGAATTTCTATAGATGAATATAACTTCATTTTTAAATAAAATTGTAGATGAACAATCTTAATTAGGGAATTAGACAGATCATTTGCATAGGTTCTATAAGCTGCATAATGAATACAACCAATTAGTTGAAGTGATATGTCTATAATGTACGCTTTATTGATGAATATGCAGATGCAATCTAAGATATGTAGTACGTACTCTAAAAATATTCTAGATATAACTAGTATGCATATTTAACAATGATAACACTATATCTATTATATATCATTAATATGCATCGTGTATCAGTAAAGTATATGTCAAAAGATATATTTGTAATAAAACAAAGGTTAGGAAATTGGAAGAGATCGGTAGAGGAGGAGAAGAAAGGTTAGAAAATTGAAAAGTTCTCGTCAACACAGTGATAGTTAGAATCCTAAAATGGAAAAAGAGAACATGAAGTTACTGTGTATAATACTTAGTATTTACCGTGTATAATACTGGGGTGGGATGAATACCATAGCATATTCACTAAATCCAAAAAAAAAAAAATTGTGGAGATTGATAGGGTTAGGGATGAAGCTAGCATTTTTAGAGGAGAAATGGGGAGACTGTAAGGGGGATGAAGTATATTCAATGGTGTTTTACTTAAAGAGGAGGATCTGAGAATTATGGTTGTGAAAATTACGGATCTTTATTTTATACCATTAATAAAATAATTAAGAGATACTTTATTTAATAAATAAGTTAACTGCCTCTCTATCTCCCTATAATAGAGGCATGTTTGTCAAAAATATTGTCTAGAAACGTGGACTAGATTTAATTAAAGTCTTTTTTGAAAATGACTATAAAAGTGGAATACCAAGGGGTAAAGGTCTATAAACCATAAATTTCAATAAATATGTCTATTTTATTTAAATAACACTAATAAATGTCTATATACTATAAAATTTCCTTCCAATATGTAACCCATTTATCTGAGTCAGTCTTAATTTTGCAGCTTATTTCAAATATGTTCATATTTACAGAAATACAAAAGATTTGCAGATGCCCAGTTTTCAGAAACAGTCCAGATTTACATATTTTTTGCACTGCGTGGCCATTTTCAAATATTGCAGATTTTAAAATATGTTAATTAAATAGTAGAAAATTAGCAATTTTCACATGAAAAGCATGATTTTATTTGACCAAGTCACCTTGACCAGTAGTTAAAAAGTTTGGCAAGCCATATTGTTGTATACAGACATTGGAGACACATCTCTGTGCTAGATAGAACAATATTTTTTAGCAGGTCATTTTCCGTGTAGCTGTTACTTATTTGTGAGTAATTGGTGCAGGAATTTCTGGCATTGCCCAGATAAGATGCAATTCATCTCCTTGCACAATACAATGGGAATGCAGACGGCGGCGGCTAGCAAACGTGGCGGCGGCGGAGGCAGTGACTTGGAGGAGAGGGAATGAAGGTGAAGAAGTGGTGGAAGGGGTAGGGGCGGCAACGGTGATATTCAAAGGGGAAGAGAAGAGAGGAAAAATAGGAAGGAGAGAAAGAGAAGAGTGGAAAAATGGGGGCTAGGGTTTTTTTTCCTTTAAATAGGGGGGTGCTATAGAGTGAAAGAAAAATTTAAAAAAAATGGAGGGGGTGCTAGGTCGGGTAATATTGGAAAAAGGGGTCTTTTTTTTGTAATTTTCATGAGTGGAGTGTCTCTCCATGTAATTGTCCATTTTAAATTTGGGTTTTTTACACATATACCAATGAAATTCGTAAAAATTTTGCCTAGAGGCCACTTTTAATACTGGTATTTAGTTTGAGGCTACTATTTTTATTGGTCTTACACTAGAGGCCACTTTTGGGCCTTTTACTAAATAAACATTGACTTAAGTTCTGATCATTGACTGAAGTTCAGTCCATACGACCCTGGACTGAAGTTCCATCTTTAGAATGCATCATGCTTTACTCCCTAAGATTGGTTTACTAGTGATGTCCCTACCTTGATAGCAACCCCGTCAACCCAAGCTTCATTCAAATTCAGCTTTCATCGAAACAGGCACGCACAAGTCTTCATTTGTAGGAGTCACGAGGACTTCTTCTTCTACTCCCTTCATTCATCTCGCCATTTTCTGTGAAAAGGGGGACAGGGAGCCACTTGAGAGATTTCTTGCGAAATTTCTTGAAGTCTATCTCATTCTTTATTCTATTCTATTTCTGAAAAAAAAAAAAAGGGTGACTCAACTTCTCAGCTAGAGTTGGTGGTGGGACCGATGATTTAGATCACCAAAAAGGAATTCCAGTAATGTCGTATGGTCGAAAGTTGAACTTCAGTCCATATGGCCCTGGACTGAAGTTCCATCTTTAAGGACTGGACTGAACTTCAGTCAACATTGTCCTGGACTGAAGTTCTATCTTTAAGGACTAAACTTTAATCCATATGGCTCTGGACTGAGCTTCTATCTTTAAGAACTGAACTGCAATCCATATGGTCCTGGACTGAAGTTCTATCTTCAAGGACTGAACTTCAATCTAGGGCCCTGGACTGAAGTTCCCTGGACTGAAGTTCTATCTTTTAAGCGAAAGTGGCCACAAACTAAATGTTTTGGTATTAGTTGCATGTACCCAAAGACCAGTGGCAAAAGTGGCCTTTCATGCACTTACCCCATGAAATTCAAAGCATTTACAAGCTATACCCATTAAAAATTACACTACCTATGAAATTAAAAGTATTTAACCAACCTACCCATTTATTGTTGTATACCTGTGTTATATCTTATGAGTGTATACCTTTAAGGTATACTGTATAAATAATAGCATACAAGTCTACATATAGGTGTATACCTTTAAGGTATACTGCATAAATAAGTAGTGTACAAGTCTAGATGGGTAGGATATATAAATAATTTATGAGTAGGACTTGTAAATATGTTATGGGTAGAAGTGGATAAATATTTTAATTTTGATGGGTATTTTCGTAAACCTCCCTTTAAATTTAAACAATTGCATCTAAAGTCCGTTTTCAGGTCATTCTTTCACGTCAGTCCAGAATTTCTCAAAATTTATGAATTGCAATATGTAACCCATTTATCTGAGTCAGTCTCAATTTTGCAGACTAAAGTCCGTTTTCAGGTCATTCTTTCACGTCAGTCCAGAATTTCTCAGAATTTATGAATTGCAATATGTAACCCATTTATCTGAGTCAGTCTCAATTTTGCAGCTTATTTCAAATATGTCCATATTTACAGAATTACAAAAGATTTGCAGATACTTGCCCATTTTTCAGAAACAGTCCAGATTTACATATTTTTTGCACTGCGTGGCCATTTTCAAAGAGTCCATATTTTAAAATATGTTAATTAAATAGAAAATTTGCAATTTTCACATGAGATAAAAAGTTTGGCAAGCCATATTATTGTGGAATACGCTAAGAATGATTTGCATAGGAGCTTTGTGGGTGCTATAACTCCTCTGTCATTTCTACTTAAAACATGGGGGAGATAATGACTATAAACTAATAGGAGTACATGCAATCTACTTAGAAGGATGATGCCATCATAATTTCCTTCATACCAAATGTGCAGGACGACATAGCTGGTACCATTACAGACATTGCGGAGACACATCTCTGTGCTAGATAGAACAATATTTTTTAGCAGGTCATTTTCCGTGTAGCTGTTACTTATTTGTGAACAATTGGTGCAGGAATTTCTGGCATTGGCCCGAGCAGATGCAATTCATCTCCTTGCACAATACAATGCCTTTCCACAGATGAACTTGAATTGCGTCTGTTGCCATAATTATATGGACAGAGAATCTCGGGGATGAGGATGTTGAAATCTCTTCTTCCAACAAAATGTTCTTACACAATCTTATAGATTAATTCAATATATCAAGTGTGTTCTTTCGGTGCAGTCTTGTCCATATCAAGTTTAGTTAAATCTGCGGAGTAGTCACAAGACTCACAAATCTGGGTGTGCTAGATTTTCTCTACCATATTAGATTTTTATTTGACATCATGATCAGAACCCAAATAATGAAATTAGTAAATGAAAGATACTTTATTTTTATGTAAATTTTACCATGTTACAACATGCCAACACTGGCCATCGTAGAATGATACGCTACTTGAGGTATGTAGCTTTAAATCCAAAAGTATATAAAGGGGTAAAAGGAATAATAAGGTAGGAAAATCATTGAACTAAATGTATAACTTCTGCACTCTGTATCCTGCAGCTATGACAATACAATGACACTTTAGACCAACCGGCTCTGGGCATTGCTCTCGCGGTATTTTCTCTCGTCCGAAAGTATCTTTGCAAACCTGCATGGTTTAGAACGAGATAAGGGTCGATCAATAGCATATCATTAGCAGTTCCATTTTGTAGAATTCGAGCGTGCCTATGTGTGTTCTATGTGTGTGTGTGCCTCTCAATCTCTTTGTGTGTGCCACACCCTTGCGTATATAGTGCGTCGACTTTCATGTACCTCTGAAGAGCTTCCTTGTTGGTTCCTGCGTTCTCAACTGGTTCATAGACTCCTTTGTCCAAATTCATCTTGGAAACTGGTTTTTCCAACAACCTTTCTCCTACCTTGACAAGGCCTTCTAAGTTCTCTTTTGTGGATATGTCAGCTGAGGCCAAGTCTCCCGTCAAGGTGTCATCCTGTTATCACACAGACGTTGTATCAAGTAAATTTAATTTTATGTTAGTCATATTAAATAGCAAATGGTAGAATTCACAGCTCGGGGTACCTGAATTCGGAGGTATTTATCATCCGAGCGAAGAGCTTTGAAAACTACAAAGTTGTGGAAATCAACCATGTCAGCACTTGCTTGATTAAAAGCATCTATTATTGGTGTAGAGTTGTCATTAAATAGCCAGCCAAGTAATCCCCACTTGGCAGCCATTTGGGCACTGTACTTGTGCTCGTTCTTTGCATTGCCAGTCCCAAGTGATATTACCAGAAAACGGCCATAATCCATGGGCTCGATAGGGATCAAGTCTTCGTGCTTCATCAATACTTGCTTGGTCACCTCACCAATTGCGATCAAAGACTAAAATTCCTCAACAAAAGTCATTTATTAGTATCAAATTTCTGCTATTATTTGAGTTTAACTGTACACACTGAAAATGTAAATTGAAAACGTTTACACCTGCTAAGTCAAAAGACAATTACAGATAAATTGGTCCATAATAAGTGGAATTTCTTATCTGAGAAAATAAGGAGCTACTTGTGATAACATGCAGGTAATTTATATTGGTAGAGTTTTTTACACTATTGGTGTACGTAAGTCAACGTTTGTGATATTTTAGGATAGGAAAACAAGTTCTTTAAACTATTAGCTACAAAAAGATATCATAAATATAAGATTATTTCTTTTATTTTAAATGAAGAAAGAAAGACATCTTACCTACTACTAGAAGTAAATTTGATATGATAAAACAAAATTTCTTTACAATGTCATTACATTGTGAATAAGTTAGACGGATATCTTACAGAGTATATATATTTACCGGGTTATTAGCAGCCACACCACCATCAATTAGGTTGAATTCCCGTTCCTTATTATCAGCATCCTTTGTCTTGAAACTATAGGCAGGTAGAAAAGTTGGCGCCGCCGAGGTACCAATGCAAATGTCCGCCAGTTCAGCATCCAAATCAGGTTTCGATGTTGCCTTCAAGAGGGTTAAAATAGTTCACAGTATAAATTATACACAAAGACAGTATAATTTCTTGAAATTGTAAGAATATTTTAACTTATATAGCATGTTACCCCGTCTTATTTTTCAGAATTGTTAATTCCATTTATTTATTACAAATAATTACATAGTGAAGTAGGAATATTTTAATATAGAAGTTAACTAAATAGAAGCAACCAAGGGGGAACTCAAGGAAACAAAAGGAGGTCCGATGAATCAGTTAAAAGGCATGGTGCACAAAGTATTCCGTGTTCATGCAAGGTTCAGTAAGAAGGGCTCCGCTCCAAGAGGGTGTCCGATGAAACAGTTGAAGTATAACATGAAAAGCGCACCTCAAATGAACTGAAGATAACTGGCTGAAGTTGCTTGATATCAAAAGTTGGAATCACGACGGCAGTTAATGTCTCATGCAACTTGGTACCTCCTAGGAGTCCCTTTATGAGTTGTTGAAGATACTTCCCATCATATTTAGGTCCAGCGATTGCTTTGGATAGATTTACGAGCCCAGCAAATGGTCCACTGCAAAATCTAGATATGTTCATGTTTACAAAGCTTTTAAACAATAGGAGAAATCACTAAGCACAATATAAACCCCGTTGAAAACTCGTATAGTAATATAGGAGAACATGTGTATTTTCTAAAACAATTACCCAGCTTGGGGAAAGATTTTGGGTGAGTGCTGAACATAGAACGGAGCAATATCTTTAGCAGCATATAAGGGGCGTTTATTTTGGTTAGGTGCAGTTAGCATGGCTGTTACAAGGCCACCCGTACTTGTTCCTGCAACCACATCAAAGTAATCGGCGATTCTTGCATCTTCACCATCCAACTTCTGCAAAGAAAATAAACGCGTAGATCTTGTATTTAAACTTGATGGATTCAATCTTTAAGATTCTTGTCACTTAACTCCTTAAATTTTCAAAAATTATGAGTTTAGAATTTTATGTTTCTTGAAATTTTTATAACTTTTTTGACATATATATATACACACACACCCCTCTGACTATATACAAAGCAAAAGTTCTTATGGTACTTACTTGAAGTTCTGATTCAAGGTATGCAAGGATAACGCCGGGAATGATTCCTCTTACTCCTCCTCCATCAATGCTGAGAATAGTTATAAGCGTCCCTGTGTTGGGAGGTGGCAATGTAACTCGATCAGATCCAGCTTCCATTGAAGTTTAAAGAAAAGATCAGTGCAATTTTACAGGATACACGAGTAAGTTCATCCTCCGATGCCCCAATAAATAGATTAATGTGAAGTCGTCTCCAAGATGATAACCATAATTCATAAGCAATTAAAAAATAGAGAAGGGATTATAAAAGAAATAATACTACTCCAGTAGTTAAGAGAGACTTTGTCAGTCAGGCTGGAAATACATAAATTAGTCTTTAAAGAGTTACTGTAATAAAAATATGATTTCAGTTTTGAAGTAACTATAATTTAATCATCATGTAAGCCACGATCTGAAGAAATCTTTGATATTCTTTATAGTTTCGTATATCCAACAATTAAGACTCGAAAGATTGTTGGAGTATGTGTTGACTTTAAGTTAATAAATGGACAAATAGTTGAGTTTCTTCAGCGTCCAAGTTTTACCTACAATTCTCTACTGATAAATCAACTCCTGGAAGATTGTAAAGCAAGCGTTGTTCCTTTTGTACTATGTTTTACACTGACATTTTATGTTTCCCTCTTTCCAAACTTTTTTAGAGAACCATAATTAGTTAATTATTATGTTCTTAATATATAGAGTTTATGTTAAACAAAATGAATCTGAAGATTAATTGCTGTGACTTTTCTTAAATTAAATTGGGAAATGAATTTTGGAAATTGGAAGGGATGAGCAAACCCCCAGCCTGCCCTACCCCATTTACATCTCTATAGGGTTTAGTATGATTTTTCATTTTGACGTTGGTAATTGCTACTCCCTAAAAATATTTAATTGGAAACAGACTCTAAAAAAGGAAATAAAAATTTGGAACTTGTGGTCTTACATAAATCATGAACTCTATTTGGTATATTAAGAGTAAAATAAAAAATTCAAAATGAAATTATTTTAAATATAAATACGCATCAATTTTTTTATTTACCACACTACTCATAAAAAAATGTCACATTCACTGTTCTTGTGTCCTCCTTTAGCTCATAAACTGCTGAACATGGCAAGTGGCAACTTTCTTTTTCCTTTTCCTTTCCTTTTTAACGAGAATGCACAACATTTAAACTACTTTGAATGATGATTCAGACGTGAGGAATAAGTTGATTTACGGAAGGAGAGAATTCAGAGAAGAGAGAATAGTTTCATATTTGTGTTAATCAGAAACTGAGCCTAAGAAGGCTATTTATACAAGCTGAGTTAGTTAGAAAAATAACTAACATTTAAAATCCTAACCAACTAACTAACAATCGGACTTAGGGTAATTACTAACCTACCCTTGACTACTAACTAATTCTAACAGCCTACTTAACACTCCCCTTCAAGCTAGGGGGCGCAAACACATCGAGTAATCCTAGCTTGGAACATAAGTAGGCATGTTGAACACGATTCAGTCCTTTGGTTGGTACATCTGCTGGCTGATCTTTTGTAGAAATATACTCAGTTGAGATCAGTCCTTGCAATATTTTTTCCCTTATGAAATGGCAGCCAATCTCTATGTGTTTTGTTCTTTCATGAAACACAGGATTGGCTGCAATTTGTATGGCTGCCTTACTGTCAGAAAATACTTTAACAGGTAGCTCACATTTGACTCCAATTTCAGTGATCAGATAGATTAACCATGTCAGCTCAGCTGAGAGAGAAGCCATACTCCTGTATTCTGCTTCAGCAGAACTTCTGGAAACAGTGCTTTGTTTCTTAGATTTCCATGAGAGTAGTGAATCTCCTAGTTTTACCATGAATCCAGTTACTGACTTCCTAGAGAAGATGCAAGATGCCCAGTCAGCATCACAAAAGGCACTGATATGATTGATAGGGCTGCTTGACAGTAATACTCCTTGCCCAGGTTGATTCTTCACATACTTAACCACTCTTCTTGCTGCATCCAGATGTGACTGTTTAGGCTGTTGTAGGAACTGACTTAGTGTTCGAAGACTATAAGCAATATCTGGCCTGGTAACAGTTAAGTATAGTAGTTTCCCTATCAGTCTTTGGTAGACACTAGGATCAGGCAACAGTTTATCAGTTTCAAGATCATCAGACTTCAGGAGTTCATCATATTCTCTAGTAGTTAGCTTCACATTTGGATCAATAGGTGTGATAACAGGTTTGGTAGCACTGAGTCAAGTTTCGAATATCAGTTCAAGAGAGTACTTTCTCTGATGCATTAGGATGCCCCTTTTTGATCTGGCAAATTCTATGCCTAGAAAGTACTTGAGTTCACCCAAATCCTTCATCTTAAACACTTGCTGCAGTCTGTCTTTGGTCTCTTTGATTTGTTCTAGACTGTCTCATGTGATCAACATGTCATCTACATAGACTAGTACCACTATAATCCCAGAAGTGGTCTTTCTGGTGAACAATGAGTGATCTAGCTGACTTTGCCTAAAGTTTAGCATCTTTAGAGCTTCAGAGAGTTTAGCATTCCATTGTCTAGGGGCCTGTTTAAGCCCATACAAGGATTTGGTGAGTCTGCATACTTGGTTCTCCCCCTGACTCCTAAATCCTTGAGGCAGCTGCATATAGATCTCATCATGTAGATCTCCTTGAAGAAAGGCATTATATACATCCATCTGATGGATATGCCAGTGTCTTGAAGCAGCAATAGCTAAGATAGTCCTTACTGTGACCATTTTTACCACTGGAGAGAATGTTTCTTTGTAGTCTATCCCTTCCTTTTGACTGAAGCCTTTGGCAACTAGCCTTGCCTTGAACCTCTCAATTTCTCCTGTGGATTTGTATTTGATTTTGTAGATTCATTTACATCCTATAGGTCTCTTGCCATGAGGAAGTGGAACTACAGTCCAGGTCTTATTCTTTTCAAGAGCCTCTATTTATGCCTGCATAGCTTCAACCCATCTGGGATCTTGTATAGCTTGATGAAAGGAAGTAGGTTCTACCTCAGTAGAGAAGGCAGCAATGTAGGCTTGATAGTTTGGGGAGAGTTGGTCATATGAGAGGTAGCTGTTTAAAGAGTAAGGAATAGTGTCATGAATGCCCAAGGAAACAAAGTCTTTAAACCAGATTGGTGGATTTTTGGTTCTTGATGGCCTTGAAACAGGTGGAGATGATGGGACCTGCTGTGGTACAACTTGTTCAATAGGTTGTTGTTCAGCTTGTGTCCTAGCTTGCTCTTGTTCAACAACTTGTTCTTCTAGAGCATCTGCAGATGCTGGGTTAACCAGAGTATTATCTGCAGAGGGTGAGTGTTGTATGTCAGGTTCTACTCCCCCTTGATCAGTAGGTTGAGCCACAGTGGTTTGATTTGTAGAGTCATTTGGTATGGGAACATCTAGAAATATAGGAGGGGAAGGTGTATGGGCTTTGAAGGGGAAGATATGTTCCCTGAATGTTACATCTCTACTGACAAAGAACAATTTGTTGGTATAGTCATAGAGGATATACCCTTTCTGAACTTCTGAGTAGCCCATATGTATTGCCAGGATGGATCTAGACTGCAGTTTATCATGCTGTTGAACTATCTTTGCAAAGCACTGGCAACCTAGCACCCTTAAGTGCTCCAGTGAAGGTTTTCTGTTGTACATTTTCTCAAAGGGAGACACAAAACCTACAGCAGAGGATGGTATTCTGTTGATTAGATACACAGCTGCAAGAATGCAATGACCCCAGAACTTTATAGGGATAGACCCTTGAAACCTGAGTGCTCTAGTTATCTCTAAGATCTGTCTGTGTTTCCTTTCTGCAACACCATTCTGCTGAGGTGTATATACAAAAGACCTTTGATGTATCATACCAAGGTGATCCACGCTCAGTCCTACACCTTTAATGGTGAGGGGCGGTCGTCAAAATATAATACCCGATATGAATCGGGGTCGATTTCCCAAGGGAACTAGCACGTCAAGTGAGAGAATTGCAAATAGATATTCAAATGAGATTTAGTATTGAGTCCTAGAAGTATGATTTGTTCGATGAAAATTATGATTAATTCTAAAGAGTAAGCAATTAAACGAGTAAGTTGTTCGATATTACTAGACTAGGGGTGCAACCAACTAATAGTGATTTCCAACCAACGAGTGTCCTTACTTCACTTTCCCAACACAAGTATAATTATGGTCGAGCATTCCAATCGTGATCTCTAGAATCCTTCCGGCCTAAGAGAGATCTTTCACAACCCGCTCGTCAAAGCCTTAGTTGAATGCTTAAAGCACTACTCAATGACCCGAGGAAAGGAGACCTCTTCCGAGCGTAACTCCTTTTAAATGAGTTAGTCTATATGAATAGCCTATCAACTCAAATCCTCGCCAACTCCACTATTCTACACTAGTTAATCTCTTCCGAGTCTTTAACTAGCAATGTAGACAAGAAATCCCAAATATCATGGATTTTGGAATTTTGATGTTATTGTAATGGGGAGTTGGATAATTGTTACTTGTGTTATAGTTAGTGAAATAGAACAACACCCATTAATTTTCTATCACAATAGCATAATTACACCCCTAGTTATGAGTTTAGCTACTCATAACTAGGGTTTGAATCATAGTAATAAAGATGTAATGAAAAGATGAAATCATGTTGCACATAAGTTTGAATTGATATATGGAATCAAGATTCAAAGTAACAAGATTAGAAGCTTACAAAATGATGTTAAACCTCTACTTGGCTCTCAAAATCGCCCCAAACTCAATGCAAAACGTAATAATAGAATGTCTGTTCAAAACCTAGCTTAAGCTATTTATACAAGCAGGAAGAATTTGCAGAGCACAGTGGAGTAGGAGGCCAGCCTACTTTAGTAGGCGGTCCGCCCCTTTTTTGGTCACTCTCTGGATCTTCAATAGGCGCCCCGCCTGTCAAGAGTAGGCGGTCCGCCTCTTTTTTTATCATTCTCTGGATCTTCAACAGGCGCCCCGCCTGTTTAAGTAGGCAGTCCGCCTTTTTTTTCATCACTCTCTGGATTTTCTGTAGGCGCCCCGCCTCTGTAAAACAGGCGGGGCGCCCCTTCCCGGCTTCAATTTATCCAACTCTCTCTTGGTGTCTTTTCTTTCATATTTTGGCTCAAATTCTTGCTCTATAGCTTCAATCTTCAATTAGTATCCTTGTGAATTCATTATAACCTGAAACTAAGCGATTCACGACGTTAATAACACAAAATGTCGCTTTTGGATTCAAAAACGTAAGTTTAGCGTAGTCTTTAAGTTGGTATTTTACCAACCTATCAACTCCCCCAAACTTAAGTCTTTGCTTGTCCTCTAATAACTCAAAATCACGAGACCAAAGCTTGTTTCATTCTAATGTTGACACCAAGGTATGTTCCACATTACGAATTTCACAAACAATATTTTTTTGCATTAATGAATTAGTTGGTACTAACTAGTCACATATACCAAAATGAACAATTGACAAGCAACTATGCACTTCATTCGGACTATGGCAAAAAGGAAACTCACGAGCCTTTAGAGTTATCTCAAGGTTATCGGCTTGCTCCGATTGTTCATGAGCCTCAATATGCATTCAAACCCCTTGCTCAAAAGTTACTTGCTTCCTTACGAAAAAGAATGGAGTCCGTCACTCACAAAAAGTTTTAACACCAAATTTGGACTCCAAGAAATTGAACTCTCACTCTCACAAAGAAATGCTCGTGTGTGCTTCTCAAAAATTCAAAGACTTGCTCTTCTTGTACTTCTCCACTAATGTAGGGCCACTTGACTCGGGATCAATTAGGACTTGACATGGTTGTAATGTAGGCTTTTGGTTTTAAGGTGTGGTAGATTTGGCTAATTAGTGACTAACACCTCCATAGTACTACATCATTTTGTTCTCTTTTGTGCAACCTTTCTTTCCCTTAGGCTTATCCTACTTTTCTTTTGAGGATGGTGCCAATTAATCCCTTCTTTATTCACACTTTTCTTTTCTTTTCTTTTCTTTTCTTTTGTATCTACTTCCTTCCATTTTCACTTTCTTTTGTTTCTCTTTTCTTCTTTCTTTTATTTCTTTTTTCTTCTTTCTTTTATGCACTTCAATTCGACATTCACCATGGGATTCCAAGCTTTTACCATCTCCCCCAAACTTAGGTTTTAGCCTAAGTTGCACGTTTTTCAATGCACACATGGAAGTTAGGGGTTAAAAAGAGGGTTGGTGCCTTAGCACACAAGAATTGGCTCGGTTTTCAAGTTAGTGACTGCCAAATGAAAGGTTAAGGCTCAGAGGGGTTAACTGGGGTAAATGCGTACGGGTAGGCCATTTAGGATAGTAGCGGTCCAAAGAAAGCCTAAAATCATATCTCGAGTCAAGTTTCACCTAGGATTTCGTCTCAAAGCACATTAAGAGCAAGTTCCAAACTTACAAGTCACACACACAAGCTTATTATTCAAGAGCTCACCACACATGCAAGTAATCTTTCAAGTTCAAGGTCTAAACACACACTAAGGACACTCACTCACAAAGCATAAGATGGTTCAAATTTTAAACCACGCCAACAACACAATTGAGTTAACTAGAGAACCTCGTGGTCTACAACTCATGCCATGCCATTCAAAATACACATTCATTTGTCAAAGTTGCCATAACAGTAATGTAACAATAGGTAGTACCACATAATCTATTAATATATTTTCAAAAGGTTTTATGTACAAACTTGGTTCAAAAAGAACCTCCGGAAAGAACCAAGTGAAGAAAACCGGAGGCTTATTTGAAAAATAAAAAGTCAAACATAACATAACTACTAGTTATACTAAACAAGTGCGTATATATAAAGATGGTCCGAATTTGTATATGGATATCATTAAACACAGGGCACTATCCAAAATACATATACGAATTCGGACCCCTCCCCCAACTAAAAACTCTAGCATCGTCCCCACATGCTAAGTAAAACAAAGTAAAGTGCGAAGGGGGGTAGAAGGGAACTCCCTGTATGCTCAAGCAATGCCCTTCCCTTTGCCCGCTACAGGGCCAAGTGAGGCCGCAGCTGGTGGTGCCTGTCGTCTCTCTGCTGTTCGGCGTGCTGACTCAATAGATCTCCGTGTAGCAATGTCAACCTGCATCTCCTCGGGCAACAGGGTGAGGTCACCAACAGTCCCTGAGACTGGATCAAGAGCATCATCATCAATATCAAAGTCCATGGCCTCAGTAGCCTCAATGTCCTCGAGTAAGTCCTCGTCCTCTTGCTGCTGAGCTTTCCTTGACTGTTTGGTTGGAGGCTTAGAGGCCTTTGAACTAGACGCTCGGTGTGCAACTGAAGACGGCTGTGGTGGTAGTGAAGAGGATGTCAAAGGAGCCGGAGCAGCTGGAGCAACAGTAGAGCCAAGTGGAGCAGCTGTAGTAGCAAGGGGGCTGAAGCAGTGGCCTTAGCAGAACCTCGTCGAACATAAGTAGCAACTGGGGAAGTGGAGATGACCGGGCCCTTAGGCTGGGGCTGTGGAGGGGGTGAACTCTGTGGACTGATAACCCCTCCGGCAGGTACACCTAGCGCCTTGCTAACCTTCTTGTCTAACACATAGTAATGGGTAGCAAGGTCAGACAATGAGGCCTTTATGGCACGAACATCCTGTGAGTGAGCCTGAAGGGCCAATGTGTTAGCTTCCACAGCTCTGGTGTGGTTCTCAATAGTCTTGGAATGAGCCGTCAAGACTCGAACCAACTCACTAAGCTGCTCAGTAGAGACCTCAGGGGGTGGAGGTGGTGGTGGGGGCTGCACCTGTGGTAAGTTGGAAATAAGAGCCCGAAGCTCATCCAACTGGGTACCAAGATCACGCACATCCTCGGGGAGAGTGCTAGTGCCAATACCTGAAGTAAAGGGGCTCGCCTCATGCTGAGGGGCTGCCTCGGAAGTGGGTAGTACATCATCATGATCATCAGAAAGAACAGTACCTGAGGAAGCCTTTGGCGGGGAGTCCTTGAAAGCATACCAATAGAAGGCAGATTTAGGAGGCGATTTCAAGTCCCCTGGTTGCTCCGGGCAACCACATTTCAGCAAATAATCAGTCAATGTAGAGGGGAATGCCAGGTTATCCTTCTCAAATTTCACCACTTCTCGCATGTGTTTAAGCATCTCCGCTCCCAAGTTTACTTTGATACCTTTCATCAAACAACCAATCATTACGGCTCTCTTCAAAGTTAACTTGTTATCCTGACTAGTTGGCCGCACTCGTGATATAACAATGTATTGCCAACCCTTTGCTTCAAAATTAAGGTCGGCCCTCACAATTTGAATTCCCACCTTTTTCCATTCCGGGTTCGCCTTTCTACCAATGATCGGTACCAGCCACTCTCTTTGCTCTTCCCGGGAAAATTTCAATTTTTTTACATGTTGGGATGGATTTAAATGTGGAAGATCCAAGTGTGCATTTAATGCTCGTGCAGAAATATCAACATACATACCTCGGCAATACACTCTGTTGCTCCCCTTTGCCGTGGCAGCTAGATTGGCATAGAACTCCGCGACCAATTGCTCATTTGACTCCCTTAATGGTTTCTTCAAAGCTGCCTCCCACCCGGTTGCTACATACCGGTTGTAAATGTCGGGATTCTTGACATCCACATTCTTCATGCTAATAACCCTTTCCGGATTGACTCGCTGATTTTGAAGCCGTTTCACATAGAATCTGAGTGCCTTTCTTGAACAGAACTTGAATTTCATCTCCTCGTTCATATCCTCTTCACTTGACACCTCCGCTAGGGCCTCCGGTTGTCCATCTTCCTCCTCCTCTACCTCTTGAGTTTGCTCCTCCTCTACCTCTTGTGCTAGTTCTTCTTCGACTTGTTCTTGTACCAGTTGCATAGGAGAAGCAGTTTCTTGCCTTGTTTTCTTTCTCAACTCACTTCTTGATTGTGTAGCTAAGTTGAACAATGGTACATCGTCCCGTGTGTCATCATCAAGAGGAAGAGGTGGGGCTTCCAGCTTCCTTTTTACTGTTTTCTTGCCCATCACACCTGTAAAAGTGGACAAGAATGAGTGTTTGTCATAAGTGGAAGCATTGCATAAGGCAAGAAAAAGGAAGCAAAATTTGAGGGGTATTTTGCAGGAACAGGCGCCCTGCCTATGCAAACAGGCAGTGCGCCTGTTAAAGAGGCTGAGAATTGGAACAAATCATAACATCATGGATTGCAAAATTTGAGCATTCAAAGCATGACAATAACACTCCCATGTTCCAAACAATTCAAGCAACCAATTTGTAGGGTATTCATTACATGGGTTCAAGGTTTCATCAAAATTCCCATTCTTCAAACATAAACCCTAACTTTCTCAATTTATCAACCCCAATATGTATCATTTAAGCACAAGGAACAATTTCTTATACCAAATTAGTCTATTATGAACTACTCTATAACTAAAAATATTGTTTCACTAAGTTAAGGATATGTAAAGCAAAAGTTAAAAGAAATTGCACACATACCCGAATTTAAGCAAGAATGAAGATAAGGGTGATGATGGAGTGATTTGTGTGTGTTTGTGATGGATGAAATTGATTTTTATGGAGTGGGGTGATGATTTTCGGCCAAAGGGTCTTGGGGTTTTGCTAAATTTGTGTTTTAAAGTGAGAAAGGAGGTGGTCCGCCTTGTTTTAAGCTTAAACCCGACGGGTCGGGTTTCATGGGAAAAGAGGCGGTCCGCCTATCCTTTATGGGCGGTGCGCCTGCTTTCTGCTGTGAGTTCTAAGCACAAAATAAGCTTACATGGGCGGTCCGCCTACTTAGGTGGGCGGTCCGCCTAATATGCACTTAGCAGGATTTCATGAAATTCCCCTTTTTGGCGTACTTCCTTCACTTCCTCGCTCCGCACTTCACTCAACTCGGGTACCTGCACATGTAACAACTAGTTATGCTAAAAACATGGGTTGCCTCCCAAGAAGCGCCTAATTTAACGTCGCGGCACGACGGTTTTGGCTTTTCCTCCTCAAGGTTCATCAAGGTAAATGCATGCCACTTCACCAACCTCGGCGTCGCATCCCAAATAGTGTTTCACTCTATGCCCATTGACCCGGAAAGTTCTTCCGCCTTCTCTTGATTGCAAATCAACGGAACCATAAGGAGTAACTCCTACCACCTTAAAAGGTCCCTTCCACTTTGACTTGAGCTTGCCCGGGAATAGCTTCAACCGGGTGTCGAACAACAACACGACATCTCCTTCTTTGAACGTCCGGTTCCAAATCCTAGAATCATGGAGCATTTTCATTTTCTCTTTATAGATCATTGCATTCTCATAGGCTAGGAACCGGAATTCATCAAGCTCATGCAAATTTGAGATTCTTGCATTGGTAGCATCATCCCAATCCATGTTCAATTTCTTCAATGCCCATAGGGCTTTGTGTTCAAGTTCCACCGGTAAATGGCAAGCTTTTCCGAACACCAACTTGAATGGAGACATCCCAATTGGAGTTTATTATGCGGTTCGGTAAGCCCATAGAGCTTCATCAAGCTTCCTTGCCCAATCGGTTCTATTTCCATTAACCGTCTTGGCAAGAATATTCTTTACTTCCCGGTTCGAAACCTCGACTTGGCCACTTGTTTGGGGGTGATAGGGAGTTGCAACCTTGTGTTTCACTCCATATTTTTTAAGGAGGTTTGAGAAGGCACGATTGCAAAAGTGACTCCCACCATCACTAATGATTGCCCTTGGAGTCCCAAATCTTGTAAAGATGTTCTTTTTCAAGAAATTCAATACACTCTTGGCTTCATTGTTGGGGAGCGCAACCGCTTCCACCTACTTGGACACATAGTCAACCGCCACCAAGATGTATTTGTTGCCATAGGAGCTCACAAAGGGTCCCATGAAGTCAATCCCCCATACATCAAATAATTCAACCTCCACAATGGGATTCATTGGCATTTCATGCTTTCTCGAAATTCCCCCCATCCGTTGGCATTGATCACAATTCTTGACCCAAGCATGGGCATCCTTGTGCAAGGTTGGCCAAAAGAAGCCACATTGTAGCACCTTAGCCGCCGTCCTAACTCCACCATGATGTCCTCCGTAAGGCGAAGAATGACACCCATTCATAATGGCCTCTTGCTCGAACTCGGCAACACATCGTCGGATGATTCCATCAACACATACCCTAAAGAGATAGGGCTCATCCCAATAATAGAACCTTGCATCTTTTGCCAACTTCTTCTTTTGATAAAACGTGAAGTCTTCGGGGTAAACTCCCCCAACTATGAAATTGGCTAAGTCGCCATACCAAGGGATTGGTTCCCAAGACACGGCCAAGATCCTTTCATCCGAAAATGTATCATTTATCTCCACTTCGTCCTTCGGGCGACCTTCTTCCTCTAACCGTGACAAATGATCCGCTACTTGGTTCTCGGTTCCCTTTCTATCTATCACCTCAATGTCATACTCTTGAAGAAGTAACACCCAACGAATAAGTTTTGCCTTGGAATCCTTCTTTGCCATTAAGTACCGGATAGCCGAGTGGTCGGTATGGACAATTGTTTTCGACCCCACCAAGTATGCTCGGAATTTCTCAAAGGCGAAAACTATTGCTAGAAGCTCTTTCTCTGTCACCGTGTAATTCATTTGAGCTCCATTCCTCGTTTTACTTGCGTAGTAGATAGGATGAAACATCTTCTCCACTCTTTGACCTAGCACGGCTCCCAAAGCCACGTCGCTAGCGTCACACATGAGCTCGAATGGGAGCTCCCAATTAGGACTCACAATTACCGGCGCGGTTGTCAACCTCTTCTTCACTTCTTCAAAAGCTCCTAAGCAAGCTTTGTCAAACACGAACTTGGCATCCTTCTCCAAAAGTTTGTACATAGGATTCACAACTTTGGAGAAGTTCTTGATAAAGCGGCGATAAAATCCCGCATGCCCCAACAAAACTTCGGACACCCTTCACGGTCATTGGAGGTGGGAGTTTGGAAATCACCTCAATCTTCGCTTGATCTACTTCGATGCCTCTTTTAGAGACTTTGTGTCCCAACACTATGCCTTCTTGCACTAAGAAATGACATTTCTCCCAATTGAGCACAAGCCTTGTTTCTTCGCATCTCTCTAGCACCCTCTCCAAGTTTGACAAGCAATCATCGAATGAATCTCCAACTACCGAGAAGTCATCCATGAAAACCTCAAGAAAATTCTCCACCATATCGTGGAAAAGAGCTAGCATGCACCTTTGGAATGTGGCGGGGGCATTACAAAGACCAAATGGCATTTTGCGGAATGCAAAGGTGCCATAGGGGCAAGTGAAAGTGGTCTTGTCTTGATCCTCGGCCTCAATGGATATTTGGTTATAGCCGGAGTACCCATCCAAGAAACAATAGTAAGCACGACCCGCCAACCGATCAAGCATTTGATCAATGAATGGCAAAGGGAAATGGTCCTTCCTTGTAGCGGTGTTGGGCTTTCGATAATCCATACACACTCTCCATCCGGTTATGGGTCTAGTTGCAATGGACTCACCCTTGTCATTTAGAATCACCGTCATACCCCCCTTCTTGGGTACACATTGCACGGGTGACACCCACTTGCTATCCGACAATGGAACTATCACACCCGCATCTAGCCATTTGATGATTTCTTTCTTCACTACCTCTTGCATAGGAGGATTCAACCTCCTTTGGTGTTCCACACTTGGCCGACACCCTTCTTCAAGCAAGATCTTATGAGTGCATACCCCCGGATCAATTCCCCTTATATCCGCCAAGGTCCATCCTATAGCCTTAATCCTCCTCTTCACCACTTCAACAAGTTGAGATTCTTGAGTTTTGGTCAAATGAGATGAGATGATTATAGGTAGAGTGGAGTTGGGACCAAGGAAAGTGTATCTCAAATGGGATGGTAAGATTTTCAATTCAAGTTTCGGTGGTTCTTCGATGGATGGTTTTGTTGGTGGTGTTTCTCGGTTCTCAAGGTCTAGGGATAGCTTTTTAGGTACATAGGGTTTTGATCCAAAGCCTTCCAATGCCTTCACTACCTCCGCTACACTCTCTTCATTTTCCACATCCATGTTCCATATCACTGCCGCCAACGTGTCTTCTTGACTAACTAAGACACTTTCCTATTTCCACTAGGGCATCAACCATGACATCGACATAAGAACAAGTCGCATCATTATCCATTGGTTGTTTCAAGGCCTTGCAAATATGAAAAACGGCTTCTCTCCATTGAACCTAAAAGTAAGTTCACCTCTCTCCACGTCGCAAAGAGCTCTCCCGGTTGCCAAGAATGGTCTCCCAAGAATGATGGGTACTTCAAAATCTACGGGGCAATCAAGAATCACAAAATCCGCCGGGAAGACGAATTTGTCCACCTTCACCAACACATTGTCAATAATCCCAATCGGACTTTTCATTGAGCGATTGGCCATTTGTAAGTTCACGGTTGTTGGTCTGGGTGCCTTGGTGTCCAATGTTTTATACACCGCATATGGCATTAAGTTGATACTTGCACCTAGGTCACACAAAGCTTTCTTGAAGTTTCTTCCACCAATTGTGCATGGAATGGTAAAAGCCCCGGGATCTTCCATCTTTGGAGCTATGTGTTTTGACACAATTGCACTCACTTGATGAGTCACCTTGATTGTCTCGAAATCTCCATACGTCTTCTTGGTCACCAAGTCTTTCATGAATTTAGCAATGTTGGGCATTTGTCCCAATGCATCAACCAATGGAATGTTGATTGAAGTGCTTGCAATTTTCTCCCATATCTTCTTGGCATGTGTGATTTCTCTTTGCTTGTTACTCTTTTGTGGGAATGGAAGGGGAATTTTGGGAATGGAGCTTGGAATGGAAAGGCTTTCTTTGGGTAGTGGAGTTTTCTTTGGTTTAGCTTTTTGGGTAGTGGTGTTTTGGGGTGTAGGTTTGGGAATTTCTTGAACATCATCATCATTGTCTTGTACAAACACCTCACCTTGCCCTTCTTCTTCTTGCAACACCTCTTCCCCAATAGCATTATTAGAATGTTCCTCGGCACTCTCATCATTGCCTTGCATGTTCAACCTTTTATTATCATCGTTCTTGGCCTTTTGATAATCATATTCATTGCCGCTTCGAGTCTTTATTGCCATGACTTGATCTTTTCCGCTCCTCTTGGGGTTTACTACCGTGTCACTTGGTAGCGTACCTTGCGGCCTTTGGTTGACTTGGTGAGCCAATTGACTCATTTGTGATTCAAGCTCCTTGATTGATGTTGAATGGGATGTCATGGTTTCCTTAATGCCTTGTTGATTTTGAAGCATTTGACTCATCATTTCTTCCAATTTTGTGGGAGCCTTTGCCTCTTGATCATTTTGCTTAAACGGAGGTCTTGGAGCATATTGTTGAGAAGAACCGGCTCCTCTCCCCTCTTGGTTGTTACTCCAATTACCTCTTCCTTGACTTGGCCTCCATTGCCCTTGTTGTTGATAGGCTTGTTGATGTGGTTGTTGATAGGGTTGTTGATAAGGTCTTTGATAACCACCTTGATCGTACCCTCTTTGCCCTTGGTAGTTACCCACATAATTTACTTCTTCTCCTTCTTGCATATGATAGCATTGTTCTGGATAGTATCCTTCTTGCCCATGTTGGAGAAGGGACATAGGAACACCTCCGGGAGTCACATAACCCATTGGGGCCACTTGATGTCCGGCATTTGTAGTATGGATATTTTCCACCTTGTGCAATTTCTTTTTATTGGCTTCCCTATCGGCCTTTGAGTTCTTGTTCATGAGGTCCACCGATGTCAATATCCTTGCCATCTTCTCATCTTGGGCTTCAAGTCTTTCCATCATCATTGGACTAATCCCAACTTCTCTTCCCGGGTTCTTAGCTCTTGATTGCCATTCTTGAGATCTCTTAGTCACCTTGTCTAGGATATCTTTCACTTCTTCGTACCTCTTGTCCATGGTGACACCATCACACAAAGTGTCCAAGGCGGATTGGTTCATCTTGTTCAAACCTTGGTAGAAGCTTGCAACAACATGTTTCCATTGAAATCATGATTAGGACACCGGAGCAACCCATCTTGGAAAGCCTCCCAAGCCTCGGTCAAAGAGTCGGATGCCTCTTGCTCAAACATGTAGATTTTATCTCTCAACGCCGCTTGCTTCCCCTTTGGTGAAAACTTCCCAAGAAATTGTTTCACCAACTCTTGCCAAGTGAAAATGGAATTTCTCGGCAACTTGTTCAACCAATCTTTAGCTTTTCCGGTGAGAGAGTAAGGGAACACTCTCAGCCTCAATGATTCTTCCGATACCCTTGCCGACTTGTAGAGATTACAAGTTTGCACAAAATTTCTCAAGTGATCATTTGCATCTTCATTCTTACTACCACCAAAGCAACCATGTTGTTCAAGACCTTAAAGAATTACATTTGGGATGCTAAAGCTAGCATTGCCATTAATAGGGGGAGGAACTATGGCACTTGCAAAACAATTCATATCAATTTCCTCATCATCTTCATAGTCTCTCATCTCTTGTTGATAGTTCCGAGCACCTCTAGCATACTCTTGTTGATAGTCTCGAGCATCTCTATCATACTCTTGGTTCCGGTTGACATTGCGAGCATTAACTCTATTGGCATTGCCCCCTCGGTTGACATTTGCTCTACCTCCACGGTTTACACCTCGACCCCCTTGGTTCACACCTCGGCCGCCTTGGTTTGCATTGTTGCCACCCCGATTAGCATTACCCGCAACACCTTCATTTCCTCCAAGATTTTCTTCTTCATTTGCTTGGACCTCCGCATTTGCTTGGCCAAAAGGGTTGTCATCATGAGGGTTCACATTCTCCACTTGAGGTTCATTAGCTTCCTCTTGTATCTCGTCTTCATCCACTTGTTCAACATGGAATGGATAGCCCTCTTGGTTGAGTTCTATGTGGAACTCTTCATCATATTGCTCTTCATAACCTTGCGGATCCCCATGTTGTTGATTGTAATAATGGTTGAAATTAGGGTTCCGCAAGTTCCGATTAGGATTTCTCCGATAAGCCATGTTTCACCTACACAAGGTAAAACCAAAACCAAAAGTAAAATGCTAGGACTAGCGAACTAAATAACTTTGATTAACTAATGCAACTCAATATTGAAACCGTAGTTCCCCGGCAACGGCGCCAAAATTTGATCCACGCTCAGTCCTACACCTTTAATGGTGAGGGGCGATCGTCAAAATATAATACCCGATATGAGTCGGGGTCGATTTCCCAAGGGAACTAGCACGTCAAGTGAGAGAATTGCAAATAGATATTCAAATGAGATTTAGTATTGAGTCCTAGAAGTATGATTTGTTCGATGAAATTATGATTAATTCTAAAGAGTAAGCAATTAAACGAGTAAGTTGTTCGATATTACTAGACTAGGGGTGCAACCAACTAATAGTGATTTCCAACCAACAGGTGTCCTTACTTCACTTTCCCAACACAAGTATAATTATGGTCGAGCATTCCAATCGTGATCTCTAGAATCCTTCCGGCCTAAGAGAGATCTTTCACAACCCGCTCGTCAAAGCCTTAGTTGAATGCTTAAAGCACTACTCAATGACCCGAGGAAAGGAGACATCTTCCGAGCGTAACTCCTTTTAGATGAGTTAGTCTATATGAATAGCCTATCAACTCAAATCCTCGCCAACTCCACTATTCTACACTAGTTAATCTCTTCCGAGTCTTTAACTAGCAATGTAGACAAGAAATCCCAAATATCATGGATTTTGGAATTTTGATGTTATTGTAATGGGGAGTTGGATAATTGTTACTTGTGTTATAGTTAGTGAAATAGAACAACACCCATTAATTTTCTATCACAATAGCATAATTACACCCCTAGTTATGAGTTTAGCTACTCATAACTAGGGTTTGAATCATAGTAATAAAGATGTAATGAAAAAGATGAAATCATGTTGGACATAAGTTTGAATTGATATATGGAATCAAGATTCAAAGTTACAAGATTAGAAGCTTACAAAATGATGTTAAACCTCTACTTGGCTCTCAAAATCGCCCCAAACTCAATGCAAAACGTAATAATAGAATGTCTGTTCAAAACCTAGCTTAAGCTATTTATACAAGCAGGAAGAATTTGCAGAGCACAGTGGAGTAGGCGGCCAGCCTACTTTAGTAGGCGGTCCGCCCCTTTTTTGGTCACTCTCTGAATCTTCAATAGGCGCCCCGCCTGTCAAGAGTAGGCGGTCCGCCTCTTTTTTTATCATTCTCTGGATCTTCAACAGGCGCTCCGCCTGTTTAAGTAGGCAGTCCGCCTCTTTTTTCATCACTCTCTGGATTTTCTGTAGGCGCCCCGCCTCTGTAAAACAGGCGGGGCGCCCCTTCCCGGCTTCAATTTATCCAACTCTCTCTTGGTGTCTTTTCTTTTACATTTTGGCTCGAATTCTTGCTCTATAGCTTCAATCTTCAATTAGTATCCTTGTGAATTCATTATAACCTGAAACTAAGCGATTCACGACGTTAATAATACAAAATGCCGCTTTTGGATTCAAAAACGTAAGTTTAGCGTAGTCTTTAAGTTGGTATTTTACCAACCTATCACAAGGCTTTTAAAAAGACTAGCACAGACTGAATTTAGGAATTCAGCTCCATTATCAGTTCTTATCACCTTAACTTGAGAATTAAATTGAGTTCTAATCATAGCAAAATAGTTCTGTAACACAACACAAACATCAGATTTCAGCTTCATCAGAAATACCCAAGTCATCCTGGTCTTGTCATCTACTATTGTTAGAAAATACTTGTTGCCATCATAGGTAGATTGTTTGTAAGGACCCCAGACATCTACATGAATCAATTCAAAAGCAGTAGTACTTTTAATAGTGCTATTGGGAAAGGGAATCCTGGTCTATTTTGCACAAGGACAAACTGTGCATTCATCTACTATTTTGCTAGCTATACTACTATTAATAGTGAACAATCTCTTAAGAACTCCAGTGGACACATGTCCAAGTCTTTTGTGCCATAAGGTGATGTCTTGAGTCTGCATACCAGCTGTAAAACTGTGTGCCTTCACTTTGTCTTCATTCTGCTGTTGCATCAGATATAGGCCATTCTTTTCCTTACCAATCAGCCTCACCTTCCCATTGCAAAGATCCTGGAATACACAAAATGTTGGGTAGAAAGTCACTGAGCAACCAAGATCTGTTGTGACTTGTGAAACTGACAGTAGATTATACTTAAACTGAGGCAAATAAAAGACATTGCTCAGCACATTTTCTCCTGCAATGTGACTGGAGCCTGTGTGTGTAATAAATACTGTGTCACCATTAGGTAGGAACACCTTTTTTGGATTGACAAGCTGTATTGATGTCTTGTCTAGCATTGACTTATCAGAGACCATATGGTTAGTGGTCCCTGTGTCAATAATCCACTCTTGTGGTTCTGTAGATACAAGTAATGCACTGCTAGTACCTGCAAGGTTAGCAGCTGTAGTATTGTTGTTGTTATTCGCCAGCATCTGCAAAATCTGGGCATATTGCTCTGGGGTGAAGGTGCAGCTTCCCAGGTTGGCCATTGGTCCAATTGACTGATAGCTTGTGCCTTCTTGTCCCTCAGATTGTACATTGTATGCAGAACCATCAGTTTTCCTTTTCTTGAAGTCTTGTGGATAACCATTTAATTTCCAGCAGTCCTCTCTGGTGTGGTTGGTTAGTTTACATAAGTCACAATACAGATTTCTTGCCTGCTTCTTTGGCCTGTTGTTCCCCTGATTACCCTTAACCTTGCTATACATAGCCACCTGATCAGAACCTGTAATAGCTGGTGCTGCTCCTAGAATCCCAGTATTAGCAGTACACCCTTTCTGACTTTCATCACTAATGATCATGGCATACGCCTGATTCACTGTGGGTAGTGGATTCATGAGTAGGATCTGACTTCTTGCTTGAAGATAGGAGTCATTCAAGCCCATCAAGAACTGATACAACTTCTGTCTCTGAACATAGGCTTTGAAGTCCTTGGACTTATCACAATCGCAGCCTGGAGTAGGCACTAATGCCTCAAATTCATCCCACATATCTTTCAGCTTAGAAAAGTACACAGCTACAGAACTTGTCCCTTGAACCAAGGATGAAATTTCGTTGTGCAGATTGAAGGTTCTTGAATCATTTACCTTATCAAACCTTTCTTTGAGATCCTCCCAAACCATGTGAGCACTTGAAGCATAGACTATTCCCCCAAGCAATGAACTAGAGACAGAGTTCATAAGCCATGACAATACAATGGCATTACACCTTTCCCACTGTGTCCATAAATTTTCATCATAGATTTCTTTCTTACAGGTACCATCTACTAACCCTAACTTGTTTCTTCCAAGTAGAGCAATTCTCATGGACCTACTCCAAAGAGCATAGTTTTCACTCCTAGTTAAGTGTACAGAAACTAAGGCTATGCCACTGATGTCATTCGATTGTAAGTATAAAGGGTGATTATGATCTATAACAGGAACCCCATTAGCTAAACCATTATTGGAAGCCATAGATGCGCGCGGAAGATTAATTCTTTAATGATTCAAGAAATGCAGAGTCAAGAACTCAACTATTGCAGAATCAGATAAACAATGAAGAACTGGAAATGCAGAAAAGTTACCAGAATCAGGTTTTCAGATGCAGAATCTTGATCTGTCTGATCTGCTCTGATACCATACTTTGAATGATGATTCAGACTTGAGGAAGAAGATGATTTAGGGAAGGAGAGAATTCAGAGAAGAGAGAATAGTTTCATATTTGTGTTAATCAGAAACTGAGCCTAAGAAGGCTATTTATACAAGCTGAGTTAGTTAGGAAAATAACTAATATTTAAAATCCTAACCAACTAACTAACAATCGGACTTAGAGTAATTACTAACCTACCCTCGACTACTAACTAATTCTAACAGCCTACTTAACATAAACTTCTTTTTCTTTTCCTTTACTTTCTTAAGATTGTAAACTATTAAGTATTCAATAATACTAGTCGACTACTCGAGGATGACGATGGATCTTAATTGGCTGTTTTTTCTTTTCTAAGTCAGAGGCGTTTTACTTGTACTTGTAGATTTTAAAATTTATGTAGCTTTTAGTGCAAGTAGAATGGAAGCAGATGATACACGATGAAGCTTTAAAGTTGTGAAGGAGAAAAGTATAAAAACAAAACCTGGTCAAAAATAAAAAAGTCAATGCATAATCAGTAGGAAAAAAAGAGAGATGGAAATAACTTGTTTGGTGTGATGCAAAGTGAAAAGGTATTTTAAATGAAATAAGAATGTGACAAGTAATGAAGGATTTTTTTGGATATAACGATCTGGTATGTAGTATCTAACAACACAGTAATTTGAATTTACGTCTCATGACGTCCATAGGCAGAAGACTTCTTAATTACTAGAGGTTTCTTCATTTCTAAAATTCATGTCCAAGATTTCTCATTAAGGATGGAGCAATCTCATCCAATCCATCACAATTGTTTATTGGCAATAAAGGGCCTTGAATCAGTAGTTGTGAATCACGATCCAGATATTCTTTATGATCCAGCTACAAGAATACAATGTCAAGTATATATTATTTTCTGATGGTTTTATATTTTATTTGTCATACGAGGTGAAGTATACATGTTACTTCAATTTTTTAATGTACAAACGCGTGGCACCTAGTTTAGCTTCAAGATATACTTTGCACGTCATTGCCTGTTTGCCTTGAAAATATTTCTGATGTTCCCTGGTCGTGATTATTTCCCATTATATTATTAATTCTCTTTCATTCATAAGAGTACTTTGAAAGAGAGGGGAAAAAAAGGTACACTGTATACAAGTTATATATTGGCTAATGGACGGGAAAATCAACTTTTGGTGTGTCATCATCCGACTACATTTCAAATAATAGGCGAGTTGAAAAAGTTACGGCAAAAAGTTTTTACTGCGGTAAAAAATAAGTTGTAAGTCGTATTTGATTTTATTGGCTTAAATTGATTTAAAGTTATTTATCGAATCTGGGTTGTAAATACAAGAAAATCAATGTATCAAAGTCGAAATTATAACAATAAAGACGATAATTATGCGTAAATAAATGAGATTTCAATATATGATCTTGAGTACAAAATTTGACACAATTTTTGTATATATTTCTGAATACTTAGTACATCAAATAAATCTCTATTTACCCACATTCCGCATCTTTGAAGGTGGGTTTGATGGCGTGAGATTGTGAGATCGCTTTCTCGCTGAAAGTGGGACAGTCCACCGAGGCTACAGTTTTCTGCCTCGGAGCTGTCAGCTCTCTGATTAACCGAGGTTAAGATCTACCGAGGCGTAGCTCATACCTTCGGTTGTTGACTTCGGCGATCTTACTGTCTTCTCAAGACTAGGCTTATGAGTGTCCGTTCGGTAGACCTCGGGTCATACATCCGAGGTGCCACTTGGCACGCGCCAACTTTTACCCAGTACACTCGGTACTCCCTCTCTTCTTTTACCGTGCTCGTTAATTTAGGATATGTCTTATCCTATACTTCAAGAATAGTTCTCATACTTTTTGTTTTATGTTTGCTCCTTTCACTTCTTCCTTTCAACCTTACTCTTAGCACTTACTTCTTTAACCTCATCTTGGACACAATTAGATTATAACACCCTATTTATTATGGATACATATGCGGGTGATTTTATCCTAAGAATTTACAGGTTAATCCATCGGAGTTACTATGAAGTAAAAAGGCTAACCATATACTCAGAGTGAATCAAATAACAAAATTATAACTGCATATATGAACATAAACTGCACCTAAACATGATCATACATAATAGGGAACATCCGGAAATATATAAACGAAACATATTTAAAACGGGAGACTTACATAATTCTTGAGAGAATCTTCTCTTTGAAAAATTTGAAAAGTCTTTTACAAGTTGTTGTAACACGAACTAAGTACACAGCGAATACTGAAAACGCTTAGAGAGAAAAAGACACACACTTAATTACTATTTTACTTTTATTTAAAAAAAATGGGAGGAGAAGAGAAGAGTCCACCCTTTAATTTGTGGGGCTCGCGAAATCTATACGATCGTGGTATACATTAGTAATATAAGGTCATCTTTTTCATAGAGTCAAGAAAATCATAGTAGTATATAATACTAGTACACGCTAGTATAATTTTGAATAGTATAATTCTTTCATCTCATTTGTCTATCACACTTTCTTTTTATCGATGGTCAATTAAACCAACACTAGACGGTAACACATTTTAGGGAAACAAGATCAGATAAATTGCACGTTTTCTCATCTTATGATGACGAAAAAAGATATGCTCCGTATATAAGAACTTAAAATAAAGGTCACTTGAATCTAACGTTGATAAGTGACATATATAGGAGAAATCATTTCGGGACAAAGTAAGAGACTAACAAGAATAAAGAAACAAACACAAGATTAATAAGAACAACAAAAGTAGTATAGTACTATAGTAGTAAACTTAAAAATAAAGAATTGTAAAGAGTGTTCTTTATAGAAATAACGACAAGGATAATTCGTATTAACATTATTAGTACTACTGCTTTTATAGAGATGGGATCCGAGATACTTTGATTGTCCCCTGGGCTTGTTATTCTCTACCAAGTGAATTGCTGAAATATCAAAAATATTCACTACATGTACTCTCTTATCCTTGGTTATGGTTTTTTGTTCTTATTTAAGAATGGTTTGGCAAAATGGTTTGGGTAGGCAACACTTCATATTATAAATTTACAAGTGTTTCCCTGGGGAAAATACTTAAGTATAAATTGCAAGTACTGGCAACACTTCAAGTTATCTGGGGAGAATGTTGACAGAGATAAAATTGCAGCACTTGTCATTTTATACTTGAAGTGTTGCACCATGGGTGCATTTGTCAAATTTATAATTTGAAGTGTTGCCACCGAAGGAGCACTTACTTAAAATTAGTGAGACCATTTTTGTAAAACCACTCTAAGCGAGGTCAATAAGGCAAATCATTGCCGAAGGTGTCGTAGTTTTGTAAATTGGGTAATTTTGATCACTAGCCATTTTTGGACGCGCTTATTGGGGACTATCCACCGTTTCAAAATTCATTGAAGAATAGCCAAAAATTCGCACGCACACTTAAGCTCTATTAGCGTTGGAAAAACACCCTAGACTAGTCCCATAACAAAATACTTGGGCTTTGAACAAGTTTTGTTCAGAGCCCCAGTATTTTGTTATGGGACTGAAGCTTTATACAAAGTCCCATAACAAAGGTCCAGTCCCATAACAAAATATTGGATTTTGAACAAGTTTTGTTCACAGTCCCAGTATTTTGTTATGGGACTGAAGCTTTATATAAAGTCCCATAACAAAATGCTGGGGCCTTGAACAAAACTTGTTCAAAGCCCCAGTATTTTATACTGGGATTCGTTTACTTCAGCTTCCCAGTATAAGTACTGGGGCTTTGAACAAAACTTGTTCAAAGCCTCAGTATTTATACTGTGATTTGTCCGGAGGTGGCTAGTCTTCAAACAGTTTTGCATCGCTGGCTAGTATTCATTTAACGCGGTCAAAACTGGCTGCGTGACTAAATTTTTACTTGTAAATTGCCCCTGAAATATAGCCAGTTTGCATAGCCACCATTAGACCAAGTAATTAGTAACCAGCCGGTTTTGGAATATTTTGTCAATTAAATAGCCACTTTTAGGGGGTTTAAATGAAAATACGGTCAGTTTGCACAACTTACCAACCAAGTAATCACTTTTAGGTTTATTAAGTGAACATGTAGCTAGTCTTATAGTAGCTTACCAACCATATAGCCACTTTAGGGATATTAATTAAAACATAGCCGATTTTTATAAAGTAGTTGAGAAATTGTTACCGCTTTAAAATTTGTAACGTAGTTGAACATGAACTTCAAAAAAGAATGACATAGAGTTTACAGTGTTGCAAGTGAAACTCATAACATATAATGGGATTTTCGAGCATTTGTTTAGCATATAAAAGGCGTTTGTTTGGCTATAAAGTTCTCGACTAAAATGACTTAAAAATATTATTTCAATTTGTTGGATGAAAAATTGTGCGCTATATAAAGTGGCACTTTAAGTGAAATAGCTAAATATAAATGACTTTTCTAATACTAAAAAGAAGAAACATGAGTTTTTCATTTCACAACAAAAGATGAGTAACTTTGTGATATACAAATTAAAAGAAAATATCGGGACTTTATTCACTTTTTTTATGTATATAATTTAGTGATCGACAAAAGGAAAAAAGAAAAAAAAAACTTAAAAAAAACAAAACTACCATATCAATTTTATTTAGTCCTTGGGTCATGCATAGTACTGGCACTAGTAGTTAGGTGTATACATCCACTCTCTCAGAACTCTCTTTTTACTTTCTTGTTCACTCTCCTCTATATACATTCTCCTCTTGTCCTACTTCACTACTGTCAGACTCTCTTCATCAATACATGTGTCATGTATCAGTGTGAGGCTTATTATTGCAGTGAAGGGGATGTAGTAATATATTTAGGAAGAACTGTTGAGCTGGTTTTGAAGTATGACAAACGAGAAGGACTCCGAGGTTCTCACTAAGGACCTAGTCCTTAAGATTGAAGGGCACAGGTGATCGAAAAGATTACGGGTTGCAAATCCCTGCAGAACTAGGAGTAGTGGCGCGTGATTGAACATACATCCTAGTCAGACTAAAAGAAGTTGTGTCCAGGCTGTGTCTGCGAAGTGTGAAAAGGAGTTGGACTTCAACAAGGAAAGGAGTTACTGGGAATCCTGACTTGCCTTAATTAAAAGGATTCCTTGTAGAACTCTACTAGGGTTTCAAGACCCATATATATACAAGTAGTAGAGGCAGCCGAAATCAGTTATTCACAAATAGAGAGTTGAGAGCATACAAAGGCGATCTAGCATCTTTCTACGTGAGTAGACTGCAGAAGACAACTTGTGGGCGAGCAGTGTATCGAGTCTAGATTTTCTGTCTAGGTTCGTCAAGTTGCAAGTTGGCTTTAATTAGATCTCTCATAGTTTTACCTATTGGCTTATTCAGAAGCACATGTATTAGGTGAACCTTTGTGTAATTACTGAGAAGCTAGAGTTTAGCTTTGAGTAGTAAGTAGGGTCTAGAGTGTAGCCCCTTGGTTACAGAGTTTGTAATCAGAAACATTGCTCTTGTGTTAGTGGATTCAGTGCTAAAATCCCAGAGTGTGGGTCGTGGTTTTTTCTCCCTTGAGCAAGGAGTTTTTCCACGTAAAAATCCCAGTGTTCTTGTGTGTATGTTTGTGTAATTGAGTGTTCCAGGCAGCAGAAGAGAAAATCTGAGAACCAGATTTTTCATCAGGAGAACAAGGTTCTTCAAACGAAAATCGGAGGACACTATTCAACCCCTTCTAGTGTAACAAGAAGGTGCATAAAGTGTAACAAGAACCAAAAAGAAACAGTAGGTGCGTGATGTCAGTGGATGTCAATTTATATGTAAAAATAACGGAGACTGGTTGATTCAATTTATTGTGTGTTTCACTATACTGTCTTTGTTTGCACTCAACCTCTAGGAATAGTCACAAAAATGTTATTTTTTCTCCTTAATTATGTGTCATTAATATGATTTTAAAGTAACACCTGAACTTTATTTTTTTTACATACTTTTACGTGGAGCATTGGGTAATATTTATCATTTCTAGATTTTTATTTTTATCATGAGCAGAACACATAACTAATAAAATATAACTAAACAAAAGATGACCCATTCATAGGTTAATTTTGCCATATTACAACAATGGCAAGTGTAAAAGTATACGCTACCAAGTACGTAGGTTTAATTCCAGCAATATATAAAGGGGTAACAAGAATGGTAAAATAGGAATATTTTTTAACTGAAATGCAAACATGTTCAATCTGTAATCTATAGTAATGACAATACAGTGGCATTTTAGACCAACCGGCAGCTAGCATTGGCCTCGCGGTATTTTCTCTCGTCCGAAAGTATCTTTGCAAACCTGAAAAATATTAAAACGAGACAAGGTGTCAATAATTAGTACTGTTTCATCAGCAGTAATTACTTTTTGTAGATTTTGTGTGCGTGCAGGTGCCTCTGTGTGTAACTATGTGCGCGCTGCGTGTGTGCCTCTCTATCTGTGTGCGTGATCGTTTGCGCGTATCTATGGCATAGACAGACATTTCATGCCCCTGCTGCATGTACCTTTGAAGAGCTTCCTTGTTGGTTCCTGCATTCTCAACTGTTTCATAAACTCCTGTGTCCAAGTTTATTTTGGAAACTGATTTTTCCAGCAGCTGTTCACCTATATTGATGAGGCCTTCTAAGTTTTCCTCTGTGGATATGTCAACTGAGGCCAAGTTCCCCGTCAAGGTATCATCCTATTATCACACAAATGTTGTATCAAGTAAATTAAAAATTATGGTAGTCATATTAATTACTTATTAAATGTAAGAAATTTATATATAGTGGACAACCACACATGCTGCGAATCAAAGTCAAAACTAAGGCACGGGGTATACCTGGATTCTAAGGTATTTATCATCCGACTGAAGAGCTTTGAAAACCACAAAGTTGTGATAATCAACCATATCAGCGCTAGCTTGATAAAAAGCATCTATGATTGGTGTAGAGTTTCCATTAAATAGCCAGCCAAGTAATCCCCACTTCGCAGCCATTTGGGCATTGTACTTCTGCTCCTTCTTTGCACTGCCAGTCCCTAGTGATATTACCAAAAAACGGCCATAATCCATGGGCTTGATAGGGATTATGTCTTTGTGCTTCATCAATACTTGCTTTGTCACCTCAGCTATTGCGACCAATGACTAAAAATTTCTCACAGACATAACAACGAGAGAATGTTATCATCAAATTTTCTACTATGAAGTAGAGTACTATTAATTATTTACGAGTTTAATATACTGATTATTTTGAAAAGAACACCATCAGATCACCTAAGTAATAGTAATTCTTTGTACAATTTTACCGGATTATTAGCAGCTACACCACCATCAATTAGGTTGAATTCTCGTTCGTTATTATCAGCACCTTTGTTCTTGAAACAATAGGCAGGTAGATAAGTTGGTGCAGCCGATGTACTTATGCAAATGTCCGCCAGTTTCGCATCCAAATCAGGTTTCTCCATTGCCTAAAAAAGGGTTACAATAGCTAAGATTCGAGAAATTTTATTACATATTTGAAACGTCATGTCATACTTATATGAGGCATTTAATTGTTTGACAAGTGGACTTATACTAATGATTACTTGTAGTTATAGTGTAAATAATCATTTGCACCATCTATATATAAAACGTTACTGGAAACAAATGAAGGATTGAGTAATCGAGGTATAAAAGGCGTACCTCATACGAGCTGAATATAACAGGCTGAAGTTCCTTAATGTCAAAAGTTGGAATTACAATGGCAGTTAACGTCTCATGCAACCTGGTGGCTCCTAGGAGTCCCCTTATAAGTTCGTGAAGATACTTCCCGTCATGTTTGGGTCCACCACAGATTGCTTTGGATAGACTCTTGATCCCAGCAAATGGTCCGCTGCAAGAATTAACAAAGATCAAGATATGTTCATGTCATAATAGAGTCAGAAATTTTGATAAGAGAGCGCGCTATGAATTCCACATGAGATGGAACTTGTACTAAAACAAATTCGAAATTTTAAAAATAAAAATAAAAAAAATAATAATAATCGAAATCAGTTCTCGTGGGATTTATATATTTCTGTTATGTCAAATGAATTTAACAATTTTTGACAAATTAAACATAGCCAGCCATTGGTGTCAGTGTCGTTACATGAAAGAATCTAAACATTCAACCAATAAACAGTGTCGGCCCTTGCTAAAGCAGGTAAGGCAACTGCTTTAGGCCCCACATTTGTGGAGGCCTCAATTTTTTGCAACCTCTAATATTGTAAAAAAAAAAAAAAAAAAAAAAAAAAAAAAAGAAAACTGAAGCTAAATTAAGTACAATAAGTGATTTGATGATTTGGGCCCATTAAGAAAAGTATTACGTGAGAATCTTCAACCTAAAAGAGGAATACGATTTAACCATTAATCGTATTTAAGAATACTATTAACCATTTAATCGTATTTTGAAAATGGAAAGAATCATATAAAAGTCGGAATAGGAAAAGACTTTTATTTAAGAAAAATATCTCCGAACATGTACGCCATAATATTATCTTGTTCGGATATGTATCGTATCGTATCATATTGTATTGTATTGTACTATATTATTTTGTTGAGTTTAATATTTAGATATATTGTGTTGTTTCTGTCGTTTCATGACATTAGCAAATGAAGATGAATTCACAATATTGCCAAGAAAAAAATAGGGTACAGGTAGAGTTGCTATAAAAAAATTAAAGTGTGTGTGTGTATATATATATATATACATATACATATTTTTCTTTTTAAAAAAAAAAGTAAAAGTCTCTCGTTAGAATTTGGCTTTAGGCCACAAAATTCGTGGACCGTCTTGCCAATAAATACATTATTGTCCAACACAATTACCTGGACTGGGGAAAGATTTTTGGGGAATGCTGAAGATAAAATGGAGCAATATCTTTGGCAGCGTATAAAGGGCGTTTATTTTCGTTAGGTGTTGTTAACATGGCTGTTACAAGGCCACCAGTGCTTGTTCCCCCAATCACGTCAAAGTAGTCGGCGATTCTTGCATCCTTACCGTCCAATTTCTGCAAAGATTATGAATGTATTCAGAGGCATGCATATACATGATTTAGGCTTCCTTTTTTTGTGAATCTTATTTATTTAGATCACAATCATTAAGTAAGTATAATTTTCATGTCTGGATCTTTCATTATTCAATCTTAAATCATTAACTCCATCTTTTTCTTTTTAACAATCATTTAATGAATGAAAAAGCAGAAGCTATAACAAAGTGTTATTACTATTAAGATGTGCTATCCATAAGGAAATTTGGCAAAGAAAGCATATTTTCCACTACTCCAATAACAGCGCAGCCTACGCTAGTGATATTGTTCGGTTTGGACTTAGATCCGCACAAATTTAAAACGCGTTGTTTGGATTTAAGCTTTGCATATTTATAGACTCAGCATTTCTTCTGTGTTATGCTGATGTGGGATACTCCTACATGAGATGTACATCCATCTTATGGACTCAGCGTCCTCGTTGAGGTCTGTCCACCTTCCTGAGATTCACCTAAACTCAGTGCTGAGGTTTACTCCATCGGTCTGGGATTCGCCTAAACTCAGTTGAACTCAATCCCACATCGATAAGGCTTATATGGAGTGGCAATACAATAACTAACAGCCCAGCCTGCTAGTGATATTGTCCGCTTTGAGTTTAAGCATGCACGGGTTTAAAATACATCACTAGAATCTGAGGCATACATATTTGTATACCCAACATCTCTACTGTATTATGACGATTTAGAATACTTCTATCTAAGATGTCATAATTCCAGTCATTCATGATCAATTACCACTACGCATCAACCACAATCGCCATCCTCAAGAACAACCACCACTAGTCACCACCAACCATGATTAGCAATCTAACCACCATTACCACAACTAACATCAATTACCGCCGAAAATTGCCACCATTAGGTGCTACCATACAAAGTCAATCATCACTATCAGTCAATACCACCATTAGCTAGTATCATCAAGTAATACCCAGCTACAACAATCAACCTACCACAACCATTAAATTTTAAGGTGTCAGCCATATCACACTACTAAAAAAACAGGTATTTTCTACTATAAGATTTCGACCGAAAATCAGTCGAACCCCTAAATCGGTCGAACAAAAAATATCGACCTACAAAGCTTTCGACCGAAATTCGGTCGATAGGTCGGTCGAAACACCCGTTTTAATTAACAGCAGAACCCCCCTTTCCTCATTTCTATCTTCTTCCCCAAAACACCCAAACTCTCTCTAAACCCTCCCCCCCCCCCCCCCCAACCTCTATACTCGAAAACCACCATAACACACCCCCAAATTCAAAAATCAAACACATTCTACCCTCCTAAACACTACATATAACAAGAAATTCAAGGTAAATTCTTAGTTTTAGTGTTATTTTAATTATTTTTTAAAACTTAAACCCTAACTTTTTAACTCAATTTTTTTGTAGTTATTAAGCATATAACTAGTGGGGAATCATTACTTGGTGCTATTGGAGCACAAATCACCCTCGAGGTAAGTTTTTTGATTTTTTTTAATTAAATCCAAATTTAATTGTTTTTTTAATTTTTTTTAATTTCGGCCTATAATGTTGCATAGTTGTTCATTATTAGTAAATTTATTTATTGTAGTTATTGTTGATGTTGAAGAACTTGTTTGGTGTTGTTAGCTCTTATAAAGTTAGGTTTGTGTTGTTTGGGATTGTTGTAGTTGTTGGGGATTGTTGGAATTGTTTGGTAGTGGTGTTTGGAATGTGTTGTTGCTTTGGTATTGTTGAAAAGATGAACATGTTATGCCTAAAACGAATAAGTTTTTGTTGGTTTGAATTGCTTTGATAATAGTAATTAATAGGGTGTTATAAGGAAATATTGCTTTGTTGGTTTGAATTGCTAGTTTAATGTACGTATAAACATAAGAAGATATATGTATTCTTATTTTGTGCAAGGAATGTGTTTATTTAATTGATCCCTCATCGTGGTAAAATTGCTCAAATTATATAACATTACTATCATTAAAATACAAAAACACTAAGTAATTAATTACTCCAAATGACAACAACAAGCTAGTATGTTACGTATTTACTTTTTCTTTCCTAAAGTAATGTGAATGTTTCAACAGGTATGAAGAAATTTTTTAGAAGAAAGAAGGGAAATAAAAAGGTAGGCGAGACATCAGGTGAGCCAGCCGATGACACTCCTACTTCTCAGGTGCCGCATTCGCTTCCTACAGGAGCCCCTGCAGGATACAGTCCAGATTTTTTCAGGCCACCTGGCATGTCTCAGTGGCATCCTGGTTGGCGGCATGACTTCAGTAGTTATGACATGACTGAGACCCAGGCCGTTCCCACACAGGGCGATCCCGCACAGGGTTATCCCACACAGTCCACTACTCTGTCTGGGTCGACTCAGCCGCCTTCAGACCCATCTAGCTCTACCGGCCCACCGATCCAGCAGGAGATCATGTATTATGATCCGAGATCGCCCTATTACATCGGTGAGCCTGGCACATGGGAAGGAGGGCGGTTGATTATTTATCCCGAGGTATCTTATTTTTGAAGTTCTTATCTATTTAGTAATTAGTTAACGTTTAATTGTTAGTATTTCTATTAACGCTTCTGATTTTTATGTAGCTTTTGCTCCAATACTGATGATACTCCTTTATTGACGAGATGCATGAGATCTCAATGGAAAGAATCGTGGCCATCCTGGGGCGTTGTGCCCCCTCAAGTAAAGCAGCGGATAATGCAGGCTTTTGAGGTGATAAATATGCATCAGGTTTATTACTAATTGCGGTTTTCTAATGATTATGTTTAAATAAAATATTTTGATGAATATTGACAGGCTGAGTGTAAGTGGCATCCGGCTCTGGACTATAAAGTCCATTCCAACTTCCCAAAGAAATGCGGTGAGTTATTCAAGAACGCAATGTATGTTGCGCGTAAAAAAGGAAAAATGTCCGGCTTCCTCTATGATCATCAATGGAGAGAGCTGCAGCAATATTGGGAGACTCCCAAATTTTTTAAGAAGAGCGAACAAGGGAAGAAAGCGCGAGCATCAAGTAAGGGTGGATCGCTCCATAGCGGTGGCTCAGTTAGCGCTGCGACGCAGAAGATGCGATTGGTAAAGTAATTTAATTTATATGAATTACTATAATCGTTTATTTTTATCTAACTTGTTCTCTTCTTTAATTTGTAGGAAAAGAAAGAAAATCGGACAATTCCAATCTCTAAAATGCACAATATCCGACATATCAAGAGTTATAAAAAAGGCGGAGAAGTCTGGGTCGAGCCCCGCGCAAAAGAGGCCTGGGTAAGTTATTAAATTCAAACTTTTTTCGCGCCAATCCTTCAACGTTTATACTTCATATTTGTACCGTTGATATATTTCTTTTTTTCAGGAAAGAGCTACAAAGGTCGTTGAAGACTGGACCTCGACTCAACAATTTGAATGCGGAAGCAGTACCCCAGCACCACTAACGCTCGAGCAAGAAACCAATTTATGGTTGGATGTTAATGGAGGGGTGAAGAAGGGGTCCGCATATGGCCTTGCAACACTCTATTCATCTGGCAAGCATAAATCGAACTATTTGGGCTCGTGTTCTACTGCTCCTTCAAGCTCTGCTGATCCTGGAGAAATGGCTCGGGTGAAAGAGGAGATCACAGAGCTGAAGAGATAAAATAAAGCTATGCGCTTAGCAAATGAGGCTCATCAAAGAGAAATGCATGAAATGATGCAAAAGCTCCTTAAGCGCCAAAAAAAAGGCAAAGGAAAGCGAAAGAGCAGACGTCGACACAGTTCGTCGTCTGAGTCTGATGCCGAGTCTAGTTCGGGTTCTAGCCAGTAGTAGTGATAGTTGAACCATAAACTGTTTGTTAAGTTTGTTTGGTAATTGTAACACTATTACTGATGTTGAAAGACTTGTTTCTATTGTTTGGCTTTGTTAGCCTTCTTGAATATCGTTTATGAATGTGTTTTGTCTGGTTTTTCTGCGTGTTGCTGAATTTACAGGTGGTGTAGGGCTAATTGCAGATTTTATGTTGTAGGTTTTTACAGGTTTTCGACCGATTTTCGGTCGAAAGTTGGTCAAAACAATTTACCAACCTTTCGGTCGAAAGGTTGACCGACTTTCCACCGAAAATCGGTCGAAGAACTGGTCACTTTAAAAAAATGTTCCATGTTCTTCGATCAAAATTCGGTCGAAGGCCTATTTCGACCTAATTTTATTCGACCACCTCAATCGGTCGAAGATCTGTCGACATGTCGACCGTTGTCCAACCGATTTGACGGTCGAAAAATCCTGTTTTTTTAGTAGTGTCATCACCATCTGATACCACCCATAACAATTTCCACCACCACTGATACCTAGCAGCCACCGCTTATTACCATATAAATTTATTTTTAAATTTTTTAATAGTATTAAATTAATTAGAATTTTTTAAAAAAATCTATATATATATTAGTTTCAATAAAGAAAAATTAATGTATAATTCAGATGTAGATAAAGCAAATAATATAAATTATTTATTACGAAGATCGTACTACAACGTCTTAGGATTTTAGTTGCATATTAACATTCATACATCTTAGCCTTAATACACTGCACTTCTAAGATTACGGGCTTAAGAGTTCGGAGTTTATTGGAGTTTTAGTACTTCCGCCGCTCAAAAAAAATAATGACAGAATTGCTAATTAATACTCCCTCATTCTAATTTATGTGGCAGCATTTCCGTATTAGTCTATTCCAAAAAGAATTGCAGCATTCTAAATTTGATAATAATTTAACTTTAAAATTACAGTTTTGTCATTAATGAAATGATTTACAACCACACAAACATCTATGTCTTATTGTAGACCACAAGTTTCAAAAATCTTACTTTATTTATGAAACTTCGTGTTGCGTCAAACTATGACACATAAAGTGGAACAGAGGGAGTATGCTCCAAAAAAAATGTCACATATCTAAATTTGAAAATAATTTGACTTGAACTTCTCATTTACCCTTAATTAGAAACTTTTATATAACCACATAAATGTTATGACATGTTTAAAACCACTAGTTTCATAAAATTTATAACCGTACAAATATTATGGCATATTATAGACCTCAAGTCTCAACAGTTTTTGTATATACAATATACGTGCATAGCCAAAAGTTTTTTTTTTTTTTTTTTTTTTTTTTTGTATGGTATGATAATTGCTCAGTTACCTGAAGTTGTGATTCGAGATATGCCAGGATAACACCTGGAATGATTCCTCTTACTCCTCCTCCATCAATGGTGAGAACAGTTATAAGCGTCCCTGTATTGGGAGGTGGCAATGTAACTCGATCTGATCCATCTTCTTTATTTCCCATTAGCGTTCAACAAAAGATTAGCGCAAAATTTTTATGTGTATTGTTTCACGAACAGCCTCCTTTCCTACTACACCCGGAAACTATACTTAAAAGAGTTCCAAATCTCCCTTGAGTGATCACAATACACGATTAACAGGATATATAGAACGAGTGAGTTCATCATCATCGTATGCCCCAATAAATAGATTAATGTGAAGTCGTTTCAAAGATGATAATCATAAAATAAATAGGAACGAAATAAATATTAAGAGTGACTTTGTCAGTCAAGTTGGATATATATAAACTAGTCTTTGAAGAGTTCATGAAAGTAACTTTGAACTGATTATAATCATCATGAAACCCACCATCTTAACAATTGTCAATTCTTTCTTCTTGGATAGTTCCTGTGTCAAATAATTTAGACTTGAAAGATGCTAATTTTGAAGGACGTATAGAGTTCTAAGATAGTAGATGCAGTAACAGTTAATCAAGCGACTGTAGTACACGTTTTACCTTTATCTAATTAATAATTCAAATTTAATAACCAGGCTTGGAAGATTTTGCACGTAAAAACAGAACAACTGGTCCGTTTTGTAACCTTGAATTAACAAAAGCAAAGGTACCTCATAATAAATTGCTGAACATAGCAACTTTACTATTCTATTCCTTTTTAGTTTCTAAAGCCATCTGTCAGAGGTGTTGTAGCTCTTTTTTATTTTCAAAAAAGTTCAAGTAGCTTGTAGTGTAAGTAGTGTGGAAGCAGATGATATACACGATGAGTATAATACAAAGTCAAGAAAACCTGGTCAAAAAGAAAAGTCAACAGAATCAGTAAGCAAGATATCTATGGTTACACACCAAATAATGAATGCTAAATTGCATCTCGCATATAAAATTTTGTCATTTAACTAGTATATGATTGTATCAGTTTTATATGTTCTCCTTTAAATATGTGAATAACTAAAATGCATGATTTAATGTTAATATTGTGGGCAGACAAGTAGTATATATATTTAGAAAAGACCTTTAAATTCCATGAAGGGCCTTTGAGTTCATAGTCGTGAATCACAATCCAACGATTCTTTCTTGATCTAGCTACAACAGTATCATGATGTCAACTATTAATTTTTTGAAGGTTAACTTTTTAGATTAGTCAATAATACGAGGTGAAGTATACATATAGTTTTCGTAATTTTTAATATACAAACGTGTCGTGCCTAGTTTACTTCAAGATATACTTTGCACCTTTGGCCTGTTTGGCTTTGAAATATGTCTGATGTTCCCTTGCCTTAATTATGTCCCATTTTATATTTCTCTTTCATGCTTAAGAGTACTTTGGAAAAGAAAAAGAAAATGTGTACTGTACTAACATACATGACATTTATTGAATGACCAATAGATGACATCAAATCTGGAAAAAATTGCGCAGAATTTGTAAACCTAAGAATATGTATCTTAGTACTAGAAGGTTGTTATTGATTAAATTTGTGGAGCCACTTTAAATATGTCATTGTTAAAATTATGCGTTCTCTTCATATGCGGCAGCATTACTACTTGTTAAGTCAATGATGTACTTCTTTAACCACATACTCCCTCCGATCCATATTATTTGATTTTTTAGTTGTTTTACTCAAATTAAGAAATTCACCTTTTAACATTAATTAAAAAGATCATTTACGAAATTAACCTTTGTCTCTTTCAAATTTACTTATAGAAATTTGTGAGGACTTTTAAGAAATATATTTAGATCATTTATTGATAAGGATATATTTAGGAAGGACTATTTAAAAACTTTTTGAACTTTGAACAAATCAATTATTTTGGATTAAGGATAAAAAGGCCAAAAAATCAAATAAAATAGACCGGAGGGAGTATTTCCTAAATATCTTTTTATATAATTTTATTAACTACTACTATAACTTATTGTATTTTCATATAGATTTTAAATATGCGAGTTTTATTTTCAAAAATTTGAAGAACGTATACCAACATTCGCACTAAATACTAGGTATTACAATCCTCGATCTTATTGAGAATATCTTGCACATAAAATAAAACAGAAGGAGTAATAAAGAGAAACAGGATCTTGATTTATCAAGGGAGGTTTGCTGCCCAATTTGACGGATCAAAAGGGCTAAGTTAATAAATCAGAGGGTTTTTGACCCACCCAAATGGGGGAAAGTGCATGAAAGCCACTTTTTGGCTCGCTTTTACCGATATGGCTATTTTTTCTAAATATTTAACTTTTAGTCATTTTTTGGAACTTCAATTTTTGTGGGCTGAACAAGTATGACGGTATGAAGTTTAACTTCAGTCCATCAGGACTGAACTTTTAGGTATAAAATAGGTAAACTTTAGCCCATAAGGATGGAAGTTTCAAAAAAATGACTTTTTTTACACAATCAAGAAAAAAGTGGCCTGAAATCAAATAAAAGTGGCAAAAGTGACCTCTAATTGAAATTACTACACCCAAATGATACTTGTGCTTAGATAGGTTAGGTGATTTTTACATTGTATAGACATTTGGAAGTATCTTTAACAGAAAATAGGTACATTTTTTCTAATTTACTGCATATAAACATTTAGACTTATGTAGGTATCTTTTTTTAGCCATTTTCAAAAACAGATTAATTCCCCATAAGCATGCCTACTTTTGTGGGAAGTTGGGATTTTCTGTTTGACTGCATTTATTATTATTGATTAATTTGAATTAACTACTTATTTACCTTGTGAGTTATCTCCTAATTTTTTGCTCATATCACTTTCGTTCTTTATTTACAGTAGACACAAAGACATTCTAGGGGTCATTTACTCCATTCACTTTCAATGAGTATATTCATTCATATGTGTGTATATATATATATATATGCATAAAGTATATTACGAGTATTATGAATATGTATGCACTCGGTATTATTAATATTTACCAAATACAATGGTTATCATTAATTATATATTTACATATTAGTATACATAAAAATATACTACGAGTGTTATGAATATGTATGCACTCAGTATTCCTAATATTTACCAAATATATTGGTTATCATTCATTATATATTTACCGATTAGTATGCATAAAATACTACAAAGTGTTATGAATATATATGCACTCAGTATTCCTAATATTTACAAAATATACTGGTTATCACTCATTATATATTTATAGATTAGTATGCATAAAAGCTACTACGAGTGTTATGAATATGAATCAAATATTTCAAATTTATAAACTGTACATCAAAAATATACAATGCATAAGAGAATAAAAGTGTATTAAATAAATATTTTAATTATTATAGAGCTAGATAATAAAATAAAAAAGGGAAGAAGATTGTGTTTTAATATCTTTCAGTGTGATATATAGTAAAGCATAAGATCCCAACTGTTGTTGGGATTCTACCACAATTGACGTTGTTGTTTCCTATTTTTTAGGCTTAGAATTACCAACATCCTAATTGTTATTTAATAATATTTTAAGAATTTAGGATATGCATGAACCTATTTTTTAGCATCTTTTTTGGTTAGCCATTGAAATATATTGAATGTGTCTATTAAACAGTAGGGCTATGTTATATATTTGGTTAGTTATGAAATTTTTCCATAGGTTAGGGGCTGAATTCCAGTGATTTTGATGCGTAGTCATTTTTGGACGCGCTAAATGAGAATTATCACTGTTTCGGAATTTATTGAGGAATTGCCACCGCGCGCATATACACTCCATTAGCATTGGCAAACAGTCCGGACTAGTCTCAAGTTTTTATACTGGGACTTTGAACTACACATGTTCAAAGTCCCATTATTTTATACTTGAATTCATGTACATGGAGCTTTATAAGTCCAAGTATTTTATACTGGGACTTTGAACTAACATGTTTTATACTGGGACTGAACATAAACACTAGTCCCAGTATTTTATACTTGGAATTTGAACTAACATGCTCAAAGTCTTAGTATTTTATACTGGGTCTAGTGTTTAAGTGATCCCAGTATAAAATACTGGAACTTTGAACTAACATACTGGGACTTGTCCGGAGGCGGCTATTTCTCAGTGAATTAGTTTTTGATGGCTACGGATCAATTAGCGTGCCAAACAGGTCCCTACGTGAAATTATTACAAACTATGACACTATAGGCAATGATTTGCCTTTTTTTTACACCCGTAACAGTGATTTAATAAAAATAGCCTCGGCTTAGTTTAGTGAATAAAATCTGAAATTTAAAATGCGCATGGAGCGCCGTCCCTTTCTCCGTAAGAATTGTCTGTAGCCATTTTTCTTAGTCAACAATTGCCCTTGAATATCATATTCTCCCAGATAAAGTATTGCGTGGGCAACATTTGTCCCTTCAATCTCTTCCTGCATTATTCTTTTAAAAAAATTGAAGTGTTGCCTACCTTTGACCCCTCATCTAGGCAACACTTACCCTTGAATCTCGCATTCTTCCAGATATAATATTGTTTGGGCAGTACTTGCCCCTTTCAAATCTCTCCCCACATTCTTCCAAATACTTGAAGTGATGCCTAGCCACTAGACTTCTTATTAAGAGGAAGCACTTACCAATTGATAACTTGAAGTATTGCATATGGACCAACTGGAGTTATTTTGCTAAAACTATGTTAAACGAGGAGAAATTCTCAGAACCCGTCAATATTGAGGACAGCGGGTGAAATGTTTTGTAAGTTCCTAAACAATGGAATAATTGTAGTCAACATCTTTACACATCTTTTTTGGAAATACAGTCACTTTTGACGTGTATTTTGCAAAGGCTAGCCACTTTCTCCGAATCTGTGTATATTCACACCATCAACAAGCTATCTTCAGACCATTGGGGCTGAAATAGCCACCATTAATATGATGGTGTGATGATAGTTTACCGAGGGTCGAAACTTAAAGTACTATTCTTGTAATAATTCTAAATAACGCGTCATAACCCGCACCACAACTATAAGTTTTAGTTGCTCAGATAGTTTTCTTACCATTTGTTTAATTACAAAATAAACTAAATAAAATCTGTTTTTCTTTCTTCTAATCATGACTATTTAACATGTTAAATATGAAAAAATTATAAAATACTTTGACAAAGATTACCATGGGTCAATTTGGGTTACATTCATGATCACCAAATTAGCCTGATTTCTAGATTGGTTAAATTGGGTGTATAAAAGAAGACTATGTTAATAAATAACAGGTCATTAACCCGCGCAAACATAAATGGATTGTGCATGTCAATTTTTTATGGACTGATTTTGCCACCCTAGTTAGATTATTGGAAAATTTTCAAAAATACAAATTTTCAAAAATACGCAGCCCACTATCCAAAATTACAAACAGGAGGTCATATTTTTGTAAAATTTTCACCCACAGGCCACTTTTGTCACTGGTATTTAGTTTGAAGCCACTTTTTTAATGATCTTACATGAGAGGTCACTTCTAAGAACTTCAATCTTTGTGGGCTGAAGTTCAAATATTGTGGGTTGAACTTCATGCCTAAATTATGAAGTTTCAACTTCAATATGTAAGGGCTGAACTTTTAGGTATAGATGCGTAAACTTCAACCCTTGTGGGCTGAAGTTGTGTAAAGTTCAACCCAAAAGAATTGAAGTTCCAAAAAGTTGCCCTCATGTAAAGCCAATAAAAAAGTGGCCTCAAACCAAAGACCATTGCCAAAAGTGGCCTTTGGTACACTTCGCCCCATATTTTTTTTCATGCATAGCACCCATCCCTAAAATTATAAATTTTAGCATTCCTTCATAAAAAAAAATAGCCTAGCTACCAAATCTCCCCTTCCCCAGCCACTAAGTCGCCGGTAGACACCCTCCCCCGCCAGTGATATCGTTACTTTTTTGTATTTTACTGAATTTATGTTGTTTATTGCGTCTAAATCATTGCTTTGAACAAATTTATACACACGAATCTCACTCCAAAAAATAAATTATACATGAATATACATAGATAAATGCGTAGCAATGAGAAAAATATAAAAATATACACATAAAAGTAAAAATGTATATAAACATCCTTAATATACAGATTTATTCACTCGCATATACACACTTATACAAATTTATACAATTTTATATCCACATATATAGATCTGTATAAAATTGTATAAACTTGCGGCAGACTGCTTGATCCAGGAAGATTTAAGCCATGATTAGATATTTTTAAGGCTGCAGACTTGGTCTTCTTTTCTGTTGAGATTTTGTTGGTTAACTTATCTGTTTAGATATTTTTGTTCCACTTTTACTGCTGCTGTAATTTCAAATTTCAGTTGCTAAATTTCAGCATTTTAGTTGAGCTTTTGGTTTGCTTTGTTGGCTATAAATAGAGCCAAAGCAGATTGTTTCAGGGGGAATTTTTATGAATAAAATTTCTACTTGTTTCATATTTGTTTCCTGAAAATTACAGATCAGTTGGTATAGTCAAGAGTTTTATCCAATGGGTTACCTGGAGGATCGATGGAATAAGTGGCATAATCTGAGGCAACGACGAGACCAAACTGTGCAAGACTATACCACAGAGTTTAGGAGGCAAGCTACCGCCCTTGGTATTCAAGTGACAGAGCCGCAGACTTTGATGAAGTACACTGCAGGACTGCATGAACGAATTCGGACAGAGATGCGACTTTTCCATGCCCCTGATCTTTCTAGTGCAAGTAACACAGCCATGGCCATCGAGCAAAAGAACAAAGCTAGTGAAGGAAAAAATTCTGATTCGAGAAAAGGTTACAGCCCCAAGAAAGGTAAAAGTGATGCACATGTAGCTAATCAATCTAAATTTTGTGACTATTGCAAGATAGAAGGTCATGTAAAAGAGAAGTGTTGGAAGCTTCACCCAGAATTATTCCCAAAGAAATGGAAGAAGGAAGAAAAAGGGAAACACACTGCTATGGCAACTTCTATTGAAGATATTGTGGAGCTTGGGCAGGTTGACGAAGCGGATGCAAGTGTGTCCTTGATGGCCAAGCCGAAAGGGACAAACGTGCCATCTATAACTCAACCTGACAGAAAGGAAGAACTTTTCACTCTAAGGGTGCAAGTGAAACAAGAAGTGGTAAGAGTCATATTTGATACAGGAAGCCAAAAGAACCTTATAGCTGAAAGCTTGGTGCAAAAGTTGCAACTAGAAACAATGCCACACCCGCAGCCTTACACATTAGGGTGGATTCAAAAAGATGCAGAGATAAAAATAGAGCGACAATGCCGTCTGAGGTTTGCCATCACCAATCAGTTCATTGATGAAGTTACATGTGAAGTGGTGCCAATAGATATATGTCAGATCATTTTGGGGAATCCATATTTATGGGAAAGAGATGCAATCTACCACCGAAGGCACAACAAATGAAACTAAAAAAAAAATGGGCTGACTTACTTGCTGCGGCATCATAATGGTGATTCTCCAGTAGAGATATTGACTGCTGGGCAAGTTAGGAAGTTGATTAAAGCTACACAAAGATTTGTTTTGTTGATGCTCAGATTTACAGAAAGTTCTTCTGCTACAGCATTGACATTAACATGTAGCAAGAAAGAGGAGATTTTCTAGGAGTTACTTGATAATTATGATGATTTATTTGATGATGTCAGTGGGTTACCACCAAGAAGAGAGATCGAGCACAACATTCAACTAGTTTCAGATGCTGCACTACCGAATCTAGCTATGTACCGGAATTCATTCATGGAGAATGAGGAAATCAAAAGACAAGTCCGTGAATTGTTGGAGAAAGAGATTATCAAAACCAGCAGTTCACCTTGCAGATCTCCAGTGATTTTAGTGCCAAAGAAAGATGGAGGATGGAGGATGTGTACTGACTATCGAGCGCTTAATAAGATAACAGTGAAGAACCGGTATCCTCTACCTAGGATTGATGACTTATTGGATCAGTTGAAGTTAATTACAATATTTACCAAGCTAGATTTGAAGTCAGGTTACTATCAAGTGCGGATATGTGAGGAAGACACATGGAAGACCGCCTTTAAAACTCGAAAAGGGTTGTTCGAGTGGCTTGTTATGCCATTCGGCTTGTGCAATGCTCCAGCAACATTCATGAGGTTAATGAATGAAGTGTTAAGTCCTTTCATTGATGATTTTGTGATTGTATATTTGGATGATATTTTAATTTATAGCCGCAACCAAGAAGAGCATTTGCGACATGTACGTGCAGTATTTGATGTATTAAGGGAGCATCAGTTGCGGGTGAACAGAAAAAAATGTGAATTCGGGAGGTGAACCTTAATATACCTTGGGTTTTTAATAGGTAATGGAGAACTAAAGCTAGATCCAGCCAAGTCAAGTGCAATAGAAGAATGGCCACGACCTAGAACAGTGACTGAGGTGAGAAGCTTTATTGGAGCTTGTCAATACTTGCGCAAGTTTATACAAGACTTTTCACTTATAGCTGCGCCATTATACAATCTCACCAAAGCTAACCAACGTTTTGAGTGGGGCTCTTCACAGGAGGCAGCTTTTAAGTTGCTTAAAAGGAAAATCAGTGAGTCACCGGTGCTTACATTACCTAACTTGCAGAAACCATTTGAGTTAGAAGCAGATGCATCTGGACATACAATGGGTGCAGTGTTAATGCAAGAAGGGCACCCGATAGCCTACTATTCAGAGCTATTTCAAGGCTTCCAAAAGAATTATCCAACTTATGACAAAGAATTATTAGCTTTACATCAAGCTGTCAAGCATTGGCGAGCTTATTTGTTGGGGAAGGAAACTGTAGTACATACAGACCATCGGCCGCTACAATACATACAAGTCCAGAACCGGCTTCAGCAAGCAAGGCATGTAAAGTGGATGTCTTTTCTACAACAGTTCAACATAGTGATAAAATACAAGAAAGGTATTCAGAATAAGCTCGCAGATTTGCTCTCCCGTCCTCCTGTAGCAGTAGTTTGCTTGACTACTGTTATGACATTGGATCCTACTAGCCATGAAGGATATAAGGAAAAGTATGCTGAAAGTGATTACTTTTAGAGAAAAATTGAAGAGATCACAAGAAAATGAGGAACTGATTACTCCTTGCGTGACGGACTGCTGTATAAAGGGAACCTGTTGTGCATTCCAGATCGGACAAAGCAAATAAAATGGATGCGGGAAGCACATACTTCAAGAGTGGCCGGGCATTTCGGAGTAACAAAGACACTGCATAATCTGCAAAGGTATGTTTTTTGGCCCAAAATGCAAGATGATGTGGTTAAATTTGTGAAAAGATGCATTTTATGCAGTATTTCAAAACCTGCCAATCGAAAGTTGGGGTTGTATATGCCGCTACCTATACCGAGCAGACCATGGGAGAGTATTTCAATGGACTTTGTAGGAGGTCTACCTAAAACTCGACGAGGTAATGATTATCTTTTTGTTGTAGTAGACCGTTTTTCTAAAATGGTGGTGCTTATGCCTTGTCAATGAACTGTTACTGGAGAGATAGCTGCTAAACTATTCTTTGAGCATGTGTGGAAATACTTTGGGCTTCCTAGTTCCATAGGGACAGCAGGTTCCTTAGCAAGTTTTGGTGTGCATTGTGGGCTAGCATGGACACGAAATTACGAAGAAGCACTGCATTCCACCCTCAAACCGATGGGCAAACTGAAGTTGTGAATCGGACAGTGGTTCACCTACTCCGTGGTTACAATGCCAAACATCCAAAAACATGGGATGACAGCATTGCATTTCTACAATTTGCTATTAATCATACTGTTCATGGTTCCACAGGCAAGGCCCCGGCCGAGGTATGTTTTGGATTTCTACCTCAAAGTCCATTTGATTTAGAGTTTTCTGGGAAGTCTAGTCAAGACAAAGAGGAGGTTAAAGATGCTGCCAAAGCACACATATTCTTGGATCATATCAGCAAGATTCATCAAGAAGTAGAGGAGCATCTTCAGCGAATGCAACAAAAATACAAGGCACGCTATGATAAACATAGAGTCAAGGGTGATTTCCAAGTAGGGGGTTTTAGTTTGGCTCTACTTGGGGAAAGATCGACTGAAAGGAGAACATAAGAAGCTGAGGCCAATTCGAAATGGACCCTTTCGGATTCTACAAAAAATTGGAGATAATGCATATCAACTAGACTTGCCAGCTTACATGAAAATGTATTCTATTGTTAATGTTGAGAATCTAAGGTTGTTCGAGCCCTCAATGCTCGATGATATGAACCAGGAAATACTCTTCCAGCCATAGAAGATTTGGTGCTTGATCACGAGCAAAAGTTGGAGAGGGATGAACTGTTGGAGACAAAGAAGACTAGCACACGAGGTGGCGCTAAGACGACATTTCGATTTGGCAAGAAAGGGCAGCACCCAAGCAAGGCAAAATGGTTTACGCGAGAGATGGCAGAAAGATCTTTTCAGAGTTGAAACTTCCTGACCAGTAAGAACTGGTCTCTTTCTGCTGAAATTGGGGAAGCCATGATCCAGGAGGATTTAAGCCATGATTAGATATTTTTAAGGCTGCCGACTTGGTCTTCTTTTCTGTTGAGATTTTGTTGGTTAACTTATCTGTTTAGATTTTTTTGTTCCACTTTTATTGCTGCTGTAATTTCAAATTTCAGTTGCTAAATTTCAGCATTTTAGTTGAGCTTTTGGTTTGCTTTGTTGGCTATAAATAGAGCCAAAGCAGATTGTTTCAGGGGGAATTTTTATGAATAAAAGTTCTACTTGTTTCATATTAGTTTCCTGAAAATTACAGATCACTGCTATCTCGTGAAAAGGGTGACAGGTCGGGTAAGATTCGAAAATATGGACTATTTTTGGTAATTTTCGTCTTTTGCTTGTGTTTTAGTGTAATTATCCCTAGATTATTTAAGAACGTTTTGCATTGTGAAATTTGAGCATGGTATCCAATTTTAAAGCGCAAAACGAAGAGCAACCACTATTTGCAAAGTCTTAGATAAGTAGCGACAATCACTCAACCACTATTCTTTTTCTAGATTTCAGTTCAAAATTTCATATCAAAATAATGGTGTTTGAAGTGGAATCTCGTGAATTTCAGAAAAAATACTGAAATTCTCAAACTCAAGTATTTTTTATGAAATTAAGGAATTTTATGTTTTTACTCTAATATTTTGACTAGAGATTTTGAACTGAAATTCATGAATTTTTATGAAGTTTGAACAATTGTGGTTGTTCATCTATAACTTTGCTATTTATTGTTCAACAGTCTAAAAGTGGCTATTACTTCAATTATCTTATAAATTTGTGTTCAAATTATGTTTACTCCAAAATCCAAACCTTAAAATGGGAGATTTACATAATTATGACACCGAAAGCAATATTTTTTATTTTTTTACCCCCATTAAACATGACTTAGAAAAAATGATCATTCACTGATAATATTTGGATGGAGATACCCCTCAATACCTGAAGTCATGGAGTCCTGGCAAGGTAATACTTGCCATCAACCACTTCCACTTATGTTCAACTTGAGTACCTTGAAATCTTGACAAAGAGGTAATTGTTGAAATTTTGGCAGGGCAACACTTGCCCTAGACCCCTTCCCTCGGTCTCAAACTAAATTACCTTGAAAACTTGACATATAGGAAATTTGTGCATACGACTCTTTCACCCCTTTCTCCCAGCTAATATGCATTAAAATCTTGGAAATAGGAATTAAATACGTGCACTCGACCCCTTTATTCCTTTCTCTCAACTAAAATTTGGCTCTTGACCACTTCACCATCTTCTCCCAATTAAATTGCGTTAAAATCTTGGCAGATAAGCAGCATTTTCCCTTGACTCCTTCACTCCTCTCCCAACTAACTTGGCATGACAACACTTATCATGCCAGAGGCCATTAACTTAAAACTACGGAAGATAAAGACAAACCCTAAAAAAGTTAAATTTCGGGACACAACGTGATATTTATAGTCTATCTCAGATAATAGGAATTTTTACAGAAAAGCATAATTTTTAGAAGTTATTTATAAATCATAGCAATATTTTAGAAAAATTATCCAATATAGAGGAAAGAAAAATTTAATTACAAAACATAACAAAATATAGCACAACATAGCAAAGCCTTACATTCTTCCTCCCATTTCTCCCAATTTTACTTTTCCTCCTCTTTTCCCCAAATTTCACTTCCTCAGCACTTCTTTTAATGTTGTATCTCACTGTATCTCGTCGTATCTCGATGTCCAACCACCTCGTATGTTGTTGTATCTTACCTACCAACCACCTCGTATCTCGTTGTATGTCATTGTATCCCACCTACCAACCACCTCGTATCTCGTCGTATCTCGGTATATCTCAACTACCAACCACCTCGTATTTCGCTGTATCTCAACTTACACTAAAAGTCAACCACCTCATATCTCGTTGTATCTCAACTTACACTAGAAACAAACCACCTCGTATCTCGCTGTATCCGCACTATTTTTGCACCGTATCTAACTGTTTTTTAATTTTACACTATTTCTGTAATGTATCTAACTGTTTCTGCTTTGTATCCAGTTTTTTCTAGACTGTTTCAACATTGTTTCATCCTGTTTGTGCGTTATTATTGAACTATTTTACCATTTTTTGCATTATTTCTACATTATTTTCCAATAGGCATGTTATTGTAAATCAGCTAAAAAAACCTCCATTAATGCCAAGGACTTGCAGAGCAAAAGCTTGCTGCTAAATGGCATCTAAAGCAATTGAACCAACTAGTTCCCACATTCAGCGAAAACAATTAGTATCTCCTTAGAAATTAGGATTCCTTCAAGTTTAATCTCTTTGACAATTTGGCTAATTCCACTGTCCACATGGATCATTTTTTTTAATCTTTCAATCATACTAAATTCAGAGTGTTGTATCAATGGCTGCCGATGCCAAGTCAGATTCGAAGGTGCTTTCTCGATCTCTTCCTTTCTTCATTTTCCCCTGTTTTGTTAATTATTAGTACCTAATTTTCCATGTTGTGACGGCACTGTGCGGCGGTTATCGGTGCATCGATAGGGCATTGGGTGAAAACATCGTCGGTGATTAGCACAGAGGTTTCCGCGGCGGAGCGCAGATGTCTCGTCGTGTGACCAGCACAGCGGCAGAAAACAGTGGGAGGAGGATACCCGACGGTTATGTTGTTGGGGAGGATAGTTGTGGTGGGGGTTGGTTGAGAAATTTTGTGCTTTCATGGAAGGTCGGTGGCTTTGCTTTGTCTTTTCCTAATCTAATTTGTCTCGATCATTGTGAAATGTGCTAGAAAAAATATTGCTACATATTGTAATTTGTATAATTGTTATTTTTTTGTAATATAGATGTGTATGTTTGTATATATATGTAAAAAAAATTCCAAATAAAAAATTCAATAAAATTAAAAGTACCGCTAATGTAAATTTCCCGATTTAAAGTTCCATCCTCAAATTGAAAAAAGTTTTACATATATAGTCTGCCACCCTTTTGTTAGTCGAGGATCATTTATACTAACAGTAGGAGCATATAAAGGTATACTATTACATGTCTATAAACTATCCATAAACTTTTACATGTCTTACCCATCTAGACTTGTATATTATTATTATTTATGTAGTATATCTTAAAGGTATACACCCATATCTAGACTTCTATACTACTCCCTCCGTCCCAATTTATGTGGCACCGTTTGACCGGGCACGGAGTTTTAGAAAATAGAGGTTGACCTTGTTAATAATTGGAGTATTATTTATGCAGTATACCTTAAAGGTATATAGCCATAATGTATAATGTAATCACCTAATTTTGGCACGAATTCAGCAAAAATTGCTCAAAATAGCTGTGTTAAATTCTTAGAATTTTCCCGAAAATTTTTCTAAAAATTAGTCTTTATTTTAATTGAAATTGTCATTAATCGGGAAGAAAAATGTGAAAATTACTTGTTATGTGCGTAATTGTGATACTATGTTTAATTGTGATGTTAGTATAAATTATGTGATTTTTATTTTGGTTAATTTAGTATTGTTTTAACTAATGTAGTGCCTTTAAATGGCCATTTGTGTAAAAATAAGTAGCCCAAAGATCAGCCCAGTCCAATTTCCTGACCCGGCCCACCTCACTAACTATATAATCCAAACCTTCTACCTTTTGCTCATTTTTTTGCACAAAACTCAGAAATAGGGGAAACTCTTGCAAAATTTCCCCAAGCTCGCCGGAAATCGCCCCGCCGTGGCCCCGCCACTGTTCCGCCGGCCGGCCACCACCTCCGGTGGCCGGAAAAATACAATATATATACCATTTTAAAGGCCATGACCCCCTGGTTCCATTTCCACAACTAGATTCTCCAAATTCTTAGCCGTTTTGCGTAGATCGGCGGTCAAATCTCGGTCAAAGCACAAATTCCGGCCACCTTGACTTTTTTCCGGTAAGTTTTTGGATCTTTCTCTTCCCCTTACCCTTCCCCGTTACCCCACATCTCATTTTCCCAAAAAATCCCTCCCCTTTACCCGCTTCTCGTTACCCCGTTTCTGTTCTCGTTTCAGTTCTTCTTCTCATTTTTCTTCTTTTTCTGTTTTTGTTGTTGTATTGATGATGATTTGGGGGGGGGGGGGGGGTTATGATTGGTGGCTGTGTGTTAACGATGGGAGGGGGGCTGTTTCTATTTTGGTTGAACTGTGGCAAGGTGAGGGTGATGGTTGATACGGGGAGGCAGTGTTGCGAGTGTTTAGGCAGTGCGAGGGGTGTTTAGGAGCGAATCCGGGCTATTTTCAGCTTGGTTCGGGACTGTGAGGATGATTGTATGGCTGTGATGTTTGATGTCGAGGGCTGTATCGTTTTTTGAACGGAGGCAGTGTTACGAGCAGATGAAGCAGTGCGGTGGAGCGTTTGTGATTTGGCGAACAAAAACTGGAACGAGGCAGTGAGGGCTGGGGTATGTTGGTTGAACGGAGGTAGTGATGATGTTGTGGAGATGATGAAGGCGAGGCAGTGGTGACGTCTGGTGTGATATAGGGGCTATGGTGTGGCTGTTTTAAATCAGGGAGGCAGTGTTTGTCGTGGTAGAGTTGGCGCAGTGATGAAGACGTTGACAAGGCTATGATGACGATGGGAACAAGCAGCGACGCAGCAGGGGCGTCGTCGCCGCAACAGTTTAGGTGCAGCTGCTATGGAATTCGTCTACGGGTTAGAAAAAGGAAACTTGCAATTTGTTTTTTTTCTTGTTTCTTTCTCAGTTTGGTTCATTCATTGATTAGTCTTCATGTTTAGTATTAGATTGAATATCATGCTATTTGTTCAAGTGTAGTTTGAGTTTAGTTCAATACAAATGACTACTATTTCTTTCGCATTATTTAAGAATTTAGTTCATCGTTTAATATGAGAGTTTGTCTAGGCTTTTGTCGCTTCCCAATCATGTGTATAGACTATTGGAAATGTATGGTCCTTTTGGTTTACAAATTCAAAGGAATCGAATATTGATTTATCATGTTTGAATTAGCCATTCATAAGCGTAAAACGTATCCAAGGGAAGATGGCAGTGTCTGCCTATGGCATAACCAGTTTGTGTGCATGAGTATCTAAGTTTGTTTAGCATGTACGAGTCCCTTGAGTGCAAACCTGTTTTCATGTTTTTCCAGTATTGTTTTGTGTGGTAACTGTGAGAGAAGTCAAGCATATTTGTGATATGAACAAGCTGTAGTTTCTAATTAGTTGTTCCAAGACTTGTTCACTTAGTTGTAGCTCAATTTGCTTGCCAGAAAGTCTCAATATCTGGTTTTGTTTTAGTTTAGTTACAATTGGAGGTCTGGTTACTTGTTAGTCCAACTCTAAGTCTAGTTTGTTCCTTTTAGTTAGAATCTGGTTCAGTTTCAACTCAGTTTGGGGCTGATTAGTTTGTCTAGTTGATCCTAGTTCCTTCTAGTAATGCAATGAGTAATGGGGGGGTCCTTTTAGAGGACCCTACTTGTACATTTTCAGCTTTTTTGAACTGTTTTGGCTGCTGAAATATACTCAGCAGCTCTACTATGCTGAAAATAGCCAAAACATACTCAAGTATAGGGGTGTGGGCTTGTACTTTTGTACAAGTCCACACTCCACCTTTTAGCCCCACCTTTTGGCCTTGAATTTCAGCTATAAAGAGGGCCATTTATTGCCCTCTTTGACATGAACTAACAGCTGAAAATAACACAAAAAACCAGCTGAAACAACAAGCTGAAATTGACAGAAAAGAGAGCAAAACACTTTAAAAAAAATATAGTAAGTTTGAGAGTTAGGATTTAGAACCAAAAGCCATTACTTCAAGTGTCTTTTGGGGTATAAATCTACTAGTTTTAAGAGTTAAAAGGGGGTCATAAAGGGCTGTTTAGTGGCTGTCTCATTTGGTTCTAGTTGGCTTTGTTTCATTTGCTTTTTGGCTTGGAATTTTCGGCACAAGGTAAACACAAATGAACCTTGTATTTGCTTTGAATTTATTTGGTTCTAAAATGACATGAAATCATCATGTGTTTGATATTCTAAAAGACTATAGTTTAATGTGTTTAGTCAGTTTATTAAACTTTTGAATGTTGTGTTTAAACAGTAGAAAAATGCTAGTGTCATTGTATGCATGATTCGTCTTACCCTTTATAGCTTATATATGATTATTAGTGGAGCAAGTGTATGTATGTGGCAAGGTGTGTTAACATGTTTAAATATGAACTTTTCTCAAAACATGGTCAAAATCTGGACATTTAGGCAAATTATAGGATATAATTGAAGGAAAAGTGGACTGAGCCTTGTACGTAAAGAAACTGAGCATGAAAACAAATTTGCAGAAACAGCCACTGTTGAGCCACATTTTTCTGCTGCTGCACCAACTTGCAGAAACAGCCACTGTTGAAAAAATAGAAATGTGAAACAATCTATTTGTGCAAAGTATAAAATAAAATTGTAAAGTGGCCAAAATCTAAAGAAAATAACATTAGTGGGTTGTTTTTGCACAATGTTTAATGTATCATCTTTTAGAAAGCCTCTGGGCTGAATATTTTGTAAAATAACCTATTATTTAGCAAGTCTTGGATAGACAACCATTATTTAGATATATAATCACCAAGTTTATAGAGTTATGTTGGCTTCCATATCATTTTTTTTCTTTTTGTCATTTTATTTCAAAACCAATGTTACTATTTAATAACAAAATATAATATGATTAGGCAAAAAATAATAGGATTGTGAAGGCTTATAAGATTAGGCAATATTTTAAGTATGATTTGTGATCTACTTGTCAAGCTAAATGAAAACTAAAATTCTAAATTAATTATTTTTGAAGTTAATTAACTTTTTTTTAAAAAAAATAGACCAATCCTTTGCAAGGTTGGAGATACGCGATACATTTTATTTTGAATCTAAGTGTAAATTCTTCCAGTCCTTTGTGAGGTTGGAAAGGAATTAACACTTTTAAATTTTCTGAATCGAAGTTTAAATTCAAATTAATGGCATTAATATAACAACCATATTTAATAAATTAAAATTGCGACAATAAAGCAACTGTGCTCGGCACAGGACTCGAGGGTGCCTAATACCTTCTCGAGAGTCAACTGAGAACCTTACCCAAATCTCTGACGCAGACTATTAGACGAGTCAAGGGTGTTCCAGGTACACCACTTTGGTGACTTGGCACACCTTTAACTTGTCAAGTGGCGACTCCGATTTTCTCTTGAATAATTGTGTACCTTTAACATTCGTCATAACCTTTTAAATGCGCAATTTCTATTTATTTTAGTTTTTGTGTGTTGAAAAAAGGGTCGTGACAGCTTGGCGACTCCGCTGGGGAAAATTGGTGAAAACTGGAATCTCCGGCTTTGATAAAATTGTCGCATTTTTAATTTATTAAATATTTGATTGTTATATTCTTGCCGTTATCACATGAAAGTTGAATGTTACTGCTTTTATATTGTTGAACTGTATATAAACTGTCTTCTTCCGCAAACCTCTGAGTCTTCTAGAACACTGCACAAATACACGCCAGTTTCGCTTTGTCGGCTGGTATTTTCTGTCGTGTCTTCGGGCACAAAAAGTTAACCCTGTTTTAGGAGGAGGTGCGTTGGGTTAGGCCGTTAGACGTTGTCGACCGGTACCCCTGAGGCACTTCCAAATGGCTGAATCATTAGATCATGAACTCATTGAGTCACCTAGAGTTTGACCCGCTCCAATTTAGGTCGAATTATCTGCATATCATTGGATTTAGTGAGGTACGGTACCCCAAGTACTGTACCTGTCTAGGCAGACTCCTTCTGTTCGAGTGGGCCTGCAGGGCCCAAGCATGCTATGTGTTGCATTTAGGAAGGCGTTATGCTGACCGTTAGTCGAGGAAAGCGGACTTATTTGAAAAAAAAAATGAAAAAAGGACAAAGAAAAGAAAATGAGGGAAAAAGAGATTGTTTTAAGAGGAGCAATTTCAGATTTTTTTTTCAGAAATTTAGCAATTGTTTTGTCACCCTTTCATTGACAAATATTTTTGAGTCAATTTTTTATGCCGTTATAACGACCAAGTTCATGTAAATTCAATCCCAATTTTTGTGTCATTGTCGTAGCCAATTTTGACTTGAAAAAAAAAAAGAAAAAGAGTATCGGCAAGTATATTTAGTGTCGTTATAATGGCAAATTTTTCAAAAAAAAAAACAAATGAAGGAATTTTTTTTGTTATTATTATTGTCCGGGCTAGTCAATTGTTTAAATATTTTGTTGGGTTTGGTCCGCCCCTTTTTCAAGTTATTCTACAATTTGTCCAAGTTTGCATAGTCCTAATTTTATTTTATTTTTTTAAAATAAAAAAAATAGGTGACATGGCTGCATCGTCGTCTAGAGTAGGGAAGAGGAAATTTCCTGAGGGTTCTACGCCACCAGCCATTAGGATGGTTGATGAGGCACCTCTCGATTTGAGGAACTGGTGGTATAATATGAGCGATTCAAACCGGATGAATGTCAATGGTAGGTTGGGTGAGATGTCGCATCTTTTGAGACCCGGGTTTCCCCCGCGCCGGGAGTTAATTAATGTCTTGATTCAGCATTGGGAGCCGTCTCAAAACACCTTTGTATTCCATGGTTTCGAGATGACCCCCACATTAGAGGAGATTGCAGGATTAATTAAGAAAGAGTTGGGCAAGCAGTGTATAGTGCCTCGATTTGTACGTAGGGAGGAGTTCTTGACATACATGCATCTGCGCCAGGATACACAGATTGATGTATCGTCAGGATTTGTCAGTTTGGATTATCTTTTTGCTCGTTATGGGAAGGCTGACGGTTACACGACATATCTACCAGAGTTCGACCTCAAATGGGGGCATAAGGAGTGGCTTACATTCAGGGCAAATGCATTTGTTCTCGCTTTCTTAGGTACTATGGTCTTTCCATCGGAAAATGGACAAATATCTATCCATCTCAGCTGGGTGATGAAAGCTTTATTTGGAGGACTGAGAGATGTCACTATTGTGCCTATGATTCTGGGTAGTATCTACCGTGCTTTGACCCGCTGCAAAGAAAGAAAGGACCGCTTTTTCGAGAGTTGCAACCTGATGTTGCAAGTTTGGTTCATCGAGCACCTACTGGGGCGTTCTGACCCTGCACTACTCCCCGATGCGCCCAAATGTCATTTGGGCACCCATCACTGGCGCATTAGAGATGTTGTCTTACCGGTGAGTGTAGATGATTGGACACAGTATGTGGAGGCGCTTACTTCAGAGAGCATCCGGTGGCAGGTTAGCTGGTTCCCTTCGGGAGAGGTAGTTTATGGTTGTGTCGATTATGATAGCAGGAACCATCCATTTCTTGTACTTTTTTGTCATAGAGGTACTGAGCCTTATTGCCCTACACGTGTGCTGCGATAGTTGGGGCGTGTTCAGGATGTCCCAAGGGTTGAGGACGTGAGTAGGTACTCCTTCGAGCCTATTACTTTTGAGTTTCCTGAAGCTAGGCAGTGGTGCGATCTCTGGAAGAATATGAAGAGTATGCCCCGTACCACACAGATCTCGGATCGATACAGGGGCATGGTCACCCCTGAGTATGTTTTCTGGTATGGTCGGCAACATGTTTTTGTAGCGTTGCCTACAAAGCTAATCAAAGGACCCTATGATGAAGAGTGCAAGATAGAGGTGAGGATGGCGATGCACAGAGCAGATGTTGAGAAGGAGTACTCGGCTTTGGTCCACCGTCTTCACGCGGAGAGGGATGCCGCTCGAGCCGCCCAGTTTGAGAGTGATGGTTTGGCACACCAGCACCTAGATACAGTTAGACGACTCCGTGAGTTGCACTCTGAGGCATTGGCAGCGAGAGATGCCGATAGAGCAGCTTTATCCGAGAGCATGAGAAGGGAGGATTATCATCATCAGGATGCCATGGATGCTCGAGCTCGACTCGACAGGGCACTGGAGCAGGGAGAGCAGCTCAGGGAGCTAGCACAGAGCCGACTTCAGGATATACAAGCTGCAGGACAGACTATCAGTGTAGTTTATCGACAGGTTTATGGCTCTGCTGTATATGTTGCACAGGCTATCAGTGACTATAGGAGGTTGCCCGCGGAGGACCTACTTCCACATGTGCTTCCCTTCGTCACCAGAGTTGCAGAAAATTTGGCTGGATTGCGCCGCACTTTGGTGGAAGGCCCACCAGCAGATCCCGAGGAGCCACCAGAGGAAGATCTCGACGAGCCATTTGAGTCAGATCCAAAGGAGCCAGCTGAGGCAGGGCCCGGATCACCTTAGCAGATATATGCCAGTCTGAGATGATGCAGCTCATTGCCTTTTGTCATTCATTTAGCATCTTGGACAGATTGTAGCTTTTATTATGTATTGGTTTTTCTATTTCGAACAGTCGGTCTAGTTTGTTTATTTTAATCTGTAGGAGTACTACTATTGCCCCATGTTGTCGGTGGGCTTTTTATATTGTACTGTTTCGGCATTTATGAAAAGGAAATCAGATAATCCAAAATTGTGTCTCTTTATTATCTTAAATGCATTTTTTCTTTTTTTTTCAATCTGATTTTGGATCCCTCTTACATTTGAAAGATATATGAAAAAAAAGGGGGAAAAAGGAAAAAAAAGAAAAGAAAAGAAAAGAGATGACCCGTTTTGCCTTGATTCGGGATGAGGCATAACGACCTTAGGTTTGTAGGCACGCTTTGCTCATAAAATATGGTGTTTCCTAACCTGTCTTGTTTGCAAGACAAGTATAGATTACCCGTGATTCGGTGCAGCACTCTGCCATAACCCTACTCTCAAAAAGATCTGAAATTCCATTTGGTAACATGGCTACTGAAGGCGACAAATCTGATGCCGGTTCCGAAGAAAATGATAGGACGACAGAAGAGGCCCTGACTCTGAAGCAATTCCTGGTAGACATGCATCATGCGATAACTACGGGACGGGCACCTCCTCCCATGCCAAACCTCCTGGAGGGGCTTGTGCCAACAGCTAGCCAGCGAGCACCAGGCACATCTACGGCGGTCGAGGATCCGACCTATCCCCCTGGTTTTGGCCCTAACCATGGTGCAACAAAAGAAGCTGAAGTGCGCCCTCATGCGCCACAACCACCACCTCCACCACAAGGGCAATATGGACAACATCCACCACAGGGACAGTATGGACCACCTCCCCCACAGGGACAATATGGACCACCTCCCTCACAGGTTCCAGTTTTTCGGGGCCCAGCTAGCCCTGCCATGGCCAGATCCAACAGTGAACCACATCTCCAGGCTGGGGATCATCATTATGATCAGCACCATGAACCCCATTTCCGACACAGTGACTCATATGATCAGGGGTTCCATCGCGAGTCTCAGGTTGAGGTTGATCGATCAGGAAAGCTTGATGAGAGCGAGGTTCTGAGAAAGATAAAGGGCCTAGAACAAGCAGTAAGGACCATTCAAGGATATGGAGATCATACTAACATCTCTTTCAAGGATCTCTGTCCCTACCCTGAATTGCAATTGCCAGATGGGTTCGTAGTGCCAAAGTTTGATCTATACACCGGGCAAGGAGATCCGAGGGTTCATATGAAGACCTACTGCAACAAAATGAGAGGGGTCAAGAAGGACAAACTTTTGATAGCATATTTTTCTGAAAGCTTGGGGGGCGCAGCTGCCGAATGGTTCATGAGGCAGGATTTAACCAAATGGTTGTCATTTGAGGATATGGCACAGGCATTTTACGACCAGTACAAGTACCACATTGAAGTTTTGCCAGATCGATCCTCTTTGGATGCGATAAAAAAGAAGCCAAGTGAAAGCTTTAGGGAGTACGCCCTCAGATGGCGCGAGCAGGCCGCCCGAGTGAGCCCCGCAATACCGGACGACGACATGGTCCGTTTGTTCATCGAGGCGCAGGATGAGGCGTTCTATGGTTCATTGATCGCCGCATTTGGGAAACCGTTTAGTGAAGTCGTCAAGATGGAGAAATGATTGAGAGAGGAGTCAAAGCTGGTAAGATTGTGAGCCAGACTGCACTAAAGGCGACTACACAGGCTGTGCAGACCGGGGCAGCAGGGTTTGGTAAGAAGAAGAAAGAGGATGTATCCATGGTAGGGTCAGGTTCGCGAAAGTGGAACGAGGAGCGATATAATCAACATAATTCATACCAAGCTCCACAAACACCCCCTTTACAACACTATTACCCGCCACAAAATGCACAATACTCCATGCCTCCACCCCAATACTCTGTGCATGCAGCACAACCATATGCTCCAACATCCTATCCGCAATGGCGTGCCCCAGCCCCACAGCCTGCATATCACATTCACCAAGCTCCACCTAACAATTATCAGGCTCCGCCAAACCCTACCTACCGACCAAGAGGTCCTACAGGCTTCCGTCCAAGAGCTGAATTCAGGAAAGCCCGAGAGGAGAAAAAGAGAGAATTCACACCAATCGGAGAATCTTACACCAGTATCTTCGAGAAGTTGAGAGCCTTGGATATGATAAAGCCAATTCAAGGAAACATGCAGCCCACTGGGAAAGTGGACCACTCTCGGCATTGTAAATACCACTCGGGCGCACCAGGACATGATACAGAAGATTGCTATTATCTCAAGAAGGCAGTGCAAGATCTGATTGACAATAACCAAATTGTGATCGAAGATGCAGAAACGCCAAATATTAATCGCAATCCTTTGCCGGTCCATGATGTACACATGGTGGGTACATGTGAAGGGGGATTCGAAGACGAATCTGCAAGGCCAATAGTGTCAGTCGATGCTATAACCCATCGAGTGGAAAGGATGCAACCAATTCTTTCGGTTGTGCCGGGGAAAGTGGGGCATCCTATCCAGCCAAACAAGCCAGTATTGACATTGAGAAGAGCCGTTGAGCGAAAGGAAGAGGTGGCTGAAAAACCAAAATTGGTAATCCAAAGGACCAACAAAAATGGAGAGGAGGCGGATTGTGTGGCCAAACCAAAGTTGGTTATAAGAAGAACACACTGTGAAGATGATCAAAACAAGTTGTGTGATCCTGTTGTCATAAAGAGTGTACCTCAGATTCCTATGAGAAACACTAATGCTGTCCCATGGAATTATGACAAGGCATTGGTAACATACAAAGGAAAAGAGGTTGTGGCGGAAACAACACAAGTTGGCGGTCTTACTCGTTCTGGGCGGTGCTTTACCCCGGAAGAGTTAAGAAAAGCAAAGCAGGCTAGAAAAAATCAGGGCCCCATCAAAGAGCCTGTCACCGAGAAAGAGGCAGAGGAATTCCTGAAGAAAATGAGAGTGCAAGATTACTCCATTGTGGAGCAGCTGAGGAAGACCCCTGCTCAAATTTCTTTGTTGTCCTTGTTGATGCATTCTGAGACACACCGTCATGCTCTGTTGAAAATACTGAATGAGGCTCATGTCTCCGAGAAGATGACCGTCAGCAATCTTGAAGAAGTCGCAAGTCGTATCTTTGAGGTAAACATGATCACTTTCACTGACGAGGAACTGCCAATGGAAGGCACTGGTCACAACAAAGCACTGCATCTAACTGTCAAGTGTGACAATTCTTATGTCACAAGGGTACTGGTTGATGGTGGGTCCGGTTTGAACATCTGTCCATTGTCTACCCTAAAGAGATTGAAAGTCAACATGGACAAAATTCGAACAAACACTATGAGTATCCGTGCTTTTGATGGAGAGAAACGACAATCGATTGGTGAGATAGAACTGATACTGACAATCGGGCCCGTGGATTTTGCTATCGATTTCCAAGTTCTTGATATGGATTCGTCTTACAACTTGTTGTTGGGAAGACCCTGGACCCATATGGCAGGCGCAGTACCATCAACCTTACACCAGACTATCAAGTTTGAATAGAATCGTGAGATGATCATGGTACACGGAGAGGGGGATTTGTCAATCTACAAGGATCCGTCTATTCCAGTTATTGAGGTCACTAATGATAGCCCAACTCTGATGTATCAAGCATTTGAAGCGGTCCATGTAGAGGAGGTTCCTGAAGGCAAGCCTTTACCCCAAGCAAGATTGTCAGAAGCAGCAGTCATGATGGCTACGAAAATGTTGAAGCACGGTTTCCAGCCCGGGAAAGGTCTAGGGGTAGCGCTACAAGGAATGTCGCGTCCAATTAGTCCACTTGGCATTCGAGGTACCTGGGGTCTGGGATACAAGCCCACAGCTGCAGACAGAGCAAGAGCTAGGAAGATGAAGAAACGAGAATGGTCTCTCGAGAAGCCTGTCCCTTGCCTCGCTCAATCTTTCACAAGGCCTAGTGGAGGCAAGGCCGCTTCCAAGAATACTGAGGAGACAGAAGAACAGAAGAAGCTACTGTCAGACCTGAGGCACGTCTTTGGCATCAACATGGTGCAAACTGACGAAGGACCTAGCAATGCAGAAATCCAGGACATTGGCCCTGATGTGAAGCTGAACAACTGGGAATCTACGCCTCTCCCCACTAGGAGGGGCTATTGGTAGCAAGTTTTTGTTATCCTTTCTGTATACTTGGTTATTCTAAGGGTTGTAATCCAAGTATATTTATTTTGCTCGTTATGATGTCAAACCCTTTTATCTTTCAAATTCAATGAAAAGCAAGACATTGCTTCTTGTCTCCTTATTCTATCTCTTTACTTTCTTGATTTTGTTCTTATTTCTTTCTGTAGCTATGTTTCTGATGGCCTTAATAACATGACATGCATGCTGAAATCACGCCCTGATCTAAACACACAGTTTAACTTGGTCTCATTGAACCAACCAGAGATAAAGGAAATTAATGACGGGAGGTGGAGTGAGTATGAAATGACAGTTGAGGAGGTAGACGACATGGAAGAGGTTGATACGGAAGAAATTTTTGAGGAAGAATATGATGAGGAGAGAGCCGAGAGTGAAATAAATGTGGAATTAGAACAATTTGAAAATAAGCCTAAGCCTAATCTGGATGACACAGAAAATATAAATCTGGGAAGTGCCGATGATGTTAAAGAAACCAAGATAAGCATGCACGCTGAACCAAAAGTGAAAGATGATATTGTCCAAGTCTTGTTTGACTACAGAGACGTGTTTGCCTGGTCGTATGATGACATGCCCGGTTTGAGCACAGATTTGGTGGTTCACAAGTTGCCGATTAATCCTGGTTTCCCTCCGGTCAAGCAGCTTCCGAGGAAATTCAAGACAGATGTGAGCAAGAAAATTCATGATGAAATTATGAAGCAACTATCAGCAAAGGTGATTCAATCGCTTCAATATTCCACCTGGTTGGCCAATGTCGTGCCAGTACCCAAGAAAGATGGAAAGACAAGAATTTATGTTGACTATTGAGATTTGAACAAGGCCAGTCCCAAGGATAATTTCCCTTTGCCTAATATTCACATTCTCATAGACAATTGTGCCAAGCATGAGATTCAGTCTTTCGTGGATTGCTATGCCGGATATCACCAAATCTTGATGGATGAAGATGATGCAGAAAAGATGGCATTCACCACGCCTTGGGGAACCTTTTGTTATAGAGTCATGCCGTTCGGTTTGAAGAATGCTGGGGCAACGTACATGAGAGCCATGACAACCGTCTTTCACGATATGATACACAAAGAAATTGAGGTGTATGTGGATGATGTGATAATCAAATCAAGAACAGCAGAGGATCATGTTAAAGACCTCAGAAAATTCTTTGAAAGACTCAGAAGGTACAATTTGAAGTTGAACCCGGCTAAATGTGCATTCGGTGTTCCAGCTGGAAAGTTGTTGGGTTTTATTGTCAGCAGGCGAGGCATTGAATTGGATCCTTCAAAGATCAAAGCTATACAAGAGTTGCCTCCGCCAAAGAATAAGAAAGAAGTCATGAGCTTCCTCGGAAGATTGAACTACATCAGTAGGTTCATCGCTCAACTCACTACAACTTGTGAACCAATCTTCAAGCTGCTAAAGAAAGATGCTGCAGTCAACTGGACCGAGGAATGCCAAGCGGCTTTTGACCAAATCAAGCAATACTTGTCAAATCCACCTGTGTTGGTCCCACCGGAGCCAGGCCGACCTTTGTTCCTCTATCTGTCGGTGATGGACAATTCATTTGGTTGTGTACTGGGGCAACATGATGCCACAGGTAAGAAAGAGCAGGCGATTTACTACATGAGCAAGAAGTTCACGGATTATGAGGTCAAGTACACTTTGTTGGAAAGAACGTGTTGTGCCCTCACTTGGGTAGCACAGAAGTTGAGGCATTATTTGTTGTCATACACTACTTACCTCATATCCCGGATGGACCCACTGAAGTATATCTTCCAGAAGCCAATGCCAACGGGAAGGCTCGCCAAGTGGCAAATGTTACTCACAGAGTTTGACATAGTTTATGTCACCAGAACTGCAATGAAAGCCCAGGCTTTGGCCGATCATTTGGCCGAGAATCTAGTGGATGATGAATATGAACCTCTCAAGACATACTTTCCTGATGAAGAGGTTGACACAATTGAGGAGTTGACTTCAGAAGATGATCATTATTGGAAGCTTTATTTTGATGGGGCCTCTAACTCCAAAGGTGATGGTATCGGGGCTGTTCTCATATCTCCAACAGGTCATTACTATCCGGCGGCTGCACAACTTCGTTTCTGGTGTACCAATAACACGGCAGAATATGAAGCTTGCATCATGGGTCTACGCATGGCAATAGACATGGACATTAAAGAATTATTGGTGCTCGGAGATTCTGACCTTCTAGTACACCAAATCAAGGGTGAATGAGAAACTCGAGATGGGAAGCTCATCATGTATAAGCAGTGTCTGGAACATCTTTGCCAAAGATTTGATTCTATTGAATTCAGGCACATCCCAAGAATGCACAATGAGTTGGCTGATGCTTTGGCTACATTAGCATCCATGCTTAGTCATCCTGACCAAACTCACATTGACCCACTTGAGATTCAAGTCCGGGACCAACATGCTTATTGCAACATGGTTGAAGAAGAACTTGACGGTGAGCCATGGTACCTGGACATCAAAAACTACATCAAGAATGGAGTGTACCCGGCACTAGCTGAAAGCAATCAGAAAAGAACCCTCCGTCGTCTTGCAAATGGTCTCTTTCTGAGCGGAGGGATACTGTACAAGAGAACCCCAGATCTGGGACTGTTGAGATGTGTGGACGCACAAGAAGCCTCGAGAATTCTTAGCGAGGTACATTCAGGAATTTGTGGGCCACACATGAATGGCTATGTGCTAGCCAAGAAGATCTTAAGAGCAGGTTATTTCTGGCTCACCATGGAGCGAGATTGCATAGGGTTTGTGAGAAGATGCCACCAATGTCAAGTGCACGGTGATTTGATACATTCGCCTCCCTTGGAGCTTCACACAATGTCGACTCCTTGGCCTTTTACTGCATGGGGAATGGATGTCATTGGCCCAATAGAACCAAAGGCGTCGAACGGGCATAGATTCATCTTGGTCGCCATTGATTATTTTACCAAGTGGGTGGAAGCAGTGACATTCAAGTCGGTAACAAAGAAAGCTGTGGTCGATTTTGTCCATTCGAATATTATCTGTCGATTTGGTATCCCTAATACCATTATCACCGATAATGGGGCCAACCTCAACAGTCATTTGATGAGAGAGGTATGTGAAAGATTCAAAATTGTGCATAGGCATTCCACACCTTACCATCCAAAAGCAAATGGGGCGGTCGAAGCAGCAAACAAGAATATTAAGAAGATCCTTCGAAAAATGGTGCAAGGATCACGAGATTGGCATGAGAAGCTGCCATTCGCTCTTCTGGGTTATCTTACAACTGTGCGCACCTCAATAGGTACAACTCCATATGAATTGGTGTATGGGACCGAAGCAGTCATTCCTGCAGAAGTCGAAATACCATCCTTGAGAATCATTGTTGAAGCTGAGATCGAGGATACTGAATGGGTCAAATCCCGCTTGGAACAATTGGCTTTGATTGACGAAAAGAGGCTAAATGCAGTATGTTATGGTCAACTATATCAGAAGAGAATGTCCAAAGCATACAACAAGAAAGTGCGCCAACGCAAGTTCATCGAAGGTCAGTTAGTTTTAAAGTGCATCTTTCCGCATCAGGAAGAATCAAAGGGCAAGTTTGCCCCAAATTGGCAAGGACCGTATGTGGTGAAGAAGGTGTTGCCCAATGGTGCTCTATTCCTGACAGACATCGAGGGCACGATGGCTGAAATGATTGTTAATGCTGATGCAGTGAAGAGGTACTACATTTGATGTTTTTGGGTGGAGTAACGAAAGGCTTTGTTTCCCTTACCCAGATAATGTACCCCTCTTGTTAGCCTTTGGCTTTGTATTGCTTTTGTAAAACCCTTATTGGGAATCTTTGTAATTGCGATGAAATGAAGAAAGAAAGATCCAAAACAAATTTGGTATTAAGTTGCTAGAGCTACGTCTGACCTGATTCCTCTCAAAAGGATACGTAGGCAACCATTCAGGTGCGGTCACATCAAAGAAAGTTCTAAAGGTTCCCTAGTTTCAAAATAAGGGAAAAAGTTCATTTTCCTTATCTCACATCGATGCAGAGCTTGTCTCCAAGTTTGCAGCCAAAATCAAAGAAAATCCACAATCCGCGGTTTCTGCTAAACTGGGGCAGAAGTTTGTTTTTATTTTGTTTTTATTTTATCAATAAAATAAAATAAAAACAAACTTCTATTTTGTTGTACCATTCATTCATTCTTGAAAGGGGGGAAGATGCTCAAGGCACCCTAAATTACAGGCCAAACATTGCTTCCAAACTCAGATAAATGTCCAATAGACCATTTTGGCCAATCTTGAAAATGTCAATCGAGCAAGAGTTAGCTCAAAAATCATCATCAATGGGTGGAACTAAAGAGGTCCACAGGAGAAAGAAGAAAAAGAAAGAAAAAAAAAGAAAAGAAAAGAAAAAAAAATGAAGTCTTGTTGGTGAAAACCTGAAAGGGCGCCACATGACAAACAGTTAGGCAAAAGAACAAAGAGAGAGGTTAGTCGGTGAAAACCCTGAAAGGGGCACCGCTAACCGAATGAGGGCTTTGGTAACTGTCATCAAGTGGGGTTTGACGAGTGTTGCTTTGAATTTTTCTATTGGGGAAAGAGTCGAGGGACAACTGTTGTGAATGGATCAGGGTTCGAGGATCGTGTTATTGAGGTCATCGCTTTCACCTCCAGATAAGTCCTTTTACTTTCCTGAAGGGCATCTCTCATTCAGAGCCCTTTATCCGAAATTTCTTCCACTTCTGCCTTTCATTCACAATAACATTGAAACGAGCAAAAGAAAGTTTCGCAAAAATTGTTCACCTGTTTTGCAGTTGTAGCGGAGCACAATCAGGACCCGCCTGGATAATGGAATGCCTATGAGGCAGTTTGGCATCTGGAGTAACATACCAAGGTTTGCACCACAGAAAAGACTATCAGAGAAAATATACCGTTCCTAACAAAGTTTGACTAATGACTAGTTGGAACATTTGGGCCGCATGATGTTCTGTGTCGAAGGCCATTTGAAATACAAGAAAGCAAAAGAATGGAGAATGAGGGAGTAGTTTTAAAGAAGTCAGGGAACCCACCTGGAGAATGAGGGAGTAGTTTAAAAGAAGTCAGGGAGCCTGCCTGGAGAATGAGGGAGTAGTTTAGAGAAAGTCAGGGAGCCCGCCTGGAGAATGAGGGAGTAGTTTAGAGAAAGTCAGGGAGCCCGCCTGGAGAATGAGGGAGTGGATTAGAGAAAGTCAGGGCACCCGCCTGGAGAATGAGGGATGTTATTTTAGAAGTCAGGGAGCCCGCCTGGAGAATGAGGGAGTAGTTTAGAGAAAGTCAGGGAGCCCGCCTGGAGAATGAGGGAGTAGATTAGAGAAAGTCAGGGCACCCGCCTGGAGAATGAGGGACGTTATTTTAGAAGTCAGGGAGCCCGCCTGGAGAATGAGGGAGTAGTTTAGAGAAAGTCAGGGAGCCCGCCTGGAGAATGAGGGAGTGGATTAGAGAAAGTCAGGGCACCCGCCTGGAGAATGAGGGACGTTATTTTAGAAGTCAGGGAGCCCGCCTGGAGAATGAGAGAGTAGTTTAGAGAAAGTCAGGGAGCCCGCCTGGAGAATGAGGGAGTGGATTAGAGAAAGTCAGGGCACCCGCCTGGAGAATGAGGGATGTTATTTTAGAAGCCAGGCGCCCACCTGAAGAACGAGGGAATACATTTGAAGAAGTCCAGGCGCCCACCTGAAGAACGAGGGAATACATTTGAAGAAGTCCAGGCGCCCACCTGAAGAACGAGGGAATCCATTCTGTAAAGAGGGAAGACCCACCTGAACCAAGATCGAGGGTTTATCTTTCTACAAAGAGCGAGACCCACCTGAACCAAGAACAGTGGTTTTATTTTCAACAAGCGAGGGGAGTGTCACGACCCTTTTTTTAACTTAACAGAAAGAAAACTTTATTGTGTTTTAAAAGGTTGTGACGGTGTTGATAGGTACACTAATATTTAAGAGATTTCGGAGTCGCCACTTGACAAGTTAAAGGTGTGCCAAGTCACCAAAGTGGTACACCTAGAACACCTTTGACTCGTAAATGGTCTGCGTCAGAGTTCCGGATAAGGATCTCGGTTGACTCGCGGGAAGGTGTTAGGCACCCTCGAGTCCTGTGCAAGCGCAGTTGCTTTTATTGTCGCATTTCGACTCTTTCAATTTTATTTGTTATATTTTGCCTTTATTTGTTACACTTTGATTTGTTTGTTAATTTTATCGTTTGACAATTGAAACTCCAATCGAATATAATCGCGCGAGAACTTCACTCGTTCGAAATCTTCCGACTTAAGTCAATTAAATCGTGCAGGCACTTCACCCGTTCGAAATCTCTTGACTTAATATGAGTTCCAATGTGATCGTTTAACTATTTACTTATTCGAGCAACACTTGCCCATTCGCGTATCTATTTAAATTTCATCTTATCTTAAAGGTTTGCCTTCGGCCTATATAGTTTGCCTAACCTTATTAAATTATTGTGAGACTAGGAATATAATACATTGTTGCTCCTTTTTGAATGATTATAAAATAATCATCATTTAAGTAAATGCTTAGAAGTGACCTGCTCTTGCAAACATTTGTGGGTTCAATTTAAGGGGGTCAAACAAATAAACTCGTTTGCTTTGCATACATTTTCTGACTTTGTCTTGTCTTTGAGTTTTGTTCAAATTTTACAAAGTACTTACCTTCCAGATCTTATTATTTTTTATTTTAATAAGCCCGACTATAAATGGAGATAAACGTTGTTTGCCAATTTGAATGCTAATCACAATGGTTTGCATTTACAATTTCTTTAAATTTGCCTTTTCCCCAACGTTTAACAATTAATCATGGCAAAAAAAATATTATTAAGACACCAATTAACATGAGCGAGCAGACGTCAATGAGTGTGGACCAAAGTCCGAATCATTATTTTAACTTGGACCAGGCCTGAAACAATTTTGCTGATATTTAAGCGGCCTTAACTCGAAGAGAATTAGAGCAAATGACCAACCTTCTTGATTGATATTTTTTAACTAGAAGCTAATACATTAGCCATGAATGTGAGCAAAAGACAACAATACTTTAGAGCTTAAACAGTCTTGCTAATCCATATTTTAACATGTTCATTCCCATCAACATGGCTGAATTACACAAAAAAAAAAAAAAAAATACAAAGAGAGTTGAAGAAAAATACCTACTGAAGCCAAACTCCAAACACATAAATCTTCTAAGGTGAAATGGAGGAGCAAACTCCAAATTCCAACAAACCAGCCAGCGAAACAACAGCTAAAGGACCTCTTAAGACAGCTTGAACACACCACCCAAACTACCCCTTTGCACTAGTTTAGTTTCTTTTTTCATTCTCAGATTTTTTCCTTTTCTCTGGATCTGTTGGTGTGTGTTCTGTGTGTTTCAAGAGAGAGTGTTCTCTTATTTTCGTGTGTTCAGATCCTCTCTGTTGGTGAGTCTCTGTTTTTTTGTTTTCTATTCTGTTCCCTTCTATGTTCTTTTCTTTCTGTTGGTATTTTTTTGCTCTCAGATTTTTGTGTGTGTCTGTGTCTTTTTGTTTCAAGAGAGAGTATTCTTCAATAAATAGACCAAAAGTGAAAGTGAAAAACTTGGGTAAAAGTACAACCCATGTGAAGGTTTCACTCTTGTACTTCCATTGACTCAAATTTTGACACTTATTTGACATCATCCCATTTACATCATCAAACCTATGTCATCTAAACTATCTAAGCAAATCAAAACCACCATGACCAAACTAAATTGGATGGACCAACCCACCTAAGAACAAATTAACAAACCTGAAACAAAGCTCCTAAAAGACCAACCACCTCTGACTCCCTACTTTCTAACTAGACAAATCCCAGGTTCATCCCTAAAGACTAACAACAAACCAAATTAAGCACACTCTTGCTTAACTATTTAATCACATTCAGTATATAAAACCATATGAAACAAGCTTCTGAATACTAACACCAACAAAGATAGGCAGATAACATACTCAAGACGGGCATGAGACAACAGCAAAACAATAGACATCTTTAAACATAAACTGAGCCAAACTTAATCTCTACACTTTAAATTTAAACTTAACTAGAAAAAACCAACCAAATGGACTTGGATTCACACTTCAGCATATGCCTGATTCTTATTTAGAATTGTACAACTAAAGCTGATCCGCTTATACACAAACAGATACACGCAAACCAGATTACATGCCAACAAACAAACTTTGACAGATTCATACTTGAATAGATTTGACAACAACAATCGACATGGATCAAGGACTACGGATGATTTTCAAGCTTAAACTTGGAGCGATTAGCTAGAAAACAGGGAGCTTTTATACTCCAAGGGACTCAAACGGATACTTGAACATTTAAACAATAGTTCACAAGCAGCGACAACTTATGATGATGATGCACTAATTAACAGAGAAATGCTAGCAAACTGATATCCGTTAACTGCCAATTCATTAAGCCAAACTAAAAATTCATTCGAACCATAAACATAGAAGATGTACGATTTTCCATTTCAATACCAAGCCAAAATGGATTCAAACACATGAGTAATTTGGACAAGATAACAACCTAAACTATTGACAAGCTATACACTACTGGATGCCTCAAACTATAGCAGTAAGAAAAGAATAAAGAGATAGTTGGCGATTCACTTCTAACCCGTCGAGCGAGACAACTACATTGCTGCAACTGCTTCGCCTTTACAACATCGCTACCACTGCCATTGCCTTGAGCTTTCACTTTACTTGGCTGCCTCAAATCGCCACCTCGAGCTACTGCCTCAAACCCGTATCCTCATCATCGCAGCAACATCACACACATACAGAGCTAGTCATCGCTACGCTTCACCTTGACAATGTCACAAGCTGCTCGTCACCGAGCCATCAAACGTCGCTACCCTCGGACTAGCTCGACACCATCATCAATAGTTCCATTCCCGCTGCCTCGCCAAACCAAACTCATCACAAATCATCACCTTGAATCAGCCTTGCTATCATCGCCACATCATCAAAATAGAAAATAATGAAGCCACCACCATGGGACAAACATCCAACACCAGCCACCATTATCACCATACACTCTCCTTAAACGGCTTCACCACCACTGCTTCAGTTCCATCGTCGTGCGAACAACCACCTCGCCGCGACGGTACTCCCAAAATAATAGAAACGAAGTGGGGTTTTCAGGCGAAACCATCCATAAATGAATAAAAGGGAACAAAGCGAACCTGAAGAAATGTAAACTTTCCGGAGAACTAACCTTCGCCGGAGCTAGGGATTTGGCCGAACTATAGGTCCCGATCAACATCGATTCGCTTGTCTCATGGGAAAATTGAGGCGAGAATTGGAGAGAGGAGGTGAAGGGCGATCGGGGAAGGTAAAATTTTGGCCGAAAAGTGATTGCCGTTGCCGTCGAGGAGCTCAGGCGGAGGTGGTGATCTTGGCCGCATTTCCCTTTTCTGATCGTTTTTGGAGTATGGGGGAAATTAGAGGAATTTGGAATTACAAGGGAAGATGGGCCGGGTCAGCTAGTGGATATGGGTTGATGGGCAATTTGGGCTGGTTGGTTCTTTTGTGAATAGCCACTAAACGTAAAAATTATTTAAAACATACCCAATTAACAAATACTAGAATCACACGAATTGCAATATTATCACAATAAAAAATATAAAATTATAACTAAACACATAACAAGTATTTTTGTTAATTTTCAGTTTCCTTTTTCATTTAATGACAAATTTTAGCTAAAGTAAAAGATAAAATTCTAGGAAAATTCGGCAAAAATCCTAAAATTTTAGCTCGGCTATTTTGAGCAATTTCAAGCTATTTTTTTGAATTTTCGTGCCAAAATTAGGTGATTACAGGGAGCAAGAACCAAGAAGCTCATCTCGGGAAGCATGAAGACTTAGAATAGGAATTGTAACTTTACATTTTTAATGTTGTACTTTCATTTTCTCTGTAAAGCAATGACCGCCAATCAGCAAGCAACCAGTGACCAGCAGCGACAGCCCTTGTGTGCCTATGAGTGTCTAGTATCAGCCCCAAGTGTGTCTAGAAGAGTCTCTTGTTTGTCATAGTAGTCTAGAGTGTCTAGTGTCATCTTAGTGGTCTAGAGTGTCTAGGTTTGTCTTAGTGAGTCTAGAAGAGTCTAGTGTCTATTTGACTGCGGTAGTCCCAGCTACTGCACGTGAGGAACTACACTGACCTGATTCCTTGGTCCGGGGATATGTAGGTAGTCTTGTTCTCGGTTAGAACCGAAATTCAAGGTACGGTCATCATTTTGAAAAAGCATGCTCTCGGTTAGAACCGAAAAGCCAAAATTAGTTTGTCGATTACTTCTTTGTCCGAAAACTCTTCGTGTTTCAGAACAAAGAGGGGCAGCTGTAATCACCTAATTTTGGCACGAATTCAGCAAAAATTGCTCAAAATAGCTGTGTTAAATTCTTAGAATTTTCCCGAAAATTTTCCTAAAAATTAGTCTTTATTTTTATTGAAATTGTCATTAATCGGGAAGAAAAATGTGAAAATTACTTGTTATGTGCGTAATTGTGATACTATGTTTAATTGTGATGTTAGTATAAATTATGTGATTTTTATTTTGGTTAATTTAGTATTGTTTTAACTAATGTAGTGCCTTTAAATGGCCATTTGTGTAAAAATAAGTAGCCCAAAGATCAGCCCAGTCCAATTTCCTGACCCGGCCCACCTCACTAACTATATAATCCAAACCTTCTACCTTTTGCTCATTTTTTTGCACAAAACTCAGAAATAGGGGAAACTCTTGCAAAATTTCCCCAAGCTCGCCGGAAATCGCCCCGCCGTGGCCCCGCCACTGTTCCGCCGGCCGGCCACCACCTCCGGTGGCCGGAAAAATATAATATATATACCATTTTAAAGGCCATGACCCCCTGGTTCTATTTCAACAACTAGATTCTCCAAATTCTTAGCCGTTTTGCGTAGATCGGCGGTCAAATCTCGGTCAAAGCACAAATTCCGGCCACCTTGACTTTTTTCCGGTAAGTTTTTGGATCTTTCTCTTCCCCTTACCCTTCCCCGTTACCCCACATCTCATTTTCCCAAAAAATCCCTCCCCTTTACCCGCTTCTCGTTACCCCGTTTCTGTTCTCGTTTCAGTTATTCTTCTCATTTTTCTTCTTTTTCTGTTTTTGTTGTTGTTGTGATGATGATTTTGGGGGGGGGGGGGTTATGATTGGTGGCTGTGTGTTAACGATGGGAGGGGGGCTGTTTCTATTTTGGTTGAACTGTGGCAAGGTGAGGGTGATGGTTGATACGGGGAGGCAGTGTTGCGAGTGTTTAGGCAGTGCGAGGGGTGTTTAGGAGCGAATCCGGGCTATTTTCAGCTTGGTTCGGGACTGTGAGGATGATTGTATGGCTGTGATGTTTGATGTCGAGGGCTGTATCGTTTTTTGAACGGAGGCAGTGTTACGAGCAGATGAAGCAGTGCGGTGGAGCGTTTGTGATTTGGCGAACAAAAACTGGAACGAGGCAGTGAGGGCTGGGGTATGTTGGTTGAACGGAGGTAGTGATGATGTTGTGGAGATGATGAAGGCGAGGCAGTGGTGACGTCTGGTGTGATATAGGGGCTATGGTGTGGCTGTTTTAAATCAGGGAGGCAGTGTTTGTCGTGGTAGAGTTGGCGCAGTGATGAAGACGTTGACAAGGCTATGATGACGATGGGAACAAGCAGCGACGCAGCAGGGGCGTCGTCGCCGCAACAGTTTAGGTGCAGCTGCTATGGAATTCGTCTACGGGTTAGAAAAAGGAAACTTGCAATTTGTTTTTTTTCTTGTTTCTTTCTCAGTTTGGTTCATTCATTGATTAGTCTTCATGTTTAGTATTAGATTGAATATCATGCTATTTGTTCAAGTGTAGTTTGAGTTTAGTTCAATACAAATGACTACTATTTCTTTCGCATTATTTAAGAATTTAGTTCATCGTTTAATATGAGAGTTTGTCTAGGCTTTTGTCGCTTCCCAATCATGTGTATAGACTATTGGAAATGTATGGTCCTTTTGGTTTACAAATTCAAAGGAATCGAATATTGATTTATCATGTTTGAATTAGCCATTCATAAGCGTAAAACGTATCCAAGGGAAGATGGCAGTGTCTGCCTATGGCATAACCAGTTTGTGTGCATGAGTATCTAAGTTTGTTTAGCATGTACGAGTCCCTTGAGTGCAAACCTGTTTTCATGTTTTTCCAGTATTGTTTTGTGTGGTAACTGTGAGAGAAGTCAAGCATATTTGTGATATGAACAAGCTGTAGTTTCTAATTAGTTGTTCCAAGACTTGTTCACTTAGTTGTAGCTCAATTTGCTTGCCAGAAAGTCTCAATATCTGGTTTTGTTTTAGTTTAGTTACAATTGGAGGTCTGGTTACTTGTTAGTCCAACTCTAAGTCTAGTTTGTTCCTTTTAGTTAGAATCTGGTTCAGTTTCAACTCAGTTTGGGGCTGATTAGTTTGTCTAGTTGATCCTAATTCCTTCTAGTAATGCAATGAGTAATGGGGGGGGGTCCTTTTAGAGGACCCTACTTGTACATTTTCAGCTTTTTTGAACTGTTTTGGCTGCTGAAATAGTATATTTCAGCAGCTCTACTATGCTGAAAATAGCCAAAACATACTCAAGTATAGGGGTGTGGGCTTGTACTTTTGTACAAGTCCACACTCCACCTTTTAGCCCCACCTTTTGGCCTTGAATTTCAGCTATAAAGAGGGCCATTTATTGTCCTCTTTGACATGAACTAACAGCTGAAAACAACACAAAAAACCAGCTGAAACAACAAGCTGAAATTGACAGAAAAGAGAGCAAAACACTTTAAAAAAAATATAGTAAGTTTGAGAGTTAGGATTTAGAACCAAAAGCCATTACTTCAAGTGTCTTTTGGGGTATAAATCTACTAGTTTTAAGAGTTAAAAGGGGGTCATAAAGGGCTGTTTAGTGGCTGTCTCATTTGGTTCTAGTTGGCTTTGTTTCATTTGCTTTTTGGCTTGGAATTTTCGGCACAAGGTAAACACAAATGAACCTTGTATTTGCTTTGAATTTATTTGGTTCTAAAATGACATGAAATCATCATGTGTTTGATATTCTAAAAGACTATAGTTTAATGTGTTTAGTCAGTTTATTAAACTTTTGAATGTTGTGTTTAAACAGTAGAAAAATGCTAGTGTCATTGTATGCATGATTCGTCTTACCCTTTATAGCTTATATATGATTATTAGTGGAGCAAGTGTATGTATGTGGCAAGGTGTGTTAACATGTTTAAATATGAACTTTTCTCAAAACATGGTCAAAATCTGGACATTTAGGCAAATTATAGGATATAATTGAAGGAAAAGTGGACTGAGTCTTGTACGTAAAGAAACTGAGCATGAAAACAAATTTGCAGAAACAGCCACTGTTGAGCCACATTTTTCTGCTGCTGCACCAACTTGCAGAAACAACCACTGTTGAAAAAATAGAAATGTGAAACAATCTATTTATGCAAAGTATAAAATAAAATTGTAAAGTGGCCAAAATCTAAAGAAAATAACACTAGTGGGTTGTTTTTGCACAATGTTTAATGTATCATCTTAAATTTCGCCCAGCAGCCACTTTTAACACTGGTATTTAGTTTGAGGCCACTATTTTCTTTGGTCTTACACTAGAGGCCACTTTTGGGCCTTTACTAAATAAATATTGACTTAAGTTCTGATAGTTGACTGAAGTTCAGTCCATACGGCCCCTGGACTGAAGTTCCATCTCTTAAGGATTGAACTTTCAGTCCATATGGCCATGGACTGAACTTCAGTCCATGGTATGGCCATGGACCATGGACTGAAGTTCTATCTTAAGGACTGGACTGAACTTCAGTCCATATGGCCGTGGATTGAAGTTCAATCTTTAAGGACTGAACTTCAATCCGGCCTCTGGACTGAAGTTCTATCTCTTTAAGCAAAAGTGGCCACAAACTAAATGTTTTGGTATTAGTGGCCTGTGCCCAAAGACCAGTGGCAAAAGTGGCCTTTCGTGCACTTAGCTAAGTGCACGAAAGGCCACTTTTGCCACTGGTCTTTGGGCACAGGCCACTAATACCAAAACATTTAGTTTGTGGCCACTTTTGCTTAAAGAGATAGAACTTCAGTCCAGAGGCCGGATTGAAGTTCAGTCCTTAAAGATTGAACTTCAATCCACGGCCATATGGACTGAAGTTCAGTCCAGTCCTTAAGATAGAACTTCAGTTCATGGCCATGGACTGAAGTTCAGTCCATAGCCATACCATAGACTGAAGTTCAGTCCATGGCCATATGGACTGAAAGTTCAGTCCTTAAGAGATGGAACTTCAGTCCAGGGGCCGTATGGACTGAACTTCAGTCAACTATCAGAACTTAAGTCAACATTTATTTAGTAAAGGCCCAAAAGTGGCCTCTAGTGTAAGACCAAAGAAAATAATGGCCTCAAACTAAATACCAGTGTTAAAAGTGGCTGCTGGACGAAATTTTTACAGAAAGCCTCTGAGCTGAATATTTTGTAAAATAACCTATTATTTAGCAAGTCTTGGATAGACAACATTATTTAGATATATAATCACCAAGTTTATAGAGTTATGTTGGCTTCCATATCATTTCTTTTCTTTTTGTCATTTTATTTCAAAACCAATGTTACTATTTAATAACAAAATATAATACGATTAGGCAAAAAATAATAGGATTGTGAAGGCTTATAAGATTAGGCAATATTATAAGTATGATTTGTGATCTACTTGTTAAGCTAAATGAAAACTAAAATTCTAAATTAATTATTTTTGAAGTTAATTAACTTTTTTTTTTAAAAAAATAGACCAATCCTTTGCAAGGTTGGAGATACGCGATACATTTTATTTTGAATCTAAGTGTAAATTCTTCCGGTCCTTTGTGAGGTTGGAAAGGAATTAATACTTTTAAATTTTCTGAATCGAAGTTTAAATTCAAATTAATGGCATTAATATAACAACCATATTTAATAAATTAAAATTGCGACAATAAAGCAACTGTGCTCGACACATGACTCGAGGGTGCCTAATACCTTCCCGAGAGTCAACTGAGAACCTTACCCGAATCTCTGACGCAGACTATTAGACGAGTCAAGGGTGTTCCAGGTACACCACTTTGGTGACTTGGCACACCTTTAACTTGTCAAGTGGCGACTCCGATTTTCTCTTGAATAATTGTGTACCTTTAACACTCGTCATAACCTTTTAAATGCGCAATTTCTATTTATTTTAATTTTTGTGCGTTGAAAAAAGGGTCGTGACATATAATAAACGTATACAGTAATAAATGAGTAGTTGGGTAAATACTTTTAATTTCATGGGTAGTATAATTTTTAATGGATAGTTCTTGTAAATACTTTAAATTTTATAGGTATATAGTTTAAAAAAACCCTTATAAAAATCTCAAAATAAAGATTTCTTTGTTGTATCGCCGAAGTAATAAAGGTAAGTAAGGGGAATATTAAGCTACACTAAAAAATGATTCAAAATAATAACATTAGTAGTAAATAAGAAAATAAAGAATTATAGTGTGTTGAAACAACACAAGCACAACAAAAGTATAAAGAATTAATGTTGCAAAACTATCAGTTAAATTCCAATTATTTTAATTTTTTTGGTCACAGACCATTGTTGACCATCACTGGGAGGGTAGCAGTCGGTGGATGAGTGGTGAAAGAGGGGGAAGAGACAGATTTCTTTTAAAGAAGAGCCCAAACTTCAAAATAGGTAGTATCATTGAGCCCTTTCTTTATATCCTTACTTGAAGTGTTTTTTTTGAAAAAAAAAAATACTTTTTGTTGATTCCCTGATTTAGTTGAGAACGAAGAACTTTTGCTTTTTAACAATGTAAAGGTAAAATCGCAAGCAGATAATAAAAATCACGATGAATAGCCGAGAAAAGAGCAGATTATTTTAATATTTAGATTATCACTTTATAGAAGTGAAATCACGCAGTAAAAGAATACTTAAAACCTCAAGGTTTATGTTGTTAGAATTCTGAACTATCAAGAAACTAATGCAAAGCAGACCATATAACGATTACAACTGATACAAGGTGTTGGACAAATATAATAATGTATGTTTTCAAAGGTTCGGGTTGGTGAAGTGGCTCTCATGAATCATGACTAGTGATCTGTTAGTTTAACTTTATGCTAGTACTAATGTACTAGTCGTATTTAAAAACTAGCATAAAGTAGTCCCGGATTGTCAGATTATTAATTTATTAAGAAGGTTAGTACTATTTCAATTCTATGAAATGCGCTCTATCTGTATTTTGATTATTCTTTATGAACTTTGATTAATGATAGGACTAGTTAGTTTAGTCATAAGAAATGAAATTAGTTTGCAGTCCAAAAAAATTGTTAAGTACGATCGAATTAATAGTGTAAACAATTATATGCTATTATTTAATAAATTATTTAAGTGTCATTTAAGGTTTTAGCACATTTATTAAGAAAATATTACGCTCCCGTTTGTTTATAAAATTTGGGAGCTTATGCTCAAATAATATTTCAAATATTTGTTTGTTTATTAAAAAATTTCAAAATTAGTATTCTACTTATCTTGATTATTTAAGTGCTGTTAAAGATTAGCTTTGGCCTATTTAATAGCTAGTTGAAATTGCGAAGAAAGTTATGTATTCCTAGATTTTTAAAGCTGTAAATATTTTTGAGATACTTTTTAGGTCAAAATGACACCAATACTATGACGGAGAGAACAATTTAAGTTCTTCATAGAGTTTGCCTTATTAAGTACTTTTGATTAGAGGAGCCTTTGCATTTTGATGGTTATCTTTCTCTGTGATTCCGAATTTCCGATTTATCCTAGTTCAAAAATCTGTCAGTTAATACGCTTTGCAAATTGCATTTCTTCTTTTTTTCGAACGCAGTCATATATATGGATAGATGGACTATACTGTATACACAATTTAGTGAACATCAAACTTCAAAGAATAAAAAAAGGAATACTTTTGAGTGAGTATTGTTCTTCAGTTTTCTCTCGTAAGTACGTAGTAGCCAGATCAAAATGATCAATTACTACAAAAGTTGGATTTATCGGTGCTGCAGTTATATATTATGGTATTATGCTAGTAAAAGCTTATTTTACTCGTCATAAAAATTAAAGAGGAGACAAGGTAGAGTCTTTCATAATCTCATTGCGCACTTTGTCTACAGATATCACTTGTATTGAGAGAACAAAAGACCAGCCCTTGGTTCGTGCAATGGGACAACTTTGAGAATTGTGAGAATAAATATATGAATATGAAAAAGAAAAAGGATGGATGGTCAACCCCGTGTTGAGGTTTGCAAATAACTTTGAGACCACTCAATATTGTCAGAATCATTGTTCGTAGTTTACACGATGTCAGAATTTAGAATTAAATGCTATAACAATAGATTAACTCCTCCCTTAATGACAGATCATCATTAAATATAAAAGTGGATAGTTTACGAAAATCAACTTGGTAAACTTCATCAACCGTTTGATATATTTCTGGTTTAGGTGATTAGGTCCCTCTTCACCTATTGGATTTGAATCATCATGACCATTGGTTATTAGTGGAACTCATGAATATCACAGAAACAATCCCTATTTTTCCTATGCTATGTCAATGATACTGGGCCACTTCACAACGAACAAAATTGAGGGTCTAACAAAAAAGAAAGAAAAGCATATATCAACAATCATCAAACTTATGGCGTTGTGACTACGTTCTCTCAACTACTGCGAAACACAATGAATGAAAATCATCATGAGTGTAGTCATATGCAATTTCCTCAAATTAATTAAGCTTACCTGTCTTTTTCTTCTTCTAATTGTTTTAGGTTGCTATTTGAACATTTGGGTTTCAACGGTAAACGTATGTACGTGTGTTAAGAAAATATGGTTCAATTAAAATTCTTGCAATTTGAGTAATTTGATCTCAACTGTGATAAAGCTAGTTTCTTCTTATTTGACAAATATGTCATTTTGTAGAAGTTGAACAAAATATGTAAAATAATTTGGAGTCAACTTTGTAAAAAGTTTAATGCTAAAACATATATGTTTGCTGGGCCTTCTAAAAGTCAGGCGCTTTTGTTTGGACTGATTTTCATAGTATTATATCATACTTTACATTCTTTACAACAATATTTTATTTAGAAGCTGATCAATATCCTAATAATCGACGTCATTATAAAGGATTCTAATTATACACGATAAATACAATACAAATGTTTATATAAGCTTCATGAAATTTTTGCCGTCAAATGTTACGAGGATTGCACAACCCAACTCCATTTAAAATTATGAAATTGCGTGAACAAATTTGCTGTTTTCTTTCACTACAAACTCCTAACTGACTTATTTAACAATTAATGACACTTCTTTACCAACCACCCATGTTTGGAAATTGGAAACTACGAAGGGGAAATAAATGGAAGATAGAAAAGGACAATTCAAGAAGATAGAAAGATAAAAGAAAACAAAATGGTGGAATTTAAACTAAGTATATTGGTATGCCTTTATTCCACCTTCCTCTCAACTTCACTTTGTTGGGTTTTGTTGGTATTAGAGGTTGACAAGGAAATGTCGTTGGAAGGAAAATTCTTAGTTCCTTAAAAATGCACAGATTCTAGAAAAGACTACTACTCCATGTGTTCCATGTTATAGGAAGATGTTTAACTACATAAGGAATTTAAAAAGGATTTTTTAAACTATAGTCTTAAATATGATACTATATTGTTTTATTACTGTAAGTTACGTACTAACAAAATATTAGAGTATCCATAATATAAAACATATATTGCCAAATACATGGTAAAGTTATCATTAAAGATAGTGGTGAACTGGTGATGCGGTGAATATTCATCTATTTTTAATCAGAGGTTACAAATTTAAATTTTGAAACTGAAATTAATTTTGGTAGGGATTAAAAATTACTTGTAATTCGTATAAATTTAAATTATTCGAACTCCAAAGTAATACTCCCTCCGTTTTCAAAAAGGATGCACATAATTTTTTTTTTAGTCTGTTTCAGAAAGAATGACATCTTTCTAAATTTGGAAAGAAATTTTCACTTTTACCCATTCCTAGATTATTTGTAGCCACACAAATATGGCCACAAATATCTATAACTTATTTTAGACTACAAATTTCAAAAATCTTTCCTTCTTTATTAAACTCCGTACAAAGTTAAATGAGTTCATTTAAAATGGAACGGATGGAATACTAAATATCGAGTGGGAATTAAAAAGATTACGTGGTAAAGTTGAAAGAAGACAAAAGTCAAGTCAGAGGATGGCATCAACCTAACCTGAGCATGCCAGAAATTTGGTAACATTTTAATTACTCACTATTTATTCTTTAATGAAATAGACATGGATAATGACAAAAAAGGTGAAACAAAACCTAAAACATTAAACTATTAAAGTACCATATTAGATTACGGCATTAAAAGTACTAGTCAATGACAAGTATATACACACACACACAACACACTTAGTGGAAGTGCACCCCCACTTCTTTCCCTTAATAACAAAATCTGAATTGAAAGAGACCACCTAAACAAGCAAAAAAATATAAGACAAGTAGTGTTTCTTGAACCTTGAGCTTCCAGCTGTTTTCCCTTTTAATGTTCCCATTTGTTCTTCACCAGAAACTTAGCTTAAACTCTCTGCTTCTGAGCTGCTGAGTATATACAGTAAAAAAAAAACAGTTCATAAAAGCATTCCGCGTAGCTGCACTCAAAGGGTCTGTGAAAAAGGGAATGATACTTTCAAGATTTTGAAGTTTTTGCAGAACACCCTTTTGATTCTTGTTTTCAACTTTGCTAGTTTGCAACTATAATGGCTGAAGAACTTTGTTTCTTTACAAAGGTTTGTCTTTTCTTTACTTTCCCTTCTTGTTTCAGCTCTTTTTGCTTATGTTATAGTTCCATGAGTGAGGTTTGGAGAGGATGAGATGTACGAATTGTAGAGAGGCTGTTTCTGATAGACCATCGGCTCAAGAAAATGTTAAGTTAAGATCTAGCTAAAAATTTGATCTTGGGTACATTTACATTCTTGTTGAAGCCTGGAAACCTCAACTTATTATTAGGTTTCTTTGATATACCAGAATGCTAAATTTGTTGGGTTTAAAGTTTGAAGTTTTGCGGGTATATTCATCCAGACAAAAATTTCACTAGTATTTGTACAGCTCCTTCATCTGTTTCTGTATTTTTTTCTGTTGAAATGCACAATGAGAGTTGTGTTAAGACAGAAAGAAACAAAATTTGCATTATCTCCTGTTTGTTCTTCCAATTTCTGAATAAAAGTTGTCAACTTTAGCAGAATCTTTGAGCTTCTAAACAGCTAGTGTATGTATATAACTTAAGTTTTATCATTACTTTCATAGCATGAGTAGTATGTATAATGCAATGCTAATATACTATGATTAATGCCTTTCTACCTTTGGGGTAAGGTCTGCATACGCATACACCTCACCGTCAATCCCACTTGTAGGATATCATTGTGTATGTTGTTGTTAATATACTATTGATTAATGTTAGCTTCTTTTTCTAGTCTTTCATGATTTCGTTGATGTAAATTGTATTCAGTGTGTATTCTGTTGACATGTGTTGATCTATCTTATCTTGTAATTCTGTTGACATGTGTTTGATCTATCTTATCTTGTACCCTAATTTGTGCCAGTGGTATTGCTTTACATTGAAATACCTGCTGCTTTTCCTATAGCAGTTACTCCTACTAATTCGGGCAGTTTTGCCTTTCTTTGTTTCAAATAGATTTAACTTATATACACCGACTATCCAAAATAGTTTTTACACTATTTTTAACGTGGTATAGAAAGTTACCTGTCTCATTTCCAGGTTAATAATCGGTATCATGATAATACATATAGTTATGCAATCTTTAGGTGAACTAATAGTGTAAATTTGGTTTCTCCTTTTTAAGCTTCATTTACTTCAAGCCTGAATGAAATGTGTATCCTGCTGAGTCTGTAATGTAAGGTAGAATGATTAGTAACTTTGCGCTTGTCGCTTCATGTTCCACTTTCACATTATCTTTTCCATTGACTACTGGCTTGTATTTGAATGACAGGATAGTATCATCATAAAACCTCCCAAGAAATCTCCTGCATTGTTAAGGATGGTTGTTGTAGTGTTTACGCTGATCTTTGGTATTTATATCTGTTCAATGTGTCTTAAACAAACTAGCACAGCGAAAACAAGTAAATACCTGATTGAAGTCATAGAAAAGCCTTGTCATAACCAAGGCATCGATCGATCCCAAATTCCTTATGTGCATTATCCGAAGCCAAAAACCTTTAGCCGGTATGTATGTGAGAAATTGAAGTTTTTTGGTTCTTAAACTCTGTCTTACATGAATTTGCCTAAATTCTTTGCATCTCTTTGGGCATGTGTTTTAGGGCTGAATGTGCCTGTAATCCTGTACGGCCTTTTGCGATTCTCTCAATGCAGAGGTCTGGGAGTGGGTGGTTTGAGACACTATTGAATAGTCATATTAATGTAAGCTCCAATGGTGAAATATTCTCTGTCAAAGATAGGAGAGACAATGCTTCTTCAATCTTGAGGACATTGGATAGAGTTTATAATTTGGACTTCTTCACCAGTGCTTCCAAAAATCACTGCTCAGCCGCAGTTGGCTTCAAGTGGATGCTTAATCAGGTAATAATCTTTTGTTACCTTAAATAGTGTTCCTTTCCATGCTTCAAATTCTAAAGTTTTGTTAAGTCGTAGCCTCGTAGGCAGGGATGAGTATGTTGTAGCCGAGAGTAGGCAGGTCTTGAACTCCTTAAGATTCACCATGTTTGAAGTTATCTGTTTGGAGAAGGATAGAGGGGTGGTTCCCTTATCCACCGAGTTCCGACCGTGCACCATTAGCCATGGGATTTCTCAGTTATAAGAAATAGTATGTTCTCTAGAATTGCAAATGCCGATGTAATTCTCTGCCAGTTAGTCACCTGATGGTTAGGCTTCCCCTTCTGAAAGGGGCAAGGTCTGCTTGAACTTGATGCCTAGTCTAGAAGGTTAAGTTTTACTTATCACGAAATTAATTTTAAAGAAGGGACAAGTACTGCTTGGGATACAGTAGGCTAGCGTTTTGTGCCTGCCATGTTGGTGCATACCTTTCATTTCTTTTATTTGATGAGGTTTTAAGCGAACTTCTTATTTTAGTTGGTTAATCAAACTTGAAGGAAGTGCATTTATCCTTTATGCTTCTAGAATCAATCATTGACAAGTTAGGAAGCATTTTAAATGCAAACATCCTGAGAGTAGCCTCGTGAAACCAAGAAAGCTTCTTATAAAAAATAATTAAAAAAAAAAAAAACCGGGAAAGCTTCACCAAACTGTTAACGACTAGTTGCTGATATATGACACCTTTTAGTTAATTATTTATCTGACAGGTGAAAAGGCTACGAATATCTGCAGGTCGACATATTGCAATTAGAATTGAATTTATCACATGATCTGTTCCTGTATTTTTGTAAATTTGGGCAATGGCTTGTTAAAAGCTTAACTCCTACGAAGGTGATAGTTTTTTAAGAAAAACAATAAAATTTGCATTTTATACCTATCTTAAAGCACAATACCTCGTTAAGAAGGCTCTAATTCTTGTAATGATCATAAAAAATTTGATAGACGGTGTTAGCTCTTGATGATTTTTGAATCTTATGACTATCTTCTTCCTACTGGTGGTGGTTGAGACTTGAGAGGGCTTTATATTGAAGAAAACCTCTCAATTTACATGATAAAGCTTCTCTAGTAATGAAGACAAAGTTAAAATCATATACTACTATATTTGCAGGCAATGATTCATATAGTTGTCTCTTGACTTGGCCAATTATAACAATTGCAGGGCTTGATACAACACCATAAGGAAATCGTTGAGTACTTCAACGAAAAGGGTGTTTCTGTGATATTTCTCTTTAGAAGGAATCTACTGCGACGTATGGTTTCAGTGATTTCAAATTCCTTTGATCGATATGCCAAACTCTTGAATGGCACACACAAGTCTCATGTGCACTCACCTGAAGAGGTATCTTCCCCCTCCCTCTTTATCACTGCAGGCACATGGATATTAAATTATACAGTCTAATAACTTTGTTTTATCTAGGCTAGCACTCTTGCGAAGTATAAACCAGAAATTAATACGACATTGTTGATCACGGATTTGAAGAAAATGGAGGTAGCAGCCACAGACGCACTGGAATACTTCAACAGCACTCGACATATAATTCTTTATTACGAAGATATTATCAGAAATCGAGCTGTAAGAATCCTTCATAATTCTTCAACTTGCAGTTACTTTTGTCCTACATTTCTACATCTATTGGACGAGAGTTTCACTAGTTACTTAGTCAAAGTGTAGCTTTAGTCAAGCTTCTTCCATTCACCTTTCCTTGCTATGCTGGACAGACCAAGCCCTTTTTTCTTGTCCACTGCAGGAAAATCTTGCAATTTTTTTTCATCTACGCTGCTCATCTTCTGGACTTATTTTGCAGAAACTGGTGGATGTTCTAGAGTTTCTGAGGTTACCAGAGATGGATTTAAGCAGCCGTCAAGTTAAGATACATAATGGGCCATTGTGGGAGCATATCAAGAACTGGGATGATGTGAACAAGACCTTGAGAGGAACAACTTACGAGAGGTTCCTCCAAGCTGACTATTAATTTCTCACTTTCAGCCCCCAGTACTATGGTCAAGTGGTAAGAGCACAACACGTGATTTATGGATTAAGCACAAGTCACGAGTTAGAACCTTGGGATGGACTTAAAAGCCCGGTATGTAAATGGAGAGAGGTTGGGAGCAGACCTATTATCCGTCGAGTTTCAAACCGTGTGCTAGATGATCATCCTCGGGGATTTCTCGGTTATCAAAAAATGTTTTTCACTTTCATTGATCGATGAAGGAGGTGTAGATATCAACTACTTCTTGCAAAAGCTGACTGGTATAGTCTCAACTTGGAAAACTTCCTGCTGCATTTTGTTACTGTAAAATGTTAACCAGTCAAAATTCAGCATAGTCCCAAGTTTCACTGTTACATGTATCTGTAGGTTTTTTCTAATTTATTCCACATTGAAGTGTATAGTGAAGTAACTAAAGTTGGGTAGTGCCAAAGGCAAGTAGTCAGAGATCTGCAGGCAATATTACTCTCTCCTTGTTTTCTCCTTTAGGCTCTAGTCTTTCTTTCTTTTTCTCCCCTTTATCTGTTACTTCATACGAAACGACTTGAAAAGTGAGTAATAGATGCATTGCAGTGAAGTCATTTTCTACTTCTTTAACATGTAGTAACTAATTCTGGTCCTTGGTCAGTCCACTTCCAGGCTCCAGCAAGTTTTGTATTTCTATTTATGTTTGATGAATTTTCATTTCTTTCAAGTGCTTCCTAGTTCTTTTGCACAGCTGAACAGGAAGAGCACCCATCTTCGTTTAGGATGTCAAGAAATATTTTCAAGTTCTATGTCCTAGTAGAAAAGTAAAGGAAAAGAAATTTAATTTTCTTGCATGTGTTTTGTATGCCTTATTAGCATAGCAAGAACAGCTATGTGCAACAGATTGAACCACAAAGAGTGATGAAATTTTCCATCTTTGAAAAGGTTTCTTCTAGTATTGATATTTCATTTGAAATGTATTCCTTTAATACGCTTAAAGGATTCTTTTAATCTTTCCGGTTTAATGGATTCTGAGCACTTTCTATCAGGAGCGTAAAATCTGACCTCTATTCTTGAATCAGGAGCGAATACGGCGGTGTTTGAGTTGACACGACCTTTAGTTTTGCAACTTATTATGATCTTAAAACAGCTATGACTTTTGTAAAGCTATGAAACATGCCCTTGAGAGTAAACTGAGACAAATATAAAATATGCTTTCTCTAACAAATTAATAAAAAAAGATAGTGCCATATAAGAAGGTGCACATAGGATATTTATTCATATTTTTCAAGAGTAATATGTGTTATTCGATTCATCTTGGTTTTGAATCATACATAATATATTATGTGGATAAGGAGGGAACACTACGAAAAATTTGATGCTAATTCTAAAAGCTGATCATTTTCCTACCTCACAAAGGTTTGGCCATGTTGAAAATTAGGAAGAGATTCAATCTAGTCAATTACCATTTTAATCAACAGGACCAACAACCGTTTGACCGGAAAAGAATAAACAACGAGACAAATCAATGGAAAAAGTATGCCGAGCATGACTTTAAGAATGTTATGTATATAATATATAGAGATATTTTTCATATTTTACGAAAAAAATAATTAAAACAAATACTGCAAAACGTAGTAAATTAGGGAAAAATTTGATTGTAGTTATGTTTCCTTTGAATTTTTGTTGATTTTTGTATTTCATGTGCATTTTTGTGGATAAATGAAGTGAAGACGATTTGGAACAATTTGTTTGCAAAATAGGAGCAGCTTTTGGTTCAATATATGCATAAACATAGACGAATTGTCGTTATTTCTAAATATATAAGAAGTTGAAAGTTTTTTTGTGTGGATATGTTAAGTGACATCAATTTGACCTCTTTTCAACACAAAACGGACAAAACGGTATGCATAAACACAACCAGATTGTCGTTACTAAATATATAAGTACTTGAAAGTTTTTTTTGTGGATGTGTGAAGTGAGGCCAAAGCCTCATTTCTCCACAAAACGGACACAATTATATATGAATAAACATTTACCGATTGTTGTTATTTCTAAATATATAAGTTGAACGTATTTTTGTAAATCAATAAAGTAAGACCGATTTGACATTTTTATTTATAAAATGAACATAATTTTTTGCTCATTGTATGAAGAAATGATGTTGGAGTGGTCTTATATTATGTTTTGCATTGATTTTTGTATATGTGTGCAACGATGACGATTTGGCTTTATTTATTCGCAAAATGGACATGAAATACAGACGGACTGACTGCATTGTATATGAGCGAAATGATACCGATTGAGCCTAATTTATTCACAAAACTGACGTGAATCACAATCGGAGTGGTGTTGTTTTCTGCTTTGTTAGCAATGACAATTTTTTACAATTTCAGATTTAAAAAAGTGCAGCAGTATTTTTGTAATTACGACTTAAAAAAAGTGCGGTGATATTTTGTAATTACGGAAAATGCTCTATTAGTAAGGATATTTTTGTACATTCTTCCTCATTTAATGTAAAGTGCTCAATTCTTTTAAGACTATCAAAAGATAGCTCAACTTATTAAGACCGTGGTTCTTTTAACTCATTTGTATAAGAGTTTTTTACACTATATATCCATGAAATTAAAGTATTTACAAGTCATAGCCCTTAAAAATTATACTACCCATGAAATTAAAAGTATTTACCAACCTACCAATTTATTACTGTTTACCTTTATTATACCTTATGGGTGTATACCTTTAGGTATATTGAATAAATAATAATATACAAGTCTAGATATGGGCATATACTTTTAAGTAGGGGTGAACATAGGGCGGTTTTATTCGATTTTACCATTAACCAAACCAAACCAAATATATCGGTTTTTCAAATCTATAAATCAAACCAAACCAAACCAACATAAAGTCTGTTTTTTCGATCTCGATTTTTTTTATTTTCTCGGGGTTTTTCGATTTTTTCGATTTTTATTATATAAAGTCTCTAACACAAATATACAAGTGTTGCTTTGAAATATTTTCTACAATCAACTATCGATATATGTTATTTATAAATAATTAGACATCAAAAATTATTACATATACATCTTAATAAGACAATGAAAAACAATGTACGTAAATTAGAAAACTAAAAATGGAGAGACGCGATATAAATGAGTTGAGTTAGTTTTGGTTTTTCCCCCTTAATCAACCGTGTAGTATGTTGCTAGTATTAGATGATAATTTAGTGATATTGATTCTTGATAATATATAGAAGATAATTACTTAAATATTAACTAAGAGAGATAATGCCGCCGCAAGTCTGGCTAATCGTACGCAGCAGGCTCGAATACCCCTGGTTCTGGAAGGCACATGAGTCCGAACGCTATGTTGAATGTGCGACCGAGTCGATATTTTCAGGGTCATGTCTGGCCTTGATCCAGAAGGAGATTGGCTGGGACGGACGTTTAAGTCAAAGCCGCATCTCTTTTATCACAAAGTTACCATTTAGCAATAGAGGATAAGCTCCGATTGAAAGGATCTTCTTCTCTTTAAGGCATTTTCTCCCGCTTTGTCTATTTAATTTCTACTTTGAAGTCAAGATTAGCATCCATTCCCTTAAAAAAAAGGCGACATCTAATGCTTAAAGATTTCATCAAATTTGTGGCAAGAAAATATGGAGTGTAATTAGTTTAAGTTTATACACTATAATAAAAAGGGTATGTGTTTATTTAGTGTTTAATACTCACTTGAGTGCTATGCCATGTAAAATTTCCTTAAATTCATATAGAAAGAACTTCGTAATGAATATTTTTTATCTATAAATATTTAAAAATAATATTTATAAAATATCGTTTCGGTTTGGGTTCGATTTTTTTTTTTTTTTTGGGTAAAATCAAACCAAATATGTCGGTTTTATTTTTTCAAAACCAAACCAAACTACGAGTCGTTTTTTTATTCGGTTCGATTTGGATAACAGTTTGGTTCGGTTTACCGGTTTGGTTTGTACACCCCTATTTTTAAGGTATACTGCATAAATAATAGTATACAAGTCTAGATGGGTAGGGCATGCAAAAAGTTTATGGGTAGAGCTTGTAAATAGAAAACTTATAGGTAGAGGTGGGTAAATATTTTGATGGATATTTTCCTAAACCTCCCATTGTATATACCTCATATCCTAAACATTAAATATTTTGATTTTGATGGGTACTTTAAAGGTATACACCTCATATCTAGACTTGTATACTATTATTTATGCAGTATACCTTAAAGGTATACACCCATAAGATATAACAAAGGTATACAATAATAAATGGATTGGTTGGGTAAATATTTTGAATTTCATGGGTATATAGTGTAAAAAACCCTTATTCTAACACCGTAACTTGTGGCCCTAGCAGGCATCAAGGTTAAGTTTTTTTCCTTTTTTTTTTTTTCAGAATGAAAAAATATTTAATGTTTCGACCATATGGCAATCAATTAGGACTCGTCAGGACTCAGGAGTGTGTTCTGTACATGTCTGGTGATTCTTCAGGAAGTGTGTTCCGTATCCTTACAATGAGGGGTAAAAGTTTAACGGTTGTCAATGGGGTCAGATAGTGTAATTGTGGCTCTGAAGTGATAAATATTTGGGATAATTACACTAAAAGACAAGCAAAAGATGAAAATTACCAAAAATGGCCCATATTTCTAAATCTTACCCGAGCTGTCACCCTTTTCCTAAAATAGCAGACTACCGCGAGTTTATACAAGTTTATACAATTTTATACAAATTTATACACGTGTATAAAATTGTATAAATTTGTATAAGTGTGTATATGCGAGAGAATAAATCTATATATTAAGGATGTTTATATGATTTTTTATTTTTGTGTGTATATTTTTATATTTATCTCATTGCTACATATTTATATATGTATATTCATGTATAATTTAAATTTTAGAGGGAGATTTGTGTGTATGAACTTGTCCAAAGCAATGATTTAAACGCAATAAACAACATAAATTCGTAAAATACAAAAAGGTAATGACACCATTGATGGGGGAAGGTGTTTGCCGGTGGCTTAGTGGCTGGGAAAGGGAAAATTTGGTAGCTAGGGTGTTTTTTATGAAGGAGTGCTAAAATTTGTAATTTTAGGGATGGGTGCTATACATGAAAAAAAAATATGGCCTCCTATTTATAATTTTGGGTAGTGGACTGCCTATTTTTGAAAATTTCCCTAAATATTTCCTTGACAGCCTATCATAGCCGCCTCAATTAGTTTTTAACCATTTTTATATATTATTTGCAAGTATAGTCACCCGCTTTCAAAAACTATCAGGGTTGAAGTTTTCTATTGAATTTCAACCTATGAATTGAAGTTCACTCAATAAATCTTGTTGTGTGAATATAAGCCAAATACATACCAAAAGTGTGAAGTTACTTAACTTAAATTCAAACTTTTGACTTGAAGTTGAGCCAAAGAAGAAGAAGAAGAAGAAGAAGAAGAAGAAAACATATTTCAAATTCAGACCAAACAGGGCTGAATTTAGCTTAATCTAACTTTAACTTCAACCCTAATTGTCTGAAGATATGTCAAGTGGCCAGCTTCTGCAAAGGTAATGCTTAAAAATGACTGAAACTGTAAAGGTGCTGCAATATAAGCTATTTGTGCACTTCCAGCTGAAGTGTCCTATTTCTGTAAATCTCCCTTAATTTTCAGTTTGATTCTGGGGCAAGATTGTACTTAGTCCAGCTTGTTTATCTTTCTTGCCCAAAAATGATTTGCAGATGGAGCAAGGAATTGATCCCGTAATGTATGCTTTATCTTCATCTTGTCTGTATTAAATGGAGCAGATTTAAATTTAACCTTGATGGTTCAACATTAAGAGCTTTTAGCATTGTCCTCGTTGTACTATTACAATAACGTGTTCAGATCACATAATTGTTAGAATTTTATTGATCTTTTACGAATATATTTATATTTAATTAGTGTTGAAATCATAGATGAAGCCGTATCGGTCAGTGGCGGACATACATTCATGGAAGGGGTATCAAATTATACTGTAAATATAGATAAAAAAATATTTTTATTAGGATATATACTAATTTTGAATCCCCTTAGCAACAAAAAATTCTCCAGCCTAGTGGTGAAGAGTTATCAAGTATAATACTTATTAAAATCTTAGTTAGAGTCTCATGTCCAATAATTAAATTTATTGAGTCCCTTTGACAAAAATTTTGAGTCCGCCGCTGATAGCAGTAAAGGCTACTAGGCCCTCTGATTTTGGCGACTTGCAATTTCTCGAAAGCTTCTTAACATAAAGTAGGTAGGCCGCAAAGTACAGAGAATATTATCGGATTCACCAGTTGGAAAGTGAGCATGCTTGACTGAAAATATAAAGTACTATACAAATAAATAAAGAGGGTAGCCAGTGGTGCTCATATAAATAATCCAATATATGTTAGGACAACATTTTGATACTATGACCTGTGGGCTCTCAGAAGTCCAAAATTTTCCCACCAAAGTACTCCTTTTAATATATAACATGAGATTGAATCTTCTTGGAAAAAGCTACTCCTTAGTAAAGGGCAGCAAAGCAGGGATATAAAAATCTTGCATGGCTTACAAAAAAACAGAGAACAGTCTGTCACTGTAGCTTTTAGCACGCATTCCATATACATTGGGGCCGTTCAGGTATTAGTTATTTATGTGATTATTAACTAAAAAAATTTCTTCATAGTGAGTGGTTTTCAAAATTTACCTCCGTTTAATAATATTTTAGCAAAATATCATTATGTAGGCACGCACCCAAGACTTCAAGTTACCAATTGCAAGTGCTGCCTTTTATGCAAGAAGTCAAGTGTTGTCTTGCCAACACTTCAAGTTATCTGAGGAGAATGCAATAAGAGATTTGAAGCAGTAGGCAACATTTGCGACTAAATGATGCTCGAACAACACTTTTTTTGAGAGAATGTGCGATTCAAGGGGCAAGTGTTGGCAAATAAAGAGGAGTCAAATATAAGTGTTGCTTCCCTGCCATAAGATTCATAGGAGTATTTCCATCCAAAATTTATTCATTAAACTTAACGGGACATTTTATAAAAGCACTGTAAAATGCGGGCAAAAAGTCAAACCATGTCTTATGGTGTCATATTTCTGAAAATGACCCTTATTTACTTTGGTGAATAATAATGATGGAACACTTACAAAAATACCCACAAAACCTAAAATAATTACAGCTACTTTCCACTACTTTCAAATATTACGGGACCTACCCACTAAATTATTTACCCACTCTACCCACCCAGACTTGTATACCATAGTTTATGCAGTATACTATAAAGGTATATAACTATAAGGCATAACAAAGGTATACAATAATAAATGACCCTCTAGACTTGTATACCATAATTTATGCAGTATACTTTAACGGTATATACCTATAAGGCATAACAAATGCATACAATAATAAATGGGTAGGTTGGGTAAATACTTTTAGTTTTATGGGTAGTATAATTTGTAATGGGTATGGCTTGTAAATACTTTAAATTTTATGGGTATCGAGTGTAAAAATCCCAATAATGATTGATTTGGAAAAAAAAAAATAATGATTGATCTACAGAAATAGGACACTTCTGCAACTCGTCACATGTTTGCGTAAGCAAAATCTTACTCTCACTGTGCACTATTTCTCATATTTTCCTTATAAATCTGTCCAGAAAAAAGAATGATATATTTCTAAATTTGAAAATAGTTTAACTTCAAACTTATCATTTTACATTTAATGAAATGATTTACAACCATACAAATATCTATGACTTATTTAAACTACTTCAAAATCTTCATTTCTTTATAAATTTAGTGCAAAGTCAAAAATATGGCAAACAAATTAGGACGAATGGAGTATATTTTTTGCTATGTAAAAAAAAATTCATGGTGATCGCCAGATCTTACTAATAGCAGGACCTGGCAATCACCAGGAGTTTCCCCTAGAGACTTCTAGCTATCACAACTAGCTATTCCTAAAGGGAGCAAAAAATAAAAAATAAGATTTTTCTTGCCGGGGTCAAAATGACAGCGACGTCGAATTTATCCATTTGGTGCAAAAACTTGAATAATAATAAGGGATTTTTACACATATATACAAATATATGTCCTATATTACAAAAAATAACAATATTTTTCAAATTACATGATATAGCATTATTTTTTCTAACACAATATCACAATACTAAGGCATTTCACTAACTTTATTTCCCCAAATTACTAACATTTGTCATTATCTCTCTTTCTCTCTTCCTCCCATTGCTATGAATCACAGCTCTCCTGACACCACCATCACCCCCACCGCCACCAAGTTCAACGCCGCTGTGTCAAAGTCGCATAACCACCAATCGCTACAACTCCAAGTCCATAGCATCGCAGCAAACCAAACAGCCATCAATATTCGTTCGAACAAATCACTACTGCACACAAAACGCTGCTTCAGCTCCGTCATCAATATCGCCTCAAAATTGCGGCCAAAATCTAAGACCTTCTTGAAGCTTCTGATATGGGAAGCGATGGAGTCTGAAGAAATAGCGGCGGAGCTGAAGCGAGTTGAATTTAAATCGGAGAAGATTGGATCCGAATTGAAGAAATCGAGTGGGGATCAGGCAAGGGATAAGGTGTTTGGGCTATGGGTTGTAAGGGTGGTGGTGGTGGGGCGACGACTGTGGGTTGGTGGTTTCGATTTCACCCATTTTTGCTGGTATGCTTCTGTGCACGAACAAGAAATGGATATATTTTTCATTTTATCATTCTAGTTCTCCTGGACCCTGAGTGCATGTTTTCACGTGAAATGACTGGTCTGTGCTCTTTTAATTTGCAACATTAAGAGAGATGTTCAGTTCCTGAACCGGGTCCAAACCTGCTCTTCCATTAAAATAAGGAACTAGTAAATCTGACAATTAAAGCTTAATTAAGGCTCCCTCATTATTACTTGATGGTGTTGAAACAATATGATACGGTTCGAAACATTGTTGAAGTATTGAAACAGTTGTTGCTACAGTTTGATACATCTGAAACGACGTTGAAACAGTATGATGTAATCACCTAATTTTGGCACACAACATTCAAAAACGCTCAAAATATTCGTATTAGATTCTTAGGACGTGTCGTCAATTTTTCTGGACGTCTAGTGTTTGTTCTTAATTAAATTTGTTTCTAATTAGGACGTTAAAATTTGAAAATTAACAAAAATCACTTGTTACGTGCTTAATCTTTTGTAGTTATATGTTTAATTGTGATAGTGTTGTAAAGTATGTGGTTTGATTTTAGTTTAGTTGTGTGTGCGTAAATAGTTTTATGGCCATTTGTGAAAAATATCACAGCCCAACACTTAGCCCACCAGCCCAATGTTTTAACCCAAGCCCACACCTAAACTATATATACGAAAACCCTTCATTTTTCTCATTTCACACCCCCATAAGTCTTTGACTGGCCGAGCCCTTGCCAAAATTCCACCACCCGCCGGAATTCTTCTCCCGCCGTGGCCCCGCCACTGTCCCGCCGCCGGCCACCACCTCCGGTGGCCGAAAAAAAATTCCAAAATACACTATGTTATAGATCTCGGCCCCCTCTTTCCATTTCCGCTATTATTTTCTTCAAAATCCCGACGGTTTAGAGTAGATCGACGGTCAAAGCTCGGTCAAACTTTCAAATTTGGTGAGTTCTTTTTAGTTTTTTCTCTATCTTCTTTCCCTTACCCTTCCCCGTCACCCCTTGTACCCCATCTCCCAAAAACCCCTCTCCCCTGCCCGTGTTCCCCGTTTTTCCGTTTCTGTTTCTCTTTTCCTTCTTCTTCTCATTTTTTCTTTTTCTGTTTTTTTTTGTTGTTGTTGTGGTGACGATGGTGAGGACTGTGAGGATGATTGTTTGGGGGTGGAGGGGCTGTGTTTCGGTCTTGAACAGAAACAGTTGGTGCGAGTGTTTGTTTCGTATGGTGATATGGTGATTGTCTTGTTGTGGTTTGGAGACAATGTTGTGGTTGAACCCCGGGTAGCAATGGCGACACGATGGCGAGGCTTGAGGGGGCTGTGACAACAGTGGAGCTGGCAGCAGTTCATGGCAGTGGCGACGCAGTGATGGCTTCGGCAAGGCAGTGTACGGGTCGTCGAGGCGATAGCTACGGGTTAGACGACAACTGTGACTTCTCTTCCCTTTTTAATTTTCCTTTTGTTTAGTTTAGTTTGTGTTTAGTTACGTTCATATAGTATTGGTGTTTGAACGTCGATTCTACATATGAAAGCTTGACATGTATAGATTTGGAAATAATGAGTTCATAAAGATTTGAAAATGTTTTGTTGTTTCAATACTGTCAAAGTGGAACTTGGTTAAGAATATTGCTAATGTTAATGGCTGTGAAGCTTTGCTAGTATAAGTACGAGTTTTACTTGATCTGTTGTAACAACATGACGCGAGTTGAAGTTGTCGTCCATTGAATTAAACATGAAAGTTGTGACTGATCTTCTCTGTATGTTCCTTCTTATAGTTTGATTCAAGTAGTTGTATGTACTAGTTTAGTTAGTGTGTCAAAAATATTTTTTTAGATAACGTGAATCAGTTTATTATCATTAAATGTTAGCGTAGTAATTAGATTGCTGATGTGTTTAACTTAGTTTCTTACGGTTAGAGCTTATGTGTGTAATCTGATTCATGAGGAAAACATTTGGTAGCATGGGGAGTTATGCCATGATCGAATACATGGTGTAGCAAATCTGTTAGTTTTTTTTAGTCTAGTTTGTTCATTTTGTAATCAACTGGGATTTTGATCAATTGTGTAGTTTAGTTGGTTTGATTGGTTTGAAATGGAATGATAGTTGGACTCTATGAAGTCCAAAATGAACTTGTTCTAGTTTAGTTATAATCTATTTGTTTTAGTTTAATTTTAAGTTAGTTTGGTCTATTTAGTTAGTCTTGGGGCTGATTTAGTTGTATAGTTTGGTCATAGTTTCTTCTAGTTAGTGAATGAGTATTGGGTGTCCTTTAAAGGACACAACTTGTGCTTTTTTTCAGCTTTTTGGAGCTGTTTTAATAGCTGAAACAGTGGCTGTCCTGCTGCTGTACTTTTTGCTTGAAAAATGGGACTAAAAGCACTCAAGTGTAGGGTGTGGGCTTGTACTTTTGTACAAGTCCACACCCCACCTTTTGGCTCTCAATTTCAGCCATAAATAGGGCCATTTAATGCCCTCTTTAGAACACAACAACCAGCTGAAAATTTACAGAAAAAGGGAGCAATAATACTTTAAAAAAAATTAGTAGTAAGCTTGATAGAAAGATTTAGAACCAAAGGCTCTACATCAAAGGTCTTTGGGGCTTAAATCTTTGTTGTATTAAAGGTTCAAAAGAGATTAATAGGGGGCTGTTTTTAGTTGCTTGATTTGGTGTCGTTGCTGTGTTCGGTTCGGGTTTAAGCTGGTGGGAATTCTCACTATTTTGTTGCTGTTTTCTTTTGGCTTTTGGGAGACTTTAGCGCACGAGGTAAGCACTTCCTAACCATGTATCTTAATGAATATTAGAGCTGTTGTATATTAAGATGGTCTGTCAAAATTTTGAAACGGAGAACCAAGCCCATTGGACTTTTCTTTATGCTTCTATGTCTTGCATTTTATCGCAAGGTGATGTTTGTTTTGCTCTATGCATGTTAAATCAGGTCATATAACTCGTGGGTCATACGTTGAACTTCATGTTATAAGAAATAAGCTCATTACATAAATATTGTAAACCAAATGTGTGGATTATTGGCATAGCCAAACTTTGTTGAAAGAAAGAAAAGGTTGACAGAATTAGAACAAGCAAGCAACTCAGTACATGGAAATCAATCCTTTAAACCATTTCCAACGTGCAAGCTGCCTACTAATTTAATTAGCAAGATTTGGTGTTTGTTTTTAATATTAAAATTGGTGTTCTGTAGTTACTTTAATTTTGAAGTCGGCTTTTTTTTAGTGAAGACCATGATTCCTTTTTTTTTTTGAAGTTAAAGAACATGTCATATGCTAAAAAAGGATATAAAGTAATTGGGTTGTATGCTTGATTTTACATCAGTGAATGACGTTAGAACAACTAAAACGTAAAATGCTAATAATGTGATTCAAGTTAGTAAGACGACAATTTTTTTTCACACGATTAGGCAAATCAATAGGGACGAGAAGACCTCCATTCGATTAGGCATAAACGATGAGTGTGACTTGTGGTCCGCTTATTTACACGAAAAAAATTTAAATAAGCTAACTCTAATTTAATTATCTTTGGAGTTAATTAAATTCTTTTAAAGAGAAACCAGTCCTCTGTTAGATTGGAAATGCGCGATACATTTTATTTAAAATTTTCATTTATTTAGTTAACTACTATGAATCGAAGTGTAAATTCGTCCAGTCCTCTGTGAGGTTGGATAAGAATAATGCTTTTAAATTTTTGAATCAAAGTACAAATTCAAATCAACGGCATTAATATAACAACCATATTTGATAAATTAAAATTGCGACAATAAAGCAACTGTGCTTGGCACAGGACTCGAGGGTGCCTAATACCTTCCCGAGAGTCAACTGAGAACCTTACCCGAATCTTCTAACGCAGACCATTAGACGAGTCAAAGGTGTTCCAAGGTACCTTCTGGTGACTTGGCACACCTTAAACTATGTCAAGTGGCGACTCCGAGTTTCTCTAAATAATTTTGTACCTTGTTGAATACCAGTCACGAGCCTTTAAATAATAAACCTCGCAACTCGCGCAGTTAAATAAATAATTTTTTTAGGGCGTGACAGCTTGGCGACTCCGCTGGGGAAATTAGTGAAAACTAGAATCTCCGGCTTTGATAAATTGTCGCATGTTTTAATTTATTAAATATTTGGTTGTTATTTTATTGCCGTTATCACCTGAAAAGTTGAATGTTACTGCTTTGATATTGTTGAACTGTATATATAAACTGTCTTCCTCCGCAACCCACTGAGTCTCTGAAACACACACACACGTGCACTTACCAGATTGCTTGTGGCATCTGGGACTTTCTTACTAAATTGCCCATGATTTAGGAGGAAGGCGTGACGGGGTTTTAGGCCGGACACACTGTCTCCGGATGGCCCTGATGCGCTTTCCGCCCGGTTTGTCCACCGGGTTTTCAGCCAGTCTAGACACTGAGTCAGTTGTGTCACCTAGAGTTAAACCTTTAGGTCCAATTATCTGCATCATATCCGACTTAATGAGGTGCGATACACCGGTATTGCATTTGTCTAGGTTGACTACCTTTTGTCTGAACGGGACCCATTTCCCGGGAAAGACTTGTCTGAAAAAAGCATTCTATGTGTTGCATGCGATTAGGAAAGGTTGTTATGCTGACCAAGTTGGGGAGAGACGGATTTCAAAAGAAAAAAAAAAGAAAAAAAAAAGAAGAGAAAAATGAAAGGAAAAGTGAGGAAAAGGTTGAATTTTATGTTTTAAATGTAAATGTTTTGCTATTTTTATAAAATTGAGTCATACTGCTGTAATGGCAAATTTTTGTAAAAATGCCAGTGTTTGCCGTCTTTTGTATATGTCAGTTTGTGTCGTTATAATGACGAAAATTTTACAAAAAAAATACGTACATACTTAGTAGTCAGAAAGTCAAAAAATTTTCGTGTCAGTTTTCACGCCGTTATAATGGCGAATTTTTAGAAAAAAGGCTCGTATGCCGATGTTGGGAGTTTTTGAGATCCAATTTTCACGTCGTTATGCCGGCGAATTTTTGCAAAAGTACTGTAGTGTTCATCACTGGAAATGAAATTTTGTTTTGATGTCAATGTGGCGTCGTTGTAACGTCGAATTTTTTCTTTTATAAATTACATTTAAATACCAATGTTGGTGAATTCCTGGAGTCAGTCCTGATGCCGTTATGATGGCAAAATTTTTCGATTCTCTTAGGGTCAACTTTACGTCATTACAATGACAAAAGTTTTTTTTTTGAAAATTGGAGTTTCGAATTAGCAGTTTAGGCATCTGTTTTGCTCTGTCGGTCAGTTGTTTTAAGTTGTTCTCAGGCTTTCAAACATTTGACACATTTTTTTTTATTAGGAACAATGGCTGCATCATCTTCTAGGACAGTCAAAAGAAAATACCCTGCTGATGCCATTCCACCCTCTATTATGATGACTGATGGCCCACCCAAATCGGATAAATCTCTAAAGTCTTGGTGGGACACAATGAGTGAAATGCAGAAAGATATAGTCCAGGAAAAGATTGGTTTTCTGACTGACCTTGTGACTAAAACTATTGTCCCGCGGCGAGACTTGGTCAGTGCACTAGTTGGGTTTTGGAACCCAAGCCAAAATACCTTCTGCTTTAAGGGGTTTGAGATGACGCCGACCCTCGAGGAAATAGCTGGGCTTCTTAAGCTGGATTTTGAGAGAAAGAATATGATTGCTCCGAGGAAGGTTAATGAGCGTGATTTTTTCAATAATATCAAGCTACGGACGGACCTCTCAATCGCTAGTGTTCGTCAAGGCTGGATTTCATTTGATTACCTTTATGATCGTTTTGGGGCCGATAATAGTTTTAAGAAGTATGGATTTGAGTTCCACGATAAGCTGAAATATGAAGATTGGGTACTCCTCTGTCCTAAGGTCTTTGTGTTCGCTTTGCTAGGGTTGTTGGTTTTCCCACTACCGGATAGAGCGATATCCATTAAGGTCAGCTGGACCATGGCAGCTTTGTATGGTGGAGCACCAGATGCCACTATCATCCCGACGATTCTGGGTAGTATGTTTCATGCTTTGACTCGATGCCACAAGGGAGAGAGCAGTTTCTTCGAGGGGTGTAACCTTCTATTACAGGTCTGGTTCTTGGAGCATGTACGCCCTTGCCCACCTCGTGATATTCTTAGGTGCTGTGACATCGATTATCTTGAATACCATCTCGAACACATCGAGAGGTATAAATTCCCAGGAAGTGAGCCGGATTGGAGGTCTTTCTTGAACTCTCTCACGCCGGACAAGATTTTGTGGCAGTGTAGCTGGTTTCCTAAGAGGGAGGTTGTACACAGATGCGTGGATCGTCCTTTTCTCGTTCTGATGGGTTTGACAGCATCCCAGCCTTATGTTCCTCTGCGTGTACTTAGGCAGTTGGGTCGAAAGCAGGAGATCCCTATAGTTGAGGACATGAGTGCATATGCCTCAGACTATCCTCTCAACCCAGCTACTCTTAGAGGTGAGATCCTGCGCCTGTGGGATACTAGGAGGCACCTCGCAGAAAGCACACAGGTTCAGGATGGACTTAAGGGGGAGGTCGTTCGGGAGTATAAGTTCTGGTATTACCATCAGCCCATACCCAAAGAGATGCCCGCGAGGTCGAGAGCAGGCACGGTTGACACTGAGGCCAGGCTGGATATGCAGGTTCAGCTTGCTAGGCACGAGATTAGGAAGGAATGCCGTGATACCATACAAAGCTTAATTGCAGAGAGGGATGCCGCCAGAGCTGCTCAGTCAGAGAGTGAGGGTTTCGCGCATCAGCACCTAGACACAGTCAGACGACTCCGTGCCATGCACTCACAGGCATTGACAGAGCGGGATGCCGCCAGAGCTGCTCAGGCAGAGAGTGAGGGTTTCGCGCATCAGCACCTAGACACAGTCAGACGACTCCGTGTCATGCACTCACAGGCATTGACAGAGCGGGATGCCGACAGGGCAGCTTTGTTGGAAAGCAGGAAAAGGGAAGAGTATCATCGCCACGATGCCATAGATTCTCGAGCTCGACTTGACAGGGCATTAGAGCAGGGTGAGCAGCTCAGAGGGCTAGCACAGGACCGACTTCGAGATATACAGGCTGCAGGACGGACCATCAGTGTAGCTTATCGGCAAGTTTATGACTCCGCTACATATGTGGCACGGTCCATCGATGAGTATAGGAGGCTTCCCGCAGAGGACATACTCCCACATGTGCTTCCCTTTGTCACTAGAGTTGCGGCAGATTTGAATGGATTGCGTCGTACTTTTGCAGAAGGCCCGCCAGCAGATCCCGTGGAGCCATTTGAGTTCGACCCAGAGGAGCCAGCTGACTTTGTGCCCCAGTCACCCTAGTAGATACATCAGGCCAAGATGATGTAGATTATTGCTTTTTGTCATTTATTTTACATCCTGGCATTGTTGTACTTTATGTCGCTTTTGGATTTGGCATGTTGTAATTTATTTTCACCTTTTTAAGTCATTTGTACGTTCCTTTTGGTCGTGCTCCGGAAGCACCGTATGTACTCTTTCTTTTGAAGTAATGAAAATATTTTGTTTATTTTTATGTGTCAATTCATTTCACCCTCTAAGCCTCACTTAAAAAAAAAAGAGAGAAAGAAAGAAAAGAAAGGAAAAGAAAAGAAAGAAAAAAAAGAAAGAAGAGAAAAGAGATCAAATAATACACTTGGGGATCTAATCTAAACCAATTTGGGATGACGCATAACGACCTTAGGCATTGTTCAGGCCGACGAGCAAATTCATATTCCATGCTATCTTGTTGCACTAACGTGTTTTGATTTGTTTAGAGCTTGAGCAACTGCCGTGCTGGCCCCACATTCCTATTCCACCAGAATCAAGGGACCACTACCTGTTCCAGAAGTGGTTGAAGCACCTCTTCAAGAAGACACTCCAGCAACGATGGCCGAAGAAACTGAGAACACTGAGCTGGTTCGCTTGGCTGAACAACAGGCTAAGATGGCCGAGGATTTCACGGCCATGAAAGAAATGATGATGCAACTGGTCCGTAACTTGTCGGCAGTTCAGGCACCTCCTGCTCCGCCAGGTGCTGCTGGTTTCACGGCGAATGCTCAGCCACCAGGGCAAGGGCAATCTACAATGGTAGAAGACCCCCGTTATCCTCCAGGGTTCGGTCCACATCCAGAAACTGACAACGTAGCTGGACCCTCTACTGTACAACCTGGGGCACAATTCCCACAACATGGACAACATGGCCAAGCCCAAGTTCCTGCCACAATATTCACTGTTCCTGCAGGACACACATTGCAAAGGTCAAACAGTGACCCACAGTTGATGGCTCGTGATCAACAATTCGACCAAACCCGGGGCAATGTACTCCGCCCCACTGAGTCGTATGATCATGGACACCACCCAGAATCACATGCTGATGTCGAAAGATTGGGGAAAACAGAAGAGGCTGACTTTGCTCGGAAATTGAAAAGCTTGGAGCAAACTGTGAAAAACATCCAAGGGCAAGGGGGTAAAGCAAGTATTTCATACAAACACATGTGCTTATTCCCTCATGTGCCATTGCCTGAAGGCTTTGTTGTGCCCAAATTCGATCCGTACACTGGACAAAGTGATCCAAGGATCCATGTGAAGATATACCTTAACAAAATGAGGGGTATCGAGAAGGACGAATTATTGATGGCGTACTTTGCGGACAGTTTGGGAGGACCGGCCACAGAATGGTTTGTGCAACAAGATGTTTCCAAGTGGGTCACCTTTGACGACATGGCCAGCGCTTTCCTGAATCATTATGGCTACAAAATAGAGGCTGCTCCTGATCGTTCTTCTTTGAAGACGATCACAAAGAAACCAGGCGAAAGCTTCAGAGAGTATGCCTATAGGTGGCGCGAACAGGCGGCGCGTGTGAGCCCTTTGATCCCAGACGATAAAATGGTTGAAGAATTCGTCGAAGTACTTGACGAAACATACTACCAAGCAATGGCCTCTGCCCTTGGGAAGCAATTCAGTGAAGCAGTAAAAATTGGGGAGATGATTGAGAGAGGAATCAAAGCAGGCAAGATTGTGAGCCAAACAGCTTTGAGAGCCACGACCCAAGCGTTGCAATCAGGGTCAGGTACTTATGGGAAGAAGAAAGAGAAAAAAGACGAGGTGGCAATGGTTGGTCCTGGACCGAGAAGAAATGATGGGAGATACAACGACCGTCAAGGGTACATTCAGGCACCCCCGCCACAACAATTCTATCCAACTCACGGCCAACAATTCGCCATGCCGCAGTTCTCATTCCCTGTAAATGCAGTATCTTATGCTCAGCCTCTATCTGGTCCACAGTGGCGTCCACCCCCTGCTCCAGTCCAATATAACAATCAACAGGCACATACTCAATTCCAGGCTCACCAGGAGATGCCTTATCGACCACGAGGTCCGCAGGGTTTTCGTCCAAACATGCAACAGAGAAACATGCAACAAGAGAAAAGGCAGTTCACCCCACTAGGGGAAACTTACACTAATTTGTTTGAAAAGTTGCAACAAGCCAATCTGTTGAAGCCAATCCCGGGAAAAGTGAACCCCAATGGAAGAGTTGATCATTCACGCCATTGTGCGTTTCATTCTGGAGCACCTGGACATGACACAGAATCCTGCTGGGAACTCAAAAGGGCAATCCAGGCAATGATAGACAACAACCAGATAAAAGTCGTGGGGGATGAAACACAAAATGTAAATCAAAACCCCTTACCAGCTCATGATGTTCAAAACAACGTACACATGGTAGGGATGGTATGCATAGAAGAGGACATGAAAGGGAAAGCCGCCAAGCAGATTGTGGCAGTTGGTCCCTCTCCAGACATCAAAGGCCCTGAGCCGTTTATTGTTGTAATCAGGGGAAAGTCAAGTGCGTCTGCTGTCAACAAAGCAAAGCAAGATACTGCTGTTGAGCCAAGTTTCACAATTCCGGTTGCAAAGCAGGAAAAAGTTCATGACAGTGCACCAGTATTTATTGTGCAAGGGGCATCATGCCAGAAAGCTCCGGTCTTCGAGGTCAAGGCAAAGAAGTGTGAACCAGTTATCATCACTCAAGCAGCGCAACTCCCTGTCAAAAGTACAAAGGCCGTTCCTTGGAACTACAACAAAACAATTGTGTCTTACAACGGGAAAGAAATCATGGAGGTTGCTGCAGACGTGAATGGTCTAACTCGGTCCGGGAGATGTTTCACCCCGGAAGAATTGAGAAAGGCAAAGCCGGGTCGAGAAGACCAAGGACCCATCAAAGAGCCGGTGTCTGAGAAAGAAGCTGAAGAATTTTTGAAGAAAATGAGGTCGACAGATTATTCCATCGTCGAGCAGCTGAGAAAGACTCCAGCTCAGATATCACTCTTGTCTCTACTTATGAACTCTGAAGCACATCGCAATGCACTGTTGAAGATATTGAATGAGGCCTACATTCCTGAACAAACTACTGTGGCTAATCTGGAAGCACTTGCTGGCAGAGTATTTGAGACTAATCGTGTGATGTTCACCGATGAGGAGCTGCCAGCAGAAGGAACCGGTCATAATCGAGCGCTTCATGTCTCAGTTAAGTGTGAAGACTCCTATGTCACACGTGTTCTGATAGATGGTGGCGCGGGGTTGAACATTTGCCCTCTGTCTACATTGAAGAGTCTAAGGGTGGATATGAGCAAAATCAGGGCAAGTTCCTCTGCTGTTCGTGCTTTTGATGGTGGAGTTCGAGAATCTTTGGGCATCATCAATCTTGAGTTAACCATTGGGCCCGCTACCTTCAGCATTGAGTTCCAAGTCATGGAAACGGATGCATCATATAATCTGTTATTGGGCCGACCATGGATTCACATGGCTTGTGCAGTACCATCCACAGTTCATCAGGTGGTCAAGTTTACTTGGGATAATCAAGCTGTCGTGGTTTATGGAGAGGATGACTCACAGTTTAACAATAGCCTGGACGTACCAGCCCTTGAAGCCGTCACTACACGCCCGACCATCATGTATCAAACCTCCGATGTGGTGTATGTAGAAAAAGTAACAGAAGGGAAACCTATACCCATCCCAAGAGTGTCAAAGACGTCTATCATGATGGCGTCCGAAATGTTAAAGCATGGTTTCCAATTTGGAAAGGGTTTGGGAGCATCACTACAAGGCAGGGTAAATCCAGTTTATCCAAATGGTGTGCAAGGCACGTGGGGACTAGGGTTCAAGCCAAAAGCAGCTGATCGCAAGCAAGCAAAGAAAAAGAAGTCGGAAGTTTGGTCTCTCCCAAAGCCAATTCCGTGTCTCGCTCAGTCTTTTGTGGGTTATGTTATGAAACCAAAGGTTGTCGCTACAAATGTCAACACAGTGGAAGACAATCAGGATGCACCATTTGATCTAGGTGGCATTTTTGAAATCTGCATGGTACAGCCGGGTGAAGGCTCCAGTAATGCTTCAATTCAGTACATTGGCCCGGACGTGCACCTGACTAACTGGAATGCAACTCCCTTCCCCGTCAGGAAGGGGTCTTGGTAGACTGTTGTTTTACAGTTTTCTTTTGAATACACTTGGATATTCTAAGGGTTGTATGCCAAGTGTATTATTTTGCTCATCTTTTCTTTGTAATTCAAACCCTTTTTCATTAATGAAAGGCCAAGAGCCAAGCTTTACTCCAATCTCTGTTCATATTCCTAATTTTATTCTATTTTGTTTATCTGTAGTGATATATCTGCTGGTCCTGATGTCATGACATGTTCAAGAAACTTATCGTCCATCCAGGGACCACAATCTGATTTTGACTCCATAACCATAGTTGAGGTTGAAAGTGATGAAGAAAACATTGAGGAATTTGTTAATGAGGTGGAATATGATGGAGAACGGGCTGATTTTGAAATAGGCCTGGAAGTTGAACGCCATGAGGGCAAGCCTAAACCCAATTTGGCTGATACAGAGGATGTTAATCTGGGGAGCCCTGATGATGTGAGGGGAACCAAGATAAGCATGTATGCTCTACCTGAAGTGAAGAATGATATTCGGAAGGTGCTTTTTGAATATCGAGATGTTTTTGCATGGTCATATGATGAGATGCCGGGGTTGAGCTCCGAATTGATAGTCCATGAATTGCCAATTCAACCAGGTTTCCCTCCAGTGAGACAAATGCAACGGAAGTTCAAAACTGATATGATCAAGAAAATCCATGATGAAATAATGAAACAGTTGGATGCGAAAGTAATTCAATCGGTTCAGTACACTACTTGGGTTGCAAATGTTGTTCCGGTTCCTAAGAAAGATGGAAAAACAAGGATATGTGTCGACTATCGAGATTTGAACAAGGCAAGTCCCAAAGATAATTTCCCATTGCCTAACATTCACACTCTCGTAGACAACTGTGCCAAACATGAGATACAATCCTTTGTTGACTGCTATGCTGGATATCATCAAATCCAGATGGATGAAGATGATGCATACAAAACGGCATTCACTACTCCTTGGGGAACCTATTGCTATAGAGTGATGCCGTTTGGCTTGAAAAATGCTGGGGCAACCTACGTGAGGGCTATGACTGCCATTTTCCATGATATGATGCATAAAGAAATAGAAGTGTACGTGGATGACGTGATCATCAAGTCTAGAACTGCTGAAGACCACGTGAGAGATCTCAGAAAGTTCTTTGAGAGGCTCCGTAGGTACAATCTGAAGCTGAATCCAGCCAAGTGTGCATTTGGTGTGCCTGCTGGAAAATTGCTAGGTTTCATTGTTAGTAGGCGAGGTATTGAACTGGATCCCGCAAAGATCAAAGCAATACAAGAACTACCTCCGCCTCGAACCAAGAAGGATGTTAAAAGCTTTCTAGGCAGGTTGAATTACATCAGTAGGTTCGTTGCTCAACTTACCACAATATGTGAGCCGATCCTCAAGTTGTTGAAGAAGAATGCATCAATTGCATGGACCGAGGAGTGCCAAGAAGCCTTCGACAAGATCAAGCAATACTTGTCAAATCCTCCTGTTTTGGTTCCGCCTGAGCCTGGTCGACCATTATTTTTGTACCTGTCAGTCAATGAAAACTCCTTTGGTTGTGTACTGGGGCAACATGATGCTTCGGGAAAGAAAGAACAGGCCATCTATTATCTGAGCAAGAAGTTCACAGATTGCGAGGCCAGATACACTTTGTTGGAAAGGACGTGTTGTGCCCTAACTTGGGTTGCACAAAAGCTGAAACATTATCTCTTGTCCTATACCACTTATCTGATTTCCCGGATGGATCCATTGAAGTACATATTTCAAAAGCCGATGCCAACCGGCAAACTTGCAAAATGGCAGATCCTGCTCACAGAATTTGACATAGTTTACGTCACCAGAACTGCAATGAAAGCTCAAGCCTTGGCTGATCATTTGGCTGAAAATCCGGTGGATGATGATTATGAACCATTGAAGACTTACTTCCCTGACGAAGAGGTAGATGTGCTCGAAGAGTTGATTAATGAAGAAGAGCACGTGTGGAAAATGTACTTTGATGGTGCTTCTAACTCAAAGGGCCATGGCGTCGGAGCAGTCCTCATCTCCCCCACGGGACATTACTATCCGGCAGCTGCCCAACTCCGCTTCAGTTGCACTAATAACACATCTGAGTATGAAGCATGCATAATGGGTTTGCGTATGGCTCTAGACATGGACATCAAAGAATTGCTGGTGATCGGAGATTCAGATCTTTTGATACGCCAAATGAAGGGTGAATGGGAAACTCGAGACCTTAAGCTGATCATGTACAAGCAGTGTATGGACGATCTTCGGCAAAAGTTCGATGTTCTAAAGTTTAGACATGTCCTCAGAATACATAATGAGCTGGCTGACGCATTGGCTACATTGGCCTCAATGCTTGTCCATCCTGATAAAGCCCATATTGATCCGTTAGAGATTCAGGTCCAAAGCCAACATGCATACTGCAATGTGATTGAAGAAGAAATTGATGGCCAACCATGGTACTTTGATGTCAAGAATTTCCTTCAAGATGGGTCGTATCCTCCATTGGCGGAAAACAATCAAAAGAGAACCCTTCGACGATTGGCAAGTGGTTTCTTTTTGAGTGGCGGAGTGGTGTACAAAAGGACACCTGATCTGGGACTGTTAAGATGCGTGGATGCAACTGAAGCCACGAAAATTCTCAATGACATGCATTCGGGGATCTGTGGACCCCACATGAGCGGGCACGTGCTAGCTAAGAAAGTACTTAGAGCAGGATACTTCTGGCTCACCATGGAGCATGATTGCATTACCTTTGTGCGAAAGTGTCATCAATGCCAAGTACACGGTGATTTGATACATTCACCTCCTTTAGAGTTGCACACAATGTCAGCCCCTTGGCCTTTTACGGCATGGGGGATGGATGTTATCGGGCCTATTGAACCAAAAGCATCAAATGGACACAGATTCATTCTGGTTGCAATAGATTACTTCACCAAATGGGTTGAGGCCGTGACTCTCAAATCCGTGACCAAGAAAGCTGTGGTGGATTTCGTTCATTCTAATATTATTTGTCGCTTTGGTATCCCAAGTACCATCATCACTGATAATGCGGCAAATTTGAACAGTCATTTAATGAATGACGTGTGTGAAAGATTCAAGATCATGCACCGGAATTCCACACCTTACCGACCAAAGGCAAACGGCGCGGTTGAAGCAGCCAATAAGAATATCAAGAAGATCCTTAGGAAAATGATACAAGGATCTCGTGATTGGCATGAGAAGTTGTCTTTCGCTCTCCTTGGTTACCGCACAACTGTGCGCACTTCCATAGGTGCAACCCCGTATTCATTGGTATACGGAACTGAAGCAGTCATACCCGCTGAAGTGGAAATACCGTCTCTCAGAATCATCGTGGAAGCAGAGATTGAGGACACGGAGTGGGTCAAAACCCGATTAGAACAGTTGTCATTCATTGATGAAAAGAGGCTCAATGCAGTTTGTCATGGTCAATTGTATCAACAGAGAATGGCTCGAGCCTACAACAAGAAAGTGCGCCTGCGCGACTTGAAAGAAGGGCAATTAGTCTTGAAAAGAATCTTTCCTCATCAGGAAGCAGCTAGAGGGAAATTTGCTCCAAATTGGCAAGGGCCATACCTGGTAAAGAAAGTATTGCCAAATGGCGCCTTGTACCTTACAGATCCAGAAGGCAGGACAACTGAAATACCCGTCAATGCAGACGCGGTCAAGAGGTACTACATTTGACTCCAAGATGGCTTTCAACTCGGGATGAATGCAAAGCTTTTGTTTTTTTTTGCTATCCCAAAATGTATCCCTTATTAGCATTTTGAATATTGTACTTTCGAGACATATTCTTGGCTGGAATCAATGTAATTGTATCAACATGAAATGAAACTGAAAAGCATCAAAAAGAAACCTGGGCAGTTGCCTAGAGCTACGTCTGACCTGATTCCTCTCAAAAGGATACGTAGGCAACCATTCTGGTGCGGTCGCAATAAGAGAAAATTCCTCTTTCCCTGTTTTCTCATATTGACGCAAAACTTGCCTTCAAGTTTGCGGCCAACATCAAAGGAAATTTAGATCCCCTTTTTATGCTAAACTGGGGAAGAAGTTTGTTTTTATTTTATTTCATAAATAAAATAAAATAAAAACAAACTTCTATCATTTTTGTATCATCTATTCACATTTTTCAAGAGATGTTGGTGTTGTAAATTGAATTGAAAAAAAAAAAAAGAAAAAAAAAAAGAGAAAAGAAAGAAGTCTTGTCGGTGAAAACCTGAGAAGGCGCCGCAAGACAAACAGTGAGGAAAAAGATTAAAGAGAGAGGCTAGTTGGTGAAAACCCGAAAGGGCGCTACTAGTCGATTTGAGAGTCACCTCAACTTGGTTATGGTTTGATATCTTCCGTGGATCAACTCTCAACAAACAAGTGGTACTGGTCGGACGAGGTCATCCAAGATACATGTCATGATCATCAAGGCCGCCAGTATATTGCCAGATAAGTTTCCCTTTTCAGAAAGACGTTCTCTGTCCAAACGACTTTCGCCCTTAAACTTTTTTTTATTATCATTTCCATTTTTTTGTACATCTTGCCTCACCATTAATTCCTCGCCCTTTCGGCGCTAACCTCCCATGAGCAACAAAAGAAAATTGCAAAACTCTGTCTTACAGGATTCAGGTTTAATTCCAGCAAGCAGGGCACACCCTCGACAATGGAAAAGTTCTCAGCAAGTCATGATCAACATTGATAATTGGAGCCCAGCACCGACATCAGGCCGGAGGGACGACATACCAAAATTGTATCATGAAGAGTGGATACGTTTGGGAGAAGCTTTAGGCGTTGTTCACCCCACAGTACTGTGAAGAAATAGAACAAGAGTCACTAAGCTTATTTGCAAGATCCGAAACAGGGTGTATCCACGATGCAGAAAGTAAGTGTGACATTTGCTATGTTGCTAAGAAGAGTTAGGACCACTTGAACTGGGATAGTTGCGCTAGATGTCAGACGGAACTCCACTCTCTCTTCGAAGTCAGTTTCGCTCAAAGATAGCGTCATTTCATTTCATGCCAAGATCTGCTAAAAGATAGCGATCATTTCCTTTTCGAAGTCAGTTTCGCTCAAAGATAGCGTCATTTCCTTTTATGTCAGGATCTGCTAAAAGATAGCGATCATTTCCTTCTCAAGTCAGTTTTCGCTCAAAGATAGCGTCATTTCCTTTCCATGTCAGGATCTGCTAAAAGATAGCGATCACTTCCTTTTCGAGTCAGTTTCGCTCAAAGATAGCTTTATTTCTTTTCCGTGTCAAGATCTGCTAAAGGACAACGATCATTTCCTTTTCGAGTCAGTTTCGCTCAAAGATAGCTTTATTTCTTTTCCGTGTCAGGATCTGCTAAAAGATAGCGATCATTTCTTTTTCGAGTCAATTCGCTCAAAGATAGCGTCATTTCCTTTCAATGTCAAGATCTGCTAAAAGATAGCGATCATTCCCTTTTCGAGTCAGTTCGCTCAAAGATAGCGTCATTTCTTTTCCATATCAAGATCTGCTAAAAGATAGCGATCATTTCCTTTTCGAGTCAGTTTCGCTCAAAGATAGCGTCGTTTCTTTTCCATATCAAGATCGTTAAAAGATAGCGATCATTTCCCTTTTCGAGTCAGTCTCGCTCAGAGATAGTGTCATTTCCTTTCTATGTCAAGATCTGCTAAAAGATAGCGATCATTTTCCTTCCAAGTCAGTTTTGCTAGAAGATAGCACTCACATGTAGTTCAAGTCATTTGCGCTCAAAGATAGCAACCACTCCCTTTTCAAGTTAGTCCTGCTCGAAGAGAGCGACCATCCCCAGCTTCAAGTCAAGACTTGTTTGAAACAAGTGCGACCATTTCAAGTTTCAGATGGTGCCTGCCCATACAACGGGTGACGGAGTTTGTCTTTCAAGCCAAGATTCACCTCAGGGAAGCATGAAGATTTAGGCTAGGGATTGTAATTTTACATTTTTCCTTGTATTTCCATTCCTTGTAAAGCAATGACCACCAGCAAGCGACCAGTAATCAGCAGCGACAGCCTCTTAGTAGTCTAGAGTGTCTAGTATCAGCCCCAAGTGTGTCTAGAAGAGTCTCTAGTCTGTCTTAGTAGTCTAGAGTGTCTAGTGTTGTCTTAGTGAGTCTAGAAGAGTCTAGTTGTCTATTTGAATGCGGTAGTCCAGCTACCGCACGTAAGGAACTACACTGACCTGATTCCTTAGTCCGGGGATATGTAGGTAACTTTGTTCTCGGCTAGAACCGAAATTCAAGGTACGGTCACCGTTTTGAAAAGCATGCTCTCGGCTAGAACCGAAAAGCCAAAATTAGTTGTCGATTACTTCTTTGTCCGAAAACTCTTCGTGTTCCCGAACAAAGAGGGGCAGCTGTAATCACCTAATTTTGGCACACAACATTCAAAAACGCTCAAAATATTCGTATTAGATTCTTAGGACGTGTCGTCAATTTTTCTGGACGTCTAGTGTTTGTTCTTAATTAAATTTGTTTCTAATTAGGACGTTAAAATTTGAAAATTAACAAAAATCACTTGTTACGTGCTTAATCTTTTGTAGTTATATGTTTAATTGTGATAGTGTTGTAAAGTATGTGGTTTGATTTTAGTTTAGTTGTGTGTGCGTAAATAGTTTTATGGCCATTTGTGAAAAATATCACAGCCCAACACTTAGCCCACCAGCCCAATGTTTTAACCCAAGCCCACACCTAAACTATATATACGAAAACCCTTCATTTTTCTCATTTCACACCCCCATAAGTCTTTGACTGGCCGAGCCCTTGCCAAAATTCCACCACCCGCCAGAATTCTTCTCCCGCCGTGGCCCCGCCACTGTCCCGCCGCCGGCCACCACCTCCGGTGGCCGAAAAAAAATTCCAAAATACACTATGTTATAGATCTCGGCCCCCTCTTTCCATTTCCGCTATTATTTTCTTCAAAATCCCAACGGTTTAGAGTAGATCGACGGTCAAAGCTCGGTCAAACTTTCAAATTTGGTGAGTTCTTTTTAGTTTTTTCTCTATCTTCTTTCCCTTACCCTTCCCCGTCACCCCTTGTACCCCATCTCCCAAAAACCCCTCTCCCCTGCCCGTGTTCCCCGTTTTTCCGTTTCTGTTTCTCTTTTCCTTCTTCTTCTCATTTTTTCTTTTTCTGTTTTTTTTTGTTGTTGTTGTGGTGACGATGGTGAGGACTGTGAGGATGATTGTTTGGGGGTGGAGGGGCTGTGTTTCGGTCTTGAACAGAAACAGTTGGTGCGAGTGTTTGTTTCGTATGGTGATATGGTGATTGTCTTGTTGTGGTTTGGAGACAATGTTGTGGTTGAACCCCGGGTAGCAATGGCGACACGATGGCGAGGCTTGAGGGGGCTGTGACAACAGTGGAGCTGGCAGCAGTTCATGGCAGTGGCGACGCAGTGATGGCTTCGGCAAGGCAGTGTACGGGTCGTCGAGGCGATAGCTACGGGTTAGACGACAACTGTGACTTCTCTTCCCTTTTTAATTTTCCTTTTGTTTAGTTTAGTTTGTGTTTAGTTACGTTCATATAGTATTGGTGTTTGAACGTCGATTCTACATATGAAAGCTTGACATGTATAGATTTGGAAATAATGAGTTCATAAAGATTTGAAAATGTTTTGTTGTTTCAATACTGTCAAAGTGGAACTTGGTTAAGAATATTGCTAATGTTAATGGCTGTGAAGCTTTGCTAGTATAAGTACGAGTTTTACTTGATCTGTTGTAACAACATGACGCGAGTTGAAGTTGTCGTCCATTGAATTAAACATGAAAGTTGTGACTGATCTTCTCTGTATGTTCCTTCTTATAGTTTGATTCAAGTAGTTGTATGTACTAGTTTAGTTAGTGTGTCAAAAATATTTTTTTAGATAACGTGAATCAGTTTATTATCATTAAATGTTAGCGTAGTAATTAGATTGCTGATGTGTTTAACTTAGTTTCTTACGGTTAGAGCTTATGTGTGTAATCTGATTCATGAGGAAAACATTTGGTAGCATGGGGAGTTATGCCATGATCCGAATACATGGTGTAGCAAATCTGTTAGTTTTTTTTAGTCTAGTTTGTTCATTTTGTAATCAACTGGGATTTTGATCAATTGTGTAGTTTAGTTGGTTTGATTGGTTTGAAATGGAATGATAGTTGGACTCTATGAAGTCCAAAATGAACTTGTTCTAGTTTAGTTATAATCTATTTGTTTTAGTTTAATTTTAAGTTAGTTTGGTCTATTTAGTTAGTCTTGGGGCTGATTTAGTTGTATAGTTTGGTCATAGTTTCTTCTAGTTAGTGAATGAGTACTGGGTGTCCTTTAAAGGACACAACTTGTGCTTTTTTTCAGCTTTTTGGAGCTGTTTTAATAGCTGAAACAGTGGCTGTCCTGCTGCTGTACTTTTTGCTTGAAAAATGGGACTAAAAGCACTCAAGTGTAGGGTGTGGGCTTGTACTTTTGTACAAGTCCACACCCCACCTTTTGGCTCTCAATTTCAGCCATAAATAGGGCCATTTAATGCCCTCTTTAGAACACAACAACCAGCTGAAAATTTACAGAAAAAGGGAGCAATAATACTTTAAAAAAAATTAGTAGTAAGCTTGATAGAAAGATTTAGAACCAAAGGCTCTACATCAAAGGTCTTTGGGGCTTAAATCTTTGTTGTATTAAAGGTTCAAAAGAGATTAATAGGGGGCTGTTTTTAGTTGCTTGATTTGGTGTCGTTGCTGTGTTCGGTTCGGGTTTAAGCTGGTGGGAATTCTCACTATTTTGTTGCTGTTTTCTTTTGGCTTTTGGGAGACTTTAGCGCACGAGGTAAGCACTTCCTAACCATGTATCTTAATGAATATTAGAGCTGTTGTATATTAAGATGGTCTGTCAAAATTTTGAAACGGAGAACCAAGCCCATTGGACTTTTCTTTATGCTTCTATGTCTTGCATTTTATCGCAAGGTGATGTTTGTTTTGCTCTATGCATGTTAAATCAGGTCATATAACTCGTGGGTCATACGTTGAACTTCATGTTATAAGAAATAAGCTCATTACATAAATATTGTAAACCAAATGTGTGGATTATTGGCATAGCCAAACTTTGTTGAAAGAAAGAAAAGGTTGACAGAATTAGAACAAGCAAGCAACTCAGTACATGGAAATCAATCCTTTAAACCATTTCCAACGTGCAAGCTGCCTACTAATTTAATTAGCAAGATTTGGTGTTTGTTTTTAATATTAAAATTGGTGTTCTGTAGTTACTTTAATTTTGAAGTCGGCTTTTTTTTTAGTGAAGACCATGATTCCTTTTTTTTTTGAAGTTAAAGAACATGTCATATGCTAAAAAAGGATATAAAGTAATTGGGTTGTATGCTTGATTTTACATCAGTGAATGACGTTAGAACAACTAAAACGTAAAATGCTAATAATGTGATTCAAGTTAGTAAGACGACAATTTTTTTTCACACGATTAGGCAAATCAATAGGGACGAGAAGACCTCCATTCGATTAGGCATAAACGATGAGTGTGACTTGTGGTCCGCTTATTTACACGAAAAAAATTTAAATAAGCTAACTCTAATTTAATTATCTTTGGAGTTAATTAAATTCTTTTAAAGAGAAACCAGTCCTCTGTTAGATTGGAAATGCGCGATACATTTTATTTAAAATTTTCATTTATTTAGTTAACTACTATGAATCGAAGTGTAAATTCGTCCAGTCCTCTGTGAGGTTGGATAAGAATAATGCTTTTAAATTTTTGAATCAAAGTACAAATTCAAATCAACGGCATTAATATAACAACCATATTTGATAAATTAAAATTGCGACAATAAAGCAACTGTGCTTGGCACAGGACTCGAGGGTGCCTAATACCTTCCCGAGAGTCAACTGAGAACCTTACCCGAATCTTCTAACGCAGACCATTAGACGAGTCAAAGGTGTTCCAAGGTACCTTCTGGTGACTTGGCACACCTTAAACTATGTCAAGTGGCGACTCCGAGTTTCTCTAAATAATTTTGTACCTTGTTGAATACCAGTCACGAGCCTTTAAATAATAAACCTCGCAACTCGCGCAGTTAAATAAATAATTTTTTTAGGGCGTGACATATGATACTGTCTGAAACCACATTGAAACAATCTGAAATAACTGTTGAAACAGTCTGATACGGTCTAAAACGGGAGTTGATACAGTTTAAAACAGTATGATACAGTCTGGAACGGGACTTGATACAGTTTAAAACAGTCTGAAACGGAGTTGATACAGTCTGAAAACGAGACTTGATACAGTTTAAAACAATCTGATACAGTTTGAAACAATATTGAAACACTATGATACGGTCTGAAACAGTCTGATACGGTCTGAAATGAGAGTTGATATAGTTTAAAATAGTCTGAAACAGTGCTGAAACAACGTAGATACAGTTAGATATGGTGCAGAAACTATAAGATACAGTGCTGTAGAAACAGTTTGAAACTGTTGAAACGGTGCAGAAACAGTTAGATACAGTGCTGCAGAAACAGTGCAGAAACAGTTAGAAACAGTTGAAACGGTGCAGAAACAATTAGATACGGTGCTGCAGAAACAGTTGAAACGGTGCAGAAACAGTTGAGATACGGTGAGATACATCGAGGATGGAATGGGGAAAAGTGAAATTGGGGGAAATGATAGGAATAAAAGTGAAATTGAGGGAAATGGTGGGAGGAAAGGTGAAATAGGGAGAAATGGGAGGAGAAAAAGTGATAGTAGGGGAAATAAGAGGAAGAATGTAAGGGTTTGGTATGTTATGAGAAAATATTGCTATGTTTTTGCTATATTTGTAATTAACTTGTGTTTTCCTCTATATAGGGTAATTTTACTAAAATGTTGCTATATTTGGTAATTAAGCTCTAAAACTTGTACTTTTATGTAAAAAATCCTAATATAGATTATGATGCGGTGGATAATAATATAGATATTATATTTTGCAAAACCCATTTAGTTTAAGGGTTTTTTATTTTTTATTTTTCTTATTCATAAATTGCGCTCCCCACTGTTGTTCCAAAAAGAATGCCATGATTTGACTTAATTGACGTAGAGTTTAAGAAAGAAATGAGATTTTTGAAGTTAGTTTAAAATATAAATTATAAACATTTGTGCGGTTATAAATTATCTCATTAAGAATAAAATAGGAAGTTTAAAGCTAATTAAATTATTTTTAAATTTAAAATTGTACCATTCTTTTAAGAACATATTAATATGAAATTTGTATTTTATTTTTTGGAATGAAAATAGTAATACGTGTATTCTTGTTCCATATTCTATCCACTTATATTGTTGCATGTATTCAATTATTAGCAATGTGTTTCACAAGGCCAACCAAACGTTTTACTCTCTTTGTTCTACTTTACGTATCATACTTTGAATCAACACATAGTTTAAGAAAGAAATGAAGATTTTTTAAATTTATGCTCTAAAATAAGTTTCATTAAGGATAAAGCAGTAATTTTCAAGTTAAATTATTTTTAAATTTATGAAGATATCATTCTTTTTGGAACATGTCTAATAAAGAAATGCTACCAGAGATGATACACATTTATGTTATAAAACGATTTTAAATAAACGCCAAATTTTTGAAGTAAAACTCATGCAGAATTTTAAGTTGGAATAATTTGTGTTGATGCAGTTTATCAAACAACTCGCATAGCAAACAAAAAGAAAAAGTTAGCACACCTCTATTCTTTTGTGTAATGCATGTGAGAATCTCCAACTAGTGAGGACCCAATTACCCTCATGTTGCTAGTTTTCTTCTATAAATAACCAAGGGGAAAGAGAGTTTAAGGCACACACTGTATCAATTTATTCTCTTATATTTCCCTCTCATTAATTAGTCACTTCCTTCATGGCTCAAGCCAAATTTATCCTTGCTAACCTTTTCCTTGCAATGATCTTCTCCCAAGTTATTCAATCTATCGAGGGAAGATACTTGAAATTTGAGAATACAAATGATCCATCTATATCCTACGTTCTTAAAGTAGCAACAAAAATAGAAACTGAAAAGATGAAACAGTACAATGGAAACATGCAAGTTTATGCCAAAAGCAAAGTACAAATTGAGCCCACGGTTGCTATGCCACTAGCACCAACACCACCAAGTCTAGTTCCGTCACTGACTCAGCCCCCACCCCCTGGTCATGTTGATGACTTCAGGCCTTCAGGACCTGGTCATAGCCCAGGGATTGGTCATTCTCTTAAAGGGAATTAAGACCTGCATGATTAAATCATTATGCTAGATTTAGGTTTTGTGTATGTATAAGTGTATTTATATTTATATCATGACATGAAATCTGGACATTTATGTTATATTAATTATTTTTTTCTGAATTGTGTGCGTCTATTTTATCTTATAACTTGGAAATTCGTTTTGATAATGTTTAGCAGAGTAAGACTCGATTCAGGGTCATAAAAAATTTAAATTGTTAGAGATGATACATGTTTATTTTATATCTTCAACATTCGGATGTCGTAACAGAAAAATGTCTAGAGGGCTATTTTTATTATTTTCTCAATAAGTTATAGGGTCGAAGTTGCATTAATAAAGAGTCAACCTTAACGTCAAATTACCAAGACTTTGCAAGTTGAAGAAACGAGTTTTGTATTCTGATATAGCTGCAGGCATACTCAATTCACTGCATCAAAGTATCATTAGTTACACCATACATTCTGTGAACTCCAAATGAATCGATTTTTATTCCGTGGAACTTAAATAATATTGTCCATCCGTAATTTTTTAATGAGTTTAAGTTTGACGCATCGTCGGTGTATTAGATATTTTACACCATCAGATAATTCTTAAGGTAACTGCATTAATTTTTACTCTTTTTTATTTTTCATAATTAATGATACAATAAAGTATTAATGGTAAGTTGAAATCCTAAAAATTACTATTTTCTTTTCCAATTTATTAACTGAAGTCTCAAAATTTTCATGGTTCTTTCCAAACATCAATGTCGGATTCACTGAATAACTGCAACTCTTGAACAATTACAATTAACTCTCAGAGATTGGTGTTGCTTTACTGCTACATGGGCTGGTCACTTCAGTATTAGACAAAAACATATTTTTGCTAATAACATCAAAATTCAAAGGAGGAGAAAGATCTCCACTCCCTGCAGGACAAAGAATCGACTATTAACACTACACTTAACTAAACCTGAAGAGTGGCTTATGTTTTGCTAATTTTTTATTACAAATTGCTGCAATCATAGTGAAGTATGGTAGAACATGAAATCTGCAGCGGCAAATTTACTCTTATTGAAGGTTTAATTCTTTCTCAAGACATTTTTATTCAATTTTCCTATTGGGCCAATTTTGTTCCTTATAGAATTTTCACAATATATTTCTATGTCCATTCCAGATTTTGAAAGAGAAAGAGAGGCAGAGGGTGTCGAACTGTCTACGAGAGAGAAAATACTTTCACAGATTTTGCTAAACAAATGAATACAACTATTTCAGTGGAGCGAGAGAGAGGGGAAAGAAAAAAGAAATTTGGTTAATATACTTAATATTTAAACAAGAGTAGAAGGTCATTGTTACCTGATGGCGTAAAAAAATGATACACCAACAATGCATAGAACTTAAATTATTTTTTAATTGGCCCGGATCAATGTATCAATGTAGTCACAACGCCATAAGTTTGATGATTGTCGATATATGCTCTCTCTCTCTCTATGGTAATTCGTGGTCGCTCTTCCTTGTATCTGTTCATTTTTTTTTTCTTCCTTTTATTTTCTTTTTTTTTTTTTTTTTTTTTTTTTCCCTTTAACTGCATTTTTATCGTGGTTACTCTTCTTTATATTTGTTCATTTTATTTCATTGATGATCTTTGCAAGTGCTTATTATTAAAAACACGTTTCTTCATGTTCTCCATATATATTGTGTAACCTCCTACATCACCTAAATTGTGAAGACTTATTGATTGTCGAATGATATGACCACCTCATTAAAGCTTTAAACATTATTCATCTCTCCATGTATTGGTTTGATTTTTCTTTTTCATGTGACAAATACGTGGAGATATTTTTGCCTTTGGTGATGTGTATGGATTTAATCAATGACGTTTCCCTCATATCATGTTAAATTATGTGACTAACTCATAAAAAATGTGCCTTGGTCCTTAGCTTCTCCGAGTATTCAACCAAACTCAAGACGTAATTAAGTACATAATTAGTAATGTCAACCATTTAATTTGAGAATAGCCAAAATTGAGGAAGAAGACAACTTATAAAGGTAAAAGCATATTACAACATTCAAAATCTATTACCTTTTTGGTTCAAAAGACATGCAAAAGATCCTTTATACCATCTTTATATCGATTTATACTATAAACTATAACCATTTGAGCTACCAACAGCACTCATGTATTACAATTCACAGCCTAGCAAAAGTTGAAACGAAATAAAATGCTCTTTGTTTCTAGTAGTATTGTAGTCTATCTTTTATGTCGTTTTGCAATATTGGTGGGCCAGACCTAAAGAGAGGCTTCCAGGACTCGAGGAGCCAACTTTTGTGATATCCTTATTTTAAAGAATGTCCTTTTCCAATTTCAGTAATTTATAGAGAGACTGAGGGAATGGAGAGTCAATGAATTTGCATATCCCACTTCCAATGTACATTTGGTTTATTTTGACTTATTTGAAACAATTACTAATTACATATTTGAGACAAAGAAGAGTGCCAGGGCCCCTAAGGGGTTGGTGGCTTCTATAGTTACCAATTTTACAACCTCTCTACCCCTAAAATTAATATTTCCCCAGACAAACATTCTTCACCTGGAAAGAAGCTATCTCTAAAGATCTACAAAATCTTGGAATTCATGCTGAATTTTGATGTCAAATGACAAGAGGCAAAATGATACTCCCTCCGTTCCAATTTATGTGGCAGCATTTTCTTATTTGTCTGTTCCAAAAAGAATGGCATCATTCTATATTTGATGACAATTTAACTTCAAAGTTACAGTTTTGCCATTACTGAAATGATTCACAACCACACAAATATCTCTCTCTTATTTTACACCACAAGTTTCAAAAGTCTTCATTTATTTCTTAAACTTTGTGTCGAGTCAAACTATGACATATAAAATGGAACGGAGGAGTACTAGAATAATGACCTGTTTAATGAGCATCTTCAAATTGGAGAAGAAAACCATATCCACGAGAAATTTAACAACGCAAAGCCAAAGATATAACCTGGAGAATCACAAAAAGCTCTATAGAGAAACCATATAACGTTCATCTCAAGGAACCAATAACCTAAACTCTACAATGAGATCATTTTCATCAGTCAGCTTATCAAATTTCCATTTTTATTTGAGGTGTATATACGTTTAACTGACACCTTCACAGACACTAGCTTCGTTCTGGAGGTGTGGACGGTCACATAAATTACAGGGATTACTTGCAGACCATGGTGTCCATATTAGGGAAATCAAATTAAACTTTGACAACAGCTAAAACCATTTTCCTGAAATAAAAGAAAAGAAACTAAGTGGCCGTCATAAGAGTTGAAAAATGTCGCCATCAATTTGAAAAATCCTAGAAAAGATTAAAGTGGCCGTCATTAGAGTTGAATTTATTAGTACAATGGAAATTCACAACAAAAGGAAGAGTCAAAGTATCGGAGATATAATTATTAATGGAAAGGTCCACACTAATGATCACTTAAGCTTTAGTCAACTGTCATTAGCTTATCTAAGCCATCCATTAGTAATCAACTTTTTTCATTAGTGGTATGTTCTCTTTTAAACAGAAATCATATATTTCCAAGGTACCCGTGCGGCATCTTGGTGCTTAGCTTTAACTTTTGAACAGAATATTATTTGATCCTAGGGCAGCATGAAGCTCAAGAAGAAAACGATAATAGTAGTAGCCAATAGAAGAGAAGAAGCTAGCAATGTGATAAGGGAAGTCCTAAGAAAAGAAAAAATTAAGTAATGAGATAAGAGGGCAATATTTGTATTCAATAGCAACATGGAGAATATCTATCTCCAATACATAGTTATGATTGTGCATAAACAATATGCAGCAATATAAGAAATATAAGCATTTTATAATTCCTATTCTCCAGCCTGGTGTAGCCTTGTATCAAGGGGCGGATAGCTTAATATTATGTTGGATTGTGTTGTGTTGAAGTGTGGGAGTCCCACATCGGTTGAAAATGGAGGGTTTGATGTTTATATAAGCTTTGGGTAATTCTTCATTTTTGAGCTAGTTTTTTAAGGTGTGAGTTGTCCAAGCTAATGTGTGCGCGCCCGGTGAGTTTGTGTGATGGGGATCTGAATATGTTGGTGCCTGGATGTGTGGGGCGCCCGGTGCTCCATTTTTACTTCACAGTTCTTCTATCTACGAAACTTAATTATATATACTAAAAATTACTACAAAACTTTCAATAAGCACCCGAAATGCATTGTACTATTAAATAATGGATTCAAACTAATATTTTATTGAAATTGTAGTAATTTTTCATATATGTATGTAAACTCTTATGTCGAAAATGGACTATAACTGGAAGGCTACTTCTGCCGCTGAATATGGAGAATATTTACCTCCAATACATACGAAAAATGCTCTACATTGTAAAAATTCTACAGACCTAAAATGGAGTAACAATGAGCTCAAGACACGGGGGAGAAAAATGCTCTTATGATGCAGTGGAAATATAAGAATGATAATGGTTATTATTGCTTGGAATCTTAACCTTTCAAACAGCTAAACTAATCATGAAGTACGACCCCTTCAACAGCCACTATAAACAAATTAAAATGACTAGAATAACAGGTAGAGTACCATTTTAGTTGAATTTATCAACAAAAAGAGTCAGAACTTGCATATAAGCCACCCAGATAAAAACACTAAACATTGACAAGTGGGAAGTACTGAAGAATCCAATCGAAATTTCGGTGGTGGGACGGCTCGCTGAACATAACAGTTTTGTTATTATAAGCCTAAAATCCAGAGATCTCTAGTTATATTTGCTATTTAGAAACAATAAAGCTGCATGAAGAAAAAGAGAGGCTACTGTATAGCCAACTATCAGACTACATACAAGTCTAGACACTTTACACTAAGATAATTTCCAGTCAAACAACTGCATGGCTAAAACATGTGAATGCATTACTTTCTTTGCCTCACGAATTCAAGTTATATGTATACATGGACAAAGTAAAAGAAATTAAACAACCAGTGTAGTTATGTTGATTATAAAAGGTAATTGCTCTAATATTTCAGTTAACATGTCATATTTGATGTGAATAGTTACTTGTTACGGTAGGCAGCGCGGCTTGCCTTGATGGTTTTTGTTTTTAAGGTTCTTAGACTAATATATACCAACTGTGTATACCTTTCTTTTATACCAGCGGTTAATTACTAGCAAGTTTTCAAAAACTGTTACTTGTTTTACTAATATTTCAATTTTAATTATGTGAATGATTTGATCAAATCGGTGTTTACCAACTACTGCTAGTTTTTGCCATTGTGATTCTTGAAATCGTTTATATAAGTTATATTAGTTAAACTCTCAATTAAGAGATCATATCTAAGTTTTGTTGAGATTTGTTAGTGGGTATTATATGTGTGTTCTATATCTGTAAACACTAGATTGTGATGAACCATAGCACAAAGGCTATATTTGCCCTGATCGTACATGATATCTATAAATTCCTTATATATTAACGTCGGGAAATGAAAGAGAACTATTGCAGGACAAAAGATACAACTAGTAAAGACAGAGTAACAGGAATTGCAAGTATGCTTAAGATTTTTGACAACCAAACAAACAAACAATATACCCGGTGATATTATACAAGTAGGAAGATATTTGGCAACCCTTTTACGAGAAAAGTATAAAAATCATTTAAAAAGTTTGAAGAACCATGAACCATCCAAATTGTTACTAGAAAAGGAGAATTTTAAATTTTAAAAAACTAGTACTCCGTAATAAATTAATGGTGCCCTTACATTCGTAAGTTCTTGTTGCCTATATAAAGAGAGGGAAGTAGCAAAATATAGATAACAGTCTTCATCTCTGTAGTGTTTTAGTTCTATTTAACAGAGCCATTTCATCCCTAACAAACCTCTATAATTTTTCTTGTCCCATCTAATTATGGCATGTATTCAACATATATGTGTATTTGGTTTCTTTATTGCAGTTATTGTTTGTCATCAAGTTCTAATTACTGAAGGAAGACTACTGAAAGCAGTGCAGAAACATGAGTTTCAGTCAATGACACCAAACAAAAGTTCTACTGGTACTGTCAACTACACGCCAACAGAAACAGGAAATAGCCCAGGTATTGGGCATTCTTCTTCAAAGCCAAAACCAAATCATCAACCAAAGACAACTGTTGACAAATCCAAAGTCAAGCACACTGTTGAAGTAATAAACGATCTCAAAGCAGGACATAGCCCGGGTATTGGTCATTCTTCTCAGAATGAAAAGATTGGTCCAAATGTTTAGACATGTCTATATGCACATAAAACTACTCCTTTTTTAACCATCTGGTATTTCAAACGCACTGGTCCGTCTAATTAATTCGGATTTGTGTTGACAAAAGTTTCTTTATTTCTTAGGGCTGAAACCCGAGATCTTTGAAGAAATTACTCGTAGGTATGCGCAGTTAGTATTATAAGTTCAATGGTTTACCACAGCTCGAAAATAAGCTTGTAAGTTGTATTTGCAGTAGATCAATAAAAATGTAAATGTATATCCAAGAACCAAAATTGGTGATGTTATATTATCTTAAATTGATGTAAGTTATAGTACCTTAATTAAGTAATGAATCATGTTATTGATGATCTCCCCCTTTATAACAATACTTGAAAAGATAATAGGGGCTAAAGCACACATCTCTCTGCATGTTAAGACCCATTGTCCATGCAGATGAACAGAGGGTAGAGTGAATAATACGGATATACTTTTTTTTTTTTTAAAAGCCTTCTTGAGGTGGAGGGGGGTTTGGCAGGATCCTACCAGTATATTTATCACAAAGCAACTAAGTACATTTGGTCAACTTAATACGCATATTCATCCTGATGTATAGCCTGTTGTTTTCAGCTCTCTATCAGGTAGAATCATGAAACGGGAACTTCAGAACTCATAATTTGGAAAATCCAAGTGCTATTTTCTGTAGTACTCCTTTTCTTACACATTTCCTGTGAGACGCAATAACCAACAACTCAGTCCCTAACATGTTGGGTCGACAGGTTCCAATGACAACTGTATTATGAGGATTCATCAAGAAATTGACTAATTTTATGCTGGTTTTAAGTCTACCGCATCCAAATCTTGATCCGTACTTGGACCGCCAATGTCATTAGCAAGCTTGTACTTCCGTCAGACACAAATGTTGCAAAGAATTTAGATTATCTTAAAACCTAACTAGTAGAAGTTCTAAAGTACGTGCAGTGAGATAGGTGTCTCAAATATTGAGTTGATTGCATGTATGGTCATTCAACTTTGGGTAATAGGTCACTATGATCACTTATCTCTATTTTGTCTTTTTATGGTTACTCAATTTTGGGTAATAAACCACCATGGTGACTTATCTTTGTTTTGTCTTTCTATGATCACTCAACTTTCAGTTAACTCTCATGGTCATCCAACACAAAACTCAACAAACTTCAATTAAGTATATGCTGACGTGACAATTAATTTTTTTATGCAATTTACAGAAATAAAAAAAACTAAAATCATTTAGGACCAACCCACTTTAAACCCCACTCAGCTCCAATCCGAGTTAACCTTGGTCGTTTGACCTTAACGAGTTAGCTGCATTCATGCATTTTATAAGCATGAATTTTTATTTAAGTGGCATAGATTTTTAATTAATTATAAAGATATTTCACAGTTTATTTAAGTAGTACTGCTTTTATTTATATTTAGGTTTTTTATAGTTGATATTGATATCAATTTAACAGATATGATAATAGTTTCAAGTTGATGTTAAATGAAGTGACTATAACATATCATTTTGCTGGTTAAAATGGTTATGCTCTCTTGGAAGAAAGAAGTCATAGACACCAGTTTGATAGGATATGTTGTAAAGAAGTTAATTATATGGTTAAAATTGTTATGTTTTCTGTTGAAGAATTTAAATAATTTTACAATAGTTTGATATCTTCATTTTGCTTTGGATAATATATGCTCCATTTTTGTTTGATGTTTTATTTTATTCCTTTCACTTCGTAATGGTACGATAACTGTCACATATAATTTGTAGGATGAAATATGAAAAAGATAAAAGAAACAGAAAAAAGAAAAGCAAGTTGTTTTGCAGTAAGAAAGATCTGCTAAATTCAATTTTTGGGTCGGTTTGGGGCTGGGTGGGGTGTAAAGTGGGTTGGTTTAGTTTTTTTCATTTTCTGTAATTTGCAAAAAAAAAAAAAATAATAAATAAAGTTGCCACGTCAGCATATACTTAACGGAAGTTTGTAAAGTTTTGTGTTGGATGACCATGAGAGTTAACTGGGTAACGTTAAGTGACCATAGAAAGACAAAACAAAAATAAATGACCATGATGGTCTATTACCCAAAGTTGAGTGACCATAGAGATAATCAACTCCTCAAATATTTGTCCATAATATTCACTTCATATTTAACCATTCCACGCACTTAGAAAATGGAATTGACCAGTGTAAGTGGTTTACTTAGATAATTAGATGTATTAATTGTAAAGCAACTATCACATCCTCCGGATCGCATGACTTGAAAAAGTAGCACTTTCCAATTTGCCAGTAAATTATTGATGATTCTCATATGAACCCACTAAAATATGATTGAAATATTACTCCCTCCATCTCAATTTATATGACACCATTTTTTTTTAGTTTATTCCAAAAAAAAAAAATTACATTTTCTTACTTATATTAAATAGAGCATTAAATAAGAAAATGATACATTTTCTTTACTTATTTTAAAAGTTAGCAACAACTTTTTAATTATTTTAATCTTTTCTTTTTTTACTTTTTCAAGGATAAATAAAAAAATTTCAAAATCAACATCTATTTTTTAAATTTTGTATCAGGTCAAATGGTGTCATATAAAATGAGACGGGGGAGTATTTAATTAGTAGTAGTAGTATAATACAGACGAAGGAAGAGAACAAGTGGGGTTGACAGTGACAGCTTAGCAACGAGGTTTCCTAATGGGGCAATTAACAGCCATAACCATTGGTTTAAAACATACTTATATCAGTTGGGCCATCTAAAAGAGGAACGGAAAAAGAAAAAAAAAAAGCAAAATTCATACTATAGAGAAGAGCCAATTAAGCACTTTTCAATCGCAAGTTGCAGTGGAGAAACATGATTAAATTAAGGCACATGCGACCCACCATGACTTCCCACTTTTCTTGCAAGAAATTACTAATCACCTTATACTAAACAACATATTATGCACCATGATTAAAATAACAACTGACCTTTGATGCGCAAATTAAGAAATATTGACCTCATTATGACCATAATCACCAGTACTATATATAAGCCTTAATCAAATTATAGAAGTCGTGATCAATCAGCATCAAGGATGTACAGGACCACAGTAAATAAAAATTCATAGGAATTCAAAGGGAAGGCGAGAGTAAAATATATGAACGTATATACGTGACATACTAACCGTTACTCCATTTCTTATTGTAGAGTTTCTACCTTCCCTGGAGTACCTTTTTAAACAAAATCCACTTTTTTATAGAGCAGTGTATTGTTAATACCCCATATCGATGGGTGATGGTTTTACTGGTCTCTTTATATGATTTTGATAACCCTTCCCTGATAGTAACCTTTTCACTTTACATCATATATCATAGAAACCCAAGGTTATTGTCGATAAGAGGAGAGAGCCTTAGTAAAAATTAAAGTCTTGTTTTCTTGAGCTCATTTTGACCTGCTTTTCGACTTTGTGAAAGAATCGACTTATACACACCAATGGTATTAATAAATTTACATCACTCAAAAGATATTTACCATAACCTTCTTTCTAAAAAATGTGAAATTTGTGTTACCAGTTACTCTATGTCAAAACAAGCTCCAGGAATAAAAGAGTATCTATTTAAGAAGCCAGAGTGTAAAGGCCAATTGACGAGAACTCATAGGTTAAAGAACTGCTTATGGTAAGTTTGACTGATGGGCAGATGAACAAATTTGCCGCAACAAAGGAAATCTTAAAGAAGCTCCCAGGTAGCTGAGCTGTATACTATTCGTTACGTTCATTGAAGAATATGCTGTTAGACACTAGTAGGAGGTTTCTCATGAGTTGTAATTACATGACAAACCAAAAGTAAAAATATTTTAATTAAAAAGATACTACAACAATAGTGTTATATAGTTGGTTAACCCCATGTTACTTTGTCTAAAGATGCAAAATGGCGGCTATTCACAGTTGGATCCTCCTTTCCATCTTCAGAGGAACAATTTTTTCTATTTCCAAACTTATTTTAAGGCTACAATTGGTTTCTGTTGAAACTTAGACAGTTGAGTTGGAGTGAAATTTTAAAATATTCGACCTATTTAATGGGACAAATACGACAGGAAACGACAATAATCCATCTGTGTACCAGCTCATTCTTATTTCTTACGAGATGAAATAGACAGTACGCACGCACACCACCTACTTAGTTCTTGTTCCTGTGCGTCAATCGTAGTGTATTTCCCAAGTTGTTTTGGTACCACCTTGCTTTTCATAATTGAAGACTTAAATACACCATACGGGTAGCGTGTTAAGTTAAAATGAGTCCACAATTTAAATTTGATATATTTGAATTATAAAGTTTTTAATCCATTTATATTTTCAAAAGTATTGTTGAGTAAACTGAAGCAGTCATTAAGGTAGAGGATTAAGAGCTAAATAGTGTAGTTAACTAGTCAGAGGTAGATTAGTCATTTTAGCTATTTCCGGAAGTTAGTTAGGTGGTTAGGATTTGAATGTTAGTTGAGCTAACTACTTAAGGCTCATATTTGTACTCTTCTTTCATTAATTCAGAATATACAATTGATCCCTTCTCTTCACCCTCTTCTCTTCTTCTCCATTCCTAAATCCTGCTTCACCCTAATAACAACATGGTATCAGAGCTTGGCCGGATTAAGTAATCTAGTACTAAAATCATCATATAATTTCCGCTAGTAATTTCTCTTCTCTGTGGTAGTGTGTTCTGGTAATTCTTTGGGTTCAAGAATTCAGATTTTTTAGATCAAGAAACTGTTATACTCGTGAGATCTTGACAATGGCTGATCAAGGCAATGTGAGTGGAGTTCAACCTCAAAATGCTCAGATTATGAATCACAACCACCCACTGTATCTTCACTCATCTGATGTAAGTGGAATCTCCTTAAATTATGTACAACTTCTTGGATCAGAAAATTACTCTGTGTGGAGTAGGTCTATGAAAATTGCATAATTGGAGAGAAATAAATTAGGGTTAGTTGATGGAACTTGTAAGAAAGAAATGTATGAGCCACGTCTATGGACTCAGTGGGAGAGATGTAATGCTATAGTCCTCTCTTGGCTTATGAATTATGTGTCCAGTAGCTTACTTGGGGGGTATTGTCTATGCTACAAATGCAAGAGTGACACGACCCGAAATCCGGTTAGGCCGTGCGGGCACCCGACATCTTCCCCTAGACTCGTCGGGCGAACCCTTACCAATTAAATTAGGAAAATAAATATAATAATTCATAAATAAGAACAAGACTTTAAAAAAATTTACAGACATACTGATACCTCTAAGCTGTACAAAAGAAATTACAGCTGACTACCCAACATGCTAGGTTTAGGGCTATCCAGACCAGACATCTAAGAGTACAAAAGAAGACAAATACCTCCTGAAGGGAGCAAACTGCAACTGAAATGATAACCAATAAACTGGTGGCCATCCGAAATAAAAGCTGGCTCACCCTGACAGCTGAAGTCGTCTACGCTCCTTCACAACGTGGCGAACTCAATCCTGGAGCGAACCTGCCGAAACGAAATAGATAGACAAGAAACAAACAACAAACAAGGGTGAGTCAAAAGGACTCAATAAGTGGGGCAGACTAGCCACCTCAAAGAATAGGATAGCTAGCCAGGGAGAAAAGAAACAAATAAATCAGATTTCTCTTATTTAAATTATGAAAAGGCAGAGCCAGATAATAATTAGAAACACGTAAGGAATCGCAAACTATTCAATAACCAGGAACGTAATACAGCCAGAACATATAGGTATCCCGAACACATCAACAATTAGAAATACATCCTAATGCGGCGTGCAACTTGATCCATATATTCATCCTGTTGTGGCGTGCAACCCGATCCATATATTCATACCGCTGCGACGTGCAACCCGATCCATATATTTATACCGTTTCGGCGTGCAACCCGATCCCCGCAACTTAGAATACGAGCCAAAAATATATAGGCAAACTATAATATGTCCACAACATGGTGTACATACCACATACATAAAACACAATATAATACACACAATAGTCAGTATGCGGTGCAATGAGATGGGATGAATGCGGCATGATGCAATGCAGTCACATACTCTTGATACCTATCTCCGGCGCGGGACTCTCATCGTCTACCAGGAGATATATGCAATAATGACCCTTCACCGGCTCGGGACTCTCATCGATTACCGGGAAGTATATGTAATGATGACCCTTCACCGGTGCGGGACTCTCATCGCCAACCGGGAAGTATATGCAATAATGACCTTTCGCCGGTGCGGGACTCTCATCGCCAACCGGGAAGTATATGCAATAATGACCCTTCGCCGGTACGGGACTCTCATCGCCAACCGGAAAGTATATGAAATACTCAAAACCAGAGTGCAATGCTCATGTGTTTAATGCAATACCAACAACAGGGCATAACATATAAAATACAATATAAATCCAAAGCTAAGGCGTAATGAGTACGCCTATCGGCAGCTACACACGTAAGGAAACACGTGGTAGAAAATCCACGAGGCCAAGTGCCTCCAAAGAAATGGATATAAACACTTACCTCTTCCAAAAGTTAGCTCTGCTAATCAATAACCGCTTTATCCTTTGGTTTCATTGCCAAACGATCCCACTCTATTCAATAAGCAGAAAAATATATCAAATTAGGCTAAAGACTTCATTCCTCACATCTTAGGGTAATTCAGGTAGGAACCTGATACCCTATTTGCATACGCAATACGCAGGCCAGGCCTATATACAGGGTTTAAGATCACATAGCCAAACTCCAAATAATTTAAATTTATATGTTGCCCATAGCTCACTGAGTACGAATATATAATCAATTTCATTATCAGGGTCTATTTGACCCTTCAAACTATTAATTGAACTTGTTAAAACGATGTCTAATATTCCAAGTTTTACCGTTAAAATGTATTTAAACACACGTAATAAACTCAAATAATATATTAGGATCATTACCTGAATGTTTCAGGGTGAAAATTCTACTTTTTCCCGGTCCCTTTTCTTATTTTCTGGTATTTTTCCACTGCGTATTTCCTATTTTATTTCTCTGTTTCTCGTCAAGTCAATCCTCTGTTTTGCTATCAATTTGAACTTGTAAATGAGCTTTAAGCTCATCAGCCGCCTCCATTCTTTGTTTCTTTCCTTTTTGTCGTTTTCCTTTTTCATTTTTTTTATTTTCTTTTCATTTCACGATGAAAATTAAAACGGTACCCTACAATATTCGAAATAATTCCAACTTTTGCATATCAGTTATACAAAATATATGTAACATACTCGCGAAGGCGGATCTCAAATTGGACTCCCGAAACTCAAGATGCGAATTTAAATAAAAAGAAGTCAAATTATTTAACTTTCGGCATTTTAGCGGAAACTAGCCGAACAACATCGAAATTCAGTTTCGAAAGTTCATAAAGGTTATAAATAATCATACGAACCCAGCGGCGCTTTCGAATTTCGAATCGGAGCTCCTTCGGCAAAACCGAGCTCGAAAATCTCTTTTAAATATTTATTGCCAATAAAAACTGAAACCTTCTTCCGATGCCTACCAAACGAGGTCTGATTTAGCTCAAATTTTACAGACAGGTCCTAATAGACATTACGAATATTTTAAAATTATTGGCACGCCAATCGGAGTCCTAACTTCCGAAACGACTGACCGAGGTTGTTTCAAAGAGCTGTGTGGGAAGATCTATGTGAGAGATTTGACAAAATAAATGACTCAAGAACTTTCAATCTACATAAAGAAATTGTCTGTTTAACAGAAGGAACAAGTTCTGTATCTGTCTACCATTCAAAACTGAAAGACCTGTGGGATGAGTTTGAAGCACTGGTTCCTGCACCAGGCTGTGATTGTGAGAAATCCAAGGATTTTATGTTATATCTCCAGAGGCAAAAACTTTATTAATTCTTGATGGCGCTGAATGATTCATACATACAAGCCAAAAGTCAATTTTAATGAAAAGTCCCTTACCTACTGTAAATCGGGCCTATAACATGATTGTGTGTGATGAGAATCAAAGAGGGACTGTGCATAACTCTGGTGTTTTGGGCGCTGCTCCAGTTATGGGGAATTTGAATCCTATAGCAATGTACACAAACAACAGGGGTGGTGTTAACCCAAGATACAAGAAAAGATACAAGAAGGCTGGAACACAACCAATATTGTGACATCTGTAAGATTAAAGGGCACAATAGAGAGGGGTGCTGGAAAGTAATTGGTTAACGTCCTGACTTTAGAGGTAAAAGGAAGAGAGAAAATGCTGGAAACACTGCCTACAATGCAGTAGTTGATAATGCAGGAAATCTTGGAGGCTATAATGCTCAAGGAAGTTTTCAGCTCAGCCTTCTGCATCCTGGACAATGCAGCATCCTGCTCAAGAGTTCCACAATATGAGTCAACTGAAGACATGTACATTTTCACAGGAGCAGTATGAACAAATTTTATAGATGATCAACAATGGCCAGTCAACCTCCTCAGCAAACATAGCAGGTACCAGCAGTGCCTTGTTAGTCAATAATAAACTGTAACAATGGATCATAGACACTGGAGCCACAAACCATATGGTGTCTGATATTGATATATTAGATCAGTCTACAATAATTAAAAATGTCAATCCTAAGAGAGTGTTTCTACCAAATGGTGATGTCTCACATGTCACTCAAACTGGAGCCAGTTCAATATCTGACAGAAGCACTCCAGATAATGTGTTCCACATACCCCAGTTAAAGTATAATCTCTTATCAGTCTAAAAAATTACCAAAGAACTAGGATGCTTAGTCACCTTCTATCCTCATTTTTTTTTCTTTCAGGATCTCTATAATGGGAAGGTGAAGGAGATTGGTAAAGAAAAGAATGGATTGTATCTGGTGGTAAAGGATGAACCTGGAAAGGATAGAGGAGTTAGTCTTACTGTGAATTCTGTAGACAAAATAGATGTAATCTGTGGCATAAGAGGCTAGGCAATGTGTCATCTGGTGTTCCTAAGAAACTGTTTTCTGTTAATTCTGAAGCTGTAACTAGCACTATAGCTAAGTGCATAATATGGCCTTGTGCAAAATAAGCAAGGCAGTCTTTCCCTTCTAGCAATATCAAAAGTAGACCCTGCTTTGAACTTCTTCATGCTGATGTCTGGGGACCTTATAAGGTTCCAACTATAGATGGTCACAAGTACTTTCTAACTCTTGTGGATGATATGACTGGAATGACATGGATTTACCTGTTGAAAACCAAATGTGATGTGTCTGTAGCACTACAACAATTCTTCAGCTATGTAAAGACACAATTTGACAGTACTGTCAAGGTTCTTAGAACTGACAATGGAGCAGAGTTCTTGAACTCACTATGTAATGATATGATCAAGAAATTGGGCATGATCCATCAGAGATCCTGTGCCTATACTCCTCAGCAAAATAGAGTTGCTGAGAGAAAACATAGACACATACTAGAAGTAACAAGAGCAGTGAGGTTTCATTGCAACATTCCCATCAAATTCTAGGGCTACTGTATCTTAGCTGCAGTATACTTGATCAATAGAATGCCTACACCTGTTCTACATAATCTATCTCCCTATGAGAAATTGTATAACAAGAAGCCTACACTGTAACATCTTAGAGTTCTAGGGTGTTTATGTCATGCTAAGATAGTTCAGGAGACTGATAAGCTGAAGTCTAGAAGTAGATCAGCTGTACTCATGGGGCATTCAGATACACAGAAGGGATATCTTCTATATGATATGGAGAGTAACAGATTTTTTGTGCACAGAGATGTAATCTTCACAGAAAATGTATGTCCCTTCAAAATCAAAAAGGCACCCTCACCCATTTTCCTGCAAAATAAGTTCAGTATTCTCACTGATAATGACCAACTGGAGAATTTTATTTACACAGAACTGCATGATGATCTACTACAAGCTGGCCAAGAGGTGGAGTTGGATCAAAACTTAAAACCCTCATATGAAGGCACAGAACATCAGATTAATCATGAACAAGAGGTACAGGCTGAAACTGAAAATGAACATTTACCCAATGAGCCAATATTGCCTACAGAAAGTGCACCTTAAACTTCTACCTCACAAGACACCACAACTAGATCAGACAGACATACAACTGCTCCAGTATGGATGAAGGACTTTGTGTTACTTAATGTGCATCATGGTCATCCCTATGCCTTAAATAAATACCTATCATATGACACCATTTCCCCTAAATATCAAGCTTACTTGTCAGCCTTCTCCTCTACAACTGAACCTTCATCCTATTCAGAAGCTGTTAAAGATCACAACTGGATTGAAGCAACGAAATCAGAGATGGAAGCACTTGAGAATAATCACACATGGGAACCAGTGACATTTCCCAAAGGAAAGAAACCAATAGGCTGCAAGTAGATATATAAGATCAAGTATAAAGCACCTGGTGAAATAGAAAGGTATAAAGCAAGGCTGGTTGTAAAGGGGTACAGTCAAAAGGAAGGTATTGATTATCAAGAAACCTTTTCTCCTATTGTCAAGATGGTAACAGTAAGAACAATGCTGTCAATTGCAGCAGCAAAGCACTTGCACGTCCACCAAATGGATGTTTATAATGTATTTCTTCAAGGAGATCTATATGATGAGATCCACATGCAATTGCCACAAGGATTCAAGAGCCAGGGGAGGACAAGGTGTGCAGGCTCATCAAATCCTTGTTTGGGCTTAAACAAGCACCAAGGCAGCGGAATGCTAAGCTAACTGAAGCATTACTGAAGTTTGGATTCACTCAGAGTCAACTAGACCATTCATTGTTCACTAGAAAGACCACTAGTGGAACTGCAGCAGTTCTAGTGTATGTGGATGACATGCTAGTCACTGGTGACAATCTGAAACTAATTGAAGAAACAAAATGTGCTCTACAAAAAGAGTTTAAGATGAAAGACCTAGGAGAACTAAAATACTTTCTTGGTATTGAGTTTGCTAGGTCAGACCAAGGGATTCTGATGCACCAAAGAAAATATGCTTTGGAACTGATTTCTGAAGCTGGACTGACTGGATCAAAACCTGCAGCTACACTTATTGATCCCAACACCAAGCTTACTACTAGGGAGTATGATGAGCTTCTGAGAAAGAAGGGAATCACAAGTAATAATGATAGATTACTGAGCAATCCAGCAGTTTATTAGAGGTTGATAGGAAAACTTCTTTATCTAACAGTAACTAGGCATGATATTGCATACGGTGTACAAACAGCCAATTCCTTCAAGAACCAAAGCAATCTCATCTGGACTCTGCCTTAAGGGTAGTCAAGTACATCAAAAATCAACCAGGTCAAGGAGTTTTGATGTCCAGTAATGCTAAGCTATCAGTCACTGCCTTTTGTGATGCTGATTGGGCAGCATGTTCTTTCTCTAGAAGATCTGTTACAGGCTTTTTCGTAAAACTAGGAGAATCTCTAGTGTCTTGGAAGTCAAAGAAAAAAACTACCATATCCAGAAGCTCAGCGGAAGAAGAGTACAGAAGTTTGGCATCTGTAACAGATGAACTGACTTGGTTAGTAGGACTGATAAAGGAAATTGGAGTGAAGGTTGAGAGTCCAGTTCAAGTTTTTAGTGACAGCAAAGCTGCACTCCAGATTGCAGCCAATCCAGTCTTCCATGAGAGTACAAAGAACATAGAGATCGATTGTTTTATAAAAGAAAAAAATACAAAAGAGACTGATTCAAACTGAATACATCTCCACAAAAAATTAGCCTGCAGATGTCTTAGCCAAAGGCCTAAACATAGTTCAGCATACTCATATGTTGTCCAAACTAGGAGTTCTTAACATCTTTACCCCACCTAACTTGAGGGAGAGTGTTGAGTAAGCTGAAATAGTTATTAAGGTATAGGATTAAGAGCTAAATAATGTAGTTAACTAGTCAAAGGTAAATTAGTCATTTTAGCTATTTTCGGAAGTTAGTTAGGTGGTTAGGATTTGAATGTTAGTTGAGCTAACTACTTAAGGCTCACATTTGTACTCTTCTTTCATTAATTCAGAATATACAATTGATCCCTTCTCTTCTCCCTCTTCTCTTCTTCTCTATTCCTAAACCCTGCTTCACCCTAATAACAACAAGTATGACATGTTATACTCCCCGTTCTACAACTATGCCATAGTTTAACTTGGATCGGAGTTTAAGAAAAGATGATAATTTATGTAGCTTGTGGTCTAAAATAAGTCTTAATATTTGTGTGGCTATAAATCATCTCATTAAGGGTAGAGTTGCAAGTTTAAAATTAACTTGATTCCAAATTTATAATCATGTCATTCTTTTTTAAACAGACTAATAAATAAATCATGTTATCCTTTTTGGAACAAAGAGAGTATAAAATATCGTACTTCGTGTCAAAAGGTACTAAGCTCGTGCAAGGGTTTCAATTGAACACCTTCGTCGAATAATTATACTACGTCAATAGGGAAACGATGAGTGCACTACTAAAAATTGATTGATTTTCGTCACAGTTTGGAGACGGAATTCCCTCTCTAAAAGGTGTTTGGAGACGGAATTCCGTCTCTGCGCATCCTTCGCGAAAAATTAAAGCGCGTCGTTGGACAACTTGGAGACGGAATTCCGTCTCCAAATGCAAAAGTCACTAGCACACTGACACACTGACTTTTGCATTTGGAGACGGAAAGCATTAAATTAATTAATTTAATACTTGGAGAGGGAATTCCCTCTCCAACCATTAAATTAATTTAAATAATTTAATACTTGGAGAGGGAATTCCCTCTCCAACCATTAAAGTAATTAAATTAGGAAAGATAAGATTTATGATCTATTACAAATTAAATGTTCTTTTAGTTATATATGATCACTTTCACACGAGATCACTAAAACGATAAATAAAACACAAGATGTTAATTATTAGTGTCATTTCCTTCTATTCAACTGGTAATGATTGGTTATTAGGGATCATTTCCTCTCATATTACGCGAATTAACTAGGCACATCATATTCATTATGAAGAAGAGGATGAAGAGCGATATATGGAATAGTAGTCAAGATTAGAGACAAAATAAAACGATTAAAACTATGTCAAATAAAATTAAAGAGGAACCCAAGCAGTAGCAAACACTACATTATGTCCTTTCCATGCACTACTAGAAAAAGAGTAAAAAGCTACAGAATGGTTAGAGAGGGAATTCCCTCTCCAACTGATTGGAGAAGGAATTCCCTCTCCAATCAGTGTTTTGCGGTTAAAATAAATTAAATTGGAAAAGTTGGAGACGGAATTCCCTCTCCAGTCAAAAAGTAAAAAAGGTGTCAGGTGATGGAGAAGGAATTCCGTCGCCAAGCACCTGACAATTTTTTTTACTTTTTGGTTGGAGACGGAATTCCCTCTCCAACCGTAACAATTTTTTTTACTTTTTGATTGGAGACGGAATTCCCTCTCCAACCCTAATAATTTCATTTAACTTCAGCGGACTCCCAAATTTTTTACACACATTAAAAACTTTCTAAACACTCCCTCTCTACCTCCACCCATTCTCCACCATTGCAACACCACTTTTGTATCTAGTAAGTTCCCATTATTTTCCCCTCCCCATTTTTCCCACCCCATTTCTTTTGTGTTTGTTCTTGCCAGATCTGGAAAAATGACTTAGTACTTCATTTTTTATGTTAGGATATTTTTTAGCAGGGAATAATAAAGGGAAGGTGCAGAACAAGGTTAGCGAGTTGGACATAAAGATACTACAGGACTATGAAACTGAAACAGAGTTGATGGCTTCGAGGCGGTATTTGCCTCTGGCTGTTGTTCTCTTGACTTCTCTTGACTGCTGGTGGTGTTGCTAGCATAGCCGTTGTTTCCTACCTTAGGTATACTGCTAGGACAAGGTGATTGAAACAAAACTGGTTTGTATGTCGATTAATGTCTTTTGGGAAAAAATGAAATGTTTACAAGCTATGCAGAAAAATTTTACACACATTCCTATGTTCCTGTCATTATAAATTGAGCTAATATTTCTGTAAAGCCTAAAGGGTTTCTTGATAATCGATCATATGTCATATAATTATCAAAATTAAGCCGCCGAATTAGGTATAAAATACCATCATCAATGCCTATGTAAGTAGTGATGAATGCTTAAATATGAACATGTATGTTAAATAGGTTGTATAATTTTTTTAACGGTATTTTTCTGGATTTTGGTTGCTTTGTATCGAGTTTCTAATGTTTTTATTTAGCAGGGTTAATATAGTTGGAGAGGGAATTCCGTCTCTAAACCATAAAAATAATTTTTAATTATTTTCCTGGAGAGGGAATTCCGTTTCTAAACAATAAAAATAATATATATAATTTATGTTGGAGAGGGAATTCCCTCTCCAAATGCAAAATTTAGCGCGCTCTGACACAGTCTTGGAGACGGAATGGTGTCAGTGTGTCAGCTACTTTTGCATTTGGAGACAGAATTTCGTCTCCAAGCAGTCCAACGACGTGCTTAAAAGCGAAGGACGCGCAGAGACGGAATTCCGTCTCCAAACACCTTTTAGAGAGGGAATTCCGTCTCCAAACTGTGACGCAAATCAATTAATTTCTAGTAGTGATGTAAGCACAAGATCTTCTTCATCCCTCTTTAATCCCCAACCAGCTGCATGTTCATCAAGCATATTCTTCACTTCCAAAACTGCGTCTTCACTAAAACCACTGCTCCTGAAATTTGCATTTCTCGTTCTTTGCACCCACTAACTCTTTGGCTCGAGCCTTTCGAGTCTTTGTAAACCCTCATGAGCTATCACACTTTGAATCTTGTTTCGCCGGCCATGGCTGCTGTTACTACTGTAAGAATCTTCAGATTCTAATTGCTTTGCCTTCTTCACAAAATCTTTTGATGTCCCAACAATCTGTAAATGAATCAAATTTAGAAATTTCCTTGTAGCTAAAAATAATGGGGAAGATGAAGAAAACTTACTTGAATAAGTTGTTCGGATGGATTGGGGGAGTTTTCGCCGGGGGAGGGAGTGTTTTCACCGGGGCAGGGAGTTTTCGCGAGGGGAGGGTTTTGTATTTTTGGGGGAGATAATGAATCTGAAAGAATGGGAGACTGTATATATTTTTAGAGTTGGAGACGGAAAAATTTAATTAATTTTTTATTCCAACACTGATTGGAGACGGAACCCTCTCTAACTGTTTGGAGAGGGAATTCCGTCTCCAACCTTTTTGTAGCTTTTTCATCGATTTCTAGTAGTGGTTTTTTTTTAATATACATACTATTGAACCCCTTATTGACACAAGAGCATTTGCTAGTGAAGTAACAATAAGGATCAAAATTATTTTAAATCACAAATTCAAATTTCTAAGTCCGACATTTGTAATTTTTTAAACTCCTAGATTAATATTTGGTTCCACCCCCCGACTGCTCAGAGTAATATGATGCTTGCAGGATGCATTTGTGCGTGAATTTAGTCATATATTTTTCTTGTCTTCAAGGTGACCTTGTATTGGAAGCTCCTCTGTTAACTAGAGTGATAATTGTTTGATGATCGTTTCATTCTACCCAAGACACTGTAATAAGGTTCTAAATCGCACCGAGATTTGACCATAAATAAAAAAGAGAATCTCGTAAGAGTCGACTGTCATAACCTTCCAAACATAACAATATTATTAGACACCACACAACTTACACTTTTGGTGTGTTATTGATGCGTCTTGCTTATCATGGCAATATAACAAATTTTTGAAATTCAAATTCATTTATTTTAAGAGAAAATTTATGAATTTAGAAAATATAAATTCTTCAAACCTTTATTCAAAGTTTCTTTTGTTGAAAGTTCCAGACGGCTTTCTGACTGCTTCTTCTATCAGAAATTCGCATATTTTCAATAGTGCTAGCTAGTGGTTAAACTGTTCTTACAAATAACTTATTATCTTAGTAAGCAGTTTATTATAGATTTAATTATGTCAGTCATTGTTGGTTTTCGTTGAGTTAATCTTCTTATCATTCCAAATGGCAAACAGAAAGAGAGAGTAGTAATTGTTTCTTTTGAGGGGGGGGGGGGGGGGTGTGGGGGTGAGGCCATGTAAATAAACGAAAGTACTTATCGTTCTGCATATATACGTAACGAATGATGTAACGGTTCCAGCAAGAACGGTTCAACACCACAGGTCCTGCAATGACGACTTTCTTTCGAGGTTCAAAATTGAATCTTTCTAAAAACGAAATTAGGGTATGTAGTTTCCCTTTAGGGAAAATACTATAAAACAGACAGCATCGATTTATTTAAGCTTTATAAAAGCGTTTAACTACTGAAGGCTTATTATTATATTATACAAAGGGGCCAATGGCAATTGAGATCTGTCAACAGCGGTGGCATCTCAAAACTTGATGTAGCGTGCATGTGGTAGTGTTCCATTAATATCGACTCAAGACAGGCTACCCTTAAGTTATTTCTGGTTGAGCTATGTCCAAATTCATATTCATTGAAAGTTACCTACAGGCATATAACATACCCCTAACATGCATATAAGTATTTGAGCGCCACAAGAGCATTCTCGTGAGTTCTCCGAGCTTTTCCTGCAAGTTGTGACCAAACATGAAGATCTTTCTTAGTTATATTGTGTATTGCACAAATAATCTCATTTAAATGTTTTAGAATAATACTACGTACATATATTTATTTTAGTTTTTGTAATTTTTCACTTTGCTGTTGTTCCCCGTATTCGAATATATCCGAGCCTATAGAATCTTAAGCATGGTATTCGAATCAGGATAATACAGATTTACCTTTATTGGTGTACCGATACTTCAAACGCCAATGTTCAACGAACATCTAATGGAAGCAACATATCACACCTGACACTTACTCTATGTATTCCAATTTATGTGATACTATTTTTCTTTTAATCTATCTAAAAAAGAATGATATCTCTGTAAGGAGAAAAAATTTGCTTTTATGAAGTGATTTTTAGCCACACAATAACACAAATTTCTATGGCTTGTTTTAGACTACATAAATTTAAGTTCTATTATCTTTCTTTCTTAAAATCTGTGTCAAGTCAAACATCATCGCATAAACTACGACGGAGGGAATACTTTATATTTGAAAGTAATAAGATTGAGAGAATTCAGAATTTTCAATAATAAAATCTAAAAAAAAAAAATGTCTCGGTGTTTATAGCCAACGACATCGGAGAAATGAACATGTGTAGAAACTTTTTTATGTAAAGGTGCAAAGAGCCAACGAGACAGGAGAAATTGAGGTATAAAAGTTCTTTTTTTTTTTTTTTTTTTTTTTTTTTTTGTGTGCGATTCAAAAATTCATAGCCATTCAAAAAACTGAACATTTACATTTAAGCCTTATATGTATGCTTAATTATATCATTTTGTATAACGGATTATCATTGATGGTTAAATGGGAATGTTGAAACTAAAAATTCCAAATGAAAGAAGTGTCTTTCTTTTTTATTAAAAAACAAGTAAGCACATAAATTCAAACCAAGAACCTAAATATTTATTTAATATAGGCCTTTGAAGCTATACACCGTTGGTTTCTTTTCTAATAAAATTTGACGGAGGAGGCCATGAGGGTTTGGCAACTCACCCTATGGAAACTTCCTAGATGTTTGGGACTTCACGTGCCTTCTTCAGCTTTTTAACTCCTTAAATACCACTCCGAAACCCTTGGCCAACATGACTGTGCTAGCTCTATTGTTCTAACTAGCTTTGATTCCTCTCAAGTCTTAGCTAACACCAATACCAAATTAGACGCAAGCCTTTTTGCTCCATAGACTTTTTCTTCCCTCTCTACTTTTGCCCATATGGCCAACTTTTCTACCTCAACTTCACTCATCATGTTGCTAATATTCTCACATCTAGTTCTTTTCAGCCAAGGAAGAAATCTTGCCGCAAGAGAAAATTTGAACCTTGTCAAGTATGACACGAAAGTGAACTCAGGAGCACAGGTTGAAACAAAGGCTGCTAGCCCTAAGCAGTTAGGGAGAAAGGGATACAGATTTATGGGAGGAACTGTTGATGCTTTTGAGCCTTCAACTCCAGGCCACAGTCCTGGCATCGGTCACTCTAAACACGACTAGTTTTAGCCAATATAGTAGTTACATGGTTTGGTGACAAGACAATTCTTTGTAATGCTTTTTTTTTTTCTTTTCGTCCTATTATCATATATTGCATGCATGTAGTAACTAGTCTAGTGCTAATATGTAGTGCTTCTATTCGATTGTGATAGTTTGTAGGACTCAATGCTGTAATTAAATTTTGTCTTTCACCTCAATGCTAAATGTGCAAATTAAAAAGTTCATTTTCCCTTTTGGTTTACACTTGCGCAGTTTCCATATATCTCAAGTAACGAAAATTTACGAAAGACAAAATGCATGTAATTTTCGACTCTCGATGATGAGTAGATTTTAGCACAAACTGCAAAAAGTACGCGATGGGTGGAATAAACTAGGATCATATCGACTCTAGTACTACTCGAATAACACCAGGTGCCTAGGAATTGGAGTATGTTTTCTCTTTTCTTTCTTTAAAAATAGTTAATATTTGTGTGTGGCCTTTGGGGGTGGCTTGATACACCAAAAACTTTCCATAGCTTTGGAAATGCAGTACCTTTCATCGCCAAATATTTTTAGTATTTGTCACGTTAAGGAAGTATTATTAACCACCACGTTTAGACTGAACTGTTTTCACCGATCATTTTACAAATTTTAGTGCACCACCTTCCAAATGCAGAGTATATACTCCCTCCGTCCCATTTTGTTTGTCGTAGTTTGACTTGACACAAAGTTTAATAAAGAAATGAAGACTTTTGAAACTTGTGGTCTAAAATGAGTCATAGATATTTGTGTGACTATAAATGAGTCAAAAAGTAAGTTTGGAGTTGAATTGTTTCCAAATTTAGAAATATGACAATCTTTTTGGGACAGACTAATAAGGAAAATATGACAAACAAAATGGGACAGAGGGAGTATATGATTTTAAGTCTAACTCCTTATTTGGAAATGGAGTTTAAAGTTTAATATATTGAGAAAAAATATTTATATAATTAAAATTAAAGGTAAATGTCTATAATTAGCATTATTTGATGACCATAAAAATGTCTATATTATCACAGGTAACAAATGTCGAAAGTGTAATCTTTCATTGTTAGTGTAATAACTTAAGTTCATTTGGAAATAGTTATGTAAACTCATGTTATACTAGCCAGGTATACGTTCCATCTCCCCAATGTATACATATAGGACATAAATATTATTTAGTGACTTTCCAAGCATAGTAATCACTAAGTCTTGCTATTACACTTGCTAAAAGCATAGTAATCACTAAGTCTTGCTATCCTTTCTATAGAAGTTACAGATCTATAATATCCCCTCGATATACATTTTATTATTCTCTTTCGTAGCTGAGCTTCATGTGTAATATATACCTAAGTATTTCTGGTGTGTCATTTAGGATGTACATATCTTGTGTTTTATCCTTCTAATCTAAATTCGTGTGTGTATGCCCTCGTTAAAAAAGGACGTGTTCCTACCATTTCTCAATTTTCTGGTATATATCGAACCTAAGATTTCTAGTTAAGCTCATCCTATCACATCTCTTGATTATATGACACAACAACTAATATCGATCGTAGACTCTTTTATTGTTTTTGGTTTAACTAGACTCTAACAAAACAACTTTTTACCCAAAAAAACTACTCCTAAGGGACTTAATTTAAACTATGACAACTGCTACCCCCATAAATTTATACACTATCAAATAACTGAAAGTTCAAGATCAGTGAAATAAATTCAAAATAGGATCAGGAACCTGTTGTTGAAATGTAATGCTAACAGCTTTCAATAATTTAATTAAAAGTTAAAACTATTAATGGTCACTTATACTGGCAGTAATTAAGTAGTACCTAACTTCCATACGTAACGAAAGAGGAGGAATTCTTTCTCTGTATACAAAGAAAGGCTCTTGCTCCACATGAGATCTGGAAATCCATGTGAAAAGCAGAAAATCTAAAAGAAATCTTTCACCAACCCCATTGATATCAGAACTGAAAATTATAAAAAGCACATGATATTGTGATAACAGTGTAAAGGACTGGTACTTGTCTAATTAGGGTCCACTAATTTCTGTCTGGGACATACAATCGTTTTGAAAGTTGTAATATATTTAAGTACAGTAGTACCTCGTTAGCTAGCTCCTTAGGGCATGGAGGCCACCTTTTCATTCTTTACAATACTTTTTTTGCCATTAACTGCAAAGGGAATCAAGAATCTTCCTAATTTTGTGCTCCAGCTGAATCTTGCTCTTTTTTTCTATATAATATAACGTACAAGTTGGAATTAGGCAACCCCAGAAGGTCACCTAGACCTTTGGCCTCTCTAAACTGTGAAGTTGCTATACATGCAACAGTTGTTTAAGGAAATAAAAAACCTTTAGCAGGACAATCACCTAGTCCCAAATAAACAGTATAGTACCAAATGCTTAAGTTGGTGGAAGGTGCATTCGTACCAGTTGGCTTCTCTCGATTTCTTTAAAGTGTTTTAAGTTGTACTTACTATATATACTAGATGTAAAGATTATTTTACACTATCAGCTAACATAAATAAAACCTACATGTAAATTTTTAAAAAAAATTCTAATTTATAATCTTGAAAATAATTAAGTTAGAATATCTACAACTAAGTAAATCAAAATGACGTGATAGTGTAAAAAATACTTATACCAACTCAGTATATAACTTAAACTTTTCTTTAAAAGGTTTTTGACTAACCGCTAGAATGTACTTTTAAGCTGTTTAAGAAAAAAAATATATAATTTTAAGGTAGCTCTTGAGCTCTCGAAGGGTGATATAAAGTTTCTTTAATTGAAAATAGTATTCTTAATTATTTATCGACAGACAATCCAATCCCTTTGTAAAGATTTTGTTTAGAGTATGTTACTGTTCTTTATGTGAAGCTTAGGGCTACTGAATTTTCTTATATCTCACGAAGAAAACTGCATAAAGTACACATTCATGATATAATTTAAAATAAAATTATAATATCATCTCATAACGTGTTGGGTCTCGAAGTAATAAAAAATATTAAGGTTTATATATACAAAGATATAATGCAATTGCCAGACTGGTTAGGTTTCATTCTGTCAGAGATATAAGAATGTATACAATTGTATAGCTTTCGGTCTAAAGCTTCTTTTGGTCCTAATAATTATATTTACTGCTATTGAAATAGTTATAAGAAATATGCATTAAGGAATCAGGGATGAAGCTACAATAGAATGTGTACTTGACTCTGTCCGTATGTTCATGAATAGAAAATTGTTCTTTTTTTTTTTTTTTGCTTCTTTTAATAAATTAATTAGTTGTCTCTTTTATAATTCTTAAAGATGCCAACTGTACATGTAGTTCAAAATTTAATATATTTAGTCGCACCTATTTTCCAAACATATTTTTTGTAAAAAATACCTTCAAAATTTTAGGAAGCGGAGGGATCGGTCTGTGGGGATCGAAGGGAGAGGGGGAGTATGGAGAAATTAGAAAATTAACATTGGAGAACTGTGGTAGGATATATAAATAGCATATATTTCTTCGCCCTTTATCAAAGGTTCACATTCAAGACTTTAAAATAGAAAAAATTGTAACAGTACATACTTCTCCCTTTAATTAATACACATTACATGACATGAATTTGAATTATTGGTAGTTGCTCCAATAATGCAGATTAAAAACATCGGTGATCTTGAGTACTCTTAATTTGGAGCAACAAAGCAAATGGAGAGATCAGGCTATCAAAGAATAAGGCAACTAAAGGCAAAATATCGGTATTTAGTGAAATTGGTTTATAGTTAGGCTATTTTGTCAAGGAAATCTATGGACATCACACATTGTACAAACCAATTATATAGTGATTTTCTCAGGAATCAAATTCCTTGTTTCTCGTGGCAAGCATATTTCCGGAAAGAAAGGTTTTCAGTTCTGTCTTCTTATTGACCTCAGGCACAAAGGTGCGACTAGATTTTTTTGCCCTTTTTCCCTCTATAGCTAATTCGAATATATTAACACACGGCTCATGTTACACAGTAAAAAAGGTCAGAAATCCGAATTAAAGGTTATAGGCCTTACACTTACTTTATAGGGGTTTAATACTGATCTCTTTTTATGGGAGTGGCTATGTTAGAGCAAGCATTCTAACAAAACGATTTGACAATATAATGTGCTCTGCGTTGGCTTCAATAGAGAGAAAATTAAAGGAGTAATATTTTCGGTTGATCGTGTCGTTTTTTATTTTCTAAGAGGCTGGTGTGTTGGGTGCTTTCATATTGGAAATTCAATTTCTTTAATTACTATAGGATAAACCCGATTTGAAATATTAACTATAAAAGAAGATATACCTACTAAAACAATTACAAGAAGATTTGCTTATTATATGTGTACGTAATTCAATTTGTTATACAGATAGCTATGTACTCTATTTTTGGCGCTTATCAAATAGGAGTAATGTGTATTTTATATATATAGTGTATTGGGTAAAAATCGTCACCTTCGGTCCGCACCTCGAGATGGTAGACCGAAGGCAAAACGAGCTGACGCTCCGAAGAGAGGATCATCGGTCTCGTGGTCAAACCACCGAAGCCAACGCCCTGTGACACGCCCGAAGGCAAGTTAGACCTTGGGCTTCGGCGACGGGCCATCCTACTCGAACAGCAAGGTCAAACGACCGAAGTCTTGTGACAAGACTTCGGTTACCACCTCGGTTCCAGCGGCTTTGCAGCCCACTACTACACCCCACTAACTCAGCCACTACTCAGCATTTACCCACCAAGATCGTGGAAGAGACATTGGCGGATGATGGAGAACATGGGTCTCGCCCTTAGGCCTATAAATAGAAGTTCATTTTGTGTTGTAGGCATCCAGAAATACATACCAAAACTCTGTCAAAATTTGTATTGAACATCTATATATTGAAAGCAAGTTGTTTACGCATTTTCGTCTATTCAGTGTATTATTTACCGCTTTGATACAAAGATTTGCTTATATTCGAATCCAAATTCGATTTGTGTACCTAAAAACGATTTAGGCCCATACAAATTGGCGCCGTCTGTGGGGATATAAGCAATAACGCTTTGTTCCAAAGTTCGAAATTTGTTCTTCGTCAAGAAATCTGTGATCTAACACTATGGCTGATGACAACAATGGTGGTAATGGTGATCGGGTTGACGTTCCGACGAACCAACAATCCTTCACCCCGATGACTACCGAAGAATTTCAAATGTACGTTGTTACCACGCTAAGAGCTCTCCAAAATAAGCAGGATGAGCAGGCTAATATCAATGCCGAGTTTCGCGCCTCGCTAGAAGGACGAAACAGCGCCGCCCCAAACGGCACCCAGCCCACGGCTCCTGGTGGAGGCACCCCGCCTTTCGTTCCTCAGGGCGCGACAACAGGGGGACCTCACAACGGAACCGCGTCTGGGGGGTCGGGGAGTAATCCATCTTCCATGCCACACTTCGGGACGTTTCCCTCCGTGGCGGAAACAACGTCATCGGTTGACGTTGAAAAAATGAGTAGAGAAATCGAGGCACGCATCGAGGCGCGCTTCGAGAAACGCCTCGAGCGCGTCCCGGGGATAAGCAAGGAGGAAGATGACCTCGACATCGAGCAATACAGGGAGCAGCCCTATAAGCCCGAAGCAGCACCCGCTCCAACTCCCGTGGGTTTCAAACTCACATTCCTCAAAAAGTACGATGGGACAACTGATCCCAAGGAGCATGTCAGGGAGTACATGTCCATGGTAAAAAGCAACGACTTGACGTCCACGCAGCTCGAGTCCATGTTCTTAAAAAAGTTTGGTAGTTCGCTAGAAAAAGGTGCCCTTCGGTGGTATTTGTGCTTGCCACCGGGGTCGATCTCCTCGTTTAAAGAGCTATCTAGCGCCTTCGTCAAGGCGCACACCGGCGCGCAAAAGATCCTCCAGAGGAAGGAGGATATATGTGAAGTGAAACAGTGGTCTGGCGAGCCACTTAAAGAATTCCTCGAGCGATTTCACGCTGAACGCATGGAGTTGCCTCGAATGGATGATACCTTGGCTATCATGGCCTTCGAGAAAGGTATCAACAGTCGCAATTCAAACGCTGCTGCTGAATTGCGAAAGGAGTTGCAACAGTATCAGGTCCTGACATGGGAGGATCTACATAGAAGAGCTTACTCCAAAATCAGATTGGAGGAGGCGGAGTTCAAAAACCGAGGTTACCAAAACCGAGGTGATATTTCAAATCGCGCCGAGGCGCCGCGAAATAATTCAAAAGGGAGGTATGAACCTTATACCTCGCCAAGGCAACATGTTACTCAAAGGCTGGGAAACAACCCCAGTAACTCATACCCGACGTCTCACATAAGCCAAAGGCTTGGAGGGAAGGTTCAAACCAATGTGAACCAAAGGAACCCCTCGAGCTCCGCTTCGATTCCCAAAAAGGATCCTCCCCGAATCCAAGATTATAATTTCAACATATCGACCTCGGAGCTGGTCGACGTCGTCAAGGGGACAGCCGGGGTAAGAATTCCCAAAGATATGAGAACCCCGGTGGACAAAAGGGATCAGAATTTGCACTGCGAGTTTCATGCAGATTATGGTCACAAGACCGAGGACTGCAAAGCTCTGCGCCTCGAGGTGGCTCACCTACTGAAAAAAGGAGTCTTGGCTCAATTCCTCACTGACAAGGGGAAAGATAATTTTTCAAAGAACCGAGGCGGTGGGCAACCACCTCGGGCTCCACCTCCGGAGAGAGTAGTTAACGTCATCACCGGGGGATCAGAGGTAAACGGCGTGAACTTCGCCGCAGCCAAAAAATTTGCTAAGCTCTCCATCACCATGGAGAAGAGGACCCGAGTTGGAGGTTCGGGCAAAGACATCGTGTTCGATGAGGATGACTGTGATGGGATGATGTTCCCCCATCACGATGCTCTAGTCATCATGCTAAGAATTAACAACGCCGACATCAAGAGGGTATTAATTGACCCCGGCAGTTCGGTGAACATCATCAGCTACGGGGCAGTGAAGCAGATGTGGCTAAAAGGGGAAATCGTTCCCAAGTCAACAGTGTTGGCTGGTTTTAACAACTCAACAGAGAAGACGTTGGGTGAAATCACGCTGAAGACATTCGCTGAGGGTGTCACCAAGGAGACACTGTTCCAAGTGATGCCCGAGGATCTGGCCTATAATGTAATCCTCGGGCGACCATGGATCCACTCCATGGAAGCTGTTCCTTCCACTTTACACCAAGTGATCAAATTCCCAACGCCTTGGGGGGTTCGGTCAATTAAAGGGGAACAGCGGGTAGCGAGAGAATGCTACTCGGTTGCGCTGAAGAGTGGAGTCGCCCCGAGCGGGCCCAAAAAATAGCAACCAACGCAACCGGGGTCGAGCGAGGCGAGCCTCCAAAATGAATTTGAAAAGATCCCGGCATGCGTGCAAGAGCCTCGGAAGCAAAAGGCCGAGGACTCTACCATTGAGGAGCTGGACTCTTTCATTCTATTGAAAGAGTTCCCAGAGAGGAAAGTGCACATCGGCTCGGAGTTGGACCCGAAGTCGAAAGAGGCAATTATGGAAGTCCTAAGGTCCAACCATGACTGCTTTGCTTGGGCTCATTCAGACATGACGGGTATCGATCCGGAGATCATGACTCACAAGCTGAATGTAGATCCAAAGTTCACCCCGGTGAAACAGAAGAAGAGACCTCACGCCGGGGTGAAAAAGAAGGCGATTGAAGATGAGACCACGAAGCTGCAAGAAAATGGTTTCGTTAGGGAGGTGAAGTATCCCGAATGGCTGGCAAATGTGGTAGTTGTGCCGAAGAAAAATGGCAAGTGGAGAATGTGTGTAGACTACACCGACCTGAATAAAGCTTGCCCCAAAGATTCCTATCCATTGCCACAAATCGACAGGTTAATAGACTCCACGGCTGGACACAAACTATTAACTTTCTTGGATGCGTATTCGGGCTACAATCAAATCCTCATGGACCCCGAGGACGAGGAAAAAACCTCGTTCATCACTGACCGAGGTACCTTTTGCTACAAAGTGATACCCTTCGGTTTGAAGAACGCCGGGGCAACCTACCAAAGGTTAGTATGTCGCATGTTCAAGGAATACATCGGGAAGTCTATGGAAGTTTACATAGACGACATGCTCATCAAATCGATCCGAATGGAGGATCATTTGAGTCATCTGAGGGAAGCTTTTGCTGTGTTAAGACAATACGGCATGAAATTGAACCCCGAGAAGTGCGCCTTCGGCGTAGGATCGGGCAAGTTTTTGGGATTTATTGTCTCCGAGCGGGGAATCGAAGCTAACCCAGATAAAATCAGAGCAATTGAGGACATCCCCGAAGAGCTTACCGGGGCTAAAGAAGTTCAACGCCTGACTGGCCGAATCGCTGCCTTGAGCCGCTTTATCTCAAAGTCCTCGGAGCGATGCCACAAATTCTTCTCCGTTTTGAGAAAAAACACTCACTTCGAATGGACATCGGAGTGCAAACAAGCGTTGAAAGACTTGAAACAATATTTGGCTAACGCACCGTTGCTTGCTAAGCCAAAAGAAGGGGAGACATTGCTTGTCTATTTGGCAGTGTCCGAGGTGTCGGTGAGTGCTGTTTTGATTCGGGAAGAAGATGGCAAGCAGCAGCCCATCTATTATGTGAGCAAGACGCTCCTTGATGCTGAGACCAGGTACCCACACTTGGAAAAATTAGCACTCGCTTTACTCGTTACTGCTCGGAAACTGCGACCCTATTTTCAATGTCACCCAATAGCGGTAGTTTCAACCTTCCCTTTGAGAAATATATTGCATAAGCCTGAGTTATCGGGGAGGTTGTCCAAATGGGCGGTTGAGCTAAGTGAGTACGACATCACTTATCAACCTCGAACTGCCATCAAGTCTCAAGTCTTGGCAGACTTCGTGGCTGATTTCAGCGTTGGGATACTGCCCGAGGCGGAAAAGGAAAGCTCCGGGGCGAAGGGATCCCCCTCGGGGCTGTGGGTACTGCACACCGATGGGGCAACGAATTCAAAGGGCTCGGGTTTAGGCATTGTGTTGAGAACACCCACCGGGGAGAAGATTAGGCATTCTGTTCGATTCAAAAAGGTCACCAACAACGAAGCAGAATACGAAGCGGCTCTGGCTGGCTTAGAGCTAGCCAAAGAAATGGGGGTTGATAGAATCGAATTAAGATGTGATTCGCAATTGGTGGTCAACCAAATCCTCGGTGATTACACGGCTCGAGAGCCCAGAATGCAGCTTTACTTGGATCGGGCGCAGAGGGTCCTAGCCCAATTCCAAGAATGGAGTGTCAAACAAGTACCTCGGGAAGAAAATTCCGAGGCGGACGCCTTGGCGAATCTTGGTTCGGCCATTGATGAAGCTCACTCGGGGACTGACTCGGTGGTTCGTTTGCTGTCCGCCCAAATGAGAGAGATGAAGTTGCAAGTCAATTCGGTTGACAATCGATGGGATTGGCGAAGCAAGTTCATCTCCTACTTCGACTCGGGGACTGTTCCCCAAGATAAGAAAGAAGCGAAAAAGCTAAGGACCCAAGCGGCCTCGTATCACATGATCGAAGGCAATTTATACAAGAGGTTGTACTGCGGCCCGATGGCCAAATGCTTGGGCCCCGACGAGGCGAGGTACGTGATGGCCGAAGTACACGAAGGCGAGTGTGGAAATCACTCGGGGAGAAAATCATTGGTGCGTAAATTGTTAAGAGCTGGGTACTATTGGCCCACCATTAGCGCCGATGTGAAAGCCTTCGTGCAAAAGTGTGACAAGTGCCAACGCCATGGGCAAATGATCCACCTACAGGCCGAGCCTCTACACTCGGTGGTATCACCATGGCCCTTCATGAAATGGGGAATGGACGTTGTTGGACCACTACCCAAAGGAAAAGGTGGTGTTCGGTTCATCTTGGTGTTGACTGATTACTTCACAAAATGGGTGGAAGCCGCAGCGCTCACCGAGGTAAAACAGAAGCAGGTAATCGACTTCATCAAAAAGAATATCATCTACCGGTTCGGCGTCCCAAAAGAAATCGCTTGCGACAATGGCAAACAATTCATGGGGGCGGCCATCACTGACTTTTTTAAACAATGGGGAATCAAAAGGATAGCCTCGACTCCCTACCATCCGAGTGCTAATGGCCAGGCCGAATCTTCAAACAGGATCATAATTGAGAATTTGAAGAAGCGACTCGATGAGAAGAAAGGCCCTTGGCCCGAGGAGTTGCCCGGGGTTCTGTGGGCCATGCGAACAACGGAGAAGAACAGCACCGGTGAAACCCCTTTTTCATTAGCCTACGGCATGGATTCTCTCATCCCAGTGGAAGTGGGCGAACCAAGTCTTCGGTATGCTCACACAACCGAAGATGCCAACCAAGAGGCGATGCGCATCGAGCTAGACTTGCTCGAAGAGAAGAGGGAATTAGCTTTGGTTCGGCTTGTTGCCCAAAAAAGACAGATCGAGGCTTACCTCAACAGGAAGGCCAAGTTTAGGGACTTCAAGGTCGGGGATTATGTGTTAAAAACCGTGAATCAATCAACCAAAGAAGAGAACGGGGGAAAGCTCATCGCAAATTGGGAAGGACCCTACAGGGTCAAAGCAATCGTTGGAAAAGGCTCTTATCAAATCGAGTCTCTTCAAGGCGAGCCCGAACCGCTGAACTGGAACATCTCTCATCTAAAGCGATACTACTTTTAGCCAAGGTAAATATCCTTCAATTCTATCAATTAAACAGCCCCGAGCCGAACGACGCTCCCATGGCATTGATAAACAATGTACTAACTCACTCCTCGTTCCACCTTTTTTTGCTCGACCTTTTCAGGAAGCAAATCGAACCGATTCCAGTGCTCGGATCCTCATCAAGATTCAAAACCGAACACTGGGGGGGAGTGAGAAGGGTTGACACCGAGGTCGACATCGAGCCTCCCAACCGATGCTTATCTAGCCGACAACCGGGGACTGTTGCCCGAGGACTAGATTTAGTACATTGTAAATTAGCCCGATAGCGGCATGTTTTAGTTTGAAATTACGCTTTAGTTTGTTCATTAATTCGTTGTTCACCCGAAGTCTATCCCGACTTGGTTTTATGTACATAGCCTCTTGGCTCGTTGATATTAACAAGGCGACTTCGGGTATTCACATTCTATCCGTGTTATTACTTGTGTTATTACTTGAGCCGCGCATTGCATCGACTCGAGGACGAGACGTCGTCCTAAGTTCGCACCGGTCAAATTTCGCTTAAAGTCTTGCAAGCATGTCATTTACTTTTAAAACTGTACGATACACATGAAAAATACACGCAAAATTCACAAAGCGATCTTTCATTAAAAGCCCGAAGGCCGAAGCTATACACATTCGAAAATGACCCGAAGGTCAAACAAACATAAGTACAAAGGCCCGAAGGCCAACACCCAAAAAAGGCACGAGGGCCTCAAAAAATGAAAGACATCAAGAGTCTACTAAGGCAACGCCCCATCAGCATCTTCGCTGCCCTCTTCGGCACTGTCGCTCTCATCATCTGATTCTTCGCTTGAGGGAAGTTCGTCCACAATTCTTTGAGCCTCGGCAGCAGCTTCCCTCGCTTTGACGATCTCATCCTCGAGCGCGATCTGCCCGGCCTGAACTTGCTCGAGGACATCGAGCCTAGTCTTGACCACGGCCCATGTTTCTTCAAATTTGGCCCTTGTTGATCTGACCTCGGCCCGCTCGTTAAAATGGGCAACTCGCCTTTCAAGCCTGGATACCTTGGCCCGAAGAGCTGGCACTTCGCCCACTTGGCGTTGCAGCTCAAGAAGTTTAGCATTATATTCAAAGAGCTCGCCACGATACTTCTCCCCCGCCTCACGGACTTCGGTCTTCGCCCTGAACAATTCAGCTTCGAGGCGGGCATTCTCCAGACTGAGCCTCGAGCGTTCAGCAGTGAACTCGTCCGTCACAGCTCGAACACGAGCCTCGGAGGACTCTGCAACCGCCCGAAGGTCATCCTCGGCTTTTGCCGCCGCCTCGTTGGCACGCTCCAGTTCGCTGTTCAAAATTGCGAACCGAGCCTCTAACTCGGCGACCTGCCCTTTGAGGACCTTTTTCTGTGCATCCCAAGCGGTAGCAGCTGCTTGAAGTTCTTGAGCACGATCTCGCTCAAGGTGAACAGCTCGCAGCGCGAGGACCAAGCTCTGCAATTGAAACATGCGTCAGTACTCAAAGATTGGCGAGACAAGTTACGAAAAGGGGGCATTGGAACTTACCCGAAGAGCGGAAGCGGCGGAGACGCCCATCAAGCTCATTGGGCTCAGGTTTCGAAGAGCATGAGCCTCGGCGGGACCGAGCAAGCCATCAAGAGCCGCAATATCCTCTTTCGTGGCATCCAGCAAGTTAGCGTCGGGGTATATTTCCAAGGCCCGAGCCGCAATGTTTGTGGGCTTCGACGAATCCCTTGAAGCCTTGACCATGCTCTTAATCAACCCCCCGCTCACCTTCGCCTTGCCCTTCCTCCTCGCGGCCTCTTGGTCAGACTCCTCCACGTGAATGACCTCGGCTGATCCACCCCCTTCAACCCTTTCTGAAACAGGCTCGGGGACTGGATCTGGCCTCTCTTCGGGAACCGGAGGGGGTAGTTCCTCGTCACTAGGCTCGTCCACTAGCCCTCGGCGTTGAGCGACGGGGGCCACAGCAGCGGAAGCGGCAACCTCCTCGACTCGAAGACCTTTCGCCTTAGTAGCCCGCTTCGAAGTCGCCCTTTTCCTCTTGGTACCTGGGGCAGGAAGAGGAGCAATTTGTCTAACATAAGTATGAGTGGCGGCAGAAATACAGGAGAACCTACCCAAGAAAATTTCACCTTGTGAAGTCCCTTGGCTCGAGAAGGCTTTAGCTTTCTTCTCCTCGACAAGCCTCTTCGCCATTTCCGCCATCTTGGCGACCCCTTCGGTGACGTCAGTCACCAATTTCTCACTTCTCCTCGTTTTCTTACTTCTCCTCTCCTCCTCTCCACCTTCCGGCTCCGCCTCGGCTTCCTCCTCCTCGTCGGCCTCTCTCACGGCCTTGCTGGGGAGACCTATGTAATCAAAGTGGAAAAGTTAGTTTAATTCAAAATGAAACTCAGCAACCCGAAGTTAGTAACTCACCGTGCCTCTTACACGCCCATCGGTTCTCAGGCAGAGCGGCTAATACCATCCATTGCCGCTCGGGGCGTTTTTTCGGCTGCATGACTTCAGTCACCCACCCGAGCAGGTTACTCGGAGGCACAACCGCCACTTTTTCAGCTGTGGATAAAAAAGGAAAGAGAGGTCGATTAACAGTTGCGATGATCGCAAACCAAAGGAAGAATGAAGATAAATACTTACGCTGAGCATTCCACGCCTCGGGAAATCCAGGCTCGGCGGACAGCAGGCTCGTGGGAATGAGCACGAACCGATCGTTCCATCCTCGATCCCCATGATCCTCGCTTTTGCTTAAGATTGCATACGAACCCCGAGGCAAGAGAGCGACCACCCCGGCTTTATGGAAATAGGGGTAGTAGAGTGAAATCAAGTGCTGGAAGTTGAATGGCATCCCCGCGGCACCACTCAAATATTCAAGGGCTTGGACGACCCTCCAAACCCCGGGCCCAAGTTGGGCAAGACACAGGTTATATGATCTACAAAACGTGTCAATTATGGGGTGTACGGGCAAATCAAAGCCTATGGTGAAGGGGTAAGTAAAAACCGTGGAGTACCCTTCAACGTGCGTAGATGCGGCCGAGCCAGGCGCCGGGATCCTAATCTCCACCTCGGGCCCCCAGCGGCAATCAGCCCGAACTGCTTCAATCCTCTCCTCGGTCACGATGCTCGGGGTAACGTGAACGGGGATGTTCCTTCTCTTCCCCTTCTGAGCATCTGATTGGGCATGGACCTTCAGATCTTTTTCATTATTAAAGCTCGAAGGGATGACCAACCGAGGGTCGATCTCCACCTCGAGTGGGATTTTTCTCTTCGACTTCTTCGAAGGCCCCGCTTCGGTCTCACCCTTTGAGCCACTCACTTCGCTCACTTCTGCTCCTCCGACCGAGACACCCACCTCTCTCACATCAGTGGCATCACCACCCTCGATGTCGCCAACTACATCCAAGTCCACGTATTCGCTGACCTCAGCTGAGCCGCGACCCGCTTTCGTTTTACGCCTCAAAGGAGTGGGGGCAGCCGACGTGGCCTCGCCACCATCCCCCACTCCAGCCACCTGCAATGGTGGCACAGAGGGAGTAGCTTCATCGTTCACTGCCATGGCCGCAAAACGCTCCGCTCTCTCGCCGGAGTCGCTTGAGCCTTGGCCGGAGACGGTAGCAGAAACATTGGTAGACATATTGGGAATCAGAGAATGAAGTGAAAAGGAGCTTTGAAAGCAAGTTGTTTACGTGATGCTCTGTTATTTTTTCTTCTGGAAGCGGGTTGGTAAGAGTGAAGAAGGAAGGGGTCAAAATGAGGTATTTATAGTGTGTCTTGCACACGTGCAAGTGGAAGTCCAATGATGACTAAAACATTGGAGAAAGCGAAAAGACGGCGTGACCGTTAAGAGACCTATCACGAGCCGCCACGTAACGCGGAACAAAGACCCTACAGATACGCGACTTTTGAAATTCGTGGATAGGGCTTTGCCACGTCAACCTCCCGCTTAAACTCATTCCACTCCTCGGTGACTTCGGTGTCTACCGAGGAGTGGGGGGACTATCTGTATTGGGTAAAAATCGTCACCTTCGGTCCGCACCTCGAGATGGTAGACCGAAGGCAAAACGAGCTGACGCTCCGAAGAGAGGATCATCGGTCTCGTGGTCAAACCACCGAAGCCAACGCCCTGTGACACGCCCGAAGGCAAGTTAGACCTTGGGCTTCGGCGACGGGCCATCCTACTCGAACAGCAAGGTCAAACGACCGAAGTCTTGTGACAAGACTTCGGTTACCACCTCGGTTCCAGCGGCTTTGCAGCCCACTACTACACCCCACTAACTCAGCCACTACTCAGCATTTACCCACCAAGATCGTGGAAGAGACATTGGCGGATGATGGAGAACATGGGTCTGGCCCTTAGGCCTATAAATAGAAGTTCATTTTGTGTTGTAGGCATCCAGAAATACATACCAAAACTCTGTCAAAATTTGTATTGAACATCTATATATTGAAAGCAAGTTGTTTACGCATTTTCGTCTATTCAGTGTATTATTTACCGCTTTGATACAAAGATTTGCTTATATTCGAATCCAAATTCGATTTGTGTACCTAAAAACGATTTAGGCCCATACATATAGTCTAGGTAATTACATGTTATTGCAGATTAACATATATTCACAACTGGTCACCCAATTCATTAAGCCAATATGTAACGATAACAATAATAAACTAATTGAGGACCTAACTAATTGTACAGATAGACATGCAATAAAGTACACAGAAAATGGAATAGTGATACTATATGATTACACACTTGGACTTGCAGTGCCATGGGAGCATGCCGATCGAATATAGACAACTTGATAGTGCCATGTGAGCTTTATATTTTGCTGCTTCTACACTAGAGGTCAGGCTTAACCACCAAAAACAAACCATCCGTTCTAACTTTTTACATTATTCATTAATTCTTCCTCTTTATTTTTTTTTCTTTAGCTCATCAAAAGGAATCTTCCCACTGCTGAGGAGTGAGAGGACACAATCACATGTTCCTCTCATTCATGTTCACTGGAAAAGGGAAAAATATAGAACAATGAAAATTACATATATGGTCCTCTTTTCCACCCTATATATACTACAGTTGTAAATAGGTTTTTAACATATAAACTAAAACATTGTTCCAACTTCTCTTGTTTTCTGCCATCCTAGCTTAATACTCTACTATAAAACTCATAAACACTATGGCTTCAACAAACACAAAAACCATCATCTTCTGTATTTGTTTCCTTTTATTGATTTTTAGTCATGAGATTTTACATGTGGAGGCAAGGCACCTCAAGTCTAAGCACTGCAAACACTGTTCAAAAACTTTGAAAGTAAAAAACGGTGGAAGACCATCTTCATATGTGTCAGCAGATAGCAACAAGGCTGAAAACATTGATGGTTTTCAACCTTCAGGTCCAGGGCATAGTCCAGGTGTGGGTCACTCCATTCATAATTAACAACCACAACAACAGTTACTCAGTCCCGAAATAAATTAGAGTCAGCTATGTGAATTCAGTGATAAAAATTTAGAAGACAAACAATAGATTGTGTTTCTCTTTGTGCATGCATGAGAAGCACGGTGGCCTAGAGAATTTATTTATTAGTTGTATGTATCAGATTAATTATGTAGACCTTTTGTAGCTGTAAGTCATTGCTTATAAGTTGGCGCGCTTGCTTTGTGTATATGTTCCACTCTATTTGCCGTTTCTACACTGATTCTTTTGTAATCTATTCTCTAAGTATTTCTTGTATACAAGGGTGAACATAGATTGGGATGGTTCGATTTTTTAATCTATTTAACGAAACCAACTATGTCGATTTTCTAAATCTATAAATCAAATCAAATAAAATAAAGTCAATTTTTATATCTCATGTTTTATCAGTTTTTTTCCAATTTTTTCGAGTTATTTGGTTTTTTTATAGGCAATAACTGTATGGTGCTTTCTCAAACAAATAACATAAAATAAAATATTTTGTTTTAAAATTATACTAATAGTAATAAATAAAGATAGTACACGCCACATATTCTAATTTTGCATATATTTTAGTAAACATATAGTATTGATATACTATTTTAAGAATATCGATTATACTATATGAATACATAATTTACTCGGTGTCGGCCTTTACGTCATTTGAAAGATTTTTTGAAGACGATTGGTGAGTTATTGACTAAAATCTCTATTGTAATGAGATTGACGATAGGGATTGAATGATTAGGTCGGGATATCATACACATCGATTCAAAAAATTTTATTGGGATTATATATGAACTTTAGAAATAAAATAAAAGAATATAGTATTAAATTCTAAAACATGATATTAGAGAGGATTTTTCAAAATGTTAGGTACATAATGAAAGAATAATACTTAAAAAGTGGTATTTTATGTTAATTTTCGTAAAGCAATATATATGTGATGTCGGTTTGGTTTGATGTCGGTTTATTTTATTTTTTTTGTTAACACCAAACTAAACCTAATGTTGGGTACATAAATGCTCTAAAACATGGTGATTAGTATTCACTCTATCATCTGTTTACCCAAATTACCACCACACTACACAAAGTTGCCCTTCACCACTACCTGAGACTACAACATATCCCACGTGATTGGCACGATATCATCCAATACTTTGAATCCTATAGAACCCCCTACATATACAATTGGTATCTAAGCATCCTCCTCCTGCTGGCTGGATTAAATGTGACACTGATGGTACTAGTAGGGGGAGTCCAGGGAGATGCTCGTATGCTTTCAATGTTAGAAATTGTGATGATGACCTACTTCATGCTTAGACTGATGAGATTGCTGAAAACACCAACAACTTTGCCGAAGTTGTCGCCATTAACGAAGCATTATCCTTTTGCTTACAAGATGGTTTTAGTCAAGTCATCATAGAAACAGATTCACTCCTTATGCAGCAGGTTGTTAATGGCAGTTCGGATCCTCCTTGGGAAATTATTGATATGTTAGAGTCGATCCAACAAGCAAAGAAACAGCTTTCTACAAACTTTGTACATGTTTATAGGAAGGGGAATTCTTTGGCAAACTACCTTGTCAATCTAACGCTGGACACCCAGTCAACTGTCATCTTCAAATCATTTGTTGAATTACCACTGAAAGGAAAATAGATCCTAAAAATGGATAAAAGCAAGATCCTTAGAGTCAGACATATCAGGAATGCATAATATAGAAGTTAGAACAAGTCCTCTCTTCATTGTATCTGTTAAGAGTTTAGCATAATAGGTAGAGGTAATTGAATCATTGTTGATACTGTTATTCATTGTAATTCTTTTATTTATAAAATTATCATATTTGCCTTAAAAAAAAGAATATGTCGGTTTATTTTTTTCCGACTCCAAACCAAGTCGAACCAACCATTAGTCGGTTTTTTTCTCGGTTTGATTTGGTTTTGTTTGTCAGTTTGGTTTGGTTTGTATACCCCTACTTGTATGTATCAAATGTAGCTACCCAGTCAAATATCATCAGAAGAAAATTGTGGGAGTTAATTTTTAACCTAAGATATTTTGATCAGTTACTGGCGAATTGATACTATTACATACTTGATGTTAATTATAACTAAGGGTAGTCCTAAAAGTAAAAATACATATGCATAGCTTAAAACAGAAACTAACTGATGGTAGGCTCACTCAGTACAAAAGTGCACCACGGAGAGGTCAGTTTGGATACTAAGTGAGATTCCTTCACCCTTAATTAAATATTTCGAATGTTTAAAAGTGAAGAGATTTTTTATCAGGGGATTTTTATCCAATTATATTGTGGCATTGTCCAATGCAAACTCAAATTAATCGGTCGATATTAGAGATCGGACATTAAACAAAAAAGAGAAGATGTCCACAGAGCAAAAATGGATGGATGGGTAGTCATGGCAACAACACAAAAGAGGGTTTGCTGCTGCTTCTTTTTCTCGAAATTAGTTGTATCAAATCGTTGTTGCAGGCATCAGGGGTCAACCCTACTATGAAATTCTCACAATTATCATGTCCCTCGCGAATACATATCTCCATTTCATATCGTTCTTTATTCTAATAACTAATGATTGTCTCTTTACTTTCTCCATCTCATTTTAATTGTGGCATTTGTTCATAAAAACTTGTTACAAAATAGGTGTCGCCTTAGAAATTCAAGACTAAATATAATGCTTCTAACTATACCCTTAATAATTTAAAAAATAACTAGTTTATTTATTAATATTCAATAACACGGGTAACTTAGTAAAATGCTCATTGTATTTGTTATTTGCTTGATGTGTGTGAAAAAGTTAAAAGCAACAACAAAAATGTGACGTACCTGCTTTAGAATTCTGAATTAGGATTTTTGGTAACTATTGAAGGATAGGTTTTGAAGATGACAAAGGACCTGGTGCTAAGTGTACCATAAAAAGGTTCACAGTTGAAGTAAGAAGACTAAGTTGTTCATGGGTTAATCGAGTCAAAGTTGAAGAAGGAGAAAGAGAACAGCTGGAGCCAAAGTTCCAATCCTACCGGAAAAAAAAAAAGAAGCGAGAAGCGAAAAGGACGTGGTTCCTAAAAGACAATGGATTGGAAACTAAGGCAAATTAACTTAGGTTTTAAATAAGGAAATATGTGTAACCTTGTTTAAAACTGATTCCAGAGAGGAAAAGGAATTCTAAATTTAGTTGGATCCGGCTAAGTCTAGCTCCTATATATACAAGTTAATTTGGCCAGAGTCATAACGCACAAAAGACATCTCAACAGAGCAAATCAAGCACAATCAGATCGCGAGAGGCTTTGTGTGCAAGAACAAAGGCTAAGCAGCAGAACCTTCTGAAGGGGCAGTTTCATAGTTAAGTCTGTTGTTTTAGTTCTTTGTTATAGGCTATTGAGTTATAATCTATCAGCTTGGTTAGAAGCATTAAGTAGAGATTACTTTTTGAGGTGAAGTAGAGTTAACCTTACCAGCTAACGTGTGGCTTGGAAGGTTCTAGGTACTAGGGGGTTCTAGTCCTTTGATTACATTACGTTGTAGTCTAAAACTTTCTCGGGTTTTTCTTTAGTGGAAGAGTTTGGGTCGTGGTTTTTTATCTCTTGAGCGATGATTTTTCCACGTAAAAATCTCTATGTTATTTATGTTTCCGCATTAAGTTTAGTTTTAGAGATAGGTGAAACTTACAAGAAATTTGGTTCTTTGTAAGTAAGGCGATAAAGTTTAAAGGCAAGTTTTAAGATTTAAAAATCGGGTAAAAACACTATTCACCCCCGTAGTGTCTTACATAGGTGCAACAGTAACTTTCATACTGCAACCACTAGTGTTGAAAATCATGCTTCTCATGAGAATCGTCAAAGTTGTATAAAATCAAACTGTAAAGATGTTAAAGAAAATTCCAGTTTGTTTGTGCAACTTCAAGGTTGTCATACGAATTTCTAATTATGTACACATATTATACGCTTTCCCATTTCTATGCATCAAGAGTTTCATGGTTTGCAACCATGCTAAGATGGGACTAAAAGCATGACCATAAACTTCATTGAATTTATTTTATCATATTTTAAAATTTGGGCGAGGTTTAACAAAAGAATAGTTCATTCACAAGCCTTATTGGTCTATATGCAAGCAATTAAATTGTAAAATTAATTAAATATGTATTTATAATAAATTTTACTCTCTCTAATCCACTTTATTTGGTGTTTTATTTTTTTTTCTTTTGTCCTCAATATTTGATTTTTCCATAAATCAAGAAGGTATTAACTTTTTTGCCTAATTGTTATTTTTACTAATAAATGTTACTAAAATAAAATTCTAGATAAATTTTTTGGATAAAGGTTAATATGGTCAATTACATTGTTAATTAATATTTAAAAGATAATTTTTTAATATATGTGAAAACAACTAAAATATAAATAAAGTAAAGGAGAGAGTATATCCTAATTACTAGTAACACTTAAGGTTACTATTTTTAGCATTCAGAACCAATAAAATTTAAATTCGACATATATGCTTATATCTGGTAAGAGAGTACTCTTGAGTATCTTATTGAGAAAAGAATAAAATCTAGACAAAAGGAATACTAATATGTTGATTGAATAAAGAGTTGATGGGCGAAGAACAAAACAATGAATCTCCTCCCACAATAAAGGGTGGTTAAGGTAGAGAAGTACGCACCGCTAATTTGCAAGTTACTTATATTTGGTGTCATGTCGCCGCCATATAGACGACATACATAGTTTTTTGGCTGCAAAAGCTGTCCATCGATTGCATGGACGGTGCCATTATACTTTTACGAACATGGTGCGAAAGTCCTTGGTGATCATGGCGTTTCCATTTTTGAATTGCATACGAGGACACCATAATGTGTTTGGGACTCTACTCAAATTTTTCCCAACACTATTACGAAATGTTTGAATTATGTGCTCATTTTATTTAAAATTATAAGTTGTTAAAAATCTCACATTTTATTTACTTATTTACTTTATTCGTTTTGTTTTGGTTTATATGGTGTCATTTAAACGAAGTGAATACGAAATTTAGGAAAGAAAAAGCAAAATCATGAAACTTACAAAAAAGGTGTAATTCTGTTTTGAACGGAATGTAACATTTAGTGATATGCACTTCGTACATATTTTCAACATATATGTTTACCCAATTTTTTTATGGGCTAAGCATGTATACGTTCTTTTTTACTATGAAAAGTGTTGGTGAGTTTTGAATTGGACATATGCAAAAACAAATACTCTCGCCACCCAAAATGGATGACACTATTTCCTTATTAGGCCGTTTCGAAAAGAATGACACTATTCTAAATTTAAAAATATTTTTGAGTTGAAACTACTATTTTACCCCTAATAAAATGATTTATAGCCACATATTTATATATGGCCTATTTTAGACCACAAGTTTTAAAAGTCTTACCATATTTTTAAACTCCGCTCCAAGTCAAACTATGACAACCATTTTGGAACGGATGGGGATCGGACTTCACGTTCTCATTACCTTTCTGCATAGGTAACTGGCCTTGAAAAGAAAAACTTTGCAGCTGTACACAACATTGAAAGTACCTGGACGTTCTTTGTGTCGTAAGGGGTAGTTTGGCTAGTCAAACTTGCAAGTTAATGACATCCATGTGAGGGGAAGGGACTACAAAGCTAGTTGACATTGTACTAGGGAGGTGCCAGGAAGATCTCTTCATACAAGAATTTTGTTTCTTCACTGCCAAATGATTAAACAAATGTCAAGTAGCTAAGCTCCAAATCTTGACAGTAAATCTCAGAGAAAAGACCACTAAGGACCACACCATATATATGGAGTAGTACTATATTGCCTTCATTATTTATTCAGAGAATGAAATGAATTGACATTTATTCCTAACCGTAAAGGTGGAATCTTAAAGTGGTTATGCATAGAGTCAAAGACAAAACTAGGTATATATAGTACTAGAGCAGTAGAATTTATAAAAAGGAAAGTAGACATAAAGTTAAGCTTTGAATATGGGGCTCTGACCCTACGATTTAATTAGATTTTAGAGATAGTGGTAGTTAAGTTAGTTTATGATTAAGACATGAAGCTGAAGTCTTAAACCCTACATTGATACTTGATTTACTTTCTAATTAAACGACAAAGATACACTTAATTACTAAATTAAATGCCTAGATTAGTAGGTTGTCCTGCCCCTAGATGCTAAGTGTCGTATTTCCTTTTTCATTCTCACATGGAGAAAGTGACTTGTGGTTTTGATTAACAAAATGAGCAAGTTGAAGCATGCGTTGTAGTACGGCTAAGATTTCTTTTTGTCCTAAGATAATTTAGTAGTAATTCTTTTCGTATTAACGCTGATAGTGCAATTAAGAAATTAATCTATTTTAGACCATCTAAATTGGGAGGTTGAAAGCGACAGCACACTATTAGTGGAGATTCTTGATTTTGACAAAGCTTAAAAGGGTAGTGAAAATCCTTCCTAGTCAAACGAAAATCTCTATTGAATTCATTTTAGTCATTTTCATTATAAGTCAAAGTTATACTCTATACTGTAGTGAAACCATGGTTGTCAGCAGAGTTAAAGTTTATTTGCTTGTTTCTCTCTTCCTATCTTTAATGATATTTGGAGGTGCTATTTCTTCAGGTTGTAATAAGCAAGAAACTATAAAGAAAGTGAAGCTCATGCAAGATAGAGGAAGTCACACAAGTATGGCTAGGCTGCACAGAAAAATCCTGCTTACATCTGAAAATGAAGGTCATAGTCCAGGTGTGGGACATAAACTTCAAAATTAGAATGCTCAAAAGTACCTAGTCAACTCTTTTCTCTCTGTTTTATTCACCTTTTTTATTTTCGCACTCTTCCTAAACTAGTTTATGCTGTTCGGACTTAAGAGGATTAATGTTGTTGTAAGATGTTAATCCAAAAACAGTATCATTGTACTCATTAGAGTTAAGCTGTACTAGAGGAATGTATTGCAAATTTACAACATTTTGCATCTTCCGGATCTTGTACGTGCTATATATGAACTGCATGAACTATGAAGAAAGAATAATGGCAATTTATCCTTCACTTTATGGCTTCCTTACATATACGTTTATATATTGAGAATTTCATTTTCATTTGTTATTTATATTTTTCCACAAGGTTTAATAACTGCTCCAGGCATCTTCATAGGCTTCCCTTAAAAGGAAAGAGAGTAAATGTTCCTAAGGGCAAGTTTTTGACCAAACATGCCCTACATTTGGCCATGACTTTTCAACTTCCAGTTTGACCATAAATAGGACTTCAATAGTTGAGATATATACTAGCAAAAGTTTTCACTCACAAATATAAGGTTTATAATATGTTCAACTACAACTTCAACTTTACAATACTTCTTTTAACTCCAAGCTTAAATAATTCTTTTACAGATTACACTAAGTATTGTTCAAACTTTTAATATCTACCAGATTACTTTAGAGACTTGTGATCTTAAGTTAGCACATAAAAGAGGGGATTATATTTACGCACTTCAAAGAATTTAGAGTGCTCCAAATTGAAGGAAAAATCTTATACTAGCAAAGTTCATGGTGTATTGCTGTAGTGCGTGACAATGTTGAAGTTTTCTTTCAAACAAAGGTAGGGTCAAGCCTGTAATACTCAGTCTCAAATAACAGTAACTGGATGAAGTTTTCGTTCGAGCAAAGGAAGGGTCAAACCTGTAATACTCATAGTCTCAAATAACAGTTATTGGAAATGATACTCTTCCCATTGAATTTTCATGCGTGACACATTTGGTTGGATTACACTATACTGAATTTAATTTAAGGAAAATTTACACCATATAACTACCCTAATAGCTTAATTACAAAACATAACATACTTTTTGAATATTTACAATACATAACGATACTTTTCCTAATTACCCCACATAACAATTTTATCATTTCCCCTCTCCCAAATATTAAACCCTAATTTCCTCTCTTCTCTCTCCTTCTCTCCCTCCTCCACCATTCCCCACCCATCGCCGCCCCTCCTCCACCATCCCCCACCCATTGCCGCCCCTCCCCCTTCCCCTCTCTCGCTGTTCCAGGCCGGATCTGCTGCCCCCGTCTCTGTTGCGGCGCTGCTGCCGCCGTAGTGCAGCGGCGCTGCCCCTCGCGGCGGCGCTGCTTGCAAGCAGCCCCGATACGTGTGTTTTTGGTGTTTTTCCGGTGAGTTTTTCCCGATCTGCTCCCCTTCTTCTTCTTTTTTTTTTCCTTTTTGTATGTGTATATATATGTATGTTAATGTATATATTTGTATTTTGTATATAAATTCGTATTTATCTTTGTATATTTTTGTATTTTGTATATAAATGTCTATATTCACCCCTTTTTGTATGTGTATGTGTTTGTATATGTGTGTATGTGTTGTATGTTTGTGTAGAATGGATAGTTATTTGTATTTTGTGTTTTTTGTATTTTTGTGTATGTGCAGTGTATATCTTTTGTATGTTTGTGTATATTTGGTTGTGTATAGTTTCAAAACAGTAAATTTTTAAAGTTTTGGAATGTATATATTTGTATTTTTGAATGTTACATATTGTAGATCTTAAAAAAAAAAAAAAAAGTTTCCGGTGGTAGCAGCGGCGCCGGCGGCGGCTTTTCGATGGTCAGCGGTGGCTGGTCGGTGCTGGTGAGTGGTGGCAACACCTCCAGGCAGTGTTGGGTGGGTGTTGGGTGGGAGAAAGCAAGGAAGAAGGAGATGAAACCATAAATTGTAGGTTTTGTTGAAATTTGTATATGGAATGTGAAAAAACTATTGTTATATTGTGTAAAGTTATAAAGTATTGTTATTTTTTGTAAATATGGTGTTAGGGTTGTATATTTGTGTAAATCTCCCTTAATTTAATGTGTATTTTAATAATTACAAAAATATTATTGATAAAGTAGAATCAAACATTTAAGAATAACGAGTGCACACATAAAATGGACATGAGAAAATTTAAAGTTTTTGCACGAAATAGACTCTTCTGGAGCTGCTGCTATAGTTTTAAATTTAATCCTCGTAATAAAAGACTTACAAAAATGAACCCCGGCGCAAAATTTCTGGTAATTTCCAGGTCTTTGCTAATAGAAAGATCTGAAGATCGCCAGAAAAATTTCTTATAGGGACCATATTTGTAAGACATTCCTTACGTGGGTCAAATCTCAGAGCAAGTAGCCGAAGGTATCCTAATTCTGTAAATCACCCCATAATATAATAAAATATTCACCCACAAGCCACTTTTGTCACTTGTATTTAGTTTGAAGCCAATTTTTTTTATTGATCTTACATGAGAGGTCACTTTTTGGAACTTCAATCTTTGTGGGCTGAACTTCAAATCCTATGGGTTGAACTTCATGCCTAAATTATGAAGTTTCAACTTCAATCTGTAAGAGCTGAACTTTTAGGTATAGATACGTAAACTTCAACCCTTGTGGGCTGAAGTTGAACTTCAATCCTTGTGGTGGGCTGGAGTTGAACTTCAATCCTTGTGGGCTGAACTTGTGTGAAGTTCAACCCAAAAGAATTGAGTTCTAAAAAGTGGCATCTCATATAAAACCAATAAAAAAAGTGGCCTCAAATAAAAGACCACTGCCAAAAGTGACCTTTGGTGCACTGCGCCCTATAATATAAAGGGCAATTTACAAAAGTAGGATATTTCCAGCGACTCCTCACAGATTGTCCCAATAAAAAGTCTTACAAAATAGCCACCATAAGAAAAAACTAAGCGATCGTCAGATATTTCTACTTAGCAACACCTTGAAATCTCCGAGGATTTACTTATCGCAATCACCAGAAAATTTAGTTGATGGAGAGGAGACTATTTTTATAAGACTTTTCGTATTTGGTCAAAAATGTGATTCTAGCACCAAAGTGTTCATTTTGCGCAAAAACATCTAATATTGTAGTTGCAATACTTATTGGGGAAAGTGCGCGAAAGGCCACTTTTGCCACTGGTCTTCAGGCGCCGGCCACTAATACCAAAATATTTAGTTTGTAGCCACTTTTGCTTAAAAGATAGAACTTCAGTCCAGAGGCCGGATTGAAGTTCAGTCCTTTAAGACATAACTTCAGTCCAGGACCATATTGACTGAAGTTCAGTCCTTAAAGATTGAACTTAAGTCCAGGGCCATATGGATTGAAGTTCAATCCTTAAAGATAGAACTTCAGTCCAGTGCCATGTTGACTGAAGTTCTGTCCAGTCCAGGGCCATATAGACTGAAGTTCAATCCTTAATGATGGAACTTCATTCCAGGGCCATATGGACTGAAGTTCAATCCTTAAAGATGGAACTTCATTCCAGGGCCATATGGACTGAAGTTCAGTCCTTAAAGATGGAACTTCAGTCCAGGGGCCGTATGGACTGAATTTTAGTCAATGATCAGAATTTAAGTCAATGTTTATTTAGTAAAGGCTCAAAAGTGGCCTTTAGTGTAAGACCAAAGAAAATAGTGGCCTCAAACCAAATACTATATTAAAAGTGGCTGCTGGGCGAAATTTTTACACTTATTGGGGAAAAGTGCATGAATAGCCACTTTTGCCTCTGCAGTTTAGTTTTAAACCACTTATATATTGATTGTGCGAAAACAGTCATTTTTTGGAACTTCACTCCTAGTGGCTGAAGTTCATGCCTAAGATATGAAGTTCAACTTCAACTCACACCCTGCCAGAGCTGGACTGATAGGCATAGAATGCGTAAACTTCAACTCTTGTGGGCTGAAGTTGAACTTCAACCTTTGTAGTATGAAGTTCAGTCCACAAGGATTGAAGTTCCAAAAAGTGACTACTTAAACGCAACAAGGAAAAGTATGGCCTGAAACCAAATAGCAGTGGCAAAAGTGGCCTTGGACGAAATTTTTACTACTTACAGGACACTGCACCGTCATTGATACACTTTTGGTCTTTGTTAAAAAAAAATTAATTAAGTTTTAGTTCCCATCGCCAGAACTCAGATTACTCCCCTTGCATATAACCATGAATTCAGTTCGAATTTCTTGGCAAGTCCTATCATATTAACACAAGAAGCTAAAATTTAAAGACTCTTTTTATTAGGTACTAAAACTAAACTCTCGTGCCTACTCGGGCTACCAGGCGTTATTTTCAGATACCAAACAACACCTAATTGGGAGACTTTGGGCCTTAAGATCCATTAGCTTTTTCAAAAGGAAGCGGGTGATTTGTATAAATACGATATTCTAATAAATTGCCACTGCCCAACTTTTTAAATCAACAACAATATATTCAGTATTATTTCACATGTAAATTATGAGTATGGAAATGTACGCAGACCTAACTCGGATAAGGTGGAGAGACTATTTTCAATAAATCCTCAATTAGAGAAAAACGTTTTTTAAACAGATTTGAAAGGAAAAAAATAACGATAAAAATATTATGATAAAAAAAATATTTATATAAAAACTAAAGATAAGCGAGGTAAACAACAACCAACAATAACAATAAAGGCGAGGTGCAAAAGTAATTTTTGTGCCAGACACTTGCAGACACTATTGCAATATCATGGAGAGTCATCGGAAATGTTATCCATAAAAGTCCTATTGGATCGCCAGGAGGCCTTTTTTGCATAGATTTTCTCTTCATGGCTAATATTTAAATTGCAGGGGCCTAGAAGGCTGCCTGGTGTAAAAAACGTGTACGAAAGCTATGGTATGTAGTTACATATGAAATTTTGACGCGTTAATAGACGCGCTAAATTAATTTTATTCACCGTTTTAAAATTTATTGAGGAATAGCCAAAAATCTGTGCGCGCACTTACACTCTATTAGTATTGTCAAACACTCCAAACTAGTCTCAGTATTTTATACTGGGACTTTGAACTAACATGTTCAAAGTCCTAGTATTTTATACTAGAATTCATGTTTATAATTTCTGGAGCTTTATATATAAAGTCCCAGAATAAAATATTGGGACTTTGAACTAACATGTTCAAAATCTCAGTATAAAATACTAGAACTTGTCCGGATGTGGCTAGTTATCAAACAGTTTTGCGCCACTGGCTAGTATTCAATTAGCGCGTACCAAACATGCTCCCGCAAAATTTTTAGGAACGCTTACAAAAATACCCACAAAATCTTAAATAATTACAGCCACTACCCACTACTTTCAAATATTACTTGACCTACCCACTAAACTATTTACCCACTCTATTCATCCAGACTTGTATACCATAGTTTATGCAGTATACCTTAAAGGTATACACCTATAAAGCATAACAAAGGTATACAATAATAAATGGGTAGGTTGGATAAATACTTGTAGTTTTATGGGTAGTATAATTTTTAATGGGTATGATTTGTAAATACTTTAAATTTAATTTCAAATTTTTACTAGATGTGAAATTTAGGTCGAGTAGCCACTTTTTGTGGATGATTTACAAAAATAGGACACCTTCTAGAGTAAAATTTCACCCACAAGCCACTTTTGTCACTGGTATTTAGTTTGAAGCCACTTTTTTATTGGTCTTACATGAGAGGCCACTTTTGGGAACTTCAATCTTTGTGGGCTGAAGTTCGAACTTTGTGGCTTGAACTTCATGCTTAAATTATGAAGTTTCAACTTCAATCTGTAAGGGCTGAACTTTTAGGTATAGATGCATAAGCTTCAACCCTTGTGGGCTGAAGTTGAACTTCAATCCACGTAAATTTTATTGTATATTTGTGTATGTGTATTTCAACCTACATATTTTGTATGTCAATTTATATGTTTTTTTTTTTGTATAAATTTATTTTTGTGTGTATGTGTGTGTTAAATATGTGACCATGAAACTTTTGTATGTATATAATTCCCTTTTGTATGTGTTTGTATATGTGATGTTGATGCATATATATTTTAAGTGTTTTAATGTATGTTTATGTATTTTTATAGATCAAATCTATTTTTTTTTAATATGAAACTGTTTTTATGTATGTTTATGTATTTTTATAGATCAAATCAAATGTTTTTTTTAAGTATGAAAGTGTATTTTTGTATGTTTATGCACCTACAATTTTTTTTCAGATTTTAAAACAAAACCCAAAAAAAAAAAAAAGGTCACCGGCGACCGGCGGCGACCGGCTGCAGGTGATGGCGGCGCTGACTCAGTGTAGCAGTGGGGAAGGGAGAGGGGTAAAACCCTAATTTGTATGTTTAAATGGGTTTTGTATATATTATGTAAAAAAAGTATTGGTATTTTTTGTAAATGACTATAGTATTGTTATTTTTTGTAATTTTAGTGTTAGGATTGTATATATTTGTAATTCTGCCATCTTTTAAAAGAATCACCACAACCGCTCAAACTCAAGAGATCTTTTGTTAGTGCAGTTCAAAATTCCAGGAGTTTTACTTGGATTTTGCACTGAACTCAATGATTTATTCCTGAAATTTGAGCAGTTGTGGTTATACTTCTAATTAAATCTTTGCACCCGCTCGTTGTTCACCAATAAGCGCTATAAAAGTAGCTATTTGTCAAGATTTCTCGTAGTTAGAAGTACTTGTTGGAGTCCAATATAATGCCTCTCTCTCCCCAGTGAAATCTTAAAAGGAAAAAAAGAAAAAAGAAAAAACAAACTATAATTGAGGAAAGCACTTGTTTTACATCAAACATTGCTTTTCTCGTGGTATAGCTTTTTGTCCTTAAAGGACTTTGCCATTCATCCTAAGGACTAGACCAAATAATTTGAGACAAAAGACATGACAAAGCCTAGCAAGCACAAAAACCTGCCTAAACCTAATAAACAGAGAAACACGGAAGCATATCGAATCAAAATACAATCTTTTCAAAGAGACCTTTCTTCCCTTTAAGTGACATCCAGCAATTTAACCTATAAGATAAGTTATAACAACAAATAACTCTCTATAATAACCATGGGTTACAACCATCCAAACAAGCTGTTACTTTTATTCTACTCGTTACTATTGTAACTACTATAATTTCATCACCCCTTCCTTTTAATATAATCTCATTAATTTCTCATGGTATGCAATTATAATAAGTCCAAGTTTGTCTCTATTCTTGACATGCACAGTGCATTATGCATATCATGTACTTGTAGTACAGGGAACTTTTGGGCATAGCAGAAACTTGGTAAGTTCATAATTTACCAGTCCATGAGGGTAGTTGGATTACATATTGCAGTGACTTACATGTCATATGTTGTCCCTAGTATAGTAAGTTAATTGCTGAAAATGAAAGGATATTTACAACAGTCCAGAAGATAAGGCAGATTAATGCCAACCCTTGATGTTTACGAGAGAGAAGTGCCGATGAAGGTGTTCCGAAATAGCCGGCAAAAACAGGAAACACAACGAGTACTTAGTACTACACAATAAGCAACCAATATGGTAGTATTAATGGTACTTCAAAGGGACCATTCTATCTTTTTTCCCAGAGTGCTCCCCACACCAATGCAAATTAAAGAATCTGGATGAGACAAATAGCAGATTGGAGGACCAATTATTTGATTGCTTCCATATATAAACATGTGTGTATAACTTCTAACCCCCCTTAAAATACCATTCTTACTTTTAGTCCTCATTGCTAGAATGTGAAGCATTTCCTAACGGATCGCCAGAGAGGTTTTCGGTGGATCACCTGAAATTTAGTTCAAAAATTTCAAGGTCAACTACCATACAACGTTAAAAATTTAATTATTTCTTTCATCGAGACTAAAAACTAGACATTGGTGATCGACATGGTTACTAAACAAAACTTTTTGTAACATAATTGTTTTTGTTTGCCTCTTGTACGCGCTTTGCAGCCTTACTAATTTATATTCGTGCCGAAAAGTCCCACTGCATGCAAAAGGGGTAGGGGTGGAGGGGATAAAGTGTTCACTATCAAAGGAGACTTCATTTTTAGGGCTCAAGCTCGAATCTTTTAGTAGTTAAGAATGAGTGGATACTTATCACTCCACCACAACCCTCACTATTTTCTACATAACTGATAGGCACCAATCGTCCGGGGCATATAAGTAATTATCACATTTATTGGTGATTTAATAATGTATAAATTTTTGTTTACTGCCTACACATATAAATGGAACTCGTGTAATTATAATTTGCGAGTTAGCCAATCGTTTTGTATTTAAATTATTTCACTTGAACCACCATACATATACACAATATCATATCACCTGGACAAATGTGTGGTGACGTGCATGTGTGTGAGTTTGGGCTCTGGCGTAGGATATAACGTCAATCATTTTGACTGGTAATAGCAAAAAGCCCTTTTTAGGGGGGTGCAACCCATGGGTAGTGGTACCAAATACCAATGCAAGGTTGAGAGAAGATGGTCCAATATACAAGGGCTAGCTTTTTAATGGAGTATATCAAAATCCAGCCAAATGAAGGCGACTGATCGGCTTCTGCTCGTCAGATAGGGGACCGCTCAAACCAGCCCATTGCAAAGGGATGAGGAACAGTAAATGTCGTAGAGGAAAAGTGGACGAGTCATGATTGGAAGAGTGGCAAAGGAGAGTTGAGTAGACACACATTGCAATTTTATCAAGTAATCCATCCGTTTATTTTTACTTGTCCAATTCAGAAGAATTTTTTTTCTATTTTTTACTTAGTTTTTTTAAATAAATCAAAAGCTATTTAATGAATTTTTTCAATTTTACCCATATCATTAAATAATTATTTCTCAAATAATAGATAAGTTTAAATTTTTAAAATATAATTAATGAGCGTAAGTTAGTAAAATCCTCAATTTTATTTATAATTTTTTGGTCGGTGTGATAAGCTAAAAGATGACAAGTAAAAATAGACGAAGAGAGTACATATTACCTTCCTGATTAAATATTTTATTGAGCATATATCGCACTACGAGTAACTTCATTTACGGAGATTTAAGCAAATTAAAAGGAACCACCCAATATGGTTTATAGCCTGTTTAGCATTGCTTTTCCAAAGCCAAAAGTGCTTTTTTTTCAACAAAAGTATTTTTTTAAAATTTTGAGGTGTTTGGCAACTAAAAAAAAGTAATTTTAGGTAGAAGCAGAAGCAGTTTTTCTGCTGTTGGGGAGAAGCTACAAATATCTGCTTCTTCTAAAAAGCAGAAGCAGAAGTAGTTTTTTTAAATTTTTTTCAAGACAGAAATATCCTTAGCAAGAATTCATATTTATCATATTATTCCTTATAAATTAACCATATCTCTCTCAAAATACAATTATATTTTTCTTTTTCCTATTTTTTTCTACTACGTGCTTTTATAAATCTTCTTCCTCTAGGACTAATTTTTATTTCTAGGTATTACTATCAACCGTATATAAGATGTCCTACTCTTTAAATCATCTTTTAAAAGCAAGTGATTACTTAACTATATTTTATGTTGTTCAATAGCTTAAATTATATCTTTTACGTTATGGTTTACATTTAATTAAATAAATTTTCTAATTAAAGTCTTTTATGATAAATATTCAAAATTATTTTTTTATTTTTATTAATCCAAATGTAAAATGAACTTGGATGTCCTTTTCATAATTTGACACTGAAAAGTACTTTTCGTAACGAAGTTTTTTGCAGCAATTCCAAGCAGGCTATTAGTCCTCGCTAAAAAATAAACTCTATCATCCAAGATTTGCACTCACTATATTAACTAGTAAATCACACGCCTTAAGGTTCCCCATTTGGTGTAACTGGTTCATAATTACATTCTTAAGCGGCCAATTGTACCTTGTAAGGCATACTATATTCTCATATTATATTCAATCACGTACTTCCTCCGTTTCAATTTATGTGGCAGCATTTCTTTATTCGTCTGTTCCAAAAAGAATGGCAGCATTCTAAATTTGGTAACAATTTAACTTCAAAATTACAGTTTTCCCATTACTGAAATGATTTACAACCACACAAATATTTTTGCCTTATTTTACACTACAAGTTACAAAAGTCTTCCTTTATTTATTAAACTTTATGCCGAGTCAAACTATAACACGTAAAGTGGAACGGAGTGAGCATCTAATAGGGACATCTTCATACCAGACTTTCCAGTTGAGTCTCTCAGAAAGTTCTATACATTTGAAAAAAGATTTATAAAAAATACTTAAAAAAAACTAGAAAACAATTGTAAATAAAACGAAGAAAGCAATCTTAGAAGAGAGTAGAAAATTAGTTTTATATTACTAATTTCATGTTATATTCGAATCAGTTTTCTATATCACTTCTATGTTTTTCTCTCTTCTACCACTAGATTTGTGAAAAATAATCATCGAACTTAAGAATCAACAGATAATTCTTTTTTGCACTACTGTAATTAGAACGATAAATATAATTTTATTTATTTGACAGTTAATATCTGAGTTGATTGCCACTCTCAACTTTGGGTAATAGGCCATCATGGTCATTTATCTTTACTTTGTCTTTCTATGGCCACTCAACTTTGGGTAATAGACCACCATGGTCACTTATCTTTATTTTGTCTTTCTGTGGTCACTCAACTTTACCCAGTTAACTCTCATGGTCATCCAACACAAAACTCTACAAACTTCCGTTAAGTATATGCAGACGTGACAACTAATTTTTTATGCAAATTACAGAAAATAAAAAAAACAAAAATCATTTAGGACCAACCCACTTTAGACCCCACCCAGCTCCAATCTGAGTTAAACTTGGTCGTCTGACTTTGACGAGTTAGCTGCATTCATGCATTTTATAAGCAGGAATTTTTATTTAAGTGGCGTAGATTTTTAATTAATTATTAAAATATTTCACAGTTTGTTTAAGTAGTACTGCTTTTATTTATATACAGATTTTTGATTGTTGATATTGATATCAATTTAGCAGATATGATAATAGTTTCAAGTTGATGTTAAATAAACTGACTATAGCATATCGTTTTGCTTGTTAAAATGGGTATGCTCTCTTGGAAAAAAGAAGTCATAGACATCAGTTTGATAGAATATGTTGTAAAGAAGTTAATTATATTGTTAAAATGGTTATGTTTTATGTTGAAGAATTTAAATAATTTTACAATGATTTGATGTCTTCATTTTGGTTTGGATAATATATGCTCCCTTTTTGTTTGATGTTTTATTTTATTCCTTTTACTTCGTAATAGTACGATGATTGTTACATATAATTTGTAGGATGAAATATGGAAAAGATAAAAGAAACAAAAAAAAAAAGAAAAGCAAGTTGTTTTGCAGTAAGGAAGTTCTGCTAAATTAAATTCTTTGGTCGGTTTGGGGCTGGGTGGGTTCTAAAGTGGGTTGGTTTAGTTTTTTTTTTCATTTTATGTAATTTGCATAAAAATTAAATAAAATTGCCACGTCAGCATATATTTAACGGAAGTTTGTAGAGTTTTATGTCGGATGACCATGAGAATTAACTGGGTAAAATTGAATGACCATAGAAAGACAAAACAAAGATAAGTAACCATGGTAGCCTATTACCCAAAGTTGAATGACTATAAAAAGACAAAATAAGAATAAGTGACCATGATGACCTATTACCCAAAATTGAATGACCATATAAACAATCAATTCTTAATATCTTCTCTAATAACATCATGCACACTTTAAAAAATAAAAGTTCTACAAACTAGATAACAATATCTCTAATGATTTTGTATCATCAAATGACAAACGAATTTTCAGCAATGATGACTAAAAATAATGATAATGATAAGTTCCATTTTATTATGAAAATATTTTCATGCTACATGTAAAATATTTCTACTCTCATTCCCTTTCTCCAATCTTCATTCCTTTCTCTTTCTTCTTTTAATATAGAACATGCACAATAACTTATGGCCGTTCAATCCTTTGTACGAAAACATTCTTCTATACTTGAAAATCAGAAATCCTTCCAATCAATAATTGAAGATTTTCTTTATTTCCTCAATTATTATAGCTTACCTACAACAACTACATGAGACAATTAGTCAATTACTAGTAACTATATTGCCGTGTTGCCAATTAGGCAATTAATCCTTCAACAATGCAGTTGCCAACTTTTAATTTATTAATGATGTTGAAATTCGATCATTAGGTTGTAAACAAGTAATATCAGATAAACACGAATAAATACTGGGCCCTGTGACAAGGCAGCTATTTGTGAATTGTCATAGGTTGGCTCATATCATTTTCGTTAGACAAATATTGGAATTGGGCAGCTAGGTTTCTCAAGTTTGGACAATTTATGCAGTTATAGCCATATATGAGAATATAAAATTATTTTATACCCCAATTATTTAGAATGAAAAAACTTACTACTTTTAATAACTAATCATGGTGTAGTAGCACCGTTAAGACTTGAGACAATTCTTATGAGATATAGCATAGGTAAGTATAATATTTTCTTCAAATAGCACCATTACCCCGTGTTTAAATCAAAAAATGTATAAAATGGTGCACTTTTATGACTAGCCATACGAGAATATGAAATCACAAGTGATGAAGAAAGTGGGGTTTTTTATTATTAGTGCATGTAGCAAAACCTAGAATGTGTTTACTAGAAGTGTATAACGGAATCATTTTCCAAAATTATAATTTGAGCTAGAAATAATATAAGCTTTGTATATTTGGATGCTGCTAATGTCAATTGTTTTTAGGCAAGTAGAGACACATAGACCGGCTATAATTAATAAGTTCGACTGCTGCTTTCACAAGTCATAACCACCACAAGTATCAAGTAATATTAGATCAGTCACTGCCCTATCATGACGTGATACAATATTATATAGAATTGACCAATAAAATTAATGCATATCGGATGGAGACCCAGGTTTAAATTTTAACCCACAAAAACATTAGTTGATGATTTCTTTATGTTCTTAAAGTTTAGGTGAACAAAATTATCATGTACATTTATTGATAAAAGGTACTACCAAATATCGGTGGAATAATTAAAATACACACGATCAAGCTCCTAGTCTCCTACACCATTTATATTGCTGGAAATGTTGATAGAAAGTTTGACAACTATCAAAATGAAAAAGTTCGTTTAGCACAGTTCACACTTCACACCAATAGAAAAGAGATCATACATTATTTTAGCATAAGCCCTCTCTAGTAACAAGGATACAATAGGAATGAGTCTTATGAACATGTTCAAAGAAGTTCTGGCTTTCTCTCCACATCTTTTTGGAAGTTTGTCCTAAAGAAGGAAAAGTTCTGACAGCGTTCTTGAGTTTCAACTGGTAATTAAAAGTCCCACTGGATATTAGGTGAGGCACTAATGCATGCGCGAGTATAAGAAGTGGGAAACAAGCTGGCACTATAACAGTTCATTGATCAATACAAATTGTTCTGTCGCTTGATGAGAATTAATTATTTTCCATTAGAATTCCATCAAAAACAACTTCCGATCAGTCATTTTTCGACAAATTTCATATGAAACGTTTGTGATACTTCTATTTTATTTTGGAAATTTTATATAAATAGCCGACATAGTCAGTGTATATAAATTATGCGAATAGTATGCATATAGTATGCAACATTATGCATATAGTAATATGTATCAATTATAAAAAAAAGATACTACTTTTTATTAAATTGATCTAGCATTATTCATTCAGCATAAATTTCCTTTTTATTATTATTGATGCCAAAAAGCGATATGTAAAATGGAAGGATCGGAGAGAGAGGTTGTGCACATATATGATAGGAATTGAATTCTTGAACTGAAAAGGTCACATGTGCACATCATTTGATATGTTTCTAAAGCTAAATTATATGTTCTATGAGCAACCATTCCTTGTTATGCTATTTTAGTGAGCAAGCATTCCTTGTTCCATGCTTCACGTGCTTTGCTCAATATATAGTATAATATAGTAAAGTTGTTTCACCTAAATTATTCAACTTTCTTTAGTTCATGTTATGCTATTTTAGTGAATCCGGAATGCCTGGAACTGAAGCATTCTTTAAAAGAAGGATAAAATTTCACATTAGCCCCTATGTCATCCCAGATTGTCTAACTCTTTTCTCGATTATATCTTTGGTCCAATCACTCTTATCGTTTTGTATTTGCCTACACTTGTTTAAGGAACTCAATCGTGAGATGGATCATGGATATATTCTACATGTTCAAATTCTTCAAGTAAAACGGTCCAAATCTCTCAATTGTTGACTATAATTGAAACATATCATCATCTTATAATTTCGTCAAGGCTCTCGAGTGCGAAAAACAAGACTCTTTTTTCCGAATGATAGAACTAATATCAAAATCAAAAGTCTAATAGATGATAAAGTTATTAACATTGGCAAATTGACTGACCTTTTCCCTTAAAAGAATCCCCTTACCATAGAGTATCTGTTGATAATCCGAGTTTCATTATATTGCTCTACGAAAGGAGGAGACTCTTTTCATAGGCTGTAGCCTATTGACTGTGCGTACTGGGTAAACCCCCTTGTGTAATAGCCTGCAAACCACACAACGGATGTAAACCGCACTAGGAAAATCCGGTGCGACAGACTCGGCTCAGAAGGCATTGATGAGGAGAGATCGAACCGGGGTCATCCATGTGGATAACCGCCCTCCAAACCAACTGAGTCATCCCAAAGGACAATCATGCTTACTATTGAAGTAGATATAAATTGTAATTTTTGATATCTATTTGGGCGAAGATCTGAAATTTTATTAAAGTTCTGTAAATACCTTTCTTAATTTGATGGCAACGTGATACTCGGTCCCTGATTAACGTCTGCTGATATACGTACACTGAAGATACTTTAGGAACAAGTAATATACAGTACTTTTGAACTAACACTCACATTCCTACATGATTTTAAGTACTTATTTAATTATAATTAGTAGTACCTTCAAGCAATAATCATTTACAATTCTTAAGTGAGTACTTAACTTGGTACACTTGATTATCACACTACTACCTACTGTGCAATGCATGAGAAGTTTAGTACTAGTACGTACTTGGTACGCAATTTCTGTTACAAATCATTAATGGTCCAGATCAATTCACAGAGGTATAATAATTACCCAAATATTCTTCAGAGATGAATTTGGTACATGTATACTATATCACATTCAAATCAATTGAAATATGTGCTGTAATTACCCAATAGGCTATAAGCACTTATGTAGCCCAATTCATATACGGGGTCTGTATAGTTACAGTTCAGACCCTATATTTATGTTGAGAAGCCTACTTCAAAGGCATAAAATAATTCATACCGAATTATGTAATTAAAAATATTATGATTCAGAATTCATAAATTTAATGGTAAGGTGCCAAGCTCCAGATTATCGAGGACATGATCCTAGATAGGAAAGAATGGAGGTCGAGGATTAGGGTGGAAGGATAGGTAATGGTAAGATGTCTTCTATCTACTTAGTTGTAGCACGATGCCCATTTAGACTATTTGCATCCCAGTTGTCGCCTTTATTTCTACTTTTATTATCTGGATATTTTATATATTTTTTCATATATTTTGTCTAGTTGTTTGTGTCATGGGGTTCTAATGTGTTTGCAAAATATCTATCGAGTCGGGGGTCTTTCGGAAACAGCTTCTCTACTTTGGTGGGGGCAAGGTCTGCGTACATTTCACCCTCCTCAAACCCCACATATGAGATATACTAGATATGTTGTTGTTGTAGAATTCATAATATATATATATATATATATATATATATATATATATATATATATATATATATATTCTCTTGATCCGCTTCTATATATGTGTAGTAGAAAAGATTAGCATTCAGAACCCTACCCATGCAAAAACGGCCAAAAAGAAAAAGTAAGAAAATGAGGGATGTAGGTCCACAGTGATAAGAGCTTGATAGGATGCAACTCAATAATATATAAGTAAATAAAATACTCCAGTAGCGTGGTGTATTACGTGCTCATCAAAACAAAATGAAAGATAAGAAAGAAAGAAAGATGAAAGCTCATTTTTATAATTTAGCTATTAGGGTTTTAGATTTTTCTTATTAATTTGAGTAAAAAGGTTTATTTTTATGTGATTATCGTAATTCGTAACGCACCATATAGCTTTCATCACCGCCCACGGCACCTGTAGTTACGCATTTGTGTCTGATTTTACTGACGAAACAAAGCTCTCTTCTTCTTGGAGTTTCTGCTATAATATTGTCTTTTTCTGTAATTTAGTAATGGATCCACCCTCACTTCCTCCTCTTCTGTTAACTCTCACGCCCCCCAGTATTACTATTTTTCATTTTAATTTAACTATTCGGTCTGCAAAATTTGCAAACAACTTAATGAACTCTTATCGTGTAGAATTCACTAAAAATAAAGTATTTCTTGTCAAAATTTTCATTCACGTAACTGAAATTCGAATCCTCTAATTAAGGGCTTGAATCTAACTCTCCAATTAATATAGATAGACCTCATTTATTCAATTGCAGTTATTTATATCATATTACTATTAAGTTTAATTTACCGCCCGTGGTGGATGGATCCAACCCAATGTTTACATAGAAATATTTGAGAAGGTCATTGAAATGTTTATGCACATGAAACTCAAAATTCATTATTTAAAAAGTATAATAACATCATGTTTGAATTTAATTTACAGGTCAAATCGATCGAGTTTAAATATAACTTTCTTGATTAATGCTACAACAAATAAGCTACTCATGCTCTAATAAAATAGTGATAAATTAGGTTGGATGAATAAGACATTATATCCTTGATTTACACACAAACAAAGATGCTTCCTACTATGCACTAACTTCTCCAATCCCAACTATACTACTTTTATCTATCTCTATATACTCTCTGTCTTCTCTCTTTTCTGTTTCTGTTTCTGTTTCACTTTAACTTTCCCGCTCTCTATGTATATACTTCTCTTTCATTATCTCTCTCTTTAATACTTCTGCTTTAATGTATGTATTGTATTCTTCCACCTGTCTCCATTTCTTCTTCTTTCAATTCTTGAAAAACTAAGAAAAAGACAGTCCGATACACAAAGTATCTGTTCACGCAGGTTTGGAAGGAAGAAAATAAGAAAACATGAATAATAGATTCCAACAGCCGAAAAAAGTTCCTTTGAATCCTCAAAATGTAAGTTATATTTTTTTTATATATATAAAAGATGCCATTTTTTCAATATTTCATCTTTTTGGCCATTTCTTGAAATTGTAGACAATGAATTGTCATCTTTACTGATAAAAGCTGTAATCTTTGGATCCAATATCTGAAATTGAGTGCTTTATTCATACCTCCAAGACCCCTTTTACTTAAAAAGCCAATTATTTTAGTAGTAGTGCTACTTTTTATTTGTAATTGTATAATATTTGCATGTAGCGAGTTTAAATGGAGTAATATGGTCAATTATGATTCATATAGCCAACTCCTACTCGTATTGATTCTGAAAGAATTGTTAAATCTTATTCTTGATAGGGGAAGAAGATGGAAATACAACAATCCAAGTTCCTGTCTGCAGAGAAGCCCAGAGTCAATAGGCGTCAAGCAGCAAGAGACAGAAAATTAGCCTTACTTCAAGATGTAATAATTCTTATCTTTTACTTACATTCTTAATAGTAATGTTTTTTAAGTTTCATTGTGAAATAGATTTCCAAATTTTGCTTTGAAGTGTTAATATGCTTTATGTGTTTTGCTTTCAAAATTGGCAGGTTGATAAGCTAAAGAAGAGATTGAGACATGAAGAAAATGTTCATAGAGCTTTAGAGAGGGCATTTTACCGACCATTAGGAACTCTACCGCGTCTTCCTCCTTATCTTCCCAAACATGTTAGTATTTTACAAGCATTCTCCTATACTATTGATAAAGAAAAAAAAAAAAACCGAAGAAACTGTTGAATTGTGTGACAATCAGTCAATCACATCAAAGGTTTAATTAAGCTTTGGGATGAGATGCTACTTACTTTCAATGTGGTATTAGAGCGCGGCCTCTGGAAGAAAAAAAACTCAACGTGTTTTGGGCATGAAAAAGAACAGGCGAGGGGGCGTGTGGAGACATAATGTAATTAACTGAAAATGTGTTTTTTTAGATGGTCACACGCTTCAACAAAATAACTGTATAGTTGAACTTCAACTGCTTAAAGTATTTTTATCCTAGTCTATGAATTGACCTTCAATTTTGTGTGATGACAATAATGCAGACTTTAGAGCTTCTTGCTGAGGTAGCTGTTTTGGAAGAAGAAGTAGTCCGGCTTGAGGTACAGGTTGTTAATTATAGACAAGGTCTTTATCAAGAAGCAGTTTCCACATGCTCAAGGAGAACTACAGACAATAACCAATCCCCTGATTCATGCACTCAGTTTCCGGGTAAAGGTCCTAAACAAAGGCGCTCAAGATCATTATCCTTGAGTGAAGTAAATTTTGGGTCATATACGCCACAGCCCTCTCTTTCTCTAGATAGGAGTGCTTCTAGTAGAAAGTTGTTTTTAAAAGAATCCGTCTTCGATAGCTCAAGGTTTTGCTCTGATAACACATCAAATAGTAGACAAGCTGTTATGAAGAGCGTCTCATTGGAAGATGGCCAAGGAAAAGAGAATCCCTCATATGATACTTTCATTAAGAATAAGGCATCTCCACAAAAGCAAGTTAACACGATAAAGACCTTGTCAAAAAGGCCTCCAGTCAATGCTGAATCAATAAGCAAAATAGCAGATGCTAGGCTGCAGGTATTTACCATAATATCAATCAGCAGGAGAATTGGCATTTAAAGCTTCAAGTGCGAATTGATCTTACTGTAATTCTATATGTTCAGTGCAGAGTTGTAGAACAGGCACAAGAGAGCTTTTTAGCTTCTTCAAATGACAGGTCGTTGGAAGCTGAAAGCAAAGAAAACAAAATCTCTGAAGACATTTTAATGTGCTTGTCTAGCATCTTATTAAGGTTGAGTACATCTAAAGGGAAGATCGCAAATCAAGAATCTTTTTGCTCTTTAGGAGCAAAAGTTTTCAGTGAAAGCACTGGGGAAAGAGAGTTGCAAGATCCGTACGCCATCTGTTCAGAACTCAGGAAGCAAGATATTGGAAATTACCAATATATACTCAACATAGAAGCTAACTCTATTAATCTAAACCGGAAAACGAATGCTTCTTTTCTGATTCACAGACTTAAGTAAGTTTCCAGGCCATCTCTCATTTCTCGATAAGAAAGAGCGAGGATTTGCATGTCCTTATTGTGTCTTCTTCCATTTTAAACATAAGGATACTCCTTGGAAAACTATCATCTGTGAAGTTAGAGGGTTTGACCCATCAGCAGAAGCTAGCATTCTGGATAAACACGTACAACTCCTGTATGATGAATGTAAGGGGCCTCTTTTTTACTCAAACAAGATTAAATACATGTTCAAGTAAACTTTAACTCACTATAGGAAATAATTCATTATGTCGTGAACCTGTCAGGCATTTCTAGAGCATGGGATTCCAGAGACTGCTGAACAAGTTGTCTCGCTAATGCAGAAGGCAAGTTATATGGTCTCCCTAATCCATGCTTCAAATGTTGCTGATGCTACAATTGATCCATTAATACATGTTGCTGCTTGTTAAAGTTGTTAATGGAGGTTTTTGGACCGGCTTTATAACTTAATTGTGTTTAAAAAATTTCTAAGATTCCTGGACTATTTAAAACTATCTGGGGTGTAGTGCTTTTTATACTGCGGCAAATGAACTTCAAAATCCATTAACTTTCTGAATATTCTTCATCAGGCAACAATTAATGTGGGCGGGCATCTGCTAAACGCAATCATGATCGAGCACTTCATCTTGAGGCTACCATACCACTTAAAATATGTAAGTTACCTGCTCCATGTTCCGTAATCTTTTCTCCTGATGTGTTAGCCTAGAGAAATTGTTTTTAAACCTTTCTTCCATTCAACAAATTCTTAAGCCATTTTCCATCACTTGAAAGACTTGTTCAAAATCGACAAAAGAAAATGAGCTGAAGGTTCGCAGTGTTTTTGGCTTGGAGTGGTCTGAACCTCTCGTCACGTTTGCACTCTCCTGTGGAAGTTGGTCCTCCCCTGCAGTAAGTTCTTGAACCATTTACATAACCTTCTCACTTTAGTAAAAACATAGGCTTGATTAATCATCTTTCCCGAACTGGAAACTTCAAAAGGTACAGCATTTTTTTGTGTCTTGTGATTGTCCATAGTTACAGGTAAGCTTTTCTGAGCACAACTAGAACTTCCCAAGTTAAATAAAATGGCGACAAAAAGAAACCAGGTAATTGCACGAGAATTTAGAAGATAAAGCATAACTGTTGATAAAATAACTCTTGCAACAACTAAATGGTGGCGATAAGTTTTCATCATAAGGTGTATAAGAAATTGGTCAATTATTCATCTCTTGAAGTCTCTCAGGACTTCAAACTCCCTGACTGAGAAAGAAGCGCTAACTGTATGTTGTAATCCTTTCTATACTGAAGGTGAGAGTGTACACTGCATCTCAAGTTGAGACTCAATTGGAAACAGCAAAAATAGACTATTTACAAGCAGCAGTTGGTATTTCAGCAACAAATAAGCTCATAATCCCCAAGCTGTTGGACTGGTATCTTCTCGATTTTGCCAAGGACTTGGATGCATTGTTAGATTGGATATGCCTCCAGCTACCAGATGAACTTAGGAATGCAACTATGAAATGCCTCGAAAGACGAGGAAGTCAACCCCTTTCACAATTAGTACAAGTAACACCTTTCAATTTCAGCTTCAGGTACCTCATACACCAATAAGACATTCTGTTATGTCAGAGATTTCACAAGTTCAAGAGATGGACAAATCTATACTAGCACAAAGACAGAATTTCTCAAGTACAGGAACAGTATGAGAAGCACACATTTTCAGATTGAAGTTTTTGTGTGTGGACCGAGTGATGGTCATTGATATTGTTTATACCATTATAGGATGTACGAAACTCAATTTAAATTCTTTGTATCCCCTAGACACTTTAGTTAATAATCTCAATGAGATCATACTCTCAAGAGTCAAGAGTAACAAAGTGTTGCTTCATGTACTGAGACGGAATATGAATCAGTGTATATGATACATATAGAGTGCAATTCTGCGGACTCAAAGTTGTGTCATTCAACTACACTATTTAGGGACTGTCATCATACATTATCTCAATTTGTTTGACAGTATCAATATTTTTCTTTGATCACAACTTTTCAAATACTTTAGTGAACATTCTTTACTGCAAAAATCTATGATGTATTATTTCTTCAATTTTTTTTTATTTTTTTTATTTTTTTGGTAAGTTTTTGGGAATCAAGACTAATATTAGCCTATTATCTTACTCTATTAGTCTATTATGTACCATCCGACTTTCAGGGACGAAAGAACATGCAGTAAGCTATAGACTATAGTAGACAATTCATCATTCTAAAGCTCTTTACCAGCCTGTGTTCTGTTTTATTGCATGTCAAATGTCCGTGCAGATCTATTTTATGATCTACTACAAAGTGATCTTTTTGTTAAGACCTTTGTTTTTACACGAAATCGGTAAATATAACCTGGAGATAGGTGTAACTATGGCGATCGAATTTATGACCAACGACAAATGCTCTTCAAATTATATAGCTCTTTTCACAAGAGATCTATTTGACACTGAAGATCGGTATGTAAAACACCAAGGATTTTTATAGAGTCATATAGCAACCATAGAGGGCAGGTTCTTTGGAGTATGCAAATAGGGTAGGTTTATGTAGTTTCTAAAATTATGTTCCTTTTTAAAGCTCTTGCTTGAAAGTTTCCAGTCATGTAATTAACAGTATTAAACATCATAAAATTGTGTTAGTTAATCCATTTTATAGTCCCCATTTTCCGTTCAATTGCTCTTTCCACTATTGCATCGGTTTATTCAAGTATGTTATAATTATCTTAAACTTCGCCTTTAAATATAAACCATAAAATAGCTTTTGTCAGATTCAATTCGAGTGAACAAAAGAAACAAATAGATAAAATGGAAGAGCCTATAAAAACGGAAGCGGGGAAAGGGATTGAAGAAAACACTGCCAACAAATATTTTTATAGTTCATAGCGACATGTTCAACTAGGACAGTGCCCGTCATTTTAAAAACTTTTTGGACCATGTCCTAAAGCTAGATGTGCTATTGGTGGTCCAGATTCGCGAGTAAAGACAAATATTGACCGAAAAGTAGAATCATGGTAAAATCGTTGAAGATATTTCAACGTAGAAGACAGAAACACAAAACTAAGATAACGATATACGTGCTTTGAGAGGTCATCTTGTGCATTCCAGCAAAACTAGATTCAATGGTGACTTCTAAGTTTACTTTTGCATAGTGGCTAGCTATTATGAGGATTCAGTGTTAAAAGGGGCAACAACCGTCGCGAATAATAAACATTGTTGATATCTATATCATATATCTTGATGTATTTAAGTGAGAGACCATACAAAAGAACATCCACTAACACCCAAAATTTTTAAATAAACCAAAGATACACTAATTGCTCGAATTAGTCACACAAGGCACAAGATACAAAATGAATGATTACACTATGTACAAAAAATTGCACTATGCTAACAGCAACAACACCACAAATCGCAGATGTCTTAATTCTGTTCCCAAACGTATCATAGCAGACTGATACTAATCTTGAAAGAGATACACTAGCTGGAAGTGTGAATCGACCTGTTATTTCAGCCAAATGGAGAGGGAACAGGAACCACAAGTGCATCTGATCTTTTAATGCTTCCCATACCACAAATAATGCAGCCAGGTGATGATAAAGCCGAGAATTTGGCACCACACAGATCGCATACATCATAACCAATGGTCGATAGACGGCTAAGTGTAGCAGCACAGAACTGGGAGGGATCTTCTAATGGATCAATTGACTTGTTGGTCAAGCCCCGTTGAACACATATGTCAACCAAGCTCCTCAATTCATCTTGCTTGCCTGGGGGTGCCTTAGATAGCAGAAGTTCAAGCATCTGCTTGGAATAACCATAGTTCTGCACATCCATGTTCCTCTTGATAGCAGTTCGAATACAATTTATCCTGTGCTTAGCGAGAAGAGGCAGTGAACCCAAGTGTCGAGACAACCGTGCCATTTCATCCTTCGCACTGATTGCACTTGGGCCCTGGACTCTCTGGAGTCGGCTTATTTCCTGCAGTGAAGTACAAAGAACTTAAAACCATCCAGCCAAACAAAACAAGAACTCAAAGAAAAATGAACTGATATTTGCTCAATGTTGCAGTTGAATAGCACGAAAAGCTTGTTTTATGCGATGAAGCTAAAACATTGTGCTTTTGTCATTCATACAATGGTGGATACATCTCCTTTCCTCCCTCCCCCTATCTCTCTCTCTTTGTAATCATAGTGTTGATCTACGAAGGCTATCTGAAACTTCCTCCTACATATGTCCTAGGGACAGAACAAAACCAGCCAGTGGGTTTGCTGCACTAAATTTTGGTGAAGAAAATTTCTCTCAAAAAGTTGAAACCAACAGCAATTTGGAATGAAACGGAAGACAGGCAAGGGGTCATCCTAATTTTCGTTTGGGCTAATTGCACCTTTCCTTAGCAAATTCCAAATTTTGATCCTAGAGTCACCTGACTAATATATTTAACCTTCTAATAGTACAGTTCTACACTTTCGGTACTTCCACTAACAAATCTCTGAAACTTCAGTGAATCTTTAAATACAAAAAGACGTGAATATCTGTCTTTAACTGAAGAGAGTAATTTTGATAATTTTACTTCTTGTTTCATGTGAAAAATGTAGTGGATGGACTAAAAACCCACAAATATACTAGTTGAGTGTTAAATGTCTTCAGCAGGATATCACAAGTACAAAAGTTGAATATTAAGGGATGAAAATTGTAGTTCTCATTCTTATTATTGCCTTCCTGTCTCTAGGCTGGGAGAGAGTGTTTGTAGAAATGATTATATATATACTCAAGTTACAGAAACTAGTAACTTGTATTACAGACAGTGAAGATGCCCTTTGATAACTTCTAATGCATTACTCCTATATTCCAAATAAGAGATAGAAAATAGGTGAGACATCAACTAATAACGAAAGAAACAGGAGGATGGTAAGACAGGATGTAGAGAACTGTTATTCTCCAAGCTGTGGAGCCAAGTCGCCCAAGAAACACGGGGAAATTCTAAATCAGACATCATTTACGACACTTAAATAGTCCATTTGGAAACATAGAGCACTGTTTCTATTTGGTAAACGCTCAAGTACCTGAAGCAGAGTGACAGCAATTTTGTATTGTGCACATATTGTGGCTTGAGCCTTTATGTCAGCTCCACGAGATTGATCCTTAGCCAATGCTAAGAAAGCTTCATCAAAACAGGATAATGCATCTGGCAGCTGATTTTGCTCGAGATGAGCAAGACCAGTCTTGAAGCACATTGGAGCAGCAGCCCCACGAGGAACCTATGACAAAAAAAAAATGTTGATTCAGAAGCTTAAACATACTTGTGTTATATGTAAACATATAGCAATTTATAGGTCTCCCTAGCTCATCATCACTTCTTTTGCAGTGTTATGTAGAAATTCCTCTCTTTGAGCATCATCCCTCCTTGTCTCTCTTGGCAATGCCTCATCTTATTATTTTCCTTTTGACTTCGATTTTCTTTTCCCTTTACAATTTCACCCATCACTAGTTTAACCTGATTCGCATTGATAAAACTTAAAAATAAAGCACTCTCTCACAGTACCACACTTCCTCAGTATTTGTATGTTCTAGAAGGGATTACATAACCACCTTACCAACTTTAGATAGAATCGAGTAACAAAACCAACTCTCAAATAAGATAAGCCCGACATCTGTGCTTTAACTTTACAGTAACTACAAACCCAAAGCCGTCCTAGACAATTCATCATATTACTATCAACTTGTAAAGCATTCAAAAGGCCCAAGTTCTTTTATATGCCAGCATTTGCACAAGGAAAAGGAAAACTGTTAATGCTTGCCAATCTTCCTATGATTACTGATGACCCAGGAAATTCAGAATTGAGCAATTGATCATAAGTTTGGCGCCATCAAATTCCTAACTACTCTAAATACTGGAAAAGCGTACTTACAAGTCCAGGACGCACAGCTTTTGGAGGAGAAGGCGGACGTGCAGCAGGTTGTCCTGAAATTCCAGAACCTGGAGCTTCAAGAGAACTTAGATCAAGAGGTTGGTTTGACACCGGAAGTTTTGACATCTGAGCCTGAGGCTGCATGCCAGCAGGTTGAGTGAAGGGCTGTGGAGGAACACCGCCATCAGGAAGACCAACCAGCTCAAATGAAACAGGTGGTTGAGTAGCTTGAGGGGGAACACCGCCATCAGGTAGACCAACATCAGCTACAGATGCACTACCCTGATTAGGTTGCACTTTACCAGCAGCAGCAACTTGAGAATTTTGATCCAGCTTAGAAAGGAAAGTCCCAGGAGGAGGCAATGATGCCGCAACCTGGAGGGATGATATAGTATTCTGGAAGAAGTCCTCTGGGATGGGTCGTGCAGTAACTCCAGCACCCGCTGCCTTAGGAGCTAAATCCGGCATAGATGCAGATTGTGTCAACGAAATTGTTCCAAAAGGATCGGCAGATGTAGAAACCACTGGAGTTGTGACTGGTCCAGTGGAGGCAGAAGAAGGTTGAGGTACAAGGAGGCCAAGATCTGGGGATGAACCAGTTAATGACTTTGTTCTACTGATCGGCAGGCCCAACTGTTTTGTGGCTTCTTTAATCTTGTTTACGTCCACTGTAGAAGATGTGACGGGTTTGTCTCGAATTCTTATGTGTAACTTTTTCGTTTTTGATGTTTCCTCTTCATCGCTGCTGGTACCATCTGCAGCAGATCCATACAGTGATTTCTTGAATTCTTCTTCTGCTTTTGTTTGCTCATCTACCACATTGGAACTGGCAACTTTCTTGCCAAGGTTTTCTAGTCCCATTAACATATCCCCCTTAATTTCACCCTCAGGCATCCCTTTAGGCTGGTTAGCTGTCGCAACTACAGCTTTTTGAGGTCCATTTGCCCTGTCTTCACCATTTTCAGCTTTAAATGCTTTCACCAAACTATCTTCTCTTACTTCAACGACATTACCTCGTCCTTTTATCAAACCTAAGTAGACACCTATGTGATCTGTGACAATTGATGGAATTGTACCCTCATCAGTTCTCATGTACGGCATCACCTCAGCAGCAAGCTCCCACTGAGGAATGTTCTTCAGATTGGTTGGCGTCTTGATCTCCCAATTACCACCACCCCATTCTGGTCCTTTAGGGACCATACTTTCAGCTGCAAAGTTTGCAAAGATACCTTGTGTCCACCCAGTTGAGCGCACCCTAAGTATCCTTTCACAATATCTTCGCAATTCAGAATCTGCACTCTCGTCTTCCAGCTTCTGTGCTAGTCGTCGCATTGCACTAGGATTAAGATGGCATATAAATAGGTCAAGCATGCTTTCGTAGTCTGATATAACTTCAAAAGTTTCTTTAGCACTGTCAAACTGAGCATATCTGCAATGGCATATTATAATCACATATAAGAATGGTGATAGTAAAAATGCTGACCAAGATAAAGCACATTAATTTTGTATCTCCTTATCTACACATTTGATTTGTGAGAGTATTGCAAATATGTATAGAGAGCTTCTTTGACATCACAAAAGTAATGGCCAGGGACCATAAGTAGTAGAACAAAAATTAAACCAGAAGAATTGTTATTCCTAATGCACCAGCTAAAACAAAGAAGACACTAAAGAGTAAGATATCAATTTGCATGACAGAAGCAAGTAAAATTGAGCACGTCTCAGGTTAAAACCAATTTTTTCTGATAACCATCTCATGAATAAAGCGAAATAGATTATACTTGGGACATATTACAGAAAAGAAAATGTGAAGGCTCACTATTGAACTTTAAGATCCGGAAATAATTCTCTACCTTTATATAAAACTTATATGTTTCTTCCCACCAAATTAATAGAGTTTTAAGTTCATAAGAAAAAAGAAGCAAATTATCACTAATTAATGATAAGTGATGACAAAGTAAAAATTTCGTCCAGAGGCCATTTTTGCCACGGCTATTTGGTTTAAGGCCACTTTTTCCTTGGTTTTGCAAAAGAAGCCACTTTTTAGAACTTCAGTCCTTATCATATGAAGTTCAACTTCAGCCCACAAGGGCTGAAGTTTACACATTCTATGCCTCAAAATTCAGCGCATGTAGACTGAAGTTGAACTTCATACCTTCATACTTTCAGGTATGAAATTCAGCCCACAAGGATTGAAGTTCCAAAAAGTGGCTAAAAACTAAATATTTTGAAAAAAGTGGCCCCAACTGTAAAGGCGAGCCAAAAAGTGGCTATTCGTGCACTTTCCCCGATGACAAAAGAACTACTACAAGTACAAAATGGTTATATTGCTTGAAAAAAACTCCTCCACATGCAAACTGGTTATATTACTGAGATAAATAATACTCCCTCCGCACGCAAACCCTGAAAGAATTGAACTATGGTACGAATTGGCGGCAATAAGGGGTTTATGGTCAGATCAATGGGTTTTAGGGGGCGATTTTAACGTGTGCAGATATGAAAATGAAAGGCTGAACTGTACAAGAAGATCTAGGGCAATGAGGGGCTTCACAGACACAATTATGGACTTGGAACTCATAGATCCCCCTCTCCAGGGAGCCCAATTCACTTGGTCAAGAGGGGAGGACTCTCAACAGGCATCAAGAATAGATAGGTTTCTATTCTCCACTGAATGGAGTGAAGTGTTCAAAGATGTGAAGCAACTAGCACTGCCAAGAGTGGTCTCTGATCACAAGCCAATATTGCTTCAATGTGGAGACTGGGAAGCCTCGCCATCATATTTCAAGTTTGAGAACATGTGGCTTCAACATGAAGGCTTCCTAGAAATGATTAAGGGATGGTGGCAGTCCTACATAGTGACAGGTAATCCAGATTACATCCTCACCCAGAAATTAAGAAGGCTAAAAAAGGACTTGACAGTATGGAACAAAGAGATATTCGGCAGAGTTGAGACCAAGAGAAGCAAGGCCCTTGAAGAATTGAGTAAACATGAACTTATTGCTGAGCAAAGGGCACAATCCATAGACGAGAAAACAAGGATTTTCAACCTGAAGATTGAAATCCAACAGCTTGCTTTAGCCGAAGAAATTTCCTGGAGACAAAAGTCCAGGTGCTTATGGCTCAGAGAAGGGGATAGAAACACCAAATATTTCCAAAGAATGGCCACCTCTCACCGGAGAAACAACTGCATTGATAGATTAAAAATTGGTGATGAAATCATTGAAGAGAAAAGTCTCATAAAAAATGAGATCTTGAATTTTTATCAAAGGTTGTACACTGAGCTGGAGCCTTGGAGACCAACAGCTAGCTTTGATCAGCTTCAATCACTTTCTCATTCAGAAAGTGATGATCTCGAGTCTCCATTCGAAGAATCAGAGGTCTTAGCTGCCTTAAAGTCATGTGCCCCCGACAAAGCCCCTGGCCCAGATGGATATACTATGGCTTTTTTCCAAAGGTCCTGGGAGTTCATCAAATCAGACATCATGGCTGCTCTAAATCATTTTCATAATCTCAACCAAATAGTCAGATGTACAAATGCTTCTTTCATAGCTCTAGTGCCAAAGAAAAAGGGAGCTATTGAGCTCAAAGACTGTCGGCCTATTAGCCTAATAGGCAGTGTCTACAAACTGCTAGCTAAAATCTTGGCTGAGAGGTTAAAAAAAATTGTGGGGAAGTTGGTTTCTAATACGCAGAGTGCTTTCATTAAAGATCGACAAATCACTGATACCTATTTAATTGCCAATGAGGTCTTAGTTGGAAGCTAAAACAGGGCGACACTGGCATCCTATACAAGCTAGACATTGAAAAAGCATTTGATCAACTAAGTTGGTCATATCTTTTAGACATATTGAGAAGCATGGGTTTCGGTGAAAAGTGGATTAAGTGGATAAAATTTTGTATTACATCTGTGAAATACTCAATTCTGATTAATAGAAGTCCAGTAGGTTTTTTCTCCCCCCAAAAAGGCCTCAGGCAGGGAGACCCCCTATCTCCCTTTCTGTTCATTTTGGCTATGGAAGGTTTGACACAAATGTTGGAAAAAGCAAGGCAATTGCGGTGGATTCAAGGCTTCCAGGTGGGTAGAAATCCTACTACCGCAGTCACAGTCTCACATCTCCTGTTTGCCGACGATACTCTCATATTTTGTGGGGCCGAGAGGTCTCAAGTTGCTAACTTAAGCCTTACCCTCCTTATCTTCGAAGCACTCTCAGGGCTTCACATCAATATGCAGAGAAGTGTCGTCTACCCTGTCAACGAGGTCTCAAACTTACAGGAGTTGGCTTCAATTCTATCTTGCAACATTGGTTCATTTCCTACCACATACCTAGGCCTTCCTTTGGGTGGCAAATACAAGTCAGTTGGTTTATGGGATGGTATCATTGAAAATTTTGAGAGGAGATTAGCAACCTGGCAGCTGCAATACTTATCTTTGGGAGGGAGGCTCACTTTAATAAATAGTGTTCTTGACAGCTTGCCTACATATTATATGTCACTTTTTCCAATGCCTAACTCTGTTTTGAAGCACCTAGACAAACTTAGGAGGAAATTTTTATGGCAAGGAAATAGCACCAATCACAAATTTCCCCTTGTGAAATGGTCTAGAGTCACTCAACCAAAACACCAAGGTGGGTTGGGGATTAGAGACCTGAAACTCCACAACAAGAGCATGTTGATGAAGTGGCTTTGGAGATATTGGCAAGCTGAAACGGGACTCTAGAAAGAGATCATTGATGCCAAACATGGAACTCATAACCACTGGAGAACTAGGAGAAGCAATGCTCCCCATGGTGTTGGTTTATGGAAACACATTTGTAGCAACTGGGAGGAATTCTTTCAGAATGTTACACTTAAAGCCGGAAATGGTGCTCACATCAAATTTTGGAAAGACAAGTGGCTTGGAGATTCTCCACTGGCAGTCGCATACCCTGGTTTAGCCCAAATTGCTTGCAACCTTGACTCCACTATTGCACAGAACAGAACGGGTAACAGCTGGTGCCCTCAATTCAGAAGAAACTTATATGACTGGGAAGTTTCAGATTTGCTCTCTCTTCTTTCTACTCTAGAGGACTACAAAATGAATGATCAGGTACCTGACAGTATCATTTGGGGAAACTCTAAGAAAGGGAAGTTCACAGTAAGTGATTGCTACAACTACATGTGCTCTCAGAATAGTATGCTTGACAATTGGCCGTGGAAAATTGTGTGGAGGACTAGACTGCCTCTTAAAGTGTCCTGCTTCACTTGGACAGCTTTAAATGGGGCATGTCTAACACAGGACAATCTCACCAAAAGGAACATAGTCTTGGTTAATAGATGCTACATGTGTCAGAATAACTCTGAGAGTATTAACCATATCTTCTTGCCTTGTCCAGCAGCTGCTGCTATTTGGAACCTTTTCTTATCTATCTTTGGTCTTAAATGGGTCATGCCACAAACAGTCAAACAAGCCTATGAAAGCTGGTGCTTTATGAGAGTTGATAACGCCATCAAAAAGATTTGGAGAATGATTCCAGCTACAATTTTTTGGTGCATCTGGACTGAAAGGAATAGACGATGTTTTGATGGCAACTCAACTCCCCTTCACTCTTTAAAAGCTAGATGCTTGGTCAGTTTGTTTAGTTGGAACTTTCTAAGCCCTGCAAATAGCACTGATGTATTTTTGGACTTTATTAGCTCTCTAATCTTAACATAGCCTACTGTAATAGAGCTAATTTTTGTAACAACTTTTGTAACTTTGCATCCACTGGATGCTTTTAATTAATGAAATCCTTACTTCATCAAAAAATAATACTCCCTCCGTCCCAATTTATGTGGCACCATTTCCTTTTTTGTTTGTCCCAAAATAAGTGGCACCTTTCCTTATTTGACAACTATTTAATGCACTATCTCTATTTTACCCTTGTTGGGCCCTACATACTTTTAAACCTACCAACAACTTCTTTATTACTCAAATCTTCTCTCTCTTACTTTTTCAAGGGTAAAATTGACACTTAACAAGGTCAACCTCTATTTTCTTAAACTCCGTGCCCGGTCAAATGGTGCCACATAAATTGGGACGGAGGGAGTAATAGGAATAACTTGGTGATAAAGCAAGTTGAAAAAATCTCCAAGCATGTATCTTCTCATTAGAACCACAATCACATGGTCCAAGTGGTATTTGATTCCGGCTTTCAACAAAGAGAACGTTAAGACTTGATCGAAACAAAGAGAACATAAAGCTATAAACTGGAGAGAAAAGTCTATGCAGGTCAAACACCAAAGCCAACAAAGATAACTAACAAAGACAGACGATGAAATGAACCTAGGGACAAAGCATATAACTTTACACTCTTTTTTTTTTTTTTTTTTTTTTTTGAGAATGGTAACATTATATTCATTAACACAAAATGTGTTAGAAGTAACCAAAACTGTTTAAACAGAAAATTATAAAATATTGCATAGTACATACTTTATACAAGCATATCCCAACTGGCGAAAGCGCTGGAACAAATGTGAAGTTGGGGGGCATCTTGGATAATCTCTTGAACGCAAAAATTCGTCCTTTAAGACAGACAATGCAGTGGAAAATCGGAGCGCTTTGATTGCATAGGTGCCTCTCAATACCTACTCAGATCAGCAAATATTAATACAAACACAATGCACAATTAATACTACAATGGCTCACGGTATGATTGGGGGAGGAGGTAGGACGGGTGAAGATAAAGCACTGATAAGTATATCAAAATTCTTGGTAAATTTAAAGAAAGTAAAAGTGATGCAACCTTCCACTTCTGGAGCCACCAAAATGCTAACATTGAGGAATTTCTAATCGTCCACATTAACTTGACCTCCTCTTTCATTTTGTAACAAAACAAGGTAACTCCTATCCATAATAACTTTTATCCAACTTACTTCCCTCCTCCATTCTCTCCTCTTTTCACCCTAAACAACCAAAATATGACAAACAATTCACCTAATAGTTTTTACCTGAGTGAATTGTGGGCCAGACTGGGATAATGACACAGCAAGATCGCCACAAACTGGAGGACCTCTAGCAAGTATGTCGAGAGATCTTGGAGTTATTCGTAGACTGTCAAACCTTCATACACAAAAAGCCCCAAAACTGTCAGATATCGGAAGTTTCTCATAAAATCTATACCAGCAAGCTTTTGTGCAATCATTCATGTCAAATTACAAGGGGAAACCAATAAGGAAAGTGTGATCATGTCAAACAAGTACCTTCATATTCCATGTGTATTCAACTACTAAAGAAATTTAAAAAATACATCAAGATGTCAGAAATATAAATTTCTCCTTTAAATCCACTTCATTATTTTCCAGTGTCCAAGTTAATGGAATGAAATGGGCCCAAGTGGAGCAGAGGATTCATATAGCCAACACTGACTAGTTTGGAACTAGGCATAAGGAGAATACCAAATACTAGGTACACTTCATAGCAAACTATTACTTCTCTCAATTTCAACTGGCATTGGAGAATGTAGCCAAATGAAAGAGAAAAACAAAGTTTTGTACCCCCAAAGACGCACATATATTTTGTTGTTTAAGAAAAGAACCAGCTTTTTCTGAGAGAATCAGCATATGCTGAAATCTTTCGACTGAAAAGATTCAGTAAAATAAATTAGGAGTTTTGCCCTAGATTTTTGAAGCATTCAACTCGGATTTGAATCAAGTTTGTTAGCTATGACATGTGATTCATTTGACAAAGCATTCCAAAAGCTAAGTTAAGATTGAGTCAGTAAAATTAATCTTGTGTTTCCAATAAAGAACTGAATAATGCAATTAGATCAGATCAAATCCGAGAAAGAACTGAATAATGCAATCAGATTTTACAATTTAAGCAGCATGAAAGAAACTAAAGATGCCACACTAAAAGCATCAAGATTTCATAGAAAGAAAACCTTGAAGTTATCTGATATAGAATCTCTGAGAGGTCAAGCTTCTGTTCAAAATATTGTTGCATTGTGGAAAATCCAACAAGGAGAGGTTCAAGAAGTCCAACGAGACAGTGTTTAATTTCAAACCCCTTCTTTTGCCTAGGATTTATATCTGTAGGATTAGCAAGCAGCAGCCGGTCATTCAAAGCTCCAAGCAGTACTGCACAAGGAAGTCACATAGGCCCAGCAGTTAAGCAACAAAGATAGCACAGAAAAGAATGTTGCCAAAAGAAAAGCAAATAGAACAGGATGCCAAGCATGGAAGCATGAATGCAGTTTGGAGCAAGACTTAAGTATCCACCTGCATTAGGCATACTAATTGAAAGTATAGTCCTCACTTTGCCATCCCATCCAAGCATACTAACAGCAGTGGCAGTTGAAAAAAGAAGTGTGGGACCAACCCATAGAATAGATCTATAGTATTCACCAGTTAAGAATCCCAGCAAATATTAAAAAGCCTACAGAGAAATAAGTAAACTGAAGAGGCAATATAAATAACAGGAATGACAGACGGAATGCATCTAAGGATATTGAAGGAAGTCCTTTGTCAAACTTTGTTGAACTGCATGCCAGTATATCCAGATCTGCTGAAACAATAAGCACCCTATGTGTGGTCAATATGCCAGCAACATAGCCCCTGAGAGTTTCTTGCCAGTGCACCTGGAATATAACATACTTAGAAGGAAGCAGTTTCGAGAAAAAAAATAATAACAAACAAGGAATGGAACTCAACATGTCAGCTGCTAATTTTAGTCCTGGAATTTCTTTGAAAAAAACTTGATAGACAAACATGACCTAAACTGTTTACCTGGAGGACAATCTCATTCACTTTCAATTTGATAAATTTTCTTCCTTCAGCTTTTGTTGATATGTAATGGCCATCAGCATTTGAGAGGCGGTAATTTTGAACCAGCTTTGCCAATCCAATCTGGTCACCGTGAGAAGCAAATAGCAAAGTTGATTCTAAATAACAAAAATGTTTGGATCAGGATCGTCACAGCAGTTTACATAATACTGTATATCCTGAAACCTTTTCCTACATACCTATGGGAGTTGAGAAGATGCGGTGAACTTCAGTTTCGAACATAAACTGCATTGGACCCTTAGTGGTACTAACATCAGTGTCGGTAGATTGGCTTTGATCAATGGCACCATTCTTCTCATTTGGCACTTGTAGAGCAGCTCCAGGCAAAATAAATAAGTAAAGCCCAGTCTTATCCTCATCAAGAATTACATAGTGATTCTCATTAGGGCCAACAAAGGCAGCGTCTAGACCTGGAACATTGCAAAGGGGAGCAAACTCTTTATTTTGATATAATCATGACAGAGCTTATTTATAGGTTAAGAAGCCAAACTAAAAGTTGTAATCGGCAGGAAGAAGGACCTTTAACCGTGGTTGCTTTACTATTAGCAAGTTGGGAATCCGTATTTTCCCAATAAAGAACCACTTCATTTGTGGCGCCACTGAACTCATAAACTATGAGAAAAAGGTGCTGTTTTTTACTATAAACAATGTACTTCGGATGAAATTCTACGTTTCCAGGAATCTGAAAGAACAAACAATCTTGTCAGTTTTAAAAGTGCAATAGTCCTGTTAAAATAAACTGCTTCAGCATACTAATTAGAACCAACAATTAAGTATTACCGATGAGTAAAGTTTCTTGTAAACATTTTCTACTCCAGAAGAGAGACTGTATGACATAAGGTTTGAGCCTTCCACATAGAAAGCCCTGACAGGATAGTGAAGAACTCGGTTCTCTTTATTGAAAAAATTTAGTTCCAGATGAAATGGCTGCAAAATATGAGATATTAGAGGCTCTATCAAGCAAACCATGTGAAGAGAGTAGAAAAAATTGATTACCTGACAAACTGGAACATCTTTCAAATAATGCTTAGAATCCAGGATTGTGATGAGAGGTAACCGAGAAATTGGAGCACTTTTGGCATGACCTTCCATAAAATGCTGCCAAAATAAGGTCAAGGTGACTTTTTCTTAATATAGGTAAGATAAGTCAAGATGATTGTCTCAACAGAATATACATGAAATAAAGTGATTTTAAGTACAGAGTGGATTGAAGAGACGTGTTCTTTTTGCCCTGCACGTATCATGGTAAGTCACCATATATTACTGTGGACAGACAAAAGTGTATGGAAATCCATATATGAAATGAATTCAGGTCGAAATCCAATAACCCAATCCATATTTAGTAGGAAATTTCAACCCACAATTTCTCTTAGTCGAGTTGGGTTGGAGAACTATAGTAGAGAGATCATGATACAAGGACTGTTCTTTTTTCTTTCTCTTGAAAAGTTATACAAAGACAAATATGATACAACTGCTTTATGTACTTTACATATAGAGAAGCTGTCATTCAAGTTCTTAAGTTCAAGTGCCAATATCATTGTAGGTTAATCACATTCTTAAGGGGTATACAAATTTCTTGTAATACTTCATTCCCGAAATATTTATCCTCAAAAAAAGTCTCTATTCCTTAGTTTAAGCTTATTAAAATATAGTTCAACAGTAAAAGTGTTTCCTCTTATGCTTAAAATTTTTAATTAGGTGATGTATTAGAGTTGACACATTCTACAAGTCCCACTGTCACACGTCATCCGAAAATTCTCACAAGATAGGCTTAAGAAGAAAAGATAAACTAGAAAGGCCACTATTAAAACATAATTGAATAAAGAAAGATCTCACAATAACAATTTATACTTTCAAATGAGAAGGTACACATAATTCAACAGAACTCAAAAAAAATCTTAGAAACATCATGAGAGAATACTTTAAGGGCCAGCGTCCATTCTTATAACTTTCTACTTTTTACAAAAACTCAATAACAAAAATAAAAGAAATATGGTGATTAGTTTCAGCTTTAACCAGGAAAAAAAATATGGTGACACTTAGTTTCAGCTTTAACCGGGGAAAAAACCCAAAAAAAAAAAAAAAAAAAAAAAAAAAAAGGACCTACCCTCCAATTCATAAATATGAAGGACCTCTCCTTTAGGACCTTTACAAATGCCTCCATTGTACTCTTTTACGATAAGGCATTAATATATTACAATGGCGACCTCTCTATAAAATTCATTCTCTATAACAACCAATTTATCTTAGGAACCAACTTTTCATGTTATATTATATTATATGTTCTCTATATCCATACCTTGTTATAGCAGCCAAAAGATGTCAGGACAAACATCATTTACAGAGAGGTTTAATTGCAAAGGTAAATTTCCATAATACTTCTTTACCATTAAGGCATTAACATATACATGTAAATTACATAATACAATTATGCAAAATTTTCCACATTATCTTTCAGGAAATCTCAAACTTTTCAACTATTCTTTTATAAGATAATTATTGCCCCCTCCCCATAACACCACCGCTCCCTTACCCCGAGTCAAAATGCACATCAACTACACCGTTCTTACTACTTGCGGCCACAACCCTGCATATCCCCAACCCAGCCAGCATCAGCTATTGATGCAACCCCTCCACATACATCATGAAGAAAGCTTGAAGATTCACCAATGGCAAAAGATACCCTTATTTTCATTAGTAAAGAAGGTCGGTATGATTGCCCCAGGGCTTTGATCAAGTGGTAAGAGTGCACCACGTGATGTGTGGGTTGGGCGTACGTCAAAAAGGTAGAGGAGCGCCAATGTTATCCACCGAATTTCGAACCTTGCACCACTACTCGCGGGATTTCTCGATTATCACAAAAAAGTAGGAAGGTATAATTTTTCAAACAAACAATTAATTTCCTAAAATACTTTTGATAATTATGGCGTTTGCGCCAACTCGCACGCATCTATACTATTTGTCCTGATACTTGCTACCTCCCACCAATAGAGTGGGCAACTTTCCTCACCAAGGATTAGACAAAAGAGCAGAAATCATGTAACATTGAGTTTCCTCAAATTTTAGGAGAGATCTCTATAAGATAAGACATACTTCGAAGGGATAAATTTACATACAAAGAGTTAAAATGGCTTACGCTATAAAGAAAGGCCTTTCGCGCAATATCTGAGATTGTGAGCTGGCTTTGTCTGACACAAGAAAATTAACAAAACATTAGTATCACAAACCTTGTGCAAATGGCCAAGTAGTAAAACCAAAGAATACCTACAAGTAGCCTATACGAAAATGTAGTACTTAATGCACTAACACAAATGCATAAAGATAAGAAACACAACCTCATATTACAATTGCTATCATCCAAATATATCAAGTATAAACATGGTGTCCCAACTTACGTAACAGTCTTTCCTTTTTAGTCACTCCAAAGAAGAATTGACACGTTGCTATATTTAGCAACAATTCAGCTTTAAATTTTTCGTTTTACCCTTAATAAGATGATTGCTAGCCACAAAACTTTTATGGCTTATTTTAGACCACAAGTTTTAAAAGTCTTCCTTTATTTCTTAAACTTTGTGCCCAGTCAAACACCTTCACATAAATTGGGAAAGAGGGAGTATTGTATTTGAAATACTAGAGCTGGGAAAATGGATAAACATATCAAAAGGATAGGCTAAACCCTAAAATCATGAGTTACAAGTAGGTTTTTTATTTGAGTAATAAGTAGGTTAACAATAAATGTATGATAAACTGATTTTTGTCCTTTTTTCATAAGCAAAGATAAACTGATTTGCTATGTGTGAACAATAAAATAAAAATCTGTAAAGAATTTATGGCATAGAAGAAAAGTATAGAGATGAGGATCAGGGATGATATAGATTAAGCAAACCCAGTACTTCAACTTCACCAAAGATCAGAAAAAGAATATATGATGGAAGAGGCCTATAGCCTTACACCAACCAGAGGACAAGAAACCCACTCAACCAATATATGATGTCATCTTCCAATATTATCATCTCCTCCATAGTGTGGTTATTTTCTTGGAAATCAATATAATTTCTATGAACTCTAGAACCATGACGCTCCGGCGTATCTCGCATTTTGCTTATCTGTGAATAACCTAAGCTTAATTTATGGGCGAGAAATGCAAACTAACCCTTTTAAGCACTACTCATACATAATAGAAGGTACCTCCTTCATTGCAGGACTGAAATCTTTTGAGCTAAAAGAACATTACTGGCCCACTTGGTTAAAACAGAATGAAAGAAGAAGAAAAGGCTTGAATTCCAAATAGCTCAACTATTAACTAAAAAGAAACTCTTCTTCGTAGGAAGACAAACCATGCCCTCTAGTAAAGATGGATGCCTCTTTGTACCATCCAAATAAATCATGATAAGCTATTCAATCTTATTCAAAACCCCTTTGGGATAAAGACAAGAAGTGAAAGATTGGAAACACGGGAGGATAAGAGTGACACCCCCAAGATACAAGATACAAAAGAAATGGTGGAGAACAATCCCTTTATGTATATGATGGACAATTTGGAGAGAAAGAAATGGAAGGTGTTTTGAAGACATCCAATTCAGAAGATCAAATCAAATTGTGTTCTACTTTTATATTTTTGGTGCAAGAAAAATTTTGTACATGAAGCTGATGCACTTATAGAGCTACTGGAATTGCTGTAAAAATCAAGGATTACATTTCAGTAGTTTTCTTTTTGTCGTTTTGGTTTTAGATTATGCACAGGGAGGTTGTACATTCGGTTGCCAACATTACCTTAATGTTGATGAATATATTGTTACCTTATTCTCTAAAAGAGTGACACCCCCAAGAGAGGAGAAAGATGGTTCTAATAAGAGGCAATCCTAAATAAGAGGACAACTTAGAGCCCATTTGGGTGAGCTTATTTTAAGTAGCTTAAAAGCCATAAGTGGCTTATAAGTCACTTTTGGGAAGTTAGGAAATCCTAACTTCTCACTTGTGACTTTTTTAAGGAAAAAGGTGCTTATAAGCCCATAGATTTTTGAGTTACCAAACACCAATTAATGGGCTTATAAGCACATATGTGCTTTTAAGCCACTTTTAAGCTTACCCAACGGGCTCTTAGTATGATGCGCTTCTTTATATGCAAGATGGATGTGAGACTCATCAACATCAATACCAACCAATCTAATCTTAGACATGTCAATCTTCAGATCACAAACTAAGTCATAGATGTATAATATTGACGGTGCAAGCAATAAGACAATTCATTCCTAGGTAGGAAAAGAATGGGTATCATCAGCATAGGTATTTTCAGCCGACTGCAAGTAAGAGATACTAATAGTCACCTTCCCCACATAACAACCCTCAATCAATCAATCATTCATTTCCTCTTAAAAAAAAATCATACTCAAGACATCTGGAACAAGAGTACAAGATGGAGAGGGATACAGAAAGAGAGTCTTTGATAGCAGCTCTAAACCAAGATTTGAATACTCCAATAAATATAGCTGAAAAGGAGAATGAAAGAGGAAAGAGCTTAGTGACCTCCTCTCAACTCCCCAAGTCTCTAAATGTTTTATCCTTCAGTACTTTGGACAACAAAAAGCTTAACCGCTTTATGAACTTTTTGTAGATCCATTTCAATTTGAGTCTGCCTTTCCTTTATCATCTACTCATTCACGAATTTTTTTTTTTTTTTTTTTTTTTTTTTTGATAAGGCTCATTCATGATTTATAGATTGACTGAAAAAAATATTCAGGATCTATAAATTACAAGAACAACATCTACCAATTCATTGAAGTCAAAGGTTCATATGAGATATGCCTAATACCTTCAGAAGCACTTTAAGCGTGATAAATGTGTCGTCTAAAATGAATTCTGAATTCCAAAAATGTTCTTGAGAAGAGTAAGATCAGTTACATTTCCTTTGTTCTCAGAAAATTAAACTTGTCCAAAGAGAGAAAATTAGAGAACAGCAGAGCAAGTAAAGCTCACAAGTGACAACTTGGGTTTCCTGAATTTTACTAGCTCTGGTATATGAGGTGACAATGACAAGGCCGAACTCACCCTTTCAAATAATGTTCTTGCAGCTGCGCTTTAAGTTGGTGATCAGCTAATATTCCAGATGAGCCAAGGGCTGACAGCTTTTCCTTCAAGACAGATGCTGCACAGGATCATAAAGTAGAACAAGAAGGTGAAGATATAGATCAGAGTTAACACCACAGTTCTAGGAAGGTGATAACAAGATGGCTGATTACCACATCTGAAGAACATTTATCCCCAAAAACCATATTGTAGAACATACAGATTACATTTTTCCTTTGAAAGGTACTATATTATTGATGTTCTGGGGATACCCTTGTACACAATTGGTAAACAAAAAGTAGAAAGCTTAGAAAAATATAGTTCACTACAAGGAATACCTGAAGACCCTCTGGCACCTTGCAGAACTGCAAATAATTGTTTCCTTCCTTCCCTAGTAAAAGCAGCTCTATTTTTTCGATTGTCAGCACCAGTCATACTCTGTTAACAAACATAGTATATGAGTTCCAACACAAGTCACGGGCACATGATATAAATTGAAATTCGCACCATAAAAAGCAATGCAGCAAGGTTTAATTTCGGATGAACTTCTAAAGCCCTAATCCGTGGAAGTGGATAAACTGCTTCTCCTCCTTGCTGAGATAGAATTCTGGGGATGTCAATGGATTCAATTGCTGCACCAAAGCAGTTGACTTATAAACATATAGCATCACTAGAAATAAAATCAAAGTATCCAACAGAAACAAGTAGAAACAGACATATGTACTCTTTATGTATCATTCAGTGAGAAACAAATTTACAGGCATGGAGATTGGATTTTCTAGTTTGAAATTCATGTTATTGGGAGCACTAGAAAGCAAAATTACATAGTAATTTTACTGATCCAGAAAATAGCACATAATTTACTAAATTTTGACTTTATAAATTAATTTTTGAATCTTCAAAGTAGTTGAAAACTTGAAATTATGTCGAATATTTTTTTATTTATAAGTGGATCGATACTTTTAGATGTCCTCACAGTAAAATTAGATCAAATAAAATGAGAAAGATTACTATTTCAGAACAGGTTCAATGATGTGCTGTTTCAGTTCTTTGATTTTGATCAATAAAAATTTGGACATTTCTCAAGTTGTGCATATCATCCTTGTGCAAGGGTCATGCTAATCTTCTCTGTTCTATCCAATTTATCGAATCTCCCCGAACAGACTGTGCAGTTCTAAATTTCATCAGACATTAGAATAGCTTTGCTTAACCTGCAGGGAACACCCAAAAAGATCCTAAACTTTTGAACATGAGCTTACTCATGTTTGCTTTTCTTCTTATCAAGTAAAATGAGTTTGCTGCTCTTTGCCTTTTACAGGGGCAATCATCCGGATTGAAACACCGTGACTAAGGAATTTTAATTTACAAGTAAAAACATCAAAAAAGAACATTTAAACCAGGTATCAACCTATCTTTTTACCAACAAAGCTGAACGACTCATTCAAATATATTTACTACCTTACCCAAAAAAAAATGTGTACTACCTCTGGGGCCATTTAAAACTAATTATTACGTAGTTTATGTCCACCTATTTTTTTTAGTGCGCTCCAAAAAAAATTTACCTTTTCTTTAGTTTGGAACCAGTCTAACTATGCCGTCCAAATTTACCCTTAAAGAGAAGCTTTTAAACACAAATACCATAAATGTATGACATTTTAAGACCACAAGTTTCAAAAGTTTAGTAGCCACACAAAGGTTATGACATGTTTAAGACCGCAAGTTTCAAAAGTCTTCATTTCTTTTTTAAACTCCACCTGCAGTTAAATTGGTTCACATAAATTTAAACTGAGGGGGTCACATATATCAGAAACTCCTCTTTCATTTCAAACAACTTCACCAAGGTGATATCACGACAGCTTCGTCAGCAGATTCAAGAAATTGAGTGTACCAGCAGGCTCGAAAAAGTTCGCTTGCATGGGCGGCTTGTTGGGATTCAATACCACCCTTGTTTTCCATACTTGAATATTTCCATCCTTGGACAAAGTGACCAGCAACCGCAACATTGGCAGCCAAGAAACTGATGTGATAGGTTGAGAACCTACTTGTGTACTGTTATTGCAAGCAAAATAAAAAGTCACAATCCATTTAGACGGAAGAAATATAAGAGATTTTTTTTATCAAGTAATATTTTTTATTGATGAAGGGCATTAATAGCCCGTATACAAGGCGTATACCAGATAATAGAAAACTTACAAAATATGGAAGAAATACATAATTTCAACATTAATATCGAATTTGGAACTTCTACAATTGGATTTAATTGAAAGTAGGTTTTCCCAAGTTTAATTAGCAAAATACACGATTTGATATTCAGGTGTCAATTTTTATTCAGTTGAGTATTTCCTTTAGAATTCAGGGGCTATTTATTAAGCACTTCTTACTTTTAAAGGAAAACACTTGGAAAGAAAATGAGATCTTAGTGAAAGCAATATAACTATTGCATAAGACTGATTAATAGCTCTATTTAATTTGTTGGTTAGCTTTCAGAAAAGGAACTGCAAATAGTCAGCAAATACAGGGAGAAACAACAAGACTACTGATTGCAAAAGTCTTACATTGAGCTAGATATGTGATGACATCTAGAATAAAATAAAATTGCAAAAATGGTGGAATATGAAATGTAAAGTTAGCCACAGCTGAACTACATGTTACTTACATTCCAATCATCATAGGCCTCTCAGTTGATACATCCCATGCAAGAAGAGTACCGCGTCTATCTCCAATAAAAAGCCACTCCAATGTTGGATGAAATGCAAATGCGCCAGCACCGACCAGCTTGATAGTATTATCCACTATAACGGGCAAACACAAGGGCTTTCATGGAAAGTTTTACTAAGTTGAAACCATCAAACTAAAGAGATAATACATTAACAGACTCTTTCAAATCTCACATTGTAGTGTGTAATGTACAGCATATGTATGGATGTTATAAGCTCGAATCAAGCCTTCCGCGTAAGCTACATACTGGAATCAAAAGGGAGGACAAACAGGTTAGATCAAATTGGAAAACACAATATTTGCCTGTCAATCATGAATCGGGAGGCTTCAATTTCACTAAACGTGTTACCAGAACAGGGAGTCGAGGATGGCAAGCGAGATTGACAATAGGTTTCTTCAGGTCAGTCTTTATTTTTGTTGGTGCCTTCCCACCTTCCACAGTTCCAACAACTTCACAAGAAGAGAAATGGGTTTCAGAAACATTTTGGCATAGTTATGCATACACTGCTAGCTTAAATACTATCATCTGATTATAGAAATGTAGCACGATACTTCTTAAAACTATCAAATTATAACTAAATCTACCTGTTCTTTTTCTTATTTAATGGGTTATGGGCCTCAGAGGAATGAACGAGGTGGAAGGAAAGGAGGCTGCTATATTGCTCTTTTAATGGACCCCAGAAAGACAAAAGACCACCACCAACAGAAAACCAAAAAAGAAATAATAAAGAGAGAAGAAAAGAAAAGTGGGGATACTGATGTTTCCGAGAAAACACGGAGACAATGCAGTAGCACTGACAAGAAACAGGTATTGACTCTACGATGATTGATTAATGACAAAGCACTCTTAAGAAAGCACATCAGCATAACAAGTAGCAGAAAAAGCACAGGGTAGTTAATGAAGCTGTCGCCCTAACATTGCCAAGACTGCTGTTACAAGTTTTCCTTTGAGTCTGAAACCAATTGATTAGATATTACAACCAAGGATACATCCTAGGAGCAGCTATCCCAATTCCTTTTTACCTCCAACAATGCCAAAAAAAACTCATATGTGAAAGAGACAACGTGAGTACAGGCATGAACTCCTAATGGATTTTAACAAACCTGTTACACTCATCCTACGATGGAAACCAAAAAAGACAACAGGTTGAAGAGGAGTCAATGCAAGATGAACTTCAGTATCAGAAGTAATGCGTTCTGTCCTCTTCTCAGGTGAATGTAAAACACATGTTTGCTCTGCATCAAAGTCACATGAACGCATTGTACAATCCTGTAATAAGCAGCAAGGCAAGATTGTTACAGAAACCGAAGATAGCAAATCCAGAGTTGAAATATTCAAAATGCAGTACGAAGGAAAAGGTGAGATCTTTGAATCAAGACAATAAGCCATTGAAATTCTTACCAGAAAAATATGACTACTAATTATTAGCAAAAACATATACCACAGAGAAAAGAGGATAATAAAAAGGCATGCCAGCTTTATCAAGGGGTTTAAGACCTCTTATTGGAAAATATGAACTCCTGCATGGGAGAAGGAAGCTGGAAGCCAGTGGGAATGACAAATTAAGACTTCAGTAAAGAGATCACCATGCCTATTCACATATTGAATGCATCACTACATCAGATAATATGCAGCACAAACACCGATAGGAGAACTTACATTTACCAAATAGGTGTAGGATACCAGAACACAAATACATACATTTATACTAATATGTACTCATAATATACATGGTTCAATTTCAGTAAAGAGAACTTTGCATGTAACCTAGAAAACGTGCAACAACCATGTCTTGACTTTCTTTTTAGTATGCGAACAAACAGTTGGTTTCAACAACAAACAGAAACAACAACGATGATTTGTAACCGTAATTTCAACTAAATTTCTAATAAGAATAATCTATGAAGATTTTCCTTTCACGGATCTAATTGCAAGAGAAATTCCAAAGAGAAAAGGGACCTAGAATATCATGAAGATGTGAAGAACACTGTTTGATAATATCCAAAAGCAAATTAAATTGGTTAATTGTACCAAAGTTATAAATTGGAACATTGTGTAATAACAAAAGATAACACATTTGAAATTCAAAAGAAATGATCTTTCAGGATACAATAAATAACAAAAGGAAACAAAGCATTGAAATCTGAATAACATAGAGACACATTGTGCGGAATGCAGCCAAAACCGCCTCAGTTAGTCATCCTTTTATCAAATTAGTCCTTATGTTTATTGTAGCATGTCTTTTGTAGTTTCTTACTGTGAGATACAGAATTTCTGTACATGTAGTCCCTTTTGTTGCTTGGTTGATGTCAGGAAAAAGATTATTTAAAATTGCCATACTCACTCTAGTCACCTCTCCAAATTTGCATCCTAACAGTAGCTGAAAAATAATCCTTCTATGCATAACAAATATCTTTTAGGTTAAACATGCGCAACTTATCTAAGCAAAGCACCTGACAAGAGAGAGGGTAAATGAATAATATCTGGCGTTTTCAGCAGAAATCCAAGATGCTAGCACCCATTTTCATACAAAGAAAACAAGAGTTAATCAATAGCACTATGCATAGCTTTGTTTATCTTTTCTTTTTTCACCAATGATCTCTGCTGGAATTGAAGTTGCATTGCTTTGTTCATGTTAGCACTTTTTTTTTTTTGGTAATCTCATTGCATATCACATCAGTTGTATAGAGAGGAGTCCTCTCTTGCATAGGTTAGTGCTAACATTATATGATGCACATGACACCAATGTAGTATATTCCCTTCATCTTTTTAGGAGGTTAGGCTTCACATACACTCATTCATGTATTCACTTGTTGGCTATTGATGTATCAGGTTGCAGTCCAACCCCACCCACCCCCCCCCCCCCAAACAAAAACAAAAAAACAAAGCCACCAATGGTGATCTTTGACTAACAAAAATCAATTGCTCACTGCAAATGAAAGTCTTGTGCTGTTCTATTTGATAATCACCCTTCCTAGACCAAAAAAAATCTGTAAACACTTGCGCACTAAGACATTGTCAGCACATCACCATGTAAAGCATTTTCTATTGGGTCTTTGAAGTAATCCTAACTGGAAACCCATTAAAGTACTTCCACGCCTAGGGAAAAAAATCAAGTTGTATGTTGTTTTTGGGGATTCAAGGTTGTTGGCGCAAGAATCAATGCCGTGATATTTCAGCTATGCTTATGCTCACAGCAAAGCAACTGGTGTCAAATGCAACAAGTGTTTGCACTCGCAGGTTTTAATAGGAATAGACTCATAATTAAACTACAGTCTAGTCATAAGCATTAAAGACATTTAAAAAAACTAACCTCAAGAATAGCAATTACGCAGTGCCCACTTGTTGGACTATAAGCCATTCGAACAACAGGAGAACCAATGTCTATTGAAGCTATCTTGCTTCCCGTATATGCATCAAATTCTGCCCATGTAAAAACATAACTTAAGCATCATCATCATACAGTCTATTAGTACAAGATAAACTTCTACAAGTTTATATTATATACACCGTCAATGTAAATAATTTTTTCACTATCAGATCATTCAAATGATATATATCTTGTCATAGCCTACCAGATCATCAGCTGGGGATGGGATTCAAAGAACTAAAGAGAACTAGTTTTCCCAGGCTCTTCTAAGTATTAACTGTCCGATAGCGTAGTTAAGTGACTTCTGGGGTCAGACAGATAGGAATCCACACCAAGCTTTCCATATGTAATTTCGCCAGTAAATAAAGAAAGACTTCTTGAACTCGGTGTGGTCTCCCTCTCTCCCTATACTTCGAACCAAGACTCTTCTTCAGACTTAGGTTCTCTAGCTTCTATTCTCGGGGTACGTAGACCCACCCCTCCTAAAATTGGATATATGTAACATTGAAAATAAAGCAGGTAAAAGTAACCTCATAGTGTAAAAAGTCTTTAAGTTGATGGCTTACATAGCTTATACTCTATTATAAGATAAATTACTACTACAAGTTTAAGTTAAATACACCGTTAGTGTAAATACATTTTTCCACTATCGGGTCAGTCAAATGATATCTGCGGTAAGCATCCATAAAAGTGGATAGGTAACATTAAAAATAAGATAGGTTACCTACTACAACAGATAAAAGTAACGTGATAATATAAAAAATTTGAATTATACACGCCCTCTGTGTAATGAACTTTTTTCAATATCAGGTCATTCAAATGATAACTACAGGTAAGCCATAAAAGTGGATACGTAATACAAAACGTAAGATAAGTTAGCTGCTAAAACAGATAAAAGTGACCTGATAGTGTAAATTTTACTTTACAGTTAAAGTGCATATAACTTAAACTCTACTACTACTAAATATTGAATCAAAACGAGCCTAAATAAGGCAAGTTAGCTGCTACAACATGTAAAAGTGACCTAATAGTGTAAAGCAAAATTTTGATTTACACTGACAGTGCATATAACTTAAACTCAATTACAACTAATAATTGAAACAAAACGAGTCTAAATAGAGCGCGATGCACAACATAATTATAGGAGTATTCAAATTGTACCGATGATTTGGGTACCGACGGCAGCGGCGAGAAGAGCTTGAGTAGGATGAAATGCGGCGGCGTGAGGCTGTAATGGCTTAGAACTCCGACCTACATGCCGGAGATCTAAATGCTGTAACGTAGCCCACTCCATTTGATCCCTCTCTCTAATTCAACCAATTAATATTTATATAAACCTTCTAAACATGAATTGAAAATGAACGGTCCCTGATTGAGGTATTCAGATCCAGATCATGAAAATGAACGGATCACAATTGTAGATCAGATCGTGAAAGGGTTTAATTTGAAATTAGTAATAATATTATAGAAAAAGTGTTGAAGAATTGGATGCTAGATATGTGCAGGATTGTAAGTAGTTATTAGAAGAAGAAAATCCAGCTTACAAAACATACAGCCTTGTTGTGAGTTTATAAATTTGTATATCTATGTTTTATTTAACACTTTTATTAAGCCTTCAACATAAGAATTATAATTTCATGTTTTTAACAGAAGAATTTACTACAGTAAAAGTGAAAAAAGAAATAATATTATCTTAGGCATTTTTTAATAGCAAGAGGGTTTAAATTCACCATTGAACTGTTAGGGGTTGTTTGCTTCAAAGGATTGTTAAAATTGGAATGTCTTGCTCTAAAACAAATACCGTGTCCGTAACCAAATACTCCTACAAAATAATTTTAATCTCCATTTCTATCCGAAGATTGTAATTACTATCCCATTAACCAAACAACACTTTAGATAATTCATATATGGACGAATGGCAAAAATTGTCATTCAACTATCACAGATGGCTAAATTTTATCATTAGTTAATAGTTGAGGTCATCATTGTTGCTCTTGTTATTAAAGTAGCTCAAATATGCGCTTATGCACATGTAGCAAACGGAATAACTTTAAAAAAAATATATAAAAAATAATAAAATGAATACAAAAATGAAATAAAAAAAAACTCCAATGTTCTTCAAATAAAAGAACGACGTCCTATATTCTTCACTATATTACAAACCAAATCTCTCAATACTTATCAAATTAACCTAAATTCTAATCATAACTTTATTACATATGCTTAAATCTTGAAGCATAAACACTCAATCCGGTTGGATTTGAGAGGAGAAATAGGAGACGGACTCTATCATTCATTATGGTGAGATACATTTATTTTTATTTTTGAGTTGTTTATTATAAACATATATAAGTCAAAAATTCAACGATTTTATTGATATAATCTAAATTAGTTGTTTTTCTTTTGGATAAATTTTAGATTGCCATGGATTTTGGTTAAATTTGGTGGTCACAATTGGATTAATAGTCGAATAACTCCATAGTTCTTAAACTTCAAAACTTAAAACTCATTTGTGTGTTGAGATTTGAAGATGTTGTTAAGAATCGTTTGCGAGTGGTTCCTTATTACCTAAAATTCTAACAAAACATGATTTCAAGTGAATGAATCAAAAATTTTATTAAAGAATTTTAAAAAAAAAAATTAAAGAACAACAAAATGAGTTCATTTGAAACTATTATTCTTTGCGCTATTAATTTTTCTAATTTGTCGAGATGGTATTGGAAATTTATGGTTAAAAATATAGGTCATTTGATGAAAAATTAAAGAAATTAGGGTGAACATAAGTTGGGGTTGGGGAGGGGAAGGTAAAAATGGCCGCAGACATAAATTCTTAAAACTTTTTTTTAACTTTCATTTAACTGAATCTGCAACCTACAAATTTACAATAAAATTAGGAGCATACTCCCAAAATGAAAGGACTAGCATAGTTTATAGACTTTCTTGCCAAGCAATGAGCAACTAAGTTTGCTTGCCTCCTACCCCAAATCAGAGAAATATTATAATTTCTCTTTAACACAAATCGACAATCATCTTGCATATCACGCTCGATAATGCCCCCCGCAGTGTTGAATAAGCAAAGGGAAAACAACATACATACACATAATTTCAGCATTTCTGGTATTAACACACCCTAGGAACACTAAAGAAGTTGCATATACAAACTAACATGTTGAATTACGCACAATAACTCCTACTCCACTACATGCTAAAGTATGGAAGATAGCGACATTATATTGCATTTCCTAGTCCCATGTAGAGGTTTAGACTAATGGATTCCACCACCCGAGAAGAAGCACCATCTGGGGTCCCACCTATTTCTCAATTGTGGCTAGCTCCCAATCACTCAAAATGTTTAGAGCTTCTGACAACACATGAGAAGGAAGGAGACTTTATCATTCCATATAGACTTGTTCCTCAGCTCATTGTCCAAATTCTCAAAAGCACCATACAAATTTGCTTAGCCTTCAAAGAATTTGGATCATTCACAACATTAATAAGCAACTCAACCACACTAACTAATTTCATATCCAGTGTGCACATCATGGTGATACCAATGACCCCAACCTGCTAGTAACGAAAGACATAATTGAATCATTTGGGTTAGTTGAGTAATAATTTTTTCTTTTCATTTTTTTTATATTTGACTTCGATTTACCTTTAATTTTTCGTCCCAGAGAACCAACACATCATATTTGCTCCTCTCTCTAATTGGTGTTGACATCTATCATTGCGAAACTAAGCAAAATAATAATTTGCCAAATTAGTTTGTAAATACGCTTTTGCAATAACTTGAAGCATGTTTATGATTTTTTGAACAATAGAAAATTATCCAAATAAGTGTCTACATGGCTTTCGTTGTAACCAAATCAAACTACTTTTTTTGCAATAAAAAATCACCAGTTATAAGTAAATATTGAAACTAAAAAATAATGAGGGGCCACGTGAGCCAAAAGGTTAACAGAAGCATATTTAAGACAAATAACAATATTTATATTATTGATATATTTGGACTTTTTTTTTTCTGCCACAGTCTCGTATAACTTATACTATAGTACATAAATTTTTTAATACTTGTGAATTATGCTCTAATTAACAAGGTCTTAAATTAAGTTTACATATTATCGGGACATAGATTATTCGTTAGTACTTAATTACAAAACATAGAAAAATAAAGACCTTTTTTCTAACCTATTAACGATTAGTCAATCTTTTAATAAAACGTAGTCCATAAGAAAACAAATTTAAGTAAAAGCTTTGCAACTCAGGCACCTATAATGTGAAACTCCATAATTAATTTAAGTTTATAACTCGATCAAACATAATAGTGAAAGTGTGATAATATAAAATGTTTGAGATGTAAGCTTGAAAAATGTCATATCTTACCATGTACTTTGGTTCAGTATGTATATTTGTCAATAAATTTCAAAATTAGATTAAGATTTATAATTTGAAATGTCATGCATTCTTTCTCATTATCTTTTGGAACTTTTATAGAAAAGTATATTTTTGAAAAGTTATTTATAAAATTATCTAATATAGAGGAAAAGAAAAGTTAATTACAAAACATAGCAAAATCTTACATTCTTCCTCCCATTTCCCCCAATTTTACTTTTCCTCTTCCATTCCCCAACCACTTCGTATCTCGCTATATCTCGATGTATCTCAATTACCAACAACCTCGTATCTCGCTGTATCTCAACTACCACCTACCTCGTATCTCGCTATATTTGAATTTACACCAGAAAATCAATCACCTCGTATTTCGTTGTATCTCATCTTACACCAGAAAACCAACCGCCTCGTATCTCGTCGTATCTCGTTGTATCTTAACTTATACCAGAAATCAATCACCTCGTATCCCGACGTATTTGTATTATTTTTGCACCGTATCTAATTGTATTTCGTTGTATCAGGCACTTGAATAAATCAAACACAACTTTTATATGAACAAATCGACGAAGTAGCATCAAAAGAAATGATGAATGTGCATATAACAGAACCAACATAATTTCGATTGAGACTAAATAATTACAAAGCAGAAATAAACTGTAAAGCAATAACACTAATAGTAATTAATTAGAACAATACAATCATATTAAATGAATAATAAAACAAAATATGAACATCGGTGAACGAAAATAGAGCAACATGGAGGAAAGAGTGATTGTGCTGGAGTATGGCTTCGCAACGAGGAACACTGATGAACGAAAACATAGCATCAATCAAATGGGGAGGAGGAGCGGCCACCGATGATGGCTTCTCGGCGAGAGACACAGCGGCATCACTGCGACTCTTCTCTTTCCTTTCAATTGAAAGTGAAGGAACAACGACAGAAACAAAGACCGGCGACGAGAATTCCAAGCGTACGCCATTGCTATTGGTATCGTGTTTCCCTCACCCCCTTTTCACCGATCTTCTCTCTCTAATTTGTATAGGTGGTGTACGTATCGTATCCCCTCGTTTATGTACTCTAGTCTTCCGTCTCTTTTAATGGAGTCTATTTAAAAGCAAGAACTAATATATGAAAAGGGTGAGAGAAAGAGAGCCATTGAAATTAACCGCGATGGGGTTTTAGTGGCGAAAGGGGTGGTTGGTGGTGGGGTTTTTTGTGGCATTGATTTTGAGTTTTTCCATTTATTGATTGTTACTCTTTATCTTTGATTGTTGGGAAATATGCTAAGAAAAATATTGCTATGCATTGTAATTAGTGCACAATATTACTTTTTTTCTTTTTTTTGTAGTATAGGGGTATAGGTTTGTATATTTGTGTTAAAAATACTTATCTTTCACCTTCCAACTCTTTTTTTATTATTATTTATAAATTTTAATGATGTAGTATCTCTTTTTTCATCTTTCATTAAACTAGTTTTTTAGCACGCGCAATGCGCGTGTAGCCCATATATAACAATTCTTCTAAAAATATCATAAATTATAGTGAAAATGTGTTTGAACGGTAAAACTAAATTTTACTAATTCCTGCAAATGATAAAAGTTGATCTTATTTTATCTAACTCGGTACCAAATAGAAATATTAATAAAATCCAGAAAAAAACAAATCGACTATGAAATATAAATATATGGGATACAACTAAAATAATTTGATAAAAATATAAATATAAATAAAAAAATTGCACAACAAAAAAAGTTGTAATAGCTCGTATGCTGCTACATATGCATCACATTGCAAATATTTTGAGCCTCACATTAAGAGGAATAGATGAAAAGCTTGTGAAGAATTAGTTGATCAACACCTCATCAGACCCATCCATGGCTTCTATAAAAGGCTGTCTAGGATATCTTTGGTCATAGATAATGCTTTTCTTCCCCCGTATTACTGAAAACAATGAATAGAGCACCTAGAATAATTTTGCCCGCAAAAAGATGTCTTCATTGTATTCATTCTATCAGGCCATACAATAGAAAATCAAAAGACCAAAAGAGAAACGGAGAGATACAATAATCAGAATACTATTAGTAAAGTTTAAAGAACTGAATGGAAAAATAGAACTAAAAAATAGAGTGGACCATAAAAAGTCTAAATATGTTAGACTGTGCATGTTCCACGGATTTCTCAAAGCTCCTTAGGAACTTAATTTTACATAGAAGCATGATAAATAAAAAGTTTATTAAATATTGATTTAGCAAAATACTCATTGTCAGAAAGTGAAAATCTATATATTATATAAAGCAAAGCCTCAAGCAAAGTGAGGTGGCACCTCTCATAAGCCAACATTTATATTTATCTTTTTTCTCAATTTTTTGCCTTTTTTCTCTTATTTCAAATTTATTTGTGTTTGTAAAAGCCCTTAAATCCAATTCATTAATTATTCCTCTTAATGACACATAGTATAATTATTCCCTTTATTACGTCTCTTTTCATCTGCTCTTAATAACCAGATTATCCTCTCCAAATATGTGGAGAAAAAGTATGGGAGACGTCACAAAAGGAATGTAAACAATTAAGTTGGCGAGAGGTGGAGAGACGGAGATGTTACAAAAGGCAGTTACCGTTACAAGAAGGCAGTGTATTTGGTACCATTGTATATATATACTACAAGCAAGCAGACAAATAATCCACACACACAGAAGTAGTCTTTTATTAATTAAAAAAAGGGACACTTACAAAAATACCCACAAAACCTAAAATAATTACAATCACTACCCACTACTTTCAAATATTACACGACCTACCCACTAAAATATTTACCCATTCTACCCATCCAGACTTGTATACCATAGTTTATGTAGTATACTATAAATGTATACACATATAAGGTATAACAAAGGTATATAGTAATAAATGACTCTCTAGACTTTTATACCATAATTTATGCAGTATACTTTAAAGGTATACACATATAAGACATAATAAAGGTATACAATAATAAATGGGTAGGTTGGGTAAATACTTTTAGTTTTATGGGTAGTGTAATTTTTAATGGGTATGACTTACAAATATTTTAAATTTCATGAGTATACAGTGTAAAAATCCCTTAAAAAAATGGATATGTAGAAAGAAATGAAGTCAAAATTCAAAAGGATGTGTGTATTCTGTGCGAGTAGCCCTGTCAAAAAAAGCGCTATAGCCTATAAGAAAGCTGTAGTAGAGAGCTTGGAAGAGAATTATAAAGATATTAGCGTGTTCTTTTTCATGTGTTTTCAACACTTTCTTGGACAACTCATCTATCTCCTCAACGTTATTCCTTGAGTTGTTTTCTAGCATGGCTGGTGTGATTACATGGTATGTCCACATTTGAGATATGCTCTCTTTTCATTTATAGGTTAGGAGGTGATGAGAGTGCTAAGATGATAGGAAATAGCGTTAAAAGTTAAAGTAATAGATGTGCTAATTCTTTGTAACTGAAGTTAAAGTTGATTACTTGCATTTGTATTGGAGAAGGGATAAAGGGAGTATAAGTGTTATCTATCTCTGTAATATTTAAGAAGGAGAAAAGAAATCTTGGTCATTCTTTTATATGGGAAATGGATCTCACTTATAATTTTATACTATATGGGGAAAAGGGGTATGAGTATTGTTCATTCTTTGCTTTTTAAAATCATTTCTTGCATTTCTTTCTCATTTTCCAAAAAGCCTTAACATATGTGGGTTCTCTTCTCCTCCTATTTATAAATTGAACAGGTATTCATAACAAACTAAAGAAAATGAAAGAAATAAGGAAAACATTAAAGTAGAGAAAGTAACAGAAGGAAATATGGAGAGAAAGGAGAAAAGAAAAAAAGAGATACTAATTGCTGGGAAGTAATATGGTTTTTTTGGTTCAAGAGCTTGTTCAGGGATAGAAAAATGACAGAGAGAGACATTAAAGAATATCAAAGGAAAGAAAAAGAAGAGTAAACTTTAGGAAAAGAAATACATAACGAAGACACAATTCAATGGACAGCCATGGCACTTGTATTTTCACTTCTTTTGTTTTGTTTTCTTTCAATATTTGATTTTCATTGCTTTCCATTTCATCTTTGTACAAAAAGTTTAGAGAAAAGGGGAAATAAACAAATAGAAGTGTTACTGTACAATTTATTGAAAGAAATTGTATTTATTAAGAAAATACTAAAATCTGGTAATGAAAAATACAATCTTTAGTGTAACACTAATATAATATCCTTATACATACACTCAGACCAAGTTTTTCTTCTATTTTGACTAAATATATAAATGAAAAATTATTGTATGTGTTTAACAAACGCACGAAGCGCGACATATTCACTAGTAAGATCATATACCTGAGTTAGTATTTCTGATTTGATTTTGTGTGTTGTATATGTTGAAAAAATATGTCAATTTTGAAGACCAATGTTTTTGACAGAGAATGATTGCTTATTTGATTTAGTAGTCCACCTGTTGTATTTGGAATGATGATTTAACTAATAAATAAAGGATGAGAAAATGTTGGCATACATTGTACCATAGGGTTGCTTCAACTTTCCAAGAGATATTAAAGTTTGGAAGGGGGAAAAACTCCAATATTTTGAAGGAAGGACCAACACATTGGAATATGGAAGGCATTCTAACGCATTCAGAAGGCTAATACAACATTTCTCTATTACTCCATTTATTACTTTGTAGATATATATTATATATTTAAAATTTGAAATAATTAATAGGGGTAAAATGGTCATTTACTTTTTGCTATAGGGATTGGCTCTTTTAGAATAGTATGATGATGATGAACTCTAATAAGCATGATTTTATTTAAAAAATGATAAAATTAATAGAGGAAAAAAAAGGATATGAAAAAAAAAGCTGCACACAAAAAACCCAAAGAATAATAAGCAAATTGAAAAAGAACACATGTGAGGTGAAACATAAGACCATAGCATATCGCCCGCCGATTCATCAACAATTTTACCAGTACGAACGCTAACCTTGAAATTCCAAGGCAACAACAAAGGTCAGTGAAATTTTAGTTTCTTTTCTATTTTCAGCAATAATTATTATATGCTTAGGGATATTTAATAGTAGTTTCTTTTTGTAAATGTTGTTGCTTTAGCTTAATTAGAATCTATTCCATTGAGATTAAGCTAATTGAGTGTAGTTAGCTAAAAATAAAAGAGTATTTATTAGGTATAAATTCCAATTAAACTGACAATACTTTTTAGTATATTTATTGATTGTTATGCAACACGTAACAAGTTCGTTACGTGTTAATGTTAAATTTTCTGTTTATTTTTTAAATGCAGCTGTTATTTTGGTGAAGGTCTTTTGAAACCCTAACAAAAAGAGGGGATGAAGTTATTCGAGGGCGACGATGATAACGTTGAGAAGGATGTTTTAGATAAGATTGAGATAAATGAGGAGTTTGCCCGTCGATATGAGCACAACAAGAAGAGAGGGGATTTGCAAAAGCTGGAAGAGCTGAAGAAGAAAGGTGTTCTTGATGATTCTGATGACGAAAGCTCTTCAGAAGAAGAAGAGGAGGATTTGAACCTTTCTGAGTATTTTGAAGTTTTTTGATGGTTTGATTAAGATAAAGAAAGGTGACCCTGTTTTGGAAAAGAAAGATGCTAAGTTGTTTGATTCGGAATCTGAGTCTGAAACAGATTCTGAGGTGAAGGAGAAGTCTATAAAGAAAAAGCCAATGTACTTGAAGGATGTAAATTCTAAGCATTTGATGGAGGAGGGACCGGAATTTGGAGACGAAGAAGATAAAGAAGAGGAGAGCAAAGTGAAGACATATTCTGAGGAGCAAGAGGATCTGAGGAAGGAATTTTTGAATGCTGTTGAGGATGATGATGATGAAGATGAAGAGGACTTGTTTAAGGTGAAAGAGAATGAGAAAAAAGGGGATGTCTCAGGTGATAACGAGGAGGGCCATAAAGACTTTGCTAAGAAGTTGGATGAGTATTTCGTGGAGGATGAGAAGTTGGACGAGGATATGCTTTTTCTGAAGAATTATTTTAGGGACAAGATGTGGCGGGATGATAAGAAAGTGAAGAGTGTGGATGACGTGGAGGAGATTGAGAGGCAAGAGGATTATGTGAGAGACAGTTCAACTTTAGATTTGAGGAAAATGCGGGTGATCGAGTGTGGGGACATTCGAGGATGGTGGAGGGATCGGTGAGAAAGAAGCCGAATGCTAGGAAGTTGCAGAGGGAGAGGAAGGAAGAGAGGATGGCTGAGGCGAAAGAGGAGAGTAAGGAGGAGTTGAAACGGTTGAAGAACTTGAAGAAGAAGGAGATCAGGGAGAAGCTTGAGAAAATTAAGGAGACTGCCGGGATCGGAGAGGATGGGGATTGCTTGTTGGATGTGGATGATTTGGAGGAGTAATTTGATCCGGACGAGCATGATAGAAAAATGAAACAGGCTTTCGGCGATGCCTACTACGAGGCAGATGATGTGGATCCTAAATTTAGAAGTGATGAGGAAGAAGATGGTGGTGGACTTGAGAAACCAAATTTTGACATAGAAGATAAGTTACTGGGACTCCCCAAGGGATGGGACAATGTGGATGAACCTCGTGATGGGTTTCTATCAACTAGGGAAAACTTCTGAAAGCTATGGAGAATGAAGATGATCATGAGCAAACAGAGGATGATATTAAAGTTAGTTCAGATGATGATGGGGTGGCTGAAGAAGGTAAGTGAAAGAAGAAGCGGAAGCGGACTAGTACAGTAATGAAGACAGTCAAAGAACAGCTAATGGATGAGTATTACAAGCTGGACTATAAGGATACTATTGGGGACTTGAAGACAAGATTCAAGTATTTTCCTGTCAAAGCCAATAGATTTGGGCTTAAACCAGATGAGATGTTAACAATGGAGGAAAAGGAGTTAAATCAGTATGTCTCGTTGAAGAAGATTGCACCTTATAGAGAAAAGGAATGGAAGGAACCCTGAATTAAAACTTACCAACTGAAAAAGTCACTTGAAGGGGAAACATCAGATGTTCCTAAAGCTGAAAAGAAGCTAAAGTTAGACAACAAGAAAAAATTAAATGGTGAGACTGATGCTAAGAAAGAGAAATACGAGGAATCTAATGGAGATACAAGCAAACAGTGCAGGCGAAGTAGGAGCCGGAAGCAACAATCTGAGCTTAAGCTATCTGAAGCACGACTTAAGGCATATTCAGCTAACACATCAGAGTTGAATAGAAAAAAGAAGTAGCAGCCTATTAGTTGGAGCAGCTTTGTATAACAGGTAACTAGATATGAATTATTTGGAAGCTCATTCATTTTCAAAGTGAATTGTTGGAAGCTAGTATTATTTTTTTCTGATTGTATTCCGTTATGTGGTAGCACATTCTATCTGTGAATTGTTAGAGTTATATGATATTGTACAAGCATTCATGTTGTAATGCCATTATTGAGGTATAAATCCTATCGTTTTTGATAGATTCAATAGTATCTTCTGAGGCTATAAAGTACATTCCTAACTTAATAGGTATATGCATCACAACCATGAAGTATCAATTCATGGTTTATCCCAGTTAGAGTGTTTGCATGTATGTGTGATTTAAACCTTGTGCATGGTGAATTGCTTGTCAAGTCATGACCTTTCTGGTAGCAATAGACTGCCTTTTTTTGTTATTGTTATTTTGTTTATTAGCCATCAGATTGGAAGGGGCTGCTATAGATGAAGAGTTTGTTTTATGCATCTTTAACTTTGGATGCTCATTTCTTATCCCTTATTATAGGTGTTGTTATAGATACATTATGCTCATTGTTGAATTTCATTCGTATAACTTTAGTAGTCTATCCTAACAATGAAACTACATGCTCTTACCATGTCTAGTAAAATTAAAGTAAAAGGGAAGGGCTTAAACTACAAAAGTAGTCAATTATCACATGTTAGAAGTAATCTTTTCCTTACACATCTGAAAGATATAGCTAACTCCAGTTAGATTAGCTGTTTTCGCTTGGGTAGTTTTAGCAGTCCATCTGGAAGGCAAAAATCCCACTAATTGTTTGTTCATTGGGTTGGTTCTTTTACACTGGTTTTTACAGAGTGAGTATTGGCTTTGTATGAGGTTAAAGCTGTATTAATAATGCACAAGAAGTCTGCTTAAGTTTTCTGTCATTGTAGTCATAGTTTGTATGTTATTCTTTTATTCCTACATTTACCTGTATCCAATTACCTTTGCTCACTGAGCTACATGTTGAAAAAAAGTTGTCGTGTCCTAATTACAAGTTTCAAGCTCACTGGATACATCTGCACTTGCCAAGCTTGATGGATTCAAGTCATGGAGATTATGTTAACAAATGGAGAGGTGGTGCTTGCTAAGAAGATCTGCATATGTCCTCTTGACTTGTCTGTTTATTTTAGGAAAATTTAGTTCCATTTTTTGGGTTCTGGACATCTTCATCAAATGCTAGATTGGAAAGATTGTTTTATTTGTTTTGAAGACTCTCGTCTCTATCATCATTTTCAGAAGAACATGAATGCTAAATGAGCTCACTTTTTCTCTTTATCTTATGTGATTCAAACTATGTGCTCGGAGTTGAGCAAATGAATATGAAATACGGGTGAAAAAAGGTTGGGACTTGAAGTCGTGATCTCCCAACTGGTTAAAGACAGATTATAGCATGCAAATGGGAAAATTCATGTTTGAAACAATAGCTAAGTTCCCAATTGATTTTAATATGAGCCCAAAGTGTGTCATGTAATTGAAAGATGAAATTGATATTAATTGTTCGTGAGTCAGGACATTTGTGAATATTAACTCACTATCACTCAATTCAATTATAGCTAATGCATTCTTGTAAGCGACTAGAAATTCCAATGTCCACCATATCAAAGCTTCATTTAAATGACAGCAACCATTCAGTGATCCTACTTTGTACACGCATGTAGTGGAAGCACTTTAGTATCTTCTTCTAACTCGTCCGATCTTTCATCTTTCCTTCTCTGTAAGCAAGCTGTGCCAGTGCCCCAGTGCCAGTATATGCACAATCCATTAATCAACCATAACTCACCATGACTCTCTCTCTGAACTTATACATAAAATTCCCACCACCTTTTCTATCCAGCCCATTGAAGGAAATGAGAAAAATAAAGGCTGTTAGCATTGTTTAATTATTTAATTTTGGACACTTGTCGGATTTTAATGCTATATATAGACTATAGTTTAATTAGACAATGAGTAAATTTTAAGAATGAGCTGTTAGTAAATGAGGGAAATATTAGGCCCTTTTGGCAACGACAAGGTTATAAACTGCCCCAACTATTAACAGAGGGCAAAGGTGTTCTATATCGCATAGTTGAAGAGCAATTTTGACCCTTTTCTCCTTATTCTATGAGAGCCATTATTTTTTCTGCATCATTACAAAGCTCTATTTTCCTTTTTTTTTTATTAGTTGCTATTGTCTGAAAAAAGAAAAGAAGCGCTGCGGTGTGATTACCCAGCAAATTAGTTCTCATTTTTTATTGCAAGCATACATATTAAAATCTTCAGTAACATGTCAACAATAAGCTCGATCTTACTGAACATTATTAGGTTTAAATGTGTACAGGTTGTCAATCTTGATGATCAAAAGAAATGTTATGGCCACAAATATAGTCTGCTGGCAACGGCTATCGTGGAATAGAGTTTTGCAGATTGAGCTAGATTATTATTTTGCAGCCTGACCTGTTGTAAAATTTTGGGGAAAAATAGATTTTTATTTCATAGTGGTGGATTTCTGTTGTGAGCACCTCTCCTACATTGATTAAAAAGAGAGATGCTAATGGATATGCAGACTAAATAGACTATCCCACCTACTAGACTAGTTTTTTGGGTTGGACTCTCCCAGCCGTGACCAACTGGGTAACCGTGACCAACGGGATACTCGGAGTGGTGGCCTGGACCTAAGATGGGTGCCAGCCGTGACCAATTGAGCCAACCGTGACCAACGAGGTCGTTGGTCCTCAAGCGCGGGGGCAATTGTTGTGAGCACCTCTCCCACATTTGATTAAAAAGAGAAATGCTAATAGGTATATAGACAAAATGAGCTCTCCCACTAACTAGATTGGTCTTTTGGGCTGGGCTCTCCTATTTGATCTATAACAATTTCCCGGATCATTGAGCCTTTACAATTGAGTTGATATAAACTTCTTTTTATGAGATTAGAGGACATGTTTCTTGTGAGGGATTGCTCACCCGTGTCACTTCATTTCATATTTCTTTTCATTTAATACAATTATTTCTGAAATGTTATAAAGAGTTCTTAAAATGAGTTACACTTGATATTTATCATTTATTCATTTCCAGTTGGACTGGATGGCCAAGAAACAGCGAATGTCTCAGCTTCATTATTATATACTCCTATATAGCTGAGGTTGACATATGGATATATATCACTCTTATCATTTTATGAACTTGTTGCTGAACTAAACATAAGTCCTTCCATGTTGACAAAGTTAGAAAGCAGCCTTTCTTTTTTTGGAAATCAATAAAATGGGTGGTGGAAGATTGGGAGTCTTCGTGTCCTTTCGATCTATCGAGTAACTACTGTACTAGTATCCTTGTTTTTTTCTCTTAGCCTGTTGTTTTTAAATGCAGCAACTATAAAGTGATATACTAACTAGTGAATATCGGACAAATCTGTGCTTTAGGGCTGTCCCAATCCCCATTCCTTAAGTCAAAACGTTTCTGGTTTCCCACTATCTTGAGTTCAGAAAGATAAGATCTGTGTAAGAGCCCATAATATATACATGTGATCTTCACCTTGGAGTCTGGTGACCGCATTTTTCCCTGATGGCAAGGGAGGATGCACAACTTTAGATAAGTGTTTGGTTGAAACCAATAGCTTTGGCTTGGACTATGTATATGTGCTAAGAAATCTATGAAATATGCACAAATATTATATATCAAATTCAAAAACTCAAATGATCAGTGAGTTCAATGACATCCCAATTTTGTAAAGTTCAAATACTGAGTTTGCCTCTGCCCGATGGCCTAACGTTTTTGCCAAAATTGAGTGCGATGCATTATTGTTACTGAAGCTTGATAATAAGTTTGCACAGTCTTCCCTAACTATGCACAAATTTAGGATATTAAGTTTATGTATATGATATACTATGTACTGCACTAATTGTTCTTCAGTGCCAATGAATTTGAACTTATTTCTTCTGTTAGGTTTGACATGTGAAGTTCTTAGAGAGCCAAAGAAAAAAAAAAGGACAAAGGAAAGGACTTTGGATTATTAATGACTCAACGTAGATTACATAAGCACACCATGATATGGATATGAACATGAAATACCTATTATTTAATTTGGTTCACAAGTGCCTCATACATTCAGGGCATCTCCCACTGTTGTCTTTTTTTTTTCCCCCTTAAAATGGGGGTAAATTTACTCCAATTATTCTCCCATTTTTCCTCCAAAAAAAATATATTCATTTTTATATCCTTCCCTCTCTTCTATATTATATTAATAATTTTATTTCAATTCTATTTTCTTATTTTCATTAAATAAATTCTATTTTTTATTTTCTTTTTTACATATTCGTCACATATAATTTATATTTAATATAAAATTATTTTGTACCATAAAATTTTAAATAATATAATTTATAAGTAAATATTATAGATTATATATATTAACAGATAATTCAAATAAAAGTGAAATCATTGTGATACAAGACAATTAAATATATATTACATTACGATAAAATTTATTTGAAACACTACATAAAAATTCAACTTCCACCTCTATTATACTCCCATAAATAATCTATTCAATTTTAATATATTTTTATTTAACGTCTTTTCAATTTTAGCAATATTAAATATTTTATATTTGCACCTTTCATTTTTTTGTGATAGTTATATCTTTTTTATACAATTATAACTCATAATAAAATTAACTACCAATTTTACATAAAAAATAGATGCACGATAATTAATTTTTTAAAATAAAACGCCAAATTTAAGACGGAAAATTAATTATATAAAAATATTATATAAACATAATTAAGTATATATAAAGAGATAAATTAAAAGGTTAAATAATAAAAATAATATTATTTTAATAATGAAATAGTAAATAGGGAGATGAATAGTGTGTCCCCAAATTTGGAAGATACTATTCACTCCCCATTTCGGAGACAAAAAAATGAAACCATTAGAGTGAAATTTTTCCAAATTTCACCTCAAAAATGAAAAAAAAGTAAAAATAGGGACAACAAGTAGAGATGACCTTAGCTAAATGATAATCGGGCCCTCCATGGTGTTGGACAAGCTCATGTATATCTTTGTTTAATTTGCTTCCAGTTATTCAGTGCCTGGTACCTATTCAGACGTTCAAAAAATTTAAAATCGTAAATAAAAGAGTACTTATCATTATATCACAACCTTCAATGGTATACCTTCCTTACTACTAACTACTCTCTAATGCATCAATTGATGGTCCTTTCTCAAGCAAGTGGTTCTGAGTGGGGTTTATATGATTGATGGATCCCACCATAGTACGGCTCAAACTTGTATTTGTCTTCGCATAGCTACTAATCTGTCTATTCAAAGAGAACTTAATGTAATTTAACTTTCTTATTGTTGGTTTTCTTTTTTGTCGCTTAACCGTTTTGTTAGAATAATAGTACTAACTTTTATCTACATGAATTTGCTCATATTGTGGTTTCGAACCCAAATAAATAAGGGATTGTGCTAGACCGACAACCAATGTAAATTAGTCAATTCATAATAAACCCTCATAATACAATTTAATGTTTCGTCGATTTAAATAATAGAGGCACCCAATATATATTAACTAAATCCATCATACTCCTTCTGTTTCAATTTATGTGGCAGCATTTCCTTATTCGTCTGTTCCAAAAAGAATGGCAGCATTCTAAATTTGGTAACAATTTAACTTCAAAATTACAGTTTTGCCATTACTGAAATGATTTACAACCACACAAACATCTTTGCTTTATTTTACACCACAAGTTTCAAAAGTCTTTATTTATTTCTTAAACTTTATGCCGAGTCAAATTATGGCACATAAAATGGAAGGGAGGGAGTATGGTTTGAAACATTTAAACTTTCTATTAACAAAAGCGTTAACATTAGACGATTTACCAACTACAAATGTGTAAATGGACCAAAAGTGTATTTATTAGAGAATAATTTGAAATAGTACAAAGACAAAGTTGGATCTTTCTAAGAAAAGAAGGAAGAAAAGGAGGCATTAATGTTGGCAACTAACACTTGTTAATGCCAATAGTTGACAGCAGAGCAATCATTAGGACGGAAGTGAGTAATGTGGTACTAGTACTTTCTATACTTGCAGCATATTACCCGATTTAGAAAAAGGAAGTTCAGTCCAGCAGTAGCCAGCTCTATATATATATATATATTAAACTATAGAGTATATATTTAATTGCTTCTCTCAAAGGAGGCAGCAGCAGCAATTCAGAAAGCGACAAGCATGACATAATATCTACTCGTATCTTTTAAACCCCACACAATATATCTGTATTATATTAGCTTATACATACTGGTTAAATTCCTTCTTAGATTTGTGTTTTATAAATTTTGCTTGCTTTCTTATCTATGTAAATATTCTGAGAAGTGAAGTGATAAAATTAAAGATATTAAGAAGATGAGGAACATGGCGAGTTCTAACTCATCAAGAGGCATAGCTGCCATTGTAGGCGTTGGGCCAAAGCTTGGCCGATCCATTGCTCGCAAGTTCGCCCATGAAGGCTATACTGTTGCTATACTCGCTCGTGACTTGGGTAATTACTCTTCTTTCTTTACTTGTATCTTGGTATTATTAATGAGCGGCCAAGTTAGAAATTTTGCTAAGCTTGTCAAGATTAATATACAAGGATTACTTTTTCATTATAGGATGTTCAACTGACCGCCCTTCGCTAAAAGTAGGTTCGGCCCTAGTATCAGTGAGCAAGCGAGCAGATACCTTTAGCTAAGATTTAATATACAAGTATTATTTTTTCTAATGAAGAATAGGATGTTCAACTGATCGCCCTTCGCTGAGAGTAGGTTTGCCCCTAGTATCAATGAGCAGCTACCGTTAGCTCATCAGTATGTGTTAGTATCTCTACGAGTAGTGTATTTCGTTATTTGGTGAGAGCTAAAATTTCTTCAAATCTTTTTCTAAAGGTAAAAAAATTTGATTGAATATATGATTTCATTTTCATTTAGCATTTGAGTTGATGAATTAAACCACAAAGTTATATATCTATGTGTAAGAAAGATTCAAGATTTACTGTATGTGGATTCAAAATTTTGAATTCTTAAACAGTACGAGATCAAAACATATTTAAACTAATTTCTAGAATTCTAATGAATATCTATATGATCCAAATTGACCACTGTATCAAACTGTCAATGCGTGCAGCAACATGTGTGTGTATATATATATATATATATATATGGAGTTTTAACATAATTTGTGCTGTTTATTGGAACAGGTAGATTATCAAGATTTGCTGATGAGATAGCAAGAGAAGAAAAGACACAGGTGTTTGCAATCAGAATCGATTGCTCGGATTCTCAAAGTGTAAGAGAGGCATTTGAGGGAGTTCTATCGCTGGGTTTTGTTGAAGTCTTGGTTTACAATGCATACCAGCCAGTATCTTGGAACCCCACAAATTTTGCAGACATTAAGGTTGAACATTTTGAAAAATCTCTCGCTGTCTCCTCCGTCGGCGCCTTCCACTGCGCTCAACAGGTCTCAAAAGTTTACATTATCAATGTATATTAGCAGCTATTTTATAAATTTTTTATCGCGAAAACTCTTTATAAAAACATGTCATCTGATAAATATTCATGATAAGTCACCTAGAATGGTCGATAAGTGACATCCTGACCTAGGGTGGAAGTAAATTCTATGAAGTGTCTTCAATTGAAGCCTGTTATGTATGTATAGAATTGAAACAATATTTTCTTATACATATACAAGAAGTTGAGTTATTTTGACATAAATAAGCTAGTCAAAAGGTCTTTGATTCATTAACAACATAATATTTTAAGTAGTGTCATATTACAAGTCCAAATTAACAACATAATATTTTAAGTAGTGTCATATTACAAGTCCAAATTTCAAGTGTCAAACGTTACAATATTTTCTTAAGTTCACTTGTTACAACTCCCGTCTGTCTCCCGTTGCCAACATAGATGATATAAAAAATTTATACTGTCAATACATATAACATAAATTCATATTAGCTACGTATCTTTCGCTTTCATTTGAATTGAAAGTTTTGTTGCATTGCTAAAATATCTCAGGTACTACCAGGAATGGTGGAGAGAGGAAGAGGAACGATTCTCTTCAGTGGTTGCTCAGCTTCTCTTAATGGCATTGCCGGCTACTCTGAATTATGTAAAATCATTTTCCATATTACGTTGAAATGTTCAGTTTGATTTGATAAAATTAAGGAAAAAATAATAAGAAAACATTAATTACAGGCTGTGGCAAGTTTGCAATGAGAGGCTTATCACAATGTTTAGCAAGAGAGTATCAGCCACTTGGGATACACGTAGCACATGTCATCATCGACGGCATCATTGGCACACCTCGGTTTGTCTTTTAACTCCAACTTGTCAACTCGTACTCCCTCCGTCCCATTTTATTTATCGTAGTTTGACTTGACACAAAGTTTAATAAAGTAAGAAATATTTTTGAAACTTGTAGTCTAATATTTGTGTGACTATAAATGAGTCAAAAAGTAAATTTGGAGTTGAATTGTTTCCAAATTTAAAAATATGATAATATTTTTGGGACAAATTAATAAGGAAAGTATGACAAACAAAGTGTAACAGAGAGAGTATATTCTTTGCCGGTTTTGGTAATCTTTACTCTTTAGTTTACATGAAACTTCTCTATCAATTTGCTTTACTTCTTTATTCTGTCCACCTTTTCAAATGTTCTTTATCCTGGAAGATGTTGGAACCTCTTAATGTACCTAATTTACTTTCATTTTGAATTTGTTTAAAAAAAGAAATGTAAATCTATTTTAAATTTATGTATGGTAACAGAAAGTTCGAATAAAAAATGACTTTTAGAATTATGATATATATCATGTTATAACACTTAGGTGACAAATTTGAAACTTGTAATGTTAAACTTGTCATTACAACTATATGACGATGAAAGCTTCTCATTAGAGTAAAATATGAAGTTTGAAATTAAATAAATCTTAAATAAAGATATTTTTTTTAAAAAAAAAATAAAAAATTGTATCATATCGATGGAATAAGTAACTTTTTTCCTACATTCTCTTTTTATATTAATTATACTTTCCTAGAAGCATAACATGATATTTGAGACTATAAGATTCTAAAGGTAGTTTTGTTATGTCTTTGATTACTTTTAGTTTAAAACCACAAGATACAAAATTTTTTCTAATATTTAAATTTTATGTTGAGTCAAATTAAAACACATAAAAGTTGTAAAGGAAGGACGAAGGAGTGGTTATATTTACCCTTGAAAGCAAGTCCCAAAAGATACCCTTGATGGAATTGCCGTTTTGTGGTGGTCGCTTCCTACAAGGCGCTTAATATAAATCTTGGGCAAGCTAAATAATTTCACTGCAATTTAGTGGACAACTTTCATTTAAACTATGGACAAGTTAGGTGTTTAGTGAACTCAGCTATTGCCTTATTTATTGCAAACCATAAAAATACTTGCGATATACATGTCATGCATTCATTGATTAGAAAAATCATATATTCAACAAGTGGTTTTGAACGGAGAGTTCTAGCTAATGTCTTCCTAGTTAAATGAAAAATGTTGATATTTGTAATAGCAAGAAATTACCCATTAATGGATATTTCAAGTGGTGAAAAATCAGGCTTATTAAAGATTGTTGGACCAGAAAGATCTGGTGAAATTCTTGAGGATTAATCATTGGCAATCTGCTTCTCCTACCTACCAACTAATGCTCTTGATACCCAACAAAAGCATTTTTACTTTATATGCCAGTGGGACATGGATAAAGGAACATTATAGATAGGATTGGGCCACTTGAATTTTTCTATTTTAATTTGGCTGCCTGAACCTGAATGAAGCCTGTTGCCATCCTGAAATTACTCTATCCTGTAATTATAAGTTTGGGTTCATTGCGTGGCTCTTGTGTAAGAGTCAGTGAATTTAGAATTATTTTATATACAATTTAAATTATATTTGCATATGCATAATAGTGAGTCGAGAGCAATGTGTTCAGTAGAATCCATAAAACTCGCTTTGATTGTATATCTGGTATCAGGACTCTGAAATGGTTTGAGTTCAATTCCCAAAAGCATGAATGATGTTGGCTTATGTTATGTGCTACTTGTTGCAAATTAGCCTACTGTCTTGAGTTGTGCATGCAGGGTAGCAATGGCATCGACTTCACAGTATAGATCGTTGGTCGGGGAACAACAACAACAACAACAACAACAAATCGGAGGAGGGAATGGTTTGATGGACCCCGACGTGCTGGCACAGACCTATTGGCACTTGCATATTCAAGACAGATCCGCTTGGACCCAAGAGATTGATCTCCATCACTCCAATGCAAGATACATGTAGAAAGAAATTATGCCTTTTCTTGAATCAATTAATCAAAACCCGACCTGTTTCTCCTTTGTTGTGAAATTTGGCTTAACCAAAAAAGGCAATGTCATACCAGAGTCACTGTCTTTGTCTGCTTTTTATACTAGATATGGCATGCTAAGTACATGTAACATAGACATTCTCAATTTAGTGTGATATTATGTGATTGATTCGGATATTATGTAAATTTGATTAATTGGTTTACTATTGTAACAAGAGAACTTCAAACAACCTTAATTATCTTGGCATGTTTTCTAAATTGAAGATGAAATATTAAAAACAAATTTAGAATCTTAGTGATGGGTGCAGTGAATCTCTGCATGTCTATCTCTACTACTCCAAGACAAGAAGTAATGAATAATTCAAATATATTTATATAATGTGTCTAACTATAGTTGAAAGTAACTGATGCGCCTACATTCGCCATTCAATCTAAACTAGATGCTGCCATGAAGGAATCAGAAGGATAAGGTGAGCTGCCCCACCTTAGAAAAGAAAAAAGTGCAATACCTTTTCCTACTAAATGCAGTAGGGTAGAGGAGAATGATAAAGTTAAGGAATAGGGACCACTCCCAAGCAAGGGAAGGAAATACTACCGAAATAAGTAGGAATTAGGTAGACAAATTTAATGGTTAGAAAGGGCATTCGTGTTCTAATTCACAACACACAAAGATTAAGAAAGAATATTGATTTTTGAAGCTTCTATTTGTAAATATGCTACTTTAACGTTCATCTGGTTACAAAGCTTTTGAAATGTGTGTAGCTACATAAGTTAATTTTTGAAGCTAAATTAGAAAGTTACTGAGTTATAACTCTTCAAATTTAAAAAGTCTGGAAATCTAGTGGTGGAAGATTCGGGCCAGCTAGTTGTTATTCAGTTGGCTGGCCCCCTATATGATTGCCCGCGATATGTCTAATCTCAAAAAGCTACTATGCCAACACCAAACCCAACCTTCCATTTTCCTACTGTTGGCTGATGGTACATTTGGGGGGGGGGGGGGGGGGGGAGGGGGTCAAATTATGCTGTTTGCCTGTTTCGAATATTTGGTCGTGAAAGTATAGCTCAGTGTTTAGCAAAGCTAACAAGAAAGTTACAAATATTTATATAAACTTTTGTGACTTGATTATTATAGTTAATTAAAATATAGTCTCCTTAACTTTATATTTAACCAAAATACATTCACACAATTTATGGAAGATGCCAACAGTAACAGATACAAGAAGAGGAATTTGACAATAAGGTTTTAAAAAAAAAAATCGCCAATCAATAGTCAATGAATATTAGGAAGGACAACAATACAATCATTTATCAGTAGGCAACGAAGGAGTGTCGTGAGATATGAAACTATTCAGTCTAAGTGCAATTCCAGATTAATCGAAGCAGTGAAATTTGTATATCCAAGCAAAATAAAAATGTAAAATATCTATAATCGGAGATTGAGTTCTACACTAAATTGGAAAGGAATGTGATTTTCAATTTAAGCAAATAAGAGAAGCTCATCTTTGTTGGAATTCTTTTTCTCCTCTTGACACATCTGGCAGAGAAGTTAGACTTAAAAGATTCAAGGGGGTCTTTGGGCAAGAATAACACAACTAACAAGCAAAGAGGAACTGGAGTAGCTAAAACTGAAAAGAGACCACAGCTTTTATACCAATTAAAGGCGAAACACTTTAGCAAATTGCTATACAGATATTTGAAATTCGTCATTTGCATAAGCAACATTTAAATGTCAGTTTTTAAGACCCCTTGGCCCATTTTAGTTTACTAAAACGTCGCTGCTCCTAGGTGCAAAGCACAGGCCAGAGAAGGAGGAAGACCAAAAGTTACAAGTTCCATCTACGTTCATAATGGAATGAACCAGATGATCTGTGAGTGTCCAACATGTCTGAGAAATGTGGAAGATTACTAGACTGACATACATACTCAGGGTATGAAAAATTTGGATAGTTTCCACGATCATATTGTTGATGTTCTCGAGGAGGCATGTCAGAAAACCGCGGAAGATTACTAGACTGAGATACATACCTAGGGTATGAAGAATTTGGATAGTTTCCACGATCATATTGTTGATGTTCTCGAGCAGGTAGAGCATAAGAGGAATAAGAGCTTAAATGCGGTCTTGGTTCTGAACCCCAGTTTGATGAATACGAGCTTGGTAGTCTTTGGCTGTAAGAATCTGATTCAAAACGGTGAACATTACTCGCGGAAGGATAATTGAACTGCAATGAGGCCTGCCTAATGGCAGGCACAAAGTTTGGATGCCTCATAGGGGCTCTACTAGTTCTGGATTCTGCCACATTCAATCTTCCAAGTGGATGAGGCTTGTGATGGTGGTGCTTTGTTCTTTTGCTTCCTACCATTGCTTTCCCACATTCATCAACAGAATAGTTATGTTTCCTCACCGTGTTTGTCTGCATCATTTCGCTTGGTCTACTATGTCGATCAAGTTTCTGGCGCTTGTTACCTACATGTACCAAAAACTACATTTGAGTAAACACAAAAGCTTTAGTATATATCATCTTAAAACCTGGTGACATCTATTTTCATAAAAGGCACCTTTATTTTCAGAGGATGCTTTTGTCGGCTTTGTTATTGATTTTGACTTCCTTGTTGCTCTAATAAATCTTGCTGCTTCTCCACGTTTATGCTTTTCTGCAAGCACTTCTATTCTTTCCTCTTCATTCTTCCATCTCTGATAACACAGCAACAAGAAATACTGTTAAAATGTTATACTATCTGACAAGTACTACAGGTACTCAAAATAGCTGCAGGTTCACCTGTCTGAAAGTCTTCATTTTATAAAGGTTTCGTCCCTTCACAAGCAAGGGAAAAAGTGGCGGTAATTTTTTAACCCCTTGGCTCCATAATACCTCAACCTTGTCAAACAAAAAGTAAAGGATGGAAAGTAATGTAAACTTTGCGCATCAAATAGCATAATAGTGTTATTAGAAGGATGATAGTTCTACACTTCCAATAGTACGATTGGATTCAATCCCGAGCTTATATCCACATAACTCTAAGTCTCACCTAGGATTTCTACCCTTATAATCAGATATCTCTCTGTACACTCAAAAATTTCTCGAGCCTTACCGTAAATGTATGTTGCTGTTTTGCAGCACCATAACTCTCCTTGACAATCCTCCCAGCGATGGTTCTCTTCCCTAACAGTTTTCCACCCCTTGTCATCTTGTCAAAACTTACAAACACGACATGGTTAATGCAAGAAGCGAAATCCACTCCAAACTGACAAAAAGTGAAACAAACAGGAGAGTCGATTAAGTGAATACTTCTTGTACACTTTCTGTGTGAATAGTACAACGTCTCCTTTACATACGTCACCTGCACATAGAATCACCAGGCCAATACTCAAAGTTGGCAAAAGACAAAAAGGAAAAGTAGACAAGAATAAGAGAAGTCGAGAGAGTGATGCTGAGGTATCATGATGTCAAATATAAACTACCAGTGCAGTTTATGGTAAATGATGATCTGGGATATAGTCTTTGACGATTCCCATCTTTCAACCTGTGTACAAATCAAGAAAATAGGACTTCCCATTAGGAAGCAGGAATAGAATAAAAGAAACTACTGGGAATGGAATGATGGGATTTCAAAATATGGAGTGGCAACATCATATTAACAACTAATACACAAAATGATGTGAAAATTGTTTTATAAAATTTATCCTCAAACCATGCAGAACTAATGAAGGGAGGTGGAGCTTCAATTGCCTAGGATGCCTTGAATTACTTGTTCTCTAAGTGGGGAGGACCATTTACAGGATGATGAGCTATTGGGAGTAACCAAAATGAATCCAGATTTTTTCATATGCCATTTTGTACATCGCCACCTTGGTGGAGGTAAGGTCTGCATACATCTCACCCTCCCCAGACCCCATTTATCGGATATCACATGGTAAGTTGTTGTTGTTGTTGTTGTCGTAATTTTGTACATCGATTGAAATGTCAATAGACTCGTGGGAAACACTGGGTATGCTGTTGTTGATTGAAATGTCAGTAGAAGCAAGTCAGTTTCTGATTTCCAGATTCCAACTAAAAGAAACATCAAATCAAAACAAAGAAACCTAAAGATTCTGGATGCATACTCTACGCTATATCTCACAATAAGTGTGTGACCTTTACAAGAGAAAAGCTGTTTATTTCCAAACACAAGTACACAACCAATAAGGAACAAGTGTAGCATTCTCTAACAAAAACAACAATAAAAAAGAAGAGAAGGTTGATGGAAGCCATGAGAGCAACAATTAATTGGACAATTGCAAAAATTCCTGAGCTGCATTTAAATCCATGAATTTTACATCATGCACTCGAATGTACCTCCAGTGCTCTATGATCCTCTCTATACACTCTTCCTTTGTACCTGATAACCTCAACTCATTTGACCGCAAATATGCTTTACATTCTGTCAACCTTAGCTTGCTCAATTCACCCTTTAGCTTCCTCAATTCTCCAACCCCTGTATAACACACGATAAGTTATGTAGTGACATATTTGTATACTAGAGAAACCATAACTAGCTAAATTTGTTGTGTTGAAATGAGTAGAGTTAAAATATGAAAACTTTGCTAATAGTTGGAAAATCTTTACACATTTGCCTCCTTCTCGACCTGGAAAAGAGAGCAAGTTATGAACCCCTTTGAAAAAGATACAAGTGTATTCTACATAAATGTTAGGATCCATAGTTCATAAATATCAATTGTCAAATTTGGCTGAATACTATCATATCCAAATCGTCCATTGAATAGTATGGGTAGATTTATTTGGACCTAATTTTTTACTAATCTTGTCCTCGGAATTATAGACATAGGATCTATTTAACTTGGGTTCTTTCCCCTCCGTGTCCACAAAGCTCGTGTGAAGAAGTTGTATCACCTGTACTTCCATATAAAAATGTTCCCTGCCCACCTGTATACAATTATGCGGGTTACGTCATAGGATTATACCTACAAATCCAGGTCATGCTGACAAAAAAGTAACCAAGAACATAACATGATCACACGTTTGTGCAATATTCATGAACAAAGAGGAACCCTTTATTACTGGGTATTCACTATTCAGCTGAGATAGTTGTTGCTGTTAATCCCAACAAACCCCTCTTAGTAGCTCTCAAAATCTCAGCCTCTTCTTCGGCTCTCTACTTGCTGAGATTAGTAAATCATGCGCTTGTGCAAAGGCTAGTCATTGTGTGTCATCAATCAGGCTGAACCCACAGACCATTTGAGTTACGGGGTTCAAAAAAATAATATATATTTATACAGTAGTAGATTTCTCAACACATATACAGGAACTTAGCCAAAGCTACTTGGTCGGTATCTTATACTATGCATCCGCCCTTGTCATCAATGTGATGCTCTTACTTGTACACTCGGGTTTATCTAACAAAATTGATACTAGCTCATACTAGTCTTTCGCAAATCAATAGGTACTTCAACATTTAACACACATGCCACAACAACATTTCCTTGGCAGGGGACAAAAATAAGAACCAACACAAGTACACAACACATAATTTTTTTTTTCCATAACATCTAAAGATCAAATACCCTTTAAACTCATTATTACTTTCAATTAAGTAATGCCAACTTAATCTTTGGTTAATTTATCCATAAATTGGCAAAGTGTAAGCACAGAAAAAATCCCAATACCTTGGAGAAGGCGAAGGACTCTGTCGCAACATGACTCGTTATTTTTATCATCATCATCATCACCACCACCATCATCATACTCCTCCTTGTCTGTGTTATCGCTGGCCAAATTAAATACCAAAAACTAATTAGTATTTGAATCAAAATGGGGAAAATTAAGAAACAGTAAAATGAACATAATTATTCATATAACCAAGCCCAGCTAGTCTAATATATTGGAAAATAATACCTTGAGGAGCTAATATCCTCTACGCTAGCGCTATCAAAATCTTCATCAGATTCTATTAATTCCTCTGAGCTTTCTTCTTCTGAAGATGAAGAAGAAATGTCAATAACGCTGCGTTTTACTCCTTTCCTCTTTTCCATTTCAATCACGCATAAATTTTGAAGTTTGTGAATTATAAAAGCACCAAGAAAAGAAAATACTACCCACCCACCTCCGTCTCAATTTATATGACACAGTTCAAATTTAAAAAGTGAAATTTCTTAATTTTAATATTATATTATATTTGGATATAACATTAACTTTTGCAATTTGATTTATATACGAATTGGAAGTATATTTCAAAAGGGCTAAAAAGCCAATCAGCAAAGTGTAGTCTTATTTCTGAGTGGTTTAGTGCTCAATTATAAAGCAAATTTGAATTATTGTAATGTCCAAATCAAATTACTATAGTTTCAGTGACGTATTAATCTAGTGGATGAGGTGAAGTTGCTAAAAATTAAAATCTCTTAATAACGAATAGCCTTCGGGTTTAAGTATCGTAATTAGTATACATCTGTTAGTCGTATCTAAGTATGTAAAAAAGAATTACGTAAATACATTTGTTTGAAAAGAATATTTTTAAAAAAGGTTGTTTTTGAAATAAGTAGTGTACAACCGACTTGCGACCTCTGGGCATTACAAGGGCTAACTTTGACAACCAAGACTTAGACAACAACATATCCGGTGTTATCCCACAAGCAGGATTTGGGGAAGGTGAAATATACCGACCTTACCCCCACTGAAGTGGACAGGCTGTTTCCGATAGACCCTCGGCTAGAGGACAACCAAGACTTGGACAATGACAATAAATCATTTTAGCTTCAATAGCCTTCACTAATTTTAGCCTTTGGCAGAGGCAGGCTTTTCATTTGGTGAAAAATTGACCGATTCATGGTCATTAAGTCGCACATTCTCCAATTTGGTTGAGAAGCAACAAAAGTGATGGAACTTCTCACCTAGAAAGGGATTTAGACAAACATTATACACGACAATTGTACATGTAATCAATGTCCAAACGTTAGAACACCTTGTGCGTCCCCAAGAACCAGCTGAAAATCAAACAGAAACTAACTACAGCTTTACAGTAAGAAATCTATATACAGGGTGCCGTTGCTCTGATCACACGAGGCCAAAATTCTTCTCCATTCAAAAATTGTTCAATGGAATCTCAACCCGCGGTCCTGAAAAAATACTGTCTATGAAGCTCCAGAATATGAGACAGAAGTTGATCTTAATCATTCTTCACCGCTCATTTGTTTATCAACAGTGCATCAACAGCATAGCGAGAACATGAGTGCACCAAACGAATCATTGAACTTTTGTAGTTGATCGGCTAGATACTCCATGCAACAACTTTGCAAAACCAAGAAAACTGAGCTTTCCGTCCGTGTGCCTGATCCAGTCATGTAGAACAGAATGGATAGGAACAGAGGGGCTAAGACCAAGTTCCTGCACCACCAATTTCAAATTACGTTCAATTAGATTCCTTCCCAGTTAGTACTTAAAACTCTCCTCTTCCCTTAAAAGGAAAGATTTAAGACTGATGGAAATCAGTATTCAGTTCAGAAAATGAACAATCATAATTACCGAAGCTAATTCATCTATCATAATGGCCCTATTGCCTTCCTTCTCAAAAATTTCATAGGCACAACGTGCATGTTGTTCCCACCGGTCCAAAGCCTCAAGCTGATACACACTTAATGCAGCAGCACAGAATTCCTCAAAATCCATCCTCCTGTATTGCAGCGCATTAAGCTGCCATGACAAGGACAAGAAGTATTTAGCATCGCAAGTTAAACCCTGAACAATGATAACATCAGTTAGATATTTGAAGTCGATGGGTCTCAAAATCTACCGATGCTAGAAAATCATGGATGCGAGCTTCCTTCATTGCATCTGTTGAACGTTTCATCAGGGCCTGGAAAGATCACGATGGTCAGCACAACTTGCAAAATACTAGAAACTATTAAATCATTGTTTTTTTTTGCAAAAGACAAACCATTTTAACGTTTTCAAAGCTTATGGCGCCATTTTTGTTTGGTTCCAGCAGTGCAAACTGTTCTTTCAAATGGAATAGCTCATCTACAGTCAATGTCTTTGATAAAGCCTGCAAAAGGCCAAAAATTACACAAGTGATACTTGGGAGGTCACGAAGCCCAATGCAGAACATACAAAATATCAGTAAATACTATGAGGAGCTACTAAACAAAGCTTTTAATACTCTATATATAGTATCGGCCTCGGAATATAAAATAGGAACAGAAGAGGTTTTTCCAATTCCAGAAGCATCATACACACCCGTAGTGCAGCTTTCCTAAGAGCAGAGGACCTCATGTACGCCTTCATTAGTTTGAATATCAAAATATCCAAAGGCACCTCTATGTTGTGGCTATTCTTAATCCATGGATGACCTGAGACAGTAAGTTGTTCAGCAATTTGCAGAAATTTAAGGTTCCAACTTGACTCAAGAAACTCACCCAAAGCCTGAGCTGCAGTCATTCTTTTCCGGGGATCTTTATTCAACAGACGTTTCACAAAGTCTTTTGCCTCGGAAGATAAGGTAGGCCAAGGCTGTTCTTCAAAACTCGGATCAGCTCTGAGGACAGCCCTAAATATCCCAGATTCTGATCGAGCCCAAAAAGGACGGCTTCCACACAACAGGATATATGCTATGACACCTATACTCCAAACATCGGCTTCTGTACTGTAAGATCTATGTAGAACCTCGGGCGCTACATAATATGCGCTACCAACAATATCGTTAAGTCTTTCATCTGCAAAGAAATAAAGCATGACAAATAAACAAGATGTTAGTGGAGCTACATAAAATTATGAAAGATAGTTGTTTAATTCCTTTTCTTTTTTCCTTTTTTGGAAGGGGTGGTTCTTAAGACACAGTAATGGACAAACCTGGCTTCACAAAATCAGACAATCCAAAGTCTATTGCTTTAAGTTGTGCATTTTCATCCTTAGACGTGAATAAGAAGTTCTGTCCAATCAGAAAGATAAGAGTTAGACATGAAAGAGTACAATAGAAAGGACGACTTAATGAAGCAGAAAGTGCATCAACTCTAACACGTTATAGTTTAATGCATCGCAAAATGCAACAATTTAAAACTGAATAAAAAATTATTGCGTTGGAATTCAACACTATCCAAGATCCATTAAAGTAAAATGTTTTTTTTCAATTCCTCCTCTTTTACACCAGGTGAAATTACTAAATATGCTGAAATGCTATTCTCTCTAAGCAATCATAGAGTTAGCATTTTGGACCTCCCACCTCTGGTTTAAGATCTCGGTGCACCACACCTTGAAGATGGCAAAATGCAGCAACTTTCAATATTTGTATAATTACAGCCTTTGCATCATCTTCTGTGTACTTTCCACCTCTGCAGGACAAGAAGACGCCTATTAGAACTCCCTTATCATGCATATTCTTGATTCCATAAGAAAGATTCGGTATCATTCAAAACTCACAAGGTTCTTTTTAAAAAAAATAAAATAGTGAAGACCAAGAACTACCTAGAGAGTATTCTATCCAAAAGCTCGCCTCCCTCGCATAGCCTGAAATTTAACAAGATTAATCAGCAGCTAGAGCAGGGCAATAAGGAAACTAGCAAATCAAGCTCCTGATAATAGCATAATACAATGATTAAACCCATACGTTTACTGATACAAAATAAACAAACTGTCAATGCTAGTTGAGTGACCGAGGCTTACTCCATGACTATGTACACATTGTTCTGGTCTTCATATGCATCATAAAATTTTATTAAATTGCTATGCCCTGTCAAAGCTCTTAATATCTTCACCTCCCTTCTCACGTCCTCAATGGCTATTGCAGTAGTCATCTGGAAAAAAAGTTATGTGATCTCAGATATTTCAGAGAAAACACCAGAAGAGAATACAGAAGTCACAGATGCACATTCAGAACAACTATAGAAAGATCAAGCTAGAAACGCCAAAAAGCAGCTTACTGAACAGCTATAAATTCCACCAAAATCTAGAGATGGGTTGGGGATGGAGGGAAAAACTTACCAAAATATTTTGCAAGTTGTCATGAACATATCTTCTGTTAAAGAAGACAGTTCCCAACTACAGATGTTAATAAGGTCCATCCTACAAACTGTCAGCTGCCTTGACTAAGACCAAGTAACCAATAACATTGTTCAAGCATTTGCTGCTGTCATCATGGAAATACAAGTGCACGCCCGTAAACCCTACAATTTTTTTCCCTGGAAAGTAACAGGTTGGGTGGTGGAAGGGAGTATTGTTGATTTACATGTTGAAGGTAGCTATTGTATTCTATATTTGATTCCCCTCATATTCTACTTCTAAACCATATAAGCAACACGAATATTACCCTTCCTCCTAACTCCCCTTATGCAGCCCTTCCTATATCTGTCCCACCCAATTATAACATCGACATTTTATCCGATCACAGTTTGTCCAGTATAGTGTATCATACGGGCAATTAACAGGAGTTTCAAGACTCTAGAACGCAAAAAACAATGAATGGCTTTCTTGATACATTGACCAGCATAATACATCAGAAGCTGCAATTAGCTTCCTCCTTCCATTACTTCACAAACTCTAGCGGGAATTTACATAAATAAGCGTTTACATTTCCTAGTTAGTATACATAGATTATACACGATTATACACACATGATACATGAATTATACATATATTATACATCCGTCAGCTATTTTATGTTAATTTCCCATCTCTTTCTTAAACTTAATTACCTAAAAAACAAAACTTTGAACTTAAATCATCAACCATACAGCCTAATGAATCAGTAAACGATGGATCCATCCATTTGGAAAAAACAAAAAGCTGCAAATTCAAACACTTGCAGATCTAACCACAATTACTCAACTACTTCAAAAAATAACCAATTTAACAAAAAAAAGGCCAAACCTTTAATTTGGGAATAACTTTAACAGCAACTTCTTGACCCTTATCATCACCTTTCTTGAATTTAGCTTTAACAGTATACCCAAAATGCCCTCTTCCTACTTCTTCTCCTAATTCATACTTACTGCCAAAATTCTTCAAAAACCCAAAACTCTTATCAAGACCCGACCCATGACCCGACCGAGAACCCGACCCGGACCCATTTTCTTCTTCGGGTATTGTACTACCAGGCTCGTTGGGTTTCACGGTACCGTGTCTCCGAGCTAATAAAGAACGAATATGCTTCGCTGGAGACGGTGGCCGGTTAAAGAATCTCCGGGGAGTTGAATTAGCCGGAGATTTCTTGTAATGTGCTGGACTTGGACTGTAAAATGGAAAAAATGGGGACTTTTTTGACTTTTCTGAAACTTGATGGGTGTTTTCGTCAATTGCCGGAGATTTCGCCGGAAGTGGAGGTTCGGTCACCGGAAGTTTAAAATTTTCGCCGGAAGGTCTTGAAGTACATGCACCCATTTTTTTTTGGACTGAATTTGCTTTTTTTAAGAAATATAATGTACTTGAATAACAAAGATTGAAAGAATTGGGGGAGTATTTTGTGTTTTGTTTAAAATGTAGGGTTTAATTTGAATTTATGTTTCTTTTGAGAGGAGTTTGAAGAAGGTGGATCTGTTGATAAAAAGGAAATGAGAGTGTTTGCTTTTTGTCTCAATATAAGTTGCCAAAGTGAATATTTTAACCAAAAAAGAAAAGGACAAAAAGGAATTTAAAATTTTGAAAATGAGTTTTTATTTGTTTGTATGTGGTGTAAAAGATTTTAATATGTTTAGTAATTTGACTATTTTCAACTAATAACTTAATTCTATTTTTGCTAATATTAAACTAATCGTTAGAACGTTCTTCTATTTTTATGATTATTTTTCCATATTAGAAGATGAGAGTAGAAGAGATAAGTATAAAAATCGATCCGATAACAGCTTTTGAAGAGGAAGCTTCGTTTGTTTTATTAAGTTATACGGTATGCTTATATTACATATCATGTTTAATCTCTATTGAATGAAACTTGATGGGATGAAGAGTTCAAGTTATAAAATGATCACGTTTAAGGGCACCACATGAGAATATTTCTTATAGAAGGTCGACATCATGATGCATAATTGGATGTGTTATTATATCAATGACAAATAATTGAATGAAATGTTCTTCTTATTAGACAATTTAATTTCTTCAATTAGCTAATAATACTCATCAACACAAATTAATTTTCTGCTAAGCTTCAGTTCTATCATAGAACTAGTCATTTGGGGTTAATAAACACAGAAAGTTGAGAAAGTTTTTGACAATGATAAACAATTTAATGAAGTGTAATTGTCCAAAGATTGTTTTAATTGAATGTCCAAGCCAAAAAATAAAAAAGTATAAAGAATCGTCCAATCAATCTTGTTGACGTCAACGAGGGCATTCATATGGTGGGAGTTTCAATTTTCAATCATAGAAAGCATGATATATTTCCAAAGAAGAATGCATTATTTTATTTAGTTAGTGGCGAATGATAATATTAGGGGGACTAGGAATTATGGATAGTGTTTGTTTGGGTTGTTTTTGAATTTGAGAAACGACAACAAGTGCGATAAGATGAAGACAAAATTAACCTACGATTTTGTCTTTAAAGGTTTTACATTTTGTCTGTTAGTATTTGGGTGAAATCAAAGATGACGAATAAGGTATAATTCTTCTGCTTTGGCATTTAGCAGCAATAGAATCCACAGTTTCTAAGAATTTAAAACTATATGGCTCATTTTATGACACCGCAGTTATACCTGTCAATCGGATCAGGACTGGCTCGGACTGGCCCATTAAAAGTCGGCTCACTGGTCCCGGTACCGGTTCGATTAGGTCCGAGCCATTATCAGTCCGGTCCGAACTGGTCTATTTTTCAAAAAATTTAAGTCAGGCTCGGACCTAGCCCATTAAGCACCGGTCCGGTCCAACTTTTTTCCCTTCATATTTTAGCTAAGCCTGTCACTTTGTACTTGCAATTGGAAGGACATATAATCCTATATAAAAAGAGAAGGAATGTGAAAGCAGTAAAGAAAGGATCTAAACATCTTAAGAATCATATACTTTGACTCGTTGATGGAAACCAAGTTTAATCACTATGTTCATTTGATGCACTACTCATGAAGTAAAAGATCACTGTTATTATTCTAAGTAAGTACTATCTCATCATTACTAGGGGTGTTCATGGGGCGGTATGGTTCGGGTTTGAGCTTATTGGTAATGGTATATCGGTTAACGGTATGTAATTATGTAAAACCAATACCGTACCAATAAGCTATCATTTATCGGTTCTTAACGGTTCGGGAACTGGTACACCGAAGTAATGTGCGGATTCTCGATGGATGGTTGTCAATAGGTAAGATTTTTTCATTACTATTAACAACCACTAAAGTAACAGACAAACCATCCAAACAAACAAGTGCAATCAACAAGTTTTAACAATATGCTAACATAACACAAAATAATGAAATAGAAAAGAAAATATAAGAAAGTTTGATCAATGACCCGAGAAAGCAAAATCAATTATAAAATGGGCTAGACCTAATAATTAAAGTGTATGAGTATTGACATATAACCACCAATAATAATAATAATAATTGAAGTTTAACCTATAAATTAAAGTTGTAAATTAAAATTTAAATGACTTAATATACTAATAATAAATAAAATAAAAAATATAAAAATTATTAAAAAATACCTTATCGGTTATCGGTACAGTACCGGTAAAGAGATATAGAAATCGTTACCGCACCGATATCTTATCGTATTGAAGATTAATACCATTACCGACCCAATAACTGTTATACCGACACCATTATGCTTATATGTAGCGGTAATGGTTCGGCTAACGGTACCGGTTCGATTTTGCACACCCTTAATCATTACTATAGTATGCCTAGTCAAATAGATACAACTTTAATACTTCAACTCAAGGGTGAGAAACTGAGACTATCAATTTCTCTACCAAGAAGATCATTTGTATAAATAATTAATTAATATATATTCTTGATTTCTACTACTTGGTCTAACTTATTGACTGCTGCTTAGCAATGAAATAATAGTACTAAATGAATATGTTCATTCGTTGTGCCTAATGAAGCTAAAAATATCTTTGATACTGCTGCATATTGAGGGATCCTAAAAGGGACTAAATGCTACATTAGATTTTCTATGATCCTTGACAAAAGCATGTCTCAATTTCCCTCGACATATAGTATAATTTTTCTATCAAAAAACCAGTCTGGTCCGGTCCACCGGTGGGCCAAAGACCGGTCTTTTACCGGTCCGGGTTAATCGGTCTTTTTTCTTAAGCCCGGCTCGGCTCGCAACCCGCTCCCTCCTTGTCCCGGACCGTTTATAATGAACCGGTCCGGTCCGGTCCGATCTGATCTTTTACCGGTCCAGTACTGGGCTAGTCCGGCTCGATTGACATGTATAACCGCAGTAGTTAATTCATATGTGTCACTACCAACCTAATATACCAAGAAACAAAAGCGAGAGATAAATGTATTAGGTAAAATAACACTTGTATACGTGGCCCATCGGGTGTGTGATACGAGGCATGTTCTTTTGAAGGTTCATAAGATGGTCGCGAAGTTGGCAGCTTAATCTTCCGTGTGAACCTCCGAGGTCTGGGTTCAACACAAACCTCGGGTGTAATAGTAGCCAAGTTTTAACTACCAACTCAATAATTCAAGTTGCAGAATTACAATAAGAATTGCTGAAAGGAAAGTAATTAAGGATAGATAGAAGAAAGGGGTGAGAAACTAGAAGAATGGAGATGAGAAGCCAGACTAAGAATAGGGGATGAGAGGGAGCAGAGCCATAACAACTTTTTGCCTAAAAATTGCTCTACGCCCTTTTGCTATATTTATAACTGATTCTCCACCCAATTTTGCTCAATTTCACGTGCTCAACCTGTGTCCCACACAAAGTTATTTTGCACTTCTTTTGTGGCATCATAGTCAGCTCGGACCCAATGCTTATTCGTAACATCGGGATAGGGCTACCTCGGCTGGGCAGTGGTTCACTTCCCCGGGGCGAATAGCCCAAGCCTCGGGGGACAGTTATATTTCAGCGGAAGATCAACCCCACTACTCTCCACCATTAATTCAACATTTAATGAGGGAAATCGTGGACAAGCCACAAACTGAACATGGGAAAATTGCTGGATAATGGCCTTGATCACCTCTATATGGATAGACTATAAATAGCAGTGTAGAAATCATGTAAAAGGCATTCAAAAATACTTATAGAAACTCTATCCAATTGTAATCTCATAACAGTTATTATTGGAATCATATTTTTGTTCTTGTTGTCTGGTTATCTTCATTGATTTATTGTTCATTTTGCAACTTTGATACATTCATTTGTTTGTAAATTCCTTACAAATTCGATTATTTGTCCTAATCTGATTTAGGCCAATATAATAAATACATTATCATCTTAATACTTTGAGGGTTCAGTTATTACTTACATGTGAAAAAAGAGGCATAGGGTCCTCTCAAGTTTCAAATAAAGAAAAGGAGACAAAAAATTAATTAACTTAAGTGAGGGCCGAATTGTAATAGTTAAAACTTATGGGTATGAAAAATATTTCCGAAATTTACAAAAAAGCCCCACAATTCAAAAAATTTCAAACATTTCATTTTCCCTCCCTCCCACCTACTTTTACTTTATCACCTATTCAAATCATTTTACACTTTTATTTCTCTCTCTTTCTTCTTTCTCCCTCTTTTTTCTTCTTCCTTCTCCTTCTTTCTTCTAGCTTTCTTTTCAAATTTTATTTCTTTACCATTCTTGTTATTTTTCTTTCTTCATTTTCGTCTCTATTTTCTTCTCTTCTTAGTATTCATTTAATTTTTTTCGTTCTTCTCCTTTTTCTTCTTCTTTGTCCCCGTTTCATTCTTTTTCATATTTTTTTAAATTCTAGTAATTTTACACATATTTTCGAATGTGTAAACATATTTTTTTATATGTTTATATAATTTTGAAAATATTTTCACGGCTGGAAAAGATGTGTACACATATATTATATGTGTACACATTTCGACTGATGTGTACACATATTATTATATGTGTTTAATATGTGTACACATATAATAAATATGTGTACACATATAATATATGTGCACACATATATTATATGTGTACACATCTCGACTGATGTGTACACATCCTTTTATTAGAGTGGTGGATGATGGTGGGGTGGTGGTGGAGGGTGGTAGAAGGTGGTGGTTGGTGGTGGAGGGTCGTAGAAGATAGTGGTGGGTGGTAGGAGATGGCGGTGAGTGGTGGAGGGTGGTAGAAGGTGGTGGTGTGTGGTAGAAGGTGGCGGTGGAGAGTGGTGGAGGGTGGCGGTGGAGTGGTGGATGGGCAGAGGGGTGGGGGTGATGGGGGTGGGGGTCCAACTGGAGGCTGGGGGGCTGGGGAGGGGAGATGAGAAGGTGGGGGGCTTTGTGCAAATAAAGAAACTTGGGGGCTTTTAAAATATTAGTCATTAGTATTAATTTTAAAATTGTCCCCCTCACCCAATTCTTAAAGACTTTGTCCCCTTTTCTTATTTAAGAGACTAGAAAGTCCCTCTCACCCACAAAACCCTACTTACATATGTAATCTCAAAAAGTTCCAAATCAATCTCCTTTGGCCGCACAAGACCTAATGCTCTATGGAACACAATTGTAAGAAAAATGCCTGCTGCCATTTTAACATTTCTATTCTTGAGAACAAAGCTAAACAAAATATCCCTCAGTACAATAAAAAGTAGTATTAGGAATCCTATGATCACACAATATGAAAATGATGAAACCAATCGGAAGCTGGAAACGAACCCCCCCCCCCCCCCCCCCCTCTTCACAGGCCCCCAAATATAAGAAAAGAATGTTCACAACATTATCTATTAGAATGATGAACAACAGAAAAATATAAACACTTACTTCTGTCATATGCTATAAAGTTACACCTGAAACTAAGTTAAAGGCATATGCATTTTAGTCTGGGCTTTGTACGATTAAAGATCCTTACCGAAGGCAACATGCAATATAGGCTGTTTTCACATTTACAAATAAAATGCACAGCATCTATAGAAATAAAAATAGCATGATTCCAATATATGTCTAGGCTGCGAGACTCGGTTATATAATTATCAGTTATAAGGGAAAACTAACAAATGCAAAACAAATCTAAGGAGATCAAATGCAAACTTTTTAGTCTAACAAGTCAACCACTCTATGACCTAAACTTTCCAAAGTTTGAACATGCTAATTTGCTAATTGTACTGACATTGACTCGCAAACACAATAAGAGGCCGTTTGGGTGAGCTTATTTTAAGCAGCTTACACAATATTAACTTCTCATTTTTGGTTTTTTTAAAGCAATATAAGGGTTTATAAGTCCATAAATTTTTAAGTTGCCAAATATTTACTAATGAACTTATAAATTTATAAGCCACTTTTAAACTCACACAAACGGGCTCTAAGACAAAAAAAATGGCCGATTAATTAATGTATATAATAAAAAAAAACCAGAATAACTACAAACAGAATGGCAAAAAATCAACTAACTCATGACTCACATCGGAGAACTTCTGGTATCTCAAATTTTACGCATACAAATGACGTAATTGCACAAATATATGGCTAATTGCACAAGTCACGCATTGACTCATAAAAATCAGAATTAAGTACAAAAAGGAGCAGCAAAAATTTGAGTATCCTACTAAATTCCCCGCCAAAAGTACCTCCATTCTCACGCCTTGAAGAACTTAGTGACTATTATTCCTGCAATCAAATAAATCAGAAAAGACAGAAAAAAACAGAAGTATATTATCAGTTTTGTATGGGACGATCCCGAAAAATCTAACCCCCTCACAGTTGCCCAAGGTTCACGGATTAATTTCTCCCAGGATGGAACGGGATAACAGTTCTACCGTAGCGGCACTTCAAACAGTAGAACACTGCAAACACAAAGGAACAGAGCAAATCACACGATTTACTTAGTATGCAGAAAAGAGAGGAGATGCAGTAAGATGTTCTGTGTATTCTGTGTGTGTTCAAAGGTTGATGACTGACCAGTTTATATAGTCATGGGAAAGAGTATGAAGAGACACCACTAATGGCTGAATTCATTGCCACTAACATCTGAATTCACTGCCACTAATGGCTGAATTCACTAAATATTAGTAATGAATTATTGGTTAATGGGAAAATGTGGGAGAACGTGGAGGAATAATTAATCTGATTAATCCATTCAGATTTCTGTTACACAAACAAATTTAATATTAAATATTAATAATAAATTATTAATTAATTAATATTTTTTTTAGCTTTTGTTGGTCCAAAAAATTAAGTCAAACAATCATATCAATTGACCGAAATCCGGAAGCCGAAGCCGAGACGAGCGAGCGACGACGACGGCGCGAGGCTTCCCTTCTTCTCAACCCTTTTAAGAGCTAAGAGAAGTGAATCTCTATTTAAACCCAACAAAAGCCTTTTCCTCTACCAATATGGGAGAAAGTGCATTTCCTTACTAAAAGGAACCTTTTCACTTTCCACCCATTTTCCATTCACATTCTTCACATTCCAAAAACCCAACAATCCCCCACATGAATGGGGAATGGCTATATTGGAAATATGCATGACAGACTTGTGTGATTTGCAAGAAAGAATTAGTTGCATCGGGATAAGTAGGTTTCCCTTTGAACTTTCCGTAGTGAACATACATCGAATATACTCGGTCAATCGGTAGATTTGATATCTTTGAACCGTTGAGCTTTGGTGTATACCTAGACAACGTAAGTCACACAACTAACCCTTAACCGTCTTTGGTTCTCACTGTTGTGTTCGTTTCAGCCATGAACACTGCCTGGTTTCATAAGTACTTAGAGAACTAGCCATACCGAATTCTCCTTGAAGCGGCTTCCACTTCACACTTACATAGGTGATTTCTAAACGTGTAATCCTATAGATGTACACTGTTTGATAATTAAAATATCAAACTTAGATAATCATTAAAAATGCCTCTAGCATTTTACCCTTGGTACTTGAACATTGTCTAATCATGAGAATGGACCAAACATTTAACTGAAAATGTTGAACCGTCATACACCACTTTGTATTCTCCTTGAACCTAGTTCTTGGGATCTCCAGTCTCCTAGGTAGAGTTACCGCCGTGATGACTTGTCCTTGGCCATAGTCCTATTCCCTTCGATGAACACTCAACTGCCTCTCTAGTTAGGCCTTTTGTAAGCGGATCCGCCACATTATCCCTTGACTTCACGTAGTCAATGGTGATAATTCCCCTAGAGAGTAGGTCCCTAACGGTTTTATGCCTTCGTCATATGTGGCGATTCTTACCGTTATACATGACATTCCTCGCTCTTCCTATAGCCGATTGACTATCACAATGTATACAAATTGGTGTTAACGGCTTAGGCCAGAACGGATGTCTTCCGAAAAATTCCGAAGCCATTCAGCTTCTTCACCGGCTTTATCTAAGGCTATGAATTCAGCTTCCATAGTAGAGCGGGCAATACATGTTTGCTTGGACGATTTCCAAGACACCGCTCCTCCACCGAGTGCGAAAATATATCCACTTGTGGACTTTGAATCAGTTGTGCCGGTGATCCAATTGGCATCACAATATCCTTCAATGACTGCAGGATACTTGTTATAATGCAATGCAAAGTCTTGAGTGTATTTTAAATACCCCAAAACACGTTTCATTGCCATCACATGGGTCTGATTGGGATTACTCGTGTATCGACTTAGTTTACTTATAGCACAAGCTATATCTGGTCGAGTACAATTCATGACGTACATCAAACTTCCCAAAACACGTGCATAATCCCGTTGCGACGTGCTTTGACCTTTGTTCTTCTTAAGATCAAGGTTTACATCAATAGGAGTCTTTGAAACTTTAAAATCCAAATATTTAAATTTTTCAAGAACACTATTGATGTAGTGAGATTGAGACAACGCCAGACCTTGAGGAGTTCTATGGATCTTAACACCCAGAATTAAGTCCGCAATTCCTAAGTCTTTCATATCAAATTTGCTAGTCAACATGCGTTTCGTAGCATTTATATTGGCAATGTCATTACTCATTATCAACATGTCGTCCACATATAAGCAAACAATGACTATAAAATTAGGAGTGTTCTTAATGTAGACACATTTGTCACACTCGTTAATTTTAAAGCCATTTGACAACGTTGTATGATCAAATTTCGCATGCCATTATTTCGGTGCTTGTTTTAGTCCATAAAGCGACTTAACAAGTTTACACACCATCTTTTCTTTACCTGGAACCACGAACCCTTCAGGTTGTTCCATGTAAATTTCTTCCTCCAAATTCCCGTTTAAGAACGCTGTCTTAACGTCCATTTGATGGATTTCCAGACCATACACGGCGGCTAACGCTATTAACATACGTCTGGATGTAATTCTGGTTACCGGTGAGTATGTGTCGAAGTAGTCAAGACCTTCTTGTTGTCTATATCCTTTAACAACAAGCCTTGCCTTGTACTTGTCAATAGTGCCATCAGCTTTCATTTTCCTTTTGAAAATCCACTTAGAACCTAATGGTTTGTTTCCAGGAGGAAGATCAACCAACTCCCAAGTATGGTTGCTCAAAATAGATTCTATTTCACTATTGACTGCCTCTTTCCAAAATGGAGAGTCTGAAGAAGACATTGCTTCTTTAAACGTCCGAGGCTCATTTTCCAAAAGAAAAGTGACAAAGTCATCTCCAAATGAAGTAGAAGTTCTTTGACGCTTGCTCCGTCTTGGTTCTTCCTCATTTGATGAATTTCCTTTGGTTCCTTCCCGAGGTCATTTGGATGTTTCACCAACTGACTCACATTCCTTCTTATACGGATATATAGTTTCAAAGAATTCAGCACTATCTGATTCCATCACCGTATTAACATGAATGTCGGGATTTTCTGATTTATGAACCAGAAACCGATATGCTTTACTGTTTATAGCATACCCAATGAAAACACAATCAACTGTTTTCGGTCCAATCTTAACCCTTTTGGATTTTGGGACTTGCACTTTTTCCAAACACCCCCACACTTTGAAGTAATTCAAGTTGGGCTTCCTTCCTTTCCACTTTTCATATGGAATGGAAAGTGTTTTGCAATGGGGAACTCGATTGAGTATTTCATTAGCTGTGAACACAGCTTCCCCCCACAAGTTCTGGGGTAGACCCGAACTTATTAACAAGGCATTCATCATCTCCTTTAATGTCCGATTTTTTCTTTCCGCAATCCCATTAGATTGAGGCGTGTAAGGGGCAGCTGTTTGATGAATAATGCCATATTCCAAACATATTTAATCAAAAGGAGATTCATATTCTCCACCCCTATCACTTCTTATCATTTTGATCTTTTTGTTAAGTTGCGTTTCAACTTCATTTTTGTATTGCTTGAATGCGTCAATTGCCTCATCTTTACTACTAAGTAAATAAACATAGCAGTAACAAGTGCTATCGTCAATAAAAGTTATGAAATACTTCTTTCCACCGCGAGATGGTATTGACTTCATGTCACAAATATCTGTATGAATTAAGTCTAATGGTTCAGAATCCCTTTCAATTGACTTTTAAGTGTGTTTAGCATATTTAGACTCAACACATATTTGACATTTTGACTTAGCGCAATCAAATTTAGGCAATACTTCCAAATTGATCATTTTTCGCAAGGTTTTATAATTGACATGTCCCAAACGAGAATGCCATAAATTATTTGACTCAAGTAAGTAAGAAGAAGCTGCAATTTTATTCATAGTGTCAACGACCATTACATTGAGTTTGAAAAGGCCCTCAGTCAGGTAACCTTTTCCTACATACAGCTCATTCTTAGCTATTACAACTTTGTCAGAAACAAACACACACTTAAACCCGTTTTTAACGAGAAGTGCAGTAGACACCAAGTTCTTCCTTATTTCAGGAACGTGAAGAACATTGTTCAGAGTCACAACCTTTCCAGACGTCATCTTGAGGAATATCTTCCCATATCCTTCAATTTTGGCCGTTGCAGAATTGCCCATAGAGAGCGCCTCATCAGGTCCAGCGGGAGCATATGAAGCAAAGGCTTCCTTCACAGCACAAACATGGCGGGTGGCTCCTGAATCAATCCACCATTCCTTAGGATTTCCAACTAAGTTGCATTCAGAAATCATAGCACATAAATCAATGTCTTGCACTCCTTGGGCCAATTTAGTCTCTTCAACCATGTTTGCTTGACCTTTTTCCTTTTTCCTGTCCTTCTTTGCAGCACGACAGTCGGCGGACTTATGTCCACTCTTGCCACAGTTGTAGCAATTTCCCTTGAACTTTTTCTTGCTAGGGTTGGTCTTCCCTCCAGAAGGCTTCTTTCTCTTATTTTGATTTGGAGTATGCTCAACAATATTTGCTCCCGCTATTGCAGCATTTCCACGAGCCTTCTTTTCAACAGATTTGTTGTCCTCTTCAATCCTCAAGCGTACAATCAAATCTTCAAGGGTCATCTCCTTGCGCTTGTGTTTCAAGTAATTTTTAAAGTCCTTCCATAATGGAGGTAACTTTTCAATCATGGCTGCAACTTGAAACGCCTCATTAATCACCAAACCTTCAAAGAAAAGTTTGTTAGCAACAATATAAATAATACTTTTAACATAAGTATTAATCAGGATCAAACCTTCAGCAAGGAGATCATGGATAATGACTTGAAGTTCTTGGACTTGGGACACAACAGATTTGTTATCCACCATTTTATACTCCAGAAATTTGGCAGCCATAAATTTCTTCAGTCCAGCATCTTCAGTCTTATATTTCTTTTCTAGTGCATCCCACAGTTTCTTAGACGTTTCAACATTACTGTAAATGTTGTACAAGTCATCTTCCAAGCCACTTAGAATATAATTCTTGCATAGGAAGTCAGAATGCTTCCAAGCCTCAATCACAAGGAAGCGTTCGTTTTCAGGTGTTTCATCAGTCAGGACTGGAGCATCCTCCTTAATAAACCTTTGCAGGCTTAAGGTGGTCAGATAAAAGAACATCTTTTGCTACCACCTTTTAAAGTCCACACCAGAAAACTTCCCCGGCTTTTCTGCAGGTGGAATAACCGTTGCAGCAGCACGGCTAGGCCCAGCAGTACCAGAAACTGCGGTAGCATTAGTATTCACAACAGGACAGTTTGTTCAACTCCGTTTGTCATCTCTGTCAAATGACAGAAGCAGAAACAATATCAATAAACTGTTTAAACAATTGGAGTAGAAAAACTACGAAGGCTTTTAGTCTCCACAAACAGATTATTTAACAGTAATTAGGAGTAGAAAAACCACGAAGGTTTTAGTCTCCACAAGCAGATTAATATACAATATAGGAGTAGAAAACCACAAAGGTTTCAGTCTCCTTAAACAATATTTATTTAAGCGCAGAAAATAAATAACATAGATTTCTTAAGCTTGTTATTCCTGCAATCAAATAAATCAGAAAAGACAGAAAAAAACAGAAGTATATTATCAGTTTTTTATGGGACGATCCCGAGCCCACAATTTACTTGTGTCTCCTTAAGAAATCTAACCCCCTCACAGTTGCCCAAGGTTCACGGGTTAATTTCTTCCAGGATGGAACGGGATAACAGTTCTACCGTAGCGGCACTTCAAACAGTAGAACACTGCGAACACAAAGGAACGGAGCAAATCACACGACTTACTTAGTATGCAGAAAAGAGAGGAGATGCAGTAAGATGTTCTGTGTATTCTGTGTGTGTTCAAAGGTTGATGACTGACCAGTTTATATAGCCATGGGAAAGAGTATGAAGAGACACCACTAATGGCTGAATTCATTGCCACTAACATCTGAATTCACTGCCACTATTGGCTGAATTCACTAAATGTTAGTAATGAATTATTGGTTAATGGGAAAACGTGGGAGAACGTGGAGGAATAATTAATCTGATTAATCCATTCAGATTTCTGTTACACAAACAGATTTAATATTAAATATTAATAATAAATTATTAATTAATTAATATTTTTTTTAAGTTTTTGTTGGTCCAAAAAATTAAGTCAATCAATCATATCAGAAATCCGAAGCCGAGACGAGCGAGCGACGACGGCGGCGCGAGGCTTTCCTTCTTATCAACCCTTTTAAGAGCTAAGAGAAGTGAATCTCTATTTAATCCCAACAAAAACCTTTTCCTCTACCAATATGGGAGAAAGTGCATTTCCTTACTAAAAGGAACCTTTTCACCTTTCCACCCATTTCCTATTCACACTCTTCACATTCTAAAAACCCAACAGTGACATCCTCTGTTTTTCAGTGTTCTCTATTTTCAGGTACAAATGTACAATACAAACTCTTCTACTAGTGTTATATAGTTGTATCTAATTTAATTTATCATATTTTTGAAGTGATTTTTGTACATTTCGGGTATATAGTTGCTAAGTTTTAATTGATTTTGCGACGCTCACAGTTAGTAATTCAGTTAATGTGATTCGCCTAACATAATATCAGTTTGAAAGTATAATTTGAAATTTCCATTGTTTTATAGTGATTTAGCCGTAATATTTTGTGAAATTTACGATTATGATGAACTGATTCTGAAGTACGAATAGATATTGTTCATTTGAGTCAATTCAACGACATAAAATTTTGTATCTAGGTATTAAGTCATGCCTTACAAGGAAACTTGGTTACCTGAGTCCTATTTTGATTGGAAAAATGAAATTTGATACTTCTCAGGTGTTTGCAACAAATGGAGAATAACAAGACTTCAGTTGTACCTATTAGCGATGGACCCAACACCACGACTGCAATTTCAGTGGTATGTAAATTGCTAGGTCTTGTAGTTGTATATCTGTATGGTTTTATATATTTTAATTTTACCAAAATTCCGATATCTAGATCAAAAAGTGTTTTGTTCATAAACTCAAGATTCCAATAAAAAGTGTTCATTCCAGCAAGTTTTTTGCCTTTGATTCCAGTTAGGGGCGGGCGTTAAACCGAAAACCAAAATACTGAACCGAACCGAACTAATTCGGTATTTCGGGTTCCATTTTTCAGTATTTCGGTTCGGTTCGGTTCGGTCCAAGAAATTTTGAAACTTCGATTTTTCGGTTCGGTCTTCGGTTTCGGGCAACCCGAAATTTCGGGACCCGAAAAATCCAAGTTTTTTTTTTTTTTTTTACACACATATGCCATATATTTCCTAAATCCCTAAGTTACCCATTATCAGTAAGTAATATGATTCTATATATTGACTGATTTAACTAAAGGTTCTGCTATTTTTTATTTTGCAGAATAGAGAAAGTACCTAAATGTTCGTTACCTTTTGAATTATAGTAAACCATAGCCAGGTTACATAAAGTCTGTTAATGGATTGATTAGAGCTGCAAAATTTCTACGTCTGAAAGTTAAATGTGCTCAATCTATACCATTGCAAATGAAATTATAGTTTGCAAAAGATGCGAGACCAAAAGTGCACGACATGCTTGATTTGAGAAAGAGGAATTAATAGAGTTTTTTATTTTTCCTTCAAAATGTCTGTTATTGTCATGATCAACGTTAAGGTCTTAGTTGTCAAACAAAGTTGAATTCGCCTAAAATAATTTATATTCTCAAGTTTCGTTTCTGCTGTAATATACTTAGACTGGTATATGAAATGTCCCAGTATAAAAATCACTCATAGCACAACTATCTAAATTGAGACGTTACAAAATTACATCAGTGCCAAGTGACGGAACCAATAATTTTACTAAGAGTGTTTAAGAATTTTTAAAATTTAATAAATATAAAGTAATACTCCTATTTGACTTATATATACAATTATAGTTTTTCAGTATCAACTTTCACTAATTGTAGTTTCGCCAATTTCTAGTGAAGTTTCACAGCGCATGGTTTAGAGTTTATTTGCTTGTTTATTGATTTTATTTGTTTTTTTTTTCTTTTGCAAAATTATGGATGAAATGCCAGACTCCTCAGACTCTATTTCATGAGTATACAGTGGCGGAATTCACCAATATATTCTCGCTTCCGGTTTTGATCCCATCAGTCCACCACGCCGCCGCCGCCACCTTTTCTGCACAGCCCCGTGCATTTCCTCCATTTGCAATGCCCCGTGCACTTCCTACTCCATTTGCCCAAATAGTCAAATGCCCAAAATTTTATAATTAGTTATGCTCCCTCCATCCCACTTTGTTTGTCATAGTTACTGTTTCGAGAGTCAAACTTCTTAAATTTAACCGTGAATTAGGACATAAATCTTTAACTTTTTTTGAAATAACATGTACATATTTGAAAACCACATGAAAAGTACTATAAGTCACAATAAATTACAACTAAAAATATTTAAAAAATATATAAAAGGATTGTGGTCAAAGATTAACTCATTTAACTCTCGAAATCCGAACTATGACAAACAAAATAGGATGGAGGGAGTATTTATTTATAATATTATGTTTTTTTTAAGTGAACAAAATGTTATTCATTTATTTCAATACACTACATTGGTTATAATTGTTTAAAATTTTATTAACAAATACAAATTTAAATTAGAGTTTTAACTATTAGACAAAGTTCTACTATAAGAGGCTCGAATATTTTTTTTAAAAAAAAAAAACTGAAGAACTTTGGAAAAAAGATTTACCACGTTATTAGCTTTTGACCTTAAAATCAGTTCTCTGAGCCAACTGTACTCAATTATACATTAATAAGATATCTGAAGGAGTTAATTCAAATAGATTAATTTATAGCTTTGCATTTCAAAAAAACTAAAATTGAATTTTAAAGTACAATATACATTCTATGTTATTAAAAGTTATGTTAAACTATTAAGTTTTAGCTTTAGCCTCTAATATTATTGGGTCACCTTTGATGGACGGTGGGAGAGATCAAACACGTTCATCATACTACTATAAAAGCATGTCCTCAAGCCTAAAAGTCAGATTACTAAAATGCCCCTTCAAAAACTAAAAATACCTTACTTATAAAAAAGTTAAATAAAAATACCAAGTTTATTTGAAGCTAAGGGATGTAATCTTTCATATTATTAGAACAGATGTCACTTTATTTGTGAATAGGCACTTCCCACTAGGTCTTTTACTTGAGAGATTAATCTGGACAAGCCATCATTTGGAAGAGACTTAAAAAATTCAATAAAAATTAATTCTATGTGATGATTGAGAGAACACTAGCAGTGTGTATTTGAAAATGGGAAGTCGCACTTGGAGAAACCTAAATGGCTGATATTAATAAAATCGGGTTCTACGTTTTTCTACTCTTTAATACTCATTGTGATATATAAATTAAAATTTGATTTGTACAAATATTAATGTAGATTATGATGAAATTTGATTTGTACAAATATTAATGTAGATTATTATGTGATTACCACAAAAAAATCAGGTTCTACGTTTTCTACTATTTAATACTCATTATTTAGTATGCATATGCGACATGATTGGTGCGGTTTGTTGGTATTAATTTGATAGCATGCATGAAATTATGTGAAAGATATCTTTTAAAGGTAGCAAGATACTAATTAGGCTTACGTTGATACTTAAAATTACTCTTTACAACATGAAGAGGAAATATACTAGGGAAAATCAAATGTATATTTGTTTGGAATAAAAGATCAATTTTGAGAAAGGGTTATGAACCATTGCTTGGAGAATTGGTACATAAATCAAGATCCTACGATGTGATGGAGGAGATCATGAAATACTTTCCAAGCTCTCATCACATGTAATTGAATTCAAATTTCACAAAAAGTTTGAACTTTATTCTGTAATGTATAATGTATAATTGCTTACTCAATATTTTTTAATATTATTATACAATATTGTGTACAAGACTTGATCTTCACGTGCATCGCACGTGTCGAGAAACTAGTGTAAAATATAAGAGTGTAGGTATAGGCATGAAAAGGATCGATGAGCAAAAAAGCTTCTAACTTTTTGAGAAAAAGATGCTATTACGGTGACTGGCGTAACTTCTCCCATGCTATTACGCCACCAAAAACAAAGGAAATGAAAAGAAATTTAGCAAGTGAAAAATTAAAAGAAAAAATAAAAAATAAATAGCATATAAAAGTAGAAAATTAGTAGTCTTTGGATTTGTACCAATTACGTAGAAAAAACGAAAAGATTGTAATTCAACACGTGTTTGTAGTTAGTAATACAATTAAACAGTATCTAGCTTTGAAAGAAAGGGACAAAACGTAAATGAAATGTTGAAACTTAAGTTTATTTTGTATACTAGTCAGGAACGCCTGTGCTGAGCACAGGCCAACGGAGTTTTTTGCGTATTTTTTTGAAACTTCACAGAAAGTAGCTATATTTAAAAGTATGCAAGAATTATACTACATACAGTATACATGTAATATGTATGAGATATATAAAAAATAAATATTTTTTTGCTTAAGTAATTTAGTCATTCTTCATGCGGTGTGTATTTTTCATTTTTTCTTTTGTTCTTTTTTGTTCATTATCTTATGAAAATATTTGTTATCTTCTAGCCTATTTGGAGAAAATTTAGCTATTTGGCCAAAATTGTTACTGCAGAGACCTGCATTATTTCATTAGAGCTAGACATTTGATAAAGTAGGCTAACATATAAAGCGACATGGTAAAAACTTACCATTGCAATAGACATTTCAAAAGTAGGCTAATTATATAAAGCAACATGGCGAAGTTTCAAATCACAAAGGTCTAGTGGCGTTGAAGGACTTCTGTTCGGACGATACTCAACCTTTCATAACAGTTTACTTTGGTTTGTGGCAAAATATTACTTTACTCTAAAGAGAAAAAGGAAAGAAAAGAAAGTAAAGGCAAAAAGTTAAAAAAGAATATATTAGGAGGACACGGGAAAAATGAAGAATCAACATGGTAAAAACTTACCATGTATTAGCAAGCAGTCTTTGATCATGAGCACCAAACCTAAAACCAAGCATGCAGAAAATTCACTACCAAGCTATAAATAGTGTATAAAAACTATAGGAAGAGGGAAAAAACTTATCACATCAGGTGTATAAACCTAATCATAACAATTAATTAGGGTTAAGTGATTTAATAAAGAGAGAATATATATTAATTAACCATAACTGAGTGGTATTTGTGTATTTATAAACAAATAGCATTTATTTATTGGTTGAGTGTATGCACCCGATGTGGGTAAGTATTTACCAAGGAAGAGTCACCCCAAATTTATTATCAGGAATTATTGCACATTAAATATCATTGCAATAAAAAAATTATCATTATAGGGACAATTAGCCGTTTGTTTTGCTTTTGGAGTAGTAAATAAGTGCTGAGCCGTTTAAGCTTTCTACCTTAAAAAATATGAGTGAATGGGGTAGTAGATTGAGCAATTTATTTCTTATAATATACTCCATTCGTTCCGGTTTATATGAACATTTTTACTTTTCGAGAGTCAAAGTGGATGAACTTTGACCAACAATTTAAGATGATTTTTTTCATCATATTGATATGGAAAGAGTTGCATGTTATAGTACTTTTCGTATAATTTTTGAATATGCAAATTCTTATTTGAAAATATTAATTTAATATAGTCCAATTTAGATTCAAAGATTGATCAAATTGACTCTCGAAAAATGAAAATGTTCATCCATTTTGAAATAGAGAGAATATGATAAATAGGAAAATAGTTAAAAAGGCAAAAAAGGAGAAAAAAGATAAATGTGATTCTTACCATAGAGTCATGTCACATCAGCACTTTAAATCTTAGAATTTTATATATATACATATATATATGACCTTGCGTTTTACGATTTTGACCGAAAAAATGATGCAAGGATTATAAACTTTAAAGCTTAGAATTATTAATAATGCCATCTCATTTTTCCGGCGAGTTTTAAGTAAAATCCGGCTAAAGTGATTTTGATGTAGATCGGAGGAAAGTTGAGTAACTTTTGGGCAACAAAAGAAATAAAAGTGACTTTGTGGTAATGAAATAATAGTTGAGTGACTTTTGGGTAACAAAAGAAACAAAAATGACTTTATGGTAATAAAGTAATAGTTGAGTGACCACCGATAAAATTAACTCAAAAATATTTCGCTACCTTGGTAAAATGTCACTTATAGTTTTTATCAAATAATTTTCATTGCTCCATAGCTTATATGAGAATAAGTGCATACAACGAAATGTCAAATGACACAATAAAGGAGAACAATTGTACAAGTATGGTATGTACATATTGTTTCATTTCATATAGTTGCGATACTCGTCTGCTAGAAGGGTCCTATTTACAACTTCTCCAGAATATTCACATTGTCAGACATATTATCATGGTTGGATGCCCTGTCTGGAGCATGCTCTTCAACAGATCCACCCCAAAAGCATGCTCTTCAACAGATCCACCCCAAAAGCAGAATCCGATTAACTAAAACAATGCAGTACATTGTTTTAGAACTCCTTATTTTGTTTTAGAACGTCGAAGAAGCTTTTGCATCGGTCTGACGATCGGAATATGAATCTTCGGAGGGCTGCCACTCTCCCGGTCAATTTCATGACGTCTTTCCGGTTGTGGAGTACGTCTGGGATTGACTCAATAGCTTTGATCTGAGCGGGATTGACCTCAATCCCACGCTGGGAAATGATGAAGCCTAGGAATTTTCCCGACCCGACTTCGAATGCACACTTCTCCGGGTTCAGCTTCATGTTGTACTGATCGAGAATTCGAAAAGCTTCCTTTGGATGCGCTAGATGGTCCTCTGCTCGTTTGGATTTGACCAGCATGTTATCAATGTACACTTCCATAGTCTTACCGATATGATCGTGGAACATTCGATTGACTAGGTGCTAGTACGTTGCACCTGCATTTTTCAATCCAAATGGCATAACTTTATAACAATACGTACCTCTGCAGGTTATGAACGATGTCTTTTCTTGGTCATCGGGGTCCATCAATATCTGGTTGTACCCAGAGTACGCGTCGAGGAAAGTGAGCACCTCGTGCCCGACTGTTGCGTCAATCAGTTGATCTATCCTGAGAAGGGGATATGAATCCTTCGGGCAGGCCGCCGCTGCGCTATTGAGTCCTTCCTCGGGTACCTGTTCCAATCAATTTATCTTCGTCAATACGTACCTTTGAGTTGTAGCGGTTGTAGACGTCCGACCAGTAGGCTGCTGGGAACTCGCGAAGCGATTCGTAGAGTATGCGCGTAGCCTCTGAGCTCCTGATATCCAAACTGTTGGTGAATGCGATCGCTGCCCATCTGTCAGGTACTTTGTGTCGCATCATACGTTCTCGTTGGAAGCGATCCACATATTTACGGAGAGACTCGTCAGGCCTCTGTTTGATCTCGAAGATATCTTCTACGCGAGTCTCCATCTTCTGAGCGCCTGTGTGTGCCTTCACGAACAACTCAGCCATCTCTGCTAAGGACCCAATGGAGTTTGGTGGCAACATTGAGTACCATCGTAGAGCTCCATCCGCTAGGGTCTCTACAAACTTCTTCAATTGGACAGATTCGATCTCCTCATCGGTAAGATCGCTAGCTTTTATAAAGTTGCTGAACATCATGAGATGATCATTGGGGTCGGATGTCCCACGATATCTCGAAATATTTGGCATTTTGAACGTCTTAGGTATCGTCTTTGGGGCTGCTTCTTTCTTCCAAGGCCGCTGGGAATATCGTTGGACATCAACTTTCTTTAACGTGGGTGGAGCACCTGGTATCTGATCGATTCTCTCATGGAGAGACTTCTGAAGCGCTTCCTGGCTCTCCTTGAATTTTTTGGTAAGAGCCTCCATGATGACGCTTGATGTTTGGCATTTTATGCCAATATTTCCTCATGTTTGAGCATTTTATTCGCCCATTTTTCTAGTTTATGAATGGGTTTTGCGCTGATTTTATGTCGTGTGTATGTAGGTTGTTATGCAGTGCATATGGAGCTTTTAAGAGCATGATCGAGCAAGGAATGATTGGAAATTGATTGAGGATTGGATCAAGCACACGAAGGCACGACACGAGGCGAGCTGCAGAGCAAGGAGGAGCAGGAATTGGCCTGGCGCGGTTAGCCGCGGGGCGCGCTTCCCAAAGCGCTCCACTGCTGGCGCGTTATCCAAGCGCCCAACATTCGACGTCTCGCGCCCCCGGAGCGTGTTTTGACTTCCTATTTTGTCTAGGCTTAGGTGTAACTTATTACCAGGCCTTTGTAAACCCTATAAATACTCTTTTACTTAGTTTTTGATAGAAGTTCAGACTTTGGAGCAAGTTTTGGAGGAGAGAGGAGGAGCCCTAGATATCTTCTAAACAAGTTCTTTCTCTCTTTCTCTTATTCTTCTCCTTAATTCTATAGTTTGTTCGTTCTAGGGTTAGAGTAAATACATGAAGGTTGATGTTTGAAAGTTGATTTCTATATATTGATTTACCATTATGGATTGTTTATTCTTTCTTGATCATAATTGTTTGATTATTGAGGCCTGATAATTGAACACTATCTATGGTTTTTAGATTGAACTCGAAAGAGGGAATTTATTAACGCAATAAGAAAGAATAGGGCTTGATTGTGAACCCGGGCATCAGGGAACCAATTTGTGAGTAGGATAGACATATACTTGCTCGCCTAGCTTAACTAATCACAGAATTCGTTAATGTGTGCACGTGATTCAACCCATAGACATATAGGGATTGGAGTAGCCTGCATCGACCGTGAAGAATCGAAAGGTTTTCACGGGTACAATTAGCCTGTTATTTAGCAATCTAGGAAATCAAGAAGTAGAATCAACTGGAAAACTCAACTGGATTATTTGTAACTCTGACCCTGGACCGTTTCTCTTTGATTGACAACAACCTAGAATTTGCTCTGTTACTTGATCTCAATTACTTGTTTTAATTACTGCATTTAGTTAGTAACTTTCACAACCATCATTGAAAAAGATCCCTGAATAGTTTTTAAGAAATTGTTTGCTAGGATGCAGTCTGAATAGTCCTCGTGGGAACGATACTCTACTTATCACTTTATTACTTGTCGACCGCGTATACTTGCAGGTTGTTAACCACGTATACTTGCAGGAGCGATGAAGTGCAGGTTGTTAGCCAAACTTGGCTAGTGGAGCAAGCCAAACTCTTAGAATCTTATGGGGATTTCAAGAGCGACCTTACAAATACGACGAGACAATTTATGGAAGAAAGAGTGGAGCTCGGACAAGAGATCGACCGATTTGGCTTGGCTTTTCACGACTTGGAGGCGAATTTGAGTGATATGGTTGAGGTGTCTAATGCCCAATTATCAGTTGTCCTGAATAGTATATTTGAGATAGAAGAGCTTAGAAGCCAATTTGAGGAGCAAAAAGTGGAATTCCTACCATTCGACCCAATATTAGTTGATGATGCCAAGGTTGAGGAAATTACATTAGAGTCAAGTGAGGAAATAGAAAACATCATATTTGAGGACTCTAATGTTGTGCAAGTGAGGGTGTCAAAAGTAATGCAACTTTAGAATTGAAGCGCATTGGACCTCATTCCAATCATTTTTCAACATTGTGTTTGGATGGTGACATGAAAATTGAGCCACCCGAGCCTATGAAGAAACCCAAGGAGGAGGAACAAGGTGCCTATATTTTAAAGTTTGTGATGTTGAGGAGACAAAACGACGTCCCTCATTTAAAGGCTAAAAGTGTAAAATTTGACAATGGTTACTTGGTCCTTTTGTATTTTTGCCACCACCCCAATACAATAGTCGTAAGCTTGAGGCAAAGTTGGGGATTCAATTCATTAGTTCAAGGTGGAGACAAAAGTGATGAAGTTGTCTTCGTCGTGCCGCGACGTTAAATCAAGCGCTTCTTGGGAGGCAACCCAATTTGCTTGCTTTACTTTTATTTTTTTTTTATTTTTTTAAAATTATTTTTATAGTTGTATATTACTTTGGGAATAGCGATGGATTCCTATAGAGCATCGTCGCCATCTGAATCAATTCTGAACGAACAGTATCTCTATCTGGCTTTGTTATTATTACAGCACATTGGCCGGATAACAAGAATTTTCACGTCTGATGGGACTATTGATCGCTACAAGGCTCAAGATTTCTAATGAGAATCCGCTGAAGCTTATTCATTTTCATGACCCAACCAAGAAAACATTGAGTCATCAACAAGAAGAACCTGAGTCTGGAGGGCTGATACTATAAGTAGGACAAAGGCCCTCCACAGCTTCTATTCGCAGATGTGTGTTCAGGATGAAGACTCTTTCTGCCTTTGTCGAATCGTTCTATCATTCGAAGTAGGAGCTGGGGTTGCGGGCAGAGAACGGGTCTTTAATTTCATGCTCCTGAAGATTGGATGTCACGAATAAATTTCTGGCACTCCCGGTGGGACCAACTCTGCCCTTCATCCATTCCAAACTGCTCTTAGTTTGAGCTAGGAGATGGGACAATACGCTATTAGACCGGGAGTCTTCTATACATTTAAAAACTTTCTATTTGGTTGTTCGCCGATGCAAGTGGTACGTGAGTAAGCATTCGACAGTCGTAGGTTCTTCTCTTTCTCTGCCTTGATTTCCCACCGCTCCGTGGGGGGCCTTGCGAAAGAAGCTAACTCGAATGAAGAATCTTTCATGATTCTTTGGATTGCAGGTTCATGTAATGTCAAGTTTAAGTGTGGGGTGTCCTCACCCCTGCCTAATATTGATGACCTGTTGGGGGAAGTCTGAGTACCTCATGTTATACGGACGCTTGGTGGGTTCGTGATAGAGATGGCGTCACTGCTAGCGCCAAAGGCTAGATCTTTCGGCCTTCAGGGAAGTTCCTTAACTCTTGTACTTTATTTTTAGCACTGAGGACATTGCTTAGTTTTAAGTATGGGGTGGGAAACTCTCCTTTATTTTTGAGGTTAGGGATGCATGTACCGTTAGGATTTTTCCTTTGTCACTTGACTTTATTTTTATTTGTTTCTTGCTTTAATATATGAAAAAAAAAACTAAAAAATTAAAAAATTAATGAAAAATTCCAAAAAGATTTTCTTTTTACTCTTTGTTAGTGGTACATGTCATCTACCCCGTGGTTTTTCTTATGGCCTCGGTTCTTTTCCACGGGGAGGCCTTTGAACCGGGTAGTTTTTTTTATTTTTTATTTTTAGGATTAGAATAGTTAGTTATAGGTGGCCCTAGACGAAATAAATAGGTAGAATGCTAGGTGCCTTTGACTTATTTGATACCGGTGGACTTGAACTTATTGCAAGTGCTGTTTGTGGTGTCTTTTGGTTTTAAATTGTGATGCATGCCTTAAAAAATGGAACGACCCCCTTGAGATGCTTGAGTCCACTTGCTTGACTTTGTTGTGAACCTTTGTGCATTAATGCTTAATTTTCTACAAGTTGCACTCTATTTGCTTGACTGAGAGTTGTGATGGAGTCTTTTTGTGTGGATCGTGTGCAATGTGTGTTGTGAGGCATATTCTTATTGTACTCCGTGTTGTATATTGGTGTCTAGAACTTGCCCCGTGTGTGTGCAAAGCGAAATCCTAGGTTTGCTCTAGTCGGGAGATGATACAGGCTTTCTTGATTTGCTTTTTACCTTGATTTGCCTACCCTTATATGCACCCTTGATTGTTGTGATCCCTTTGACCTTTTGTTGGCACCCACACCGCGAGCCTACCCACTTGTTCTAAATTATTTTCTTTTGACCCTTTACTCCTTAAGCACTTTAAGTGATAATTTGATATTATGTGGAGTTATGGTTGAATGTTTGGGGGGGAGGGGGGGGAGGGGGAGGGGTTTGAGTGGAACCAATGAAGAGGAATACTTGAATGAATTGTGTAGTAGTTGATTATAAGCATTGGCAAGGTTTGGAAAGTAATGAATAGGAAAAAAAACAAATGGAAAAAAGAGCAAAGTTGAAAAGAAAAAATTTTGGAAAAATAAATAAAGAGAGAAGAACATCCATCCTTGCTAGTGTGTGCTTAAAAGAAAAATTGCTACTTGTTGAGAAGGTGTGTGTGAAAGTTTTTGATTGGGTGGCTTTGATGAGACTTGTGCTTAATTTGTATTGTGATGTATTAAAGTGCTTAGGGAGGTAGTCACTATTACCCATATGTATCCTACCAGCCCCTTAGCCTACATTACAACCTTTTTAAAGTCCTAGTTAATCCCGATTGGAGTGAGCTTACATTAGGGGAGTCCTACACTACGGGCAAGCCTATGGTACATCGTGTGTGACATGTCAGCTTTTCATGAGAGCGAGTGAATTCTTTCTATGCTATTGTCCCCTTTCTATTCTTGATATTCATTGTTGTATGTGATATTTGGGGAACACTCTCTTGCTTCATTTTGGTGAGGGCACATGGTTTACATGAGATAGGTGAAGTTATGGAATCTTGGTTGAGTAGATAGGTGTGATTTTGTGGGAGCATGGTTGCAATGGGTTGAGTTTGTGCATTTGAGCTATTTTGGGGTGATTGTTCTCATGTTTTTGAGTTTATTAAATTGTGGCATGTTGGTTGGACACATAGTAGGCATGTGTGTATTTGTTCAATAGTCGGTATCAACCATAGTCATAGGCAGACCTGTTCTACCTAGGTTGGGAAGTTATTTGTGATTGCTCGAGGGCGAGCAAAGGTTCAAGTGTGGGGTGGTGATGTTTGGCATTTTATGCCAATGTTTCCTTAATATTTCCTCATGTTTGAGCATTTTATTCACCCATTTTCTAGTTTATGAATGGGTTTTGCACTGATTTTATGTCGTGTGTATGTAGGTTATTATGCAGTGCATATGGAGCTTTTAAGAGCATGATCGAGCAAGGAATGATTGGAAATTGATTGAGGATTAGATCGAGCACACGAAGGCACGACACTAGGCGAGTTGCGGAGCAAGGAGGAGCAGGAATTGGCCTGGTGCGGTTAGCCGCGCGGTGCGCCTCCCAAAGCGCTCCACTGCTGGCGCGTTATCCAATGCGGTGCGGAGCCAAAGCGCCCAACTTTCGACGTATCTTCTTGTCCAAGCGCGGTCGGGGGCGCGGGGCGCCAGTTATAGCGCCCCTGGAGCGTGTTTTGACTTCCTATTTCGTCTAGGCTTAGGTGTAACTTATTACCAGACCTTTGTAAACCCTATAAATACTCTTTTACTTAGTTTTTTATAGAAGTTCAGACTTTGGAGCAACTTTTGGAGGAGAGGGGAGGAGCCCTAGATGTCTTAAACAAGTTCTTTCTCTCTTTCTCTTATTCTTCTCCTTAATTCTATAGTTTGTTCGTTCTAGGGTTAGAGTAAATACATGAAGGTTGATGTTTGAAAGTTGATTTCTATATATTGATTTACCATTATGGATTGTTTATTATTTCTTGATCATAATTGCTTGATTATTGAGGCCTGATAATTGAACACTATCTATGGATTTTAGATTGAACTCGAAAGAGGGAATTTATTAACGGAATAAGAAAGAATAGGGCTTGATTGTGAACCCGGGCATCGGGGAACCAATTTGTGAGTAGGATAGACATATATTTGCTCGCCTAGCTTAACTAATCATAGAATTCGTTAATGTGTGCACGTGATTTAACCCATAGACATATAGGGATTGGAGTAGCCTGCATAGACCGTGAAGAATCGAAAGGTTTTCACGGATACAATTAACTTGTTAGTTAGCAATCTAGGAAATCAAGAAGTAGAATCAACTGAAAAACTCAACTGGATTGTTTGTAACTCTGACCCTGGACCGTTTCTTTGATTGACAACAACCTAGAATTTGCTCTGTTACTTGATCTCAATTACTTGTTTTAATTACTGCATTTAGTTAGTAACTTTCACAACCATCATTGAAAAAGATCCCTGAATAGTTTTTAAGAAATTATTTGCTAGGATTCAGTCTGAATAGTCCTCGTGGGAATGATACTCTACTTATCACTTTATTACTTATCGATCACGTATACTTGCGTGTGCGTTGGGAGCAACAATGCTCATTTCAGTGGATGCCATAAATCCTCTATTTCGATTCTGGTTGACTTGGGTCATTTGATCTACGGTTCCTCCGTTGTTTCGCTCCCCACCTTGCTTTGAAGTTCGTGAAGAAGGGGAATCACGATCTGGTAATGCAGTGTCAGCTCTTGCAACCGGAGGGTTTAACCCTCTGAGAGAGTTGATTGCCTCGTTTATCCTTCGGTTGACCTCTGCCTGTTCCTGCATAAATACGTAGAGTGTCTCCTGGAAGTTCCCTTGACCAGCGGAGAGACTCCTATGGCATCACCTCCTGGGTGGAGTGGCGCTCTGAGAGTGCCTACGCCCATTTCGCTGCCTGACCGGTCCTTGGGAAGATTGTTGCTGCACATCGGACGAATAATCGGGAGAATAATTGGGACTTGATGAAGGGGTACTGTTACACCCCGTATGTCTAACGTGACGTTTATCATTCTAATGACATGTTAAAAATGATTTAAGTGAGTTTAAAGTCATAATATTACCATATAAGATGTTTATATATTGAATATAAAGTTTGGGAAAAGTCGGATTTAAGTTGCGGAAAAACCGACTAAGGAATTGCCTTGTAACGAAGCTTTTTCAGCAGTTAATTTCATGTGTTATATGAAGTCTTTTGGGGACATATCATATATCAAATTAAAGGTCTTGGAGTGTAGTTTCTAAAACTTTTGACGGTTTGTTCATACAACTTATATATAAAAAGATATTAGCCTCAGAAGTCAGGCCAGAAAAAGGGCCATAAGCGCAAAAGAGGACTAAAACTGAAATGTTTGAAGTATAAAAGAGGAAGCTCATCATTTTCTCGTCATTTCCAGAAAATTCATGATAGAAACATTGTGCTCTTGGTTTTTAAAGGCATTTTGATGGTTTTGAAGAAAGAACATTGATCTTAGCTTGAAATTGAAGACATATTGCGTCAAAATGCTCTACGCGATTAGGGTAACATTATGCTACCTTCAATTTCTTCTATAGTTTGAGTTTTAGAATTACTTTATGGCTAAGTAAAGTACCTAAATTCTATTTTATAGCTTGTTTAAGCTTTAAAAGGTGTGGAATTCAAGGGAAACAAGGTTTAGAAGCAAGAAACATCAAAGGTATGTAAGGCTAAACCTTTGTTTTGGTAAGGCATGTATCCTTTAGCTTTTGAAGCTTTTCTTAGTTCCAAACATGGTGTTTCTTTTTGGGTACTTGTATATCATCAAATAAACCTTGTATATACTTAATTTGGTACTAAAATTCAAGGTGAAAGACGTCCAAATCAGCAAGACAATAAGTTTCAAAATCTGGAAAATTGTTTTGATCTTTTGACAGTTGTTAGTATATTGATCATAACTCCTTGTAAAAAACTGATATTTAGATTCTTTAAGAATCCCCAGAACTCTAATACATATATCTAAAACTTTCACGAAGGCCATGAAGTCTATATCTTTGATCTACACTCTGAAAATTAGGTCGAAAGGCAGGATAGTGGTGCTGCCCAGATATTCTATCTGCGGATTTATTATGTCATCCACTTGTCTCATCTTGTCATCCGTTTAACATGTTTATGTTATCAGCTTATCCGGGTATCCATTCCCGTGTATAGTATAGTGCTGGTTCTGTTTTGCGGATCATCCAGTTTCAGGGGAAACTCTGCCGAATTTTTTATAGAATTCAAAGAGTTGGACAGATTCTAAGTTTCAGGTTGTGTCTATAATTCCATCCAGAGTTTTCTTATCATTCCTTCGTGTCCATATATATTGTTGCCACATGTGTTATGCCTCATACATGCGTATGCTTATATTGTGATCATGTTATGTGTGATTTGGAGTCCCCCATAGAGGCTGGACATTGGACACACAGCATTGGACACACAGTCCGGTCGCGTGTGATACTACCCGTCTGGGGGATACAGCCCCTCTGGTTCAGGTGGGAGTTGAAACACCTAGTGTGACCGGGTGTCATTCACACACTCTGACCAGAGAGACTAGATATTACTGCCTGGGGGGATATAGCCCATAACACCCACCAGGTTTGTTATATACGCGTATATAGCCACATTATGCACTGCATGATTATACATGAGGCCAGTTCCGATTTTCAGTTACCTGATTTGGGGGGATACAGCCCATAACGCCAGACAGGTACTAGTTCAGATGTTCAGTTACCTGATTTGGGGGGATATAGCCCATAACACCAGACATGTACCAGTTCAGATAACAGTTCAGTTTTAGCTCAGTACCAGTTATCAGTTCTCAGTTATCAGCCACCAGTTCTTAGCGTCAGGATCAGTTGACAGTTGTCAGTTCCAGTTTCTAGTTACCAGTTATCAGTCATATTATAGTTATTTATCAGTATAGTTCAACTCAGTCTTCAGGTTCAGATTCAGCTAGACTTCAGCTTATATTCATATCATGTTTAGTATGTTATTCAGATTTCCAGCTATATTGCTATGCTCCAGCTCATGTTTACATATTTATATTCCAGCCTTACAGTTTCATTCAGCTATGATATATTATATGCTCATGCCTTACATACTTGGTACATATCGTACTCACGCCCTTTTTCTGGGGCGTTGCGTTTCATGCCGCGCAGGTACAGATAGATCAATGCTTGGACCACGTTAGTAGGCCATCTATCAGCTATTGGAGTCACTCCGCTTACTCCCGGAGTTACTTATCTTTTGGTATGTGTTCATTCAGCCAGTTTGGGTATGGCGGGGCCTTGTCCCGTCCTTTGTATAGTCAGATCAGCACTCTTAGAGGCCTGTAGATATGTCCCTGTGTGGTGCAGTCAGTATGTTATGTATGTCAGCTTATGTTAGTCTTGTCAGCTTTTTGCATTGCATAATTCTTATCAGTTAGGTTTATGTTTATTCTGTTTATCAGTTATATTCATGGTTAGCAGATTATCAGCAGTATTAGTGATGATCGACACTTAGTGTTGGTCATCCGTCGCGACCCTAGATTGGGTTGTGACAAAAGGTACTAAACATGATCTGAATATAAACTGAAGTCTAGCTGAATCTGAACCTGAAGACTGAGCTGAACTATACTGATAAATAACTATAATATGACTGATAACTGGTAACTAGAAACTGGAACTGATAACTGTCAACTGATCCTGACGCTAAGAACTGGTGGCTGATAACTGAGAACTGATAACTGGTACTGAGCTAAAACTGAACTTTTATCTGAACTGGTACATGTCTGGTGTTATGGGCTATATCCCCCCAAATCAGGTAACTGAACATCTGAACTAGTACCTGTCTGGCGTTATGGGCTGTATCCCCCCAAATCAGGTAACTGAAAACCGGAACTAGCCTCATGTATAATCATGCAGTGCATAATGTGGCTACATACGCGTATATAACAAACCTGGTGGGTGTTATGGGCTATATCCCCCCAGGCAGTAATATCTAGTCTCTCTGGTCAGAGTGTGTGAATGACACCCGGTCACACTAGGTGTTTCAACTCCCACCTGAACCAGAGGGGTTGTATCCCCCAGACGGGTAGTATCACACGCGACCGGACTGTGTGTCCAATGTCCAGCCTCTATGGGGGACTCCAAATCACACATAACATGATCACAATATAAGCATACGCATGTATGAGGCATAACACATGTGGCAACAATATATATGGACACGAAGGAATGATAAGAAAACTCTGGATGGAATTATAGACACAACCTGAAACTTAGAATTTGTCCAACTCTTTGAATTCTATAAAAAATTCGGCAGAGTTTCCCCTGAAACTGGATGATCCGCAAAACAGAACCAGCACTATACTATACACGGGAATGGATACCCGGATAAGCTGATAACATAAACATGTTAAACGGATGATAAGATGAGACAAGTGGATGACATAATAAATCCGCAGATAGAATATCTGGGCAGCACCACTATCCTGCCTTTCGACCTAATTTTCAGAGTGTAGATCAAAGATATAGACTTCATGGCCTTCGTGAAAGTTTTAGATATATGTCTTAGAGTTCTGGGGATTCTTAAAGAATCTAAATATCAGTTTTGTACAAGGAGTTATGATCAATATACTAACAACTGTCAAAAGATCAAAACAATTTTCCAGATTTTGAAACGTATTGTCTTGCTGATTTGGACATCTTTCACCTTGAATTTTAGTACCAAATTAAGTATATACAAGGTTTATTTGATGATATACAAGTACCCAAAAAGAAACACCATGTTTGGAACTAAGAAAAGCTTCAAAAGCTAAAGGATACATGCCTTACCAAAACAAAGGTTTAGCCTTACATACCTTTGATGTTTCTTGCTTCTAAACCTTGTTTCCCTTGAATTCCACACCTTCTAAAGCTTAAACAAGCTATAAAATAGAATTTAGGTACTTTACTTAGCCATAAAGTAATTCTAAAACTCAAACTATAGAAGAAATTGAAGGTAGCATAATGTTACCCTAATCGCGTAGAGCATTTTGACGCAATCTGTCTTCAATTTCGAGCTAAGATCAATGTTCTTTCTTCAAAACCATCAAAATGCCTTTAAAAACCAAGAGCACAATGTTTCTATCATGAATTTGCTGGAAATGACGAGAAAATGATGAGTTTCCTCTTTTATACTTCAAATATTTCAGTTTTAGTCCTCTTTTGCGCTTATGGCCCTTTTTCTGGCCTGACTTCTGAGGCTAATATCTTTTTATATATAAGTTGTATGAACAAACCGTCAAAAGTTTTAGAAACTACACTCCAAGACCTTTAATTTGATATATGATATGTCCCCAAAAGACTTCATATAACACATGAAATTAATTGCTGAAAAAGCTTCGTTACAAGGCAATTCCTTAGTCGGTTTTTCCGCAACTTATATCCGACTTTTCCCAAACTTTATATTCAATATATAAACATCTTATATGGTAATATTATGACTTTAAACTCACTTAAATCATTTTTAACATGTCATTAGAATGATATACGTCACATTAGACATACGGGGTGTAACAGGTACGTACCTGACTTCCGCCCACGATAGTTCTTTGTGAACTGCTTTCTGCCATGTTAGTTGTGAAACAAAAAGATCTACAAAAAGGAAAGGTAGGCTGGAAAAGATAAACTATTAACCTACAAAGGCTATTGACCAGCTCCCACTATGGTCGCCAAATTGTTTAACCTAGATCCGATTTTAGGCCAATTAATAATTAAATTTGTATTTGCGGAGTCACGATCAATAGTTTAGATTAAGAGTTCAAATAGGGAATTGCGTTAACTATTAGATTATCGAATGAGAAACAAGATATAATAAAAAATAAATAAAATTAGAGCGTTAATAAAATAGATAGAGGTAACCGTGTTGGATCGCTTGATCCCGGTGAGAGTTCCTCGTCATTGATCGTTAGAAGACTAGAGAGCAAAGTATTTAACGAATATAAGCAAAGAACAGTGTTTGAGCAAGAGAATAGAGAGTATTCTTATTGATGTTGTAGACAGGAAGTCAAGTTATGTTACAATGGCTTAGGACGAATGCTATTTATAGGTCTGATAGGCGTCCGTTGAGTTTTGTAACCGATGGGCACGTATCCGTTGGATATGTAACCGCTGGATCGTAATAACTACCTTTATGACCATTTATTGGGTAATCGCACATGATCAGGTTAATAATTGCTTATTCAGATCGTGTTGACTGAGGAAGCGTTACATTATTGCTTTTAGGTCTGCTCGTGGTAACCACCTGGCTGGTTATCTGTCCATTGAATGTCTGTCCAGATAAACCTCTGTCCGTACCACGTGGCAGATACGTGTCACCTTTTTAGATGATACTAGTTTTTATACAATACAATGTTGATAACTTAGACACACGAGAAAGATTACCTTGAGATACTGATCTCAAAGGGAAATGAGGCACCCTCAAGATTTGGTATGGAGGGTACCTATATAATTCATCGAATTATACAGGAAAAATAACTAATCTAATACAAACCTGAGAAGATCACAGGTAAAATTTCTTAGTCTAACAAGCCAAACACTCCATGACCTGAAGTTTTCAGAATTCATACGTACTAATTGCCTAATTGCACCTAGCTACATTCACTTGCAAACACAATAAGTCTGGAAAAATGGCGGATTAATTAATGTACATAATCAAAAGAAATCAGAATAACCACATAGTGGCAAAAAATCAACTACCTCACGCACATCCGATAGCTTGTTGTATCTCAAATTTTACGCATACAAATGACCTAATTGCACATACTCGCAGACACATTAAAATGACGGATTAACTAATGTGAAATCAGAATAATTACAAAAAAGAGCAGGAATAATGAAGCAGCTAATTCACATAAGAGAACTTCTCATATTTCAAAATTTACTAATGGCTAATTTCACAAATATTAACACGCATTAACACAAATAATCAGAATAATTATAGAAAAAGAGCAGCAATAATGAAATACCAAACTCACATCATAGACTTCTCATATTTCATTCTAGAATATTCCCTCACATTAGAAATCCAAACACTCAAATTTCCCCGCAAAAAATACACGCCCATTTCATGCCTTATAACTAGTGACATCAGCAATTACCAACTGTTCGCATCTTTTACTTCACTCTATATATACACACATAACACTTCAATTTTCTCTTGCTTCGCTCATTTGCTTTCCCGTTAATTCCTCTTCTATAATTATTTTCTCTTTAATAATTATTTCTCTTCAATACTCATGCCTTATAACTAGTGACCTAAGCAATTACCAATTGCTCACGTCTTTCACTTCACTCTATATATGCACACATAACACTTCAATTTTCTCTTACTTCACTCATTTGCTTTCCGGTTAATTTCTCTTTTATAATTATTTCCTCTTCAATAATTATTTCTCTTTAATACTCATGCCTTATAACTAGTGACATCAGCAATTGCCAATTGCTCGCGTCTTTCACTTCACTCTATATATGCACACATAACACTTCAATTTTCTCTTACTTCACTCTTTTGCTTTCCGGTTAGTTCATCTTCTATAATTATTTCCTCTTTATAATTATTTCTCTTCAATATTATGTTCAACATGCCAACATTTTTCTTATAATTTCAATTTGTTTCTCTAATATGTATAGGTACATCGCGAAGTTCCTGTCTATATCGAATTTCAGGTATATCTTACATTACACTTTCTAGTTCGAAGTTTTGTGTGTGATTTTGTGATTCAGTATATTTAGTGTAAAAGTTTGAATGTATGACTTAGGCTGAATCTTTCTATTTTGCATAATTCATATATTATGATTGATTGCACTTAGTTTGAGTATTAAGTGTTATATAAGTTAATGATTGGCATGAAATTAGTTTAATTATGATTAATTTCATAGAGTGGAATGGGTACAAAAATTATTTTATGGACTAGTTTGTGATTGAGGTGTAGCTGATTGATTGATTGATTTTAATTTGTATATTTTGCTAGAATGCTCATTTAGAAGTTGAAGGTATAACTTCAATATATGCTAGTTTGAGTGTATAACTCAAGCTGAATCTCTTTGGCCGGGCAGAGGAGGACAGTCGACGGTATGAGTGGCTGGGCAGAACAAGAGGAGAGTCAGCGGTATGAGTGGCCAAGGATAAGGCTACTGAAGCTCCGACCCCAAGAGTCAAATGTCCAAAATTTTACAGTTAATTATATTTATATATAATGTTAAGATTTTTTTAAGTGAACAAATGTTATTTATTTGTATCAATATACTATATTGGTTATAATTGTTTAAAATTTTATTAACAGATATGAATTTAATTTAGAGTTTTAAACTATTAGATAAAGTTCTACTATAAGAAACTCGATTTGTTTTTTCATAAAAAATTAAAAAAAAAAAAAAAAAAACCTTAGAAACTTTGGTAAAAGATTTACCACATTATTAATGTCTTGACGATAAAATCATTTGTCTGATCAAATGTGCCCATCTATTCATTAAAACAATATCTGAAGGAGTTAATTCAAAAAGATTAATTTATAACTTTGTATCTCAAATAAATTTAAAATTGAATTTCAAAATAAAATATACATTCATGTTATTAAAAATTATGTTAAGCTATTGAATTTTGGCTTTAGGCATCTAATTTTATTCAACCACCAAGGAGAAATCAAACGCGTTCGTGTAAAATATAGGAGTGGAGATGTAGGCATGAAAAGAATCGACGAGCAAGAGAGCTTCAACTTTTTAAGACAAAGATGCTATTACAATGACTAGTGTAACTTTGCCCATGCTATTACGCCACCAAAAACAATGGAAATGAAAAGAAATGTAGCAAGTGAAAAATTAAAGAAAAAATAAAAAATAAATAGTATTAGACGTGAAAAGGTAGAAAATTAGTAGTTGTAATTCCTAAAATATGATTTCAGGTTTTACAATTATATTTATATTTAGCTAAGCCACAGACGATCTTGTTGTAACAAGATTCTTAGGTTAATCATCAAATTTATGCTTACGATCTACGACAAATGATTAATTTCTTTTTTATATATTACGAACAGATAATTAAAAGGTTATTTTGTGCATGCGGTCCTATTTCCACATTAAAAAGATGAGAGTAGAAGAGATAAGTATAAAATCAATCCAGTAACGGCTTTTGAAGAGGAAGCTTCTCTTGTTCTTTTAGTTTATATATTATGCTTATTTTACAAGAATGATCATGTTTAATATTTACTAAACTTGATGCGATTAAGAGTTCATGTTATTGATTAATCACGTTTAAGGGCACCACATGAGAATATTTCTTAGAGAAGCTTGATATCTTGATGCATAATTGAATGTGTGAGTATAATACTTAAAAGGTCACTCAACTTGGAGAAATGTGTGATCAAAGTCACTTTGCTTTGAATTGTACTAATAAAGTCACTCAACTTAAGGTAATTTTCACCAAAAGTCATTGTAACCGGATTTTGCACAATCATCTCACCGAAAATCTGACATGGCATTTTCATTTTTAATTATATATATATATATATATATATGGCATACTTTATTTTTCATGTAGGATTTTATAATAAGTTGATTAACCCAACTCTTAATCCATAACCCATTTCTCTTCCACATTTTTTCGGATCCATCTCCTTTTTCAAAATGGATGGTCTAGATTTAATGAAGTAAAACTAAATGTTTGACCATGGTTAGAAAAATATATCTTCCTATTTTAAATTCAAAACCTCTAACATATCTTATAATTTAGCAGCAAATTTCATCCCTCCTTCTAAATTATTTTTCGGTCTCCAAAATTTTCGTTTATTTATTGTTTTAATAAAACTTTGTTTTTGCTAATCCAATCTCAAACATATAACAGAAAACCAAAAACAGTGTTAAACTATTTGCAAGTGATAACATCGTAAGGAATAGAATTAACAAGACAAGATTTAATAATATCAATTTACTCAAATAACAATATAAAAATTCTTTTCACACAATCACATCAGTTAAAACTAGTTGCGAAGATAGTACCTAATATTCTGCTCATAGTTATTCACATTTTATCTTGGAAAGAAACTTTCCAACCAATTCATAATACTTATAGAAATCATATAGATCTTCTGCACTTCTATATCTTAAATAAGATGAGTTTGTTTAACAACTAATATAATTTTTATTTAAAATGATTCTTAATTTTTTGAGTGCACATTGTCGAACAATAATAAAAAATTACTCCTATAAAGAATTAAACTAAAAAGAAAGGTTAAGTTTGAGATGATCGAAATTTAGGTTTGGAGGAGGGGGAGGAAATTTTGCTGCTAAATTATAGGATTCTTTAAGATAAATTGAATTTGAAATAGAAAGATATTTTGTCCAAATCATAGTTAAATACCTTCATTTACTCTATTAAATCTAGAACATTGGTTTTAAGGAGGGCCAAGTGTCATTCATCCAAATAAGAACTTTTGAAAATGGAGACACTAGATAAAATATATATTTAACTAATCTACGTATTATCTATTATATAAAATATATATTTAACTAATAGATTTGAAAAAAATAATGATTCTAACCATAATTAATTAAAGAGTTAAGTACTTGAAAGAGTAGTAAAGCTAATATTTCGACAGTACCCGTAGAAATTTAGCAATGACACAATATTCTATTATTGTAATAATTTAAAAGAACACTTTCCAAATCCTTAGAAAATAATTCAACTTATTATAAAATCCTATATGGAAAATAAAATATGCCACATGTATATATAATTAAAAATGAAAATGCCATGTCTAATATTCGGTGAGATGATTGTGCAAAATCTGGTTACAATGACTTTTGGTGAGAATAACCTTAAGTTGAGTGACTTTATTAGTACAATTCAAAGCAAAGTGACTTTGGTCACACATTTCTCAAAATTGAGTGACCTTTTAAGTATTTTACTCTTGAATGTGTTATTTTATCACAGACAATAACTGAATGAAATGTTCTTCTTATGGACAATTTAATTTCTTCAATTAGCTAATACTACTCACCAACATAAATTAAGTTTCGGCTAAACTTCAGTTCTATAATAGAAGTAGTCATTTGAGATTAATAAACACAGAAAGTTTTTGACAATGATAAACACAATTTAATGAAATGTAATGTAATTGTCCAAACACTCCAAAGATTGTTTTAATTGAATGTCCAAGCTAAAAAAAAATGTAGGAAGAATCGTCCAAGCCATCTTGTTGAAGCCCACGAGGGCATTCATATGGTGGGGTTTCAATTTTCAATCATAGAAAGCATGATATATTTCCAGAGAAGAATGCATTATTTTATTTAGAAGTGGCGAATGATAATATTAAGGGGACTAGGAATTGATGGATAGTGTTTGTTTGGGTTATTTTTGAATTTGAGAAAAGACAACAAGTGCGATAAGATGAAGACAAAATTAACCTACGATTTTGTCTTTAAAAGGTTTTACATTTTGTCTGTTAGACTGGGGGTAAAATCAAAGATGAGGAATAAGGTACAACTCTTCTGCTTTAGTTTAGCATTTAGCAGCAATAGAATCTGCACCTTCTAAGAATTTAAAATATACTGCTCGTTTTCTGTAATACGCCATTATGTCCTTTCTTTATTTTGAAGTTCTTGGAATTTACAAGGTCCTTAAATTATACTCCCTCTGTTTATGTTTACTCTTCCACTTTTAGCTTTTCACTCTCACAAAAAAAAAAAAAAAAAAAAAACTTAAACTTGACAAATAGTACTCCCTCCGTCCCAAATTAGTTGTCGCTTTAGGAGAAATGGTTTGTCCCAAATTAGTTGTCACTTTAGGATTTCAAGACTAAATTTACTAGTTCTTTCCAACTATACCCTTAATAATTAAAATAATTCTCAAAGAAAGTTAATAGTCAAACATTAAATAAGGGTAACATAGTAAAATACACACCCTATTTAATAGTTTTCTTAATGGACGTGAAAAAGCTGAAGGCGACAACTAAAATGGGACGGAGGGAGTATATCCTTATTATCCGTCCCAAATTAGTTGTCACTTTAGCAAAATGTGTTTGTCCCAAATTAGTTGTCACTTTAGGATTTCAAGGCTAAATTGATTAGTTCTTTCCAACTATACCCCTAATAACTAAAAAAATTCTCAAAAAAAATTAATAGTGAAACATTAAATAGGGTTAAGATAGTAAAATAAACACCATATTTAATGACTTTCTTAATGGACGTGAAAAAGCTTAAAGCGACAACTAAAATGGGACGGAGGGAGTACAAGATATTTAATTGGGAAGAGATTTTGAAAAGTACAATGTATTTAATATGAAGGGTAAATTAGAAAGAACATAGCCAATTTTATCTTGAATTGCTAAAAAGACAAGTAAACTTAGAATTTGATTTTGGTAAATTTGAACAAGTAAATATAAACGGAGGGGTAGATATTACTCCTTTGACACACACAACAAATCGAAAATATGTGTCACCGTAGTAGTTAATTAATAATCCCATCATGCCTTATACGAAATAAAATTTTCTACTTTACAACGGCATAACATTCACTCCCCCGCCATTTAAAACCACCCCCTCCCCTATTATATATACTACGGATTCTTGAGGTATAAAATTATTTTCTATTCAACTTTTTTTTTTTTCATGCAATTGAGATTCTCCGAACAAATTTGTTTATTGAATTTTATCGTTAATGCGAAATTTTATTCGAAAACTAGATAACTATCGTTAGAGTTTATCGAGGTACATTTCTTCTTTAGTTTTAGCTTTAATGTGAGATTTTATTTTTCGAAACTAGAGCTTCAATTAGAGTTTGTTGAAGTTAATTCTTGTGTACTTGTATTTGCGTTTGATTCTCTGATTGATTCTCCGGAGAAAACTTGTTTACTGAATAAGTACGATTTTATTCCGAAAATTAGAGCTTTATTTAGAGTTGGTTGAGGTTAATTTTTTCTACACTTGTATTTGCATTCGACACACCGAGCAAAACTTGTTTACTGAGTTTTAGCATTAATGTGAAAAATTCTAGAGCTTCATTTAGAGTTTGTTAAGGGGGGAGAAGAGAGATCGGGTTTTGGGTTTTTTTTTTTTTTTTTTTTTTTTGGGGGGTTGGTATACCTGTCAATCGGGCCGGGACCGGGCCGTTCAGAGTCGGCTCATGGTCCCTGTCCCGGTCCGGGCCGTTATCGGTTCGGTCCGAACCGGTCTTTTATTTCAAAAATTTTAAGCCCGACTCGGTCCTAGCCCATTAAGCATTGGTCCGGTCTGATCCAGTCCAGTCCGATTTTTGTTTTTTCTTTTTCATGTTTTAGCTAAGTCCTTCACTTTCTACTTGTATTTTGTTTCATTAGTTCCAAAATTAAAACTTAGTTTATAGGCCATACCAAGATGGTGATCGCCTCTTTTACAACTCCCGGTATTGTCACTGTTACTCCACTTGTCATTAGACACAATATAATCTGTCAATGGCTGCGGTAAACAAATATTGGCAGGTAAGCAAGAAAAAAGGTTATCTGTAGTACACAAGTTCTTCAAGAACTGATAGCTGCATCTGAATGATCTAGCCTATAGAGGGTATCACTTTCTCCATTTAAAAAAAAAAAAAAAAAAAGAAGAAGGAAAAACTAATCAGGAAATCTGCATTAAAATTGATCTGACACCTCTTAGCGTAGACACTTTAGTTAAGCACCCAAACCGGTCCGATCCGGTTTACGGGTGGGCAACGACCGGTCTTTTATCGATCCGATCTAATCGGTCTTTTTCTTAAGCCCAGCTCGGCTCACCTCCCCCTTCCTCCTTGTCCCAAACCGTTTATAATAATCCAGTCCGGTCGGGACCAAGAAACATAAAACGAGAGATAAATACATTACAAACCTAATAGTGAGGATTCAGTTATTACTTACATATGTAATGTCAAAAAGTTCCAAATCAATCCCCTCTGCCCGCACAAGACCTAATGGTCTATTGAACACAATTGTATGAAAAATGCATGCTGCCATTTTAACATTTCTACTCTTGAGGACAAAGCTACACAAAGTATCCCTCACTTATGTCATATGCTAAAGTTACACCTGAAACTAAGCTAGAGGCATATGCATTTTAGGCTGGACTTTGTACGATTAAAGATCCTTACCGAAGGCAACATGCAATATAGGCTGTTTTCACATTTACAAATAAAATGCACAGCATCTATTGAAATAAAAATAGCATGATTCCAATATATGTCTAGGTTGCGAGACTCGGTTATATAATGATCAGTTACTATGCAAAACAAATCTAAGGAGATCAAATGTTTTAGTCTAACAAGTCAACCACTCTATGACCTAAACTTTTCAAAGTTAACACATGCTAATTTGCTAATTGTACAGACATTCACTCGCAAACACAATAAGAGCTCGTTTGGGTGAGCTTATTTTAAGCAGCTTACACTTTTCTAACTTCTTTTTTTTGGCTTTTTTTTAAGCACATAAGAGTTTATAAGTCTATAAATTTTTAAGTTACGAAATATTTACTAATGAACCTATAAACTTATAAGCCACTTTTAAACTAGCACAAACAGTCTCTAAGACAAAAAATGGCCGATTAATTAATGTATATAATCAAAAGAAATCAGAATAACTACAAACAGAATGGCAAAAAATCAACTAACTCATGACTCACATCGGAGAACTTCTGGTATCTCAAATTTTATGCATACAAATGACGTAATTGCACAAATATATGGCTAATTTCACAAGACACGCATTGACACATAAAAATCAGAATTAAGTATAAAAAGGAGCAGCAAAAATTTAAGTATCCTACTAAATTCCCCGCCAAAAGTACCTCCATTCTCACGCCTTGAAGAACTTAGTGACATCCTCTGTTTTTCAGTGTTCTCTATTTTCAGGTACAAATGTACAATACAAACTCTTCTATTAGTGTTATATAGTTGTATCTAATTTAATTTATCATATTTTTGAAGTGATTTTTGTACATTTCGGTTATATAGTTGCTAAGTTTGAATCGATTTTGCGACGCTCACAATTAGTAATTCAGTTAATGTGATTCGCCTAATATAATTGCTAGTTTGAAAGTGTAATTTGAAATTTCCGTTGTTTTATAGTGATTTAGCCGTAATATTTTGTGAAATTTACGGTTATGATGAACTGATTCTGAAGCATGAATAGATATTGTTCATTTAAGTCAATTCAACGTCATAAAATTTTGTATCTAGGCATTAAGTCATGCCTTAGCTGAAACTTGGTTGCCTGAGTCCTATTTTGATTGGAAAAATATATTTTTCAGGTGTTTGCAACAAAAGGAGAATAACAAGACTTCAGTTGCACCATGGACTCAACACCACGGCTGGCAATTTTTGTGGTATGTAAATTGCTAGGTCCTATAGTTGTACATCTGTATGGTTTTTATCGAAATTCCAGTACGATATCTAGATCAAAAGGTCTTTTGTTCATAAACTCAAGATTCCAGTAAAAAGTGTTCATTCCAGCAAGTTTTTTGCCTTTGATTCCAGTAAAGTTTCATAGCGCATGGTTTAGAGTTTATTTGCTTGTTTATTGATTTTATTTGTTTTTTTTCTTTTGCAGATTATGGATGAAGTGTCAGACTCCTTAGACTCTCTATTTCATGAGTATATAGTGGCGAAATTTACCAATGTTTTCTCACTTTCAGTTTTGATCCCACCGGTCCACTCCGCCGCCGCCGCCACCGTTTCTGCATAGCCCCATGCATTTCCTCCATTTGCAGTGCCCCGTGCACTTCCTACTTCATTTGCTAGAGAGTCAAATGCCCAAAATTTTTATAATTAGTTATACTCTCCCCATCCCACTTTGTTTGTCATATTTACTGTTTCGAGAGTCAAACTTCTTAAATTTAACCATAAATTAGGACATAAAATCTTTAACTTTTTTTGAAATAACATTTACATATTTGAAAACCACATGAAAAATACTATAAGTCACAATAAATTACAACTAAAAATATTTAAAAGATATATAAAAGGATTGTGGTCAAAGATTAACTCATTTAACTCTCGAAATCCGAACTATGACAAACAAAATAGGACGGAGGGAGTATTTATTTATAATATTATATTTTTTTTAAGTGAACAAAATGTTATTCATTTATTTCAATACACTACATTGGTTATAATGGTTTAAAATTTTATTAACAAATACAAATTTAAATTAGAGTTTTAACTATTAGATAAAGTTTTACTATAAGAGACTCGAATATTCTTTTTTTAAAAGGAAAAAAAACTTAAGATAAAATCAGTTGTCTGGGTCAACTGTACTCATTTATACATTAATAAGATCTGAAGGAGTTAATTCAAATAGATTAATTTATAGCTTTGCATCTCAAAAAAATTAAAATTGAATTTTAAAGTAAAATATATATTCATGTTATTAAAAATTATGTTAAACTATTAAGTTTTAGCTTTAGGCCTCTAATATTATTGGGCCACCCTTTAAGCCTCTAATACCATTGCGGCAAAAGGCAAATCTTAATTTCATCGGTGGTCACTAAACTATTGTTTCATTACCACAAAGTCACTTTTGTTTCATTTGTTACCAAAAAGTCACTCAACTTTGCTCCGGTCCACAACAAAGTCACTCAAGCCAGATTTTGTTTAAAACTTGCCGGAAAAATATGTGGCATCATTAATTAAAAATAATTTTCTTAATTAATTTTTCATCTAGTAATCTAATTTTACAGTGTATAATTTATTAGTGTTATTTAAATAAAATAGACACATTTATTGAAATTTATGATTTATAGACCTTTACCCCTTGATATTCCACTTTTATAGCCATTTTAAAAAAGACTTTAACTAAATCTAGTCCACGTTTCTAGGCAATATTTTTGATAAACATGCCTCTATTATAGGGAGATAGAGAGTCAGTTACCTTATTTATTAAATAAAGTATCTCAATTATTTTATTAATGGTATAAAATAAAGATCCTTAATTGTAGCAATCACAACCATAATTCTCAGATCCTACTCTTTAAGTAAAACACCATTGAATATACTTCATCCCCCTTACAGTCTCTGTTGAACCCCAAAAATTACCCTTTCTTTAAGAAAAGATAGGTTTCGGGTATATTTCAACAAAATAGGACTCCAAAGGGTTTTCTTTGGAGTCGCCACCTAATTTAAGGATTATTAGGAACCTAAGTTAACTAATGAGTGCAATTTATTCTTTATTTAAAGGGAATTAAATTAAAATCAGAGATTCTAGGTAAGTGGTTCTATTAAATTCGAAGAAGGTCCCTTGCGGGAGCACTTTCGGAAATTCGCTAAAAGCGGTTAATCCGGCGGTTTTCACGAATTTATTAAGGATAAGAAAATATAAAGTTACTTTTAAATGAGGATAGTAGAAATGATATAAATAAGAAAATATTTTAATTATGCCGATACTTAGATAAATAAATGACCAAATTTAAGATTAATTAAATGGATAATGAAATAATGATCAATTGATTAATTAATAGAATAAATAAAGGTTAAATATAGTTAGATAATTAAATAAAATAAACTAGATAAATAATTGGATAATAATAAAGGATTAATTAATTGATTGAATAAATAGATAAATAAATAAGCAAGTAAATAAATTAATTAAATAAATGAGTACTTATTAATTTTAATTAAATAAAGGAGTAAATGAATAATAATTGATTAATTAAATAAATAAATATTTAATTGATTAAATAAATTAGGTTAAGTAAATAAATAAATAAATGATTAAAATTTAACGATTAACTAAATAAACCGATTAGATTAGATAAATAAATAATTGAATATTTAATATAATAAATAAATAGGCAATTCAAATGCGAATTATGACGAGGGTACGATTTTAATTGAATTGGATTTGCACTCATTAATTGACAAATGATTCTAAACATCCATAAATTAATTGGTGATTCGTAAAGAAATGATACAAAGCATTCATATAAAAACAATTTAAGTAATTTACAATAGTTATTCACAATTCAAATATCATTTTTGTCCTAAAGGGCTATTAATCCGATCTATGGAAAAATCCTATACAACATGCATTTTATAAGGGAGCGGGGAAGGATGGAGTTTAGAAGATAGAACCCGGAAGCGCAAACTCAATCATTGAGCCTTGGACTTTGTGATTTTTCATTTTTTCTTTTACATTTCGGGGATATCAAGTCCCGAAAATACGAAGCAGAGCAAATAACTTCAAATGCAAACAGCCGTCCCAATTTGTGAGTTTTATTTCAACTCGTCCCAAGATGGTTCATGTCAAAGAAAATAGAGAGATAAAGATTAGTAAATGGACAACAATCTCAGATAATAAATCGAGTGAAGCAAAATAGCATTAAATGGGCACACATTCAAACGTTATTCACAACTATAACTGAACGGAGTCTTGAAATTTTATAATGTAAAACTCACAGGAACATAAGTCTTAATAGAGATTATAACTTTTCATCTTGAAACTACTGCTCGATCTCATCAATAACTAGAATAAATCAAGACATCGAGACAAAATCATACGCTTAACATCCCACACTCAGATCCTACTAAGAGAACATAATTACATGTCATACCAAGGCAGGAAGAGAGCAAGCTATACTAGAGTTGAACTGAGATGCACAAACTATAATTAACAACCAAGAGAAAGAGGCATCACTGGACTAATAAGATGTTAAGACATGGAAAGAAAGTTAAAAGTTAACGGATGAAACAAGCTCGGCTCAACTAGAAGCTAAGCTCAACTCCTTAGGCATCAAAACAAATAGGAGAACCGAACCTCAGCAGAAGGGCAACATATAGGAGCATTCATAACTGAATCTTTACTCAAACTGGACAAGGCGTGACAAAATGCAGCAATACATCAAGCCAGAAGCAAGCTTCCCATAGCAAAATAAATTATGACTCACACATCTCGACTGAGAAACAACTCAATCATTTGTATAATTTATAATACTTTCCTAACTATAACAGAATCAATCACAAACTTCCTTAACAACAAGATCACATCTGATACTAGGCCAGAACTCCTTTTCTAATCGAATTAGAATTGAACTCATAATAACTTAATGGAAGATACTTTAAGGATATAACCTACCAAAAGTTCACAATTCAAGTCAAGACATGAAAACTTAAATAAAAAAAAAAACTAAAGCCTACAGATACTTCAAGAATGGGAGCAGCTTATCAGAATACACAAAAGGAAGACTGGAACAGGAAAAAACCAGGGACAGCCTCTCACCCTCAAAAGAAACAACCTCACCAACTCACAGAGACACACACACCTGAACCTAACAGCACACACACCTGAACATAAACAACACACACTTCTCCACAGAATCTGCTATACCTCACTGCCACCTACACCAGGACTCAAGAAACTAAAACAACCACACCAGACCCTTCTTCAAACCCCTGCATTCTCTCACACTCTCACCCTCACAGAACATCTGAAACAACCAAACATACACCTGAACACTTTCATACCTGAAACTGCAGCATATATATTCTCTAACACCTACACACAAACTAACTACTATTAGACTCTCCCTGGATCCCCACAACTTCCAGAAACAAGCAACAAACCCTGCTACTGCTACAACCTCCCCCACTCACCCATCAAACCACCTGAAATACCAAGAAACAGCTCCACCTAAGCCCTTCTACATTCTTCTTACAGCCTGCAATAAATCATATAAGAACCAGACACCTGCAAACAATTTGAAACAACTCCAGCATCCACCCTGACCTCCCCTAATACTGGCATACACTCACAGACCTATTACAAACCTGGCACACCTGAGAACAACCTACAGACCCCCTTATACCCCTTGCTATGCTCACAACCCAAACACAGACCTCTATGCCCCTTTTTACTTTACCAGGCAGAAATAGACCATCCATATCACTCCCAGAAATGAACCAAAACAAGAGGATACACACGGGAACAACATAAACTAAAAAAATGAAGTACACAAATTTTAAGAGAGAAATTAAACCGGCTACCTTAAGATCAAACTGAAGCACAGGAAACAGAAAAGGGAAACTGGAAAAAAAAAAGAAAAAAAACTGAAGCTTTATTTCCTGCCTTTCTTAAACAAGATGAAATTTAAACATAAGCTAGGATCTGTATCATGAAGATACTGCAATCAAACCTAGCTAGGACTGAACTTAGACAGAATACATCATTATCCCTAACAAATCCTACTTCTTTTCACTGAAATTCAAGTCCAGAACCTTATACCTCTTTCAGGATCGAAACAAAACTAAACAACTTCCAGAAATGTCAAAGACTCAAACTTGATCATTCACGGTTTTAAACATCACACTCAAATGGATTTCATTCACTTTTATCCGCATAAAGTATAATGCTCTGCTCATAGACTCACAACCTATACTTGATCTTCATTTACATTCTAACATTCAAACATCAAATATGAATAAGGACATAAGATGAAATGAGGTGAATGTTACCTGTTTTTGAGCAGGGAACTGGGCGAGGGATCCGAAAGAAGCGCGACTCGACTAAGCACGACGACTCGAGCAAGGTTGACAACTCGAATAGCGATGCGATAACACGGAATCAAAATCAACAAAAACAGACAACAATAATACTATTTTTCTTTAAACTGGAAGAGAAGCTTTTTTTATATATGTCATGCCTAGGCTGTTTTTTTTTGTTATCCAAATTTTCAGCTCCCTAAACCCTACCAAAAATGTTAAATATATAGTAGAAGTTTAGGGTTTTACCTTAATCTAAATTACCCTCCCTGTTTTTGATCCATTCCTTCATGAGATAAGGGTGAGAGGGTCAAATTGTGCCCCTCTCGTCCTTATCTCCAAGAAGAGGATCAACGGCTTGGATTACTTTCGATTCAAAATTGATGGATCAGATCTTGTGCCCGTTGTACTGGTGAGAGGGAAAAGGAGAGTGGGGGGGGACCATGGTACGGATTCTTGGACTGATTCGGATCGATTTGGAGGGAATGGAAGTCAATCGCGGGTCGAGCTTGAGAGAAAACGGGTTTCTGAATTGGGGAAAGGGAATGGGCGTGGGTATTGGGTCGATTGAAATGGGTGAAGAACACGCGTGTGTGTTTAACCGTAGTTTCGTTTTATTAGGTTAATTTACAATTAAATTTGTAGAGCGGGGTCACGGTCAATAATCGAGATTAAAATGCCCTTAATGAAGTAAATATAAATGACAGTAATAAATGCGGAAGAGTAAAGAGGCAATTAATGCGATATAATAAATGAACAATCGAACGAAAAAGGAACCGTGCTCAGGCCGTTCAGACTTGATTAAATTCCTTTCCTCGTATTCTTTATGAGATTCAGTTAATGAGACAGTAGAGAAGATCTTTCGATCAGCAATAGTAATAAATGTTTGCTGGAGATAAAGTATTGAATGCTAGTAAATAGTTTGAATACAAGTGTAGATTCAGAGAAGCATTAGATTGTATGCTTGTGACTTAAATTACAATATATAGGCAGCTATGTGTCCGTTCGCAAGCAGTTGTAACTCCTTAGACGAGCAGTTGTGTTGTTTGTGGATAAGGTTCCTACTTTGAATTGTCTTGATTGATGGGCTGCGACTTTTCTGGCCGTAGCGACTGTTCATCTGTCCGTTGTAACTGTTTTACCCTCGACCTTATCCACTGCCCTTATATCCATTCGCAGCCACGTGTCGTCTGTGCGCCATCCTATGTAGATGCCAAGTCATCAACTTTGGTGACGATGGATTTAACCCAATACAGATAGTCCCCGCACTCCTCGGGCAGAGGATCTGGTCGAGGAGTGGAGAACCAACTGTGAGTGGGAATGAACTTTTTGACCTCTCCTTTCATAGTAAGCGCGAGTTTCTACAAGGTTCTGCTCGTTGGACTGATCGTTATCCTTTTAGTACAAGTATTAAATGTTTCCTCAAAAGCTTTGACTGATTGGCGTCCTTTTAGTGTGCGCATTAAATGCTCTGTTAGAGACAAGACGCGCAAGCTGTCCATTCCGCTCCACTTTTCCCTGAAGAAGTGACTGTTGCGTGTTCCGAGACTGCAGGCGTGATGATTGAACTGCGCCTACTCACGTCTTGCACGTCCCAAGATAAAAAAACCGTCATTCCGACTTTTATTTCATTATTTTCTTCAACGGCTGGATCGATTCATCTTTTGCGTGGATGTTTGCCACGTGTGAGTTTTGCGAACCCTATAAATATGATTTTTCCCAGCTGAAAGTCTTTTACTTTGCTTCAAATTTCATACTATCCTTCAGAGCTTCAAACAACTTTCCAGCAAAATTTCGAAACGTGACAAATTCATTTTAAAAATGTCTCCAAAAGCTAAGAGGGTTTTGAATATGGATGCCGCAGCTAGTTCTTCTTCGGCAGCGGCTGGACAACCTACGAGTTCTCCAACTTCAGTCGCCGACGTGATTCCAAAAATTTGGGGAAATCTTGAGAACGACTGTTCAGTCAGCTCGTTTAGTCATTACGGTAACATAAGGTCATGGCCTTCAAGCCGTTTCAAGAGTTTAATCACTCCTGACCTTCTGCCTAAGGTTAGGACAGATTGCGGGTGGGACGATGACCTTATGATTTCTTGCCCCCTCCCAACGGAAAATATTACTTCAGTGAGGCCTGGGTGGACGGCTATATCTACATACCCATTCACGATAGGCTATACGTTGCCGCTGCACCCTGTCATAGAAGATATCTGTAAATACTATTTGATCTGCCCGGGGCAGTTGTGTCCTAGCGTTTATAGGATCGTTACCCTGCTGCAGTGGTTCGCCGATGAGACCGAGTAGGATTTTGAGTTTAAACATTTCATTGCTCTGTACAGTCTTCAGGTTGCCAGGGATGGGTATATAAATGCCCGCATGAGGGGGAGAAAAGCTCTAGTGAGCAAGTCCGAGGACTCAGGGGATAGGGGTTGGATGCACCGGTACGTTTACGTGCAGTCCAGACTCCTCACACGCGGCGACAAAACTAACCTCCGCGAGGCCTGGAACAAGACTCGTAAGTCCCCGAGTATTTGTGTTGAATGTTCTTTGAATTATGTATTCTGCAGTTTCTAATTTCTATTCTTTGTTGGTTAGCTGACAAGATCCCTTATGATGGCCTGATTACTGAGGAGGAGTTGTCTGCCTGGGTTGAACCAATCTTGACGGAGTTTACCCACGAGCAGAGGCAATGGCCTCATTATGCTTCATTGAAGCATTTGTCTAACCCCAGCACCCATGGTAGGATCCCTACTTGCATCTTTTTCTTGACTCATGCGGAGCTTATTACGACATGAATACGCTTCTATTTTCAGGTCTGGGTACTGGCGGTAGTTACTTTCCTGCTCCTCCTCCCGAGGAGGTGGTTGTCGATCCCGTGGCTGAGGTCAACGAGGAGGCGGCTGCTATCCTTCAAACTGCTGCGGCTATTAAAGCTAGAGAGGGTGGCGAGGAGGTTCTTGCGAGCCTGAAGAGAAAACAAACAGACTCTGAAAAGAGTAAGCCTAGGAAGAAGAAAAGGACAGCTCGCAAGACCCCTCAGTCTTCTGAGAAGACAGTTGAGGCCACCGTAGGTGCTGCCAAAACTCCCAAGTCCGGGCAAGAAAGTATAAAGAGTTCGGCGGCTGCCCCTGAATCAGCTGAGCCCGTGGTGGTTGTTCTGTCAGATTCAGAGGTCCCTGATGAGGGCTTGAATCAGAGGAGGAGGGCATATCTTCGGAGTGACAAGAGGAGAGCTGCAGAAACTTCCTCTTATGCCTTCGAGCAAAGTCCCCGAGTTGGTGACGGGGAGGAGGAGAAAGCTGAAGAAATGGGGGAGGAAAGAATGCAAGGGAGTTTTGCATTTTTTCCTGAGGCTTCGGAGCCGAGCGAGCCTGAACGGGCTCGAAGCCAACAAAGTGAGCCTGAGCAGGCCAGCAATAGGCGTCCAGGCAAGGAGCCAATGGCGGAAGATGACGAGGAGAAGGGTGAGAAGGAAGGTGAAGAGAAAGGTGAGACAGGTGAGGAGGTTGATGGTTGGAAGAAGGCTGGGGGGGAGGCTGAACCCCAGGTCTTCTATTATAAAGATATGATAAACTTGGCTGCTGACGGGGTGGCGCCAGTTTATTTACAGGAGTGCGACACCCTAGGCCTCGGCGAGTCAGGCGACGTTGAAGTCTCTCGGACTAGGCTCACCAGGCGAGTATCTTTGGGAGGTACGATTGGTGCGTACTCTGTTAAAGGTATTCGCCATAAATTTGGTCCCGACTACCCTTCGGAGCAGGCGAGAGAGCCTAGGCCGTGCATGAGGGAGTGTGACTTCATCATCCCCCCAGACACGGATTTTTTGACGAAGCCTGGCCACTTAGTCAAGGTAACGTCCAACCTGATCGGCCCTCGTGAAGAGTGGAACATGCGCAGCATGAACGATGAGCAGTTGGCTTATGCGATTGCTGAGGATACTGCTCGGGTAATGTTTTCTTCCTTCACTTTCCTTATATCTGTCAAAAATCCTTAGTCCTGACTATCTACGTGTTTCTACTTGTTGCCAGGCGAGTATGATGGCTACCGAGCTCATGCTTCGCTCCAGGTTGAACAACCAAGATCAATTCCTTGGCTTGAAAAAAGATCTTTTGGAGGTTCTCCAGGCAAATCACGCCTTGGAAGAGGAGAAAAAGGTTCTGATCGGGGAGAAGCGGGTGCTGGAGGGGAGGCGCGATTTCTTCGAAGATAAGATAGACAGGTTGGAGAAATCCAACGCTGAAGCTAACGACAAGATAAGCGCGCTCCTCGAGGAAAAGGACCGTCTTCTAGATGAGAAGGACACGTTTGTGTTGTCTTTTGAAGATCTAAAAGCAAAGATGGATGAGCAAGGCCGTCAAATCTCCCAACTTGCCCATGAGCTCAATATGAAGGAAATTACTCTGGCAAGTATCCGCGACGCTTCTGACCTGATGCTGAGGAATATGAACAAAGCTGAGGCTGAATCCCAGGCTGCTCGAGGAGAACTGCAAGAGGCCAGAAATCGGGTTGCGGAGTCTGCAAAGGTTCAAGAGCTACTGACGAAGGATTTGGCTAACTTGCGAGATCGTTATACGATCGAATCCAAGTTAGAAGCTCTGGAGGCCAAAAAGAAATTGCTCATCCAAATGCAGCGCGGCCAGATCAATGTTGATTTAGTCCTCGATCAGACCATTGCAGCCATCATCAGTGTCAAGCAAGTCCTGGGCATGGAAGTGGGAGCTGATGATGATGGAGTCGAAGGGGACGATGAGGGCAGTGAGGACAATGAAGATGAAGAAGATGAAGACTTGGGCGGGGATCCGACTGATGGAGCTAGTGCATCAGGTCGGGATCCTGGTCAACATGATGATTGATATTTTGTCTAGTCCTCCTGTTGCATTTGTTGGATATTGTGAACTTCGAATATTTGTTAATTTTATGAATGTATGTTTTTGGCTGTTTTCCTTTTTTGTTTGACATGGGGCTCGACGACCATTTTTAGTCTTTCAAGTCTTATTCATATGAATGCTGATTGTTGCTTAGTGGAGTCTTCAGAGGTCAAGGTTATGTTTCAAACCTTAGTGTCTGAGTTCCCTTTTTGGTTTAATCTGCGCAGATGTTTTGAAATAAAATCTGATCGTGGCCAGGTTAAGTTATCCTTAGTTAGGATGACTTAAATAAAACCCGATCATAACCAGGTTAAGCTATCCTTAGTTAGGATGACTGAAGTCAGGCCCTTCTGGGCTGAACGAAATCGGTTTTAGTCTTTCAGGCTGACTGAAATTTGACCGTGTAAGACGGTTTTGCGATAAACTTTGCTTATCATATTTGACAGTTGAAAGTTTTCGCAGGGAAATGGAAAAAAAATTTGGTTTGGTTTGGTTAAGGCTGCCCTGTTATTTCTATTGAAAAAGGGCAAGCAACCCAATGACCAGAGCGTAGGATTGTTTTGGTCGTAAATCAGAACACAAGATTCTCTGGTCGTAAAGTTGTGGGACTTAAGCGGATGCTGGCCGCAAAGATGTAGGAGATAATATAGCATAAGTAAAATAGTTCTATTGAACTTACTTGATTTTGCTTAGCCGTGCTTTCAACGAATGACCTTGCTCTGCTCGAAGATCATCTGTGTTAGCCGGGATTTTGGCCTACTGGGGCCCTCGCCACCCCCCTGTTTTTATGTCGAAATTTCGTAATTTCAGACATGAAAAGACAATGGGTAAAGCGCTGAGTCTGAGAACACATATAACCAAAAGAGGAGTGTGTCCGTTGCGGGATTTGAACCCACAGCTGCGAAGCACGAGGACTTCGAGCTCTACCAGTTGAGCTAAACGGATCTGGCCTTTTGAAGACCGTTAGTACCATTTAGACAAAGATAAGAAAACAGAGCAACTTAAAAGAAAACGAAGACATGTAAGCAATGTAAAAATGGATAGAAACACTAACCCCTGTACCACTTAGAAGTGGTACTTCTTCAAGTGAGCCACGTTCCAACTGCTGGGTAGAAGCGATCCATCTGGTCGTGCCAAACGGTATGAACCTTTACCAGCTGATGCAACCACCTTGTATGGACCCTCCCAGTTTGGACCAAGTTTGCCGGCGTTCGCCTCTTGCGTGCTCTGGGAGACTCTATGCAATACAAAGTCCCCGACTTCGAAGTTGCGTAACCTCAGTCCCCGATTGTAATATTGTTCTACCCTTTCTTTCTGAGCCACTACTCGTATCAGTGCTAACTCCCTGCGTTCTTCCAGAAAATCCAATTCCTCGGAGAGGTTGACTGAATTAGATTCTACGGTTGCATGGGCATATCGTAGACTTGGCTCGCCAATTTCGACTGGGATCAAGGCATCGGAACCATATACTAACGAGTAAGGTGTCTCCCCGGTGCTCATTTTCGTGGTTGATCTATATGCCCAAAGAACCCCGAGGAGTTCTTCCACCCAACATCCTTTGGCCTGCTCGAGGCGCTTCTTGAGTGAATCCACTATTATTTTGTTGGTTGATTCCGCCTGCCCGTTTGCCACTGGGTGATATGGGGAGGAAGTAATCCTTTTAATATGCAGATCCTCAAGGAACTTTGTGACCTTCTGACCCACGAACTGGGGGCCGTTATCCATAACAATTTCTTTGGGTGCTCCGAACCGACAAATGACATAACGCCACAGGAAATCAATTACTTCCGTTTGTCGTATCTTCGAATATGCTGCGGCCTCAACCCACTTTGTAAAATAATCAGTAATCATTAACAAGAAACGCACCCCCCTAGGCGCAGTGGGTAGTGGTCCAACGATGTCCATCCCCCACTTCATAAATGGCCACGGGGAAATGATTGAATGCAAGGGCTCCGCCGGTTGATGGAGGAGATGCGCAAACCTTTGGCACTTATCGCATTTTTTGACAAACTCGTTGGTATCTTTCTCCATCTTGTCCCAATAATAACCTGCTCGTATGAGTTTCCGCGCAAGCGCCTTTCCTCCCAAATGATTTCCACAGCACCCCTCATGAACTTCTCTCATCACATACTCCGTTTGGCTGGGGCCTAGGCATTTGGCGAGTGGACCTGCAAAAGTCTTTCGATAGAGGGTGCCATCTATAATTGTATATCTGGCGGCCTTTATCCTCAATTTTCGAGCGGCCTTAACGTCTGATGGCAAGGTTCCATGCAATATATAGTTGATTATCTCATTCCTCCAATCCCAAGTTAGACTGGTCGTGTTGACCTCCATTGCGTCTTTATCGATTGTTGTGCACAGGAGATGAGCTACGGCCATTGAACCTGCTGCTCCAATTTCTGCGACTGAACCCAAATTGGCCAAGGCATCGGCTTCATGATTCTCCTCTCGCGGGATCTGCGTGGCTTCCCAATTGCTGAATTGTGCCAGCAAACCAGTGACTCGGGCAAGATACCTCTGCATACGAGATTCTCTTGCGACGAAACCTCCAGTTATCTGGTTGACGACCAGGGCGGAATCACTTTTGAGATGAATCCTGTCTGCCCCATAATCTCGAGCTAGTTTCAATCCTGCAATTACGGCCTCATACTCGGCCTCATTGTTAGTAATAAAAGGACATTTTATAGCCTGCCTGATGGTTTCACCCGAGGGAGTGGTGAGGACTAAACCCAGCCCCGACCCTTTCACGCTCGAGGATCCATCAGTGTGCAAGGTCCAAGTCCCCGGCTCGGATCCGGCGAAGAGAACCGCCTCACGCTGAGCATCAGGGTACATGGTGGCGCTAAAATCTGCGATAAAATCTGCCAGAGCTTGAGACTTTATTGCTACTCGGGGTTGATAAGATATGTCAAATTCACTTAATTCTACTGCCCATTTTACTAGTCTGCCCGAAAATTCAGGTTTGTGCAAGATATTACGTAGGGGGAAAGTAGTAACTACAGCTATTGAATGACTTTGGAAGTAAGGTCTTAATTTGCGGGCAGCGATTACCAATGCTAGTGCCAGTTTCTCCAAAGGTTGATAGCGTGTTTCAGCATCTAATAGAGATTTACTGATGTAATAAATTGGTAGTTGCTTACCTTTGTCTTCTCGCACCAAGACTGCACTTACCGCTGACTCAGATACGGCCATGTAGAGTAATAGTTGTTCACCTGGTTGTGGCGTTGAAAGTAAAGGCGGGCTTGACAAGTACCGCTTCAAGTCCTTAAGTGCTTGCTGACATTCGGGGGTCCATTCAAACTCTTTGTTTTGTTTCAGCACGTCGAAGAAGCTTTTGCACCGATCAGACGAGCGGGAGATGAATCTCCTCAGCGCCGCTACTCTCCCGGTTAGCCGCATTACATTTTTTCTGTTGTGAAGTACGTCTGGGATGGCTTCTATTGCTTTTATCTAGGCGGGGTTTACCTCGATCCCTCGTTGGGAGACGATGAAACCAAGGAACTTCCCTGAACCCACTCCAAACGCGCATTTCTCCGGGTTGAGCTTCATGTTGTATTGATCAAGGATTCGAAAGGCTTCCTCCAAATGAGCTAAGTGGTCCTCTGCCCGCTTGGATTTGATCAACATGTCGTCGATGTAAACCTCCATGGTTTTGCCAATGTGATCGTGAAACATCCGGTTGACTAACCGTTGGTAGGTTGCACCTGCATTTTTAAGTCCAAAAGGCATTACTTTGTAGCAATACGTACCTCGGCAAGTAATGAAAGAGGTCTTCTCCTGGTCGTCGGGATTCATCAGGATTTGGTTGTAGCCTGAGTATGCGTCAAGGAATGTAAGCACCTCATGCCCGGCCGTTGCGTCGATTAGTTGGTCAATTTGAGGTAGTGGATAAGAATCTTTCGGGCAGGCTTTGTTCAGATCAGTGAAGTCAATGCAGACCCTCCACTTGCCGTTCTTCTTCGCCACTACGACCACGTTGGCCAACCAATCGGGATATTTGACTTCTCGGACAGAGCCAATCTTGAGCAAGCGGTCAACTTCGTCGTTTATGATTTGGTTCCTGAATGCTCCTTGCTGGCGTTTCTTTTGCTTCACTGGGCGGAAGTATGGATCCACATTCAACTTGTGAGAGATAATCTTCGGGGAGATTCCCGTCATGTCCTCATGTGACCACGCAAAGGTGGTGTGCCGTCCCTTGAGGAAGTGCAAGATATCTTTCCGTAAATCTTTGTTCAGCTCCGCTCCCAAGTACACCTTCCTTTCAGGCATGTTGTCGAAAAGTTCTTCTGGTTCCAGAGCTTCAATGGTTGGCGCGTACTCTTCTCGTGCATCCAATTTTGATATGAATTCCGGGATTTGGTAGTTTGAAGTTCCGCTGCTTGATTCCAATCCCGGATTCATTAATTGCTATTTTGCTTCCTCGGGGAGCTTGACTGCGACTGAGTAGCAATCTCTAGCGGAACGCTGCTCTCCTCGAACTTCTCGTATTCCCCACTCTGAAGGGAATTTCATCACTTGGTGATAGGTTGACGGAACTGCCTGCATGTCGTGTATCCATGGCCTCCCAAGGATTATGTTGTTGGCCATGTCTCCATCAATGACATGAAACGTTATCCGTCTCATGACACCTTCGACCAGGGTCGTCAACGTAATTTCTCCCAACGTTTTCTCACTGGAGTTGTTAAATCCTGAGAGAACGCGAGAAATTGGTACAATCCCGTCGTATAACTTCAACTGCTGCACGACCCGAGATAATATGATGTTTGCTGAGCTTCCTGGATCAACGAGCACCCTTTTGACGTCGAACTCTTCCACTCGTAGCGTTATCACCAAAGCGTCCATGTGAGGAAACTGCAAGCCATCTGCATCTGCTTCTTCAAAAGTCATCACATCCTCAAGTCGCGGTCGCTTGGTCTTCGTAATAGAGACTTTGGCATACTTCTTTGCTGTGTATGTGACTGCATCAACCTCAATTCCGCCAGAGATGACGTTGACCGTCATTTTTGGAGAAGATACTCGGGGAGGTCCTGATTTGTTTTGTTGGGCCTTCGCATGAGTCTGCTTCCCTTTTTCTGTCAAGTACTCCTTGAGATAGCCCTGTTTCAACAAATTAGCAACTTCATACCTTAGAGCCTTGCAGTCATCCGTCGTGTGGCCGTGATCGCGATGGAACTCGCACCACAAGTTCTTGTTGCGTTTGCTGGGGTCACCCTTCATATCCTTGGGCCATTTGACCTTTTCGCCCATCTCCTCGAGAACTGCTACAAGCTCGACTGCTCCGATGCTGAAGACGGGCAGGGTTGGGATCCCACTAGAGGTTGAGGCAGAATCAGTGCTCCTCGCCAGGCCTCTGTTGTTGCGACCGCGTCCGTTGGAGTTGTTGCGTGATCGGCTAGGGTACGGCTCGTGCCGTGCATCTGGCCTGTCCGTCTCGATCTTCCCCCCAGCGCCGTTGGTGCGAGTTTGGCTCCGTCCTCGGGTACCTGTGCCAATTAATTTATCTTCGTCTATACGTACCTTGGAATTGTAGCGGTTGTAGACATCCGACCAGCTTGCCGCAGGATATTCTCGCAGGGATTCGTACAGTCGCCTGGTCGCCTCAGAACTCTTGACGTCCAAGCTGTTAGTGAATGCAATTGCTGCCCATCGATCAGGAACCTTGGGTAGCAACATACGCTCCCGCTGAAAGCGATCTACATACTTCCGGAGAGACTCCCCAGGCAGCTGCTTGATTTCAAAGATATCCTCAACTCTTGTCTCTGTCTTCTGGGCGCCTGTGTGTGCTTTGACGAATAACTCCGCCATCTCGGCAAAAGATCCTATTGAATTTGGTGGCAGCATGGAATACCACCGTAGAGCTCCGTCCGCCAACGTTTCCACGAATTTCTTTAATTGTACCGACTCGATTTCCTCGTCGGTCAGGTCGCTTGCTTTTATGAAATTGCTAAACATCATCAAGTGATCATTGGGGTCAGTTGTTCCCCGATATCTTGGTATGTTTGGCATTTTGAATGTCTTGGGGATGGCCTTTGGTGCTGCTTCTTTCTTCCAAGGCCTTTGAGTATACCGCTGAACGTCAACTTTCTTCAAAGTGGGTGGTGCGCCTGGGATCTGGTCGATCCTCTCATGAAGGGAGCGCTGCAGAGCCTCTTGACTCTTCTTGAACTGCTTGGTGAGGGCCTCCATGACTTCGCTCATCTCAGTCGGCACCGCTGAACCCGCATTCTGATTTTCTGCTCGCCTCGAAGCATGAGACGGTGAAGCATCCCTTGGACGTCCCATGGGTGGATTTCCCGTGTTTGGCATGTTCTGTCCTCGCAGGCTGTCGATAGCTTCCCGTATTTGCCTGTTGATCTCGGCCTGTTGCCGTATGAATTCGAGGATAGCATCCTGAGAGTTCCTCGAATTCCTTGGGCCATTGGGTCTTCTAGATCCTCCAGCTTCCTGATCGACATTCACTCGGCTAGGGTTGCGACTATTTCTGCTGCCTTGCTGGCTGTGCTCGTTCTCCTGTTCCGCTGGAAGCACGTTCTCGTCCTCTGCAATGGGGATCACATCGTCGTCTGCAAGGGGAACATCTTGCTGCCCGTCTCCGGCCAGATTCTGGTTTATCTGCTCCGCAGCGTTGAGGTCTTGTTGCTCTTTAATAAGAACGTTGTTGTGCGAGTTGTTATCTGCTATTTCAACAAAGAGAAAACGGGGAGAACCAGCGATAGAAGGAAAAACGAATAGACAATAAAATACGACGAGCGATTTTAACCTACGGACGTTATTGACCGGCTCCCACTGTGGTCGCCAAATTGTTTAACCGTAGTTTCATTTTATTAGGTTAATTTACAATTAAATTTGTAGAGCGGGGTCACGGTCAATAATCGAGATTAAAACGCCCTTAATGAAGTAAATATAAATGACAGTAATAAATGCGGAAGAGTAAAGAGGCAATTAATGCGATATAATAAATGAACAATCGAACGAAAAAGGAACCGTGCTCAGGCCGTTCAGACTTGATTAAATTCCTTTCCTCGTATTCTTTATGAGATTCAGTTAATGAGACAGTAGAGAAGATCTTTCGATCAGCAATAGTAATAAATGTTTGCTGGAGATAAAGTATTGAATGCTAGTAAATAGTTTGAATACAAGTGTAGATTCAGAGAAGCATTAGATTGTATGCTTGTGACTTAAATTACAATATATAGGCAGCTATGTGTCCGTTCGCAAGCAGTTGTAACTCCTTAGACGAGCAGATGTGTTGTTTGTGGATAAGGTTCCTACTTTGAATAGTCTTGATTGATGGGCTGCGACTTTTCTGGCCGTAGCGACTGTTCATCTGTCCGTTGTAACTGTTTTACCCTCGACCTTATCCACTGCCCTTATATCCATTCGCAGCCACGTGTCGTCTGTGCGCCATCCTATGTAGATGCCAAGTCATCAACTTTGGTGACGATGGATTTAACCCAATACAGTGTGTTGTGTATAAGTTATATATATGTGCTTGCACAAATAGGCTGATTTCGGGATTTAGAGCAAAATTAGCCCTAATTTTAGATTTTAATAGATAAGTAGAGGAATTGCGAGGGTCAACTAAGATTAAGGTTGCGAATTACGATTTTAGCCACTTTATTTGAAATTAAGCAATTGCCTTTAATTTTAAAAATTAGTTTTAATTTTAGAATAATTAAACCTTTAATTTGAAAACTTCCGGGACAAAATTGGGTGTCAACAGTATCCCCATTTCTCCCCTAAAAATGCTAGCTTCATCCCCAACCCAATCAATCTCCACAATTTTTTTTTTTGGATTTAGTGAATATGCTATGGTATTCATCCCCACCCCAGTATTATACACGGTAAATACTAAGTATTATACACGGTAACTTCATGTTCTCTCTTTCCATTTTAGGATTCTAACTATCATTGTGTTGGGGAGAACTTTTCAATTTTCTAACCTTTCTTCTCCTCCTCTGCCGATCTCTTCCAATTTCCTAACCTTTGTTTTATTACAAATATCTTTTGACATATACTTTACTGATACACGATGCATATTAATGATATATAATAGATATAGTGTTATCATTGTTAAATATACATACTAGTTATATCTAGAATATTTTTAGAATACGTACTGCATATCTTAGATTGCATCTGCATATTCATCAATAAAGCGTACATAAACTAATTAGTTGTATTCATTATGCAGCTTATATGCAAAGAATATGCTGCATATAGACATAAAGTATGCACTTTAGATGCATAACTTCCCCACCACGTATATTGTATATTTTCATATGAAAAAAATAGCTCTCTTAGTATTGTGTCTCAGATACTCTATGCATATTTTAATTATATGCTACAAGAATAGAGATAAAAATCGAATTATTTTACCTTGTATGAGACTGGAGCACAAAAAGGTTATAATGAAAATTTTTTCCTAATTTTTAGGTGATATTGGATATATATTAGGAAGATAATAGGAAGACTTTTTTACTTTTTTTAGGGGCTCCTTAATTTTCTCCTTCTTGAGTGGGAGTTGAGCTCCTTAATTTTCTCCTTTTTTTAACTACTTTTTAGAAATAGAATCAACATAGACATATTTAGATTGGGTAATTTTTGGCTAGCATATGTGAAGATGTTCTATGGCTATTTGAATGTAGGGCCATGGTATATATTTGGTTAGATATGAAATATTCCCATCTAATTTCTTAACCCATTATTCTTATTCTACCCAACCCAAACCCATTTCACTACTTGTTGTTTGCCACATTATGCCAGGGATTTCAGTACTTCTTTTTGGCCACATTATGTCGGAGAGCCACATTAGAAATATATTTCAACTAACTGAAGATTAACATGACAATCTATTTTAACAAGACATTTCAAAGAAGTAATCTTCGGTTAGTTTCCAACTAAGACATGCTGAGTTGTTATTGTTATTGTATTATCGTCAGACACATCATTTTTTTAAAGCTTTATATCTGTGTGTCAATTATTTTTTAATACAGTAAGCAAAAACAAAGACATACCTATAAATTAGAGTGTCATATCTTACATGAAGATATACAAATAACTATTTTATCAGTAAAAGTTTTGAAATTTGATAAATATTATATCTACCATATAATCGATGGGGATACCAAGCAAAAATTGAATAACCTAGAAAAATTGAAAGAAAAAAAACTGAGAAACACCAAAAACGAATATTCGACTTTGTTTGGTATTAGCCTGTTTGGATGGTTGTTATCAGTTGTACTGCATCGTACTGTTACTGCACTGTTACTATAAAATAATATTTCTATTAATAGTTACTTTAAAATTTTATTGTATCGCATCATTAGTCCGTCATTACATAACGATGAAGAGCCCATTTTATATAACGACCGATTTGGTGTGATCGCGTCATTACCGTGTCTTTTTTCTCTCTTCATCTCCTTAATATTCTCATATATTACCATTTATCTTATCTTTTTTATAGTAACACTATCCCGTATCTTATTATTTTCTTGGCAATATTGTAAATTCATTCTTCATTACTAGTATGTTATATCATGAAACGACTGCAAACAATATAATCTATCAAAACATTGAACTCAACAAAACATAAAGTACAATACAATAGATATATTATGAAACTATATACATAACAACAGTCCAAACGAGCTGTTATTTTGGTTTTGAAATTTAAAAAAATCAGCATAACTAGTTTGATTTCATAAATAAAAAATCGAACCTAACCGATCTAAGCTCATTCATTTTTATTCATTCCCCGTTCCTCATTTCCCCTTTTTGCATAACCAATTTGACTAACATTACTCAATTAGATTAACTAATTAATTCAATACGAAACAGAAACAAAGAGAAATGACATCGGTATGAAATGTTTATGCACGACAATGACGTAGTAAAATGTGTTTGTGTTGGGTAGAATAAGAATAACGAGTTAAGGAATTAGATTAATAGATGAAAAATTAATTAAAAAAATTATTTTAATTAATGATGCCACATTATTTTTCCGGCAAGTTTTAAATAAAATTCGGCTTGAGTGACTTTGTTGTAGACCGGAGCAAAGTTGAGTAACTTTTGGGTAACAAATGAAACAAAAGCGACTTTGTGGTAATGAAACAATAATTCAGTGACCACCGGTGAAATTAACCCAATATTCATACTAGTAACTGTTAGAATCTGCACTTTCGAAATAAATAGAAATAGAAAGAGATGAAGTAGAAAAATTCCGAACCAACAGTATACACTGCTTGTCCTTAAGAAATCTAATCCCCTCACAGTTACCCAAGATTGTGGATTAATTTCTCCCAGGATAGAACGGAATTACCCTTACTGTGATAGCGGTAATTCAAATCACAGTAAACAGCGAACGCAAATAGGGTAGCAAATCACACGACTCTAGAAGAGAGGAGACTTATTTTGTTGTGTATATCTAAAATGAGGAAGTGTCTCACTCTTTATAGACCAAGAATGGGTGTAATGAAAAGGTGTGATACCTTTTCAACAAAGAGGTGCTTATGGTGCCTTTTCCCATTCACAACTATTCAAAAACCTCAACAATCCCCCACATGAATGGGGAATGGCTCTATAGTAAAAAAATGTGCAGAAACTTGTGTGATTTGCAAGTAAGAACTAATTGCATCTGGATAAGTAGGTTTCCCTTTGAACTTTCCGTAGTGAACATATATCGGATATACTCGGTCAATCGGTAGATTTGATATCTTTGAACCGTCGAGCTTTGGTGTATACCTAGACAATATATGTCACACAATTAGCACTTGGCCGTCTTTGGTTCTCATTGTTGTGTTCGTTTCAGCCATGAACATCGCCCGGTTCATGAGTGCGTAGAGAATTGGCCTTACAGAACTCTCCTCGAAGCGGCTTCCACTTCACACTCACATAGGTGATTTCTAAACGTGTAATCCCGTAGATCTACACTATTTGATAATTCCCGTATCAAACTTAGGTAATCATTGAAAAATGTCTTTAACATTTTATCCTTGGTACTGAACATTGTCTTATTATGAGAATGGGTTGAGTTGTTTGACAATGTTGGAGCGGTCGTACATAACTTTGTTTGAGCTCCTTGAACCTAGATCTTGGGATCTCCAGTCTTCTAGGTAGAATTACCGCCATGACGACTTGTCCTCGGCCATAATCTCATTCTCTTCAATGACCTCAACTCCCTCTCTAGTTAGGCCGTTTGTTAGCGGATCCGACACATTATCACTTGACCTTACAATGTCAATATTGATAATCTCCTAGAGAGTAGTTGTCAAACGGTTTTATGTCTTCGTTGTATATAACGATTTCCCGTTATACATATTGCTCCCAACCCTTCTTATCGACGCTTGACTATTGCAATGTATGCAAACCGCTGTCAACGGTTAGAGCCAAAATTGAATATCTTCCAAAATTTTTGGAGCCATTTGGCTTCTTCACCAGCCTTATCTAAGACTGTGAACTCAGCTTGTAGCATCACTATATCATTAGCTTTGAATGGTTGCATCAGTAGTGCGCGCAACTTTTTCATATTTAATGTACTTCTCAACCATTTCAGCCTATACCTAGCATTTGTATGCTATTATTTATTATTCCAACATGTAATACAAGCCTAAGTGATACCCAAATTGATCTAGGATTGGCGTTGCCCAATCGTTGAATATCTGGACAAGGGAATACTCCCAGCAGACAGAAAGGAAAGCAAAAGATTGAGGGTTCTACCAGCTCGTTACTGCCTGATTAACAGGGAGTTGTATCACTGGATGTTTAGCGGCCCTTTGGGTAAATGTTAGGGACCCTCTCAAGTTGATTACGCTCTAAGAGGAATCCATGAGGGGCAATGCAAAAACCATTGGGGTGGACGATCTCTAGCTCGCAAATTAATCAGGGCAGGCTACTTATGGCCTCGAATGCAAGATGATGCGAGCAAGTTCGTCCGTGCATGTGACAGTTGCCAGCGATTTTTCCATATAATTCATTAGCCAGCGGAGCTATTACATTCAGTAATAGCCCCTAGGCCTTTCATGAAATGGGGAATGGATATCGTAGGGCTCATGCCTAAAGCACCTGGTGGTATCAGATTCTTACTTATCATGACAGACTATTTCACTAAATGGGTCGAAGCGGCGGCCTATGCTCAAATCATGGAGTAGGAGGTGATACAGTTTATATGGAAGAACTTAACGTTTTTATAGACCAATTAAAATATCCATTCATGAACAGTCATATCTATACAGACGGTTATCTTCCAACCAACACATCTTTTCATAAAGAGTCACGACTTTCTAAGTGACACAATCTCATGAAAGAACACAACCTTTGTAGAAAGGTACAAACCAACCATCGTATTGGTAGTTTTATGGACTATTCATCACAAAGATAAACGAGTTATGGATACATCGGCTACTATTTCAATATCCACAAAGAATATGTGGGGTTTAAAAAATCGTATCATGTAGTCTTCGGAATTATATAAACACTAAGTCTAATATTGACTTTTGTCATGAATAAAGCCAGACGCCCCCACATTTCAAATATTTTATGTGCCATATTCATAGAACTCAAAATTACATTGTGTAGTTTAAAACATAATACACAAAGCATGAATATTTATGGTAATTTCCAAACAAAAGCGAATACTACTTGAGCACGAAAAGCAAGTTTCATGACTGAACTTCGTTTCGCAGCCGATGCTTGCAAAATGTAGTATTCTCGAATTGCGCCAGCATTGCTTGTATTCTGTTTGGAATTGGTTCACCACTCAAATCCAACTTCATATGGATTTTACCATTAATGTCAATCGTTGACTTAACGTTTTTATAGACCAATTAAAATATCCATTCATGAACAGTCATATCTATACAGACGGTTATCTTCCAACCAACACATCTTTTCATAAAGAGTCACGACTTTCTAAGTGACACAATCTCATGAAAGAACACAACCTTTGTAGAAAGGTACAAACCAACCATCGTATTGGTAGTTTTATGGACTATTCATCACAAAGATAAACGAGTTATGGATACATCGGCTACTATTTCAATATCCACAAAGAATATGTGGGGTTTAAAAAATCGTATCATGTAGTCTTCGGAATTATATAAACACTAAGTCTAATATTGACTTTTGTCATGAATAAAGCCAGACGCCCCCACATTTCAAATATTTTATGTGCCATATTCATAGAACTCAAAATTACATTGTGTAGTTTAAAACATAATACACAAAGCATGAATATTTATGGTAATTTCCAAACAAAAGCGAATACTACTTGAGCACGAAAAGCAAGTTTCATGACTGAACTTCGTTTCGCAGCCGGTGCTTGCAAAATGTAGTATTCTCGAATTGCGCCAGCATTGCTTGTATTCTGTTTGGAACCAAGACAATTCACAAAAATCCATTTTTTTTCTTTTCCATTGCTTTTTAAGAAAAGACTTTTCTTGGCGTCCACAAATATTGGCCTGGATATATTAAAATTTCTCTTCAAAAGAGAAAAGCCACAAAGAAAAGAGCTACCTTTTAATTTATATATCCAAACGTCACCACTTCAAATCTCTTTGCAATTATTTGAATTGCAATTATTTGAATGTTCAAAATGGCAGCTTGGGTGACCTCATTTTTATGGGAATCTTCAAGAAACAATTAGCATTCGTAAACACAGTGAATGCTCAATTAAAAATTTATTTTGTTCCAACACAGTCACACAGATAAATCAACGAGAATAGATTCCTCCTACGACCACTGTGGCACTCTGGTTAAGCAACTCATACTTTCTCCATAGCCGACATATTTCCCACTTCAATTTTTCTCTCTTTCGGTCGTCTTTGTTGGCATATTTACACAGCAAGACATATTAAGTCGGTGAAGTTTTTAATCTTCAAAACCGATTTAATACAACGGCGAAGTTTTTAATCTTCAAACCGATTAGAAAATAGGAGTAGAAAATCACAAAGACTTTAATCTCCAAACATTATCCAAATGGGAGTAGAATACCACGAAGATTCTAGTCAGCAAAATTGGAGTAAAAAAAAAAAAAGACCACAAGGATTTCAGTCTCCAAAACAAATCATGAACAATTCAACAGTGGTACTTTTTGGCCTTATTTTTCCTTCTACATCAGTACCATAATATGCATGGAAATAGTAGTACAATTTCCATATCCATGGTCTGCTTTTCATGTGAAGAAAATTATTTTATTTTATCATGCCACATATAACCAGTACTATCATGAACAAGTACCCTTTAGGATTTTTGGCAACCTGTTCCTATGAAGAAATGGAATGTCTTATGCTCCAGTGATAAGTCAATCCGATGGCACTTATAATCACCAAATAGAGAGAGGGTTTAAAAGAAAAAAGAAAACTAATTCGGTGCAAAGCACCAGATGCTTTACTCACTAAATTTGTCTCTGTTAAAAGTACCAACACTTTGTCATATTGCCAACTCACTAACGACTGTGGGTGGCATCTTGTATATTGGTGGTGAAGCATCTATATAAAATATAAAAGTAAAAAAAAATGACATTAGCAGCTTTAATTTAATATCCAAAACATTATGCAATTGGCAACATGCAAATTAGATTCAACAATTTTTGCGTAGGATCAACCAAGAACAACTTCACTTTGTCCTCCTTCCTATAGGAGACACCGGCCACAATGTAATTTTGAATTTTCACTTTAATTTTGAATTTTCACTTTCTGCCATCGAACACAGAACAAAATATAAAAATTAGATTTCTTAAGATTGTTAGAATCTGCACTTTCGAAATAAATAGAAATAGAAAGAGATGAAGTAGAAAAATTCCGAGCCAACAGTATACACTGCTTGTCCTTAAGAAATCTAATCCCCTCACAGTTACCCAAGATTGTGGATTAATTTCTCCCAGAATAGAATGGAATTACCCTTGCTGTGATAGCGGTAATTCAAATCACAGTAAACAGCGAACGCAAATACGGTAGCAAATCACACGACTCTAGAAGAGAGGAGACTTATTTTGTTGTGTATATCTAAAATGAGGAAGTGCCTCACTATTTATAGACCAAGAATGGGTGTAATGAAAATGTGTGATACCTTTTCAACAAAGAGGTGCTTATGGTGTCTTTTCCCATTCACAACTATTCAAAAACCTAACGGTAACATCTGTGTCATAGTCATAATTCCTATTGATGCTAATTAGAAACAAATAAATTCAAGAAAAACAGAAGAGCTACAGCACAACTGAACAGTGACAACTTTATCTATAGCCTGCATAATTCCTTGCACAGTTAAAATTAGCTAAACGATTTTCTATGACCACCCATTACTGCCAAAAATTAGTTACATGTTGAATGATAACTTAGACATACGATTGACCAGCGATTTGTGAACCATGTGGCTTGTTTGTATTTTGACTTCATACAAGGACAAGCTGATCTTCATCATTTTGAAGTTCCATTTAGCACCACTAAATTCAAGAGCAATTAAGTTGCAACAAGGTTAAGAGCAATGAATTGGGTAATCTTCTCCTCAATTTTTCTCTCAACATCAAACATCACCACACTGAGTTCACTTTAAGTTTGTATCATCTCAAATCTTTGTTAAGTTTTCTTTTTTCTTTAGAAATTTATTACATTTGATTTCAATTGATTAAGAGTTGTTGGAAATTAGATATAGGACACTCATGTGGGTCAATCCGTATCCATATCTAAATAAATAATAAATTATATAATTGGTATATTATTTATTTTAAGAAGGAAAAGATATAACTGTTAGAGAAAGTCTTGTTCTTTCTTTCTCTTCAGAAAAGGATGAACCTGCCTTCTCCTCTCTTCTAAAAAAAAAAAATAGAGAAAAACACCATCTTTTGTGAACTTAATAGAAACGGAGCTTTCTGAAGGGAATAAGAAAAAAGGTTCTTCTAGCAGTGGTCCTCGAAGCCAAGTAGGAAGACCATCAAGTTCTTCTTGCAAAAATCAAATGAATTCTTCAAGCCAACAACAATGAAATGCTAGTAGAAATAAGTCAAAGATGGATGATTTTGCAACTGTTTCTGAAAAATTGAAGGCATCCAACTTCCCAGCTTTGTATCTCAAGATTGGTGAATGGGAGGTAAATCATATTTGAATATTTTTACAATTGTCAGCTTTATTTGGTGCTATTTGTATTCCAGAACTTATAATTTGCTGACGACAAGAGTAGGAAATTCATCGGTCCCGTAATTAATATCTTGGAGTTTTAATTTGCATGTCATAAAATATTCTAATAATTCAAAACTTTTTTATGACATATCAATCACGTTGTTTTTGTCAAAATTTATGACACTGATCTTAGACAGATGCATTAATGTAATTCCTTTTTAATAATTTCTAGCATGTTGATTAAATGTAAGCTGTTTCGGAGACCATTTGCCACCAATCTATAAAAGTATAGTTCATCACTTACCACAAATTTGAAAACAAGAACCGGCCTTCAAATTTAATATTTTTGACACAATTCATGATAAATTATAGTGCAATTAATTTCACTATTAGCAACTCTAATTAAGTTTATTTTTAGATATAATTATATGAATTTTTTATTTAACATAATTGATCGAATCTAGTTTACTGTAAAATTATAATAATCAAATCATATTGATTCGTGTAAATTCCAATTTTTTGGGATTTGTCCTAACTACATATAACAAATGGTAAATGATATTTAGGATTTATATAAACCACTCATAAATAAGTTGAAAAAAAGATACTGAACTGATTGATTGAACATTTCGTAGAGAGTATCAAGGTACGAAGGTGATTTGATAGCAAAGTGCTATTATGCTAAACGAAAACTAGTATGGGAGCTTCTAGATGGACCTTTAAAGAGCAAGATTGAAATTCAGTGGTCGGATATTATTGTTATTAGAGCCATCATTCAACAAGATGATCAACCAGGAGTTCTTGAGATTGAGGTTTGTTCTTCTTATTTTTACATTCTTCAATTTTTCCCATTGTTCAAAATACTAAATTTGGTTATAAGTTTACATTTAATTATTTTTTTCACCGCATATAAATATCATATTTGTAGTTGAACCAACCACCTTCTTTTTATCGTGAAACTAATCCTCAACCTCGAAAGCACACATTGTGGCAACATACATCAGATTTTACTGGAGGTCATGCTCCTATTTACAGGTAAACATAGCTCTCTAATTAATGTGTGTGTGTGTGTGTGTTTTTTTTTTTTTTTTGGGAGTTGGTAAAACTTGTAAATAACTGTATTTTATTACTTATTCTTTAGGAGGCACTATGTTAGATTTCCTCCGGGTGTCCTTGACAAGCACTACGAGAAGCTACTACATTATGATGCAAGGCTGAATGAACTAAGCAAACAACCTTTCCCTAGACAATTGTCTCTTTATTTTGAATCAGATGTTATTGAATTTTCAGATTTTGAACTAGACCGTGGCTATGGATCCCAGTTTTTTGCCAATATGCCTTATCATTTCTCTTCATCTGTTTTAGTCCCCAACCATCCAATGCATACTAAATCAGCAATGATGCCACCAATCAGACATTTCAGACCAAGTTTTCCCTTGTCAGGTACAAATGACAATTGTTCTATGTAACTGATTAATTTTTAATGTATGTAGTGCATATATGATTATAATGCTTAGCTCCCTGTCTTTAGATGAATGTTTTGTAGAATAACTTATGTACATTATAATGTATTTAGTGTATTTTAAATAACTGTGAATATATACATGTTATAGTGTAAAACATGTGTATATGTTATTGGAGAAAAGTTAAAAATCTTAATATAAATGAAAAATCTTAATGTGAATGCAGGAGGGAAGGGAATCAATTACTATGCAAATTGTATACCAATATACTATTGCAGTATACCGTTGAAGTACACGTGTAGTAAATTGTATACTATAGTAGTACTACTATTACGAATAAATTATAACAGTATACTATAGTGGTATACCGCTTATTTATGCATATTTTTTCTTTTGATTTGCAGCTTCAAAAAAATTGATTTCAAGCACCTCAAATTGATTCTGTTTAAGACCAAATTTTAGCATCAACGTCCCAAAGATAAAAGAAAAAATATTTTGAAACACCCACTTCGAATCAAACAATAAACAAATTATTTGAAATTTCATATTCAAGTGTTCCAAGCTCAACAATGGTGGATATTCAAAAATAATCTCACAAACACCTCAAATCATCTCCAAATGCAACCAAATTTTAATATGAACTTCCCCAAGGTTCAAGCAATAATATTTTACAATACCCACTTCGAATCAAATAAAAAATTACCGTTATTGACTGTCGAGATATAATCTTTCCAAGGCTTTGCAGGGATATAATATTGGTGTGCAAAAAATTACAGAGATTAATGAGTAAATTGATGACTTTAGTATTTTCGTTGTTGAATTTAGTGAGAAGTTAGTTTGGAGTGTAGTTGGATTAAGATTTGATTTTTGAAAAGAACAGAAATTGGAATAGGATTTGATTTGATTTTTGAAAGGTCCGAAAGAATTTGGTGTTTTGTGACTTTAGGGATGGGGAGGCTGGGATGGGGGTGGCAGGTAAATATTTTACCTTAGATGGATAAGTAGTTTCCAAATAGGTATCACGAATAATTATTTTACCTTTGATGGGTACACCATGTAAAAATCCCAAAGTTAAATAAGAAATCGGAGGTCATGTATTTACTTTTGTGTAATAAAAACATACTATTAGTATATCTTATGAAGTGGTAAGACTATTACGAAGACAATCTAACAAGATAAGTAGAACAGATATGTTGGGACATAAAACCTAGTATATAATATATATTCTAAGAAATTCAGAAAATCTCCAATTGGAAAAATAAGAAAAATGTTAACGCAAATTTCCAAGACTCATTTATTTATTCATTAAATCAAATTGTTCTGGGAAAAAACTAAATTTCTTACATACAGTATATCAATGGGACACTTACAAAAATACCCACAAAACCTAAAATAATTATAGCCACTACCCACTACTTTCAAATATTACGGGACCTACCCACTAAATTATTTACCCAATCTACACATCTAAACTTGTATACCATAGCTTATGCAGTATACCATAAGGGAATATACCTATAAGACATAACAAAATTATACAGTAATAAATGTCCCTCCAGACTGTATACCATAATTTATGCAGTATACTTTAAAGGTATACACCTATAAGGCATAACAAAGGTATACAATAATAAATAGGTAAGTTGGGTAAATACTTTTAGTTTTATGGGTAGTATAATTTGTAATGGGTATGGCTTGTAAATACTTTAAATTTTATGGGTATAGAGCGTAAAAATCCCATCAATGAATTCTCATTTTCTGACAAATATTGGTAGCAGGCCCTTAGTACCTGAAACTTGGGATTTTCAGAAATATGACACTCCAGCGCTACTGTTATACTTATAGCACCCAATAAAAACTTGTGTAACTTTTAACTCATCATCGAAATTCAAAACATACTTCCTAGTGAATCGCCAGGACATGTAGTGTAGAACACACTATCATAGATTTGCATAAGTGCTAAAAATTATAGACGTTTTCCACTGGCGTCTCCAAAGCGTCCGTTAGAGTTTACTGGAGTGATATACATAACTATGACACGGGAGGCAATAATTTGCCTTTTTGACCGGTTTAACATGATTCCCTGAGTAAATGAATAATATTTGGACTGAAAAACTCCTCAACTCTTAATTAATAACGCATATACTCCCACCCTTTCCAGCTAAATTGCCATGAAGTATTGACAACAAAATACTTGTCTTTGACCCCTTCCAACCGTGTCCAATTAAAGTGCCTTCAAATTTTAAAACTAACAGCACTTGTCCTCAACTCCTCCACCCTTTCTCCCAACCAAATTGTCTTGAAGCGTTGGTAGATCAGCATATGCCAAGCTGCTAAACAATAAAAATTAGAGACAAACCCTCAAATTCAACCAAATTTGAGGACATTCGGTGAAATTTTCTGATAGAGCACGATCAGTTAGGCCCAAAAAAGATTTCATTCAAAAGTAAAGAAGAGGTCATCACTTCAAATCAGACACCTCAACTCAAAAACCCTAATTCTCTCAAGTCACAACCAATAATTTGCCATGGCCGGAGGAAAGATAAAGAGAGATAAGCCACACCGTGGCGGCTCATCGGGCGCCGCCGCCTCAAATCCTCACTTTCAGGGCGGAATATCATTTCACAAGTCAAAAGGTCAACATATTCTGAAAAATCCACTGTTAGTTGATTCTATTGTCCAAAAAGCCGGAATCAAATCTACTGATATTATACTCGAAATTGGACCTGGTACTGGTAACCTTACAAAGAAGCTTCTAGAAGCTGGAAAATCAGTTATTGCTGTTGAGCTTGATCCTCGTATGGTTCTCGAATTGCAACGCAGGTTTCAGGGAACTCCTTTATCCAATCGGTTAAAGGTATATTATTTATATGATCAATTTTGTAGGTACATTTTGATATTTGTTGCATACGTTACTTGAATTGGCTTATATTGTTAGTTAACTGTGAACTACTTAAGTCAAATTATTGAGTATTGGGGAAACGTTCAGCTTGTGATGTGTGGTTTGTGCGCTTAGCGAGTTTGAATATTTGTAGAAAAGCCTGGTTTGTCATGTGCCACTGTCCCTCGAGAATTTCATGATTATTTTAAAAAAAGGTAAATAATGCTGTATAAACACTCATAAGCCTTTTAACCAAGAAATAGCCGTCAGATTATAATATGTGCATAATCTATGTATACTGGCTAGCGGATGTAAACAGTGAATTTGGTCAGCTATTTGTGTAAATATCCCTTAGAAAAGGAGGTTTAAATGAGTGGAATGGACATTGAGGCGTAGTAGAAGTTGTAACAAATGCTAGATGGGTTGAATGGTTGGTTGTCGTTGGGTCTAGGGAAATGTGCTTAATAATACTTTTTCTTATTTGGATACACTGTGATTTGATGTTATCGTTGCTCTTATTTACATGCATGTCCCATCATTATCCGTGTACGTTGAGGTGCTGAAATTGTTCTGATATTGTGGCCACAGGTTATACAAGGGGATGTTCTCAAGTGTGACCTCCCATACTTTGACATATGTGTGGCGAACATCCCATATCAAATATCATCTCCTCTAACCTTCAAATTATTGGCTCATAGGCCTGTATTCAGGGCTGCCGTGATTATGTTCCAGAGAGAATTTGCTATGCGGCTTGTTGCTCAACCTGGTGATACTCTTTATTGCCGTCTTTCTGTAAACACCCAACTGTTGGCTCGAGTATCACATTTACTGAAGGTAGGAAAGAATAATTTCCGGCCACCACCAAAGGTTGATTCTTCCGTTGTCAGAATTGAACCTAAGAAACCACTTGCTTCTTTTAACTTCAAGGAGTGGGATGGTTTGGTTAGGATCTGTTTCAATCGCAAAAACAAAACTCTAGGTGCTATATTTAGACAAAAATCTGTACTCTCTTTACTGGAAAAGAACTATAAAACTTTGCAAGCATTACAACTCTCTGAGCAAGCTCCTTCGGAGGAAATGGAAATTGTCTTGGATGTTTCTGCTTTGGGAGAGACATTTGGAGACTTGAGTATGGATGATGATGGTAAGGATGATGAGGAGATGGAGGTGGATGATGGTGATGCTAAAAGGTCGGAGTTCAAAGACAAGGTTTTGGCAGTGTTGAAGGAGGGGAAATTTGAGGAAAAGAGATCTTCCAAGCTCGCACAAGCAGATTTTATGCACCTACTTTCTCTGTTTAACAAGGCTGGAATTCATTTTTCTTGATCGAGGGGCGGCTAGCCATACAAGTTTGTGGTCTCTCTTTCAAGGTATGTCTGTTTATGTTCTTCCTCCTCAATGGAGATCCAATTTTGTTTCCTTTGAAATATTGTTACAGCTTGAAGTTTGTAGATAAATTCAACTTAATGTTTTGCCACATGGTTGATTTGAATGAAATTAGAAGGTTTTGTCGTTGTTCTAGTTTATAGATGGCTTCAATTTTGGTGGCTTGGAATCTTCGGCAGGCATCAATCTTGCTAGAGTTGGATTGTCATGGTCCTGGCATAATTCACACATCTCTTCCTGGCTTTTCGATCTTTGTTTGAGCCTTTAAAAGGTTCCTGTCATTTATTACTCCTTATTTATTGTTATTTAATTAATTAACAAGAGTTTTCCTATGTTCAACTCATGCCGAGCTTATTCATTCCGTCACCCTCACCAACATCCTACGTTTTGCACTTACAATCATCACAGAAACAAACATGAAGCTGTCTTTTCAAGAAAGCGTGCAGTACCAGAGAAGTGATTTTTGTGTTTTATCTCTATTAGGAACTTAATCAATTAGATATGATAGAAACTCCGATTTTGATCTTAGATTGGATTGGAGATTCAGTAGACCTTGTTTGAATGTATATTAGAACCAACATGAATTTGCCAAGAAGGGCGGGAAGGGAGATAGAAATTCAAATAGTACTCCCTCCGGTCCATTTTGGTTGTAAGGTATTCCATTTATAGAAGGTCTAAAATATTTGTCAAATTAGAATATCAAGGTAACATTTACTATTTCTTTTCATAATATTCCTAATATTAAATGTTATTGAAAATACAAACACCTCAATATTAGTAGCTCTTTCTTGAAAATATCAAGAAGATAAAAGGGTAAATTAGTAAATATATTATGTTTATTTATGATTTCTGTGTGTGCAAAGTCATCCCTTACAACTAAAATAGACCGAAGGGAGTACTAGTAAATAAAAATGGGCTCCAGAGTTGGCGTTATTGACCCAATTCTTAATGCAGCAAACAAACTCACATCTTAAACACATAGCTTACCACATCTTAAATTCAGCAAAGAATTGAATGCAGTGGTTCTCTGCTGAATCTAATATGTGCATAGTGCTGCTTGTAGAATTTATGTACCATACTGAGAGTTCAAGAAGAAAAATGATCACACAGTTACAAGTACACCACCTCTGTTTCGACTTCCTTGCCACTGCCCCTCAGGATTCAAAGTTAAAAAGAAAAAAATGAATAGTACACTATCTCAGTTTCAAAGACTTTGTTTCTTTTCTGACCACCCCCCCCCCCCCCCCCCCCAAAAAAATCGATTTTGTTTCTTTTATTGATAAATTTGTTTTGCGTCACAAGTACACTACCTCAGTTTCAGAGGTTCTTTTCTTTTATTTTGATGAATCAGTTTCATTGTTATTACACAGCTTGGCCAAATAAAAGCAGTCTCCTAGCAAGGAGTAACAGCTTGATCCAAAGATATTATTACCCAATTTTGTATAAAATAATGTGATCCAGATGGTGGAACTTCAGCATAAGAATAGTAGCCAGTATATGTAATTCCCAGAAATAGCAGGCATGACGTCTTGTGACCAAAAAGAATCTTCTTTGAGCCATTCTCTTGCAATGTAAGGTACCAGTAAAGCAGCCTCCAGGTGCCACAGGCTGTTAGCTGATATTGGTGTGCATTATCCAATTTCACTTATCAACAGGCAAAGTTCCCCCGGATATTAAGGTTAGAGGTCATTCTTCATCCTTGTCTAGTGATGCTGAAAGAAAGCTCAAAATGAAATCATCAAGATCCCCTTCAAACACAGAATCAGGATCTGAAACCTCATAATTTTTCCGGAGATCTTTGACCATGAGATAAGGCTGCAAGCATGTTACAAGTGCAGTTATGATGACTACATGAACTATAGCTACCCACTTAACATGAAAGGTTAAACTGGAAGAAAGCATACATGGAGCACATAAGTACGTGTTTGGTTGCCCCAGCTGATCTCAGTGAGAGACTGGGTATGCTGCGCATTCATCTGAGCCTGCCGTGCCATCTCAAGTTGGTCCAAGCGTGGCTGAAGTACTGCCATGGCAGAAGCCTTGTTGTAATGCTGTGACCTTTTGTTTGGACAAATATGAGAGCATTGGAAGTATCATTTCCTGTTCTGTTATTCAATGGAAATGAAAGAAGCTTCCTTACAAATTTTCCACCAGAATTGATGCTTACCTTTCATTCTGACAAGAGGCAGTAATGCCTGTGGGAATATGAGTTATCCTGACAGCACTCTCAGTTCTGTTAACGTGCAGACCACCAGCTCCCCCTGCTCGCATACGCTCTATTCGAAGATCAGATTCATTAATTTGAACACAGGTAGATCCATCTCCCAAAATTGGAATTACAACAACTGCAGCAAAGGAAGGAGTTTTTAACCGAAATTATCCCTTATCTTTGGGGGTAGGTCTAATATAATCCTTTAAATATTACCTTAAGCATCTTTAATCCTTTAAGTTTGCTAAACTAGAGCACTTTTAGTCACCCTAACGGAATGTATGCTTTGCTGGGGTTAAAACTAACGGGACTACCCCACATGCAATGCACATGACTTGTGAAATTCCAAAGACTAGCCGTAAACCCTTTTCCCATTCTCGATTTTTCAAAATCTACAACTACAAGCTCTAGCTTAAAAATATTGAGAATCCAATCCATTGAAGAGAAAAACAAAAAGAAAATTCTAATTCCATGCAACCATGGCGTGATTCTACCGCGACGGTGAGTATTTATTCATACTTTCTGTGCAAAGTGTTTTATTTGTATTTCTTGTTGTCTCTAAATAAATTGATGATTATTGCGTATTGCGACCTTTATTTTGCTTGTAATTTTCTTCCCTCTTCCAAAAGTTTCCTTGATTTAATAGTTTCAGAGCCATATTGGGGCTTTAGAAGTGCTGCTTAGTCTTATAGATTGTAGATGGAACCTGTGGCTTAATTGTCTTCAAACACTTCCTTAATAGAAGTAGTTGAGGTAAACGAATCAGATCATTTGCATTTGGTTTAGTCTGCAGATTGGGAATACATAACCATTTGTTCTCTAGAGCGAAGAAGATTTCTAATCCACTCTAATACCAACCAGTATTTTTAATTAATTACATCTAGCCAGTAAACTCACCCTACATAAAGATATATTGAGAATATTATAATTAAAAAATGGAAGAGTTGGTGCAAGTCACAATAAGAAGGTTCATTAGATGATACTTCCGATCACTGCTTCATTAATAGGGAAACTCTCTAGTCTATCAACTTCTATAGGATGCTCTAATCGTTTTTAGCAATTTGTCGATGTAGCCTTTCTTATGGTTCGTGTTACATTTTCATTTCATATTCCTTCTTATTCTTGTCTGATATCATTTAGATTGAACACGCCTATGAAAGATAAAGAATACAAGATACGTACAGATGAACACCACTGCGACAGCAGTCTTTCTATCAAGTTTATTCCTAAGAATACCTATGCTTCACTCTATAACTCATGCGGTTATAATGCAAGAAATTAGTTGTTTGTTGTGCTAGAATTTTAGTACCATTGCTTATTATATCTAAACTTGTCCCTTGATTATTTGATTTGTAATGTTTCTTGAGAATTCTTTTACATTCATCCTAACTAGCTCCACGGTCAAATTCCTATCTTTTGTGTATGACGTTTTGAGGTTACGACGGTTGCATTTAAAACTGAATTAGAAAGACAACATTTTTTATACTTTTATTCTCCCGACACCAGTGTTCTGAAAGGCGAGAGGCGAGCCTCTCTCGCCATTTGAGTTTGAGGCGCTGTAGGTTTAAAAAGGCGAGAGAGGCGACGCTTAAGGCGACAGAGGCGAGGCGAAAAGGCGCTGGCTTTTTTTTTTTTTTTTTTTTTTTTTAATTTTTTAAGGGCGGCTGATATAAGACATAAAACCCAAAATTAGGATTTTGTTAAAAAAAAAAAAAAAGGCTGCGCTGCTCTTCTTCTTTCTCCAAACCAGAGAACATGTACGTTTCTTTCTGCTTCTTTCTTATTCTTAATCTTCTTTCTTTCTTCCTCTTCTTTCTTTCTTCTTCTTCTCCAGAATCTCAGTTCTGATTTTTTCTTCTTTTTTCTTTTTCATTCTTCATCTTCTCAAGCCTTAAAAGCCTGCTCAGTCACAGCCTCACAATGTCATTTTTTTTTAAAAAGCAGTACGAGGAGGAGGAAGCAGATGAGGGACAATATAATTTCTGTAGTCTTGGGATTCTAGAAATTGGAGATCTTGAAGAAGAATAGATTTTAGCATTGCTTGTCTAATGAATTATGGAGTCATTCAAATTTTAGACTATCTATTTTTAGTTTTTTGAATTGAAATATTTACTATTATTATGCTAAATCTATATGCATTACACTATTTTTATTTTTTGGCATTATTTGGCGCCTCACTTTAAAAAGGCGAGCGCCTCACCTCTCGCCTCGGTGAAATTTGCGCTTGTCGCCTTTTGTCGCCTTACGCCGTCCAAAACACTGCCTGGCACTTATTAAGGCTATTTACTTTTGACATTGTAGGTATATTTTGGCGATGTCAGAGGATGAAAATGATGCTTGATCTAAGTTGGCATCCAAAGTTATTAGCTAGAATACTGAAGTTAAAGGCAAACTAGAAGACAAACTAAAGTTGACGAGAATGAATGGACCAAAAGATTGTTGCCAGAGAAAAAGAGAGAAAAAGAGTTATGACTCAGGTTTCAAAAATGAAAGATGTAATGGAGAAATCAAAAGACATGAAGGAAAAAGTGAGGATTAAGTTGAATAATTCAGACGTCAGTAGTTGTATTGTATGTAATCAGTGTAATGAGTCATTGGGTTGCTATAGTTTGATGTAATCCTTTCGCTTGGATGATTTAATATTGAATGATATACATAAGTAGTCTATTTTTGAAGGATGGTGTTCGGTTGGTGTGCACTTGATTTTGATACAGTTTACGAACTGTTTCATGATCATCAATGTTCAAACTTAGGAATTGGTTTTTCATTTCCCAAAGCTGTTTTTTCATGTTTATCTGTTGTGAACTTTATGTAAAGAATGTAGATATACATAACTTGGAACAAATTTAGTAAACAGGAGTTACACATTTTGTGCTAGACTCTATTTACTCAAGTCTCCGTGGAGTTTCAGACGTGCTATCCTTGAACTTACATAACAACTAAACATCAAAAACTTGAAACATTTCCGTTTTATTTTTGGTTAATCTCATTTGGTTTGTTCCATACTCTGCAACCTTCACTAGTCTTCCTTGAGTTGAGTTGTACAAACACATCAAGAACCAGCATGTGTTGCTAAATTTTTTAAGAAGCTTCAAGATAACATTTTGCATAAAATAGAACTCATCAAGCAACAATGAATTTTTCTTTTTTTTGCTGACAAAGCTGATTTTCATGTTGATCTGTTGTGTACTTATGTAAAAAAAATGCAGACATTTACATAACTTGAAACAAATTTGGTAAGCAGGAGTAGTCTGCAACACCCAAAACATTAACTCATTTCAAAAGTCATCCAACAAAAAGAGTAATATTTTCATGAGTCTTGACAATTTTCTACAGCTTCACCACTTTGAGGAGCACCCAAAACATCAACCTACATAAAAGATGCGTCTCGAGTCACTCTACTTTCTTGACTTGCTTGGGCACGGTCCTGACTAGTAGATCCTCTTCTTACCTGTAAATAAAAAAGTTATCGATTAAACTTTTAGTAACATAATTAAATAGAGTAATAAATGAATAAACTCATACTGGAAGCTTTGTAGGAGCGAAAGACGCAGGAAAAAAAGAGGATTCTTGCCGCGATGTCTCATCACCAGGGGCGGATCCAGAATTTGATGACCGGGGGTGCCGCTTGTTGTATCTATATTTAGCCACAAAGACCAAACAGCTTGGAAAAGGGGTCAGGTCTCGAAGATTTTTGTCACTTTTATTAATCTTTTTTTTCTCATTATTAGGTTTAATTTTAGTTATTTTTTGCACTTATTTTAAAATTTATATGTTATGGAATATATATATATATATATATATATATATATATATATATATATATATATATATATATATATATATATATATATATTAAAATTCATTTGAAAAAGCGCCTATCACAAAATTTACTTAAAAGTAGCTTAATTTCTAATATATATTTTTGTTTGACTAGATTAATTTTTCTTCAAACAATCCTTCATCTTAAATGTCATATTTTATGGCAATTCTTCGCACAACAAAAACCTCAAAAAAATCAAAAGAAAAGATCCATTAAACAAAATTTATTAATTATTTAAAAGTCAATAGAAATTTGTTCAAATTATTCTTTAATATAATATAGATTAATGTGATATCATAAAAATATATATATATTCATTCAAAACAATTCAAAAAATTTACAAAAAATAAGTTCTTCAGATAATATATAATGGTAATAAAGTAAAAAAGAAATATGAACAAAAAGATAAAAGAGGAAAAAGAAGATTCAAGGAGAAACTAGAAAATAAAAGGGGAAAAGAAAAGAGAAAAGAAGCCCACGGTGGAGCTAGTACACACTGTTTGTGGGGTCTTCGAAAATTGTACTACTTGAGTACTTGTTACAAGAGATAAATAAGTTACAAACACAAATGATGGATGGATGGATTCGATCCCCAGTCATACCGCATAAGATTGGCACCTGTGACCAGTGGCACCATTTCGTCTTTGTTTGCAATGGGTGCCAGTTTTATTATATAGTCGTTTTCCCTTATATGTAACTGTATATATACCAAGTTTCGCCCAAGCTTGCAGGTGCCGTGGCACCCGGTATAATGCACGTAAATCCGCCCCTGCTCATCACCATAACAATTTGGCTGCACAAGATTTAACTTGCATGTTCTTTTGTTATGGCCTGGATTGTGGCATATACTGCAGTCTAAAGATTTCTGCTTCCTTTTCATTTTGGTTGGACTTGCACCCACTTCATCAGGTTCTTTCCTCCGAAGTGTTTGCTTTTTTACCTTTGGTACTTTGTCTTGTCAACCTTGGAGGCAAATGAGGAATATTATTCAACTTAGGCCACATCTCTTGACCATTCATAGGTAGAACGGAAAATTCATAGATTTTCCTATAAGTTTCTACCCTATAACAATCATCCACATATGAGTTAATGTCATCATGTTTAGCCCAAATCGCAGCAATGGCATGCTTGAAAGGAATTCCTGTGAGATCCCATTTCCTACAACTGCATTTTCTATTTAACAAATCCACAGCCCAATTGTCCATTATAGTTGCTCCTATAATCTCATAATTCCACTCATTAGACTTTCTTGGAATGAACTCAACAGCAGCAGCTTGATTTTTGTGCAACACATCTTTAATCCTCAGACAAATATCACCAACATTCCACTTGGTAGCTTTATCCCGATTTGCTTGCATTCTTGCCATAAACAGATACCTTAGCTTCTCCAATAGAGTGATGATCGGCTTATCTCTAGCCTCGACGATCATGCTATTAAAAAAATTCACACATATTGTTAAGTAAGACATCACATTTCACAGTCTTTGGGAAGTGAGATCTAGACCATTCTGTAGGTGATTTATTCTTGAGCCAATTAGCAGCTTCCGAATCTAGTTCAACAATTTCATCCATGCAATCATTAAACCACTTCACTGTTGTAGCTCTTGCAGCTTTCCAAAGTGTATTCTAGAGTGAAATACCACTGAATCCAGCCCTCTTAAAGTTGCTATGCAAGTGTCTCACACAGAACCGATGACTAACATATGGCAATACCTCATTAAACGCCTCGATCAAACCTTTTTGCTTGTCTGACATAAACGTCCAAGTACCACCATCGTCAATGACCAAGTCAAGTTTTAAATAATTCAAAAACCATTCCCATGACTCCTTCCGTTCTTTCTCTACAACTGAATATGCAATTGGAAATACATTATTATTAGGATCAATCCCAACAGCAGTTAATAATTGAGTTCCATACATTGGACCTTTAAACCAACAACCATCGACCCCAATTATTTTTCTACAACCACTCTTGAACCCCTCTTTACAACCATTAAAGCAAACGTAGATCCTCTGGAATCTCTTAGGCTTGTTTGGGACCTCATTTTCAACCAACTTCATATAGACTGAAGTATTTGGATTTGTTCTCCCAATTTCATTGCAGTAGTTCCACAATACCTTATATTGAGCGATTTGTGGAGAAGTTTTCATCTATTGCTGCTCCATTGACCCACCTGACTCAGAAAGCGGTTCAATTTCGTTGGTCAGAAGAGTGTGAGGCGAGTTTTCAGAAGCTCAAGTCATTGTTGACTAGCGCTCCAGTGTTATCTCTTCCTTCTGGAGCTGGAGGGTTTGTAGTTTATTGTGATGCTTCTCGTGTTGGGTTGGGAGGTGTCTTAATGCAACATGGTAAAGTCATTGCCTATGCTTCTAGGCAGTTGAAGGTGAATGAGAAGAACTATCTGACTCATGATTTGGAGTTAGCAGATGTGGTATTTGCTTTAAAGATTTGAAGACATTACCTGTATGGACGGATCAGACCTTGTTCAGGTCGTTAGTACTGACGAGCTCTGGGCGTATAGAAAATTACTGCTCGTACTCTGTCAAATTATAGTATAGTTTAAGATATCGTCCACAGAGATTGGAGAATCTATCCTACAAATTTCTATTATCGATCCTACTATTTAAGAGAGTCAATTTCGGGTGAAAAGAGTTGGATTTATAATCTACTGGACAACAAGAAAATTTATTTTTGATTTTCTTAAAATAAAAGAGTTGGGATTTCATGAATTCACTTGGTATAAAATTATAATGAAAGTCTGGTATTTCATTTTCTATTCCACATATCAATCGCTCAATTATGCCTCTTTCGATTAGCATAACAAAAGCAATTAATACTACTATAAGTTTCTCAATTAATTATACCTCTTTCGATTAGCATAATAAATTGATTAACTTATAGTATTGGAGTAAAAAAAATACTTTTCTTCAATGAGTATATTGTATAAACAAAAACCTCTTTCGATTAGCTTTTGTTAAATTCCAAAACTTGGCTAAATGATTTTCTTCTCTCGAATGAAAAACTCAAATATCAAGATAAAGAATTTTGAGTGATTAAATATAACTATTTCAAATTATCACAAGAATATATTTAGTTATCACTATTTCAAATTTAATATTTGCTTCTTTCGATAACAAAAATTAGTAAGAAATATTATAACATAAATATATAGACTTGATAAAGTTGAATAACATAATATTTAATACTCTGATGTAAGAATTTGACAAAGTAGGATTCTCACTCAAGAATAATAAAAATACCGAATATTTTATTATAATAAAATACCAAGCTTCAACACTGATCCCAACTTAAAAGAAATTACTCCATGGAGAAAATACTAAATACTTCAAAAGTTGAAATACTTAGGTATTTTAGAAAGGAAAAATAAAACTTTAAAACTTTAAAAGCTTAAGCCAATATATTTGGCTTTTACAAAGACAAAGGATGATTTTTACAATGAAACTTAGGTAGCTATTTATAGAAAATGCTTTGCCGATGTCTCGGTGAAATCTGGCGATGGCTCGGTGAAACTTTTGCCGATGTCTCGGTGACCTTTGTCGATGGATCGGTGGAACTTGTCGATGCCTCGGTGAACTCTACCGATGGCTCGGTGGAACTTTTGCCGATGTCTCGGTGACCTTTGTCGATGGATCGGTGGAACTTGTCGATGCCTCGGTGAACTCTACCGATGGCTCGGTGGAACTTTTGCCGATGTCTCAGTGAAACTTGCCGAAGGCTCGGTGAAATTTATCTTTTTGTCTTATTTTTCTTTTCATTTTCTTCCATTTCCATTTTCACGTTAACCTGCAATATTAACTAAATATATGCACACAAACAAAATATAATCACATATATTTTAACATATTTACTTAATTAATATTATATAAATTACAACTATCAAATTCCCCCATACTTGAATTTTTGCTCGTCCTCGAGGAAAATAGAATAGTAGTTACTTTTCATTATCATTGCTTCTCTGTAAAATAAAAAATCTGGGCAAATAAAATTTTTTCACTACGTCAAACAATTTACTTTTCCATGTTTATCAAATCTTACCTTGCTTTTGACTCTGTATTTGCTTAACAAAAACCAATATCTATCACTTTATGTCTCAATAAAAATTGATCATTTTATGATCTTATAAGCAAAATGCAACCATTTTTCGTTCATAGACTTGCTCCTTATGTCATTCTCAATAACTCAACACAAAACCCATAACATATTTATGGCATTTATTTGGCTGGTGGATTGGTTTGGATTTTTTATAATATGGAGAGAAATATTATAAGGTGACTTTACATAGCTTTGCTATTCTTGAGCAATAGAATTTACAACTCTTTTATTTCATTTAAGGTGGCCTGCGTGGGTCACCCCCTTTTTTTTTTTTTTTTTTCATTTTTCTGCTCCAACTTTTTTTTTTTTTTTTAAAGTTTTAAAAGTCACCTTATATCACAATATTCTCAGAACCACAATGCTATATCTTGACCTTTTTTTTTTTTTTTTTTTTTTTTTTTTTTTCTGAAAGGATATATATATATGATAGGTAAAAGGAAGCATGCCTTTCAGGATTTAGTGTTTGTCTAATTTTGAACTTGTATACAAATGGATTAGACTTTCTCTCTCTTCCTTTCCTTCGGTGCACGATAAGCGTCTTTTGCTACCGTGCGCCTGGCCGGAATGCCTAGAGGGAGGCCACCAAAGCGAACTAACAGAGCTCGCATGATGGGGAAACAAACGATGGCAACGATTCAACGGAGTGGGGGTGCTCAGAAAGCTGTAGAAACACTTGAATTGCAGGAATCACAGGAATCGGAGGAAGAAAAGTGGCCTCCACTGATGACGATGCAAGGGGAACTCAAAACCCCCCCAAATGCAACCATGGAGGAAACTAATGAACCAAATAAGCCTACCTCTAGCTCAGCTCAAATGAATTATAAGGCTTCAGTTGTGAATGATAAGCCGTCCTCAAGTAAGCAAGCAGAAGAGATCCCGGTGACTGCTGCACAAAGGAAATTGGATCTGGGAGCAACAACTGGAAAGAATGACTGGACTGGTTTGTTCAAAGGAAATCAAATGGCTGCGAAGGGAATGAATTTAGGCTATGTTGCACCAAGACTGCAAGATGGGGAAAAAGTAATTGAACTGTGCAAGGCAGATGTCGAAAGGGAGAATGAAAAATGGAAACAATCTTTGATACTGTATGTCGTAGGGGACTCACCAACAATTGCGGCTCTAGAGCGATTCATAGCGACGGTGTGGAATTTTGTAACAAAGCCAAAGGTATACTACCATAACTCTGGCTACTTTGTTGTCAAATTCAATTCAATAGAAGATAGAGACGGAGTTTTGTACTCAGGCCCATACACCATGCATAATAGTCCAATTATACTTAAGGTATGGACAACAGATTTTGATTTTAACAAGGAGGTTCTTCAAACAGTGCCAATATGGGTCAAACTCCCAAACTTACCTCTGAGCTGTTGGAGTATGGACTCTTTGAGTCGTATTGGGAGTGGTCTAGGAATACCACTATATGCAGACGAATGTACAACAAGGGTTGATAGGATTTCTTATGCCCGAATACTTATTGAAATGGATGTGACTAGACCATTGCAAAAATCTGTTAAGGTGTTAGATCCGAATAGAAGAATGTTTGAGCAAGAAGTGATGTATGACTGGATGCCAGAATACTGCCCTACATGCTTGCAAGTAGGACATGTCTGTAAGCCTATCAGCAAAACCCAGACATCAGCCCCTTTACCCAAGACTCGATATGTCAAGCCTCAGCAAACTTGGGCACAGAGGCCAGGCAAAGCTGTTATTGACAGTGCAGAGGGAACTACGATGGAACCAGCAAAGCAAGGAGAACCCAATGCTACTCAGAAGCTGAATGCTAACCAACAAGACCAAAAGAATAATTGGCAAGAAGTTAAGGGGAAAAATACTCCAAAAGGAGGGCAACAGGTGCTGAATAAGAATCCAGCTACCAGGAATGCGGCTCTAACTGTTACAAATGATTTTTCTCCACTAGCGAGTACTAGTGATCAACTAGCAACAACAACAACTGGAAAACAGGAGAATGGGGATGTTGGCGAACAGAGAAGACATGGGAGTACTGGCAGAGTACCACCTGACATACCTAAATGAAGCTCATAGTCTGGAATGTTAGAGGTCTGAATAAGACCTACAAGCAGAAAGAGGTTAGTTTGTTTTTGAAGCAGAATAAAGTAGTAATAGTAGCTCTCCTTGAACTCAGAGTAAAGGAGCCTAAAGCACAAAAAATAGTAAATAAAATAGCTAGAGGATGGGGCTGGTGCCACAACTATAGGCATAGTAGTAGAGGAAGAATCTGGGTCTTGTGGGATAAAGAACTGTGCAAGTTTAGTAACATTGGTGCTACTTCTCAGCTTATTCATGGCAAAGTCAGTATCCACAGTCTGAATTGGGAGTTCTATTTGACAGCTATTTATGGGCTACATACTATAGAAGATAGGAAGAGCTTGTGGAGTGATCTAAGGCTGATCCACTCATGTCAGCATGAGCCTTGGCTAACTTTGGGTGATTTTAATGCTGTATTATCTGTTGAAGACAGGATAGGTGGGGCTCCTGTGCATGAAAATGAAGTCAGGGACTTTAGGGAGTACTTACTGGACACAGGCATTTCAGAAATGAAGACAGTGGGGAGGTGGTTCACCTGGTCCAATGGGCATGTATTCAGCAAAATTGATCGAGCTCTTGGTAATGCACAATGGCAAATAAACTGCACTCACTTAGAAGTGGTGGTTATGGATCCATCTGTCTCAGATCACTCTCCTCTAGGGATACAATTAGGGAGGGATGACACTAGAGGAACTAAAACTTTCAAATTTTTGAATTGTCTGGCTGATCATAGTGACTTCTTGGCAAGAGTAGACAGTGCTTGGCAGACTACAACATATGGATCAAAAATGGGCAGGGTGTGGTGGAAGCTGAAAAGTGTTAAAGAGGAATTGAAACAACTAAATAACAAAGAGTTCCAAGGGGTTGCTGACAGGCAAAAAGACTTAAGGCAGCAACTAGAGGAGTTGCAATCTCAAATGAGGGATCATGAGCAGTACCCCATACTGTTTGGCCAAGAGAAAGAACTGAAACAACAGCTGGAAAAATGGGACAACATTGAGGAGAGCATCCTAAGGCAGAAATCTAGAATACAATGGTTGAACTTAGGAGACTCAAACTCTTCTTTCTTTTTTGCAAGTGTAAGGCAGAGGATGAACCAAAACAAGATAAAGAGTCTTTTGACTGATGAAGGTATGTGGGTACACAATCAGCAAGGCATAGAAAGGGAGATCTTACAATTCTACAAAGCATTGCTAGGTTCAGCAGCCCCACAGCTACAGGCTGTTAATCTGAATATCATGAAAATAGGCAAGACACTGGATAGGAGTCAGCAACTGATGTTGATTGAGCCAGTAAATGAAGGGGAAATTGTTAAAGCACTACAAAGCATTGATGATTTAAAGGCCCCTGGATGTGATGGGCTTAATTCTGTATTCTTCAAGAAGGCTTGGCCTGTCATTGGGCAAGAAATTACCCAAGCTGTGCTGGAATTCTTCACTACTAGTGAGATGTTTAAACCCATGAATTGTACCACTGTTACCCTGGTCCCAAAGGTGCAAAATCCCACTAAAGTAACAGATTTCCGACCTATCTCATGCTGTACCATTCTATACAAAATAATATCCAAAATTTTGACCCATAGGATGCAGAGGATTATGGACTTCTTGGTTGACAATAGTCAGTCGGCTTTTGTACCTGGGAGAGTAATTTCTGACAATATCATCATGGCCCATGAGCTTGTTAAGGGGTATGGGAGGAAAGGGATATCTCCTCGGTGCATGTTAAAGATTGACATGAGGAAAGCTTACGATTCCTTGGAATGGGGCTATCTGGAGCAGATCCTGAGGTGCCTAAATTTCCCTGAGGTGTTTGTTAAATGGATTATGACGTGTGTTACTACAGTGACCTATGCCATTATCATCAATGGGAAACCTGCTCCACCTTTTCATGCAAAGAAGGGATTGAGACAAGGAGACCCCCTATCTCCTTACTTGTTTGTTTTAGCCATGGAGTACTTAACCAGGTATTTGAAGACCCTGAGACTGCAGCCTGATTTTAACTATCACCCCAAGTGTGCTAAGCTTAATATAGTACAATTGGGGTTTGCTGATGACCTGTTGCTCTTCTGTAGAGGCGACCCTATATCTGTTCAACTAATGTTTGATTGCTTCAATGCATTCTCACATGCCTCTGGATTAAGAGCTAATGCTGCAAAGAGTAATATATATTTTGGTGGTGTCTGCTTGATAGATCAACAAAGGATTGTGCAAATACTGGACTTTAATATTGGTGAGCTTCCTTTCCGATACCTGGGGATACCACTTAGCACTAAAAGAGCTACTATTATACAGTTCAGGCCTCTGATTGACAAGATTTTGACCAGAATAACCACATGGACAGCTAAATTCCTTTCCTATGCTGGAAGACTCCAGCTGATCAAATCAGTTCTGTTCTCAGTGCAAACTTTTTGGTCCCAAATTTTTATTTTACCAAAAAAAGTTCTCCAGATGCTAGTGGCTATATGCAGGAGGTTTCTTTGGACAGGGAGTGCTGATGTGTCAAAGAAAGCTTTAGTCGCCTGGGACAAATTATGTATGCCAAGATCAGCCGGGGGCCTTAATATTCTTGATATAGAAACATGGAACAAGGCAGCTGTGTGCAAGCTCCTCTGGAATCTATGCAGTAAAAAGGATAAGCTATGGGTACAATGGGTTCACAGCTATTACATAAAGGAGAGGAATCTATGGGAGGTACAGGTTAATCAAGCCTCATGGCTTCTACAGAAGATTCTTAAGGCTAGGCTCACTCTTGACCAAGCTGGTTTTTCTCAGCAAGAAGTGCAACAAATGAACAAGTTCTCTATCAAGCAGGTTTACTGTCGACTAAAGGGTGCACCTGAGAAGGTTCAGTGGAAGAGAATGATCTGTAATAATCAAGGGGCCCCTAGGTGGACATTCATTCTGTACCTAGCGGTGACTATGAAAATGCTGACTCGAGACAGATTGGCTCAATGGGGGATTGTGGATACACTGCTCTGTCCTCTCTGTGGTGCGGTGAATGAATCTATTCCTCACTTGTTCTTTCAATGTCCTTTTTCAGAAGCAGTATGGGAAAAGATGCTACGATGGCAAGGGCTTACCAGAGCACCTATGGATTGGCCAAATGAGATGCAGTGGGCAGTAATGAACATCAAGGGAAACTCAGCTGGTGCAGCCCATTACAGAATGTCTTTAGCTTGTTGTGTCTATAACCTATGGCAGGAAAGAAATTATCGAATCTTTCAACAGACGAGCAGAACACCTGAGCTTATAGTTAAACTCAGTGTGCAGGAAATACATTGTAGAGGGGCCAAGAACAAGAAGCTGTGGAAAAAACTGCTATTGCACAACCACTACCCTTGACTTGTTTCAGACTTCTTCTAGTAACTGTTTCAGGCCTCTAGTTCATAGGATAGTGAAGTATGCTGTAGTTATGTGCTGATAGTTGCCATGTGGGGCTTATGACCACGGGTAACTTCTGAGAAAATGTACTGAAATGCAGTTGGTAATAAAATTTATTTACTTACCAAAAAAAAAAAAAAAATTTAGTGTTTGTCTGTACTTTTATTTTAGAAAGACATTTAGGAGCAAGTTCTACTAAAAGATATAGGTTTCACCTGTTTTAGACCATAAAATTTCTCAAGTTGAATGATTCTTTAAGCTTGAGATATTCGCTTTTGCCTTCACAAAATGAAAATCATCAGCTTAGAAGTTAGATGATAAAAATCAAAGAAATAAATGTTTGTAACGAGTGAAAAAACTTTAACTTGTAGATTTATTATATACAAAGTGCAACAACCAAAAGAGTAACTATGTATGATTGGCTAAAGCAGAAGACTGCCAAAGTAATCAATATGCATGAACTCAAAGGGCATATGTCTCCTGAAACTCGAAGACCCAATTAAATATCACATGGAAAAATTTCATATCAACATCAAAAATTTAAAGGCAAGCAGTGAATGTCTTGTTATATTTACTCTAAGGAGGAAAGCACATGACACAAGAAGAAATAAAAAAGTTCACTTCACTTGACATAGGAAATAATTATATTTTTATGATGCAAAACATCAATCCTTGAAGAGACAGAAAAAGATTAAAAAAAAAAACTTTTAGGTTGTAGTATATATATAAAAGCACATATATAATTATATTATATCAAGTATGTAAATAAGATATATATCCAAAAACTAAACTCATTTTTTTTTTTAAAATAAAAATATTATACCATCAAAACAACATCAAAGACATAAAACTGTTAGTGAGCCAAACATTAGTAGAAATAATCCAAAATACTAAAACACAAGAGATTTAGATAAGATAAGAAAATACTAATATTGCATCTAATAATTTACAATACTTGGGGTAGTTTCACATTTTAGGCATCTATGTGGGCCCGCAAAAAAAAGCTTTAATATTTAATATTGAAGGGTACTGTCTATTACCTATTTACTAAACAGTAGCCATCAATATTTCCAACATAGATTTTTCTTCTATCTCCCCCAACCTGAATATTGTCATTCTCCAGGATGACCAAAGTCTCTTAAAGACTTTGCAAAATGACTTCCTACAGCTTCTAAGTTCTTCTCCTTCAACACTTCAACTTTTATTTACAAACTAAAAGCAACAACCAAAAGCATCAAACATAAACCACAACTCCAGCATAGTCCTATCTTTTCTTATAATATATTTTCTCACATGTAAAAGGATTACACTTAAAATATATTAGTAAAAAAAATCCACTTAATCATAAATTTAGCTATAAACTAGAAATATGAAAATATTTTTGGCTTTCAAAAATACAGTCACAGAAGAAAGCTTGAAAGAAACTGTGATCACACATATTCTATGTGCAATAGGCTGGAAAATTTTTAGACCTTACCAGTCATAGGTCCTAGTTTAATATAAACTAGAAAATTACCTGTGCCTATATTAGATTAACATAAGCAAATAGTTAACCAACCAGTTACTCAGGCATACCGATCACCATGGAATTGCTCCTGTGTAGGTGACACTGTTTTTGTAGAGGCCGTCATTTACAGTTCCGGTTGTACACTAACCTGGATATTAACCAGATCAATTGATTAAGTATTTGATCAAACAAATCTATATTGGACTTATAAGGCTCCAATGCTTCACCCTCAATGGCTACGGGTTTGAAAAGTAGTTCTGAGTTTAACGTCGTCAGCTCGACTTATTTTGGTTCATGCTACATCACCGAATTTCAATAGCAAAAGCTTGTTTTTCATACTGTCCTCCAAAATATAACTTCAACATGTGCCCGTTCACTTTGAATTTCTCACGTCCATTGAGTCTTTGAATCTCAATTGCTCCATATGGGGTAATATCAGTTACTACAAATGGACCAGTCCAGCGGGATTTAAACTTTCCAGGAAATAGTCTTAATCGACTATTATACAGAAGCACTTGATCCCCAGTCTGAAACTCTTTGTGGCGAATCAATTTGTCATGCCACTTTTTCACCTTTTCTTTATACAACAAAGCATTTTCATAAGAATTCAACCTAAATTCATCTAACTCGTCAATTTGGAACAATCTATTTTTACCAGCACTGATTTCTTCCATATTTAATCTTTTTACTGCCCAGAAGGCTTTGTGCTCAATTTCAACAGGTAAGTGACAAGCTTTCCCAAAAACAAGCCTATATGGTGAAGTCCCAATGGGTGTTTTAAATGCAGTTCTATAGGCCCACAATGCATCATCTAATTTCAAAGCCCAATCCTTACGTGAAGTACTAACAGTTTTTTCCAAAATTCTTTTTAGTTCTCTGTTAGAAACCTCAACCTTAATTAATATTATATAAATTACAACTATCAAGTACCATTTAGAAAAATATAATAAAGGTAAGAACTTTCGTAAAAGTAAAAGGCAAGCATAAGATGACTAACCGTTTTACCACTTAAAAGTGATACCTTTTGAGGTGAACCATATTCCAACTGTTCGGGATAGTGGAGCCGTCTGGTCGCGCCAAACGATAAGATCCCTTGCCGACTGAAGCGATTACCTTGTAGGGGCCTTCCCAATTAGGGCCAAGCTTTCCTGAATTCGTTTCTTGTGTGTTATGGGAGACCTTCCTTAGCACAAAATCCCCAACCTGAAAACTTCGTACGCGCAGTCCCCAATTGTAATATTGCTCAATTCGCTCTTTCTGAGCGACTACTCGTACAAGGGCTAGCTCTCTCTGTTCTTCGAGGAGGTCCAGCTCTTCGGAGAGGTTGACTGAGTTTGATTCTTCTGTGGCATGTGCGTATCGCAGGCTGGGTTCTCCGATTTCAACTGGGATTAAGGCATCTGCACTGTACACCAATGAGTAGGGAGTTTCTCCAGTGCTCATTTTTATTGTTGTACGATAAGCCCATAGTACCCCAGGTAACTCTTCTACCCAACATCCCTTTGCCTGCTCGAGGCGCTTTTTAAGGGATTCAACGATAATTTTGTTGGTAGATTCTGCTTGTCCATTTGCAACATGATGGTACGGAGAGGAAGTGATCCTCTTGATGTGTAGATCATCGAGGAATCTAGTCACCTTCTGGCCGATAAATTGTGGGCCGTTGTCTATGACTATTTCCTTAGGTTCTCCAAAGCGGCACACGACAAAACGCCAGAGGAAGTCGACAACCTCCGTTTGTCGTATGCTCGTGTATGCTGCCGCTTCGACCCACTTTGTGAAGTAATCAATGATGATTAATAAGAAATGCATCCCTCTTGGCGCGGTGGGAAGAGGACCAACTATATCCATCCCCCACTTCATGAAGGGCCACAGAGAGATTATTGAATGAAGTGGTTCTGCCGGCTGATGGAGAAGATGTGCGAACTTCTGACACTTGTCACATTTTTTGACAAATTCGTTCGTATCTTTCTCCATTTTGTCCTAATAATAACCTGCACGGATTAGCTTCCGGGCTAACGCTTTGCCCCCGGAGTGATTTCCACAACAACCTTCATGCACTTCTCTTATCACGTAATTGATTTGATTCGGTCCGAGACACTTTGCGAGAGGTCCTGCAAACATTTTGCGGTAGAGTTCGCCGTTGACAATTGTATACCGAGCAGCTCTTATTTGGAGTTTGCGAGCGGCTTTTGTGTCTACAGGTAGAGTTCCATGGAGAAGATAGTTTGTTATCTCATTCCGCCAGTCCCAAGTAGCGTTGATGGTGTTGACTTCGAACTTTTCTCGGTCTATGATTGTGTAGAGAAGTTGAACAACAGCTGAAGAGCTGGCTGCCCCTATCTCTGCCACCGACCCTAAATTGGCGAGAGCATCGGCTTCATGGTTTTCTTCCCGTGGAATCTGAAATGCCTCCCATTCATCCAACTGTGCTAGGAGTTCCGTCACTCGGGCGAGATACACTTGCATCCTGGACTCCCGCGCAATGAAGCCTCCAGTTATCTGATTGACCACCAGCTGAGAGTCACTTTTGAGTTTGACGATGGCCGCTCCATAACTCCGGGCTAGTTCTAATCCTGCAATAACTGCCTCATATTCGGCCTCATTGTTAGTAATAAATGGGCACTTGATAGCCTGCCTTACCGTCTCTCCGGATGGAGCAACGAGAACCAATCCAAGTCCGGACCCTTTGATGCTCGAGGAACCGTCAGTGTGAAGGGTCCATGCGCCAGGAACCTGCCCGGCAAAAAGAATAGCTTCCTTTTCTGCCTCAGGGTATATATTAGTGCTAAAATCTGCCACGAAGTCTGCTAAAACTTGTGATTTTATTGCTACCCTAGGCTGATAGGTAAAATTCACTTAATTATATAGCCCATTTTACCAACCTTCCTGAAAATTCCGATTTGTGCAAAACATTTCGTAAAGGAAAGGTTGTAACCACAGCTATTGAATGACTTTGAAAGTAAGGGCGTAACTTACGAGGAGCAGTTACTAGTGCCAACGCCAATTTTTCTAAGGGTTGATAGCGTGTTTCTGCGTCAATTAGAGCTTTGCTAATGTGATAGATAGGAAGTTGTTTACCTTTTTCTTCCCGAACTAGAACGACGCTTACCGACGATTCTGAGACTGCCAGATAAATCAGCAGCTGTTCACCTTCCTGAGGGGTAGAGAGCAGCGGTGGATTGGATAGGTACCTTTTCAGATCCTTTAATGCATGTTTGCATTCGGGGGTCCACTCGAACTACTTGTTTTGCTTTAAAACGTCGAAGAAACTTTTGCATCGGTCGGACGACCGGGAAATGAATCTTCGCAGTGCCGCCACTCTTCCCGTCAGTTTCATGACGTCTTTCCTGTTGTGGAGTATATCTGGAATTGATTCAATGGCTTTAATCTGAGCGGGATTGACTTCAATTCCACGCTGAGAAACGATGAAGCTCAGGAACTTTCCCGATCCGACTCCGAATGCACACTTCTCCTGGTTCAGCTTCATGTTGTACTGATCCGGGATTCGGAAAGCTTCTTTCAGATGTGCCAGATGGTCCTCCGCTCGTTTAGATTTGATTAACATATCATCGATTTACACTTCCATAGTCTTTCCGATATGGTCATGGAACATTCAATTGACTAGACGCTGATATGTCGCACCTGCATTTTTCAATCCAAATGGCATAACTTTATAGCAATACGTACCTCTATAGGTTATGAACGTTGTCTTCTCCTGGTCCTCTGGGTCCATCAGTATTTGGTTATATCCAGAATACACGTCGAGGAAGGAGAGCACCTCGTGCCCGGCCGTTGCGTCAATCAATTGATCTATCCTGGGAAGGGGATATGAATCCTTCGGACTGTTTAGATCCGTGAAGTCAATGCAGACTCGCCATTTACCATTTTTCTTAGGCACAACGACCACGTTGGCTAGCCAGTCCGGGTATTTGACTTCACGCACGGATCCAATCTTCAACATCCGGTCGACCTCGTCGTTGATGATCTGGTTCCGAAAAGCCCCTTGCTTGCGCGTCTTCTGTTTCACCGGGCGGTGATATGGGTCAACGTTCAACCTGTGAGTAATGATGCCGGGAGAAATACCTGTCATATATGCGTGGGACCAGGCGAATGTTGTATGCCGCTCCTTGAGGAACGGGAGGATAACTCCCCGTAGGCGCTCGCTCAATTCGGTCCCTAAGTATACCTTTCGTTCCGGCTTATCGGCGAACAATTCTTCGGGTTCCAAAGCTTCCACGGTTGGCATGTGGTTTTCTCTTTCGTCCATTTTCGTGATGAATTCCGGGACCTCGTACTTTGTTTCTTCATGTGGTATACCTGGTCCCGGTCACTGTAATTGCTATTTGTTCTCTTCGGGCAGTTTGAGAGCCACCGAATAGCAATCTCGTGCAGAGCGTTGCTCTCCTCGGACCTCACGTACTCCCCATTCGGATGAGAACTTCAATACTTGATGATAAGTCGAAGGAACAGCTTGCATATCGTGGATCCAAGGTCTCCCCAAAATGATGTTGTAGGCTAGGTCCGCATCAACAACATGAAAAGTTGTCTCCTTCGCTACCCCTTCGGCGAGAGTTGTCAAGGTAATCTCGCCAAGAGTCTTCTCGCTTGAGTTATTGAAACCGGAGAGAACTCGAGATATTGGTACGATCTTATCCGACAACTGCATCTCCCTTACAACCCGTGATTGGATAATGTTTGCAGAACTGCCCGCATCAATGAGTACTCTCTTGACGTCGAACTCCGCTACGCGTAACGTTATTACTAACGCATCAGCATGTGGGAATTGCGAGCCGTCTGCATCAAAATTCTCAAATGTTATTATTTCTTCTGATAAGCAGCTTATTTTAAGTGGCTTATAAGTCAAAAAGTGACTTAAAAGCCACTTTTTGAGAAGTTAGGATTTTCTAACTTTTCAAAAAGTGACTTTTAAGCAACTTATGGCTTATAAGTCCAAAATTTTTTAAGTTAACAAACATATATTAATGGACTTATAAGCTTATAAGCCACTTTTAAGCTTACCCAAACGGGCTCTAACTCAAAAAGTCATGAGTTTATAAGCACTTATGTGCTTAAGCCAAAAGTGAGAAGTTAGAAAATCCTAACGTCTCAAAAGTGGCTTATAAGCAACTTATGGCTCATTAGCTATTTATAATAAGCTCACCAAACGGGCTCTATGAAACGATTGGTGGCAACCATGCAAACAAGCTGTAAGGGTATTACATCAAGAACCAAAATTAAGCAACCTCAATACATTTAGGGGTCGTTCGGTTTAGTTTTCTTTTACGTGGGTATTAACTATTAATGCGGGTATTAGTAATGTGGGTATTAATAATGTGTGTATTAATAATGTGGGTATTGATAATGCGGGTGTTAGTTATGTGGGGTTTAAGAATGTGGGTATTAGCCACACATATATTATAACGTAGGGATTATTTGTTGAATCACTGATATATTACAAATTAACAAAAAATATTATTATTTAAATTATTTATTTACTCCTTAAATAAAATTTTAAAATATCCTTATTATTATGAGGGTTAATTTTGTCATTTTAAATTTTAATACCCGCATTATTAATACCCACATTATTATACCACCTTCTACCCCGCATAAAATAATACATAGATTCCCGCATTAATAATGTGGGTATTAATAATGCGGAATATACAAAAACGCAACCAAACGTTGCACTATTTTTATGCGGGTATTAAAATTTCACAAAAACCAACCGAACGCTGCGCTAAATTAACGCTGAGTTTTGTGCGGGTATTAACCCCTTAACTCAGTAACCGAACGACCCCTTAGAACTATACCTCAGGCATGTTGTACTTCGAAACCACCATGGCTGCAAACCCTATAATCTGGGTCGCCCTGCCAAGATACAGGCCTCTTAACAACAAACGTCCGATTCCATTTACTTGGACAAAATCATCATCACAGCTCATCATTTTTCAAAAATTTCGCCAACAAGCACTTTAAATAAGCCAATCCAAACATCCCCTTTGTTGTCTGCGTTTGTTGTTGATTTCGATGGAAATGCAGCCAAGCTAGAGCAGAGTATAGCACTAGTATATACATACAGAAACGTAGAAGAAGGGTTGTTGATTACAACAAAGAAGAAATCATTTCCATACCGGAGATGGGCAACCACCCTGCAAGAAAATCCCATTTTTCACCGATTGCATCATTCTTTTGAGCTAAAAATGAAATTGGCTTACATAGTGAGGCTCAGATTTGTGAAAAAAGGGGGCAAAGAGCAAGCGACAACGCCATGGCTGCAAAGAAGAACCGGTTGCATGTGAAAATGAAGCCATCCGGGTTTGCCCCACCAAGATACGGGTCGGATTTTCTCCATGCCCCGAATATTAGCCCAGATTAGCATTATCATCACTGCCTCTTTCCAAAAAGGGAAATTTCACAAATGGAAAAGGGTCACATATACCCCTGTACTTGAATTTAAGTTTCATCTAAATCTATGTCCAAACGCCTTGTAATTTCACAACATACATAAAAATTGGAACGGAGGGAGTAGTATATTTGCATGTTTTCCTTTTTTTTTCGAAAGAAAAGAAGAGGATTGTTTGTTTGGTTGATGAAGAAATCATAGGCCAAAGCAAAGAGGGAAACGACCCTCTTGAAAATCCCTTTTTCTCTCTGTTTGCCTCATTCTTCCTTCTGGGCAAATAATGTTCAGATAGCTGTGTAAAAGACTCATCATCATCATCATCGTTGTCGTCGCCGTCATCATGAAAGGCGGTTAATCATTCTCTTTGTATCAAAAGTACACGAAAATCATTGGCTAAATTGAAATTCAAAGAAAGAGAGTAACCGCCATTAGAAAATCTCAACCTTTCTTAGAGTTCCATAAAAAGCCTCATCGTGTTAATCAATTTAAGGAGGCTCAGATTTCAATATAAGCAGGCATTGTGTTAATCAGAAACCGCCATGGCTGCAAACTCAAGGTTTGTGATGGAGACCTTTGCATACTTCTTCGCTATGAAGGTAACGGAGTCCACCTCGATTCCACCTGAAATAACATTAACTGTCCTCCTTGGAGAGGACGCTCGTGGAGGGCCAGGTTTGTTCTGTTGTGCCTTCGCGTGAGTCTGCTTCCCCTTCTCGGTCAGGAACTCCTTCAAGAATCCCTGTTTCAACAAGTGAACAATTTCATACCTTAGGGCTTTGCAGTCTTCGGTAGTATGACCGTGGTCACGATGAAAATCGCACCACAGGTCCTGGTTTCGCTTTCTTGGGTCGGTCTTCATGTCTTTCGGCCACTTGACCTTCTCTCCCATGTCTTTGAGTGCTGCCACTACCTCAGACATTTCCATGTTGAAGCTTGGCAGGCTTGGGGCTCCACGGAGGCTTGATTCTGAATCATCTCTCCGAGACAGTCCTTTGTTGTTGCGGTTGCGTCCTTTGGAATGGTTGCGTGAATGATCAGGGTACGACTCATAACGTACGTCTGATCTCTCGGTCTCTGCCTTTCCGCCGGATCCACCATTGCGTGCCTGAGTCCTTCCTCGAGTACCTGTTCCAATCAACTTATCTTCGTCGATACATACCTTTGAGTTATAACGGTTGTAGATGTCCGACCAGCTGGCTGCCGGGAACTCGCGAAGAGACTCGTAAAGTTTGCGTGTAGCCTCCGAGTTCCTAATATCCAGGCTGTTGGTAAACGCGATTGCTGCCCATCTGTCCGGTACTTTAGGAAGCATCATACGCTCTCTTTGGAAGCGATCCACATATTTGCGGAGAGACTCGTCGGGCTTTTGCTTGATTTCATAGATATCCTCTACGCGGGTTTCTATTTTCTGAGCGCATGTGTGTGCCTTCACGAAGAACTCAGCCATCTCTACGAAAGACCCAATGGAGTTTGGGGGCAACATTGAGTACCATCGTAAAGCTCCATCTGCTAGGGTTTCCACGAACTTCTTCAATTGAACAGATTCGATCTCCTCATCAGTGAGATCGCCAGCCTTTATAAAGTTGCTGAACATCATGAGGTGGTCGTTGGGATCAGATGTTCCACGATACCTCGGAATGTTTGGCATCTTGAACGTCTTAGGTATCGCCTTTGGGGCTGCCTCTTTCTTCCAGGGCCGCTGGGAATACCGTTGGACATCAACTTTCTTCAGTGTGGGTGGGGCGCCTGGTTTCTGATCAATCCTCTTGTGAAGAGACTTTTGAAGTGCTTCCTGGCTTTCCTTGAATTGTTTGGTGAGGGCTTCCACCATAGACCCTCCATTCTGATTCTGGTTGACTTGGGTCGTTGGATCTGCAGTCCCTCCGTTATTCCGTTCTCCACCTTGCCTTGAGGTATGCGAAGAAGGAGCGTCACGACCAGGTGTTGCAGCGTCAGCTCTTGCAGTTGAAGGGTTGCTCCTTCGGAGGGAAGTGAGCGCTTCGTTTATTCCTCGGTTTACCTCTGCCTGTTCCTGCATGAAAGCAAAGAGTGTTTCCTGGAGGTTCCCTTGGCCAGGAGAGAGACTCCTATGGCGTCGTCTCCTGGGTGGGGTAGTGCTCCGAGAGCGCATACGCCTATTTCGCTGTCTGACCGGTCCTTGGGAAGATTGTTGCTGCCCGTCGGACGAATAGTCGGGAGAATAATCAGGAGAATAATTAGGAGAATAATTAGGACTGGATGGAGAAGTATTTACCTGACTTCCGCCTACGATAGTTCGTTGTGATCTGCTTTCTGCCATGTTAGTTATAGAACAAAAAGACTGACGAAAAGAGGTGTAATATCAGAAAAGATAAACTATTAACCTACGAAGGCTATTGACCGGCTCCCACTGTGGTCGCCAAATTGTTTAACCTAGATCCGATTTTAGGCCAATTAACAATTAAATTTATATTTGCGGAGTCACGATCAATAGTTGAGATTAAGAGTTTAAATGACGAACCAAATCGGTGATAGATTTGTAAATAATACGGGAATGAGATATAAGTACGAATTAAATAAGATAAAGCGTAGACCAAAGTAAGAAGAAGTAACCGCGTTGTATCGCTTATCTCCGGAGAGAGTTCTTCGATACCAGTCGTACTTAGAAGATCAAAGAACTAAGATACTAGGCAAATATGAGCAAAAAGTAATATCTGAGCAAGGGCAAAACAGTATTCTTATTGATATTGTAGACTGGAAGTAAAAAAATTGTGTTACAATGGCTCAGAACAAATGCTATTTATAAGTCTGATAGGCACCCGTTGGGATTCGTAACCGCTGGGCATGGATCCGTCTGGATATGTAACCGCTGGGCACGTATCCGTTGGATATGTAACCGCTGGGTTGTAATGATTGCCTTTATGACCATTAATTGAATGATCGCGTATGATCGGGTTAATAACTGTTCACTCAGATCGGGTTGGCTGATGAAGTATTTCATAACTCCTTTGGGTCCGTTGGAACTTCTGCCTGTGCCACGTGGCGGATACGTGTCACCTTCCAAATGCTATCAGCTTTTATCCAATACATATAACAGTGGCGGCAACGACAGTGGCGACTTGGAGGAGAGGGAATGAAGGTGAGGCAGTGGTGGAAGGGGTAGGGGGAGGCGGAGATATTGTAAGGGGGAAGAGAAAAGAGAAAAAATAGGGAAGAGGGAAAGAGAAGAGAGGAAAAATGGGGGCTTGGGGTTTTTTTTCTTTAAATAGGGGTGCTATAAGTGAATGAAAAAATAAAAAAGAGTGAGGGCAAGCCGGGTAAATGTATAAAATATTGGTCTTTTTTGATAATTTTCATGGAATATGTGACTCTCTATGTATTTGTCCCTATAATTTCAGCATTTTTTTCCGTGGCTTGGTTTGAAGAAAAACACCTAATTTTAAAATGTGGCTGCTTTTTGTAAGACTTCGTAACTTTGACTGTTTTTTTTTTCTAAGACTAATCATCAATTCACACTAGATAAAATGATGCAATTTGTGTTAAATTTAATAGGGTAGCCAATTTTTATGGTGAACAATCAAATTCCTTTTGAACTTGATTTTAGGATTTTATCCTAGAGTTTTTAACTCGTTGATTTTTTGTTTGGTGTTAAGTTCAAACTCAATATGAGAAATTGTACTGCAGTTTGTGACTCCTTTTCAAATAACTTGTCGGGTTTTAAGTTAGCAATTTTGAAAATGTGGGTTGTTCATTGATTAATACACAAAGGCGGATTTAGGATTTTAAAAAAATGTGTTCACCATTTTTAGAGGTGGAGTTTCATCGTTCAAAAAATAGTCGGGAACAACTTGATATAATATTAAAAAAATATTATAAAGGCATTTAAATAGGATCAATCCCTACTTCTAAGTATATGCGAACCATCGCTTGACCAAGTGAACCATTTACACTTTCAAAGTATGGGTTCCCGAACATCGCATTAAATATATATTTTAAAAAATGTACACATTATATATCTAGTTTCGTGGAAAAAGTATGGGTTCACCTGAACCGCCATGCACTCATGCTAGTCTCAATATTTCTCGAGAATTAGTGAAATGAACTCTATTAATCATGGCTAAATGCGTAAAACTAAATTAACTCACTTTAAAGCTTAATATTTTCCCCATACGTTACTTTTTCCACTCAAATATAAAAAATAAAAAAGGAAGATAACCTAATCACAAACCAATTCCTTCTCCGCATTGAAGTCGAGAGGCAACCTTATACTAAGCACTTTTTATATACTCTGCTCTCTCAAACAAATTTACTAAATATAATCCGTCTGCCACAACCAAGTATACATGGTGGAGAACACATATGTTTGCGTTGATAATTCACATATTCCTTACGATATTGTCTATGACATTCTCAAAAGGATTCCAACTGCCAAGTCTCTATTGCGATTTACGTGTATTTCTAAGTCTTTTTCCTCCATTATATCACAGCCCTCATTCATTGAAGCACATCAAAAAGGTTCACTCGATCATCTAATTGTTAGTTTGACAGATTTTTTCACGACTCGTCGTACCTTTGTTAGTAAAAAATTAGCGTATAGTAATAAGCGATTACCTAATTGTTCCTTATTCCAATACTTGAATAAGCCATGTTTTCAGGAACTACTCTTTATGCAATCTATCAACGGCCTAGTTTGCTTATGGAACAATCATGAAGATGTTGCTATTTGCAATCCTTTTACAAGACAACATGTGTTTCTTCCTCAACCTACCACAAAAAAAGATCAAGTTGTTTGTTGCATATTGGGCTTTGATCCTACAACAAATAAACATAAGGTTCTCAAGGTAAATATGTCTTCTCAAGGTGGAACTCAATATTGGAATATTTTTACTCTAGGGGTAGACAAGTCATGGAGAGAGATTCGTCACAACGCCCGTCTTTACCCAATATCAAACAATTGTATTTGTATTGATGGGGTCATTTATTGCATAAACTTCTATGACACTGGGGCACTTGACCCTCACGTAGCTACCTTCAATGTAGGAAAAGAAACTTTTAGAATGATTGCTTACCCTCACGAAGTAAAGAATTCCTATTCACCAACACTAATGGAGATAAAGGGACAAGTCGCATTTCTAGATCACAAAATCTGTACACACGACGGCAAGGTCCATATGTATGTTTTAATGAAGGGTGAAACTGATGATCGGACCACATGGGCGAAGAAGCAAGCTATTGAACTACCATGTGCGACACTTGACGACTATGGATTTAGAGCCACCCATAAAGGAGAGATTATGTTGGTTCCATACGTCAAGAAAAAATTGAGCTATAGTAATTGGGAGTCACAGTGCTTAGTTTTTTTCCTTTATGATGCAGGAAAAAATGAATGGACAAAATTTGAGTTATATGGACTTGGTCGAGGAATTAAACGGGAGGAGAGCTATATGGTTTGGCATAATCTTGTGGAAAGTCTCAGGTCTTTAGAATAACCTTTAGTCTATTGTTTTATTAGATTTTTCTTATGAAATTCTTATTAACTGCTTTAGGATTTTTTACTTTGTTGCTAAAGTTCAAGTATCATCTTAATTTATTGAGTAAAAGCAAGAGTCATGACTCATGCCAGTAGGATTTAGTTATATTCTTCTTATCATTTTATTGATATTATTCAATTTGTTTAACTTCATTATATTGCTATAAAGTGATTAGTAGTTTATGATGATAACCAAGAATCCTTCGAAGGCCAATGGTACAAGGTTGAAAACTCGATAGATAAGACTATTCATTATTGTAAAACAAAGGAAGGTTGGATTAAACTACTAAAAAATAAGCGAACAGGCTATTTTAAACATCTCCAAATGTCGGAAAATCATAGACGTTTCGTGTTTGTTTAACAAATTAAATCATCATAAATAAATGATTCCTCAAAGTTGATAAAAATTTCAGAGCACTGAATGTTAAAGAAGAAAAAATGGACTCAGAAAGTGTATTGGTGAGCATTTGTCACGGATTGGTAAATGATATGTACTTAAGGTTGTTTCTTTCTCTTCTTTTGTCTATCTTTCCTTTTATCAAAGAAGCCAATTTGTAAAACCGAACACACTCACACGAGAGAAATAATATTTGGGTGAAAACTCTTGTTTTCATTGATGGGGAGTCCCCTATTTATACAAAAAAAACCTAGAGAAAACCTAACCCTAAACCTAACTTAGGGACCAAGTAAACCTAACGGGCTTGGCCCACTATACAATTTACATAACTAATCTATTTACCATAATCTATTTACAATACCCCCCTCAAGTTGGAGCGTGAGGGTTCCTTATGCCCAACTTGTTAAGGAAGAATTCGAACTGGGCGCGTCCCAGCGCCTTCGTAAAAATATCAGCAAGTTGCGTGGTCGTAGGCACATAGCTGGGACGAATGACTCCTTCGATGATTTCATTCCGAACAAAATGACAGTCGACTTCGATATGTTTAGTGCGTTCGTGAAAGACTGGATTCCGAGCAATATGTAACGCAGCTTGACTGTCACACTTCAAATTTATCGGAGAGTCGTGATCAATTCCAAGGTTCCATAAAATCCCTTTCAACCACTTCAATTCACACACAGTCATCGCCATCGATCTATATTCTGCCTCAGCGGAGGACCTCGACACGATCTGTTGCTTCTTCGTTCTCCAAGATATCGGTGAGTCCCCTAACGACACATACCAACCTGTTAACGATCGACGTGTCAACGGACAGCCTGCCCAATCAGAGTCACACCACCCGTGCAATCTCAGATCACACTGAGAATGAAATACAATGCCTTGCCCCGGACAGCCTTTCAAATATCGAACAACCCTGAGTGCTGCTTCCATATGCTCAATACGGGGACTCTGCATGAATTGCGACAACACATGCACACTATAGGACATATCCGGTCGTGTAAAACACAAGTAAATCAATCTTCCAACCAGTCGCCGATAGCATTCAGGATCTTTGATAGAACGACCAGTCGCAAGTGCCAAGCGATGGTTTTGTTCTATCGATGTACCAACCGGTTTTGCCCCCAAAAAGCCTGTTTCCGATATGATATCCAATGCATACTTCCTCTGACACAGGAAGATTCCTTTCGGAGCCCTTGCCACTTCAACTCCCAAGAAGTATTTCAAGGCACCTAAATCCTTCATATGGAAACATTTCGAGAGATATAACTTAAAAATTCGAATTGCCTTCGAATCATTACCAGATATAATCAGATCATCCACATAAACAAGCACATTTAAATGCACATTTCCCTTCTTCATCGTAAATAATGAGTAATCCGAATATGATTGTCGAAACCCATATTGCTTAAGTGCAGCAGACAACTTCGCAAACCAACATCGGGGAGCTTGTTTTAATCCATACAATGATTTTCGAAGGCGACACACAGCTCCTCTCCCCATCATGCGATGTCCCGGAGGCAATTTCATATATACTTCCTCGTGAAGATCACCATGCAAAAATGCATTGTGCACATCCATCTGATGCAATTCCCAATTTTTGGCAGCTGCTACGGCCAGAAAAACTCGGACAGTCACCATCTTTGCAACCGGTGCAAATGTCTCCGTATAATCAACCCCTTCGATTTGGTGATTTTCAAAAATCACCAATCTTGCTTTGTACCTTTCAATAGTTCCATACGAGTTGTACTTTATCTTGTATACCCATCGACATCCGAGGGCCTTCTTCCCGGTAGGCAAGCGAACTATCTCCCAGGTTCTGTTCGCTTCCAATGCCTTCAATTCTTCCCCCATGACTGTTCTCCATTTGTCACTTTTTACCGCCTCCGAATAGGAGGTAGGCTCATGTCCTTGCGTTATAGCTGCAAGAAAACTCACATGTTTCGAAGAGAAATTATCACAATTGACATAGTGTGCTAGAGGATAGGGCTTACCAGAGGGTTGTTGAGAAACAGATGAACAAGCAGACTTTCGAACACAGGACGATACCCGGTGACTCATCTTTTGGACCGTATTAGTAACAAAGTCTCTCAGCAAGATATTCTCTTTCTTAGTTCGTTTTCCCCGACCCAACTCTTCGGGTTCAACTTCGGGAACAACCTCAGGTTCAGCTTCCGGAGTCACCACTTCGGGTTCAATCACCGGAGTCACGACTTCGGGTTCAACACCCCCCCTTCCTTGCACACTCTCCTCTTCCTCCTCCAATGCAACGGTGACAGAAGTCGTATCCTCTGTCCGTTGTTCGGCATCAGTCTCCTTGGAGGCGAATGGAAATTCCTTTTCGTAAAACACCACATCCCTCGAGAACACAAACTCCTTTGTCTCCAAATCATACATTTTCCACGCTTTCTTCCCATTTGGATAACCCAAAAACACACATCGACGACTCCTACTTTCAAACTTGTCACTTGTTCGTCCTTGATTGCGAGCATAACATAAGCAACCGAACACCCTCAAATGATCATAATTCGGTGTCACACCCATCAAGATATCGTAAGGTGTCTTCCCATTCAACAACTTAGTGGGTGTCCGGTTAATCAAATAACATGTCGTCATCACACATTCTCCCCAGAAGTCAATCGGTAAATTAGCTTGAAAACGTAGCGCCCGTGCCACGTTTAAGATATGTCTATGTTTCCGTTCAACTCTACCGTTTTGCTGGGGTGTCCCCACACACGAAGTTTGGAACAAGATCCCTTGTTCGAGAAAATACCCTTTCAGACTTACAAATTCGGTTCCATTATCACTCCGAACGCACTTAACCCGTTTATTGAATTGTCTCTCCACTATTGCAAAGAAACCCTTCAATTTTTGTCCGACCTCTTTCTTATCAACTAACAGGAACACCCATACTCCTCGTGAACAATCATCAACAGCAGTAAAAAAATATGATGCACCACACGAAGACTCAGTTCTATAAGGACCCCACAAGTCACAGTGAACTAAATCAAAAGGTTCAGCAGCTTTATTATTACTCGAAGGAAATACATTTTTAGTTTGTTTTGCCCTAAGGCATACATCACATGCTTTTTCTTCTAAGCTACCTTTCCCACTATCTTCTAAGACTGAAAGAGATTTTGTCACTTGCATCGAAGGATGTCCCAACCTTTGATGCCATAAGTCTACCACATCAACTTTCACAGCTTTCACCACGGGTATCGTCCGAAAGTAGTAGAGTCCGTTCTTTTGTTCACCCGCTCCAATCAACTTCCCCGTAGCCCGGTCCTGCATAGCACACAAATCATTAGTGAAATTTACATTGCAACCAACTTGATTAATTAATTGAGACACAGAAATCAAGTTGCAAGTCATTTCGGGCACATATAACACTCCGTGAAGAACTATGTCTTCGTTAAATCTGATGGATCCTTCCTGAGTCGCCATCGTACTGCTTCCGTTCGGTAAACCTACCGGACACTTTGGTATTGTTCGTAAATTCTCCAAAATACTTATCTGACCGGTCATGTGATTTGACGCCCCCGTGTCAATAATCCACGAAGGATGAGTTTTCTTACCGATCGATGGTTCACTTGTGCTTGCCTTCTCCTTTTTCAGCAAATCGAACAGCATTTGCAACTGATCACCTGTTATTCCGGACATGTTAGTCTGTCCGGGCACACTCATGTGTCCGTTTTCTCCATTCTCGAGCTCAGCTTGAGCAGCATTTGCTCGATTATTGCCACGTCCCCGACCAGCATTTGAACCAAACGGTTGATGTCCACGACCTCTTCCACCTTTGTTACCTTCAGCTCTTCCTCTACCACGTCCTCCATTCGAAGTGCCTTGCTTCAGATAATGCACTCACCCCTCCGGATAGCCAATGACTTCATAGCAGCGTTCCGGAGGATGTCCTCCTCGATCACACAAGTGACACTCCTTATAGCCTGTCTTCGGCGGTTGTGATCGTTGTGCAGCAAACGCCGTCACCTCCCCTCGTTCTTCCTGAGTTCGTGCCATCCCTTTGACCCGTTCATCTTGGATTACCTTTTGGTAGACTTGATTCATCGATGGCAACGGCTCCTGAGCCAAGAGATTGGAACGGACAGTTCCATAAAGACTTTCATCCAAGCCCATAAGGAATAAGTGAACCCTATCTTCTTCCCTTTTCTTCTCCAGTGCAACCGTTAGATTGCAAGTGCAGTTTCCACACGAGCAAGTTGGAAACTTATCACAATTTCCTAGTTCTTCCCACAACATAGCCAGTTTTCCATAGTAAGCAGCAACAGTTAATCCCTTTTGCTTACAACCGGCCAAAGCCGCTTTTAATTCCTGAATCCGAGGTCCGTTTCCCACGGAGAAACGTTCTCGAATACTCTCCCACAGATCTTTCGCTACTTCCATGTGCGATATGGTGGTCCGAAGAGTAGGCTCGATCGAATTCCTAATCCATGACACTAGAAGAGAATTGATAGTCCACCAATCCTCATAATCAATCGACTTTTCATCGGGCATCTTGATCGATCCGTCAACAAAACCAAACTTCTTCCTTGCACGCAGCGCCGTTCTAACCGACCGCGCCCATTCCTCATAGTTTTCACTGGTCAACTGTACCTGTGTGATAATCAAACCAGGATTATCATTCGAAGTGATATCGTACGGAGAGATTGTCTTCCGTACGGCTGCAACATCACCTTTTGGAGCCTCCATTACTTTTCTACTTGAAGAGTTTCACGATGGCTCTGATACCATGTAAAACCGAACACACTCACACGAGAGAAATAATATTTGGGTGAAAACTCTTGCTTTCATTGATGGGGGGAGTCCCCTATTTATACAAAAGAAACCTAGAGAAAACCTAATCCTAAACCTAACTTAGGGACCAAGTAAACCTAACGGGCTTGGCCCACTATACAATTTACATAACTAATCTATTTACCATAATCTATTTACAATACAATTACTGATATTAGTACGTAGCAATAGGCATAATCTTTAATCGGACCGAAAAAATTGGCGATCTAATTGGCAACCTTTGTCTGCTAGTAGCTACCAACTGCTCACCAACGGCATCAACATACCACCAATGTGTGGACAGCAGAGCTCTTAAAGCTGGTTGCCAATGCATTTTTGGCTCAAAGAGTCTCTTCTGTGAATGCCATGTGAACTCTCTATGAGGCTACAGGAGCAAATGTTTCACAGGTGTCATATGATGTTAGTAAGGACTCAAGGTTAGGTCCCAAGTTCCTAAATGCTATAGTGTTGGTTTTGGAAGGTCTTGCTTTCCATAAAAGGATATTATGAATTTGGTTTACATGGTAGTGCAATGGTCTGCCTGAGGTGGCTAAATACTGGAAACTAGTGATCAAGATCAATGAATCTTGTTTCCTCTGTGTTCAACCATACCAATCAAACAAGTCTATCCTGGCTTTCGCCTTCAAGGACATTGGTGAGACCCCTGCTATTGATGTATGCAAGGGACTGTTAGGTGATAGGTTGAGCATATATGATCCTCAGGTGCAAGAGGAGCAAATCCCCAGAGACCTTATGGTGAACACGTTTGACTGGGACCATCCCCTTTACGTCCAGCCAATGAGTCCACCAGTGCGAAACAGGTCAGTGTTACTTAGAATGTCTAAGAGGCAACAAGGATGCCCAAGCTGTTTGCATTTTCAGTCGATTGGTAGCTTCCCAGATAGCAGTTTAACATTTACATTTTTGAACTGTTTAAAGGGAAGTTAATGAAGGAAAAGTCATCGAAACATCAGATTAAATAAGGCACTTGGACATGATTTGGTTGAAAATTTTAAATATAGAATCTCAAGTACAACCAAGATAAGCAAACTAGTACACCAGTGTAATCTTAAGAGTTAAGAAGGGTGGTCGTTCACACAAACTACATTGAAGGTTGAATCATCTACAAACTAGATTAGTAAACTAGTAGGCTTGTGCAATATGGGACATAACTTTTGCTTCCATATCTCACAAAGGAAGTCACATCATTGAACAAAAATACAGCATAAGGTAAAGTGCAGCTAGAAAAAAGCTGAATCTGGCATCAGCATTCCATTGAGTATCGCCATGACGCCTAACGATAATTTTAGTAAATCTAGGAATAACATTTTCAGGTTCAGCATCTCCGTCACATTCAGATTGCAGTGCAACCCTGTTCATTACAAATATGCAAAACCTGACCGTCAAAATCTAAGGCACAAAGAAGCTAGAAAATTAATGATTCTCTAGTACCACGAACATACACAACTCACATCCATCTGAAAAGTTAAACAAAGTATTCCATTGGCTAACCGAACCAAACTGCAATTATATATATATTCAAGTTTTGTTTTGATTTGTCCTTGTAACCGAACTGAGCTTACTTGTTTCGTGTTTAATAAGAGCAAGAACCGAACCAAACCGCACTTACCATATTTAAGTTTGGTTCAGATTGTCCTCTAAGAGCTACATGAAAAATGCAGGTTCAATTTCAGTTTACCTTCCACAAAACAAAACCAAAAAACTATAGAGAAGCCAAAATCAAACCAAACCAAACCGATACGTATCTAAGAATTAAAGAAACCGAAGCAAACCAAGCTAGAAAATATGATTGAAAAATTGAAGGAAAAAAACTGAACCGAGTGATGTACGTTCCATGCAAGATACAAAAGGGAAAATCAAAGGTGAACTAAAAATAAAATTGAATGATTGAAAAATAAACACAACCTTGAATTGAACCAGCCATTGCATGACGGAGAAGCCGAGGTATGTGTTGTCACTTGTCAGGCTCAATGTGATTCTCCGTTAAGCCATAAGCTTAAGGAGTTCAGTTACTTACATGCAGTGCAATTTTATACTCCTAGTTGTTGACGAAAGAACCACACGTGTACTGCTCGTCCTATATTATGGATTTGACATTGATGTTGAAAGGTTCATATTATCTAACGTTAGTTTGATTCACATAGTAATTGTTACTCCAAAATTGTGAACTTTTTTGTTTTTTCAGGATCAATTTAAAATTTTTGAAGTTAAATATATTGAATTAGATTTAGTTAATATTTTAAATAAAAATTTAAAATTCAAAAACTAAATCAAAAGTAATACAAGATGCAACTCTTTTCATATTAATATGATGAAAAATTGCTTCTTAATATATTGATCAAAGTACATGCAATTTAACTCTCAAAAAGCGAAAAAATTTACATAAATTGAAATTGATGGAGTAGAATATTCACTTTTAGTATTAACAAATGTGATTTTAATGGCTTGAAGTTAATGCCTTATAATTTATTTGTATCTCATAAAAATTATAATATTATTTAATTTCGTATACTTGTAAAATCTTAAGATTTTCTTTTCTATAAATTTCTTCAGTCATTTTTAATTTTTAAAATTTTTTTTTTATGTATTTTTGATATTTTTTTTAAGTCATCATACTATTTACTAATTAAACAGAAAAAATATTTATGGGGCATAGTCGAGACTTACATCTCGTCTCATACTAGGTAAAACGTTTCGTCTTGAACACTTGCTTTTTTTTAGACATTGCTTTACTTCCATTGTCAAGGACTGTTTTGTTGGTTTAGCCCAATATTACATGGAAATTGACGCAAAACCTTTATGAGCGGGATCAAGGAATCTCAAAGGAGGCTCTTAATTATTAGGGAGGTTTAGGAAAATATCCATCAAAATTAAAATATTTATCCACCTCTACCTACAAGTTTCATATTTACAAGTCATACCCATAAATTATTTACATGTCATACTCATCTAGACTTGTATATTATTATTTATGCGGTATAACTTAAAGGGATATACTCATATCTAGACTTGTATATATTATTATTTATACAGTATACTTTAAAGGTATACACCCATAAGGTATAACAAAGGTATACAGTAATAAATGGGTAGGTTGGTAAATACTTTTAATTTCATGGGTAGTGTAATTTTTAATGGGTATGACTTATAAATAATTTGAATTTTATGGATATATAGTGTAAAAAAACTCTAATTATTAGTGCCGCTCGATATCAAATGAGTTTTTTTACACAAATATAAAAATTTCATCCCTTAATTACAAAAAAATAGCAATACTTTTCAAATTACAAGGCATAACAATATTTTTTTTAGCACATTTTCATTTTTTACCATTACACTTACACCACTCTCCTACAAACCCTAAACACTTTCTTCACTTCCCCCAACCAAAGCAGCCGTCACCCCCCATTATTTACTCAAACACACAAATCTACCACCACCACACCATTGATCCAAACACCAATGGAAACACTACCACCACTGCCGGAATCTCTACTGGAAAAATGCCAGAGCGTCGACGCCAAGGGACGGTGGCACAGACACCACCACCAAACGTCGTGATTCGATTTTTCCGGCGAGGAAGACAACAAAGTTATAGCAATGGTAGAACTTAAACAAAATTGGAACTTGGCGATAGATAAGAAAAGCTACAATAGCAGCAGATCTCAATGGTGAATGAGAGAGAGGAAACAAACTACCGGCGACTACAAATCTCGCTTGGCCTTGCCAATGGATCTGAAATTTTTTCTCAGAAAATTTTGAAACAGGAATGGAAAATGTAGATCTTGTCGGCTGATCTCACTGGCTGGAGTTGATAAAGGTTGTGGGTTAACAACGGTAGGTGTGAAGAAAGTTGCTTGAACTCCAAATTTGAAGGCCCTTCAATAGATGGCTTGATACGTGTACTTGAGCGATTTTCATTTTGTCAAGTCTACAGATAACTTCTTTAGAATATAGGAATAGCTAAAGGAATGTCAAGAACAGTGAAAATTGAATAGGGGACCTTCAATAAATTTTATTTTACATGATACAGTAAAAAATTTATTTTGTATATGCATTATATGATACAGAAACAAAGTTGATACAGTCTGAAGCGGAGTTGATACAGTCTAAAATGGAATTGAAACAGTCTGAAACGGTGTTGAAACAGTTTGATACAGTCTGAAACGGCATTGAAACACTATGATACAGTCTGAAACGGAGTTGATAGAGTCTGAAACGGCATTAAAACACTATGCTACAGTCTGTAACGGAGTTGAAACAGTCTGAAATGGAGTTGAAACTATATGATACGGTCTAAAATGGCTAGTGATAAAGTCTGAAACAAAATGTAAAAAATAATGTGAAACAACACAAAAAATGTGAAATAGCTAAGTAACAGTGAGAAACAATGCACAAACGGGATGAAACAAGGTTGAATCGGTCTAGAAACAGCTAGATACGGTGCAAAAATAGTTAGATACAGTGCTGAAAACAACCTGAAACGGTGCAGAAACAGTTTGATACAATGCTGCAGAAACAGTTGATACGGTGCAGAAACAGTTAGATACGGTGCTGCAGAAACAGTTGAAACGGTGCAGAAACAGTTTGATACGGTGCAGAAACAGTTGATACAGTGCTGCAGAAACAATTTGATACGGTGCAGAAACAGTTGATACAGTGCTGCAGAAATAGTTTGATACGGTGCAGAAATGAACTGAAACGGTGCAAAAACGATTAGATACAGTGAGATACGGTAAGATACAACGAGATACGGTGAGATACAACGAGATACATTGAGGATGGGATGAGGAAAAGTGAAATTGGGGTAAATGGGAGGAGTATAAGTGAAATTGGAGAAATAATGAGAGTAAAAGTGAAATAGGGGGAAATGAGAGGAGCAAAAGTGAGTGGGGGAAATATGAGGAAGAATGTAAGGGTTTGGTATGTTATGGGAAAATATTGCTATGTTTTTGCTATATTTGTAATTATCTTGTGTTTTCCTCTATATATGATAATTTTACTAAAATGTTGCTATGTTTGGTAATTAAGCTCTAAAACTTGTACTTTTATGTAAAAAATCCATATCAAATTACTCCTACCTACTAAGGGAAATTTGCATGAATGGGATGATCTTAGTACGCTGTTTGTATTTTATCTCGATTAATCTATTACTACTCTATAAGTGGGAAGCCCCATAAATAGCAAAGTTAAAAGACCATATTAGCCTTAATGAAATATTATTCTAAATATAATTGTGTACAAGAAGGTAAATACACACTCAAATAAATAAAATATAAAATATAAAATTAAATTATAAAATATGCATCTAAACGAATTGATATAAAAATTTGGAGACAATAAAATATTGCATTTGGTAATTCAATTTACGATAAATTTATTTGACTAATTTAATTAATAGTATAAATCGGCTTTATCTATAAAATGAAAATCACTAGACATTGAAAATTTCCATATATTATCTCAATTGAGGGAGGAAACCGATAAACCATCAGCTACTGAGTTGAATTCTCATATTCTTCTTTTATTAAGTGGACATTTACATAACTTTGACCATTCTACCTCCCATAAATTAAAATTTTTTTAAATTAGGATTATTTGTTCATCTGTCGGAACAAATATTTACATTGCAAATGTCAACTCTGATAAGTTCATTCCTTTATTTTTTTTTTATTTTATTAATACAAGCATTCCTGAAAATACGTATTTGGTATGTTATTATTATAAATTAGGATAATATGTGCATGTCCTGCGAGACACAAATTAATGCGACAAATGTCAACTCAACTAAGTGCATTTTTTTTTCACTTTCAATGAGCGTTCATGAAACTATATAAGTACTTTTATTTATGCAAATTCTGGCTAGAAACTCTTCGCGCTCCTATTTAGTACATTATGAAATAACTTCTAGTGAAATTTATATTTTTGGTAATAACTATAGTATATTTCAATTGTAAATTATATATCAATCATGCATCGGGCAGTTTGTTACTATCATATATTAGTGAAAGGAGATTTTGTTTGGATATCTCAAAACATTTAAAAATCTATTTAGATCAAATTATTCTTTATATTCATCTCATCTACTCTTTGCATAAAATAATTCTTCATTAATATTAAATACAACTAAACAATGTGCTGTTATATTTACAAGTGCATTTTATTTTCTTAATTTTTTTTGTTCACCTTAAATAAGGATTATTTATGTTTATGAATTATATTTAAGTCTGATGTTGTTATTCTCTGTTAATACGATAGTATTGTTTTGACAATTTACTCTAATTTTTGTTTCTGCTTCTTTTGTCATTTTATTTGAAATGCTGAGTTCTTTGAAATTATGCTAAAAACATCATGACTAGGGGATTATACTTACTATTTTGTTCGTCAAATGGTAATTATCTTTGATAATAATTGTATTAAAATTTCACATGAATATTATAATGCATAAAAAAAACTGACGTGTCTCACCATTAAGTATCTCTATCACAAAAACTACAACTTCATTCTTTGCAGGCGTACATGGTGAAATTGAAAATGACATCTTAGCTATTCTATGGAAGAGATATGTTGACCAAATTTTAGACAACTTCTACAAAATATAATTTTTATTTAATAATAATTTCTTGATATGTGTGTGGCCGTTAAAAAGTAAGACTACGGTATCATAAGAACGAGGTAGAAACTTTAAGACATGAAGTGTTTGAAATTATAGTTGTTACTCTTATTCACATTATCAAATGTTGTGTTACTCAAAATATTTCATTATCAAATGTCATGTTACTCATCTTAAGATTTAAAAGTATTTACTCATTAAAATCGATTCCACGTGCAACGCACGTGTTAGAAAACTAGTACTAATATGCATAAAGATAACCCCATTTTTCTTGTACAGGTTGAGACCTCATTGGCGTACCTTCGCGGTTGAAATGATTCAAGGTCTCCTTACTTAATATGATATCTCATCCCTTTATTTGTTTGCCCAATGTTGGCTCTTCCCATTGTTATATTATTCATGCTCCATATCAAGTCCTAGACGTGCGGAGGTTGTCAAAATGTCCCACGGTGATTTAGGAAATGAATAGTTAGCTTGTTACGTGATCTTGAGTTGTCATCAACTCATGAACTAATTTTTGAAATTAAGTTTGAGGAATATGAATAGTCTTTTAATTCAGGAGATACATGTCAACTACTTTTTGAAAGTACTTTTCATTGATGACTAATTGCATAATCTGAATTGAGGATTTAGACTTAATAGGTCTGATCTTTAAAGTAAGACTTGATAGGTTTGATCTTAAGGTAACTCTTAGCACTGAACATTTTATTTTTAAAATTATGATTTTAAAGTTCTCATCACTAAACATTGCACTTCTAGAGATGAACTCAAATCTAATATCTTTTGAAATTATAATAATCTCCACATATATATGTATGTATATTTGTTTCATGTCGGAAATGCTGAGCTCAACTCACTTCAACCCGAAACATATGAGCTTACGATTATCCAAGTTGCTGTCACGTGGTCGATGGCTTTGATAATTTGGATATATAGAGAAAAAGACTGCGAATTATCAATATCTGATGTTTGGCATTTTATGCCTATATTTCCTTAATATTTCCTCACGTTTGAGTACTTTATTCGCACGTTTTCTAGTTGATGAATGTGATTTTGCACTGATTTTATGTCGTATGATTGTAGGTTGTTATGAAGTGCAATTGGAGCTTTAAAGAGCATGATCGAGCAAGAAAAGTTTGGATTTTGATTTAGGATTCGATCGAACATACGAAGACACAATGCGACGCGAGCTGCAGATGGAGAAAACAGGAAGTTGGCTTGGCGCCAGAGGTAGCGCGCCGCGCCAGGCGCCGCGCCCAGCTTCTGGCGCATTTGGCTGCGCGGCGCGGGGCCACAACGTGCGAGTTTCGACGTAATCTGCCTAGGGTGGCGCGTTCGGGGGCGCGGGGCGCGGGGCGCCAGCTACAACGCCCCTGGAGCATTTTGGGACTTCCTATTTCGTCTAGGCTTAGGTATAACTTATTACTAGGCCTTTGTAAACCCTATAAATACTCTTTTACTTAGTTTTTTATAGGAGTTCAGACTTTGGAGCAAATTGGAGAGCTCATAACATCTTGAATAAGCGTTTTTCTTCCTTCCATTAATCTATTACATCATTATTTCATTATTTATCAAATCCTTGTGTTGTTATTATGAGTACACGTGGCTAAATCTTACGTTCTAGGGTTAGAGTATTTCATGAAAGTTGATGTTTGAAGATTGAATTCCATATATTGAATCCTATAACGCATTGCTTATTCTTTCTTGATTTCACTTGTGTAATTGTCAGGGCCCGATAATTATGCATTATCTATAGTTTTTAGATTGAACTCGAAAGAGGGAATTTATGAACGCAATAAGAAAGAGTAGGGCTAGATTGTGAACCCGGGCATCGGGAAACCAATATGTGAGTAGGATAGACATATACTTGCTCGCCTAGCTTAACTAATTACAGAATTCGTTAATGCGTGCACGTGATTCAACCCATAGACATACAGGGATTGGAGTAGCCTGCATAGATCGTGAAGAATCGAAAGGTTTTCACGGGTATATTTACTCGGTTAGTTAGTAATCCGGGATTTGAGAAGTGGAATCAATTGGAAAACTCAACTGGATTGTTCGTAACTCTGACCCTGGACCGCCTCCTTATTACTGATAACAACCAAGTTTTGCTCCATTGTTTGAATTCACTTCTACCATTTAAATTACTGTTCTTTAGTTAATAAACTTCTCACTATTGGAAAAGATCCCTGAATAATTGTTAGGAAATTATTTGCTAGAATTCAGTCTGAATAGTTCTCGTGGGAACGATATTCTACTTATCATTTTATTACTTGTCGACCACGTATACTTGCGTGTGTGTTGGGAGCAACAAGTTTTTGGCGCCGTTGCCGGGGACTAATTATTGACTGATTTCTTTTTGAACAGTTTATTATTTTCTATTCAGGTTTAATTTTTGTTTTGAGTTTTGTGATGTTTCAGATATTAGGTCCTGCTTGATCTTTACCTACAGGAATGGCAACAGAACAAGCTTTATCTGTGCGAGATGTTGCTCTCCCCAGCCTGGAGGGGGTAGCGTCTAGCATAGTTAAGCCCGCTATTACCGGGCACTTTGAAATTAAGTCCGGCATGATTCAATTGCTGCATGTGACTAGGCAATATGCTGGATTACTTCATGAAGATCCGCAACAACACATTCAGAATTTTCTGGAGATCAGTGATACTTATACACCAACGGGAGTTCCTAGTGATTATGTTCGTATGACGTTATTCCCGTTTTCACTGATTGGGGCAGCAAGGAAGTGGTTAAAGGCTAAAAAGTCTGGGTCTATCACTACTAGGGAGGATTTGGCTAAGAAGTTCTTGGCTAAATTTTATCCATCTGCCAAGACATCCCGGCTGAGGAGCGAAATTATTTCCTTCAGACAGATAGAAGGAGAGTCTTTGTATTCAGCCTGGGAGCGATTTAAAGCTTTATTGAGAGATTGTCCACACCACAACCATTCCAATGAGGTTCTTGCACATACTTTTGTTGAGGGGTTGAATGCGCATACTAAGATCGTGGTAGATGCTGCTGCTGGAGGCCAAGTATTGGCCTTAAATTTTGACCAGATCTATGATTTACTAGATAAATTTTCGCAGAGCAATCCTGATTGGCAGGGAGATGGTAGAGCTATTACGCAGAAATCTGCAGGGGTACTTCAGTTAGATGCAGTTTCAGAGCTAAGGGCGACGATGGATGCTATTTCCAATCAAATTAGCAAGCTAGCTCTGCCAAAGAATCAGTAACCAGTGGCTCCAGTGCAACAACTCCGGAGTTTTTGTGAGGTTTGTGGTCAAGATCATACTACAGAGGTTTGTTCCTCTAATCCAGAGTCAGTTTATTTGGTAATGCTTTTTATCAAGGCAATACGAGAGCCCCGAATAATTACCACCCACTTCCAGCTCCACCACAGCAGGTTAGCAATTCAGTTGAAGATATGCTAAAGCAGATAATGGCGGGCCAGCAGAGAATGATAGCTGACACTGTAGCCCATGCACAGGCCATACAAGATCTTGCCAATGCCCAAAAGAACCTGGAGCACCAGTTGGGGCAGTTGGTGGGAGAAATAAGCACTGTTAAAAAAGAGCCTGAACAATGTCTTGCAATGACTTTAATTGAAGGTGGAGAGCTGATGGCCAAGCCCGAGGAGAGAGCTGAAATAGAAAAAGTAGAAAAAGTGGAGAAGGTAAGGAAGAAAGAAGAGAGAAAGGAGGCACCTCTACCGCCTCCACCATTCCCGCAGAGACTTATACCATCGAAGGATCTGGCCCAGTATCAAAAATTTGTGAGTATGTTAAAAGAACTTCAAGTTAATATTCCTTTGACTGATGTGTTTGAATTGATGTCATCCTTTGTGAAGTTTTTAAAAGAGATTTTAGTCAAGAAGAAAAAGCCTCAAGAGATAGATACAGTTGAGTTAGTTGAGGAGTGTAGCACAATCTTGAGCAAGCTACCTCTAAAACTTCAAGATCCTGGGAGGTTTACTATTCCTTACACCATTGGAGGGCATAATATCGCTGGTGCATTATGTGATCTGGGTGCGAGCATAAATCTCATGCCTCTCTCTGTTTGCAATAGGTTAGGGCTAGGAGCAATCAAGCCCTCTTCAGTTACTCTTAAGATGGCGGATGGATCACTCTCTCACCCCGATGGTAAGTTGGAGGATGTGCTGCTTAAAGTTGGTAAGTTTACATTCTCTGCTGATTTTGTAGTCCTAGATTATGAAGAGGACCGAGAAGCTCCAATCATTTTGGGGAGACCATTCTTAGTCACCTCGAAGGCAATTATTGACATGGAGCTGGGTGAGATGACTGCTAGAGTGCATGGAGAAAAGGTTACTTTCAAGGTTTATAATGGGAAGGAGCACATAACTAAGGTTGAAGAGTGCTCTATGATTGAATGTGTCAAACAAGAACATGGAAGTAAACCAAATGTGAAGTTGAAGATGGGTTCTCTCAAAGAAAGGAAGAAAGCAAAAGTTCGTCGTAAGAAGAGAAGACGTAAATGCTGGAAGTGAGCTAAAAGTGTCGTCGTGCCACGACGTTAACTAAGGCGCTTCTCGGGAGGCAACCCGAGTTTGTACTTGCATTATTTTATTTATAGTGTCACGTAGTTTTTGTTTTTCTTTGGATTGCAGGTTCATGTAATGTCGAGTCTAAGTGTGGGGTGTCCTCACCCTTGCCTAATATTAATAACCTGTTGGGGGAAGTCTGAGTACCTCATACTATATGGAAACTTGGAGGATGCTAGCACCAAGGACTAGAGTCTTCAGGGAAGTTTTCTTTACCCTTGTACTTTCTTATTTTTAGCACTGAGGACATTGCTTAGTTTTAAGCGTGGGGTGGGGAACTCTCCTTTATTTTTGAGGTTAGGGATGCATGTACCGTAGGATTTTATTTTTGACACTTGACGTTATTTTTATTTGTTTCTTGCTTTAATATATGAAAAAAAAAAAATTAGAAAACTAATGAAAAATTTCAAAAAGATTTTCTTTTTAGTCTTTATTAGTGGTACATGTCATCCACCCCGTGGTTTTTCTTATGGCCTCGGTTCTTTTCCACGGGGAGGCCTTTGAACCAGGTAGTTTTTATTTTATTTGGATTAAAGTAGTTAGTTGTTAGGTGGCCCTAGACGAAAGGAATAGGTGGAATGCTAGGTGCTTTTGATTTGTTTGATACCGGTGGACTTGAACTTGGTGCATGTGCTATTGGTGATATCTTTTGGTTTTAAATTGTGATGCATGCCTAGAAAAAAAATGGAATGACCCCCTTGTCACGCCCTAAAATTTACTAAAAATAAATAAAAGGTAGGTTGTGACTTAGGTGTTTAAAGGTACAAAATTATTTAGAGATTTTTTCGGAGTCGCCACTTGACATAGTTCAAAGGTGTGCCAAGTCACCAAAGAGGTACCTTGGAAACACCTATGACTCGTAAGTGGTCTGCGTCAGAGTTCCGGGTAAGGATCTCGATTGACTCGCGGGAAGGTGTTAGGCACCCTCGAGTCCTGTGCCAAGCACAGTTGCTTTTATTGACGCAATTTTTAACTTTATTAAATATGGTTGTATTATTTTGCCGTTTGAGTTTAAACTTTAATTCAGAAAAAATTTAAAGTGTTATTCTTATCCAACTTCACGGAAGATTGAACGGATTAACACTTTAACTCATAATAGCTAAAATATATTGCGCATTTCCAACCTCACAGAGGATTGGTCTATTTTACGAATTTTTATATGTACCACATTTGCTTCCGACGTTTTTGATTAAATATGGCTTAATTTAATATTTACAAAGCGCAATTCAAATTAAATCAAGAAAATTACTAAATTTACGTTAAAAAACTATTGGGGCTTAACATTAAAAGACTGAAATTAATCGAGCTAGATTCGCAAAATTTTTGGTCCACTTATTTTATTGTAGCTTTAAACTTAAAGGCTGGAGCTAAAAAGGGCCAGATTTGCAAAAATATGAGGCCCATTTTGTTTTCAGATTCACAGATTCATGTTTGACAGAATTGCACTTCTGTCCTATTTTGCATATTTCTTTCAGGTTTAGCCAGATTTACAAATTTTTAAATTTTTGCACTTGTTTACTGCACTTGTAGGATTTACATTGTTGTCCATTATTTTACGATTTTTGCGAAAATGTCCTGATTTAGCTCATTTTGCCTAATCCTTAGATAAAAATTGCCTATCTCCGCAAATACCATTTAAGCGAGTTTCTGTACACTTTTTTTCAGTTTTTTTTTTTACAAGTCTTTGTTGCATCTATAATTTTAAATTTAGCCTATGAGTTTTTAAGACTACAAAATCTAAAAGACCATTAATGATTTCTATACATAAAATGAAACAAAGGGAACATCACATTTCTTAGAAGTATCACATTTATATATCAAATTTCTAACATGATTCTTAAATATAACATACATCATTCATGTGTACAAAAAAAAGAAGGTAGGAAATAAATACCTAGTGAAATAAACTTTCAAAAGTCTTTGCAAAGATTCAAACCAAGCAAGCTCCCACCAACAAGCCCAACAACTTTACCACTCCAAAGCAAACAAACAGCCACAAATGACAACCCTTTTGAAATAATAACCTAGACCCAAAACCCTTTCTTTCTTGCTATATTTTTTTGCTCTTCTACTGCCTTCTTTCTTTCTCTTTTTTTTTAAAGTTTTTTGTTTTGCTTCTATTTTTCAGATCTGAAATGTTGTTCTTTTAGGTGGTTGAGAGGAGTTAATGTGTGTAGTTAATGCATGTATATATAGGAGAGAGATAGAAAGTAAAAAGGGGGGAAAGTGAAAGTGAAAAAAAAGGGGGAAAAATGGGCTGTTGGTGCAAAAACCAACACCCATTAATGCAAAAGATTTGCATTACCATTTTCATGTCTATTTCTCACCTAACAAAAGCCCTAAAGCTGAAACTTTCCCTATTTGTGCTAAACTTTGTCCAACATATTGACTTGTCAGAGTCCTTTTTTTTAAAAAAAAAATTCATTTTTCTTTCAGATTTTGGTCATTTTCAACTTTTTACTCAAATCTTCAAAGATAAGGATTCAATAGCCTGCCAGACTCAAAATTTTCACAAACATGTGGTAGTCCTAATGCTAAAATAATCATAGGGTCAAGATCACTAACTAGACTACCTAAAGCATACATAACTAACGGGGAATGGAAACTACTTAAATGCTCTAATCCTACTTGATTAAAACTAAAACAAAGAGAACAAATTCTTTAAAGTTTTTTTTTTTTACTGGAGAACAACTAACTACCAAGAACAAAAACAAGCTCATGCTAGAATTCAATCATACCAAATTCTCAGGTTACTAACTTGCACATTAGACTTGATTACAATAAAACAGAGGTTCATACTTTTCGGGAACAATTTCCATTGTTCTAAAGGGATCAATTTCAATTCATATGGATGGTTCAGACTTCATGTAATAACAAATACTAATTCAAACTACTACGACTCACATGTTAAAATCCTTTTTTTTTAACTAACTAAAGATAACAAAAAGTGGAAGAGGTATCAAAGACCTGCTTTTCTAAACCGACGCCCAGCTTAAAACAACCAAGGCTGCCTCGTCCTCATCGCTTATGACATCGCCATCCCTGCCTAGTCGTCTCTAATCCGCAACCAACGGACCCATTACACTTATCACATCAAAATCGTTATACTGCCACTGCATTGCTTCACATCGCGAATCGCTGCCAACTTCAGCATCACAGCCCCATAGTCTTAGTACCACTGATTCATCACACGAGCAACCACCAAAGCAGCGTCAAGACACCATCACAGCCCTCACAAAGCCATCGTTTCACCATCACTAACCTCCATTATACGCCCTCGTCAACGCCTAAACAGCCCCCTCACAGCCACGGATCAACTTCAAACACAAGCAAAATCAAGGGAAATACCGTCTCCGTTCATCGTCTTCACAGAAAAAAATCAAAACCAACCCTCAACCTCACACAAAAAGTCCCCTACGGTCCAACCCAAAACACACCATACTCCCTCCAATCAACAAGCAACATCCAAAACAGAACGAGAAACAGAGAAAAAAGAAGAAGACGAAAACAGACAAAAATGATCAGAAACGGGTGAACAAAACAGGCGGGGGAGAGAATATTTTTTAAGAAATGGGGTATGGGAGAGGTAGAGAGGAGCAAAAGAAGAGAAAAGAACAAGAAAAACTCACCGAAAAAAATTTAAAGTGGCCGGATTTCCAACTTTGACCGAAGCTTTGACCATCGATCTACGCCAAACGGCCTTGAATTTGAAGAAAATAAGTTGAGAAATGGAATGGGGAGGTCGAGATCTTTGGATTGATATACATTTTGTATTTTTCCGGCCACCGGAGGTGGTGGCCGGTGGCGGCAGCGCGGTGGCCGACGGCGGAGCTCCGGTGGAGCAGTGGCGGAGAGAGATTCCCGGCGAGGAGTGAAAATTTCAGCATAGTTTCCCCAAGCCAAGAGGCTTAGGGTGTGAAGTGAGCAAATGGAGAATGTTTAGTGCTTTATATACTTAAAGGATAGGGAAATGAGGACCATTGGATTAGAGTTGATCTAAGGGTGGAGATCAATCCGAATTTGGACGGGCCAAAAGAGAGTGGGCTGATTGGATTAAGCAATTGGGCTATTTATTTTTCTATAGATAGCCATCAGAACGTTTAGACTTGATTAAACACGCACAACTAAAATTAAAACCACATAATTTTGCAATATTATCATATTTAAACTATAGAATCAAAACAATAAGCACGTAACAAGTGATTTTTGTTAATTTTCAAATTTTAGCGTCCTAATTAGAAATAAATTTAGCCAAAATTAGGTGATTACAGCTGCCCCTCTTTGTTCGGAAACACGAAGAGTTTTCGGACAAAGAAGTAATCGACAACTAATTTTGGCTTTTCGGTTCTAACCGAGAGCATGCTTTTCAAAATGGTGACCGCACCTTGGATTCCGGTTCTAACCGAGAACAAGGTTACCTACATATCCCTGGACTAAGGAATCAGGTCAGTGTAGTTCCTCACGTGCGGTAGCTGGGACTACCGCATTCAGACAGACACTAGACTCTCCTAGACTAACACTAAGCACTCTCTAGACATACACAGACTAACTCTATGCACTTGCAAAACTAACTAGGACTGACTCGACGCTTCTAGACTTACCCAGACTGACACAAGATACACTTTTGACATACTAGAGTTGTTGCTGTTGGTCACTTGTTGCTGGTTGCTGGCTGGTGATCATTGCTTTTACAGAGAAAAATGGGATTACAACATTGAAGAATGTAAAAGTTACAATTCCTAGACTACTCTTCATGCTTCCCAAACTGATGAGCTGGTCTGAAGGTCCCACTAGCCAAAGTGGGTTTTGAAAACTTGAAGTTGCCGCTCGGGCGGGCTTTAACTTGAAACTTGAAATTGCCGCTTTGACGGGCTTGACTTGAATGTTGAAATTTCTGAAGCTTGAAATTGCCGCTCGGGCGGGCTTTAACTTGAAACTGGGGATGGTTGCTATCTTTGAGCGGGACCAACTTGAAAAGCGAGTGGTTGCTATCTTTGAGCACAAATGACTTGAACTGAATGTGAGTGCTATCTTCTAGCAAAACTGACTTGAAAAGAAAATGATCGCTATCTTTTAGCAGATCTTGACATGAAAGTAAATGACGCTATCTTTTAGCGGGATTGACTCGGAAAGGAAATGATTGCTATCTTTGAGCGAAACTGACTCGAAAAAGAAATGATCGCTATCTTTTAGCAGATCTTGACACGGAAAGGAAATGACGCTATCTTTTAGCGGGATTGACTCGAAAGGAGATGACCGCTATCTTTGAGCGAAATTGACTCGAAAAAGAAATGATCGCTATCTTTTAGCAGATCTTGACATGGAAAGGAAATGACGCTATCTTTGAGCGAGATTGACTCTAAAGGGAAATGATCGCTATCTTTTAGCAGATCTTGACATGGAATAGAAATGACGCTATCTTTGAGCGAAACTGACTCGAAAAGGAAATGATCGCTATCTTTGAGCAGATCTTGACACGGAAAGGAAATGACGCTATCTTTGAGCGAACTGACTCGAAAAGGAAATGATCGCTATCTTTTAGCAGATCCTGACATGGAAAGGAAATGACGCTATCTTTGAGCGAGAATTGACTCGAAGAGAGAATGGAGTTCTGTCTGATATCTGGTGCAACTACCCCAATTCAAGTGGTCCTGGCTCTTTCTTGGCAACATAGCAAATGTCACACTTACTTTCGGCATCGTGGATACACCCTGTTTCGGATCTTGCAAATAAGCTTAACGACTCTTGTTCTATTCTTTACAGTACTGTGGGATGAACAACGCCTAAAGCTCCTCCCAAACATATCCACTCTTCATGATACAATTTTGGTACGTCGTCCTTCCGGCCTGATGTGCGGTGCTGGGCTCCAATTATCAATGTTGATCATGACTTGCTGAGAACTTTTCCATTGTCGAGGGTGTGCCCTGCTCGCTGGAATTAAACCTGAATCCTGAAAGACAGAGTTTTGCAATTTTCTTTTGCTGCTCATGGGAGGTTAGCGCCAAAGGGCGAGGAATTAAATGGTGAGGCAAAATGTACAAAATGGAATAGTAAAAAAAAAAGAGTTTAAGGACGAAAGTCGTTAGGACAGGGAACGTCTTTCTGAAAAGGGAAACTTATCTGGCAATATACTGGCGGCCTTGATGATCATGACATGTATCTTGGATGACCTCGTCCGACCAGTGCCACTTGTTTGTTCAGAGTTGATCCACAGAAAATATCAAACCATAACCAAGTTGAGGTGACCCTCAAGTCGACTAGTAGCGCCCTTTCGGGTTTTCGCCAACTAACCTCTCTCCTTAATCTTTTTCCTCACTGTTTGTCTTGCGGCGCCTTCTCAGGTTTTCCCCGACAAGACTTCTTTCTTTTCTTTTCCTTTTTTTTTTCCTCTTTTTTTCTTTTTCTTTTTCAACTCAATTTACAACACAAACATCTCTTGAAACATGTGAATAGATGATACCACAATGATAGAAGTTTGTTTTTATTTTATTTTATTTTATTTATGAAATAAAATAAAAACAAACTTCTGCCCCAGTTTAGCATAAAATGGGGATCTAAATTTCTTTTGACGTTGGCCGCAAACTTGGAGGCAAGTGTTGCGTCAATAAAAGAAAACAGGGAAAGAGGAATTTTCTCTTGTTGCGACCGCACCGAAATGGTTGCCTACGTATCCTTTTAAGAGGAATCAGGTCAGACGTAGCTCTAGGCAAATGCCTAAATTTCTTTTTGATGCTTTTCAGTTTCATTTCATCTTGGTACAATTACATTGATTTCAACTGAGAACATGCCTCAAAAGTACAACGTTCAAAACGCTAACAAGGGATACAATTTGGGATAGCAAAAGAGAATAAAAGCCTTGCATTCATCCTGGTTTGAAAGCCATCTTGAAATCAAATGTAGTACCTCTTGACCGCGTCTGCATTGACGGGTATTTCAGCTGTCCTGCCTTCTGGATCCGTAAGGTACAAGGCGCCATTCGGCAATACCTTCTTTACCAGGTATGGCCCTTGCCAATTTGGAGCAAATTTTCCTTTAGCTTCTTCCTGATGAGGCAAGATTCTTTTCAAGACTAATTGCCCTTCTTTCAAGTCGCGGAGGCGCACTTTCTTGTTGTAGGCTCGGGCCATTCTTTGCTGATACAATTGACCGTGACAAACTGCATTAAGCCTTTTTTCATCAATAAATGACAATTGTTCCAATCGGGTCTTGACCCACTCTGTGTCCTCAATCTCTGCTTCCACGATGATTCTGAGAGACGGTATTTCCACTTCAGCGGGTATGACTGCTTCAGTTCCGTATACCAATGAATACGGGGTTGCACCTATGGAAGTGCGCACAGTTGTGCGGTAACCAAGGAGAGCGAAAGGCAACTTCTCATGCCAATCACGAGATCCTTGTATCATTTTCCTAAGGATCTTCTTGATATTCTTATTGGCTGCTTCAACCGCGCCGTTTGCCTTTGGTCGGTAAGGTGTGGAATTTCGGTGCATGATCTTGAACCTTTCACACACGTCATTCATTAAATGACTGTTCAGATTTGCCGCATTATCAGTGATGATAGTACTTGGGATACCAAAGCGACAAATAATATTAGAATGAACGAAATCCACCACAGCTTTCTTGGTCACGGACTTGAGAGTCACGGCCTCAACCCATTTGGTGAAGTAATCTATTGCAACCAGAATGAATCTGTGTCCATTTGATGCTTTTGGTTCAATAGGCCCGATAACGTCCATCCCCCATGCCGTAAAAGGCCAAGGGGCTGACATTGTGTGCAACTCTAAAGGAGGTGAATGTATCAAATCACCGTGTACTTGGCATTGGTGACACTTTCGCACAAAAGTAATGCAATCGTGTTCCATGGTGAGCCAGAAGTATCCCGCTCTGAGTACTTTCTTAGCTAGCACGTGCCCGCTCATGTGGGGTCCACAGATCCCCGAATGCATGTCATTGATAATTTTCGTGGCTTCAGTTGCATCCACGCATCTTAACAGTCCCAGGTCAGGTGTCCTTTTGTACACCACTCCGCCACTCAAAAAGAAGCCACTTGCCAGTCGTCGAAGTGTTCTTTTTTTGATTGTTTTCTGCCATTGGCGGATACGTCCCATTTTGAAGGAAATTCTTGATATCAAAATACCACGGTTGACCGTCAATTTCTTCTTCAACCACATTGCAGTATGCATGTTGACTTTGGACCTGAATCTCTAGCGGATCAATATGGGCTTTATCAGGATGGACAAGCATTGAGGCTAATGTAGCCAATGCGTCAGCCAGCTCATTATGTATTCTGAGGACATGTCTAAACTTTAGAACATCGAACTTTTGGCGAAGATCGTCCATACACTGCTTGTACATGATCAGCTTAAGGTCTCGAGTTTCCCATTCACCCTTCATTTGGCGTATCAAAAGATCTGAATCTCCGATCACAAGCAATTCTTTGATGTCCATGTCTAGAGCCATGCGCAAACCCATTATGCATGCTTCATACTCAGATGTGTTATTAGTGCAACTGAAGCGGAGTTGGGCAGCTGCCGGATAGTAATGTCCCGTGGGGGAGATGAGGACTGCTCCGATGCCATGGCCCTTTGAGTTAGAAGCACCATCAAAGTACATTTTCCACACGTGCTCTTCTTCATTAATCAACTCTTCGAGCACATCTACCTCTTCGTCAGGGAAGTAAGTCTTCAATGGCTCATAATCATCATCTACCGGATTTTCAGCCAAATGATCAGCTAAGGCTTGAGCTTTCATTGCAGTTCTGGTGACATAAACTATGTCAAATTCTGTGAGCAGGATCTGCCATTTTGCAAGTTTGCCGGTTGGCATCGGCTTTTGAAATATGTACTTCAATGGATCCATCCGGGAAATCAGATAAGTGGTATAGGACAACAAGTAATGTTTCAGCTTTTGTGCAACCCAAGTTAGGGCACAACACGTCCTTTCCAACAAAGTGTATCTGGCCTCGCAATCTGTGAACTTCTTGCTCAGATAATAGATGGCCTGTTCTTTCTTTCCCGAAGCATCATTTTGCCCCAATACACAACCAAAGGAGTTTTCATTGACTGACAAGTACAAAAATAATGGTCGACCAGGCTCAGGCGGAACCAAAACAGGAGGATTTGACAAGTATTGCTTGATCTTGTCGAAGGCTTCTTGGCACTCCTCGGTCCATGCAATTGATGCATTCTTTTTCAACAACTTGAGGATCGGCTCACATATTGTGGTAAGTTGAGCAACGAACCTACTGATGTAATTCAACCTGTCTAGAAAGCTTTTAACATCCTTCTTGGTTCGAGGCGGAGGTAGTTCTTGTATTGCTTTGATCTTTGCGGGATCCAGTTCAATACCTCGCCTACTAACAATGAAACCTAGCAATTTTCCAGCAGGCACACCAAATGCACACTTGGCTGGATTCAGCTTCAGATTGTACCTACAGAGCCTCTCAAAGAACTTCTTGAGATCTCTCACGTGGTCTTCAGCAGTTCTAGACTTGATGATCACGTCATCCACGTAGACTTCTATTTCTTTGTGCATCATATCATGGAAAATGGCAGTCATGGCCCTCACGTAGGTTGCCCCAGCATTTTTCAAACCAAACGGCATCACTCTATAGCAATAAGTTCCCCAAGGCGTAGTGAATGCCGTTTTGTATGCATCATCTTCATCCATCTGGATTTGGTGATATCCAGCATAGCAGTCAACAAAGGATTGTATCTCATGTTTGGCACAATTGTCTACGAGGGTGTGAATATTAGGCAATGGAAAATTGTCTTTGGGACTCGCCTTGTTCAAATCTCGATAGTCGACACATATCCTTGTTTTTCCATCCTTCTTAGGAACCGGAACAACATTTGCAACCTAAGTAGTGTACTGAACCGATTGAATCACTTTTGCATCCAGTTGTTTCATTATTTCATCATGGATTTTCTTGATCATATCAGTTTTGAACTTCCGTTGCATTTGTCTCACTGGAGAGAAACCGGGTTGAATTGGCAATTCGTGGACTATCAATTCAGAACTCAAACCCGGCATCTCATCATATGACCATGCAAAAACATCTCGATATTCAAAGAGCACTTTCCGAATATCGTTCTTCACTTCAGGTAGGGCATACATGCTTATCTTGGTTTCCCTCACATCATCAGGGCTCCCAAGATTAACATCCTCTGTATCAGCCAAATTGGGTTTAGGCTTGCCCTCATGGCGTTCAACTTCCAGGCCTATTTCAAAATCCGCCTGCTCTCCATCATACTCAGTATTGTTAACAGATTCCTCAATGTTTTCTTCATCACTTTCAACCTCAACTATGGTTATGGAGTCAAAATCAGATTGTGGTCCCTGGATGGACGATAAGTTCCTTGAACATGTCATGATATCAGGACCAGCAGATATATCACTACAGATAAACAAAATAGAATAAAATTAGGAATATGAACAGAGATTGAAATAAAGCTTGGCTCTTGGCCTTTCATTAATGAAAAAGGGTTTGAATTACAAAGAAAAGATGAGCAAAATAATACACTTGGCATACAACCCTTAGAATATCCAAGTGTATTCAAAAGAAAACTGTAAAACAACAGTCTACCAAGACCCCTTCCTGATGGGGAAGGGAGTTGCATTCCAGTTAGTCAGGTGCACGTCCGGGCCAATGTACTGAATTGAAGCATTACTGGAGCCTTCACCCGGCTGTACCATGCAGATTTCAAAGATTCCACCCAGATCAAATGGTGCATCCTGATTGTCTTCCACTGTGTTGACATTTGCAGCGACAACCTTTGGTTTCATGACATATCCCATAAAAGACTGAGCGAGACACGGAATTGGCTTTGGGAGAGATCAAACTTCTGACTTCTTTTTCTTTGCTTGCTTGCGATCAGCTGCTTTTGGCTTGAACCCTAGTCCCCACGTGCCTTGCACGCCATTTGGATAAACTGGATTTACCCTGCCTTGTAGTGATGCTCCCAAGCCCTTTCCAAATTGGAAACCATGCTTTAACATTTCAGATGCCATCATTATAGACGTCTCTGACACTCTTGGGATGGGTATAGGCTTCCCTTCTGTTACCTTTTCCACATACACAACATCGGAGGTTTGATACATGATGGTCGGGCGTGTAGTGACGGCTTCAAGGGCTGGTACGTCCAGGCTGTTGTTGAACTGCGAGTCATCCTCTCCATAAACCACGACAGCTTGATTATCCCAAGTAAACTTGACCACCTGATGAACTGTGGAGGGTACAGCACAAGCCATGTGAATCCATGGTCGGCCCAGTAACAGATTGTATGATGCATCCGTCTCCATGACTTGAAACTCAATGCTGAAGGTAGCGGGCCCAATGGTTAACTCAAGATTGATGATGCCCAAAGATTCTCGAACTCCACCATCAAAAGCACGAACAGCAGAGGAACTTGCCCTGATTTTGCTCAAATCCACCCTTAGACTCTTCAATGTAGACAGAGGGCAAATGTTCAATCCTGCGCCCCCATCTATTAGAACACGTGTGACATAGGAGTCTTCACACTTAACTGAGACATGAAGCGCTCGATTATGACCGGTTCCTTCTGCTGGCAGCTCCTCATCGGTGAACATCACACGATTAGTCTCAAATACTCTGCCAGCAAGTGCTTCCAGATTAGCCACAGTAGTTTGTTCAGGAATGTAGGCCACATTCAATATCTTCAACAGTGCATTGCGATGTGCTTCAGAGTTCATAAGCAGAGACAAAAGTGATATCTGAGCTGGAGTCTTTCTCAGTTGCTCGACGATAGAATAATCTGTCGATCTCATTTTCTTCAAAAATTCTTCAGCTTCTTTCTCAGACACCGGCTCTTTGATGGGTCCTTGGTCTTCTCGACCTGGCTTTGCCTTTCTCAATTCTTCCGGGGTGAAACATCTCCCGGACCGAGTTAGACCATTTACATCTGCAGCAACCTCCATGATTTCTTTTCCGTTGTAAGACACAATTGTTTTGTTGTAGTTCCAAGGAACGGCCTTTGTACTTTTGACAGGGAGTTGCGCTGCTTGAGTGATGATAACTGGTTCACACTTCTTTGCCTTGACCTCGAAGACCGGAGCTTTCCGGCATGATGCCCCTTGCACAATAAATATTGGTGCACTGTCATGAACCTTTTCCTGCTTTGCAGCCGGAATTGTGAAACTTGGCTCAACAGCAGTATCTTGCTTTGCTTTGTTGACAACAGACGCACTTGACTTTCCCCTGATTACAACAATAAACGGCTCAGGGCCTTTGATGTCTGGGGAGGGACCAACTTCCACAATCTGCTTGGTGGCTTTCCCTTTCATGTCCTCTTCTATGCATACCATCCCTACCATGTGTACGTTGTTTTGAACATCATGAGTTGGTAAAGGATTTTGATTTACATTTTGTGTTTCATCCCCCACGACTTTTATCTGGTTGTTGTCTATCATTGCCTGGATTGCCCTTTTGAGTTCCCAGCAGGATTCTGTGTCATGTCCAGGTGCTCCAGAATGAAACGCACAATGGCGTGAATGATCAACTCTTCCATTGGGGTTCACCTTCCCTGGGATTGGCTTCAACAGATTGGCTTGTTGCAACTTTTCAAACAAATTAGTGTAGGTTTCCCCCAGTGGGGTGAGCTGCCTTTTCTCTTGTTGCATGTTTCTCTGTTGCATGTTTGGGCGAAAGCCCTGCGGACCTCGTGGTCGATAAGGCATCTCCTGGTGAGCCTGGAATTGAGTATGTGCTTGTTGATTGTTGTATTGGACTGGAGCAGGGGGTGGACGCCATTGTGGACCAGATAGCGGCTGAGCATAGGATGCTGCATTTACAGGGAATGAGAACTGCGGCATGGCAAATTGTTGGCCGTGAGTTGGATAGAATTGTTGTGGCGGGGGTGCCTGAATGTACCCTTGACGGTCATTGTATCTCCCATCATTTCTTCTCGGTCCAGGACCAACCATTGCCACTTCGTCTTTCTTCTCTTTCTTCTTCCCAAAAGTACCCTACCCTGATTGCAATGCTTGGGTCGTGGCTCTCAAAGCTGTTTGGCTAACAATCTTGCCTGCTTTGATTCCTCTCTCGATCATCTCCCCAATTTTTACTGCTTCACTGAATTGCTTCCCAAGGGCAGAGGCCATCGCCTGGTAGTATGTTTCGTCAAGCACTTCGATGAATTCTTCAACCATTTTATCGTCTGGGATCAAAGGGCTCACACGCGCCGCCTGTTCGCGCCACCTATAGGCATACTCTCTGAAGCTTTCCCCTGGTTTCTTTGTGATCGTCTTCAAAGAAGAACGATCAGGAGCAGCCTCCATTTTGTAGCCATAATGATTCAGGAAAGCGCTGGCCATGTCGTCAAAGGTGACCCACTTGGAAACATCCTGTTGCACAAACCATTCTGTGGCCGGTCCTCCCAAACTGTCCGTAAAGTACGCCATCAATAATTCGTCCTTCTCAATACCCCTCATTTTGTTAAGGTATATCTTCACATGGATCCTTGGATCACTTTGTCCAGTGTACGGATCGAATTTGGGCACAACAAAACCTTCAGGCAATGGCACATGAGGGAATAAGCACAGGTCTTTGTATGAAATACTGGTTTTACCCCCTTGCCCTTGTATGTTTTTCACAGCTTGCTCCAAGCTTTTCAATTTCCGAGCAAAGTCAGCCTCTTCTGTTTTCCCCAATCTTTCGACATCAGCATGTGATTCTGGGTGGTGTCCATGATCATACGACTCAGTGGGGCGGAGTACATTACCCCGAGTTTGGTCGAATTGTTGATCACGAGCCCTCAACTGTGGGTCACTGTTTGACCTTTGCAAAGTGTGTCCTGCAGGAACGGTGAATACCGTGGCAGGAACTTGGGCTTGGCCATGTTGTCCATGCTGCGGGAATTGTGCCCCAGGTTGTACAGTAGAAGGTCCAGCTACGTTGTCAGTTTCTGGATGTGGACCGAACCCTGGAGGATAACGGGGGTCTTCTACCATTGTAGATTGCCCTTGCCCTGGTGGCTGAGCATTCGCCGTGAAACCAGCAGCACCTGGTGGAGCAGGAGGTGCCTGAACTGCTGACAAGTTACGGACCAGTTGCATCATCATTTCTTTCATGGCCGTGAAATCCTCGGCCATCTTAGCCTGTTGTTCAGCCAAGCGAACCAGCTCAGTGTTCTCAGTTTCTTCGGCCATCGTTGCTGGAGTGTCTTCTTGAAGAGGTGCTTCAACCACTTCTGGAACAGGCAGTGGTCCCTTGATTCTGGTGGAATAGGAATGTGGGGCCAGCACGGCAGTTGCTCAAGCTCTAAACAAATCAAAACACGTTAGTGCAACAAGATAGCATGGAATATGAATTTGCTCGTCGGCCTAAACAATGCCTAAGGTCGTTATGCGTCATCCCAAATTGGTTTAGATTAGATCCCCAAGTGTATTGTTTGACTTCTTTTTCTTTTCTCTTTTTTTTTTCCGTATATTTTTTCAAGCGAGGCTAGAGGGTGAAATGAATTGACACATAAAAATAAACAAAATACTTTCATTACTAAAAAAGAGTACATACAATGCTTCCGGAGCACGACCAAAAGAAACGTACAAATGACTGAAAAAAGTGAAAATAAATTACAATATGCCAAATTCAGAAGCGACATAAAATACAACAATGCCAAGATGTAAACTAAATGACAAAAAACAATAATCTGCATCATCTTGGCCTGATGTATCTACTAAGGTGACTGGGGCACAAAGTCAGCTGGCTCCTCTGGGTCGAACTCGAACGGCTCCTCAGGATCTACTGGCGGGCCTTCTGCAAAGGTACGACGCAACCCGTTCAAATCTGCTGCAACTCTAGTGACGAAGGAAAGCACATGTGGGAGTATGTCCTCCGCGGGAAGCCTCCTATACTCATTGATGGACTGTGCAACATATGTAGCCGAGTCGTAAACCTGCCGATAAGCTACACTGATGGTCTGTCCTGCAGCCTGTATATCTCGAAGTCGGTCCTGTGCTAGCCTTCTGAGCTGCTCACCCTGCTCTAGTGCCCTGTCAAGTTGAGCTCGAGAATCTATGGCATCCTGTCGATGATAATCCTCCCTTCTCCTGCTTTCCAACAAAGCTGCCCTGTCGGCATCCCGCTCTGTCAATGCCTGTGAGTGCATGACACGGAGTCGTCTGACTGTGTCTAGGTGCTGATGCGCGAAACCCTCACTCTCTGACTGAGCAGCTCTGGCGGCATCCCTCTCTGCAATTAAGTTTTGTATGGTAGCGCGGTATTCTTCCCTAATCTCACGCCTAGCAAGTTGAACCTGCATATCCAGCCTAGCCTCAGTGTCGACCATGCCTGCTCTCGACCTCGCGGGCATCTCTCTAGGTATGGGCTGGTGGTAATACCACACCTTGTACTCCCGAACGACCTCCCCCTTAAGTCCATCCTGAACCTGTGTGCTTTCTGCGAGGCGCCTCCTAGTATTCCACAGGCGCAAGATCTCACCTCTAAGAGTAGCTGGGTTGAGAGGATAGTCTGAGACATATGCACTCATGTCCTCAACTATTGGGATCTCCTGCTTTCGACCCAACTGCCTAAGTACACGCAGAGGAACATAAGGCTGGGATGCTGTCAAACCCATCAGAACGAGAAAAGGACGATCCACGCATCTGTATACAACCTCCCTCTTAGGAAACCAGCTACACTGCCACAAAATCTTGTCCGGCGTGAGTGAGTTCAAGAAAGACCTCCAGTCTGGCTCATTTTCTGGGAATTTATACTTCTCGATGTGTTCGAGATGGTAGTCAAGATAATCGATGTCACAGTACCTAAGAATATCACGAGGTGGGCAAGGGCGTACATGCTCCAAGAACCAGACCTGCAATAGAAGGTTACACCCCTCAAAGAAACCGCTTTCTCCCTTGTGGCATCGAGTCAAAGCATGAAATATGCTACCCAGAATCGTCGGGATGATAGTGGCGTCTGGTGCTCCACCATATAAAGCTGCCATTATCCAACTGACCTTAATAGATATCGCTCTATCCGGTAGTGGAAAAACCAACAACCCTAGCAAAGCGAACACGAAGACCTTAGGGCAAAGTAGCACCCAATCTCCATATTTCAGCTTGTCGTGGAACTCAAATCCATACTTCTTAAAACCATTATCGGCCCCAAAACGATCATACAGGTAATCAAATGAAATCCAGCCTTGGCGAACACTAGCGATCGAGAGGTCTGTTCGTACCTTGATATTATTGAAAAATTCCCGCTCATTAACCTTCCTTGGAGCAATCATATTCTTTTTCTCAAAATCCAGCTTAAGAAGCCCAGCTATCTCTTCGAGGGTCGGCGTCATCTCAAACCCCTTGAAACAGAAGGTATTTTGGCTTGGATTCCAAAACCCAACCAATGCACTGACCAAGTCTCGACGCGGGACAATAGGTTTAGTCACAAGGTCAGTCAGAAAACCAATCTTTTCCTGGACTATATCTTTCTGCATTTGACTCATTGCGTCCCACCATGACTTCAGAGATTTATCCGATTTGGGTGGGCCATCAGTCATCATAATAGAGGGTGGAGTGGCATCAGCAGGGTACTTTCTCTTGACTGTCCTAGAAGATGATGCAGCCATTGTTCCTAATAAAAAAATGTGTCAAATGTTTGAAAACCTGAGAACAACTTAAGACAACTGACCGACAGAGCAAAACAGATGCCTAAACTGCTAATTCGAAACTCCAATTTTCAACAAAACTTTTGTCATTGTAATGACGTAAAGTTGACCCTAAGAGAATCGAAAAATTTTGCCATCATAACGGCATCAGGACTGACTCCGGAAAATTACCAACATTGGTATTTAGATGTAATTTATAAAAGAAAAATTCGACGTTACAACGACGCCACATTGACATCAAAACAAAATTTCATTTCCAGTGATGAACACTACAGTACTTTGCAAAAATTCGCCGGCATAACGACGTGAAAAACTGGATCTCAAAAACTCCCAACATCGGTATACGAGCCTTTTTTCTAAAAATTCGCCATTATAACGGCGTGAAAACTGACACAAAATTTTTTTTGACTTTCTAACTACTAAGTATGTACATATTTTTTTGTAAAATTTTCGTCATTATAACGACACAAACTGACATATACAAAAGACGGCAAACACCGGCGTTTTTACAAAAATTTGCCATTACAGCAGTATGACTCAATTTTATAAAAATAGCAAAACATTTACATTTAAAACATAAAATTCAACCTCTTCCTCACTTTTCCTTTCATTTTTCTCTCTTTTTTTTCTTTTTTTTTTCTTTTGAAATCCGTCTCTCCCCAACTTGGTCAGCATAACAACCTTTCATAATCGCATGCAACACATAGAATGCTTTTTTAGACAAGTCTTTCCCGGGAAGTGGGTCCCGTTCAGACAAAAGGTAGTCAACCTAGACAAGTGCAATACCGGTGTATCGCACCTCATTAAGTCGGATATGATGCAGATAATTGGGCCTAAAGGTTTAACTCTCGGTGACACAACTGACTCAGTGTCTAGACTGGCTGAAAACCCGGTGGACAAACCGGGCGGAAAGCGTATCAGGGCCATCCGGAGACAGTGTGTCCGGCCTAAAACCCCGTCACGCCTTCCTCCTAAATCATGGGCAATTTAGTAAGAAAGTCCCAGATGCCACAAGCAATCTGGTAAGTGTACGTGTGTGTGTGTTTCAGAGACTCAGAGGGTTGCAGAGGAAGACAGTTTATATATACAGTTCAACAATATCAAAGCAGTAACATTCAACTTTTCAGGTGATAACGGCAATAAAATAACAACCAAATATTTAATAAATTAAAACATGCGACAATTTATCAAAGCCGGAGATTCTAGTTTTCACTAATTTCCCCAGCGGAGTCGCCAAACTGTCACGCCCTAAAATTTACTAAAAATAAATAAAAGGTAGGTTGTGACTTAGGTGTTTAAAGGTACAAAATTATTTAGAGATTTTTTCGGAGTCGCCACTTGACATAGTTCAAAGGTGTGCCAAGTCACCAAAGAGGTACCTTGGAAACACCTATGACTCGTAAGTGGTCTGCGTCAGAGTTCCGGGTAAGGATCTCGATTGACTCGCGGGAAGGTGTTAGGCACCCTCGAGTCCTGTGCCAAGCACAGTTGCTTTTATTGACGCAATTTTTAACTTTATTAAATATGGTTGTATTATTTTGCCGTTTGAGTTTAAACTTTAATTCAGAAAAAATTTAAAGTGTTATTCTTATCCAACTTCACGGAAGATTGAACGGATTAACACTTTAACTCATAATAGCTAAAATATATTGCGCATTTCCAACCTCACAAAGGATTGGTCTATTTTACGAATTTTTATATGTACCACATTTGCTTCCGACGTTTTTGATTAAATATGGCTTAATTTAATATTTACAAAGCGCAATTCAAATTAAATCAAGAAAATTACTAAATTTACGTTAAAAAACTATTGGGGCTTAACATTAAAAGACTGAAATTAATCGAGCTAGATTCGCAAAATTTTTGGTCCACTTATTTTATTGTAGCTTTAAACTTAAAGGCTGGAGCTAAAAAGGGCCAGATTTGCAAAAATATGAGGCCCATTTTGTTTTCAGATTCACAGATTCATGTTTGACAGAATTGCACTTCTGTCCTATTTTGCATATTTCTTTCAGGTTTAGCCAGATTTACAAATTTTTAAATTTTTGCACTTATTTACTGCACTTGTAGGATTTACATTGTTGTCCATTATTTTACGATTTTTGCGAAAATGTCCTGATTTAGCTCATTTTGCCTAATCCTTAGATAAAAATTGCCTATCTCCGCAAATACCATTTAAGCGAGTTTCTGTACACTTTTTTTCAGTTTTTTTTTTTTACAAGTCTTTGTTGCATCTATAATTTTAAATTTAGCCTATGAGTTTTTAAGACTACAAAATCTAAAAGACCATTAATGATTTCTATACATAAAATGAAACAAAGGGAACATCACATTTCTTAGAAGTATCACATTTATATATCAAATTTCTAACATGATTCTTAAATATAACATACATCATTCATGTGTACAAAAAAAAGAAGGTAGGAAATAAATACCTAGTGAAGTAAACTTTCAAAAGTCTTTGCAAAGATTCAAACCAAGCAAGCTCCCACCAACAAGCCCAACAACTTTACCACTCCAAAGCAAACAAACAGCCACAAATGACAACCCTTTTGAAATAATAACCTAGACCCAAAACCCTTTCTTTCTTGCTATATTTTTTTGCTCTTCTACTGCCTTCTTTCTTTCTCTTTTTTTTTAAAGTTTTTTGTTTTGCTTCTATTTTTCAGATCTGAAATGTTGTTCTTTTAGGTGGTTGAGAGGAGTTAATGTGTGTAGTTAATGCATGTATATATAGGAGAGAGATAGAAAGTAAAAAGGGGGGAAAGTGAAAGTGAAAAAAAAGGGGGAAAAATGGGCTGTTGGTGCAAAAACCAACACCCATTAATGCAAAAGATTTGCATTACCATTTTCATGTCTATTTCTCACCTAACAAAAGCCCTAAAGCTGAAACTTTCCCTATTTGTGCTAAACTTTGTCCAACATATTGACTTGTCAGAGTCCTTTTTTTTTTAAAAAAAATTCATTTTTCTTTCAGATTTTGGTCATTTTCAACTTTTTACTCAAATCTTCAAAGATAAGGATTCAATAGCCTGCCAGACTCAAAATTTGCACAAACATGTGGTAGTCCTAATGCTAAAATAATCATAGGGTCAAGATCACTAACTAGACTACCTAAAGCATACATAACTAACGGGGAATGGAAACTACTTAAATGCTCTAATCCTACTTGATTAAAACTAAAACAAAGAGAACAAATTCTTTAAAGTTTTTTTTTTTTACTGGAGAACAACTAACTACCAAGAACAAAAACAAGCTCATGCTAGAATTCAATCATACCAAATTCTCAGGTTACTAACTTGCACATTAGACTTGATTACAATAAAACAGAGGTTCATACTTTTCGGGAACAATTTCCATTGTTCTAAAGGGATCAATTTCAATTCATATGGATGGTTCAGACTTCATGTAATAACAAATACTAATTCAAACTACTACGACTCACATGTTAAAATCCTTTTTTTTTAACTAACTAAAGATAACAAAAAGTGGAAGAGGTATCAAAGACCTGCTTTTCTAAACCGACGCCCAGCTTAAAACAACCAAGGCTGCCTCGTCCTCATCGCTTATGACGTCGCCATCCCTGCCTAGTCGTCTCTAATCCGCAACCAACGGACCCATTACACTTATCACATCAAAATCGTTATACTGCCACTGCATTGCTTCACATCGCGAATCGCTGCCAACTTCAGCATCACAGCCCCATAGTCTTAGTACCACTGATTCATCACACGAGCAACCACCAAAGCAGCATCAAGACACCATCACAGCCCTCACAAAGCCATCGTTTCACCATCACTAACCTCCATTCTACGCCCTCGTCAACGCCTAAACAGCCCCCTCACAGCCACGGATCAACTTCAAACACAAGCAAAATCAAGGGAAATACCGTCTCCGTTCATCGTCTTCACAGAAACAAATCAAAACCAACCCTCAACCTCACACAAAAAGTCCCCTACGGTCCAACCCAAAACACACCATACTCCCTCCAATCAACAAGCAACATCCAAAACAGAACGAGAAACAGAGAAAAAAGAAGAAGACGAAAACAGACAAAAATGATCAGAAACGGGTGAACAAAACAGGCGGGGGAGAGAATATTTTTTAAGAAATGGGGTATGGGAGAGGTAGAGAGGAGCAAAAGAAGAGAAAAGAACAAGAAAAACTCACCGAAAAAAATTTAAAGTGGCCGGATTTCCAACTTTGACCGAAGCTTTGACCATCGATCTACGCCAAACGGCCTTGAATTTGAAGAAAATAAGTTGAGAAATGGAATGGGGAGGTCGAGATCTTTGGATTGATATACATTTTGTATTTTTCCGGCCACCGGAGGTGGTGGCCGGTGGCGGCAGCGCGGTGGCCGACGGCGGAGCTCCGGTGGAGCAGTGGCGGAGAGAGATTCCCGGCGAGGAGTGAAAATTTCAGCATAGTTTCCCCAAGCCAAGAGGCTTAGGGTGTGAAGTGAGCAAATGGAGAGTGTTTAGTGCTTTATATACTTAAAGGATAGGGAAATGAGGACCATTGGATTAGAGTTGATCTAAGGGTGGAGATCAATCCGAATTTGGACGGGCCAAAAGAGAGTGGGCTGATTGGATTAAGCAATTGGGCTATTTATTTTTCTATAGATAGCCATCAGAACGTTTAGACTTGATTAAACACGCACAACTAAAATTAAAACCACATAATTTTGCAATATTATCATATTTAAACTATAGAATCAAAACAATAAGCACGTAACAAGTGATTTTTGTTAATTTTCAAATTTTAGCGTCCTAATTAGAAATAAATTTAGCCAAAATTAGGTGATTACACCCCTTGAGATGCTTGAGTCCACTTGCTTGGCTTTGTTGTGAACCTTTGTGCATTAGTGCTTAATTTTCCACAAGTTGCACCTTATTTATTTGATTGAGAGTTATGATGGAGCCATTTTGTGAGGATTGTGTGCAATGTGTGTTGTGAGGTATATTCTTATTTTACTCCATGTTTGCATATTGGTGTCTAGAACTTGCCTCGTGTGTGTGCAAAGCGAAATCCTAGGTTTGCTCTAGTCGGGAAATGATACAAGCCTTCTTATGATTTGCCTACCCTTACATATACACCTTGGACTTGATTGTTGTAATTTCTTTGACCTTTTGTTGGCACCCACATACCGAGCCTACCCACTTGTTCTAAATTGTTCTCTTTTGGCCCGTTACTCCTTAAGCACTTTAGTTGATAATGTGATATTATTGTGGAGTTGTGGTTGAAGTATTGGGAGGTTTTTAAGTGGAACCAATGAGGGGAATACTTGAATGAATTGTGTAGTAGTTGTTTATGAGCATTGGCAAGGTTGGAAAATAATGAATAGAAAAAGAAAACAAATAAAAAAAAAATTGGAAAAAGAAATAAAGAGAGAAGAATATCCATCCTTGCTAGTGTGTGCTTAAAAGAAAAAATTGCTACTTGTTGAGAAGGTGTGGGTGAAAGTTGTTGATATGATGGCTTTGATGATATGTGCTTAAGTTAATTGTGATGTATTAAAGTGCTTAGGGAGGTAGTCACTATTAACCATATGTATCCTACCAGCCCCTTAGCCTACATTACAACCTTTTTAAAGTCCTAGTTAATCCCAATTGGAGTGAGCATACATTAGTGGAGTCCTATACTACGGGCAAGCCTATAGTACATCATGTGTGACATATGAGATTTTCATGAGAGTGGGTGAATTCTTTCTATGCTATTGTCCCCATTCTATTCTTGATATTCATTGTTGTGTGTAATATTTGGGGGACACTCTCTTGCTTCATTTTGGTGAGGGCACATGGTTTGCATGAGATAGGTGAAGTTGTGGCTTCTTGGTTAAGTAGATAGGTGTGATTTTGTGGGAGCATGGTTGCAATGAGTTGAGTTTGTGCATTTGAATTGTCTTGGGGTGGTTGTTCTCATGTTTTTGAGTTTGTGAAATTATTGGCATGTTTGTTGGACCCATAGTAGTCATGTATGCATTTGTTCAATGGTCGGTATCAACCATAGTCATAGGCAGACCCGTTCTACCTAGGTTGAGAAGTTATTTGTGATTGCTCGAGGGCGAGCAAAGGTTCAAGTATGGGGTGGTGATGTTTGGCATTTTATGCCTGTTTGAGTACTTTATTCGCACGTTTTCTAGTTGATGAATGTGATTTTGCTCTGATTTTATGTCGTATGATTGTAGGTTGTTATGAAGTGCAATTGGAGCTTTAAAGAGCATGATCGAGCAAGAAAAGATTGGATTTTGATTTAGGATTGGATCGAACATGCGAAGGCACAACGCGACGCGAGCTGCAGACGGAGAAAACAGAAAGTTGGCTTGGCGCCACAGGTGACGCGCCGCGCCAGGCACCGCCCCCAGCTTCTGGCACGTTTGGCTGCGCGGCGCGGGGCCACAACGTGCGAGTTTCGACGTAATCTCCCTAGGGTGGCGCGTTCGGGGGCGCGGGGCGCCAGCTACAGCGCCCTTGGAGCGTTTTGGGACTTCCTATTTCGTCTAGGCTTAGGTGTAACTTATTACTAGGCCTTTGTAAACCCTATAAATACTCTTTTACTTAGTTTTTGATAGGAGTTCAGACTTTGGAGCAAATTGGAGAGCTCATAACATCTTGAATAAGCGTTTTTCTTCCTTCCATTAATCTATTACATCATTATTTCATTATTTATCAAATCCTTGTGTTGTTATTATGAGTACGCATGGCTAAATCTTACGTTCTAGGGTTAGAGTATTTCATGAAAGTTGATGTTTGAAGATTGAATTCCATATATTGAATCCTATAATGCATTGCTTATTCTTTCTTGATTTCACTTGTGTAATTGTCAGGGCCCGATAATTATGCATTATCTATGGTTTTTAGATTGAACTCGAAAGAGAGAATTTATGAACGCAATAAGAAGGAGTAGGGCTAGATTGTGAACCCGGGCATCGGGAAACCAATTTGTGAGTAGGATAGACATATACTTGCTCGCCTAGCTTAACTAATTACAGAATTCGTTAATGCGTGCACGTGATTCAACCCATAGACATATAGGAATTGGAGTAGCCTGCATAGACCGTGAAGAATCGAAAGGTTTTCACGGGTATATTTACTCGGTTAGTTAGTAATCCGGGACTTGAGAAGTGGAATCAATTGGAAAACTCAACTGGATTGTTCGTAACTCTGACCCTGGACCGCCTCCTTATTACTGATAACAATCAAGTTTTGCTCCATTGTTTGAATTCACTTCTACCATTTAAATTACTGTTCTTTAGTTAATAAACTTCTCACTATTGGAAAAGATCCCTGAATAATTGTTAGGAAATTGTTTGCTAGAATTCAGTCTGAATAGTTCTCGTGGGAACGATATTCTACTTATCATTTTATTACTTGTCGACCACGTATATTTGCGTGTGCGTTGGGAGCAACAATATCCTAAATATGATTAAATATTAGCTGGTCTAAATGCTTAAAAATCTGCAAAAGTACAAATGTTATTAATTTGAAAAATTCTTAGATACTATTGCCGAGAGAATACCATACGTATTACATTAGGGGAAAGAGAAAAAGGCAAATCTTTTCTTTTTGGACGAATGCCAGTGTGTGTGTGTGTGTGTGTGTCATTGCATAAGATAGTGGAATCGGGAAAGAAAACGTATAAAATATATTGGTATGATCCATTCAAGTTCATGTCAGTGGCATTAGCTAGTGGATTCGGGAAAGAAAAAGGACTAGTATTATAATATTGGTATATGATTTTGTCAATGAAAATTCTGGGGTCTTTCCATACAACTACTCCCTCCGTTCCATTTTTGATGAACTCATTTGACTTTGCACGGAACACTTTTGAAACTTGTGGTCTAAAATAAGTTATAGATATTTATGTGGCTACAAATCATCTAGGGATGAGTAAAAGTAAAAATTTCTTTCTAAATTTAAAAAAATGTCATTTTTTTTAAACAGACTAAAAAGAAAATAGGTTCATTTTTTGAGACGGACGAGTATTATACTCAGCTAGTTGGTGTAAAAATCAAGTTTGGAGGCTAGCACTCGTTTGGAACTTGCTCAGCTCTTTTTCTTGTTTACCGCGTGGATTGGAATGAATGAAAACTAAAGACCATTGACCTTGTTCTTCGAAGAAGAAAGTTAATAGTCAATTGATTTATATATTAAAAAGACCCCATGCGCTACCATGCTTTATAGATTAAGATAGATATATTAATTTATAAAGTTTAATCTATAAAGTTTGTTACCATTGACCACGTTGCAGTATTAACATACGTGGAAAACTCAAAAAGTAAAGGAAGTGGAATATGTGAACTCCATCCAATTAACTTTCCAGAAGAGACTCGTTTACCAACCTTTAATTCGTTATGATCAGTAGAAATAGTACTGTTTGATTTTGGTAAGAACGTCCAAGTATATTGATTAATTTTTTTTTTAAAAAAAAGAACATTATGTTAAGTTTAAACAAAGAGTTTAGTAATTTGACGCATTTATGTATGCCAAATTAGTCGATATGCTTATTCTTGATTTTTTTTGGGGTTGGTGAGGGGTGCACAATTTGGATTAAAATGGAGAATCAAATCAAAGTGAATTATTTTTTATTTTTCAATCTGGTTTAGTTTTTTAGTTAGTGATTAGCTGGTTTTCGATCCAAAATTTTAAAACATTGGTTTTTTTGGTTCGGTTTTGATTTAAGAAAATAGAAACTGAAAATTTTGAAAAAATCGAACTATTTAGTGTGTGTCTATATATACACATACAACATATAATTACTTTTATTTTTAACATATATTGTACATGGTGTTAAAATCTGAATACTTCAACATTTTGTGGCTTCCTTAATTTCCTCATGCACACACCGCTTTGTATTATGATATAGTAATATAACTTGCGAAATATTCCTCAATAGTTTCAAAGTACATTATTCCATTAAAGTTTACTTCTTGTTCTCTTTTTAACTTTGATTATTGTTTAGAAGTTAAATTTTATTTTGTATGTCTGGACATGTATTTATATGCTTTTAATTAATTTATTTTAAGATTTTATTTTATAAAATATAACTGGAAAAAAAGAAATTAAAAAATCAAATCGAAAATAACAGAACCAGGAAAAGGAAAACCGAAAATAGTGAAAAATCAAATGCACACCCCTAATTTTGGCAAAATTAACAACCTCTTTAGCTTTTCTCCAAAATAAAATCACATCATAGGTTAACCAAGAAGATAAAATAATTATCATAATAAACGAAAAATAAGGGACATTTGTTTGGCGAAGATTTTTTAGAAATGGAAGAATGAACTTAACCATATCACAAAACTGAAAGTACCCGAGTACTCGATCCAAACAAGAGATAAGATTCAATTATGATGGGAATAAACTAAACTAAGCTAAGCATGTGAATTATTGTAAAATCCTACATGCTGCCATTCATAGTGGGAACAAGCTAAGAGAAAAGTCTTTGATCAAATCACAAGCATTACTATATAAATACTTGCTACCAACAAAGAGAAAAATCACTAAGTTCGCTTTCTTTTAAAACCATCTCTCTTTTTCTTTTTCAAATATCAAATACAAAGTAAACTTTTCGTTAGGAAACATAATAACATGGGGAAGATGGTTCTTATAGCTGCAGCAATGACTTTGTTAGTTACCCTTCAGGTTTTACAACCTCCATTAATGGCTTCTGCTGCTACCAAAGGAAAGATGATAACAGTTTTGAGTGTTGATGGAGGTGGGATTAGAGGCATTATTCCTGGCACCCTTCTTGCCTTCCTTGAATCCAAACTTCAGGTTCTTGTCAATCATCTCTTATTGTATACGTAGCATGGAATTCTAAGAGAAAATTAAAAAAAGGGTGTATGATTACTACTTGAAATTCAAACTTGCGATTGATTTTCCAGGTTTTGATTTCGTTAATGAAAGTAATATTTAACATATATAAACAATATTACTAACTTTCTGGAGATGGGTGTTCAACTTTTCACTTTTTAACTATTATAGGTTCGGCCTGTTAGCAACCTAGAGTAATTTTCAAACTAACTTTTCATATTTGCAAAATATAATTTTTCGACAAAAAAGATTCTTTTAAAACCACTTCAATAGATTATACATATAATTCAGCATCTGTATTAGATTAGATTATTTGGAAATGTATTGTCTTTCTCATGAACATATTTGAATATGCTATAGGAACTTGATGGACCAAATGCAAGACTTGCAGATTATTTTGATGTGGTAGCAGGAACCAGCACAGGTGGATTATTAACCACTATGCTTACTACTCCTAACAAAGATAATCGCCCTTTATATCAAGCAAAAGACATTTCCACTTTCTACATGGAGCATGGCCCTAAAATTTTTCCTGAAAACAGGTAATTAGCACAATTGATAATCTAGAGTTTAGTTTTTTTTTTTTTTTCCTTTCTATTTTGCTTAATATTGAATCATATATTTATTGTGATTTAGGCGTACCAGCTTCATAAGGAGGGTCACAAATTTGCTTGGAGGGCCAAAGTATGATGGCAATTACTTGAGATCAATAATTAGGTCGATATTAGGAAATGTTACTATGAAACAAACATTGACTAATATGGTCATCCCAACTTTTGATATCAAACGTCTTCAACCCATTATCTTCAGTACAGCTGATGTAAGCTTTTACTCTTTACCTAACAAAATTCTTGATCTTATTATAACAAGTACAATATAAAATTTTCTGCTGAATGAATATGATGGCATATATGATATATAATTTGTTCTTTAATTTCGTCTATTATATACAGGCACAAGCAAATATGTCGAAGAATGCTCAGTTGTCGGACATTTGCCTTAGTACCTCGGCTGCACCCACATATTTCCCAGTACATTATTTTGAGACTAAGGATGCTGAAGGGAAAATACGTACCTTTGATCTCGTTGATGGAGGTGTATGCGCAAATAATCCAGTAAGTAGCATTATTGACATAAAAAAATTATTAGTTACATATATATTGACACCTACATTCTTCATTGTATTGTAGACTCTAATGGCAATAACACACATTTCGAAACAAATCATGACGGGCAACTTTCAATACGAGGATATGACAAAAATGGACTGCAAGAAAATGATGGTTCTGTCACTGGGCACTGGTACTGGCAAGCACGAAGAGAAGTACAATGCTACCGTAGCTTCAAAATGGGGCATGCTAGGTTGGATCTTCAACAATGGCGCAACTCCACTGATAGATGTTTATGGTGATGCTAGTTCTGATATGGTAGACATCCACGTTTCCACCATGTTTCAGACCATTGGCAATCAAACGAATTATATTAGAATTCAGGTAACAATGACTCTTTTATGTGACGGTGATGATTTACTAAGCACAGCATTAAAGCACAATATTATCTTCCACCAACACATGTGCCGAGTAACTCAGGCATATCACGGCTCCATCTTCTTGATTATTGATGAGTTTGATTTGTACAGGACGATAATTTGACTGGGGAGGCTGCATCATTGGATATTGCAACCACAAAAAACATGGAGACACTTGTGCAAATTGGTAATGATCTTTTGAAGAAGCCAGTGTCAAGGGTCAACTTAGAAACTGGCCGATATGAACAAGTTAATGGGGAGGGAACCAACGAAGCAGCTCTAGTCCGCTTTGCTCAATTGCTGTCTGAGGAAAGGAAGCTCCGAATGAACTAAAAATTGCACTCATAGAATTTATCTTACATTTTGTAATACAAATAAAGGACTAAATACACACATATTCTTTTAACTTCAATTGTTTAGCACCTTAATAGAAGGCCATGTAATCTCCGAATAAACATCCCAAGAGGGAAATATTTTTTGGAATTGTTTTTTACTTCTTTTTCACAAGCTCCTACTAATTGTTGCTTATCAAATAGGAGTATGCAAGATCAGATAGCAAATCATCTTGGATTGGCTAAAAAATTAAAACTAGCACACAACAATATACCAATTTCGAACCTCAACATCGTGCAGAGGATTGAGGTATTTTACCTGCGAACATAGAGCCTTTGCAAGCAAAGCAGTGTCAAATAGCACCACTAAACACAACGTAGATCCACTTATAACTATTGTGATCTGTGCCAAAAGATTTAAATAACAAGAAAAAGATATTTAGTACTTTGTTAACATGAAAAAGATATGAACGACAGAATAATGAAGACCCAGTAAAAGTTAATAAATGAAGATATTTCAGATGAAATGATTCATTGAAATTTACTATCATAGAATTTATACAATATTATAACTTTGACTGTGATTTGCAATATTCTCAACTTCTAATTTGTGATAAAAGGTGTACTTTTGAGAAGTCAAAGGTTAGTTAAGGAATTTCGAGGGTTCACACGGTTAATTATACACAATTGTATAGAGAACTATTGGGCGAGTCCTGTGTGTTGGGCGCGTTCAAGAGGTATGCTTAAGCGCTTGAGGTCTAAGTCATCCAGGGAGAAGCTGCCTTTGAAAGAGAAACCATTGGAGATTTTACTGAAACATTTTAGCATAGCCTTTCTTCTCCTGGTCTAGTTTATAAGCAATCTGCAATAAATATTGACAAATTAGAAAACGAGTACTCTGTTCATATACTAGTATACTTGAAGTTGCAAAAGAAAATGAAGATGTTGCATTAAAAATTTTATTTGATAATGACTAACCTTCTTCTTTGCAGCAGCCAGCTCCTTCTTTATCCCCCCTGAAAGTTAAAATGTTAAGAATTAAGGATGATACTTTCTCATCGTGATACTCAAGGGTATATAATAATACCAGTAAGTCAGAGGTGAAAGACATTTATTTCCATCAAACATGCAAAATATAACCAGTCAAACAGTATACAGTGTAAAAGATCTACTAGTGTATCTCAGGTTCACATGTAATCAGCTTCGGCAAAAAAATGCTGAACATACTTTTCTTAGCTCCTACCTCTCCTTGTATGGGTTAAAAGTTCCTTCCCGGGAGGTGGACTTTTATATGCAAGCTGATTATATATACTAGTTACTAAACCTGAAATTCACAGCTAATGACTGTAATCTCGTTTGGCTTGTAGAAGATTATCAAAATGCAACTTAGAATATACAGATGCACAATATGAAATAATACAAAAGAAAGTAAAAATAGAATGATAGGACAAGTATTAATGCCTTAATGAAATATAGTTGATACTTCAAAGCCTGAGTGTTTTCCCTTAAAATGTCAAAAATGAAATCATGTATCACTAACCATTCTGTGGCTCTAACTGCAGGGCCTTCTCAAAACTTGCAGCTGCTGCATCTACAGCATTCATTGCCATATATGCCTGAAATTGAGCAAACAATGGTTTAATGTTTTGAACTTGTATGATATCCGGCGCAGTAAAGTATGAATGCTTCTGGACATTGAGTTAGAAACGAATCAGTAATCTTATATCATCAAATTAATAAAACAGTAGAAACTACAAAGAATACAAGAGACATACTGCTCTGACCTAATGTTTCTGCTGAAGATAACAGTACAGAGATCATTAACGAGAACAAAAATGAGGATTAGTATAAGATGTCCAGGTATCAGATTGATTTCATGCCAATCTTTGGTGACTGGTGTTGAGTTGAGGTTCAGCAGTAAGCCTAAGTTTTGTTATAGACTATAAGAGGATGCAGTTGACAGGAACTGTACTTGTGTTTGTAAATCTTTAGGGGAAAAGATCACCAGGAGAACATGTGCCATGGCAGTTCAGAAAAAAAGGTCATAATCTCTGAAATCTATAAACCAGACATACTCAGGAAAGTGAAATTCCAAGAGCAACGGAACTAACAAAATGCAAGTAAAAGCTTTTGATCAAGTATACAAATTATAAATCAAACACCTATAAACCACAGCTAAAAGCAGTTATTGACGATAAATCATTTAAAAAGGAACTTCTTCATCCAAAAAATCCACAAAGGGACCTATGGTGCAAAGCTCGTACCCTATGAAGCCTAAACAGTATTATCATAAGAGAGAAGTCATTTCCAACTCAGGAAGAAATACAAAGTTGGTAGGCAAATCCATTGCAGCAGGTAAAGAGGTTCTTTCAGAACACCGAGAAGAATAAAGTTAAGAGGCACTTTTTATCATAATATTGCTGGCGTGCAGCAGATCATGCTATATACTTGTCAATGTTTCCTCCGGGAAATCTAGCTACTTCAACTAACTCAACATTCTAACCTGGCCTTGGCGGTAAAAAGCTTTAACATTATTTACTCCTTCACTTATTGCATCATTAGCATCGAACAATGCTCCAGCTTGATCTCCTATCTTCAGTTTGCAGGCCTGAACAAAAATGTTGAACATGATACGGCTGAGCAAGACGAAAGGATATGCTATAGCCCAGAATCAAGAAATAAGTGTAAACATTTGTATATAATCAGTCTGAATGTAAAAGGTACATGGATAATCAAGAAGATAAAAGACCATAGTACTTCACAAAAATCAACCATGCAGAAGTTCAAGGCAATTCAAAGATATCTAGCTAACTAACAGAAATAAATGAGTGTTCTTTGATGGATATAGACCATTGATGGCCAAAGTTCTTTAATATGGAAGGAAGATTTACAAGACTGATTTCTTCACTGAATTAAAATCCTCAGGTTATGTTCTCAATGAAAAATCAGGCAAATGACTGGGCACTAAAATCATTAAAATAGGTAACCTCACACTTGAATTGGAAAATTTCAATAATTCAAATTCATTAAATTTAAAATCCAAACTGCTGCTTGGTCTTATCTTTCCAAACCAAAATATACAAACTTGGCCAATTACTCTCTACGTATCTTTTGACTCTATATGTGGGCACTTTCAGTGCTTCTTTGCCACTTTTTCAAGAATAAAAAAGGGTACATCAATCAAACTACGTATATCCATGTAAAATCTACTGTATTAGACAAACAACAGAGGTTACCTGAACGAACAAATTAGAAGCAATTTGCACACACACAAATGAACTTCAAATTGGCAATAAAGGGTCACTTTTGTAAGCAGGAAGTCAAAGGTTTACATATCTATATCAGGAATTTTTTTCACCAGGACTTGTCTAAGGAAATCTTGGAGAAAGGGCCTTGCAACAAAAACATGTAATCTTTCAATAATTTAGAGCAAACACTTAAGTGCAGACAGTAAGAATGTAGGATTGTATGTCCACCAATGCCTCAGGAAGCACATTATTGGCTCACTTATGACTCTAACCATAACAAAATCATTATGTAATTCCAAGCAGTTGCAAGGGAATTTATAAGAACTTACAGAGCTATTTGTAAGTATCTGGGACTTTGTCTTCCTTAAATACTCGCTTGTTACTGTAAAATGAAGCAAATAATTATTTCAGGCAGATTACTAGTTACTAGTTAGTAGAAACTGTAAATGATAATAGAAGCTAAGCAAATCAAACGGTCACTTATAAATGAATAATCAGATGTTTCACCTTCATCGATGTCTGCCTTATCCCAGCACAAGTCAGTATAACGATTAGCCTTCCTGTACTTTCTTATAGCCATCTTATAGTCTTCCTTCTGTTAACAAGAAATATTTAGGTGACATACAATCTCATATTTAAGTAGAAAAAAAGAGCATTCAAGTCCAAGTTTAGATTAAGCCCTTGGAAAAGAAGTACACAAATGTAGAGAAGAAATGCTGTCACATTGAGCTAATTGCTCTCGCTCTCTCCCTAGCTTTATTTAGTTATCTATGTATTTATATGTGTCTTGTTAAGAACAAGCTATCGATCAAAGAGACATATCTGCATGAACTGACACAACGCTATAAGGAATACTAGAAACAAGCAGGAAACAACCACTAAACTAGCACCTTGTAATATTCATTCCCAAAGGCTTTGAGACAATCAACAGCAGTTATCCACCAAGCAACTTCATCTGGTTTCACGTCAAGATCGATCGGCCAATCAGGGTAAGTGTCACCATCTTTAAAGAAGTTAGTTGTGCCATCATCTGTTCCCTCTGGAATTTCTCCACAATCCTCTATTATCACAGGAAGATCAGGGAAATTATCTTCATTTGTTTTAACATACTCAATTGCACGAATCATCCCCAAACCCTTGATTACTCTTCCAAACACAACATGCTTTCCATCTAGATGATGTGCTTGAGAAGTAGTGATGAAAAATTGAGAACCGTTTGTATCTGGACCAGAATTTGCCATAGAAAGCATCCCTTTTCTTTCATGTTTAAGTTTAAAATTCTCATCTTCAAATGTCAAGCCATAAATTGATTCTCCACCAGTGCCATTTCCAGCAGTTATATCCCCACCTTGTAACATAAAACCTCTGATGACACGATGAAAGCAAGAACCCTGCATAAAGAAGCACAACAAAATAAATGCTAGAGGGAAATGATAAAATGGAAAATCACATGCAGAATATCAAATTTAAGTAGGACAAAACATGAAATAACAGAGGAGGGAATTAGAAGTTCAGAGATATTCCTCAACATCCACCAAAAATTCTTGTTGGGACATTGGAACCGTTTAAGTATTATTCTCAGCAATCAGTCCTCATCCCCACAGTTATATCATCACATGATTAGAAAATTTGATAATTCCAGAATATGATGTTGTATAACCTAAGTGAGCTGACGAACATTGATCCGTTCCCCAACCAAGGTGAGGATCATTTCCGCATGAAGTTGTGTGATGAGCCCCATTCTCCTTTATTGTTTTCCTAGGCTTACTAATAAACTCATGCATACCACTCCATTGTACAAAAGTATAATAACGCACCGAAACAAAAGAAAGAAAAAAAAAAAGAAATTCTCCAACCGCTACTCGCAACAAGAAGATCAGAGTTTATGACACGATACAATGATTCATAAACATCAACCAGAGTGAGTTACACTGCTATTTCAAGTAAAAACAATGCTCTACTCCTATTAAAGTCGAACCAACATCAACTCACACAATATTATTAAATGAGCATTTAATAATCGGATGCATCAATATATACACCATAAAAGATACAAATTAGGAAACAGATACAAATTAGAAACTGAAAGAGTAGCCATCTACTGAAAATACTACATTACACCTCAATCCTAAACTAGTCAGATTGACTAAATGAATCCTCTATATGACTAAAAAGTAAAAACACAACTACAATCGTCTCAATTCGGTATTGACTTTACAAATCCTAAATACAACCATTGATCATATACATTCGAGAGATTGCCATTGTTACACTTCTGGTACAAAAATCGTTAACTTCTTAGCCCTCATTGCTAAAACTCGGAGCACACTTTTCACCAGGAATTAAGTCCAAAAAAATTCCTGGCAGGTCCCGGCAGATCATCATAAGAGGCTAAAAATTAAACACCTTCTCCAACGAGGTTAAGTTTTTAACCTCGGCTACTGCACGAATGTTTGTATATACAGTCGTACCTCTCTATAACAAAACAACCTACTTCTATAACAGCACCCCATTATAACAGTCTAGTTTTCTTTGAAACCGATTTCTCATTTTCAACAATAACATACCTAGTGTTATCCCACAAGTGGGGTTACGCAAACCTTACCCCACCAAGGTAGAGATGCTGTTTCGATAGACCCTGGACTAAATAAAACGGGCAATTTCTCATGTTATGTTATATTATATATTCTTATAACAACACCTCGTTATAGCAGCTAAAAATGTCCCAAGACAAATGCGTAAACGTTAACACATTGGTAGAACATAAAAACTATACATACATATAAGCAAATAAGAAAATAAATAAGGACCTTAAAATGGAGGGGAACACCAGTATGAGGCCCAATGCCTTTTTCACCAGTACAAAGAGCTCTAAAATTTTCAGCAGTTTTAGGTACTATTTCTTTGTAAATTTCAATTACCATTCTACCTTCAAGTTCACCACCAATACTTATATCAAAGTAACATTTTGGATTCACCATTTTTTTATCTTTCAAATGAAAAACCCAAAACCCTTTAGTTTTTGTTTTGGACAGCATGCGCTTTTTATGTTGCTTTTTGTCAGTTTGAAAACTGTTGGATTGTTTTGTTGTGGGCCTTTTTAGTGGCCCATGGCCCACTCTTAGTCTACTAAGCCCAATTGTTGCCAGCTGTTCAGTAGAATAGAGACAAATGTAGTGTGCTTTTTGTTTGTATTCTGTCGTTTAATAGAATTTCGCATCCTATGTGACAAAAAGATTGGTCTTGATATATCAAAATTTGAGAGGTTTCATAGTTGCATTTGGTTAGGCTCGATCGTAGTGACAGTGGTCGAGATACTTTTTAGTAAATGGTGTTAGTGACTTTGTTTCATTAAATCGTAATTTGAGATGTCGAAAAAATTACAATTAGGTAGACTTGATTCGTTGATCATAGAAATAGTGGCAGATATACTTTTACTAAGAGGGTGTCGTACAACATTATTTCTTTAAATCTTAATTGGGGAGGTTGTGACGCTCCACTTAGTTAAGCTCTATCGTACTGATAGTGGAAAAGATACCTTTTAGTAAGGAGTGTCATCCGATATTATTTCGTTGAATCGCAATTTTGGAGATTATAAGCTGGGCGTAGTTAGGCTCCATCATAGTAATAGTGGATGAGATACCTTTTAGTAAGAGATGTCATCAGATATTATTTCGCTAAATCGAAATTTAAGAGGTTGTCAAGCTTCATTTAATTAGGCTCGATCATAGCAGAGATACCTTTTAGTAGGTGGTGTCATCTAAGGATATTTAACATATAAATTTACTCTTATGTGTAAGTAAAATTTCTTTTTTTCAAAAAGTATGCAACCCAAAAAGATTGAAACATCCTCCATCAAGGAAAACTCAAGGCGTTATTATGTGTTCATGTATTCTACAGTAACAACTTCTCGTCAAAGACAATGAAGTATTTACTTCCTTTCTCGACTCTGGTCTAGTTAATTTTAATGTTCATGTATTATGTTAATTTATGTTGTCTGTACACACCATGCCCATTTTGCCAATTTCAGGTTGTTTCGTAGTTCAATTATATGTATTGCTTAGGTAATCGATGACAAATTTTTGTGAGGGCCATAACTAGCTTATTAACTTAAAGACAACAATAATGTTTGCTTTAAGGGGATCTGATAAAGAGTGCTTTGTCAATCGAACTTTGCCACATACTTTAGTTACTAATTTATAAAGACAGTGAAATTGGACTGGACATAAACTTCAGATACAGTAAATTCCTTTCTATCACATCCTAGATGATATCTTATACTTACTACATAATTAAACATACATTGGAGATGTTATTAGGTAGTAGAGCTAATAATGTCATGATCCAAACTTTCTAGTTCACCAACCTACAATTCTTTCTGATCTCTCCATCTTGTCCTATTAGCACACCTATATTGGTCAACTTCACCATGGATGCTGCAAACTCCTTAGAAAATAGATATGGATACTTGCTGTAGTTTGACACAAGTGCTGCAGTCTTGTTGTCATTCATGAGAGCTTGGTCTGATTGAAGTAGCCCAGTTTTGTTCATTAGATTCTTGAAATATACATTGTCAAACTTGTTGGTTGTGACTCCATCTAAAGGGGCCAAGTTGGAATCTGAATCATTTTGGTTGGGACAAATGTTACGAAGACTGCTTAGCAATGATGAATCCAGTGTTGGGTCAGGATTTCCAGATCCATCAAAGTCAAACAGCCTTTGCTTGAATGTAAAACATTGAGCAAATCCAATGGTGTGTGCACCTGCATCAAACATATGGATGAGCAACTTCTCGGTTGAGAACAACTCTTTACAGAGTTAAAGTTCAGCATTAATTTCACGTATATTCATTGAACAGTTTCCACTATAACAGTAAAGTCACAACTTTGTAAATGACTTATCTTGGTTGAGAACCAACTTTCACATAGTTAAGTTTACAGTTCAATTCACATATGATCATTGAACTTTATCCACTAACAAGCTGGTCCACCTTGTTGTAGAAAGGATAATGACATGACCTTTTTTAAGGCGTAAGTCCTAAAAAAGAAGAAGAGAAGTTGCATCTTAGATGAAGTTTAGTACCTGAAAGCACAACAACATCTTTCACATCAAGACCCTTTGAAACAAATTTTGCAGTAATGTTCTCCAAGGGCTCGAAAGGTGATGGAATCTGAGCATTAGCTGCACTCTGACTTGCGGTAAGGCTATCCCGACGACCCAAAGACACTTGCCAATAGGGGCCTCCAGTCTAAAAACATTTGTTTAAACAAGAATAAATATGCAGTACTAACAACTTGAAGAATTTCCACGTGCTTGACTCATTAAACAAAATCGAGCCAAATGTGAGACAATCACCATTGAAAGAACATGAAGATAAGAAAATTCTTACAAGATAGACAGCATCTCTTGCTGCTAGAGTCAGTATATCAGTACAAGAAACTGTAGATGGGCAAGCTTTCTCCACGTTAGCTTTTATTGCATCAATAACTTCAAATCCTCTGGCTGAATTTTGATTAGCAAATGCATTCTTCTCTCCTGTGAATGTACCCGTATCATCAAGTAACACAGACCCGTCGCATCCCTAGACAACATAAACATTACAAAAAGTAAGCAAACAGATTGACATTAGCTATGTACTCATGTTTGTGCATAGGATGGGCATAAAATTGAAAGAGTTCAACTGTGTATACATTAACAAAACAGTCATGGAAGTGAAGGCGCAAAAGAGAGGCCGCCATTCTGGTTTCATTGGAAATAGCAGACCAGATACCATATCTAACAATTTTTGTGAGGTTGGGACAAGTGGAATCATAATACTTGTAATCAAGTTGGCCATACACAAAAGAAGTGAGAAACAAGAAGCACAAGAATGGATTAATTGAAAACATTTGGCTTTTCGTGTTCATAATTGCAAATACAGTAAATAACGCTACACTTCAATTTCACTATACCATCAGGAGTGAGTAACAGTTATTTATAAGCCAACACAAGTGTCCACAACTCCAAATTCTCATGCTAAGTACAGAGCAGAGAGTGGCAAAGCCACTAAGATGTCTCTTTCAGTTAAGTTAGGTGCTAATCCATCGTACCTTTGATGGAATATAAAAATTATCAGCTGCTCTTTGCTAAATTAAACTAAAATATGTGAGTGCAGAATGAGGCATGCCTGTGAAACTGAGGAAACTGACAAATATAAAATACTGCACAAGTAGACTTGCCTACTTCAAGGAAACTGCAATTTAGAAATGTGTTGTCACCATATCTTTAGTACTATAATATTTTATTAAACCGTGCTCGGAGATATTAAGTTCATTTTATTCCAAAACCAAAAGTAACAACTCAGCATACCAGTCACCAAGCTTGTAATAAGAGCTCTATCTGTGAGAGGACTTGATCAATACATTGAAGATCTAAATTTTTCTCTAATACTAGATTAAACTTTTAGATGAAATGATTATACAATTCGATATAGTAAATAGATGTCATCGTCCTAGGTTCAAGTTTCACCGTCATTCATAATGAAGAAGACTTTTTCACGTTTCAGGAAAAGAATCAGGTCCAGCACTACACAGCGCAAGAAAAGTTTTTCTTGGAATTAATAGGGCGAAATTAGAGATGGGCGAAGAACCTGAAAAGGTAAAAATGTATATATTAAACGTGACATATGATACTTGTGCACACTATGGAACTCATAGCAGGCCCTGCACTACACTAGTGGAACTATGAGGAGTGACGAATGCCAGCAATAAGGAGGTGGTAGTAGCCATCCGCAGCAATAGTGGTAGTGTCTACACTACTTGCTGGGAGTGGAATAGTATATTATAGTATTTCCCTAGACTACTTCTGTCTAAATTCTTAGTATCATCCATTTAAACTCAACTTGGATCATATATGCATAAGTTGGTCTTGCATGACATGTAAATCACTACGAGAAATAACAAGCAATTGTTAGGACTTATAAGAAGGAAGAAAGAGTACGTAGTTATATTGTCATGCATGTCAATAAATTTTGTCTTCCTTTCATTAGGGATTTCGAGTTCAAGCTCTTCAGAATAAAAAAAAATTCTAGTTTGAAACTTTTGCCACTTTATATAGTGGGCCTAGTAGGACTAGTGAGTTTCGATTAAATAGAAAATATGTTACCACTAGAGTTATTAAAAATTCTTATAATACATACAAAATATATTGATGAGTATAGAACTATACGGGTCTGAACACTATAAATTAGAGAAGTCATAGAGAAAAACTTGATCAATTAAGATGGATTTAGACGTAATTGATTAATTGGTTGAGACTACAACTTTCTGTTAGATACAGCTACGAATATAATGAAAGAAAACTCAAAATAGTGCGAGTCTAGTCGTGAGCGCATCATTCGTGATTTGTGAACAATGAATTTGGTCTGTGCTGTGTGAGTGACATAAATTAAATTTGTAATAATCCAATTAAAAGTGACTGATTACAGATAATTATTGTCTCTGCATATTGTTTATCGTTTTCTTTTGCAAGTCAACTGCAATCTGATGGTTCAATAACAAGCCTATACATAAACCAAATATACTTCTATGTATTGGTGTGACGGCACACGTTTAGAATTTATTTCTAAAAATATTTACGAAACATGTCTTCTGGTTTGGGATTGTGTATATCCCATTGATGGAACGACAAATGTATTCTAACTTGGAAGGAAATATGGCGCATTAGTAATAATTAAAATTTGAAAATAAAACTCCTAAAAATTGAAGCACAACTAAATTTTTATAGCTTATGAGACGAAGATTGCTTCAGATTTTATAAGGAGAAGGCAAACTCATTTCATTTCTACTGTTTTGTTCCTATTCGTTTTCTTCTTTAATTCACCAGCTTATGTGCTTTTCGATTTTTAAGCTACTCCACGGGCATTATCTCTTGATTACAGGATCGAAATTATAACACGCATATTAAACTCATGGATAAAACATACCCGGATAATATCATCACATCATTGCCCAGTTTATTCTGACTAAGCTGACCCTTTCTCGATCAAGAAGAGAGTTCTATATTTTCGAAATGAAGATACACGCAACTCTAGATGGGCTAACATGATTCCACCAACGAATCACCTCGTCGATATACTTTTCGATATAGAACAGGTCGATGGAACTAAGAATTAACTCACGCTTGATGCAATAGAGGGAACTTTTGAAGTACCTTGTCACTACTCACTATAGAAAATTTGATGCAAGCTATATTATTTTTTACGAATGCACTATGCAATATCTCAGTTCCTTGTGGGAATGTAGTTACTCATATCCTAATGTATATCAAAGGTTCATCTGAACAGGGTCTATCATATAAGAATAAGGATCATGCAAGTTCTTTTGCTATCTGTGCGAATTTTTTTCTCTAGATTTAGGCTCGTTCGAGGACGAACGAGAGTCTAAGTGGAGGAGAATGAAACGACCTCGGTCAGTCGTTTCGGAAGTTAGGACTCCGATTGGCGTGCCAATAATTTTAAAATATTCGCAAGGTCTATTAGGACTTGTCTGTAAAATTTGAGCTAAATCAGACCTCGTTTGGTAGGCATCGGAAGAAGGTTTCAGTTTTTATTGTCAATAAATATTAAAAAGAGATTTTTGAGCTCGGTTTAGGCGAATGAGCTCCGATTCGAAATCCGAAAGCGCCGTTAGGTTCGTATGATTATTTGTGACTTTTATGATTTTTCGAAAGTAAATTTCGATATTGTTCGGCTAGTTCCGCAAAAATGCCGAAAGTTAAATAATTTGACCTTTTTCCTTTAAATTCACATCTTGAGTTTCGGGTGTCGGATTTGAGATCCGTCTTCGCGAGTATGTTACATATATTTTGTATAACTTACTCAAAAAATTTGAGATCATTTCGACTTCTCTAGGATTCCATTTTAATTTTAATCGTCGTAGCGAATTTATTTAAAAAAAAATTACATTGTCGGTTAAGCTAAGGGATTAAATCCCTTAGCATCATGAAGTACATATATACGCAGAAACATTTGAACAATACAGCAGAAAGAAAAATTAGAAAAGAGAGAGGGAAAAAAGGAAAAAGGAGTGGGAAAATAGTGGAATTTCTATCCCAAATCTTCAGGTAATGATGTTAACTCATTATCTTAGCTTATTATGTGTCTTTGAATATATTTTTACGGTAAAAATAAGGATATTAGACATCACCCTATTGGCGTAAATTGATAGTTTAAAGGGTCAATTGGACCCCGATGATGGAAATGATTATATATTCGCACTCAGTGAGTTATGGGAAATATATAAATATAATTTATTTAGGGTTTGGTTATGGAACTTTGAACCCTGTATATAGGCCTGGCCTGCGTATTGCGTATACGAATAGGGTATCAGGTTCCTAACTGGATTGCCCTAAAATATAAGGAATGAAGCCTTTAGCTTTATTTGATATAATTTTTCTGCTTATTGAATAGAAAGAGATCGTTTGGAAACTAATACAAAGGAAAAAGCAGTGGTTGAGTAACAGGACTAGCTTTGGAATACGGTAAGTGTTTATATCCATTTCTTTGGAGGCACTTGGCCCCATGGATTTTCTACCACGTGTTCCTTACGTGTGTAGCTGCCGATAGGCGTACTCATTACGCCTTAGCTTTGGATTTACATTCTATATTATATATTATATATTATGTCTTGTTATTGATATTGCATTGGGAATCTGAGTATTGTACTTTGGCTTGGAGTTGGCATCTGCTTCCCGGCTGTCGATGAGAGTCCTGTGCCGGTGAAGGGTTATTATTGCATCACATTGCATTCATATGCATTACATTGCATATCATACTGAGTGCAGGAGTATTCCGCCTCAGCTTTACATTATATCGGGTGCAGGAGTATTCCGCCCCAAGAGAGTACAGGAGTATTCCGCCTCTGGTTTATATTATATCGGGTGCAGGAGTATTCCGCCCCAGGAGCAGGAGTATTCCGCTCCAGTTGGTTATCAGATTGGATTCCCCTCGAATGCAGGAGTATTCCGCTTCGGGATGGGACTACGGGCACATGTGACCCTTCGCATCATATTTCATTTCATTTCATTTCATTTCATCTCATATCATACCATTGGGTAGACTTGTGGTACCTAAATACTGTTCTGCTTATATGTGCATTGCTTATTTGTTGATATGTTTCTGGCACACATCCTTGGTTGAGTTTATACGTTTCTTACGTGTTTCTGGTTGTTATCTGGCTCTGCCTTTTTATAATTTAAATAAAAGGAATTTGGTCTATCTGTTTCTTTTTTCCCTGGCTAGCTATCCTATTCTTTGAGGTGGATAGTCTGCCCCACTTATTGAGTCCTTTTGACTCACCCCTTTTTTATTGTTTGTTTCTTGTCTATCTATTTCGTTTCGGCAGGTTCGCTCCAAGATATAGTTTGCCACGTTGTGAAGGAGCGAAGACGACTTCAGCTGTCAGGGTGAGCCAGGTTTTATTCCGGATGACCACCAGTTTATTGTTCATTATTTCAGTTGTATTTTGCTCCCTCCAGGAGGTATCTGTCTTCTTTTGTACTCTTAGATGTCTGGTCTGGATAGCCCTAAACCTAGCATGTTGGGTAGTCAGCTGTAATTTCTTTTGTACAGCTTAAAGGTATCAGTATGTCCGTGTTTTTATTTTAGGTCTTGTCCTTATTTGTAAATTATTATTTTTATTTTCCTGATTTAATTGGTAAGGGTTCGCCCGACGGGTCTAAGGGAGGATGTCGGGTGCCCGCACGGCCTAACCGGATTCCGGGTCGTGTCAGTTGGTATGGGTAATGCCTGAGCTAACCCTGCTGGTCTCCGGTGCTCGAACTTAACCTGCTGACAGTTCAAGCAACGAGATACATAATCAAATACATCTTTCTTCATCCCCTTCCACCAATATAGCTCTCGGAGGTCCTGATACATTTTTGTAATACTAGGATGAATGGAATAACGCGAGTTATGAGCTTCACTGAGCACTGACTGCCTCAAATCCCCAACATCAGGACCTCTGAGAGCTATACTGGTGGAAGGGGATGAAGAAAGATGTATTTGATTATGTATCTCGTTGCTTGAACTGTCAGCAGGTTAAGTTCGAGCATCGGAGACCAGCAGGGTTAGCTCAGGCATTGCACATACCAACTAACACGACCCGGAATCCGGTTAGGCCGTGCGGGCACCCGACATCCTCCCCTAGACCCGTCGGGCGAACCCTTACCAATTAAATCAGGAAAATAAAAATAACAATTTACAAATAAGGACAAGACCTAAAATAAAAACACGGACATACTGATATCTTTAAGCTGTACAAAAGAAATTATAGCTGACTACCCAATATGCTAGGTTTAGGGCTATCCAGACCAGACATCTAAGAGTACAAAAGAAGACAGATACCTCCTGGAGGGAGCAAAATACAACTGAAATAATGAACAATAAACTGGTGGCCATCCGGAATAAAACCTGGCTCACCCTGACAGCTGAAGTCGTCTTCGCTCTTTCACAACGTGGCAAACTATATCCTGGAGCGAACTTGCCGAAACGAAATAGATAGACAAGAAACAAACAACAAAAAAGGGGTGAGTCAAAAGGACTCAATAAGTGGGGCAGACTATCCACCTCAAAGAATAGGATAGCTAGCCAGGGAAAAAAGAAACAGATAGACCAAACCTTTTATTTAAATTATAAAAAGGCAGAGCCAGATAACAACCAGAAATACGTAAGAAACGTATAAACTCAACCAAGGATGCGTGCCAGAAACATATCAACAAATAAGCAATGCACATATAAGCAGAACAGTAGTTAGGTACCACAAGTCTACCCAATGGTATGAAATGAGATGAAATGAAATGAAATGAAATATGATGCGAAGGGTCACATGTGCCCGTAGTCCCATCCCGAAGCGGAATACTCCTGCATTCGAGGGGAATCCAATCTGATAACCAACTGGAGCGGAATACTCCTGCTCCTGGGGCGGAATACTCCTGCACCCGATATAATATAAACCAGAGGCGGAATACTCCTGCACTCTCTTGGGGCGGAATACTCCTGCACCCGATATAATGTAAAGCTGAGGCGGAATACTCCTGCACTCAGTATGATATGCAATGTAATGCATATGAATGCAATGTGATGCAATAATAACCCTTCACCGGCACAGGACTCTCATCGACAGCCGGGAAGCAGATGCCAACTCCAAGCCAAAGTACAATACTCAGATTCCCAATGCAATATCAATAACAGGACATAATATATAATATATTATATAGAATGTAAATCCAAAGCTAAGGCGTAATGAGTACGCCTATCGGCAGCTACACACGTAAGGAACACGTGGTAGAAAATCCATGAGGCCAAGTGCCTCCAAAGAAATGGATATAAACACTTACCGTATTCCAAAGCTAGTCCTGTTACTCAACCACTGCTTTTTCCTTTGTATTAGTTTCCAAACGATCTCTTTCTATTCAATAAGCAGAAAAATTATATCAAATAAAGCTAAAGGCTTCATTCCTTATATTTTAGGGCAATCCAGTTAGGAACCTGATACCCTATTCGTATACGCAATACGCAGGTCAGGCCTATATACAGGGTTCAAAGTTCCATAACCAAACCCTAAATAAATTATATTTATATATTGCCCATAACTCACTGAGTGCGAATATATAATCATTTCCATCATCGGGATCCAATTGACCCTTTAAACTATCAATTTACGCCAATAGGATGATGTCTAATATCCTTCTTTTTACCACTACTCGCAATGTGCAAGTTATCATACAACATTCTAAATTCCATGTGACTCCATGTCCCTTTAATTCTTAAAACATTTGTACGTTCGTGAATCGTATCCTTGCCCAACTTTTGACTTTTTGTGTACCTAATAATTCATTAGACATGTACTGTCAGCAACGAACTTTGTATTTCGATGAATACATATTGTACATGAAAAATGGAGCTTTACACAGTTTTGCCATTAAATTGAGCTTTTCGTAATGTCGAATAGTATTTTGATCGATCTCGACAAAGTAGTAGTAAAGTTGTCAAACTTTGAAAAGAACTTAATCCATGAAATAAGAACAGTTTTTCAGGTGGCACGCAAAGTGAGGTGGGTCTCCCAAAATTCACTGTTTTAAAGCGTCGAACTATCAGTAAAACCAGCATAAACAAAAGTATCTCTACTGGCATTTTCAACACAATGGAAAATAACGGCGCTGAAGAAGAAAAAGAGTTATTAGAATCTCGACATAATCGAACTGAACTTAGGCCCTTGTATTGTTTAATACCAGAGTAATTTCTGAGGATTACTTGGTAACATCAAACTCAGTGATATACACTTAACTCATAAATTACACATTTTTCTATTTTTTCTTCTAATTGAATCAAGTTCCTGGAACACCTTCAAGTTAATTCCTGAGTTACGGATTCTCATAATCATGCAAAGTGGTTATAGGGCTCCACAAACAGTGCAACACCACTTTATCGCAGGCGGAGCTACCGTCGGCTATGGACGATGAATGATTAAACATATTTTGTCGAAAAACTAATATGGTATACTGTATACAAGTCAAATTTTACTTTTTATACATATATATTAAATCTTGAACAATCTTATTGAAATTTTTTATTTCTCCACTGCCCAAAATGTACAAACCACCACTAAAATGTACAAACCACCACTACTCATGACTTGGAGTTGGAAGGAGTCAATGAGGAAAAAGAATTTCACCATTCTTAAACTCTTTCATCTCTTCCGTACTCTTGTTTGCCCCATTATTTATGATTGTCACGCTCCATTTTTTTTTCTCTGTTAATCCTCACAACTGAAACTTTACTACTATTGTAGTCCAGAAAGTGTAAAAAGAGCCAACGCCTTACTGATCATTAAAATTGGCTATGCACATTCAAAAATGAGCTCAATTTAGAATTCTACTTATGAACCGTATTGGAAAAAGACCCACAATAACCTATAAGAAGACATCGACCATCTCTCTATAAGTTGATCAGATCGACTAATGCAGTGCAAAATCATGCTAACCATAGTTAAAGAACATTATTAGTTCATCTAACAAGTTCCCTTCTAGAAAAAAAAAAGAAAGAGTACAGAGTATATTATGTATCCCTAGGAACACCAGAAATCATAGCAGCATAAGTACTCCAAAAGGCAATCAGTACAATCGTAAAAGCAAGAACAACTGCAGAAACACAAAAAAAATTGTATCAAGGTAAAAATAAATATAGCACTTGTACTAACTAGAAAAGAAAACATGGGAAGTTGGCAATAAGCGTGGCAAACAAAAGAAATAAAAAAGATTACTTACCATTCGTTGACTACTTTATCCTGTTCATCTTCAAGTGGAGGATAGTTTTTGCTAGAGATGTCAATGGCATGTACCTGTGGTGGATCCATTAGTCTCTATGTCTCTCAAGAAGAAGGTTTTGTTTATGGAAATTTTTGGATATAGAAAAGGAGTGGGAGATGGATGGGAGATAGAAAGTGCACGTGATAACACTTTGATTGGGGGACGTTTGTTTGGTTTTGGTTTGGTTGGATGTGAGAGGAAAAAAAGGAAAGAAGATCAAAGTCGTTTAAACTTTCTCAACTTATGCTAGAGCCTACGTAATATTCTATTCCTTTTGTCTGATTCTCTTTCTTTTCTTTTCTTGTCCTTCTATTAAAGAAATATATTTTTATACTTAAAAACAATTTACTTCATATTTTCTCAGTTAGTTTAATGGTATCATATACATCCATGTCCCAAATTAGTTGTTATTTTAGCAAAAATTGTGTGTTCCAACTTAGTTGTCACTTTAGGATTTCAAAACTAAATTTATTAGTTCTTTCCAACTATAACCTTAATAATTAAAAGAATTCTCAAAAAAAATTAATAGTCAAATATTAAATAATTCTCAAGAAAAATTAATAGTCAAATATTAAATAGAAGTAATATAGTAAAATATACTCCTATTTAATGATTTTCTTAACGAACGTGAAAAAACTGAAGTGACAACTAAAATGGAACGGTAGGAGTATATCAAATGAAATGGAGGAGTGTATCATTTTTATCTTTCTTTGACGTGTCTCCACTTTTGTTGACTACCTTTCCACCTATATTGGATAAAAACTGACGTCACCTAAAAAGTGACACGTGTCTGCCACGCGGCACGGGCAGAAATTTCTCCGGACAGACATCTAACGGATAGATAACTAGCCAGGCGGTTACCACGAGCAGATCCAGAGTAGTAATATAACGCTTCCCAGATCAGCACGATCTGAATGGCAGTTACTAACCTAATCATGCGCGATTGCTTAATGAATGGTCATAAAGGCAACGATTACACAATCCATCGGGTACATATCCAACGGATACGTGCCCAGCGGTTACAAACTCAACGGACGCCTATCAGACCTATAAATAGCACTCGTTCCGAATCATTGTACAACAATTTATTCTCTATCTACAACATCAATAAGAATACTCTCTTACTCTTGCTCAATACTGTTCTTCGTTTATATTTGCTGGATACTTTGCTCTCTAGTTTTCAAGTATAATCAGTGACGATGAATCCTCACCGGGATCAAGCGATCCAATACGGTTACCTCTACCTATTTTATTCACGTTTTGACTTTATTTATTTTTGATTATCCCTTATTATTTCCATATCATTAATTATCATCATTGGAAATCGTGTATATATTGATAATCTAGTAATCAGCGCCATTCCGTATTAAATTTGGTTAAACTTTTAATCTAAACTATTGATCGTGACTCCGCAAATACAAATTTAATTGTTAATTGGCCTAAAATCGTATCTAGATTAAACACCACCTCATCTCAGCTCTAAACAAGGTTGCAGTAGGTGACACCTTAATTTGAGCTGCTTGTTTTACATTGTCAAATATAACTTCTTCTTTTTTGTGTGTTCATTTTACGCTCATACAACCACTGAATATAATGAACTTAAAAAATACTTAGAATCGATGATCGAAAGAATAAATTTATTATTGCTATTACTCCTATAATATATACCATCTAGTATAGATTTCTGACTAGTACTAGATCCTAGAATATTCTGTTGCATTCTGGCGAAAAATCTAACATTACTTAACTAAAAAGATAACCTTCAAGTATGATAATCTGGACATGATTATGGTCCCGATTTCGCAAACCAGCAGTTTAGCATGTGTTCTGTAGAAATAATGCACATATAATTCACCTTCGACTTGCTTACTATGCTCCAATGAAAAAATTAAAGTCGTCAAGAAAGCAGAGCAATTTTGAAGAAAGTATTATTGAATTCTATTTTCATTTTGACTTCAGTTTATCCATATTTTCGTTGAAGATTTCTATGGTAGATGGTATTGCATCAGCTTGGAATTAAATTCTTAAACCGGTTAGATTGGAATGGGAAGACTTTGTCTGCAAAATTATTTTTATCTCCCAAAAAGACCGACCAAATTAAACATATCCATGACCTGTATATCCATATATGTTGCAATGTCATTAGTTTAGATTGTTGTTATTCTCTTTGAGCTAAGGCCAATGGCTACCGCTGCTTATAATAAAACGGACAGCCAACAAGAGAGATATATATAGCACTATGATGAAGATAATATTGTAGCTCTTGAACTTTTATAATGGTTTGATTCTTACTCATCTACCACCTTTGGTTCATAGGCTTTGGGTTCTGGTTTCCTTGTTACTTGCCTGCAAATTGGTTTATTTATAGTTTTCCTGATTGGTAACTTAAATGTATGTGGTAACAGGTGGCTAACCCAAAGCACAGATTAGACAAATTGAAGTGCTACTCCTTTGCACTAGCCACATTTTTTTATTTTGGAACGTGTGTGTCATTGTTGGTTTCTGCACTTGAAATAAGTTAGGAGATACAAAAACCTGCAGCAAATAATTTGTTAGTATAGGACAATCCCGAGCCCACAAGTTACTTGTGTCTCCTTAAGAAATCTAACCCCCTCACGATGTCCAAGGTTCACGGGTAATTTCTCAAGGATGGAATGGGATAACAGTTCTACCGTAGCGGCACTTCAAATGGTTAGAACACGGCGAACACAAAGAACAGAGCAAATCACACGACTCACTTAATATGCAGAAAGGGAGGGGATGCAGTGAGATATGCTTTCTGTCAGTGATTTTCTCTGCCCGAGTGTTTCTATCCTCTGCCCGAGGTTACGTATCCTCTGTCCGAGGTTACGTATCCTCTGTCCGAGGTTACTTCTCTATCAGTCCGAGTTTGAGTCTCTGTGGAGTCTCTATCTCAGAACTTCAGTCTATGTCTGTGTTCTATATTGTCTGTCGTGATCAAGGACTAACAAATGACCAGTTTATATAGACATCCAAGGGCAGGTGAAGAGACATACCTGGTGATTAATGAGAAAACGTGGGAGACTTAATTGTCCACTAATGACTGACTTCAATGTGGAGCAATTAATCTACCACTACTGACTGACTTTAATGTGGAGGAATTAATCTACCACTAATGACCGACATTAATGAGAAGACGTGGAGGGAAAACGTGGAGGAACTAATCTGCTGATGTTGCTTCAGCTGCCCGGGTAGTGAGCTCACTTCAGCTGCCCGTTGCTGACTCACTTCAGCTCCCCGTTACACAAACGGAGCTGCCCGTTACACAAACGGATAAAATATTAATTAATTAATATTTTAGTTTTGTTGGTCCAAAAATTTAATTCAATCAATCATATCAATTGACCGAATCCGAATCCGAATCCGAAGCCGAGACGAGCGACGACGACGGCGCGAGGCTTCCCTTCTTCTCAACCTTTTTAAGAGCTAAGAGAAGTAAATCTCTATTTAAACCCAACAAAATCCTTTTCCTCTACCAATGTGGGAGAAAGTGCATTTCCCTACAAAAGGGAATCTTTTCACCTTTTCACCTATTTCCCATTCACATTCTTCCATTAAACCCAACAATCCCCCACATGAATGGGGAATGGCTGTATTGACACATGCATGACAGACTTGTGTGATTTGCAAGAAAGAATTAGTTGCATCTGGATAAATAGGTTTCCCTTTGAACTTTCCGTAGTGAACATACATCGGATATACTCGGTCAATCGGTAGATTTGATATTTTTGAACCGTTGAGCTTTGGTGTATACCTAGACAACGTAAGTCACACAACTAACCCTTAACCGTCTTTGGTTCTCACTGTTGTGTTCGTTTCAGCCATGAACACCGCCTGGTTTCATAAGTGCTTAAAGAATTGGCCATACAGAATTCTCCTTGAAGCGGCTTACACTTCACACTTACATAGGTGATTTCTAAACGTGTAATCCTATAGATATACACTGTTTGATAAACACAATATCAAACTTAGATAATCATTAAAAAATGCCTCTAGCATTTTATCCTTGGTACTTGAACATTGTCTCATCACGAGAATGGACCAAACATTTAATTGACAATGTTGAACCGTCATACACAACTTTGTATTCTCCTTGAACCTAGTTCTTGGGATCTCCAGTCTCCTAGGTAGAGTTGCCGCCGTGATGACTTGTCCTTGGCCATAGTCCATTCCCTTCGATGAACATTCAACCGCCTCTCTAGTTAGGCCTTTTGTAAGCGGATCCGCCACATTATCCCTTGACTTCACGTAGTCAATGGTGATAATTCCTCCAGAGAGTAGGTCCCTAACGGTTTTATGCCTTCGTCGTATGTGACGATTCTTACCGTTATACATGACATTCCTCGCTCTTCTTATAGCTGATTGACTATCACAATGTATACAAATTGGTGTCGACGGTTTAGGCCAGAACGGAATGTCTTCCAAAAAGTTCCGAAGCCATTCAGCTTCTTCACCGGCTTTATCTAAGGCTATGAATTCAGCTTCCATAGTAGAGCGCGCAATACACGTTTGCTTGGACGATTTCCAAGAAACCGCTCCTCCACCAAGTGCGAAAATATATCCACTTGTGGACTTAGAATCAGTTGTGCCGGTGATCCAATTGGCATCACAATATCCTTCAATGACTGCAGGATACTTGTTATAATGCAATGCAAAGTCTTGAGTGTATTTTAAATACCCCAAAACACGTTTCATTGCATCCAATGGGTCTGATTGGGATTACTCGTGTATCGACTTAGTTTACTTATAGCACAAGCTATATCTGGTCTAGTACAATTCATGACGTACATCAAACTTCCCAAAATACGAGCATAATCCCGTTGCGACGTGCTTTGACCTTTGTTCTTCTTAAGAGCAAGGTTTACATCAATAGGAGTCTTTGAAACTTTAAAATCCAAATATTTAAATTTTTCAAGAACACTATTGATGTAGTGAGTTTGAGACAACGCCAGACCTTCAGGAGTTCTATGGATCTTACCACCCAGAATTAAGTCCGCAACTCCTAAGTTTTTCATATCAAATTTGCTAGTCAACATGCGTTTCGTAGCATTGATATCAGCAATGTCATTGCTCATTATCAACATGTCGTCCACATATAAGCAAACAATGACTACATAATTAGGAGTGTTCTTAATGTAGACACATTTGTCACACTCGTTAATTTTAAAGCCATTTGACAACATTGTATGATCAAATTTCGCATGCCATTGTTTTGGTGCTTGTTTTAGTCCATAAAGCGACTTAACAAGTTTACACACCATCTTTTCTTTACCTGGAACCACAAACCCTTCATGTTGTTCCATGTAAATTTCTTCCTCCAAATCCCTGTTTAAGAACGATGTCTTAACGTCCATCTGATGGATTTCCAGACCATACACAGCGGCTAACGCTATTAACATCCGTATCGATGTTATTCTGGTTACCGGCGAGTATGTGTCAAAGTAGTCAAGACCTTCTTATTGTCTATATCCTTTAACAACAAGCCTTGCCTTGTACTTGTCAATAGTGCCATCAGCTTTGATTTTCCTTTTGAAAATCCACTTAGAACCTAATGGTTTGTTTCCAGGAGGAAGATCAACCAACTCCCAAGTATGGTTGCTCAAAATAGATTCTATTTCACTATTGACTGTCTCTGTCCAAAATTAAGAGTCTGAAGAAGACATAGCTTCTTTAAACGTCCGAGGCTCACTTTCCAAAAGAAAAGTGACAAAGTCATCTCCAAATGAAGTAGAAGTTCTTTGACGCTTGCTTCGTCTTGGTTCTTCCTCATTTAGTGACTTTCCTTCCCGAGGTCGTATGGATCTTTCACCAACTGACTCACATTCCTTCTTATACGGATATATCGTTTCAAAGAATTCAGCATTATTTGATTCCATCACCGTATTAACATGAATGTCGGGATTTTCTGATTTATGAACCAGAAACCGATATGCTTTACTGTATCTAGCATACCCAATGAAAACACAATCAATTGTTTTCGGTCCAATCTTAACCCTTTTGGGTTTTGGAACTTGCACTTTAGCCAAACACCCCCACACTTTGAAGTAATTCAAGTTGGGCTTCCTTCTTTTCCACTTTTCATATGGGATGGACAGTGTTTTACTATGGGGAACTCGATTGAGTATTTGATTAGCCGTGAATAAGGCTTCCCCCCACAAGTTTTGGGGTAGACCCGAACTTATCAACAAGGCATTCATCATCTCCTTTAAGGTTCGATTTTTCCTTTCCGCAATCCCATTAGATTGAGGCGTGTAGGGGGCAGTTGTTTGATGAATAATACCATATTCCAAACACACTTGTTCAAAAGGAGATTCATATTCTCCACCCCTATCACTTCTTATCATTTTGATCTTTTTGGTAAGTTGCGTTTCAACTTCATTTTTGTATTGCTTGAATGCGTCAATTGCCTCATCTTTACTACTAAGTAAATAAACATAGCAGTAACGAGTTCTATCGTCAATAAAAGTTATGAAATACTTCTTTCCACCGCGAGATGGTATTGACTTCATGTCACAAATATTCGTATGAATTAAGTCTAATGGTTCCGAATCCCTTTCAATTGACTTGTAAGGGTGTTTCGTATATTTAGACCCAACACATATTTGACATTTTGACTTTTCGCAATCAAATTTAGGCAATACTTTCAAATTGATCATTTTCCGCAAGGTTTTATAATTGACATGTCCCAAACGAGAATGCCATAAATTATTTGACTCAAGTAAATAAAAAGAAGCTGCAGTTTTATTCATATTATCAATGACCATTACATTGAGTTTGAAAAGGCCCTCGGTCAGATAGCCTTTTCCTACATACAGCTCATTCTTCGTTATTACAACTTTGTCAGAGACAAACACACACTTAAACCCGTTTTTAACGAGAAGTGCAGTTGACACCAAGTTCTTCCTTATTTCAGGAACGTGGAGAACATTGGTCAGAGTCACAACCTTGCCAGACGTCATCTTGAGGAATATCTTACCATATCCCTCAATTTTCGCCATTGCAGAATTGCCCATAGAGAGCACCTCATCAGGTCCAGCAGGAGCATATGAAGCAAAGGCTTCCTTCACAACACAAACATGGCGGGTGGCTCCTTAATCAATCCACCACTCTTTAGGATTTCCAACTAAGTTGCATTCAGAAATCATAGCGCACAGATCAATGTCTTGCACTCCTTGAGACAGTTTATTGTCTTCAACCATGTTTGCTTGACCTTTTCCATTTTTCCTGTCCTTCTTTGCAGTACGACAGTCTACGGACTTATGTCCACGCTTGCCACAATTGTAGCAATTTCCCTTGAACTTTTTCTTGGCAGGGTTGGTCTTCCCTCCAGAAGGCTTCTTCCTCTTATTTGGATTATGCTCAACAATATTTGCTCCCGCTATTGCAGCATTTCCACGAGCCTTCTTCTCAGCTGATTTATTGTCCTCTTCAATTCTTAAGCGAACAATCAAATCTTCAAGGGTCATCTCCTTGCGCTTATGTTTCAAGTAATTTTTAAAGTCCTTCCACAAAGGAGGTAACTTTTCAATCATGGCTGCTACTTGAAACGCCTCGTTGATCTCCAAACCTTCAAAATAAAGTTTGTTAGCAACAATATAATTAGTACTTTCAACATGAGTATTAATCAGGATCAAACCTTCCGCAAGGAGATCATGTATAATGACTTGAAGTTCTTGGACTTGGGACACAACAGATTTGTTGTCTACCATTTTATAATCCAGAAATTTGGCAGCCACAAATTTCTTCAGTCCAGCGTCTTCAGTCTTATACTTCTTTTCCAATGCATTCCACAGTTTCTTTGACGTTTCAACGTTACTATAAACGTTGTACAAGTCATCTTCCAAGCCACTTAGAATATAATTCTTACATAGGAAGTCAGAATGAGTCCAAGCCTCAATCACGAGGAAGCGTTCGTTTTCAGGTGTTTCATCAGTCAAGACTGGAGCATCCTCCTTAATAAATCTTTGCAGGCTTAAGGTGGTCAGATAAAAGAACATCTTTTGCTGCCATCTCTTAAAGTCCACACCAGAAAACTTCCCCGGTTTTTCTGCAGGTGGCATAACTGTTGCAGCAGCACGGCTAGGCCCAGCAGCACCAGAAACTGTGGTAGCATTAGTACTCCCAACAGGGACAGTTGGATCCGCTCCGTTTGTCATCTCTGCAAAATGACACGAGCAGAAACAATATCAATAACCTGTTTAAACAATTGGAGTAGAAAAAACCACGAAGATTTTTAGTCTCCACAAACAGATTATTTCACAGTAATTAGGAGTAGAAAAACCACAAAGGTTTTAGTCCCCACGAGCAGAGTAATCTGCAGTAGAGGAGTAGAAAACCACAAAGGTTTTAGTCTCCCCGAGCAGAGTAATATGCAGTACAGGAGTAGAAAACCATAAAGGTTTTAGTCTCCCCGAGCAGATTAATATGCAGTATAGGAGCAGAAAACCACAAAGGTTTTAGTCTCCTTAACCAGTCTCCTTAAACAATATTTATTTAAGCGCAGAAAATAAATATCAATAGATTTCTTAAGCTTGTTGGTTCCTGCACTTGAAATAAGTTAGGAGATACAAAAACCTGCAGCAAATAATCTGTTAGTATAGGACAATCCCGAGCCCACAAGTTACTTGTGTCTCCTTAAGAAATCTAACCCCCTCACGATGCCCAAGTTTCACGGGTTAATTTCTCCCAGGATGGAACGGGATAACAGTTCTACCGTAGTGGCACTTCAAACGGTTAGAACACGGTGAACACAAAGAACGGAGCAAATCACACGACTCACTTAATATGCAGAAATGGAGGGGATGCAGTGAGATATGCTTTCTGTCAGTGATTTTCTCTGCCCGAGTGTTTCTATCCTCTGCCCGAGATTACGTATCCTCTGTCCGAGGTTACGTCTCTATCAGTTCGAGTTTGAGTCTCTGTGGAGTCTCTATCTCAGAACTTCAGTCTATGTCTGTGTTCTATATTGTCTGTCGTGATCAAGGACTAACAAATGACCAGTTTATATAGACATCCAAGGGCAGGTGAAGAGACACACCTGGTGATTAATGAGAAAATGTGGGAGACTTAATTGTCCACTAATGACTGACTTCAATGTGGAGCAATTAATCTACCACTACTGACTGACTTTAATGTGGAGGAATTAATCTACCACTAATGACCGACATTAATGAGAAGACGTGGAGGAAAAATGTTGAGGAACTAATCTGCTGATGTTGCTTCAGCTGCCCGGGTACTGAACTCACTTCAGCTGCCCGTTACATAAACGGAGCTGCCCGTTACACAAACGGATAGTTTTGTTGGTCCAAAAATTTAATTCAATCAATCATATCAATTGACCGAATCCGAAGCCGAGACGAGCGACGACGACGGCGCGAGGCTTCCCTTCTTCTCAACCCTTTTAAGAGCTAAGAGAAGTAAATCTCTATTTAAACCCAACAAAATCCTTTTCCTCTACCAATGTGGGAGAAAGTGTATTTCCCTACAAAAGGGAATCTTTTCACCTTTTCACCCATTTCCCATTCACATTCTTCTATTAAACCCAACAGTCATATCCCAAGAATGGCGTACTCACTACAAAGTGTGATAATCTCTTTGGTGTGGGAAATTCTATGGAAGAGTAGATGTTGAAGTGTGTTGTGGTGTAGGAATGTGTCTCACATCGGTGGAAAAGAGAGGACAAGATTCTCATATAAGCTTTGGACAATTTTCCACCATTTGAATTAGTTTTTGGGGTGTAAGTTAGGTCCACGCTTATATGGGCGTCCCTGTGATGAGCGCCCGGGTGTGTGCGCTCCCGGTGTCCGATTTTATCAGTAGAACAACTTAATGTAGTTTAAGAAGTAGCTTCATTCATATTTTCGTTGCTCTTAATATCCATTGTTGATTTTAGCAGTGTCTTATTTAAATTCCTTCGACTTTATTTTCTTTGAAATGCAGTATTTGTGGTAATTTTAAAGCCAATACTTGATCACAAGACTAGCTGGTAGTTTCAAATTTTCTTTTCAAAGGCTCATGACATATACAAATAACAAACTTTCACAAACAATGTTAGGCACATGCCCGTGCTACACGGCACGTCCTACCTAATATATTCCATAAAGGTAATTTGCGATATGTTAATTTGTTACCTAAGCTTAGATAGAACCTCCAGATTTTTGGTTAATTTTCATGGAAACAATATATATTCCAGTAATAATGAAACCTTCTAACCAATACTCAGCCTTTTTGTTTATGCAAAGGAAGGTTAAAACTGTTGTTTGTTCTGTCTTTATAATTAAATTTATTCGTATAAAAACATATTCTGCTTTAATTTGTTTTGGCAATAAGGAAGAGATATTCAAGAAAACAGTAGAAAATTAATTAACTTAAAAAAGTCAACTTACGTTTGTTCAAAGGAGCCCCTCTAAAACTCTTTAAAGTGATACTCTGTTGTTAGAACCCTAAAATTACCGAAAATTGTAAAATGGGTATTTCAACTTAGTGGATACTCTTTGGGTATATTGGATTCGCCACCTAATTTTAAGGGAAAAATTAGGAACCAATTTAATTTAAAATGCGTGCAAACTCCGATTTAAAATGCAATATCTACTTTTTCAAAGATTCAAAAATAAGAGTTTCAGTTATTTTTGAAAGAAAATTATTACAGCACTTTCAAAAATCCACAAATAGGTGCAATTTTGCAAAATATGATTTTGATGTAAGGTTATCGTTTGAGCCAACTTTGCTAAAAGGATGATTAGCTATTTTTGGTGACTTGTACTAATAATAAAATTAAATTGCCCCTTTAAGAAAATGTAGGTAATATTTGTTTGGAATCGTAAATAAACCAGGTAACAATAAAGACAATTATTTGAAATAATATACTCCTTTCGGTCCATTTTATTTGATCACTTTCCTTTTTTAAAAGTCAAACAATATAAATTTTGACCAATATTTTGAGATATATTTCTTTACCATATTAATATAACAAGAATTGCAACTTGTAGTACTTTTCGTGTAGTTTTTTAATATCTAAATTATAATTTTAAAATATTGACTAAATCTAGTTCAATTTAAATCCAAAAATTGGTCAACTTGACTCTCGAAAAGTGAAACAGATCAAATAAAATGGACAGGAGAGAGTAATTATACAACATGCATAGTCAATTAAACTAACATGCTATTGAGGCCACAAAATCATGAGAGAGAGGAAAATAAAGATTAGGATATGATCAAATCTTATCAAAGCAGTCTAAAGGAAATCTCGAGAACTTAAAAGAGATACCTAAGCAACTAGAGCAACCAATTCAATGTTAATTCTCTAATAAATGCCTTTTCCCATTAATTGAAATTGCCGTTTTCCAGCTTCTAGTTATGATGATGGATTTAAACAAATGGATGACTTAAACTAAAATGGTTCAAAACTTAGATAATAAATGATATTTAGCCTTAAACAAGTTAATCTTACAAACATTCAAACTAATTGAGTAAAGTAACGTCATAGGCTTTCATCAGACTCAAAGAAAGAGAAGTTTGGACCAAAATAAGCTTACTTTTTACGCTAATTAACAAAAATAATACAGTTTTTCAAAAATTTACACAACTAGAATAAACGCATTCCTGAATAACGATTTATGCAATATTTTATTCACAAATTACAACAGACTAAAACTAACGGGAGTTTGCATAAACGGAGGTTAAAACGTTATTACGTTTTAGCATAAGTCGTAACTGCGAATTACGTTTTTTTGCTAATGTATTTTTTGACACCGTGAATTCTTGTAAAGTTCATAGCCCTAGAACTTAACCCTCAAATTAGAACACAGAACTCCTCATTTTCAACTTCTCTTCGAGAACAAAGAATTAAAGGGACACAAAGATTTCACCCACCGTGTTTCCTTAGCCCTAATAAAACCTCACCATGTCTTTGTTGCTTTTCTTAGCATACAGTAGATGCCATAATACTGAAAAGGTAAAAACTTTCTCTATTTCAAATTCTAGATTTCCATTTATAGTAGTAATAAATTAAGGTTCTTTTCTGGTGTTTTGTTTTGAAATCCTTTGTACAAATATCTCAAATTTAACAATTTTGAGTCATCTTGTGAGGTAAAATTTTGATTTTTTTTTTTTTGGTTTACTTTAGTTTTTTCTTTTTCTCATTCTTCTTTGATCATTGCCTTCAAATAGCTCATTTTTTGGATTTATCCGCTGTTATGCAAGAGCTTCCTTGAATAAAAATTACTTGTTTGGTTTTAAAATAGAAAAAGACTCATACTTTGAACTTTTTATTCCTAATTAATTTAATGTATGCAGGTGTCATGGCACGAAATAGCACTTATTAGCTTGATCCTGGTCCATTAGATTGATCCGTACTAATTGGACAACACACCCATAGGTCATGGGACATATGGAATGGGCAAAATGACATGATCTTAAACACGAGAAAGTGCGATGGTAATTTTTGAAAGCTTGTAAAAGAATATCCTATCCACCAAAGAGTTTTAGATGTTATTATATGTGCTGGATTCTATGGTGTGTATAGGTCGTGTCAACCTTCTATTAATCGTAGTTTGATTACATCACTCGTCGAGAGATGACGTCCAGAGACTCATACATTCCATTTTAGGAGTGGTGAAGCAACAATAACCTTGCAAGATGTAGAGGTGTTGTATGGTTTACGTGTAGATGGTGATGCTGTTATTGGATACGAGCCTACTAGGTCCACTGAGCAGTGGCAAGAAATATGTACCAGATTGTTAGGATTAACCTCACCAATTGAGGATTTCAGATGTAGCGTGATTAAGGTCTCCGCGCTGAATGCGCACATGAAAGCGCAACCAAACTTGCCTGATTGAGCAACCGAAGAGATGGTACATCAGAAGGCAAGATGTTACATTTTTTGGATGATTGCTGGTATGTTAATGGCAGATATATCTGATTATTTTTTAAAGTTAATGTACTTACCTATGCTTGAGGATGTGGATAGGATAGGAGCTTACAGTTGGGGTAGCGCGACACTAGCATGTTTGTATCGAAACCTTTGCAGAGCCTCCCAAAGTAATGCTAATGAGATTGCTGGATTCCTCCCATTGCTCCAGGTATATACTTAATAATAGTACAAATTTATAATGTGTATAATGTCTTTAGGTGTTGTTCATTTAATCAGTTGTCAATTTGTATATTCAGGTTTGGGCATGGGAGAGAATTACCATCCTCAGACCCCAGCTAGTCGCACCGAAGGATACGAAAGAGTTCTTTCCAGATCATTTCCCTAGTGGTCTGCATGCTTGTAAATGGTATGCCCATTTTAGCTGGACAGACACAACACAATATGTGTTATCGGTTAACAGGGACGTACTTGATTCAATAACGGAGGACCATGTAAGATGTCGTACTATTTAATTATTATTTACATGTATGGTATAAGGCTTCTTTATCTTTAATTGTTAAAGTTGTTAACAGACTTAGTTCTTATTAATTTGGTTTTTTGTTTTGCAGGTGCGACATATTCATTTAACCGTTCATAATTCACGATCCCTAGGCGATCATCCAACTTTTGAGGAATTAATTATATTTCGTGCTATGGTGCGGGATGAGGGGTCCCGTTGTTTGGAATATGTAGACGAGGTTGATCGGCTTCAGGTATCGGCAAATTACAGGAGGAATGAAATACCATCAGTAGATGTATGTCCCCATGTTCGTAGGCGGGGAAGGGGTGATGTTACTGGTAGGAGAGCCCGTTTTATTAAAAGCGGAGGAGTAAGTTCTGCTTATAGGGATCCGAATCAAGTAAGGTCAGATGATCATGTACCTGATTGTGGAAATTCAGCATTTGTATCATTAAAAATATTACCACTTTCCTCATGAAATGATCGACTACTTCCAATGTGCCTCTGCCTGTTTGGACCTTCATCGAATGGCTGATGGCTACGCCTGCTCGGGCCTTCATCAAATGACCGTTCATAACTAGATGATGCACTATGTGACGCCACATTTGTATGAGTTTGATAATATCCAAAGTTTGCGTTGTCATGCATCGGCCACTGCTGGAATGATTGTTGAATGGGTGGACCTGTAAAATGAGGCTGACCAACCATTGAAAATTCATAATTTTGAGATAATAAATTCATGTGATAGCCATGTTGACCACTCAATTGAAAAGAATTATTTTGGTTGATGGGAACAGTTTTTACATACATCTCCAAAACACTAATATCAATCTTCTCAGCTAATTGTTGAGGCATGGAGAAAAATTGTAACAAAGATGAGTCATTATCAATTTTAAACTCAATGAACCTTGCATTGTTACCCTAAAATGAACATGGATATTTTCCAGAAATAATAATTTTAATATCATCACTATTTGTTCTCATTTTCTGGTGCAACAAATTGGTTGGAATAGGAACATTAACAATTATTTTGGCACCTTCAATGTACCTAAATCCGTCCATTTCAGTAATAATTTCTCCACCCCAATACAAAGCAATCATCACATTATGGCCAAAGTTGGCCATCTTTCCTACAAAAAAATTAAATATTAATGTTAATAACTAGAACAATATATAACATGAGATGAAGCTTTTCGATCTTGTAATATGAATAATGTTGACACCCAATTTTGTCCCGATTTATTTTAAAAATAATTATTTATTATAAAAAATATAATAATTTTGAATTAAGGAGAAAGCAATTGGTTTGGATGAAAAGAAGGCCAAAACCGCAATTCACATCCTAAAATTTCTACCCATCCTCGCAATACCCCTTTTAATTAATTATCCTAACTAGGTGGCTAAATTTGCTCTCAGCCTGAAATTACAGCTTATCTTTACAAAATAATTATATAAAATCCTCCCCATTTTCAGAAAACCCATGAAAAAAGGCCCTTTACCCGTTTCTAATCCCCTAACCCGCTAAAACCCAATTCTCTGGGCAAGGAAAAACCCCAATCGATCCCCAAAATTTGAAGGAGAAAAACGCCAAAACTCGTACCCCTGGCCTCCACATCACCATCTCCGTACCAGAACTTATTCAATTCGAGCCGTTGAAGGTTTTTCTTGGTATTTCACAGCTTGGAAAGAGCCCTAACGAGTGGATATAAAAGCTGAAGTTGAAGGTAAAATTGGAGGGTCTGGTCAGCCGTTAATAGAGAAGAAGAGGAGCAGCGGCAGTTCTTGGGGAGATAGAGAAAGGAGGCAGCAACTAGAAATAAAACGACGCACATAAAATAGAGAGGTTATTTCATTTTCCAAGAGTTGAAATTGATATAGAGGATCCTTTCTTTCTTTTGGTTTCTTTTGGTATCGCTTCATCGTTGCTCGAGTCGCTTAGTCGAGTCGCATTTTCTTCGGATCCGCGCCCTTTTTCACTGCCCCGCAGCAGGTAACATTTCAACTTTTACTTGTGTTTTCTTATCAGTTTCAGTAGTATGCGATTAGTATTGCATAGCTAACATGGTTAGTTTAATCTGAAATTCACGAATCAAATGCTATTATGTCGAAATATGATTACTTTAACCTGTTCTTGGCTAAGTATGTGTAGCTTAGCTATTATAAAAGAGAAATTGTTAGTTCGTGGTAAGAATATGTTTTTTTTTCTCCTCCATTTCTTTACCCTTGCACAATCTGAAAATGCTTGCTTTCTCTAAGGATGGTTTCAGTTTTCTATTGCTTTGTCTAACTTAATGGGTATATGTGTCTTGCTCTGTTTCCTGGTAGTCTCTATTAGTATCGTAGTTTGTTGTCGAATCGGTTAGTTGTTTGGGATGTTTTATTAGGTTCATTAGCAGAGGTGGATGTTGCCTCAGATATTGCAGGCTTCCGGGGATATTTTGTTCATGTGATCCGAAGGAATATTGGGGTTGTTAGTGCGTGCTGTTGGTTTGGGGTTGTTTAGTGTAGTGTGCTGCAGGTCTGTTTTGTTTCTGGATGATGGTGTTATGGGATGCAGTTCCCTGTTTATTGCTACTTCATTGTGAAGTGCAGGGAACTAGGAAATTAAGGATGTTTGTTGAGGTCATGGGGCAAGTAGTCTGGTTTTGTGGATTCAGGCAGGTTGTATGTAAGTGTTAGGGGTCTGTTTGTTGCAGCAGGATTCAGGAAGTGAGCGGATTGTTTCAAATAGAGTGCAAGGATGTTTGGTTTGAGCTTGTTTCTGGTAGCAAGTATGAGGGAGGTGGTGTGCAGTTTGTTTGGGTGCCTTCAGGTTGTAAAAGATGTTGTGTGCGCAGTTTAGAGGGCTGGTAAGATGTAGGAAGGTGTTCAGGTTAATGCAGCAATGTTAGTGGCTCTAGAATGAGTTCCAGGTAGTTTGTGAGTTAGATTGCATTTAGTTGAACTGGTATTTGAAACTGTTAGTATAACTTTAGGAACCTTAGATGGAATTCTTGATTAATAAGTTCCCATATTTGAGGTCAATCACATGTTATGAAGTTTGGTTGTTGCATCTAATTTAAAGCTTCTAACTTTACTGCGAGTGAAATCCAAAGGTTTGGCATTCATATAAGATTAGATAATTGTTAGCTTAAAAGTGAAATTTGTATTTTTCTTAATTTCTGTTTGGTATTTCTGAAGACAAGCTTATCAAATTGTTTTGTTTCTTATCAAAGTTTGAATCTTTTTTTTCTCCTCCCTTGTGAATTTAGTCATGTCTCGAAAGTTTTTCCGCAGAAATGAGAATGATGGTTGTTTCCTCTGTTAAAACAACGGCAGCTTTGAATTAGGATAACTTCTGGCTACTGTTGGTTGAGTTAAAGAGAAACTTGTGTCTGTTTTGTTTACATTATGGCATGATATATATCAGTCTGATTATTTAAGCCCATTTGATAGCTTTGCAACTTTTTATTTATTTTTTTTACTTAAAGTCTGCTTTAATAAAATTGTTGGCATGTTTGAGTAACGAAAAATGAATTTTTCTTGAAGTACAAAGAAAAGGATCTGAGTTTAATCATGTGGAGAGCTTCTTCACTTTGTCTGAACTAGTAGGAAAGAAGTTGCATGTGTTTCAATTCCTTCTGGTGGAAATTTCAATTTGCATCTATTTTAATTTTGATAAAAAACCTGCTTGTGCATGAGTCTAGTTTTAAAATTTGTCCCTTAAAGATCTAAACAACTCTGAAAGTGTCAAAGGGACAACCCTGCTCATATGTTTCTCATTTGTCATTGTTAAAGTCTTCAACCTGAGCGCAGTCCAACCTAGATTGATTTTTAAGTTTGTGCAAGTTAAGCCAGCGTGGGTGAACAAATAAATTCTACCTTCATTATGAGTTCATGTTTTGCAGCATATTTGGTTAGTCATTGACTAAATAATAATATCTTGTTTAAATATTGGGAGGGGCTAAATGAAATCACTTCTGCTATTTTGACCTTACATAGAATTCTTTGCTAGTTGTCTTTAAAAACTAACTATCTGCCTGGGTATGATGGAGGGCTTAGCTTCCTTCAGCTATTGATCTGTTTATGTCATTGGTTAGGAATTGCATTTGCTAATTATAAAAGATTTGGTATTATTTACTGCTTAAGAAGTCCACTAATTTTAATATATTATATATCTTTAAGTGGGGCTCCTGATAGGTTTTTGGGATTTTTCTATTTTGGTGCGTCTGATCACAAATGCTTAATGAATCTAATAGCTCTGGTGCTTGTCTGCTATTGATAAATAATGGCGGAACTTTTATTTGTTCAATTTACTATTTAAAAGTGGGTTTCTTTCTTGTTTCTAATCCTTTCCTCCGTTTTTTTCTTTTGCATGACACAACTCTTTGGGATCGAGTTGGCTAAACTCACCAATTGGGGTTGGCTTATGTTGCGTTGCATTGGGGTCAAGCTCGGTTCAAGTTTTCAGGATTCCAAAGCATTTAGAAATTTTAGAAATCAAGGCTCCCACGAGTTCTGTCAATTCCCGGGTTTCATCTTTTAACTTTTATCCTTTCTTTCCCTTTAGAATATTTATGTAAACTCTGTAGAAATATTTTGTTTATTAATATATATAATAATTTTATTAAGTTATTTGATTCACTTTATGTTCATTACCTTTAATGTTTGAGTCGTTATTTAATCTATTGCAAATCAGGTCATTTAAGCAAATGCGTACAAATTTTCACAAAATTTTCAAAAAGCCACGCTTAATAATAGACTGTAAGAAAAGACTTCTATCTTATTGATACGAAGTAGTTTCTTTTAAAAAGTCAAAATTTATAAAGAAGTTTTAATTAACTTCTAAATGTCCCGAAACAACTTTGCAAAAAGCGACTTGAAATCTAAGTTCCATCTCATGATGAGACACTCGGGTTTTAAAGTCGAAATTAAGCAAGTGCCCTTTATGCACTGTCACATACGAGTTGGCAAAGCAATTAGGACGATCAAATCGTTCTTTTCCAAAAGAAAATGCGCTTTCATTTTATTTTATTTTATTTTGAAAATAATTAAAGCCTTTAACTAAAAATTGCAAATCTTTTTGAAAACTTACCAAATTTAATTAGTTGAATTAATTAATAGTTCAATTAATTATTTTTAGAAAAAAAGCGCATAAATAGCACTTGCAAATATTTTGGAAACCTGTCGGATTAACCGTTTTTAACGGAATTTCGAAAGTGCCTTAAAAACCTTCTTTCGAAATTAGCAAAACCTCTTACCTTTAGAATCTCTGGAAGAAAGACCGTTTTTTTTATAAAACGGAGTTTTGCACGCATTTGTTTATCTGGTTCCCTGTTTTTCCTTAAATTGGGTGGCGACTCCAAAACTCCAAAAGAGTTAGTCCATCCTGTCGATATTCCTAAATTTAGCCTTTCGAGGTTATATTTTTGGGGGTTCAACAGCATGGCGACTCCGCTGGGGAAACAATAAAGGTTTTGACCATAAAGGTTTCCAATTATTTGCAACTAGCATGCCTAATTTATTTGCTTTATTATATCTGTTTGTTTGGTTTGCCTTAGATTGTATGAATCATTTCTTTATTTGTGCATAGTCCGCATTCCGTTCATATTTCCTCCCTCATGGAGCCTGTCAATTCTCTTTCACCTCCTCGATTTCATCACGGGGTACCCGCTTGACGGGTAGCTATGCAGGAAGGGCATTGCCCTTACCTCACTCTTTGAAACTTCTTTCGTGTCACCAAAGTTAGTTGGGATATGGTTTGCCTGGTTCTGTCATGGCCGGTTTTACTGGTTTATGGGGCCAGGTTTATCCCGCATAGGTCTGAATCAGCCTCAACCGTTAGCCCACTCTTAGAAGGAGATTAGGTCATGCATGCATATACACCTTAGTTTGGACCCGGTCCTTGATACCGTTTCCAAGAATTAAGAAACCGCCCTTTTGTCAACGGGTTCTTGAAACCCAACGACAATGCATATTATGTGCTGTGTGATAACGAATCCTCAGTCCTAACCATGTTTTGAGCAAAATCAGATTTGGAATTTTGTCTCCAATGTTGTCTTTAGGTCAAAATGGAAGAATTTAGCAGAATTGAGATCATAGACAGAATTGCAGTCGGGGGAAAGTTAGGCAGATTTGGTTGGTTCGTATTTTGGAGATAGTCTGGTGTGGTGAGATCTAAGAGGCGAAGCCCCTGGTGTCTTTAAAAGGATCAGTGGGGTCCCTCTCTTGAATGGCTTTGCGTGTGTGCAGGCCTATGTTGATTATCCAGCTGCAACTGTATAAAATTGAAGTATGCTTGTCGCATACTAGGAGAGCGAAGCCCCTGTGTCTTTGAATGACCAGTGGGGTCCCTCCTTGAAGACCAGTGCGGTCTTGGCTACCTAGGAAACTGAGAGGCTTAATCAAAGCCGAGGACCAGTGAGGAGCCCTATGAACAAGGTCTGTGAGCCTTGCAAAACCTAGTAAGCTGAGAGGCTTGTCCAAAGCCGAGGACCAGTGAGGTTTTTCTTGTAAAAGGCCAATTGGCGCCTTTCATGATTTGCAGTCTGGTATTGTGAAGGCGGTTGGAAATCTCACCCCTGGATGTTGTAAATAATTGGGAGTTGTGTTTGGAAGAGCGTGGATGTTTACAAAGGTGTATGGGGATTGTTTCAGGTTTTAGGCATTTGAGTTTAGAATTTTGTGCAAATGTTGTGAAGAGCATGAGCTGTGTTGGAATTTCGAGTTGATACCAACTTTTGGAAGGTAGTTGGGATAACATAATTGCAGTGTCAAGGCGGAGAGTTGATTGTTATCAATTATTATTGCTTACTCTAAATCTGAATTGCTCAGAACTGGCATGAACTATTTTTCGTTACCACTTGTTTGCGCGATTAGGCTTACCTCTAGCACAAAGAGGCACCTTACAGGGTAGGACGCGCCCGCATTTTTATTTACGTTCAACTAATTGTGATTGCCACATGTCAAACTTGCTTAAAAATGCAAAGCGCTACGTGACGCGCGCTACGTGATTGTATGCAATGTTGTTAATGACACGCAAACTAACATAGTTTACCTTTTGAATTTTTCTTTTGTTTGATTATTCCCCGAGCAGATAGAGTTTGATTAGTGTTGACTCCCGAGTTGGTTAAGTGTCTAATCTAAAGTGAAGCAAGCAATGATTGATAATCAGACTGGTATCCCTGCATCTTCTAATGAGCAAGCAGTTGTTGTTCCTGATGAACAAATTGCTAGAATGGCTAAGCAGATTGAGTGTATGCAAGCTGAACTAGACAAAATGAAAGGGTCGAGCCACCAAAACACGCCAGCCGTGCTATCAACTCTGAACCCCAATGTTGAAACTGCCAATCCGAACACGCCTTTAAATTCCAGTGTCATTCATATGCTTGCACCAGTTAACAACATTCCGAATGCATTCATTAACCAGAACAACTTGCCTCACTATCAATATTTACCTGCCAAAGATACTCCTCGTCCTCCACCATCCAAAGCACCCATTGAAGTGCCCATAACTGTAGAAAAGCAGGGAAAGACAGTTGAGAAAGAGGAGATAATCCAAACGATGAAAATCATGCAGCAATCCATCAAGGATTTGCAAGTGTCTAGAGGACGTCAAAGCATCTCCTACCGCACTCTTTATCTATACCCTGACGTTACTCTTCCCCCCGGGTTTAAAGTGCCAAAATTTGATATGTACGATGGTCATAGTGACCCATTCGTTCATTTGACCAAATATCTCAACCGAATGAGGGTTGCTGGAGGTAAAGAGGAACTTCTGATGGCCTTCTTCAGTCATAGTCTGGAAGGTATTGCTGCTGAATGGTTTGCAAGACAGGATATAAGCAAGTGGCGTGAGTTTGATGACATAGCCAATGATTTTACAAGGCAGTTTGAGTACAATGTCGAGATGGCTCCCGACCTTATAACCTTGTCCAATCTGAAGAAGAAACCAACAGAAACCTTTAGGGAATACGCATTGAGATGGCGTGAACAGGCGGCAAGGGTGCAACCACCAATGACTGAGGAAGACATGGTAAAATACTTCATCCGAGCCCAAGATGATTCTTATTACATGCACTTGCTCCCTATGATGGGTAAACCATATTCTGAACTTCTTGTGATGGGAGAGATGGTTGAAGAAGGGATTAAGACAGGGCGAATTGTAAGTTTTGCCGCAATGAAGGCAACTACGCAAGCCATCCAGACTGGTATGGGCAATTTTGAGAAGAGAAAGAGGGAAGATGAATTTGGAATTGATATGGCTGATATCAACCAAAGGCCAAACAAGAAGCCAACCTTCAGAAACTCATCAAATCAATCTATTTACAGAAGCACACTATATCCAACTTATCCAAGTCAGCATCAAAATCCACCCGCTCCATGTCCAGTCTATAATGCCCAACCCAGTTACCAGCAATTTGCAGCAACCGCTTATCACCCTTATTCACAACCGCAAGCATACAATTACCCTCAACAACATCAGCCACCTGTGGCTCGCCAGTCTAAACCATCAGGATCGCATCTCAAATATGAGAAGAAGCAGCGTCGAAAATTCACATCTTTAGGTGAACCACAAGCTCAATTGTATGAAAGATTAAAAGATGTGGGAATGCTAGAACCACTATCAGGAAATGGTACATTTGACCCTCCCCCACAATGGGTTGATGGAACCAAATATTGTGCTTACCATGCAGAATTTTTCAAGCACGACACTAACGAATGTGTTGCTCTTAAACACAAGATCCAAGATTTAATCGAAGATGGATCAATCCAGATGGGAGAATACCAAAATTTATCAATCCAAGTACAATCAAGATAGCTCACAAGCGGCGCAAGCAAGTGTTTTTTTTTCTCATTTCATGTAATTTTAATTGTAATGCGAACTACGCGTAACCTGATTCCCAGGGCTGGGATACGTAAGCAACTCAGATAGAGCTCGGTTACACTAGCGTAGGAATTCCCTATTTCCTCTTTTATGTAATTTTGAACTACTTTTGATCTGATTCCTGAAATGGCAACAGGATAAGTAAGCAATCCACATCGGATTCGATCAGATTTTATAATGCTTTAGGTTTGTTTATCTTTTATGATGTAATGCCGAACTATGCATCTGGGCAGATGTGTGGATTTTCCAATTCGGATACGGCTTCGTACTTAGATTGCCATATTTTCCCCCAAAAAATCTTTATGTAAGCAGAACTACGCACGGTCTGATTCCCGTGGAGGGATACGTAGGCGCTCTTAACGGGCTCGATTCTATAATATTAAAATTTCCAGTCTCCCCTAAGGCAAGCAACTGGGGCAATTTTGCAAGATAATTTGAAGGTTTGAAAGATAGCAACTGGGGCAAATTTTGCAAAATAAGTTGAAGATTCAGGAGATCATAACTGGGGCAAATTTTGCAAGGCAAGTTGAAGATTTGAAAGATCATAACTAGGGCAAATTTTGCAAGGCAAGTTGAAGATTTGAAAGATCATAACTGGGGCAGATTTTGCAAAAGCCGTATTGCTTGACAAAGAATTTGTAGGTCAAGTCTCAAAAGACGGATCGCAAATCTAGACAAAGGGAGAAGAAGGAAGCGGATGAAGAATGAAGGCTCGAGTCAGCATGACTCAAACTCTCCCCCCCTCCCTCAAAAAACTAACAATTTTTCTTTGAGAGCAGGGACATTAAGATCTGCAAAGGAGGATAAACATCTTAGCAAGTCAATCTCTAAGATTCTCATCGCTTGGATTACAACAATATTTGGATAAAGCTCGTGCTTCATGACTCGACGCTTTTCCACTTTGCCGAAAGGCGGCATTTCTATTTCCCATAACTCTTGCAATTTGTTAAGCATATCTGTTCATTTCTCTTCATGATAACGCTTACTAAAGTTCTATTTTTTGATTTTCAGATATTGCCGATCCTAAGGGGTTCACTTTGTTTTATAATCAAGACCATTCCTCCGTGGAAGAGTTCAGAGAGTATAACGTATTCACATGTTCACGCTTTCGAGAAGCGTCTTTATATTTCAGGCTTTCGAAAAGCGTCTTTATGTTCACGCTCTTGGTAAGCGTATTTATATCACCTCGAAGGTGTTAGTTATTTGAATGCCTCGAAGGCGTAATTTTGTTGCCCCGGAGGCGTATTTATATCACCTCGAAGGTGTTAGTTATTTGAATGCCTCGAAGGCGTAATTTTGTTGCCCCGGAGGCGTATTTATGTCACCTCGAAGGTGCTAGTTATTTGAAGGCCTCGAAGGCAAAATTTTGTTGCCCCGGAGGCGTATTTATGTCACCTCGAAGGTGTTAGTTATTCGAATGCCTCGAAGGCGTAATTTTGTTGCCCCGGAGGCGTATTTATGTCACCTCGAAGGTGTTAGTTATTTGAATGCCTCGAAGGCGTAATTTTGTTGCCCCGGAGGCGTATTTATGTCACCTCGAAGGTGTTAATTATTTGAATGCCTCTAAGGCGTAATTTTGTTGCCCCGGAGGCGTATTTATGTCACCTCGAAGGTGTTAGTTATTCGAATGCCTCGAAGGCGAAATTTTGTTGCCCCGGAGGCGTATTTATGTCACCTCGAAGGTGTTAATTATTTGAATGCCTCTAAGGCGTAATTTTGTTGCCCCGGAGGCGTATTTATGTCACCTCGAAGGTGCTAGTTATTTGAAGGCCTCGAAGGCGAAATTTTGTTGCCCCGGAGGCGTATTTATATCACCTCGAAGGTGTTAGTTATTCGAATGCCTCGAAGGCGTAATTTTGTTGCCCCGGAGGCGTATTTATGTCACCTCGAAGGTGTTAGTTATTTGAATGCCTCGAAGGCAAAATTTTGTTGCCCCGGAGGCGTATTTATGTCACCTCGAAGGTGTTAGTTATTTTAATGCCTCTAAGGCGTAATCTTGTTGCCCCGGAGGCGTATTTATATCACCTCGAAGGTGTTAGTTATTTGAATGCCTCTAAGGCATTAATTTTGTTGCCTCAAAGGCGTATTTATATCACCTCGAAGGTGTTGATTATTTAAATTCCTCTAAGGAGTAATCTTTTATGGTCTTGATAGACGTTTAATATTAGCACACTTTTTTTTAGCACATTTTGTAGCCTCCTGAGGCGTTTATACATTTTCTATACATATTTTCATAGCCTTACATTGCTAATAAATTTGTTAAGGCTGGCAGGATAATGAGATTCCTTCGGATGTGTACTTACTTTGAGTTGGAGCCCATTCCAAGATTGCTTTTCGAATTGCCTCTTCATGATTGAAAGCTTTAGGCTTTATCATGGTTATTGCCGAAAAGGCGGCATTTTTATCCTCATTATTTAGTTTAAAGTTCACTTTATGTTCCTATTAATTGAAGCTTTTTATTGCTTTATTTTTCAGTCTACCAACGGCCCCGAAGTCATCTTGCCTCACAAAGCCGGATTGCTTCACAAGTTGATTGGAAGACAAGCCTATCATTGATTCTGCAACCAACATCTACAAGTTTTATTCATTATCTATTTCTTACTCCATTTATTAAGCCTTATTTGCAGTTACGCGCTTACCGTTTGTCGAGTTTTTTTACAGGATTTTAGCAGCACCGCAGCAGCATTTGGAGCATAACGTGGAACCCTTTCTTAGCAGTGAACTGGGGCAATCGTTGATATGGGCCAGACTCGTCAACGAGGATCTGAAGAATCGCACTCGAGCAAGCAAGTCTATCCTAGTCTTTCATTTCGGATTAGGGCGTCAGTTTGAATTCTTTCTTATTCGTGCGTCCTTTTCTATCAATCGTGCGAGTTTTCGTGTCTAAGTGTTGTTGAACTACATATGACCTGATTCTCTTTCAGCCTGAGATATGTAGGCAACTCGAAAACCAGAGTTCGGCCATGTCTCTAAGCCTCGCACTTTGGTCCTTGGAATCGAAGTCCTTGGTTTTCTCGTGACAAAATTGGTTTCCCGTCAACTTCTTTACCCCGAAAACTCTTTCATCCTTTTCTGGGTAAAGAGGGGCAGCTGTTGACACCCAATTTTGTCCCGATTTATTTTAAAAATAATTATTTATTATAAAAAATATAATAATTTTGAATTAAGGAGAAAGCAATTGGTTTGGATGAAAAGAAGGCCAAAACCGCAATTCACATCCTAAAATTTCTACCCATCCTCGCAATACCCCTTTTAATTAATTATCCTAACTAGGTGGCTAAATTTGCTCTCAGCCTGAAATTACAGCTTATCTTTACAAAATAATTATATAAAATCCTCCCCATTTTCAGAAAACCCATGAAAAAAGGCCCTTTACCCGTTTCTAATCCCCTAACCCGCTAAAACCCAATTCTCTGGGCAAGGAAAAACCCCAATCGATCCCCAAAATTTGAAGGAGAAAAACGCCAAAACTCGTACCCCTGGCCTCCACATCACCATCTCCGTACCAGAACTTATTCAATTCGAGCCGTTGAAGGTTTTTCTTGGTATTTCACAGCTTGGAAAGAGCCCTAACGAGTGGATATAAAAGCTGAAGTTGAAGGTAAAATTGGAGGGTCTGGTCAGCCGTTAATAGAGAAGAAGAGGAGCAGCGGCAGTTCTTGGGGAGATAGAGAAAGGAGGCAGCAACTAGAAATAAAACGACGCACATAAAATAGAGAGGTTATTTCATTTTCCAAGAGTTGAAATTGATATAGAGGATCCTTTCTTTCTTTTGGTTTCTTTTGGTATCGCTTCATCGTTGCTCGAGTCGCTTAGTCGAGTCGCATTTTCTTCGGATCCGCGCCCTTTTTCACTGCCCCGCAGCAGGTAACATTTCAACTTTTACTTGTGTTTTCTTATCAGTTTCAGTAGTATGCGATTAGTATTGCATAGCTAACATGGTTAGTTTAATCTGAAATTCACGAATCAAATGCTATTATGTCGAAATATGATTACTTTAACCTGTTCTTGGCTAAGTATGTGTAGCTTAGCTATTATAAAAGAGAAATTGTTAGTTCGTGGTAAGAATATGTTTTTTTTTCTCCTCCATTTCTTTACCCTTGCACAATCTGAAAATGCTTGCTTTCTCTAAGGATGGTTTCAGTTTTCTATTGCTTTGTCTAACTTAATGGGTATATGTGTCTTGCTCTGTTTCCTGGTAGTCTCTATTAGTATCGTAGTTTGTTGTCGAATCGGTTAGTTGTTTGGGATGTTTTATTAGGTTCATTAGCAGAGGTGGATGTTGCCTCAGATATTGCAGGCTTCCGGGGATATTTTGTTCATGTGATCCGAAGGAATATTGGGGTTGTTAGTGCGTGCTGTTGGTTTGGGGTTGTTTAGTGTAGTGTGCTGCAGGTCTGTTTTGTTTCTGGATGATGGTGTTATGGGATGCAGTTCCCTGTTTATTGCTACTTCATTGTGAAGTGCAGGGAACTAGGAAATTAAGGATGTTTGTTGAGGTCATGGGGCAAGTAGTCTGGTTTTGTGGATTCAGGCAGGTTGTATGTAAGTGTTAGGGGTCTGTTTGTTGCAGCAGGATTCAGGAAGTGAGCGGATTGTTTCAAATAGAGTGCAAGGATGTTTGGTTTGAGCTTGTTTCTGGTAGCAAGTATGAGGGAGGTGGTGTGCAGTTTGTTTGGGTGCCTTCAGGTTGTAAAAGATGTTGTGTGCGCAGTTTAGAGGGCTGGTAAGATGTAGGAAGGTGTTCAGGTTAATGCAGCAATGTTAGTGGCTCTAGAATGAGTTCCAGGTAGTTTGTGAGTTAGATTGCATTTAGTTGAACTGGTATTTGAAACTGTTAGTATAACTTTAGGAACCTTAGATGGAATTCTTGATTAATAAGTTCCCATATTTGAGGTCAATCACATGTTATGAAGTTTGGTTGTTGCATCTAATTTAAAGCTTCTAACTTTACTGCGAGTGAAATCCAAAGGTTTGGCATTCATATAAGATTAGATAATTGTTAGCTTAAAAGTGAAATTTGTATTTTTCTTAATTTCTGTTTGGTATTTCTGAAGACAAGCTTATCAAATTGTTTTGTTTCTTATCAAAGTTTGAATCTTTTTTTTCTCCTCCCTTGTGAATTTAGTCATGTCTCGAAAGTTTTTCCGCAGAAATGAGAATGATGGTTGTTTCCTCTGTTAAAACAACGGCAGCTTTGAATTAGGATAACTTCTGGCTACTGTTGGTTGAGTTAAAGAGAAACTTGTGTCTGTTTTGTTTACATTATGGCATGATATATATCAGTCTGATTATTTAAGCCCATTTGATAGCTTTGCAACTTTTTATTTATTTTTTTTACTTAAAGTCTGCTTTAATAAAATTGTTGGCATGTTTGAGTAACGAAAAATGAATTTTTCTTGAAGTACAAAGAAAAGGATCTGAGTTTAATCATGTGGAGAGCTTCTTCACTTTGTCTGAACTAGTAGGAAAGAAGTTGCATGTGTTTCAATTCCTTCTGGTGGAAATTTCAATTTGCATCTATTTTAATTTTGATAAAAAACCTGCTTGTGCATGAGTCTAGTTTTAAAATTTGTCCCTTAAAGATCTAAACAACTCTGAAAGTGTCAAAGGGACAACCCTGCTCATATGTTTCTCATTTGTCATTGTTAAAGTCTTCAACCTGAGCGCAGTCCAACCTAGATTGATTTTTAAGTTTGTGCAAGTTAAGCCAGCGTGGGTGAACAAATAAATTCTACCTTCATTATGAGTTCATGTTTTGCAGCATATTTGGTTAGTCATTGACTAAATAATAATATCTTGTTTAAATATTGGGAGGGGCTAAATGAAATCACTTCTGCTATTTTGACCTTACATAGAATTCTTTGCTAGTTGTCTTTAAAAACTAACTATCTGCCTGGGTATGATGGAGGGCTTAGCTTCCTTCAGCTATTGATCTGTTTATGTCATTGGTTAGGAATTGCATTTGCTAATTATAAAAGATTTGGTATTATTTACTGCTTAAGAAGTCCACTAATTTTAATATATTATATATCTTTAAGTGGGGCTCCTGATAGGTTTTTGGGATTTTTCTATTTTGGTGCGTCTGATCACAAATGCTTAATGAATCTAATAGCTCTGGTGCTTGTCTGCTATTGATAAATAATGGCGGAACTTTTATTTGTTCAATTTACTATTTAAAAGTGGGTTTCTTTCTTGTTTCTAATCCTTTCCTCCGTTTTTTTCTTTTGCATGACACAACTCTTTGGGATCGAGTTGGCTAAACTCACCAATTGGGGTTGGCTTATGTTGCGTTGCATTGGGGTCAAGCTCGGTTCAAGTTTTCAGGATTCCAAAGCATTTAGAAATTTTAGAAATCAAGGCTCCCACGAGTTCTGTCAATTCCCGGGTTTCATCTTTTAACTTTTATCCTTTCTTTCCCTTTAGAATATTTATGTAAACTCTGTAGAAATATTTTGTTTATTAATATATATAATAATTTTATTAAGTTATTTGATTCACTTTATGTTCATTACCTTTAATGTTTGAGTCGTTATTTAATCTATTGCAAATCAGGTCATTTAAGCAAATGCGTACAAATTTTCACAAAATTTTCAAAAAGCCACGCTTAATAATAGACTGTAAGAAAAGACTTCTATCTTATTGATACGAAGTAGTTTCTTTTAAAAAGTTAAAATTTATAAAGAAGTTTTAATTAACTTCTAAATGTCCCGAAACAACTTTGCAAAAAGCGACTTGAAATCTAAGTTCCATCTCATGATGAGACACTCGGGTTTTAAAGTCGAAATTAAGCAAGTGCCCTTTATGCACTGTCACATACGAGTTGGCAAAGCAATTAGGACGATCAAATCGTTCTTTTCCAAAAGAAAATGCGCTTTCATTTTATTTTATTTTATTTTGAAAATAATTAAAGCCTTTAACTAAAAATTGCAAATCTTTTTGAAAACTTACCAAATTTAATTAGTTGAATTAATTAATAGTTCAATTAATTATTTTTAGAAAAAAAGCGCATAAATAGCACTTGCAAATATTTTGGAAACCTGTCGAATTAACCGTTTTTAACGGAATTTCGAAAGTGCCTTAAAAACCTTCTTTCGAAATTAGCAAAACCTCTTACCTTTAGAATCTCTGGAAGAAAGACCGTTTTTTTTATAAAACGGAGTTTTGCACGCATTTGTTTATCTGGTTCCCTGTTTTTCCTTAAATTGGGTGGCGACTCCAAAACTCCAAAAGAGTTAGTCCATCCTGTCGATATTCCTAAATTTAGCCTTTCGAGGTTATATTTTTGGGGGTTCAACAAATAACAAAAAACATAACTTAAATAAGTTTATACCTCTAAGTAGTGAATGCTCTCAACAATAGTAAAAATGAGAATACACTTAGATTGCTACTGAAATTTAAAGAGTTCTACTTGAATTTAAAGAATGCTACTGGAATTTGTTTGAAGAAATTTAGAGTGCTACTGGAATATAAAGATTGGTAGGAATTCATTTGCAGAAAGTTAAAGATTCCTATCAATGTAGTCAGCTGGAAAATTTAAGTATTAAAACGTAACTCATAATAATGACATAGGTATCATGCCGGTACGGAAGATTCCATAACTGCAGATGGAAAGACTGGGATTGAAGGTCCGTGAACAAATGGTATAATGGTGTTATCGTAAGTTACGTTTTAGGTTATAGTCGTTACTGACACTAACATACAAGCTAGGCCACTGCAACACTCCATCAGACTTGTAGGTACATTCTGCTTTAGCAGAAAAATGTAATTCGTAGTTACGACTTATGGTCAATAATGTTTTAACCTCCGTTTATGCTAACTCCCGTTAGTTTTAGTCTGTTGTAATTTGTGAATAAAATATTGTATAAGTCGTTATTTAGGAATGCGTTTATTCTAGTTGTGTAAATTTTTAAAACTGTGTTATTTTTGTTAATTAGCATAAAAAGTAGTTTATTTTGGTCAAAACTTCCAAAGAAAGAAGCAACGGGTCAATCATAGAGACAAATTAGATACATAGCCTCACTAGGATACGCATTTTATCGAGCCGTGAACTTTCCATTAAGCACACCATAAGTTATAATGACAGGCTTGAAATTTGATATTCCCTCCGGTCCATTTTATTTGATAGATTTCACTTTTTGAGAGTCAAGTTGACTAATTTTCGGAGTTAAATTGAACTAGATTTAGTCAATATTTTAAAATTATAATTTAGATATTAAAAAACTACACGAAAAGTACTACAAATTGCAATTCTTGTTATATTAATATGGTGAACAAATATATCTCAAAATGTTAGTCAAAGTTTACATTGTTTGATTTTTTTTAAAAAAGAAAGTGATCAATTATTTTGGATCGGAGGGAGTAACTAGTTATTAGTTTTAAACAACAAAATCAGCAGATTCAACACAAGAGGAACTATAATTTCTTCAACATTTTACAGAACTACAACTAAACGGAACATGAGTTAAGCTAAAGCTGATATACTAAATAGATAAAGCCTGAAACTTTTCTAGAACTAGAATTTTACATTTGCCAACAGTATCGCAAAGAAAATAGGAACGAATAGAATAGATTCTAAACTCCTCTATATAAGCTGAACACGCTTAGTCTACCAACATCCCCTTCAAAGCTCTTTTAGCCAACATATGTGCTAAAGCTTGAAACCATAAAGTAACCATTAGGCAAAACTTAATTTTGAACTCATAAGAACAAAGAAAGATTGAAACTTTAAAGCTAAGTTCTGGCATCTACAAAGAACTAAATACAGCATCCTAAGGATACTTCATACGAGCATTGTATCGACCATTATTTTATCGCAATTTAAAACACTACGTAACTAAACATAGCAGGACACAACACATATTAAGCCGCAGTTACTATACAGAAATATTAAACCATGGCTTGTGCCAAAACGCATTGACACTATAAAAACAATGAAAGTAATAATAAAGTTCAATTTGCTATTTATAGAAAAATTAGAGCAAGGGGGATTTGAAGTCACTAATAGCCGTTTGCAAATTATGACACAGTAGAAGAAAAAGAGAACAAACATTAAAGATGACATTATTGAGAGTTGACTGATCAGTATAGTGAGTTAGTTGACTAGGGACTGATTTGTAAATATTAGAAGTATGTGGATGTAATTAGTTATTTAACTAACTAGGTCGGTTAGTTAGAGGATAAGTAGGTTAGTTGGTAGTTAGTTAGGAGATTTAGCTCATTCTTAGCTCATTTTCTCCTGTAACAAGATTTTGCAAAAATTCTCTCTTTAAAGTTTTCCTCTTGATTCTCTCTACATTTTGTCATGGTATCAGAGGGGAATCGATCTCACTGAAGATTTTCTGAGTTTTTTCTATATATTTTTTTCAACTTTTCACTATTCTTCATTCATTCCGCAAATTTTCCCCAAATTTTTCTGTGATTTTTCTCAAAATTTGCTTAAAACCCTAGAAATGGCTATTGACCCAGTTGTGGATGAAATTGATCATAATCATCCATTGTTCATACATTATCATATACATCGGGACTTGTCTTAGTACCTATTGTTCTAGCAGGTTCTGAGAATTAAGGAATTTGGAGCAGATCGATGCATCGAGCCCTTTTGGCAAAGAACAAGCTAGGGTTTGAAGATGGAACTTGCATTAAGGAGTCATTTTCAGGCAATTTACAGCATCAATGGGATCGTTGCAATGCAATAGTACTATCTTGGATCATGAACCCCGTAGGAAAGTAACTTCGCACAGGTATTGTTTATGCTACAAAAGCAAACCTTGTTTGGGCAGATCTGAGAAACGTTTTGATAAAGTGAATGGCACACGAGCATTTTTTCTTCATAAAGAAATTGCAATTTCCTCACAAGGAACCAGCATTGTTTCTCAATATTACACTCGATTGAGAAATTGATGGGATGAGTACTATGCCCTTGTGCCATCCCCTGAATCCCAAGAGTTTGTTGAACATATGGTAAGGTACAACTTATTTCAATTCCTTATGGGATTGAATGAGTCGTATGACTCAGTAAGGAGCTAAGTAAGGAGCCAAATTCTGTTGATGAACCCTCTTCCTGATGTAGATGAGGCTTATAGTATGCTCATTCAAGATGAAAGTCAAAGAGGTGTTTTGAATAACCCCGATCTTGTCGAACCCACTGCTTGGGCTGCTGGAAGAGGTTAAAACTCTAGACCAAGAAGAAAAAACTTGAAGTGTTATCATTGCCCCAACATGAAGAATCATACCACTGAAAATTTCTATAAGGTCAGAGGTTATCCTGCAGATTATAGAGGGAAGAAATCTGGAGATGGTTATGGTTCTTTTAACCCTAGAGAAGGTTATGGTAATAGGAATGCACCAAATTTTCAGCAAAGTCAGGGATATCAACAAAATTATGGCAATAGAGACGGATATAGGAATAGAAATGTGCTGACAGCAGCAAATACCAATGTAATGCCAATGTCCAATGTTCAGAACACTTGGCCTAGCTTTGCTGGATCAAGATATTCTAGAGGAAGCCATTTCTTTACAAAAGAGCAGTATATGCAGATATTGAGCTTGCTGAACAAGGAAGAATCAAATGATGTCCAAGCAAATGTAGCAGGTATTGTTTATTCCATGTTGACACATGTATCTAGTGATGAATGGATCATAGACTCAGGTGCATCACACCATATCTCAGAAAATTTGAATTTATTGACAAATATTAAGGAAGTGGCTAGTATTCATAAAGAGAGAGTCTATTAGCCAACAGGGAGCAGCACATGTATCACTCACACTGGCACCATATATTTAGCTGGAAATCAAACATTGCAGAATATATATTATGTACCAGAATTTAAGTTCAATTTGCCCTCTATCTCCAAACTGATACAGGACCTTGGTTGTACTGTCATATTTTTTCCTGCTTTTTGTGTCTTACAGGACACTTACAGTGGCTGGGTGAGAGTGATTGGTAGAGAAAGACATGGACTTTATGTGGTGAAAGGTGTAGAAATAAGCAAGCTGGTTGCTAATGCTGCGATAGCTCATGGGATAAAAGAACAAGGAAGTGGTCACCTTTGGCATAAGAGCTAGGACATGCTTCTTTGAATGCAATGAAGAATCTTCCCTTCCTGAAGAATAAAGTAGCTAGTGTAGTGCACAATAAATGTGAGATTTTTCCCTTGGCAAAACAATCTAGGATGTTATTTCATATTAGTGATTCTAGAAGTGTTAAGCCATTTCTACTTGTTCATATGGATGTATAAAGCCCTTATAAGGTACATACTCATGATAGGAAGCATTATTTTCTCACTGTAGTTGATGACTGTACTAGGGCAACATGGATTTCCTTGATGCAATCAAAGGCTGAAATAATTGTATTCTTGAAGAATATTTTAAATTTGGTTCGAAATCAGTTTGATACCAATGTGAAGGTGATAAGGAGTGACAATGGTTCTGAGTTTTTTAATTCTCAATTGAATGAATTACTAGAGTCACATGGCATAGTACATCTGAGTAGTTGTCCTTATACTCCTCAGCAAAATGGGGTGGCTGAGAGAACACAGTCAGAACACTTAAGTTTCAGGCTAATATTCCAACAAGATTTTGGGGTGAATGTGTACAAGATGTTGTCTACATCATAAATAGACTACCCTCTAGTGTATTGAAAGGAAAAAGTTCATATGAACTATTGTATGGGAAACCACCAGATCTTCAGCACTTAAGAGTCTTTGGGTGTTTGTGTATTGCCACTAACCTGACAAGAGGAGACAAGTTTGAAGCTAGGGCAAGGAAGGCATTATTTTTGGGATATTCTACCACCCATAAGGGTTACAAACTCCATGATTTATCCACTCATGCCTTTTTTGTTAGCAGGGATGTTTCATTTAGGGAAGATTGCTTTCCTTTTAAGCAGAAAGATGATAGTTATCAAGACTATTTGGAAGTTGACTTTTTTTATCCTGCTAGCTGGCATTTTGATGATGAATATGAGTTTATACATGGTGTTCCAACTCAGTCAGAAGCAGCTGAAGAAGCAACAGAAGAAGATTCTTTTGACATCAGTCCAGTTCTTGTTTCCACTGCAACTTATGATGAAAAATGAGTGTCTCATACAGCTGTCACTGAAGCTGTATCATCCATTAAATCTGTAGTGGACACTGATGCCACACAGACAGATAGAGTAAGAAGACCTCAGAAGCCACCCATTTGGATGAAAGATTATGTTACAACAACAAAGGCAACAGAAAAAGTGAAAGAGAGTTGCTATCCTATCTCTAATTTCATCTCATATGATAATGTGAGCCAGAAATATATAGACTACTTGGCAGTTTTTTCAGTACAGAAGGAACCACAATCATTCAGATAAGCAGCACAAGATGCAAGATGGATAGATGCAATGAAACGGGAGATCAATGCTTTAGAAAACAACAAGACTTGGGAGGTAGTGAATTTGCCACCAGGAAAGAGGGCAATTGGATCAAAATGGGTATACAAGATAAAATATAAAGCAGATGGTAAGATTGAAAGGTTCAAGGTAAGGTTGGTCGCTAAAAGATACAGTCAAAAGGAAGGATTAGACTATCATGAGACATTTTCAACCAATAGCATAGATGGTAACAGCGAGATCAGTGATAGCCTTAGCAGCTTCACAAGACTAGGAGTTGTGTCAGATGGTTGTGTTTAATGCTTTCCTCTAAGGAGATCTATATGAGGTAGTGTATATGGAACTCCTTCAAGATTTTCAGAAATAGGGGGAGAGAAAGGTTTGTAAGCTACTGAAGTCATTGTATGGCCTCAAACAGGCTTCCAAGCAATGGAACATCAAATTGACTAAAGCACTTATGCAAGCTGGTTTCATTCAGAGTGTTCATGACTACTCACTTTTCACTAAGAGAAAAGGCAAGGAAACTGTCATTATCTTGATTTATGTGGATGACTTATTGATTACTGGGAGCAGTGAGTCACTCATTCAGGAAGCTAAATTGTTCTTAACACGGAATTTAAAGTTAAGGATCTGGGCAACTTAAAGTACTTCTTAGAAGTTGAGGTACTTAGATCACAACATGGGATACTTCTTAATCAAAGAAAATATGCTCTTGAGTTGATTTCAGACCTTGGACTTGCAGGGGCAAAGACTTCTTGTACACCAATTGAGGTGAATCGGAAACTTACCTCCATATAATATGACCAGGTAGTTGGGATCCAAGGTGATCAAGCTCTGGAAGACATTACCAGCTATCAACAGCTCATAAAAAAGGTTTTGTGCTTGACTATCACTAGACATGATATCAGCATTGATGTTCAAAGTCTGAGCTAGTTTATGTAGGCTCCTACGAAGTCATATGTGGATGCAGCTCTTAGAGTTGTCAGGTACATAAAGAATGAACCATGTATGGGAATTTTGCTGAGAAGAGATAGTTCATTTACACTGGAAGTATTTTGTGATTCTGATTGGGCTTCTTGCCCTATCACAAGAAGGCCAGTTAGTGGATATTTGATTAAATTTGGAAGTTCACTGATCTCTTAGAGGTGCAAGAAGCAGCATACAATTTCAAAAAATAGTGCAGAAGCTGAATATAGAAGCATGGCAACTGCTGTGGCAGAAATCACATGGATGGTTGGGTTGTTTCAAGAGTTGGGAGTCTATGTAAGCAGACCAGTGCCATTATATTGTGACAACAAGACAGCTCTGCAAATTGCTGCTAATCTTATTTTTCATGAGAGAACTAAGCATATAGAAATAGACTGTCATTTTATCAGGGAGAAGATTAAAAAAGGGTTACTGCTACCAAGGTACATCAACACCAAAGATAAGCAAGCAGACTTGCTCACTAGGGTGGCTGATATGGTTGAAAATGGAGGAAGACAACAGGGAACAAGAGAGAGATGGTGACGGGTTGAGTCTTACTGGAAGTGGGAAACGTAAAATTAATAAGGGAATTGAAGCAAATCGCCACTTTTAATATTTAATCATTACATAGCCATTTAAATCTTAAAATTGCGAAATTCTTAGTCTACTATGTGATAAACTAACTCACTTTCGAAGTAAAATTTTCACCCACATGCCACTTTTGTTACTGGTATTTAGTTTGAAGCCATTTTTTTTATTGGTCTTACATGAGAGGCCACTTTTTAGAACTTCAATCTTTGTGGGCTGAAGTTCAAACTTTGTGGATTGAACTTCATGCCTAAATTATGAAGTTTCAACTTCAATCTGTAAGGACTGAACTTTTAGGTATAGAGACGTAAACTTCAACCCTTGTGGGCTGAAGTTGAACTTCAATCCTTATGGGCTGAACTTGTGTAAAGTTCAACCCCAAAGAATTGAAGTTCCAAAAAGTGACATCTCATGTAAAATCAATAAAAAAAAGTGACCTCAAACCAAAGACCACTGCCAAAAGTGGCCTTTGGTGCACTTCGCCCACTTTCGAAAGTACCCACTTGTTCTAATTAATTTAAAGGCTTCTTAATTAAATAAATACTCACAAATATTATGAAATGTTGTAAAATGCAAAGTCAGCTCCGTGAGAGTAGGAATCTTAAAAATAGTAGACAATAATAAATTGTTCCGTTCAATAAGCAACTGAAAGTTTAAAATTTCGATTTCAAGTAAATATATAGGTATTTAAGATTTGCAAAGTTATAAACATTAAAGCGCATAATTTATACTTAAATAGTTAAAAATATAGCGATTGCAAATTTGTATTTTTCAGAAATTATAATAAGTAGCCAAAATTGCGTAGAAAGTAGAATTCGTAAAAATAGTCATTATCGTGGCAAAAAATTCAAAATTCAAAATTCTTTTGGAAAATGACACCTTTTTGCTCCAAATGAACACGACATTCTATATTTTGAGATTTAGATAAAAATAAAGCGTCGATAAATTAATTTTAAAAATATCGGACCAAAATTAGGTATCAACACTCATCCATCCAAAAAAATATAGTAATTTTATAATTTTTAAGCAATCTTTTTATATTTTCAAATGATTTTATCAAATAGTTTTTTCATTATACACAATTAGACATAGTTGAACGAATAATTTTTTTCAGTCACGAAATTAAAAAGTAGGTAAAGCAAGTCTCTAAAGAAAAGTAGAAAACCTGAAAGCAATCTATGTGTTTAGAAAACCTGAAAGCAATCTATGTGGGGCACAGATGTTGACAAAATGACTATGTCATCATCATTTTAAAAGACCTCAAACATATCGTGTTTATAGAAAAGAACCATGTGGTAATAGATAATAAACTGAAGAACCAAGAGGAGTTGTTCAGACTGCTGAGACACTTCTCTTTTCTTGTATTGTCTGCCATTTTAATTTTTCTAGTATAGGAAAGAGAAGTGAACAAGAAATTCTTTTTGGGGTAAAGATCTCAACGCAATGTGCGAAGTTGCAGTTGCTTGCATGTTTACATGATCCATACTTTTCAAAATTGCTACATATTTGTGTTTTAGCACATAAATGATAAGTAGCACGGCGACGAAGCTCTTGTTCGCCGTGCAAATCTAAAAGTGTCTCATAGATGGCATGTTCCTCTATGAAAACGAAGGAAACTTTGTTTTGGCCATTGGGTGACTAGGTGGGCCATCGAAGGGGCTGGTCTGAGTAGGTGGGGTAGCGAAGAGGCTGAGCAGAGCAAGTGCGTCAGCAAATGGGCGGGGGGTGTGCAAGTGGTGCAGCGAAGGGGTGGGGTAAGAAGGTAGTACAAAGCAAGCATAGGTGGCTCAAGCGTAAGGCTTAAAGGTAAAAGAGTCTCGCATTTATTAAGGTCAAACATATGACTAGAGAAACCATTATTAATCTTTAATGTTTTTCTATTCTGTTTCGTCTATTAAATGAGTTAAACAATGGAGTATCACTAAAGCTAGTCAATCTTAACCGCTTAAGTGGAGAAGACATATTTTCTCATCCTATTGCAATATTTTCTTTTTCACTGGTACCTAATTCTCCCATGAAAATGAGGAATATAGTTGTTGCTTTAGGCCCCGAGGATTGAAAGGGCCTCAAATTTAACTACTAATTATATATATTTATATTGGTAAGAGTTCTTTTAAATGAATAAAATGTTAGTAATTTATTTCAATATACTACATAAGTTATAGTTGTCAAAAATATTATTGTTATATATGTGTTTAATTTAGAGTTCTAAAATATTAGACAATATTCATCTATAGAGAACTTAAACTTTTTTTAAGAAAAGAAGGAAAAAAACTTAAAGCTATGGAATAATATTTATCATATTATTAATATCTTGACAACTGAATGAACCGTGTCTATTTATACATTAAAAAGATATTTGAAGAAAATATTTCAAAAAGATTAAATTATAGTTTTGTATCTCAAAAGACTTGAAAAGTGAACTTTTAAAGTAAACTATACATGCATATTATTAAAAAATTATGTTACCTTATTAAGTTTGTGCTCTAGGCCGCCGATCTTATTAATTTAACCTTGAATGAAGGGGCGGGATTGAGTAGGTGGGGAAGCGAAGGGGCGAGGCTGAGTAGGTGGGGCATCAAAGAGGTGGGGTCAACAAGTGGTGCAACGAAGCGGTGGGGTGAGCAAGTGGTGCAACAAAGAGGTGGAGGTTAGAAGATGGTGCAATGAAGGAGCGGGGAGGAATCATGTGGAGTCAACAAAAGTTGAGGCGGAGTCTAATGAAAGAGGGCGGTAGGAATGGAATGGGGATATGAATTACTTCATTTCATAGGTAAAAACGAACGTAAATTAACAGTGTACTTGAAATTCGAATAGAGTGTTGAGATCATACACGGCAGCTTCAAGCTTTTCGAAATCTAAATTTTAAACTGATTGAACGAATTAAAATATAGATCAAATCAAACACTAAATGAAGCAAAAACAGAGAGATGTAAGAAGTAACCATATCCGCAATGTAAATTCATAAATCAGTTCATGTCATAGTAAAATTTGCAAAATTGTGCAGAAAAAATCATTTCAAAACAACAGAAATTCAAATTCGACGTTCAAAAGTAACAATCATTTAACACTAAATGGTCGAATCACATATTACAATGCTAATTGAAATCATGAAGAGAAACAAAAAAAGCATCACAAATCTAGCCTAGAGAATTTCACAGAATTTCACCAAAATAAATAAATAAATAAATAAATAAATAAATAAATTTGATATTCTGATTCAGCAACTATGTAATGATACATAGGCAAATTGCAATTAAAATATTGAATGAAAATTATTGAAGAGGTGAAAAAAATATACCTGAAATTAAATTAGAAAAGAAATTGAGAAGATAGTTGAGAGAGAAATTATGGCGAGAAGCAAGAGAAGCAACTTGAGTTGTTACATATATAATGGGAAGATGCGAGCGGTTGCTAACTGAATAATTCTTAGACTTGAGAAGATTTTGAGAGAATTGAGATATTTTGGAGAATTATCTGATTCTCATTAACAGACAAGTGAAGAAATACAGTACAATATATTTATAGAAAAATATAACTAACTACAGCACCACTAACTTCCTCTAACTAACTGAGCTTGACAGCTCATAATTAATAAATTATGTTTAGCTGACAATGACTAACAACCTAGCTGTAGCTAACTTCATCTAACTAATTGTATTACAGTTTGCAATATTCCTCCTCAAGCTATATGTATTGAAAACATTCAAAACTCCTATCTTGGACAATAGTAGCTTATGTTGAGCCTTGCCTAATCGTTTTGTCAATATCAACTTCCTGATCCTTAGTTTTAACATACTCAGTATTAATCTTCCTTCTTTGCACATTTTCTCTAATGGAGTAACAATCAATCTCAATATGCTTTGTCCTCATATGAAATATAGAATTTGCTGCAATCTGAATAGAAGCCTTACTATCGCAGCACGCTGTCACTGCACCAATGTTCTCGACTCCAAGTTCCTTTAATAAATATGTAACCCAGTCAATGATGCCAAGCTTTTATATTGTGCTTCACCAAAACTTCTTAAGATTGCGTCTTGTTTCTTTGATCTGAATGAGATTAGAGAATTCCAAATAACAAGTTACTGATCTTCTTGTGTTTGGAAAAACAGTCTAATCTGTATCACAAAAACCAACCACTCTTCTATTTCTTTCTGAAGACATTAAAAATCCTAGACATGGTTGACCTTTAATGTATCTTATTACTTTTATAGCAGCATTTCAGTGTGATTTCTTAGACTTTTGCATAAATTGGCTAAGAGTCTTTATAGTGAAAACTACATCTCGTCTTAAGATGGCTAGGCACAACAGCTTTCCGACCATTCTCTGGTACTTATTCACATCATGAAACAGTTCTTTGATCTACGCTCAGTCCAATCACCTATGAAGGTGTGGGGCGATCATCAAAGATAGTACCCGAATGAGAGTCGGGGTCAAATTCCTCAAAGAGCTAGCTCGTAATCTATTAGTCTTAGATTGAATGGTGATGAGTTCTACGAGTTGTTCGTCTATTCCTAAGTATAAGATAGTAAATATTGAATTAACTACAACTATGACTATAATAAACAACAATTGACAACAAAAGCCTAAAATCAACTTTGCACTTTTTAACACTTGTAAAATATGGAGAATGAGCTAGGGGTTTACCTATTCCGACGAGGTTTCATTAACTTAATACTGCCTTTGATCTTACAAATCATATGGGTAATGTAAATAGTCGGACTGCAATTGTAATCCTCAAAACCTGTTAGGGATAGAGAGGATGTACCTCGTTAAGTCCGTTTGGGTCAATAACAAGGTGCGTAAAACTCTAGTCCAAAGACCCGAGCAAGAGTGACCTTTTTAGGTCTTTCCCTTTAGATGGGGTAGGCTCGTGAGCTAATATAACCCAAATGCTTGCTAGTTCCTATAAACCTATGCCTTCAACCCGTTAGGGTGATGAAAGCAAAGTAGGGTTAGGTTCAACTACGGTCGTGCCTTAAACCCTAATAAAAAAAAAGTACGATAGGAAACTAGATTCACCTTAACCCATAGATTTTTTTAAGATTACAAATAAGTTTTAAGTTAAAACAACCAAGTCATCATGAATAAACCCTTAGTATGAGTTTAGCTACACATATTAGGGTAAAACACAATTATAGTAAGGAATAAAATGGCAAGAAACATGTAATGATATATATATATATATATATATATATATATATATATATATATATATAAAAGATGGATTCCTTACAAAATTTGGTGTTAGAAACTGTTACTTGCCTTAACTAGTCAAGATTGATAGTTATTCTATCTTTATTTGTTTGTTATATTATAATTGGGGTGTATGTCCACAATGAATGGTTGAACCACAAGAGCATGTGCTTCAATTTACTAACTGCGAACAAGGTAGCAAAATTATTACCGAGATTTCTTATACTACCTGATGATGTCTTTTTGCTCCATGTTGCTGCTGGAATTATGATATCATCGAATGATTGGGCTCAATATAAAGTTAAATAGCTATTCTTTAGTAGACACATCACTATGGCTAGTGTCACAGGAGGAGATTTTAAGCAATCAAACCCGCCGAGGTTTGCCCCGTGCGGTAGCCAAGCAGCCCGTCCGCAAGGCTCAGCCATTTCCCACACTTAGAATTATTTTAGGGTCGTTTGTCTTAGATTTGAAAATAGGCAGCGATGCTTACTTGGTTTAGGCAAATGATTGAACGTTTTTAAAGTAAAGATCAAGCCAAACACTGAATTGTAAAGGCACAAAAGAAAAGAGACAGCGTTTACGGGAATATTCTCAACCTTTATATTATTCACAACAAATACAAAGGAAAGCCACCCTTGGCCAACATTTTCTCCCTAGAAAACTATACAAATGTTATGTCTAAGTAATAAAATGGCATACAAAAGACTTAAATACAATGGGGAATCAGCCTTAAGGCATTACAAGTGGAATAGGGCATTTTTGACACTAGACAGGTCATGTAGGCTACGTTTCAACCACATCAGCGCACTACTCGGCCACTTCAGCCCACGTTTTGCCCATGTTTGGCAGCTCAACTGATCGGTCATGTGTCTTGCACATATGCCCAGTGTTGCCTGCATGTTTGCCCAAGACTGTGCGTACGTTCAGCCGGTCTGCCCATGTCATTCAACTCATTGCGCCCAAATCTGCCTAAGCCCACACTTAGCCAAATACCATGCACTACACTTAGTCATTCCATTGCTTGCCTTGGCATCAAGACGTCAAGACTTGACACCCTTTAGCCCACAAAGTCGTTTGCCGGCTGCCGAGCTCACTTGTCACCACAAGCTGCCCGTTTGCCATCTTGACACTCACAAAGGCACAAGGCTGCCTAGCCGTTGCACCCACTTTGCTTGTCAATCAGCCCACATTGTCTTGAATCCGTTCAAGTCAATCTTAGCTCGCCCTTGACAATACAACAAACGTTCATGTTGCTTTCAACCCACATTTAGCTATAACTAGGAGCAACACCCCAAATTCCGTCATAGCCATGTCATGCCATAATCCACCGAGTCTAAAGGGCTAACAGCTAGAGCAGATAGCTACTTAATCAAGCTGAAACATTTTTCAGAGTGTAAATTGAAGGAGACAATTGATTGAATATTTTATACACATGGTGATGGTCCACTGATGTTGTTTCAAGCTAGCAGAACCAAAGACTTGTTCAAGGACACTTGTGCTCATATTTTGTTTGCTATTGATGAAGGCTGTTTTGCGTATGACTTTCATCATGTGCGGATAAACACTAGGGAGACAATACAATGTTCTCTACAAGATGTGGGAGCTACAATTCTTTACAAATTAAGCATAGCTTGAGGAAGCATCTATGCAGCCAAACTGTCATTATGCAATATGTGCAACGAAGTTTTCCTGGTAACTTTATTGGCTTTCTTTAGGGTGCTCGGTGTGAACCAAATGGTGACAGAAATGCTTAACATGAGCGTCATTCGACCAAGTGTCAACACTCTTTCCTCATTGATATTGATCTACTCGAACCTTAAGGACAAGGTTCTCCATTCAGGGGAGGGTATTGTTATGAACAAGAATAGTTGGGACAAAGCTAATGGGCTATTTATTTGGACAGACACTAGCCTAGTTGTCAGGCCTCAAGCTAAACCACAAAGAGGCCAAAAAACTACACAGCCCAACAAGAGATTAGTGTGGGATCCAGGTTGGAAACTGGGTAATGAACAAAGCATAAAAGGGTAGCGCTCTGTTATTCAAGGATTATGAGAATTGTAAGATGTGTTAGGCAAACTCAGTATGCTCTCACCCCAGTTCTTCTGAGTCTCATCACCCCATTCTTCTAGCTTCTCATCTCTCTTTCTAGTTACTCTCCATCTTGAATTTTCTTTATCAGTATTGTCTTTAATTGTTGTAGTTTATTATTCCCAGTTAGTAATACAATCAATCCTTGTGTGTGTTGAGGTCTGGGTAGTGTTCACTACATACAAACATACACATACAAAAAAAAAAAAAAAATCAGATACATATATATATGATTTACATAAATATACAATATACAAATATATATATATATATATATATATATATATATATATATATATAAAACACATACACATACACTATGCTACATTAGGCATACACAATAATACAAGCATATACAAAGATATACATGTCTTTTCTACCCTTTGACATACACACATACAAAAAAATACGAAGATATACTCATGTAAAGTACAAAAGATATACACAAAAAAAACAAAAATACACAAAAACATATAAAAAATACAGAACACCACACGACCACCACAAATCACCATAACCATCACGTATCCATCAAAACAAATGATATCCATTAACCAAAAAAAAAAAAAAAAAAAAAGGAAGATCGTCACAACAGACCCGACAACAGCTTCAGTCGCCGAAGAAGCAACAGTAGACACCGCCAACGCCGAAGAAGCAGCAGTGCAGCAGCAACGACAACACAATAATCGTAGATGAGCAGAGAGAAGCCGAAGATGGGCACGATCCATAGGAGATGGGGAAGGAGGTCGGTGAGCGACAGGGTGGAGGAGAGAGAGAGAGAGAGAGATTAGAGTTAGGTGTTAGAGAAATGTGGAAATGTGTAAATGGTGTGTTCTATAATAAACTATAAAAATGCCGTTATGTTTCGTAAATTCTAAAAAAAAAAATCAGTATATTTTGTAATTTAGATGTCTTAAGCGTCAACTAGTCGTATTTTACAAAATATAACTGTGCAACCAGTTTTACCCATGTTATTTCATTTTTAACCATTTTTTATATACTATTTGCAAGTATAGCCATTGTCTTACTAAAAATATTGTCTTAGGTCACACCCCTTGGGGTGTGACCCTTCTCCGGATCCTGAGTGAATGTGGACTGGGCTGCCTTTTTATATTTTTGTCTTGAAAAATTAACAAACTTACTTCTGCTTCTGCTTCTGCTTTTGAGAAGAAGCAGAAATTTGTATTTTTTTCCCAACAATAGAAAAAAACTGCTTCTGCTTATTCTAGGAGTAATTTTTTATTTTGGCCAACACCTTATATTTCTTCAAAAGCCTTTTTCTTTTTTCTAGAAAAACTACGTTTTGCTGCTGAGAAGCTTGGTCAAACAGGCTATGAAGCCTAGATGACAATGCTTCATCAGACTAAATTCACCTGCTTGAAGTTTCACATTAAGTGGTGGAATTTTGATCAGTAGCCATTTTTGGACGCGCTCATTGGGGACTATCCACCGTTTCAAAATTCATTGAACAATAGTCAAAAATTCGCGCGCACACTTAAGCTCCATTAGCGTTGGAAAAATACCCCAGACTAGTCCCATAACAAAATACTCAAAGCCCCAGTATTTTGTTGTGGGACTGAAGAAGTCTCATAACAAAATAATCCCATAACAAAATAATGGGACCTTGAACTAACATGTTCAAAGGTCCCATTATTTTGTTATGGGACTTTATCCCACAACAAGACTTTATCCCATAACAAAATAATGGGGCTTTGAACACCAGTATTTTATAATGGGGTTAGTTTACTGAAGCTTCCCAGTATAAGTACTGGGGCTTTGAACAAAACTTGTTCAAAGCCCCAATAGTTATACTGTGATTTGTCCGGAAATGGCTAGTCTTCAAACAGTTTTGCAACGCTGGCTGGTATTCGTTTAACGCGGTCAAAACAGGCTACGTGACTAAATTTTGTGACCATGACATAGACAAAAAATGAGTTAATTTCTAAAATGGTCACTGAACTATTGCAAAGTATCTAAAAAGGTTACCTTCCTTTGGTTTGGGACAAAAATATCACTCAACTTCTCCAAAATACCTTAAAATCATTCTCCAAAGTTGTTCGTTAAAGATCATCGAAAAATTTTATTTTGGTTCTTTCTATTAAAAGATGGACCCAATAAATACTTTAATTTTTTTAAAAAAAAAAAATCAAATTATGTATTTTTTGAGAGACTCACATACTACCCGACCCAAAACGGGTATTTTTAAGATCACTTGAAGATTGTACTAATTCAAAAAGAAGAAGATAAGATATTCTACCAAAATTTAGATTGAAGTGTTTTGGAATTTATTTTTTGTTGATTATGTAAAAGACTTATTTTAGCATAGCATGTAACTCTTTTTGGTTGACAATGGCGCTCCCAAGGTTTGGTGGGGCATTTAGACAAGCTTTTGTTTGTTAAATAGTAGGAGTATTAATATTAACATTTCTTATAATGTTCTGTAAAAGAGAGTTTAATGTCTTTGCTCCTCACTAAAGGTGCAAATGAGTCAGGTCTTTTAAGTAGCTATCAAGTCACAACATAGCTTGGATCAAAGTATAATGAGTTGAGGCTCGTTGAGCCTTTCTGTTTTAGTCAATTCTTGGCATTTCAGTCTCATTCTCTGAATGCCTTGACTTGATATTTGTTGTGCAACCAAAATTTTCTCTCTTCGGAGTTCATTCAATAGGTGCAGGACTTCTGAGTGGTTCTCATCTCATTATGAGATTAGCATCTTGTCATGCTAAAACTATTGTAGTTGAGAGGATTCAAAAATTTATCTTGCATTTTACCCGTAGCATGACTTGAGAACACTTGTAACATACATCAATAAAACTTGGTTCTTGAATTAGTGCATTCTTCAAGTAATCTATAAAGATCCATTTTGGGTCGGGTAGTATGTGAATCTCTCACAAAATAAATAACTTGGTGTCTTTTTTTAATTAAAAAAAAAATACTTATTGGGTCCACTTTACTAAAAAGAATCAAAATAAAATTCCACGTCAGCATTTTTCGGAAAGCTTTAACTCACAACTTGGCAGAATGACATTTTAAGGTACTTTGGGTAAGTTGAGTGATATTTTTGTCCCAAACCAAAGGAAAGAGACCTTTTTAAATACTTTGTAATAGTTCAGTGACCATTTTAGTAATTAAACTCACAAATAACATTAGAGATGCTAGTGGTGTGGGGTACGATATCCAATAAGGAACTGTATAATTGTCGAAACATTTCATTTTCTTTTGATAGTTGTTGAAGCTCCTTCATTAGAAATCATTACAGAGAACCTACTTCTAAACCCCAAGGTCTGCGGGAAAAAAAAACTTCCCTTGACAATAAACCTATGTTCCTCTCAAGGTGTTAATATTGACAACAAGGCAGAGTACCTACTGGCGCCAACTCGCTTTATGCCTGCAAGCTATATTTACATAGCACATTTATAAAGGTCTCCATTGTATTCACAAGTCCAGCTCTCATGGAAAGCCATACCAAAAAGTTGCAAATCAGTTCTGGATTTTGGTTTTGGCAATGACTTAGCATTTGCAATAGTAGTGCTAACATTGTCTTCATAATACACCGGTGCAGCGTGGCAGGAGTAACGTTGAACGAGCAAAATGACTAGGCTCCATTATTAACTTGGAATTTCGATGATGCAAAGCTGGCCTGTCATGAAGAAATGCCCATCTCAAGAATGTGTTTGCCTGAGTAGTCCATGATTGGGAATCTAATTTACACTTCATTGACAGTTTTTCGCGAGCTACCTCTCTAGAGATAAACGTCCTTGGTCAAGTTTGTAAGTTGTCTCCTCTCTTTGAGAATTCAACTTTTCCTGTTAAAGTTGGAATAATGTGATAAAGATCACAATTCACAAACCACAATAGGGAAACGGAGAAAGGGGAGCCGCAGAGAATTGGATGTACTTACTTTTAGTCGTACCCCACCAACTGGCTTGAGGAAAGAAGGAACATCTGACTGATGAGAAATTCTCATAAATCGATGTTCTAATAACATGCTGGCCGAAGGCCTTTCAGCTGGATTCCTACAGAAACACCAATTTAAGAAATCTTTCCCTTCAGGTGATAATGTTTCCGGTATTGGAGGCGTATCTTTTAGGACCTTGAACATGGCTGCAGCCTGCGAAAATAAATACGGTTAATGTGGCACTGCTCTTTACAGTCAGTGAGACATGACAAATAAAGCCTGCACAAATAGAGGATATAAACTAACATTCCACTGGTTAAAGCGTTGTGAGATTTAACATCCATTTATGAGCTAATACGCTAGTAAGATAAAGAAACTCCAGGGTTGAACTCTGCGTTTGAGAGCATATACATATACATATTGCAATACTCAGTATTATCCCACAAGTGGGGTCAGGGCGTTTGAGAGCAAAGACAAAAAATGTAGTGAGTCACACAAGCCCATTGACACAATGCACAATATATTAGCACCAGTCTTATTCAGCCTAATTACTACCACAAGAAAGCCTCTTCCCTCGTTCTGAGAGATAGGGGTGCAAGGAAAGTATTCAAGAAAAGAGCAGACTTATTGAAGACCCCACGAATTTAACGGAGCATGCAAAAGGAACGCATCTCTGTCAGGTAAGACAGCGTGTGTAAGCATGAGCAGAAAAAAGAGTGTAAGTGTGAGCTAAGCATGAGCCAATAAAAGTCCTTACTGCTTCATACTCACTCCAAGGTGGTTTACCGTTCAGCATTTCAATTACAGTACAACCCAAACTCCATATGTCAGTAGCAAAGGCGAGATCGGGGTTAGTATCCTTCTGCATAACTGATTGCAAGAGCTGCCAGGTAATGAACGGTATAAACAAGAGAGTTAGGAGAAAGCAACTCGCAAGAAGTAATGTTTCAAAAGGAGTACCTCAGGAGCCATCCAGTATGGACTTCCCTTTAAGGAGAGATTAGCTGCTTGCCCATTAAGCTGCATAGAAAGAGTAAGGTTCAAACATCAAATACAACCCTAGTAAAAGTCGGCCCACAACAGAGTCGCTATAAGTTATAAAGATTAAAAGTACTGCAAACTTTACAATAAAACAAATTAAGCATCTGTGCTGTAACTGTTATGATAGGCATTCTAAACATTAATTTTTTCCTGTTGGCAGTTCTTAAGGGATTGGTTATGCTACACGTACTGGCTTCAGGAAACGGGAATAGACGTGTTTACTTCCATTATGCAACAAAAATGAGTTTAATCCATATTTTGAGTTGACAACTTACATGCTTAGCCATCCCAAAATCTGCAAGCTTAACAACCCCATAAGCATCAACAAGCAAATTAGCTCCTTTTATGTCCCTATACAGACAAAAAATTCCAATTTATTCTTCAGAAGGTTCTGTATAATCCTCATCACAAGTGAAATCTCAGGCTGTTACCTGTGAATGGTTTTTTTGCTATGCAAGTAAGCCAATCCACAAAGAATATGCCGAGTGAAATTCCGAACTATGGATTCTGTGATCGCTCCACAATGGTCACGGAGGAATTTATTGATAGAACCAGGATGAACATATTCCAGATAAATGTAAAATCGATCGCCAACCTGCATGATCAAAGAAGAAAAGACTCTCATTGAGGATTACATGCATTAAATCAATGCTGTAACTTAATTGGAAAACAAGAATTAGTACTTACTATCTCGCTGCCGTAGTACTGGACAATATTTGGGTGCTTGAGTTGACTGAGAACATTAATTTCCTATACCAACAAACAAATGGAGATCATTAGCTTTTGAAATCATTTGACAACAGAGATGTTTTCATGTGCTCATGATAGTTGATGACTAGCTAAATTGCATGTATTCACATTCAAATATTCAAAACCAATGTGCCAGGTACTGCTGTTTTAAATGGTCAACACGCTCCTATTATCAGTCAAGATACATTTTTTTTTATACTCGAGAAGATTATAACGAATGAAGCCAAGCCAAATGCTTATCTATCTATCAAAAACCATGAGGAGGTAACTCTGTTAAGATGTAAAGCAACTAGCATCCTGGGAATGCCTACCGAGATTCTTCCGCACAGCAGCTAGGGAGCTCCAAATAGTGACACAAAGGACATAGCTGTAAAAATTCCTAAGCAGATCACAGTGAAAAGGTATGCCAGTCCTTTCTATTTTACCATACAGGGATGCTTTTAATTCCGAAGCCTTTTCGGATCCTTAGTTGCTTTGGCAATTGTCCAGCTTCTATCCTATATAAGTGTATCAAGGTTGTAGATATAACATAAAATTCTCATTCTATCAAAACAAAGAACACGTATGTTACTTGTTTATCGGTCATGGACCTAGATTAAATGTGTAGAACAATCTACAGATGAGAAGAATCTTCACTTTAAATATTTTAAGAGTGCTACAGATAGAGGGAAAAAGGAAGAATAAATGATGCGAGTACGAACAATCAAAATCAAGACATAAAGTGTAAGTATTGCAAGGACTATGAAACCAAGAGAATGAAGGAAATATAACCTGCTGTAATTGCCTTATGCTCTCTGCAGATTTTGGGTCATCTGGTAATAATTCAACTTCTTTCATCGCACATAAAGCTCCAGTCTCTCTGGTTAAAAACATGAAAACACATTGCTACATTAGAAACTAAACTGCATGCACGTAGAAACATCCTCCAGTGCAATGAGATCTATTTGGACACTATACCTATTCGATGCAACATAAACACTTCCAAATGTCCCACGGCCAATAAGCTTCCCTTTTTGCCACTGCCCTTTGATTGGCGTCAGCTCTGCGTTAGGGGAAGCTGGTGGAATGGAAGTAGGCAGTGAAGGAGTGACAACTAAAGGAGGAAGTGGTAGTGGATGGACATTGCTCTGAGCACTACTCTCACGACGTGCTGTTGAGCTCTCATTTGGTAATATGTGATGCAGAGGAGATGTAGGTCCACTTGAGATCTTTCTATTCCTCTGAGGACTTGCTCTTGGACTGTGATGTGGAGAATTATCAACACTAAAAGCACTTTTCTCCGGCAGAACTTGGTAAGAGAAACCTGGATATTGATGGGTGTCTGATAAAGGCATCTCCGGGGCTGAACACACTTGAAAAGCACCAGGAAATGCCATATAATTAGGACTTAAAAAGTCCCCAGCTTTGAGTGGGCTGAGTCCAGGACTTGCATAAGGAGTGGTAGGTGCACTAATCGGTGCGCTGATCCTGATATCAGAGACTCTATCAGCAACATGCAACTTCTGAGGTGTCTTCCTAGACAACCGAGTTCCAAAGTGCTCTTTTTTCTTCTTCCGAGCATCTTGGCTCAATAATCTGCTGAAAACAGAATAAGAAAAGAGCACAAGTACAAACTCAATATGATCCAAACTTATATGAGCTAACTAAATGACCAAATACTATGCCAAGTGAAGAATATCATTCCAACTGACAATAAAAAAGCGTAAGAAGAGATCTATGAACTTCAATCAGCTTGTATGATAAGAACAGCCCCACCCCTCCCCAGGAATCAAATCTCCTCATTAGAGATGGAGAGTCCTTTCAACTAGGCTATACCTCCCTTTCATTTTCAAGCATTAGATTCTTTTCCTTTTCAAAGCATGAGTCTTAATCTATCGATACACTAGAACATCTCCTTCAATTCAAGATTTAAAAGTCATGAACTTCTCAAAACTGCCTCTGCCTAGGACGAAAAGCTATCAACCCAAAGTGGAGCACACAATAATGCAACAAAAAATACTAGGTGATTTCTTCCTAACTATCTAAATCTTGGTGGACAAAGTTGCCCGATACCTGTACCGGTTGGAGGTAAGCAGGTTCCTGATGTAATTAGTCAAGGTGTATGCTAGCTATCCGACAACCACTATTATTCAAAAAAATGCAACATAAGAAAAGGTGTGCTAAAGTAATAGTAGTAACATATACCACGTGGGTGTGGCCTAATGGTTAATAAAGTGGGTTAAGAACCATGAGATTTCAGGTTCAAATTTCATCGAAAACATATACAACAGGTGATTTCTTTCCATCCATCCAAGTTACCCGATATCTGTGAGAGGTAGCAGGTACTCGTGGAATTAGTCTAGGGCACGCAAGTTAGCCGCACACCATGGTTATTAAAAGATACTTCATGTCCTAAATTTACCAATGCAAATCCAAATGTAGATGTAAAAATCGGAGTTGCAATTAAAATGAAAATCAATTGGTATGAAACAACAAAAAGGTTCACAAAATATTAGACTACCTTTCTTTGGACGCTACAACATCTTTATGTCTATCTCTTTCGTCTCCAATTTTCTGATGTGAATGCGCGTCTGTAGGTGATGGCAACGGAACACTAGGTTCATTCGAAACCGCATCCGTGGCATGGCGGAGGAACAGGTGCAATTCCGGCAAAGGCAAAGGTTGAGGTGGCGGAAGATAAGAGGAGGAAGAACATTTCTCATTATTAGAACAATGAGAACGCCATTCATCTACGTCATTTTCCGCAGCAGCTGCATGAAGATTCTGCAACTTTTTTGCACGTGCATGACGACGTTTACGTGCAAAAGAAAATGCAGATTTCAAAGTATAACGTATGCCTCCACTGGAGGCAATTAAACTGTCGTCAGAATGTACTTTCGACGACGAAGACGATGATGATGTTGATGTGGACGATGAAGAAGATGAAAAAGCGCTTTGCCACCAACGCATTGCCTTAAAGGAATGTGATATATTGTATATACAATTTGCATGCAACGTTAAAGGAAATGATAATAATACTGTACAAACCTTGGAGTTGTTAGGTGCATGGTTTGTTTTCTTGTTCTTTTTCCGATGAAAAATGGGTCATCGGAAAAAGTTCTAAAAAGGAGGAGGAAAGGGAGAGGATTAAAAAAGTTGTAAAATTTCCCCTCCTCTTCTATTCTTTGTTCTTCTTCTTCCTCTTATTCTTTCTCCTTCTAGTACATTTCTGTTATTTACAACTTGTTTTTAATACATTAAAATGTTTATTTTAATAAAGGTATACAATTAGTAAGTGCTACCATTTTTCAATTTTGGTTTGACGGTGACAAGACTAGCACAATGGACCCCCTCTTTCCTGTATTTGAATTTTTATATGTTTTGCGTCTTTTCGTTAATATGATGGTGTACCTTATTTATTCTATTTTATTTATAATATGATGTTTCATTAAGTATAATTAAAGGTATCAATTACGTTTGTTACAATTATATACCGTCAGAAAAAGAAATGGGGAGAATAATAACTTGGTTCAGCCCCCAGCTTGACTCATTCATCCTATTGATCAAACGCTTATTAGTTGCCAAGTCTTCCTGTTCCATACTTAGAATAAGTCATATAGGATTATCAAAGTTCTATCTCCAGTCCACGAGTTCAACATAAATACTAGCCTCGAAAGATATATTAGAGCACGATTCCTGCTTAGAAAATTATGCAGCCACCCACGACTGTGAAGCTCCTACCATTTTATTCCCTTCGCAGTGGAATAGAAAATTATTAGATGCTAAAAACTTAATAAGACTGCAGTTGCAGTAGCCATTTACTCATTAATGCACAAGTTTATTATTCTAGAACAAGTCCCAAAAAGACAAACTTACTACAGTATACCATAAGCTTCACTATGTCTTTTGAACATGCACCTTATAACACCACTCAACCTACAAAGCTTGGTCAAATTAGAACAAAACCAGATGATCAGGCTGATGACCTTCAAATGCCTCCGGCAATTGCATTATAGCTGCTGGGCTGATTAGCTTTCAAGTGTTGTTGCCTTAATCTTACAAACAGGGATTGCCTCATTTTTGCTTAAAAGCTTCCACGTTGGATGAACATCGATATCATGCAGAAACACTTTGTCTTCAACATCTAGCTGACTTACATCGACCTCGATTTTTTGAGGTATATGCTCAGCTGGACACAAGAACTTTAAAGTAGGTCTTATCTTGTTTAGATAACCACCTGCTTTCACATTAAAAGCAAATAATCATTATCAATGTATATTAAAAATACATTAGCATGGAATTTTCTCAAGGAATAATTAATTGCAAAGGCAGCAAAACACTGTCCTAAATCACATCAATGAGCAGCATCAATCTACTACGAGACATTCTACGCCTTAAAGTTTTCATATCGCTTGAATTATAAACAGAGAGTTTCCACATCACTTGGAATAATTTCATCTCAGTTGAGTGCTCCAGAGAACTTTTTATTAATATTTGTAAAACTTGACCAGCTAACAAATAAACACCTCAAGGAAACTATGAAAATGATGGCACAATAAGAGTGACTTGCCATTAGTTTCTAGCATTAAGGGACCAATTTTTAACTTAGGCAGTTACGTCACTGAACTTGAAAAAGAAAATAAGTCTCACCAAACAAGATAACCCAAGTCGCATGATAGCATTACGCATACACAAGACGGTTTTGGTGACTTCATTTTAGGAGAGATGATACACTCCCTATTTCTTTTTAGAATATCCAGTTCACAACAATGCAAACAGAATTAAGAAAACGTGCTCATCATCACCTTTTCACCAAACAAACCAATAGTAAATATCACTCCCTCTGTCCCAATTTATGTGGTACTTTTCGCTTTTCGAGATTCAAACTGTATGAATTTTGACCAACATTTCAATATGTGTTTTTTTACCAAAATGATTTGAGAAATGTTGTAACTTAAAGTACATTTCAAGTAGTTATCAAATATATAAAATTTCATGTTAAAATATTGAGTTAATCCTAATCAAATTTAGCTTCAAAGTTTAGTCAAATTGACTCATGAAAAGCGAAAAGTGTCACATAAATAGGGACAGAGGGAGTATTAGTTTCAGTACGTCTATCAAAACACCTATAAGTATTTTCTAGCACCTACTCTTATCAACTACTTTTAATCAGCTTATGAAGGCGGGCCACAAATACCTTACGGTTATAATATAGCAGTAAGATGATACATAGCATTGAAGCTGACCAAGTCTATGACTACTAGTGGCGCATTAGAATTAGACAGCAAGAGCAACTAGATCAGTAATGGAAGGGATGGCTAAAATGGATAGATCTCTTTTACATGCAGGTCTAACTGCTTACTGGGTACCTTGAAAAGCTCTCATGTTTTAGTCTAGAACAACAGAACAAGTGGAGCAGAGTGAACAAAATCTGCTTTGGGGTGAATTCCCTCCCCCCAAGTTGGTGCTAATTGAACACTAGATTATTAGCTTACTGATCTCGCTGGCATGAACTACCAAATTAAAAAGAAGCAGCAGCAGCAAGAGTTAGAGTTCCAGCTACCTGAGATGATATACCTTATTTGCTAAAGGTATCTGAGGTCAATTACTTGTGGGCAGCTGGTGTTAGCAGATGCATGATTCTAAAATATTTGTCCTTTTTTTCATTAATATATAGGTGAATGTAATAACAGAGATTTGGAAGGGGGGGGGGGGGGGGGTGTTACTCCTGATACTGGATCACATAAATGTTGTTCTGTCGATTTTTCCTAATTATACAGTTCTAATTGGTTTCCCAAAAGCAAGACAGTGTTCGAAGGAAAATCTAGAAAACTAGATAAAGAGAGTGGTATATTCTTTGTAGTTGTCATGCAAAACTATAAATTTTAGGAATATCAGCAGTTAAAGAATTTTCCTTGATACCCTTCAAGATAGCATATATACAATGAGGCTGCAAAGTGACTTAATTCCACAGTTTACACAAGCACTCTCCTTCACGTTAGCATCCTCCTAAGGGTATTAACAAAGAAAAGGGAATAATCCCACTACCTTAGCTGATCTTTCTTTGTGGGAAAAAGAGATAGGACTTCTTTAGAAATTTGGACTTTCTAGCTTTGCAGATTAAATTTTTTTTAGTCATTCTCAAAAAAAAGTTTCCTGTCAAAGGTATCTCTTGTTATAAAGAATAATATGCGTGTCAATAAGCTTTTTGAACAAATTACAAAGAAAATAAAACAACAGAGACAATAGAAGTAGAAAAGAATTAACCTTTCTTAAGACCAGGACACTCCTCCTCCCCTTTAAACACGACCGGCACATCTACCTTTAATTTCGTTCCCTCTTCCGCCCATACAAATACCAAATTCAATATCTTCCCAGTCTCCTCATCCCTATGAACCTATACAAATAACATAACAAAAACATTAGTTTATTCAAACAACCACTAAATACTAATTTATATAACACAAACCATTTAATGACATTCCAAAATCTTTGATACAACTCAAATTTACACAACATTGTAATTCAAACTCATTATTCTATTAACGAAACTTTACATACATAACCGCCCTAGTCAGGATACAAAATTATACACTTCTTTTCTATAACCGTAGTGTCTGCACCAACCTGCACACCTCGACTAAATTCTTTTTTTTTTTTTGGATAAGATTGACTAAATTCTACCTGCTACGTCCCACCAGTATCAGCTAATTCTGTCTACCAAGGCTTGAACAGTAGATTATACACATAAAACACCACATTATACATGAAATATACAAATAACAGCTGTTTTTTGTTTAAGCGGCCTAGCAACTATGCAATCAAAAAATATACAACTTTAATAGCACTTAAAATGAACATATAAATACCTCACAAGAGAATAAGCTTCACTTGCCAAGTCAGAATACATTAATTATACATATTTCTTCAATAACCATGGTGTCTTGGGCCAACTCACACACACCTCTACTAATTCCACAAAGCACCTGTTACCTCACACCAGCATAAGGTAACTATGTCCATACAATTATACCACATTATACATGAAATATTCAAAGTAACAGCTATTTTCGTTTAAGCGGCGTAGCAACTGTTCAGGCAGTGTAGAAATCCAACAACAACAAAAAACCCACTATATTCCACAAGTACAGTCTGGAGAGGGTGGTATGTACGCAAACCTTACCCCTAACTCGAGTGAGGTAGAGAGGCTATTTCCGATAGACCCTCGGTCAATAGAAGTGTAAAACAACGTAAATTTGATTGAATATTACTTAAAATGAATATTACTTGCCTTAATAGGGAGTACATTTCCGGATTCAAGTAAAGTAGAAGAACCCGACCCGGCCCGAATCTGAAGGGGAAAAGTAGTAGAATAAAAGAAAGGGAGATCAATTGATTTAAGTATACTTTTAATCTGTTTCTTTTCAGTAGTCAACAGGAACTTTCTAGAAACTGAATTCTCCGCTACGATAGAATACGGGTCATTAGGTTTTGATTGTACGTAGTTTTGTGAAAATACAATCGCCGGAATACGGCCTTGTGCTCGGTCTCTACTGGATACTCTGTTTCCGGTGACTTCTCTAGGGATTGCTTGTATTGTAAAGTATGATCTCCGGGAGGATATTCGAGCTCCGGCGGTTGTTGCCACCGTGCGCCACCAGTTCGACATGTTTGGAAATGGAGAAATTGGGAAATTTGGGTTTTAGGGTTTTGTTGCGTGAAGATTTGGGAGGGTTTTAGGTGTTTGGGCTTTACTTGATGGGCTTATGTTGAGCCCATAGTTGTATCCTTTAATGGGGCTAAGTGCACGAAATGCCACTTTTGCCACTGGTCTTTGGGCACAGGCCACTAATACCAAAACATTTAGTTTGTGGTCACTTTTGCTTAAAGAGATAGAACTTCAGTCCAGAGACCGGATTGGAGTTCAGTCCTTAAAGATTGAACTTCAATCCACGGCCATATGGACTGAAGTTCAGTCCAGTCCTTAAGATGGAACTTCAGTCCATGGCCATATGGACTGAAAGTTCAGTCCTTAAGAGATGGAACTTCAGTCCAGGGGCCGTATGGACTGAACTTCAGTCAACTATCAGAACTTAAGTCAATATTTATTTAGTAAAGGCCAAAAAGTGGCCTCTAGTGTAAGACCAAAGAAAATAGTGGCCTCAAACTAAATACCAGTGTTAAAAGTGGCTGCTGGACGAAATTTTTACCCTTTCACTTTTTGGCCTTTACTAAATAAAAGTTGACTTAAGTTCTGATAGTTGACTGAAGTTCAGTCCATACGGCCCCTGGACTGAAGTTCCATCTTTAGGAGTGAACTTTAGTCCATAGGGCCCTAGACTGAAGTTCCATCTTTAGAACTGAACTTCAATCCATAGGGCCCTGGACTGAAGTTCCATCTTTTAAGGATTGAACTTCACTTCATAGGGCCCTGGACTGAAGTTCCATCTTTAAGGACTGGACTGAACTTCAGACAACATGGCCCTGAACTGAAGTTCTATCCTTAGTCTAGGGGCCGGATTGAAGTTCAGTCCTTAACAATTGAACTTCAGTCCAATAAGCGAAAGTGGCCACAAACTAAATATTTTGATATTATTGGCCTGTGCCCAAAGATCAGTGGCAAAAGTGGCATTTCGTGCACTTTACCCTTTAACGGGAAGTGTCAACGAGAAGTTGGAGGTGTGACGACAAACTCTGGGACATATACGAACAAAAAGGTTAATTTTTGTGACAAAGGCTGAAAATGTTAGATGTTTCTTATGGGGCCAAAAATGTGATAGCCACGCGGATATATTCAGGGCGAAAGTTCTCATGGTTCCGTTGTTTGACGGAATCCAATAATTTTGGTTTAAATTCGATCTTAAAAAATTCATATAATATGTAAAATTTATTAATTTAAAATTCGGCAATGTAAAAGTACTAAAATTCTGAACTCATAAATATTAAAGTCTAGCTCCGCCACTGGATTTATTCAGAAAATGGGGTAAGTGCACGAAAGGCCACTTTTACCACTGGTCTTTGGGTACAGGCCACTAATATCAAAATATTTAGTTTGTGGCCAGTTTCGCTTAAAAGATAGAACTTCAGTCCAGGGCCATATGGATTGAAGTTTAGTGCTTAAAGATAGAACTTCAGTCCAGTCCTTAGAGATGGAACTTCAGTCCAGGGCCATATGGACTGAAGTTCAGTCCTTAAAGATGGAACTTCAGTCCAGGGGCCGTATGGACTGCACTTCAGTTAATGATCACAACTTAAGTCAATGTTTATTTAGTTAAGGGCCAAAAATGGCCTCTAGTGTAAGATCAATAAAAACAGTGGCCTCAAACTAAATACCGGTATTATAAATGGCCTCTGGATGAAATTTTTACACAGAAAATGCATGAACTTTGCATTTCTGACGCTTTCTTACAGTTTTAGCCCCGGTAAGACAACTATTTAGTTTATAACTGAAGTTACCAGAAACTCTTGGTGAATTGTCGGGAATTCAGTACACAAAGTTCATAGTGGGGTTGGCGATCCTTAAAGAATTTTAGTAACTTCTTGAATTGGGGCTCCAAGTTAAATAGTTCTCTTATGTGACTGGAAGTGTTATACTAGTGTGCTAGAAGGCAACAGGGTGCAAAATTTTGACCTTTAACGTGCTTGCGTAGCCATTTTTCGGGAGTGCCATTGTTATTTCAGACATTTTTTGGTGCACTCTTGCTTAGACTAGGTACTTCAGACCCCAATTGCATATCTTCATACCATTAGAATTGAAATTCAAGTCAGATTAAGCTGGCCTAAGCTCTTTTTTAGTCTAAAATTAGATTTATTTTATCCACAGTTTTGGCCAGAAGTTGGCTCATTTTCAGCCAAAAAACTTCTAAACCAAGTGAATGTCACGCCATCGGCTAAAGTTGAATCATAACTTCAATCTTAGATAATTAGAAAAGATGGGAAAGTAGTTGAAAAATAATCCATGGAAGCTCTAGTGTAACTGAACTCCAAGATTTTTATGTAAAAATTTGGCGCAGGGCCCTGTTTAGCACGCGCTAATTGATTTGTAGCCGTCAAAAATAAATTTGCTGAGAAATAGCCACTCCAGATAAGTCCCAGTATAAATACTGGTAAAGCCTCAGTATTTATATTGGAAAGCTTCAATAAATTAACCCCAGTATAAAGTACTGGGCCCCATATTTTTATGTTGGGGGACTTTGTATAAAGCTTCAGTCCCATAACAAAATACTGGGGCTATGAACAAAACTTGTTCAAAGCCCCAGCATTTTGTTATGAGTTTGAAACTTTATATATAAAGTCCCATAACAAAATAATGAGATTTATCCCTTTGATGGGACCTTTGTAATGGGATAAATTCCACTATTTTGTTATGGGATGAAGTCAGTCCCATTATTTTGTTATGGGATTATTTTGTTAAGGGACTTCTTCAGTCCCATAACAAAATACTTGTGTTTTGAACAACTTTTGTTTAAAGCCCCAGTATTTTAGACTAGTCTGGGGTGTTTTTCCAACGCTAATGGAGCAAAAGTGTGCGTGCGAATTTTTGGCTATTTCTCAATGAATTTTGAAATGGTGGATAAAACAAGTCCAAAAATGGCTGCGCATCAAAATTTCTCCTAGAGTAATAAAATTTACATAAATATTCGTCTATCAACAAATATTTATTTTTAGTTGTCCATAACTTTTTCTATAAAAAAACTAACACACACACACACACGAAATACATAATATTAAATATATATCTAAAATACTTAACATATATTTTAAAAAGGAAAAACGGTTATGGAAAGAAAGAAACAATAAAAGATGGACAAAAACGGTAATTATTCTTTTCCAACGATTATGTGGCGTAATTTTCCCAAAATATTTTCCCGGTGCTAATTTCAAATTGCAATTCTGCTTGGACATTATAATAGAACTTTAACTATCTATTTTAAACAACAGAATGTGACTATTTTAGTAACTACTTTACAAATGTATGTTGTTTTTCGGTTAGCAGCTGTGAATGTATAGTCAAGAACATCCCAATCAGCTCAAGGGTGAGAAATACGAATATAAACATAGAAAATTGTAAAAGTTAAAACTTTTGGATTCTTATGGGGTTATTCTATTATGGCTTGTGGCTTTCTCTGAGCTCTGTAAACTAAAGAAAAAACACATGTGCTTGTGCATGAGAGGACAACATTACACAAGGAAGAAACTAAAATCAATGAAGCCAATGTACAACAATAACATATCCAGTTTTATCTTATTAGTGAAATTTGAGGAGGTAAAATGTACGTAGACTTTTGTTCAGCAAATTTTCGGCTAGAAAAAATATTAAGAAAACTCGAATGAATAACAAGACGGAAATACCATACCAAAGAGAAAGATAAAATTAAAGCATATCCAAAATAAACATATAATACTCCCTCCGTCCCAAATTATCTGGCACCATTTGACTGGGCACGGAGTTTAAGAAAATAGAGATTGACCTTGTTAAGTATCAATTTTACCCTTGAAAAAGTAAGAGAGAGAAAATTTAAGTAATAAAAAAGTTGTTGGTAGGTTTAAAAGTATGTAGGGCCCAACAAGGGTAAATAGAGATGATGCATTAAATAGTTGTCAAATAAAGAAATGTGTTACTTATTTTGGGATAAACAATAAAGAAAATGGTGACACATAAATTGGGACGGAGGGAGTAGCAGTAGATGAGAAGACGAAGACGAAGACAAAAATAATCTATATATAAAAGATATTTGACTACTATCTAACTTTCTACCATAATCATCAACCTTCACGCATTCATATCTAGAGTCATGCCCTCGGTAATCTGGATTGGGGGCCATGTCATCTCTAATCACCTCGACTCAGTTCTTCTTCGGTCTACCTCTGACCTCTCCGTAGACCCAGCACTGCTAACCTCTCATAACTCCTTACTGGGGCAACTGCACTCATCTTTTTATGTGTTCGAATTGAATCATCGCAACCTCGATTCTTGCATCTTATCTGCCATTGAGGTCTCGTCCACCTTGTCACGAATGATCACATTCTTAATCTTATCCATCCTAGTATGCACACATATCCAATTAAATATTCTCATCTCTGTCATGCTCATCTTCAGGATGTGTGTGTTCTTGACTGGCCAACACTCTGCCCTATACAACATATATAGATGGTCTAACGACCACTCTATAGAATTTGTCTTTTAGCCTATGTAACACTCTCTTATCACATAGTACAAAGGAAGCGAGCCTTCACTTCATCCAACTTATTCTTATACGGTGCGTGACATCATTAACTTCTCCATTATCTTGGATGATTGAGCTAAGATATTTGAAGCTTCCTTTCTTGGGATTGACTTATCAAACATCACTTCCACATATGACTCATGAGATGCATCGCTAAACTTGCACTCCATGTACTACGTTTTCGTCCTGCTTAGCCTGAAGTCTTTAAACTCCAGAGTTTGACTCAACACCTCCAGCTTCTCATTGACATTGTTGTGTGCCTCGTTCACCAAAATTATATCATCTAGAAATAACATACCACACGACACTTTTCTTTGAATACTCCGTGTGAAGCCAATAATATGTAATTAGCATAATCCACTCAACTACCATCCAACATAGTAAATTAATATGATCCATTAATTCTTAATTAGAGATCTGAAGTATAGGCGGAAGAAAAAAAAAAAGATTGTTTACATAATACTAGTAGTTTGGCCTCTTAAATGCAAAATAGCCAAATTTGTATATTCCACATATTACATGTGAATAATAAATATATAATTTATGTAGTCGGGATGACAATTTTTGTAAAATTTTAATGAAAAAAATCTCTAATAGAGAGAGTTTAGTCCTACGCAATACGAATCTATGTTCTTTTGGTACTACTTACAAACTCATGTAGTTAGCTTCATTTGAACGGGTTACTGCGTGCGCATAGCTTAAAGGTTAATTGATGATTAATATTTTACTTCCTTTATGCATGTGTTTTCTGTTGTAAAGGCAAATGTTCATGTTTTATTTGAAGTATTAGGACATTAGAACATCAGTAGTTGTCAAGGATGGGCTAATTAGCAAAAAGGAGGGGAAGTTATTTCATACGTCAAACTTTTGAAGTTATACGCAAAGCACGAGTAGTCTTAATCCCCTAAACAGCATATCATCTTATACTACTTCATTGTCAAAGTATTGAACATAGTTTTTGGTCAAGACTATTTTATGGGATTTTTTCAAAAGATAGAACTTTTAACTCACCAAACTTTAATTATTTTTCAAATAAAATATATCCGATTTTTTACCTTTGAAAGTGCTTCATTAACTTGACCCTATTAAGTACGTAATACAAATTGACACTTCAACCATTTCATTGTATTAATCCTAGATTGATTTAGCGCAAAATTAAAGATATAAAAAAATATTTTCGTGATTATTGTGTAGAATAAGTCATAACTATATTTGTGTAGTTATAAACCATCTCATTAACAAAAAAAGTTGAAAGTTTGAAGTTAAATTTCTCCAAACTAAATAAAGTAATGGAGTATATATTTTTCGGATGGACTAAGTTTATTCTGTGATTTTTTTTAAGAACTAAGAGATTATATAATTATTCTTTAGAAGGCTTAATAGTCCAAAAATACTTTTACATTAACATTATGTATCAATTAACTACTTCTGTAACTAAAATGTATGATCAGAATATATTGACATTACTTCGCCCGTAGTTAAAGATCTCTCAAGTACGTGTATTTATTTGCCTATATGCTGCCATAGACTACATGTTGCTGATGACATGGCAGATGATGACTCTGAAACTCCATCATTACATTCATTCAATTCAATGCAATATCGCTTTAATAAGATTGAAAGACTTGACGTTTTAAACGAAATTTCACATCAGCCTTAAAAGCTTAATGATCTGCTAGCCTCATCTCTTGTCTCTGTCACTTATGTAGTAGCAGCATCTCGTTTTCCTAATTGCTAACTGCCTTCACCCTCCCAAGCAGTACTGCATTCAGTACATAAATTTGTCCCGCAAATTAATGGGGATTTGATGGGATATACGTATAGGGGATATTTGCCTCACATTTACGTAAATCAGATGGATACATGACACTGCCAGCTTTCTGTCTCACTTGCATGGACAAACAGCTTCTACTTTTCTGAATCAACAAAAAGAACTAGCATAGTAGCAATAGATAGTAACCAAAATCATGTAGTAATCGATGCAAGGGTTTTATGAATGGAAGTTAATTTATATATATAATCCTTATGTTTGAATTTATATATCATTGTTTGAAGTTTGAGCATGAAGTTTAAGACGAGGCAGGACTTCTTCTTTTTTTTGAAAGTTGTAATCTGGCATATAATATAAATAATTGTGTGATTATAAAACTTTTAAAATTTTTAAAACTTGTGGTCTAACACTAAAGATGTGTAGAATAACAAAAATATCTTTTAATTTGAATTTCGTGGCTTTAAACATTCGATATCAGTTTTTTATATTTTATAAAGGTAAAAGAGAGTGATGAAGATAAAAACTTAATGAATATGGAGGTTATATTTTTGTGAAACAGATTAAAAAGAAAGGTAATTTAAGCACATAAATTGTAATGGAGGGACTTTGAAATATGATCAATAGTACAAAAATCCTCTTTTACAATAGATATTGGTATTAAAAGCGGTATAAGAATATTCACTATTCAGAGCTTGCCATTCTAGCGAGTAGTAGCAGTACTAATTAGAAAACTTTCTACGTCTAACATTACGAGGGTCAAAAGCTATGCACGTGGTAATCTACTCTAGTACTTACATAGCTTAGGTTTTTAAAAGTTGGTCAACGGAAAGGATTAAATGGAGGATAATAAAAGACGCAAACTTTAGAAATTTAAAATCATATAAAGAAGGTTGATAATAGATTAATAGTATGACAGAGACTTAATTTAGTGGGTTCTAACTTTTAAGACATCAACATTAAGTGCAACAAGTAGAGTTCTACATTATTTTTGTTCATTTTTAGAAGATTTCTTAAGATAAATATAAGATTTGACCTAAGTTACTTCGAAGCGAACCCATGTATTGAAGCCTACTTTCGCCTTATATATATATATATATATATATATATATATATATATATATATATATATATATATATATATATAAAGTCATTTTTTCGTATGATTTACGTATGCATGAAAAGAAAAAGGAAGAATTGTGAGGACAAAAAGAGAGTGAAAATGGAAATATGGTCGGAGTAGGTACAGAGAGGAATATGAAATGTGTGTATATTTAATGAAATATGGAGAGGTTTGCAAGCAATTTTCAACCAACTCTGCTGAAAAGTGAAAATACTTCAACGACATTTACAATAAAGTAGTAAATAATTAAATATGAAGAGTTATTAAAGTCAGAATGTAACAAAAAAATTCATATATAATACATATATTTATTAGTTTATCCAACAGATCATGTTGGACTATTGTGCTGCTGAATTTTTCTAAGAAACTAATATGTATAATAAACCAATCTAGTACTTATTAGATTAAAATGGGAACATTTGTCTGGGTTGCATTTTTTCTTTTTCCTTTTCAATAAGCACAAAGCGGTTTTGCACGATCACGTTACGTTATCATAGTCAAAACTCCTAAATAGCAATATTTAAATCTTAAACTAAAGCAGCGTAAGAACTGCAACAACCACAAGGTGGATTATACTTTGCATGGATGACGGAACAATATTTGACTTGAACGTGAGTCAATAATCTCTTTTGATTTAAATTGAGCACCTGACCAAATAGAAAAGGATTGAATCATATTACTTTAAAAGCATGTCCTCAAACTAATCAAAAGTTAGATTACCAAAAAATCCTTCTACATTAGAAAGTCCCTCATTAGAAATTGGTACCAAACAACCAAAAAAAAAAAGGTCTTACGCTTGCAAGCAGTCCAACCCAACAGTCACAACCATTTACACCTACAAGCAGTCTCAACCCAACAGTCACAACCATTTAGAAAGCCAGGTAGTACACATAGGCAACACATATTTAGGTAGCAAATAATTACATCTCATTTTACAAAAATTACTTCACGGGTCAAGATACCACTTTAAAATGAATAATCATATGCTTCAAGTTTCCTGCCTATTGTTGAAGTTCCAAAGGCAAACCAATCTCACATGAACAAGAATACTATATAGCACCTCTTCATGTTCCATCATATGAACAGTTACATTGCCTAATTGCTTCATTACGCAAACACCAAATATTTGTCTTCAATGTGTAAGTTAGTTTCGTCCAGTATATCTATCTTATGATCCCACAAGAAAAAATTCATATAGAGACTTCGGAGCCTGAAAATTGTTTCCAAACAATGTCTCAAAAGGTGCAAACTTAAGACTCTACTTTCCTTTATTTTCAAGATCAACGTAACAATTAATGGTGTGAGGATTCTGGACCAAGGATGCTAGATATGCCATTACACAAACTATCGATCTTCGTTGAAGTCGGGAATTGTTTTATCCCTCTATCCAATTTTGAAATTAACCTTGCAAAGTATGAATTATCTATGCAGAACACTTCTTATCCAAATTTGTTAATCACATAGTACTATGCAGAATATGTCGTAGCCCAATCATGGCAGAGTGGAATGATATTAATGAATTTGACGGAGCAGCTTTGAGGTTCTCTTATTTGGTTAAATACATTAATTCGCTAATGTTACTGTGCAGAGAAGAAAAGGATACATGCAATTGACTCTTTTTTAAGTATGCTATATTTGCATGTTTCGAGACGTTGCTATCTTAATACCTAAAATTCTTGAATTAGAGAAGTTGTCTAATCTTGAGATGGATGATTTTCTTGGTTCGTTATAGTGTAAAAATCACGGAATCTTTGAACTTTCTTCTTTGTATTATTATTATTACTAAAAGTTTTGTTTATATAATATTGATATCATTTTACGGGTACTACAAAACTTGAAAATCACGTGCAACGCACGACGAGAAACTAGTTTAATAAAAGAAAGCGTAGTAATTATAATTAGAAATAAGTAGGTTACTATTCATTGAAAGATTACTGCGTGTATGGATCCGAACTAGATTAGTAGTTGAATTTCGACTCATATTTAACTAGAGGTCTCAATTCAACTTGAATTAATTGTTAATCCGCTAAGCAGTGTAAATCCATAAATCAAAGTGAAAATACTTCTACTTACTCTATCCGTCTCAAATTATTTGTCCTCTTGACTTTTGCACGCCTTTTAGGAAATCATTAATGAGGGGGATTATCGGCTATTTTACCCACCTTATTATTCTATTTTCAATTAATGTTATCTCTAGCTGTATTTTTAAGAATAATAATAACTAAGGGTAAAATGAAAAAAATATGAAAATTTTTACCTTGAACTACTAACTAGACAATTATTTTGACATGACCAATTTTTAGTAAAAAACACAAATATTTTGAGACGGATGGAGTAGTATGTACTGAAAAAGCGGATGTTTTAAATATATGAGTCAACTATTCTGAACCCACCACCCTGCACATTCATTCACTTTTTAGAGTGATTATATTGGATGTTTTCAACGAAACTTCACATCAGAGATATATGTATAAGCTCAGTCTGCTCATCTCTCGTCTCTGTCGACCGAATATAGCAGCTTCTCGTTTTCGTTGCAAACTGCTCCCATATTTAATGAGGATAATTTGATGGTATAGAGGATGTTTGCCCTCACATTTATATATGTAGACTACATTACATGAGATGCATGGCACTCTGTCAGCTTTAATTTTTGTGTTTTAATTACTTAGACATGAGGCTCCTACTTTTTAATCAGTAGATACTCTTAACACTGCAACAGTGGTAACCAAACCTTGTAGTGATATGCAAGGGAGAAAAACAGATAGCAAAATGGTTGAAAACTGCTACTACTATGAATAGGACATAGATTTGGTTGAAATATGAAAAAGATAGTGTATTAAGTTGAGTTAAAAATTAATTTTAATGAGTTGAAGTTGTGTTTTGATATATATTTTATTTGAAAAATGTTAAAATTATGTCATCAAAATGTTTTCACCAGAAAATTATTGATCTGCCAAGTTTTTGGATTTTGATAAACCCGTCTTCCAAAGTTGCTCTAAAGACCGTTACATTGTACTCCCTCTATTTAAAAAAGAATGGCATGTTTCGGATTTCGAGAGTCAAACGAATTCATTTTGATCGTGAATTTGAACATATAATCTTTAAGGTTTTTTTAAACGATATTTATATACTTAGAAACTACATAAAAAATACTATAAGTCACAATAATTAATAACTCAAAATATTTAAAAGATATCTGAAAATATTTCAGTCAAAGATAATCTCGTTTGACTCTTGAAATTCGAAATATGTCATCCATTGTGGAACGGAGGGAGTATGATATTTGTTTGAAAGTTTCTTTTAAAAATTAGGCAAGACAATCCAAGCCAAATGGCTGCCAAGAATATTCATATATACTAGCCCTTCTAGTGAGTAGTATGGAGTAGAAGTACTACTTAAGTACCCACCACCACCACCACCACCACCACTGCCGCCGCCGCCGCCGCCGCCGCCACCGCCACGAGCACTTAGGAAGTAGTAGTACTTCCAATGTCATTACAATTTATATTGTCAAAAAAATTATCCCCGATTATTTTCCCCAGAGAAATTAAACGTTCCGTGAAAAGTTAGTCACCTAAAATCCGGAATAGGATAGGGCGAAGGATAATAATAGAGAGAATGAGAACTTATATAAACAGTACCAGTAGGTTATCTACTGTACTTTGTAATTAATTCTTTCTTTTAATTAAAAAATGTTAGATACAATTTTCTTATTAGTTCGTTCGGAAAGAATGACACAATCTTATAATTAAAAATGGTTTAACTCCAAACTTATCACTTTACCCTTAATGAAATCATTTATTTATGAATTATTTTACACCTGAGTTTCAAAAGTTTTTTTCTATTTCTTAATAAGCTTCAATCCAAGTCAAGCTATGTCATCCTTTATGGAACAAAAGAAGTATTTTAATTGTCAATATTTTAAAAGGTGGGGGCGTGAGGCGAGGCGTAAGCCCCACGGATCTCTAATATTTAATATTTTATATTAAAATAATTGATATATATATTTAAAGAGAACACAAATCACATAAAAGGGTAAAATTACGCAAAAATTCTTGAAAATCCAAAAATTATGCATGGTTGAGAGTAAAAAGTTACGTACAACTAAGAAATAATAAAAACTTTTAAGATTTGTTACCAAGTTTGTATTTGAGTGTAGAGTTTAAATAGAGGATTTATTGAGAAATATTTTTTAGATTCACAATTTTTTTGGAACTTACGTCCCGAGACTCGCCCCAATGCCTAAAACGTACGCCCCTATATGCCCCAAATTGTGGGGCTTATGCCTTTTAGAACCTACGCCTCGTCGGGTCGCCCCGGTGCACTTTTGCTATGCCTCGCTCTAGGGCTCGCCCCGAAAACCCCTTTAAAAACACTGTTAATTGTATAAATATTAGTATTTCTTATATATTCAGTGTCTAATACTTAGACTCATTCTTAAAAATATATCTCAACTCTACACGAAGGGATGTACGAAACCGAACTAGTACCGATAGTCGAATCGGTACTGTTATTGATAAGCATAACAGTATCGGTATATCGGTTCGATAAGGGTATTGATTTCTAATACCAATAAGATATCAGTACGGTAACGATATCTATATATCTTACCATTACCCTAGAGATAACCGATAAGAAATTTTTTAAAATTTTTACATATTTTATTTTATTTATTATTAGTATATTAACCCTATTAAATTTTAATTTAGTACAACTTTTAGTTTGTAGGTTAAACTTCAACTATTATTTCTGTTGGTGGTCATTAGTCACTACTCTTTATGATGCATGGTTTATTTTATACTGAACTCCCCATTGCTTTAAGCCTCGTCTCTTGACATTTAAAGTGAAGGAAGTAAAGAAAGTTCTGTAATTGCCTGTAATGACTGATAGCATACAATAATTATAAATTAAAAGAGACTTTTGTGACGATATGTGTAAGTCATTCCTTAAGTTGATTTACTTCCTTTTTGTCTCTCCAAAGCCAAAGGTATACTTCATTTTGTTATAGCTTGTTTCGTATATAAAATATATTTTTTCATGTATGCATAAATATTTTTTCATTTTCGTTTTTGACTTTTCACCTGGTACTCTACATATATATTCATGCCCCAATTAATTTGGATTCATAATGCGTAAAATAAGGAAATCGCCCCTACTAAAAGTTTCTTGAACTTAACACCTGTAGTTAAAGGTGTTGATATCCTATAAGAAGAGACGGATCTAAGATTTAAGTACGGCGCGAGACCTCTACACACACACACACACACACACACACACACACACACACACACACACACACCCACCCACCAGTGCATTTTAGTTGTAAGGTATTTCTTTTACAGAATGTCCAAAATATTTGTCAATTTCAAATATCAAAGTATTTATCATTTTCTCCTCATTATACCCCTAATATTAAATGTTATTGAAAAATACAAACACCTCAATATTAGGAGTTTTTTCCTAAAAATACTAAAAAAATAAAAGGGTATATTAGCAAAAATACTATGCTTATTTATGATTTCTTAAGATGTATGCAAAGTCAACCCTTATAACTAAAATGGACCGAAGGGAGTATATAATTTATAGGAGCTCGAGCAAAATATTTATTGGATTGTCAAGATATAAGCACATATATATTTATAAACATAACTCAGGGTGCGAGGGACTTTCTATCTAGATCTACTTCTGATCCTATCCATATTACCATAACTCTCGATGTATATCAGAAGGTTAGTTATAAAATTATTTTCCAAATATCATTATAATTTTCTTCGAACAATTTTTCTAATTTTTCTAATATTTGAATGAGATGAACCCAATAGAGAAGAATGATTTTAGAAAATTTATTTAACAGTTCCTGACTAATGGAGATTGAACTTAATCGATTATTGAAAACTCTTTTTCTTTTTGCAAGTACTTTGAAGGATAAATATAGATTAAACAGTTTTTTTATAGAAAAAACAAGGCATCACTACGCCATATGTGTATTAATATGACACGTTGGACGTCACGTGTCTATTAATTTTTCTCTTTTATTTGTTGGAATAGCCAAATGTGATTGAGGTTTATACCCAATTGAATATGCATATCATTTTAATGGGAGTACATATCAAGATCAGATAGTTATTCTCTCCATTTTCACTCGTACATTTTAATAGGAGAAAATTCCTATTTTTATTTGTCACTTTAAAATATATTTAATAATATTTTTTCAATTTTATCTATATAATTAAATAACTATTTTCAAATTATAATTAAATTTAAATTTTCAAAGCACAATTAATAAAGATAAATTAGCAAAAAGATAAATATATTTATGATTTATTTGTTGGACTGTCCGTTTCTTAACGCTGAAAAATTACATACAACTACTTTCTTTAGCAGATGTTTACATCGTTGATGTATTAGTTAAACTCTTCTATGAACTCGAGTAATGGAATTCAAATTTGACACTTCATTCAATATTTAATGCTTTGTTAAATGTTCTGGTATCTCAAATGTGATCACACAATTATTAGAACTTTATCTCTAATAATTGTTTATTTAATGCAAAGATTATTAAAATTTCGTTAACGCAATAAATAATGCGTAAAATTTCATGCTAATCTTAAAAGAGAATACCAATCCATAGTTAGCTAATTATTTTTGGAAGACGTTCTCACAATTTAAGTAATTATGTAACTTGTATCGAATTGTATTATTTATAACAAAAGTATATATCGCAAGAAGTATAAATATGTATGAAATATTCTAATGCCTTATAAATGAACACTTAGTTAGTCAATTTATTTTTTGGAGGTTGTTACCAATAATTATTTACTTGCCTTGCTATTAATTATACATCTTTGATGAATGATTTGATTGTATAAACAGCACAGCAATTGAAACATAGCCAATTAGGCATGAAATCCTACCATAGATTTGAGCAAGTTCAACTAATTAATGTGAGGGTAGTTTTGTGATTGTATGCAAGTTAAAGTCTTCTTTCAAATCAAATCCTCACTAAAGGGGCAAGTTTGGAAATGACAAAAATTTGTGCAGGGACAAAGAGGTAACTCAGAGTTGCATTTATTCATAACTCAAAAGTTATAATCCGACGGCTAATACAACATTTATGATCCCATCAACGGTGGATAATAGACAAGAAGAAGTTAAGGAGATATATGTAAATTAGTTTACGTGGACTTTGTACTCTATATTGCAGTAATCCTACACTAAACACTAGTATATATATAATCACTTCTTTTAATCATTTCATTTTTTTTTTTTATTTCACTCCTCTCCATATATCTCTCTTTCATTTTCATATTTCTACGATGAAAACTATAAAAAAATAGCTGCAGTTATCTCATTTGTTCTTCTTGCTGGGATCGCTAAAACTTGAAGATCGCATCAAGAACTTTACAAATTCCAACCCTAGACCTCTACTCTCTCCTAAACCAAGGTTCAGTTCATCATTTCCCCTTAACTTGTCATTTTTCCTTCATCTTTTTTTTGGATTTAGCGCTTAAAGATTAACCATCGTTTTTTTTTTCATTCATATGTTTGTTTTTTGTAGATGAAATAAGTTGACGAGAGGGGTAGAGAGAAGGGTTAAAGAGTGATTTGAAATAGGGTTTTGATTGCTACATAAGAAGGTGAGTTTTTCTTTTGATTTAATTTCACGTTTTGTTTGTATTCTTTTCTTTTTTTCGTGTGTTTGTACTCATTTGAACTCGTGTTAGATTCTTGATTTTGTGTTCATTGTATATATCGTCTGATTTTTTTTTTTTTTTTCCTTTTTGCGATAAGGAAGGATCTTGACATTTGGATTCAATAATAATGTATGATTTTTTGATATAAAAATAAGTCATTGATCTAGATAGATCCGTAAAACCTAAAGATTTCTTGCATTCCAAGTATATCAAGTTTTAGAGTGATAAAAAGAGTGTGTGTGGTGAAATTTTGTTTTCACAAGTCTCCCTCACAAACTTGGATTCTTTGAACATCACTGCAGCAAGTGTATTTTTCTTTTAATTTGTTAAGTTACTTCGCAAAATTATTTCGGGGTTTTTATAAGAATTGGTTCTAAACAAACCCTGGGATATGTTTCTAGATCACCCTACAGTTGCTATGCTTACGCTTCCCTTGATTATTCTAACAAATGAAAATTTAAAAATATACCCTACTCTATATATATGATTTTATTAACTTACCATGTTCGCTTCGATTTGCTAAACCATTAATGGCTTGACAGCTTCTCTAAAATCGGTAAAATGAAACTTCGTTGAATTTCACATATCCTTTCTTTATTTTTCTATGCTCTATTTATATCTAATTATATTCTGCAATTCATAAATCAATGTATTATATTCTCTTCCATTTATTTTTGTTCATTAATCTTGAAGATTTTATGTGTACAATTGTTAGGAATCGAAGGATGTCATCGTCAAATTCACCATGTGCTGCGTGCAAATTCTTACGGCGAAAGTGCACCCAAGAATGTGTCTTTGCACCATATTTTCCACCAGATCAGCCGCAGAAATTTGCTAATGTTCACAAAGTGTTTGGTGCTAGTAATGTGGCTAAATTACTCAACGAATTGAACGCTGCTCAACGTGAAGATGCTGTGAATTCGTTAGCATATGAAGCTGAATATCGTCTTCGAGATCCAGTTTATGGTTGTGTTGGCCTAATTTCATTACTTCAACATAAGCTCAAACAAGTTCAGGATGATTTATTGAATGCTAAGAAGGAGTTAGCTACGTACGTTGGTCCATCAGCAATGTTACCAATTCTTCAACCTTCGGGATTTATGCAACAACATCATATGAATAATCCGTCTTCTAGTAATATGATGGGTTTTAATATGAACCCAATATTAGGAATGCCTGCTGGGGTTCCACATGGTGGACAATTAATGATTCGCGATCCTCAGCAGCATCACCAGCAGCAGCAGCAACAGACAATTGAAGCTCAACAATTAGCAGCAGCTATGGCTGCAAGGGAACAAAGGGAACAACAGGAGATGCTTAGGAACTATGAACAACAACAGCAGCAGCAGCAGCATCCAACACAACAGTTTAACAGTGGCTTTGATTCAACGGGTTCAGTGACTGCAACTGGATTTCATCAAATGAGTTCACCTATATCAGCTTCTTTGGCTTTGGGAAACTATGAAAATCCTTATAATCTGATTCAACAGCAGCAGCAACAGGCAGAACAGGAGCATGCACATCCTCATCATCATCAGGAGATTCATATTCATATCCAGCCTCAACTATTGCTACAACAACAGCAGCAGCAGCCACCTCAGCAACCGGAGACCCCGCGGCAGCAGCAGCAGAGAGCTAAAAGTGAAGAGGGAAGGAGTGCTGGTCCTTCAGGTTGATGTCTTCATCAACAAAGCTTTATTGAGTTTACATTTTTGATCTTGGTAAGTCCCTTTGTCACTAAATGCTCTCTTTAACTTTCTATTCTATTGCATTTCTTTAACATATAAGCTTAAGTCCTTGTTATTTGGGTTTTCTAAAATATAAGGCAGGTCATCTGCCAAAACAAAGCATATGGTAGCGTAATTTTTTTTTTTTTAATATGTGAGTATATATAAATTAATCCAAACTAAAGGCATCGTTGCTTGAGTACGAAATGTTTTCATCTTTTTTGAGGCTAGTTAAAGCAAATGTTACTCTTTTGTTATCCGGGTGCTGGTGTTGTAGGGTGGTCAAATTATGATTGTCATTCCATAGCAAAATAAGTGAAAAGTCTTCTATAGTTTTGCATATTATATGTTCATATATGTTTATGGACAAGTGGGAATTTGGTATTCTGTGTGAAATAGATTTGAAGAAAAGAAGGAAGTTGAAATGGAATTCGTTTTTTTGTGTGTGAGATAGTGTTGAAGAAGTTGAAAATAGGGTTGTACACGTGAAGTCAAACATCAAAAACAATATATCGCCCGACTTCATGATAAAATAATATTGCCAAGTGGAGCTGAAGATAAAGGAGTGCCTACTTCCCAGAAAACTATTTTGAAGAAAATGTTACATGTTAATGATAGAATTATGATATGCAAATCTAGCAGCACATATTATTTGGATCATACTTGAAAAGGTAATGGGAGGTGAATTGATAAATAAAACAAATTGATGAGTTTTGTTTTCGAAGTCTGACATTTTCTGTTTGAATAATCTTTAACATATTAGGTCATAAAGGTTTATTAACTAGCAAATTCTTTGTTTACTTTGAGTGAATTTAGTAGTATCGTTTTTGCTTTATTTGCAGTTTTTTATTATTATTGTTTGATGCAACTATTCTTCGCGGATCTATTGACTTACAATTTTTCCTTATATAATTATAGATTCAGAACTTATATTATTACAATTGCTGTCCACTGACTTGCAAAATTTATATTTCTCTAACTGCAGCAATTTGATGGGGGTATACCAGCATATAAAGAGACATGGAAAAGGAGATAAAGATGATGTTGTATAAAGAGAGATGAAGAGTATTAATCAACTTGAACTTTAAAGGTCGTAGGTATAAGGTCTTTCTATTGTTAGACTATTTTTTTTCTTTCTTTTATTCATCAAGACTCTTTTGAGTTTTGAAGGTCATGAGTTTTTTTTCCTGAAAAGGTACATCTTTTAAATGTGGAGCAGCATTGTTTCGCAAACTATGTTCCTTAATTAATAGAACTATGTGGTTTTCAATTCTTTTTACAGTCGAAAAGATAGATATAATTGAAAAGGGAACTAGGAGTATAAACTTCGTCAAGTTTGATAAATAGAAATAAATAATGCAGTCGACGTAGAGGCTCAAACACATTTAATTAACTTCTAGCTAATTAGTCATTCACTTTATGAGATAGATTCAGATGCATCTTTGGACCTGAGATCGTTGACTATCAGTTTTTATATCATTCTTACTACCTTATTATGAAATTCAATTCTGTTATAGTTTTCAGAGCTTCCATGGAATATAGAAGTACTGTTTCGGAATATTTTTTAACTTCAATCACAGTTGGGCTCATAGATTTCATGAAATGGCTTTGATGGCCATGTGCTATTTGACTTATAATATATAGATTCAAGTGTGAACTGGTTACACAAGTGGGATACTTGGCTAACATTGAAAACTGAAATCTAAAAAATATAAGTATAGTAGAATTCTTTGATCATTCGCACGTGGCCCCTCTTTCATATTTGGAGAAACAAGGTGCTACGTACCTTTCATGTACTATTAGGTGATGCGAGATTTTATAGGTAAATGCATATGGTATAAGGGAGATTTTCCAAGTTATGTGTAGCCCCCAAAGTCCTTACCTAACCAACTAGGGCTTTACTCAACCCTTTGTGGAAGCGTTCTTACCTGATTGGGAAACTAGGCAATTGTTATTTAATGCTTCTCCTGAATGGTATGTGATGAGTGATGTTGATATTGACACAAAGCGATGGAGTATATGGTTTAATTCGGTGCAAAACAATAGTAGTACTCCTATTAAGGTTTGACATATTGTGATTCTCTTAAAGGGAGGGATTACCTTCAAGAATGCGGGCATAGGTGGTGCATAACTATCACCAGCTAATTCTCTAAGGTCTTAAATTAAGTCTACTGATGAGTGCGACCGTCGTATTTCATTACTTTCTTGAGTTCAAAAACCTATTTATAGTCATTTCAGTTTTGAGTAGCAGGATTTTAATGGCAGTAAATGAGGTTTGATACACTAGTCATCACCAAGAGCAGTTTCAGGTATTTTGGGGTGGGTGGATGAAATGAAGGCTCGCATCCAGTGCCCTATGCGATAAGAATGTATCACCGAAACTTTAAGGTAAGTTTAGAGTGATAATTAAGCCAGCTCTATATATTGTAGAGGGCGGAGTGCTGACCAGTCAAAAACACATATATTCAAAAGATGAAGGTAGGAGAAATGAGAATGCTTAGATAGATATATGGGCATACTAGAATTGATAAGATTATGAATGAGGTCATACGAGATAAGGTGGGAGTAGCCTTAGTGCTGGATAAGATGCGATAGGCGAGACTGAGATGATTCGAATATTATATTTGGAAAAGAGAAGCATAGATGCCCCAGTGAGGAGGTGTGAGGGTTGGTAGTGCTGGGTTTATGGATACGTAGAAGTAGACTGAGGAAGAACTAGACGAAGTGTTTAGACAGAATATTACTCACCTCCAGAGCACCGAGGATATATATGACCCTAAATAGGAAAGCGTGGAGGTCAAGAATTATGTAGAAGGTTAGAAGATAGTCACACAAGTAATTCTGTCATGTTAGGATTACTATTAGTCCTATAAATACTATTTTATCTTATTCTTTGTTTTTGTTGCTACTATTTTTTTTTTTTTTGCTACTATGTCGGTACATTCTATATAGTAGTATTTTCATCTTGTTTTTCTCAAACATATTTTGAAAAAATATTTTCTTGAGCCGAGGGACTATCGGAAACAAGATCTATACTTTACTAAAGGTAAGATATGATATGCTTACATCTCACCATTCCCAAATTCTACTTGTGAGGTTATACTAGGCATGATGTTATTTGTAGTAATAGGCAGCAAAGAAAGAAATCTTTGAATGTAGAGAACTCATAATCTCATATAATTGATTCTAAGTTTCTAACTAATTCGAAATTCAACTATGATTGTTGTTTACTCTTGGCGTTCTTCATATAGACCAATTAGTTAGTGACACCGATGGTCCTTGAAATCGACCACCCGTGGAACTCTTGAAAGATGAACGGAACTTCATATTCCAATATCCAGTAAACCCATTACAATCGAATTTTACGCAAACCCTAGAGGGAAGTATTGGAATTGCTCATATGATTGGTACTTGTTATGTTTGGCAAAACCAGAATATTTCCTTATGTTGCTAGCAAACATAGATTTAGGGTGTTCATTTTTAGGAGACATCACTTGCGATAGCATTAGCCAAATCAAGAAATTGGATTTGATGTCTTACCCTTACCGGTGCAAACATTGCTTGTCTTCTTTGCAACAGTGACAGATTATCCGTATAACTTTCTCCTTAGGTAGAAATATTGTACGCTAAGGTTAGAATTTAGAATACTGATACTTTTGGTTGAAGGGCTAGAGTAGGAAAAATACTTCCTACTAGAAAAATTGTTATTAGTAAACTCGTAGAAGAAAAAATAAACTCTGCATAGCTAATAATACTCACAAGTTATTATACGAATTTTGTACTTCGTTTTGTGTGAGATATAGAGTATAAAATAAAAATATGTTATTAGTAATACGATGGTGAAAATATTTAAAAACATATATGTCCTCTAAATGAGTATCTTCAATATATAACCTTTTATGTACTAGTAAGCATCACATGACAATTTCTACATATTATTCATCACATAATATTTATTTCTATACAAATCACAGCAAAAACAGTTATTGAACAGACAATCCCTTAAAATTATTAGGAAAAGGGGCCTTATAATTTGAAAGAAAAATTACGGCACAGCTAAATAAATATGTGCTTGCGTGGATGTACAAAATTCTAAATTGTTTCATGTTTCTGTTTTCTCTCTAGGCTTATGCCCTACTGAAATTTCGGCTCTAATAAAAGATTTTCTCCAAGTAGGTTGTATATTTAGCTTTTGATTTCTTTTTATTCATATCGAGTAGGGGAAGATAGAAGACTGTGTTTGTTGGGAGTTATAATTTCTTATTAATTGCGTCAATTTATTATGTTGCCATGTGTTCAGAAAGATCTTTAACATAATTCAGTTTTTATTCTATTGGAAGGATGGTAGTTAGAATAAAGCACATATATTATTGCTTCCCATAATTAACTTAGCTAGTTAACAAAACAAAAAGCGACTAAATTGTGAGAGGCTAAAGGAGGAAAGGGGAAAACAAAGAGTATGGACTTCCAATCTCCTTTACGTGTCAATTTGTCCCAAAGATTCTTAACTATTTAATACTCCACTCATGCCTTAATCTTGATCGATTAATTAGTTTATAAGTGGTTAACCATGTTTTCAAGTAAACAAATGGGATACATGAGCTGAAATTGACAGTGTAACAAATTATTCATCAAATGGAGAAAAGCTGGGACAAATTCTAAACTATTTGCCGACTATACTAGAACTTGGAATGGGATCTAGGCACTTTATAATTTCCGCACTAGAAAAAGAACAAAGAAAAAGATTATAAAAATTGTCATTATAGGGTATGATCATCTTTTTCATGAGAATCAATAAATTTGAATCCAAAATATTTGTTTGTTTTTTTTATAATATTAAAAAAATTGTGTCACCCTCTCATTTAAAAACTTATGTTTAAATATTATGGAGAGGTCATTACACACTTCCACAGTGGTAAGGCAGCTCAACACAATGTTCAGCTTGACTAGGGAGACTTAGATTTTTATTTTTTTTGTAAGAAGCAATCGGCTTAATTAATATTTATATCATAACTGAGTACATCATGAATTAAAGATGGAGGATGCGCGATCCACTCCATAGCATCAGACATAGAACCTGCAGCCTTAACTAACACGTGGTCGCACTGATTCGCTGACCGTTTAACAAAAGACAAGGATATAGATGTAAAGTCACACATGAGTGCTTTACAATCTTGCACAATAATGTCAAAGTATGAATTGTCACTCTCAGATTGATCCAATGCTTGCTTGGCTATCAAACAATCCATTTCAATAACAATTGGGGATGTGTGATAGTAGTTCTTTAACCAACTTAATGCTTCCTGGACTGTAAGAATTTCTGCCATTAGCGCTTCAGATAGAGCCTCTAATGGCGAGCAAAATCCTCTAATAAAATTGCCATGAGTGTCCCGGATTAGCATACCAGCCCCTGTTCTTCCAGTGTGAATATCATAAGACGCATCAATGTTGCATTTCAGAGTACCCGGATCTGGAGGAAATCATTTAACATAAAAATCTGGTTCAGGTATCAAATAAGAATCACCATTAATATGTGTTGCTTTCCATTCTTGCCAGAATTGACTGGCTCTATGTATAACAGTGTTTGGTTGTGTCTTTTTCCCATTCCAGATCAAGTTGTTGCGAGCATTCCATATCTCCTAGAGGAGAATAATAACCTCATGAATTTGATCACGCGTCACAGTCTGTACCAATGATATAAACCACTCTAGTAACAAGCTCCCCACCGTCGCTACCCCAAAGAAGATTTCAGCCATACCTGTTTTGCTGCATCACATTGTACTAGGCAATGAAATGTAATTTCGACTTCTTGGAAGCACGCATGACACACATTTTGTTGAATGATCTTTCGAGTAAGCAAATTATCCCCTGTTGGTAGTACTCCTTTCAACGCTCGCCAAGCAAAATTTAGGACTTTTGGTGGCATTTGTAACTTTCAAATTTTCGTCAAAATATTGTCATCCTGATTAGGAACCTCATACCTTTATAACATCAAATACCCACTATTAACCGTGTACTTCCATTGTCTATCTAATCTCTACATCTAACGATCATCCCAGAATGTAAATCCCAAGGGAATAGATTTAACACAATTTACCTCCTCTATAGTAAAGAGAGTTTCCAAGAGGTGTAGTTTCCATGTTTTTGTATCACTATTTATCAAGTCCGCCACATAAAGATTCAGAGACTCATCATTTGGAACACTTTTGACAAACATGGATTGGCCCGTTGGTAACCATGAGTCGCTATATATCCGTGTACTTAGTCCATTCCCAATTCTCTTAACACAACTCTTTTAGAGAAGGTATTTCGCCGCACAAAGTGATCGCCAAATAAAGCTAGGATTTGATCCCTCACTTGCACTAAGGAAGTCTGAGTTGTGATAGTATTTAGCACCAAGAAGTCTGTAATCACCTAATTGACTAAGTTTGTCTTTAATTGGGATGTGAAATATAAAAATTACCAAAATTATTTGTTATGTGTTTAATTTTTGATTCTATAGTTTAATTGTGATAGTGTTATAAAGTATGTGGTTTAATTTTAGTTAGTTGTGTATGTATAAATCATTTTTATGGCCATTTGTAAGAAAAAATAATAGCCCAATTCCCATGATCCACCAGCCCAACATTTTAGCCCCGCCCACACTTATTCTATATAAACCCAAAAACCCTCACAACTCATTCATTCTTCTCCCAGCCGCCAAGGCTACGGAAACCTTGCCAAATTTTTTCCCCGTCGCCGGAAATCGCCTTCCACGGCGGAGCCACCACTGCTCCACCGCCGGACCACCACCTCCGGTGGCCGAAAAATTTAGCAAAATACACCATTGGAAAGATCTCGACCCCCCTCCCCCCAATTCTATTTCTCAACTTAGTTTCTTCAAAATCTAAGCCGTTTGTCGTAGATCGGACTTTGAAAAGCGGGCTCCGGCGACTATTTGACTTCCTCCGACGAACCCATACATTTTTGGACTCCTCTCGCTATCCTCAACTCGATTATGAAGGTATTTTCCCAACCCTCCATTTTTTCCTCTTTTCCCTTCACGCTGTCCGTTCCCTTCTTTTCTTTTTGTTTCATTCGTTCTTCTTCTTTCTTTTTAATTTCACCACTGGATTGGTGATTTGTTGGCTGTGATTGTTTGTTTGGAGGTTTGGAGTTTGAGGCAGTGTGGGGATACTGTGATGGTGTGTTAATGTGATCCGAGGGAGCGAGGTGTTGATGGCCGCGGTGCTTTTGGTGATGCCAAACTGATACGCAGCTGGTCCGATGCAAACAAGGCGGAGGGGCTGTGATGTTTTCCATTTTTGACAGTGAAGTGAGGACTGTGGCTAAACAGTGAGGCTCGGACGTTGATTTTTCTGTTTGTAAGCGGCTGTGTCACAATGGGGTGATGTTCTTGGCATTTACGGGTTAGAAAACTGCGAGCCTTTTTCTTTTTTCTTGGCTTTGTTGATGTTTAGATCAGTTTTATGCTAGTAAAGTCAGTATTGTTAGTTAGATGATTAGTTTATGAATACTATGTTAGTGATTAGTAAAATTGTTGTTTGCATGATCAATGAATATGTGTGTTGGTTCATATATAGCAATGGATGTTGATTCAAATTCATATATGAGTATTCCATGCTTTTGTTGTTTTGATTGTGGAGCTTTTGTTATTACCAGGTAAGCATATGTCTGTTTATATTGTGTGTGTTTGAAATATTGGTACTTCATTGTTTAGAGGAAACAAGTGTATATCTTTGTGCATTTTTCTTATTTAGTTTGGTTAACCAATGGTTGAGGAGTAGTTCACTATCAAGTTCCAATTCACACATGGTTAGATGTTGCAAGTAAATGTGTTCTTTTGTTTGCTTCTGTTGGGGGAGTGAATAAGTTTACTGGTTTAGTTAGAATCAAAGTATGTTCTCTTTTGATTTGGCATTAAGTGTTTTCTTTTAGGGGCGCAAACCAACTGTTAATTTGGTTTTGATCCGTTTAGTTACATTTGACTTGTTGTTAGTTTTTAGTTTGGTTTATTTTAGTCGATTTAGTTAGAAATCCGGTTGCTTTGGTTTAGTTTAGTTAGTTTGTTCTATCTTAGTTAGTATAGGATTGTTTTAGTTGGTTTTTGTTGGATTTAGTTGTTCTAGTTTGGTCCTAGACCTTCTAGTTAGTGTAATGAGTATTGGGTGTCCTTTTAAAGGATACCACTTGTATATTTTCAGCTTTTAGGACTGTTTTAGGGGGCTGTAACAGTGCCTTATAGCTGCTGTACTGTTTTCTGAAAATTGGGACTAGTACACTCAAGCATAGGGGTGTGGGCTTGTACTTTTGTACAAGTCCACACCCCACCTTTTGGTCTCATTTTTCAGCCTTAAATATGAGCATTTACTCCTCACTTTAACACATACAACTACCAGCTGAAAATAACAGAACAACCAGCTGAAATTCACAAGAAATTAAGAGCAAAAACACTTGAAAAAATAGTAAGTTTTTGAGAATAGGATTTAGAACCAAAAGCCGTTACTTCAAGGGTCTTTCGGGGTATAAATCCATAAGTTTTGGAGGTTAAATAGAGGGGTTAAAGGGCTGTTTCAGTGCTGATTTTGGAGCGTTGTTGCTGCTTGTTTGATTTGGTCTGGTCAAAAGCTTGTTAGATCTTGGTATTGGCTTGCGCCAAGAAGTTCACTTACTAGGTAAATATTCCAACTTTTGTATTACACTCTTTCTTGTGTATGAATGACATGTTTAAAGATGCTTAAGAGGTCATTTGAGCTTCATTATGTCTTCTTTATTCCTATCATTTGTTTTAAATAGTACAAAAATGCCTATGCTAACAAAGTGCTGTAGGAACCCTCCTAATAATTGATATTCAAGATATGTTTATTATTGATTTTTTTGTTCATTTGGAACACTTTGTTAAAATTGGACAGAATTAATTAAACAAACTTATGATTACTTTGTGCCATGGAAAAGATTGCAAATAATATTGTGTGTGCAAATGTGGACGTATGACACACAAGTAGGCAAAAAATAGGACATTAAACGCAAAGTTATCCAACACCTCTTCTGGAAACGAATATGCAGTGCTTTAAGACGATTTCTATTTTTTAAAAAAAAATCAGGCCCTCACGTAGTATTTGCAAGTAATGACAATTATTTAGAAAAAAAAATAATCAGAAAGGTGGCTATTTTTGCAAGCAGGTGTTGACACGGCCTATTAATGCAAAGAGATTGGCCCGTATCACATAAATAAGAGCACGTAAGGCGCAAGCTTTTTGTTTGCGTGAGCAGCCCATAAAGCTATCCCAATTTAACAAACAGCCTCTTTTCCTTTTAATAACAGTTTTGATTTTTCTATTTTTGCAAATGGTCACACTTTCAGAATAGTCATATTTTTGTTAACATTATTCAGTATTTAACTAAATTAGTTTGAGTCTAGTTTTGTTTAAATTTAAGTAAATAGAATTTATTTTGGAAGTATTCATATAACGTAAAACATATATATATATATATATATATATATATATATATATATATATATATATATATATATATATATATATATATATATATATTAATTTTGACTAAAAACAATGGAGGCAAATCAATAGGAACGAGAAGACTAAAATACAATTAGGCATAATGATAAGTATGATCAGCGATCTACTTATGAGGCAAAGAGAAAGAAATTAAATTGAATTAAAAAATTTATGCGATTAGGCACAAACGATAAGTATGATTTGTGATAAAAGAAAAACTAAATTGAGTTAAACTAATTCTAAATTAATTTTCGAAGTTCATTCTTTTAAAGATAGACCGATCCTTTGTGGGGCAGAAATGCGCAAAATATTTTATCTATTTATTTACTATGAACCAAAGTGTAAATTCGTCCAATCCTCTATAAGGTTGGATAAGAATAAACACTTTTAAATTTTTCTGAATCAACGTTTGAATTCAAATCAATGGCAAAAGATAACAACCATATTTAATAAAATTAAAACTGCGACAATAAAGCAACTGTGCTCGGCACAGGACTCGAGGGTGCCTAATACCTTCCCGAGAGTCAACTGAGAACCTTACCCGAATCTCTAAACACAGACCATTAGACGAGTCAGAGGTGTTCCAAGGTACCTTTTGGTGACTTGGCACACCTTAAACTATGTCAAGTGGCGACTCCGAGTTTCTCTAAATAATATTGTACCTTTTGAACACCGGTCACGAGCCTTTAAATAATAAACGCACTGCGCAGTTAGTTAATTTATAGGGCGTGACAAAGTCGACTCACAAGGGCATTTGGCCGAGTCAATGTCGTCCAGCCTGTCTTGGCAAATAGTGTTGTGTTTGTATGTTGGAGTCTTTGGAAGCCCATACCACCGTCACTTTTATGTTTGCTAAGCCGCTCCCATGAAATCCATTTAATTCTGGATCCTCACTAACTCCAATGCGCCACCAAAAATCGTTCATAGCTCGTTCAATAACAACGCTTATGTCTATAGGCAATGCAAAAAGGGACATAAGATAATTTGGTATTTCTTCAACCACCGTCTTCAACAGAATCTCCTTTCCTGCTCTTTTCCAACTCTGAAGCTTTCATCGTACTTTATCCATAATATAACTGAAGACCTCCTGCTTGCTACGACCCACAATAGCTGGCATCCCAAGATATTGTCCTGGATGATCAACTATCGGTACATTTAAAATAGTTGCAATTGAATCTCTTGTTGCATCATTAGTGTTTTTGCTAAAAATGATCTCCGATTTATGAAAATTCACTTGTTGGCTTGACGCTTGCTGATAGATCATAAGGCAATTTTTAGTGGTACTTGCTTCACAATCATTTGCCTTGAAGAAAAAAAATATGTCATCTGCAAAGAAGAGATGTGAGATAGGGGGAGCATGCAGTGTAATCTTGACACTATGTAAGCTACCACGTTGTGTATGAAATTTCAAGAGTACCGAGAGACCTTCTTTTCCACAATGATGAACAAATATGGTGATAATGGGTCACCTTGGCGTAAACCTCTTGATGGAATAATGTTTCCAAATTCCCTACCTATATGAGATATTCTGTATGAAACTGTAGTAACCATTCTCATGAATTTCAAGACCCACTCCATAGAAAAACCAAGCTTGAACATAATGCTCTTCAAGTAATCCTACTCTACTCTATCATAAGTTTTGCTCATGTCAGTTTTCAAAGCCGCAAATCCTGATTTTCCTTGTGTTTTCCACTTCAAATAGTGATTTATCTCCAATGAAACCATGGCATTATTAATAATAAATCTACCTGGAATAAATGCACTTTGAGCCTCAGAGATAATATCGTTTAGAAAATTCTTCATCCGATTTGCCATCGCTTTACAAACAATACGGTCAATCACATTGCACAGAGATATAGGCCTAAGATCAAACACAGCTTCAGGTTGCTTTTTTTTTTTTTTTTTTTTTTGGGGATTAAAACAATTTTGGTGTTGTTTTGGCCAGGTATGTTGCCATTGCCATTTACACACTGTAAAATTGCGTCTGAAACATCTTTCCCTACCACCGACCAAAAACTGCGATAAAAGCCTGGATTTAGGCCATCCGGTCTTGGGGCCTTATCTGGGTGCATAGAGAAAGCTGCTTCCTTCACTTCATCAGCTGTAAAATTTCTGTTGAGAGATAAATTATGCTTTGTTGTCACCTTACTCTCGATCAAGTCAAGAACTGCGTCTGTAGCACATCTTGTAATCCATTATCCCACCCATGCCACTGTCCCAACCTATCTTTCAATTGTGTGAATGTGTTTTTCTTTCGTATTGAGGCCATAAAATATGGAAGAATCTTGTGTTGCTATCACCTTCTCTCAACCACTGTTGTTTAGCTCGCTGCTTCCAGTAGATATTTTGTTGTTCAAGTGCATGTATGTAAGCCTCCTTAACTGAATTAAATAATTGCATATGGTATGGTTGTGAGTTGTTTCTATATCTTGTCATCTGTGCTTTGGCTTGCTTTAACTTGACCTTAAACTGTTGTCTTTTGTTCTTTCCCCATTCAAGAAGATAGTCACCACAACTTCTTATCATTTCGTCAATGGGTAGACCTTTTCCATGTTCCCACATTGTTTGGACTGCTTGCTTAACATCAATCTCTCTCATCCATGAATTTTCAAAACAGAAAAGTTTTGCAGCATAACAGATAACATTTATGCCTTATCTTAAAAAGATACCTGCGTGATCACTTGTTGATGATTCAATATGGAACACTTTGGCATTTGGAAAGGTTTTATACCAATATCTTCTTGCCATAGCGCGATCTAGCCTCTCTCTGACCTAGTTTCGAGTGTTTCTACATCTTTCCCACGTAAAGCGATTACAGAAGTAGCCCAGATCAAAAAGTTTACAAAAGCTTACCGCCGCTCTGAAACCATTTATCCTCCATTATGGTTGTTGTATCTGGCCAAGTTTGTCCTCGTAGTCAAGTATATCATTAAAATCGCCAGGGATACACCATAGAAAAGTGGATTTGTCTTTCAGAGACTTCAACAAATTCCATGATGCACGTCTTTGATGTGACCCTGGGTAACCATAAAATCCGGTAAAATGAAATGGGAGAATACCAGGAATATGAACTTCTACATCAATGAGTTGCTTGTGATAAGTAATAAGAGAGCAAGAGTTTTTTTCCTTCCACAAGAGTGTCAGTCCCCCCCACTAGATCCTACTGGATCCACAACAAAAAGTCCTTCATAATTTAGTTGAGCTCGAATTTGATCTAAAGTGGCTGAATCTGTCTTCGTCTCTTGGAGGAAAATGATAGTGGGCTACTTTAAAGAGACTATGTCCTTCAGTTCCTGAATTGTCTGTGGGTTCCCAAGCCCACGACAATTCCAACATAATGAACTCATTGAGTCTGGCGGGCCTGTGAAACAGGACCCGCCACTACAAAGTTTTTTGGACCATCTTCAACACTCAAGGCCTCCACCTCATCAGTGTCGCCACTTAGATGAGACACTGATGCATCAAATTAATGGTTGCAACTTCATTTTGTATTCAACTGATATTTCAACCTTCTTCTCCTTCTTCTTTATTGTCCTTTTCTTCCTTCTCCTTCTTCTTATTCTTCCAATAAATCCAACTCAGTGTTTAGTTGTGGTTGGATTGATTTAATTGAAGGAAATTAAAGAGAATCATTGTTCATTTTGTAACTAGTTGAAAAAGACAAAATGAGTCTATTGATTTTTGAAAGTTCGAGACAACTTTAATCATTGAGAATTGTTGGGACTGGTATTAAAAGGTTGGATATTAGATTTGAAGTCATCTCATCTATAGTTACTTTTGAATCAATTCTGAAATAAAAATGTGATGCTTAGGAATTTCTACGTGACAAGTTATAATATTCTTTCATGAATTGTCCACATATCCTGACAGGATCGCCAAAATTTCCAACCACAACTCCTGAAAAAAGTATGGAAATTCTTATATAAATTGTATTAAAAAAGAATCATTATAAACTATTGTTAAAATCCTTCTACCTCAATATTAACTCAGAAATTCCGATAATTCGTTAAAATTTCGTAAGTTTTTTGCCAAAATTTTTCTATTTCTGCAAATTACCCTGAAAAATACTAACTTAGAGTTAATTTCCTATATTTTTCTATTTGGGCTTAAATGATGAAAATTTAGCTAGGTAGCCTATTTCACCCGCCCCATTTAATTGCACTGACTTCATAAATTATTTGCAAGTATAGCCACCTACTTTTTTTTTTTAACTAACAAAAATTTATTAATCACCAGTAAGCATTACAAAGCCGTGCTACTTCTTACTCAAATAGCTACTAAATATACATCCCTTTAACTAGAATATCACTCTATTCTTAACTCAGTACATAATCTAACCAAGTTTTCCCTTTACATTAATCTTTTCTAGCACTAAAAGGATAAGAAGTTAAAAAATCAGGTGTTGCGTCTTCTCCTTAAGCTTCTCTTGTGCTCTCATACTACAGTTGTAGGCTATCTCTTTTGCCACTGTTTTCCATTCTTTTCGAAGTTGGTTGAGGACTCTATTATTCCTCTCTCCAAACTGCATAGACAAATTTAGTATACATCATTCTAATCAGTTGTGCTTGTAGTTCTCTCCCTTTGACTAGGCTGATGATCATTTGTTGGTTATACACTACATTGTCTTGCCTAATGCCTACCCAATTGGCCATTTTCCTGCAAACTTCACCTGAGTAATGACATCTGAAAAACAAATGCTCATGTGTCTAAGGTTGGTTCTGACATAGAGCACATTGGGTATCAACCTGCATTCCCCACTGGCTTAGCCTATCATTAGTGTGCAGTCTCTCATGGAGTTTTATCCAGAGGATGAACTGAGCCTTTGGTCTAGCTTGGTTTAGGTACATCAGGCTTTTCCAGTTGAGTTTAACAACATTTCCTTGCATCCTCTTGTATATATTTCACATTAGGATACCTTTTCTGAGCAGCTTCCATTGCCAAACCTAGATCTTCCTTGGAACGCATGATTTTCCTTGTCATTCAGCTCATTTATTGTCATAGTGGAACCTCTTTCAGGTTTCTCCCTTCGATGTAATACTCACGAATCCATCTAATCCACAATTTATCACTTTTATTTGTCAAATCCCATCAAGTTTTTAGGATAGCTGCCTTGTTCCATGTTTTCAGCCTGATCAAGTCATATACTCCAGTACTTCTTGGTAAACACAAATGATCCCATGCTATCAAAGCTCTTCTTGTAATCTGATTAGCCCCTAACCGAATATATGATCTGCAGTATGCCTCATTAAAAGGACCTTGGCAATGATCTTATAGAAGACTGTGCATCATGTTATGGGCCTGAACTCCCTCACATTAGCTGGTTTTGCTGTTTTAGGAATGAGATCAACTGCTGTGAAATTAATTTATCTATAGATGTTCCCAATGGTGAAGAAGTCTCTCATAGTATCACATCTATCTTCTTTGATTATTGGCCATGCTTTTCTGTAAAACAAGGCATTATAACCTTATACACCTTGAGTTTTATCATCACTTACGTCTTGCAAGCCTTTCCAGATTTCCTTTTACATTGCTTCTCCATACAAGTCTCTTTGTTGTTGTTGTTGGTTCAGCTTTAGGCATTTTCTCATGATTGTTTTATCTACAGCAGGTAAGCAAGCCGCAGTTTTTCCCATCAGGCTCTTGTAGAACTGTACAATTTTCTGCTTAATAGCCTTTGGATCACTTAGAGTTAGCCCCTGCAATGATTTCAGCTCCAGGATATTCTTCTTTTGTGTTCTCACTTTCAAGACTGCAACAAAGTATTTGTTGTTTGAGTCTCCCAATTTTATCCAGGTAGCCATTGATTTCTGATGCAATATACTTTCTTCTACCGTAGACTATTTTTCCAGTTGATTTCTGGCCTCTTTCTCTTGTTCTGCTAAGCTATTTGTATTGTGATCCATCAACTGTTGTTGAAGTTGTTTCAGCTCCTCTCTAGCTTGCAATATCTTGTCAGCAACCCCTCTATGTTCTTCATTATTTAGCTGCTTGAAATAAGCTCTGAGAGCTTCCAGTTTTTTCCATACATTCATCTTTGTCTAGTTGTCTTCTTTTCTTTTCCATCGCTGCTCCATTATAGTTAAAAAATTTGAACGAGTGGACCACACATTGAAGAATCTAAAAGGCACCAGTGCACTTTTTGATTTCTTTAGCCATTTGAAGAAAATAGGTGCACGGCCTGATATATGTGGCAAGATATTCCACAGCCAGGTGACTAAATATTTTCATCTATTCTTGGTTACGTAATGCTCTATCAATTCTAGTATTGACTCTTGCTTCCCTTCCCCATCGGACCATGTATAGTACTCTCCTTTCCAGGCCAATTCACTAAGGTCCAACCTATCAACACATTCAATAAAATCACTGATCTTTGCTTGAGCAACTTAGGTGTGGCAATTCCCTGCATTTGATTGTTATTTTCAGTTTTTTTTTGTTGCTGCACTTTTCTCAGCTTGTTTTCCCTGAGGCTCTAAGTTTTGAGCCACCTTGTTTTGGCAGCCAGTGTGGGACTAACCTTGCTTCTTGTTGCTGAGGTGGCCTTTGCATAGGTCTGTTTCTTCTCATTCCTTCTGTTTGCTTCTGTATCTCTTCAGTTTTGGCACATTCATGACCTATAGTCATATATTTACTTCAATATGCAGGTGCCCAATCATAACAGCTTGGACATGTTTTTTTCCTGAAGGATCTCTTGGTGCACCTCTCTGATTAGTAGTTTAGTGACATTCACTTCTATCAACATTCTTGCATAAAAGATTCTGATTTTCTTAGTGGTGCATTCATCAGCATATAATGGTAACTTTATTGCACTTGCTATGCGACTTAAAGAATCATAACTCCAATAGCAGATGGGTAGCTTAGGGAAGGTCACCCATAATGGTACTTTTGTTAGGAACTCAGAGTTGAAGTCATAGTCAAGACTCCATTGCTTCATTAGGATAGATCTGTTGTTAATGCTATAGGGTCTTGAGTATAGTATTTCACTCATATCATCTAATAATTGGAACTTGACAATATAATACTCATTTTTATGTAAGTATATGTCTGGTTTAGCAACAGATGTCCAATTCAGATCTATGTATCTCTTCATATTGTATACCTTGGTGTTTCCCCAATGATATGGATGATTAATGCACATTTCCACCTCTACACGCCTCTTTCAATTTCATTTTTCTCTAATTGAACTACAACATTTCCTTCAGTTATGACTGGTGCAACATATGAAAGTGACATTCCATTACATGCTTTTCTATTACCTGCAAATAAATTTTCCCAAGTTGGTGCTTCTGTGGATTCCTTCTCCTTTCTCTTTTCCCTCATATGTTTTTGCTGCCGTTCTCACTTGTGAGTGGGTTAACAGTGGAAAATCCATTTGTAGTTGACGAACTCGTCCTCCTTTCTCACCATTGGAGCTTGTTTTATGTAGATCTAAATCTGGTTGTTTCATTATCCCCATTTGTTATTTTCTAGGGTTAATCACACTCTCCTATTGTATTTGATTTCCCATTGCAGTTACAGAATTCAACTGCAGCCGCGAGGTCATTCCAAGTATGATTGCACTATTTACAGTCGACTTTCAAATTTAGGAGCTAGGTGTGCTAATGTTTTCAGTTTGTGTTAGGCCTGAAATTGGTGTTGAAGCTCTTGAACTCACTAGCTTCCAATCTTAGTGATTTATATTTTCTTTGGTCATCCTCTACCTCGTTTATTCATCATCTCTGTCATGGAATACTCAGTCCGGCGTACGTTTAGCAAATTTGTGCCTGGAACCATGAGAAAAAAGAGAGCATTCCCTTTTTACCACCTACTTTGAAACCTTAAAGGTAGAAGTTATGTATTAAACTTCATTTCATGATTTAAAGTTCGCTAAATTTAACTCTTTTGGTACGAAAATGAGCCAAATTCATATTAAAGGGTGAAGTTGGATTCAACTTCAAATCAAATTCTAACATTTGATTGAAGTTGAGAAATTTTGGTATGAGGTGGCTATTCCTTGTAAAGGTGCGCCCACAACTGACTAAAACTATAATAGGGTGCGCAAATGGGCTTTTGTGCACTTCGCCCCACTTAAATGATTAAGATCACCTAATTAAAGCTATAGGTGGGTTTTTAAACCTGGCTCATAGATTGCAGGTAGTATTACTCAAATAGGCAAAATAGACCATGCTCTTGAAATATTGAGCTGTTTAAAATTGATCTTCAAAGATTGAGCACTTTTATATTTAATGAAGCTGAAAATACAGAAATATCCTTACTAATATAGCACCTTCCATAATTACAAAAATTTCACAGCACCTTTTTGAAACCGTAATTATAAAAATGTCACTTTATTAATGTAGTGAACCAAAAATCATGTCGATTTTTTGAATAAATAAGATCAAATCATCATAGTTTCAGTCATATACAAAAATCAAAGCAAACGTAACATAAGATCAATCTGACATCAATTGTTCATAACGTGAGCTAAGCATCATGAGTATTATGCAAACAAAATAAGTCCAAAATGTCATCACTTTGCTCATATATAAATATCCAAAGAAAAACATAGTATAAGGCCAATCTGGCATCTTTTATTCATACAGTGAGCAAAATATCATGTTCATTTTGTAAGTAAATGATGCAAAATTGTGCTCACTTTGTTCATCCCCCAAAAAAAATACATATATATAAAAAAAAATGACCAAATTAGTATGTCTATTTTATAAATGAACGAGACCAAATCGTCATCACTTTGCTCATATATAAATTTCCACAGTAAAAACAACATAAGACCAAATTGGCATCATTTATTCATACTGTGAGCCAAATACAATAAATATTTTGTAAGCAAATAAGGCTAATCTGGTATCGTTTATTCATAATGTCAGATATATGCCCAAATACTGCCATAATAATGTCATATGCTCTTTTCTCCCACACCCCCACCCTTCACTCCACTAACCACACCAGAATTATGCAATAATATAAGTCATTACATTCAAATTAGTGGATCTGAAAACTGCAAATTGGGGATCTAACATTTTTCTTCCTGATAAAGGGTTCAAGTAGTAGCAAAAATAACAATGATGCAACTAATTCAATGACGTTGTCGTCATATCCGGCGACAACGATTGTTCAGAGATCTCGATTTACTCGAAGAAAAGTTTTTCGATCGTCTCCGATCTCATGACTCCGATAATGGAGTTGCTACAGAGGTTTTTTTTTTTTCATTTAGCATGTAATGATGTGTTGGTACAGAAACGATAGTTGCCAGAGAAAACTCTAGTGGTTGGCGTGGCGAAACGAGCAGAGCCACTGGCCGGAGTAGGGATGGTGACTAGTGAAGCAACGAGATGACGACTGGTCCAACTACGGAAAGGATAGCTGGCTGGAGCAGCCGTCTTCTGCGGACAACGTGGAGAACAAAAAAAGGTTGAAATGGAAATATTTTTAAAAGTTCTTAAAAATTCAATACAAAAAAAAAAAAAAAAAATGCTCAATATTTCAGGAGCAAGTACAAATATGCTCAGTTCGCACAAAGAATTGTAGATTTTACTAATGTTCATTTTTTTTGGGAATCGAGCACTTTTGAACCTATTCTTGAAGTTCTAATACTTTTTTTATGGTATTGAGATTTTGAGTACTTTAATTAAAGGCATTTTTGTCTATTCACATACATAAGAATTCTTTGACTACTTCTACGCTTTGACTGCTATTGTGCATTTTTCGGTCGCCAGAGATACTGCTGCTCCAGCTAGCAACAAAAGTGATAATTTCTGGTGGAGTTTTCTCCGGTAAGCACCATGTTTTAACCGACCTTCTTTTTTCTATGTTTCCTCTCCTTACTACAAATCTAATTTCTCTCCTTGATTACAGCAGAAGAAGCTATCGCTGAATGTCGTTTCCTCTCCGTCGTCGTTTATTTTTGCATAAGCATTGCGTTGATGAAAGCTTCACTGGCCGCCATAAATTGTAGAAATGATTCTTCGAAAGATGAGGCGGGGGCAATATCCCTGAAAGACTATTAGTACTGATTCTTGTTATTACTTGGAACTCCCGCAAACAAATATGGAAGATGCGCTATAAACCCGGGGAAGGTGACAAGAATAGCTAAGATAAAGATTAAAGCGAGAAATTGGTTAAGAAAAAAACTTAAAGAGAGAGATAATGAGGGAGTTGATGTTTTCCTACAATTTCGTGCTGGATTGTGATACTATGGACGAAGATTGGGGTGAGATTTGTTTTTTACTTTCTATTTTAAGAATATTTTATTTTTCAAATGTGAGGATGGTTTGGATTTTTTTTTTTTTTTTTTTTTTTTTTTTTTTTTTGCAAAATATACTTAATATCTGGCACACTATGAATAAATGACGATAAATTGGTCTAGTTATATTTTTCTTTGAATTTTTCTATATGATCAAAGTGATGGTGATTTGATATTATTTATATATAAAATAGACAAAATAATTTGGCTCATTTATGAATAGATGCGGCTAGATTGTCTTCATTTTATGCTTTCATTAGTTTTCTTGTAAATGAATGAAGTAAGGACAATTTAACCTCATTTTTTATGTAAAATGTTCACAATAATTTTCTCTTATAGTATGAATAAGTATGACCGGATTGTTGTTATTTCTAAATATAAGCACTTGAAGTTATTTTTTTTTATGGATATGTGATGTAAAGCCGATTTGACTTCATTTCTTTACAAAGCATACACAATTTTAGTTCAATATATGCATAAACATATAGGGATTGACGTTGTTTCTACTTAGTAGGGAGTAATGGCATTTTGTAAATTCGGCTTCATTAAGGTGCGATGATATTTTTTGTAATTACGGCTTCATTAAAGTGCGGTGATATTTTTGTAATTATAGAAAGTGCTTAACTTTTAAAAATCATATTTAAATTGCTTAGAACATCGTGATCACCCTCAATTTTACCTATTTGTTAAATTATGCCACTAATGTTACAATTTTGAAAGTCCAAACATCTTTCTTTTGGGGGCGATTTTGATGGATAACCAATTTTTAGACTGCCTTACAAGGAACAGCCAGCATTTGTTAACTCTTTGAAAAGGAGCCAATGCTTGGATGTGCATTAAAATTACGCATGTCCTAAGTTCTTGGATCGCCGAACTCAGGATCCATATTGTTGCTAATTCAGTTTCTATACTAATTCTATGTTTGAAGAAAAAATTATGGACTTCTAAAGGAATAGATACTAAGCTTCATGAGAAAAATCTTGGAGGTTCATGAAAAAACTAGAATTTCGAATTAACCTCTAGAAATTTACTAAAATAAATTTTAAAGTTCTAGAAAAAGAAAATTGAAAATTCATATTTTGCAGTCTTAGGAAAAAAAGCCTCTTCACCTTGGTGGAGGTAAGGTCTGCATACATCTCATCCTCCCCAAGCCCTACTTATAGGATATATTAGGTATGTTGTTGTTGTTGTTGTTGCTGGTGTTGTTGTTGTTGCTGCTGTTGTTGTTGCAGTCTTAGGAAAAATTCATGTAATTTAAAACAAAACCTAATAGAATATTTTGAAATTTCGTGGGCTTTAGTTCAAAAGTGGCTATTCCTAAAAAGTCTTCTGATTGTGACTATTCTTCTAAAACTTTCCTAAAGTTGAGTTCCTCATTCAGCGCCCTATAAAGTAGCTATTTGGTTAAATTTTTGTTTCCATTAAATGGGGCCGAAAAGGTAAGACGTTACCTTTGATGCCATAATTCTGTAAATTTCCGAGGGAAGAGCAAAAAGTTTCAACACGCATCTGTCGGCCCGGGAAAGCACTGACAACAACAGAAGGAAAGGGGTCCATATAGCTGTTGTGTCCGCCCCCTTCTTAGTCAATGGGGCACAGGAGATTCGACATCTACTACAAAAGAGAGAATCCACTTCCTCAAATTTGATTAGTGCCGATTTTTTGTTCTTATTAATATAATTTTAGCAAAATGACCTCCATTTCATCCGCTTCAAGTTATGAATCGACAAACATTGTCTTTTAGGAAGAGTTAAACTTATTGGATGTCATTTTTGTTAAGCACTATTGTGGGAGTCAAAAAATAAATATTTGCCTATGATGTCATAGTTCTGCAATTCTCCTAGAAATGAGGATCCAAACGAGAAGAGACAACTATTAGGGCCCGTTGGGCATCAAATATACTATTTTAAGGCTTGGTATTTGGAATCGGGATTTCCACATAAATAGCCCACAAATTAGTGAAATGTTGATTCGTAATTCTTACCGAGAGAAATAGTTGGTGTAACTGCGGAAAAAGTTGGTTTCACTCACAGTTTAATCATTTTTCCAACATACTCAAATACAATATTAACTTTCAATTCCTCATCTCCAATTTCTGCACCAATATTCTTTTTTCTACTTCAAACAGATGTTGTTCATATGCTTAGTAAGAGGTGTTGGTCCAGATAATAAGAGATAAAAAGTATGATCAAGAACATTTTTGCCCCAAAAGTTAGAGTTGAAATGCATGCAACAGTACTTTATATTTTTGCACATGATACTCTTGCTTGGCACTGATAATATACAAACTTTTTGTTTTCGTGACCTGATTCCCATTTCCCACTAGTAACAATCCCGTAACTCCCACATGACAAGGTACAAAGAATATTATTGCCGTTACTATTTCTGCAAAAGAATAATAAAGGAAGGATATTATTTGATATTGGTTATTTGTTATTGTTTCTGTGATGATAATAGTAGATGGAATACTAAAAGCATTTGAACAGAGCATTTAAACAGAGTATAATTTATTAAAACTTAATATAATTGTAAGTTGATATTTCATCTCTAGTCTAACTTGACCTTACCAGCTGTATTAGTATCAGACTATCCAATCCTGAGTCCTAGTTACAATGTAAAATTAAAAAAATTAGAGATGTCACAACAAGCCTGTTAACATCCGAAAGCATCTGTTTCCTACTTTTTCAAAGGACTAATAATTAGCATATCTCAGTTAATTATTGTTATATTTTGACTGTCCTATGTCTGTGGCTGCAAAATTTATGGCTATTTGATTCTTAGACATGAGCTTCAATGCTCTTTGGATGTTGTCCATTCCAATTAGTATAACTTTCTGATTTGTTATCCTCTTCTTGATCATTTTCTTCCATGGTTTCTCCATCATTGGTAGACACCCCTTTGGCTGAACCGTTAAAATGAAGAGGGCCTTCAGGGGAACCAGATTGTGTAGCATTTGTCTTTGAAGACTCCCCATGTTCATGTTCATCCATTGTAGACCATGAACAACTCGTTATTGGGACTCGTCGAACATGAAGTCTATATTTCTGCAAATCAAAGATTAAACTTTCTGTCAAGATGTAAAGAAAATGATCTTTAGGTCTAATTGTTAAAACTGGCTAGTGAAGTAGGGATAACACAAGATCATACAATGAGACAACTACCAGTATCCCTGAGATAATGTGTTACATTCTAATACTACAAGTATAATGCGACTTTGTGCCTATTCAACTGTAAAAACTAGCTTATGAGATGAGGATAACACAAGATTATACAATGAGACAACTTGTATTCTGAATTAATGTGGGACATTCTAATAGAGCAAGTGTCCTGGGAACCAAAACAAGATTCTTATGTGTTGAAAAAGGGCACAGCTAGAAAGGAATTGATTTGTCTTATGTTAAAATAAGAGTACCTGTAAATGGCTTTTCACTTCATCATTGGTTAGGCCATCAACCTTCATAATCTCTCTGATCTGTTTTGGTGTAGCCACTGCAAGAAATCATTTTAAAATCATCATCAATGTTTAGTTGCACATAAAATAGTTTATGACATATGAACCATTTCTAATGTATGATTATCATTTTTCAATATAGTATGAGCATTAACATTGTTATCACTTTATTACTTCGCAAATCAACTAGCCACTTGCATTTCTTTCTACAACATTTCCAAATTAAAGTGTTTGACTTGTCAGGTTTCGAAATGCTATACAGCAATGAATACTTTTCTATCAACAAAATAATGCATGGAATCCATTAAAGCATCAATGTCCAAGCATAAAAATCCATTGAGATGAATTAGATCTCTCCATTTTTATTCCAGGTCTCGAATTCCTAGTTCTAGCCTAAAATAGAAATATTTAAGTAGCTAACATTTATTCTTTGACTATACTAATACAACGACAACAACAACAAAACACATCAATCCCGAGTAAGATAAGGTCGGTTATTAAAACTCATGATAAGGTTAAGGGCTATACGTGGACTGTATCTAGACTAGTTGAGACAATTGATGTTAGCTACCAAAGAAACAAAATAAACAAGACTTTTCTTACCTTGGGCACCACCAAGTTGATGAAGAGCAGCAACAAATCTACGATGTAATTCAGGAGACCAACAACGTCTTTGTTTCCTCTGTGCTTTGTCTTGTAAATAACCATTTGATTTCCCTTCATCTCTTTTCACATCAATTGGATTTTTACCTTTTTCTCCCTCACCTACTGTCATACACAAAGATAATTCCTCAACTGCTAGACCATCTTTTTCTTCCTTCACCACTGATTTTTCTTGAAATGGCACAAATGCCCCTCTACCATATTGATTTTCTCTCTCTTTCTCTTCTACACCACTCTGATATCAAAACAATAAGAACACACACAAAAAAAAAACATAAAAAAATAATCCAACCTCAAAAATAAAATAAAATCATATTTTTATAGCAAAAAATAAGATAACTTACAGATTTTAGCTGCAAAAAGTGTCCCTTTTTTTCAAAATCAGAACTTTCATAATGAACAGGGGTACTCCAAAGCTGAACAGAGCTCATCCAATTTTTCTTATCACTAATATCATTCGATTTTTTTACCCTTCCGCTTTCATCAGAATTAACTTTCAATGGAATAAACTCCCCCATCACAGGACTTTTATTTTTTCCCTTATACTGTAAAGCTTCTTCCTTTAATCTCTCAATAGCTGCAACATTAATTAAAACACAAAAAATAAATAAACCCCACCAAAAAAATAACAGACATATAAAACATTAAACAGACAACCCGTTACACAAAGCATCTCACATTTACACCCACAAACATATAAAAACTTGATACAAAAAATTAAAAAATGCTGAAAATTAAAAAAGAAACTTACCATCTTTTAACAGAAGCATGCAAAGAGGCAGTTCACGTTTAAAACCTTCAATCTTTTTAAGTTCATCTTCTAATGAAAAAGCAAATGAATTGAGTTTTGATAACTTCTTGGATATATCATCTATAGCTGAAACTTCTGTTAAAACATCTGAAATGATTTTTGGAACATAAACAAAGTTCAAATCAATATTCATTTCTTTAGAATTTGAACACATAATTTTTTTTAATCACTTTTTTCACATTGGCTAATACAAAAAAAAAAGGTGAATGAATAGAAGATAGGTGAAGAAATGTGATATTTATAGCACAGTTACACTTTTCAAAGATAAGGAAGGGTAAAAGTGGAAAGTTGGATTCTGACAAAGTTGACAAGATTCGATAGTTTTTTTCACACTCGGGTCGTCGCATATTTTGGGTTGTAACTTGGCTACATGGTTAGTCATATATAATCAGATTTTAGCTAAAGGAATCTTTGACTCTTGTTTAGAGAAAATGGAATTAAATTAATTTACTTACTTTCTTTTATAAGAATTTTTTTTACTAAGAACCCGTTTGAATTAATTGATTTAAAATGATTGATAAGTATTAAAAGCTGAAAAATAAATAATTCTGTGTCTGAATAAAAGTGTTGAAATCAGTAATAAACAGCTGGTGTGTTTGGTTAAAAAATGCTGATTAGTGCTTTTTTTAAAATTAAAATGACTAAAATATTCTTTAAATTATTTATAAAAATATAAATTTAAAAGTATTTTCCCATTAGAAATGACAAATGACGAATATAGAACGAGGTCGAGGTTGAAAATTTTATTGTAGAAATGATATTTTATGGATTACAAAATATTTTAGTGATAAAATAGTAAAATACTTGATCAAATTAAAAGCGCTTATAAACTGAAAAGCAATAAGTTGAGAATGACCAACTTATAGCTTATGGCGGATTTTAGCTTATAAGCACTTGACTTATAAATATTTTTTATACTTTCTAAATACGATACGTAGATAAGCCAAACAATACTGATAACTGATAAGCTTAGTCAAACAACCTCTAAGAGTTTAAGTTATATATAAAAGAGAAGATACCATGTAGATCACGGACGATCAAAGTCTTTCGGTCTTGTCTTGTATATATTTTAAAAAATTTAGTACTAAATATATAGTCTCTCGTTTCAGTTTGTGTGCCTACATCTCTTTATATGCAAAATAAACATCATGTTTCAAAATTTTGAAAATAATTTAATTTTAAAATAATTATTTATTTTTAATGAAATAATTTATAACAACACAAATTTCGATTACATTTACTCAAATTGAGTTTAGTGATATATCGATTGCATAAAGTTTAAGTTCGAAATTCAGCTCTATTATATGCACACATCAGATGTATATCTTGTACGATCAAGTTATTTTTACCTAATTAACATGCTACTCACCATAGCAACATAGAATGATACTTCTAATTACTCATTAATTCATATTTATAGTGTAATTTTTTTAATATATTAATAATATATATAAGAGATAATAGCTTAAAACCCCCATAAACTATCACTTTTTTCCTAGTTTCACACCTAAACTATCGTCAGTTCACAGTACCCCCCTGAACAATGAATTTTGCCTATCACTACCCCCCAGACGTGACAGATGGCATAGGGGGGTGTTCCACCCTTGAAAAAGCGCGTGAGCCTCTTAAAAAGGCTGACACTTGGGACAACCAACGGCTAGTTTAGCCATAAACTCACATCTTCTTATTTTTTTACCATTTTCTCTTATTTTTTGTTTTATCTTTAAATATTAACATTCCTTTTTCTTCTTCCACTCCCCCAACACTACTATCTCAAATATTTTCTTCTTTGGATATGTTTTTTTTGGCCGAATTTTTCTAGTATCTTTCTTGTTTGTCTTCTTCCACAAAAACTCTAATTCAAAACCCTAATTAAACAAAGAGTATACCTAAATTGATATACAAATTATATAATTAATTGATGTAACTAATCATACAAAGATTAAAAAGAAATGGAGAAGAATTTTTCACTCAACTTGTTGGAAGTGGGTTACTTTGGTTCATTTGGAAAATGAGATAAAATGGACGTCCCCCAACCTTTTGACCTTTTGTGTTTTGTTTAATTATTTTCTTGTTAATTTATTTTTTTAATTGTGTTTTTATTTAAGTTGTAAAAATAACATATTATTTTTTATATAAAATGACATGTGTATGCCAGTTGGCAAATATTTCAGCTTTTTTGGAGCGTGCAAACACGCACATAGAGCCTGTTTGGGTGGGCTTTTAAGGAGCTTTTTTTAAGTGGCTTTTAAGTCACTTATGACTTAAAAGTCTAAAAAAAATTAAGTTACCAAACATATATTAATGGACTTATAAGCTTATAAGTCACTTTTAAGCCCACCCAAACAGGCTCATAGATATATTTACGCCAGGGGGGTAGTGATAGGCAAAACTCATTGTTCAGGGGGTACTGTGAACTGACGATAGTTTAAATATAAAATTAGGAAAAAAGTAATAGTTTAGGGGGGTTTTAAGCTATTATCTCTATATATAACTTGAACTCTTTGAGTTCACTGATAACGCGGCTAGTGATATTATATACCGAGTTTTAGCTAAAAGGAATCTGTTGACTCTGTACGGAAAAAATGGCATTAAATTAATTTACTAACTTTACTTATAAGAAAATTTTAGCTTTTCAAGATTCTTCGTTTTTGAGGCGGTCGGCAATGTTTGTTGACTTGAAAGTTAAATCTCATTTTTTTCCCTTTTATATAAGACTAGAATTGCAATATTTCAGGAATAAAAGAATTGCAATATTTAATTGTATGGACATGATTACCCTTGCTTTGTGACTTTTTGTCAACATGTTAAAGACTATGGTGATCAGATTCTCTGTTTTGAGGTTCACTTTTAACTACTGCTTTAAATGCAAATTCAGTTTCAACAAAAATTCACAAAAGAGCCAAAAATAGAACAGTTTTATATTATGCTCTACTTCTTTAATTTCTTCTATTAGACTTTAAACAGCTATTCTCTAGGCCATGTTTGGAAGGAGTTGCATATATCAGATTCTTATTTTGATATTTTGTTATGCTTATATAAAAATTAAAATTATTAGACCTTATTCCTACTTTGTATAAGGTCGAGTGGAGGTGTTACACATTACTAGAAAAATATATACTCAATCAAGTTACTTATAAAGTAACTATATGGTGATTTCAATGACATATAACACAATATATGAAACATGCTTAGATTTTCAATTTTTCGAATACATGGTGATTATGTTATTCAATATATTTTTATAATTGTAGCATTTCATATACTCTCTTGGTTTAATTGTACATGAGAGTCGGACAACGAGTGTCAAATTACTAAAATTTCTGTGATTCAGACATTAATTTTTAAATTAATTGTAAACCAATATAAAAGCTGAATAAAGATACTAGCTAGTAGGAGTTATAATATTTGATAATTTGATACATATTAAAAAGCTATTTGAACATATCATAGTAAAAAATTCTCTTTGGCACTTTCAATATATTAGTCTCAAAACTTACCCGCGACATGCACGTGCTATTACAAGTTAAATTTATTGCTCTTTTGCACGATCATGGTATATAACTTAAATATGAGGCCAACCATGGTTGTATTATCCACCTTTAAAAATGGCATTATCGTGAAAGTATGTTTATCTCCATAGAACAATCAACTCTTTAGATAATTATCGGCCTTCGGATAGTGAATATGTTGTCCACTTTTTTCCAAATATATTATATATACTCTTTCGATTTCATTTTATATTTTGGAGTTCAAAGACGAGCGTCAAACTAATTAGATACGGTTCAACTTTAACAATTTTCTTAAATGCACATCAGTTCCAGGAAAAGTTTCACTAAAGAGCAACTACAAAAAGCTTTTGGATTATGCTTTATTTCTTTGACTCTTTATCACAAAAGATTGTCGTGGTGTAGTGAGCACATTTAGTCGTTTGAACATAGATTTTAAAAAATATTTGAAAAAGAGTTTTTGTAGTTGAGTTGAAAAATTCTATTTGGAATTTGAAGTTGTGTTTGGACATGAATTTTACTTGAAAAAAGTTGAAGTTTTGTAAAGAAGAAAAATTGGTTTTTTGAAAAAACTTAAAAAAGTAGTTTAAAAAACTAACAGTTCTTTTTGTAGACAAACATGTTTAAAAAAAAATGGAAAAAAGTGAAAAACTACTTATGTATAGGGAGCACTTTAACCTTCAAAATAAGATTTTGCAAATTTAAATTAGTCAAAACTCAAATTAAATACTAGTTTTTAACATTAGGTGCAAAACCAAAAATAAAAAGGAGAAGGTTCACGAAAGAGCCAAAACATAACAGCTTTGGATTACTATAATTTACTTCTTTAATTTTTCTTGCTGGGACATTATATTATCAAAAATTTTAGGGATAATTACACTAAAAACAAGCCAAAAGACGAAAATTATCAAAAATGATCCATATTTTCGAATCTTACCCAATATGTCACCATTTTTCCGAGATAGCAGTCTGCCGCAAGTTTATATAATTTTATACACGTGTATAAAATTGTATAAATTTGTATAAGTGTTTATATGTGAGTGAATAAATCTGTATATTAAGGATGTTTATATGAATTTTTACTTCTTTTGTGTGTATATTTTTGTATTTCTCTTATTGCTACGCATTTATTTATGTATATTCATATACAATTTATTTTTTGGGAGGAGATTTGTGTGTATAAACTTGTTAAAACAATGCTTTAGACGCAATAAATAACATAAATTAAGCCGAATACAAAAAAGTAACGACACCACTGGCCGGGGGTGTCTACCGGCAGCTTAGTGGCTGGAGAGGGGGAGATTTGGTAGCTAGAGTGTTTTTTATGAAGGAGTGCTAAAATTTGTAATTTTAACAATGAGTGTTGTACATAAAAAAATATGGCAGTGGGCTGCCTATTTTTGAAACTTCATGGTATATATATATTTGGAAACTTCATAAAGAAAAATATAGTTAGGATGGTTGATGAGTCGATTTATTAGAAAAAGGTGGTATTAACTCTTTCAATTTTAGTTTCTTTGCACGCAACTAGCACGTGCTATCACAAATTAATTCATCAATAAAAATTAAAAGAGAAGTTTTTGCAAATAAAAAATGAACCCAAACAGTATTGTATTATTATCTGCCCTTCAAAAATAGCGTCCAGCTTCATAAAAAAAAAGATGCTCATCTCAGCTTCATAGAAAAATCGGCTCGTTAGATTAGTAGTATTCAAATAGTGATTATGCTATCCATTTTTTTTATAACTGCTACACACCCATATATATTCTTTCAGTTTCAATTTATGTAGTAGAATTTGGAGTACGAAAATTATACTATTAATGAAATTCTCTATTTTGGAGGTTCAACTTTAGTATGGACTATTTTAAATGCAAAATCAGTTTCAAGAAAAGGTTCACAAAAGAGCCATATCAAAACAAAAAATGTTTTTGATTGTATTTATATTTCTTTAACTTTTTACCACCAAAGTTGTGGTGCAGTGGTTCTTTTCAATATTGATTAGGGCTTAGGTCGAGCCTTTGAAAAGGAGCCAGCATTGATAGAGAACACTTTATCTTTAAAATACGATTTTTCAATACGAATTTAGATTAGTCGGACTTCAAATCATCATGTATTTAAAACTAGGTAGAAAACCAAAAAGAAAAAGAATAAGTTCACAAAAGAGCTAAAAACATTAACATGCAGTTCTATGCTCTACTTCTTTTAATTTTCTTCCTATGGATCTTAAACTATATATGTATCTATTATCTCTAGGCCGTGATGAATATGAATGGTTTGAAGATTCAAATTTTATTTATATCGATTATAAAATTGGTATTGTATAAAATTTTCAAATCTATTGGTCGAATGAAACCGGTGACACCTATTTGCCAAACTACTTAGTTAGATGTGTATTGAATCTTTAAATTTTTTGGAGTAATTACAAAATATATAAAAAACTTCTATAAGTAACAATAGTTAATAAATTAATATACTAAAAAAATTAAGAAAATCATAGACAAAGAAAGGTCCTTGACTCTTTAAATTGTTTAATCTTTAGGCACGGTTGTTGCACGAGATCTCGACGTGTTAACTAGCACAATCTAATTCCTAAAAAAAAAATGCTTCACCCATCTCATTTCAATTGTCGTTTTAGTTAAAAAAAATGATCTCAATATATCTGTCAATTTTAGAATTCAAGACTAAATTTATTAATTATTTTAATTATATCCTTAGTTTTAAATTATTTCTATTTAATGTTGTTCATAAAAAGCATTTAATAAAGATAATTTAGTAAATTATACTGGGCGTAGAAAAAGTTTAATCGATAATTAAAATAGGATGGATGGAGCGTAAAATAACACTTATTCGAATTCAAATAGTGGCACCAAATAAAGAGTTCTCCCCAAATTAGTCAAATTATGTGGCAAGATTTTGAATTAGTTGGTTGGCAAATAATAGGGGACGTAAATAGCGAAACAGCTTGTCCTAATAGGTCACATTGAATGCAAATTCGAACTCATCAAGTCACACAACATAACTTTCGAATAATCTTATGATATCTACGAGTTGTTAAATTGTAGTTAAATACTTCAACCTTGATTATTTTTAGTTTCTTCATTTTTGCTTTTTTCATACGTTCTTTTAAAAGGAGCAATCTCGACCCTAAAATTTTGGGAGTGCCACTGCATGTATACAAGTTGCTAAATTCGACTTTTTAAAAGAAAATTTGATAAACATTAATCTATGTGGGGTCATATCTGAAAGCAATTAGTACTCCCTCCGGTCCACTTTATTTGATGTTTTTCACTTTTCGAGAGCCAAATTGACCAATTTTCGGATTCAAATTGAACTAGATTTAGTCAATATTTTAAAATTATAATTTAGATATTAAAAAACTACAAAAAAGTACTACAAGTTGCAATTCTGTCATATTAATATGGTGAAAAAATATAGTATCTCAAAATGTTGGTCAAAATTTACATTATTTGAATTTTAAAAAAGGAAAGTGATCAAATAAAATGGACCGGAGGGAGTATCACAATATAGTATATGAACTCAAAAAAAGAAAATATCGAAACAAGACAAAAAGAGAAATGGAAAACTGAAATTATGGTCAAAGAGAATCGTGTTTGACTAAATAATCCGAATCTACAGACACGTGAGTTGCACATGGGTTGCACCTGTGTTGCACGTCATTTCATATGAAATAAAATATTTATTTAATTTTTTCTGTAGGATTAATAAGGTAAGTTTTAGCCTCCTTTGTAATTTCCTGATTAAGGATATTATTAATAAAATTCAGGTGCACTCTACCTGACTGGTATTAACTTAAAAAATTAGCAATCTAAACAAAGAGAGAACAATTTTTTCCAGGTTTGACATTGACAAGTTGCTAAGTTGATCTTTATTCTTTAAGCCTTTCCCTTTCAGAAAGAAAGTTTGATATTTGTACCTTAGTATATTATGTATTTACATGGTGTCATGTGGGAAATAATTAGCATAAAAACAAATAGATGAATTTAGAAAGTAAGAAAAGAGAAATGGTATACTAGTCATATAAGAGCTCCTTGTCCCGACTAGGGTCTATTTGGAAACAACTTTTCTACTTCAGTTGAAATAGAAATAATAACTTTTCTACCTCATTGTTTCCAAACTCTACTTATAGGTCATCATATAGGTATGGTGGTGTTGTAAGTGCTCCTTGCTCTAAGCAATTTCTCGTTACGTGGCAATTATTATTATTATGGTTTTTTTTTTTTTTTGTTAACAATGAGCTTTATTTATTACTCATAGATAACTTACATAGTTATCACATTTTCTTGAGGACTACTGATATTAGCCGACTCATAGGGATCATCTTGAACAGCACAAGCTTTATTATGGTTGTTGTTATTATTATTACTCCCTCCGTCCCAAATTAGTTGTCGTTTTTAGCTTCTTCACGCCCATTAAGAAAATCATTAAATAGAGTGTGTATTTTACGATGTTACCCCTATTTAATGTTTGACTATTAAATTTTTTTGCGAATTTATTTAATTTTTAAGGGTATAATTGGAAAAGACTAACAATTTTTGTCTTGAAATCCTAAAGTGTCAACTAATTTGGGACACACCACTTTTCTTAAAACGACAACTAATTTGGGACGGAGGGAGTACTACTATAATGAGATTTTACCCCATTCCATATTAAATGTACTACTAGTTTCCAGTTTCGTGTCAAATTAAAAAGAGAAGATTTCCCAACTTCAATTAAATCAAAGGTATTTAATCAGTAAGCAAGTCATATTAGCAAGTCATATTAGTGAAACTAAATTATATTATACTATTATTCTTAATATCAATCTTTTGTAGTATTGAAATTTGAAAACATGATAAGGGGTTGTGTTATTCGACCTTTGTGGATCTCCAAAGTACAAGAATCTCATGGAAAGTAAGGACACTACAAAAGAAAAAAAAAGCAACGGCAAACAACCAAACAGTGACACCATATTATATAACACAAGATTTAAATATAGCTCCTACGGTCCAATAACGTTCTGAAACGTAACACACAAATTTTTTAGTAGGAGTAATGGTGTGAGATTCTCCACTGCTTTTTGGTGTTCATTCCTTTTTCGTCCGTTATCAAAGGAATCGTCTCTTCTGAAATTTCTGCCATGAACCTCTGTATTATTCTAATTTTGAGAATAAAGTGCGTATGCTATATGGAGCAATGATTTGATACCAATGGATCCAAGGTAATAGGATATAAAAAAAAAATCGTTAGAATTTTTTATATTGATATTGATTGTTTCAATCATGGATAGTGACAAACAATGGATTATTATCGATTTCTCATTGATCAAAATGAATTTTCTATCTTATTGACTTTGTCATGATTATTTTTCATATTTATATTTTTTCAGAAAATATTATAAATTAATTATGACTAATAATCCACTTGGTTACTGGCTGAGGTCGTCCAATAGTGGAATAGCTAAGTTATGAAAATATTTTGTTATTCGTTATTTGACTTGTTTATGTATAATTTCATATAATTGGTAAGAAAGAAATCCGGACAACAAGTTTAAGATGATTACAAACAATTTAACCAGTAACATAAAATAGTATTATATAGTATTCTCTCCGGTCCACTTTATTTGATGTTTTAGCTTATTTTTGTTGGTCCACAATAGTTGATCTTTTCGGAAATCAAGATGAAATTTTACAATATCACTCCTTGCTAATAAATGACTTTAAACAAAATGATAAGTAATAATTATAGCTTGAATAAGGACTAATATAGTCAATTACATTGCTAATTAATGCTAAAAATGTGCTTTTTCTTAATACCCGTGAAAATACCTAAAACATCAAATAATATGGACCAGGGGAGTAATAGCTTGGTCATTAGCAATAGCTATATTTTAACTTGGCCCCTTCTCACATGGTCTAAAATGTTATGGAGATGTCAAATATAATACAAGTAAAGGTTTGTAGTTTTATCTTTTGGTCTAATCCACAAATTTAGTTGGAGATTGGGATTCTTTTTCTGATGGTCCTAGTTTATGGACAGTGGCTCCCTCGTCAACTACCACTTGTTTGTTTGAATTACTTAATTACGGCACCCTAATAAAGAAAAACATTATCTCTCCAGTGTGTTCTTATTGCTTCTATTCTTTTCTTTCTTCTTATTTCTCTTTTTCTTCTCTTTCTATATGTGGAAACGATAACAGTTTTGATTCACTTCATTAGTTCGATGAAGGAATCTTTCTTCTTTTTCACAGAAATTAATATTGGATGGACTTTTTGTTACAAAAGTACAAATTGGGAAAGTTTCACTCCTACTACTTGTCATTGATTGCTTTTAAGACCTTTTCAATACATAGATATATGATAGTATCAAAGTGATACCGATGACAAGTAAATTCAGTTTTTCTTTTTTATTCTATCTTTCAATTGAGCTCTTTTATAAACTCAGAAGATTTTCTCGTTGATATATTCTACTCTCGTGTCCTTGACTCATTAGGTTCCTTTGAAATTGTCACACACATCCCCCCCAAAAATTGGTTAAGAAGTCAAAATATGAAAAGTTATTAATGATTTCCTAATTGACATAAACGAAATACAAATGGGACAAAGAAAAGGAGTTATATTATATGGGAGTTAAAAGAAGAATTTAAATTATATATACAATCAGTCTAATAAATTTTGCACAAATAAATACTAATTTTTATTTATCGTCACAAGTAAATTGTCTTATTTTTAAAATTCTAAACTCTAATTTTTATTAAGGCTATTGTAAATATTGATCATTTGATAGCATAAACGTTTTTAATATATATCACCAATGTATATAACATAAGAGTTTAAGTTCTATGCACCGTCAATGTATTATTATTTTACACCATTAGGTAACATTGACCTGTTAGAACTAAATTGTAGATTAAACTACAATTACCTCAGGACCTATCATGTCAAATCATCAAGAATTAAAATACTAGATGCGGAAGCGTACCTGAATCCATAGCTACCGGTTTGATCCTTGAATCTCGTGGTTTTTGGTCTTCCAAATCTGGACGTGGTCTTGCCTCTTTCACTGATGATGGGATATCAGTAAAATAAAACCCTACGTCTGATTTGGGGACCATAACCCTTTTATAGTAGAATATAGTTTATGTAATTCTAGTTCAGCCCATCATTAAACTAGAATTACATCCGGGTATCTACACATTAGCCTCATACTTTACGAGGTATCTAATTAGGCCCATCAACTTTAAACTTTAGCAGATCACTTTAATTGGGCCAATCTTTAATGATAGCACTTAACATACAATTATTATTGATACATATGTATGTGTAAGTCCATAAATTCTTACAATCTCCCACTTGGACTACACATATATACACATAGCCTTATAATTGTATATCACCTTATGAGCTCCAAATATTTGCTATCATAAACTGAAGTACCTCTAAACAATCTCGTCCATCAATCATGTCAATATAGAACCAATGCGGCTTTCGCTGCATTGATATCACAACTAAACCTTCCTTGATCACGTATACCAACATAACCAAATGACATAGATCAAGTATGGATGCGTAGCGTGGAAATTACATGTAATGTGATCTAGACATGCCTATTTCCAATTGGTCTAACCGAAAAACAAGTCAGAGTGAAAAATTTACCGAATATTTTATTTCTGCAGAAATATCCTTAATCTGAAACCATAAACCTGAAACCGTAAACCGAAAACTGAAGTGTGTCTATCAAAAGAACATTGAAAGGTTACAAACTCCCACTGAAACTGAATATCCTTAACCGACATGCCACCTGTATGAGCAATGTGCTCATGAAAAAACCTTCGGTGGTAGTCCCTTAGTACGTGGATCCACAATATGGAATTTGTACCAATATGTTCCATAAACACCTAACCACTCTGAACTCTAACTTTAACAACCAGGAACTTTATGTCAATGTGCTTTGACTTTACTGAACTCCTGTTGTTATTGGAATATGAGACTACTAACTTATTGTCACAAAATAATCTTAGTGTCTTTCAACTTTATCCTTAATTTGTAGCCAGTGACAAGATTTTGCAGTCATATTCCATAACTTTTATACCTTATAATGCATCATAAACTTTACTGTCATGGTGAGATGAGCTATGAGTGTCCATATTACACTCTTCCTTATATAGCTCATCCACCAAATATACAAATAGAGCCTTTGCACTATCTTGGTATCTAGTGAAGTCGGTATCTAAATACTTGATTATCTTTAACTTTTCCGACTTCCTGTATGTGAGCTTAAAATTTTTTGTTCTCTGTAATTACAACATAAACCGTTGGTTACTCTTTAATTCTTAATTTCAGCATTACTCAGATATATGCCAAACATCTCAATAATGCACGCAATATTTGAACGCGTACAAACCTAAGTATGCATTAGACATCTGTAACTAAAGCACAATAAATCTTTTGCATTTTCTTAATTACAAAATCATTTTTAGAGCACTGTTTGAGACTGAACCTTTCTTCTTTAGCAAAGGGGTATCGCCTGATTTGAAATCTTGCATATCAAATCTTTAATACCTTTTCAATATAGACCATCGTGATATTCCTAAAGTACCTCGAGAGTAATCTCGATGTATCTAAATCCTTATTCAAAACTTGCATCACCAAGATATTTTATCTCAAAATTCTTTATCAAAAGTATCTTGGACTTGCGAAACAGGCCTATATCGTATGAACCAAGAAATATGTCATAGACATACAAAACCAGATAAATATGCTTACTCCCACTGCCCTTGTAGTATACAAAATAATCATCAAGATTTATCTCGAAATCAAATGAGACATTAACATAATGAAATTTGTAATACCATTGATAAGACGCTTGTTTAAACCCATAGATGAATTTCCTTAATTTTCAAATCATTGACTTCGCATTATAAACACAAAGTTTTCTAGTTGCACCTTTGTTCATCAAATTAGCCATTGAGAACAACAATACTGTATCCATCTATGTAGCTTAATATCAAAATATTTGATTAATGCCATTATAGTCTTGAAAGAGTCTTTCAATGAAACCGAAAAGAAAGTCTTTTTATATTGATGCCTTCTAATTTCTAAGTGAAGCCTTTAGTGATAAGACGTGTCGTATGCCTATGCACGTTGCCTTTCGAATCCCTTTTGGTTATAAATATCCATTTTCAACCAATGAGCTTCGCACCTTCAGCCAACTGGACAAGGTCTCGCACATCATTGTCCTTTATGTGCTTCATCTCTTTATTCATGGTATCAATATACCTTTGAGAGTCAGAACTTTTTATGGCTTGACAAAAGTTGACTGAATCATCTTCCATCATTCCAATGCCAACTTTATGTTCTTAGAGAAATACAATATAATTATCTGAAATTGCACTTCTCCTCTCTCTTTCTCTATCTTTTTAATGGCATTGGTTCTTGAGGTTGTAGAGTTTGTTCTTCGGGAATAACTTTTTGAACGTGAAGTTCGAAATGATATTGTCTTGATCCGAAGTTGCTTCTAGAACTATCTCAGGTATAGAAAACTGTTCCTGAGCTTAGTCAATAGCAATCTAAGGAATATCAACATATTCCTTTTCCAAGACAATATCTTTTATTCTTTCTTCCCCCAAACTCAACATCCTCAAAGAACCGTACATTGTTCTTCTCATAATAGCCTTAGCCGTGGGATCCTAAAACTTGTAACCCCAGAACTTTTTAGAGTATCCAATAACAAAACAACTAAAAGTTTCTTTGTCCAGTTTCATTTCTTTTGGCCTAGAAGGTCTTGCCTCAGTTGGACATCCCTAAATGTGTAAATACTTTAAACAAGACCAATGCTTATCCAGAACACATAAAGGATCTTTTTAGTTGCCTTTAGTCGGAACTCTATTAAGTAATAAGTTGCAGTTTTTCTAATGAATTAAACAAAGAAGCCATATCTTGAAAACTAGTCTATGAACCTTACGAGATATAGATAAAAATTCATAGAAATCATAGAGAATTGTTCACAATTATCAGTCTATATAAGTTCTGAGACATCTAATTTTGTTGGCTAAAAAATCTCTTAACATTTATTTGTTTCTTTTTATGCGATTTACGCATATATCAAAAATGGATAAAATTAACAGGATCGAGAATGATGTCAAACACAAATCTCTTTTTCTCTGTTTAGAGATATGACTTAATATATTGTGTCATAACGAATCAAAATCTCACCTGTTATAGTAAACATGCAAGGATTCTTCAAATGAAGTGATTATATTTAGAAAATTTAGATTATTGTAACCTCATAAAGAACCCGAACCAATCAATTTTGAATTATGAGAGACAATATTTTTCATATCAAATGAACAACAATAACCAAACTTGTCCAACCTTGAAATGAAAATCAAATTCCGTCTAAAGAAATAGAACAACATAACTCTCACTTAAATTCAAATATACACTAGTTCTTAACAATAATCTAAGAGTTTCAACAGCTCTAACCTTAACCGAGTTGTCGTCACCACTATAGATGTGTCTTTCAACATCATTGGGCTTTTGACAATCAGTTATGCTTGCATAGACACACTTATGTGATGTGTTATACTAGAATACATCCACGATGTGTGTCTTATGTTGAGTGAAGACAATCCCATAACTAACAAAGTTAAGAAGAACATCCTAATAACATACAACTCTACTTAAGAAACAACCTTATTTAGTTAATTCTTTATATTGTTTCCGTAACCGCAACTTTCTTACTTTATGAACCTTATGGAAATTTGATTTGTCAAGAGTGTACAATTTCTATATTTTCATTCCTGACAAATTCCTCCCTTAAATGTTCCTGAAATAGCTTTCTTCATGATAATCATAGACATGCAATTTGACCTCTCCCACCTTTCTACCTCCCTCCTTTAATAAGAGGTACTCTTATCTATAAGAGGTGGTAATGAATAAACCCTTAATGCAATGTCATAATTCATGACTCTGAGAAGCATATTAAGGTTCTCTTGCCATGTTTAAACTAATTGCTATTTAGTACATTGAGATGATGTTGGCATTAATGTTTTGAGGAGTAATTTTAGCTAAATCAGATAACAACATATAACATGACAGCTCACATAAGACTTAAACCAAATTGAAAATAAATTCGAATAAAGGTAAACCCCATCTCAAGATACCGAAAACTCCATTAATATTTCATCTTTGGATAAAATATTAACTTGTAAGTGATATCTTGACGTAGTAATCAAACACTGGTAATAAAGAACATGTCAAATAACAAATCTTCCTTTGGGCCGATTTATTATTCACACGTAAAACCAAATAACCACCACGTGCTTATTACCACAAGAAAGCACATGCAATTCTATTAAATATTGACATTCCTTTGGGCCGATCAATATTTAGATAAGTTACACGCACACAACCTTTTATATTTCAAAATGAATAAATCTTCACAAGAAAGGTCGCTTTGGCGACATCTAGCTTTAATTTAATCATCTTAAAATATGTACAACCATACCAATATCCAAATTTAAATTCACATAGAAGGAAAATATATTAATTTCCAAACTAAAATAGACTTATGGTGGGCCAAAATCTGAATTATCTCAAGGCTTGACGATCGGCCAAGAAACGAACTTGCCAGTATATACCTTTTCTTCCCTTTTTATTTATTTTTATTTAAATATTATAAAAGAAAATACAATAAACAAAGAATAGAGAATATCAACTTTTCTGGCAGCACATTAAGCTAGCTTACACGTCAACCTTTTCATTACTCATAGTAAAAATAACGAGTTTAACTTTTGTCCATAAGCCAAATAAGACATATTTAAATGCTAGTTTAAATATGTAATAAACTTAAATACACTATGCATACAAACTTGACCTTAAGCCTTTGAGAATCCTCTTTCTGGTGCATACTCAATTGGAGGGAACCCCCATCGTCAAAATCATGTGCTGCAGTAGCAGCGTAACGGCATCCCAGTAATTTCTTAATTAATTTCTCAAAGTTACATTAAATAAAAAATAAAAGGGATATAATTCACCCAAAAGGAATTACTAAAAGGAAACTTTAATGGAGTGCATAGTCTGAAACTCCTACGTAATTCACCTCCAAAACTTAAGCAATTGGGATGCTGCTATCACAGAGGCAAAGTAAAAATCCGTTCTCCATAAAAAATCTTTTATCCCTAGTATCTTTTCTTTTTCTTGCTTTAACTAAAATAGAACTTAACCTAAAGCTTAGAAAAACTTAAAGTCATACTAATTACCAACTGAAACTTTATGCTGCTAAGGCAGCGGCTTCATCAGCCACTTTCTTCGTTTGGCTTAGTTTCTTTAAAATAAAATTTACTTTAACAAAATGATAGTCTCAATAATTTAACATGATATAGGCTTCTGATACCACTTGTTAGAACTAAATTGTAGATTAAACTACAATTACCCCAGGACCTATCATGTCAAATCATCAAGAATTAAAATACTAGATGCGGAAGCGTACCTGAATCCATAGCTACCGGTTTGATCCTTGAATCTCGTGGTTTTTGGTCTTCCAAATCTGGACGTGGTCTTGCCTCTTTCACTGATGATGGGATATCTGTAAAATAAAATCCTACGTCTGATTTGGGGACCATAACCCTTTTATAGTAGAATATAGTTTATGTAATTCTAGTTCAGGCCATCATTAAACTAGAATTACATCCGGGTATCTACACATTAGCCCCATACTTTACGAGGTATCTAATTAGGCCCATCAACTTTAAACTTTAGCAGATCACTTTAATTGGGCCAATCTTTAATGATAGCACTTAACATACAATTATTATTGATACATATGTATGTGTAAGTCCATAAATTCTTACATGACCTGCTATAGTAGGTTACCCACATTTTCCTGATTTATTTTTTCTTTTCTAAAATTAAGACGCTACTTTTCTTTTCCTCTCTTTCCTCACTCTCTCCCCCTTTAAACTCTTGTCTTCTTCTCAAATCCTTTACCATTCTCTCTCTTTTGCCTCTCCTACAACATTTGTATCTCTCTCCATTAAACCCTCTTATTCTAATTTTCTCTAGCATCTACGTAACAGAATTCTTGTAAGAGGACCATAGATGAAACACACTCATTCTATTCATCCAACACAGAAAACCATGAAATTTATATTTTGCTATATGTATTAACATAGGGATCTTGATGTCAATGTCTATGACCAATCATTACTCCGAGGAGGGGATATAGCAGTGATTAGTTTTTATGAATACAATGAATTTTTTTATAGAGCGTGATATTTCCATTTTTATAAGCCATAATTCAGCAAGAATTAAGAATTTGCTTGTTCAATTTTATCAATGTATGCTTTAGGGTCTTGTCCCTACTGGATTTCATACATAATCTGCATAATGATCAAGAATTTAAGATTCTTGCCGTTCTAAGATTTTAACTTGCAAGGTTGTCACTGAAATGATTAACGAATGAATGAAGAAGAGAGGTGAGGAAGAAGATGATTAAGAGAGAAGAAGATCATGCTGAAATTGTATCTTGAAATCTTATCCAACTCATACACAAGAGCTACATTATATAGCACTAACTATAACTAACTTTAGGAGTTAGTTATCCTAACTGATTTCCGGAACTATAGGAATTACTAATCTGCCCCTCATTTAACTAACTAACTGCCACTTAATTCAGTTCATTGCTGCTTTGTTTAACACTCCCCCTCAAGCTAGGAGGAGCAAAAATATTGAGCATTCCTAGCTTGGAGATTAACAAAGCATGCTGGACTCTGTTCAGGCCTTTGGTTAACACATCTGCAGGCTGATTTTTAGTATGTATGTACTCAGTTTGAATCAGTCCCTTCTGTATCTTCTCCCTTATAAAATGACAGCCAATTTCAATGTGTTTGGTCCTTTCATGGAACACTGGATTGGCAGCTATCTGAAGAGCTAATTTGCTATCACTGAATACCTTCACAGGATTAAGAACTGTAACTCCAACTTCTTGAATTAAACTGATCAACCAAGTAAGCTCAGCTGTTACAGAGGCAAGACTTCTGTATTCAGCTTCAGCAGAACTTCTAGAGATTGTAGTCTGCTTCTTTGACTTCCAGGACACCAGAGATTCTCCTATTTTTATCAGAAATCCAGTAACAGATCTCCTAGAAAAAGAACATGCAGCCCAGTCTGCATCACAGTATGCTGTGACTTCAGTCTCCTCTTGAGCTTTGCTTGACAGCAAGATTCCCTGGCCTGGTTGGTTTTTGACATATCTGACAACTCTTAAAGCAGTGTCCATGTGAGATTGTTTGGGCTGCTGTAGAAACTGACTTAGTGTTTGTACACTAAAGGCAATATCTGGTCTGGTTACTGTCAAGTACAGTAGCTTCCCTATCAGTCTTTGGTAAGGACCAACATTGGGTAGCAGTTCATCATGAATGACTTTAGTAGTTGCCTTGCTATTGACCAGATCATCAAACTCTTTTGTAGTCAGTTTAGTGTTTGGATCTATAGGGGTAGGTGCAGGCTTGGCTGCACTCAATCCAGTCTCAGAGATGAGTTCAAGTGCATACTTTCTTTGATGCATAAGAATTCCTTCTTTTGACCTGGCAAATTCAATCCCAAGGAAGTATTTTAGTTCCCCCAAGTCTTTCATCTTGAAGGCCTGTTGCAGTGCTCCTTTTGTATCCTCTATCAGTTTAAGATTATCCCCAGTTACAAGCATATCATCTACATATACCAATATCACCACTGTTCCAGCCTCAGTCTTCTTTGTGAACAGTGAATGATCCAGTTGACTTTGTTTGAACTTCAGATTCACTAGTGCTTCAGTCAACTTTGTGTTCCACTGTCTAGGAGCCTGTTTTAGACCATACAAGGACTTCTTGAGCCTGCATACCTTGTTCTCCCCCTGGCTCTTGAATCCTTGTGGTAGGACCATGTAGATTTCATCAAATAGGTCACCCTGTAGGAAGGCATTATATACATCCATTTGATGTATATGCCAGTTTTTGGAGGCTGCTATGGAAAGGACAGTTCTCACAGTGACCATCTTCACAACTGGAGAAAATGTTTCTTGATAATCAATGCCTTCCTTTTGACTGTACCCTTTGGCCACCAATCTGGCTTTGAACCTTTCTATCTCACCTGATGACTTGTATTTTACTTTGTAGATCCACTTGCATCCTATAGGCTTTTTTCCTTCTGGTAGTGTGACCACTTCCCAAGTGCAATTGTTTTCCAAGGCCTGTATCTCAGCTTGCATAGCTTCTATCCACTTAGGGTCTGTGGATGCCTCTAGGAAACTTCTTGGTTCTATAACTGCTGAAGATGCTGCAATGAAAGCCTGATAGCTTTCTGACAAGCTTTCATAAGATAGATACTTGTTCAAGGCATATGGATGATCTTCATGTACATTTAGTGAGACAAAATCCTTCATCCAAACAGGAGGTATAGTATGCCTTCCTGACCTTCTTGTATTGTCTTGAACAGGATTGTTCAAAGGTAGTGGATTTTGTTCTTCTGCATTGTCAATGACCTCTTCCTGTTGATTATTTTCCTGTTGTGCATGCTGAGGTATAGCCTCCTCTTGTTCATGTTGATGCATATTCAACACAGGATCAGCTATGTCATCTTGATAGTGGTGCATATCAACTTCTATTTCTTGTCCTGGCTGAAGTATATCATCATATAAGTCTGTGTCAGTAATAGACTGTAGATCAAGATCTTCAGCTTCAGCAGGTGTAATATTGTAGTTGAACAGTCTAGGTGAGGTTTGAGGTTTGTGAAATGGAAATATATCCTCCCTGAATAGGACATCTCTGTGAACAAAAAACTTGCCTGCTTGCAGATCATATAGAATGTACCCCTTCTGAACTTGAGAATAGCCCATGTGGACAGCCTGCTTGCTTCTTGACTGTAGTTTGTCTGTGTGTTGTAAGATCTTAGCATGGCATAGACAGCCTATAATCCTTAGATGGTCCAGAGAAGGAGCCTTGTTATACAGTTTTTCATATGGTGATACACCCCCTATCACAGAAGAAGGCAATCTGTTTATCAGATACACAGCAACCATTACACAGTGTCCCCAGAACTTGATAGGGATGTGTGCCTGAAATCTAATGGCCCTAGTCACCTCTAGTATATGTCTGTGCTTTCTCTCAGCAACTCCATTCTGCTGAGGAGTGTAGGGACAGGATCTCTGGTGAACCATGCCCAGTTGTTCAAACAGTGCATGACATATTGAATTTACAAATTCAGCCCCATTGTCTGTTCTTATGATCTTTATTGTCTTATCAAACTGTGTTTTGATAGAAATAAAGAACTGTTTTAGTGCAACACATACATCAGATTTGAGTTTGAGTAGGTATATCCAGGTCATTCTGCTCATATCATCAACAATTGTAAGAAAATACTTGTAACCATCAACTGTAGGCACATTATATGGACCCCAAACATCTACATGAATTAGTTCAAAGCAGTGTTTGCTCTTAATACTACTAGATGGAAAAGGCAGTCTGACTTGCTTAGCACAGGGACATATTACACATTTGTCTAACACACTAGCTACATGCTCAGAATTAGCTGAGAATAGTTTCTTGATTACACCAGAAGATACATGACCCAATCTCTTATGCCATAGGCTGACATCTACATTGACTACACTATGCACTCTTGCAGTTTCTTCAGATGCTTTCTTCATCAGCAGATACAATCCATTCTTTTCCTTACCAATCTCCTTCACCTTCCCACTGGAGAGATCCTGAAAGACACAGAAGTTGGGATAAAAAGTGACAGAACACCCCAATTCTTTTGTTATCTTAGACACTGAGAGTAAGTTGTACTTGAACTGAGGAATGTGGAATACATTTTCCACTGTGCTCCTATCTGATAAGGTACTTGTGCCAGTGTGAGTAACAAGAGACACATCCCCATTAGGTAGATAGACCTTTTTTGAGTTAGTGTTGTTCAGTACAGTGCACCTATCTAACATTGTGATATCTGACACCATGTGATTGGTGGCACCTGTGTCTATTATCCATTCTTATACATTGTTGGAAACTAACATTGCACTACTAATACCTGCTATGTTAGCTGAGTGAATGGAAGAGTTGTGACTCTGATTGTTATCCAACATCTGCAGAATTTGATCATATTGCTCCTGAGAGAAAGTGCAGGTTCTTGTTTGTCCTGCATATTGCTTCTGCATCTTGTATTGATCCTGTTCATTTTCTGCTATCACATTGTAGGCTGAGGGACCTGCATTTCCTTCTCTCCTTCTCTTTGGCTTAAAATCTGCAGGATAGCCAATTATTTTCCAGCAACCTTCCCTGTTATGCCCTTTAATCTTGTAGACATCACAGTATAGATTCAGATTCTTCTTATATCTTGAGGGACCTCCATTTCTGCTATCATTTCTGTTAGAGTACAATGCTACAGGATCTAAGCTGCTTAATACAGGTGCAGCTCCTAGGACTCCAGGAGTTTGCATAATCCCCTTTTGACTCTCATCACTTATGATCATGTTATAGGCTTGATTCACAGTGGGTAGTGGACTCATTAACAAAATTTGACTCCTGGCTTGCAGATAGGTGTCATTCAACCCCATCAGGAACTGGTACAGCTTTTGTCTTTGAAGATACAACACAAATTCTTTGGATTTTTCACAATCACAGGCAGGAGATGGGACCAGTGCTTCAAACTCATCCCAGTAGTCCTTCAACTTAGAGTAATAACCAGACACTGAATTTGTTCCCTGGGCTAATGATACAATTTCTTTATGCAACTGAAAGGTTCTAGAATCATTTATCTTGTCAAACCTTTCTTGTAAATCTTCCCACACAGCCTGTGCACTAGTTGCATATACAATACCACCCAAGAGACTACTAGACACTGAGTTCATCAACCGAGACAACACTATGGCATTGCACCTTTCCCATTGTGGCCACAGAGTTTCTTGAATGCTATTTTTCTTGCAAGTACCATCAACCAGCCCTAGTTTATTTCTCCCTAACAAAGCTATGCGCATTGACCTACTCCACACAGGATAATTTTCAGACCCAGAAAGTTGAACAGAAATTAGAGAAATGCCACTTACATCAGATGAATGCAGATACAAAGGATGGTTGTGATCAAATACTGAGACTCCTGTGTTCTGAACTGCTGCATCTCCATTCATTGGTGGAATACCAGCCATGTTGTTCATTCAGATCAAGAAAAAAGGTTTCAAGAAAGGCAGAATCAAGAGAGGAAAGATTATCAATCTCAGGAAGAAAAAGGAAGAAACTACACTGCAGAGAAATGTGCCCTGCTTCACTGTATTTTAGTACCAGATACACTGATCTGGCCGAGCTCTGATACCATGAAATGATTAACGAATGAATGAAGAAGAGAGGTGAGGAAGAAGATGATTAAGAGAGAAGAAGATCATGCTGAAATTGTATCTTGAAATCTTATCCAACTCATACACAAGAGCTACATTATATAGCACTAACTATAACTAACTTTAGGAGTTAGTTATCCTAACTGATTTCCGGAACTATAGGAATTACTAATCTGCCCCTCATTTAACTAACTAACTGCCACTTAATTCAGTTCATTGCTGCTTTGTTTAACAGTCACGAAGTTAGAAGAATTTCTTTACTGATTAATGACAAAGTTTAGCAAAACATATATGTTAGGTGAAAATAATTTGATGTTAGAAAAGGAAAACTTTGATTAGAATACTACTAGTATTCAACCCTCCTTTTAATATTTTTAAGTAAATAATAATTATATAAAAAGGTAAAATTAATTTAATTATCTGATAACCAACGTGCATAGAACTTAAACTCATAACATAAACTCATCAAAGAATACTCTTGAGTGGGTTACATAGTAGTATGTTTTGGCTTTGAAAAGACCAAGTGGCAGATTCTATTCTTGGAATTCTAATGGGTTGAATTTGATTCATAATATAAAGTCGGAGAATCAAGAATTTCAAGCTGATGAGGAGTCCAACTGACTATTTCCTAATGCTCCAAGAGCATCTCTTTCAAATTGAAAAAATAAAACATAAAAGTATAAGATGAAGAAGAATATTATCTCTGATGTTTGCATTCATGTGAATTGTGATGATTTTGAGGACTACCAATTTCTCTTTTATGGACTCTTTAAAGACACGCTATAATGACTGCAGTTCAAAAACTCTGGTAACTAAAACTAGAGCAAATATATAGGGAGATAAATTTAGCTTATATATGTGGATAGCTTGTTTTAGGCTTTGAGCCGTGATCAATATATTTAACTCGTACTAGTAGATTACATATATAATTATCCAAGTTACTCATTTCACTTATTATAAATAAGTATTTGATAATCTAAACTGTTACACTATCCAAATATAAAAGTTAAATTCACTGAAGATATGTATTGTCTGAGGCGGATGAATATGTAATGAACACACTCAACTAAACTCGATAAATTTTACGCGGAGCATAAAATTATATATATGCCAAAGTTACAACTTGCATTTTAACAAAAATTTCAATTTGAACTTGTGTTACAACAAAATACATCAGGTTTTGAGCTAACTATTAGAAAGTAATTTAATCTTAGAATCAGATAGCGAAAGAAAAAGGCTGGGCATGAAAGCACTATGGAAATATGCGGCAAAAATGAAGCAGCACCAATGTATATTCTTATCTATTTGTCCTTTTGTGAAAAAATAAATGGATGGATCAGTTTGCAGATAACAACACAATAAACATTAATTCATCGATTCTCCTATGTTAGTCTTATCTATCTTTCTATCTCAACCAATAGTGACCACTCTATCTATTCACTATCATATTTTGTTCCACCTGCTGAAACTGTTGTCGATAATATATTTGCGAATAACTTGTGCATCCAAAGAAAGAAGGGACCATATTGGTGATAATTTCTATTCCTTTTTCTGCTTGCTTGTTAGTAAGGGTTCCTATTCTTTTGCCATATTTGAAGATATTCATCCAATTTTTTTGAGATCTTATAGGATCAATTAAGTGAGGTCTTTAGCCTCTTCCTCTACTTTTTCTCTTGAGATCGTATTAATGACCTACCAAATATCCAAGTTTGGAACCTGTAGAGATTTCATGTCTGCTACACTGTCCGATATATTAACGAAGCAAAATGAAGGTTGGAATTCGATTGTGGCAAATACAGGACTCATCACTTGTGCATCTTTTGGCAAAGAAATTGAAATGGTTTAGATAAACAGTACATTTACTAGTACTATATTTCCAATTAACAAATGGATATTCCCTATCGCACACTAGTAAAATGTATCAACACGTAATTTGAACATGGAACTCACATATTGCTGGTATTTGAACTTTGAATCTGATTTTATATAACTAGGTCAAGATCAGACAAGACTTCATATTAATTAGCCTTGATTATTCATACGTAATTCGATTAAATTTCAACTTGCTGTCAACCTACTGTAATTATTTTAATTTCTACTTGAGCTGATAACGTAAATAACGTGCATAGAAAGTAGAAACCCTATACAAGTTACAACGTAAAATTCGTGGTAGCAGAAAGTGATAAGACTCGTGGCAATGATTCTGATTCTTGTTACTATAATCATAAGGCATCGAACCCCCAAATGTAAGGTAGTTGAGAAACGGCATTTCCAAGAAAAGCTAAGAAGTAATAACCATCGGCACATACCAAAATCGAGAAAAAGAAAAGAGGATGATTCACACAGTTTCTTCCATGCTCTCAATATAGGATTTCATTCTCTGTTGTCTGACCTTTAGGGGCAAATCCCACGTGTTTCCCACTATATTTTCTTCTCTTTGGTTCACTCTTTTTTCACACCCTTTTGTCAAAATTGGACGCTGCCATAACAGGAATTATGATCCCCATAATCTTTGTTACTCCTTTCTTGTGAACGTTATTTCGTGGTTTTAGCAACTTGGCCTTGTATCATATGAACCAAGCACCAATATTCAAAGGTTGTCACTAGTTAAATGTGTGGCAGATTCGATTCCTATCATTCCTTTCAGGATCTTTTTGACTTACTTCTTCTCAAACAACACCATTCCAATTTCCCAAGCTGACATGTTTACTCTCCCCTCCCAAAAAATATCACTCTGCAATACAATTATTCATCGTAGATTTCTAGCTTTCCTCTTAGCCGACATGCCTAGTAATCGGTTTCTGAGTCAATAATTCTAACAAAATGATTCAAAAAATAGTACTCCTTCCGTCCCAATTTATGTGGCACCATTTCCTTTTTTGTTTGTCCCAAAATAAGTGGCACATTTCCTTATTTGACAACTATTTAATGCATCATCTCTATTTTACCCTTGTTGGACCCTACATACTTTTAAACCTACCAACAACTTTTTTATTACTCAAATCTTCTCTCTCTTACTTTTTCAAGGCTAAAATTGATATTTAACAAGGTCAACCTCTATTTTCTTAAACTCCGTGCCCGGTCAAATGGTGCCACATAAATTGAGACGGAGGGAGTAGTATTAGTGTGGCACCCTTGAGATGGGCTGCAACCTAAATCAATTCTTGAACCATATTTACCGCTTATATTCCTTTCTTGTGCCAATGAAAATTAAATAATTTAATTTCTTGACACAAGCAGATATTTTAGTTATATGTACACATTATGATGGAAATTCAATTAAACCCCTTCAGTGCTGCTTGACGATCTTTTAGTACTATATACCAGAAGTATATAAAGGAATTAATGACTGAAAAGTTGACCAGTGTTATCGGCACCTCGATCTGAAACAGCAATTGACTTTAGGCAATGAACAAAAGTAAAAAACATGAGACTGAAATTTCAACTTAAATTCATCATGTGCTCATGGGCATAGTGAATAGTTGCACCAAGTCTAGCACGTGGGTATTGGCAAAATATGGAGTAGTCGATATCAATGTAATTCGAAGCCACAATATGTATGGTAGAAAGTCCTCTCAATGTGGCACTAATAGCTAGTGAAAGCCTTAAAAGAACCTGTCACTAATTACCTGCCGTTAGAGTTATTTTTCAAAAATCATTTAGTTTTTAATCATTCTTCTGAACTTCACCCACAAGGGCTGAAGTTTTAGGCATAGAATGAGTAAGCTTCAGACTTTGCGGGCTGAGATTGAACTTCATACCTGCGGCCCACAAAGATTGAAGTTCCAAAAGTGATTAAAAGCTAAATATTTTAAAAAAGAAAGACTAAAAATTAAATGACATAGGAAAAGTGGTTTTGGCAAAAAATTTATCGTCATTTAAGGAAAAATCACTATTTCAAATTTTTGCAATCGTAGCCACAATTCTCAGTCCTTAGGACCTAAAGTTGAGATCAACTTTAGTCCTACGGGCTGAAGCTCGCTCAACTTCAGACCAAAAGCCGAAAGTTAGACCAACTTCAATCTCAAGGAATAAAGTTGTGGCCAACTATGATTACGTAAAAAAAAAAAAAACATAGGAGTAGATCTAAATTTCAAGTTTCAAGGGACTAAATCTGGCCTAAACATCAGGTCCCAATATTGAACTAGGCTTACCCTAAGGCTCATTTTTATAAGGTGACTGTGTCTCGCAGTCTGTTTCAAAAGCGGTTGCACCTAAAATGGTGCTACTGAAAGAGACTAATTGTGCATTTATATGAATCATTGTCAAAATTTTATGGGGCAGCTTATTGGTACAACATGATTTAAAGCTTAACCACTTTGCAGTAAGTAAAAAAATTAAAACAAAAATATCCCTAAGGATATCACGAAAAATTTGGTCCGAAGATGAGCAAATTCAGGCTTTTGATATGAAAGGTTTGATGTTGAACTACATTCAATTTTCATACTTTTGGTATGAAGTTAGGCTTTGATAAAAGTAGTTAATATTTATTTCTTTTGTAAATTTCAGTTGTATTCTAAATAGCGGCTCTAAAAGCGTAAACTTTTTACTTTGACCGCTAGTTTTACGCGAAAAATTTTGATGCGTAGCCATTTTGGACATCCACCGTTTTCAAATTAATTGAGGAATAATCAAAAATTCACGCGCACATTTACATTCCATTTGCCTACACTCTATTAGCGTTGGCAAACACTTCAAACTAATCTCAATATTTTATACTGGGACTTTGAACTAATATATTCAAAGTCCCATTATTTTATACTTGGATTCATGTACCTGGAGCTTTATAAGTCCCAGTATTTTATACTAGGACTGAACATAAACACCAATCCTAGTATTATGTACTGGGACTTTAACTAACATGCTCAAAGTCCCAGTATAAAATACTGGGACTAGTGTTTAAGTGATCTCAGTATTTTATACTCATGTTTGTTCAAAGTCCTAGTATAAAAATTGGGACTAGTGTTTAAGTGATCCCAGTATTTTATACTCATGTTTGTTCAAAGTCCTAATATAAAAACTGGGACTTGTTCGGAGATGGCTATTTTTTAATGAATTTATTTTTTATGGCTACGGATCAATTAGCGCGCCAAATATGCCCCTACGCGATATTGTTATGTTTTATCCGTACAATTTAGTTTTAAATCATTCTTTAAAAACTATCATAAGAGTAGCAAGTTTAGACCATCAAACCTTCTAGGGCTGAAGTTAGCCAACTTTGGTCTGAACTTTAGAAAACTTAAATTTGTTGATATTATATTAATCCAAACTCTGATCGACAATGTGAAGTTAGGCTCAAACTTCAAATTAAATTCTTTTTTCAAAATAAATTCAGAAAAAAAATTAATTTGAAGTTGAGCAAAAAAATCATCAAATTTAAAGTTCAATCCAAGGATGACTAACTTCATTTCTTGATGGTGTGGAAATAGCCACTGATAATCCGAAGATATGAAAATCTGAATAAATCGGCTAACTTTTACAAATTGAGCTTCAAAAGTGGCTGCATCTCCAATTGCACTGCCTAAATAGATTACGGCTGCAAATGCCCAAAGCGGCTATTTGTGCAGATGAATCAAGTAAAATACTACCTGCACGAGCGCCTTGAGAATATGGACTTGATGTGAAATTGATGTAAAATACTACCAATGTCTTAAAAAATGACCGTGATATGATGATTATCTTCATGACAAATTTGTCTTGTTATAGGTGGAACTGTCTAATCCGCTCTAGCTACAGTTATCCATGTAAATAGTACTACTATATGTTAACAATGAAAACTTCAAGCGATGGAAGTTGGTGTGATTACAACTCTTCCCACTCATTTGTGCCAGAGGAGGGCGGTGGGAAGAAGAGATGATGCAACAAAGTACAAAGTTACAAAAGAATAAATTACTGCAAAACCGATAAATTTTGTAATTATCACCGGGTCATTTGGTACGAAGGATTGTGATTATAATTTTGGAATAGAATTTAATATTATATCTATCTAATTATTCGTTATATAATATTAGATGTCCCATACGAGGAGTGGGATTAACAATCCCAAAATTATAATTCCAGAATTGTTAATCATTGAATAATTTGTTTTGCTATCAAACGGCCCTTAAGAGCGTACTTTTAATTGTCCGTTTTGAATTTAAGGTATGACATGTACTTTTAATTGTCCGTTTTGAATTTAAGGTATGACATGAAAATTTTAAGGGATTTTTACACTCTATACCCATGAAATTTAAAGTATTTACAAGTCGTACCCATTAAAAGTTACACTACCCATAAAACTAAAAGTATTTACCCAACCTACCCATTTATTATTGTATACATTTGTTATGTCTTATAGGTTTATACCTTTAGTGGTCGTTTGGTTGGTGGGATTAGCGACTATAATTCCGGAATAAAAATTGGGACTAGATTTATCCCATGTTTGGTTATTGGGATAAGATAAATTGAGATAAACTTATTGCACATTTATGGGATTATCTTATCCCATATAAAGGGTGGGATAAGCTTATCTCTACTTTTATTCCACTTTTAATCCCAAGCCAATACTAATCCTTAAATCATGGGATATCCCATTTTTGCTAATCCTTCAAACCAAACAACCCATTAGGGGTCGTTTGGTTGGTGGGATTGGTTTAACAATCCCGGGATTAAATTTGGGATTACAGTTATCCCACGTTTGGTTAGTGGGATTAAGTAATCCGGGATAGATTTTATACCACAAATGTGATACTATCTTATCCCATAGAAGGTGTGAGATTATTAATCCCGGGATAAACTTAATCCCAAATTTATGGGATATCCCTCATTTTTAGTCCCGCCAACCAAACGACCCCTTAAGGTATACTGCATAAATTATGGTATAAAAGTATGGAAAGCCATTTATTACTATATACCTTTGTTATACCTTATATGTGTATACCTTTATGATATACTGCATAAACTATGGTATACAAGTCGGAATGAGTATAGTGGGTAAGTCGGATAATATTTGAAAGTAATGGACAGTGACTGTAACTATTTTAGGTTTTGTGGATATTTTTGTAAGTGTCCCAAATCTTAATAGCCAATGTTGTCTCTAAATCACTCATACATAACACTAATTATCTTATGGGACACTTACAAAAATATCCACAAAATTTAAAATAATTACAGTCACTACCCACTACTTTCAAATATTACCGTACCTACCCACTAAATTATTTACTCACTCTACCCACCCAGACTTGTATACCATAGTTTATGCAGTATACCATAAAGGTATATACCTAAAGGCATAACAAAGGTATACAGTAATAAATGTCCCTCCAGACTTGTATGCCATAATTTATGCAGTATACTTTAAAGGTATACACCTATAAGGCATAACAAAGGTATACAATAATAAATGGGTAGGTTGGGTAAATACTTTTAGTTTTATGGGTAGTATAATTTGTAATGGGTATGACTTGTAAATATTTTAAATTTTATGGGTATCGAGTGTAAAAATCCCTTATCTTATTAAATCAATAAAAAGTGAATATCAAATGATTTACAATAGAGAATAAGGGGTCGTTCGGTTTGGGTTTCTTTTTACGCGGGTATTAACTATTAATGCGGGTATTAATAATGTGGGTATTAACAATGTGTGTATTAATAATGTAGGTATTGATAATGCGGGTATTAGCTATGTGGGGTTTAATAATGTGGGTATTATATTATAACGTAGGGATTATTTGTTGAATCAATGATATATTACAAATTAAAAAAAAATATTATTAGTTAAAATATTTATTTACTCCTTAAATAAAATTTAGAAATATCCTTATTATTATGAGGGTTAATTTTGTCATTTTAAATTTTAATACCTGCATTATTAATACCCACACTATTAATACCACCTTCTACCCCGCATAAAATAATACATAGATTCTCGCATTAATAATGCGGGTATTAATAATGCAGAATATACAAAACCGCAACCAAACGTTGCACTAATTTTATATGAGTATTAAAATTTCACAAAAATTAATCGAACGCTGCGCAAAATTAACGCTAAGTTTTGTACGGGTATTAATAGTTAATACGCCACACCGAACGACCCCTAAATGTATTAATTGTATTCACGAAAAGTAGTCATATATCAGCAATTTCATCGTTTCCATACATCATGAACAAATTGTAATAGGACCGACCAGAATATGCCTTACCTCAAAACGTGGGTCACGCGAAAATACACACCATACCATATCCATTTTGGTTGGATAATTCGTCAAATAAAAACCATATATGATAGCATAGTCCAATTACAAAAAATTGACCAACTAAAAGTGCAAAAAAAATCAAAAAGCAAAGAAACAGACAAAGATAAAGACAAGAGTGGGTAAATACAAGGAACATGAATCAGTTGCTGTCGCATTTCTCAAACAAAGCAATTGTTAAAAGGATAAGATATTTTCTTTATTTACTTTCGAGACGCAGTCGGTTTTAACGTTAACAATAATATTATACCAGTATAATTTCACAAGTAAAATTTAACGAGAATGATCTGTACGTAAACCTCACCTTATTTGGCGAGAAGTTCATAGACTGTTTGCAAAAGATCATTAGATCATTATTAACATTCAGCAGGGTCAAAATTTGAAGTTAAACGAATTCAAAGTTCTAATCTTTTTAATAATGACGTTTAAATTAATAATTTGTACATATCAGATGAATTTCATTACCTACAATAACATAATTTTATCGGGATTCAGAAAGGGTGAAATATGACCGACTTTGCTCCTAACTTGAATAAGTCAGGTAGAAACAAATTTCATTATCTAAATACATAATTTTAATTAAAACTACTGTATTCGACCGAACCTGTTTTTAATACACTAGCTCCGCCCCTTAATAAGACGACACCGTTTTATCCTCCCATCTTTACCAACTTTCTCATCACTTTCTTCTTCCTCAACCCATTTTTTTTTCCTCCCAACTGTTTACAGAAAAGACATTTCAATAAAATAACATAAAACGCAAAGATATTTTCATAACTTAGCCGACCATTCATTAAATATCTAATCTTAGCCATTACCTTACCCATCTCTCCCAAAAAAACAAACCTTCATGAACGGAAAATCATCAAAATTACCAAAACACCACCACCAATATTTCACTATTTCAAGGGTAAAATCGTAATATTAGAGCTCCGATCATAAGTTCAGGGAATGTAAATTAAGCTTAGTGATAGTGTTACACAGTAGAGTTGTTAAATTAAAATCAGAGAGAAATGGATCGGGGACCGGGTCCGGGTCCGGGTATGGATATGCCAATCATGCATGATAGTGATAGGTATGATTTTGTGAAAGATATCGGGTCGGGTAATTTTGGTGTTGCAAGGTTAATGAGAGATAAACAAACTAAAGACTTAGTTGCTGTTAAGTATATTGAACGTGGCGATAAGGTTAGTTTTTGTAAATTTTTTGGTTATTTTTTTGTAATTTTGGCTATTTTTGGTAATTTTAGTTGTGAATTTGGTTATTTATGCAAATGTTAGATCTGTTATTGCTAAATTGGGAAAGTTAAAATGAAGTTGTTGTTGTTATTAGTGGAAGTTTATTTATAGCAGGATGATTTATGATTTTTAGTAATAATGGATTTTTATGTTTTGCCTTTTTCGGGATATTATTAAAATGGTAACTTAAAATGGGACCTTGGACTTAACTCAATCTTAGCTAGCTTAGAGGAAGTTTTTTTTTCTTTATAATTGTGGTGTTCATGCTAGCTTGCGTGCACCTCGACTAATTTCACTAGTTACCTGCTACCTGCAATCAGGATAGGTAGCCGGTAACTCTGTCAATTAGTAGAACCGTCATATCCTCATAAAATGTATGGCTTTAGTACCCATCATCATGCCCAGGATTAGATATTAGAAGCGTGGATAATGTAAAATGGCAGTCCACTAATGAATAATCTAATGTAGCTTTACCTCAAAAGTTAGTTGAAGAGATGAGGCTTGTCCAGTATGGTGTAAAGAAAATACATATATCCCATATGCTTGATAGATGTGGCACTTGAAAATGGTTTTAGCAAATATGTAGATTAAGTGCGTGAGAAACCGCCGTACTCATTACTGTTCTGTGACTTAAGAAACGTCCCTATATGTAATTAATCTGAGGTATGGAGAGTATTATGGAGAGCATCAAAGTAATATAAGTTATTTCAAAAATGCATTAGCTCTATTCCTGGCCTAGTCTTTCAGGCTGTATGCATGCATGTGTATATCTTGGCATTACTAGTTCATTGTTTTAAAACACTGGCTATGGACTATAGCATGTGTTTACTGTTGCATTTTGCTTTAAGTTGTTTGTGCTTTAGCATGTGGATATTCTTTTCTTGACCTGCAGTTAGCTACTGTGTGTTTCACTACAACTAAAAAGATATAGCTGTGCTCTTTCTTCGAAAAAACAAAAAATATGATAAACTAAATAAGTAGATAAATTGATTAACATCTGTTTTTTTTTCTTTATCCAAAAAAGTAGATAAAGAAGTGAAGCTTTGCATTGTATTTTAGTCCAATGCCTAAATATACGTAGTGTAAGGCTTGCAATTTTAGACTTTGCACTAGTGTGTACTATATCAGCTTCATATGTGCTGCTCATCCCCCATCGTCTGACCTTGCAGATAGATGAAAACGTTCAGCGGGAAATAATCAATCACAGATCCCTGAGGCATCCTAACATAATTCGATTCAAAGAGGTTTGCTACTGACTGCCCCTCCAGATCCTAATCTGTAAATAGGATATATATGTATGACTGGTCTTACTACAATCTGGTATTAAACAGCCACCAGCAATGGTGTGCTCACAAATATGTATGACTGGTCTTCTTAAAATTTTACTCTAGGTGATTCTGACACCAACTCATCTCGCTATTGTGATGGAATATGCATCTGGTGGGGAGCTTTTTGAGAGAATTTCTAATGCTGGGCGCTTCAATGAGGATGAGGTATTTAATCTGCTGGTTATGCATCACTTTGCTTATAGCTGTGTGATATTTCTTGATAACTGAATATCTTCCTGCATAGGCTCGCTTCTTTTTTCAGCAACTTATATCTGGCGTCAGTTACTGTCATTCCATGGTAATGTCTTTCCCCTGAAAAATTCAGTCAATTTGTTGAGCTCATGTTGGAAATTTGTTCACCTGTTTCTGTTGGATTTCTGCTTGAAGCAAGTATGTCATCGAGACTTGAAGCTGGAAAATACTTTGCTCGATGGAAGCCCTGCCCCTCGGCTGAAAATTTGTGATTTTGGGTATTCCAAGGTACTAGGGCTCCCACATCATAAGCCACTTACAGATGTATGTGCAGATGTATACATATGTGTATCTGACTTCTTAATCATGATTTGCTTTTTTCCAGTCTTCTCTGCTTCATTCACAACCAAAATCAACGGTGGGAACTCCTGCTTATATTGCTCCAGAAGTTTTGTTAAGGCAAGAGTACGATGGCAAGGTAAATTGGTTTTCTGTGTTATACAATAGCTGTACTGAACTTTGTTCAAGAAAGCAATAATAGAAAGTACCAGTAGTATTTTTTTTTTTGTGTGGAATGTCCTATTGAGCATCCTTCTCCCCCTAAAAGACGGGGAAAGAGTGCACGAGCAGAGTATAAGTGGATTCAGTAGATAATGAAAATTAAGCTGTCATTAAGGTGTCTAAATCAGCTTGTGAAACCTATATCTGGTTGACTGAAATTAATTAAAGAAGCTGTGGCCCGTTTCGCTTGAGGCCATGTTCTGTTGGGTAAGGGATCTTGTATGTCCAGCTGTCTAGGTTTCATATCCTTCATGGGGTTTTGACTTCTTCTTCTCCCCAGTAGCTATAGCTAGTCTGGTCCTGTGAATTTACAATGAAGTATCACAGTAATTCAGAAACCGAACCATACATCCTATACTTTAGTTCGTAGGACTAGATTCTGTTAGAGCCGACCATTTTGACAACCTCTAAGCAGGGGCGGATCAGGATTCCAAGGTTGCGGGTGCCACTCTTTATATATATCCTCGCCACAATGACCAAATAGGAAGAGCGGATCGAAACGGTTAGATTTTTTTGTTACTTCGATTAGGTTTATTAAACCTTCTATTCCAAATAGACAAATAAGTTAGGTTTAATTTGGTTATTCTTTTGCACACTTATTTTAAATTAAATATCATGAAAGAACATTGTTTAAGAAAAAAATTAGTATGAAAGAGTACCCCAATTCGAGTACTACTCATTTTTTGTTTGACTAGCTTAGTTTCTCCTTCGGTAATTTTGAGTTTCTTCATCTAAATTTCACATTATGGCAAATCTTTGCACAACGAAACCATTAAATTTTTAATTTATGAGAATTTACTCAAAAGATATGTTAGTCAACTTACTTAAGTTTTCAAAAGTCAGTAGAAAATATTTTTCAAATTATTTTCCAATATGTATAGATTAATGTCGTATCATCAAAAAGAAACAACTATATATTAATTAAATTAAATCAAGTTATTGACCAAAAAAAAATTCCCCATGAAATAAGATATAATGATTGAAACAAAGTAAAAAAGAAAACAACATCAAAAAGGGAAAAAAAAGAAGAAAAAGAAGAGAGGAGATTAGAAATTAAAAATAAAAGGGAAAGAAAAGGTAGAAAGGAGAAGCCTACGGTGGGCCAGGACAGGCTGTGTGTGGGTCTGTGTGTTGCTAAGACAAAAAAAAAGTCAAAAAATCAAACTATCCGTGGGGTCTTCGAACCCGGTTAGGCGGGAGAAAGTATATACCCTTCACCACTGGCACAATCACGTCTTTGATTACTACGGGTGCCAGTTTTAATTTTGTACCTTTTCTCTTACAAATATACTTGTATATACAAGGTATCGCCGAAGCTTGCGGGTGCCGTGGCACCTGGTACCTCTTATGTAACTCCGCCCCTGCCTCTAAGGTTGATATAATGTTAACCAACCTATTTAAAATATTGTGTGAAAATTTGACCTTGGATGTGTTCATAAAGTGAGGGGATACTTGGTTGCTGATGGAGGAGAAGTGGTAAGGAAGACCGAAGCTTTTGCTTGTAACATAGGCTGCAGCCTCTTTTCTTCCCTTCGAGGATGAATAACTTTTCAGGTGTTCATTCTGATTATATGTTTAATTTTTTGATGTGTTGAGTACTTGCTCTTTAGTCTAGTATGGTGGGTTACTTTTGTGCTTTTGTGTAATTTAAATGAACTTCAATCCACAATAGAATATCACAGAATGTTTTTGTTTCAGATTGCAGATGTTTGGTCGTGTGGGGTGACGTTGTATGTCATGTTAGTGGGTTCTTACCCTTTTGAGGATCCCGATGAACCAAAAGATTTCCGGAAGACAATAAATGTACATCTTGATCATCGTCATGACTGTATTCCTAATATTTTTGATTTTTCATTACAGAATTTTTAACCCCTGGCTTTGCTACGCAGAGAATCCTGAGTGTGCAGTATACTATACCAGAAAACATTCAGATATCTGAGGAATGTCGCAACCTGATCTCAAGGATCTTTGTTGGAGATCCAGCACAGGTTAGTGGGGTTTTAAAATAATCAGTATGTGAAATTGGGTGGATTGGAGTTTTGGCATGCTTTTGTTGTGATTGCATTGGGACTTTGATTATATCTAACCCAAGCTCACCTATAGTTGTAGTTTCTGACCACCATCCAACTACATTGTATTTGAGCCACCTCTTTAAATATGTAGCCGCAAGTCCCATCTTATGTGGTACCGTTGGACTAGCATATAATTAAATAATAAAATTTGACTTGTGTATTATATTTGTAATAGTAGGGAATACATATACAGTAACTGCTAGAAAGTTGGATTCTATGGAAAACATCACCTTATTGCTTCAAATAAATTTTATAATAAAGTCTTATGATTGAATTTATGAAAGTGGTGTGCTCCCTCTGATTCAGTTTGGTTATCCTTCGGGTTGTCTTAACACGAATTTTTCTTAAGATAAATTTGTCCTATAATTGTTCATACCTTTTAAATGTCCTACCATAAAAATATCTTGTTGAACTCATTTTGCTTTCTCTGCTTATGGACTACTCCCAAGTCGAAAGTCCTAATTCCTGTTATATAGCTTCGTCTCTCGCGTTAAATATTCTTATAGGCATTTAAACTTGGACAAAAGAATAATAACTCGAATGTTATAATCTCTTTATGTTTGACAAACATTTTGAGATATTCGTAAATGAAAAAGGTGTCGCATAAGTGGTAGGTCTTGAAGATAAACTGGACTGTTATTATCACTTATGCTTATGCCATCTTTTGCACTTGGCACAGAGGATCACAATGCCTGAAATCAGAAATCATGTATGGTTTTTGAAGAATCTTCCAGCAGATCTAATGGATGATAAGATGATGAGTGATTTTGAAGAGCCTGACCAGCCAATGCAGAGCATAGATACAATCATGCAGATAATCTCTGAGGCAACAGTACCACCAGTTGGCCTGTATAACTTGGAAATGATGGACATGGATGAGTTGGATGACTTTGATTCAGATCCTGATCTTGATATTGATAGCAGTGGGGAGATCATATATGCAATGTGAGTGCACCTTGTTTCCATGCTTGTGAAAAGGAAGTCGTATCTGCAAACCTTACGAACATTTTTGGATTTGTTGGTGGGCAAGGTTTGAGCTTCTTGAACGGCAGCAATGGAGTACTTTTATTGCTTGTAATTAATCAAGTTCTTATCCTGGTAGGGGCTTTTAGTGTGCCCGTGAACTGTTCTTTTATCCTAGTGGGAAGAATTGACTGAAAAAGTAATGGAGTTTTTATACTTGAGTTGAGATCTTATAGTATTTATACAGTGAAGCTCTTCTGTAACTCCCTGTACTTGCTTTTTTGTATTTGTGTCAGATCATGTGCTTGTGGTGTTTTTTGTATGTTGAAATGCTTTGTAGTCTTAGGGCTTGTGTATTAGTACAATACTGTTGAGCACATATTTCCCCTCCTGTATAGTTAAACTAGTGCTTGTGGTTGATGTTGTTTTATTTCTAGCAGCTGCGTATTTTATATAATGGTCAAGTGACATCCGGAGTCTTTGACAACTTTTGCGGTAAGGTTGTATGTGTCGGTAAAATGTTTTGGCAAGAAATTTAGGTAGACAACTAATATTGTCTCAATTCCGAGCAAGTTAGGGTTGATCATATGAATTTTCATTATCTACCTTACTCCATATAAGCCTGTTTCAGTCCAATCTTAGGAGAGAACTTTGTCAGCCCCCTCACTGATGTGGACTAGTAACACCCAAGACTATGCAAAACTTAAAAAAACTACTGTACTCACGTAATTTGGAGATAAAAGGATAAGAATATATATAAAATTATTCAATTACCCGCAAGTAGAAGAACAATCAACCAGAAAGCAGATTTGAACAAGTTGGGCACAACCATTGTTTCAAGTATTTTTGTTTTTTCAAGAAGAGAGAGAGAGTGTGTGTGCGCGCTTCACTATTTATAAGAGAGAGAGAGAGATAAAGTAGATCTGAACGAGTTGGGACTAGCCATTTTTGCAAGTATTTTGTTTTTCAGAGAGAGAGAGAGAGCTTCACTATTTATAAGAGAAGATTGGTTGATTCTCAATTCGCTACACTATTTATGTGTGTGTGTGTGTGTGTGTGTGTGTGTGTGTGTGTGTGTGAGAGAGAGAGAGAGAGAGAGAGAGAGAGAGAGAGAGAGAGAGAGATGAAAAGTATGGAAGCCCAACATCGGGTTAAACTGGAATAAAGTGGGTTGTCGTTGATACCATGATAAGAAAATAGACCTTGTACTTAATTCAATCCCTAAAGCTAGCTCAAGGTGAGACCATATAAAGAGACAAGTGACAACAACATAAAACTAACCAATTTCTCTTGGCAAACAATCCATAACCAATACAATGGAATACAACAATCATTCAATCTGGCTTATAGTAGTAAGTTCCTTGCTAATGAAATGCATATTCTTTTTTTTTTTCCTCATTTATAACAAGGAAGCATCTATGGATTTGCATAGCAACATTTACATGCATAAATAGGATGCCTGAGGCATCAGGGTCCAACGCCCCAGCCAAATTTAAGGCTACAAAGCAGTTGCCTTCCACTAAACTGATGTACTACTGTAATGGAATATGACAAGCATTCAATCATCCTTATAATAGCAGGTTACTTGCTAATGAAATACATATATATTTTTTCTCATTTACAACAAGGAAGCATCTATATTACTATACATTGCAGAGTAACACTACATGCATAAATAGGACGCCATCAGGGTCCGACGCCCTAGCCAAATTTTAGGGTACTATACTACTGTAATTCTTTTAAGCCTCATAAAGTTCAAAATTACAGTAGCCTTCTATTCTACTTGCTCTTCTCTATGCTAGCTCTAAAGCAGTGTTGAATAAGATGTCAACTCCATATGGGGGCTATGAATCTCATGCGGTGATATGATCAATCTTGAGCTGCCTCTTTCGAAAATCGCTGATACCACTGGTGGAGTCAGTTGTAATGCTGTGTTGGGATAATGAGTTCAGATGCAGACTCGCCTTCAGGCCCTTCACCAACCAGCTACTCCTAGTCACAGTATTTTGAGCAGTCGCTTCGAGGAACTTCCCTCGCTTATCCCTCTTGATCATGTTGTTCCAGTGTTTGCTTTCCACTGTACACCCCTATTCAAGTTCCACAAAGATATGTACTCAAACAAGCATCCTTCTTCAAATCAAATAATTAATGACTTATGCAGCAAATTCAAATTGATATCCTCCTTTAATACAGTGATTCTTAGATTCCTCAGATACTTCTTATAAAATTCCCATAAGGAGGCTGTTTCTTCATCACATACAACATCTTCCAACTCCACAAGTTTAAGCACAGAATTTGGCAGCTCAGAAAATCCCAGGCGACTTCCCATGCAGATAGTCTGTAAAGAACTGAGTCGATCCATTTCCATCGGTAAACAATCCATCTCCAAACAGTCATATACATCAAGAAACCTCAATCTATGAAGTTTTACTATTGATTCTGGCAACTCGGACAAACTTGTACAAGAATGAAGCCTTAGAACTTCCAAATTTGTCAACTTCCCAAGCTCTTCGGGAAGGGCAACCAGTTCGTGACAATAACAGATGCTGAGCTTTTTAAGTTCAACAAGATCACATATTTCAGCTGGTACTTCTACTAAATCGTTGCAGTACTCAATATTCAGCTCTACGAGTTTTGGCCACATGTAAGGCATCTTGGCAGCAGAAGTTTCAAATGCCCTCCCAATTTCACACATGATCATGGAGATTTTCCGCAAATTTGGTAACTGCAAGTTGGTTGTAAGAATAGAAGTAACAGATATGCGTTCCAGACTGATTTTCCTAAGGTTGAGCAAAGAACAAATCTGAAAATTATTTAATTTGGCTGGGGAAAAACCATTGTTTGTCACAATCAGAGTCTTCAATTGGCTCATATGTTCCACAAAAAGGGGCAAGTTGTAGGCCATTGTTTCAAAGTTCAACACAAGTACTTCAACTTTAGGAAATTGCACATCATACCAGTCAGACGAGAAGGCTTCATCTGCAAGTCAATTCAAGAAGTGATAACTAAATAGAAGAGACAAGATGATGCAAGTTTGTAGAAGACATCCATTCTTGCCCTTAAAAACAGGAGATGGGAAAGATAACAAACCAGTGCATATAGACAAAAGCTCTGCCTGAAGTGGTTGAAGTCTTTGCTCAGACCACCACTTAGGAAAGTCATTCCCCTTGAAGCTGATATATAGTCTCCTTCTCTCTTCTACTGGCTTCTCATCACACTGGAGGATGACCGATTCTCTCAGCAGATCGTGCTGCGTGATGTAATGCATGTTATGTAAGCCAAGAACTGCTGGCGCATCCGTCCTGTGAAACAGCATGAACTTACACAATCAGATTTTTGATAGAGGATCAATTCAAAGTATCCGATAACTTGATAAATCCATCAATTGGATGCACAGAAGAACTATACACTATAAAGGTAGAATTGCAGCCACTGGAATATTCTACTGGCAGAACTTATGAGTTCCAAGCGAGTTGCAACAGTTCTTATCTCATCGTATTTAACAATTTTGCCAAACCAAGTTAGAAAGCAGAAACAAATAGTTCATGGCGTCATTACATTAAATCTTGAAGCACAAACAGATAATCGACAAGTAGATAAACCCATCTAAATCTATTGATTCTCCTTCCCTTTCCCCTTTAACTAACAATCTTCCAGTTTGGTTCCATGTAGTTAAATGTATGAAGTACCAAATACAGATCAGTGTCAAGAAAAAGTAAACCAGTTATACCTTGCAAGGGCGAGATTAACCAGGTTCTGCGACGAAAGTTCAAAGAAGATTCCCATTGCATGCACGCCATCTTCATCTAGATTGTATCTTTCCACCCACATATCCAAAAGAGCAGCAGCATGGATTCTTTGATCTTCAGGAAATGATCCTAGATCCAGATAGCAGTCTTTTAATGTAGTTGTTTCACTACTGGAAAGAACTTTTTCATCCAAGACATCAATGCTGGCTTGCAGAGAACGAAGCAGATCATTCTCAGTAGGAAAGAGAATTTGTCTTTTAGACTGCACCATTACTCTGTAAAACCATATCGCCTCAGGCTTGCCACACAATGATCGGCCAACAACTTTAAGAGCCAGTGGGAAACCGCCACAACTTCTCAACACCTGCCATTGCAGCCATCAGTTAGCACCATGTAAAAGTACTTGACATTTATTGCTCCACAAGTAAAGAACTTTATAGGTTAGAAGAACTTGGGGAGGTCCTGTTTAGAACAACAGACCTGTATATTTTAGCAAAGACGCATTTTCTCTTTAACGTTTCAACACATGTACGATAGCATTTTAACAACACATTTCACATGAATTAACAACCAAATAATTACTGAAAAGAACTTTGTAAACAAAGTGACTATTTACCTTATGAACAAGATCAAGTCGAACGTTGGGGATGCCATCTTTAAAAGCTGAAATATAGAAAAGAGCCTTTGCATCCTTCTCGCTCAATAGTTTTAATTTATATGTATCAAATTTTGGGAACACAAGCCTTGAGGTGACCAAAATTCTTATACCAGGTATCTGAGATGTAAAACTCTCGATCACAAAATCCGATTCAGACCAAACATCGTCCAGCACCAGGAGTACAGGTTGAGATGTACTTCTCTTTAGGAGGTTATTGAGTTGCCCAATAGCATCATAATCAGAAGCAAAGTATGGCAGCTTGTAATCTTTCTTCTCGAAGATTCTCCCAACAATGCGTTTGATATTTGCTGTTTCGGAGACAGTGAGAAAGAAGATGTCCCCGTATTTGGCTGTTAAGAGACAATCAGATAAAATATGCTACAAGTTCAGCAAGAAGCTTGATATAACTTAAGAACATGAAGCAACATTACATGTCAACTATTCTTGCGTCAAGTTGAGTAATCTGAAATTCTGCATAGTCCAATAAACAGACTTCTTTTTTCGAAAAAAAAAAGAAAGAAAAATCTATTTTCTTCTATCAGGAGATCAAAAACAAACTATGTCTTTCGGTACAAGAGACTTTCAAACACACCATCAGAGGGATTTATGACAGTAGGGAAAGAGAAAAATCTATATAACTTTGCATACCGATGCAGTAGATAAATACCAAAACATATCTTCTTCATTTTACCTTTGCCTAACAAGAAAACATAAAATAAAGTTTGTGCGAAGCATTCAGGCAATTCCTATGCGATCATATAATTCAACTTATAGACCGAAAAAGTAGTATTAATAACAAAATTGATCCAGGTAGCACCTAAATTCATGCGATTGTGGGAACAAAGGGAAATAATTAGCCAACTGTTTTACAAAGGAATGAAAGTAGTTTCTTCAAAAGGAGATCATAAAATTTGTTAAGAAAATGGAACTTGGTCTTGACTCAAGCTCAAAAACAAGCTTATGAGATGAGGGTTGCTCAAACCATATGAGGAAATACAACCCAATTCTCCGAACAATGTGGGACATTAAACAAACCCGCTCGAGATTGGACATCAGTTGGGTGCACAAATATATCATGGGGGTCCGACACTGGGTAAACCAAGATAGGGCTGGGTCTGGCTATCATACCATATTAAAAAAACTGACATCCGGTCTAACTTGACTTCGAAAGCTAACTCATGAGGTGATGATTGCTTAAGATCATATAAGAAGACAACTTCTTAGACGCTCAAATCATTGTGGGACACTTAGCACTCTTTCGCGGCTCATTCCTCCCCTGCACTGCACATCTACGACTGGACATTTGGTGTGTAGGCATTATAACATCGGAGGTCAAATACTGGATTAACCAAGAATTATGCCTTGCTCTTATATCAATATTTAGAAAATAGACCTTGAGCTTATCTCAACTTCAAAAACTAGCTCTTGAAAGTCAGGATTTGTCAAGGGCCAAAAGACCATCTAAGGACACAACAATTCATTTCCTCAATCAATATGCGAGACTTAGCAAAAATCATTGTAAGAGGTAAAAACATCCAAGTTACAATTCTTGAAATACATGCGATGCATCTTACAGACTAGGAAGGACTAATTTAACAGCAATAACAAAACAAACATTTCACATAAAGATGCAAATAAAACTAACAATCAAGATTAGTAATTGACATCAAACATATTACCCAATACCTTTGATCTCATCTTCATGACAAACCATAGTTGCCAAAGTAGTCTTTCCACAACCAGCCGGAGCGGAAACAACAACCACCTCATCATTCTCCTCAAGCAACTTCACTTTCAATTCTTGAAGTGGCACTTCCAATCCAAACAAACGATCTTGAACTTGAGGCACATCAGACCATCCTGAAAATCCAATTGAGCTACTACTAAAACTATTATCATTCATCCACCCTGATGATCCATTTGAATTTGTAAAACCAATACTACTCCCCTTCAAAGACATGTCTCTTAACATTGAGCCAATCTGATCCAACTTCTTACTATGATCATTAACTATAACAAGTATAGTTTTACTATCTCTAGCAACTTGAATTAGCCCATGTAGCTGAAAAAACTTCACTAATGAATTTTCCAACTTAGTTAATTCTCTTGAATACTTCCATTTCTTCAACGCATCATAGCATTTAGTCTTGATACATTTTTTAACTAACTCTTCACCTTTCATTAGTTGTTTCTTGAACATATTTGTATCTTCTTCATGACCATCTAATGCTTTGTTTAGTTTCTCAATATCTTCAAATACTGGTTTGATATGAAGTAAAGTGTTCTTTAAACTGTTGAGTTTTGAACGAAAAGTTACAATGTTTATACCAACTTCAAGAACTGCTTTAAGTAACATATCAAATACTGGACCTAAAGCAGCTCCTCCTAGAAGACTTGCAGCCATTTGTACAGTGAAAATGGCTTAATTTAGTAAAGTGTATGGTCTTTATGAACAGTGAAATTTGTGAATGTAAAGGCTAATCATTATGGAACGAAGCGAACCAATTCATAAAAACGTTCTTATATCGAACAAGTAAAGTGGAAGATGCAAAAACAGAAGATACTATGACAAGATATGGTAATTGGTTGGCAATTTCGACCTCTAACTTGTTGACTTTTGTGGCGATGATGTGAAGTTACCAACTCAAGATTCTTTATCATTTTCCCAGTACCTACAAATGAAATTGCAGCATATTAATATCCGTCTCAATTTACGTGATATTTAAAATATTTCAAAACATCAATCTTTTAATCATGATTTGTTTATATGCTTCTTAAATATTTCAATTTCAGTACTTTACCCAAATACATAACTATTTATTTATGTTGAAGATTGTTTAATTGATGCAAAAAATCTAGAATAATTAGTTGAAAAAATCTTGAATAATTAGTTACTTAGTTCAAATTTTGAATTTTGAATATTGTTAAGTTGTTGAGCTTTTAAAGCTCTTTAGTTGCTGAATTTTTATCAAGTTTGGCTATAAATAGCAATAAGTTGAATAAGAAAAGCAGAGACAATTTCAATCTTATTTTTGTTGCTCCATATTTTTAACAAAAACCAACAATTGGTATCAAGAGCCTCAACTGATCTTAAGGGATCTGTGAGTCGAACAAATACTTTTAACCATTTTTAACCCATATTTATTTTTAACCTTATTTTCAAAATGGCAAGCAACAGTCTCTCTTTGAATGCTCCACAAATCTTCACCGGTGAAAACTATCAAATTTGGTCAGTGAAAATGAAATCTTATCTTGAAGCCTATGATTTATGGGAAGTTGAAATGGCAGATACACCATTACCACCACTCCCTGAAAATCTCACTCTTGCTCAAATTAAAGCCCATTCAGAAGAGAAAACCAAAAAATGCAAAGCCAAAACTATTATTCAAAATTCAGTTGCAGATTCAATTTTTTTTAAAATCATTGCATGTGAGACTGCAAAAGAAGCATAGGAAAAACTCAAAAAAGAATATCAAGGAAGTGATCGAGTAAGACAAATGCAGATTTTGAATTTGAAAAGAGATTTTGAATCTCTTAGGATGCAAGAAGATGAGACTATCACTAAGTATTCTGACAGAATCTCTGTGATTGTTAATAAAATCAGAATGCTTGGTGATGATTTCTCAGATAACAGAATTGTTGAAAAAATTCTTGTGACAATTTCAGAAAGATTTGAGTCAAAAATTTCCTCTCTAGAAGAGTCAAAAGATCTTTCTACCATCTCTGTTGCAGAATTGATAAGTGCTCTTCAAGCACAAGAGCAAAGAAGAAGTTTTAGACATGACATAGTTATTGAAGGTGCTCTTTATGCACAAAATAAAAGAGAAAAAGTTAATTATCCTCTTTGCAAATATTGCAAAAAGAAAATACACCTAGAAAAGTTTTGTTGGTGGAGACCTGATGCAATATGTGGAAATTGTAAACAAACAGGTCATGTCACAAAAGTGTGCAAGTTCAAAGACAATCAAAAAAATCTGCAAGCACAAATAACTGAGGCAGCAATTGAGGAGGAGCATCTGTTTTAAACTGCATCAACTGAACAAAGGAGGAGTGTTGAAGATTGTTCAATTGATGCAAAAAATCTAGAATAATTAGTTGAGAAAATCTTGAATAATTAGTTACTTAGTTCAAATTTTGAATTTTGAATATTGTTAAGTTGTTGAGCTTTTAAAGCTCTTTAGTTGCTGAATTTTTATCAAGTTTGGCTATAAATAGCCATAAGTTGAATAAGTAAAGCAGAGACAATTTCAATCCCATTTTCAATCTTATTTTTGTTGCTCCATATTTTTAACAAAAACCAACAATTTATAAAATAAGCTTCAATATTATACTTTTTTTAAGCTAACTCAAACGAGCTTATAGTATTATAAAACACGAAAGATTCTATGTCCAAATTTAACTCTCTAACATTCGGAAACCACCACTCAATGGGTGCAGAATGAGCATTTAGTTTAGGCTACGTGTACATATGATAACCAGTTAAATGAGCATTTAGAATTGAATAGTTTTGCACCAACTAGATACAATTTTTTTCCCTAAAGTGTGATAGTCTAAAGAATTGTTTATACAAACAAGAACAAAAAATACAAAGTGGGTCTCGGGGTAGTGGATATGAGGCTTTATTGGACTTCTTTCTTAAAAGAAGGGAAAATTTACAAAATTATGATTCTGTCTTATTGACCGTGTTTAAAGTCGTTTTACGAGAATGATATTTGCTAACTTTAATAACTAAATTTCGGATCAAAATATCTCTATATAATCTTATATTGATGTCCGTGTCCAGTCCTCTCCCTTTCTAGTAAGTGCTACTCCTTCTACACTTTCACAGACAACTTGAAGTGTTATCCCGCTCTTCATTTTTTGTAAGTGTTGCCTTTTAGATCGCACTTGACAGCATTTGACAACACTTAATTTTGACCCCCTCTTGTATAAGGTAATACTTGTCCTTTTATTTTTTCCCATATTTTTCTAGATAACTTGAAGTATTGTCTCGACAGCACTTGTCCTTTAATTTCACAGGCTGCACTTATCCTTTATATTTTTCGAAGAGTCAGCACTTGTCAATTTATAACTTGAACGGCTGCTCTCGCGACTATTTTGTTAATCCACATATAAGTGAGGATAAAAAGACATAACCAGTGATACAGCTACATATAGTGAATTTTTTGTTAAAGAAGTAACGCCTCTTTGTACCAACATTTTTAACTTAACATAAAATTTAAAACGAAATGAATGATTTTTAAACTTGTAATAGTTATAAATAAATCATAATATAACATTTCGTGATTATATAAGTTTTTCATTAAGAAAATAAAATGGAAATGTCGTGTCCACATACTTTGATTAAGAAAAATTAGAAAATGAACCAAGTGCTTTATTTCAAATCTATAACATGCAAAAACATTGCGGTGATTGAACCCGACGTGAATCGAACACGCAACCTTCTGATCTGGAGTCAGACGCGCTACCATTGCGCCACGGATCCACAATGTAAACGATAGCTTTGTCAAATACTATATAACTCTACTAATTATTTGGTACAGCAACAACATCAGATAACGCCAATATTGAAGCAAATTTATTCTGTATAAGTAAATTTTTATTTGTACAAGCATGTCTAATTACAACATAGGTAAACACAAACAGAACGATTCCAACTATGACGCATTTGTAGAATAATCACAAACAATTTATTACTACGTACTACAACTAACCACTAAAGTTGGAACAAAATATATAAATCACACCGGCTTTGGTGATTTACTCCATTTTTTTCCTCTTCTTCTCTTGTAGTTTGTTCTTCATTTCCTGCATCTTATTCTTCATCACCTGCACCTTTTGCACTACCATGCTATAACATTTTTGATACCACACTCTTACTCGCTGCCCATACTCCTTAATCTTGTCTTCATATTTCACATATACCAATGGTCCACTCATACACACCACGACCCCTGGCATTTCCAAATTAAGAAAATATATAACTCCTATAAATTAGGAAAACATGAACACTATAACAGACACTCAAGTACAAGAATATTACCAACATAGAGAAGCGTAAGTAAATCAAAGTAACTAGCAACCACCGAGAGCAACCCCAAAGAAGCTACGGTTCCGGCAAATACGAACCACTCTCTCTCGGCACTTATGCTAAACAGAAGTCGCAGACTTTTTCCGATCCACTCGCGGAGTTTGATTCCCATTTCAGTAGCTGTTTCCTCGCTTATATGCATCGTTGACATGTCCACTGGCTCTCTGCATAATTACGCCATAGTAAGTTAATTGATTCCCATTTAACTTGCAGACACTAAAATGTACGCTAGCATAGTAAATACTTATAACAATATCCATTTGGTATGATGATGATGACATGAGGCATACTTGTTGGTATCAATAATAATCCGTCGGAGTGTGAATTTTGAGAGTCAACCTGCTTTACTTTAACCGTGAATGCGGACCTACAATTTTTAAGTTTTTTGAAAAATAATTTACATATTTAAAAACTATATAGAAAGTAGTATAAGTCGCAATAATTAACAATTCAAAATATTTAATTCAAAATATTTAAAAGGCATATGAAAAAATTGGGGTAGAAAATGTTCATGCTCGACTCTCGAAAAACGAAATGTATCACATAAAATGGGGTGGGAGTATTATTATGACTGGTTACGTGACTTATTTTCAGGTTCTTAATTTCACTTTAAATTCATTTCTATATGTGATCAATGTATAGAAGTTAAACTCCAGATAGAAACATAAGAGCCAAATTAAGGACAAAACAGAACCAACAACAAAAGAAAAGGTAACACAATGAAAATAGCTTTGGTGATTGCTTACTTTCCCAAGAGCCTATGTACGTTACCCCAAAAAAAGAGGAAGGCAATCACGAACATGGAAATCCAGGAAACAAGAGTTACGAAGTTCAGTCCATATATTTGAAGTGCAAGCCATATTGACGTAGCTGCTAAAAGTGTTGCAACACTCAAATTCTTCCTCTTCCATAAAATTACATCTCTTACTATATCTGCAAAATATATAACAAATTGTATTAGTAATTTAGTACTCCCTCTGTTTAAAAAATGACAAACGTATTTCTTTTTTTAGTCTGTTTATAAAAGAATGAGCTCTTTCTAAATTTAGAAATAAACTCACTTTTATCTTTAATGAGATATTTGTAACCATACAAATAGATGACTTATTTTAGATCATAAGTTTAAAAAATACTCCATTCTTTATTAAACTCAGTGCAAAGTAAAGAGAGGGGGTAACAAAGAGCGTGCTGTATTAGGTGAACGAGAGAGATATAGACGAGGAGCTGTGAAGGAAAATAAACATGTACGATTGGTGCCAACATCAGCTGGTGAAGGTGGAGAATCTGTCTGCATGTTTACTTCTAAAAAGTGCAAACAAAGAAAAAGTTATATACACAAAAAGGGACTTAAAGTAAGGGAATCTTGTATTGGGGCGTATGAAAGAGTTATTGGGAATTAAACCTGAATTCTTGCCAATTTCACGAGTTGGTGAAGATGGTGGAGAATCTGTTGAAGTACTCTCCATACTGAATTGGTTGCAGACAAATTAAAGCAAAAATGACTAGACAAAGGGACTTATGTATAAAAGGAAGGTTGCACTTTGTAAGAGCAATTTGAGATAGAAATTGTATTCGAGGAAAAGGTGATGCAAGGATGAGAAATGTGAAGGAGTATGAGAAGGTCATTTTCAGATAAACACATGGCGCGCTATTAAAAGAAACGTGGAGGCCATGCAGGGTCGCGCCACGAATGCAAGGATTGTTATCAAAATATGATGCTTGTTCTTAAACCCGCCGAAAATCTTACCCTTCAGCAGAGGGTTTTTTACACAAATATATAAATTTTGAGAAATTTTGAGCATTAGTCATTTTTGGACGTGCTTATTAGGGACTATTCACCGTTTCCAAATTCATTGAAGAATAGTAAAAAAATTTGCGCGCACACTTAAGCTCCATTAGCGTTGGAAAAACACCCCAGACTAGTCCTCAGTATTGTGCAGGGGCCTGTTTGGCGCGCGCTAATTGATTTGTAGCCGTCAAAAATAAATTCGCTGAGAAATAGCCACCTTCAGACAAATCTCAGTATAAATACTGGGGCTTTGAACAAGTTTTGTTCAAGGCCCCAGTATTTATACTGGGAAGCTTCAGTAAACTAACCCCAGTATAAAATAATGGGGCTTTGAACAAGTTTTGTTCAAGCCCCCAGCATTTTGTTATGGGACTTTGTATAAAGCTTCAGTCCATAACAAAATGCTGGGGCTGTAAACAAAACTTGTTCAAAGCCTCAGCATTTTGTTATGGGACTGGACCTTTGTTATGGGACTTTGTATAAAGCTTCAGTCCCATAACAAAATAGCCCCAGTATTTTGTTATGGGACTAGTCTGGGGTGTTTTTCCAACGCTAATGGAGCTTAAGTGTGCGCGCGAATTTTTGGCTATTCTTCAATGAATTTTGAAATGGTGGATAGTCCCCAATAATGAGCGCGTCCAAAAATGGCAGTGATCAAAATTTTCCGCATATTAGGAGAAAATTGATAACTAGTCAATTTTGGACGCCCTAAATGCGTTTTATCCACCGTTTTAAAATTAATCTAAAAAATAGTCAAAAATTCACGCGCACACTTACAATGCATTAGCGTTGGCAAACACCCAAACTAGTTTCAGTATTTTATACTGGAATTTTGAACTAATATGTTCAAAGTCCCAGTATTTTATACTGAGATTCACATTCAAAGTCTCTGAAACTTTATATATAAAGTTCCAGTATTTTATACTTGGACTGTGAACTAACATGTTCAAAATTCCAGTATTTTATACTGGGAATCGTATTTTAAAAATTTAATTTACAAATTCCAGTATAAAATACTGCGATTTATCTGAAGCTGGCTAGTCTCGAAAAAGTTTTTCATCATTGACTAGTATTCATTTAACGCTGTACAAACAAGCTACGGAGCCAAATTTTTACGGTGTATTAACGGCAAAAAAATTTCATTGGATATTCCTCTAACGGGTGATGTTTAAAGTTGTCCCGTTTAAGAAATCTGTACAAATGGTCTAGATTCCCAAGTTTTTCGAGCACACAAAAATTTTGAACTATTTTATTAGAAGTTTTGTTGGATCAACAAAAATTCAATTGAGTGATTATTGAGTGCAATCCTGCAACTTTTTCCAAACTAGCAACACTTGGGGGCCGCTTGTTATTAATTCAACGATAATAGTGAACAATTAAATTTTTGCCACAAAACTTATCATGAAGTGTTTCACTTCCTGACGAGATAATAGGGTCCTTTTTGCATAACTTCCTTTAACTATCCATTCAAACTGCTCCTATTTCTATGTTGACACCAAACCAAGAGAAAGAAACCCTGGAGCCATGGAATGTATAGGTAGGGATTGTTTTATGCTTGGAAAGCCCGTTCCGCGCTCTCTATCCCCTTTTTGGGGGGTCCGCCATGAAGTCAATCGTCAATCTCCAGCCCAAAGCTGATCAGTACAACCATGTGTAGGGAGGTTTATGAAAATACCCATCAAAATTAAAATATTTACACACTTCTATCCATAAGTTTCATATTTACAAGTTTTATCTATAAACTATTTACATGTCCTACCCATCTAGACTTGTATATTATTATTTATGCAGTATACCTTAAAGGTATACACTCCCATCTAGACTTGTATAGGAGTATAATTTATGCAGTATACTTTAAAAGTATACACCCATAATGTATAACAAAGTTATACTGTAATAAATGGGTATGTTGGGTAAATACTTTTAATTTCATGAGTACTGTAATTTTTAATAGATAGTGCTTCTAAATACTTTGAATTTCATGGATATATAGTGTAAAAAAATCCTTTAACTAATCAAAATATAAAATTGTGTCCAATAAATAATCATACTCGTGCAAATTTCCCCGTTAACGGTACTAAGAGCCTATTTGGGTGATATTGAAAGTGACTCATCAGCTTATAAAAGCAATCAGTAAATGTTTGGTAACCCAAAAATTCATGGGCTTATAAACCCTTATATGCTTTAAAAAATGGTATAATTACACTAAAAGAAAAGCAAAAGACAAAAATTATCAAAAATGGCCCATATTTCCGAATCTTACCCGAGCTGTCACCCTTTTCCTAAAATAGCAGTCTGCCGCAAGTTTATACAAGTTTATACAACTTTATACACATGTATAAAGTTGTATAAATTTGTATAAGTGTGTATATGCGAGTGAATAAATCTGTATATTAAGGATGCTTATATGGTTTTTTACTTTTTTTTGTGTGTATATTTTTGTATTTCTCTCATTGCTACATATTTATATATGTATATTCATGTATAATTTAATTTTTAGAGAGATATTTATGTGTATAAACTTGTCCAAAGCAATGATTTAGACGCAATAAACAATATAAATTCAGTAAAATACAAAAAAGTAATGACATCATTGGGGGGGAAGGTGTTTTCCGGTGGCTTAGTGGCTGGGGAGGGAAAAATTTGGTAGGTAGGGTGTTTTTTATGAAAGAGTGCTAAAATTTGTAATTTTAGGGATGGGTGCTATGCATGAAAAATAAATATGGCCTCCTGTTTGTAATTTGGGTAGTGGGCTGCCTATTTTTGAAAATTCCCCTTTAATAAAAAGGAAAAGTTTCCAAACTAATCGGCCCGCACTAAAATTTACCTTACCATGACCCAATTTTTGTTTAAACATTCTGTAGCCACTGCCACAATATTGGGATATCATACTTGTATACTATTGAAGTATACGTATACTAGAAAGGTATTAGAAGATATCATATACCATTGGGGATATACTGTGGCTATGGGGTATACAAGCTTGTGGTATATGCGGCTATGGAATGAAATATTTTTAGCCAAATGGCCAGTTCGGGTAAATTTAAATACGACTATTTTTAGTTCAAAATAAAAGTTACTGGACATACAAAGTTAAAATCCCTAAAAAAAAAAAATCACAAGTGAGAAATTAGTATTTCCTAACTTCTCAAAAAGTAGCTTATAAGCTAGTTAAAATAAGCTCATCCAAATGTACTCTAAGCAAAATTTCAAGGAGAGGCCTCATGTCCTAGAGAGACAGAATTTGAAACTTGCTATCCTCTTGCCTAGCAGACAAAGATTTACCTATGTAGAAAGGATGATTCATTTGGTTCGACATGAGAGTCCAACTACATTGCCAGAATCCATACTGTATATTTGTAAGAAGTTGACCTCCTTGCTTCTCTCATGGTACAATCCTCTTTCCGCCGAGCCCCTTCTCTCCTCGGTCTACAAAGATAAAATGTAGGACTGGTGCCAACAGTTCATTACAGGAGAAAGGCTTCTCCAATGATGGTTCCTTCGCTTTCGTTGTTCCATTCACTATAGACAATGAAATTGACATACTCACCATTATCTCAATTTAATGTTAGTTTGAGATGAATTTAAAATAATACTGTTAATAGGGATTTCTATAGCCGATCTCGGTTTACTTGGAACAAAGACGTCTGTTGCTATAATAATAATATAGCATCATCTCCATCAAATAAGCTATAAATGCAACTTGCCAAGTGATTATATTTGCAGCTCATATTAGGCCATCTCCAAGAGAGCACCATTTTTTGCACCATTTTGTGATTTGGTGTAAAAAATGGTGCAAATTCCACTCCAACAAGCATCATTTTGCACCATTTTTTGCACCATTTTGGTGTGATGAATAGTGTCGCACCAAATTTGGTGCGACACTATTCATCACACCATTTATTATTTTATTATTATTTCATTATTATTATTGTTATTGTTATTATTATTATTGTTATTATTATTATTATTACTTAACCCTTTAATTAAATATATTAACTATATTTAATCAATTTTTAATATCTTCATAATATTAACTTTACATCGTAATTTTAGTATATAATTTTTTATAAGTTAATTTTCGTAAAAGTTAATTTTATAACTATAATTTTAAAAAATATTAACCATAAAAAAGAGTGCAACTATAATATTTAATTTTCTTGTATTTCAATGATTTCACTTTTTCTTTTTTTGAGTTATCCGTTAATATGTATAATCTATAATGCTTTCCAATAATTATATTATTTAAAATTTTATGGTTTAAAATACTTTAATATTAGATGGTTATACAATAAAGGAATATAAATTATATGTAATGAATATGTAAAAAAGAAATAAAAGATAAAATTTATTTAATGGAAAGAAGAAAATAAAATTTAAATAGAAGATAATAATATAATATGGAGGAGAGAGAAGAATATAAAAAAAATATTCCTTTTTGGTGTAAAAAATGATGTTATTGTTGGAGTAAATTTGGTGTTACACCATTTTGGTGTAAAATTTGGTGTAAAATTTGGTGTGCTTCTTGGAGATGGCCTTAGGTAGAAACCACATGTGGGCTTGAGAACTCTTTCCTCTAAAAGACAGCTTTTAGGTACATTTACTAACATCATAATGAAATCCTCTTTGCGTTTTCCGCCACTGACTGATTGTTTGAAGTCAACTTCGGTAATTATTTTGGTTTCTTTCCACACGGTTTCCTCTTCTCAAGGTCCCATTGAAATCTCATGCAGTTTAATTTCTTTGGCTGCCAAACCAATATGTTCCTTTTCTGTTAATATGAAAGTTCCGGGAGGAGATATTATTTCAAATTAGTGTTTAACGTAACAGATTGTGTCAGACTAAACTCATTAAAAAGGAAGAAATACTCAAAACAAAGAATATTTTCGCTAATAAGGCTCGAAGTTAAAATCTATGATTAACGATTACAGCCTCTTAGCAGGCAAGATAGATATTTAAGACATTAACAGTATCAACTTGAAGTGTTAAGAGTTTTTACCTGAATTTGTATCATAGTATGTTCTATCTAGAAGAGATGAAAAGAGTTCTAGAGAAATATATTTCCTTCTATGCTTAGCTCCCATATGATGTAGGCCTATTGGTCAAATCATTTTTAATAAAAAGTCTTTTTATTTTATTTATTTTATATGCATGATTTAGTGCCAACTAATGATTGCTTTGTTAGCTTCCACATGCCTGTTGTTATTTTGATCCCAACATGGAGAACTTCTTTTATTTTGAAAAGAGATAATGGTTTAAATCCCCCTTAAACTATCACTGTTTTGCAAATTTCCTACCTAAACTATGCGGTAGTCACAGAAACCCCCTGAACTATTATTTTTCATATCTACTACCCCTCGGCTTGCCAGTTGCCACATGGCAAAGTATGTGTGTTCAGTTCCCATATGGCGCGTGAGAAGTGAAAAAGTTGAATCTAGGTGGCACTTTAAGGGTTATTTTTCAGAATTTTGGCCCTTTATTCATTTTTCTTGTTTTCTTTCCTTTTCTTTTCTCTTTATTTATAAGAGTCTTCTCCTCCCCTCTTCTATTACATACCAAAACATCATTAAATCTGAATTTTTTCTTAGCTTGAAACTTCTCAAAAAATGGTCTTCTCGCTTAATTGTCTATCCTTCTTGAACCCATTAAAGTACAATAATACTCACCCATTCTTGAAGATGAAGATTGTATATAATTCAGGGAATATTTCAGAAAACAAGTTAAGAAAACAGAAACACTAACCTTATGTACAAAATCGACGCGTCAATTGATCCAAGAAATTGAAAAACCCATACTAAAAACGATCCAAAAGTTTAAATTGAAAGACATCAGTTAATTGTTTCAGTAATTGGGGGATTTCTCTAGAGAATTGAAGGGTTTTTTTGACTGCAGCTTCCACTTTTTTTTACTTGTGTAAATGTAAAATGAATATTACATAGGGTTAGTTTTTTTCATCTAACTTTTAATCTTTTATATTTTGTTTTGTTAATTTTTGTCTTTTCATATTATTAAAAATGATATAGAAAATTAATAAATTCCACGCGTGTGCCACATGGTAACTGTTCTTAGGTGTTTGTGGCAAGTGCATACACGCACACCAACTTTACAAGCCGAGGGGTAGTAGATATGAAAAATAATAATTCAGGGGGTTATGTGACGACCGAATAATTTAGGTAGGAATCTTGCAAAACAGTGATAGTTTAGGGGGATTTAAACCATTATCTCTTTTGAAAATCTCTCTTATTCACACATGCGAAAAACGAAAATCAGTAGTAGCATATACTATTATTGTTTTCAAATTACATTTACCTTTTGAAATTGCATTGTTGATTACTTAAGTTGCAGTAAGCATCCCTTCTTCTTTGGGTACTCGAACGATGTCAATTCATTTTGACGTAAAGTAGCAATTAGACCGAAAGATATTGTATTTTGTACCTCTCTATCTCTATTTGTTGAGACACGATTTGTACCCGCATGCTAGCAGCACTACTAATACCTAATTATGAGGATTTTGAGTCGGTGTTAATACGTCAAGTTCATCGATACGAAAATCGAAAATTTTTCACAACTTAGGGGTCGTTCGGTTACTGGGTTAAGTAGTTAATACCCGCGCAAAACTCCGCGTTAATTTAGCGCGGCGTTCGGTTGGTTTTCTGTGAAATTTTAATACCTGCATAAATTAATACAACGTTTGGTTACGTTTTTGTATATTCCGCGTTATTAATACCTGCATTATTAATGCGGGAATCTATGTATTATTTTATGCGGGGTAGAAGATGGTATTAATAATGTGGGTATTAATAACGCGGGTATTAAAATTTAAAATGACAAAAGTAACCTCATTATAAGAATATATTTTAAAATTTTATTTAAGGAGTAAATAAATATTTTAAATAATAATATTGTAATATATTAGTGATTCAAAAAATAATCCCTATGTTATAATATATGCATGGTTAATACCCACATTACTAAACCCCGCGCTAACTAATACCCGCATTATTAATACCCACATTATTAATAAATACATTATTAATACCCACATTACTAATACCCACATTACTAATTAATACCCGCGTAAACAACACGAGTAACCGAACGACCCCCTTAGTGGTACTCTTTTTTAAATCCGAGCTAAAAAAAATTCTCCTAGAAACTCAAAACCATTACCCAACACGATCGAAAAGTAATTCTCTCCAAACCAAATTGAACCATTTATACAGAATACAAAACAAAAACAAAATCAACACAAGCAAGGTAAAGAAAAGAAAAAAGAAAATAAAAAACCAAAATGGGAGAAAAGGGAAAGGCATTAAGACGCTCACACAATGACAAAACCAAAAATTGCACTATGGGCGATCAAGATTCATATTTATGTACTTATATATAAGTAATATTTATGTGCTATACCTATGTATATTGTTTATATTTTGTTCTTGTTTTTATTGTTATAAGTATTTTTTGTGTACTTTGGATATTCTTTAATTTTTATGTTAGAATTTTCTTTATCATTCTTGTGTTTTTTCTTTTTTAGACTGTTTTAAAAGATATTTCTTTTTAATCAAAGATCTATCGAAAACAATTTAAAGTGACGACAAGGTCCGAATACATTTCAAATTTCTCATACCCTTATAACATATCACTCGGTATGTTATGTTGTACCTTTCGCCGAGCATTACTCCAATACTCCTCACCTCATTTCTCCACCTCTTCTTGTCCCTTTTTTTGCCATTTGTTATTGTGGGAATTAAAAGAATTTTACGTGCCCCTGAACTGGAAGTATGGCGGTGGCTCGCACGGAAAAGTCGTAAATTTCGTGTGGTACCCCACTCCATTTCCATACTTTCCGATCAATTAAACACACACACACACACAACAACCAACACATCACATGGGAGTCCATCATTAGCAGATATTCCTTCCCTCGGTTGATTTTTGGTATCATCTGTTTTCCCTATTGACTATTCAATAATCAGCTCCTAGTTATATAGTAAATTAATCTTTGGCCAACTAATTAATTATTAACTAAAAGTTCTTATTTTCCTTGTTATACAAGATTCCATGCACTCAAATTAGTTGTTTAGGCCCCACTTTATTATTGCAAATGATTGCCACTAGCCAGTACTAATGAAATTGAGTTAAAAACAATTAAAAGCGTAAGGAAATTGAAGCTTAATTGAGGCCTTGTCCGTCTCAAAGGGGATCTATTAGAATTGCGTTCTAACTTTAATTTGAAGTGTATCTTAAGCTTAAAAAAGGTAACGCCATTTCTCTTATGTAAACAATTTATTTTGAAGATCCTTTTTTTTACTACACAAGGTGTCAAATTTCAAGTCACAATTATGTTTTTACTAATCTCTGTATCATTTTATCTATCAAACTAGTAATACGAACTTACTTTATATGGCAAATGGTAAATTTATCTAGAGGCTTGTTATTAGTTCAAATTGTCATTTCCCGCGAGAGAAAGGGAGACATGTCCACCATGTGCAACTCTTAGTCAAATGAGGCTCAACTTGATAAAATAATGCTTGTTGTAATTAAAAAAACGGGTTCATTTAATTTACTTTTTCTAAAGATGGTTGACACTTGTTCAATAAAATAAAAAGTGGAAGTAGGGTTGCTTTGGTGATAATAAAACCTGGAAAATAAAGAGTGTATTCTTTTTTATTTTCCGTTTGTGAGTGGACATAATTTTAAATAACAAAAGTAGAAAGTAGGGTAAAATAGTTAAGAAAGAAGGTGTTAGTTTACTTGCATTGTAATCCTCAGCCAGTTCATTCGTACTAGGACATAACATTAAATGCTTTGACTTTACTGAGATCAACTTTGATGTTACCATCAAACTCACTCCCTCTCTCCTTTGGGCCTATGCTGGATCGAGGATTTTAAAAAGATGGATTCACCGCTATAAAAAACGGTATTATGATGTCTCCTGAGTGGTCCACAAATCATCTTCGCCGAAAATTTTGTTTTAAAAAATTTGTACATAATATACCGAGTTTAATGGAAAGTGTATGGGTTCAAGTGAACCAAAAGTTTCAAGGCACATCCGCCTCTGTCTGCTAGGCAGGAGCTAGTCGGTTGAAAGTCATGGTACATTTCGAAAAATTCTTTCATACTTTGAAATCATAGCAATTTTCTTGCAAATTTGACGTTCATTGAGTTGTTACTTCTTCTTAAATAAAAGAATTTTCTTAAATTTAAGGTTCAAATGTAAATTTTGAGCTATAAGAAAAGCTTTGTATCTTACTATATCTATAAATGGTACTCTAAAATGCACTCCTGAAATGCCTAATTTCATAGCAGAAGACAAACTGTAACATGTCGGCAAAATTTTAAACAAAGGTGTAAAATAAAGAAACAGAAAAATATCTAAAGAGATATAAAAATATACTAAAAAAGAGATAAAACCCCTTTGGATTCTGAAATTCTGACCAAAAAAATATGCATGTGAAAGCTGACATCGATTCTCAGCCATTAACTGAATGAGCAGCATTTAAAATTTTAAATGTTCAGCCGCACCGAAGGGAGAAAAGAAAGAGAAACTACATAGAAAAGAAAGTAGTAACAAGTTGTAACATCGCGGCTACTACCTTTAGTAATTAAGGAAATAGCATGCTGGATTTCTTTTCTGGTTTTAATTTTTTTCATATGGCTCACGTTCCTCTATTCAATTCTCTCAACATTCAACTAGTCCCAATAAAACTGCAGATCCAATTTAACCCCTACTATCTTTATAAAGACATACTAAATGCAAGAAAGGTAAATATATTTTGAAAGAATGTAACAATGAACTATCTTTCTGAAGGGTCTGTTTGGAAACCACTGCGTAATTACACTAGGTAGTAATTACACTGTCTAGTAATTACTCAGTACAGTATTACGCAGTGATGTTTGTTCGGCATAATATAATTATTGTGTAATTCCTTGTGTCATGTTTGATTATACCAATGTAATTACACAGTTAAATAATTTTAAAGAAAAGTTAGTTATCAAAATTAATAAAATAATTTCATATGAACATGTAAATAAGTTTTAATGTGTATCTAAATATGTATACAAGAAACTTTTAAATAGTATTTATTATTAAGTTATTAAAATATAGATTCTTGCGTAAAATATATATTGAATATCTATAAGTTGGTAATTAATATCATAAAATATTTTCTTTTAAATAAATAATTTTTAATATAAATTAGTAAATAAAATTTTCAATCACAGGAATAAATTTCTTGCTAACTTATTTAAACGCCATATAAAGTTATAAAAGAAAAATACTTAATTTTTTTTAATCATATTTACCTGTCTATCTAGAAAATAAAAGTTATCATAAACTTATTTAAAAATACAATAAGAAAGGATAAAAATTATATGGAGCTACAAATTAGAATATATTTTATATATAATAAGGAAGTAAGAAAGTATGTAGTAAGAAAAAACTTAGGGAAATGAGTATCAAGAATGGAATCATGAAGAATACTAACATTGAAAGAGAAGCACGAGGTGAAAAGAAATGAAATAAAATTCCTCATTTTTAAAAGAATATTTAAGAAAAAGAAATAAAATAAATTATTTAAAATATAAAAACTCATGAAAAAGGTAATATCATAACTAAACAATAATAAAAAATAAAAATAAAAAAATACAAAGAAGAAAGAAAATATTTAATTTCAAATAAAAATAAATGAAATAGAAAGAATGAAAAGAAAATTATAAATGAAATAACAAAAAAAGAAAGAAAGCAAAAATACCTTATAATTACACAGTGTAATTACCTCCAACTCTCATCTCCCCCTAAGAATTGGAGAGTGTAATTACACCCCCCTCAATTACACTCAATTCCATGTACTTGGTCAGACAAATAAGTCAAACTGTATAATTATACCTAATTACACTCAAATCCAATTACATGGTGGCTTTTCAAACAAGCCCTAACAGATGTCCAACATGAAACGAGTAAAGTCCTTGTGTTGAAATTGTGCATGGAAAAATAATTAAATTACCCTTCAACTTATGACTACAGTTAAAAATTGCTCTGAAGTTGGAGGGAATCAATGCTACAAAAATAAAACTCTCCTAACGACACAGATAATATATGACAAAATATATAACGTGGGGCTAAGTTGCCCAATCTTGATAATACATGAGTGACATTGACCATTTTCTCCGAAAAGTATTACTCAGTACATAGTTAAGATCACTTAAAAGTAAAGTATATCTAATTATCTATATTCTTCCCTGATAAAAATAGTTACTAACATGATATCAGAATAGATTAAGGGGTCGTTCGGTTGCTCGTTTGTGGAATTAATATCCGCACAAAACTCCGCATTAATTTAGCGCAACGTTCGGTTGATTTTCTGTGAAATTTTAATACCCGCATAAAATTAGTGCAACGTTTGATTGTATTTTTGTATATTCCACATTATTAGTACCCGCATTATTAATGCGGGAATCTATGTATTATTTTATGCGGGGTAGAAGGTGATATTAATATTGTGGGTATTAATAACACATGTATTAAAATTTAAAATGACAAAAGCAATACTCATTATGATGATATTTTAACAATGTAAAATTAGATAAATATTTTAAATAATACTCCTTTGTTTGTTAATTTATAATATATCAATGATTCAAAAAATAATCCATACGTTATAATATATGCATGAATAATACTCACATTACTAAATCACGCGCTAATTAATAGCCGCATTATTAATATACGTATTATTAATACATGCATTACTAATAACCGCATTAATAATTAATACACGCATAAATAACTCCTTCAACCGAACGACCCCCAAGGGATCTATACTGATAGCTAACTTTCTTTTTTACTTTACAAAGGTTAATGACTGAATGGTCGCCGAAATTTAAGGGGATTTAAACTTTCAACTATTAGTACTAACCTTGTTTTTCCACTCTTCTTTACGACTAGCAAAAATATTTACAAAAGTGAATGAAAAGTAAAAGATGAGTGACAATAAACGCTGGGGTTAATGTCTAATAATAACGCGGAATCGCGTGAAGTGCGCCGAATATGAGAGTTGTCATTATATAGGTCCCATCCAGTGAAGCTTTTCTGTCATGCACTTTCTCACTATTTATGTCCTTACACAATCCTTCATTAGATCTACTAAGAAAGTGATAGTACATTTATTTATTCTTTCTATTTTTAGAACTGTACTTGGCTCATATCCAACTCAAACCTGGTATCTTTCCATTTTCCAACTTCTGTTTAAACAAACTGTATGTGTACATTACTACATTTGATATGTTAGATACTTCTATGTGAATTAAACTTATATATGTGCATTGTGAATTTGCAGTTAAAAGGTGTTTGAGTATTCATTCTTTCAAATGAGGAACCTTGGTCTTTTTCATTTGCTTTGTGGAATCTTGGTTTTGTGGAGCTTCTCTGTAGTGAAATCAGAGGATGGTTATAAATATTTTACATGGACTGCTACTTATGGAATTGCATCTCCACTTGGTGTTCCTCAGCAGGTTTGTTAATGTTTTTATATATTCGTATGTGTTGATCAAGAACTTGAGTTAATTACTTATGGCTGATGAGAATTTTCATGTTTGTAACATGTAGGTGATCCTCATCAATGGTCAATTTCCTGGTCCAAGACTTGATCTTGTCACTAATGAAAATGTAGTTCTCAATTTGATTAATAAGTTGGATGAGCCTTTTTTGTTGACATGGTAAGTTTCTTTTGCAATCTTTTCCCTTTTATGTATGCTTATATAATGTTGTTCTTATATAATTAGATTGAGATGAGCGTAAATGGAACAATATAGATACTGAGGATTCATATAGCCGACCCAACATTTAAGAGAGTAGTTGTTAACTATACTGCTTCTGAAAATATATTTCCCTCATTGAGAGTTGTACGGAGTCTTGACATTCAAGAATATATGTATTTTATTAGCACAGTTTGTCTCTATGAGCTCTAAGGTATATTGATCTGGGAGTGATCGAACTTTGGGATCAAGAAGTCGATTCTCTTGAATTTTTCGATTGCTTTTGTAGCTATGTAAATGTTTGAAAACGAGTTGAAAGTAGTCTTACAATTCTTTCCATGATTAGGAACGGAATCAAACAAAGGAAAAACTCTTGGCAAGATGGAGTTTTGGGAACTAATTGTCCAATTCCTCCAAATTCAAATTACACTTACAAGTTCCAAGCCAAAGATCAGATTGGAAGCTATTCATACTTCCCTTCAACTCAATTGCACAGAGCTGTTGGAGGTTTCGGAGTACTTAACATATATGCACGATCAGTAATCCCAGTTCCATATGCAAAACCTGCTGGAGATTTCAGTTTACTTATTGGTGATTGGTACAAGAGGAGCCATAAGGTGAGCCTGTTGCCTGTTTCTTGTGTTCTTTTTTCATAGTAGATAATGTAGTTAGTTTAAACTCCATAATGTAGTTAGGTTTATTGTCCAGTATGCTGCCTATGTCCTCAATATTTTTACCTTTTGGTTGCAGGTATTGAGGCAAATATTGGACGCAGGGAAGGCTCTTCCTTTCCCCGATGGCCTCCTCATAAATGGACAGAAGCAGTCTACTTTCAGTGGTGATCAAGGTCATTCTCAGCATTTGTTGAAGTTCTCTGTTACGGTCTTTGATTTACTGAATTGTCACTAATCGACAGAAAGAACAACTCACTTACAACAGCTATCTTTTCATATCCAGGAAAAACATATATGTTCAGGATTTCAAATGTAGGTTTGAAATCTTCCATTAACTTCAGAATTCAAGGCCACAAGATGAAGGTGGTCGAGGTTGAGGGATCCCATGTCATCCAGAGCTTTTATGATTCTCTTGATATCCATGTTGGTCAATCTATGTCTGTTCTTGTCACATTGGATCAAGCTCCAAAGGACTACTACATTGTTGCTTCCACAAGGTTCACCAGGATAGTTCTTACTAACACTGCAGTTCTCCACTACACTAACTCTCAAACACCCGTTTCTGGTCCCATCCCATCTGCTCCTGCTGGCCAAATGCACTGGTCTATGTTGCAAGCCAGAACATTCAGGTACCTTCTATTCACAAGAATTATTATGTTCACTACTTTCTTGCACTAACACATTATAGCGCAAGGCATTTCTCATTTTGCCATCCTCTGTACTGTTAATTTGTCATCCAATTGGTTAGATATTTGTGTACACATCAACTACTTATTTTCAGTTTCAACACTTTTATCCAAACACGTAACATAACTGCTTATTCATCAAATAAACTCCAACACTTGCAACTAGGATTGTTTATAGTTCTCAATGGCCTAATTTTTTTTCCTTGAATTGAAGGTGGAATCTGACATCAAATGCAGCTAGGCCAAATCCTCAGGGTTCATACCATTATGGAAAAATTCCAATATCAAGGACTTTTGTGCTGGCCAATTCAGCACCTCTTATCAATGGAAAGCTGAGATATGCTGTCAATAAGGTCTCTTATGTTAATCCTGATACTCCTCTAAAGCTTGCTGATCACTTCAACATCCCCGGAGTTTTCAGCTTGAACTCTATTCCAACTGCTCCCTCTGATGGATCCCCCAACCTAGCAACAGCTGTGCTTCCAGCTTCTCTCCATGATTTCATCGAAGTGGTTTTCCAAAACAATGAGGGCACCATGCAGTCTTGGCATCTTGATGGCTATGATTTCTGGGTCGTAGGGTATGTCATAATACTTCATAGTTTTTGATTGCTGTTGGTGATAAGAGTGGCACATTTTTCTAATCCTCATTGCTAATATCTGTAGTTATGGTTCTGGCACTTGGACACAAGCAAGTAGAACTAAGTACAATCTTGTTGATGCTCCGACTAGACATACTACACAGGTAACTTAAATTAGTCTCTATAATGCAGTGTTTCATGAATCTGAATACGTTTTCCTAAGTATGATATTGAATGGTTCTTGCAGGTTTATCCAAAATCTTGGACTGCCATATTGGTTTCTCTGGACAACCAAGGAATGTGGAATTTGAGGTCTGCTATGTGGGATAGGCAATATCTTGGACAACAGGTGTACCTCAGGGTCTACAACCCAACTCCAAGTCTAGCTAATGAATATGACATGCCTACTAATGCTCTTCTCTGTGGTAAAGCTGCTGGTCGGCATCCATAATTAATTTTTGATGAGTCCTATAGGCTTTATGTTTTACTGGTCATGAGAGGTTGACTAGGAGAGGTTGCAGCAAAGATAAATACTTAGCTGCTTATGTTGTATAATGAGATACGTTTGTATTTTATGGTTGTTGGCTACACTAGTATTTGAAATGCAGCTACTAGAAAGTTCATTATTAGGTAAATTTGTCATTGATATTCATGTAATTTTGCAGCAAAGATGCAAGTTCTACTGAGCAAATTATTTTGTCCAAAGTTATTGCGTATGCTTGGGCCTTGGTGCCTTGGATAGATCATTGTTGTAGGAATAACTAAGTGTCCAACTTAGAGAATCGTTAATCTGCATTTATAATATTATTTACCAATATTAAATGCGAGAATAGTTTCGAAATGAATATAGAGAATTCATATGGTTGATTTAAACTATGTTGAAATTAAGGAGCAGATGATTGCTTGCTTGATTTGTCGATTGGTTTAATCAGACGAATGGAAGTAAAAGAATTATATTCAGACTCCTTCAGCCAGATTGACATCGTTTAAAGTGGTTTTACAAGAATGATCTCATTAATTTTAATTAAGTGCTCCCTCGGAGGCAACACTTCAAGTTATAAACTTGACAAGTGCACCCATGAGGGCAGCACTTCAAGTATAAAATGACAAGTGCTTTTATCTCTGTCAACATTCTCTCCAGATAACTTGAAGTGCACTTGCAATTTATACTTAGCTTGAAGTGTTTCCCCCGAGGGAACACTTGTAAATTTATAACGTGAAGTGTTGCCTATCGAAGCTATTTTGCTAAACTATTCTTAAGTGGGGATAAAAAACCATAACCAAGGATTGTACTGTAAAAATTTCGCGCGGGAGCCACTTTTGATTGCATTAGTCAAGTAATATTCCGCACGCACAAATTTGTTGAAAAGTATCCGGATTCGGAAATTTTGAACTGTCTGGGGCTTTGAACTAACATAATTCAAAGTCCCAGTATTTTATACATGGACTTTAAAATATAAAACTCCGATTTTTGCTGAAACATTGAACAAAACTCCAGATTTTTTTACTGTAGTTTACTTCAAAGTCTCAAGTATTTGTACTGTGGCTAGCTTTATTGAATGTCTGGTTAGTCTTCAAAGAATTTTGCATCGCTAGCTGGTTTTCATTTAGTGTGGTGCAAACAGGCTACAGGGCCAAATTTTTACTAACAATAACGCAAAGAATTTCACTGCTAGCCCACCATAGTGACTAGTTATGAGATTTTGCCCTCGTTTAACAATGCTTTAGCAAAATACCCTCTTATGGTCTAGAGCCAACGCTTGAAGTTACCAATTTGAAATACTGCTTATTTGGAAGCGGTCAACTGGCAAGTGTTGCCTAGTTAATACTTTAAGTTATCTAGGAGAATGCATGAAAAGACTGGAAGGGGCAAGTGCTGCATAGACAACACTTCATCTAGGAGATATGAGATTCAAGGGAAAGTGTTGCTTAAGAAAGATAGGTTAAAACGCAAGTGCCGACTTTTAGTCAGTATTTACGATCAATAGCTACCCAGGCAACACTTTTTGTGAGAAAATGTGAGATTTAAGGGGCTTCAAGGGGCATCTGTTGCCTATCACATGAATAAGAAAGAGGAGTCAAATGCAAATGTTGGTTCCATTTGCAAAACTTAACAGATAGCGTATTTGCAAACCACTGTTATGTGATGGCAAAAAGATAAACCATTGCTTATGGTGTCATATTTCTACAAATGATCCACAATAACGTGGGTCTCAAAAATTTTCACCGTGTGCCCTCCATAAGGAGTGATTTTGTAAGTTTGCCCCCGTTTAACAATATTTTGCAAAATACCCTTATGTTGGCACGAGGCCATGACTTCAAGGTACAAATTTGCAAGTGTTGGCTTTTAGGAAAGAGGTCAAGGGTAAGTGTTGTCTTGCTAACACTTCAAGTTATATGGGGAGAATGCATGAAGAGATTGGAAGGGGCAATTGTTGCCTTTTGCCAACACTTACGACCAAGTGCTGACAAGTGTTGCCTTTTGCCAACACTTCAGTGGCAAGTATTGGCAAATAGAGAGGGATCAAAGGGCAAGTCTTGGCCCTGTGCCAAGAGATTGACAAGGGTATTTCCGTTAAAAACTTTTTCATTAAACTTAACGGGGGCATTTTTGCAAAACTCTGCTAAGCGCGGGTAAAAAGACAAACCATTGCTTACGGTGTCATATATGCAAAAACGGGCATGGGTCTAGCCCATTGGTTGATTTACTTGAAAAAATATGAAATTTTACATCACATAACTACCCTAATGGTTAAATTACCAAAATTATCAATAGTTTTACTACATTTACAAAACATAATAATAGTTTTCAAAAATTACCCTATATACCATTTTTATCATTTCTCACTCTCCCCCAAATAAAACACCCTATTATTTTCCTCTATTCTTCTCTCCCCTCTTCCACCCACCCACACACCCAGTCGTTGTCCTTCTCCACATCTCCGGCGATCAGATCTGTCTCCGGCGTCCACCAGAGAACATGGAGGTTGCTTAGTCATTTTCCCCTTCTCCAATAGCTGCTGCTGCTCACCAGCGGCGGCGCGGACATCTGCTTTATTTTTCGATTTTTCGGCGTTGCTATCATTGTTTTTCCGGCGCCGCTCCGATCTGCTCCTCCTTTAACTTTTTTTTCTTTTTGTATGTGTATAAAATCGTATATGTCATGTTTATTTTTTTATTTTGTATATATAAATATATATATTTTGTATTTTGTATATATAAATATGTATATTTTGTATATAAAAGTCTATATCCACCTTTTGTATGTGTATGTGTTTGTATATATGTGTATGTTTTTGTATATATATGTGTAGAATAGATAGTTATTTGTATGTATTTTTTGTATATCTTTGTATGTTTTTCTGTATATTTTGTATGTTTGGTTATGTTTTGTTTCAAAATATTAATTTTTAAAAGTTTCAATGTATATATGTGTATTTTTTCAATGTTCTGTTTTGAATATCTATTGTTTTAAAATTTCGGTGGGGCTGCCTGGCGGCCGGGGGCGGCAGTGGCTAGCCAGCGGTGGGAAGTAGATGAGTGAAGAAGGTAGGAAGAAGAAGATAAAAAACTCTAAATTGTAGGTTTTTGTTGGAACTTGTATGCTATGTAAAAATATTATTGCTATGTTTTGTAAAGTGGTAAAGTATTGATATTTTTTGTAAATATGGTGTTAGGGTCTTATATTTTTGTAAATTTTCTAAAAAATAATACAAGGTAGACACTTTTAGGGCTGCTCATTGGTATATAGCGGGCATTTGTCACAGTTTAAAAATGCAGCTAAGTAGTTGAAAAATAGCTGCATGAACTTCAAGAAATTTTTTCAATTAAAAGTGTTGCATGTGGAACTCTAGTACATCCAAAACTTACGCAAGTGAACTTGAGGTGATCATATATTTGTTGCTGAAGATATCCATCTTCAGATTAAGAGCTTGGGAAGCTACAGATTAAACTCAACAAGTCGCCAAAGAGCATGAAGACCAAATGCCTTCGTTGGTCATGACTGAAAATCGCTAAGCGACGAAGTAATGCTCCTTATCCCTTTTTATTATGAAAAGAAATTCACAATGGCAATTGTCTGTTTGCCAGGAATATTTGTCCTACTTATCTTGTACACCCCTCCAAGCCCTCTATTTATTAATCACTTTAGTTTGTTTTGTGCATCAATTGTCTTGTTGATTAAAAAGAGAAATAGTAATGGATTTATAGGTTCTCTTAATAAGACTATAACAATTGATATTAGAGACAAATTGGTCAATGTTTCAAGTCGCGACTCAAAGTGGTTAAATCCTAGATCAAGGGGTGCCAGTCTGAGTCATGACCAATTGTGCCCCAAAAAAAAAAAAAAAGATTATGGAAGAGATGTCAGTCGAGATCAACTGAGTGTCAGAGGAATGAATGAGTGGTGGCTTAGATCAAGAGAAGTGAGGTCAACCATGATCAGCTGAGTCATTTAGTGTTCAAGCGAGGGTGACTATTCTGAGCTCTTCTATCTAATAAACAATTTTTTTTTTTGGATTATGCTATCTTATACGGCCTATAACGATTTGAATTGTTGTGTTCGAATTATCTCAGACTAAAAGAGAAATAATAATGAGTATATAGGTTGAATGAGCTCTTATTAGCCTATAACAGTTTGATAGTGAAATTTCTTCCTTTCATGTCGTGTATAATCTGTGCAATGAAGGTGGAGAAATTAAATTAAATAGCCATCACCCAACCACTTAAATTAAAAAAAAAAAACAGCCGACAGACATATATATGTATTGTCATTTACAATAAATTAATGATTTATATATACCAGGTAGGGATGTAAGCCTTGAATCCAGCCAAAAGAACATTTGCAAAAATATGACACGGAAAGCAATGATTGCTTTTTTCCCGCGCTAAGAGATGGTTTGTAAAAATACCACAATTAAAATTTAATGAAAAGAAATTCGCGGCCAAGACTTGCCGTTATATTTTTCCGCTTTTCAACACTTATCCCTTCAAGTATTGGCAATAGGCAATACTTGACGCACTTGGCCGTAAGTCTTGGAAATTGCCAAGACTTGCCATTGACCCCTGCTCGATTTGCCAACACTTGCATGGCAAGAATTGACAATAGGCAACACTTGCTGCACTTCGTCGTAAGTCTTGGCAATTGTCAAGACTTGCCCCTTCCAGTTTTCCCTGCATTCTCACCATATAACTTGAAGTATTGGCAAAACAACACTTGCCCTTGAAGTATAGCCAATTGCCAAGACTTACAAATTTTTTGCCTTGAAGTCTTGGTTTGCGGACTAAATAAGGGCATTTTGCTAAAACATTCCTTAGCGCGGATAATTTTGTGAAACCACTCCTTATGAACGGCATGCGGTGAAATTTTTTGGATTTACTATTAAATTGGGCCAATGGGCTACTAGCTAGCCTGGGTGCACTAGACTAAATGAGCATAAGGACATTTGGGCTAAGGTAGACTACGACTATAAAGGTGAACAAGCAATGGTAAGCCCACTAGTATTATATCGACATCGCAAAACTTTCCACACATGTCCTCAAAATTGACTGATGTTGTCTTTTTTTCCTTATTTAAGATGATTTTAGAGAAATAGTCTCCATTTTATCTATAGGAAATGCTTCAAGTTATAAATCGACAAGTACTGCCTCTTTGGAAGAGATCAAAGTGCAAGTGTTACCTGCGAGAATGTGGAAAGAGATTGAAGAGGCAAGTGCTGTCCAGACAGCATTTCAGGTTATCTGGGAGAGAGATTAAATGACAAATATTATCTATGCAAGAGGAGGTTAAAGACAAGTGATGCCTCTTAAACAGTACTACGAGAAAGGGCGGGCGGGATACATGCGTCATTACAAGATTTAATAAGGGTGTTTTCGTTCAAAATTTATTAAATAAAGTTAGCAGATGTCACTTTTGATAAACCGCTGTTATGGGTGTCAAAAAATGTAAACCAAAGCCTATGGTGTCATTGTTCTGCAATTCTAATTTACATAAATAGAACAATTTTGGCACCCTACGACAGAATGATCCCTCAAAAGGAATGTTTTACAAATTTAACCCCCCATAAGAAAATTTTTGGTAATCACTGGATCTTTTATTAGTGAAGACCTGGAAATTTTCAACATTGGCGCAACCAGCAACTTTGGCTAATGAAGGCAGTACTTGTAAGACTTTACTTATGGAGTTTAAAACTGTAACAGCAGCGCCAAAACTATTTTGCGCAAAACTTCTTGACCTCAAAAGGAATGTTTTACAAATTTAATCCCCATAAGAAAGATTTTGGCAATTGCCGGATCTTTTATTAGTAAAGACCTGGCAATTTCCAAAACTGGCGCAACCAGCAACTTTGCCTAATGAAGGTCGTATTTGTAAGACTTGACTTACGGGGTTTAAAACTGTAACAGCAGCACAAAACTATTTTGCGCAAAACTTCTTGACCTTATTATGTTAGAGCACATTTAATTTCCTCATTCCAATCTCAAGTACTCCTTTGTCTCTTGATAATGATTTTTTTGCTTACCCACCCAATGTCCGTTATCCTTATTGAAGTTTTGACTAATCTGGATTTGCGTCGTGTATGACCCCATTCGGGGGGAAGTGCTCCCTACCAAGGATTTTTCCATATCCAGGGCTCGAACCCGAAACCTGTGGGTAAGAGAGGAATAGTCTCATCTATTGCACCACATTACTTGGTTATTATTTTATTTATTTAATGTCTTCTTTCCCTTTTTCCGTGGTATCAACTTTGTCTTATAGTTACTAACGTGTGTATTATGTTATTGCTGTTGTAATTATGTTATTAGGTTGGTAAAATAGAAAACCTAATAACAATATTTTAAATTCATAGAGATGTTTGATTATCTAACATAATTCTACTGTATGTTTTTAAAGTCATGTTGAATGTTGAATTGTCCAAGTGTTATTACATAGCTGTTTAAAAAATTTAAAGATATAATATTATGAATTGTCAAATTAAATAAGCATTTTTAAATGAACAAGTAAATATTTTCTAATTAGTTGGTACGGAAATAAAAAGAAATAGCTCTTTCAAAACAGAAGATAATATAAATGAATAGCCACATGTTGAAATATGATTTAGAATCTGTTTGAATAAGTACTTTTACTGCATTTACTTTGTTTTTAGATAGTAACTACTCCTATTGTGAAGGAGTTTGTTATTTGATTTAAATTTTAAAAATTAGGATAAGAGTTGTTGAGATTTTATCTTTTTAGTTCTTTAAATAGGATGATATATTATGAATAAATGAAGTTCCCTTTCAACAAAAAATCCACAGTACTATTTTTCTTCTTCCTTCTGTTATTTTCCAGCAAACTTTACTTCTTTAAAAACCAACAATTGGTATCAAGAGCCATATTTTTAAGGGACCTGAGTGAGTAATATCTTGTGTGAGTAAGAGATGGATTCTGAAAATAGTTTTTTCACGAATGGCTCCTCCTGTTTTTTATGGTAAAAACTATCAATTATGGACGGTGAGAATGAAAACTTAATTGGATGCTTTAGATCTTTGGGAAGCCGTAGAAGAGGATAATAAAATTGCTCCGCTACCAAATAATTCCACGGTGGCCCAAATGAAGAGTCACAAGAAAAAGAAAACTAGGAAATCTAAAGCAAAAGCAACTTTGTTTGCTTCTGTTGTAACAACTATTTTTACAAGAATTATGTCTCTCACGTCAGCAAAAGAAATCTGGGATTATCTGAAAGAAGAATATGCTGGAGATGAAAGAATAAGAGGTATGCAAGTATTGAATTTAATAAGGAAATTTGAGTTGCAGAAAATGAAAGAGTCTGAAACAGACAGATTACTTGGTATTGTTAACAAGGTAAGATTGCTAGGCACCAAATTTAAAGATTCAAGAATTGTTGAAAAAAATTCTTGTAATAGTGCCAGAAAGATATGAAGCATGTATAACTACCTTGGAAAACACAAAAAAGATCTGTCCAAAATTACTTTGGCAGAACTCTTAAGTACTTTACAGTCACAAGAGCAAAGGAGGCTTATGAGTTAAGATGGTATAGTTGAAGGAGCCTTGGCAGCCAACCACAAAACTCAAAGGAAGGGTAATAATTCAAAGAAAAATTACCCACCTTGTCAGCACTGTGGTAAAAAAGGTCATCCTCCATTCAAATGTTGGAAGAGGCCAGATGCAAAGTGCAAGATCTGCAACCAATTTGGTCATGAAGCCGTGATTTGCAAAAACAAACCTCAGAAGCATGAAGTAAATACTCAAGTTGCCAATGAAGATGAAGAAGACTACTTGTTTCTGGCAACATGTCTTTCAAACAAGAAATTTTCTAAATCTTAGCTGATTGATAGTGGTTGTACAGACCACATGACATATGACAAAGATCTTTTCAAAGAATTCAATTCCAAAATTGGGAATGGTGACAATATTCTTGCAAAAGGAAAAGGAACTGTTTCTATCAAAACAAGTTCAGGTATTAAGACAATTTCAGATGTTCTCTATGTACCTAATATTGATCAAAACTTTTTGAGTATTAGTCAGTTAGTAGAGAAAGGATTCAAGGTATCCTTTGAAGATAAACATTGTTTCATCTAAAATGGTGCTGGAAAAGAAATTTTAAAAATTAAGAAGAGAGGTAAAAACTTCTTATTTGATCCTGAAGAAGATGAACAATGGAGCCAAAAAAAGCTCCTAAATAAAGATGAATCTTCAAAAGTTTTAGAGCAAGATGTTCAAGCAAATAATGCAATGCAGGAAAATTTGATAGCTGGTTCTTAAAGTGAGGCAATAATAAAATCTGTTGGTTATGAGAAAGTTATCAAGGATACTGAATTTCTTGTTGACACTTATAAGGTGAAACAAAATGGAAAAGTTGATTCCAGTTATTGCAAGTCTGAAGATCAGCTGGCAGATTTGTTTAAGAAGTCACTTCGCGTTAAAAGCTTCCAATGCATAAATCCAGAATTTGCAGATTCTAAAGCAAGGAGGAGTGTTGAAATATGATTTAGAATCTGTTTGAATAAGTACTTTAACTGCATTTACTTTATTTTTAGTTTGTAACTACTCCTATTGTGAAGGAGTTTGTTATTTGATTTAAATTTTAAAAATTAGGATAAGAGTTGTTGAGATTTTATCTCTTTTAGTTCTTTAAATATGATGATATATTATGAAATAGATGAAGTTCTCTTTCAACCAAAAATCTGCATTACCTTTTTTTTCTTCTTCTTCCTTCTGTTATTTTCCAGCAAACTTTACTTCTTTAAAAATCAACGCCACCGAATGTAAAATCAAAAGAGTACCAGCTTCTTTATTATTGGGATTCTCAAGTAAACAAATGGTAAATCTGTTTATTTAACCATTGAGTTCACCTATAATCTGTATACATTTCTCTTAAACTTGTGTACTGCAAACACGGATACCGTGTATAATTGCCAAAGGCAATATATTGCTTACGGGAAGGTCTTTCTTTTTGTAAATTCAAAAACAGAAAATGATGGAACATGGAATTCAAACTTGCCATGGACGTTAATGTTGGCACCAACAGCTCCATATACACTAGCATTATTTCAAGAAACAAGGATTCCTAGGTAAATGCATGCACAAACATAGAGGTGTATATATAAGCTGGCCACATTGTATTTTAGGTTTTTACTTTTTGTTTCCCTTAGCTTTATCATTTTTTTTAAATATTTACTGGTGAATAAGAATGCAATTAGTCCACTTATGGAGATAATCGGATAATTCAACTCTATTTAGATAACTTTTGAACCAATAGGAATAATTTTCATGCAAATAGTAACAATATATAACTAGAAAAATATAATATAGTTGTGCCTCATGAATATAACATCAAACTAGTTGAAGTTGATCGATTATATAAATCCTTATTATTCATTTTTTTCAAGCAATGAGCTATCTATAGGCCTATAAAAGTGAGCCATTTTAAGATAATTATTATTGCTTCAAACAATTCAGTGACAAAGTGAAATTTTATCCTCTTTAAAGTTTAACCCATTTCTATATAAAAATATTGAGAAAAGAACGAGAAGGAAAAAGTGGAATATCGATTCATTAAAAATAAAAACATAATCCAAAATGAAAGAGAAAAGAGAAACGAATACGCAGCACGCAGACAAACATTTAGCATGGTGCTTTACTAGAACAAATATACTATATGATAAGTTTGAATACATTAGAAAAGATTTCAGTATACCTTTTTATTTGAAGTTTATTTGAACAAATATACTATGAAATTACGCCACATAACCATTAGAAAAGAATAATTACTGTTTTTGTTCACCTTTTGTTGTTTCTTTCTTTCCATAACCATAAATATATTTTAAATATTTCGAATATATATTTAATATTATGTACTTCGGATATATATATTTAATATATATTTCGGATATTTATTTAATATATTTTGGATATATATTTATGTATTAAGTTTTTGGATAGAAAAAGTTATGGATAGGTAAACATAAATATTTGTTGATGGGCAGATATTTATGTAAACTTCCCTATAATAAATCATAAATAGCAACATACAATTATTAGGGGGTTTCCTAGACTTTACTATATTTATTTTTAACAATTTTTTTTTTTTCCAATTTAGACTTGCCATTGTTTAGAAATTAGGTAGGTTGGATCGTTAAACTTATATGCATCACACCAAATCAATAAATATATGTCTTTCCATATATACACTTTTCTCACTTAAGTATATTAAGTAAGATATATATTCTTATCTCATTAAATCTCTCAACCATAATAAGTTAGTATAATTTGAGATGAACATTTTGGTTAATTTTTACCCAGCTGGATCCCCACTTAGGGTTGTGTGCAAGAAGAACGACAAGAAATAATACTCCCTCCAATTCATTCAAATTGACATTTTATTCTTTTGTACACAATTCAATGACAGAGCCATCTTGATGGAAGGGTGGTAAGGTAAACATTCTTGGCCAACAACTTATATCGTGTATAGGCCAAATTTAATTATTTATGAATAAATATTACGTTTTGAACACCTTTGACATAATTGATGGTGCTAGCCCAATGTCATAGGATGTTCACAATTAGCTGAACAACCCAAGATCTAGTCTTAGCTTCTATATTTTGTTGCACCCTATAAAATTTGAAAAATTATTTTTTTATTTCTTTAAAATTTGAACACTCTTAGAGACATTCTTAGCTACGCCATTAATACACATGTTAAGATATATATATATATATATATATATATATATATATATATATATATATATATATATATATATATATATATATATATATATATATATATATTTTTTTTTTTCTTTTGAACATTAATTAAGATTAATTAACCTTCATTTATTTCATAGCAAAATGTAAAGTACTGATACAATAATTGTATCAAGAAAAAGTCACTAAACACAAACTATCTTTCTTATGTCTTGCAAGACCAAGAAAATAGTGCAGAAGTCCCAAAAGAATTTCGTTCTCATGGATGAGATGAACTATGATTTTAAGGACTTAGGAAGAGCCAATAATAGCTATATCATCCACATAAATCAAAAGAATTATACATGCACCCCTGAGTGAAAAAATAAACATGCTATGGTTGGAGATACGTACATTGCTTAAGACCAAGGTCAAGAAAAAAATTGAGCAAGACGATGAAATCAAGCCCTTAGCGATTGTCTAAGACCATATAGAGCACGCTGCAATTTACATAGATAGTGAGATAATCCGGATGGTCGAAACCCTTAGGTTGACGTAAAATGGAAATACAAATAGACATTGAATCTAAATCAATGACAAAAGCTAGTTCAAAATGTGATGATTGACCAAGATCATATAAAGAGTCCAAATTTTCCTTAGCCCTAACTTGACACGCCCCCGTATGCCCATGACTGAACATCTGGTGCATGGATACCGTAAGATGGGCCCCACCATTGACAAGCAATGAGTTCACCTGGGCCTAACTCAAATATCAAGATAAAAGCAAAGTATTGAAGGAGCAAACATAAGCTATTTGCTTTCTATTGGTATGATATTTATAAAGAGATAATTACAACTTGTGCTACATTAAAAATAATACAAGTAATAAACTCAAATAGAATCCTACGTACTATATTATTTCCTCCGCTCCATTCTATGTGTCATAGTTTGACTCGGCATAAAGTTTAAGAAATAAAGGAAGATTTTTGAAACTTGTGGTGTAAAATGAGACAAAGATGATTGTGTAGTTGTAAATCATTTCAGTAATGGCAAAACTGTAATTTTGAAGTTAAATTGTTACCAAATTTAGAATGCTGCCATTCATTTTGGAACAGACGAATAAGGAAATACTGCCACATAAATTGGAACGGTGGGAGTAATATACAAAGAGATAAATCTAACGCTATGTTAACTCTTAAAACAGTTTACAGTGAATGCGATCTTAAATAGAAAATTGAAACTCTCCCAACTCCTATTAATTAATGATAAAAATATACTGCATCCGGTGTTTGTACCGTGCATCAAATGATTCTTGGGCATAACCCTTTTTATCTCTTGACAAGAGTTTGTGATTCTTGATTCTTGAAGTTAAATTAGTTTGATTGGTGAAGAATAAATTTTAGCATTGGTTTATAATCAGGGAAGCAGTGATTTTGCAAGCTACGACTCCCGTGAAAGTGCAAGTTTTGAAGAAGCGTCAGATGGTATTTGCCGGGCAACTTAAAAATGTCAATAAGTACTCAGATAATTCAAATTTTAGTTATGATTCGAATTTAGTGATTTCGTCATATTAACTACTTAGATGGTGGTATGCCAACTCTCTGAGTTAATTTCCAAAATGGTCACTGAACTAATAAAAAAGTATTTAAAATAGTCATTTTTCTTAAGTTTGTGACAAAAAAATCATTCAACTTATCCAAAGTGACTTAAAAAATCATTCTCCCAAGTTGCACATTGAAGTTCACCAGAAAATATTAATGTAATATTTTATTTTAGTTATTTTTATTAAAAATGGACGCAACAAATATTTTAAATTTTTTAAAAAATACCAAATTATTTATTTATGAGATAATTTACTGGTGGATTATTTATTTTTCGTCTTTATATTATAGTTATGTTTTGTATATTACTGGTGTATATTAATGTCCTATTTGCATATTAATAGTATATTTGATTTCCTGCTATTTGCATATTAATAGTATTATTTGATTTCCTTCAATCATAAAATGTGCATTATATACTAATTATACATATATATGTGAAGTGTGAGAACTTCATAAGGTTAGAGGGATTATGGAATTATACTCCCTAGTAATTTGACATTCGGTTAAGCTTATTTTAAGGAATGCTCATTGGAAAATATCAAACTATGAAAATAGTATTATGATAATTTTGTAATTAGGTACCACAACATATATGCTAAAGACCGTAATTTAAAATTATAACTAATGTAGTTATTTGAATCTTTCCCAACAATTATAGTTGAAAAATGTAGCTCCATAAGTTTTTACATATTTTTGGGTATAATAATTATAAAATTTTATATATTTTTATATGCGGTATTTCTTTTAGATATTTTGGTTAATAAATTTGGTTTTTAGTTTTAAGTTGAATCTTTTACCATAGCATATTCTTATTTAATAAAAAAGTTAACAAAATTTGAGATGTTTAAAGTTTGAATTGTCATAAACAAACTTCATATTCAAAGTTTGAAGTTTGATTTACCATGGTCAAACATCTAAAATTTCGAGGTGGCTAGTATAAATTTTGGCTATTGTGTAAAATTTTGAGGTAGTTAATACTTTAAATTTGATGTTTTTTAAAAAATTCAAATATTTGTTGGGTCTGTAGAACTAAAATAAAATGGTACATCAGCATTTTTTTTGGTGAACTTTAACCACAATTTGGAGGAATGACTTTTTAAGGTACTTTGGATGAGTTGAGTGATATTTTTATCCCAAACTAAGGGAAAATGACTTTTTAAAATATTTATGCATTAGTTCGATGGTCATTTTAGGAATTAACTCCAACTCTCTCAAAAAGTACATGAGGAAGTACTCTTCCCCCCAAACTTTCGTGTTAATTAATTATGTGGAAGTCTGATGAATGAAAGAAACTACTTCTCTATTAGTTTCAAAAGTTTTTTTTTTCTTTTAAGTATTATGATTAGTGAAACTGAACGACATAAGTTAATAAGGACGAGTAGCAAAAAGTCAAAAGCTTGTGAGGCGTGGAGCAAAGGACGATCAAGAGAAGCCAAAGTTATTGGCAATTAAAGATAAAATTTGCCGCCAGATCCATCACGAAACTCCATACATTTTAGTATACTAAATACGAGTAGATGGTTAAAGTTTTCAGAGATCTTTACGGTTTTCAGTTATTGGATCCAAAGAAGCCTCCCACTGTCTTCGTTTGCTTGACCATGCATGTGATACTTTAAATCTTTAAGCAAGAGACCTCATGAGGTCTCTGTTGCTTAATTGAGGGTGGCTGTATTAATTCGACCTAGTGTTTTTTTTTCACGTCATTAATTCAACGTAGAATCTCATTTTCCTTCAGTTAATTGAATAACCTTCATTATTTAGGCTGAGCTGGAAACATAGATGCAAAAATTAATGATGATCCGTTCTTGGTTGCGTCGTTCTCGTTTTTCAAAATTACATCCATTGTAGTTCTAAGTTCTAACCACCGACGCGTTCGAATCCGAAAGACAAACACATCGGGTTACAGCATTTTTTTCTAAATAACTAGAGATGAAAATCTCCCCCAAATAACACTCCCTCCGACTCATTTTAGGTGAACGTCTTTCCTTTTTTATCATTTTCAATAAAAATGATACATTTTTATATGTAGGAGCAATTTAATTTTATGAGATAATTTATAACCACAAAATTTTTTTAGGATTATTTTAAACCATAAGTTTTAAAAGTTTTTCTTTATTTCTTAAACTCCGTGTCCAATCAACCACCTTCACATAAATTGGCACAGAGAGAATACAACTCTAAGGGGTCGTTCGGTTGTACGAGTATTTTACGTGGGTATTAACTATTAATGTGGGTATTAGTAATGTAGGTATTAATAATGTGTGTATTAATAATGCGGGTATTGATAATGCGGGTATTAGTTATGTGGGGTTTAATAATGTGGGTATTAGTCATGCATATATTATAACGTAGGGATTATTTGTTGAATCACTGATATATTACAAATTAACAAACAATATTATTATTTAAAATATTTATTTACTCCTTAAATAAAATTTTAAAATATCCTTATTATTATGAGGGTTAATTTTGTCATTTTAAATTTTAACACCTGTATTAGTAATACCCACATTATTAATACCACCTTCTACCCCGCATAAAATAATACATAGATTCCCGCATTAATAATGCGGTATTAATAATGCGGAATATACAAAAACACAACCAAACGTTGTACTAATTTTATGCGGATATTAAAATTTCACAGAAAACCAATCGAATGCTGCGTTAAATTAGCTCGGTATTTTGTGCGGGTATTAACTTAGGGAGGGAGCAACCGAAAGACCCCTAACTGTTTTATTTATTTGTACAATTTATAGATGGCATGAAGTTTAAGAGAAGGACGACTTTTTTTAAAAAAAAAAACTGAGTAATTATAAGGAAATTGTAATATCGGAGAGAGTACATACTTTGATAAACTGAATTCGTTTCTAACATGTTTGACCTTTTAGAGAAAGAGAAGCATTTACCACTTCAATTAATGAAGTATTGATTAGGAAAATGTTATGTTTAAGGATAGATAAGAGGTAGTTTAAATTAGGGCCGTTCATTTTTCGGTTTAAACCGATAAACCGAACCGATAAAAAATTAATGGTTTATAAATATTGTGTTATCGGTTATTTAACGGTTTGCAAAAAAATTTATTGGGTTATCGGTTCGGTTGTCGGTTTTGTCTATTTTCTTATTGGTTAAACCGATAACCCAATAAGATTTTCAAATTTACTATATTGCGCTTATGTGCATAAAAGTAGTATACTTAATTACTGTTAGTTGGAACTTGGAAACCTCAAACTCTAGTCTTCTTTTACTTGTGTAACTTTCAAGTCTCCCCATCCATTTTAACCACCGATTTACCATTTCACTCATTGCCTCCTCCATTAGTTTATATAATAATGAAGTATATTTGAATCTATTGTTGGTTGCTTTTTTTAATATGACGAATGCTATAAGAGGCATTTGAATTCGCTGTGAAAATAAAGCCGATTTTGTATTGGATGCAATCGTTTAAGAGGTTTTTTTTTACACTTGTTAGGCCTAAGTTTCTTAATGGACCGATAAGAACCTAAAACCGATAACCAATAACCGATCGCTTATTGGTTCGGTTATTGGTTTAGCACTTTTAAAAACCGAAAACCGATAGTCCAAACCGAAAAGGTGCAAAACCGAACTGAACCGACCGATAAACACCCCTAGTTTAAATATATCTCTTATTAGTATTAAGGTTATCAAAGATATTTTCCAAAAAATGTGTGAAAACCTTTAGAAAAAGAAATTATTCATGTTTTATTTGATGTGACACTATTTATTTTACTAGTCATCTGAAGAAAGAAGGGAATGAAACATTGTATAACCACATAAACATCATAATATATTTAAAATCACAGATTTTTATTTAGTTTTTTTTGTTCTTTACATTCCGTGCGGAGTCAAATTAACATCATAATACAACATGAAACAGATCATGAAGTAATACAAACAGGACGGAGTATTTTTTTAATTTCTCTGAATAGATGAGTCTTGCAAGATAATATAGTCAAATAGTTCTAAAATTTCCAAATATAGTACATTACAATAAGTGAATCCAAGATTAAGCAAAGAGGCATTAATGAGCATAAAGTGCGCCGTAGACGAGCTTAGATTTCTTCTCGAAATCTGCATGCATCTCATGCCTTATTGACATAATTAATTAGATACTCCAAGTATCAAGTTTGGGTTTCTCTGTTATATATACTGTTTCAAGTACTTTGCCTTACCATCCATCTTACTTAGTGCAATTACCCTCTCATATCTCCTCGCTAGCTCACTTTGAGGAGATTCAGTTTGGTTCCTTGCGTCATTTACCTATTTAGTGTAAGTGTTTCAAATGCATATCTATTTTCTTATTGATCGTAAATGGATGGATGGTTCAACATGCATGCACTTTTCTTCTCACGTGTTTAATTTTTCATCTTGTAATATTAGTTCAAGATTTAAGTTCTGTATGCGTGATAATGCAAATTTTTTTACAAGCTACATTATATTTTGACATGTTATAAAATCTTGTTTTCCATTATTTAAGATTACCAATTAATGCATAAAGAATTACCCGCAATTGCCTTATAACGCAACGGTGTAAGTCTTTTTTACATCAGAAGTATATAAAAAATTACACTTGTTGGTTTAACATTTCACCTTCATATGATAGATCATCATGGTAGTGATTTACCAGTGAGTTTTTATGTTTTTTTTACGGGGGTCAAAAGTTAACTGAAGTATCCAAAGCTATTTCCGTAAATCTCCTGGTATTTTTCGAATACAAACGAGAGAGAGAGAGAATAACGTCAGTTAGGAAACATCTCCTATGAATGTTGTAATATCCTTGCAAACTGTGGTAGTGTTGATGCACAACGGGCCCTCAATACCGTTGTAGACATGCTTTAATATATATAATATTTAGTATTTCTACCAACAAAAAAGAATAACGTCAGTTAGAGTACTTCCTTTCTTTTTTGTTTTTTTTTTTCCTTTTTAAATGCGACCTTACAAATAATTATTTCTTGGTGTATGTAGCAGAAACTAGATAGTTACGTTGGAGTACAATTATCTTTGAGATAACATGAGACGAGCCATTTGCCTGCAACTTTTACTTGGTGCTTTGGCCTTGTTGAGTGCTTCCATCGTGTGGGCTGAGGACCCATACGTATATGAAACTTGGGTTGTAAGCTATGGAACAGTTGCTCCTCTTGGTGTCAAGCAAAGGGTAACATTTCTACCATCTAATTTAATATTAATTTTGATAATATTCATTTTATATTTGGTATGTAGCAATATATAGTTTGACTTTAATATATATACTTCTGTTTTTTCCAAATCAATGCAGGGAATCCTTATTAATGGGAAGTTTCCTGGCCCTACCCTCAACGTTGTAACTAATGACAACGTTGTGATTACAGTCATTAACAAACTGGATGATCCTCTGCTCATGACATGGTGCGTCACTAAACTTTTTCATGTCCTATATGTCAACTTTGTTATAGCCAGTTATTACAAAAAATTCAACTTAAAATATAGTACAAAACAGTAAATTATTTTCACACACTATCTATTGAAGCATGTAAATGTAGTCTTAGTTTCTAAGTTATTAATTTGACACATTTTCAGGAATGGTGTGAAACAAAGAAAGAGCTCATGGGTAGATGGAGTACTTGGTACTAACTGCCCAATCCCACCAAATGGCCAGTGGACATACAAAATGCAAATGAAAGATCAGATTGGAACCTTCACATATTTCCCATCCACTTTAATGCATAGAGCTGCTGGTGGTTTTGGAGGACATAATATATTGGCTAGATCTGTTATTCCAGTCCCATATCCAAAACCTCATGAAGAATTCACTGTGCTTGTTAGTGACTGGTGGAAGACTGATAACAAGGTTCAATCTCCTCTTAACTTTTTTTTTCTTATACTAGTATAGTTTAATTGATTTAAGTTATATACACTCCAAACATAATTTTTTAACGTTATGAGCATGTGATATCAAATTAGTCACCATTTTTAATTATAAGTTCGTTCATACTAAATAATGGTTGACATTCTGGCCTACACTCTAGGTATTGCAGCAAAAACTAGACTTGGGGCAACGTTTTCCTTTTCCCGATGCTCTACTCATAAATGGTCGCCCTAATTCTTTTAGGTTCGACGGTTTGAAAGGTACGTATTCATTAAAAAGGAATTTTACTTATATGCATGGATAATGGCAAGAATTATTACTGTATGGATATGGTTTAAGCTGTTGTAGACAATTTTTTGTTACACGATCTCACTTTTTCTAGACAGTTACTTGTAGTTATTTTTTACTCTAATTTATAGTGTAAATGTTCTTGGGGGGGTCTTACGCTTATGCCCAACTATTTCTCCTTAAAGAAACTTTTTCCTGGTTGATGCTAACTAATTTGGTATGCCATTTTGTTTTCTTGTTGTGTATTTCAGGGTATACATACTTATTTAGGGTGTCAAATGTGGGATTAACAACATCAATAAACTTTAGGATCCAAGGTCACACGTTGTTGTTGGTGGAAGTAGAAGGAGCTCACACATTGCAAGAAGTATATGAATCTTTGGACATTCATGTTGGCCAATCCATGGCTTTTCTGGTGACTTTACATGGCAATCCAAAAGATTATTATATTGTCGCCTCCACTCGTTTTACTAAGCCTATTCTCACAGCAACTGCCATCCTTCACTATGAAGGTTCTCATACCCCTGCCTCTAAACCCTTGCCTATTGGTCCTACTTACCATGTTCATTGGTCAATGAAGCAAGCCAGAACCATTAGGTACGTGCACCCCTACATTCTTTTTCTCTTTCTTTTCACATTAAGTTACTTGTAATAGCAATCGCTTTATGCGTTTCAATTTATATGATGGTTTATCGGGCACAAAATTTAGGAGAAAACAAAGACTTTTAAAACTTATGGTCTTAAACATGCCATAACATTTCTGAAAAACACGTCAGTAATAGATTGAGGAATTTTAAGTAAGATTATTTTGATATTGTAATCCTGACTTTTCTCTAGAACAAGACCAATAAGGAAAGAGCTATCACATAATATGGAATTGAGTAGTAACTTTTTATGACAAAACATGCGAATAAATAACCTGGTATAACATGTTAATTGAGTATATTGATAGTGTAACAATTTCATACTTATCAATATACATTAGTGATACCCCAAATAATGCTTATATCCAATGGTCTGTCTGACTATTTTTTGGGCCCTGTTATGAAGATGGAACTTGACAGCAAATGCTGCTAGGCCAAATCCACAAGGATCATTCCATTATGGGACAATCCCAGTGACGAGGACACTGCTGTTGGGAAATTCTGCTGGCAAAATCAATGGAAAGAGACGTTATGCTATAAACAAGGTCTCTTACATCAACCCAAACACTCCATTGAAACTTGCTGACTGGTTCAAGATTCCTGGAGTTTTTCAGCTGAACAAAATCAGAGACTATCCTCCACCTGGCGCAGTAGTTGCTGACACTTCTGTCTTTAATTTCACTCTTCATGACTACGTCGAAATTGTCTTCCAGAATAATGAGAATAGCATTCAGTCTTATCACCTTGATGGCTATGATTTCTGGGCTGTCGGGTATGTCCAATTTTCTATATGCACTTCCTCGAAATTTAATACGTCTTTGGTGCATGAAAGCCGTTTTTGGGACACAAAATTTTAAAAAGAGTTAAGTATCTTTTTAGAAATTTTTGATATTTGGGCGTAGAGTAGAAAGTATTCGAAAGTAAAACATAGTGTTATAAGATTCTCAGTAATAAGATTAAGCAAGTCTAATACTGTTTTGATGAAATTTTGATATATTTATAATATCTAATGTTGGTTAAAGCAGTGATAAAGATTTAAGAGTTGAGATAAGTAAGAAAACTGATTTTCAGTGAAAAGCTTATGGAATCCGTTGTCCATTTTGAAAGAAAACTGTTTCCCTGGAAAATAATTTGACTTACTTTCGTTAAGGAAAATGATTAATTCTCTGTCATAGCAAAAACAACAATCTCTATAAAAGTATGAGGTCTTAAACATTAGCCTATTTTGAATGCGGGAAGATAATTGTTTCAGATTGCTCACTTTATAATTTTTCGTGAAGGTATGGGCCTGGCGTATGGAACACAACAATGAGGAAAAAGTATAATCTTGTAGATGCAACAAGTAGATACACTATTCAAGTATATCCAAATTCATGGAGTACAATATTGGTGTCATTGGACAACAAAGGAATGTGGAATTTAAGGTCAGCCATATGGCCAAGAAGATACTTGGGACAAGAAACATATTTTAGAGTGTGGAATACTGAACATAGTGTTTATACAGAGTATGATATTCCACCAAATACCCTTCTCTGTGGCAAGGCAAAACACTAAGCACTAGGAGATTTTTATGTCAATTCACTCATTTGATGTAATCTTTCCTTCTTCTCCTTTTTTTCTTTTTCTTTTTCTTTTTAAGTTTCGAGTTGTTCTCTTTTCCCCTCCAGTTCTGATTTAGTTACGAGGGTGTGACTGTAACAGATGTAAAAGAAAGGGGAATTCATATAAAATGATTAATTGTGGGTGCACGTTTATGCTCTTTAGTCCTAGTTTAATCGCAATAAAGTAGTAGTACTACCACTTTATTTACCACTTTTACATCGTGGATAAAACTTACTGTCAAGTTAATTTTTAAATTCAGATTAACCATTTTTTTAGTTAGGTAACAAATCAGTTGTCTTGTCCTAAAAATATACACATGACTTTATATCTACCCTACACTTGGCTGAATCTTAGCCTAGACTTCCTTACTTTTAATAATACATAGATTCCACTAGCCTTGTAGTAGTTTGTTTTTATTTCTTTTTCTTTTTCTTTTTAATTAGTAGTATAAAATAATGTAAAGACATATTTGTCCATTCATAATCGCAATTTTAAATTTCATGACTCTTTTTAACTTAGATTTCAAATACTTCATTTTCTAATTTTAATTAAATCATGTGTAAATTTGGTCCATGGAGATTAGTCTTATTTTTCCAAAAGAATTTTTTCGTGCTTCTAACAATCCCTCTACCTTGCTAGTATACGAAGGCTAAGCATATTGAATTAGACTGCTTAAATACAGTAAAAAATTAATTTTTATGGTATAGTTATATTTTTTAACCCCTCAACTTAAGGCAAAACTTTAGTTTAATGGTAAAGATGTTTCAAAAATTGCTTTAAAGTATTATTTTAAATCTTATATATGACTTTTCTGGCTCCGCCTTTGAAGGCTAATAATTGTAAATTCTTATAGCTTTTGGAACTCAGTACTTGTAAATCCTGGATCCGCCTCTGTCTATGGGTTTTATAAACGCCCTAAAAAAATATATCATTGGCCCTCTGGATAGGAATCAGGAAAGTTTAACTGTATCTAGCATTATAACTAATAGTGGGCATTTCAACATCTCTGCTATTCCTCTTTCCGTACCGGAAGAAACCAATCACGGCATAAGCACCACCTATATCCAGCAATATGGGGATAACCATGATGACAATAGTTGGGATATAGGGAAACATGGTCTATTTAGTACTAGTTCAGCCTATGATATCATATCAGAGCAACATGAAATCTTTAACTTGGGAAGAGAATGATTTTTCTTGGCTTTGGAAATGAAACACTTTAAACAAAATCAAAAACAAAGACAACCCTAACCACCACCATACTATATGTATATTAAATGGATTTCCCCAATGGGTATAGTTTTTAAACTAAGTTAGCGTTTCGATATAGATTTAGTTGAAATTTGGGAATTTGAGTTGAAAAATAATTTTTGCAACTTGAAGTTGTATTTGGACGTATAGTTGAAGTTTGGTAGATAAGATAAGAGAATATTCTAAAAACTCTCAAAAAGTGTTTTTGGCCACTGATAAGTTGGTATTTTACCAACTTAAAGACTACGCTAAACTTACGTTTTTGAATCCAAAAGTGACATTTTGTGTTATTAACGTCATGAATCGCTTAGTTTCAGGTTATAATGAATTCACAAGGATACTCGTTGAAGATTGAAGCTAGAGAGCAAGAATTCGAGCCAAAGTGTGAAAGAAAAGGACATCAAGAAAGAATTGGAAAAGTTGAAGCCAGAAAGAGGCGGGGCGCCTACTTTACAGAGGCGGAGCGCCTACAGTGAAGATCCAGAGACTGACCAAAAAAGGGGCTGGCCGCCTACTAAAGTAGGCTGACCGCCTACTAAAGTAGGCTGGCCGCCCACTCTACTGTGCTGTGCAAATTCTCCCTGCTTGTATAAATAGCTTAATCTAAGTTTTGAATGGGCATTCTATTCTACGTTTGACATTGAGTTTGAGGCGATTTTGAGAGCCAAGTAGAGGTTTAACATCATTTTGTAAGCTTCTAATCTTGTAACTTTGAAACTTGATTCCATATATCAATTCAAACTTATGTCCAACATGATTTCATCTTTTCATTACATCTTTATTACTATGATTCAAACCCTAGTTATGAGTAGCTAAACTCATAACTAGGGGTGTAACTATGCTATTGTGATAGAAAATTAATGGGTGTTGTTCTATTTCACTAACTATAACATAAGTAACAATTATCCAACTCCCCATTACAATAACATCAAAATTCCAAAATCCATGATATTTGGGGTTTCTTGTCTACATTGCTAGTTAAAGACTCGGAAGAGATTAACTAGTGTAGAATAGTGGAGTTGGCGAGGATTTGAGTTGATAGGCTATTGATATAGACTAACTCATCTAAAAGGAGTTACGCTCGGAAGAGGTCTCCTTTCCTCGGGTCATTGAGTAGTGCTTTAAGCATTCAACTAAGGCTTTGGCGAGTGGGTTGTGAAAGATCTCTCTTAGGCCGGAAGGATTCTAGAGATCACGATTGGAATGCTCGACCATAATTATGCTTGTGTTGGGAAAGTGAAGTAAAGACACCCGTTAGTTAGAAATCACTATTAGTTGGTTGCACCCCTAGTCTAGTAATATCGAACATCTTACTCGCTTAATTGCTTACACTTAGAATTAATCATAGTTTCTTTAAAACAAATCATACTTCTAGGACTCAACACTAAACCTCATTTGAATATCTATTTACAACTCTCTCACTTAACGTGCTAGTTCCCTTGGGAATTCGACCCCGACTCACATCGGGTATTATACTTTGACGATCGCCCTTCACCATTAGTGGTGTAAGATTGAGCGTGGATCAAATTTTGGCGCCGTTGCCGGGGAACTACGGTTTTAATATTGAGTTGCATTAGTTAATCAAAGTTGTTTAGTTCGCTAGTCCTAGCATTTTACTTTTGGTTTTGGTTTTACCTTGTGTAGGTGAAACATGGCTTATCGGAGAAATCCTAATCGGAACTTGCGGAACCCCAATTACAACCATTATTACAATCAACAACATGGGGATCCGCAAGGTTATGAAGAGCAATATGATGAAGAGTTCCATGTAGAACTCAACCAAGAGGGCTATCCATTCCATGTTGAACAAGTGGATGAAGACGAGATACAAGAGGAAGCTAATGACCCTCAAGTGGAGAATGTGAACCCTCATGATGACAACCCTTTTGGCCAAGCAAATGCGGGGGTCCAAGCAAATGAAGAAGAAAATCTTAGAGGAAATGAAGGTGTTGCGGGTAATGCTAATCGGGGTGGCAACAATGCAAACCGAGGCGGCCGAGGTGTGAACCAAGGGGGTCGAGGTGTAAACCATGAAGGTAGAGCAAATGTCAACCGAGGGGGCAATGCAAATAGAGTTAATGCTCGCAATGTCAACCGGAACCAAGAGTATGGTAGAGATGCTCGAGACTATCAACAAGAGTATGCTAGAGGTGCTCGGAACTATCAACAAGAGATGAGAGACTATGAAGATGATGAGGAGGTTGAGGAAGAAATTGATATGAATTGTTTTGCAAGTGCCATAGTTCCTCCCCCTATTCATGGCAATGCTAGCTTTAGCATCCCAAATGTAATTCTTCAAGGTCTTGAACAACATGGGTGCTTTGGTGGTAGTAAGAATGAAGATGCAAATGATCACTTGAGGAATTTTGTGCAAACTTGTAACCTCTACAAGTCGGCAAGAGTATCGGAAGAATCATTGAGGTTGAGAGTGTTCCCTTACTCTCTCACCGGAAAAGCTAAAGACTGGTTGAACAAGTTGCCGAGAAATTCCATCTTCACTTGGCAAGAGTTGGTAAAACAATTCCTTGGGAAGTTTTCACCAAAAGGGAAGCAAGCGGCGTTGAGAGATAAAATCTACATGTTTGAACAAGAGACATCCGACTCTTTGACCGAGGCTTGGGAGGCTTTCCAAGATGGGTTGCTCCGGTGTCCCAATCATGGTTTCAATGGGAACATATTGTTGCAAAGCTTCTACCAAGGTTTGAACAAGATGAACCAATCCGCCTTGGACACCTTGTGTGATGGTGTCACCATGGACAAGAGGTACGAAGAAGTAAAAGATATCCTAGACAAGGTGACCAAGCGCTCTCAAGAATGGCAATCAAGAGCTAAGAACCCGGGAAGAGAAGTTGGGATTAGTCCAATGATGCTAGAAAGACTTGAAGCCCAAGATGAGAAGATGGCAAAGATATTGACGTCGGTGGACCTCATGAACAAGAACTCAAAGGCCGATAGGGAGGCCAATGAAAAGAGAGTGCACAAGGTGGAAAATATCCACACTACAAATGCCGGGCATCAAGTGGCCCCAATGGGTTATGTTACTCCCGGAGGTGTTCCTATGACCCTTCTCCAACATGGGCAAGAAGGATACTATCCGGAACAATGCTATCAAATGCAAGAAGGAGAAGAGGTAAATTATGTGAGCAATTACCAAGGGCAAAGAGGGTATGATCAAGGTGGTTATCAAAGACCTTATCAACAACCCTACCAACAACCATATCAACAAGCCTATCAAAAACAAGGGCAATGGAGGCCAAGTCAAGGAAGAGGTAGTTGGAGTAACAACCAAGAGGGGAGAGGAGCCGGTTCTTCTCAACAATATGCTCCAAGACCTCCGTTTAAGCAAAATGATCAAGAAGCAAAGACTACCACAAAATTGGAAGAAATGATGAGTCAAATGCTTCAAAATCAACAAGGCATAAAGGAAACCATAACATCCCATACAACATCAATCAAGGAGCTTGAATCACGAATGAGTCAATTGGCTCACCAAGTCAACCAAAGGCCGCATGGTACGCTACCAAGTGACACGGTAGTAAATCCCAAGAAGAGCGGAAAAGATCAAGTCATGGCAATAAAGACTTGAAGCGGCAATGAATATGATTATCAAAAGGCCAAGAATGATGATAATGAAAGGTGGAACATGCAAGGCAATGATGAGGGTGCCGAGGAACATTCTAATGATGCTATTGGGGATGAAGTGTTGCAAGAAGAAGAAGGGCAAGGTGAGGTGTTTGTACAAGACAATGATGATGATGTTCAAGAAATTCCCAAGCCTATACTCCAAAACACCACTACCCAAAAAGCTAAACCAAAGAAAACTCCACCACCCAAAGAAAGCCTTTCCATTCCAAGCTCCTTTCCAAAAATTCCCCTTCCATTCCCACAAAAGAATAACAAGCAAAGAGAAATCACACATGCCAAAAAGATATGGGAGAAAATTGCAAGCACTTCAATCAATATTCCATTGGTTGATGCATTGGGACAAATGCCCAACATTGCTAAATTCATGAAAGATTTGGTGACCAAGAAGATGTATGGAGATTTCGAGACAATCAAGGTGACGCATCAAGTGAGTGCAATTGTGTCAAAACATATAGCTCCAAAGATGGAAGATCCCGGGGCTTTTACCATTCCATGCACAATTGGTGGAAGACACTTTGAAAAAGCTTTGTGTGACCTAGGTGCAAGTATCAACTTAATGCCATATGCGGTGTATAAAACATTGGACACCAAGGCACCTAGACCAACAACCGTGAACTTACAAATGGCCGATCGCTCAATGAAGAGTCCGATTGGAATTATTGACAATGTGTTGGTGAAGGTGGACAAATTCGTCTTCCCGGCAGATTTTGTGATTCTTGATTGCCCCGTGGATTTTGAAGTACCCATCATTCTTGGCAGACCATTCTTGGCAACCGGGAGAGCTCTTTGTGATGTAGAGAGAGGTGAAATTACTTTTAGGTTCAATGGAGAGAAGGCCGTTTTTCATATTTGCAAGGCCTTGAAACAACCAATGGATAATGACGCGACTTGTTCTTATGTTGATGTTGTGGTTGATGCCCTAGTAGAAAAGGAGAGTGTCTTAGCTAGTCAAGAAGACACGTTGGCGGCGGTGATATGGAACATGGATGTAGAAAATAAAGAGAGTGTAGCGGAGGTAGTGAAGGCATTGGAAGGCCTTGGATCAAAATCCTATGTACCTAAAAAGCTATCCCTAGACCTTGAGAACCGAGAAACGCCACCAACAAAACCATCCATCGAAGAACCACCGAAACTTGAATTGAAAGTCTTGCCATCCCATTTGAGATACACCTTCCTTGGTCCCAACTCCACTCTACCCATAATCATCTCATCTCATTTGACCAAAACTCAAGAATCCCAACTTGTTGAAGTAGTGAAGAGGAGGATTAAGGCTATAGGATGGACCTTGGCGGATATAAGGGGTATTGATCCGGGGGTATGCACTCATAAAATCTTGCTTGAAGAAGGGTGTCGGCCAAGTGTAGAACACCAAAGGAGGTTGAATCCTCCTATGCAAGAGGTAGTGAAGAAAGAAATCATCAAATGGCTAGATGCGGGTGTGATAGTTCCATTGTCCGATAGCAAGTGGGTGTCACCCGTGCAATGTGTGCCCAAGAAAGGGGGTATGACGGTGATTCTAAATGACAAGGGTGAATCCATTGCAACTAGACCCGTAACCGGGTGGAGAGTGTGTATGGATTATCGAAAGCTCAACACCGCTACAAGGAAGGACCATTTCCCCTTGCCATTCATTGATCAAATGCTTGATCGGTTGGCGGGTCGTGCTTACTATTGTTTCTTGGATGGGTACTCCGGCTATAACCAAATATCCATTGAGGCCGAGGATCAAGACAAGACCACTTTCACTTGTCCCTATGGCACCTTTGCATTCCGAAAAATGCCATTTGGTCTTTGTAATGCCCCCGCCACATTCCAAAGGTGCATGCTAGCTCTTTTTCATGATATGGTGGAGAATTTTCTTGAGGTTTTCATGGATGACTTCTCGGTAGTTGGAGATTCATTCGATGATTGCTTGTCAAACTTGGAAAGGGTGCTAGAGAGATGCGAAGAAACAAGGCTTGTGCTCAATTGGGAGAAATGTCATTTCTTAGTGCAAGAAGGTATAGTGTTGGGACACAAAGTTTCTAAAAGAGGCATCGAAGTAGATCAAGCGAAAATTGAGGTGATTTCCAAACTCCCACCTCCAATGACCGTGAAGGGTGTCCGGAGTTTCTTGGGGCATGCGGGATTTTATCGCCGCTTTATCAAGGACTTCTCCAAAGTTGTGAATCCTATGTGCAAACTTTTGGAGAAGGATGCCAAATTCGTGTTTGACAAAGCTTGCTTAGAGGCTTTTGAAGAAGTGAAGAAGAGGTTGACAACCGCACCGGTAATCGTGAGTCCTAATTGGGAGCTCCCATTTGAGCTCATGTGTGACGCTAGTGATGTGGCTTTGGGAGCCGTGCTAGGTCAAAGAGTGGAGAAGATGTTTCATCCTATCTACTACGCAAGTAAAACAATGAATGGAGCTCAAATGAATTACACGGTGACGGAGAAAGAGCTTCTAACAATAGTGTTTGCCTTTGAAAAATTTCGGGCATACTTAGTGGGGTCGAAAACAATTGTCCATACCGACCACTCCGCTATCCGGTACTTAATGGCAAAGAAGGATTCCAAGGCAAGACTCATCCGTTGGGTGTTACTTCTTCAAGAGTTTGACATTGAGGTGATAGATAGAAAGGGGACCGAGAACCAAGTTGCGGATCATTTGTCACGGTTAGAGGAAGAAGGTCGCCCGAAGGAAGAAGTGGAGATAAATAATACATTTCCGGATGAAAGGATCTTGGCCGTGTCTTGGGAACCAATCCCTTGGTATGGCGACTTAGCCAATTTCATAGTTGGGGGAGTCTACCCCGAAGACTTCACATTTTATCAAAAGAAGAAGTTGGCAAAAGATGCAAGGTTCTATTATTGGGATGAGCCCTATCTCTTTAGGGTGTGTGTTGATGGAATCATCCGACGGTGTGTTGCCGAGTCCGAGCAAGAGGCCATTATGAATGGGTGTCATTCTTCGCCTTACGGCGGACATCATGGTGGAGTTAGGACGGCGGCTAAGGTGCTACAATGTGGCTTCTTTTGGCCAACCTTGCACAAGGATGCCCATGCTTGGGTCAAGAATTGTGATCAATGCCAACGGATGGGGGGAATTTCGAGAAAGCATGAAATGCCAATGAATCCCATTGTGGAAGTTGAATTGTTTGACGTATGGGGGATTGACTTCATGGGGCCCTTTGTGAGCTCCTATGGCAATAAATACATCTTGGTGGCGGTTGACTATGTGTCCAAGTGGGTGGAAGCGGTTGCGCTCCCCAACAATGAAGCCAAGAGTGTATTGAATTTCTTGAAAAAGAACATCTTTACAAGATTTGGGACTCCAAGGGCAATCATTAGTGACGGTGGGAGTCACTTTTGCAACCGTGCCTTCTCAAACCTTCTTCAAAAATATGGAGTGAAACACAAGGTTGCAACTCCCTATCACCCCCAAACAAGTGGCCAAGTTGAGGTTTCAAACCGGGAAGTAAAGAATATTCTTGCCAAGACGGTTAATGCAAATAGAACCGATTGGGCAAGGAAGCTCGATGAAGCTCTATGGGCTTACCGGACCGCACACAAAACTCCAATTAGGATGTCTCCATTCAAGTTGGTGTTCGGAAAAGCTTGCCATTTACCGGTGGAACTTGAACACAAAGCCCTATGGGCATTGAAGAAATTGAACATGGATTGGAATGATGCCGCCAATGCAAGAATCTCAAATTTGCACGAGCTTGATGAATTCCGTTTCCTAGCCTATGAGAATGCAATGATCTACAAGGAGAAAATGAAAATGCTCCATGATTCTAGGATTTGGAACCGGACATTCAAAGAAGGAGATGTCGTGTTGTTGTTCGACACCCGGTTGAAGTTATTCCCGGGCAAGCTCAAGTCAAAGTGGAAGGGGCCTTTTAAGGTGGTAGGAGTTACCCCTTATGGTTCCGTCGAATTGCAATCAAGAGAAGGCGGAAGAACTTTCCGGGTTAATGGGCATAGAGTGAAACACTATTTGGGATGCGACGCCGAGGTGGGTGAAGTGGCGTGCATTTACCTTGATGAACCTTGAGGAGGAAAAGCCAAAACCGTCGTGCCGCGACGTTAAATTAGGCGCTTCTTGGGAGGCAACCCATGTTTTTAGCATAATTAGTTGTTACATGTGCAGGTACCCGAGTTGAGTGAAGTGCGGAACGAGGAAGTGAAGGAAGTACGCCAAGGGGAATTTCAAGAAATCTTGCTGTGCATAATAGGCGGACCGCCCACCTAAGTAGGCGGACCGCCCAGGTAAGCTTACATGGTATTAGAATCGCAGCAAAATAAAAAAAAAGAGAAGTAGGCGCCCCGCCCATAAAGAAGAGGCGGACCGCCCCTTTTCCCATGAGACCCGACCCGTCGGGTTTAAGCTTAAAATAGGCGGACCACCTCCTTTCTCAATTTAAAACACAAATTGAGCAAAACCCTAAGACCCTTTGGCCGAAAATCATCACCCCACTCCATAACAATCAACTTCATCCATCACAAACACACACAAATCACTCCATCATCACCCTTTATCTTCACTCTTGCTTAAATTCGGGTATGTGTGCAATTTCTTTTAATTTTTGCTTTAAATTTCTTTAACTTTGTGAAACAATATTTGTGGTTATAGGAGCAGTTCATCTAGGCTACTTTAGTATAAAAAAATTGTTCCTTGAGCTTAAATGATACGTATTGAAGTTGGTAAATTGAGAAAGTTAGGGTTTCGGATTGAAAATTGGGAATTTTGGTGAAATTTTGAACCCAGGGCTTGAACTCCCTAATAATTGGTCTCTTGAATTATTTAGAGTGTTGGGAATGCCATTGTGATGCCTTGAAAGCTCGCATTTGTCGAGCCATTAGTTGGGGGAAGCATGCATTTTTGAAACGTGTTCATATGCGCTTGAAATTGGAATTGCATAAGTAATGAACTTGAATGTTACAACCTATGCTTGAGCTTGCTATAGTTGTTGGAAATTGAGGTCAAGAATTTGGAATAGTAGTTTGGATCATGTGAGCATTTAAAACTCCGATAGCTCGGTCGTTATTGAAAATGCTTGAAAATCCTTCTAGTTTGTGCACAAATGGGCATCATGAAACGGGCTACTAGTTTAATTCCTTGAGTTGTAAACTTGAGTTAGTTCTGGTGATTTTGGTGAATTTGGTGATTCTCCCATTGAGTCACGTAGTTTGAATTTATGCTTGACAACCACACCACTTGAATTGCACAACCCATGGGAGTGTGGACGCAACCTTGGCTGCCTGAAATGTTGGTGTAAACCCCCTGCTTTGTTGCTTTGTTTTTACCCCCAATTGTGTGTTCTGGGTTATGCTATCTATTGCAATTTCCATAGACGTAAATGGGTGTTTACGCTGCTATGAACTACATGATCTACTGCTCTATTTGGCCTGCATCTGTGTACCCTATGTAGACTCCCTGTGTGCTGCCATGCCACTGTTTGGGGCTGTTCTGAAACTGAAACAGGCGCACCACCTGTTTACAGAGGCGGGGCGCCTGTTTGCTAGCTGACTGTTGCACTGTGCCTTGTGGTGTTTGTCTATTCTCTTGCCTTTTGCAATGTTTTTAGTTGTAACTCATGATCATTCTTCTATGCTTCCACAGGTACCATGGGCAAGAAAACAGTAAAAAGAAAGCCGGAAGCCCCACCTCCTCCTCTTGATGATGACACACAGGACGATGTACCATTGGTCAACTTGGCTACACAATCAAGAAGTGAATTGAGAAAGAAAACAAGGCAAGAAACTGCCCCTCCTATGCAACTGGTACAGGAACAAGTCGAAGAAGAACAAGCACAAGGGATAGAGGAGGAGCAAACTCAAGAGGTAGAGGAGGAGGAAGATGGGCAGCCGGAGGCCCTAGCGGAGGTGTCAAGCGAAGAGGATATGAACGAGGAGATGAAATTCAAGTTCTGTTCAAGAAAGGCACTCAGATTCTATGTGAAACGGTTTCAAAATCAGCGAGTCAATCCGGAAAGGGTTATTAGCATGAAGGATGTGGATGTCAAGAATCCCGACATTTACAACCGGTATGTAGCAACCGGGTGGGAGGCAGCTTTGAAGAAACCGTTAAGGGAGTCAAATGAGCAATTGGTCGCGGAGTTCTATGCCAATCTAGCTGCCACGGCAAAGGGGAGCAACAGAGTGTATTGCCGAGGTAGGTATGTTGATATTTCTGCACGAGCATTAAATGCACACTTGGATCTTCCACATTTAAATCCATCCCAACATGTAAAAAAATTGAAACTGTCCCGGGAAGAGCAAAGAGAGTGGCTGGTACCGATCATTGGTAGGAAGGCGAATCCGGAATGGAAAAAGGTGGGAATTCAAATTGTGAGGGCCGCCTTAATTTTGAAGCAAAGGGTTGGCAATACATTGTTATATCACGAGTGCGGCCAACTAGTCAGGATAACAAGTTAACTTTGAAGAGAGCCGTAATGATTGGTTGTTTGATGAAAGGTATCAAAGTAAACTTGGGAGCGGAGATGCTTAAGCACATGCGAGAAGTGGTGAAATCTGAGAAGGATAACCTGGCATTCCCCTCTACATTGACTGATTATTTGCTGAAATGTGGCTGCCCGGAGCAACCAGGGGACTTGAAATCGCCTCCTAAATCTGCCTTCTATTGGTATGCTTTCAAGGACTCCCCGCCAAAGGCTTCCTCAGGTACTGTTCTTTCTGATGATCATGATGATGTACCACCCACTTCTGAGGCAGCCCCTCAGCATGAGGCGAGCCCCTTTACTTCAGGTATTGGCACTAGCACTCTCCCCGCGGATGTGCATGATCTTGGTACCCAGTTGGATGAGCTTCGGGCTCTTATTTCCAACTTACCACAGGTGCAGCCCCCACCACCACCTCCACCCCCTGAGGTCTCTACTGAGCAGCTTAGTGAGTTGGTTCGAGTCTTGACGGCTCATTCCAAGACTATTGAGAACCACACCAGAGCTGTGGAAGCTAACACATTGGCCCTTCAGGCTCATTCACAGGATGTTCGTGCCATCAAGGCCTCACTGTCTGACCTTGCTACCCATTACTCTATGTTAGACAAGAAGGTTAGCAAGGCGTTAGGTGTACCTGCCGGAGGGGTTATCAGTCCACAGAGTTCAGGCCCTCCACAGCCCCAGCCTAAGGGCCCGGTCATCCCCACTGCCCCAGTTGCTACTTATGTTCGACGGGGTTCTGCTAAGGCCACTGCCCCAGTTGCTACTACAGCTGCTCCACTTAGCTCTACTATTGCTCCAGCTGCTGCACTTGGCTCTACTGTTGCTCCAGCTGCTCCAGCTCCTTTGGTATCCTCTTCACTACCACCACAGCCGTCTTCAGTTGCACACCGAGCGTCTAGTTCAAAGGCCTCTAAGCCTCCAACCAAACAGTCAAAGAAAGCTCAGCAACAAGAAGACGAGGACTTACTCGAGGACATTGAGGCTACTGAGGCCATGGACTTCGATATTGAGGATGATGCTTTTGATCCAGTCTCAGGGACTGTTGGTGACCTCACCCTGTTGCCCGAGGAGATGCAGGTTGACATTGCTACACGGAGATCTATTGAGTCAGCCCGCCGAACAGCAGAGAGACGACAGGCACCACCAGCTGGGCCCTCACTTGCCCCTGTAGCGGGCAAAGGGAAGGGCGTTGCTTGAGCATACAGGGAGTTCCCTTCTACCCCCCTTCGCACTTTACTTTGTTTGACTTAGCATGCGGGGACGATGCTAGAGTTTTTAGTTGGGGGAGGGGTCCGAATTCGTATATGTATTTTGGATAGTGCCCTGTGTTTAATGATATCCATATACAATTCGGACCATCTTTAGTATAGCTAGTAGTTATGTTATGTTTGACTTTTTAATTTTCAAATAAGCCTCCGGTTTTCTTCACTTGGTTCTTTCCGGAGGTTCTTTTTGAACCAAGTTTGTACATAAAACCTTTTGAAAATATATTAATGGATTATGTGGTACCACCTATTGTTACATTACTGTTATGGCAACTTTGACAAATGAATGTGTATTTTGAATGGCATGGCATGAGTTGTAGACCACGAGGTTCTCTAGTTAGCTCAATTGTGTTGTTGGCGTGGTTTAAAATTTGAACCATCTTATGCTTTGTGAGTGAGTGTCCTTAGTGTGTGTTTAGACCTTGAACTTGAAAGATTACTTGCAAGTGTGGTGAGCTCTTGAATAATAAGCTTGTGTGTGTGACTTGTAAGTTTGGAACTTGCTCTTAATGTGCGTTGAGACGAAATCCTAGGTGAAACTTGACTCGAGATATGATTTTAGGCTTTCTTTGGACCGCTATTATCTCAAATGGCCTACCCGTACGCATTTACCCCAGTTAACCCCTCTGAGCCTTAACCTTTCATTTGGCAGTCACTAAAGTGAAAACCAAGCCAATTCTTGTGTGCTAAGGCACCAACCCTCTTTTTAACCCCTAACCTCCATGTGTGCATTGAAAAACGTGCAACTTAGGCTAAAACCTAAGTTTGGAGGAGATGGTAAAAGCTTGGAATCCCATGGTGAATGTCGAATTGAAGTGCATAAAAGAAAGAAGAAAAAAAAAAACAAAAAAAAAAGAAATAAAAGAAAGAAGAAAAGAGAAACAAAAGAAAGTGAAAATGGAAGGAAGTAGATACAAAAGAAAAGAAAAGAAAAGAAAAGAAAAGAAAAGAAAAGAAAAGTGTGAATAAAGAAGGGATTAATTGGCACCATCTTCAAAAAAAAGAAAGGTTGCACAAAAGAGATCAAAATGATGTAGTACTATGGAGGTGTTAGTCACTAATTAGCCAAATCTACCACACCTTAAAACCAAAAGCCTACATTGCAACCATGTCAAGTCCTAATTGATCCCGAGTCAAGTGGCCCTACATTAGTGGAGAAGTACAAGAAGAGCAAGTCTTTGAATTTTTGAGAAGCACACACGAGCATTTCTCTATGAGAGTGAGAGTTAAATTTCTTGGAGTCCAAATTTGGTTCTAAAACTTTTTGTGAGTGACGGACTCCATTCTTCGTCGTAAGGAAGCAAGTAACTTTTGAGCAAGGGGTTTGAATGCATATTGAGGCTCATGAACAATCGGAGCAAGCCGATAACCTTGAGATAACTTTAAAGGCTCGTGGGTTTCCTTTTTGCCATAGTCCGGATGAAGTGCATAGTTGCTTGTCAATTGTTCATTTTGGTATATGTGACTAGTTAGTACCACTAATTCATTAATGCAAAAATAAAAATAATTAAAATAATATTGTTTGTGGAATTCGAAATGTGGAACATACCTTTGTGTCAAGCTTAAAATGGAGCAAGCTTTGGTCTCGTGATTTTGAGTTGCTTGAGGACAAGCAAAGACTTAAGTTTGGGGGAGTTGATAAGTTGGTATTTTACCAACTTAAAGACTACGCTAAACTTACGTTTTTGAATCCAAAAGCGACATTTTGTGTTATTAACGTCATGAATCGCTTAGTTTCAGGTTATAATGAATTCACAAGGATACTCGTTGAAGATTGAAGCTAGAGAGCAAGAATTCGAGCCAAAGTGTGAAAGAAAAGGACATCAAGAAAGAATTGGAAAAGTTGAAGCCAGAAAGAGGCGGGGCGCCTACTTTACAGAGGCGGGGCGCCTACAGTGAAGATCCAGAGACTGACCAAAAAAGGGGCTGGCCGCCTACTAAAGTAGGCTGGCCGCCCACTCTACTGTGCTGTGCAAATTCTCCCTGCTTGTATAAATAGCTTAATCTAAGTTTTGAATGGGCATTCTATTCTACGTTTGACATTGAGTTTGAGGCGATTTTGAGAGCCAAGTAGAGGTTTAACATCATTTTGTAAGCTTCTAATCTTGTAACTTTGAAACTTGATTCCATATATCAATTCAAACTTATGTCCAACATGATTTCATCTTTTCATTACATCTTTATTACTATGATTCAAACCCTAGTTATGAGTAGCTAAACTCATAACTAGGGGTGTAACTATGCTATTGTGATAGAAAATTAATGGGTGTTGTTCTATTTCACTAACTATAACATAAGTAACAATTATCCAACTCCCCATTACAATAACATCAAAATTCCAAAATCCATGATATTTGGGGTTTCTTGTCTACATTGCTAGTTAAAGACTCGGAAGAGATTAACTAGTGTAGAATAGTGGAGTTGGCGAGGATTTGAGTTGATAGGCTATTGATATAGACTAACTCATCTAAAAGGAGTTACGCTCGGAAGAGGTCTCCTTTCCTCGGGTCATTGAGTAGTGCTTTAAGCATTCAACTAAGGCTTTGGCGAGTGGGTTGTGAAAGATCTCTCTTAGGCCGGAAGGATTCTAGAGATCACGATTGGAATGCTCGACCATAATTATGCTTGTGTTGGGAAAGTGAAGTAAAGACACCCGTTAGTTAGAAATCACTATTAGTTGGTTGCACCCCTAGTCTAGTAATATCGAACATCTTACTCGCTTAATTGCTTACACTTAGAATTAATCATAGTTTCTTTAAAACAAATCATACTTCTAGGACTCAACACTAAACCTCATTTGAATATCTATTTACAACTCTCTCACTTAACGTGCTAGTTCCCTTGGGAATTCGACCCCGACTCACATCGGGTATTATACTTTGACGATTGCCCTTCACCATTAGTGGTGTAAGATTGAGCGTGGATCAGCCACTTTTTGATTTTTCAAAACTCTTTTTCAAAACTTGATCAAATAATATGTCCAAACAAAATTTTCCCCAAAAATCTCCAAAAAAATGCTCCCAAGTTTTATAAACAAACAGGAGCTTGTGGTAACTGGATTGAGGGATACAATAAGTGTATCCCTAACTGGAGTAGTATATTTGTTGAATCCTTAGCTTTGAGTCATGGTCTCGAAATAGCTCTAGAAAGAAACCTGCTTCCTCTCATCATAGAAACTGACTATATTGATTTACTCTATCTCATTTCTAACAATGCTAGGCAATATTCAAATCTGATAAACGACTATAGGCCACTAGTATCTAGAGCAGGGAATCCTAAAGTGCAGCATAACTACAGGGAAGCCAATGGTGTAACAAACATATTCTGCTCATCCGCCTTTTGTTGTTTATGTTTATGAAAATGATTGCCTAGGAACGATGTATCCTAGGCTTGTCAAGTACTGTAATGTGTTTTCCAGTTTGAACTACGATAATTCTGGAGTTGTGCTTCCAGAATCAGTCAATGCTTGTAATAGAAACTAGTTATATGTTTGTGTGAAATAAAAGTCTCTATTTACAAGTTTTTAAATTTAGCGGACCAGACATAAAATATTGATAGCCTAATTGGTCCTATTCCTTAATCGGGGGCTCGAATGACCATTAAGACCGATAACTGCTAGCTTAACGATTTGGTCCCTAATCTATCAACCTATTATTTCAATCAGATCACCTTTAACTTCTCCTAAAGTACCTGTCATCGTTTTAATTTTTCACATGGACAGCTGAATTTATTTTCTTTTCATGAGAATGAGGGGTAAAAAAGAGAGAGAGAGAGGCCAAAAATATGATTACCACTAACTATTCTCCTTTAATTTTCCCGTATGAGCCACTCATTTTTAATGTCGAAAAATAAGGGACGTAGTTCTTTTTAAAATATTTTATTTTAAAAAAGATTAAGGTCCCTAGTTAAAGTTTTATTTTAGGCCACAAAATTTATCCCTTATATCAGTTTATCATTTTTTACTTGGGGAGATGAATTGGTTCTACATTTTTTAGTTGATCCGTGTCTCCTTTGCTTGTATGATTTATATGAGTTCTCTATTATTATTATTATTATATTATTATTATTATTATTATTATTATGTTCATACAGTGGATTGTCTGGTACATGTAAAACCTGCATAACGGATTGTGAACTTTATGATTATTTCGTCAAAAGTAAAGGTGAGCCGAGTTAGACATAGATTATTTGTAATTTGTTGGGGGATGTTTCTAACTATGCATTATTCCTTCTACTCTATTAAGAGTTTCAATGGTACTATCCAGGGACTCATCCAATTAAAGAGATCTTGGACCCGTGTTGAGCACTTTGCTAGCTAATCTAGATAATATATAGCACGATTTATCACATTTCAATTATATGTACTACAAGTTCTCCTAAAAGTACCTATCCTCTGTTCATTTTACATCATACCAAACATGCTCTAATGAGGAGGTAGGAGGGAGAAAGAGCCGAAAAATGATTTAATAATATTCTCATTCTTTAATTTCCTAATATGAGCCACTCATTTGGAAAGGCGGAAAAATCAGGAACATATTGCATTTAAACGTGTAGGGAGGCCATGTAAATATAGCTTTGGGCAGATATGTGAGTTTCCTTTTATACATAGACAATTTTATACGCAACTTTTACATAAATGAAGATACAGTCAAATCTCACTATAGTGGCAGCGTTTGTTTGGAACTTTCATAGCCGATATAGTGAGCTGTTGTTATATATGTATACTGGCGTTTGACGTTTACATCTCATTTAGCTGTTATAACCGAAAAGTATGCAAAAATACATGTTAATTTTAAAATCTCAATAGATATTCATATTTTACTAATTAAAAAATTATAACGGTTAATACATTATTAATAAATTCATAACTAATTGTATACTGACAAACTATAAAAATATAAGGAACATATGCATTAACATTAATTAAAAATTTAAATAAATCAAGTTTGACGTAAGAACTCTACAATAGTAGATTATTTCGTAAATTGAAGTCTCTTAGTGATCTCTTATATAAAAAGGAAAAAAATACGAAAGTTATTCCATTGTCAAACTATACATACTTGATACATTTTCTTTATAATTATTTTTATCATATGAATGTGAAAAGAAAAATATATTTATGGTACAAATGATTATCATAAATATTTTATATTTTATTTTATACATAATATATCTCTTACAAAATAAGATTATATAATATTTGAGTATGACTGTTATAGAGAGAGGTAGTTTTACAAAAAATGTATCGCTATAATGAACGTCATTGCCATTATAGGTAGAATGCTGTTATAGAGAGGTAAAATATAACATGAAAAATTGGTTCTGGAGAAAATTAGACTGTTACATTGGAATGTTGTTATAACGAGGTTTAGCTGTATTTAATGGAAATGAATTAAAGAAGAGAAGAAGCAAATACTGGATTATTTGTGTTCTTTATTTCCATTCTGTGAAGGAGAGAAGTTGCCTATCAAATTGTCATGTACAGAGGGAAAATAGATATCCACCAAATCCAAACCTATGCATGGCTTGCCTAATCGTTTAAAAATGCATGTCCCAATGTTTTCATTTCTTGCTTTTAAGACGAGTCATAGTTCGGCTGCTTTTAAAGTGAAAATGATAGTTAGTCGGCCAGTTACTGGTTCTTTAACTTAGGAGGTGACTGCATTCTTTTAAAGATTCTTCCTCCCAGAAGTCTGAAAAAATTTATACCACATCAAGTCACTTGAATGGCAACGCCAACGCCAAATAATTACTCGTAACAAGTTTGAAATGAAATCTTTAACTTTAAAAATATAATGTAAGACAAGTAGGAATAAATTTTTGTACCTCTACCGGTCTAATTTATATGGTAATTTAATTGGACATGAAAGTTAAGAAAGAACACAAGAATTTGAAACTTCTTGTATAAATTAATACTCTCTCCGTTTCCAATTATGTGACATACTTCATCCGTCCGTTCGAGAAAGAATGGTACACTTCTAAATTAGTTAGTAGTTGGCACTGAACTTTCCATCTTAATTTTAATGGAGTAACAAACTTTTATAAATACATTAAAGTTATGGTTTATTTAAGGTCACAAGTTACAAAAACTTTATATCCACAAGCGCTATGACATGGTTTACACTACAAATTTCAAAAATCAATATTTTTTTTGAAACACCCTCCTCCTTCTCTGTCGCCGGCCCAATCTCCATCCTTCGGCGACGCGCCGCCAGTCTCAACCTCTGTGGAACATAGCTCATCGTCTTCAGGGTTAAGCTGCAACAGTATATGTTGTATGAGACATAATTTCAACCGTCCATTGAGATTGTGGATCTGCTCATTGAAGATGGACAGCTTGGAGTCCAACTTACGGCGGTAAAAGCGATCGGAAATACAAGTTATTAAGATCCCTCTTTTGCTTGTGATAGCAGCAACATAAATTTCGATTTCGTCTTCAACTTCATAGCAAATTATTCTAGCTTCCTCCATAATTTCAACAACCCTCTTCCTGTTTCAATTAAACATCAATCAGTAATTGTTTCATGAAACCCACTTTTGACTTCAGCTCCTCTACTCCGCACATACCCTCCAACTGCACTACCCTATTTTATTTTTTTAAACATTTCTACAAGATCTACATTGTCAGTGTAATTTAATTCATACTATAAGTGTGAGGAATCGAGTTATATTATTAGTATAGTTCATTTTGGACATGGATTTAAATATATATACATAGACAGTTTAAACAATATGATATAGTCTGAAACATCATTGAAACAATTTAAAACAACTATTGAAACAGTCTGATACAGTCTGATACAATATTGAAACACTATGATACAGTTTGAAACGATGTTGAAACATCTTTATACAGTCAGAAACATCGTTGAAATATTCTGAAATATTATTGAAACAGTCTGAAATGGTGTTGAAATAGTATAATAAGCTTGAAATGGCATTGAAACACTATGATACAATCTGAAACGGAGTTGAAACAGTCTGAAACGGTGTTGAAACAGTGTGATACAATCTGAAATGGCATTGAAATACTATGATACAGTTTGAAACGGAGTTGAAACAGTCCGAAACGGTGTTGAAATAGTGTGATACAATCTGAAACGGCATTGAAACACTATGATACAGTTTGAAATGGAGTTGAAATAGTCTGAAACGATGTTAAAATACTATGATACAGTCTGAAACGAAGCTGAAACAATCTGAAATGATGTTGAAACAAATATGATACAGTCTGAAAATGGCAGTGAAACACTATGATACAGTCTAAAACGGAGTTGAAACAGTCTGAAATGGTGTTGAAACAGTATGATCCAGCCTGAAATAGATAGTGAAAAAGTCTGAAACAATATGTAAAAAACAATGTGAAACAACGCAAAAAAGGTGAAATAGTTTAGAAACAATGAGAAACAATGCATAAACAGGATGAAACAATGCTGACACTGTCTAGGAACATCTAGATACAGTCTAGAAATAGTTAGATACGGTGCAAAACAACCTGAAACGGTGTTGAAACTCCGTAAATACAGTATGATACTGAGCAAAATAGTGCAGGTACAGTGAGATACATCACCGAAACAGTCTGAAAGGGCTAGTGAAAAGTCTAAAATAAAATATAAAAAATAATGTGAAACATCACAAAAAAGGTGAAATAGTTTAGAAATATTGAGAAGCAATGCACAAACGGGATGAAACAATGCTGAAACAGTCTAGAAATAGCTAAGATACAGTCCAGAAATAGTTAGATACGGTGCAAAATAATATAGATACAAACGAAATACGAAAAAATACAACGAGATACGAGGTGGTTGGTACTTGAGAAACATCGAGATACAGTGAGATACAACGAGATACAGTGAGGATGTGAGGAGCAAAAGTGAAATTGGGGGAAATGGAAGGAGTAAAAGTGAAATTGGGGGAAATGGTGGGAGGAAAAGTGAAATAGGGGAAAATAGGAGGAGGTAAAATGACATTGAGGGAAATAGGAGGGACGAATGTAAGGGTTTGCAATATTATGGAAAAAAATTGTTATGTTTTTGCTAGTTTTGTAATTAACTCTTCATTTCCTCTATATTGGATAATTTTATTAAAATATTGTTATATTTGGTAATTAAGTTTTAAAATTTGTATTTTTGTGTAAAAAATCCTTAAGCGAATATATGTATTCATAGCGTTGGTAAGTTATCTTTCTCAAGATAAAAAGCTTATCTTCTCCTATGAGGCAATGATACAGCACGCTGAGGTACTTTTACTAACTTACAGATAGATAAATTTTATATTTGAAGAATTTATGTCTAAGTTCACCTCGAAAAAATTCATCATTCACATTCAATTTGTAACTGGTAATTTTGTACGCAATTTCCTTAGTTTGGCTTGTCATCTTTCTTTCCACATCATTAATGTTGTTTGTTACGTGGACATGCTATGACATTTCTCCAAATTGACATTAATTCTATTAAACTACGTACCACTATAAATATAGTCTGAAAAACATGTTCGTATAAATCCCAAGGCCATAGTATATTTTTTTATTCCCAGCTTTCTGAACGCTACCATGGATTATCTAACTATTCCTCTAGCTCTTCTTCTTGCCTATACTTTGTTCCAAGGCTTCACTTTATTACTATCATTACTAAGCAGAAGCAGAAAGCTTCCACCAGGACCCTTCCCATTACCCATAATTGGAAGTCTTCATTTGCTAGGAAATCAACCCCATAAATCACTTGCCAAGCTTTCCATAGTTTATGGTCCAATTATGAGTCTTAAGTTAGGTCAAATAACTACTGTGGTCATTTCTTCTTCGAGCTTAGCCAAAGAAGTGCTCCAAAAGCAAGACTTGGTTTTCTCTGCAAACAGAGGAATTCCTGACACTGTCCAAATTGACAATTTTCATTTGTTCTCAGTCATTTGGCTTCCCGTTTCCCCGCAATGGAGAAGTCTTCGGAAAATCTTGAATTCTCACATCTTCTCAGTGAATAGGCTTGATGCCAATCAGAACCTTAGGTATGTGAATTGTATAATCATCCTTTTTTTTAAAAGTATAATCCTCTCATTTAAAAGTTTAAGCTTTTAGAGATACAAACTTTTATTTATTCAATTATATCTTTAATACGTAGAGAGACTGATTTTAATTCAGTCAAGTATGTGAAAGTTTTGTACGATAATGGCTGTCAGCTGGTGGCGGATTCAAGAACTTATATGAGGACATTCAAAAGAGATACTAGATGTCGAGACCTAGATCAACTTACAACATAAATCAACTTTTGAACCCTATTAAAATAGAAATGTCCTTATGAAAAAATGATTCAAGAATAGATAACCAAAAAAAAAAATCCCTATATGTACAATATATTATACTCTGACAAAGAGGGAACCAACTAAACTCCCTTTCTAGCTCCGCCCCTGGTGCCTATAAGACTCGACCCCAGGAGTTTTGTATGTTCTGACATATACCATGTTTAGTTATGTGATTATTTCATCTACTGTTTAACTTGTTAAATAGAAAACAATTTTATTTACTTATTTATGTCTTTCAACAAGGTATGCGAAGATCCAAGAGCTCGTTGCGTACTGTCAAAAAAGTAGTCAAATTGGCGAGGCAGTAGATATTGGAGGAGCAATTTTTAAGACCACTTTGAATTTGCTTTCCAACACTATTTTCTCAAAAGACTTGGCAGATCCATATGGCGACTCTGGTACTAAAGAATTCAAGGAATTGGTAGATGGAATATTGAGGGACGCGGGTAAGCCCAATTTGGTGGATTATTTCCCAGTATTAAAAAGTTTAGATCCTCAAGGGCTAAGGCGAGATAGTTCTGTCCGTTTCAAAAAGCTACTAAAACTTTTTGATGGTTTTATAAATGAGAGGTTGGAGCAGAGGAAGTTGCAAAATAAATACCAAAAAAGTTCTGATGTTTTAGATGCTTTACTCACTGCCATGGAAAATAACCCTCAAGAAATTGAAAGCAGGCATATATCAACACTGTGTTTGGTGAGCTAAGTAACTTCTTTTGACTGATATTATCACTTGAGAACTTGTCTTGATTGTTTCTTTCTATACATGTGCATGCATGCGTGTATTTATTTCTTGAATGATTTTCACCTCAAAGGACATTGTCTATTTCAGGATTTATTTGTTGCCGGGACTGATACAACTTCAAACACGGTGGAGTGGGCTATGGCTGAGATTCTCAAAGCTCCAGAGACTATGAAGAAAGCCCAAGCAGAGCTCGCAAAAGTCATCGGAGAAGGCAAGGCAATAGAGGAAGCTGATGTTGCTCGACTCCCTTACTTGCAATGCATTGTCAAAGAAACTTTCAGGCTTCACCCTCCAGCTCCTTTATTACTTCCTCGAATAGTAGAGCAAGATGTTCAGGCGTGTGCCTACACTATCCCTAAGGGTTCAAAAGTGTTGATCAACGCGTGGGCAATTGGTCGAGACTCAACTCTTTGGAAAGAACCTTTGGTATTTAATCCTGACAGGTTTAAGGATTCACAAGTGGATGTGCGTGGTCGAGATTTTGAGTTAATTCCATTTAGTAGTGGACGTAGAATTTGTCCTGGTTTACCCTTGGCAATGAGAATGGTTCCATTAATGCTTGGCACACTGTTGAATACATTCAAATGGAAAATTGAGGGTGAAATTGCACCAAAAGACTTAGACATGCAAGAAAAGTTTGCCCTCACATTATCCAAACTTTATCCTCTACGAGCTGTCCCACTTCCCCTGCGAACTCCAACAGATAGTTTCCTAGAAATGGCAATGCACGGCTGAATACTAAGTATGACTATGAAATATTTAGTTCCTTTATAAACGTAGACTTTGTATGTATGCTACTTTTTATATTAATTCAATAAATAAAATACATCTTAAACGATAAGTAATGCATGGTAACTCGTTTTGTGCATTGATCAATTTGTCTCCTCTGATACTTTAAATTTAGCACTTAATTAACTCATTGTACTTAATTTTATGGGTTCAAATTTAGCATTTATTTAAGTTATTTATTTATAGAGGATCGGATGAATGAGATACTAAAGGGTTGCATTCGTCCCTGTATTTTTGTACACATGCACCTCAATTGTCGTATGTTTTGTCACACCTCAAAATTTTTTATAGCCACATAAAATATTGTGATTATAACACATTTCATATAAGTCGTATAACTATGATATAGTATATGTTTAAGATATAGCTTCAAAAATATTTCTAAAATTTCGTCAGCACATCAATTGAAACGGATGGAGTGGTTTTTACAATATATGAGTATTGATTGACCATAAAAAATCTGCGCGAAATTTCTTTTTGAATGAAAATAATGCATATGTAGGCAGTGGGTACGAGTGAACAAGCAATATTGCTTCTGTCTTACTTGAGGTTTCTCACGTTCATTTCTTTATACTCTATTTTTCTAAGAGCTGTCAGCTTTTTCAGTTGTAATGTGGATATGTTATTTTCCCTCTCTACATGACAATTTCATACGCAACTTCTCTCCTTATATTGAAATGGAAATATTTAATGGAAACGAAGAAAAGAGGAGGCAAATGCTTGACTATTATTTAGGTTTGGTGATAATCCAAATTCCTACATATATATATCTCCTACAGAGTCCACCCTTCAATTATGATTTCTCTCTTTTCAACACAAATTAATGGTCCCCAAGTGTCTACGTGAATTAATTCAAAAATTGATTTAGTGTCACCATAGGGCAGCTGCTCATTACACAAGGGGCGGTTGTATTGTCCTGCACCTTTTTCTTTCACTCTTCTTGACTTGTATCTAACTCTTTGGTTCAACACTTGTTCAATTTATTATAAAACCTGAAATCAAGCAGATATATATCAATTTAATTATCCATTGTTCACATAAAAACAAAAATAATTGGAAGTCTAAAGTTGACATTTTTGTCAACTTATCAAATACTACATTCTTGTATGGTGAGTTGGAAGAACAAATTTATATGAGTCAACCTGAAAGATTAATCACTCGGGGTAAAGACTTTACCCCATGTATTCTTAATTAAGAGTTAAGAAGTCTTTGTATATTTAAAAATAGTCATCTAGGCAGTGTACAAAAGGTTATATTCATGATTCAAAATTCCTTTACTCAAACTACATATCATAGTTGTGTGTTGGATGACATGGTTATCGCTGCTAAAAGCATGTTACATATTGACTAATTGAAAAAGCAACTAGGTAATGAGTTTAAGATTAAGGATTAGGGTTCTGCAAATTAAAGAAGATAGAGCATATGTCTAGTGCTATTTTTGTATTGGGTGAAAAATCACTGGGGTCTCAAGCAAAACCTCGGAAGAGTAACACGAAGACTGCGGCCCGAGACAAGCTTCCAAAGGAAAGATTACATGGTCGCTCGCCCCAGAAATCACCTTAGGAAATGAGGGGAGGCGAGCTCGAAGCACTGAGCTCGGGGAAAACCCTCTGCAACCTCGAGCGGATGACACACCTCGAGAGACGAGGGGCAACCTTTGTAACTGTCGACCGTTGCTTCAACATTAAATAGGATAGATCGTGAGTCAACTACAATTATGTACAGAATAATGGCCATAAAGGCACCGTTATGACATTCTGCAACGTCATTCTTTTTTCCTGATTATAAATAGGGCTTATTTGTAAACAACAGGACACAATCAATAGAATACAAACCTCTACTTTTACTTATTGTCTCGTTTATCTTATCACCTCGTTATTTTTTCTAAGTTTATATTTAATCCAAATTCAATTTAGCTCGAATATCACTTCGATACAAGCATGTTACCAGTTAAATCCAATACAAATTCGATTTGTTGTCCTATCCTGATTTAGGCCAACACAATTTCAACAATATTATATTGAGAAGGTCCTCAAGATATTTAACATGGCAAGTTCCAAAGCTTCCTCTATTCCTTTTTCTCTTTCATGTCGTCTGCATGTATCCAAAGACAAATGAGAAGATGAAGCAAACGTCTAGTGTTCTATATTCGAGTATCATGGGAAGCATCATGTATGCTATGATTTGCACTCGTCCTAAAATTTAACATGTTGTTAGTATTATGATTAGATCCATGGCATGTCATAGTAAAGAACACTGGCGGCCGGTGAAGTTGTATACAAATGTAGGCTTGACTTTTGACAAAGCTAAACTGAGTAATTCTCTTAGCTTTATTGAAATTCACACTGTGCAGGAGAGTTGGATAGGATGAGATTTTTGATAGGTTACGCCTTTGCTCTTTCTGATAGTGTTCATGATGGAAGGCGACTTTGCAAACTATAATTTCATTCTCTACTACTGTGGTTGGATATATAGCCATTACAAAAGCGGTGAAAGAGGCTATTTGGCTACGAGGCTTGGTGAGTGATCTTGGCTTAGCTCAAAAAAAAATTCAGGTATTTGGTTACAACCAAAGCTCCAATAATTTTACTAAGAATCAGATGTTCCATGAGCAATGAAGACTAATTTTACTAAGAATCAGATGTTCCATGAGCGATGAAGCATATTGACATTTGACATTAATTTATTTGAGACATTATATCAAAAGGGATTGTTGATGTCAAGAAAGTGTCTACACATGATAGTCTAGTTTATATGATGACTAAGGTAGTCCCAACCAATAAGTTTAGGCATTTCCAAGACTTGAATGGCGTGTCTAGTACTCAGTAGAGCCCTTTCGAGGGTTGTCGACAGGGTAGAGAGGTCTTGTTCCTGTTGATGAAGATAATTCAAGGCAAGGGAAGATTTTTTATTTGTGTCTTTGAATTATTTCCTACTATATTTAGGAACCTCATAATCCATATAGATTTAGCAAAACAAGTATTCTAGTAGTTTTGAAAAACTTATAATTAACCTTACAGGTTTAGAAAATCAAGTCCTTGTAACGTACTTTCGGAATATATAAATAGGGGCTGTAGATGGGACTTAAGAATTGAGTATTTGTACTATTCTCACCTCATTCAAAGTGGAAAACAATTTCTTCTTGTGCCCTGATGACATATGCTTGGCTGAACCTCGTTAAATTCTTGATTGATATATTTTTTTTCTTTTTTTTTTTTGTTTTTTTTTTTTTGTGTTGGGTTGTGTGCAATTTAACATATGGTCTTTCTGACTAATAAATAGAATTACCTTATCTTCCTTTTCAGAAATTTAAAACAGGGTTGCTTTAATTTTATTTATGAACAAATAAAATTTTCAGGAATCACGGTGGAGTTCTTTCTAACCAATTAGATTGTTAAGTATTCATCCAAGTTTTTTTTTTTTGCCGTTAAGTCTACTTCTTTGATGTTGTCACTTTATCATTTTTTTAGGCCACTTTTTTTTATTGGTTTTACATGAGATGCCACTTTTTGGAACTTCAATTCTTTCGGGTTGAACTTCACACAATTTCAGCCCACAAAGATTTGAGTTCAACTTCAGCCCACTACAAGGATTGAAGGGGCTAAGTGCACGAAATGCCACTTTTGCCACTGGTCTTTGGGCACAGGCCACTAATACCAAAATATTTAGTTTGTGGCCACTTTTGCTTAAAGAGATAGAACTTCAGTCCAGAGGCCGGATTGAAGTTCAGTCCTTAAAGATTGAACTTCAATCCACGGCCATATGGACTGAAGTTCAGTCCAGTCCTTAAGATAGAACTTCAGTCCAGTCCATGGCCATACTATGGACTGAAGTTCAGTCCATGGCCATATGGACTGAAAGTTCAGTCCTTAAGAGATGAAACTTCAGTCCAGGGGCCGTATGGACTGAACTTCAGTCAACTATCAGAACTTAAGTCAACATTTATTTAGTAAAGGCCCAAAAGTGGCCTCTAGTGTAAGACCAAAGAAAATAGTGGCCTCAAACTAAATACCAGTGTTAAAAGTGGCTGCTGGGCGAAATTTTCACGGATTGAAGTTCAACTTCAGCCCACAAAGGTTGAAGTTTACGTATCTATACCTAAAAGTTCAGCCCTTACAGATTGAAGTATAAACTTCATAATTTAGGCATGAAGTTCAACCCACAAGGTTTGAACTTCAGCCCACAAAGATTGAAGTTCCAAAAAGTGACCTCTCATGTAAGACCAATAAAAAAAGTGGCTTCAAACTAAATACCAGTGACAAAAGTGGCCTGTCCTTTTTAGTTGACACGTGGCACGGACTTGGGCTTTAGGATAGGGTAATAGCCATTTGGACTTTGGGCTCATCATTGGGCTTAACTAATCAATCCAATTATACTAGTCCATAATATTTATTTGGACTAATATGTCTTGAATTTATTATATAGCCCATATTATTTTATGGAATAAAATCCAATAAAATTTAATTGCCTACAAACTTTACTGAATTTACATAAATGGAAATATTTAATGGAATTAAAGAGAGAAGATGGAAATGCTTGACTATTTGAGGGTAGGAGGATTCCCTCCTTGCATCATATTGAGGATAGGAGGATTCCGCCCTAGGAGCAGGAGGATTCTGCTCCTTGCATTATATTTAGGGTAGGAGGATTCCGCTCCATTCATTTGGCACATGTGACCCCATTGCATCATACTGCATTCATTTCATTGCACCGGATGATGTGTATTGTGTTATTGTAGTGCGATGTTTTGTGTAAGTGTCATGTATTTCTGGTTGTGGATATGTTTCGAGCTACTTATATGTTTCAGTCTATCTTATGCCCATAGTTGTTTATGAGTGTATGGTTCGTTACGTGTTTCCAGTATTACCTGGCTCAGCCTTTATATAGTTGGAATAGAATGAATTTGGTTTATCTGTTTAACTTCTCCCTGGCTAGCATATCTTTTTCTTCGAGTTGGCTAGCCAACCCCCACTTACTGGGTCCTTTCGACTCACCCTCTGTTTGTTTCTTGTCTATTTATTTGTTTCGGCAGGTTCGCTCCAAGATTGAGTTTGTCACGTTGTTGAGGAGCGAAGATGACTTCAGCTGTCAGGGTGAGCCAACTTTTGTTCAGGATGTCCACCAGTTTTATGTTTATTATCTCAGTTGTATTTTGCTCCCTTCAGAAGATGTTTATACTTCATTTGTATTCTTAGATGTATGTCTGGATAGCCCTAAACCTAGTACATTGGGTAGTCAGCTGTAACTTCTTCTATACAACTTATGTATAATTATATTCGAGTCTTTTTAAGTCTTATTTCTTATCTATAATTTAAATTTATGTATATTTTTGTGAATTCAATTCAAAAGGGTTTGCCCGATAGGTTTAGGGGAGAATGTCGGGTGCCCACACGGCCTAGCCGAAAATCCAGATCTTGTCAAAATATTTAACGAAAATGAAGAGAGAAGAGGCAAATGCTGGACTATTTGTGTCCTTTAATCTTCTTGTCCAATAAATATTTTCCATTCTGCGACGGAGAGAAGTTGCCTGTCATTTGTCAAATTGTCAGGTACAGAGGAAATAGCATAGCCACCCAAACCTATGCATGGCATGCCTACTCGTTTAAATGCATTTCCAAATGTTTCCTTTTCTTGCTTTTAAAGAAGATTCATAGTTCGGCTGCTTTTAAAGTATTAAGGATAATTAGTCGGCCAGTAACTGGTTTCTAGCCAATTGGTTTCTTTTGAAGATTCTTCCTCCCGATAGTCTGTGGTAACGCCAAATAATTACGTGTAACAAGCTGAAATGAAATCTTTAACTTTAAAATAAAGAACACAAGTAGGGGTAATTTTATATACCTCTACGGATTTAATTTATATGTTATAGTGTGATTGGACACTAAAATTAAGAAATAAGAAGAATTCGAAACTTGTAGTATAAAATAGTTTTTCCTTCATTTAAGTTTATTTGGCATAGTTTCATTTTTAGTTCGTTCAAGACTGGTACATTTCTAGAGAATTAATAGTTACTTTAGAACTTTCAATCATAATTTTAATGAGAAATTTTATAATCACATCAATGTTATGGTATGTTTAAGGCCACAAGTTACTAGGGCGGATGTAGAGCATAATTAGGTGCGGATTCGGGGAAACCCACTAGATTTTGTGCAGACAGTATACTTATATTATAAAAATCACTAAATATGTACAAAAATCAAGCAGAGAACCCGGTAACTAATACTTGAAATTTTTAACCTAAAATTTAGAAAGGTTCAAATCCTAGATCTGCCTCTGCAAGTTACCAAAGATTTATATCCAAACGAGCGCTGAGATATGTGATCTTTTCAGGACCGGCTAACTACTATAAGGAAAGTGTATTATTCTTTTGATCTGTTATAATCTATGCACCTCCTAAAGACACTAGAAGGGGGTGGGGGTTGAATAGTATCTACCGATTTTCGTTACAAGAACCTGGTTCTTCTGAACGCAGAACCTAGTTCTTACCTTAGCTCTTATACTACTTCAAACACTGCAACTCACCACACCACACGACACACACAGAAGACACAAGGATTTTACGTGGAAAACTCCTTGCTCAAGGGAGAAAAACCACGACCCACACTCTGGGATTTTAGAACTGAATCCACTAACACAAGAGCAAAGTTTCTGATTATAAACTCTGTAACCAAGGGGCTACACTCTAGACCCTAATCACTACTCAAAGCTAAACTCTAGCTTTTCCAGTAATTACACAAGAGTTCACCTAATACATATGCTTCTGTAATAAGCCAATAGGTAAAAACTATGAATGCTCAAACTAAGACAACTTACAACTCGATGAACCTAGACAGAATATCTAGACTCAATACACTGCATGCACTTCAGTTGTCTTCTCTAGTTTTTCACGTAGAAAGATGCTAGATTGCCTTTGTATGCTCTCAACTCTCCGTTTGTGAATGACTAATTTACGGCTGTCTCCATTACTTGTATTTATACGGGTCTTGAAACCCTACTTGAGTCCTACAAGGAATCCTTTTAATTATGGTAAATCAGGATTCCTAGTAACCCTTTTCCATGTTAAAGTCCAACTCCTTTTCACACTTCGAAGATACAGCCTGGGCACTGCCTCTTTTAGTCTGACTAGGATGCATATTCATTCACGCGCCACTACTCCTAGTTCCGCAGGGATTTGCAACCCATAATTCTTTTCGATCAAGCGTGCCCTTCATTTCAAGGACTAGGTTCTTCGCGGGAACCTCTGAGTCCTTTCCGTTTGTCATACTTCAAAATCAGCTCTCAACAAATTTCCCCTTTTTTATGATGACAAACAAATGTTGCCCAAGAACCTGAATAGACATAAACCAAAAGCGCAGAAACAAAAGTAACAAGTTCAAGAAAAAACGAAACAGATGAATTAGGTCACAAACACCCCAAGATTTCCTTCTTCCCCCTTTCGGCATCATCGAAAAGATTCAAATACCTGCATGAACCTGTCAATACTATCCATTCTAAAGCACAAGGCAACAAGTCAGTAATAAGAGCAAACACAAGCAGAAATAAGGGCCCAATCAAGAACCAATTACTTAAGCAGGAAGCAGTAATAAGCATAAGAAAATGAAAACCATCATCCAGGGTGTGATATCAACACAACCCCATCAATAAGTACACAACTGAAACATAAATTGTTTTAAACAACCATCACATGCAACAGGAGAGAATTGGAAGGAATAGACAACAGGCAGAAAGAGGAATAGGAGGATATGACAGGAGGACTCAAAGCTGAATGTTGAAGTGTTTTACAAGCGCCTCAAGTTGCTTCGTATTCTTGGCCCTTTCCATCACTAGCTCGGCCTCATAGTTGTGGCAGTCTATCTTCAAACGATCAATTTCTTGATCCCTCAACTTCAGCTGTCTGTGGAGCTCTGTATTTTCTGTATTAACCTCAAGGACATGAGTCTCCAGCTCCTTCGCAGCAGCAATGGCCTCTTCAGGTCTATAGTCCTCACTTTCCTCTGCTAGCTGTTACTTGGCCTGCATTGATTTCTTAGAAGCTCTGATTTCCTTGAAGAAGTCACAATTTTTAAGCACATTGTGCCCAAACATTTGATGAATGGTCGACTTTTTCCCAGCTTCCAAAGGAACCCCAAGTACCTGCTGGAGGATGTAGGAATTTACAATGGAATGCGTCTTTTGATCTGTGTCAGCAATCCTCTTTATATGTCGTATTATCAGCCCAGGCAAATTGATTTTTACCCCCTGTCCAGCAAGTCCATGTATGTTAGGTCCAAAGCACTAGCTTCACAGTTCCTCTCTCCTCTGGGCAGAAGGAACCTGTGCACAAACTCAAATAAAAACTGGTGTGCAGGTTCCATCTCCTTCTTATCTACCTTTCTCTCCTTCCTTAGCTTGGGTTTTCCTGAGAACTTCTTGACTACATCCAGATGAGTCACTCCATCAGTCCTCTTTGGCCATTTCAACTTTATATACCTGCAATAACCTTCGGCAGGTATGTCAAGAATCACTCCAAGCTCAGGTCTCCCAAACTCTATCTCAATTCCCCTCACTGTGGTGAACACTCTCCTGGCATTAACTCTGCAGTTGGTGTAGAATTCTCTGATCTCATCAACAAACAACTTTCTTTCTTTATTGGAAAACAAACCCAGCCATCCCTGGTTAGCAATCATTCTCAGCAGTGGCTTCATATGAAATTCCTTCTCACCATGCAAGATGCTGCCAGACAACACCTGATGCTTAGAGAAGAAAGCCACCATGTCAGCTTCTTCTTCACTACCTCTCCTTCTTTTTCTGTTCTCAGCTTCACTATCTGTATCAGAGTCACTTGGCTCTGCATAACTTCCAGCATCATCACTCTCTTCCTGTATTTCCTCAGCTTTTCTTTCTTCTTCTTCTTCCCTTTTCTTTGCCTCTCTGTCTCTTACATTTGTCACTGTTCTTTCCAATTTACCAACCTTCTCCAGCTGTTGCTTTAATGCAGACCTGGTGCCAACCCTCCTGGGAACAGGCTCATCAACAGTCTTGTCATCACTATCTCCACTAGCTTCATCAACCAGTTTTGTTTTCAGTACTGGCTTTCCCCCTTTCACCAGTCTCCTCCTTTTTTCAGGCTCTACTTTGTTTTCTTTGACAAACACAACCTCCTCTTCTTCTTCCTCACCTGCCAGTCTCTCATCCTCTTCACCAAACTTTCTCTTTCTTTTTGATTCTTCTTCTTTCTTAGTCACCTCTTCTTTTTCAACTTTTTCTAAAACAATCTCCTCATTCTCTTCTTCATCAGAATCTGTCCAGTTTAAGTCTGCATCATTAGCCTCAGTGGAATTTGGACAAGCAACAGGCTCTTGACATAAATTCTTTGAAGCTTCAGCAAGACCAAGTCCTTCAACTACTGGACTTTTTGGCACAGATTCTTCCTCATTCTTCTCAGTACTCCCAACATCTTTACAGAGTTCCATTTCACTTTTTCTAAGGGCTTCAACACGATCTTGTTCCCTAAGTTGTTCTTTCACTCTTTCTGCAATATCCAACTCTACACGAGTCTTTTCAACCAAAGGCACCTGTAAATCTTCCCTAAGTTCATCATGTACACTATCTTGCTCTGTTTCACACGGGTTCCCCCTATCTATTCTGTCATCATGCTCAACTCCTATAATTTTGTCTAGTCCTGTAACTAGGGTTTCAGTATCTGTAGTTCCAGGGCTTTTTATATCTACTAAACCAACAGGAGTAGATGAAATAGGATCGGGGATTACCTCAGACGGTGATTGTGATGAACTTTGTGCAGTGGGCGTAGTAGGTACTGCTCGAGAGCTCATCTTCTTAACCAATTTCTTGTCGCCTTTTTGAAGAAATTTTGTGCGGACCCTCGCGATTCTTTGTGCGAGAGTGGATGGGGGGTGGTTTTGCAGACATTGTGAAGAATTTTGTGAATAGTTACTGAGATTTCTAGAGAATTTTCTGTTTTAGGGCTTGAGAGAGAACTTTGGTGTGGAAGGGGAGAAGTAGTTGGATTGAGAGGGATTCTGAGTGTATCGACAAAAAGGAAAGGGGTTTTGGTGATTTGACAACTTCTAGGGAAGACAAAGAAATAATGATGTAAAGTAGAGAAGTAGATTTTTGAACTTTTTGAGAACCGGGAAAAGTTAAAGATTTGACGGTTATGGACTCATTTAATATACCCTTTTTGAGGAGTGGGGTCCAAACAAGTCAAATAGAATTCTACCCGAAAAAGGAATGTGTTCCTATAATTTAAGACAGTTATAAGAACATGGAGGATCTCCCTTGACACACGTATGATTGACAATTTAATTTCAGTTATGACTTCTATCATGCAGGGTAGTGTGAATGTACCTGGACATGATTCCTCATGCTTTAGTTGGTTCCTTCTTAGTACATAGTAGGTTCTTCATGGGATCACATTATTCTCACCTGGTGCTCAAAGACTGAACAAGTGTACTTATTCAAGTACAGGTTAGACTGGACATTAATGACAAAATTCAAACATGAACAATTGAATACTTAACTTAACCAACCATAAAGGGATTACCTGCTGGGTCATCCGTATATTTTGGTCATCCCTAATTCCAACCTGTTCCTCTCAAACTGTACCTTGTTCAATGCTTTGGTAAATATGTCAGCAATTTGATCTTCAGTCCTGCACGAATTCATAGTAATCAGACCATTTTCCACATTATCTCTAAGGAAGTGGTGTCTAATATCAATGTTCTTGGTTCTTTTATGTTGGACTAGGTTCTTGGCAATATTCACTGCACTAGTGTTATCACAGAAAATTGGCACTGCTCCACACTTGATGCCAAAGTCCTCCAGTTGTTGTTTGATCCACAGCAATTGTGAACAGTATGATGCAGCTGCCACATACTCAGCTTCAGCAGTAGATAAAGCAACTGAGTTTTGCTTCTTTGTAGCCCAAGAGACCAAACAAGGACCTAGAAAGTGTGTCATTCCTGAAGTGCTTTTCTTATCCACCAAATGACCTGCATAATCTGCATCAGCAAAACCAATTAGTTCAAAAGTACCTCCTCTTGGGTACCAAAGACAAAGGTCCTGAGTTCCTTTCAAGTATCTCAGGATCCTCTTCACAGCTGTCAAATATGACTCCTTGGGCTTGGACTGAAATCTAGCACACAGTCCTACATTGTATACGATGTCAGGTCGACTGGCTGTTAGATATAGAAGTGAACCTATGATTTCTCTATATTTTGTCTCGTTTGTCGAAGGACCTAGTTCATCCAAATCCAACTTCGTCCCAGGTGCAATGGGAGTAGTCATTTCTTTTGCTCATTCCATGTCAAATTTCTTCAGTAGTTCCTTGACATATTTTTGCTGGTGAATCATAGTTCCTTCAGGCATTTGCTTTATCTGTAATCCAAGGAAGAAATTTAGTTCGCCCATCATGCTCATTTCAAATTCACTTCCCATCAGATTAGCAAATCTTTTGCATAGCGCCTCATCATTGGCTCCAAAAATGATATCATCGACATACACTTGAACCACCAATAGATCTTTTCCTTTCTTTTTGAGGAACAATGTGTTGTCAATCTATCCTCTTGAGAAACCATTCTTCAGTAGAAATCCTGAGAGTCTTTCATACCAGGCTCTAGGGGCTTGCTTCAATCAATAGAGGGCCTTGTCCAGTTTGTAAACATGATCAGAGAATTCATTGTTCACAAATCCTGGTGGCTGTATCACATAGACTTCTTCATGCAGGTAGCCGTTTAAGAAAGCACTCTTTACATCCATCTGGTATAATGTAAACTCCATCTATGTAGCAAAGGCAATTAGCATCCTGATGGCCTCCATCCTTGCAACCGGTGTAAAGGTTTCTTCATAGTCTATTCCTTCTTCCTGACTATAACCTTGGACTACTAATCTCGCTTTGTTTCTCGTCACTATACCATGCTCATCCAATTTGTTCCTGAAAACCCATTTTGTTCCAATTATTGATATGTCATTTGGCTTAGGAACCAGGTGCCACACTTTACTTCTTTCGAATTGATGTAGTTCCTCCTGCATGGCTAGAATCCAGTCTGGGTCTTCTAGAGCTTCTTTTATATTCTTTGGTTCCGGAGATGAGAGGAACGCAAAGAAAGCACAGAAGTTCTTCAAAGCTGACCTGGTCATGATTTCTGTATCCAATTCCGATAGGACATTCTCCAAAGGATGAGATCTTTGATGTTTCCATGGCCTGAGTTGAGTATGACCGGAAGAACCTGCAGCATTGTCCTGGAGGGGTTCTTCCTGACTTGCTGGATCATCAGCTTCATCAGAGGTTCCCCCTTTCAAGTTGACTCCTTGTTCTAGTGTGCTTGGATTTTCACCTGATGTCTCCTTGTCTTCTGAGTCTTCCAGTTCATTTACACCTTCTTCCCTACTTATGCCAATCACTTGATCTTCTGTCTCACTCTCCTCCAGTGCCTTATCTGATTCATCAAATACAACATGCACACTTTCTTCTACTGTTTGTGTTCTTTTGTTAAACACCTTGTATGCTTTGCTTTGAGTATAATAACCAAGAAATATTTCCTCATCACTCCTAGTATCGAACTTTCCCAAGGGTTCCTTGCCATTGTTGTGAACAAAACATTTACATCCAAAAGGGTCTTAGGTGAGCAATATTTGGTTTTCTACCTCTGAGTAGCTCATATGGTGTCTTGTCAAGAATTGCTCTGATGGAACATCTGTTCAGCAAGTAGCATGCATTATTTATAGCTTCAGCCCAAAAGTTTCTTGCAAGCCCACTCGACAACAGCATAGTCCTGGCCATATCCTCTAGAGACATGTTCTTCCTCTCAACCACCCCATTTTGTTGGGGAGTTCTTGGGGCAGAGAAGTTATGATCTATGCTGTTCTTTGCACAATACTCAGAGAATTTTGAGTTCTCAAACTCAGTTCCATGATCAGATCTGATGAGTTCAATACTTAACCTTTTCTGAACTACACCATCCCAGTCTTTAAAGCTGTCAAAAGCTTCATCTTTAGATGCCAAGAACAGGGTCCATGTGTACCTAGAGTAGTCATCGACAATCACGAACATGAATCTCTTTCCTCCTCTACTCCTGACTCTCATAGGTCCACACAGATCCATATGCAATAGTACCAATGGCTTTGATGTACTTACCATCTTCTTGGATTTAAAGGATGATCTCACATGCTTTCCTTTTACGCACGCATCACACATTTTTATGTTTTCAAATCTCTTGCTTGGCAATCCACGAACCAGATCCTTCGATACAAGCTTATTTAGTCGTGAGAGACTTGCATGACCCATTCTTTTGTGCTACAGCTGAGAGTCACTTTCTTGTACATTCAAGCATGTTAGGTTATTTTCAGGTAGTGACTTCAGCGATGCTTTGTATAAATTGTTCACCCTCTTTCCTTCCATAACAGTTTCTCCACTCTGTAGGTTCTTCATAATGCATCCTACAGACGAGAAACTCACTTCGTTACCTCTGTCACATAGTTGGGAGATGCTCAGCAGATTATGTCTGAGACCATCAACACAATAAACATTCTCAATTGCATGATCCAGAGTTCTCCCAATCTTTTCAATTCCTACTATTTGACCACTTTTTCCTCCTCCGAAGGCCACACTGCCTCCTTGAAATGCTGCGAGTGAGAGAAAGTTTCTTCTATCTCCTGTCATGTGCCTTAAACAACCACTATCAAGAATCCAGCTTGAGTTGTTCTCCCTCACTCCAGCCTGCAAAACAAATTAGAGGTTAGCCTTAGGAACCCAGACAAGCTTGGGTCCCTTCTTACTAGAAAATGGATAAATCAAATCCTGTCTAGCCCATTTAGGTAGAACACTTCTTTTGTTCTTGGCCTTTGCCTTACTGACATTAATGCACTTTTGTTTGACATGTCCAGTTTCACCACAAAAAGTACTTAACATGTTGCAAGGTAATGCCACATACTTGCTCTTAGGGTTATATGGAGGCAGTGGCTACTTAAATCCTAACCCTTGTTTTCTTTTATTTTTAGTTTCAAGAACGCAGTTCATTGCCTCTGATGATTTATTCCATTTAGTCAGTCCGGTAAGCTCAAATTTTGATTTTTCAACCTTTTGACTTAAAACCATGTTCTTCTCAGTTTCCTGATACAGAATTTCATTAGATCTTTTCAATTCATTTTCCAAAAAGGTTTGAACTTCACTTATCACTTGCTTACTATTTGCACTTTCTCTTAACTCCAATTCTAGCTCAGTGATCTTAGAGTTTGACACAAGAGTCTGCCCTTTCAAGATGGCATTGACTTCTTCAAGTTCAATGTTCTGTTCTAGGAGACTCTTGTGCTTGGTTCTAAGACTACTTAGTTCTTCAGTTAATTTATCTTTTTCAAGCTTCTCATTTTCATAACCCTCGATCAAGGTGGCAGTGATTAAAATCAAGTTTTCAGAAGAGTATGTATGTATAGTTTCCTTTAGTTCAGATAGACATACCTCTGCTGAATGAACATCTTTAGTTCCGTCAGTTGCCATGAGAGCAGAGTCCTTTTTTTGATTGTCATCTGAGTACACCTCCTTCAATCTTTCCCAGATTTCCTTGGTAGACTTGCATTCAAGTATCATAGCCAGCATATCGTGGGTAAGTCCTCTTTTTAGGTACCATTCGGCATTGGAGTTTGCCTGTAACCAATCTAGGTCTTGAGGATCCAGTTCTTCTACCTTCTTTGGCACTAAGACTCCATTTGCAGCTCTCTTTACAGGAACATGAGGTCCCCTCTTCACAATTTTCCATAGACTATAGTCTGCTGCTTGCAAGAAGGTCTTCATCTGTTTCTTCCAGTTCTTGTAATGAGTCCCGTTGAACACATATGGCCTTGATGGATCTCTTCCTCGTCTAAACTCTCTAGGGTTTTCTTCATTAGAATTGATGTCTGACATACCCATTAGTGCCAGTGGTGGATCATCTTCAGAGTCCTTTTCATGATCGGATTCACTATCAGTTGGTCCCCATGTAGCATAGAAGGCTTCCTTCTTCTTTCTCCTTTCTGCTCTGAAGTTGGAGGTCGTCTTGACTTCTTCTTATCTTTGTCATTTTCCTTTGGCGTCTCCTTCTCCTTTTCCTTGGATGCTCTATTTTTCATCCGCTCTATCTCCCACATAGGACAGTCCACGACAGCATGATCCTTTTTGAAGCACTTAAAGCATCCTGAATAATCAGGGCTGTCAACTATGTTTTTCCTGCCAGAATTCTCCTTGTCACTTCTTTTGAATCCTTTGAACCTTCCCAAATTAAGCTTCTGTCTTAGTGCACTTACCATTGCTGCTTCAACTGATTGAAGATCAACATATTCATCGATTTCATTAGTTGCTTCAAGCGCAAGGGTCTTGTCCTTCTTTACAGTTGTTTTAGCTTTTGAGTCCTTCATCATCTCATGAGTTTTCAAGCTACCAACCAGTTCTTCAAGTTTGATAGATCTGAGAGGTTTGGATTCAATTATGGTGGTCATCTTGGGTTCCCATGCTTCAGGAAGCACATTCAGAATTTTATCGACCATCTCTATTTCAGGCAGCTCCATATCCGGAGATCTCATCTCATTAGTAATGATGGTCAACCTGGTCATCATATCCTGAATTGATTCTTTCTCTCCCATGGTGAATAGTTCAAATTGTCTCTTCAGCATTCTCCTTTTTGAGTCCTTCACTTTTTGTGGTTCCTTCATGCGCAACCTGCAAAGCATCCAATATTTCCTTAGCCATCTTATAAGATGATACTCTATTGAACTCCTCAGGACCAAGACCACATATGACCAGACGTTTGGCTTTGTGATTCTTTTCAATCATCTTATAATCCGTCTCGTTGAACTCTTCTTTCAGTTTAGGTTCTTGCTTGGCAGTGGCTCCTTCACCAACTATTTTAGTGGGGATCAGGTTTCCTTCAGAGACTATCATCCAGAGTTGATAGTCTTCAGCACATATGTAATTCTCAATCCTGTTCTTCCACCATGCATAGTATAGCCCATTAAACTGTGGGGGCCTCTGAACTGACTGTCCTTCAGTAATGGTAGGTGGTGCACTCATGATTCTGATCCTTCTCAAGGTATTAACCTTTCACGAGAAGACCTGCTCTGATAGCACTTGTTATAATCTATGCACCTCCTAAAGACACTAAAATGGGGGATTGAATAGTGTCTACCGATTTTCGTTACAAGAACCTGGTTCTTTTGAATGTAGAACCTAGTTCTTACCTTAGCTCTTATACTACTGCAACTCACCACACCACACCACACACACAGAAGACACAAGAATTTTACGTGGAAAACTCCTTGCTCAAGGGAGAAAAACCACGACCCACACTCTGGGATTTTAGAACTGAATCCACTAACACAAGAGCAAAGTTTCTGATTACAAACTCTCTAACCAAGGGGCTACACTCTAGACCCTAATCACTACTCAAAGCTAAACTCTACGTTTTCCAGTAATTACACAAGAGTTCACCTAATACATATGCTTCTGTAATAAGCCAGTAGGTAAAAACTATGAATGCTCAAACTAAGACAACTTACAACTCGATGAATCTAGACAGAATATCTAGACTCAATACATTGCATGCACTTCAGTTGTCTTCTCCAGTTTTTCATGTAGAAAGATGCTAGATTGCCTTTGTATGCTCTCAACTCTCCGTTTGTGAATACTAATTTACGGCTGTCTCCACTACTTGTATTTATACGGGTCTTGAAACCCTAGTTGAGTCCTACAAGGAATCCTTTTAATTATGGTAAGTCAGGATTCCTAGTAACCCTTTTCCATGTTAAAGTCCAACTCCTTTTCACACTTCGAAGACACAGCCTGGGCACCGCCTCTTTTAGTCTGACTAGGATGCATATTCATTCACGCGCCACTGCTCCTACTTCCGCAGGGATTTGCAACCCGTAATTCTTTTCGATCAAGTGTGCCCTTCATTTCAAGGACTAGGTTCTTCGTGGGAACCTTTGAGTCCTTTCCGTTTGTCATACTTCAAAACCAGCTCTCAACATGATCATTGGAATTGAAGGAGTAATAAGTTAAGTTTCGCTAACAGCACAAAAACTTCATTGAAGGAAAGTGGATATACTACCTCGTAAATTTATAGTAGTTCTGGAGTTTTATATTAAGAAAATAGATTATATCAGGAAATATGTCAAAATTTTATCAAAGAAATATCAGGAATTCATTCAAACATCTTAAATATGTCAAAAGTTTATCAACACAGTCAAGTCCACTGATATATGCATACCGTTGGTAAGTTATCTTTTCCGATAGAAAGCTTATCTTCTCCTCTGAGGCAATGAGACAGGGCGGTGAGGTACTTTTACGTAACTTACAGATTAATGAATTTTACTACTTTCAAAGATTTCCGTTTAAACTTTGTCATTTCTCATTCAAATTGTAACTGGTACTCTTGTACGCAATTCCATCCACATAACTAAAGTTATGTTGTTTGTTACGTGGACATGCTACCAGTGGCGTACATAAAATTTTTTATTAGTGGATTCGAATTATGGACTCCGTAGCTGAGATGCATGTGCTTAAACCAGTTATACTACTATCCCTTTATTTTACTAGTATCATTCTCTATTTTTCTAGGTAATTTTTTATTTTTGCTTAATATTATATATACATATTTAACAAAAAAATTTGACTCAGTAGTGTCGGATGACACCGGTAAGCAATGCATAAATATGCCCCTGCATGCTACTGTATGACATTTCTCCAAATTGACATTAATTCTATTAAACTAGGTACCACTATATATATAGTCTGAAAAGCATGTTCTTATTAATCCTAAGGCCATAGAGAATTAAAGCCGTCTTATATTTTTTTCCCAGCTTTCTGAACGTTATCATGGATTATCTAACCATTCCTCTAGCTCTTTTTCTTGCATATACGTTGTTTCAAGTCTTCACTTTATTACAAGCAATATTAAGCAGACGAAGAAAGCTTCCACCAGGACCCTTCCCATTACCCATAATTGGAAGTCTTCATTTGCTAGGAAACCAACCCCATAAATCACTTGCCAAGCTTTCCATAGTTCATGGTCCAATTATGAGTCTTAAGTTAGGTCAAATAACCACTGTGGTTATTTCTTCTTCGAGTTTTGCCAAAGAAGTGCTCCAAAAGCAAGACTTAGTTTTCTCGGCAAGCAGACCAATCCCTGACACTGTTCAAATTGACAACTTTCATTTGTTCTCTGTGATTTGGCTTCCCGTTTCCCCGCAATGGAGAAGTCTTCGGAAAATCTTGAATTCTCACATCTTCTCAGTGAATAAGCTTGATGCCAATCAGAACCTTAGGTATGTGAATCGTGTAACCGTCTCAAGTTTAAGCTTTTAGAGATAACAAACTTATATATCTTTAATACATGAAGAAACTGATTTTATTTCAGTCAAGTATGTGAAAGTTTTGTACATAATGGCTGTCAGCTGGTAGCGGATTCAAGAACGTATATGAGGAGATTCAATAGCGATACTAGATGTCAAGACCTTGTTTCCAACTTACGGCCTAAATCAAATTTTGAACCCTCTTAAATTAGAAATGTCCTTATGAAAAAATTATCCAAGAGTCTATATATAACCAAAAAATCCCTATTTGTACAATATTATACTCTGACAAAGAGGGACCCAACTAAACTCCCTTTTTAGCTCCGCCCCTGGTGCCTATAAGACTCCACCCCATGGCCAGGACCTTTGCATGTTCCGATATATACCATGTTTAGTTATGTAATTATTTCATCTACTGTTTAACTTGTCAAATAGAACGCAATTTTATTTACTTATTTATGTCTTTCAACAAGGTATGCGAAGATCCAAGAGCTCGTTGCGTACTGTCAAAAGAGTAGTCAAATTGGCGAGGCAGTAGATATTGGAGGAGCAATATTCAGAACATCTTTGAATTTAATTTCAAACACTATTTTCTCAACAGATTTGGAAGATCCATATGTCGAGTCTAGTAACAAAGAATTCAGGGAATTGGTAGAGGGAATAATGATAGCCATGGGCGCGCCCAACTTGGTGGATTATTTTCCAGTACTAAAAAGTTTAGATCCCCAAGGACTAAGGAGAGATAATTCGGTTCGTTTCTCAAAGCTACTAAAACTTTGTGATGGTTTTATAAATGAGAGGTTGGAGCAGAGGAAGTTGCAAAATAACTGCAAAAAAAGTTATGATGTTTTAGATGCTTTACTCACTGCCATGGAAAATAACCCTCAAGAAATTGACAGCAAGCATATATCAACAATGTGTTTGGTGAGCTAAATAACTTCTTTGACTGATATTATCACTTGAGAACTTGTCTTAATTGTTTCTTTCTATACATGTGCATGCATGCGAGAATGCTAGCTTTGTGGTCTTTTGACTCCCAAATAGGATGGCAATCTTAGAACATTATCTCTTTGTTATCAGTATTTACCTTCTTAGTTATCTCTTATATTAAATTGTGTTTATCTTTGATTAGATGACTATAATTATAGATAATATTTTACAGTTATAGTTTATCTAGAATTCCTTAGAGTGTCACTCTAAATGTGTTTTTAAGCACCTTCTTTCATTCAATAATATACACAGCTTTCACCAATCTTTCTTGCAATTATATGGTATCAGGGCATACATAGTTCTAACGAACACGGTCCAATTTTTTTTCCATTCCTCCAGCACCTCTATATTCTAAAATGGCCATAGTTAAATTTAACCCTGTTTCTCAATTGCCTATCAAACTCAGTGGCATCCACAATTTTGCCACCTGGAAAGCTCAATTTTCAATGCTTATGCATGGTCATGACCTCTTTGGTCATCTTGACGGATCCAATCCAGCTCCTGCTCGTTTTCCTGCTATTGGCACTACTGCTACTCGCAACACTACTTACATGCTTTGGTTTCGCCAAGACCAACTCATTCAAAACGCCCTTATGGCCTCTGTTGATCCTACTATTGCCTCTACTATTGCAGCGGATGACACATCAAAGAAGGCCTGGGACTCTTTGCACACTGTTTATGCAAACAAGTCTCATACCCGGATTTTCAGCCTTCGTGATCAACTTGCTCGAATTACCAAAGACTCTCGCTCTATCACAGATTATCTCCAAAGCATCTGGTCTGTTGTTGATGAACTTTCCACCGCTGGTGCTCCTGTGTCCAACTCAGAACTCGTTGTCGAGATACTTAGTGGCCTTGGCCCGGAGTTTCGTGAAATCTCTACAGCCATCCGTGCTAGGGACACCACTGTCACATGTGAGGAAATCTATGAAAAATTGCTTGATCATGAGCTCTTCATCCGACATGAAGAAGCCAACAAAACTCTCAGCCCGGACACTGCAGTTGTTGCCACTTGCAACAAGTCAAGTAAATACTCCAGCAGTCGCAATAGTCGCCGTCAAAACTACTCTGGTATGCCTGCGCAGTATCCTCAACCTTCGTGTCAGAATGCTCGCTCCACACCTCCATCTCAGTTGCAAACCCTGAATAACACCACCTTTAATGTTTCTATTCGTTGTCAGTTATGCAACAAAGTTGTTCATGTTGCAAGTGTCTACCGATCAAAGTCTCATAGTCACTTTGAGGCCAAAGCCAACTACATCTCTGGCTACACTGCTATGATAAATCCATAGATTATAGATTCAAGTGCTACTACTGAGCCACATAACTTGCAAGAGTACCATGGTACTGAGGATGTCTCGATGGGTGACGGTAACAAAATTTTCATAACTCATAATGGTTCTATTCCTTTACAAGCATCGAATAATATTTTTAATCTAACCCACACTCTTTGTGCTCCTGCAATAAAATGTAACCTCATCTCTGTTTCTAAGCTTTGCCAAGACAATGTAACTTCTGTTGAATTTTTCCGTTTCATTTTGTTGTGAAGGATCTGAAATCGCAAGTACCGTTGGTGTGTGGCCAGAATAAACATGGACTATATGAGCGGCCCAACCTAACTTTAACGCCTTTTTAAGTTCACATGTCTTCCGATGCTGCTTCTACCGCTACATGGCATCAAATATTGGGTTATCCACATTCTAGAGTTCTTATGTATATCTTGAATAAATTCTGGCTCCCATTCTATGAGCGAGACAAATTTCTTTTTTGTAATTCATGTTCATCTAATAAAGCTCATCGGCACCCATTTCGTACTCTAACTCTTACTAGTTCTAAACCTCTTCATATTATTTTTAGTGATTTGTGGGGACCTTCTCCAGTTTTATCTCTTGACAAAAAATTATATTACTGCTTGTTTGTTGATCAGTACATGCGATATACCTGGTTGTATACCTTAAAAAATAAAAGTGATGTCAAAGAACTTTTTCAAAAATTTCATCCTTTGGTGGAAAAATATTTTAGCACAAAGATCTTATCGGTATACACAGATATTGGGGGTGAGTATAAAAGTCTTGACTTTTATCTGTCTATGCACGGAATTGAATATCTCTCCTCTCCCCCTTATACAATACAAAAAGTAGCTCTTGCAGAACGACGACATCATCATGTAATTGAAACTATAAGAACTCTACTTCATGAGGCGTCCTTTCCTCCAATTTTTTGGTCTTTTGCATGTCATCATGCTGTTTATTTAATCAATCAGTTACCGACCTTACTTTTTGACAATCAATCCCTATTTCAGAAAATATTTAGTGACATGCCTGATTATTCAATCTTTAAAAATAGTTGGGTGTCTATATTACCCTTGGCTTAAACCATATACTAAATATAAACTTGAACCTAAATCCGCACCTTATGTTTATTTAGGTTTCTCTTTAACTCATCACTGTCACCAATGCTTTGATCCAATTTCTTTTAAGATTTATCTATCTCGTGATGTGCATTTTGTTGAGCATACTTCTCAATTCAAAAGTTTGTTCTCTGAAATAGCAATAAAATCACATTCTCTAGAGTGGGATAAACTCGACAGTACTAAGCCTTCTAACTCTGAACCCAAAAGCCCTGCTATATCTGACTTACCCTTTCCCATCCTCACAAATACACGCTGCTCCAACCACAAGTCCATTTCTTACCCAACACCTCCACCTATGTCCACTTGTTCTGGCGCACCACCAGCGGCTCCAACGATTGAGGATCACTCCCTGACATCTAACATAGGTAAGTCTCCTACTGTAACTATTCCTCCCTCTACCCAAAATCCCAGCTGCTCTTCTCCACCCCTGCTTGTTTACCATAGAAAATCTCAACCACACTCGGACACAAATATGGCCCCTTCCTGACCCACTGCTGCTGCCCCATTGACAGCATCATCGGCAGCACAAACACCCTAACCTGCAACTGCCCCGTTGTCCGAACACTCTGGTAATCCATCTCCACCCTACTGTCCTAACCCCCCAAACCGTGTTACTACTAGATCGCAGAATAATATTCACAAACCAAAAAAAATGTTTGACTATTTGGCTCACCTAAATCCCTCAAATCTTCCCCAAACCTTCAACCAAGCTAAGAAGCACCTTGAGTGGATGGCAGCAATGAAAAATGAGTTTGATGATTTATGGAATAACTATACATGGGAATTAGTTCTGTATGACCCCTCTAAAAATATTGTTTCTTGTAAGTGGTTTTTTAGGATCAAACGAAAAGTAGATCGTTCGATTGATCGATACAAAGCGAGATTGGTCGCAAAGAGCTTCACACAGCGTCCTGGGATTGATTTTCACTCAACCTTCACCCCTATGGTTAAACCAACAACTGTGCGACTTATTCTCTCTATTGTTGTTCATCGTCAATGGCCTCTTCGCCATTTTGACGTAAACAATGCTTTCCTCTAAGGTGAGCTTGAAGAGGAGGTGTACATGATGCAACCTCCGGGTTTTGCCGATACTAGTTACCCATCTCATGTGTGTCGACTGTGAAAGGCAATTTATGGCTTGAAAAAAGCCCCTCGGGTATGGTACAATGCACTCAAAGGTCATCTCAACTCCTTGGAATTTGTCAAATCTGCATCTGACAATTCTTTGTTCATTCGTCATGGCTATGGTGATCATATGTACATTTTAGTGTATGTCGATAACATCATTATCATAGGAAGTAACTCTGTTAGGATTGATCAGGTTATCTCCTCACTTTCCAAACGTTTCTCCATCGAAGATTTGGGTAACCTCAATTTTTTTCTTGGTGTTTAAGTGGTTAAATATTCCGATGGCCTTATTTTGTCACAAGCTGCTTATGTTAAGGAAATTCTGCATGACGAATTAATGTCTGACTGCAAAAGCGTCACAACACCCATGAGTACGACAGAGCCACTCCAAGTCAATGATGGAACCACATTGACTGATGCAACTCAGTATCGCCGAGTCCGTGGCAGATTGCAGTACTTGTCTTTAACTAAACCGGACATTTCTTTTGCGGTCAACAAGATTTCCTAATATATGCAATCACCATCTGAACTGCATTGGAAAGATGTGAAAAGAGTTCTCAGGTACCTTCGAGGTACGACTCAATTTGGCCTTCGTGTGTTCAAACATGCAGATTTTAACTTGTACATGTATTCCGATGCCCACTGGGCTGGTGATCTCACTGATAGAGCTTCCACCTCAGGCTATATTTTTTAGTGGTAGAACACCTATCAGTTGGTCTTTCAAAAAATAATCTACTGTGGCTTATTCCTCGACAGAAGCAGAATATAGAGCCGTTGCCAATGCCCTTGCTGAAACTTTATGGGTGAGAAATCTTATTCATGAGTTGCTTATTCTAACAAGGCAGGCCCCAACAATTTATTGTGACAAAATTGGTGTTACCTATTTGAGTGAGAAGACAGTCCTGTTATAATCTGCACTTTCAAAAATAAACTGAAAATCAGAAAGAGATGAAGTAGAAAAATTCCGAGCCAACAGTATACACTGCTTGTCCTTAAGAAATCTAATCCCCTCACAGTTACCCAAGGTTGTGGATTAATTTCTCCCAGGATAGAACGGAATTAACCTTACCGTGATAGCGGTAATTCAAATCACAGTAAACAGCGAACGCAAATATGGTAGCAAATCACACGACTCTAGAAGAGAGGAGAATTATTTTGATTGTGTATATCTAAAATGAGGAAGAGTCTCACTATTTATAGACCAAGAATGGGTGTAATGAAAAGGTGTGATACCTTTTCAACAAAGAGGTGCTTATGGTGCCTTTTCCCATTCACAACTATTCAAAAAACCCCAACAATCCCCCACATGAATGGGGAATGGCTCTATAGTGAAAATGTGCAGAAACTTGTGTGATTTGCAAGTAAGAACTAATTGCATCTGGATAAGTGGGTTTCCCTTTGAACTTTCCGTAGTGAACATATATCGGATATACTCGGTCAATCGGTAGATTTGATGTCTTTGAACCGTCGAGCTTTGGTGTATACCTAGACAATATATGTCACATAATTAGCCCTTGGCCGTCTTTGGTTCTCATTGTTGTGTTCGTTTCAGCCATGAACATCGCCTGGTTCATGAGTGCGTAGAGAATTGGCCTTACAGAATTCTCCTTAAAGCGACTTCCACTTCACACTCACATAGGTGATTTCTAAACGTGTAATCCCGTAGATCTACATAATTTGATAATTCCCGTATCAAACTTAGATAATCATTAAAAAATATCTTTAACATTTTATCCTTGGTACTGAACATTGTCTTATTAAGAGGATGGGTTGAGTTGTTTGACAATGTTGGAGCGGTCGTACACAACTTTGTTTGAGCTCCTTGAACCTAGATCTTGGGATCTCCAGTCTTCTAGGTAGAGTTACCACCATGACGACTTGTCCTCGGTCATAGTCTCATTCTCTTTGATGACCTCTACTACATCTCTAGTTAGCCTTTTGTTAGCGGATCCGACACATTATCAGTTGACCTTACAATGTCAATATTGATAATCCCCTAGAGAGTAGTTGTCAAACGGTTTTATGTCTTCGTTGTATGCAACGATTTCCCGTTATACATATTGCTCCCAACCCTTCCTATTGACGCTTGACTATTGCAATGTATGCAAGCTGCTGTCAACGGCTAGAGCCAAAATCGAACATCTTCCAAATTCTTGGAGTCATTTAGCTTCTTCACCAGCCTTATCTAAGACTGTAAACTCAGCTTGTAGCATCACTATATCATTAGCTTTGAATGGTTGCATCAGTTGTGCGCACAACTTTTTCATATTTAATGTATTTCTCAACCATTTGAGCCTATACCTAGCATTTGTATGCTATTATTTATTATTCCAACATGGAGTACAAGCCTAAGTGATACCCAAATTGTAGAACCTTCATTCATTATATAAATCCAACTCAATATGAATTTTATATTTATAATTGGTTGGTTCACCACTCAAATCCAATTTCATATGGATTTTACCATTAATATCAATCGTTGACTTAGCGTTTTTATAGACCAATTAAAATATCTGTTCATGAACAGTCATGTCTATACAAAACATTATCTTTCAACTGATACATCATTTCATGAAAAATCACACCTTTCAGGTGACACCATTTTATGAACTAAGACAACCTTTTTGAATAAAAGGTCACGAGACCAACCATTAAATTGGTAGTTTCATCAACTAGTCGTCAGTAAACTAAAAAGTTTTGATTCACCGACTACCACGTCAATATCCACGAAGGATCCGTGCGGTTTTAGCAACTCATATCATCTAGTTCTTCGAACTAATATATAGATATTGACCTTTGTCATGCATAAGCCGAACGCCCCCACATTTCAAATATTTTATTTATCTTTTCTACTATTCATAGTAGCAAATACGGCTTCACAAAAAAATAACATTTTGTTTTCAAGACAGGACATCAAAATGTTCCCAAAAAATACACTTGTTTCTTTGCCATAAAGTATATGTCATGTGTATTTTCTATTGCACTCTTTCGCAATCAAGTTTATACAGAAACTTCAACACGTAGCTTGACAATATGGACCTAAGAAAGACACAGATATAAAGCTCTTTCAACGGAAAAAGTAGTACCCATTTCGTCAGCTTCCATTTCAAGTACCAATTCCAACAGCCGCACTATTAGCAACTAATGCAAACTTGTGACTTGGTTTTATTAACAGAACAACACTCTGTTGATGCCATCTATTCAAAAGGGAAAATTGTTATAGAAACAATTATCTTTTAAATAAAGTACTCCAATAATCTCAACACATAATATTTCAAGTCAACGTTGCAAAAATGAAACATCAAGCACCTTGTGACATAACCACTTCCCAATTTTTAATTAATCATGGCAGATAAACTTTGCCACTTCGATAGAATAAAAGCTCTGTTCTATTCATATGTTTTAACCATTTGAACAGGTGCCTTCATGCGAAAATATTGCACAAGTCTTTTTAGTTATCTCAATAACCAAACTGCTACAACTTGAAGAGACATTTCCTTTTGCAACAAGTGAAGACTTCTTAACCAAAGTCATTTTGCATTTTTGACCTTTCCTCGAGCGTTACCAAAATCGAGGAAGTAAAATATGGAACACTTAATTTAAGATATTAATTCATAATAAGCATCAATTCTGTCGTGCCATAAATCACAGCTTTTCATCAATCATGATAGATGCCTTTATTATAATATCTTCTCTGTTCTTAGACATTGGTAAAACTAAATTGAATTTCCCCCATGAATTACCTTGGGTGCTATACTGTTGAAATTCCACAATCCCAATGCCTACACGCTTTAAGAAAATTATAATGATCCAACAATGTGATCCATTCATAGATAAAATGAAATTTTGCTGCTTCGCAATCTCTTTCGATGATGCGTAGACAGATCATTTCACCAAGGACAATTGACAAATCATCCCAACTCGTAAATTTTATTGACTTGCAAACTTTATTTGCAATTATCAACACTCTTTGTTGTCTTGTAACTGGCCTAATGGCATATCCTGAGACAACAAGTTGATTCTCCAAAACTGATATCCAATTTTGGAAACAAAGCATTCTTCTTCCATTTTTTTTCCTTTAAAAATTACGGTGAAGTTTTTAATCTTCAAAATCGATAATACAACGGTGAAGTTTTTAATCTTCAAACCGACGGATATAGGAGTAGAAAATCACAAAGATTTTAATCTTCAAAATGGAAGTAAAGAGCCATGCAAGCTTTAATCTCTACAACAGAATTGAAGTTCTCATTAACCAGTCACATAAATTCCACCGTTGACCATCCCGGACATTTAAAAATTAGTATCCCAATTGTATGTGAAAGGTAACGATCTTAAAACCAGTCCGTTCCAAATATATGAGATGAGAATAAAGGAAAAGAAAACTACTCAGTAAACGGTGCATGGAAGCACCTGATGCATCACTTACCAACTTTGTTTAAACAAAACTTATTCTAGCCAATTGATGCAACTAAAGCATCACGTGCAGACTTGCTTCACATGAAGTATGTCACCTCTTCCTCTGTGATCATTGATGACCGGAATAAGTAGAAACTTCAAATATAAAAGTGCTTCAAAATATTTCAATTGTCGCGTCTCAACATGGTGGCTTTTCAGAAATATTCGTCTGATTAAAACCATCTCCAAAACCAGATTATTAATTCGAAAACATAAACATATGATTAGATTTTTTAAGATTGTTAGAATCTGCACTTTTGAAAATAAACTGAAAATCAGAAAGAGATGAAGTAGAAAAATTCCGAGCCAACAGTATACACTGCTTGTCCTAAGAAATCTAATTCCCTCACAGTTACCCAAGGTTGTGGATTAATTTCTCCCAGGATAGAACAGAATTAACCTTACTGTGATAGCGGTAATTCAAATCACAGTAAATAGCGAACGCAAATACGGTAGAAAATCACACGACTCTAGAAGAGAGGAGAATTATTTTGTTGTGTATATCTAAAATGAGGAAGAGTCTCACTATTTATTGACCAAGAATGGGTGTAATGAAAAGGTGTGATACCTTTTCAACAAAGAGGTGCTTATGGTGCCTTTTCCCATTCACAACAATTCAAAAAACCCCAACAGGTCCTTCATAGTCGTATGAAACATATTGAGGTAGACTTCCACTTTGTGTGTAACCATGTTGAACTGGGGCAGGTTCGAGTTGTTCATGTTCATGCTGCTGATCAACTTGTTGATTCCCTAACAAAGCCACTCGCCAAGCCAGCATTTGAGCGTAATTTATTCAAGCCAGGCCTTGTTACACACCGTATACCTTGAGGGGACATGTTAGAACATTATCTCTTTGTTATCAGTATTTACCTTCTTAGTTATCTCTTATATTGGATTGTGTTTATCTTTAGTTAGATGACTATCATAGATAGTACTTACAGTTATAGCTTATCTAGGATTCCGTAGAGTGGTCACGGTAAACGTGTATTTAAGCACCTTCATTCATTCAATAATATACACAGCTTTCACCAATATTTCCTGCAACTATAGGCAATGTATTTATTTCTTGAATGATTTTCACCTCAAAAGACATTGTCTATTTCAGGATTTATTAGTTGCCGGGACTGATACAACTTCAAACGCGGTGGAGTGGGCTATGGCTGAGATTCTCAAAGCTCCAGAGACTATGAAGAAAGCCCAAGCAGAGCTTGCAAAATTCATCGGAGAAGGCAAGGCAATAGAGGAAGCTGCTGTTGCTCGACTCCCTTACTTGCAGTGCATTGTCAAAGAAACTTTCAGGCTTCACCCTCCAGCTCCTTTATTACTTCCTCGAATAGTAGAGCAAGATGTTCAGGCGTGTGGCTACACTATCCCTAAGGGTTCAAAAGTGTTGATCAACGCGTGGGCAATTGGTCGAGACTCAACTCTTTGGAAAGAACCTTTGGTATTTAATCCTGACAGGTTTAAGAATTCACAAGTGGATGTGCGAGGTCGAGATTTTGAGTTAATTCCATTTGGAAGTGGACGTAGAAGTTGTCCTGGTTTACCCTTGGCAATGATAATGGTTCCACTAATGCTTGGCACACTATTGAATACATTCAAATGGAAAATTGAGGGTGAAATTGCACCAAAAGACTTAGACATGCAAGAAAAGTTTGCCCTCACATTATCCAAACTTTATCCTCTACGAGCTGTCCCACATCCCCTGTGAACTTCAACGGATGGTTTCTTAGAAATGGCAATGCACTGCTGAATACTAAGTATGACTATGAAATATTTATATCCTTATAAACGTAGACTTTGTATGTATGCTACTTTTTATATTAATTCAATAAATAAAGTACATCTTAAACGATATGTGATGCATGGGAACTCGTTTGTGCATTGATCAATTTGACTCCTCTGATACTTTAAATTTAGCACTTAAGTTATGGGTTCAAATTTAGCATTTATTTAAGTTATTTAATTATAGAGGATCGGATGAATGAGATACTAAAGGGTTGCATTCGCCCCTGTATTGTTTGTACACAGGCACCTCAATTGTCATATGTTTTGTCACACCTCAAAATTTTTATAGCCACATAAATATTATGATTATCACACATTTCATATAAATCGTATAACTATGATATAGTATATGTTTAAGACATAGCTTCAAAAATCCTACTAAAATTTCGTCAGCACATCAATTGAAACAGAGGGAGTAGTTTTTACAATATATGAGTATTGATTGACCATAAAAAATCTGCACGAAATTTCTTTTTTAATGAAAATAATGCATATGTAGGCAGTGGGTATGGGTGAACAAGCAATATTTCTTGGAAAATGATATGTGACCATACTTTTCTTGCCATTAATGGCCATGCTGGAGATAATTAAGTCATTTCACTAGGGAATTGAGGAGTATTATGGACACTTCCTATATTTTTTGTGCCTATTATACTCTTCATGAAAAGAAAAAAAAAATCAAATTTTGAATTTCACTCTCTCTCTCTCTTTATCTTTCTCTCTCTCTCTCTCTCTGTATTTATTATATTTTACATTCCCAATGCATAGAATGTATAAAAACTACGTTTTTTGTGCCTATTTTCTTTTATTATATTTTTTCAAAAATTTGAATACCAACTTGTGGTTTTCTGATTTTTTTCATATTATAAAAAGAAATCTTATTTTGTGCATATTTCATATTCTTCTTAATATATATATATATATATATATACGAAAGTTTAATTTCATGATAATTATGTGCTTTCTTCTTTTTGGTACGTCACTTTTTAGTATAAAAAATTTAAAAATTAATTTTGTAAAGTGTTTAACAAAAAAAAATCATCTTGATTTCTAAAAGTAAGTATTTTCTAGGAAAAAAAAAAGGCAAAAAATCAATTTGTTCATTTTTTGCATTTATTTAGAACCCATCTTTTGAAAAAATAAAGTATTTTTTGTTAGGAAAGTTATAAAACTTTTTTAATCGAATTCCATCATAACATATGGAAGAAAATATTTTATTTAATTAATATATACATAATACTTGTAATACGCATACGTTAGTTCGATCAAAGTACAAAGTATAATTTTTTTTTAAAAAAAATTCATATTTATTTAAATTAAATTTAAATAATTGAATTAAAAAACTCAAAGTTAAAATTTTACATGAATTGTCACTAACTTAAAAATTGCGAAATAATTTCTTATTTCAAGCTCGAAATAATATTGTTAGTCGTGACACGTCTAAACTAGAACCAAGATAATGTCCTTATTTATCTTATTAATTTGGGTAAATAAAAATTTGTATTGTTTGACAAAAAAGTATATGTCCTTTTAGAGGAAAATATACCTAACTTTATTGAAAATATTGTATGTATATATTATTATATATAATTGTATGTCCCCCAAGGTGCCTTCAATTGTTCATTATTATCAGTGATTGAAGGATCAGTGATCACGCCCAACTACGCCCTATAAAAAGGGAATAAGCGGTCGCAACAAATATAGCTCGGTACTTGAAGTTCCGAGGTCGAATCCCACAGAGAACACTCGAAATCTAGTTGCTAATCAAACTAATTTTTCTAACCAATTAACTTTGAGGTTTTGTATTGGTATAATGGTTTCAATGTAACAAAAGTAAATAGTAAAGTATTAAGAAATAAATTAATCAAGGATTGAAAAGCCTAGGATTGATCTGCCCAACTCCTACCTATGTGTCAGAATAATATTTTAACAAATTCAACTTGGCTCTTCCTATTGAACACTTGCTCCAAATTCACAACTATTCACTCTCATGTAATAGTTGTAACTTTCACTAACCAATTTCCCAATGTATTAATGAAGATACATAGGACTACAAGTATAGTTCACAATCAGGGACAATGGTCACAAATCACCTTATTGACAACATAAGTAATACCTTATTTTAGGTTGAAATATTGCTAAGTGTTTAACCCAAACCTATGAATCTATCCCTAGACACACAAGAATAATGGGAACAATCAATTGAGGGCACTTCCAATTAATAGCCATCACAACATAACCACTTAGATAGGAAGAATTCACAAGTTTCATTCATTGAAATAAATATTCATAACACATAAGTATTAGAATGGTTCAATCAACCCTATGCCACTCATATTCATGATAATCATGTCAATGTAATTCATGAATAATTAAATTACAAAAAGTAAGGAAGAATTTAGGAAAAACTCTGTTCTTGAAGTCTCCAAAGCTCTAGCCTCATTTTTTCTTCTTTTCCAGTCTAAAATTTATAATGGAGGCAAAAGAAGCTTTATACCATGCAGGAAACTAAGCAAAAGTACCAAAAAACCCTTATTTTTTCGCCCCACAGCTTTGTGCTTCGCGTGGTACGCGGGTGCCACGCGGACTAAATTTCTTCAGGCAATTCAGCTCGCGTCGTGCTCGCGTATTTGGCCTAAATGCGCTGAAATTTTTTCTCTATTTCTAAGCAAAGACTTTATTTCTTCCCGTGTCACTCGTGTGGCACACGAATCACTTAAAATCTTTAATATCTTCACTTTTAAGTCCAAAACTTGCACTTTCTTACTCAATTCACCATGTTCAATTCCTACGATATAAAATACACCAAATAAAAATAATTCCGTTCAAAATACCAACAAAAATCACAAGACGAAGTATGAACACGAGGTGAAAGTATAGAAATTATTGCAATATCTAGCCTCGTATCAACACCCCACACTTAAATCTTTGCTTGTCCTCGAACAATTTATACTTAGAACACAAGACGCACCAAATAACCCATAAGGGATGACTTGGGTTTATATAGACACTTAATAAGTTGTATATGCACTAATCATATCTTATTCACACAAAATCCATGCCAAGAATATTTAAAAATATCTAAGTGGACCATATCAACCTTCCAATCCCACATCAACTCTAGACTCACTCAATAAGTCATGCAAGTATTCACTCTATTCAAGAGACTAATAAAAGAGCTCGCTTCTCGTAAACCATTGTCGTCACAATCAAATAAAAAAATTAGAGAAGGAATTCACTCAAGAGAATGATCATGAACAAAAAGTTCACATATAGATGAAGCACTCACTCTCAGAAAAGAACTCACATGCAACACAAGACATACCATAAGCTTGCCCTTAGTGTAGAACTCGAGTAATGTCCATTTTCTCGGCTAAGATCAATTAGGACTTTTTTAGGTTGTAATGTAGGCAATAGGACAGATAGGATATATTTGGGTAATAAAGATTAACCATCCCAAGCAAATTAAGACACCAAAATTATTTCAAATATTTTTCCTCCCAAAATCTTCTTTAACCAGCACAGTGTCAACTTTCACCAACCTTTTTCTTTAAGCAAAGGTAGGAGCTAATGATATGGACTATTTTTTTTTGTTTTCTTCCATCTCTCAAATATATTTTTTTTCTCAATACATTCTTCAATTATTGCAAAACACTCTAATATTTCTCTTTTTTTTCTTAGTAAATCCCTCTAATAGCATCCTCCTACGCACGTTTTGTCTTCATCCAACAAACATAATTTTTCCACTTCATTAACCAAGATCTTGCTTCTTTTTAGCTAAAGGCTTTGTAATGACAACACTACACACCTTATTCAATTGGACCATCTCTACTTCATTAAAGTCAACCTTCTTAGACAGAAGATCTTTCAATTTTGCATATCCTGAAACCTCTCGCATAACCTCCATGAAAGGCATAGTAAGCTTTAATTGTTTCAAGAAATCAAAAAGCTTATTAAACTTCAAAGCTTTTTGTTGCTTTGCTAATCTTTGAGGAAAAGGAGGTGGTGGAGATTTTGCCTTAGAGTTTTGTTCCCTTGACACTTTACCTTGTTCAACCACCCTCTCGGCTTCTATATCAGGTTATTTGGCAATTATCTTCTCAGTACCAGAGACAGATTTTGGACCTAAAATATGAAACATACATAAATACATATATACACATTGATTTTTTTTTTTTTTTTGAAATTACAGTTGCAAAATACAGATAAACAAAACATACATGTAAATATACAAAAAAAAAAAATGTTATACATATACTAGACACACACATACATACAAGAATCTACACATCTACAAATTAAACATACAAATTTATGTGTGTCAAAATTACGCTTGACATACACAAAATAACGAGCTGTTGTATCCACAAAAAAGCCAAGTTAAAAAACAAGCCGAAGATAACCAAAGCTGCTCCACTCTTTCTTGTAGCAAATGAATCCAAGCAGCATGATGGATCAATGGTAAAAGCCAGAAAAGAAGTTGACTCAAAAGAACAAGTTTGGAGCCTGTTCCAATGTTGAATCCATTCCAAAAAAAACTGCCCAACGAGCTGTTGTATCCACAAAAAGCCAAGTTAAAAAACAAGCCGAAGATAACCCAAGCTGCTCCACTCTTTCTTGTAGCAAATGAATCCAAGCAGCATGATGGATCAATGGTAAAAGCCAGAAAAGAAGTTGACTCAAAAGAACAAGTTTGGAGCCTGTTCCAATGTTGAATCCATTCCAAAAAAAACTGCCCAGTTGAGTAATTGTAGCTTGATAGTACACTCATGATGCCAACTTGCTGTGTAATAAATAAAATGTTCCAACTGCACCATGTGTACTCCTGTTATTGTTGAGAAGAATCTGAGCCAAAACTCCAGACGCCATAAGAAAATTTCCAGAAATAAGCGCGTGTTAACGAGCTTCAGCGCGAGAAGATCCAAAGAAAATAGCAGAGATAATGACACCTTAACATGCTCCTCATCGAGAAAAAAATTCCACTCGAGGCTGTCAAAAACTTTGCTCAACTGAGAGATCTTCAATGAACTTGTAACAATCCAAATTGTACGATCCCAATCATCACCTGCTACACTCTTTGTTCTAGGACGATTCCACAATTTCACAAGCTGCAGCAAACAACGGTGTAACAAGCTAAAAACAAGGCTGAATTCCAATGTGAAAAATAATAGCATGGAAAAAACAATCCAAGTTGTACCTACAAAAAAGACAAACACGTTAGAAATTAAAGAAATCACCATGACCACCTCCATAAGGACTTGGTCACAGTGATCATCAAAATTCCCCATCATGCGCTTCCTCCTTTGAAATAATCCCAGCCTCCTTTGACCTCAACTCGTAATCGCTTGTTCCATTGTCGTACTCTCATATGAACACATTGAACTTTATCTTGATTAACAATAACTTTGCCTCTTACTGGGAGTTCTTGAAAAAAAGAGAAAGTTACATTATTCATATCATACATGCCCAAGAAGCTAAGAAATCAGCTAGCATATTCGCTTCTCCGAATGTATGTATAAATAGAAAATCCCCTCGCTGTCTTAGATCATTAATATCATCAATCAAAGTTGCGATGTCCCATAAATTGGACCAAACCCCTTCAATAATATTCTTCATTAACAATGAGACAGTCTCAATAATAATAGGGCTCAAATTATGTGAGACACTATACTCCGATGCCTCAAGAATAGCAATGGCTTCAGCGTACGTATTTGTGTGCTCACCTATAACTCTTGCACTTGCAAAAACCAAGTCACATTATCATCCCTTATACAAAAAGTCATTGAACTCTGCCCCGGATTACCTTTTGAAGAGCCATCCATATTGCATTTTAAAAGCCCAGAGCCAACGGCTTTTGCCATACTACTGGAACATACTTAAATCGAAGCAAGTAAGCTTCCAAAGATTGAACCATATGATGCCAAGAATCCAAACTCCAACGAATACCAGGAAAATGCAGTTTAATAAAAAATGCAATATTGGTGGTGAACGCTAAATTAATCTTAAAAAAAGATACCTTTCCACCATATCGAATAATATTCCTTCGTTTTCATAATGACCACACTATAAAGGATGTATCGTATGAAAAGTAGCCTTCATCCATAGACGTGGCCATTGTTTCCACCAGTTGAAACAAGCTTGCATCAAGGAACAACCTTCCAAATAAGTACCTGCAGCTAGAGAAAAAATTTCCACAACCTCCACGCCACAGAACCTGATAAAAATAAGTGTTCTCTCGTCTCAACATCAGGATGCTCGCAACAAAAGCACCTAGATGGAAAGTTATAGCCCATACGTTTCAATTCCTCATCTAAAGGAAGTTTAACTTCCACATCATCCACATCATGAATGAGATCTTGATAGGTATCCCCTTAATCCAAATAATTTAGCAAAAAAGAGTTTTCTTCCTTTATCTTGGACAAACTCCCATGCACTTGAAACCAAAAAAATCCCATTTGGAGCGGGACTCCACCAAGTTTTATCCCTACCATCTTCATGGCTACTCATACGCATATTCTCCAATATATGATTAGCAATATCACTTGGTAATAGCTGTTGTACAAGTGGAGCATCCCACTGACCATCAACAATAACATCATGTACCCTATTGTACCATAGATTAAGTTCAAAGCGTCTCGGCACAATAAAATACAATGGATCTAAACCTGTCCAATTGTCATACCATAAAATGCGCAGACCCTTGTCTTGGCTGTCAAATTATTAAATGGTCAACTGCATCTCTAGCTTGCAATATTTTCTTTCACACATAAGAGTGATGTATGGCTAAAATACCACACATTACATACTTGTACTTGAGCTATTGTTGTGTTAAATTAATAACGGCAAAGGGCCAAATATACCCCCTGAACTATTCGATATTGCACAGATTTACCCCTCGTTAACTCAAAGTCTCATTCATACCCCTGCCGTTACCCCCTTTGGCCCAATTATATCCCTATCCCAATTTTATACTAACGGCTCTATATATGTATTAATGAAAACAATTTCTAAATGGATAAAAATTGGTAAATATTTTAAAAAGCCACATGGCAACTAAAATGGACCCCTCCAACTGCCACATGGAACTAACCCTACCCGCTAATTTTTTACTATTAGCCCACACCATTTTTGTTTTAGCAGATCCCCTCCCCAACCTTTTTGCTTTTTTTTTCCTAATCTTTTACAGTAAGTAATTATTATTTCTCTTTTTCCCTTCCTTTTGTTTCTTCGTCCTTTTCCTCCTCCACTGTCACCATTGAAGCAACCACCAAGCCACTGTTTATCTCATCTTCCACCACCACCATTTCTCTCTTCTCCTGCGTGCTGCGGCCACTATTTCTCCTATTCCTCTTCAATTTTTTACACCAAAATTAAAAGAAAAACAAAAAGAACAAGCTCTAATTAAAACTTCTATATATTATCTTTAAAATTTAAGCTAATATATTGAACACTCAATGATTTTAATAATAAATCTAAGAACAAGCTCGACTTTTCAATTTTAGATTTGTAAAATGCCAAAGAACCCAGTCGGTGACTCGAGCTTGTAAAAATAGCATCGTGGTGAATTGTTCCTTTTTTAAGCCTAATTTTGTTTTGATGATAAAAGAGAGCAAATAAAATCAATTATAAAGTTGAAGCTTTTAGAAGTTTTAATTAGTGAATTTGGATTTATGACTAACAAAGAAGAAAAAGGGTTCATTGGTGGAAAGAGGGGGTTGAAGAAGAAAGCAAAAAAATAAAGAAATTAAGGGGCTGGGACTTGGGGTAAAAGCGTGGGGAGAGGAAGGGGGGGGGGGGGAGGGGTTGATCTAGTAAAATATTAGCGGGTAGGGTTAGTTCCATGTGGCAGTTGGAGGGGTCCATTTTAGTTGCCATGTGGCTTTTTAAAATATTTACCAATTTTTATCCATTTCGAAATTATTTTCATTAATACATATATAGAGCCGTTAGTATAAAATTGGGACAGGGATATAGTTGGGCCAAATGGGTAACGGCAGGGGTATGAATGAGACTTTGAGTTAACGAGGGGTAAATCTGTGCAATATCGAATAGTTTAGGGGTATATTTGGCCCTTTGCCGAATTAATAAAATAAGTGCATTTATCATGATTTTGTTGTATTTTATAGGTTGAATATGTTGGAGAAGAGTTATGGAAGAAACAAGTAAAAAAGAAGTCAAGTTGAAGAAAAAAAAAAAAAAACTGGCTAGTCTGTCAAAGACTCAGCAAAAAAGTGGCTATGCGTGAAACAGTGACTAAGTTGAGCAGCGAAAAATTGGCTAGCAGGTCAACTTCAGTACCAGGGTGGCTACGTGATAGAAAATCATTTGTTTCTTCATTTTAACCTAGGGAGATTTATGGAAAGCCATGGTATTTCATTTTGGCAACACATAAATAGTTTGTAGCTTTCATTTGTACATATCTTTTGGCTACTTTTCCAACTTGGGAGCAAGAATTCATCAACAACACTTCAAGATTGAAGATTGGGTGCACTTTAAATGAGAGATTGTTTATCCCTTTCTTTATTTCTTTGATTTGTATGCTGCATTTGTTAGTTGATGTTATTAATGGACATGATTTTATATGAATGATTCATGACTAGGAATTTATATTTGTGGGGTTTATTGATTATCTAGCTTCTATTGTTTTGGTTGCTTGACTTTTGTGCTCATGACACTTAAGTTACACGTCTACTTTGCTAACTAAAGACTCGGGAGAGATTAGTTAGCGTAGAATAGTGAAGCTAGCGAGGATTTGGGTTGATAGGCTATTTCATAGACTAACTCATCTAAAAGAAGTTACGCTCGTCGAGGTCTTCTTTCCTCGGGTAATTGGTTGTGCTTTATAAGCTCAACCATAGCTTTGACGAGCGCCGTTGAGGTAAATCCCTTCTAGGCCGGAAGGATTTTAGAGATTACATTAGAACGACTCGGCCATAATATATAAATCACGTACTATAATTGTATCTTAGGCTCAACACTTGCTTTCCTTGGTTGCGAGAAGGCCATAGATCACATTTACTTGCTTTCCTAGTGTAGTTTGTAGTAATTAATATCGTTCTATCACCTTGTTATCCTAGTTTGGCTTACTCAAATAGGTTTAGTTCCTCCACTACTTTGATCGCATCACTTTGTTCTTTGTGGATTCGACCCCGACTCTTAGTTGGGTAAATTGTATTGCGATGACCGTTCATACCTCAAGCCGAGGTGTGTGTTGAGCGTTTGTCAAAATTGGCGCCGTTGCCGGGGAACAATTGGCGTATTAGAGTAGATTGAGGAGTTGAGCTAGTTGGCTTAGTTCCAAACTTTGTGAACTGTTCTATTTAAAATTGTGAATAGTAGTAATGTTCTTTGTAAATTGTAAATATTTGTTTGTGTGTTGTGTATACTTGCATTAGTTAGTTATTTTAGATTAGTGGTAGTTATCTTGAAATGGCATCATGGAACCAAAATTGGTCCCATATTGAAAATCCATACATGAGTGATCCTTGTCCTTATTGTGGCGGACCTCACTATTGGCAAGATTGTCAAATTGTTTTCGGGGGCAAGTTGTGTGCACATTCTCAACCCTTTGAGTGGGACATATGTCATGACTGTGGGGGTCAAAATGGCCATTGGGATGGTTGTCCTAATATTCTTTGTTCTTCTTCCAATGATTTTTATAATGATGCTAACGATTCTTATGAGTTTGATAGGTCTAATGCAAACAAGAACATGGAGCTTGAACCCGAGTGGCAAGGCATCCAAAAGAAGTTTCAAGAAGAGATGAACCTATCGACTTCACAAGATGAATGCAATGAAAATGAAAGATTGGAATATTTGATGGAGCGGATAATTGAACACCATTGTGAGAATGCCGAAGCCTTCAATGAGATGAAAGAAACGGTCCATCAAAATGACTTAGCAATTCACAACTTGGAGACTCAATTGAGCCAATTGGTTGACACTTTCAATGATCAACAAGCTAAGGGTGTTGCCAAATTTCAACAAAGGCTTTATATGGTAGATGAGGTTGAGTTCCAAGAAGAATCCTCTATGGAAGATGTGCTTGAATATCAAGAAAGAATTATTGAAGAAAAGCACAATTGGGATGAAGAAGAAATTGTGAGCCGAGCTTGGCTCCGAGATCAAGCTCGAAAAATGAAAGTCCATGAAGCATGCTTTCATGAGTTAAATGTAGATGGTTGGGATCTCGAACATGAAAAAGAAGAACTAGGACAAAGAGTGAACCAATTTGATCTTGAAGCTCGTGTCTTGAACATTCTAGTACATGAGATGGTTGAAGCTTCCGAAGCGCAACATGAAGAAATTGTGAATGATATGCTAGAAATGAGCGAATTTGTGGAAGAGAGCACAAGTCAAATTATGGAAACTCATGGAATTGATAATATTTTCAAGATGTTTGGTAATGATGCCATAAGCAAGGAATTTATGTTGGAGTCTAGAGCGGAAATGAAGAACTCTTGTGATGAAGACTCTAATTTGGTGCCCAATCGGTGTTGAAAAGGGTTAGACCTCATTCATTTCACTTCTCAAATCTTTGTGTTGATGATGCAATGGAAGTGGAAGAACAAGCACCTTTGGATGATTTTGGCATTGATGAACAAAATGGGTACATTGTTGAATTTGCCACGCTAAGGAGACAAAACGGCATCCCTCATTTGAAGGCCAAGAAGTGCAAAATGAAGCATCCGGTCGTTGAAACATTGCAATTCGTACCATCACCCCGGAAGCACAATGAAAAATTTGATTCAAAGTTGGGGAGACAATTCATATTTACAAAATGGAGATAAAAGTGTGATTTTGGTGTTTGTTGTGCCATGACATTAAAAGCGGCGCTTCTCGGGAGGCAATCTGAACATTTTAATTTTTTATATTTTCTACTTGTAAATTAGTTTCAGTTGTTATTTTTGATCATTCTATCAATTTTCAGGATTTTTAGATGTCATTGGGATTGAATTTGGAAAGTTGGACAATTACAAGACTCACAACTCTGTAGAAAACTAGTTCCAGGACTTTCTGTTTTGACATGGGCGGTCCGTCTCACACGAAGGGCGCCCCGCCTCACACAATAGCCACACATCACGCCCCACATGCACACACTCAACACTTTAATTTTTAAATCCAGAGTCAAAAAAACACTCTGTAAACAATAGAGTCAATAGACACACACTATTGTCACACAAGTCACCACTACCCCGACCCCGTCACTCTCACTTACCAAGCACCACCAGCTCTGGCCACGACCGTCGCCTACCATCAACGGCGACCAGGTAAGTTCATTTTCTCTCTCCTCTGTTCCTATCAATTTCCCCGCGTCCCCAATTCCCAATTTCACTATCCCGATTCCCCTCACCCCACCACCAGCTCCGATCACCACCACTCATCACCTTCCTTACACCATGATCACATTCCATTAATCGCCACCAGTCGCGTTGTCGCTCAGGTAAATCGCTCTCTCCTATCTCCTTCTCACTCGATAATTCTGCCCCCGTCACAAAAAAAATCCCATTCCCCGTAATCCCCCATGCCCCTCTGTTAAATTAATATTGGTGAGACCTGTTGAGAGCTGTGTGAGTGCTGGATTTCTGTTGAAACAGTTGCTGAAGTCTGAGTATTGATCATCTCTTAAACTGTTCGAACTCATCCATACCCTCCTTGTGTTCGACAAAATGTTTCAGTGAAATCTTGATGTTTCTTTACCTATTTTCTTGTGTGCGGAGCAGTTTCCTGAGTTTGATTGCTTGTATGATCTTAATTGTCCTAAAGCGATTAACTTTAAGCTCCATGGACATAATTTTGTACTGATTTGCTTGATTGCAATCTGACTTGGGCATCTCATCTTTAGGAACTGTTTTGGGTAGTAAGTTATGTCTGAATTGTGCACGACATGCTTGCTGAACTGACTCGATAGGGTGCCCGAGTGAAAATTTTGACTGTTGAACATGGTAGAAGTGTGCTTTACTGTTTCTGATTTTTCTACCAAGTCAAGCTACTGTTTTGGATTTCCAATCGATCACCAGCATTTTGAATTGCTGAGTCCTGATTTGTTTGGCTTGGTTACTGCTTACACTTTCATATTGATTGTGTCATGTGTTCTTTAATACATCAATGTGTGAATGCTCTAGTTCTCTTTGTGTTGAATACATATTTTGTGACTGCGAATGCAAATATTTGTATGTGCTTTTCAGTCTGAAACAAATGGACCTCTTCCCTGTGTTCTGAAATCTGTGAGCTAAAATTTTGGTGAATTGTTTGATGAACTTGGTTGAATTGTTGTTGTTGTGCTGATTTTTGATAAAATTGGGGGAAGTCTGATGTACCCCAAGTGAAGAAATCTTGAATGAAACTGAATTGCAGTGCTCGATAGAATGCCTGAATGAGAACTTTCAATGCTGAACACTGCTCTGGTCATTTTAATCCATATCCAACAGTTGTGAATTTACAAACTATGATTCTTTTGGCTATGCTAGCTGCTTACACTTTGTTCATTCGTATTCCATGATTTATTTTGTTGATCAATGTGTGAGTACATGAATGATATGGAAGTATTGCACGTGCTTCCCTGAATTTGGTCGATTTTATGCCAACTGAAGTCTTGTTTTTATTTGATGGCATTTATTCTTTTAAGATCAAAGTGTGTAAAATGATGTTGCCTAATGAACAATTTTGAATGTGTGCACCCTGCTCTTATCTTTTCAGGTGGTTAGAGTTGGAATCTGTGTGCCTTGTCTGCGAATGTATAAATGCTTGTTGGTTTTGATTGCTAATGTTGGCTTGAGTTTGAAATTTGTTTGAGTCACGGGAGGAGTTCCCTGTGATAAAGCTGCTTAACTGAAAAGTGAAAATTTTATGGCTTAGGTTGCTTAAAAATCTTGAAATATTGCTGAATCAGTGCAATTGTTGGAGTGCGTACAACTGAAATCATTTGCCGAGTGAGTCAATTGTGTCCGTGTCTGTGCTTAAACAGTGGTTGTTTATTTGAATTCTACTAAAGGTGAAGCTACAAGAGGCTGCTTACAAAATGAGAATCTGTTCTTGGGTAGGGATCTTTGTTAAATATGGGAAATGGAAGCAGACTTGAATTAGCAACTAGAAAATAGTTTGCTATGTTGGTTGTTCTGTTCTGCTATAATTTTGGTGGGAAATGATTTAAAGTGAAGTGTGAAGCTTGGTTTGTTGTCTTGGCATGGTTGAAGTGTACTTTGGTGGTGCACTGTTGTAGAAATTATTTTGGTTTGTAAGAAGAGTTGTTGACTGTTATGCTAGAACCTGAATGTTTGCTAGGAGTCTATTTCTGTGCATACATGGAGCAATCTAATTGCCTTCGGGCATGAATAGTTTATTGATGGTTTTTAGTTATAAAGGTGAAGTCTGAGTACCCTAAGTCATTTGCTTTTTCCTTAGCCTGCAGGGATACTAAAATGGCAAGCACTACAGGCCCAAATGTGAAAAAGAAAGAAGCACAGAGTTGAGGGAAAAGGATCAGCGGAAGGGAACAGAGTTTAAACTATGAAGCGTCTCAAAAAGAAAGAAAAGAAATTGGGCAGTCATCTGGGGTAAGTCGAGAAGAAGCCAATTCAAGACAAATACTCAGAGACACATAAATATCATCAATCAAAATGTCCCATAAATTGGACCAAACCCCTTCAATAATATTCTTCATTAACAATGAGACAGTCTCAATAATAATAATAGGACTCAAATTATGTGAGACACTATACTCCGATGCCTCAAGAATAGCAATGGCTTCAGCGTACGTATTTGTGTGCTCACCTATAACTCTTGCACTTGCAAAAACCAAGTCACATTATCATCCCTTATACAAAAAGTCATTGAACTCTGCCCCGGATTACCTTTTGAAGAGCCATCCGTATTGCATTTTAAAAGCCCAGAGCCAACGGCTTTTGCCATACTACTGGAACATACTTAAATCGAAGCAAGCATCCAAAGATTGAACCATATGAGGCCAAGAATCCAAACTCCAACGAATACCAGGAAAACGCAGTTTAATAAAAGAGGCAATATTGGTGGTGAACGCTAAATTAATCTAAAAAAAAAGATACCTTTCCACCATATCGAATAATATTCCTTCGTTTTCATAATGACCACACTATAAAGGATGGTATCGTATGAAAAGCAGCCTTCATCCATAGACGTGGCCATTGTTTCCACCACTTGAAACAAGCTTGCATCAAGGAACAACCTTCCAAATAAGTACCTGCGGCTAGAGAAAAAAATTTCCACAACCTCCACGCCACAGAACTTGATAAAAATAAGTGTTCTCTCCTCTCAACATCAGGGTGCTCGCAACAAAAGCACATAGATGGAAAGTTATAGCTCATACGTTTCAATTCCTCATCTAAAGGAAGTTTAACTTCAACATCCTCCACATCATGAATGAGATCTTGATAGGTATCTCCTTAATCCAAATAATTTAGCAAAAAAGAGTTTTCTTCCTTTATCTTGGACAAACTCCCATTTGGAGCGGGACTCCACCAAGTTTTATCCCTACCATCTTCATGTCTACTCATACGCATATTCTCCAATATATGATTAGCAATATCACTTGGTAATAGCTGTTGTACAAGTGGAGCATCCCACTGACCATCAACAATAACATCATGTACCCTATTGTACCATAGATTAAGTTCAAAGCGTATCGGCACAATAAAATACAATGGATCTAAACCTGTCCAATTGTTATATCATAAAATGCGCAGAACCTTGTCTTGGCTGTCAAATTATTAAATGATCAACTGCATCTCTAACTTGCAACATTTTCTTTCACACATAAGAGTGATGTGTGGCTAAAATACCGCACATTACATACTTGTACTTGAGCTATTGTTGTATTAAATTGATGAAATAAGTGCATTTATCATGGTTTTGTTGTATTTTGTAGGTTGAATATGTTGGAGAAGAGTTATGGAAGAAACAAGTAAAAAAGAAGTCAAGTTGAAGAAAAAAAAAAACTGGCTAGTCTGTCAAAGACTCAGCAGAAAAGTGGCTATGCGTGAAACAGTGACTAAGTTGAGCAGCGAAAAATTGGCTAGCGGGTCAACTTCAGTACCAGGGTGGCTACGTGATAGAAAATCATTTGTTTCTTCATTTTAACCTAGGGAGATTTATGGAAAGCCATGGTATTTCATTTTGGCAACACATAAATAGTTTGTAGCTCATATTTTTTGGCTACTTTTCCAACTTGGGAGCAAGAATTCATCAACAACACTTCAAGATTGATGATTGGGTGCACTTTAAATGAGAAATTCTTTATCCCTTTTTTTATTTCTTTGATTTGTATGCTACATTTGTTAGTTGATGTTATTAATGAACATGATTTTATATGAATGATTCATGACTAGAAATTTATATTTGTGGGGTTTATTGATTATCTAGCTTCTATTGTTTTGGTTGCTTGATTTTTGTGCTCATGACACTTAAGTTACACGTTTACTTTGCTAATTAAAGACTCGGAAGATATTAGTTAGCGTAGAATAGTGAAGCTAGCGAGGATTTGGGTTAATAGTCTATTTCATAGACTAACTCATCTAAAAGAAGTTACGCTCGGAAGAGGTCTTCTTTCCTCGGGTAATGGGTAGTGCTTTATAAGCTCAACCATGGCTTTGACAAGCGCCGTTGAGATAAATCTCTTCTAGGCCGGAAGGATTCTAGGGATTATATTAGAACAACTCGGCCATAATATATAAATCCCGTGCTATAATTGTATCCTAGGCTCAACACTTGCTTTCCTTGGTTGCGAGAAGGCCATAGATCACATTTACTTGCTTTCCTAGTGTAGTTTGTAGTAATTAATATCGTTCCATCACCTTGTTATCCTAGTTGGCTTAGTCAAATAGGTTTAGTTCCTCCACTACTTTGATCGCATCACTTTGTTCCTTGTGGATTCGACCCCGACTCCTAGTTGGGTAAATTGTATTGCGATGACTTTCATACCTCAAGCCGAGGTGTGTGTTGAGCGTTTGTCAAAGAGCCTCTTTTATAAGATACAATGAAGGGAGGTAACTTCTTACGATACTTGTTCTCCATGAAAGTACCCCACAAAGAAGTCTTAGTTCTAAAATTCCACCAAAGTTTAGAGAATCAATTAGCGTAAAAATTGATACTTAGAGAATCAATTGGTGTAAAAATTTCAAATATGTGGTGGTCGTTGTGAATTTTTTTTTACGAGAGTAAAAAATGTAAGACTTTTCTTACGAGAGTCAAATCTTTATAGACCAAAAGTCCCTATTTTTGTAAAGCACCCTCTACTTGCTAGGAATCCTTCTTCACTCCTCCTGCTTCTTCATTTTTCTCCTTCATACTTCTATTATTAATAGATACAACTCAATTGTGGTTGCTTTGGATTTGGTAGGGTTGGGTTGAAAAAGTTGAAAATACCATTGTTGGAATTTATTAAGCTTCATTATTGAAGAGGCCTACTTGTTTTACTAATTTGTGAAGGTTTGGATTTAATCTAGGGATTATTACATAAAGGGCCAGCCAGTTGCAATTAATTACTTCTGGTTGACCCTTACTATTAGTAGCCAGTGTACATCTAGCTAATATACAGTATGTACGTTCGATGTCAGTGTGTATACAATCCGTCTTCTCACGCGTACGCATCGTGTACACTTAGTTTTACATTGTATACTATCAGCTTTCTCAATTATCCACAACATATATACTCCATATTCTCAATTATATACAGTGTATACATACTCAATTTACAGTATATACACACTCAACTTTCATTGGTATGTATTTTTATATAGGTATAATACATTATGTATACATTCTTATATAGGTATAATATATTGTTTATACATTTTTAATATAATATGTTCTGTACACGTATATAATAACACCAGATTCTAAATAAAAATCTGAAGAAGAAGAAGAAGAAGAAGATTATGATGATGATGATGATGATGATGATGATGATGATGATAAGGTGGCGCAGAGGAGAAGAGGGAGGATAGCGGGGGAGAAGATCACGGGAGGGGAAGCAACAATCGAGCAAAGAAAGAGAAAGAAGAGGGAGTGACAACGAAGCAAAAGAGAGGAAAAGGATGATGAAGGCGGTGCAAGGAAGATAGAGGAAGAGGGAGGCAGCAACAGAGGGAAAAAGGCGAGTGGCGGGTAGAGGGCAGAGAGAGGAAGAGGGCGGTGGGAAAAGAAATGAAGAAGAAGGGGAAGGCTAGTAACTCGAGAGAGCATTTGAGGGGGAGTGACTAGAAAAGTGCTAGAATGAAATTCTATAGGGTTGCTAGGAATAATTTTAAAAAGTAAGACCTTTTATATAAAGACTTAAAATTTCCTCTTTCCACTCTTTTCACTTGAATAACCATTATGAATAGTGGAGATTGATAACAAAATGTTGGTCATCAAATGTTGAGAATCATTTGTAGTTGAATTGGATCAATATGAAACACACAAACACACACACATATATATATACACACACATCAAATGTGTTGGTGAATTTATACACATCAAATAATAATTAATTCGTTGGGAGTTTGCCAAATTCCTAAAGAATAGCCATAACTTACCGTAAGTCAAGTTAATTATGCCAAAAAAGTTTACTCGATGTACTCGCATATCACTGGTTATGGCTTTTTGTCCCCACTTAAGAATAATTAAACAAAATAGTCTCGGAGGCAGCACTTCAAGTTATAAATTGACAAGTACTGCCTCTTCAGAAAATATAAAGAGCAAGTGTTACCTGCAAAAAGATTAAAGGAGCAAGTGATGCCGAGACAACACTTCAAGTTATATGGGAGAATGTGGATAAAGATAAAATGGCAAGTGTTGCTTATGCAAGAGGGGGTCAAAGTCAAGTGTTGTCTAGTGCTGCCTAAGATCTAGGAAATACTTATGAGAAAGGGAGGGCGGGGCTACACTTTAAGTTATCTAAGAGAATGTGGAAAGAGATAAAAGGTCAAGTGATGCCTAAGAGGCAACATATACTAGAAAAGCGAGGTCGAGATGCGGGCAGCAATATAAAATTTTATAAGGGTATTTCCATCTGGAATTTATTCCATTAAAGTTAGCGGATGGCATTCTTGCAAAACTACTTTAAGTAGGGTTAATAAGGCAAACTACTACCTATGGTTTCATAGATTTGTAAATTGCCCCAAGTGATGACGACCGGTCCAGGTGTGATTTTGATGTGTAGCTATTTTTGGACGCACTAAATCAGAGTTATCTACCGTTTCAAAATTAATTGAGGAATAGTCAAAGATCTGCGCGCACACTTATACTCCATTACCTGCTGGCAAACACCACAAGCTGGTCTCAATAGTTTATAATGAGATTCATACTTATAGCACCCCTGGAGGTAGCTAGTCTTCAAAAAGTTTTGTACCGCTGGCTAGTATTCATTTAGCACGGTGCAAATAGGTTACGGAGCTAAATTTTTTACACCGGTCCAGTACTTGTCGAACTCCTAACGGTGACCCAAGTGTAGGCTTAATTTTGAGAAAAGAGTCGGACTTACAACTTGCATTTAAAAGCATATATTACTACCTCTGTTTTAAAATGGTTGTTATAGTTCTTTATTAGTCCGTTCCAAAAAGAATGATACAATTCTAAATTTGGAAATATTTTTGAATTGAAAGGAGGGAAGTATGAGGAGTTGATTCTCATAGCTTCTTTAACCTTTGGATCACTTATCATACAAATTAAAGAACTAAGAATCTTCACAGATACTCATCAACTTCCCGTCTTGACCACTCTCGACACATCCCTGAAACTTGTTTAGTCAATCGAGAAGATATATTCTTCGATCTCCCACCAACATTTTTCTCCCGAAATACATTTGTAGTAGTAGTTGTTTTTCTTTTGAACTGTTTATTCCTTCTCAATTTATTTTGACATTGAAGTATATAGTAGAGGGGTGGATCATAAGCATTAAAATTTACAGTTGTTGATTAATTGACCATTTACCGTAGCATTTTGCCTCACTAACTTGTAAGAACTAAACGCACTAAAAAAAAGCACTAAATGTATATTCAGGGAATCTGGTTTATATGCTAGTTACACATAAATATAATGCATAAATATAATGCTATATATAATGATTATGAATTTTTAATACAGTGAATTGAATAAAAGTATGCAAATTTATCAAAAACAATAATAACAAGATACCTGTAAAACCGAACACGCCAAGAAACCAAACACGTAAAACCGAACACACTCACATAAGAGGAATAAGATTTGGGTGAAAACTCTTACTTTCATGGATGAAGGGAGTCACCTATTTATACAAGAGAAAACCTAAACCTAACTTAGGAACCAAGTAAACTTAACGGGCTTGGCCCAATATACAATTTACATAACTAACTATTTACATACCTAATCTATTGACAATATAACCTGTATTACCCCCCTCCCCCCCTCAAGTTGGAGCGTGAGGGTTCCTTATGCCCAACTTGTTAAGGAAGTATTCGAACTGGGCACGTCCCAGCGCCTTCGTAAAAATATCAGCAAGTTGTGTGGTCGTGGGCACATAGCTGGGACGAATGATTCCTCCGATAATTTCATTCCGAACAAAGTGACAGTCGACTTCGATGTGTTTAGTGCGTTCGTGAAAGACAGGTTTCCGAGCAATATGTAACGCTGCTTGACTGTCACACTTCAAATTCATCGGAGAGGTGTGATCGATTCCAAGGTTCCATAATATCCCTTTCAACCACTTCAATTCACACACAGTCATCGCTATCGATCGATACTCTGCCTCGGCGGAGGACCTCGACATGATCTGTTGCTTATTCGTTCACCAAGATATCGGTGAGTCCCCTAACGACACATACCACCCTGTAAACGATCGACGCGTCAACGGACAGCCTGCCCAATCGGAGTCACACCACCCGTGCAACCTCAGATCACACTGAGAATTAAATACGATGCCTTGTCCCGGACAGCCTTTCAAATATCGAACAACCCTAAGTGTCGCTTCCATATGCTCAACATGGGGACTTTGCATGAATTGCGACAGCACATGCACACTATAGGACAAATCCGGTCGCGTAAAACACAAGTAAATCAATCTTCCAACCAGTCGCCGATAGCGTTCAGGATCTTTGACAAAACGACCAGTCGCAAGTGCCAAGCGATGGTTTTGTTCTATCGGTGTACCAACCGGTTTTGCTCCCAACAAGCCTGCTTCCGATATGATATCCAATGCATACTTCCTCTGACACAAGAAGATTCCCTTCGGAGCCCTTGCCAGTTCAACTCCCAAGAAGTATTTCAAGGCACCTAAATCCTTCATATGGAAACATGTCGAAAGATACAACTTAAAATTTTGAATTGCCTTCGAATCATTACCAAATATGATTAGATCATCCACATAAACGAGCACATTCAAATGCATATTTCCCTTCTTCATCATAAATAATGATTAATCCGAATATGATTGTCGAAACCCATATTGCTTAAGAGCAGCAGAAAACTTTGCAAACCAACACCTGGGAGCTTGTTTTAAACCATACAACGATTTTCGAAGGCGACACACAGTTCCTCTCCTAGTCATGCGATGTCCCGGTGGCAATTTCATATACACTTATTCGTGAAGATCACCATGCAAAAATGCATTGTGCACATCCATCTGATGCAATTCCCAATTTTTGGCAGCTGCTACAGCCAGAAAAACTCGGACAGTCACCATCTTTGCAACCGGTGCAAATGTCTCCGTGTAATCAACTCCTCCGATTTGATGATTCCCAAAAATCACTAGCCTTGCTTTGTACCTTTCAATAGTTCCATCCAAGTTATACTTTATCTTATATATCTATCGACATCCGAGGGCCTTCTTCCCCGTAAGTAAGCGAACTATCTCCCAAGTTTTGTTCGCTTCCAATACCTTCAATTCTTCCCCCATGGCTGTTCTCCATTTTTCATTTTTCACCGCCTCGGAATAGAAGGTAGGCTCATGTCCTTGCGTTATAGCTGCAAGAAAACTCACATTTTTCGAAGAGAAATTATCACAATTGACATAGTGTGCTAGAGGATAGGGCTTACCAGAGGGTTGTTGAGAAACGGATGAACAATCAGACTTTCGAACAAAGGACGATACCCGGTGACTCATCTTTTGGACCGTATTAGTAACAAAGTCTCTCGGCAAGATATTCTCTTTCTTAGTTCGTTTTCCACGACCCATCTCTTCGGGTTCAACTTCGGGAAAAACTTCAGGTTCAGCTTCCGGAGTCATCACTTCGGGTTCAATCTTCGGAGTCATGACTTCGGGTTCAACTTCGGGAAAAACTTCAGGTTCAGCTTCCGGAGTCATCACTTCGGGTTCAATCTCCGGAGTCATGACTTCGGGTTCAACAACCCCCCCCCCCTTCGTCGTACACTCTCCTCTTCCTCCTCCAATTCTACGGTGATAGGATATGTATCTTGTCTCCATTTTTCGTCCTCAGTCTCCTTGGATGCGAACAGAAATTCCTTTCCATAAAACACCACATCCCTTGAGAACACAAACCCCTTTTCCTCCAAATCATACACTTTCCACGCATTCTTCCCATTTGGATAACCCAAAAATATGCATCGACGATTCCTACTTTCGAACTTGTCACTTGTTCGTCCTTGATTGCGAGCATAACATAAGAAACCGAACACCCTCAAATGATCATAATTCGGTGTCACACCCATCAAGATATCGTAAGGTGTCTTCCCATTCAAGAACTTAGTGGGTGTCCGGTTAATCAAATAACATGCCGTCATCACACATTCTCCCCAGAAGTCGATTGGTAAATTGGCTTGAAAACGTAGAACCGTGCCACGTTTAAGATATGTCTATGTTTCCCTTCAACTCTACCATTTTGCTTGGGTGTCCCTACACAAGAAGTTTGGAACAAGATCCCTTGTTCGAGAAAATACCCTTTCAGACTTGCAAATTCGGTTCCATTATCACTCCGAACGCACTTAACCTGTTTATTGAATTGTCTTTCTACCATTGCAAAGAAACCTTTAAATTTTTGTCCGACCTCTTTCTTATCAACTAACAAGAACACCCATACTCCTCGTGAACAATCATCAACAGCAGTCAAAAAATATGATGCACCACACGAAGACTCAGTTCTATAAGGACCCCACAAGTCACAATGAACTAAATCAAAAGGTTCAACAGCTTTATTATTACTCGAAGAAAATACATTTTTAGTTTGCTTTGCCCTTAGGCATACATCACATGGTTTTTCTTCTAAGCTACCTTTCCAACTATCTTCTAAAACTGAAAGAGATTTTGTTACTTGCATCGAAGGATGTCCCAACCTTTGATGCCACAAATCTACCACATCAACCTTCACAGCTTTCACCACGGGTATCATCTGAAAGTAGGAGAGTCCGCTCTTTTTTTCACCCGCTCCAATCAACTTCCCCGTAGCCCGGTCCTGCATAACACACAAATCATTAGTGAAATTTACATTGCAACCAACTCGATCAATTAATTGAGACACAGAAATCAAATTGCAAGTCATTTCGGGCACATATAACACTCCGTGAAGAACCATGTCTTCGTTAAATCTGATGGATCCTTCCTGAGTCGCCATCGTACTGCTTCCGTTCGGTAAACCTACCGGACACTTTGGTATTGTTCGTAAATTCTCCAAAGCACTTATCTGACTGGTCATGTGATTTGACGCCCCCGTGTCAATAATCCATGAAAGATGAATTTTCTTACCGATCGATGGTTCACTCTTGCTTGCCTTCTCCTTTTTCAGCAAATCGAACAGCATCTGCAACTGATCACCTGTTATTCCGGACAAGTTAGTTTGTCCGGGCACACTCATGTGTCAGTTTTCTCCATTCTCGAGCTCAGCTTGAGCAGCATTTGCTCGATTATTTCCACGTCCTCGACAAACATTCGAACCAAACTATTGATGTCCACGACCTCTTCCACCTCTATTACCTTCAGCTCTTTCTCTGCCACATTCTCCATTCAAAAAAATTTGCTTCGGATAATGCACCCACCCCTCCGGATAACCAATAACTTCATAGCAGTGTTCCGGAGGATGTCCTCCTCGATCACACAAGTGACACTCCTTATAGCCTGTCTTCGGTGGTTGTGATCGTTGTGCAGCAAACGCTGTCACCTCCCATCCCTTTGACTCGTTCATCTTGGATTACCTTTTGGTAGACTTGATTCATCGATGGCAGCGGATCCTGAGCCAAGAGATTGGAACGAACGGTTCCATAAAGACTTTCATCCAGACCCATAAGAAATAAGTGAACCCTATCATCTTCCCTGTTCTTCTCCAGTGCAACCTTTAGATTGCAAGTGCAGTTTCCACACGAACAAGTTGGAAACTTATCACAATTTCCTAGTTCTTCCCACAACATAGCCAGTTTTCCATAGTAAGCAGCAATATTTATCCCTTTTGCTTACAACCGGCCAAAGCTACTTTCAATTCCTGAATCCGAGGTTCGTTTCCAACGGAAAAACGTTCTCGAATACACTCCCACAGATCTTTCGCCACTTCCATGTGTGATATGGTGGTCCAAAGAGTAGGCTCGATCGAATTCCTAATCCACGACACCAGAAGAAAATTGATAGTCCACCAGTCCTCATAATCGATCGACTTTTCACTGGCCATCTTGATCGATCCGTCAACAAAACCAAAATTCTTCCTTGCACACAGCGCCGTTCTAACAGACCGCGCCCATTCCTCATAGTTTTCACTGGTCAACTGGACCTGTGTGATAATCAAACCAGGATTATCATTCGAGGTGATATCGTACGGAGAGATTGTCTTCCGTACGACTGCAGCATCACCTTTTGGAGCCTCCATTACTTTTCTACTTGAAGAGTTTCACGATGGCTCTGATACCATGTGAAACCGAACACGCCAAGAAATCAAACACGTAAAACCAAACACACTCACACAAGAGGAATAAGATTTGGGTGAAAACTCTTACTTTCATTGATGAAGGGAGTCCCCTATTTATACAAGAGAAAACTTAGAGAAAACCTAAACCTAACTTAGGAACCAAGTAAACTTAACAGGCTTGACCCAATATACAATTTACATAACTAACTATTTACATATCTAATCTATTCACAATATAGCCTTCATTAATACCCAGTGTACTTCCCAAGTGAGGAGGGTGGGCGGTATGCAGGGACGGATCTGCCCACTTATTTGCGGTTCTCATGAACCCATACTCCTCCCACAAAACTAGGTAAATCATGTACATATTTTTGTAAAATATGTGTAACATGATGTTTGGGAACCCATAGTATAAAAGTTTAAATGATTCACTTGTTCAAGCGGTGGTTCACTTACACATAGGAGTAGGAATCGGTCCTCATTAATGCCCCTTAATTTTTTTCCTTAAAATATCATCATATAAAATGATAATTAACCTATATAAACAATAAATTTTTCGATGAAAGTTGTTTGTTGACAACTTTTGGGATGCTGTAACTCTGCTCCTAATTAACAGTGGTGAACTCATGCATACTCTTGAAATCCTAAATCCGCCTATGGGTATATGTATGCCTTACCCTACCTTATGTGAAGTAGAGAGGTGGTTTCCGACACACCTTCGGCTCAAGAAAAGCATTTCGAAAATATGTTTGAAACATACAAAAATAAAAAGCAAGGATAAAAATAAGGAAAAGTACAAAAGAAAGAGTAAAGCAAATTCTATGCTAGAAGCTCTTTGACAGGACCTAATTAATTGTTCCTTCATATAACCTCCTGGATATTTTGGTACATCCTCAGAGATCAAACAAGCCAGATCACACGCAAACATAAGAGTAAAAAAACGAAGAGAAAATCTAATTCCACACCCTTGTTCAAGTATCCCGAGACTATATAGTACTATAACACAACCTGCCACTTTAGAAACCGTAGCATGTAATAATAAGATAAAACTAAGAAAGTTACGCACGAGTAAAAATCAAAAATAATTTGGTCCTTAGTGATATGCAGCATTAATTGCTGTTGGTAGATCGCACCACGTTGGAATTGTTGTGTTCCAGAAACCAACTTCAGTACCCCCAGTCACTGGAGCTGATTCCAAAATTACTGAAGATGATGATGAAGTATTTCCAAAAATTAATGGTGCATAATTCTCAAAATTGCTGCGACTTGTTGACGCTTTAAGCCTTTGATATAGTTCTTGAAGTCCTGTACTTTGAACTTCACCAATTATAGTACCATTTTGCATAGGCAACAGCTCAGGATGATGGTTATTTTTCAACAAATTAGACGGAAGCTGATTATATGAATTCATTTCATGTAATTTTCCATCTAATTCAGCACATCCAAATACAGGTCGCTCATCCTGTACAATAAGAGAATTTTGCAAATGGTTAGCAGTTAGTAAAACAAAAATTGCAATGTAGGGATTAATAATGTTTGAATTGATATGCAAGAATTAAAATATGTGTTTTGTATACATTTTTAAAAGAAGATATTGTTGAATATATGAGGGTTCTTTTGTTCATTTTAGTTCTATTAATCCATGCATCATATCTTCGTCCCTTTCATTTTATGTTTTTTTAGTATGATTTGATATGGAGTTTAACATTATAAAAAAGACTATATATTCTTGTGATGTTAAACAAAAGGTGTATAATCCTATAACATACCTTATACATGCAACCGAACGAGCCCGTAGGGGTTTGATTTCCTCTGAGTAAGGAAAGAAGAGGATGAGTTTGAGGAGTGGAAAAAAGAAAAGGACTATTCGAAGGGATAAGTTCTTGTTCGAACCCACCAATAAAGCCAGCCTTTCCAATTATCTCAAAAGGAAGTGAGGCTTTCAACTTTGCAGCACTTGATTTTGTTGCCGAAGTATTAGTGATGCTAGAATTCTTATTTTTCCTGCAGCCACCACCAATAGGAACATTACGTAGTGCACCCCCTTTAGTCCAATAACGTCGACAAGTCTTGCAGAAATGACGAGGTTGAGTTAAGTTATAATTGTTATAGTAACAAAATTTTGTGTTAGGAGAATCACAACGTGGACATTTAAGATTTTCTGAATTTAAAGATGCACTTGCACTTGCTGCTGGAGAAGTAGAAGAAAGAAGAGAGGGGGAAGGAGTATTATTGGGTTGTTTTGAAATAGTATTCTCTCCTCCTCCTATAAGTCCAGTACTTCCTGTGAAGAGTTCTTGGATCATATTCAGGCTTTTTCGTAGAACTATAAACACTAGAATACAATCCGAGAAAAGCAAAAGGGAAAAGAAGCAAGAGTTTGTAAAGAAGATTAAACTTTTACCCTTTTGATCAAAGTGTGAAACTAAAGCTAGAATGAAGTAATCAATGTGATCAATGTGAGAGAGAAAAAGAGAGTGAAATATGAATCTTTTCGAGGATGCTAAAGGAATATGGAGAAAGGAATGATAGGCGATCATAAATTTATATAGAAATTTTATAAAGCGAAGACGCACTAGCCACTTGAAAACAATATATAATACTAGTACTATAGTATATATTTGTTTTTTTTTTTCTTTTTAGATTTTGGAATGTAGCTGCAGTTCTTTTTGGAGTGAAGTGAAATGGACCTTTCTTCGCTGTCTTTAGTCGTACAACTTCTAATTTATCTGGGGGATCACATAGTTATCCTCAATTATCATAGGAAAAAAGTTGACCAAAAATCATTTTGTTATAAGGACTATACTGATCCATGCATGCAACCTTTTCGGATCGATACTACCGTATGTACGTTAACGTTTAAGGAAAAACAAAACTTTCAACTTTTTTAATGAAACGATGTTTGACAAGATACAGTTATTTTTACATAAATGTTTGTGTAATACTATAAAAATGTAGGGTTTCAACAAAAGTAGCAAAGCTCTGTTGCATTGTACTAATACATCTTCATTATAGAATCGTATTATAATTGCATGATTGGAAGTGGGAAATTAAGATGAATTTAGAATTGTGATAGCAATTATCAAGATCAACAATTATCTTTATTTAGGGCTTTGAAAGTAGAATGGCATTATCATTGCGAGATTTGAAAGTGGGAGATTTAGAAGAGCCAATAATTTAGAATGATGATATCAATCAAGTTTTTAAAAGAACAAGAGTGATACTTATTGAGGGCTTTGAAAGGGGATAGATATCATAATTGAGGGATTTGAACGTGGGAAATTAAGAAAACTCAAGAATTTATAATGACTATATAGCAATCAAGTTTTGTAGCAGAAAAACATTATTTTCACTTAATCGTGTGTTATTTGAGATCTATAGGTTTATATGAGCTCGAATTTAGATGTGCATCACATAAGAATATTTAAAAGAAAGTTGCTTTCTATCAAGATTTTTCCACATTAAAAATTTAAGATCTTTAATTAAGATATAAAGTTTTCATCCATCGTGCCATTTTCATATGCAGCGAAAAAAAAAAAAAAAACTTGCTTTGGGCTTTTGTGCTTTCTTCTTGTATATGCTATTATTCTGAAGCAATCATCATTTGGTTAAAGCACTTATTGCCTGGAAATACGTGTAAAGTAGATGCCCAGCCAGCCAATACAATTCGCCCTCGAAACTATGGGCATTAATATTGCCAACCCTAACCCTTTCATCTATTCTTTTTTTTTTTCACTTTAATTCCCCCTATTCTTTGTGTAGAAATCATTACTTGATTAACAAATCGTAGATGATTGCCATTAGCGTGCCACACGTTCATACATGAGTCTCGTCTATCAAATCATCTATTACTACGACCAATTCCACTATGTAACTGACCCAAGATTTTTGAAATTACATATATCCCTCTTGATTGATCTCACAATCAAAGACGGACCACATAGGTGCAAGTGGGGTCAATTGAACCAACTTTCTCTGGTCTGCCTTCGACAAAAATGCATATAAAATCCAAATTTGAACCCACTTCATCAAACCAACGCTGGTAGCTTGTCGCAAAGCATGTTCAAATTTAGCAAAAGGTCTAGAGTTCGAGTCTCTATAGCAACATGTACACTCCTTTTATTTTTTTGAATCCACTTGGTGAAATTTTTGGGTCTGTCACACACACAACCAATAATGATTGACGTGATCATTATATGTTTTTTCTTTTTAACCATGTTGTCCAGACTACCTTGTGCACCTTGATTATTCTATATTATGTACCAAGATTTTTAAAAGCCTCAGAAGATCGTCTAGCGTCTTTTGCTTTTATATTGGGCTTCAGACTCTAAATATCTGACGATTTCTGTTGCATGCACATCTTTACTACTAGGCCACGCCTCTGGTGCTTGGTGGAATTTGTTCTTTGCAATGAAAAAGAGCAAGTTTACTTTGAACATTCGTATTTTCGTATCATAGGTCTGACGCAAATTGGTTACTCCACATTCTAAGTCGTTCCTAAAAGATTGTGCTTATGCTAAGTCGTTGTATTATTGCATTTACTTTTCATCATTACCGCTTATTTTCACTAGTTCTACTGGCTAGAATTTCATGTAATTAAGGACGGAACTTTGTTTGTTAAAAGTAGAGTTCACATCTGATGTGAAAACCACTTTGAAGCTTCGAGTCTTCAGTCTACATAGAAATTAAAGCTTAGAAAATGTTGTATGTTGACTTAGGTTATTATGCGACCAAAACGTGAGTCTCGTTAGTATTTGGCCTAACGACCTACTTAATAGATTAGTAACACAAAAGACATTAAAAAAGACCACCGGTCTCTCTATATGTTTCTAGTTTGTTCTTTTACCAAGGTATATATGCAAATAAAAGTTTTATATTTGTAGTTGAAAAGAAAAAAAGAAGCTACTTATATTTTCGGAGACAGTTTTTAATCGCGTGAGTCTTATAAGAGAAAACTAGTTGCATTTCGTTCGATATAACTATAAGTGTCATTTTAAAAAATCTAAAGACTCCAATAAATGATTTAGAATGTCTATCGGAATAAAAGATAAAGTGCAACTCAGTCAAATAGTAATACTTATACTTAATTAATGCAGGATAGATCAAAGTGCGGGGTTGGCCTAACCAAGTTATTTGGTCCAAATCTTGTAGTATTTGCTTGAAAAAATTTATTTAATATGTAGAAATTATTAATTTAAAATTCATTAACTCAAATAAACTAGAACCCTAAACTCATTAAGCCACAAGGCTCCGCATCCGACTTAATTTTAATGAACACGTCAAAAACATGGACTATGATATTGTCCAATGTTTCTCAAGAATGTGTTTCGCCAATTTTGCAGACTGAAATTGTATAATCATTGAGCGACAGGACAGTTAAGTTAGGTTAGGTTAATTATGCTCACAAGAAGATTTTTGGAAACGTCACAAAAGCAAATACGACGCTCTAATTTGTTTCTGGAAAAGAGAAAAGAAACAGTGATCTGTAAATTTTCAGCTTGGCTTTAGCCTTTACTACACACTTGGAGTTGCCACTACTGTTCAATGTTTATACTAAGATTTATTAGGGAAATCGTACCATAAATGGAGAGAGACCCTTATCCTTGCATGAGTGTGGAGCACAATTTCCATGTTTCGATAGTTGCACAAAAGAAGAGATCCATTCTATTCCTTGGAAAAAGTAGAGAATATTAGAAGAGAGAATGACAGAAAGCAGCAAGAGAACGATGTGTACTTGACGTCTTTGATCTGACCGCGCGTGCCGTCCGGAACGCCAGCGAATTCAGTGTTTGTTCGTCCTCTCTTCTAACGTTTAAAAAAGGAACTTCACTATCCATTATTTATCACTACCGGGTGTATATAACAAATCATGTTAATTTATTATGGTTAAGTGATTTAATAATAAAAATTTATGTATTAATTAACTATGCTTAGGTGATGGGACTCCATTTGCAAACACATAACATAAATTTATTGATTTGGTGTATATATCAGGTGTGGATAAGTTTTTTCCATTAAATAGAAATGAATTTCTGATTTAAACTTTATGGAGTTATAAAAGTTTGGGACAATTATTTAAGTGCTTGTTGTTGAATTCTAAATTTAATCCATATATATTTAGTGATTTTATATAGTACTGTACTACATATGTATGCACAAAAAGGAAATACTAAAACGCTCTCCGCTTTATTTATGACATATTTTTCTTTTAAATTTTATTTTAAAAGTACTTATTTTGATTCTTTTTACTTGTTAAGTTTGGCTTTTGTACCACCTTAAGAAAACATTAGTTAACAAGATAGTGCAAATTATGTTTATTTATTCTTGATGTCAAGTTATTACTAGCCTTGTTTTCACTATAATATTAATCTCTCCACATTTATTTTTTTTAGAGTAAATGTAAAAGTGAAAATTCTCTAATGATTTTCTAAAATGAAAAATGGTTTGGATTAATTATGTATAAAAACTATGACTACTAGAGAGGATTGAAGGGGATATGTAATTAACTTTCTATATTTAAAACTTCTTTATCTTAATTTATTCTTAACGATATATACTTGAAACCATGGAAGTATACATCATTACATATTTAAAACTCCACCAACAATGATACTTCTTCCATTTCAATTTATTTCAATTTATGTGAATATATTTACTTTTTAGTCTGTTAACAGAATATTGTTATTTTACTAAATTTAGAAATAAATTTTTAATTTTATTTTTAATGAGATGATTTGTAGTCATACAAATATCTATGACTTATTCTAGACCACAAGTTTAAAATAAAAATCAGTTTTTATTAAATTTTATGTCAAATTAATGTGTTTACATAAATTGAAACCGATGGAATACTTTAATTAATGTGTATCAAAAATAATTCCCAATGAAGGTTTGTTTTAGATAGGAGAACCACGCAAGCTGCGAAATAGTAGAGGAAATAGTCGTTCAAAATCTATGGAATCTCACTTTAAATTTGGGTCCCGACAAATGTCTCCCAATTATAAGACAATTCTTCCGTTCCCTGGCCATCCCACTATATATCTTTCTTTCATTCAAATCCATGATTGTGTACAATATCAGTACTAACAATACCACACATAATTCACACTAGTCCATTTCCATTAAAGGACCACAAAATAAAATGGTCACCCATTCCATTTTTATGACGATTCTTCAGTGACGTTACATGCATGGTCTTTAAAGTAGGTGGTATGATTCTTTGTATTTTCCGATGAGCTCTCGCAGACCAGAGCAATACCCTTTGTTTCGAACACATACATACACTGTACACACCCAATGGGTTCAATTGTTATGTAGAGTGTGATGGATATGATTGTTTCACCTTGATTTAAGGTTTCCAATTAGAACTAAAGAAAGTTATGATAAAAATTACATGCAGAGTCTCTATACGAAACGAATTTTGATCAGTCGAAATTTTAATATGACTACCAAATACCGGATAAAAAAAGAGTTTAAATTTAAAAAAAAAAAAATCTGAAAATATATGTGTAGAAAATTTATTCAGTCACTACGTTATTTCAGGATTATATGATTCTTATTCACTATACGCTTATAGGGTAAAAACTCACTGCACCCAAGTATTAAATCATATCAACTTAAATATCATGGTTAAATAGTTTAAGAGGTCAAGAATATATAACCTTCTGGTACAAAATAAGTGTGGTAGTATAAGATTTTAGTACAGCTAGCCTTCAAAAAATAAACTCATTTAATACTTAAAAATTAATTCTAAGGTTTTACCTTTAAATATCTTCAGGTGGAGTATCTTTAGGTCATTTATTAAAGTGAGAAAAGTAATTTGGAGCAAAGTACTTAATGCCTCGTTAATTTCCTATAGCAGTACCCTTATTTCTTTAGACTAAATTTAATTTAGCTAAAACATACTTATTTGGGATCGAAGAAAGTACTTAATTAACATTATTGAATAGTAAGTGCGCGGCAATTACACTCACTGTGCGATTGTTAGTTCAAATGTTCACAAAAACCTGTTTAAGTATCGAATAATTAGTAGTGTGTAACTCAAGCATAATATGACGCAGACTGGTGGGAATGCAGAAAGTTTGATGTTGTAATCTACTCCAAATGATGAGGATTAAATTGAACATAACGGATTACTCTAACATGAACTCTCTGCTGGTCCTCGACACTGTACACTACTACAGACAGAACAACTGTGAAGCATTATTATTCAAAGATTCTGTATATTGGGGGTCCTATATATATATTAGTGTCCCATCCCACTGAAGCAGGTTAACCTATGATTGGAATCCCGATGAAGGTCCAATAACTGACAAAGGAACATTGGACAAGATCCTATCTGCACGAATACGACAGATCATTTTTTTAGACACACAATTGATCGAAGTAATGATTTCTTAGCGGAGCTATGAATTTGTTTAAGGAAATTCAAAAAAGAATATTTAAAAAAATGTCATACAAAAGGTTTAAACTTTTATTAAAGGAATTCTTCATAGTTGTATATATAAGAAAAAAATTGTTTCTATCCTTCTTGCACAGTACAATTGTCCGATGAAAAAGATTCAATTGAACTTCTTTCATTAAAGGACGTCAAGCTACAATTTGAATAAAAGAACATAAAAGTAAATTCTCTTGTATTTAATTTATCCATCTTTTACGAGTATATTGTATCCATGTATAAAAGCATTAATGCACGGACTATATCCTACTAGCTGGAATGCAACCGATCACGTCTTTAGAAAAACTTAGTCCTTCGAAAAAATGATTTTTCTGTGATTACTTATACTTTGAATAGAAAAAATAATTTTATAAATTAGATAACGAATAGGCCATAACATGGAACTCCCATGTACTTTATAAGAATGCTTAAAAAATATCGATAGGCTTGGCAAAGAGAATCTCAAGGGCCGATATATACCAGGAGTTCATAATTTAATGTTCCACTTGCTCCACCCTAGATTAGATTTGATTCTCCATAGTAATTTTGTGTTTAAAGCATGTTTTACAAATAAACTAACCCCAATTGTCCAAAACGTTAAGTATATATATATATATATATATATATGTATTTCCCAAAAATGTATCAGGTTTTACAATTAAATTTATATTTAGTTGAGTCTAAGACGACCGTTTATATCTTAATTCGATTCGATTGATAAGCAGCTTACGTTCGTAAAACAATTGAGCTTTAGCGGTTAAGTTCGAAAACGAGTAGTATATCGATGTCAATGATGCAAATTCGATGTCAGATATGATTTTGACGATGTCAAGTTCTAATAGGTAGTTCGAAGGCAAGTATAAACAGGCTGATTCGAAATAAATAGCAAATAGACAGATTATGATAAGATGATTTCGTCTAAACTAGATGCACGGTTTCGATTAATTACGATGACAGCGACAGATTCAACGATGATGGTGAATACGATGACGATCGAGCGTAAAATGATAACAAACGAATGCGACACGAATTTATTTGATCGAATAATATGATAAATAAACGACTACAACGTATTCGAGATAACTCAACAATTAGCAAATTGACGAACTAAATTATGCGGTCGGAATAACGACAACAAATCGATAAGATTAAGAGTAATGAGGTAATGAATGAATTAAACGACAGATAGCAAATATCAATCAAAACAAATAATCGACAGAAATAATTAAAGCGGTAAAAGCTTATTGTATTGAAGAGCCGAAGGATGGTGCTTCAAATGAAAGAGATGATCCTTCTTCCACGTTTGAACCAAGCCACGGCTGAATTTGATACAATAATTGTGCTAATAGCAACAACAATCCTATGTGTGTTGAAGGAATAAAGCAAAAAGTAATTGGGTGGCTGAATAAAGTTTTGAGAATAGTGCTGCTTTTGATCTCTTTAATAAATCGTGTCCTCAAATCAGAGCACAAAGACCTATTTATAGGTTGAAAAATGATAAGAGTTTCAACCCTAGAAGAATTTCACACTCTCACGTTTCTTTTCCACTAGTTACACGTTTCAGCCCACTTCCTCTGAATCCGCTAAGTTCGTTCCGATAATCTTGGGATAAGGACAACTGCGTTATCCATTGGAAAGCTGTCTTCGAAAATATCCGATCGCGATGAGCACATAATCGATCATGGAAGTGAATGAAACCGTTTCTTTCCCGATCGCAACGACTCCGAAATCAACTAACGTCTCTTCATAAAATCAAAACTGATGACTGTCATCGAACAAGAATCGACCAGTACAGATAGTCCCCCCACTTGCTAAGTCGTGTGTTCGTGAAAACTTGGCAAGTGGCTTGAATTCTTTGCGGGAAAAGACGTGGAGCATTCGTGTCCCTCCATTTTGAAACGTCAAACGTCGCCTCAACTTCCCACTGTCACACGTGTCAGACATCGTGCGGGCAGCAGTTTCTCAGCGGTTCCCAAGGCAATGATGACCTTTGCCTTATAAATACTTGCTTCAACACACACTTTACAACTTCTGAGAATTTTCTCCAAAAACTCTTGAAAAACTCTCCAATTTCTTAAGCAAATCCCAGGAATTCCTTACTCATCTTTGTTGATTCATGCCACTTTCGCTCTAAATTTTCTAAAAGCTTTGTTTTACACTAATCAGGTTTGTGTTTTGATAATGTCTACCTCTTCTCAAAACGTAGTTGATGCTGATACTACTTCTACTACGGCAGTTGCCGCCACGGCTCCACCGCAGTCCGGCGCGGTGGTGGAGCAAACTTCCACCCACGCTGGCCCTTCAGTAGATAAGAAGGGAAAAAAGTGGAAGGAAAGGAAGGTGAAGGACTATGGCCCCAAGAAGTTGTGGTCGGAAATTCTTCCAAAGAAATTCACTTATGAGAACGATTACAAAATCAGTGTTCAAAGTGAAGCGGAGCAAGGGAAGAAGAAGAATATTCCGATCGATTCAGTTTACTTTGCGATCACGCCGGAATCGATCCCACGGGTTCGGGAAGAATGTGGTTGGAAAGTGGGTGACATCGACGTGATGTGTCCTCCAAGAAAATCAACGTTAACGACTCACATCGAGGATCACTCAGTGGTGCTGACTTATCCTTTTACGATCGGGTTTTCTCTTCCGGTCGATAACATCATCGAGGAATTTTGCAGGATGTACAATGTCTGCCTCGGACAACTTTCTCTGATGATATGGAGAACGGTGATAATTATGCGATTCATCGCAGCGGAGGCAGAAGTGGAGTTGACACTTCACCATATTCTCAACATCTACTCTCCTCAAGTTTACAAAGGAGGAGTAGTGAACTTGGCCAAACGGGGCCAACGGGCCTTGATATCGGACAACGATGACGATCTCCGAGGATGGGATCAACGTTTTGTTTTTATTCCTACGAAGCAGCTAACCGACCCTGAAAAGGAGTTGCTACCAAGCGTCTGGAATCGAACCCGTAAGCGCTTCGTTCGTTTGTTTTCTCTCTTTTTGAATGAATTTAAAATCCTCAAATCTCATTCTTCCAAATTTTTCAGCTGATGCGGTTGTCTTCGATCAAGTCGCTGATATTATACCATGGCTGATAAGGGTACTTGCTAAGACGACCAATGACAAGCGAGCTTGGAAACCGGTCGCAGCTTTGAAGAAACTCAAAACTAAAAATCATGGTAAACTTTGAATTACCCTTGTATCTATGATTTTGTTTCGTTGACGCCTTTTGATACTTGAAAAATGTTTCCTCAGGCATCACCGGTGCTGGAGTTGAGCCAAGTGATGAAGAGGCTGAGCCTGAGGGCGGAGAGAAAGCCGATGACGCTCCTCCACCGAAGAAGAAGAAGAAGAAGAAGAAGAAGAAGAAGAAGAAATCGTTCCAAGAGTTGAGGAACAAATACTTGCCCAAGATAGCTGAAAAAGGGCAAGGGGGTAGCTCATCGGACACGCCCCAGACCATAGAGGATGTGATCGCTGGGACAAGTTCAGCGATCGCAGCGGCGAAAGCCGCCGAAGGAACGACCTCGGTCATTGACATCGAGGAAGAAGAAACCGGGGACGAATCGGGATCTGACCGATTGGTGAGGCGTCCCACGAAGCCAATCACAGAGAGACTCCAAGAGACAGCCATCCAACTGAAGGTGGCTGAACAGGGAGATCTCTCCGTGGATGATTACCAACTTTCCCCTGTAGCCGAAGAGGTGAATTCGGGCTCAGGGGGTTTGCCCAGTAGAGAAGGTGCTCTTGTTTCTTTGGGTGTCGCTCCTGAAAACCAAGGAGAGATGATCGAGGCCTTTGATCGTGAACTCGAGGAAAGGGATCCAGCTAAAGGGAAAATTCCAGCTTTGGACCGGCCAACATCAACGACGAAGTCTAAATAAGATGAAGAAACGGGGTCGTCGTTTTTTGGTACGGATCATACTGATCCTATCGTGCCTCTTCCTCGGGGTGAAGAAGCTGCCGCCTTCGCTGCTTTGGGCGAATCCGAAAAAAGGGGTGGCAGGACGCTAACGGTAGAAGTTCCACCCAATGTTGATTTGCTAAGGTGCACAAAACGATTGGCGGACTATTTATTCGATGTCATTGGCCCGATGGAGCAAGCTCGATTGAATACGCATTCAGATCTGAGTTTGCCTTCTCAGATTTCTTTTAGTGCTCTCAGGGTAAACTCCATACTTATAAAATTTTCCTTTCTTGTTTTGCTTTCTTGTTTTGCATCGATTTTTATATACTTCAAATGCAATTTGCTCTCAGAACTGTATAATGGCGATCGAGACTGCCGATCGGATCCGTCAGCTTCAGGATGGAGCTAAAGTTTTGAATGAGCAGATTATTCACCTTACTTCGGCTGGAGAGGACCTGCATCGGAAGCTGAAAGCTGCAGAGACCAAGTATGCTGAACTTTTGGCCAATTTTGGCAAGAGTACGAATGAGCATGCTCTTCGTCAAACGGAGCTGGAGTCTCAGATCAGAGCTTTGAACGAACAGTTGAGTGACCACGAAGCCAATTCTGATCTGAAGATAGCCGAACTCACTTCTGCCTTGGAGAGCAAGAACAAAGAGTTGGCTGACCAGTTCGAAGAGTTGAGCATTCTTCGTAAAACTAATGAAGACCTCATGGTTCAAGCTGATAGCTTGTCGGAGCGGAACGCGTTACTTCACAAGGAGTCCACCAACCTAAGGCGTGAACTCGAGGAAGAGTTTGAAAAGAAGAAGGATCTTATCCTCGCAGAGTCACGGCGCGATGTCCTTAGGGAAATGTTGGATCGAGATGTCAACGTTCCTGCCGAGTTGAGCGAAGCTGTTGCCATTGTGCGGCTAACTCGTGAAGATCTTGGTCTCCCAGCGAGTTCCTCCGATGAAGGCTCTGATGGTGAATGATCTGTGGTTGTTTTCGACTTGTTACTTTAGTCGTTTTTTGAAAGCTGATGTAATGCAGTCGTATGACTGGCTATGTACATATAATATTAACATGAATGAAATTTGAATTCCTTTCATAGTTGTATTATTCTTTCCGAAGATGATTTTATTCGTTCGAAAATTGTGATGTTCAACGACAATCGTCGAAAGAGATGATTGGGGCCCAATGTCTTAGTGCGTAATGATAGATGACGTCTCACTTCCATGTAGTGCAACATTTTATGAGTTCGGAATTAAAAATGAACACTTGGTGAAAAACTTAGAATTTGTAAACTTCGCTTGGAATTGTAAAATTCGCTAAAATTTGAAACTAGTCACTTGAATCGGACGAATGTGAAAAGTTGAAAATGTAACCAGTGTTGCATGTTATTGAATTGAGCCGCTATCGGGCTTTAAATACATTTTGGATCGTATGTTTTGATCAATTACAAGATGTGGCCGTTTAAAGGCGCAAACTTTTGATCGCTAACGGATCGCTTACATAGATGGACAATTTCGACTAAAATGAAATTGGTAAAGTTCGAAACATTCGATAGCCAAATCTCCAGTTCGAGCGAGTCCCCAGTTTGAATGAATCGTAAGAACTTTGATCGAATTTTGAACGAGTCCCCAGTTCGAGTGATCGTAAGAACTTTGATCGAATTTCGAACGAGTCCCCAGTTCGAGTGAACGTAAGAACTTTGATCGAATTTTGAACGAGTCCCCGGTATTGTTTCCAATTGGTCTCATTCTTTCTTTCGATGGGAAGCTTCTGGTTCTTGGGCAGTCCCCAGTATCAGTTGATGACAATCGTGCTAACTCCATCTTCCCCCCAGTGTTTTGAGTATGAAGGATGAGTGGTCGAACACTGGTCCTGAAACGGAGTCATTGACACAAAAATCGAGAAATCGTTATAGATGAAGACCACGTTAGAATGTTCGTCAGACTTATCGACCCCGATCGGAGCGTTTAGAGCTCATGTTTTCGTGGGTGACGTTTGTCATCATTCGATTCCAACTATGCCTATCATCTAAGAGTGTTAGTATCAAACAATTAATCAAATAATTCTTTCCGATGGAGGAAAAATTGAAATTTTGCAAGATTAAAAGATGAGAGTTGATGATACCGTAGGGTCTCAAAAGTAATATTTCTTCAATTGTGTGATGTTCCAATTGAATTCGACCGGCTTGGAGTCCATTGTTTCGAGTTGGTATGATCCTTTTCCGATTACTGCTTTGACCCGATAGGGTCCTTCCCAATTTGCTCCCATCTTACCTTCGTTTGGCTCATCCTTTTTTCGGTCTCTTGATCCTCAGCACATAATCACCTGCATTAAAAGATCGATACCTGATTTTTTTGTTGAGGTAGTTTTCTGCCCTCTGTTTCTGCGCTTGTATTCGAACAAATGCCATGTCCCTTTTTGCTTCGATCAGGTTCAAATCTATCAACATGGCCTCTCTGTTTGCCTCCTCGATGGAATGGGCGAACCGTAGACTGGGTTCTCCCACTTCCACCGGTATCAGTGCTTCTGCTCCATAGACAAGTGAGAACGGTGTTTCTCTGGTGCTGTGTTTCACCGTTGTTCGGTGAGCCCACAGCGCTCCGAGAAGTTCGTTCGGCCAATTGCACTTTGAGTCATCCATCCTTTTCTTCAGATACTCGATTATTGTTTTGTTGGAAGATTCAGCCTGTCCATTTGCACTGAGGTGATAAGGTGTTGAGGCAATTCGCTTGATCCCCCATTTTTCAAAGAAGGCAGTGATCCGTCTTCCTACAAACTGTTTACCGTTATCGCATGTGATCTCTTTCGGGATCCCAAAACGACAGATAATATTTTGATGAATAAATTTAATGACTTCTTGCTCACGAATTTTAGCTAAGGCAATTGCTTCTACCCATTTAGAAAAATAATCAGTAAGAATTAAAATAAATTTTACCCCGCCGGGCGCTGTTGGAAGCGGCCCGACCAAATCCATTCCCCACTTCATAAATGGCCACGGTGACGTGACCGAATGAAGTGGCTCTGCCTGTTGATGTATGAGGTTGCCGAATCGTTGACACTTGTCGCATTTGCGGACGAATTCTTTAGCATCATCTGCGATCGTTGGCCAATAATATCCAGCTCTTAGAATTTTTCGAACCAACGACTTGCTACCGGAGTGATTGCCGCACTCGCCTTCATGGATTTCTTTCAGCACATAGTTTGTCCCATCTGGGCCCACACACTTCACTAAAGGGCCGCTGAACATTCGTCTGTAGAGCTGGTTTTCAAAGAGACAATGTCTTGCCGCTTTAGCTTTGAGCGATCGGGCAGATTTTTTGTCATCGGGAAGGGTTCCTGCCTGCAAATAAGACAAATATTTGTTTCTCCAATCCCAAGTGTGGTTAACATTGTTTACCTCTTTAATGCTCCGACGGAGTGGTGATTCGAACAGGTGGACCACTGTTTCATCGATTTTGCCGTCGATGACCGCTGCAGAACCGAGGTTGGCTAGAGCGTCTGCTTTGATGTTGTCCTCCCTTGGTATCTGAGCAATTTTCCATTCCTGGAAAAATGTAAGGAGATTTTGCACTTTTTCAAGCAACTGCTGCATCCTTGGATCTCGAACACAGAAATCGCCTTGGATTTGATTTACCACCAATTGAGAGTCACTTTTGATGTCTAGTCGTTCGACCTTCAAGTCTTTTGCAATCTTTAAACCTGCAGCGAGGGCCTCATATTCGGCCTCGTTGTTAGTTTTTGCATGTAGTTTGATTGCGTACCTGAGCTTTTCACCGGTAGGTGCTATTAATAAGATTCCGAGACCAGTCCCTTTTACGTTTGAAGCTCCATCAGTAAACATTTTCCAAACTCCGGGATCGGGATCCCTCATCATCAATTCTTCCTTTTTTGCCTCCGGGAAGATATTAGCACTAAAATCTGCTACAAAATCAGCCAACACTTGAGATTTTATGGCGGTGCGAGGCTGATAAGTAATATCGTACTCGCTCAGCTCGACCGCCCATTTCATTAATCGACCAGAAAGGTCTGGCCGATGTAAAATATTTCGCAATAGAAAAGTGGTTACGACAGATATTGAATGACATTGGAAATAAGGTCTTAATTTCCGTGCAGCAGTGACTAGTGCTAGTGCTAATTTTTCTAGGTGCGGGTATCTTGTTCCTGCATCTAAAAGTGTTTTACTAACGTAATAAATAGGAAATTGATTACCTCTGTCCTCGCAGACGAGGACAGCGCCTACAGCGACATCGGAGACAGCCAAGTAAATCAGCAGCATTTCTCCATCGATCGGTTTTGATAGGAGCGGAGCATTTGAAAGGTACAGCTTCAGTTCTTTGAGGGCCTTTTTGCATTCTGGTGTCCATTCAAAGCTTTTGTTCTTTTTCAGCATCGAAAAGAACCTGTGACATCGTTCTGATGACCTCGAGATGAACCTGCTGAGATAGGCTACTCGACCGATCAGTTGTTGAACTTCCTTCACCGTTGTTAAGTCTTCGGGAATGCTTTCAATTGCTTTGATCTTGTCTAGGTTGGCCTCTATTCCTCTTTGTGATAAGATGAACCCCAAAAATTTGCCGGATCCAACTCCGAACGCGCATTTCTCCGGATTCAGTCTCATGTTGAAACGCCTCAGTATCGTGAAAGTCTCCTCCAAATGACTTAGGTGATTTTCTTTTTCAAGAGATTTGACCAGCATGTCATCGATATATACTTCCATGGTTTTTCCGATCAAATCTTTAAACATAGTAGTGACCAAACGCTGGTAAGTAGCACCAGCGTTTTTAAGGCCGAAGGGCATAACTGTGTAGTAATAAGTCCCCATGTCCGTGATGAACGACGTCTTCTCCCGATCCAATGGGTCCATCGAAATTTGATTATAGCCTGAATAGGCATCCAAGAAGCTCAACATTTCGTGTCCTGCCGTTGAATCGATCAGTCTATCGATGTGAGGCAACGGGAATGAATCTTTTGGACAGGCTTTATTGAGGTCGGTATAATCGACGCATACTCTCCACTTGCCATTTTTCTTTGGCACAACTACGGTGTTTGCAAGCCACTCGGGATATTTGACCTCCTTAATGAACCCATTCGTTAGCAACTTTTCTACTTCGTCGTTGATCACTTTCCTTCGGAATCCCCCATTTGGCCGTTTCTTTTGTTTCACCGGCCGATGTTTTGGGTCGACATTTAACTTATGTGTGGCGACCTTTGGATCGATCCCAACCATATCCGCATGGGACCAAGCAAATCAATCAGAATTATCCTTGAGGAAGGATATGATCTTTGATTTTACTTCAGGATCCAATTCCGCTCCCACATAGACTTTCCGATCAGGCTTATCATTGGATAATGTTATTTCTTCCAAGTCTTCTATCGTAGAGTCTCCAGCTTTTTGTTTATACGGTTCTCTCACACATGGTGGAACCTGTGCGAAGTCGCCTTCGCCTTCGGAATCCGGTAGCTGAGTTGAGGCGCACAACAGAACCGAAGTGAAGCTTCCGATCACGGGTCCCACTGGCTTGTATGGTGAAACCTGTGCGAAGTCGCCTTCGGCTTCGGATTCCGGTAGCTGCGTTGAGGCGCACGACGGAACCGAAGTGAAGCTTCTGGCCACGGGTCCCACTAACTGTGATTGCTACAATCGAAAGCCATCCTTAACAGCTGCTGAGTAACATTCTCGCGAAGCCTGCTGTTCGCCTCTGATTTCACGAATCCCCCATGGGGTGGGGAATTTTACAACCTGATGTAGGGTCGAAGGGACTGCTCCCATAGCGTGAATCCACGGTCGACCCAATATCACGTTGTACGCCATTTCACCTTTTATTACTTGAAACGATGTCTCATTCTCAACCCCTCATTCTCAACCCCTTCTGCATAAGTTTTAATTGTGATTTCTCCAACGGTCACTTCACTCGAATTGTTGAAGCCCGATAATACTGTTGAGCAAGGTACGATCTTGTCGCTCAACTGCAGCTGTTCAACTACCCTTGCATGTATGATGTTGACTGAACTACCAGCATCGACCAACACCCTTTTCACATCAGCGTCATCGATCCTCATCGTGACTACAAGTGCGTCGTAATGGGGATGGATTTTGTCATCGAAATCAAAATCTCCGAACACGATCTCATCGTTCATATCATCTCGTGTTCGCTTGTCTCGTGTAAATGAGACCTTTGCGTATTTCTTGGTAGTGTAAGTTACTCCACAAACGTCATCTCCTCCGGTAATGACATTTACCGTCTTCCTAGGAGCAGGGGGTTTTGGCGGCTCGTCATCTTTCTTCTTATTAAAATTATTTCGTCCTCTGTCGGTTAGTAATTCGACCAGGTGCCCCTTCTGCAGTAGGCTGGCCACTTCATATCTTAACGCCTTACAATCCTCCGTTGTATGGCCGAAGTCGTGGTGAAATGCACACCATAGATTTTCATCCCTTGTATTTGGATTTGTTTTTATGCGACCTGGAAATTTTACAGCCTTTTCACCCATCCCCTTCAAGTGATTCACCAAGTTTGGTGTGTGATATGCAAAAATTGTATTCCGTCACTTTTGGGGGGAGTGGTCGATCTTTCTGAGTCGAAGATGTGTTCGACTGCCCTTTATTCGATTGATTCTTCGAACCACCAGCTTCGTGGTTGTTGTTCCCTATTCGAGGGAAACCGAAGGGCTCCCATCGCTGGTCCCTGTAGTTTCGCCTGTCATTTTCAACTCTCCGTGGTGGAGGTCGATCATAATGGTAACTATTTCAGACTAGCTGCAACTCTTCCTCCTCAGCCCTTATCTGTGGCTCGCATTCTCGATATAGCACTTCAAATGTCCATGCATCAATCTCTTTGAGACGATCTTTCAACTTCCATGCCTCGATCGAATCAGTGCGCAGATTGTTGGCAAAAGTCAAGCATGCCCATCTTTCTTCGAGATTCGGGATATGAATCTTTTCGTCGTTGAATCGCTTCACAAATTGCTTTATGGTCTCCCCGGGTCGCTGCCTAACATTCAATATGTCTTCCACCCTTGGTGCTATCTTTTTCGCTCCGGTATGTGATCGAATGAACTTTGCTGACATGTCATCGAAATTCAGTATCTCATTCTCAGGCAATTGCAAATACCATTTCAATGCTGCCCCTTTCAATGTCTCACAAAACTTTTTGAGGCTGACCGAATTGATTTCTTCCGAAGTAAAATCGTTCGCCTGAACTGCAACCGAAAACATATCGATGTGATCCCTTGGATCTGTGGTCCCATCGTACCTCAAACTTTCTGGTAACTTGAAAGTTTTAGGAATTGGCATCGCTGCTGCACTTGCTGGGAACGGACGCTTTGAGATTGACTTCTTAGCGACCTCGTCCGTTAACTTTGGGACACCTGGCAATTTCTCCATAAATGATTTTATCTCACCGAATTTTTTGTCCACTGTGTCATTCAACAGAGTTTGCATCGTTGCTAGCATTCTTACTTCTGCTGTAACCGAGGCCGGAGCTCCCATAGCTACCGCGGCCGTACCCGATCCCCCAGATCCGACCCCCGCTGCAAGTCCCCTTGTTACGGCGCTCTGAGGAACCGAAGTCGGAATGCTTGCTGGGGGTGTGATCGGTGGGGTGGGCGTTCTATTTCCGATAGAATTAGACAAAACCCTTAATTGCTCCTGTATCATTTCGAACTGAGCGTCGTGTTTTTCCAAATACGCCATTAATGACGCATTTGCATCTCCTGACTCAGTTTCGACCACTGGCTCCTTACCCGGTCGCTGTCCTCGGGGTGCATTCAACTGTGAACCAGCAGGAACGTCGTCGTGAGCTGGATCCTGCTCGCGATTGGTAGATTCATCGACCGCTTCAACGTTGGTCGGAACTGGAACCCCATCATTGGGATTGAGCTGTTGACCGTTCAGAGCGGCGGCGATGGTGTTGCGTTCATCTGCCATTTCAAGACAAGGAAACAAACGTAAGTAGTATCACAACGATTCAAATTTCGGAATAAATCGATTGCCTAGACCCCACGGTGGGCGCCAAATTGTATTTCCCAAAAATGTATCAGATTTTACAATTAAATTTATATTTAGTTGAGTCTAAGGCGACCGTTTATATCTTAATTCGATTCGATTGATAAGCAGCTTACGTTCGTAAAACAATTGAGCTTTAGCGGTTAAGTTCGAAAACGAGTAGTATATCGATGTCAATGATGCGAATTCGATGTCAGATATGATTTTGACGATGTCAAGTTCTAATACGTAGTTCGAAGGCAAGTATAAACAGGCTGATTCGAAATAAATAGCAGATAGACAGATTATGATAAGATGATTTCGTCTAAACTAGATGCACGATTTTGATTAATTACGATGACAGCGACAGATTCAACGATGATGGTGAATACGATGACGATCGAGCGTAAAATGATAACAAACGAATGCGACACGAATTTATTTGATCGAATAATATGATAAATAAACGACTACAACGTATTCGAGATAACTCAACAATTAGCAAATTGACGAACTAAATTATGCGGTCGGAATAACGACAACAAATCGATAAGATTAAGAGTAATGAGGTAATGAATGAATTAAACGACAGATAAAGCAAATATCAATCAAAACAAATAATCGACAGAAATAATTAAAGCGGTAAAAGTTTCTTGTATTGAAGAGCCGAAGGATGGTGCTTCAAATGAAAGAGATGATCCTTCTTCCACATTTGAACCAAGCCACGGCTGAATTTGATACAATAATTGTGCTAATGGCAACAACAATCCTATGTGTGTTGAAGGAATAAAGCAAAAAGTAATTGGGTGGCTGAATAAAGTTTTGAGAATAGTGCTGCTTTTGATCTCTTTAATAAATCGTGTCCTCAAATCAGAGCACAAAGACCTATTTATAGGTTGAAAAATGATAAGAGTTTCAACCCTAGAAGAATTTCACACTCTCACGTTTCTTTTCCACTAGTTACACGTTTCAGCCCACTTCTTCTGAATCCGCTAAGTTCGTTCCGATAATCTTGGGATAAGGACAACTGCGTTATCCATTGGAAAGCTGTCTTCGAAAATATCCGATCGCAATGAGCACATAATCGATCATGGAAGTGAATGAAACCGTTTTTTTCCTGATCACAACGACTCCGAAATTAACTAACGTCTCTTCATAAAACCAAAATCGATGACTGTGATCGAACAAGAATCGACCAGTAAAATATATATCCCCCATGTAATCATACCATTTCCTGATTTCTATCTTTAAATCCATGCATTGTTTCTAAATTACTCTTTCATTCATAAGATCTATGCCAATCACAAACTAAACTTCGAAAAAATGAAAGGAAAATAGTCGGTGCATTATTCTCTATATTTGTTTCATTAATAGTAAAAAGTAGTTCTCCTGTGAGACTGAATAGATTCTTACTCAGCATAGGTCATATAGCTCAGTAATCAGCATGATGAACATCAATCAGTTGGATAGACAAAACTTAGTGGTGGTATGCTACCATATTCCTTTCACATGAAAGTGATAAATTGGTCCCATGACAATTACATACAAGAAGACCAGAGACTACCACGCACGATCAACTCTGTTCAATTTTCTACTGTTTAAATTGTAGCTTATGTCAGGGGCTGAGTAAGAAATTAATGAAAGTGTTTATATCTAAAATTGGAGAATAAATTAAACAGATAAATTTAATTGAGGTTCACAGATAATGAAAGTAAATACGAAAAAACAATACGAATGCAGTAAAGAGGGTTAAGGTAAAGAAATTTTTACATAAAATCATGCTTTTGAGATATTATTTACAAAACATAGCAATATTTAGCAAAATTACCCAACATAAAAGAAATGAAAAGTTAATTACAAAACATAGCAAAAAGTAGCATAACATAACAAAACCTTACATCTTTACTCTCATTTTCCCAATTTTACTTTTCCTACTCTCTTCCCCAAATTTCACTTCCTCCCAGCTTCTTTTAATAGAAGCACCAATAGATTGGAGCTGATTCTATATCTCGTTGTATCTCGCTATATCTCAACTATCAACCACCTCGTATCTCGTTATATATCAATGTATCTCAACTACCAACCACCTTATACCTCGCTTTATCTTACCGATCTTACTGTTTCTCGTTGTATCTTGTATCTCAACTACCACTCACCTCGTATCTCGTTGTATCTGAATATACACCAGAAAACCAACCAACTCGTATCTCGTTGTATCTCCACTATTTTTGCACTGTGTCTCACGGTTTCTGTACTGTTTATGTGTTTCTGCAATGTTTCTATTTCATTTATGACTAGGAAAGAAATTCAATTGTTGAAGTGAAAGGGAAAATAAAATCTTTAAAGCGAGCAAAAACTTTGTGAGAACGGAAGAAAACTGTTCATGAAATAGGGTGGGAATGAGTTTAAAGCAAAGACAGTCACTTGTCCAAAACTTACAATAATTATGTTCTTTGTAAAAGTTATTAGAGAGTACCTTTCTACCCATCCATAATTTCCTCCGTCATGGTAGTAGCCTAGTAGGTATGAGTTTCCACATTAATCTCTGAGCTATGTTTCATGGACTTGTTTACAAATATGTATTTGATAGAAGGACGTCTAACGGTCCAAGTACCAGGTAAAAATACAAGCAATCTTGTGCTTGATTTTTAATTTGGAAGAATCCACACAAAATATCACACACATTTCACACCAGTCCGACACATATATCCTCGATCCACAGCAGTCCTAATGATTAAAATGAAAATAAGGATTTGTCCGATTTTAAAATCTCCGATCTAGAGCGATTCAAGCACTATTTTGGGGAAATTGAAATAAAAAAAAGGGTCACACGAGTCTGGGAAGGTATGGGTCTTGTCGAGATGGTGGTGGTGGACAGCTGCCAACACTACTAGAAATTAATCATTCTGCGTCAAAGTTTGGAGACGGAATTCCGTCTCCAAACGGTGTTTGGAGACGGAATTCCGCCTCTGAGCGTCCTTCGCTTTTAAGCGCGTCGTTGGACTGCTTGGAGACGGAATTCCGTCTCCAAATGCAAAAGCTGCTGACACACTGACACATTCTTGGAGACGGAATTCCGTCTCCAAGACTGTGTCAGTACGCGTGAACTTTTTCATTTGGAGAGGGAATTCCTCTCCAAGCACTAAATTAATTTAGTGATTGGAGAGGGAATTCCCTCTCCAAGCACTAAATTAATATTAATTTAGTGCTTGGAGAGGGAATTCCCTCTCCAAGCATTAAATTAATTTATAATTTAATGCTTGGAGAGGGAATTCCCTCTCAAACATAAATTATATATATTATTTATATATTATTCCCCAATCATCCCCAATTTCTATTTTTGTCACTAAAGCTAGTGGCATTGAGCAAGTTGAACTTGTCTTCCAGATCCTAGCTAAACCACGGAATTACTAAATCCATATTGTGCACCGAAAAAGTTCATTGTCACAGAATCAACCAATTTAAGATCAAATCTACTACTGCGTTTTAACTTGTATGCCTTTTCTTCTATTTTGAACTTATCAACTAGTACTACTGTACGATTCTACAAGAAAATGAAATTATACAATTTCAGATCGATTTTTTTTCAAAATGACGCAATAATTAGCTAAATGAGGAGGCTCTGTGACCTCTGTCTTTTTGTGAAGAATGGTTAACAGGGGAAGTAGTATTTTGGGCTGCTTACACAACAATATTAAGTACTTTCGACTTTAAACCACCTTTACATAATTAAATGATGTTTAGAAAAAAATGTAGATCTATACTAAATTACTATACTACACATTACAACAAACTGCTACTTACCAACTTAGCTAGTCACTTCCCTGCCATATAGAGGGAAAAATAATTTGAATTATAGCTAAAAATAATGGGAAAGATGAAGAAAAAACTTACTTGAATAAATTGGGGATGATTGGGGATGTTTTTACCGGAGATGGAACAAATTCGCCGTGGAGGGAGTGTGTTCGCCGGAGCAGTTCGCCGTGGAGGGGTTTGGGGGTTTTTTAATTTTGGGGAGAGGGAATTACACTGATTGGAGACGGAATTCCTTCTCCAATCAATTAGAGAGGGAATTCCGTCTCCACCCTCTTTGTAGCATTTTCAACGATTTCTAGTAGTGCAATGATGAAGCTCTGACGGCCAGTGAAAATTTTGCTATGGCTCCGCCGGCCTTGAGAGCTACAGGGTCTTTTAGCTCAAATATTGCTAGGAAAAATATTATTATGTCTTGTAATTTGTGTAATATTATTATGTTTTTTAATATATGGGTGCAAGTTTGTATATTTGTGTAAAAAATCCTCTGGTAAAATACTATGTTTATAGGTCATGGGCCTGATTACATAAGACAATGATATTAATTAAACTCAAACTAAGAGACTAGTAATTTAAGGCGGCGGGATGTGTGCTTTACGGCCCTGGGCCTATGCCTGATGAGTAACCGTGGCTATAGGCCGGTGTATATCCTCAGCGCCTGATAACTTGTGAAGTTAGTCTAGTCTCTACCACCTAGACTCGTATCCCCATAATTTTAAGTGGTGTATTTTTAACCACACAATCAGTCCCCCCATTTGCTGAGCATTATCATAAGCGGTCAAGAAGTGAAAGGGGCGTGATAAGAGATGTAAAAGGCCTAATTAGGCTAGGCTAGGCTCACGCCCCCTTTCTTTTCGTCTGTCTTGCATTTATGATAGTACTTGAGTGCAGTGACGTGGAGCCTTGCGGTTGGCGGATTATATTTGCGTCTTCCCAACTTTGTAGCTTCCCTATCATATCCCGTAATTATAGTGCTGCACCATGTATGTCGTAATCATCACGATCCACACATCTGTAAAATGATTCACTTGCCTTCCGAGACTTTTCCAATGCTATATATATGCATTCATATGTTGATCCTTCCATCATTGTCTTCATATTATATCCATACCCGAGTTACCTTTAGATCAAAAACTCCTCCTTTCACAAGCTTTTTTTACTTCACGATGGCGCATGAAATAAGTTTTCTTCCCGAGGGCTTTAGGGCCCAGGATTGCATTCCTCAAACTATAGATCATAAAAGCGATGACAAACTACTAGTACAAACAGCCAAGTAGGAGAGGGAAATAATAACGTGTTTATTGAGTTTTACCCATTCGTTGTCCAGGCTGAAGACGTTCCTCGCATCATACATTATTGCGTTGGAGGTCTAATATGGAAATAATTGTTCCTACTACAGCAGAGGGAATCTCCACCCACCGTGCCGGTTACTCGTTTATCTATACAGATCCTTTCACTTTTCTCTTTGGACGCCGTATTCACTCGATTGTTGAAGATGCGTGTCATCAATACAATATTTGTTCGGGCTATTTCGTGCCTTCGTCTGGTGCTTGATCACCGTCATTGATAATTTGGCTGATCATGTATTCCAGATTTTACTTTTTGACACTTACGATACGAGACGATGCAAAATAATATGAAACGATGTAATATATAATTCAATATAGTACAATATATTATGAAACGATGTGTAAGTTAGGGTGCAACCCTTCACTCCGATAAAACACCAAGGACCTAAAGTGAAAAAAATTTAATCGGGTAAATAAAACCGCCATTATTTCTTTGGATTATTATAATAAAACAAAAATATAGAAAAAAAATTCAGCTGCTTTATTCACTTGCAAATTTAACTGTAGCTTAATTACAACTTCATTATCTCCTTAATCAAACTTTCGACGGTTATTAAAATCAATTGTGAGAGAATATTCTAGAACGAAGAATAATGAATTGTGAAATCTTCCAGTTAAAGGAACTTGTAAGTTTCCCCTTTCTGCTAATTATGTAACTAATTTAATTTCGCTTCAAATTTCATTGTAACTTTTAACATTTTTACTGATTTTGAATGTAGGATGTGGAGCATTTTGAAATACGTGAAGTTCTCCGATGTGAGTTACCTACTTCAAATTTTTCTGCTATTTTTTGTAATAATTTTGATGTTTCGTGTCAATGAGTGTAATTATTTGTGAAAATTAGCGATTAATATGCCTAAATTTTGAGGTACGAGAAGTTCCCCAATATTGAAGGGGAGCGTTGGTAAAGTTGTCTTCGTGTGACTTATAGTCTTGAGTTCTAAGCCGTAAAAATAGTCATTGATGCTTGCATCAGGTAGGCTGCGTACATCACTCCCTTGGGGTGCGGCCCTTCTCTTATCCCTGCGTGAACGGGACGCTTTGTGCACCGAGCTGCTTTTTTTTTTTTTTTTTTTAGTTGTCCGATTTGAGTCGGCTACTTAAATTTTTTTATGCTTTATTTGTAATTATTCTGATTTCATTTGATATTAGTTAATCAGCCATTTTGTTGACTTCTTTTGGTTACGAGTATGAATGTTTGTGCAATTGGGTCATTTGTATGTGTAAAAATTGAGATACGAAAAGTTCTGCGATGTGAGTCATGAGTTAGTTGATTTTTTGCTGCTCAGTTTTTGGTTATTCTGATTTCTTTTGATAATATATAGATCAGTTAATCTGCCATTTTTCCGACTTATTGTGTTTGCGAATGAATGTCGGTGCAATTAGGCAATTAGTATGTGTGAATTTTGGAAAGTTTAGGTTATAGAGTGGTTGACTTGTTAGACTAAGTTTACCTGTGATCTCCCCAGGTCAGTGTGCATTTTGTTTGCGTCTTTGGAAACAGTCGATAGGAGAGAAAACCACATTAAACTCAAAGTTCAATTGTTAGGAAAAATGTTACATACTGTAACTCTAGAACATTTAGCATATACTTACATTCTTTTAACCATGGCCGTAAAGCTACATAATGTGGGAGAAAATATGAGTACATTGGAAGAGTTCTTAAGGCTAAAATGGATAATTACATGGAAACCATATATTGCAGGTTGCCTTAAGGATCTTTAACCTTACAAAGTCCAGACTAAAATGCGTATGCCTTTTAGCTTAGTTTCAGGTGTAATTTTAGCATTTGACAGAAGTGAGTGTTTATGTTTTTCTATTGTTCATCCTAGATAGTGTTGTGATCATTCTTATCTTTGGAGGCCCGGGAAAAAGAGGGGGGGGGGGGGGGGGGGGGGGGTGTTCGTTTCCAGCTTCCGATTGGTTTCATCATTTTCATATTGTCATTGTAATATTACTAATATTTTTTAATTGTACCAAGTGATATTTTGTGTAGCTTTGTCCTCAAGCATAGAAATGTTAAAATGGCTGCAGGCATTTTTCATACAATTGTGTTCAATCGAGCATTAGGTCTTGTGCGGCCAAAGGAGATTGATATGGAACTTTTTGACATTACATATGTAAGTAATTTCTGAATCCTCAAAGTATTAGGTTTATAATGTATTTATCTCTCCTTTTCTGTTTCTTGGTATTAGGCTGGTATTGTAACACAACCCCCTCCCAAAAAAAAAAAAAAAAATCCCTCTCTCCCTTCTCCTCCCCTTAGTGTGGTGTATGAATCAGTTGTTTGTAGGGACAAAGAATCTGAAATATGTGTTATTCCAAGGCATCTTGATTGATTCAAAGATGTGTCAAATGAATTTATGCACGTAAAAAATGGATAGACTACTTCTATGCTTGGTACAATAGGTTATTTATATAATGTTGCTTTATATTAGTGATAATTGAGTCAGTGCAATTTTTCAGTGCTTGTATTTCAGTAAGATTAGACAAGAATCAATCAAGACATATTAATCCATTTTTACTAATTGCAAATATAAGATTTAATGATCTGCGTGGGAACTCTTTAACTAATTGAAATCAAATGTAATAAGTTTCTAAAGAAAGAAGAAGTTAACAAAGATTGGAGTAAGATTTGAGATGATACAAACTTAAAGTGAAGTTGAACTAACTACTGGCTAATATGAAGGAAAAGGTCATTTATAACACATTAAATTAACACAAGAGTTGGTGTATATTCAGAACTAGAGCAGTGTATTTTGACTTGTGTAAATCTGACGTGAGGCTGGTGTAATAAGCGAATGTCTTTTCAGTTTTGAGTCTCTCTCCATCTTTCCTCTTGGTTCAGGTACTGGGGATGGGTCTTTTCTGGGGAGTCATCCAATATGTTGCTAATGTCTGCTGATGTGATTTTTAAATTCTTTTTATTTTCAATTTAAGCAGGTGCAGTGTGGTGATGTTGATGTTGAGAGAAAAATTGATGAGAAGATTACCCAATTCATCGAAAAGGTGGAGAAGCACCCCAACCGGAAACACCAGGTTTGTGGTCCAAACTTGTCGCGCTGTATTGGCCGTTCAGTATCCACTTGCTCATTCTTTTCAACATTTTCTCTTTCTCTTTTACCTATTTCACTAGTCATCTCTGTTTGCATATTCTTCCTGAGATTATCTCATGATATTTTGGAGTCATTGTTTCATATTGTTGACTTCCAAAATAGATGTACAAATGAGCTCGGTTATACCTTCTTGCTCTTAAACTTGTTGCAACTAAATTGCTGTTGAATTTAGTGGTGCTAATGGAATTTTGTATTGGAACGTCAAAATGATACAGATCTGCTTGTCCTTCTATGAAGTCAAAAACAAACAGGCCACATGGTTCACAAACAAAGTTGAACGTCACTACTGGGAACACTGGTACGTAAATCTGAGTGTGGCTCATCATCCAAAGGCGGATTACGGCAAGTCTTATCACTCCAAAGTTATTAACCCAGGAGGTACTATATTTCCTTTATTTCTTTGCCTTCTATTTTTATGAATGCTCCAGTTGGTACATTTTTATAGTGAGTTATGCCCTTCTTTGTCATTCAATGATCACAGAAAGTGCATCTGAGGAAAGCAATGCTCGCCGCTCAGGACTAGAATCATCTCTTCGTGAAGTTCTCTTTCAGATAATCAAGTTTGTAAATGAGAAAAAGGACCATATTCCATCCATACCAAATCTTGAGGCTGCCTCATTTCCCTTTGAGATCAGTATCTCAAGGTAATCTTTCTCGTGTGTCTAAGTTATCAACATGTAACTAATTATTGGTAATAATGCTGGTCATTGAAAATCATTTAGCTAATTTTAACTGTGCAAGCTATTAAGCAGGCTATAGATAAAGCTGTCACTGTTCAGTTGTGCTGTAGCTCTTCTGTTTTTCTTGAATTTTATTTGTTTCTTATTAGCATCAATAGAAATTATCACTATGACATAGATGTTACTAGCATGAATATTTCTTTCAGAAGAGATGCTATAATTTGCCTTTTGCTGCATTATTTAACCAGCTTCTCTTTACTCTACTCATAGAAACTGGGAAACGGTTATCAGTTTATTCAAATGTGGCGGTCTATTCTCCAAAAATCTGATGACCTCTTAAATATGATGGTTATCCTTCTGAATCTTGACATCAGTGGGACAAAGCAAGCCCTTTTCAGGGGGACAAATAGAATTACATGTTCAATATTGCTTTCCTTCCTTGTCCCCTATAGAGAGGAAATAAAGTGGAAATATCAGCTTGGATGATATTAGCTCTCTTTCATTCCATGTAATCTCGGCAGTGGCGGAGCCATCTTGCCTGACCACCCTTCGCCAGAAAATTATACCGTGTAGGTAGGTTAAATTTAACTATATGACTAAATAATATGTTTTGAACACCCTTGACACAACTGATAGTGCTAGCCTAGTGGTGCAGGGTGTTCAAAAATAGCTAAACAACCCGGGATCTTGTCCCAACTTATACATTTTGAAAAATGATTTTTCTTCTTTGAAGCTTGAACACCTTTAGAAAAATTCCTGCCCACGCCACTGAATCTCGCTATTCATTTTCTCCTAGTTTCAACTTGAATATCATGCCACTTCTTATAGATGAGGCAGTTTTTCATTAAGGTGAAGTGTTTGGCTGTTTTGTGCTTTCAATTTTCCTTCTGTAGTTGCGCTTTTATATTTTGCATATGTTTTTCATCTGGACATCTTAAGATTTGCAGCTGTGCTATATTTTGTTCCACCTGCACATCATAAGGCCTGCAACCATGCTACGTGTTGTTAACAATTCTTTTCTCTGGAGGCTGAAGTGTATCTGCTTATAAAGATTATTCTTGTAGGATATGAATCATTCGAGCTTCAGGTCATAGCTGTAATACTTGCAATGACAATCTGCCTTGTGTTTGTTTCTTATATCTGTTTTAACTTTTCAGTTTTCTTCCTTTTATTTGGTAGTAGCTTCATTAACATATTTCCTCTCGCTGCAATTTTGGATTTTTCTGGGGACCGGAATCTTTTAGAGACTCCTTCGTTTTACTATTTTTACTGAATCTAAATTAGATCAGAATTTACTTTACATATCATTGGAAATTTTGCTATCATGACTACTGAGGTTTCAGACAAGACTCCCTATAATTCTGGATTGACTCAATGCCGTGAATAGTATGATATGTGTTACAGGTTTATGCGTATGTAGGAACTATCCTTAACTTAGTAATTGCCACAATTACTCACTTGATGAAACTAAGGTATATGTCTTTCCCTCCTGCTTACATCCTCGATTATAATCAAGAACAAGAAGTCTTAGTATCCTCATTCCTCAACAAAGTTTATATAAATATAAATTAGAAGATTGATTTACTCAAAAGATATACGGACAATGTGACATCCGGGACTGTGATCTAAGCTACCACTGGGAAGACAAAAGTAATTTTGGAAGCTAGATGCAGTTGGTGACAAAATAGTGGAGAGTTGAGTTTAATTTAGGCACATTTTTGAAGCACAAGTGTGAAGCTTTCTTTTTAAAGAACAACAAAGATGATTCTGATGCCAGCTAAGTTATGTACTGCCTTGTTTTTAGCTCATCGGATTCTGCTTTTGGGATAGAACTGTTGAAGAGAATGCTCCAGACAGGGCATCCAACCATGCTCAGCTGACCGGCGAAGTCCTAAAGGGGACCAAGTTTCTCTTCTTCTTGAATGGTGAGGCACAATGGCAGTATTTCTGACTATGTGAATATTCTGGAGAAGTTGTAAATAGGAGCCTTCTAGCAGACTGAGTATTGCAACTGAATGAATGAAACCATATGATACTTGGCCAGTCTGTAATTGTTCTCCTTTCTCGTGTTACTTGTCATTTCGTTGTAAGTACTTACTCTCAAATTAGCTATGGAGCAATGAAATCAAGTGATAAAACTTTACATCACATTTTGCTACGGTAGCGAAATGTTTTCTCTTCTACTTTGTGGTGGCTTTACGTTTTCTCTATTAATTCCATTCATGTTTTTTTTTTCCTAATTCTATAGCCAGTGGTCGAAATGCAACATGGACATGATCAGTTGTTTTTCCCACCACTCATTTTCTTCACTATTTTTACCCAGTCTCTTAGGAAAAAATACAATACCTAAATTGACGTCTATGTGATGAAAAAATTGTGGAAATGGGAGCTCGAGGTGAGCATCCTAACAACGGCAAGTCTTCTGCATTTACTTCTTCTTACTAGCACCATAATATCTCCCACTTGTATTAAACTTCAAATGTCACATCTCCATTTCACTTTATTTTAATCTTCTTTGTTAAGGTTGCATTTTGATTTTTTGGCACCCAGATTCAGGCTAAATGCTAACAAAAATCCTTCTCACTCGAGTCTGAAGTTTCATTCTGTTTGCACATTCAGAACTGCATTGGCTCTCTGTGTTGGACGTATTCCCCATACAGGATAGAGCAAAGAAAATAGAAATTGCTATTACATTATAATTAAGGCTTTTTCGTTATCAAAATTTTTCTTTGATTACTTTTCCTCTTAATGTGAAATCGTCAGTGTGTTATCTTTGAATTTAAGTAGATTAACTAAGTAGATATACAAAATAAGTTTTCCGAACAAGCGAGATGTAATAGGCCCTTATTAGGTCAAAATCCGTAAAATGCAAGGTTCTTGAACTTTTATTTTCATTTGTGTAATGAACATAGCAAGAAAGAGACGTACCCATTGTAGCTTCGAACCATCTACTTAGTAGGTAAGTTCGACAGGTTTATTGTACCTCAATCTCCAAGAGATGTGAAGACAGAAAATCCTAATTTAATTTGTTTTCAATACAATCTTAACGAGATAAGGATCTTTAGATTTCTGAAACCATGATAAATGGGAACTTCTGTCATTTATTTATAATGTATGGAAACGACAATAATACCTTTACTTATTGGGTAGAATACAACAGATCATAATACAAATATATACTACTCCCTCCGATTAAAAAAATGATGAACCTTTGCGGAGTACGAGGGTCAAATTGACTAATTTTGACTGGGAATTTGTACATCGAATTTTTAAATTTTTTGAAATAAAATTTATATATTTAGAAACTACATGAAAAATACTATAAGTCATAATAGTTAACAATTCAAAATAGTTAGAAAATATTTGTAAGACATGTGGTCAAACATAATCTTGTTTGATCCTTCAAATAGTAATAAGTTCGACAAGTTTATTTTCATCTACTTGTTTGACCGTGAGATCTAGCTTCTTCAGGAAGCTATGGGAGTAATGGACATCCATAATACAACGTATTCATAACAAATACAAATATATACTATAACATGTGGAACATTATTATCTAAGACAAAGTTATAAGATCAAGACTCCCAATACTTTAGTTTTCGGTGTTATCTTGTCAGCAATATTGTATATGGCCAATTTGGGTAAGATATTTATAGGGGAATAGGGACAGCTCGTAAAGGATGTGATCTCGCCAGTGTAATGCCAAACTTTTCTTCCACATCCAAATCTTCTGATTCAGTATGGCCTTCAACTTTCCAATCAAATGAATTCAACAATGAACCCAACATTACAGTTAATGTCCTGGTTGCCAAAGGTAATCCTGGGCAAATTCTTCGTCCAGCACCAAATGGAATGAGTTCAAAATCTTGTCCACGAACATCCATTTTTGTACCCCAAAATCTTTCGGGCTTAAATACCAAAGGATCCTCCCATATAGTTGGGTCGCGGCCTATTGACCATATATGCACTAACACTTGAGAGTCTTTTGGAACAAAATAGCCACACGCCTCAACGTCTTGATCGACCTTGCGAATTAAAAAGGGACCTGGTGGGTGTATTCTTAAGGTTTCTTTAACAATGCACTGCAAATAAGGGAGACGTCCAATATCAGCTTCTTCTATTACGCTGCCTTTGCCAATAACTTCTGCTAGCTCGTTTTTAGCTTTTTTCATTATGTATGGTTTCCTCATGGTCTCAACCATTGCCCATTCTAATGTATTTGAACTTGTATCAGTCCCCGCAATAAAAAGGTCCTGCAATATAACAAACTTTTAAGACATGCTAAATTTAAAGTTTATACTGTGTGATGATGAATCAATTTCACATTCTCGTATAAATAGATGATGTTATCACCTTCTATGAAAAATAAAATACTCAATTCGATGGTTGCAAGTCTATCATGCATAATCATATATGTGTGCAGATTTTTTTTTTTTTTTTAAAAGTTAGGGTTATTTCATTATTTGTCTTGATGGTGTTATTGCTTCGTTTTGAAAAATAAATTATCTATTCTAAGGTAGCAAGTATACAGGAATATCATTTTTGTGTGCAGAAGCAAAAACTACTACTCATTCCGTTTAAAAAAGGATGAACTTGATTCCTTTTCAGTATGTTTAAAAATAAATGAACTCTTTCTGAATTTGAAAATAAAATTTCACTTTTACCTTTAATGAAATGATTTGTAGCAATACAAACATCTTTGACTTATTTTAGATCACTAATTTCAAAAGTCTTCCCTTATTTATTAAACTCTGTGCGAAGTCAAATGAGTTCATCCTTTTTGAAACAGAGGGAGTAAGTGAATTCTTTCCATCTGTCTAAATCTTGATGGGTAGAGTTACCCGTCCGTACCTATGCTAGCTGGTGGAAGATAACAAATACTACACATTAGCCGATAGTATAATTGAGGTGCAGGCATATTGGCTCGAACCCCCAATTAGCCGATAACAAATACTACACATTAGCCGATAGTATAAAAAAGAAATGTGTGCGGAACAAAAGAAGAAATTTTTACCATGCACAAGCGCTCTATATGATTTCTATCAATTGCATGTGGATCTTCTTGGCTAGTATCTAACAAAACATCAAGAACATCAGCACTATCGCCAGTTTGCAATTTCTTCCTTTGCTGCAAACGTTGATCAATCAATCCCTCAATCTGCTGAAGCAACTTACCAAAACACTTGCCTACGCGTCGCCTTATCCCTTGAGGATCAATCTTTCCCAAGATTGGGTAATAATCAGCCAAGTTTGGCTTACCAGCTTCTTCCATGATTTTCCAAACAACATCCTTGAATTCTTAATATGCATCATAACAAAATGTAGTGTTATTTTGAGCACTATTTCATTACAAATAGTAACAAATATAAGTATTATTAGTAACTCTGTTAAAATTAAATAGAATGAGAAATTGTTAATATAGGAAACTGTTAAAATTCTTTACCTGAATTTGCATAAGGGTGGACTACATCCTTGGAGAAAATAGTATTGGAAAGTAAATTAATAGAGGTCTCAAAAGCAGCTTGGCCTATATTCACTGCCTCCCCTGTTTGGCTACACTTTCGGCAATAATCAATAAACTCTTGTATCTTTCGGGACCTGAAATTAGAGGTGACAAAATTCAGTCTATAGTTTGTTGACAAAAACTGACTGGTTACCATGCAGCTATAAAATCAAACATAAAAAATCAAATTTGGAGATTGAAAATTATATAAATATGGAAGAATTTAAGCTAGTAATGAGGAAATGATGTTCTACGATCTGTTACAATTTGAATAGACGAAATGCCTTTATAAGGATCTCATATGTTGTTTGTACAGTCCAACGATCCATATAACCAAAAGAAACGTTGTAATATGCCATAAAATTATCTTTCTCCTAATAATTCAAGAGATATGCACTAGTTTTTACCCCCCCCCCCCCCCCCCCCCCCCCTTTTTTTTTTTTCCATAGAGCAAAATAAAAGGTATGGAAGGTTGGGCCATGTTGGACAGTTAGTTTATGACTCATTTTAACCAAGCGAAGTTTGGACAGATTGGGTTACGACACATTTAATTATTATTTAATATATTTTAACACTCGTCTAATTTTAACTCAACCTATCCATTTGCCCCGTTACCTGAGATGCTGATTTGCATCAAGCCTGTTGCTAGAGAAAATATCAGAATTCAAGATTTTCCGAAGGCTTCTCCATCTAGCAGCAACTGGTAGCCATACAACAGAGTATTGATAATGATTATGAGCATGGAGTGCATTTGGAATTGTTCTACTGGAGAAGGCTAAATCTTGTTTTTGTAAGACTTCTTTAGCCATTGTTGATGAAGATATAACCACTGTCGTAATTTGGCCCAACCTGAGGCTAATAATTGGACCATATTTTTTGGCAAGTTTCGCAAGGGACTGATGGGGTTGATCACCAAGAGTGTTATGTAAATTACCAATTAAGGGCAGGGGAGTTGGTCCTGGTGGAAGCTTTTTGTTACATTTGTTGCTTATTGCTAGGTAACGAATACTTTGAACTAAAATCAAGACAAGTAGTAATCCACCTACAATTGCTACATAATTCATTGTTTACTTCTTTCTTCCTAGTTGAACAAGCCATGAGGCAGGGATATAAATACTGATTTAAAATTAATAGTACACAGGCGGAAAAAAAAATTAATAGTCCATCTAATTCTTGGATCAAGTCTAGTGAACTTAGCCGGTAGGTCCTAATAAGTCTTGTATGGTATTACATAATAACAATTGATGACAAAAGAGGGATCGGTGAGTTCCAGGCCTATTTTTGCAACTTGGTCTTTAATTTGGTTAGTCTCACTAATGGCCTATTTGGCCAAATTTTTGCGAAACCTAAGGAATTTTTTTTCTTTGAGAAAAACACTTTTAAGGAAATTTGGAGAGTTTGGCCAAAATAAAAAAGTATTTTTGGAAGAAACAACAATTTTTTTTTTAATTGGGAGAAGCTACAAATTCCTAATAAATTTTTTTCTCTCTCTAGCTGAGGGCACGGTGTACGTTAAGGTTAACATGCGCCGGTCGAGTTTTAGCCCATGGCCGGAGGAAAGAAGCGTGGTCGACCACCAAAGGTGCAAATTCTCACCATTGGAAGTTCTGTGAGCTCTCGCCAAAGCTTAGAAGTACCATCTCAAGCAATGGAACAGAAAACGCCAGAGATGAACACCTCTCAACTGATGAATCAAACTGAAAGTAGTCAATTCGGAGCACGACAAAGTAAAACGGCAACGGAGCAGGTAACCTTGAGTACTGGTGGTGTTATCAAAAAGCTAAACCTCAATGCTACACCTGAGCAGCCCCAACCACCACCGGACCCTGTGATTAAGATAGAGGACTTAGCTGGAGTAGGTGCTGACAAAGCTAAAACTGATGCACCATGGACTGGGTTATTCACTGGCAATAGATCTGCAGAAAATGGTATGCACTTATCATACATTACTCCTACTATTATTGATGGCAGTGTAGTGGTTCAATTAGATGAAAAAGCTGTGGAAACAGAATCTGAAAAATGGAAATCAGCTCTAGTTGCTTATGTAATTGGGGACTCACCTGGGTATAATCACATGAAACGATATATTGCTCACTACTGGGGACATGTAGCTGCTCCAGATCTGTTCCTCCATGAGGATGGGTACTATATAGTTAAGTTCCAAACTCAGGCTGATAGGGACGAGATTCTATATGCCGGACCTTACTCGATCAATAACAGACCTATTGTACTAAAATAATGGAGTGCTGATTTTGATGTTAACAAAGAATTCATGACAGAAATTCCCCTATGGGTAAAATTCCCAAGGCTTCCTATGAGTTATTGGGGATGTGACTCTTTGAGCAGAATAGCAAGTGGAATAGGGATACCATTGTTTGCTGATGAATGTACAGCTAAACAAAGCAGGATCTCCTTTGCGAGGATGCTGATTGAAGTTAATGTGACAAAGCCCCTGCCCATAGAAATTCAAATTAGTAACTCTACAGGCAGACAATTTACTCAGGCTATTGAATATGAGTGGAAACCTGAGTTTTGTGAACACTGTCAGCAAATAGGCCACTCATGCTCAGAAGAGAAGGTAGCTGAACAGGTAAGATGTTCCAACAGCCAAAGAGGAGAAGGAGGCAACAGAGAAGAGTACAACAGCAATGACAGGTTAAAAATAATCCTGCTCCAGAACAGCAACAAGCTAAAAATGATCACAAGGAAGCTGAAGCAGCAAACAAACACCAGACACAACTTGAGCCCATCCAGCAGCTACCAATTGTAGCTGAACAAAAGCTGGATGTGCAAGCTGGACCTGAGCAGAACGCCATGGAAACTACAGGTATCAGGGCCTATTCTGTACCAGTCAGGAATGGATTTGGGTCTTTGCAGATTGGAGAATATGTGTTAACAGACACCCAACCTCCTGATAGAGGGGGGGAACAGTTTATAATCATGAGTTCTCTGATATGGAACATAAGAGGGGTAAATAAGAGATATAAACAAAAAGAGTTCAAACAGTATTTACAGTCCAATTCAATAAGATTTGTAGGATTAGTAGAAACCAGAGTTAAGGAGAATAAGGCACAATTAGTAGCCAAGAAGATTGCACCAAATTGGGAAGTTCAGTACAACTATGCAAAAGCCAGGAATGGGAGAGTATGGATCATGTGGGATGCCAGAGTATATGATGTGGTAATACTTCACAGTGAAGCTCAACTGATTCACTGTTACCTAAAGGGGAAACAAAGTGGGATAGAATGTGAGATATCCATAATCTATGGCTTCAATACTGTAGAACAAAGAAGAGAGCTATGGAGTCAGCTAGAAAGCTTAGCTCAGCATGTTAATAGGCCATGGATCATAGGGGGGAGATTTCAATGCAGTATTGTGTGCTCAAGACAGGCTCCTAGGGGCCCCAGTGACAGTTGCTGAAACTAAAGACTTCAATGAATGCATTCAAAACCTGGGCCTCACTGAATTGAACTGGAAGGGAGATTATTATACCTGGTCAAACAGACAACAAGGCACTAACAGAGTAATCAGCAGGATAGATAGGGTGTTTGGCAATACAAGCTGGATGTTTCAGTATGGGCACCTAACCACAGAGTATGGAGAACCCTTTATATCAGACCACTCTCCAATGCAACTAAAAATCACCACTGCAAGGAAGAATCCAGTTGTACCCTTTAGATTCTTTAATGTGTGGGCTGAGCATGAACAATTTAAAGAAGTTGTGGAGAGAGGATGGAAGAAAAATCAGAGAGGAAATCAGATGAAGAACAACTGGCAGAGTTTAAAGACTATGAAATCAGATTTCAAAAAGCTGAATAGGGATGAGTTCATAGGAATCACTCAGAAGATAGTTCAAAATAGAGCTGAGCTAGCAAGAATACAAGGCCAAATGCACATGAACTACTCAGACATGCTAGCAGAAAGAGAGAAACAATGTTTGCAAAAGCTGGAAAAATTGGTAATGATAGAAGAATCAATACTGCAGCAGAAAGCAAAGGCCCAATGGATAAAGCTAGGAGATGGAAACTCAAAATATTTCTCAGCTGTGGTAAAAGAGAGAAGCAATAGGAAACAGATCAATGAGTTGATGTCCCTGAATGGACACAAACTGACAGACAATGAAGAGATCAAAGTAGAAATAGTGACCTTCTATAAGTCACTAATGGGTACAGCAGCTCATCAACTCCCAGCAGTCAACATGCAAACTATGAGAAAAGGTCCCACCTTAACTCCCCAGCAGCAGAAGGAGCTATGTAAACCAGTCACTGAGAAGGAAATTCATGAGGGGCTATTGACAATAGGAGATGACAAGGCACCAGGGGTGGATGGGTATAATGACAGGTTCTTCAAGAAAGCTTGGCCATTGATACACCATGAAGTAATAGCAGCAGTGCAGGAGTTCTTTACTACAGGTAAACTATACAGAGCTATCAACTGTACTACCATAACTCTCTTCCCAAAGAAAATCAATCCAGACACTATAAGAGATTATAGACCAATAGCATGTTGTTCTGTACTGTATAAATTGATATCTAAGGTGTTGGCTAAAAGAATTCAAGCAGCAATAGCAGGGGTGGTAAATGAAGCTCAAGCAGGTTTCATTCCAAACAGGAAAGTTGCAGATAATGTGATTTTGGCTCATGAGCTGATTAGAGCATATAGCAGGAAACATATACCACCAAGATACATGATCCGGGTGGATCTACAAAAAGCTTATGACTCACTTGAGTGGGTGTATCTGGAGCAGGTACTAGAAAGTTTGGCTTTCCCACAGAAGTTTATACAATGGGTGATGGAGTGTGTAAGAACAATGCACTATACTATTCTGATTAATGGTGAGACTACAGAACCTTTTGATGCAGCCAAAGGGCTGAGGCAAGGTGACCCTATGCCACCCTTTCTGTTTGCACTCTCAATGGAATACCTGAGCAGAAGTTTAGGTGAGCTAAAGAAGGAACAAGCTTTCAAATACCATCCCAGATCCTCCAGACTCAGCATTATACACCTGAGCTTTGCAGATGACCTTCTGTTCTTTGCAAGGGGAGACTGGGAATCAATCAGGCAAATGCAAAGTAAGTTCTCTCAATTCTCCCAAGCTTCAGGGCTACAAGCAAATCTAGCTAAGAGCAAGGTATATTTTTTGGAGGAGTTCAACAAGATGTCAGAAGCAAAATCCTACAAGAACTAGGATATGTTGAAGGGGATCTACCATTCAGATACCTAGGCATACCTCTTGCTTCAAAGAAGCTGACCCTATTGCAATGGCAACCACTGATAGACAAAATAGTAGCAAGAATATCATCCTGGACAGCAAAGAGCCTCTCCATAGCAGGCAGGATTCAATTAGTGAGATCAGTCCTCTTTGGTATTCAAGCATACTGGGCTCAGATTTACATACTACCAGTGAAGGTCATGAAGACTATAGAGAGTTACTGCAGAAGCTATGTATGGTCAGGCACTAATACAATAACCAAGAAAGCCCTCATTGCCTGGGACAGGATCTGTTTACCAAAGTTAGCTGGGGGAATGAACATGATCAACCTAACACTATGGAACAAAGCAGCAATAGCAAAGGTGTACTGGGACCTAGCAAGTAAACAGGACAAGCTTTGGATAAGGTGCGTCCATGCTTACTATATAAAAACACAGGACCCAACTGGCATGACAATCCCAGCTCAAGCTAGCTGGATGCTCAGGAAGGTGATAGATGCAAGAAGATATGGAGTAAATGTGCAGCCTCAACCTGGGAGCACAGTGAGCCTAACAAAGCAAATATACAACAAGCTCCTAGGGAGCCACCCCAGGATACCATGGAAGAACATGATCTGTAGCAATGAAGCAAGACCTAAGGCCACTCTTACTATGTGGCTCCAGATTCAAGGGAGACTACTCACAGTAGACAGACTAAGAGCATGGGGTCTGACATATGATCCAGTGTGTACACTCTGCAAAACAAATCTGGAAAGCAGAGATCACCTGTTTGCTGAATGCAACTTTGCAAAAGACCTTTGGAGGAGATTACAGACATGGTTACAACAGCAGCAAGGAGCAAATATGACCTGGGAGCAACACTTCAACCATGTACAGCAGCTGGCAAAAGGAAAAACCAGGAGAGCAAGAGTGATGAAGATGGTTTATGCAGAATACATATATGCCATATAAATGGAATGAAATAAAAGAATATTTGAGCACACAGAGAGAGCTATCGAGAGCATTGCTAGAGAAATAGCATGTGTTTGTACTGTTAGGGCATCAGCTAAGCTTGCTAGTTACTTTCAGTTGTATAGCTTCTAAAATAGTCAAGTTGTAGCTAGGATGAGTGATAGACATAGAAAAGGGTGCGGGCAAGTTAAGTTTTGGCTTGCTATGTAATGAAACTTCCTAATTTGGTATGCAATAAATCATTTAATTACCAAAAAAAAAAAAAAGCTACAAATTCCTCCATCTTTCCAAAAGACAAAAGATATTCATTAATTTGTCAAGATAAAAATACCCCTATTAAAAAAAATTATTTACCACTAATTTTAATTATTTTAACTCATATATCTCTTAGATATAAATAATACTTTATTATCCACTTCTCACTTCTGGTTTAACTTTATTCATATATATATATATATATATAATAAAAAATAAATTAAGTAATCACAAAAAAAAATATTTAAATCTTTTTACGTAAATAAAATTGGTCATATAATGTATCTTAATAGTGTCTGTTTTCATATTTTGACACTAAAAAGCACTTCTCGTAAAGATTATCCAAACACAATTTATTTAAACAAAATAATTTTTAAATAATTTGGCTAAACACATAGTGCTTATTATTAAAAATACTTATTTGAAAACAATTTTGTCAAAAATAATTTTTAAAATAAATAATTTTTGACAGCTTAACTAAGCATGCTCTATATTTATATCAAAATCTTCCAAGTTGGTTAGTAGTGACCTAACTATTACTAATAAATACTATTTCGTTTGAGTCAGCATTTACTTCAAGGGGGCAAGTTTTCGTTCGAGTGGGAAATACTACATGTCTGCGTCATCCTAACACTACTAAAAAAAGCTGAATCTGCGACCACCCAATCGGTCGTACATCGGTCGCCAGGTCGACCGATCGGCGACCGATACGGTAGTCGGAATATTAATGGTAGCAAATAGCCCTGCGACCGATTTTCGGTCGATGTTTCGACCACTGTGCGACCGAATTTCGGTCGCACAATAGCTCACATACAGTGACCAAGTATGCGACCGATTTTCGGTTGCACATCCTATTGCGACCGATTTTCGGTCGCAAAAACCTGCAATAAAAATCCTGCAATCAGGCAGTAGCAACAGCAAAAACCAGCAATTCAATGGAACCTGGACAGCAAAACACAGCAATAAAACAGCAATCCAAACATTTCAAAAACATCCAATCATTTCAAAAACATCCGGAGACCATTAGTTATATCCTAAAATTGTTAACACTACAACTTCACAAACATTCAAAAGACTACTGGGGCTCGGGCGAGGATGAGCTAGACCCGGACTCGGAAGAGGAAGAGGAGCTGCGGCGATGCTTGCTCTTATGCTTTCTTCTCGCTTTCTTCTTCTCCTTTTTGGCAAGGAGCTTTCTGATCATGTCATGCGTTTCTTGGTTTACCCTCGACAGCTGTGCGATCTGCTCTCTCATTTGAGCCATCTCAGCAGGATCAACGGAGTTCGCCGGAGAAGAAGTAGCTGAAGAGCCCAAAAAGCGAGAATTATGCTTATCCGGAGCATATAACGATCCAAGACCACAAGCATACCCCTTCTTAACCCCTCCAACAGTATCGACCCATATTTGCTTTTCTTTCTCGAACGTCAAGGGAGCCGGGGTGCTGCTTCCTGCGTCCGATGCTTGGGTCGATGTCCAGTCTTCCACGGCCTTTGTAGCCTTTTCCTGAATAACATAAATATAGTAATGATGTTAATAGAAAGACTAAACGTTGAAGGATTGAGGCGACTAAAGATCGAATTTTACAAACTTACCCATGCCTCTTTTGCGCGGGGCTCGACCCACTCTCCACCGCCCTTCTTGGCACCCTTTGTATGCCTGATCTTGTGCAGCTCGAGCACGGGAACAGTGCGCTTTTCTTTCTTTTCCTACAAATTAAAAAACATAATATGTTAGACAAAAAAACAACTGTTCAAGTAAATAATCAATCAATTAAATATACTGTACCAAGCGCATCTTTTGCGTAGCCGCGCTAATTGAGCCACCGGTATGGAGCGATCCACCCTTTTCCGACGCTCGCGCAGCCTTTCCTTGCTCGCTCTTCGCCTCGAACTCGGGCGTGTGCCAATATTCATCCAGCACCGCCCACTGAGGGGCTTGGAGGAAGCCGGGCCTTATACCTCTATGCCGCGCATTGTAAAGGGTTTGCTTGAATAGCGCAGCACATTTCTTTGGGAAGATGCTGCGAATGTTATAATCCAGCCCCTGATGCCAGATACATTTGCCCTGAAAGAGTATCAAAATAATTTCTTTAAACATGTTCATGGTTTAAAAAACTACAATTAGTTGTAAACCAACTGTATATGTATCACCTCAAAATCTACCAATATCTGCTTCTTTACTTGCTGGGGCACTTCGCCCCATGTTCGCCAAGGCTGGTTCCAGTGCGCTCTCATGCACGCAGTCAGTACTTTAGTGGACTCATCGCTTAGGAAAAAGCTACAAAAAAAAATTAACAAGAGTTATTCATAATACTAGCAATTAAAGTAGGAACTAATTATTTAATCGACAAGAACATAAGAAATTAGGTAGCTTACCCTTTATCCGCCTCGGGGTAAATAATCATCCTGCCATCTAGCCGAGCGCCAGGCTCACCAATGTAATAAGGCGAATGGGGATCATACAGCATGAGCTCCTGCTGACTCGGTGGGTCGTCACAACTATCTAGGGGGAATTCAGGGGGCTGAGTCTCACTGTCATCAGCCTGGGAGGGATCGCCCTGTGTGGGAGGGACCTGTGTCTCAGTACAAGCAACGGTAGGGAATGTCCATTGCCAATCAGGAGGCAACTGAGACGGGGTAATAAGTGGTACCTGATATGGGCCAGGGGGCCTGAAAAAAGCTGGATCATAGCCAGGTGGGGCATCAGTAGGCAGCGAATGCGGGACCTGTGATTGTTGACTGTCACCACCCGCAGAAGCTGAACTCTCGCCCACAGGTCTCTTGCCAGGCCTTCTGCTAAAAACTTTAGGGCATAACTTGTCCATACCTGTTGAAACATTCAAATTAGTTCTGCTTCATTAATTATGAGAATACATAAATGTAAAGTGCTGAGATTGAATAAATTTATCAAATAAGTAAGCACATCACAATCAGAAAATGATATTAGCAATAACCTGCAAAGTACAAATTTATCAACTAAGTAAGCACATCACAAAGTACAAATTGGTTCAATCAACTCCATTGATCCGTTTGAATTCCATATTATCTAGTAAGTTCAATGCAATACAAAACGCATACAATTTATCCGGTTTAGTCATAAGATGTTGCAAACATGAACAATCAAAACAACAATACCTAAACCCTAACTTTAAATGCATAACAAGTATTCCAAACACCACAACCCATGACAAGACATCAACACATTGCAAACAACTCTACCAAACAATTTCCAACATATCCCAACAATCACCATAATTAATCACAAACATTACAACCCTATATTTAAAGTTCATCAACCCAAAACAACTTATTATACATCACATTATATAGAATAAACTAATTATAACTAACAACTAACATGTAAACAATATATATAGGCTCTCCATTATTTATAAATATATATATATAATTAAATTCGGATTATTAAACCAAAAAAAAAATTACCTCTACTTTGTATTGGATCCAATGGCAAGAAAGTATGAGTTACCAATGTGCTATCCACCCAATAACAACAAAAAAAGTGAATTAAAAAGTCATTATATGAGTTTTTAAAAAAATAACACAAATTACTAAAAAATGAAATTTACCTTGAATTTGTAGGTTTAGATTGTGTTAAATATTATGTTGGAGGTAATAGAGTAGTAATTTAAAGTTATATGGGGTTTATAATGGTGAGAAGTTGATTATGGGGTGGGGGGGGGGGGTTCGGTTTTTAGGGATTGGGTGGGTTTTGGGAATTTTGAAATGGGGAAGAAAGGGGTTCTGCCCCGTTTTTAGTTACAGTTATGCGACCGACATGCGACCGATTGTCGGTCGCATAGCTGTGACTAATTTTTCAAAGACCGATGTGCGACCGATTTTCGGTCGCCACTTTTTTTGGTTGAATGTGTGACCGAAAATCGGTCGCACAACTGTGGAGACCGAAAATCGGTCGCATGATGGTGGTCTCAGATTCAGCTTTTTTTAGTAGTGTAAAAGTAGTACTGTGTGGTAAAGTTATTTGAACCCCCAAAAAATGTGTTTAATAAAAAATATGTAGGAGTTAGGCAGAAGACGAACACTCATTAATGACTTAATAAGATAGAAAGAAGATTAAAAACAATCTGAGCATCTAATCTAAAACAATAAAACAATGAGTAGAGTGACGGTTAGGACATTATAAACCCCTTTAGAAACACTTTACAGTTGATGTGAAATACGTGAAACGACTAAGTAGAAGGCGGTTGTGCACACGGGCTCGCCAAAATTTGACTTTAATAACATGAGAAAAAAATATAAATATCTAACCCAAACTTTTACATCCTATACCCATAAAATCAAAACTTATTACCAGCACTACCTACTAAGAATTTGAGTGCCCATCCAATGAACACTTGTTAAGAGTTACAACAAAAAATAAACTCATTTCTCCTTTATTATATCACATAAACATTGGCTAATACTACTAAACTTTTTATAGCCAAATTTTATCCTGAAATACGGAGAGTGTATTGTGGCTATTTATTAGGCGGAGGGATAGTTACCTTCCTTATCTACATAAATAAATATTGCTCTATTTTTATCTAAAAATAAATATTTAAGTATATCATTACGTTATCCTACATATTAGCACTTAACAAGGAGTCATAGATTGGCAAAAGAAAGACTGGACTCTGGAGTACATAACTATTTCCCTGAACTAGTCGTTTAATATATAGAGAATATACATACTTTATTTCCCTGAACTAGTCGTTTAATATATAGAGAATATACATACTTTTATATTTAATGAATACTTAGTAAATATTTGGAAAATATTCATTTATTTTTTAGTTTATACAATGTGATTATATGATCTACAAAAGTATACCTCAAGTACAGAGGTCTGTAGAACAAAGAGTCATGGATTGGCAGAAGAAATAAATGAGAGTTACATAACTATTTCCAACAAATATTTTTTTATATTTAGTAAATATTTGGAAATATTCGTGATTCTTACTAAATATTAAATAAATATTTGGAGAATGTTCAGTAAATATTTGGAGAACATAAATATCTATATTTAGTAAATATTTGGAAAATATTTATTTATTTTTTAAAATCCATAAATATTTAGTAAATATCTAGTAAATATTTGGAGAATATTTAGTAAATGGAGAATATAAATATATATATTTACTAAATATTTGGAGAATATACATATTTTATATATTCAGTAAATTTTTAGTAAAATTTAGAAAATGTTACATTCATTTTTTAAATACAAGTTCTTATTATGTGATCCATAAAATTGCTAATTACCTCACTTATAGATTTTCATGGAACAAACGAGACATGAATTGGCAAAAAGAAACACTAGAAGGTATTGATAACCATTTTCCAGAAATATTCTTTTAATATCTAGCTGTAATATGTTTTGTTAAGAAGGAAAGATTTCAATTACTATTATGAATCTTCCTATTTCTCTTTTTTTTCTGGATAATAATTACCCCATATCTTTATTGATTTTTACTATTTAGAATAACTTTTGGCTAGCCTTTGTGAAACTTGTCTAGTGGCCATTTTAATGTAGGGCTACTATAGTTAAGGACTAAATATATTTTTTTCCTATTAATTACCCGCCTACCTATTCATAAGAATGGGCCTTAGACTGATTGTGACGTAACCCATAATTGTCGACGTGGGGATTTCTTTCTCAATTAAGTGTTTACCAAACACAAAATATTTTGGTTTCTATCTATTTATTCTTTGTTTTTTATTCATAATGTTTTGTGTTTACCACTATATTATTTGTATTTGATAGCTCTATGAAATTTCTATCCCTACTTGGAGGCAATATTAATTTTCTTTGACAAGTACTCATAAGTGGAGATCATATTAGAGAAATATTAAGAAGAGAAAATATTTTTTAGGTGATTTAAATAGATCGTTGTATTTTCACTAAATGTATTGAAACTTAGGTTTTATTGTAAATTTTTTTGCTATACTGTTAAATATATTTATACTCTCTCATATTTTTTAAACGATCAATTTTATTATTATATAATTTTTTGTCAATAGTTAGTATACTTAAAGAGTATATGGTGTACCAAAAAGGTATACAAAAATAATAAAAATTGAAACATTCATTTGTCGGTAGCAACCCACTCTTTAATCCAAACACGAAAAGGATATACTAAATGAGTGTATGGCATACCAAAAAGGTACATAGTGTTTAAAACAATTCACACTCCTGTTAAGCTTCTACTGTTAAAGTAAAAGTTCATCAGTAACAATTTCATTGTATACATGTATTGTATACTCTTTATTCTAATATAATTTTTTATGGTATAATTCAATCCAAATTAATACATATATAAATAAGGTGGGCGGAGGTTACAATTTCACTGTATACCTTTATGATATACTCTTTTTTCAATTATATACCTTCTTGATATGCATATATACAATTTGTACATGTATAAATTAAGGGAGGGGGGGGGGGGGGGAGGGTTATAAAATCATTGTATACCTTTATTGTATACTCTCTTTTCCATTATAGACCTTCATGGTATACTTATATTCAAAATTGTACATGGATAAATTATGAGGGTGGGTACGTAAATTGTGAGGGTGGGTTACAGTTTCATTGTATGGTATACTCTCTCTTTTCATTGTATACCTTCATGGTATACCTTCATGGTATACTTATATCCAAAATTGTACATTCATAAATTAGAGGGATGGATTACAATTTCATTGTATACCTTTATGGTATGCTCCCTATTCCACTGTATACCTTCACGGTATACGTCTATAAAAAACATGTATAAATTAGGTGGGAGTGTGGGTACTTTATATTGTATATCTTTATGGTATACCCTCTGTTTTTAATGTATACCGTTATAGTGTACTTCCATTAAGTGTACATGCATATATTAGGAAGGCAGGGGTATATTTAACTGTATACCTCTATGGTATACTCTCTTATCTACTTGTATGACTTCATGAGATACCTCTATGAGAAATGAATCAAAAGCATACGCTTTTTCTAATCATTCACTTTCATTAGAATTTTAAATTGATGAAAAAAGTAGAAGAAAAAAGAAGTTAAATTATCAAAATTGAAGAAGAAGAATTCACAAGATCTTCCCTTGGATATGTCACAACACCAACTTGCAACGCTTTAATTTTTTTACACTGTCCATGGAACATAATCATCCATTTTTGTAGTTGTAACTTGTAAGAAGGGTTATTATTCTTTGCTCTTGTTGAATAGAGTGGCTACTAAATCTACAAGATGAAACTTCAACTTTTATACCAAATGAAATATTTTTCATACAAATTAAAATAGAGAAGTTTATGAAAATACCCATCAAAATCAAAATATTTACCCACCCCTACTCATAAGTTTCATATTTACATGCCCTACCCATAAACTATTTACACACCTTACCCATCCAAACTTGTATACCATAATATATGTAGTATACCATAAAGGTATACAGTACACATATAATTATAACAAAGGAATACATTAATAAATGGGTATGTCGGGTAAATATTTTAATTTTATGGGTAGTGTAATTTTTAATGGGCATGACGGCTAAATATTTTGAACTTCATGGGTATGTAGTGTAAAAAACCATTAAAAAATAGGTAAAAAATAAAATATAATTTAATTAAAGGTTTGTGTGAAGTAAAGAAGGTGGATATGAAAAAATGGGTGAAAAAAAGAAAGAACAAATATGAAAAAATGGGTGATTTTTTTGGAGAAGAAGGTTCCTCGTTATGTGAAGGGGATAGTTTTAGGGTTTTCCTATGATTGTTTAATATGGTTAGTGTAAATGGGTATGTCTAGTAAATAATATATGGATATTTGGGGTAAATGCTATAGTTGTGGGTAGAATCGAGTAAATAAAATGGGTTTAGTGAGCATTTCTATAAACGGCCCAAATTTTAAGACAATGGTGGAGTGACCCATGACATTATAAACTCTTTTAAAAATCCTTACACAATCGAATACCGATATCGAATAAGTGTGTTATCTAACGGTAGATGGTTCAAGGTTGAAGTAACATCCATGTTGCTATTCATCTAGATGAATATAAATGTATGATCAATTCATCAACTGAATACCTCATAGTCATTATTGCATTGCAAGGTAGCCCACACGTTGTGCAACTTGTCCTTGGACCAAAGTCATCATAAATGGTATTAGTCCACCTACGAAATGGTTAGATAATCCACGGTAACATTAGTAGTAAATTTCTCGTTGAATAATACGGGGCTAGCTAGTTATAATTCAAGGTCTTTTATTTATTTCAGTAGTTTCAAAATACAAATTAATTTTCATATATACATACAAGGACGTATAGTGGTGCAAAATAATGAAGTTCTTCGTGTGTTATTACTAAAATTGCATTAGCAATTGCGACTGCAAAGAGTAGTTAACTAGTAATCCACCTAATGCCGTCTGAACAATATCCAAGATCGCCCTTTGACCTTGGCTTCCTGGAGGCACTCAGTGAGAAGTTATCAAAATCACTTGTTTCCATCTGAAGAATCAGTCCAGAAATGTTATAAACATTATTACATCATGCTGAAGTTATTTCAGTCAAAAATAAAGAACTCATCTCCGAAGTCAAAAATGCTAGTACTAGCTAGATTCACATCCAAGCTTGTTTGTATTGAATACACTGCTTAGCTACACTGGACTACACTGGATCTTAGCTGAGTCTTAGCTCAGCTGAGTCTCAGCTAAGATCAGGTGGAGGAGCTGGAAGAAGTCTTAGCTGGAAGAGGAGCATGGATCACAGCTGGAGAAGAACTTACCAGAAGCTTCTAGACACTTCTAGAAGCTGAGTAAGTTAAGTTAGTTAGAGATTAGTTGGAGTTAGTTAGGAGATATTTTAGTTAGTTAGTTAGTTAGTTATTTGTCTATAAATAGATGTCTTAGCTTAGCTTTGTAAATTGAGTTTCTCTTTTCATTTCAATGAAGTTGAAAGCTCCCAGAGCAATCTGATTTCTCTCCAAGTTCATCTCCATAACTGTAAAGTTGACATGGTATCAGAGCCCACGATCGGGACCTAAACAAGGCAGATTTGTGAGTTTTTTACTTCTGCTTGATTGTTAATTCTTCTGTGCAAATCAGTTTTAGGTTTCCTTTTCCCCAATTTGTTGTAAAACTTGCGATTAGGGTTTCAAAATCTAGTTGAAATGGCAAATCCAAATGGTTTTGGTTCATCGAGTGACAGTGTGATTGATCACAATCACCCACTCTAGCTACACTGGACTACACTGGATCTTAGCTGAAAGGGCAATCTTGCCTGCTTGGCTACAGGACATATATCACAGTGTTCAGTACAATCATCAACTCTAGTGTTCTTGAAAGCAGGAAAGTGTCTAAGAACATCAAATGGCACATGCCCTAACCTTCTATGCCATACCTGGCCATTTATTCTATTTACAACTAGAGATGAATTTACTCTTGACTGAGCAGGTTCCTTCTGTTGAGTAACTTGAGTGTCCAGTATGTACAGTCCAAAGAAATATCATATGGAGGCTGCACTAAGGGTGGTCAGATACATTAAAGGGACTCCTGGACAGGGATTATTAATGCCTTCCTCAGGCTCAGGCAGGCTCAAGGCCTATTGTGATGCAGACTGGGGTGCCTGTCTTCAAACCAGGAGGTCTGTCACAGGGTATTTGGTATTCTATGGTGGAGCACTGATCTCCTGGAAATCAAAGAAACAAGACATAGTGGCAAGGAGTTCAGCTGAGGCTGAATTTAGGAGCATGGCCAACACTGCTGCAGAGGTCATCTGGCTCACTGGTGTGTTCAAGGAATTAGGCATTGATGTTTTGAAGCCCATTGAGATGGTGTGTGACAGTAAAGCTGCCATGCAGATAGCAGCTAATCCCATCTTCCATGAACGTACAAAGCATATTGACATTGATTGTCATTTTATCAGAGATTGGATAAGGAGGGGCTTACTCAGAACTACACATGTGCCTACCCTAGAGCAAACTGCAGATATCTTGACCAAGGGACTAGGGAAGGCTCAGCATGATCATTTACTATGCAAGCTAGGAGTGAAGAACCTCTTTCTTCCCTCTAGCTTGAGGGGAAGTATTGAACACACTGCTTAGCTACACTGGACTACACTGGATCTTAGCTGAGTCTTAGCTGGATCAGGTGGAGGAGTTGGAAGAAGTCTTAGCTGGAAGAGGAGCATTGATCACAGCTGGAGAAAAACTTACCAGAAGCTTCTAGACACTTCTAGAAGCTGAGTAAGTTAAGTTAGTTAGAGATTAGTTGGAGTTAGTTAGGAGATATTTTAGTTAGTTAGTTAGTTAGTTATTTGTCTATAAATAGATGTCTTAACTTAGCTTTGTAAATTGAGTTTCTCTTTTCATTTCAATGAAGTTGAAAGCTCCCAGAGCAATTTGATTTCTCTCCAAGTTCATCTCCATAACTGTAAAGTTGACAGTTTGTTCATTGTTCTAATCAATTCAGAGTAGCAAAAATGTGTTCAAATTTCAGAAGCGAATGAAAAAAGAACAACTATTCGAAGATTATCGTGGTGAATGAGCTAGTTATACTAGATATATATATTGGCTTGAATATAATGATTAACGGATATGTCATTGCAACTTCCTGCTTTAAAACTTGGAAATCATTTCACTCCTTTTCAAAAGCATACTTTTCCCAACTGCACTTTATTAAAAGGCAATCTAGAGAATCGTGAAAGAATTCCCATAGAAAATTGAGAGAAGAATAAAGGGAATATATATGAGGGAAAAGACATTAATCCATAAGAGGATTGACATTTTGTAGGGTCAAATATTAAAGTTATGGAAAGAGCATACAACTTTTTTAATGAAGAAAATGCTGCAGGCTACAACTGGAACTCAGACCAAATTAGCTATGGAGCTTTGAAATCAATTAATAAAACTTTAAATCACATTTTGCTAAGGCAGGGATGTTAAATTGAATATTGATCCATACAAGCTCGTGTGTTCAGTTGGGACTTGAGGGAATTCGTGAGGGAGAGAGAAACCACATTGGATGAAAGATGAAAAATAAATCTGTTGCTTATCCAAGAAGTTTTACAATGTATATATACATGGGCCGAAATTTGCTAAGTAACCCAAAACTAAAACTATCAGACCACCGGCTTCTTGGGCCATTACTATGAATAAATATACATACTACTAATTACATAAATGAACTAAACAGCTAATCCTATTTATCTTTTGGACCTGAATTCAGCTTTCCTATAATTCCAACACCCCCCCCCCCAAGTTGGAGGGGTTAGACACCTACAACTTGCTCAAGATCTGATGATGAAGAACACCAGGAAGTGGTTTGGTCAGAAAGTCAGCCAATTGTCTTGATGTGGGCACATGATAAAGAGAAATCAACCCAGAAAGGAGCTTGGTGCGAACAAAGTGGCAATCGATCTCGATATGCTTGGTACGCTCATGGAACACTAGGTTCTTAGCAATATATATAGCAGACTGGCTGTCACAGAACACAGAAATGGGAAGAGCATAGGGAACACCAAGGTCAGACAACAGGTGAGATAACCAAGTGATTTCAGCCACTAACTTGCTCAAAGCCCTATATTCAGCCTCAGCCGAAGACAAAGAGACAATAGGCTGTTTCTTAGATTTCCAACTAATTAGGCAGTCACCCAGCAGCACACAAAATCCAGTAACTGATCTACGGGTATCAGGGCAAGCAGCCCAATCACTATCAGAGTAGGCATGAAGAGTAAAATCTGAAGAGCTGGAGTAAGCCAACCCAAAATCTGGAGTACCTTTGAGGTACCTGAGAAGACGCAGAGCAGCATCCATATGAGGTATTCGTGGAGTTTGAAGAAACTGACTCAAGTGTTGAACAACATAAGTAATGTCAGGCCGAGTGTGAGTCAAGTACAACAGCTTACCAATGAGGCACCTATACCTTTCAGGATGTGGAAAGAAATCACCTGAATCAGCTGAAAGTTTCATATGCATTTCCAAAGGGCTAACCACTGGAGTAACATCCAAGCAATGAAATTCCTTAAGCAGATCAGTTAGAAATTTTTGCTGATGCAGTAAGACTCCAGCAGGCATATATGTGACCTGAATACCCAGAAAATAGTGCAGGTTTCCCAGATCTTTGATCTTAAACTGATCATCCAAAAATGCTTTCAAAGTAGAAATTTCTTGAAGGTCTTCCCCGGTAAGGATGATATCATCCACATACACAACCAATATAACCAAGGAACCAGATGACCCTTTAATGAACAGGGAGTAGTCATTCATAGAGTGATGGAAACCTTTGGAGTATAAGGCTTGAGAGAGCTTTGCATACCACTGTCTTGAAGCTTGTCTAAGTCCATAGAGGGACTTCCTCAGTTTACAAACCAGAGGAGCAGAAGAGGGAGAGGGGGAAGACACAATCAAACCAGGGGGTGTCTTCATGTACACCTCTTCCTCCAAATCACCATGGAGGAAGGCATTGTTGACATCTAACTGAACTAGTGGCCATTGATTCTTCACAACCACAACAATCAAACACTTTACAGTGGTGAACTTAACTACTGGAGAAAAAGTCTCATTAAAGTCTACCCCTTCTACCTGTGTATCTCCCCTAATCACAAGCCTAGCTTTATATCTTTCTACACACCCATCAGCCTTATACTTTATTTTGTAGACCCATTTGCACCCTATAGGCTTTTTGCCTTTGGGTAACTCAACAATATCCCAAGTGTGGTTGGCCTCTAGGGCCCGAAACTCTTTTCTCATGGCTTCCTGCCATGCAGGGATAGGAGCAGCCTGAGAAAAGGTGTATGGTTCAGTCAATGCATGTTGTTGTGAAGAAGCAGATAAGGAAGATGGCAGGGAATGGACATAGTCTTGTAGATAGGAAGGAACTGATCTAGGTCTAGAGGACTGCCTAGCAGGAGGTAGAATAGGAGCAGGAGGGGGTTGTGGTGGAGAAGGACTTGGAGAAGAGGGAGGGGAAGAGGGGGCATGTGCAGGTGATAATGAGGGAGAGCCAGGTGCAGAATGACAAGGAGGGGTCCAATCTAGAGGAGTATCATCACTTTGAACTGGAATTGGAGAAGGATGCATGCCAGAGGAAGATTCAGGAGTAGAAAATGGAAAGTGGTTTTCATAAAACACAACATCTCTGGACAATATCATTTTCTTTGTAACTAGATCATACAACTTGTAGGCTTTCTTGGCAAAAGGGTAGCCAAGGAAAACGCAAGGATTTGCTCTTGGTTTTAATTTGTCTCAGTGAAGAATAGGAATGGTTGCATAACATAAGCAGCCAAAAGTTCTTAAGTGTGAGTAAGTGGGGGTGTATTGTATAAGACTTCAAAAGGTGACTTATTGTTAAGCACTTTGGAGGGTAGTCTATTGATTAGATAAGTTGCAGTTAGCAAACAATCCCCCCTGAATCTGATGGGAACTTTAGATTGAAACAGCAATGCTCTGGAAGACTCTAATAAAGTTATGTGCTTCCTCTCCACAACCCCATTCTGTTGTGGAGTGTGAGGGCAACTTGTTTGGTGGATGATGCCATTTTGTGAAAAAAACTCAATGGCAACAGCACTTCCACCAAGTTCTAAGGCATTGTCAGACCTAATGGTTTGAACAGTTGAAGAAAATTGGGTTTTAACCATGGCAACAAATGCCTGGATAAGTGAAAAGGCATTGCTTTTGGAGCCCATGAGATGAGTCTATGTGGCTCTTGAGTAGTCATCTACAATTGTTAGAAAATATCTTGACCCACAATATGTGGGGGTGTGATAAGGACCCCAGGTGTCTAGATGAAGAAGTTGGAAAGGTTTGGTGGTTTTTGTGGAGCTGAGTGGGAAAGGGAGTCTTGTTTGCCTAGCCATTGGGCAGATGGTGCATGGAAAAGATTGCTTAGTTGATAATATTTGAGACAAGCCAGGTATGTTCTTCATATTACTAAATGGAACATGTGCCAGTCTTTGATGCCAAAGTAGATCAATTTTATTGATTGCAGCATTATTACATTGTGTTGAACTATTTATAAGTGGACAGACAGAATTATACACAGATGGAAAAGAAGAAGACACATGATGAATGGCAGAGCTGCAACAATCAGAAGTTTTAATATTTGCATCAAGAACTGGATGCCAAGTGAATTTGTAGAGCCCAGCATCAACTTTACCAAGTTCCAGAGGCATCTTCAGAGAAGGGCCCTGTAACCAACATGAGTTTGTGGTAAACTGGACAATACAATTCAATTGTTGCAGCAATTTGTGAATGGAAATCAAATTGTGCTGGAATGAGGGGATGTACAACACATCATGGAGGACTAAGTCAGGGTTAAGCTTGAAGGAACCTTTACTTGTCACCTTTACTTTATAACCATTAGGTAAAGCTACTAGTAAAGGAACAGAAAGTGGAATAATATTGAAAAGCATTTCTTTGTTACAGGTCATGTGGTCTGAGGCTCCTGAATCAACTATCCAAACTATAGTTGCAGAATGGGTCAACATGCAAGAACTAGACCTACACACCTTATCATCAGGAAGAAGTATACCTGCAAAGTTTGTGGAAGCCATTAGCCCAGCATGAGAGGGTGCATCTTCTGAAACTTGGTTCTGCTCCAGCATATGCAGCAATTGAGCATACTGATGTTTTGTCAGACCAAGGAGCTGTTGACCCTGCTGACCAGCCCTAGATGATTCAGTTATTTCAGCACCTTCAATTGTAGCATTTGCAGCTGTCCTCCTGGTTCTAGCACTTGTGTTACCACTGGAATTCCCATTACTCTCTTTGTAGGCCAGCTTTCTGCAGTTCTCAATAAGGTGTCCATAATTCTTGCAATACTTGCAGAAAAGATTGTCCTTATTCTGATCAAAGCTGATTTTTTGATTGTATGAATTCTGGTTGTGTGTGTTCCTCTTGTTCTGATCATTTCTCCCCTTGTGATTGTATTGTCTTTGTGAAGATACCCTGTTCTGAGTGATATTGGCAGCAACATTGAAGGAAGCTGATTGTGGGCTAATATGAGAACTGGGTTGCATCTGCCTCTATGACTCATCTTGTAAAAGTATGTTATACACATTATCTAAGCTGGATAAAGGCTGCATCATGAGGAGATTACTCCTGACATTGACATATGTGTCATTTAGTCCCATAAGAAACTGATAAACCCTGTCCTCTTCATCCTCCTTCCTGAGGCCATCTCTAGCAGCACACACACACTTAGTTGAATGTTTAGTTCTTAGTGTTGTTATCTCATCCCAGAGTCTTTTCAACTTATTGAAGTATGATGGAATATCTGAGGAGCCCTGACAAGTAGATGCAAGTTCCTTTTTCAACTCATAGACCTTGGTTCCACTCACAGCACCATACCTACTTTCCAATTGCTCCCATATACTTTCTGCAGTTTCTGAGTATTGAACACTTTCTGCAATTTCTGGTGATAAAGAGCTAGTTAACCATGAAATCACCATATTATTACACCTATCCCATTGTTTAAAATCAAGAGAGTCCACAGATGGTCTAGTAAGGCTCCCATCAATAAAAGCTATCTTGTTTTTAGCCGATAAAGTCACGGTCATGCTTCTCTTCCAACCCCCATATCCAGTACCAGAAAATGGCACACTGACCAATGATGTACCAGGAATATCTGATGAATGTATGTATAATGGACTCGAAGGGTCAGGACCGCGATTAGGGTTGAATGTAGAACTGAATTGTGTGTTAGGGTTTGCCATGAAAATTACCACGATCAATAATACCCAAAATAAAACTTCACAAATTTTAGATACAGCACAGGAACTATAGTATCAAGGAAAATTGCAATGTGAGAGAGTGAATTTACCACCCAATCGTATGAATAGTTGGACGAAAATCTCCACCGTTAAAATCGAATCGTCGATTAAACCCTAGGTCTGGGATGAACAAAGGTGACACAAATTCTCCGAAGTATGAAACATCCGCCGTAAGCTCCACCAGAATTGAACAAAAAAACAACACAAATTCGCCGGAATACGAAGAGTCCGCCGCAAGCTCCACCAGAATTGAACCGTCAAAATTTCTCGGGTACCCGCGGAAGAGAAATAAAGGCCCCGATCTAGATAGATCTAGGCTCTGATACCATGTTAAATTGAATATTGATCCATACAAGCTCGTGTGTTCAGTTGGGACTTGAGGGAATTCGTGAGGGAGAGAGAAACCACATTGGATGAAAGATGAAAGATGAAAAATGAATCTGTTGCTTATCCAAGAAGTTTTACAATGTATATATACATGGGCCGAAATTTGCTAAGTAACCCAAAACTAAAACTATCAGACCACCGGCTTCTTGGGCCATTACTATGTATAAATATTGGGAGATTTACACAAATATACAACCCTAACACCATATTTACAAAAAATAACAATACTTTATAGCTTTACACAATATAACAATAGTTTTTTCACATTCCATATACAAATTTCAACAAAACCTACAATTTATGGTTTCATCTCCTTCTTCCTTGCTTTCTCCCACCCAACACCCACCCAACACTGCCTGGAGGTGTTGCCACCACTCACCAGCGCCGGCCAGCCACCGCTGACCATCGGAAAGCCGCCGCCGCCGCCGCTGCTACCACCGGAAACTTTTTTTTTTTTTTTTTTAAGATCTACAATATGTAACATTCAAAAATACAAATATATACATTCCAAAACTTTAAAAATTTACTGTTTTGAAACTATACACAACCAAATATACACAAACATACAAAAGATATACACACAAAAATACAAAAAATACAAAATACAAATAACTATCCATTCTACACAAACATACAACACATACACATATATACAAACACATACACATACAAAAAGGGGTGAATATAGATATTTATATACAAAATACAAAAATATACAAAGATAAATACGAATTTATATACAAAATACAAATATATACATTAACATACATATATATACACATACAAAAAGGAAAAAAAAAAAGAAGAAGAAGGGGAGCAGATCGGGAAAAACTCACCGGAAAACACCAAAAACACACGTATCGGGGCTGCTTGCCACCACAGTGCAGCAGCGCCGCCGCGAGGGGCAGCGCCGCTGCACTACGGCGGCAGCAGCGCCGCAACAGAGACGGGGGCAGCAGATCCGGCCTGGAACAGCGAGAGAGGGGAAGGGGGAGGGGCGGCGATGGGTGGGGGATGGTGGAGGAGGGGCGGCGATGGGTGGGGAATGGTGGAGAAGGGAGAGAAGGAGAGAGAAGAGAGGAAATTAGGGTTTAATGTTTGGGAGAGAGGAAATGATAAAATTGTTATGTGGGGTAATTAGGGAAAAATATCGTTATGTATTGTAAATATTCAAAAAGTATCGTTATGTTTTGTAATTAAGCAATTAGGGTAGTTATATGGTGTAAATTTTCCATAAATATACATACTACTAATTACATAAATGAACTAAACAGCTAATCCTATTTATCTTTTGGACCTGAATTCAGCTTTCCTATAATTCCAACAAGGGAAATGTTTCTCTTCTCCCTTTGTGGTGGTTTCTCGTTTACTTAATTAATTTCATTCTTGTTTTTTTCTATTCTATAGACAGTGGTCGAAATGCAACTTGGACATGATCAGTTGGTTTTCCCAGCACTCCTCTTAGAAAAAATACAGATACCTAATTTGACGTTTATGTGATGAAAAAATTTGTTGAAATGGGAGCTCCATTTAATGCTTCTTAGTAGCACCATTAAATCTTCCACCTGTTCTAAACTTCAAATGTCTCATCTCCATTTCAATTTCTTTTAATCTTCTTTGTTATGTTTGCCTTATCATTTTTGCCGCTCAGATTCATACTATTTGCTAAAAAAAATCCTTCTCTATGGAGTCTTAAGTTTCATTTGTTTGCACATTCAGAACTGCATGGGCTCTCTGGGTTGGACGTATTCAAAGGAAATGGAAATGACGAATACATTAATATAGGCTTATTGCTCGTTTGTTTTCAAAATTTCTTGTAGACTAATTAAGTAGATAGACAAATTAAGTTTTCAAGCAAGCGTGATATTGTAGGGCTTTATTATGTGAAATTCGTAAAATACAAGGTCCTTGAACTTTATTTTCATTTTCGTTTAATGAGCATACAAGAAAGAGAAGAAAGAGACTTGCCTATTGGAGCTTCAAACCATCTACACCCTCCGGTCTTTTTTAGTTGTAAAATTTTTTATTTATAGATGGTCCAAAATATTCGTCAATTTAGAATGTCACGATAATATTTACCATTTCTTTCCTATGACACCCCTAATATTAATTGTTCTTGAAAAATATATATCATTAATGGGGAAATATTTATAAAATAGATAAAAGGGTAAATTAATAAAATATCATGTTTATTTATAATTTTTTAAAGGAGGTGCAAAGTCAAACCTTACAACTAAAAAGGATCGAAGTGAGTACTTGAAAAGTAGGTATTATTGTACCTCGATCTCCCAAGAGATGTGAAGAAAGAAATTCTTATTTAACTTGTACCAAAAACTTGTTGCTCCCAAACGCACACGCAAGTATACGTGGTCGACAAGTAATAAAGTGATAAATCGAGTATCGTTCCCACGAGGACTATTCAGACTGAATTCTAGTAAACAATTTATATAGACTATTCAGGGATCTTTTCCAATAGTGATGAGTTTTAGTTAACTAAAGAACAGTAATTAAGAGGGTAAAAGTGAATTCAAACAATGGAGCAAGACTTGGTTGTTATCAGTAATAAGGAGACGGTCCAGGGTTAGAGTTACGAACAATCCAGTTGAGTTATCCAATTGATTCCACTTCTTAAATCCCGGGTTACTAACTAACAGATTAAATGTACCCGTGAAAACCTTTCAGTTCTTCACGGTCTATGCAGGCTACTCCAATCCCTATATGTCTATGTGTTGAATCACGTGCACGCATTAACGAATTCTGTAATTAGTTAAACTAGGCGAGCAAGTATATGTCTATCCTACTCACAAATTGGTTCCCCGATGCCCGGTTCACAAACTAGTCCTATTCTTTCTTATTACGTAGTTAAATTCCCTCTTTCGAGTTCAATCTAAAAACCATAGATAATGCGTAATAATCGGGCCCTGACAATTACACAAGTGAAATCAAGAAAGAATAAGCAACCCGTTATGGGATTCAATCAATGGGAATCAATCTTCAAACAATCAACCTTCATGTAATACTCTAACCCTAGAACGATAGGTTTAGCTACGCATACTCATAATAACAACACAAGGATTTGATGTAATAATGAAATAATGATGTAATAAATTAATGGAAGGAAGAAAAACCCTTGTTCTTGATGTTATGAGCTCTCCAATTTGCTCCAAAGTCTGAACTCCCATGAAAAACTAAGTAAAAGAGTATTTATAGAGTTTACAAACACCTAGTAATAAGTTAGACCCAATCCTAGACGAAATAGGACGTAAAAACGCGCACAAGGGGCGCTATAACGTGCGCCCCGCGCCTCGGAACGCGTGAGGTTGGACAGAACCCGTCGAAATCAGCCCGCTACAAGCCCGCGCCGCATGGAGAACCGCGCCAGCCAGTGCTCGCTATGGGCTGCGCGGCGCGTGGGGTATGGCGCCCAGCCATTTTTCTGTTTCGCTTCTCCCTTTCTCGTTTCGTGTTGTGCCTTCGTGTGCTCGATCCAATTCTCAATCAAAATCAAATCTTTTCTCGCTCAATCATGCTCTTAAAAGCTCCAATTGCACTGCATAACAACCTACATACACACGACATAAAATCAGTGTAAAACCACATTCATAAACCATAAAACGAGCGAATAAGGTACTAAAACGTGAGGAAATATTAAGGAAATATAGGCATAAAATGCCAAACATCACCACCCCACACTTGAACCTTTGCTCGCCCTCGAGCAAGTCACATCTCACTTCCCAACCTAGGTAAAACAGGTCTGCCTATGACTATGGTTGATACCGACCATTGAACCAATGCACACATGACTACTATGGATCCACAAACATGCCAACAATTTACCAAAACCAAAAATATGAGAACAACCACCCCAAAATAGCTCAAATGCACAAACTCAACTTATTGCAACCATGCTCCCACAAAATCACACCTATCTACTCAACCAAGAACCATCAATTTCACCTATTTCATGCAAACCATGCGCCCTCACCAATATGAAGCAAAAGAGTGTCCCCCAAGTATCACACACAACCATGAATATCAAGAATAGAATGGGGACAATAGCAAACGAATTCACTCACTCTCATAAAAATCTCACACGTCACACGCAATGTACCATAGGCTTGCCCGTAGTGTAGGACTCCACTAATGTAAGCTCACTCCAATCGGGATTAACTAGGACTTTAAAAATATAGGAATGTAGGCTAAGGGGCGGGTAGGATACATATGGTAATAGTGACTACCTCCCTAAGCACTTTAATATATCACAATTAATTAAGCACAAATCTCATCAACGCCACCCAATCAACAACTTTCACACACACCTTCTCAACAAGTAGCAACTTTCTTTTTAAGCACACACTAGCAAGAAATGGACATCTTTCTCTTTTTTTTTTCTTTTCCACAATTTTTCTTTCTTTTCAACTTTGCTATTTTTTCTCAATTTTCAATTCCATCCAACCTTGCCAATGCTTTTCACTACTTCACAATTTTAACAATTATTTCCCTTCATTAGTTCCACTAAAAAACCTCCCAACATCCAACCACAACTCCAATCAACAACAAAATATCAATAAAGTGCTTAAGGAGTAAAGGGCCAAAAGAGATAATTTAGAACAAATGGGTAGGCTCGGGGTGTGGGTGCCAACAAAAAGGATCAAAGAAATCACAACAACAATTTTTTTTTTCAAGGTATATATGTAAGGGTAGGCAAATCAAAAGAAGGCCTTGTATCATTTCCCAACTAGAGCAAACCTAGGATTTCGCTTTGCACACACACGGGGCAAGTTCTAGACATTAACATGCAACATGGAGTAAACAAGAATATGCCTCACACACACATAGCACATGGTCCACACAAAATGGCTCCATCAACAACTCTCAATCAAGCATCTAGAATGCAACTTGTGGAAAATTAAGCACTAAGGCACAAAGGTTCACAATCAAGTCAAGCAAGTGGACTCAAGCATCTCAAGGGGGTCGTTCCAATTTTTCCTAGGCATGCATCACAATTAAAACCCAAGGACACCACTAATAGCACATGCAATCAATTCAAGTCCACCGGTATCAAACAAATCAAAGGCACCTAGCATTCCACCTATTCCTTTCGTCTAGGGCCACCTATAACTAACTACTCTAATCATAAAAATACAAAATTACCCGGTTCAAAGGCCTCCCCGTGGAAAAGAACCGAGGCCATAAGAAAAACCACGGGGTGGATGACATGTACCACTAATAAAGACTAAAAGGAAAATCTTTTTGGAATTTTTCATTGGTTTTCTAATTTTTTTTTTTTCATATATTAAAGCAAGAAACAAATAAAAATATAGTCAAGTGACAAAAGAAAAATCCTATGGTACATGCATCCCTAACCGGATTACTAAATAAAGGGTAGTTTCCCACCCCACACTTAAACTAAGCACTGTCCTCAGTGCTAAAAATAGGAAAGTGCAAGATAAAGAAAACTTCCCTGAAGATTCTAGTCCTTGGTGCTAGCATCCTCCAAGCTTCCATATAGTATGAGGTACTCAGACTTCCCTCATCAGGTCATCAACATTAGGCAAGGGTGAGGACACCCCACACTTAGCCTCGACATTACATGAACCTGCAATCCAAGAAAAAACAACAACTACGTGACACTATAAATGAAATAATACAAGTACAAACTCGGGTTGCCTCCCGAGAAGCGCCTTAGTTAACGTCGTAGCACGACGACACTTTTAGCTCACTTCCAGCCTTTATGTCTTCTCTTCTTACGCCGAACTTTTGCTTTCTTCCCTTCTTTTAGAGAACCCATCTTCAACTTCACATGTGGTTTACTTCCATGTTCTTGTTTGACACATTCAATCATAGAGCACTCTTCAACCTTAGCTATGTGCTCCTTCCCATTATAAACCTTGAAAGCAACCTTTTCTTCATGCGCTCTAACAGTCATCTCACCCAGCTCCATGTCAATAATTGCCTTCGAGGTGACTAAGAATGGTCTCCCCAAAATGATTGGAGCTTCTCGGTCCTCTTCATAATCTAGGACTACAAAATCAGCAGAGAATGTAAACTTACCAACTTTTAGCAACACATCCTCCAACTTACCATCAGGGTGAGTGAGAGATCCATCTGCCATCTTAAGAGTAACTGAAGAGGGCTTGATTGCTCCTAGCCCTAACCTTTTGCAAACAGACAGAGGCATGAGATTTATGCTCGCACCCAAATCACACAAGGCACCAGTGATATTATGCCCTCCAATGGTACAAGGAATAGTAAACCTCCCAGGATCTTGATGTTTTGGAGGTAGCATGCTCAAGATTGTGCTACACTCCTCAACTAATTCAATTGTATCTATCTCTTGAGGCTTTTTCTTCTTGACTAAAATCTCTTTTAAGAACTTCACAAAGGATGGCATCAATTCAAACACATCAGTCAAAGGAATATTAACTTGAAGTTCTTTCAACATACTCACAAATTTTTGGTACTGGGCCAGATCCTTCGATGGTATAAGTCTCTGTGGGAACGGTGGAGGTGGCAGAGGTGCCTCCTTTCTCTCTTCTTTCTTCTTTACCTTCTCCACTTTTTCAACTTTTTCTATTTCAGCTCTCTCCTCGGACTTGGCCATCAGCTCTCCACCTTCTATTAAAGTCACTGCAAGACATTGTTCAGGCTCTTTTTTCATAGTGCTTATTTCTCCCACCAACTGCCCCAACTGGTGCTCTAGGTTCTTGTGAGCATTGGCAAGATCTTGTATGGCTTGTGCATGGGCTGCAGTGTCAGCTATCATTCTCTGCTGGCCTGCCATTATCTGCTTTAGCATATCTTCAACTGAACTGCTAACCTGCTGTGGTGGAGGTGGAAGTGGGTGGTAATTATTCGGGGCTCTCGTACTACCTTGATAATAACCATTACCAAACTGATTTTGACCCTGCAGCCTGTTTTGATTACCCACGTAATGAACTGACTCTGGATTAGAGGAGCAAACCTCTGTAGCATGGTCTTGACCACAAACCTCACAAAAGCTCTGGAGTTGTTGCACTGGAGCCACTGGTTGCTGAGCCTTTTGCAGGGCTATCTTGCTAATTTGATTGGAAATAGCATCCATCCTCGCCCTTAGCTCTGAAACTGCATCTAACTGAAGTACCCCTGCAGGTTTTTGCGTAATAGCTCTACCATCTCCCTGCCAATCAGGATTGCTCTGCGAAAACTTGTCAAGTAAATCATAAATCTTATCAAAATTTAAGGCCAGTACTTGGCCTCCAGCAGCAGCATCAACCACGATCTTAGTGTGTTGGTTCAGCCCCTCAACAAAAGTGTGTGCAACAACCTCATTGGATTGGTTGTGGTGTGGACAATCTCTCAATAGAGCTTTGAATCGCTCCCAGGCTGATACAAGGATTCTCCTTCTAACTGTCTGAAGGACATAATTTCGCTCCTCAGCCGGGCTGTCTTGTCAGACGGATAAAATTTAGCCAAGAACTTCTTAGCCAAATCCTCCCAAGTAGTGATAGACCCAGACTTTTCAGCCTTTAACCACTTCCTTGCTGCCCCAATCAGTGAAAACGGGAACAACGTCAAGCGAACATAATCAGTAGGAACACCCGCTGGTGTATAAGTATCACTGATCTCCAGAAAGTTCTGAATGTGTTGCTGCGGATCCTCATGAAGTAATCCACCATATTGTCCAGTCACATGCAGCAACTGAATCATGTCGGACTTGATCTCAAAGCCCCCGGTGATAGCGGGCTTAACTATGCTCGATGCTACTCCCTCCAGGCTGGGGAGAGCAACATCTCGCACAGCTAAAGCTTGGTCTTCTGCCATTCCTGTAGGTAAAGATCAAGCAGGACCTAATACCTGAAACAGCACAAAACTCAAAACAAAAATTAAACCTGAATAGTAAGTAATAAACTGTTCAAAAAGAAATCAGTCAATAATTAGTCCCCGGCAACGGCGCCAAAAAACGTGTTGCTCCCAAACGCACACGCAAGTATACGTGGTCGACAAGTAATAAAGTGATAAATCGAGTATCGTTCCCACGAGGACTATTCAGACTGAATTATAGTAAACAATTTATATAGACTATTCAGGGATCTTTTCCAATAGTGATGAGTTTTAGTTAACTAAAGAACAGTAATTAAGAGGGTAAAAGTGAATTCAAACAATGGAGCAAGACTTGGTTGTTATCAGTAATAAGGAGACGGTCCAGGGTTAGAGTTACGAACAATCCAGTTGAGTTATCCAATTGATTCCACTTCTTAAATCCCGGGTTACTAACTAACAGATTAAATGTACCCGTGAAAACCTTTCAGTTCTTCACGGTCTATGCAGGCTACTCCAATCCCTATATGTCTATGTGTTGAATCACGTGCACGCATTAACGAATTCTGTAATTAGTTAAACTAGGCGAGCAAGTATATGTCTATCCTACTCACAAATTGGTTCCCCGATGCCCGGGTTCACAAACTAGTCCTATTCTTTCTTATTACGTAATTAAATTCCCTCTTTCGAGTTCAATCTAAAAACCATAGATAATGCGTAATAATCGGGCCCTGACAATTACACAAGTGAAATCAAGAAAGAATAAGCAACCCGTTATGGGATTCAATCAATGGGAATCAATCTTCAAACAATCAACCTTCATGTAATACTCTAACCCTAGAACGATAGGTTTAGCTACGCATACTCATAATAACAACACAAGGATTTGATGTAATAATGAAATAATGATGTAATAAATTAATGGAAGGAAGAAAAACCCTTGTTCTTGATGTTATGAGCTCTCCAATTTGCTCCAAAGTCTGAACTCCCATGAAAAACTAAGTAAAAGAGTATTTATAGAGTTTACAAACACCTAGTAATAAGTTAGACCCAATCCTAGACGAAATAGGACGTAAAAACGCGCACAAGGGGCGCTATAACGTGCGCCCCGCGCCTCGGAACGCGTGAGGTTGGACAGAACCCGTCGAAATCAGCCCGCTACAAGCCCGCGCCGCATGGAGAACCGCGCCAGCCAGTGCTCGCTATGGGCTGCGCGGCGCGTGGGGTATGGCGCCCAGCCATTTTTCTGTTTCGCTTCTCCCTTTCTCGTTTCGTGTTGTGCCTTCGTGTGCTCGATCCAATCCTCAATCAAAATCAAATCTTTTCTCGCTCAATCATGCTCTTAAAAGCTCCAATTGCACTGCATAACAACCTACATACACACGACATAAAATCAGTGTAAAACCACATTCATAAACCATAAAACGAGCGAATAAGGTACTAAAACGTGAGGAAATATTAAGGAAATATAGGCATAAAATGCCAAACATCACCACCCCACACTTGAACCTTTGCTCGCCCTCGAGCAAGTCACATCTCACTTCCCAACCTAGGTAAAACAGGTCTGCCTATGACTATGGTTGATACCGACCATTGAACCAATGCACACATGACTACTATGGATCCACAAACATGCCAACAATTTACCAAAACCAAAAATATGAGAACAACCACCCCAAAATAGCTCAAATGCACAAACTCAACTTATTGCAACCATGCTCCCACAAAATCACACCTATCTACTCAACCAAGAACCATCAATTTCACCTATTTCATGCAAACCATGCGCCCTCACCAATATGAAGCAAAAGAGTGTCCCCCAAGTATCACACACAACCATGAATATCAAGAATAGAATGGGGACAATAGCAAACGAATTCACTCACTCTCATAAAAATCTCACACGTCACACGCAATGTACCATAGGCTTGCCCGTAGTGTAGGACTCCACTAATGTAAGCTCACTCCAATCGGGATTAACTAGGACTTTAAAAATATAGGAATGTAGGCTAAGGGGCGGGTAGGATACATATGGTAATAGTGACTACCTCCCTAAGCACTTTAATACATCACAATTAATTAAGCACAAATCTCATCAACGCTACCCAATCAACAACTTTCACACACACCTTCTCAACAAGTAGCAACTTTCTTTTTAAGCACACACTAGCAAGAAATGGACATCTTTCTCTTTTTTTTTTCTTTTCCACAATTTTTCTTTCTTTTCAACTTTGCTATTTTTTCTCAATTTTCAATTCCATCCAACCTTGCCAATGCTTTTCACTACTTCACAATTTTAACAATTATTTCCCTTCATTAGTTCCACTAAAAAACCTCCCAACATCCAACCACAACTCCAATCAACAACAAAATATCAATAAAGTGCTTAAGGAGTAAAGGGCCAAAAGAGATAATTTAGAACAAATGGGTAGGCTCGGGGTGTGGGTGCCAACAAAAAGGATCAAAGAAATCACAACAACAATTTTTTTTTTCAAGGTATATATGTAAGGGTAGGCAAATCAAAAGAAGGCCTTGTATCATTTCCCAACTAGAGCAAACCTAGGATTTCGCTTTGCACACACACGGGGCAAGTTCTAGACATTAACATGCAACATGGAGTAAACAAGAATATGCCTCACACACACATAGCACATGGTCCACACAAAATGGCTCCATCAACAACTCTCAATCAAGCATCTAGAATGCAACTTGTGGAAAATTAAGCACTAAGGCACAAAGGTTCACAATCAAGTCAAGCAAGTGGACTCAAGCATCTCAAGGGGGTCGTTCCAATTTTTCCTAGGCATGCATCACAATTAAAACCCAAGGACACCACTAATAGCACATGCAATCAATTCAAGTCCACCGGTATCAAACAAATCAAAGGCACCTAGCATTCCACCTATTCCTTTCGTCTAGGGCCACCTATAACTAACTACTCTAATCATAAAAATACAAAACTACCCGGTTCAAAGGCCTCCCCGTGGAAAAGAACCGAGGCCATAAGAAAAACCACGGGGTGGATGACATGTACCACTAATAAAGACTAAAAGGAAAATCTTTTTGGAATTTTTCATTGGTTTTCTAATTTTTTTTTTTTCATATATTAAAGCAAGAAACAAATAAAAATAAAGTCAAGTGACAAAAGAAAAATCCTATGGTACATGCATCCCTAACCGGATTACTAAATAAAGGGTAGTTTCCCACCCCACACTTAAACTAAGCACTGTCCTCAGTGCTAAAAATAGGAAAGTGCAAGATAAAGAAAACTTCCCTGAAGATTCTAGTCCTTGGTGCTAGCATCCTCCAAGCTTCCATATAGTATGAGGTACTCAGACTTCCCTCATCAGGTCATCAACATTAGGCAAGGGTGAGGACACCCCACACTTAGCCTCGACATTACATGAACCTGCAATCCAAGAAAAAACAACAACTACGTGACACTATAAATGAAATAATACAAGTACAAACTCGGGTTGCCTCCCGAGAAGCGCCTTAGTTAACGTCGTAGCACGACGACACTTTTAGCTCACTTCCAGCCTTTATGTCTTCTCTTCTTACGCCGAACTTTTGCTTTCTTCCCTTCTTTTAGAGAACCCATCTTCAACTTCACATGTGGTTTACTTCCATGTTCTTGTTTGACACATTCAATCATAGAGCACTCTTCAACCTTAGCTATGTGCTCCTTCCCATTATAAACCTTGAAAGCAACCTTTTCTTCATGCGCTCTAACAGTCATCTCACCCAGCTCCATGTCAATAATTGCCTTCGAGGTGACTAAGAATGGTCTCCCCAAAATGATTGGAGCTTCTCGGTCCTCTTCATAATCTAGGACTACAAAATCAGCAGAGAATGTAAACTTACCAACTTTTAGCAACACATCCTCCAACTTACCATCAGGGTGAGTGAGAGATCCATCTGCCATCTTAAGAGTAACTGAAGAGGGCTTGATTGCTCCTAGCCCTAACCTTTTGCAAACAGACAGAGGCATGAGATTTATGCTCGCACCCAAATCACACAAGGCACCAGTGATATTATGCCCTCCAATGGTACAAGGAATAGTAAACCTCCCAGGATCTTGATGTTTTGGAGGTAGCATGCTCAAGATTGTGCTACACTCCTCAACTAATTCAATTGTATCTATCTCTTGAGGCTTTTTCTTCTTGACTAAAATCTCTTTTAAGAACTTCACAAAGGATGGCATCAATTCAAACACATCAGTCAAAGGAATATTAACTTGAAGTTCTTTCAACATACTCACAAATTTTTGGTACTGGGCCAGATCCTTCGATGGTATAAGTCTCTGTGGGAACGGTGGAGGTGGCAGAGGTGCCTCCTTTCTCTCTTCTTTCTTCTTTACCTTCTCCACTTTTTCAACTTTTTCTATTTCAGCTCTCTCCTCGGACTTGGCCATCAGCTCTCCACCTTCTATTAAAGTCACTGCAAGACATTGTTCAGGCTCTTTTTTCATAGTGCTTATTTCTCCCACCAACTGCCCCAACTGGTGCTCTAGGTTCTTGTGAGCATTGGCAAGATCTTGTATGGCTTGTGCATGGGCTGCAGTGTCAGCTATCATTCTCTGCTGGCCTGCCATTATCTGCTTTAGCATATATTCAACTGAACTGCTAACCTGCTGTGGTGGAGGTGGAAGTGGGTGGTAATTATTCGGGGCTCTCGTACTACCTTGATAATAACCATTACCAAACTGATTTTGACCCTGCAGCCTGTTTTGATTACCCACGTAATGAACTGACTCTGGATTAGAGGAGCAAACCTCTGTAGCATGGTCTTGACCACAAACCTCACAAAAGCTCTGGAGTTGTTGCACTGGAGCCACTGGTTGCTGAGCCTTTTGCAGGGCTATCTTGCTAATTTGATTGGAAATAGCATCCATCCTCGCCCTTAGCTCTGAAACTGCATCTAACTGAAGTACCCCTGCAGGTTTTTGCGTAATAGCTCTACCATCTCCCTGCCAATCAGGATTGCTCTGCGAAAACTTGTCAAGTAAATCATAAATCTTATCAAAATTTAAGGCCAGTACTTGGCCTCCAGCAGCAGCATCAACCACGATCTTAGTGTGTTGGTTCAGCCCCTCAACAAAAGTGTGTGCAACAACCTCATTGGATTGGTTGTGGTGTGGACAATCTCTCAATAGAGCTTTGAATCGCTCCCAGGCTGATACAAGGATTCTCCTTCTAACTGTCTGAAGGACATAATTTCGCTCCTCAGCCGGGCTGTCTTGTCAGACGGATAAAATTTAGCCAAGAACTTCTTAGCCAAATCCTCCCAAGTAGTGATAGACCCAGACTTTTCAGCCTTTAACCACTTCCTTGCTGCCCCAATCAGTGAAAACGGGAACAACGTCAAGCGAACATAATCAGTAGGAACACCCGCTGGTGTATAAGTATCACTGATCTCCAGAAAGTTCTGAATGTGTTGCTGCGGATCCTCATGAAGTAATCCACCATATTGTCCAGTCACATGCAGCAACTGAATCATGTCGGACTTGATCTCAAAGCCCCCGGTGATAGCGGGCTTAACTATGCTCGATGCTACTCCCTCCAGGCTGGGGAGAGCAACATCTCGCACAGCTAAAGCTTGGTCTTCTGCCATTCCTGTAGGTAAAGATCAAGCAGGACCTAATACCTGAAACAGCACAAAACTCAAAACAAAAATTAAACCTGAATAGTAAGTAATAAACTGTTCAAAAAGAAATCAGTCAATAATTAGTCCCCGGCAACGGCTCTAAAAAACGTGTTGCTCCCAAACGCACGCGCAAGTATACGTGGTCGACAAGTAATAAAGTGATAAATCGAGTATCGTTCCCACGAGGACTATTCAGACTGAATTATAGTAAACAATTTATATAGACTATTCAGGGATCTTTTCCAATAGTGATGAGTTTTAGTTAACTAAAGAACAGTAATTAAGAGGGTAAAAGTGAATTCAAACAATGGAGCAAGACTTGGTTGTTATCAGTAATAAGGAGACGGTCCAGGGTTAGAGTTACGAACAATCCAGTTGAGTTATCCAATTGATTCCACTTCTTAAATCCCGGGTTACTAACTAACAGATTAAATGTACCCGTGAAAACCTTTCAGTTCTTCACGGTCTATGCAGGCTACTCCAATCCCTATATGTCTATGTGTTGAATCACGTGCACGCATTAACGAATTCTGTAATTAGTTAAACTAGGCGAGCAAGTATATGTCTATCCTACTCACAAATTGGTTCCCCGATGCCCGGGTTCACAAACTAGTCCTATTCTTTCTTATTACGTAATTAAATTCCCTCTTTCGAGTTCAATCTAAAAACCATAGATAATGCGTAATAATCGGGCCCTGACAATTACACAAGTGAAATCAAGAAAGAATAAGCAACCCGTTATGGGATTCAATCAATGGGAATCAATCTTCAAACAATCAACCTTCATGTAATACTCTAACCCTAGAACGATAGGTTTAGCTACGCATACTCATAATAACAACACAAGGATTTGATGTAATAATGAAATAATGATGTAATAAATTAATGGAAGGAAGAAAAACCCTTGTTCTTGATGTTATGAGCTCTCCAATTTGCTCCAAAGTCTGAACTCCCATGAAAAACTAAGTAAAAGAGTATTTATAGAGTTTACAAACACCTAGTAATAAGTTAGACCCAATCCTAGACGAAATAGGACGTAAAAACGCGCACAAGGGGCGCTATAACGTGCGCCCCGCGCCTCGGAACGCGTGAGGTTGGACAGAACCCGTCGAAATCAGCCCGCTACAAGCCCGCGCCGCATGGAGAACCGCGCCAGCCAGTGCTCGCTATGGGCTGCGCGGCGCGTGGGGTATGGCGCCCAGCCATTTTTCTGTTTCGCTTCTCCCTTTCTCGTTTCGTGTTGTGCCTTCGTGTGCTCGATCCAATCCTCAATCAAAATCAAATCTTTTCTCGCTCAATCATGCTCTTAAAAGCTCCAATTGCACTGCATAACAACCTACATACACACGACATAAAATCAGTGTAAAACCACATTCATAAACCATAAAACGAGCGAATAAGGTACTAAAACGTGAGGAAATATTAAGGAAATATAGGCATAAAATGCCAAACATCACCACCCCACACTTGAACCTTTGCTCGCCCTCGAGCAAGTCACATCTCACTTCCCAACCTAGGTAAAACAGGTTTGCCTATGAGGGAGTGTGACTTCACTATCTCTCCGGATACAAATTTTCTGGCGAAGCCTGGCCACTTGGTTAAAGTGACGTCTAACCTGATTGGTCCTCGCGAGGAGTGGAACATGCGTAGCATGAGTGACGAGCAGCTAGCTTACGCAATTGCTGAAGATACTGCTCGAGTAATGTTTCCCTCTTTACTTCTTTATTCCTATTAAGTCCTTAGTTCTGATTACCTGCATATTTTCATTTTGTTGCCAGGCAAGTATGATGGCTGCCGAGCTCATGTTCCGCTCTAGGTTGAACAACCAGGAACAAGTCCTTGGCTTGAAGAAAGATCTTTTGAAGGCTCTCCAGGACAAGCAGGCCCTAGAAGAGGAGAAAGAAGCTCTGATCAGGGAGAAGCGAGTCCTGGAGGGGAGGCGTGGCTTCTTTGAGGATAAGATAGACAGGTTGGAGAAATCCAACACTGAGGCCAACGACAAGATACACGCCCTCCTCGAGGAGAAGGACCGTCTTCTGGACGAGAAGGAAAGGTTTGCACTATCATTCGAGGATCTGAAAACCAGGATAGATGAACAAGGTCGCCAGATTTCTCAGCTTGCCCATGAGCTTAATATGAAAGAAGTTACCTTGGAAAGCATCCGTAGCACTTCTGACCTAATGTTGAGAAACATGAACAAGGCTGAAGCTGAATCTCGGGCTGCTCGAGGAGAACTGCAAGAAGCCAAGAATCGGGCTGAGGAATCTGTGAGGATCCAAGAGCTGTTGACGAAGGAGTTGGCGAATTTGAGGGATCATTATACAATCGAGTCCAAACTGGAAGCTCTTGAAGCCAAGAAGAAGTTGCTCATCCAAATGCAGCGCGGCCAGGTTAATGTCGACTCAGTCCTTGATCAGACCATAGCAGCTATCATCAGTGTCAAGCAGGCCTTGGGCATGGAAGTAGGAGCCGACGACGATGATGTCGAAGAGGACGATGAAGGCAGTGAGGATAACGAAGATGAAGATTTGGGTGGGGATCCGACTGATGGAGCTAGTGCACCAGGTCGAGATCCTGGCCCAAATGATGACTAAGGCCTCATCTGGTCCTCCTTGTAAATTTACTGGATGCTGTTAATTTTGAATATTGCTAATTTGTGGACAAATGTATATTTTGACTACTTCTGTTTTTGTCCGACTGATGAAGGCTTGATGATCATTTTTGGTCTCAAGTCTTGTTTATATGAATGACGTTGGTATTCGCTGTTTTAATGAGGTTTTCAGAAGTCAGAATTATATTTCAAATCCTAGTGTCTGAGTTCCTTATTTGGTGTTAATCTGCGCAGATGTTCAAAGTAAAATTTGATCATAACTAGGTTAAGTTGCCCTTAGTTAAGATAAATGAAGTCAGGCCTCTATAAATGTTATGTTTTTAATGGTTGCATCTGCAAGTGTAATTTATCTTTTCTTGTACTTTGAGGATACTTCTTTTGTGTTTTATGATAATGTTAATTAAAATGCCTGTAAGTTTGTGTTTGTTTTGTGTGAAAAATGTTATCTAATATGCTGGGGGATTGCTAAGATGTTTTTGCTGTGAGTAGTAAAACAAGGCGCATGGATCAAACTGCCTCCCAGATGTTTAACCTGGGGCTAGTATTTTAAGGCACATGGACGCCCCAGATGTTTTTGCTGTGGACATTTGAGTTTTTATTTTTATTTTTCCAATGCACTTTTTCCACTGCATCGTAAAGGAAAAGAACAAGCAATGTGCAGCTTTTATATAAAGAATGAAGAATCTTTACTATCATCCAAAAGCACAAGGACAATACAGTATAATTGAGAAGTTTTCTTGTACAATTATTTTAATATAAATAGACTACTTTGTTACTGAATAGAAGAGGCAAATATTTTTGTATTTTTAAGATGGGAACAGTCGTTGAAGCAGTGTTGAATGAATTGGATGCTGAATTAGATCAATTTGTAAGTTAATCACACCATTTTGTTTTAAAGTGTTATTTGTTTGTTGGTCTTGTTATGCTTTGCAGACTTCACCCAGTCTTTACACTGGGACGTTATGGTAAATATATAAGCAGATCCAGGTTTTTTTAATTGGTGGTTTTTGGTCTATAAATAAAGAAATACCAGCTACATTGGGATTCGAAAAGTCAGGACTTTATTAGGGAAGACCAAACAACCCTACCATTTTTTACTACATTTATTGTGATATCTTTAATCGATTCTTTGACCATAAGAGCTGGACAAAAGTTAATATTAGATAAATAATCTATACCCAGCATATTAGAGAACATTTTTCATAAATAAGATGGGAACAGTCGTCGAAGCAGTGTTAAGTGAATTGGATGCTGAATTAGATCAATTTGTGAGTTAATCATAGCATTTTTTTAAAGTGTTGTTTTAGTTTGATGTTATTATAAAAGTTTGCATTTCTTCTTTTGTTTTGTTTTGTAGATTTTGCCAGTATGGTTGGCAATTAGGCTTCCCAGACGTGATGTTCCAGCCACTCTTATTTGCCGTGGTATTCATTTCCAGATGAACTACCTAAAAGTGAGAAGACAGAGGAAACTGTGTAATGGATGGAGGGAGTTTGTACGCACTAACAATCTTGGAGTAGGAAGTACGTTACATTTTAGGGTTCTAGAATCTTTAGATCGTGTGGTTTTAAATGTTCGTATATGGCAGCCTGAACTAGAACCTTTAAGTTCAAGTTCTAGTTCTAGTTCTAGTTCTGGCTCTACTGTTGAAGATGCTTGAAATAAGATAGCATATATTTTGTGTTTTAGTTCAATATCTGAGTTTTTGGTAAACAATATCTGAGTTTTTGGGGCAGTTATATATGTGTAATATAACTGTTGTTTTTTGAATTGTGATTGTTCAGTAAACAACATCACAAATATTATGTAATGGTGCCTTTTCAATTATAAGTTGCATCTGTTATTAGATTATTGAATTTATTCTATAAATACATATCAACTTATAGTTGTTATGAAGTTCTATGTGAAGTTTCTATGTTGTCATTTTTAATTATTAGTCTATAATTTCCAACTACTTTACAGTTATTAGCATAGGACCCCATATCAAAATGCTGTAATTTTTCAACTGCATAACAATATAGCTCCAGCAAAAGTACTGGGGGATGAATGTATGAATAAATATTATTAAACTTCGTGATTCTTGAATTAATTTAATAGCAGCCCCCATATGAAAATGCTGTTATATTTCAACTGCATAACAATATAGGTCCAGCAAAAGTACTGGGGGGATTTACAATTATGAGTATACGACCCCAGATCCAAATGCTGTCATTTTCACCTTCATAACAGTATGGCTCCAGCACAAGTACTGGGGGGGACTAATTTATGTGAGAGCCGTTTTTTATATTTTAATTAATATTTATTAAATTTCGTGATAGTAATTTAAGTTACACAATATTTGTTGAAAATTGATAACCTATAGAAACTGTAAAGTCCATAGAAAATATAATTTCTTTGACTACATTTAATGTATTTTTGCCAAAATACATGCCGACTGACTAACAGTTACTCACTTTTTTTACTATAAATAACCCTTTGTAGTTAAAGCAAAGTACAAAGTCTTTTGAGATTTCATCTCCTCTTATAAACTGTAAAGTTTTTTTTGAAAAGAAGATATGGCAGAAGAAGAGAATCGTGTGGAGGAACTAGGAAGTTTCGACAAGAAAATCACATCATCTTATTTTGATAGAGATGATTTTGTATGTTAAAAGAAATGACCAAAGTATTTTTTATTTTTTTCATTTATTTTTTTTAGTGTTTTGTGATTTTATTATTAACTGTGAAATATTATTCTTTTTAGATCTTTCCAAAAAGTTGGAAGCAGAGGCTGCCAAATATAAATGGAATGGCATGCATATTGTGTGAAGATGATGATGAGGTATATGAGATGAGCTTCAAAGTTGGGAAGCACGCACGGTTGTGTAATGGATGGAAGGATATGCTTAATAAAAAAGGCTTCAGGATAGGCAATATACTTCGTTTTGATCACCAGTTCCACAACATATTCAATGGTAATGCAACTGTTGTTTTTGAAGTTTCTGTCATAAATCATCAGGATGGTGAGGGAGGGGGTGAAGAAGATGATGATGATGATGATGATGATGATGATGATGATGATGATGGTAGTGGCAGCAGCGACGAAGATGTAGGATCAGCCCAGAAGCCTATTGTGATTGAATAAGTTTTTGTAGTTTTTAAGTTTTTTCAGATAATATGGGTATGTTTGTTTGTGTGTATTTTTTATTTATCTGTGTTTTTAAGTTTTTCAGCAGCTGATCAATTATGAACAATCCTTTTTAGCATTATGAACTGTGTTTGTAAGTACTGTGTTGTTGTGGTCGATCAAAATGTTTGTTGTTCAATAAGTAAAAAAACTAAAAAATAGATAAATGGAGACTACTATTTTGCACAGCAACAAATGAAAAGTGTATTTTTTATATATATTAATCCTTGTTAAAGAATACAGAGGAAATAAAATTTTAAAAAAAAAAATTCTCTATAAGTGAGAACAAAATGCTGTTAATTTCAACTGCATAACACCATTGCTCCAGCACAAGTACTGGGACCAAGTATAGGACCCTCCAGATCAAAATGCTGTTGTTTCTCAGCTGCATAATACCATGGCCCCAGCATAAGTACGGGACTAATGTATGTGACAACAGTTTATTATATATGAATAAATATTATTAATTTATGTAATTATGAAAATGTTGCTCACATTCAAAAAACAAAATCTATTGTGCATTTTAAATATTGTAAAAGTGTTGTTATAGTAATTTAACTTGCAGAATCTTGTAAGATTTTTTATTGATTTGACTTGTCATGTAAAATGACAAAAGAATCTATCTATTTTTTTGACAATACACAAATGTTGTGGATTTCGAAAGTTAAAGTAGGGAATATTTTGTGGATTTCAATATATTTTTTGAACAAAAGAGAGTCTGTTCTAATGTATAGAATCTTCCCAGAATCTGTTTGATTTCTTTTTGTGTTGTCAACTGTGTAATACTGTTACTTTAATACAGTTGAAAATCTCAGTTTAATCTTTTCCTATACAGATACGACCTCTTCTTTACAAAGAAAGAAGCAATGAATCTTTACAGCTTTTTTTGAGTTACAATGTCAGCTAAAATAGAACAAATATTCTTTACATGTTTTTTCTGTTTTTGTTTTCTATAAATTAGACAGTGGTCTTGTTTTTTCACTTGTACAAAACAAAAATATTATTCCAAAAAAAAAAAGGAAAAATAACAAAGCATAAAATAAAAAATGGCTTGCAATGATGAAGTAAGAAGACAACAATGGCGCCAGTTGAATAACGATGTTAGGAATTTGAAAAGTGATCTTGAGTTTTTGAAAACTGAGGTATCAGTCGTGAAGAATAACTTGGATGTGTTGTTTGAATTTTTTGTAGCTTTCAGAGAGAAAAACAACAGAGATATGGATCGACTTTTTGACAAACTCTTGGACATTGAATTGCAGAACTTCACAGATTCAACCTCTGGTTCTAGCTCTCGCGTTCCTAGTAATCATTAATGTTTTACTGTATTTTTTTTATGTGTTTCGCAGTGTTCTGTTTTTATGCTTCCATGTGAAGCAAGTGTAATTTATCTTTATTGTACTTGAGGATACTTCTTTTGTGTGTTTTAGAAGTATCCTTTTTTATGTAATTTTTATGTTACTGTTATTGAAAATGTCTGTAAGTTTGCATGTTGTGTTTGTTTGTAAAAATAATGTTTTTGTATAGTATCAGCAATATATTCCCCAGTATTTTTACACCAAACCCCAGGATATTGTTATGGGGCTTTCGTTGAACGTAACACCAAGACACAGCATTTTCGTTATGGGTGATTTTGAATTCGAGCTTTATAAGCCCCAGAATTTAATGCTGGACAACACACAAAGTACTTCAAAATCCGGTTAAACAGTGTGACCCATTGTAAACAGTGTGACTTATCAGAACTTACGACAAAATACACATTGTACCTTTTCAGAATTTCCAGAAGTGACTCTTACAAACAAATGTCAATCTATATAAATTCCCACCCATAAAACATATAGAGAGGAATCCAATTTGTCATTTTTGTTATTGAACAAGTAAAAAAAAAGAAATTGTGTCAAATAGTATTTGATCAAAAAGTATCTATGGAGAATGCCCACCGACCATCCAATGGCCACGGACCATCCAATGGTAGACAGGTTTTCCAGAATGGTTATGGACCATCAACTCGAAGGCATGATACGAACTTGCCTACAATACCAAGAGACCTGTGTTGGCGTTTTGAATATCTGAAGAAGGAGGTGGAATACTTGAATGAATTCAGAAAGAAATGCGAAGATGAGTTGTGGAATTTAAGGTACACGCAGCGACAATATTATGAAAAACTGATGGAATTGCTTAAGGTGATGGCAGATCCGCTGCGATTGCACAGCGCAGGGCCAGGGGAGCTCGTGTTTAGGAATTATGGAGAATAAACAATGTTTTAAATTGATATATTATGTATTGTTGTTCTTTCACATATTAGTAATTGTTTTACAATGATATCATGTATTCAAAAAGGCAAACAGATTGTGTTTTTAGAAGTATGCTTTTATGTAATTTTTATGTCACTGTTAATGAAATTGGCTGTAATTTTTCCTTTTGTGTAATTTGTTGACTCTTAAATAATGTTTATGTATAGTCCTAGCAATACATGCCTCAGCATTTCTGATTAAAACATTTTGAACTGCAGCCTTATAACCTAAAAAATAGCACAGCTACAGTATATTGTAATGGGACTTCGCTTGAAAGTAATACTAATCCCCCAGATTTTTATGCTGTGACCAGTAGTTTAAGGTGACAAGTAACTACTCTTCTGTTGATAAATGCAGTATAGCTACAGGATATTGTAATGGGACCTTGCGTTAATGTAATACGAAGTCCCAGCATTTTAATGCTGGGACAACAGGGGGGGTGAATTTGAACTGCAGCCTTATAACCTAAAAAATAGCACAGCTACAGTATATTGTAATGGGACTTCGCTTGAAAGTAATACTAATCCCCCAGATTTTTATGCTGTGACCAGTAGTTTAAGGTGACAAGTAACTACTCTTCTGTTGATAAATGCACTATAGCTACAGGATATTGTAATGGGACCTTGCGTTAATGTAATACGAAGTCCCAGCATTTTAATGCTGGGACAACAGGGGGGGTGAATTTGAACTGCAGCCTTATAACCTAAAAAATAGCACAGCTACAGTATATTGTAATGGGACTTCGCTTCAAAATAATACTAATCCCCCAGATTTTTATGCTGTGACCAGTAGTTTAAGGGACATGGTGCTGTAAATATAGAAGCTGTTACAGTTTTTAAGAGTGTGTCAGCAAATATCTCGGGTACCAGCATTATATCAGGATAACATTGGCATACGAGAAGATCTCGAACTGGAAGAAACATAGGGAAGAACATAGAAACACAGCTTTTTTGACTACATTTATAGTGATACTCAATCTCATTTTGACTATACATATTCACTTTGACCATAACAGTTGAACAAAAGTTAGTAACTCCTAGGCTATAAATAAGGCTTTGCAGTTGAAATAAACAATAACAAAGATTGCAACTAATTTATTTTTTCATTGAAACAATAATATGGAGGATGATCGTTGGGAGGAACTAGGCAATTTCAGTATGCAAATAACAAAATCATACTTCAAAAGAGATGATTTTGTATGTTAAAAAAGTTACCAATTATTTTTTATGCTTTTGTTCATGTAATTTTTCATTGTTTTTTTTGTATTAACTGTTAAATTTTATTTTTTCAGATCTTTCCAGAGAGTTGGAAAGAGAAGCTGCCAAAGGTCAATGGAAGTGCACTTTTACTTTGTGAAAATGATGACACTGATTATGAAATGAAGTTCAAGGCTGGGAAGGTACATTCAAGGTTGTGCAATGGATGGAAGGAGATGCTTCTGTGTAAAGGCTACAGACTGGGTGATGTTCTTCGGTTTAATCATGTTGTTCATGAGGTTTACAACGGCGTTGCCACTATGGTTTTTGAAATTTCATTAGTAAAACGTCATGTTGGTCAAGGCCACAACAATGATGATGATGTTGATGATGATGATGATGATGACGACAATGATGATGATGGTAGCAGCAACGAAGATGTAGGATCAGCCCAGAAGCCTATTGTGATTGAATAAGTTTTAGTAGTTTTTATGTTTTTTCTGTTAATGTGGGATGTTTGTTTGTCTTTTTTTTCATGTGTGTTTTTTCAGTTAATGTCGAATTATGAACAATGATTTTTCTTGTATGAACTGTGTTTCTAAGTACTGTGTTTTTATTATTTAAGCAAGATCAAAGTGTTTGTTGTTCAATAAGTAAAAAAACTAGAGAATAGATAAATCGAGACAACTATTTTGCACAGCAACGAGTGAGAAGTGTATTTTTTATATATAATAATCCTTGTTAAAGAATACAGAGGAAGTAAAATGTAAAAAAAAAAAAAGTTCTCTAGAAGTGAATAGTCCTTTTTGACATCAGATTTGTTGCGACTGGATGAAAATAGAGAAGAATAGTCTTCTATCTATCCAGTGTTGATGCGATTCCTAACTGAAAAACAAAAAAAAAAAAAAAAATTAACATAGCCAGCTTTGGGGTGTTGAATTGCACTAAAATAGAATTAAAAAATAAAATCATCTAGAGAGACATACCTATTGGGAGTTATGTTTCTTTGAATATGGGTGAAGTACTGGAGTGTGTCTGCAAGATGTTCTGTTGTGTCCACGCTTTCTACATATCCCACAGTGTTTCCCCGTTTGTCTTACATATTCTGCAGTCGAGACAAATCTTTTCTCCTGTCTTCTACCTGCCTTAACTTTAAAATCTGGGGGTTTTGTTATCTCTACTTTAATGCTATCAGGTACAACCCATGATTCTTCATGTCCAACAGTGTTGATTTCCGCTTCATACTGTTTTAACCATGTTTCTCTTTTATACCATATAGAGCAATAGTCCGATTTGTTTAGGTGCACTCTGTCTATAGCAGCAAGTGCATGTTCACAAGGCATTTCATCCATCTGGAACTTGAGGCATTGACATTCTTTTTTCTCAAACAAACAATGAATTCTCTCCCTTCATCTGTTACCTTAAAGCTTTGATCCGCAGTCCGGTCAACCTGTAAAAATGTAATGTATAAGATCACTTGACTAGCATAACACATATGATGCTACAAATTACTGGATCCCCCGTTTTTGCATACCATGTAGTCCCAGCACAAAACCCGGGACTTCATGAATTATCATTGACATAATGCAAATGAATTATCATTGACATAATGCAAATGACATCCAAAAATACTCACATTCATTCTATATGCTTTTTTTATTTTTTTTTCAATTCATCATCTGTCCATTTTGATGTTGCAAAGAAAATATCCTGCGCACTTTTCCGTCTCTCATAAAACCAGGTCCGTAGCTTGTTCATTATGTTGTCCACCATTGACAGTATTGATTTCCCCCGAGCATGTAACAGAGCATTATTCATTGATTCCACAATATTTGATGTCATCATGTCATATCTTCGATTTCGACAGCAAGCTCTAGTCCATCTCTCTGGTGGTTCTTCCATGAGGTAATCATAGGTTGCCCTATCCGTTTCCTTCATTTGATTCATGTCTGTTTTAAACTCTGCAATCGTGTAGACACGACATGCACTATTGAATATACTTATCACTGCAGGACTCACGTTCCTTTTGTTAAGGTTCTTTTCCAGATGATATACACAGATACCATGGGCACATTCAGGATATACATTTGCAATCCCATTTGCAATTGCAGGATTACGATCTGAAAGGAACAGTAAATTCTCACGACAACCAAATGCAATGCGCAACTGTCTAAAGAACCAATTGTATGCCAGATTATTTTCTGAGTCGACAACTCCAAAGGCAAGTGGGAAGATTTGGTTATTTGCATCTTTCGTCACTGCAACCAATAGTGTGCCTGAATATCTCCCCTTAAGGAATGTTCCATCGACAACTATCACAGGTCTACAATGTTTCCAGCCTTTGATAGATGCCGCACAAGCAAAAAATATATATTTGAACCTGGATAATAGAATTGCAGTGTTATCAGTAAAATTCATGTTAAAATTTTTGAGTCTCAGGTTTTAATACTGGAACCCCACTTATACATAATGACGACATCACAGCATTTTTGTGACGGGAATCGAACAAATAACACTGCAGTCTCAGGATTTTTTTAATTGGCATTACTGGAATTCTACACAAAAATATATAAGTACACTTTTTTTTTTTTTAACCTGTTCTCATCATCTCTTTGAAGAGCAACATGTGAGCCTGGATTGATGTCTTTTAGCACATATAAATATGCTGGTAACTTCTGAAAGTTCTCCTCAGGCGTTCCTCTAATTAAAGACTCTCCTTCTTTTATAGCACGCCATGCTTTATTATAAGAGATTAGAACTCCCATTTTCCTTCTAATATCTGCAACAACAAAATTAGGCTTAACAGGATAATTATCGTCTCTTAGATTCTCAACTATCTCATCTCGAACAATCTTTGACGTAGCATGTTTTTGGTCTCTTTTTCTATCATCCACCGAGCAAGTGTGATTCTTCTCAAACTTCAGTATTTTGAACAGTGTGGATTGTTTAATTCTGGAAGATCGAACAGTCCACTCACATTTTTCATTCATGCATGCCAGTGAATATCTCGTTGTGCTTGATCTCACAACCTTGAATTCAAAATGGTGTGCAATTGCAGTTGTCTGGAAACATTTAGTGATACACTGTTTGTTTAAAAAAATTGATCCAACCTTGATGTCGTCCAAATCTGCATTTTCTTTTAGTATTGGACGAGGAGATTCTCTTATTTTCTTACTTGAATACCTCTTTCTCTTTTTTCCAGCACTTGATGGCTCAGGAAGTTCAATATTTACAAGCTGTTGTTCTGTGTTTTCAGCATGCATTAACTGTTGATCTACTGCTACAGCTTCCACAGATGGAGGTGTCAAAACTATCACTTCAAAAGCATCATCGTTGTCTATTTGCATTATCATTTGGCCTTCAGTGTAATCAACTCTCTCATACTGTGGAGTTCGTTGTGTAATGTCAACTATGAAACGTCTACTCCTATACTCGGAATTGTTCTTCATCAAGTGTAAACAGCTGATTAAATCATCGGTATTTTTTATAGGGACACCTTTGCTTGTTCCAAGTTCCATATCAAACCATATGAATGCCTCACAATGTTCTTCGTCTAAATCTATCTTTTTCCAAAGGTTTCTTCTGAAATCTTGAAAAGTATCTGTTTCACTATGTAGAAAAATCCTTGTCTCATGATCTATGTACTTATAATCTGGTGTCCATTTCCCATTGAATGCAAGAACAATACACTGTTTAGCCATCACCTGTAGTTACAAAAGACAGTAAAACTAAACTAAGTTACAAAGAAATCCACACGGTAAAATACTGTAATTGTAGCTTAATAATGAAAGCTTAAGAACTGCTAACCTATAAGATAAATATACATTTCCATAGTTTAATTGCTAATTATACAGGGTGGAGGGGGATTTTTGAAGTGCAGCTCTATATGCTAAAATATAGCATAGCTACAGGATATTGTAATGGGACTTTGCTTCAACTTAACACTAAACCCCAGCATTTTGTGCTGGGGATATTTTTTAATGGGACACTGCTTCAGCACTAATCCACAGCATTAAATGTTGTAGGTTGAAGGAAGGTCCCATCACAATATCCTGGGGATATCACGCCATTTTGAAGTGCAAGTTTATATCCTAATATAGCACAGCTACAGGATATTATAATGGGGCTTTGCTTCAACGTAATACTAAGCCCCAGCATTTTTAGCGTTGGAATACAGGATATTTTCTAATGGGACATTGCTTCAACAGAAATCCCAGCATTAAATGCTGGAGGTTAGTGTTACGTTGAACGAAGGTCCCATCACAATATCCTGGGGATATCAGGCCATATTGAAGTGCTAAGCTAAAATGTAATCATAGCTACAGGAAATTTATAACGGGGCTTTTGCTTCAACGTAACACTAAGCCCCAGCATTTAGTGTTGGACAACAGGATATTTCTAATGGGACATTACTTCAACATTAATCACCCAGCATGAAATGCTGGAGGTTAGTGTTACGTTGAAGCAAGGTCACATCACAATATGCTGGGGATATCAGGCTTTTGCTTAAACGTAATACAATTCTAGGTATTGCATACTCTTATGAACTTAATTCAGATTCATATTAATTATATATAACATTAAATTCGCGTTTCAGAAAAACAAATTCAGATTATAATCACGAAAACAGATATATTTATGTAATATAATTCAAATTCAGCACAGAAACGTCGGAGAAACTGTGGAACCGCACCTGCAATTAGCTTTTACAGTTTGAATTTGAAAGTTCCGGGAGAGAGACGATGATCTGGAGAGTTGAGAGAAGTAATGTATGCTTTGTTCTGTTTTTTTCCACGCGTTATTTTGTATTTATTGTTGAGCTGTAGGTTTTTAAGGGTAGTTTAGTAAATTCAATATATGCGGCAGTAGCCTGAATGTACGCGAGTGTTTTATTGGCTATTTCTCAATGAATTTTGAAACTGTGGATGGAACTCATTTAACGTGTGCAAAATTGGCTAGTCATCAATTTTTCGCGTAAAGATTATCCAAATACAATTTATTTAAACAAAATAATTTTACATGATTCGGCTAAATACATAGTGTTTATTTTAAAAAATACTTATCCGAAATATAATATTATCAAAAGTACTTTTTAAAATAAGTAATATATGACAGCATAACCAAACATGCTCAGTATTTATGTTAGAATCTTCCAAGTTGGTTAGTAGTGACTTAACTATTAATAAATGTTTCGTTTGAGTCAACATTTACTTCAAGGGGGGCAACTTTTTGTTCGAGTGGGAAATACTACATGTCTGCTTTATCCTAAAAGTAGTAGAGTATATGGTTAAGTTATTTGAACCCCCAAAAATGTATTATTGCAAAATATGTAGGATTAGTTGGGTGTTAAATAATTTGCCACAGTTAGCCAGAAGACGAACACTCATTAATGACTGAATAAGATAGAAAGAAGATCAAAAGGAATATGAGCATCCAACCCAAAACAATAAAATAATGATCAAAGCGGCGGTAAAAATATTATTATAAACCCTTTTAGAAACACTTACACAATCGATGGGAAAGAAGTGAAACGACCAAGTAGAAGGCGGGTCGTGCGTACAGGGTCGCCAAAATTTGGCTTTAATACCATGAGAAAGAATATAAACATCTAACCCAAAAGTTTAAGACAATGGTGGAATAGCCCATGACATTATAAACTCTTTTAAAAACCTTTACACAACCAAATACCGATATCGGATAACTGCGTTATTTAACAGGCAGAAGGTTCAACGTTGAAGTAACATCCATGTTGCTATTCATCTAGATGAATATAAATGTATGATCAATTCATCAACTGAATACCTCATGGTCATTATTGCATTCCAAGGTAGCCCACACGTTGTGCAACTTGTCCTTGGACCAAAGTTATCGCTAGTGGTATTAATCGACCTACGAAATGGTCAGATAATCCAGGGTAACACTAGCATTAAATTTCTCGTTGAATAATACGAGGCTACTTATAATTCAAGGTCTCTTATTTATTTCAGTAGTAACAAAATACAAATTAATTTTCATATATACATACATGGACGTATAGTGGTGCAAAATAATGAAGTTCTTCGTGTGTTCCATGAAAAATTGCATTAGTAATTGTGACTGCAAAGAGTAGTCAACTAGTAATCCACCTAATGCCGTCTGAACAATATCCAAGATCGCCCTTTGACCTTGGCTTCCTGGAAGCACTTAGTGAGAAGTTATCAAAATCACTTGTTGCCATTTGAAGAATCAGTCCAGAAATGTAATAAACATTATGAATGAATAATTGACGGATTGGTGTAGTTATGTTTTCTTTGGATTTTTATTGATTTTTGTATTTTCATATATATTTTTGTGGATAAACGAAGTGAAGACGATTTGGAACCATTTGTTTGCAAAACGGACTAGTTTTTGGTTCAATATACGCATAAATATTATGCTGAAGTTATTTCAGTCAAAAACAAAGAACTCATCTCCGAGGTCAAAAATGCTAAAACTAGATTCACATCCAAGCTTGTTTGTTCATTGCTCTAATCAATTCTAAGCAAAAATGTGGTCAAATTTCAGAAGCGAATGAACAAAGAACAACTATTCAAAAATTATCGTGGTGAATGAGCTAGTTATACTAGATATATTGGCTTGAATATAATGATTTAAACCGATGTCATAGCAACCTCGTGCTTTAAAGTTTTGAAATCATTTCACCCCCTTTTCAAAAGCACAAACAACAACAACAGCATAACCAGTGAAGTTCCACAAGTGGAATCTGCGGAGGGTATGATGTACGCAGACCTAACCCCCACCAAGTTGGAGAGGCTGTTTCTGATAGACTCTCGGCTCAATGAAAGATAGTCCGAAAACATGCTCGCAACAATAAGAAGATAATATGCTTGAAACAATAAGAAGAAACTACCCATGATAAAGAACATACTGTCAAAGAAACTATTGATAACTGAGGTAAACATACAACAATGAAAGTAGTAAGGGCACAGAATAACACGATAAAGAAGGTATATAAAAGCAATATGAATGATATTAAGACAGTGCTCTCACGGCTACAATCTAACCTTCTACCCTAATCTTCGACCTCTACACTTTCTTATCAAGGGTCGTATCCTCGGTAATCTAGAGATGAGCCAAGTTATAACGAATCACCTCAGTCCAATTCTTCTTTGGTTTACCTCTACCTCTCAATAGACCCGGCTCTGGCAACCTCTTGCATCTTCTCATTGGAGCATCTGTGCTCCTTCTTCTCACATGTCCGAACCATTACAGTCTCACTTCTCGCATCTTATTCGCCACTGCAGTCGCTCACACCTCGTCACGAATAACCTCATTCCTAATCTTATCCTTCCTCATTTGACCACACATCCATTTAAATATTCTCCATATATTTCCTAAATGCACTATATTAAAAGACAATGTAGAGGATCGTGAAAGAATTCCCATAGAAAATTGAGAGAAGAATAAAGGGAATAGATTAGGAAAAAGATATTAATCCATAAGAGGATTGATATTTTGTAGGGTCTAAAAGCTATGGAAAGAGCATATAACTCTTTTAATTTAGAAAATGATGCAGCTACAACTGGAACTCAGACCAAATTAGTCCAGACTCTACGTCAAATCATTTCACATTCATCAACCACAAATATTGGCAGAAAAAAATTGGTTTGCAAATTTAAGAAAGGAAATTAGTTTGCAACAGTGCTTTGGGGCTAATTGTTCTAGAGTATATTACAACAATTCATACACACATATGAAACATTACTTTTTTTTTTTTTTTACCCCATCCCCTTCCCCTCTCTCAGAACAAATAGTGGCCCTCCCACTTTAAAGCGGAATAGGGATAACACGTAAAGGACGTGATCTCGCTAGTGTAACGCCAAATTTTTCATCCACATCCAAATGTTCTGGTGCAACATTGCCTTCAGCTTTCCAATCAAATGAATTCAACAATGAACCCAGCATTACAGAAACTGCCCTGGTTGCCAAAGGTAACCCCGGACAAATTCGTCGACCAGTGCCAAACGGAATGAGTTCAAAATCTTGACCACGAACCTCCATTTTCGAACCCCAAAATCTGTCAGGCTTAAATTCCAAAGCCTCTTTCCATATAGTTGGATCTCGGCCTATTGACCATACATTAACTAACACTTGAGAATCTTTTGGAACAAAATAGCCACACGCCTCAACGTCTTGATCTACCTTGCGAATTAAAAAGGGAACTGCTGGGTGTAACCGCAATGTTTCTTTCACAATGCACTGCAAATAAGGAAGATGAGCAACATCGGCTTCTTCTATTATCTTGCCTTTGCCAATAACTTCTGCAAGCTCTTGTTTAGCTTTTCTCATGATGTCCGGTTTTCTCATGATCTCTACCATTGCCCATTCTATTGTATTTGAACTTGTATCAGTTCCTGCAACGAAAAGGTCCTGCAATATGACAAACTCTAAGGGACACAAATATTGATAAATTAGAAGACTAATTTACACGATTTCGACATCGACTTAAGACGTACCTCTTTTTTATTACACTATGTTCTTAACCTGTGATAGCAAGTCACTTATCATTTTTAACAGATTACCAATTAGTGTTTTCAAGAGATTTATCTTATCATTACATAATAAGTAACTTTGATCATCTAAAAATCGTATTATATTGTCAGTGCATACATAGAACCTCCGGATAAATATGTAACATATGACAACCTCAATTGCGCATTATGTCTTAAATTTTCTTTTCAAGTAGGTTTGAATTTGCTGGAGCTTCAGCAAATATCACTACTCTAGTTATTATTAACATGCATTAGCATTACAAAACGTTCAATCATATTGTGCAAGCAAATACTAAAAAGTATTTTTTTTAAGAAAGCATTTTAATTGAAAAATGTTTAGTGCCATACCAAAGTCCAAACACGCTGTGTAGACTTAAGAGAAACTATGTTGGAAATAATTCGCCGTGCTTGAGCCGTGTCAACTGCTGGCCATTTCAAAGTCAATTTGTCTATAACACCAAATTCACAAGTATAAACTATCTCTTGCCAAAACAAAATAATACTCATAAATTATCCAGTCATATTGGTCCTGCTGTTGAATGCAAATGTATTCTAAAAGAAAATTATTCACTTTCACTATGGGTACCTGCAACTTTCTTTACTTACTAATATTATTTTTGGTTAGTAGCAGCTTTTCCCTAAGATGCAATGCAATACAGAGTGACATTGATTGCTTGAAATCCATAAAAGATTCGTTGACAGACCCTCTGAATTCCTTGGGTTCTACATGGAATTTTGAAAATCAGACAGAAGGTTTCATATGCAAATTTACAGGTGTAGGTTGCTGGCATACTGATGAGAGTAAGGTCTTATGTATTAGACTTCCAGACATGGGACTACAAGGTGAGTTCCCCCGAGGCATTCAAAATTGCTCTTCTTTAATTGCTCTAGATCTTTCAGGTAATAACCTACATGGAATCATCCCTTTGGATATAGCAAAAGTGATAGGATCTGTGGTAACACTTGATCTCTCGAATAACCAACTCTCAGGCACGATCCCTCAGGACCTCGCGAATTGCTCTTATCTTAATTACGTCAAGTTAGACAATAATAATCTTGAAGGTCCAATACCACCTGAACTTGGCTTGTTACCTCGCCTTAAGACATTTACTGTTAGCAACAAGTTAACAGGGCCAGTGCCAAATTTTATCAATCACAATAATCCGGCTGAAGATTATGCAAATAATTCAGAACTTTGTGGAGGTCCTCTGAAAGCATGTGACAGTGTTGGAGTTTCAAAACAGAACCATGATCGTACTTTGTTTGTTGGTGGTTTTATGACTGGTTGGTCGCTCTTTACTTTACTTGGTATATATCTGTTTTTCTTTGGTTCTCCTTGTGTAAAGAAAATACTTCTATTGATCAAGAAGAGAAAAAAGGCAGTACTGGTGATTGATGGAAGTGAATGGCCAGAAGGAACAGAAGTAAATAACGACCCGAAGGTAAACATTTTGCTCGCATTCTGAATCATATGTACTACTTTATCACTCTTAACAGAGAAGAAGAGTAAGCATGTGTCAATTGAGTTGTGCTAATTGTATAAATATTCATTTCTCAGATTTTAAAGCTGGAGAAGATTGTTACAAGAATGAGTTTTACAGAACTTGTAAAAGCGACTTCATATTTCAGCCAAGATCATGAAATTGGGAAGGGAATGCTGGGAAAAGTATACAAGGCAATAGTCCCAAATGGCTGGACTGTTGCCATAAAGAGGCTCAATAGTTCAGAGAATTTGGAGGAAGAGTTTGTCTCCGAGATTACAACTCTGGGTAGTCTGAGGCATCAAAATTTAGTACCTCTAATTGGTTTTTGCTCTGAGAAGGACGAGCGTCTTCTGGTTTACAAATACATGTCAAACGGAAACTTACATGAGTGGTTGCATTCATCAGATGACAAGGCAAGGGTCTTGGACTTTCCTCTGAGGGTTAAAATTGCTGCTGGTATCGCAAATGCCCTCGATTGGCTTCATCATGGTGGAAATTTCCATGTTGTGCATAGCAGTATAAGCACACAATGCATCTTACTGGATGAAAATTTTGATCCCAAAATATCCAATTTTTGGGAGGCAACAGTTGCAAAACCAAATGACATGGAGTCAAGCTTGAGTCTATTGCCAATAGTTGAATCTTTAGACTTTACATCTTACAAGAAAGACGTATATCGATTTGGGTTGGTGCTTCTTGAGCTTTTAACAAGGAAGGAATCTTACCAATTGAGCTGCTCAAGTCTAAATCTTTCCAGTAGCTCTTTCGCAAGTCCTCTCGATGTGGATGAAGTACTCTTGGGTCAAGGGTATGATGCTATGATATTGCAGCTACTTGAACTTGCTAGCAACTGCATGAAATTCATGCCTGATCAAAGGCCAACCATGCAAGAGGTGTATTGGACTGTAGCTGCGATTGCTAGAATCCATGTCCAAACAGGGGTCCCTGAAATACAATTGCAAGAGTAATAGAAGCAGCAAAGTATTATCCTGCTTTCTATGTTTCTCTTTCTTTAGCAAGAAGTATACCTTTCTTCTTATCCATTATTTAGTATTCTGGGATCTATCATTGTGGTATTCTCGCGTAAATTGATGGTGTTATTAACTCTTTTCGTTTACATTATCGTTCATAAGTAGCCTGTATATAATATTATAATGGGTCCTTTTACAATTCTGAAGCAGTAAACCATGTGTTGTCTTTTCAACACAAGTAGAACAATGTGGCATACAACTACAGATTTCCCTAATATCCATTTCACTTACTGTGATGAATATTTCTGTGCAATTTGGCCAAAGAGAAAGGGTAAAGTAAATCCAGAAACATTCTCTAACAAACCTCAAACACAGAAACTACATGACGTCTAGCTAGTTATCAAATGAAGCTATCCATGCTTAAATTTTATCTTGAAAGCATTGTTTGCACCAAAAACTCCAATAAATCAAGCATGGGTAAGTAGAATACTTGACTTTTCCCCTAAGCTCAACTTTGCTAAGGCCTTTTGGAGATTATAGAGGGCCTGTGACCTTCTTGTTCTTTTTGCTGGTCTGATAGGTCAAGCTCTTGTAATCCCTCATTCATGTGTTCATTTCGTTTTGGCGTAACATTAAGTTAAGACTTCGACTTTGACAGTAGAGATGGAAAAGAATTCCTATCTTTAGAAGTAAATCCCACTAAACTAAACTAAACTAATGAAACCAACAACTGAAAATAAGGAACTCCAGAAAAATCATAAGAAACTTTAAAATTACCAGGCATAATCGTTCTATGTGAATTCTGTCGATTGCCTCTGGATCTTCCTCTCTAGTATGTAACAACACATCAAGAACATCAGCGTTATCGCTAGTTTGCAGTTTCTTCCTTTGTTCCAACCGTTCATCAATCAATCCTTCAATCTGCTGAAGCAACATACCAAAATACTTGCCTACACGTCGTCTTATTCCTTGAGGATCAATCATTTTCAACACAGGGAAATAATCAGCCAAGTTTGGCCTACCAGCTTCTTCCACAATTTTCCACACCACATTCTTCAATTCTTTACCTGAAGGGGTTCAATATACGGTAGTATTATGTACCATAATATGCATCCTAACAAAATGTATTGTTAGTATCTACATCAAACATTGTAGTACTAATTGTTAAATATACCAAACTGTTAGAATTCTTTACCTGAATTTGCATAAGGGTCCACAACATCCTTGGAGAAAATAGTATTGGAAAGTAAATTAATAGAGGTCTCAAAAGCAGCTTGGCCTATATTCACTGCCTCCCCTGTTTGGCTACACTTTCGGCAATAATCAATAAACTCTTTTATCTTTCGTGACCTGAGAATTTAGAGTTAACAAAATTAATCTATCTTTTAGTAACTCAGTCCAAGTTTAAACAGGTTGGTTACGATTTACGATCCGTTTGTTGACTTAATTGAATGTGTTGAACCCAAAAAGCCCATCAAACAGAATCCATTCTTTAGTAATTTCTCCAAAGTTTAAAATGTAACCCAACAGGTTTTCAATTTTAGATGCATAAACTATAGCCATAATTAGAAAATGCATTAAATTTCCCCGAACGGTACTATAACAATCGGTTTTCTCATTGCTGGTCATAGGAATGGCAAAACTTACCTTACCGCTGTTTACACTAAACTACTCCCTCCGTCCAATATGAGTGTCTACCTTTCATTGTACACTAAACTACTCCCTCCGTCCATATTTGGTACTCCCTCTGTTTAAGTTTACTTGTCCAAATTCAACTTTCACTACAACCAAGACAAAATAAGAAAAATTAAACTTGACAAATCTACCCTTATTTATTATACTTTGTTTTAGTTTTCAATTAATTGGAAAGAGAATTTTGAAGAATTTGACCATTTAATGTCAAGGGTAAATTAAGAAGAACATAGCTAATTTTATCTTGAATTGCTAAAAGGACAAGTAAATTAAGAATTTGACTTTGCTAAATTTAGACAAGTAAACTTAAACGGAGGGAGTAACTCTTTAATTCCAAAATTTACTTTGGACCACAATATTTAAAGCAACTAACCCACATTACATGCAACTTTAATTTTAAACTACAGGATTCAAAAGCATTCCCTATTCAAAAGTCTTTGACACCGCTACATACCTGAGATGCTGATTTGCGTCAAGCCTATTGCCAGAAAAGATATTAGAATTCAAGATTTTCCTAAGGCTTCTCCATCGAGCTGCAACTGGTAGCCATACAACAGATAACTGATAGTGATTAAGTGCATGTATTGCATCTGGAATTTTTCTACTAGAAAATGCCAAATCTTGCTTTTGTAAACACTCTCTAGCAACTGCTGATGAAGATATAACCACTGTGGTTACTTGTCCCAACTTCAGGCTGATTATTGGGCCATATTTTTCAGCAAGTTTCCCAAGGGACTGGTGGGGTTGACCACCAAGAATGTTATGTAAGTTTCCAATCAATGGTAAGGGAATTGGTCCTGGTGGAAGTTTTTTGTTACATTTGTTGCTTATTGCTAGGTAATGAATACTTTGAACTAAAATCCAGACAAGTAGTAATCCACCTACAATGGCCAGAAACTCCATGGTTTAGTTCTGTCCAACTCGGTGAACAAGTTAGGTGCTATATACGATAATATTTACTATTATACACAGATTTCCTCCATCCAATTTATGTGACACTATCAAGTGCACGTCTGTTAGCCGAAGTTTTCGGTTTTCTTTTTAAATTACGCATGGGGTTAAACTTATGAAAGGAATTGAGGAAAATTTTCTCTTTGTTTATTCCATTAACAATGTCTACTATTTATACAAAGCTATGACTAAAATAAAATTACTTATCTATCCTCTAACAAACTATAATAGTCACTAATTCTAGAATGCTTAGTCACTATTTGTAGAAAAATTCTTCACAAACAATGAACAATATCTCTCTATTTTATCCTAATTATTTACAATAGTGAAAAATATATACTTGCTCTTCACGTTAGTCATATTGGGTCAGATAAGTTGTTTTCTGTATGAAACACTTGAGCAGCCCAACAACTCATTAACCCAAAATAATAGGGATTTTGACACTCTATAGTCTATACCCATGAAATTTAAAGTATTTACAAGTCATACCCATTAAAAATTACACTACCCATAAAACTAAAAGTATTTACCCAACCTACCCATTTATTATTGTATACTTTTGTTATACCTTATAGGTATACCTTTAAGGTATACTGCATAAATTATGGTATAAAAGTCTGGAGGGCCATTTATTACTGTATACCTTTGTTATACCTTATAAGTTATATGTGTATACCTTTATGGTATACTGCATAAATTATGGTATACAAGTCTGGATGGGTAGAATGGGTAAATAGTTTAGTGGGTAGGTTGAGTAATATTTGAAAGTAGTGGGTAGTGGGTAGTGGTTGTAATTATTTTTGATTTTTTGGGTATTTTGGTAAGTGTCCCTAAATAATATTGTGGCCCATTTGTATTGCTGAGGCTGACCCGGTCTGTTTGAATTGGTCAACCTAAATGTCATCAAAAGACTTTGTTATGTCCGAAAATCAAGCTTTTCGTTTCTTCTTCTTTCTTCGACCTTTTGTTTCCCTTTCTCGTTTGATGAATCAATCAAAATATTATCAGTGCTAACACATCTGACACCCATTTGCCAAGGATGCGATTATGAGCAGGGCCAGAAAGCGCCTTTGTGAAGAGATCAGCGAGTTGAGAAGATGAAGGAACAAAAGACAAGGAGATCAAACCAGAAAGGAAATGTTGTTGAACAAAATGACAGGCAAGTTCCACGTGCTTTGACCGTTCATGGAAAACGGGGTTGCGAGCTATGTGAATCGCCGACTGACTGTCGGAGTAAACTGGAACTGGAAGCGTTGGTGTAACAGACAGATCCACAAGGAGGCGTTATAACCAGGTAATTTCCGCAACCACTCGTCTTATAGATCTGTATTCCGCTTCAGCGGATGATAAAGAAACTGAAATTTGTTTCTTTGACTTCCAAGAAACATGTGAACCACCAAGGCTTATGAAAAAACCACTACTGGATCTTCGCGAATCAATGCAGGATGCCCAGTCAGCATCGCAGTAAGCAAGCAGAGCAAACGAAGAACAGGATGATAAAAGGAGACCCTGAGAAGGATCTGAGCGGAGATACCGAAGGATCTGAGCAGCATCATAATGGGGAAGACGAGGAGATGCCATATATTGGCTCAAATGCTGAACTGCGAAGGAGAGATTTGGGCGCGTGTTTGTCAAATAATTGAGTTTGCCAAGGAGACGTCAATATATGGTGGGATCAGAGAGAAGAGGCCCTGAGTCAACACTGAGCTTTGTGGATGGATCCAAAGGCGATGAAACATAAGGTAAATGAGCACAGTTAAACTCTTCTAATAATTCAAGAGTATACTTGTGTTGGCAGACAATAATCCTTGATGTTCCCTGAGAATCTTTAAGCCAAGAAAGTAGTGTAGTGCCCCAAGATCCTTAATTTTAAATTCTTGGTCTAGAAAAACCTTGAGATTAGAGATCTCCTCAGGATTGTCCCCTGTCAATAGGATGTCATCCACGTAGACTGCAACAATGGTAATAGTAGTGTCACTCTTCTTAAAGAATAAAGAATTATCATTTAAAGAAGATGAGAACCCTTTAAAAGTAAAGGCAGCTGTGAGTTTAGCGTACCACTGCCTTGAAGCCTGCTTTAGGCAATACAAAGATTTCCTGAGATTACAAACTTACTTAGGATTAGGAGAAATAAAACCTGCCGGGAAAGCGCATATAAACCTCTTCTTGGAGGTCACCATGTTAAAAGGCATTGTTGACATCTAATTGAAAGATGTCCCAGCCTTTCTTAATGGTAATAGTCATAATACATCTAATTGTTGTCATCTTGACAACCTGGGAGAAGGTTTCAGTGAAATCAATCCCCTCTCTTTGGATGTCACCCCTTACGACCAATCGTGCCTTTAATCTTTCAACATTGCTATCAGATTTGTGCTTTACCTTGTAAACCCACTTACAAGGCAAAGCTCTTCTTCCTGGTTAGATCAATGATGTCCCAAGTTTGGTTAGAGGCCAAAGCTTTCAATTTTGTGTTCATGGCTTCTATCCAACCTGGATGTGAAGCAGCCTGAGCATAGCTTAGAGGCTCAGTAATAGAGTTAATAGAATGAATGAGCTACTGATTGGGGAGGGACCGCAGCAAAGGAAAATACTGAGGGAGTAGCAGAAGAAAGAAAACAGGAATTGTGAAGATCTGTGAGGATAAGAGATCTGCATATATAATCCTACAAATATGCAGGTGGATAGTGCAGCCTGGATGATTTTCTTGGAAGAGGAGTGGACTGATTTGTGGGTAGGGAATCAGGGGAAGGTGGGATTTGAGGGCTTGTTGGGGGCATGGCTAATCTTACTGGGAATGAGGTGGTTCAGGTGAAGTGGAGGGTGAAGGAGATGAACAAGATGAAGGAGGTGTAGAGGCTGGTGAAGAGGATGTAGAGGGTGAGGGAGATGTAGTGGATGAGGAAAGGGTAGTGGTAGAGGAAGTATATGTAGGGTTGGATAAAAAATCAGGCAGTGTAGAGGTAGGGTGAGTTGGAAAAATGTGAGAAGGTGGGAATGTAGTGGAGACAAAAGGCTAGACAGTCTCATGGAAAATAACATGTCTAGAAACTGAGATTTGTTTACTCTCCAAATTTAAAACTTTGTAGCCTTTTTGTCCAAAAGGATATCCCATCAATATGCAGGGAGCTACTCTAGGCTCCAACTTGCTTCTGTGAACAGGTGTAGTGGAAACATAGCAAAAGCAACCAAAGCACCTTAAATGTGAATAAGTATGAGGTTTTCGAAATAACAATTCATAAGGAATCTTATGCTTTAAGACTCTAGATGGAAACCTGTTAGATAAAAAATGTAGCAGTTAACAAACACTCACCCAATATTCAATTAGAACCTTGGACTGAAATAATAGAGCTTTACAAGTTTCCAATAAGTGTCTATGCTTCCTCTCCACTACCCCCATTTTGTTGGGGGTGTGTGGACACATGATCTTTGATGCTGAATGCCTTGTGAGGCAAAAAATTCAGCATGAAGGAGACTGGAACCTAATTCCAGTGCATTATCAGATCTTATCTTCTTAACTTGCAAGCCAAATTGCCTTTCAACCATTGCTAGGAAATTCTTCAAGACTGAAAAGACATTTTCTTTAGTGGATAATATGAAAGTCCAAGTACCTCTGCTATAGTCATCCACTATAGTCAGAAAATACTTATATCCATTATGTGTCAGTTTTATAAGGTCTCCAAACATCAATATGGATTAACTCAAAAATGTGAGATGTATAAATTGTGCTAGATGTAAATGGTAGTTTAGACTGTCTAGATAAAGGACAAATTGAACAAGGAATTGGTGAAACAATATTGGAACAAAAAGATGAGAAATGACAGTTTTTCATTGCTTGAAATGGCAAGTGACCCAGCCTAGTATGCCATAGAAGTACATCAGAGTCTAAGCTCACAGCTGTAGAAGAACAAACTGAACTAATACTAGAAGGAGGTACATCATGAAAGATTGCACTATCTTTATTACAAACTGAAGGTAAAGCTAAACTGGAACTAGACTTAGATACATCATCAGAAGATGGGGTTATTTTCTGAGAAACTAGATTGGATGCTGGACTTGGAACTAGAGAGTGCAGTAGATATAAGTCATCTCTAACTTTACCAAGCACCCGAGGCCTCTTCATTGAAGGAGCCTGCAAAAGACAATGTGGGGAAGAAAAAATTAATGAACAATGAAGCTGTGAGCAGAGTTTTTGATTGGATATTAAATTGAATTTTAAACTAGGGTAAAAAAGAACATGTTCTAGAGTTAAATCAGGAAGGATAGAAACACTGCCTACATGAGTGACAATAATTTTGTAAGAATTGGGCAAATTCACAGTGATAGGTCTAGATAATTGCACAATATTAGACAACACACTCTCATCATTAGTCATATGCTCTGAGGCTCCGAAATCCAAAATACAGGAGTTGAAACTAATGTGTGTAAAACATGAGATACATGTAGGTGTGTCTGATGATACACCAGCAGATGTGGAAGCATTAGCAACAGCCTTTGTGGGAACAACCTGAGCCTGGATGATCATGTGAGCCAGTTGATTGAGCTACTCCTTGCTGAGAGTAGTCTGAGGGGCTAAACCTGTCTCAGAACTGAGTGCAATAGAATTGTTGTCTCCCCCTGAATGCACAGCATTGTTGTGTGTAAAGTTCCCCTTTCTGGACTTGGTAAATTTGAAGTTAGGGGGAAAGCCAATAATCCTATAGCATTTGTCAATAGAATGACCAGATTTCTTACAGTAGGAGCAGGTCAAAGTATTGTTCCTACCTTCATAAGTCCCCTTTCCTCTAAACTCACTGCCAGGTTTCATATTGTTAGGGAACTGATTTGTCACCATGAAAGAACTGGAATCAGTAGGGTATTGAGTATTAACATAAACTTCCATGTGTTTTTCATCTTGAATGATTAAGGAATATGCTTGACTAACACTAGGTAAAGGAGATATCATTAAGATGTTACTCCTAACAGATCCATAGGTGTCATTCAATCCTATAAGAAATTGGATTAGCCTTCCATCCTGAATAGACTTAGTAATTTTTTCTTTGCCACCACAGTCACAAGCACAAAAGCAGTTAACATGAGTGTTTAAAGCGTCAAGTTCATCCCAAATCTTTTTGACTTTAGTGAAATAAGCTGAAACACTAAGAGATCCCTGGACCAAGTCATTCAATTCCTTCTGGAGATGGTAAAGTTTGGCACCACTGGCCTGGCCAAATCTCATCTCCAGATCTATCCATAGATCCTTAGCAGTCTTAGAGTAAAGAACACTATCTGCTATGTTTTTAGGAAGAGAATTAAGTAACCAAGAGAGTACCATATCATTGCATGTGTTCCAAATCTTGAACTGATCTGATTTTGTTTGTGGTGCGACACAGGTTTCATCAATGAAGCCAAGCTTGTTCTTAGCTGAAAGTGCAATAAGAACATACCTCCTCCAGCCACCATATCCTCTTCCATCAAAAGGTGAGTTAACCAAGGTTATACTAGGGTAATCAGAGGCATGAAGGAAGAGTGGATCTGAAGGTTCAAGAGTTGTTGCTCTGTGAGGAGTTTCAACAGGAGCAGTGACAGAGGGAACTGAAGATGATGGATCATCAATGATAGCTGGTGGAGCAGCCATTAGAGACTAATGAAAATGAATGAAAAAAAACGTTGAAGAGCTTTAGCAGTGCTCTGATACCATGTGGAAAGGAATTGAGGAAAATTTTCTCTTGTTTATTCCATTAACAATGTCTACTATTTATACAAAGCTATGACTAAAATGAAATTACTTACCTCTCCTCTAACAAACCATAACAACCTGCCTAGTCACTAATTCTAGAATGCCTAGTCACTATTTCTAGAAAGATTCTTTACAAACAATGAACAATATCTCTCTATTTTATCCTAATTATTTACAATACTGAAAAATATATACTTGCTCATCACGTTAGTCATATTGGGTCGGATAAGTTGTTTTCTGTATGAAACACTTAAGCAGCCCAACAACTCATTAACCCAAAATAATATGTGGCCCATTTGTATTGATGAGGCTGACCCGGTCTGTTTGATTGGTCAACCTAAATGTCATCAAAAGACTTTGTTATGTTCGAAAATCAAGCTTTTCGTTTCTTCTTCTTTCTTCGACCTTTTGTTTCCCTTTCTCGTTTGATGAATCAATCAAAATATTATCAGTGCTAACAACTTATTATACAACATATCCATTTTTATTCTAATAGTGGATCTAAGGAGTGTGAGATGTACACAAACCTTATTCCATCAAGATGGAAATATTGTTTTCGATAGACCACGTGAGGTTAAACTTATATCACGTAAATTAGAACCAAAGAAGTATTGAACTGAAATTAAAAGAATACATATTTCTTGGGACAAGTCTAATAAACTTTGGTCCGAATAAGACTAGTACATATATAATAGTACTTACTAATAACAATTGACAAAAGAGGGACCATTGAGTTTCGGGTTTATTTTTTGCAGGTTGGTTTGCAACTTGGTTAGTCAACTTAAGCATGTGTTTTGTTGAATATTCTAAAGTTAGCTAGCAGTGATCGATCCCCAAGTATTAGTAAAATGTGAGTATCTTTTGAGTGATAGAGTGACCATTTACTTTAAGGGGGACAAGTTTTTGTTCTAAGTGTAAAACACTGCACCATCCTGCATAGCAAATTAAGTGCACTTATCTTTTCTCTTACTCTTTCAAAAAATGAGAACAAATTTGTTGAGTGCTATTTCCTAAGCAGCGTACATGATGGATCCGATGCTTCACCATTTCACATAATTTTAATTTTCTCGAACTAGCTACTTTCGTATTTGATTTCTCGCTGAACAATAATTAAGTAGCTAGTTACAATTCAAAGCCACTGGAGAACATTGTCATCTAGGGCATGTTTGGAAGCCACATTAATTACACAGCCTAATAATACATAATATAAAGAGCTGTTTGTTTGTCATTATACAATTACAATGTACTTCCTAGTGTCATGGTTGGTTGCTCATGGGTAATTACATAGTCAGATATCTTTAAGATAAAAGTTCATCATCAACTTAAATAAACTATAATCAGATAGTGTGTCAAATACTATAAGTGAATATAAAAACACGTCTTGTACTCATTGAAGACACCTCCATGTTGGTATTCCTTACAAATGAATATTGGGTCAGCAAAGAGAGCTCTTCCGATATGTGGGGCACACATAACTAATTCGAATACTGCGCTAGACAAAAGCCTGATATTTAAGCGGACAAGGGTAAATGGGTAGTCTTGCTATCCACCATATTCCGAATTATGGGCCTACCACTCAAGGATTTCTTGGAAACTCAGGTATCCAAAAAGATAAGAAGAGACAGCTACTGATGCCATCGAACAAGATCCAGAGCCCATTGACCTTGGTTTCCCTGAAGGGACTTGCTGCTGTAAAAATCACCTGCTGTCATTTGAAGAATATTCAGTCCAGAAATGTGATAAATATTCCATCACGCTTTACTTATTTCAGTCAAAAAAAAAAAAAAAAAATCACCTCAGAAGTCGATAATGATAGTACTGGATTCACATCCAAGCCGTGTTTGTTCATTAATCTAATGGGTTAGTGGGCGTCCCTTTCAGTTGTCATTCTTCGATTAGCCAATTTCAAGTTCGCATGGAGTACAGTAGAACATGGATTTAATAAGGATAGGACAGCTGAGAGCTTTTATGGTCCATCATTTCCACAAAGCTCCTGAAATTGTGTCAATCTGCAACGAAGAGAGAAGTTAATTTCCGATCTAAGAGTTGCCTCCCCGTCCCTAGTTGCCTCCCTATCCCTCCTTTCCTGGAAAAGGCTTACACCGTGCACAAGCCAATCTAAACATCACACACACACTTTCTTTAAGCCAATATCAGCGTTACTATAAGATAAGAAGTCCTGTTACTACGAACAGTACAGAAATTGATCTAAGGGTTGAAATAATAAATATAATATGGAGTTCCTGTAGTGTGAAGATGGAATCTCAAGAATACAGTAGAAATGTGTAAAACAAACATACCGACGTAGTAGTACTTGTGGAGTATAAGGAAACAACTTCTTTTGGTGAAGGCTTTCAATAGATGCTTTGAGTAAAAAAAGACAGTTCCTTGCTTGCTGAAATGGTGATGTCTGAGTTCCATAGTCCTCGTCGCAACATCCAAAGGTTTTCTTGCTTGTGCTTTTAAGTGGTAAATCAACTCCACTAACAGAACTTGGAACAACCGACATCTCTCCCTTAGAGTTATAATCATCAGTTGAAAGTTTTTTCCTTTTTCTGCTTCGACATTTTCCGCTCCATGAAAATTCAACAAATATGTTCCATGAATCACATATCATGCGCAGACACCTATAAGGATGTAGGTATACTTAAATGGCAACATCAGACAGGGATGAAATCAAAATATTCTGTAGAGGGGGGTGACTACTGCTCCCTTTCTCGAATTTAAATATGCTGCTTAGCTTTGCACAATTATTGAGAAAATGAATATCCAAAGTTTAGTTTAAATGGAAGAACACGTGAGAGCAAAATGTTACCTTTTGGGGTTTAGGAATATATTAGGAAAATGACAAATTAACTCAAAAGAGGATTTGAGGAACTTTTGTAGGATAAAAAAGATAGAGAGTATTTCATGAAGACCTTATAACTCTTGTAATTTTGAAAATGCTACGTGGCACAGCTGCAACTCTTACATAGACTAAAATTAGACCAGATTCTATGTTAGATCATTTTAGTTCATCACACATAAATTGGGAGAAGAAAATGGTTTACAAACATGGGAGTAGTATGCTTTACTGATATAAAGGTTGAGCCTGTCAAAAGACCCTAAGTACTCATAGATCTTATAGCCATCTCCAAAGACTAGAGAAGAAAATAAAACACAAACTCTGGTACCTACCGCAAAAGATATTCAGCAAAACTAGCTCCAGAGTCTTTGGAGATCAGATAATCAAGAAGAACTTGATGATCATAGTGTATCTGTAAGGAAGGCAGCATGGCAGAACTACTCAGCATGGGTAAATATTCAGTATTTCATCTTGCAATCAGAAAGAAAAAGAAATGAAGCGCAGATGGGAATGTTTCTACTTACACCAGCCAGGAATAGGTGAAAGAAATGTATTGGGTGAAAAAGGTGTGAAACGAGGGAAAATTCTCTCACTTCATCAGCTGAGAGCGCCACTTCCTTAATGAACCTACATAAAACAAGAACCACTAAAAGAACTGCCTATAAAAACCTAGACAAATCTTTAAACTTAACTAATACTATATGCATAACTCACTGTTGTTCAGAGTAAAACGGCAAGCAAAACATTTGCAAGAGCATTTCAAACAGAATATCATCCTACAATTTAACAGTAAAAGAAAGTCAGCAAAGTGAACATGGTTGGATAAGTAACACTTATAAGAGCTCCATGGATACTTCAACATATTGGTCGATCTAGCACCACAATGAGAAATTTAAACACTCTCTATGAGTGTCTTACAGTTTATAGGGACTACTATTAGACCTGCTTCTTCTGTCATTGTTGTCTAGCTTATCTCAAGCCAACAGTTAATTAGTATCAGATGAATTGTTTCCAGTCAAGGTAAAAAGAATGTAAAATTAGCCCAATGTTGTGTTATCTATAGCAAATGTAGCCAAGATACCAGATGTAAAGATAATTACCATTTGGCTTCACTCAACGACAAAAGCTAACTATAAGGTGAGGATCCCCCCCAAACTTTCAAACTTATCATACTTTAAAGATCAGATATACAAGCTACAATTCAAACATTTTATTTAGAGATCCCAAACAAGTTTGGAAAGAAACAGCCATCAAGAGCAAGAGCACAAACCTCTTGCATATATAGCTGCAAGAAGGATGAAACGAAGTCCCTGCATTTTACTGAGTACATATCATGGTCAACAAAGTTATCACCAGGAAGAAGCTCTCTAAGCCACTCATAAAGCTCTAGCAAAGCTTTCCTTCTACTACGACACTTGGGATTCAGATCAAAGCTTGAGCAAGACTTAAGATTTGTACATGCATCATCTTGATCATTTGCCTCTTTCATGTTCAGCAAACTAAAGGAGCATTTAAGGAAAAGGAGGATAGCAAGTCTTTGCAAATGCTTTGACGAAATCCATTTTCTCCCCATATCACAAGTCATTACCCCAAATGGAGAACCTTCGAGATATTTATCTGGACCAAACTCCTGTCCATCCATAGGTTGCGATAATATATCTTGAAAGTAAGTGTGGATAAGATCCAACCATGAGAGTACAATTGAGTGGTCCAAACCAATCTGGTTACTAAGTCGAATCATGAGTATCTGCAAAAGGGACATTTATTGCATTTACAAACTCAATTCAGTTTTTAAAAAACTAATTCTTGATACCAATTAAATATTTTATTTAGCAGCAGGGAGCATTTTCCAAATGATGCTAATAACGAGAACATTCCAGAAGAGATTCATACCAACATCTTATGTTTAAGATATTGAGAAATGGCAATATTATTAGTGCTCTGTCCATTATTAAGGGTAAATGCCAAAAGTCTTGGAATCAAGTTTTTGATTTCAAGAATAAGTGGATGCTGTACTGAATCACTAGCAGCAGCCTCTGTCCAACCACTTTTAACCAAGGAACAGAGTAGCCGGAGAAGGTCTCCCTGAAACAGCAGTATTGACTCCAGTTTTGCTTCTTGCATGTCAAGCAAATGGTCTGGACTGGAGTCTCCTTGAGCATGGTAAACCTCTGACAGCAAATCCCAAGGCATATTTGAGATAAATGAAGTGGTTGCCTCCAAGTAAATGTTGAAAGTTTGATCATCAAGATCTCTAGTTAACTGTTTCAGTACATTGTGCAAAACTCTCATGATAATGGCAGCAGTTGACCAGCTTCCATTTTTCAGGCTGAGATTCAATAAACGAGAAGGTGATGAACCCGGCCTCAAATCCTTGACCTCCATTGCATGTCCCATAGAAGAAAGACCATTAAAAATTGAAACTTCCATACAGAGATACAGTAAATTGACATATTCACCCCAACAGCCTTCCTGCAAGATAGAAGTTGTAAGGGGATAGGCGATATCAAAATAAAAAACTGCATATGCAATGATGTCAAAGCCGCCATCTTATCACGTACAGTTTCAACCAGAAAATCAGAAACAGCCACGAGGATATTGCCAATGAGGTGTTGGATATATGAGTTTTTTGTTGCATGCATAACCATCTGTAGAGAAGAAACCATAAGAAGTTGCGAGGTTGAATAATAAATAAGTTCACGCAAAAGAACAAATACACCGGGAATAGAGAAGGCAAGAGAATTTTCATAAGCCCAAACAAGTCTGAAGATTTCTAAAAACGATATTCTTGAAACTGATCAAATAAGATAAAATTTTGGTTTACGAGAATCTGAGCAAGAGGGGTCCCATATAAGATCATTTTTTGTCAGAATTGCGGAAAAGTCCAGCAGCGATTAAAAAAGCTTAAATTGTTGATCTTACTTAATGTCCATAACGTAAACTCCAAACTGTGCAGGAGATTCATCAGGATGCAGGGACATGTTACAGCATTGTTACTATAAAGCTTCACAACTGTATTTGATACACATAACCATAAGAACATAGTACATACTACAGGACATCGTGTCAAAATGAATTTACTTACCAGTTTAAAATCAGCCAAAATATCCTAAAACGATTGTGATCATGACTCATATTTCATAATGGGCATTCAAAATTCTAAAAACTTACCAAGACTTCAATAACCTTAGTTAAACAATGATGATTATCAACATGTGACTCGGGGACAATTTGACCTTCACCAGCAGAATTTTCTGCCATGTCCTGCCAACGAATTATAGATAAATGAAAAACACCATTGGTCTAGTGGTAAGAGCTCAGCTTGTCATGTGTGAGTTAGGTGCACGTCACGGGCAGGACCATTATTCACCGACTTTCAAACCGTGCATCACTAGCCCTCGAAGAACAATATAAAACAAATTTTACAATCAAAGAGATGACACACATAAAGAATCTTACTTCGCTGTTATCGGAGTCATATTCGTTTATCCACTGCTTAATTTCTGTATAAACCTGAAAGTTCCAACCATCAATCAATCAACTACAGCTTAATTCTAAGTTAGTTAGGATCCGCATACGAACTATCATTATCTATAAAGCTACATGAACTATACCATTACAAAAAAAGGAATCTTTTTGGAGAAAAAAAAAACAAGAACTATGAACAAGTACCTTTGAAAGAGCAATTAAGAGATTCTTCTCAATTTCTTTGGTTAAAGAAGCAGAACCAATATCCTAAAGAGCAATAAAGTTTCATTTATATTCAGTAAAAGGAGGTGAAAAGAATAAATAAACAGATAGGGAAAGTGAGGATACATACAGTGTAAGGAAATAGGTAATGGTGAATTAGACAACAAAGGCGTGTGTCTTCCTTGTGCGTATGAAACATTATACGAGAATCAATGTACAGTTCTTGGTCTTGGATTTGTTTCGAAAATTTTAAGGAATTGTTTGTAGTCAAGTGAAGTAAAGGGCATGTTTTTGTGCAAAAAAAAAAAAAAAAAAGGGGGGCATTTTTTTGTTTTCCTTTGGTTAATAGAAATAGTACAACTTTTACTACTCACATTCTGTTAAAAGTTTTTTTTTTTTAGTTTTCATCATTTATTAACTTTTATTTTAGTAGGTGACAATCTTCTTCGTCCGGCCACATTGCATCAATACGGATCCAATAGAGTCTACATTTAAACATGAATAAAATAGCTACTTACTCTTATTTTTATGTAAAAGAATAATAGGTTGGGTAGCTCTTGCTAATTTTTTATTTTTTTTCGTTTGGATTTTTTATGCTCCACGCTAGATTGCGTACATCATACGATACACACTCTTTGGAATACCGCTCTTCGATAGACTTGACGTGAATACATAATGCTTTGTGCATCGAAATATCTTTTTTTTTAATTATTATGTTAATCGCATAAAACCGATTTCTAACTACGACTTCATTTTCAAGTTAATTGAATGTCTGCATGCAGCTAGTAATGGTTTAGGTAGCTTTTACAATTTGAATGTTCGAATCTCTATCTTATAAATATCTTTTAGATTTGACACAATATTGTAAAAGGCCATAAAACTAATTAACCACTTAGCATTCAGATAAAGAAGAAGAGTTAGGTATGATACACAACCATCAAATACTAATTTATTAGGATTACAAAATTAATCAAAAAAACTTCTCTTACTAAATTTATCCTCGTACGGCCTTTCCCAAATAGGAAAGTTTCCATCTTTATGCCACCATTGAATGAACTCTCTTCTATAACATCACTACTACTCCATAAGTGCACCTCTACAACCTCACTTACCAAAGCACGCAAACTCCACGCCCTTATCCTAACTTCCATACCAAAATCCACTTATGTATTCAACAACATTATTTCCATGTACACTCGGTGTGGGTCCATTCAAGATTCTCAAAAACTGTTTGATAAAATGCCTGAAAGAACCATTGTCTCTTTTAACGCTCTTATTTCCGCGTATTCGCGATACCCCAGCGTTGCCCATGTTGGGTTCTACTTACTTTCTGAATTGCATAATGTGAGTTTAAAATTAAGACCAAATGGATTAACATTTACTAGCTGTTTACATGCAGCTTCTTGCCTCAAGAATCATGTATTAGGTTCTATGATTCAATCACAGTGTATAAAGTTTGGATTTTTATTCGATGTTCGTGTTCAAACCTCCGTTCTTGGAATGTATTCAGATTGTGGTGTGTTGGATTGTGCGGAAAAAGTGTTCTATTCCATGCATTATAAAGATTCTGTAGCTTGGAATAGTATACTTTTTGGATATTTGGATAATGGTAAGACCATGGAAGCCATTCAGCTATTTGACACCATGTTGAGGACTGGTGTTGTTCCTACGAACTTTACTTATACGATGTTGTTGAGTGCCTGTAGTAGGTTGAGAGATCGTGTTGCTGGGGAAATAACTCATGTTAAAGTTATTGTTTCTGGTACTCCACCTGATTTGCCCCTGTATAATGCGCTGCTCGATATGTACTCTAGCTGTGGTGATAATGAAACAGCTTTGAAAATATTTGAAAAAATTGAAAAGCCAAATTTGGTTTCTTGGAATTCAATGATTTACGGATATGCAGAGAATGGAGACGGAGAGATGGCAATGACCATGTTCGTCCAACTTCGACAATCTTCTGTTTTCACCCCTGATGAATATACATTTGCTGCTGTTATTTCTGCTACAGGAGAATTTCCAGCAGCTGATTATGGAAAACCAATTCACGGCCAAGTTGAGAAGATGGGGCTTAGTCAAAGTGTTTATATTGCAAGCTCACTGATGTCAATGTACTTTTGCAATGGAGAAGTTGAGTCTGCTCAAAAGATTTTTCTTAACGTCACAGACAAGGATGTTGTCCTTTGGACTGAGATGATTGTTGGACACTGTAAGATTGGTAATGCTGAGAGCTCTTTTAGGTTATTTCATGGAATGTTACAGGAAGGATACAAGGCTGACGAGTTTACTCTTAGCAATGCCTTAAGTGTGTGTGCTGAAGTGGCAACTATAAGACAAGGCGAGATGATTCATTCCCTGGTTATCAGAACAGGTTATGTCGCTGACATGACCGTCTGTGGGAGTCTGGTAGATATGTATGCTAAAGTTGGGAACCTTGGAGCTGCAGAGTTTATTCTTTCTTGTGTCACTATGCCTAATCTTAAATGTTGGAACTCGATGCTTGGAGGATATGGTTACCATGGGCAGGCAGAGGAGGCATTTAAGGTGTTCAATGATCTTTTACAGCATGGCCTAAAACCAGATCATGTAACATTTATCTCTCTGCTTGCAGCCTGTGGCCATCGCGGTTTGGTCAACCAGGGTATATTCTTCTGGAATTACATGAAAGAAAATGGTTTAGAACCAAGCCTTAAGCATTATTCTTGCATGATCACTTTGTTGAGTCGAGCTGGACTGTTAGAGGAGGCTGAGAATATTATAAAGGAATCACCTTTAGGTGATGATGAATGTCTTCAGCTATGGAGAATCTTACTGAGCTCCTGTTTAAGTAAAGGAAACCAGATAATAGGGATACACGTAGCAAAGCAGGTTTTGAGAATGGATGCAGAAGACAGTGCGACAAATGTATTGCTTTCAAACTTTTTTGCTTCAACTGGTAGGTGGGATGGTGTTTCAGAAATTAGGAGAAAGATTAGGGGATTGATGTTGGAAAAAGATCCTGGTCTGAGCTGGGTAGAGGTTATTAACTATATTCATGTGTTCTCTTCTAGTGATCATTCACATCCACAGTATGATGAAATAAGAGCTGAGTTATCTAGATTGCAAGGGAACTTAACAAAGTCAGAAGCTGATAAATTTATGCTAGACGCAAAGGCTGTGGAAGTAAAATCTAACCTCCAATTGCTGGAATCAGAATAAATGCTCATTGCAATGTTCTATCAGCCATGGAGCTTAAAGATCAGGTAAGTTTCGTCTAATAGTCTGCATGCCTTTCAATGATACTAGCAGATAATTGAAATAGGTTATTTTTTAGAAAAAAGGTCACAAAGATAATTATTTTCTAAATCAGAGTAAGTTTTGAACATCAGTAAAAGAAGAAAAACAAATTATGTAATAAGAGTTTTCTTGTATATAGAGTTTGTTTTTTCATTTTCAAGAATCAACAATCAACTTAAGCCTAATATATAGTCAGGTTAATCATAATTTCACAATAATTGTTGCTTTTGGTAAATTTAGGTGTCGACCTAATGCAACCTTCCTCAAACCAGATTCAAGGCTGGCTATACAAGCATATAGTGAAAATATGTGTTTTAGCCTCTATTAGTATTCTTCCAATTTTATAAAATAAGGAATTATAACATCTAAAAAGTTTGGTGGCTGAAAATAATGCTCTTGGTGTAGGATAGGGTGTTAAAGCTATTATGCTCACCACCACTGAAAATAGCCAGAGGAATACCACGAACGAACACCAACAAAGCTCCGAGGAAGACAGGAGATGAAATGCGAGGAAGACGGGGTAATGGGAAAGGCGCGATATCACCACCACAGACGAGCTCGGAGAAAGATCAGTGGCAAGCTCTTGGCCGGAGAGATGAGCTGAAAACACCAGCTGCAAACTCCGGTCGAGTAGCTACGAAGCATGGAACAGTAGAAAGAAGCCAGACCCGGAGCTCAAGTAAGGATGTAAGCTGCTCTGAGGCCAAATCCGTTGAACCTCAACACAGTGAAGCCCAGAAAAGCCTCAACCTAACCCAGGATGTAAGCGAGCCTAAGAAATGGGAAAATCTATTTGATGGGAATCAATTAGCAGCCAGAGGTATGAACATGAACTTTGCAACTCCAATCATTTAGTATGGTGAGAAAATTGTCGAACTAAACAAAGAGGAAACAAGTCTTAGCTCTATGTGGTGGGTGATATACCATCCATAGTGGCCTTGGAGCGCTCTGCCTCACAACAGAATTTTATAGCTAAACCTAAGGTGTATTACCATAATAATGGATACTTATTAGTGAAATTCAGTAGTATAAGTGACGAGATGAAGTTCTCTATTCAGGACTCACACAATGAATAACATGCTTATATTTGTTAAGAGTTAAAGGATTCAAAGGAATACCGTTAATTGTATTGATCTTTTTACTGTTGGTATCACTTTGCTTTCATATAGCCTTTGTGATATGGGAATGGAGGCTGTGAGAAACAAAGTGGATCTTTTGTAATCCCTTCGGTTCACATTTACAGTCTACAAGGCCTTTCTATATCATTCTTTGTTCATGAATATTATTACTACATATGTTGGTTATTTTATGTGTGGCAATATTGTTCCCTTATCCAGGTGCATATACTTGATATTAGATCCTGATATGTAATTTTTCTTGACGTAAGCTTTTGTTGCTGATCTTAATTAAGTTACATAAAAATTTAGGAAAAGATAAATAGTAGTAGAATAAAAACTACTATGAATACATAGCTAGGCTGCATGATCATCATCAACAACTGTGTATGCCTCAATACCAAATTCATTGTGAAGTGAAGAACATTGATGAGCATTCATACTCTATACTCAACTGTTTGCAAAATGTTTTACACATTCCTCACTACCTTAAGTTCATGCCTTGTGTTAGACAACGTGTGCATGATTATAGGCACCACAACCACATCCACATAATATTCCAAGATGAAATGTCATATATTCCAATGCAGCAAATGGCGACAAGAGGTAAAACTCACATGAGAACAAATGCACTTACATCACCTTCCCGTCCATGGTGACAAAATGACCATCAACAAGTAAGGTATCATAAACCTCACCCCGCAAGGGAGTATCATCATTGTGTGGAAAGCCTCCTAAAACATAGAGTTATCTACCTATGGAAGTGAAAAAGGGCTGTGCTCGGGGATTCTTTATGGAAGAAGATGCAACTTTCCAGCCAGAGGAAGGATTTTTGGTGTTAAATTTAAGCAAATTGCTAGAGGCTGGATCATAATTTCCTGCATCAGGCTGTTTTCCGCCAACATAGTAGATATCATCACCAACAAGAGTCCAACTTCCGAAATGTTCAAAAGTCATCATTGCAAAGGGAAAAAGTTGAATAGTCCCTGGCTCCGTAACATAGCAAAAGAGGCATTCAGGTTTAGGTTTATGAATAGTATTGGTATCATATTGTCACAAAGAATCAACATCAATGCGATTTCCTACATGTTCAGTTAATTTATGCACTTTAGCACTGTGTATTACCCCTTTTATCCATAAAAGTTGGTGTTGCAGTGGATTTTTGGTATGGTGAAATCTATTGGACTGGGTTCTTTTTTAAATTGAAATATTGCTATTCTACCTACTTGTGTTTTTTTTTGTGTCACTTCTTCAACGATAAAATTTGCCACAACATCCCTATGATAGTACATCTCTGCAGAAATAGCGGTGTCTACAATAGTAAAACAAGCCAATGAAACTAGCTGTAGATAAACTGCATCATTTCATTATCCGTCAAATGATTGACCTTGTCAGGTTACTGCAACAGGTACACATTGCTGCTACAGCAAAAAGATTTGCATGCAATAGAGTTCTACGACTGATGCACGTAGATGTTTGCATTGCCAACACAATGCCTAACGTCTGCCTGTACGACCTTTTGCCCTCGCCTTCTGCCGAAAACAATAGACAACAAAGATATCAGGCATAAGCATTTTAAACATAGGCAGCAAAGATCACCAGGAAAAAGCTTACAAAGCATGGATAATGTGCAAGCATTAGGCGTCCAGATGTAGGAGCATTTTCAGAACAAAGTAATAAGCACCTGACTTACTATGGTAAGTGCGGGACATTTTTCTATAAGTACTGCTACATATCCTATTTCAGAGTTCCTCGTGTCCCTGCCCAGAGCCCATTAATCCACAATCTTCTTTCAAGCGATTTTATAGAAACACATAATTCATAAAAAATTCAGCAAAAGATAAAAGCAAGATGGCAGGAGGAAAGAAAGAGAACTGTCCACATAGATGATCTTTTCATCGTCATCATATGGTTGATGGGCTAGATATTATCATAACTGGGTTGCAAGCCTAAATTTCATTAATCCATTTTAACTATCCTCGCCCAGCCTCTGCCCACCAGTTCATGGAACCTGTATAATATAGCTTGATCCAGCATGCAGATCAAGAGTTTTTTTTTTTCTATAAGGAAAACAGAAGGCTGTGATCATTCAAGCAAAGCAGAACAAGAGTTGATGGAACACTTTTTAATACCCAAAAAAAAAAAAGAGAGAAAAAGATTTAAGTGCGGTATAAATCCAAAGTAGAATTACAGATTACTTTCTGATAAGATTTTCTAAGGGTTAAAAGAAAAAGAATTCATACTTCTAACGTACTAGTATAATATTCCACAGATAGTGAATATTGAAAGAAAATGGTTGTTCAGTCAAGGAAATTGACACTATTTTGATATGGAGCAAAAAGGACTGCAAGGGTACCCTTTTTTGGATAGAGGGAGTAGTAACGATAGCTACCGCTGGCCTCTCAAATGAATATTGTTGTTCTAGCAATGAACTAGAAACTATAGCAAATCTCAGCTAGGGTGGCACCAAACACAAAACTAGCACGATCATTTGTTATTTAAAGAAAACAAGGAATCACTTATAGGCCCATGATATAACGAACAAAATAGATCTTTCTTTTCATGGATTCTACTGAAAAAAAAAAAGAAAAAAAAAACCTCCTGTCATAATTACTTGAAACATTATTTGAGAATATACATCTGTAATTGCCCAGATGTTTTGCTGCGAGCATTATACCGGACAATATGATGAAACAATCCAGACCAAGTTTTGGTAAACCTAAATTCAGCAAACATGAGACAGTACCAAAAATGTCTAGGCCGATTATGACTGCACCATTTCCCTCAGAGTTTTGATGTTCTCAACAAATTCAAGTTTATTTTATGGAGATTCAAACATGTGTCTTTTTTATTGTTGTTATAACAAGTCATACTCATGAGTTAATGTTCCATGGTTTCTGAACGTAAAAAATCAACTCGTCACACACTACAAAATTGAAGCAGCGAGATTTAAGAAAAGCATCCTAACATCCAACTAAATACATTTTCGTAATTGGGATTCCAGTAAAGGTGTAATAAGCAACTAAACTGCACAAAACATCTAGAGAACGGCAGATCATTCACCAACATAGCCAAATGAAAATAGTCCTCTACTCCATTTAACATTCCTTTTCTTCATGTCATGTTTGTGGAGGAGCCTTTATCTTTTTTTTTTTTTTTTTTTTTTTGTGGGGGGGTGGGGGGGTGCACACACAGAAAGACATAGTCCAACCCAAAGAGAAGAAAGAGACAAACAGGAGAACATGTATACTTACAGATGCAGTCCCAAAGCTTTGCCCTGCTCCTAATCCAGTACCTTCATAAACATAAGAAGAATACTCGGACAAATCAGCAAATAAAATTTGAAAGAGGTAGGCTCTGGGGAAGGAAAAGAAACAGGATGAAAAAGGAGAATCCCTTCCAATGGAACTACTGTAGTATCAAGCATATCTCACTACTATTAATATTCTCAAGATAAATAGAACTTCTAATATCAAATGAACTAAGTAATAAAATTACAGCTTATGAAAAAGGACAGCATTGGAATTTTAAGGTTAGAAGAAAATTTTGGATCATAAAATATCTTTTCCAAAAAGATGTGTTGTACATAATAATCACCAAAGGCGTGAGCATTTAGTAGAACATCTTTTTCAAAAAGAAAAAGTTTCCAGTGAAGTTACTCAAAGTAACTTCCTCACAAAAACTTTTAGAGATGAAGTTCAAAAGCGATTTTTCCCCACCAGCAGCATCTGGAAACATAAATAACACGGCAGTTCAGCAAAATAATTTCAAAAGAACCGACTCGAGACTCCATTTGTAGGCCGCCTCAAACAAAAGTGACCATCAAAGGGCACCAACTTATAGAATAAGATCAAGTTATAGATTCATGCTATTTCAATTGTCTTCATTTTTTGATAAGTTGCTACATCAATTGTCTTAAGAGATGCTATAATACAGAACTAGGGAGCACATCATAATAATCACAAGATAATCAGCTTTTCTTATCAAGGGATTAAAATATCCTTCTTTTGTAAGAGCTAATCTAAAAGATAAAGAAATAAAATACAGAAGGACCAAAATATGACATTGTTGAGATCGCCGAAAACATACCTGAAGCAAAAGGTGTTGAAATATTTGAAACTCCAGAAGAGGGGGTAGAACCAAATAATGGAGCACTAAAGGCTGGACTGGAAGTAGACAGGGGCCCAAAAAGTGAAGTTTGAGGGGAAGCACCAGATGTTCCGAACAAAGAGGTGCCTGGAGTTGACATTGTCGGAGTAGCGAATAGGGAAGAGGATGAAGCAGCAACTGTTGGGGTAGCAAAGAGTGAGGGACCACTTCCAGCAGAGGCAGAAGAAACTGCAGCTGACGTTTGTGGCGCATTGGATGCCCCAGGTGCTGCCGAGCTGGAAATCAATCCTGCTACTTGAGTTGATGGTTGTGAAATTGCAGGCAGATGCAAAGTTGGATGTACCCTTCTGGCAGCTGCCTCCTGTTTGGCTGTTTCCCGCCTATCAGCCTCAAGAAAGGGATCGCTCCCATCCCCTCGGCGGCGCTGGTCAGCCAGGTATGCTGTTTTCATCGATTCAATGTACTGATGAATGCTTTCTACCTGCTTTGAGCAAATTTTAAACATCTTTTCCCTTAAGAGTCAGAGCAACAAATTTAAAGGTCTAAGCTAGTAATTGCAGAGATAAGGTACAAGAAATATTTGGCATACAACTCGACTAAAATTCCATAGAAAATGGTGGTCACAGAAAACATTACATTTTTTGCAGCTTCAAAAGTATATCAGACATTAAATAAAATGCTGACGCTCTCTGATGATAACTATTACTAGTACAAATATAAATGAGAAACTTCAAGTGTGCCAGAAATCTACAAGTCTATGAATACATTATCATGTTCCATAAAGCAAGAGGAAATGCCAAAGTGACTAGAACACACACACAACGCACATTTGTTTGGACAAAGTAAACGTACCAAACAAGAATATCAAAGATGGCAGAAGTACTCCTAGTCCTTTTTACTCCTCTTAGTCCTTCCTTTCTAAGCAAGACACTTCTATCAAATCTTACAAAAAAATTGTTCTTACAAAAAGCTTCACTTCCCATTACCTTTGCCGCAACATGAACAAAAAAGTCATGCACATTTGACATGACTTTTGGAAGAGACTGCAACAAAGACGAACTGGGGTTCATAGAATTCCTGTCAGAATCTAAGAGGATCAGCTGCTCCAATTCTTCAACCCATTGCCGGCATTCTACAAGATATTTCTCAAATCTTGCTACTGTTTGCTGCAAAAATGGAGACGGCTTCTTTGGTATCCCCCTGTAAAAATCAAAAACTGGCGCATTTGGGGTAGACTGTGCTTGAGTAGCTGGTGTTGGAGCTACTGTTGCACCTGATGCCTGTGATGGAGCAGTAGCACTAGCAGTAGCAGGTGCACTTGGATGAAGAAACCTTGGGCGTAACATCATAAAAGAACGCACCGCAACCTCTGTATTGCGCAGCATATCCTTAACAACAGCCATTAGCTCTTGCAAGATAGCCTTTTGCCTTTCCATTGATGTACTAATTCCACCAAGTTCCTGATCAAGCAACTTATCATTAGCACATGCAACTAAGTGAAACCTGAACACAGAAACAGTAATTAGAAAGGAAAGCAAGAGAACTTGTTTAGACACTGAAATGTTTAGTGCCATGGCAAAAACCTCCACTCTTTTTTCTAAATTAAAAAAACAGGACAAGCATTCCTAAATGGTGAAAATATAACTAGCGCAAAAAACACTCTAGACAAGACATCTAAGCCATCGCATGTATGTCCTAACCACAAATAGCCACAAGGAATGCAACTATACATAGAATACACGACAATAAATCAGCTTTACAAAACAATACATATTGACAAAATTCCTGGTTTCCATACGCTCCAAAATGCTATTATTTTTACCATCTGATAACTCCTCCAACTTTCATTCTTGTGGATCTAAAAGCACCTATAAACTAGTAAATAGGAACAACAGCGGAGCCAAAAATTTACAAAAGAGGACATTCGGAATTTGAACCTATGACTTAAAAGCAAATTTTCAACCCCTTTGCCACATTACAATTTCTATTATGTCAACAGGATGCAACAGTTAATGTATAATCAAAAGATAAGATTTTACCCTATTTACACAATTTAATTCAACAATGGGGATTCAGTTGCTTCGCCTAGCTCCACCGCTACATAAAAATATCCATCGCCAACACTAAAAACAGGTCTTTCCTTTAGTAATTGAGCCGGAAAATTATATTGCCAAGTTATATATTCTACACAAGGAATAATGACTTAAAAAACAAAAGAATCATTAGTAATAAAACCTGAATGCTGCGACTGGCGTCCAATTCAAAACCGTCATTTGATATGGACGAATCATAAAGTCGACTACATTGGTCAAGTCTTTGACTTTCATCCCTGTACTCCAATATTCTCTCCCTACATATCCACAAAAAACACATAATCAATGTAATTAATTAATTAACTAAAACAACAACTTCAAATCTTATTTAATTAACTAACTCTATTTGCAAGAGGACTTTCTGAGAGTCAGGGTGTAGGTCAGTCCATTTAGTACTGTACGTGGCGGGGGTTTTATCGGTAGTGAAAAGGTACAACTGTTGCTGCTGCTGCTGTGAATGTTGTACTTGCTGTTGTTGTTGAAGTTGTAGCTGATACTGTTGTTGTTGTTGTTGAAATTGTTGTTGCTGCTGATTTTGTTGTTGTGAAAAAGGTGTGATTTGTGAGAATGGTGAAGATTGTTGTTGTTGTTGGGCCGGAGTTTGGAATAGGGATGGTTGCTGTTGCTGTTGGGCCGGAGTTTGGAACAGGGAGGGTTGTTGCTGCTGGCCCGGAGTTTGGAATAGGGTGGGCTGTTGCTGTTGCTGTGGAGTTTGGAAAGAGAATGCCATTGATTATTGCAGTGATGCTGCAGCTAAGTCTTTGAAAACCCTAGAAATATGAATTGGGGAAATAATGAAAAAGGCGCCATCTTTCGGGTTCTTTTGATTGGTGGATAATTTGAGTAATAAATGACAAATCTATGTACTACTAGTAGTAGTTTGCAGTTTTGGCCTTAACATGGTTGGCAAAGATCACTCTTATACCTCTCAACACCTATAGTTAGATTCCTCCCTATAAGAACATATATCGTCAATGATAATAACTGTCTTACATTTTAAGACCTGAAGGTTTAATGGTATGACTTGAAGATCTATAGCAAAGGTTTGAAGTTTAGACCTAATGATCTAACATTCAACTTGATGGCTAACAGAAATTGGCTAAAATTTAAACTACCTGAAATAGGATCCAATTTTCAAGCTCTACGCCAAGTTCCGGGGAAGTGCACCAAAGAGCACTTTTGGCAGTGGTCTTTTGTTTGAGGCCATTTTTTTATTGATTTTACATGAGAGGTCACTTTTGAAACATCAATTCTTTTGGGTTGAACTTCAGACAAATTCAGCCCAAAAGAAAGCCCAAAAGAATTGAAGTTCAACTTCAGCCCACCACAAGGATTGAATTTCAATTTCAGCCCACAAGGGTTGAAGTTTACACATTTATACTTAAAAGTTCTGCCCTTACAGATTGAAGTGGAAACTTCATAATTTAGTCATGAAGTTCAACCCACAAGGTTTGAACTACAACCCACAAAGATTGAAGTTCCAAAAAATGACCATGTAAGATCAATAAAAAAAATAGCTTCAAACTAAATACTAGTGATAAAAGTGATCAGTGGGTGAAAATTTTACCAAGTTCCGGCCCGTTGCGAGGCCCACCTACTTTGCTTGGCAAATTTCCTCCATCGGTTCTCATTAGATTATTAAAAGTTTTATGTTTTTTGGTTATACATGATTAGAAATGTAACCTATGTTTTGAGAATTTCCCGCCTCCAACCTCGACAAATCAGACTTCACAATACGAATTCAAATTAGCGGGACTCGAAATGCTTATGAACATCGGTGGTAAATAAAAAAGAAAAATTAGCTAATTTAAAACTCGCTTTGAGATGAAACATTCTCTAATTGCCTCAATGAAAGCTTGAGCCTTAAAATGCTATGGAGCTCGATTAATAATATTCATTCCAATTCACATCTTGAAGAATAACTCATATAAGTCGTACATAATATTTTCTTATATAACATTGGCAATTAGAAATTCAAAAGAATAAATGGAACAATGGGAGTTAGAATTCATATTCATCGTTTAAAAGATTCGACCAGTGTCATTAAACTATAATAAGCGTTGTTGTTCATATTACACCATTAGTTTCTTCGTGCTATGTCCATAACATTTATTTTATATGTCTAAGTAATAACTATATAAAGTATTGTTCTATTATTAACAATTTGATGAATTATAATGTTTATGTACATTTATTATTGTGCTTGAGTTGTTACATTGTTTCTTACAATTTTTTTAGAACATCGTATGTAGGTAGAATTCAATTTAAATCTCTTCAAAACAACCGAGAAATATGGGACTAGTTAGTTTAAATCATGTTTTGTGGTCAAGCAAAGCACACCTAAATTTTGCTAATTCTTACAATTTATTTTATGTTTAAATATTATTTTATTCATTAAAAATGCTAATATTTAAAACTCATATTTTTGTAACTTGTGAGCATACTCATGCCATGAAAAGCAAAACGCTATGTCTAATTCATCTACTCGTAGAAACACCACATTGGGGGTTTCAAATAAGTAGATTGAGATATAATTGGACGGATTAAATTATGGTCGAGTCAATTGACCTAAGTTGTCCTAGATTTACTTGGGTCAAGCAAGTTGGACTAAATTAAACTAACTATTATTGTCATTTGTATGTCACATTTTTCTTTTCAATCACCCAACCAAAGGAAATTATGCATTTTCATAGAGGAAGAAAGCTTGTAAAAGCCTAGGGAAAGAAATATTGACATGGATCTAGAGGAACTTAGGCCTTATCTATTTGCACTTAATGGAGGTCTGAATCTGAATGATACAGACCTCAAGTCATTAAGTGCGTTTGTTTTTATTAAGATTTAACCACTTAATGACTTTTAATAGATCTGTATAATTAAGACCTTGAGCAAACTCTTAATACCATTAAGAGGTTCATTACCTCTACATATATTACACGACTAACTACCACTGCACTACCACAATCGGTAACCACCACCACCACAATAACAACCACTGCCAACCACCACCATCACCACCAGTCCGCCACCACCATTGTCTCCCACCACTAGCCACCACCAGTAACCACTAGCCATCAACAACCACTAACCACCTATAATATCACAACCTATTGTTACAACCACCAACAACTAACTATCACTGCCACACCAAATACCTCCACCTTCACAACCACCATTATCTGCATCAACCACCGCCACCTCTACCACTACAACTCCTTAACCACCACCACCTTGTTGACACCCAATTTCGTCCCGAAATTTTAATTAATTAAATAAAAAAAATCAATTATTAAAATTAGAATTCATTGAAGTAAATTAATATATTTTGGAAGAAAAGGGTTAAATTACATTGTTTACTTTAAAAAAAACCAGCTTATAAATGTAATTAGCTTAACTAAAATTAAAGGGGCTAAATGTGCAAGCCCCATCCAATTAGCCTACTTCTGCAATCCATACATATACAATACACACACAAACACTCCTCCTCAAAATCAGAAACCCGATTCCCTCTCCCCTTAACCCGAATTCCCATTTTCGACCCGCGATTGATTTCCATTCCCTCATAAATCGATCCGAATCCGTCCAAAAATCGTACTCTTTGGTCCCCATCCCTTTCCCTCTCTCCAGTACAAAGCTCCATCAATCTCCTTCGTTCATTTTGAATCAAGATTCGATCCGAGCCGTGAATCTCTCCAACGGGTATTTTCCTTTGAAACAAGAGTGAAAGTGGGACAATCTCGAAGGGATGGGCCATTTTCACCCTCATTTTCGAAGGGAAAAGGTCGAAAAGTCAGGGGTTGCTTTTGGAATTTCATGAGCAGTCCAAACCCTAAATATTCAGGTATATATTGTTCCTTTTGATTCATTTTCTGGGGGAAAGTTCCAATTTTAGAGGCAGAAATATAGGGAGAGAGATAAAACGACATAACACACATTTTTTTTAATTTTTAAGTTTTCTTCAAATACACATAGCATTATTGTTTCTGTTCAGGATTAAAGCATCGCTTTTGAGTTTGTGTTATCGCATTTGCTAGTCGAGTCGTCGCTTCATCGTTCGAGTCATCTTTTTGTTCGAGTCGCTTTACTTTAGATCCGCGCCTCGGGTCGCTGCTCGCAAAAAGGTAATAACCTCATTTCGTCTTGATTTAAATCGTTTATGTGTCGTTATTAAATCGAAACTGATATACATATTTGTGCTGTTATGCTTGAAACATGTAGGAAGAAGTTTACATTTTTTGTGTTGCTATGCTTCTAAGTTTTAACTAGTTTGTTTTCTTAGATCAAAACAGTAAGTAAAACCAGTTCCTTCAGGTTTGATTCCTTTGCCAATGGTAATTTTTCCTCTGGTCTTGAGTTGTTCATCTTAGCTTGGTGTATGGGTGTTGGCAGGATCTGTTTAAGGAGAGTAAAAGGGAGTGGTTTGTTCTGTGATTTTGATGAGAATGTTTCTGGTAGTTTGTAGGAGATGTCAAGTGGTGTTCTGTGAGGATGTGGTAGGGTATGTTTAGGGAGAATAAAAGGAGGGTAAGCAGGGCTGTTTGGTCTAGGTGTAGGGGGATAGTTTCATAGTGGTTTCTTGGTGAAGGTAATAATAGGAAGTTAAGGAGGTTCTAGGTGAGTCTGGAGGTCTGTGAGGGTATTCTGTTGGTCTGAGGTTTGTCCAGGTATGTGTAGGTGTTTGGGAGAGTGCTTCTGGTAGCAGCAGGTTGTGGGTGATTGAATGGTGATGGTTTGTTCAAGGTGTATGTTCAGGTTGGGTCTTGGTTTGATGGTTAGGCTGTTTGTGAGCTTTGTGAGAGAGTTGTTTGGGCTGATAGGTATTCTGGCAGTTAGGTTGCAGGGGTAAGTCTGTAAGTTTCTGGTTGTTCTTGGAGGTCAGGGAAGTGGCTGATGTGATCTGAAATGCTAAAGAAGTTGTTCTCTAGTGCTCTGTTAAGTGAGGGAGCCTATTCTTGTTCCAGGCTGTTAAAAGAGGCGAGATTGATCTCTGGTAATCTGGTTTTAATAGAGGAGCAAGGGTAAAGTATCTTAGCTCTGTTTGGTCAGTTTGTAGATGATTCCTTTAGGTGCTGCCCAGTAGCTTTCAGTCTTGTTTTCCTCCTGGTCTCAGCCTTTTTCTTTGATTCATCTAGCTTTAGTTAGCTTGGCTGTTGTATGATAGAATAGGAGTTTGCAGGTTGTTGTAGTTGCTTTGGATAGGTCCTGGTAGTCTGGGGTTAGGTGAGGTTTCTCCCTGGTATCGCAGATGCTAATATGATAGTTCTAGGGGCTATCCCAAGGTTAGGAAGAGTGTGTTTTGATGATAATTTTTGCTGAGTGGGGAAGGATCTCGTGTGGTTATCTAATTCTTGTCTTTCCGTAGAAGTTCTGTCCGCGAGTTCCTACTTGATTCTTTACTATCTTTAATCATGAGAAAGACATGCTCCCCTCAGCCATTTTTTTATCAGGTCTGTGCTAATAGTAAAATTTTATGCTTCAAGTTGTCATATTACCAGAAGGATTTGAATTTGGCGAAAAAGAAAAGAAATTTTGAAAGTGTGGACAGAATGCATCAACCGTTCTATATTAAAATTTAAACAATGGGGTAACTGAATGTTCTTGGAGAATTCATAAGGATCAACTGCGGATACATATTTGCAAATGCAGGAGGGATGATGAATTTTATAACTAAGTTGTGTTTTATCTCTCGTCTCTGCTTATCTTGAATGCTGCTAATCGATCCCCCTAATGTCTTAAGAAGGGTACCCTACGATTTTGAGTCTTGCTTTAAATTTAATGGATTAAGAAGCCTGATCTACTATCCTTTAAACACTGTTTATGAGAAGTCAGATTGTAAGCATGACTTAGTGTTCCTTTCCCACATGCATCAATTGATACCTTGATCATTGGGCCTCAGTCCATTTCACGACTATGTTTTACTGATCGATTATGAATGGGTACAAAGTTTGTTTGAATGATATTTTTTAAGAAATAAAGTGTGCTGCCTATATGTCTTAGTTGACCTTTAATCTTCCATTGCATTTAAAGTTTAGGCTCTTTGGTCGGATACTAATCTTTTCCTCCTTATCTCTTGTCTATTTTTGCATGAATCTTGGGTTCGAGTTGAAATAAAACTCACAAACGGGACGGCTACGTGCATTGGAAGTTATTTGATCCGCTCCGCATTTTCGGGACTTGATATCCCCGAAAATGTAAAAAAAAAAAGAGAAAACGAAAATCTCCAAAGTCCAAGGTTCAATGATGAGTTTGCGCTTCCGGGTTCTATCTTCTAAACTCCATCCTTCCCCGCTCCCTTAGAAAATGCATGTTGTATAGGATTTCCCAATAGACCGGATTAGTAGCCCGGTAGGATAGAAATGATATTGAATTATGAATAACTGTTGTAAATCACTTAAATTATTTATATGAATGATTTGTATCATTTCTTTGCGAATCGCCAATTTATTTATAGATGTTTAGAATCATTTGTCAATTAATGAGTGTAAATAAAATTCGATTAAAATCGTACCTTCGTCATAATTTGCATTTGAATTATTTATTTATTGATTATATTAATATTCAATTATTTATTTAGTTAATTAATTAAATTTTAATCCATTATTTATTTATTTACTTAATCTAATTTATTTAATTTCAATTAATCATTTATTTATTTAATCAATTGAATATTTATTTATTTATTTATTTAATCAATTATTATTCATTTACCCATTTATTTAATTCAAATCAATAAGTATTCATTTATAAGTATTTAAGTTATTTATTTGCTTATTTATTTTTCTATTTATTTATTCAATCAATTAATTAATCCTTTATTATTATCCAATTATTTATCTAGTTTGTTTTATTTAATTATCTAACTTCATTTAACCTTTGCTTATTTTATTAATTAATTAATTGATTATTATTTCATTATCTAGTTAATTAATCTTAAATTGGATCATTTATTTATCTAAGTATCGACATAATTAAAATCTTATCTTATTTATATTATTCATATTATCCTTATATAAAATTGGCTTTATATTTTCTTATCCTTAATAATTCGTGAAAAACCGCCGGATTAACCGCATTTAGCGGATTTTCGAAAGTGCTCCCGCTAGGGACCTTCTTTCGAATTTAAAAGAACCACTTACCTAGAATCTCTGAATTTAATTTCTTTTTAATAAAGAATAAAATTGCACTCTTTAGTTAACTTAGGTTCCTAATAATCCTTAAATTAGGTGGCGACTCCAAAGAAAGCCCTTTGGAGTCTCCATTTTGTTGAAATATACCCAAAACCTATCTTTTCTTAAAGAAAGGGTAATTTTTGGGGTTCAACACACCTTCCACTAACGACAATTAACGACCACCACTACTACCACCGACCACCTCCACCATTACAATAACCACCACCACTACGTATTCTTATCACTGTTGTTATCATTGTCATTAGCAAAACGATCACCACTTGCCGCCAACTAATACTAACTACCTTCATTACCAAGCACCGCCACCGCAATTACCTACCACCGCCAATACTGCTAGTCACTACCTCCAACCACATCTACCATCGACCCACCACATCACACAACCACCACCAACACTATAACTGCTAACAATCACTACTATAGAACACCACCGTCATACCACCAGAAACCACCACCTTAAAATCTAATACCTCGTGGATATACTAGTTAAATTATTTTATAGTATCTATAAAATTTAATAAAGAATAAATATAAATTGTAAATATTCAGATGTTGAAAAAACAAGCAGCCTTAATCAATCAATGTTAAGAACTTAATATCACATCTTTATATTCAGATGTGTATACAAATTCAGATCTTTTAATCTTAATAAAAATAAATGGCCCCTTAGCTACTTGAACCACTTACCGGAAGGTCCGGAACTTAAATTTGTTAGTCTTTAAGGCTCATTTCTGGGAGCTGTTTAGTACAATATTTTCATTAGTGTCATGCAGATTTTGTGAAATAGGAATTTTTAAGATTCATGACAAACAATTGGATAACTCTTGAAGTTAAAACTGGTAGTGTTTCAATAACCATCAAGCTAATCTAAATCAAACATGCCAATGTTTACTAGACTACAAAATCTGGATATGAATATGAATAAGAATAAGAATAAGAATATGAATAAGCCAATCACTCCAATGCTACAAGATACAATTAAATCTTTATCCGATTTCCTAATTATGCTGCATATTGAACCGACATTATATTCTTTATGGAGTAGTATCCAATCACATAAAGTAGAAATTAAAGTACATTTTGGTGGCAATCTTCCTAATTGATCTTACCAATAAACAAAGTACTACAATGACCATTTCAAAGGCATTCTCACTCAAATTACAACTGATCGATGAACAGCAGTCCTAAATTCTAACACAACACTCCAGAATATGCCTAGAAGTTGCAAGGAAAACCAAAAATATACAAAAAGCTATGTTTTTTTTTCTGCTGGGATTTAGCACTTTTCTTTGATATAACTAACTACTTTTAACTCTAAAAACATAAGTACCCCTAAAGTTTCAAAATCCAGTTCATAAATTCCTTACAATATTCATTTCATACCATTTCCATGTGTAGAAATAGCAAGATCTGGGAAATTAAAACAATCACCTCCTCCAACAAATCCACCACCTTCTCCATTAGCAAGATTCCATGTACTTCCAAACACATTAGCTCCAGGACCATTAGTACTATTATTATTATCAACATTTCCATTTGATACTACTCCAGGAAATGGCCAAATGGGCCTTCCAAGACCAAAGCCCAAATCTTCAACAGTCCCAACTCCAAGCCCAAATCCACCAAGTGCTAAAAGCCCATGTGGCCCTTGAGTACTCAACAAAGAAGTGAAACTGGGCTTCATGTCACTGCTCCCAAAAGGTACAAAACCACCATGATGATCACTAGTCAAAGGAACCAAGAATGGAGAAACTGGTGATACGTTAGGCGCGTGATGATACTCACGAGGAGAGAGAGTGGAGGAAAGACAACTAGTAGTGTTACTACTAGTAGTACTGTTAGCGGGGGTAATCATACGAGAACGTTTAGCGTTCTTGCGACTGCCCCCACCAACAGGAATGTCACGTAGCGTCCCGCCATGTGTCCAATAACGGCGGCATGACTTACAAAAGTGACGTGGTTGAGAGAAATTGTAGTTGTTGTAGTAGCAAAATTTTGTATTAGTCGAGTCACAACGCGGGCATGGTAGATGCTCGGGCTCGGGTGCTGGTGCACCAGATTGAAGTTTAGTAACTCTTTTTTCACTCACTTCTGTAGGCATTTTTTTGCTTGTTTTTGTATGTTGTTAAAATGACAATGAACAAGAGAGTTTCTAAAGTGTATGTTGTTGAGTTGTGGGGTTTAATGGAACATGTGGTAGGGTTTTTATGGTATATTAGAGAGAGAGAAAACAAGAAAGAATCTGCGTTGTGCTCAGTGAAATGAACAGGTTCTGATGGTTATGTGCTAAAGAACAGAGAGCAGCTTTAACAGGTTTTTTATTTATCTTAGCTAGCTATCAGACGGCTCGAAAACGGCTTTTGTTTGTGTTGGCTGAGGCCTATAATATGTACAATAGTAATTGTCCAATTAAATATTCAAAGTGGACGTTACTACGTACTCGGTAATTAGCAAGATTTAAGCAAAAGATTTAAGTGGATTTGGTATAATTGGTTGGTTTGATGGCCTTGTGGATATATAAGTCAGCTGTTCTGCATTTACTAATTTGTTGTTTAGTTATTACTACGCTGCTATTACGACTCACGAGATTATAGATACGGCTACGACATTATACAAGTTTTTATGCTATACTCTATTATGTGTAATCTTCCTTGAAGTACTAAGAGAGGGGAGGCTACTTGTAAGTTGTACTGTTGTAGTATAGCAAGCATTATTTTACTAATATTATGCATCAACTTGCATTTCATTTTGATTGTAGCTAGTGTGGAACGTGTTTGAATCACTTAATAGATTCAAGGACATATATACAGATTAATCTATTTTGGGTAGGATGTGCGCAGATGATAATTTATTATTAAGTTGATGATAGTGGAGTATTATTTTTTACACCATAAATTAGTACTGTAAGTATTCATCCACGAGGTTGCACAACTGATGTGGCAACTGCTGAATTATCATAAAGTTAAACTAGTCCTCCTTGTTTATAGGTTCTTTCGTAGTATAAGCGAATCCTAGATCAACCTTATAAGAAAATGAATATAATTATATGCATTATTTGTGATTAATTAGATTTGCATTATTTTGAGATAATTTGCGTTGTAGCTGATCTTATTTAAACGCCCACCCATCTCTAGCTTTTGTATTTTTTTAAATTGTCAGAAGTTTAAGGACGGTTACCTGTCTCTACGCAAATACATATGGCTAGTCGTCTCTACCCTTCCGTCCCTAAATTGAAATTTTCTAGTAGTGCGAGTAACTGGTTATATCATAGAATTCTCATGTACTCCCTCTGTCCCAAATTAGTAGACGCTTTAGCAAGATTCGTTTGTCCCAAATTAGTTGACGCTTTAGGATTTCAAGATATTTTTTGCTCATTCTTTCCAAGTATATCCTTAATTATTAAAGGTATTCTAAAAAAAAAATTAATAGTCATATATTAAATAGGGGTAACATAGTATAATATATACTCCATTTATTGATTTTCTTAATAGACGTACAAAATCTGAAAATGACAACTAAAATAGGACGGAAAGAGTATAAATTAATTAAATGTGCATTACCATTCGGAGTTTTTTAGATTTTGCAGCTAGAACTTACATCATTTACTTTTGTTGCTTTGCACTTCGGACAAAGAAGAGTTTCTATTTTGCCTCTTTTTTTATTATTACTCATCTTAGTTTAATTTAAGCAGCAGCAGTATAGGATGTTAAAATGGTTGGAGAACATTGTGCGTACAAAGACGGTAAACAAAGTGAGAAAAAAAAAATAAGCATAAATGTCAAAAGTGGAATGAAACAACTGAAATACTATATTATGACTCTGTTTTAAAATAGATGGTATGTTTCGGATTTCGAGAGTCAAAAACATATCATTCATTGTAGAACGATGGAGTATCAACAAATGACTAAATGAAGATATAGTGCAAATGGGACAAAAGGGCAAATTAGCAACCAAAAAATTTGAAAGACATGAGCGGGGACTCTAATCTAAAAAAGCAATCAAAGGCAAAGACTGAGAGCGTGTAAGAACAGGAAAAAGATTTTAGGAAAAAACGTGGACTGATAGATGCATTGATTTAGTACCGACAATATTATGAATGTCGGATTAGCGTGGGTCTTCAATTATTGGACTGCTTCCAACTCCCCACCTCAACCCAACCCCTGTTCTTAACTACTCTTTTTTTTTTTATATAGTAACAAATTAACAATTTAACTTTAATAGTAAAAAAAAATCAGTAATTAGTTGTCTCATTTATGTAATCTAATTTCTTTTTATTTGTTTAAAAAATTTCTTACTAAATTTAGAAATAACATAATTCCCGTTATGACAAGATTTTATAGCCATATAAACTTATGACATGTTTAAGCACATATGTTTCTATAGATTATAATAGAAACACAAATTTAATGATATGATTAAAAGACAAAGTTTCAAAAAGATATTTCTTTCTAGATTGAAAACATATTAGTTGGATCTGTAAGTAGAATTGAACATCGAATGCAAAACCAAAAAAAATATTTCTTTGTTAAATCTAGTGTCTCGTTAAACATAATTGAGAAAACGAAATAAACAAAATACGTAATACATTTAAATATTCTTTAAATATTGAGTTTGACAGTACTGGGCCTATGAAGAGGTAAAAGTAGATCGAAGAAGAAATGAGACGAGATTATGAAACATTACATGATTCATCTTTAGATAATCGAGACATGACCCTAGATAGAAAAGTGTATAGATCGAGGATTAGAGTAGAATGTTAGATAGTAGTCAATTGATTTCTAGCTTATTGGAGAGAGTTTAATTTAAAATATATTATTTCTATCTTATTCTTCGTCTCTATTGCTATCGGTGTTTGATGTTTGTTGTTTACCTCAATGATGTATAGTTTTTATGTCAGTGTTTCATGTACAATAGTATTTTCATAATGTTTTTACACTACGAACTTGTTCTCACAAAGGTCATTCTTTAACCGAAGTTCTATTAGAAACAGCCTCTCCACCTCGGTGGGTAAATATCTGCGCACATCTCGCCCTCCTCAGACTCCTCTTGTAGATTAAAATTGTATATATTATTAGTAATTGTTTCATCATATTTAAATAATAAATATACATATTAAAATATTTATATATTAATATTTTTTATTGCTCGAGTGTAAACATTTTATGCCGGCAAAATCTACTACCATTCCTTTACATTAGTCCTCCATTCTCTTGTACTTGTCGTTTTCTTCAGATTCTCATGTCCTTGTGCTGTATTACTACAACAGATTATTTATCTCCTCCGTACCCCTATATTCTCTGCCGAATATCTCGCTCAACAGTTGCCCTCAAATTACGTAGAGTCTTGTTTTAACCCCATGGTAACTACCCTTCCCCCTTCCAACACTAGGGAGTCTAGGGTGTAAAATAGGTCTGTTAGATTAAATTTGGAGTTTGGACAAAATCATTCAATAACAGGACATAATCAGAACTGTATAAAGTTTGTTACAATAAAATGGGTAAGTTGACATGGACTTAACACAAAGCACACAATACATAGTCCGAATTTTAAATCACTTCAGTAATTTTTTCCCCTATTTGTAACTATACAACTAAGTTGTTACATATCTTCCATCTCATTTTAAGTAGAAAAATTCATTATACTAGGGTCAAACTACTTGATTATAATGTGTATTATATGACACAGGTCCTTCCATTTTCTGTGTTGAATATTAGAAAACTATGTAAACGTAGTAATAATTTTAAATTTTAAAAAAAAATCGATCAAAGAGATTAGTTATACACGGATGAGTTAATACCGAAATAAGTTAATACCATGGAATCCTTGGTATTGATTTATCCATCAAATTGTACATAAATTTATATTGAGATTAGATAATACTGATTTAAATTTGCAAACCAAATATATAATAAAATCATCCAGTTTTTTATATCAAGATTAATCTTTTACCACATACCAAATGGCCCTTTAAGGAACAAAATGTCTCTTTTTAAGTTTTAACTTATCAAATAGTAAAAAGCAACCCTGGAAAACTTAATGACTACTCTATATATGTTAATCTGGAATATATAGTCCTAACTCAACGTCTCAACATATTCAGGATGGACTAATTACAGTTTTTAGGCTATACGTAATGACACAACTTAACAATATTCCATTATATCCATACAAAATCAAAGTGGCAGAGAATGCAAGGACAAAGACAAGTGAAGATAATATAGAGAGACAATAAGGTCAGTAAGGTAGTCAAAATGGTCGGAGATTTGTTGGGGTGATACTTTCATCAAATGCATGCGCGCGGCGTCATCCCATCAGCTGTAGCTATCTTGGAACAAAACCAAATGCTGCATACAAATGCCACACCCCTAAGACTCTATGTACTATTTTTTCTACCTTTGACTGTTGCACTCCTTTCATCTCTAGTCGTTTTCTAAGGCAGTGTTGACACACAGAATAGTACATAACACGCGATCTGTGTGTGTGTGTTTGCTGTTTTGTCTTCCCATGAAGACTATGACTCAGTTTTTTCTGATTGTGGTTTGCCAATTATAGGTAGACAAACTCGACATCATGTAGATTTCTCTACTTAGCTTCTGTTTTTAACATCATCTTCTTTTTGGCATTTTCTTGTGGGAATATGATTCCTTTTTCCTCCCCTCTTATTAGTTCTTGCTCAGCTTTTTCCAAATAAACAATCTTGTTTTATGTGATACTAAAATCAATTACTCTATCTGTTTCAAAAAAGATGAACTTATTAATATTTGAAGGGTCAAACAAAATTATGTTTGACCACATGTCTTACAAATATTTTCTAACTATTTTGAATTGTTAACTATTGTGACTTATAATATTTTTCATGTAGTTTCTTAATATGTAAATTTTATTTCAAAAAATTTAAAAATTCGATGTGCAAATTTCAGGTCAAAATTAATCAATTTAACCCTCGTACTCCGCAAAGATTCATCATTTTTGAAACAAAGGTAGTAGTTTGTTTCAAAATATTGACAAACTTTCGTATTTAGAAACAATATTGCTCCCCATGTCTCAATTTATATGGTACGATTTCCTTTTTAGTATATCAAAAAAAATATATCATCTTTTTACAAGTAGAATCAATTCAGGTTTATTATATGATTTTCAGTCATACAAATTTTTATTGCTTCTTTTTTACTACAAGTCTTCTATCTTTCTTAACCTACATGTCAAGTCAACATCATCACATAAAATGAGATGGAGGGAGCACTATCTTAGCTAGCATTTGGACATAGATTCTCAAACACTTTTTGGGTGAAGTTTGATATGAAATTAAAAAATTGTTTGGACATACTTTTTGTGAACAATTTTTTTGGCTCAAAAGAGCCTTTGAGCTCTTATGAAAATGAAATTTGATGAGTAAATGTTAGTTTTTTGCCCAAAAACAGTTCAAGACCAATTTTTGAGTTTTTTTTTTGGAGTTTTTGGAACAAGTTTTGCTAAAAAACCATAAACAAACACTTTTTGGCCCAAAAACTCCCAAAAAATCCTTCCAAAAACTATGTACAAATGGGAGCTTAGTGCAACAAAAATTGTCATAATTTGACTTGAAACAAAATTTAAGAGAGAAATAAAAACGTTTGAAAATTATGGACTAAAATAAGTCATATGCTACGAATCATCTTATTAAGGTTAAAATAGAAAGTCATCCGGTGAGAAAGTCAAATGTAGTTTTATTGTCCACCCCTGCACTACAAGAAATTAGACATAAGACAACTTTTATATTGTCACATCAATATCCAAAATCATCTCTCGATATTAATTTTACATTTCACTTAGGTGCAGTAAGCTTTACTCCTAATATTGGGAATATTTGGTCATTTGATTTAATTTTGATTAAAAACTTTAAAACATTGAACTTTGTACGTAACTTTTATGAAATGTTTATGTCATATTGCAAACTGACAATTGAATTTGGGGCGGTTGCCTATGGTTGAGGAAATGAGAATGGACATATAAATATTTGTCATCATCATGCTTTGACCAATGTGCCTAAATTATAAGGGTACTTTATTGTAAATGTTTCATAAATTATAGTCCCGCGTAATTTGAATGTGGGATAAAGAACTTTGTATGGGAAGATTCACCTCCTCTTTTTTTTCTTTTCTTGACTGTATAAGAATATGGTTTACCAGAAATTGGCCTTATATGTTGACTAGTTCATCCATTGTTATCCTTATAACCACTGCAGGAACAGATTCTGTATAACATACCGCCTATTGTTTCGTCGAGAACCGCTCTACTAGCTTATCTAGACACCGTAACTTCAATTATTTTAAAATTAAACATACAAATCACAATGATATCGGATACTGGATGGAAAACCGAAAAACGAAAAAAACAATAGTTACGTTGGGCGGATACGCTTTGTATATGTGCAAAACAATTCATTAACTATATACAGAAATCAGATTTAGAATTTAGTTACATTCACTTAATTGTTTGAATAAATTAAGCTTCTTTGAGGGGGCTCAAAGAGAAATTATGCTCTTGCAATTCGTCTTTTTTGCTTTTACCTCGCCAAATGATTCATTAAGGAAAAAAATTAAGGTCCATGATTCACTTGGTCAAACGTCAAACCTATGTTATAAACGCATAAAACTGTACCTTTGCTAGGTTTGAAACCTCTCACCAACTTGATACTTAAGCTGCTAGCATATGCAGCCCATCATTGCAAAATATGGAAGCTAATTAACATTTGAATTTTATAGATTTAGGCTTAGATTTTACATAATAAAACCATTTTGAATATAGGTGATTATATAGTTTTGTTTTTGCATAAGTAACTTGTTTAAGGTAACTATTTGTTATAAGCATTACAAATATAATTTTTTGTACGTCGTACGGTAGCAGCTAGAGAAATCTTGATTGTGAATATTCCTATTTGTGCTTTGTATTGTAAAGCAACAAATAATCAATGACCCTGGGTGGAGAGCAAAAAAAAAAAAAAAAAATTATATCTCGTGTTCATTGTTGTGATGTACTTAAATTTAAGCGGGAAGCGTTTCTACTCATCCATTTAACTTCATTTTAAGTATCAGTTTGCTCATAAAACTTAGGGACTAAAATTTGAGATAATATTTCAAATCTTTGTTTGTTTATACAATTCATTCAAAATTTGAAAATAAAATCTTCAAACAACCAGTATTTGGTGTTATTTTTTTTACTCACAGAATTTATAACTTTTCTTCAAGTAAAATATCTGTTCAAACACAACTTCAAGTTCAAAAAAACTATTTTTCAACTCAACTTTAAAAATACAAAGTTTCTAAGTTTCAACTAAATCACAAATGCTAGCTTAGACTTTCGTGGAGTTTTTCGTGGCTAGGGTCTAGGAGTCTACGCCAACTCAAAGTCAGTTGTTAAGCTAAAATCTTATTTTCTTGATCAAGGTCAAACCTAATAACAATTATTATTTCCTTATTTATAATTCAGAGAAGTGACAACTGATGAGTCTGCAATTAGAACTATAGTGTAGGAAGAGTTCGTACTATTTAGTTCTTCATAATATTAGTAATAATTAGATATGATCCTTTTCAGCCAAAAAGAAAAAACAGAGAATTGAGTATGAGGGACAATTGGAATTTTTATATGGTTATGGTTAGCAATTAAAAGTAACTCAGTTTTGGGTGATTTAGAGAAAGAGGGCATTTCAGTGCCACTATTTAATTATTGACCCTTTTAGGAAGGTTCCTATATTAGTTTCTTTTCTTAACTGGAAATTTTTTATAGTTCGCAGATAAATAAGTGAACCATAATTTTCAGTGATTTACAGAAACAGGCTTAAATTGTGATTATTTAAGTTTTAACTCCTCTAGGAAAAGTTTTATGTGGTTCGCAGTAAAAAGGGCGCGAACTACTTGTTTTATTTGGGCGATTTACAGAATTGAGGCCATTTCAGTGCCCCAATTTAACTTTTAATCCCTATTGTAAAATTTTAAATGGTTCGCAGATAAAAGAAGCAGCCTACTGTCTTGGATTATTTATACAAGCGGTCTCAGTACTTAACTTTTGAGCCCTCTTAGAAAAAATTAATTTTCGTCGCTAGGAATTTTGTGCCAACTCAAATTAGTTGTTAACCTAAAAAACTTACTTGGATCAAGGTCAAACCTACTTAAAATATTTTTCCTACTTTGTTACATTATCCGAATGTTCACAAGTCCAAATAATGCAATTAGAGAATAAAGTGATGCGTTTGCAATTACTACAATTAGAAGTATATCATGGTTTGTAATATTAAATACTTCATTATTATACTATAATACAATAATATACTTTGCAACCCGAAAAAGTAAAGGGAGAATGAGAGATGAAGGACGATTGAAAGAGAGACATAATAACTTGTCGTCATTTCTCTTCCACAATATATTTAGTAAATCAAGAGAAAACTCTTACATTAAAATAATGAAGTAAACAAAAGAAAAAAGGACTACGCAAATAGGAAGTGTCTTTCGACAGAGGCATGGACAATAATTTGACACAATACAAGACATTAATGTGTGATAAAAGAAAAAAACAATTAGAGATCTCGAAGCTGTTTAAGATTCATGGGATAAATATATTTTGGGTCACCCTCCAACAATTGTTTGGCAATTATAAGATTAGCAGCTTCACTTGGATGATAAGGATCCCAAAATACATGTTTGTCACGATCTGAACACATACTAGATGTTGGTCCACATGGAATTATCCCAGCAAATTGCCCTCCATTTCCACAACAAGCTTTGGTCGCAGTTACAAATCCTACACAAAATTTTAACATTAATGTTAGAAAAATTAACAAAGAAAGAAGAAAAGAATTTAAGTTAGAACTATGCATTATTAATTATTCATACCATATTTGTCATAATTGGTGATGACTTCCATGACAAGATCGTAAACATTTGCATATACAAAAGTTGCTCCCTTGAAGCTTTTGTTTAAATCAGCTAGCAAATCTTTCAATCTACCGTTGTATTGAAGTGCTAACTGGTTTGCTAGTTCCACACATTCATTTTCCTTCAACTGATTAATTGTCTTTTGGTATGGGATGCAACCAATTGGCCCAACATTTCCAATAATAAATTTCCTTGCATCTAGTTGGTATAATCTCTGCCATACAATAGTTCAAACAGTCACCAAAATGATTTATAAATTTGTTTTACACTATTAAGTTAAGTTGACCAACAATAATATATAACTTTGCATATAACAGGTTCGATTAAGTAACTTGATGTAATATAGGAAGTGTTAATACCGTGAGTTGTGCCCTTAAATGACTGATAAGATCATCAATGAAGGCATCTGGGGATTCAGTTATTCTTGTACCAATAGAGAGTACAGGAAGAAGATAATTGTTGAGAAAATCATTGGACCCTATGGTGATTGAGAAAATGGATTTTTTCATGATATAATCCCTGGCCTTAGATTCACCCAACAGCTTGTCAATCTCTTTTCTAGTAATGTTGAAATAATCAACTTGGATGTCCATTGAAAGCCTGTTTACCTGCACAGTAGTACCAAACGTAAGATGACTATATTTTATATTTATCTTAATTTGATCTTCTTATATATTAATTAATTGTGTTTAAATTAAATATAAGGGCAGAATATAACTAAAGTACTTAATGCGAGAAAATGCAAAGCTGATGATCCTGTAAAGACATAATTAATTAAATAAAAATATGCTCTCTAATAACTTAGTATATTTTATAATATCGTCATGGTACGCTCCAACATTTGGCATGTTATTTAAGTTTATTAAACGTTTGATAACTTACAAATATTCTTCCAGTGCCATTCATAATACCACCTCCTCCTGATGCATAATTCACTCCATATAACAGAGCTTTTCCAGTGCAATTTGGAGCAAGATATGGTGTAGCATAATGGGGTTGTCCAAGTCCCTCTCCTAGTTAAGTAAAAAAAAAAACATTGAATTACCATTACAAAAAAAAAAAAAAATGAAAATTAAAGAATGTGACATTGTTAGTCACCATACTCAAAAGAACACTATTGAGAAAAATTGTAATTCATCTTACCAACAATGTCACCTATGGTTCTTCCATTTGTGTAACGACCAGTAGGGTTTCCTCCAGTAGCTTTAAAATCAATTCCATTAGGTGGAATATTAGCCTTTGATAAGGTATTAAAATAGTTATTGTTTCCTGCATCTACTAAAGAATCTCCAAAGATATACGAAGCTCCAAATCCCAAATCATCATCAATAGCACAACTTGTGAAATCAATAAGGTTAATGACCAAAAGAATCACGGCCAAAACATAATAAGTTGTCAAGGCCATGGCTAATATGAGTTGCTACAAAATAAAATGTTGCTAGATTGAGAAAACAAATGAATGAATGAGACTATAAGAAGAAGATGATGAGGTATTGAGAGAAACAATGAGGTAGAAAAAAGAAGCAATGGTTAGGAAACTTGTAAGAGGGAATGATACAAATAGAGACGTGAGTTGGTATGAATATATTGATTTGATCAGAAAGAAAGAGGAAATGGTGATGTTAGATTTTCAAGAATTAGGTGGACTACATTTGTATGTAATCTCAATAACGTGCATGGACCTCTTGAAATTACTTTTAAAGCAAGCTAGTTTCGACACGTGAATTAAGTCAAATACTCCTGTTTTTTTGTTCTTTTAGTTGGTTGCTTAATTTTAACAAATAATAGAAATTTCTGGCAATAAACTTAGGTGTGTGTTTGGTTAGAGTTGAAACCCACCCAGAAAGTTCTGCACCGGTTTTCATTTTATTGAGCATGTTGTTCTATCTTCTAGACACGAATGGTCCTTAATTAAAATGTTGGTTTTCCTCCTTTCCTAAAAAGGAAAAACTATCCAATGGAACATAGTAATGAGTGAAGAGGGAATTAAGTGCACATAGAGCCCATTTTCCCGGAGCCTTTAAAGCTCTTTGAATTGGCAGTAATCCTCTTGATAGTATCATAGTAGCATCTAAATGTACATATGTTGTAGTAAGAGCAGTATGGCACGGCCATCTTTTAAGTAGTTTTGGAAGGTGTGGCCACTAAACGAAATCAGTTCCAATAAATGTAAAAATTTAGTCACGCAGCCAGTTTTGACCGCGTTAAATGAATACTAGCCAGCGATGCAAAACTATTTGAAGACTAGCCACCTCCGGACAAATCACAGTATAAATACTGGGGCTTTGAACAAGTTTTGTTCAAAGCCCCAGTACTTATACTGGAAAGCTGAAGTAAACTAATCCCAGTATAAAATACTGGGGCTTTGAACAAGTTTTGTTCAAGGCCCCAGCATTTTGTTATGGGACTTTATATAAAGCTTCAGCCCCATAACAAAATGTTGGGGCTTTGAACAAAACTTGATCAAAGCCCCATCATTTTGTTATGGGGACTGAAGCTTTATATATAAAGTCCCATAACAAAATACTTGGGCTTTGAATAAGTTTTATTCAAAGTCCCAGTATTTTGTTATGGGACTAGTCTGGGGTGTTTTTCCAACCTAATGGAGCTTAAGTGTGTGCGCGAATTTTTGGCTATTCTTCAGTGAATTTCGAAACGGTGGATAGTCTCCAATGAGCGCGTCCAAAAATGGCTACTGATCAAAATTTTAAGTTTAGGTCCAGATAAACCTATACAGAAGTACTATTTTTTTCGTAAAATTTTCACTAAAAGGCCACTTTTGCAACTGGTATTTAGTTTAAAGCTATTTTTTTTTATTGATTTTACATGAGAGACCACTTTTTGAAACTTCAATCTTTGTGAGCTGAAGTTCAAACCCTGTAGGTTGAACTTCATGCTTAAGGTATAAAGTTTAACTTCAATCCGTTAGGGTTGAACTTTTAGACATAGATGACGTAAACTTCAACTCTTGTGGGCCGAACTTTGAACTTCAATCCTTGTGGTGAGCTGAAGTTAAACTTCAACCTTGTAGGCTGAACTTGTGTGAAGTTCAACCTAAAAAAATTGAAATTCCAAAAAGTGGCCTCTCATTCAAAAACAATAAAAAAAGTGACAAAGACCACTAGCAAAAGTGGCCTCTCATGCACTTTCCCCATATTTTTCGGCTCAGCTTCACACTTTTAATCTATAGTTGAGCTTAAACTTCATTTTGTGGGATAAATTGCAGACCTTGTAGGCTAAATTCCAAACCTTCAGGTATGAACAACTTCAAATTTTCAGGTCTTAACTTTTAGACCTTTTATGCCTAAACTTCAAACCTTCATGTATGAAGTTCGGAAAATTGACCAAAAGTTAAATGATTTTAAAAAAATGATTAAAACTAAATGGCAGGGGAAAGGTGACTCCTGGCCATAAGCAAGGGTTTGCCTTTTTGTCCGTGCTAACAATGGTTTTGCAAAACTATCCCAGTAAAGTTTAATAAAAAAAATTTGGACAGAAACACCACCGTAAAACTCTTGGGACGAGGTCAAGACTTGGCTTTGACCCCTCTCTATTTTCCAACACCTGATCGTAAGTATTGGCAAAAGGCCAAGACTTGTCCCTACCAACCTCTTCCTGCATTCTCGCCATATAACTTCAAGTGTTAGTAAAAGAACATTTGCCCTTGAAATCTTGGCCCCATATCAATACTTACAAATTTTTGCCTTGAAGTCTTGGCTCCGTGCAAGTATTAGGATATTTTGTTAAAATATTATTAAATATAGGCACTCTTGCAAAACCACTCATATGAAGGGCATCTAGTGATTTTTTTTTTTTGGAATTTATGTCCCTCCATGAGAACCTATTAGGCCCAGTTGTAGACCATACCCTTTTTTTCCCCAAACAAGTCGAGGGTAAAAATTTCGCTCAGAGGTCTGGTATTTGCTTTGAGACCATTTTTTTTTATATGAGAGGCCATTTTTTGGAACTTCAATTTTTGTGGGCTGAATTTCATATCACAAGGATTGAAGTTTACGCATCTATGCCTAAAAATTCAGCCCTTACGGGTTGAAATTGAAAACCTTAGGCATGAAGTTCAGCCCACAAAAATTGAAGTTCCAAAAAGTGGCCGCTCATATAAAACCACTAAAAAAAGTGGCCTCAAATACAAAACTACTGACAAAAGTGGCTATTCGTGCACTTTGCCAAGCCGAGGTAAGAATTTCGTGAGTAGCCTATTTGCAGAGTGCAATTTAAGTGGAAATCACTTCTTATTATTTATTTTTTTTAAAAATAGATGTAGCTATTTAATTAAGACCGTGAGGTCTAAAGTTGAGGCCGGCCTCAGACATTTTTCTTAACCCAAGATTAAATGAAGTCTAATTTCAATTTTAATGAGCTGAAGTTGATGTAATATTTATAGAAGTATTTTTAGAAGACGGAGTGGAGAAACTATTTGAGTTTTGTATATTTTAGTGTAAATTAGTACTACTGGTATTGTTGATTATAGAATCTTATGAATCAGTAGCAATATGAGGAGCTAATGGTGTTGTTGATTATAGAATCTTATGAATCAATAGCAATATGAGGAGCTGCCTAGGCATAGGAGGAGGTCCCTAGGTATATTTGAAGCTTATTTATAACTTATGCCGAGTCGTCATAGCTTGGGACCACTATGTAAGATTTATAAGCAAGTTTTGACGATTCTATTATAACTTCAAAACCAAGATTATATAGGCCCCGTTTGGATGGGCTTATTTTAATTAGCTTAAAAGTAAATTTTAAGAAGTTAGGAAATCCTAACTTTTTACTTTTGGCCTTTTTTAAGTACAAAAGTGCTTATAAGTACTTTATTTTTTTAGTTACCAAACACCCACTTTTTCCTTAAAGGTACAAATATACTTTTAAGTAGCTTTTTAAGCTTACCCAAACGAGACCTATTTTTGCTATAATATCTTAAATGAAGACAAAATTTAAACAAGGGGAGATATCCAGTGCAACTTTTTTGGGGAAAGTGCACGAAAGGTCACTTTTGCCACTGGTCTTTGGGCACAGGCCACTAATACCAAAATATTTAGTTTGTAGTCACTTTTGCTTAAAGAGATAGAACTTCAGTCCAGAGGCCGGATTGAAGTTCAGTCCTTAAAGATTGAATTTCAATCCAGGGCCATATGGACTGAAGTTCAATCCTTAAAGATGGAACTTCAGTTCATGGCCATACCATGGACTAAAGTTCAGTCCATGGCCATATGGACTGAAGTTCAGTACTTAAAGATGGAACTTCAGTCCGGGGGCCGTATGGACTGAACTTTAGTCAATTATCAGAACTTAAGTCAATATTTATTGAGATTTTTACAAAAATAGCCTCTAATGTAAGACCAAAGAAAATAATAGTCTCAAACCAAATACCAGTATTAAAAGTGGCTGCTGGACGAAATTTTTACTAACTTTTTTTCTTTAAGCCCAATGGTGTAGTTAGTGCGCTTGAATATTTCCCTCCTCCCTAAACATCGAATGCCGTTGGGTACACATTACAAGACTCTCTTGTACGGTGCTCCCTACAAATACACATATTTTTGACCGTTGGAACACAACATAGAGAGCATCGAAGCTGTGAAAAAATGGGTGTTGGTGGGAGAAAAAGAGCTGTTCCTGAGAACACTGAAGATGTTAATGGCAACACTCAAAAAAGATCAGAATATGAAGAGTTGAGAGAAAAAAGAATCAAAGAAAATCAAGAGAGGATGCAAAAGTTAGGCATTTTTGACATTTCTTTAAAACTCAACTCTTTTAATAATAATAAAACTATTCGTAAAACTCCTCAGCGTTTCTCTCCTTTAATTCCTTCTCAACAACCCCGTCGCCGCTCCTCCAGGTATACTTTTTTTTTTTTACTAGTTATTTTTTTCATATTGTCACATTAGTGTAATGTGTACCAAAATAAAAGATGGATGTAGTTGTACTCTTTCTTGAACCGAGGTCCATCGAAAACAACCTCTCTACCTCACTCGATAGGTATGGATCTTACCGGACCCCACTTGTGGGATCATACTGAGTATGTTGTTTGTGGATGTAGTTGTAGTATGCATCTATTGACCTTTTATTTCAATAATCGGGAAATTATCATGCAATATCTATTGACCTTTTATTTCAATAATCGGGAAATCATCATGCAATGTGGCGTAGTTCGAAACTCAATGGATGATGAGACCACACATCTATTGCGGGGAGGAGCTAGTGTATTGAAAGGAGTCTTAGAATCCTGTAGCTTTGGTCCGAACCCTGTACTACTATTTTTTAAGTTTTTAAATTGTTCTGTTTGATGAGCAAACAATGGCATTATTGAGCCAATATGCTCACGGCGATGGCATATTAGACCCCAACTATTAACAGGTAGCACAATTAAAACATTTTGAATAGTTCAGTGGTATTTTCGGCCTTTCGTCCTTATTAATTTAGAATTTCGTAACTTAATAAGACTAGAATCCTTGACCCCTATACTTCAAATCCTGGTCATGCCTTCTTCCCTTATTTACTTAAATCCTTGACTTGTGTATGCGGTGGGGTTCTAAATAGCGAGGTGCGCCTAGCCGACTCTTCCCTTATTTACTTAAATCCTTGACTTGTGTATGCGGTGGGGTTCGAAATAGCGAGGTGCGCCTAGCCGAGAACTCTATTAATGTTTTGTTTAAGTCAAGGAATCATCATGCAATGATGCATTGTTTGAACCTTGGTGGAGGATGGGCTTGTCCTTCTACCCTTCTTCACTTAGATACATGACTTTTGTATGCGCAGAGTGACATGTGCCTAACCCACACATCATAAAAGCTGGATTCTTAGCGCTAGCCAAAGCCCTAGGCTATTCTGTATCTATTGCTTGAAATCAGTATTTCTCCTCCAAAGTTTAGTGCACCTATTTGTCTTCTAGGTTTTCCATGTCTGTTCTGCAAGCTAATATGGCCACTTGATACTTGCATCTAAAATGAAAAAGAATGTACACAAGTTGTGATTTCTAATGGTTTGTTCTTCTTTGCTTGGGAATTTAGGCTGCAGAATACAACACCACTTAGCTATTCAGAGGTGCATCTGTCGAAGATTGATAAATCATTGGAAGGTGAGCATCATTTGTTGAGGGAGGATGGGTCAAGGCCAGAGATCTACACGGAAGAGCATGAGAAAATGTTGGGTACCACTGACTTGAGTTGGACTCCATTTGTCGATGGATATGGAAATGACGGGAAGCGAATCTATGATCCCATCAAGGGAAAAACTTGTCATCAATGTCGGTAAGGAGATATTTTTGGTCTAATATATGGATTTCTTATGCTTTGTAAAACTGATTTTTCATCAGCCTTGCAACAGTCGTTACCTTCAATAGGGACCTAGTAACTTCTATATATGCTAGCTTCATGCTGTACATTAAATGTAATTGTGTTTGTTGCATTGATCCGTATTGCTCTAGAAGTGGACCTAAGTCTGATCCCTTGGAGAACACTAGAAATTGAGTTTTTACCTTGAAAGCACATATCTAACCTTCTTGTTTCTATTAACTCTTTTTATGCTGTCAATTCTGGATGATGTTTGAGTTAGTTGTGTAAGAACTTGGACTTTCCACAGGAAAAATAATTTAAAATTGTGGAATTAAGCAAACTGTGTATATGAATTGAGTTGCAACTGTCTGTCTATGATTTCCTCACTTGCTGTCTAACTGACTACTTGCATAGACATACATCTTTGACGAACCTGTATGACATTACATACATCTTTGACGAATCTGTATGACATTGGAGTGAAACTCTGTGAATAAGTTTGTATTTTTACCTGGGCAAAACAGCGAAAAATGAGGAACTAATATTAATGGACTTGCATTGTTACCTTTGTCAAAAAATAATATTAATGGACTTGCATTGTTACCTTTATCAAAAAATAATATTAATGGACTTGCAACGATCAATCAATTTCCTTAATCAAATTTCTAATTTTATTAGTGTGGAAATTTGTATTTTACATCTTTGTTTTGAGGTACATTATTGGTTTTATTACCCAATCTTAAAATGTTGCAAGTGCCACTTATTCTATTTTGCTAGATTTTTTTCAAAATACAAGGAACCAGTAGTGCTTTCTCTATTGTGATGAATCATGTAATGTTTACAACAGATGTTTTCTTTAAACTGCTTTCTCTATTGTGACGAATCAAGTTACGTTTACAACAGACGTTTTCTTTAAATGAAGAATGAAATCATGACGTCTTTGCCTTCCTTTTTCAATTTTATGTGTAAAGCTACTTAAATATCATGTTGACTCTCTCTCTCTCTGGTTCGATCACAAGCACAAAGAACTGGGAGGCATTTTTATCGCTTCGTTCTCTCATGGATGGCTTTGTTAATTACAATTTCCCCCCTTGAATATATAAACCAGTTGTGTGGTTTGTCATCTTTCTGCAGACAGAAAACTCTTGGTCATCGTACTCATTGCTGCAAATGCAGCATGGTTCAAGGACAATTTTGTGGAGATTGCTTGTATATGAGGTATAACATCTTCTAATTTTAACCTTTTTTATCTTCTCAAATAACTGAATACGTGTAGAATTGAAGTAATTTCATTGAAAGGTGCGTTTATATCTAAATGTTCATGTTTGTCTTTCTCCGCCACTTAATGATGGTACTAGTATCTCCCTCAAATGTCTGCATACATTTGGTCAATTTGAGCTTTCTTTTGAAGATACGCATTTATTCCCTTCAGTGTTTTGAAAAGCGGTTGCTTCACCGCGTAAAGCTATGAAGCGAGGCGAGGCGGGCATAGGGCGCTTCTAAGGTCTGAGGCGAGGCGACTTCAATGAAGCGGTCGCTTCTTGGACAAAAGCATGAAGCGAAGCAGATGCGAAGCGTGCGCTTCGTCTCACTTTGTATCTTTTCTAATAAAAGCTGACCTTTTGGAAGGAAAAGGGAAAGTTGGAGACCTGTTTTAAAATAAAAGAAAGTTGAATATCATTTTGTTGAAATAGGCGACTTTGTATCTGCTAGGGTTTGAAGATGGCTCCAATAATTTTTCTTCTTTCTTCTTCTGGCAGCTATGTATTTGTTCGCTGCTAGGGTTTTGCTGGCAGCCCCTGTTTTCACTTCTTTTTTTTCCCAGCATCTTGTAAAGATATTCTTTTTAACCCTTTTTTTTTTTTCAGGTAGCTTATAAAGCTATATTTGTTTTCCCTTCTGACTTTGTGTTTTTCCAGGCTTATAAAGCTACATCTTTTACCTTATTTCTCTGTTTTTGCAAATCTTTTGTTTTATTATGAAAAACAATTAATAAATTGATTAATATTTTTTCCCCCTAAAATCAGCTTGTAAATTGATTATAAAGAATCAGCTTATAAAAAAGCTTAAATTTATACTGAAAGATTTGCTTATATATTGTTTTTGTTGAGTTTGTTTTGTTTATTTAGTTGTTTTATTCATTTGATATTTTTTTTCCTTTAATTCGCTTCACTTCGATGAAGCGAGCGCTTCCACGTTTCACGCTTTAAGCATTATGGGTCCTTGTTGCTTTTCTCCGCTTCACGCTCTCCAAAACACTGATTCCCTTCTCATGTAACAGATTGTATTGATATCCCGTCCCCATGCACATTTGTCTATATTGTGAAGTTGTATATGGTCAAGCCAGTAAGTATTTACTTGTTACTTTGGTAAAAAATTCATTCCTTAAACTCAGCCTGGAAGTCCAAAAAATGGGAATGCAATATAAACTTTGATCTATATATTTTTCGAATTCCCTTATAGTGTACAATTCATGTACTGCAACGAGATGCGAAGATTCAAGCTTTTATTTTAGTTGTGTCATGAGAAAAAGTTGAAAGAGAGATTATTAGATTCTGGTTACAGCATTCCCTTTACAAAAGAACTGCAGGGATGATGCATCTGTACTTTCATTAGAGATGGAACTTTTCAGAACTTGTGATTGTTTTATCATGTTGGTCTGGGAATCCCCCTTTACCCAGCCCATCGGTGCTTCAGGGTGGGACGAACATCTTCAAACCAGTTTTCCTCTTTCAATGTGAAATATCCAGCTTCTTGCTCATGTTGTTTATTAATTTACTCACTGCAGATATGGAGAACATGTACTTGAAGCGAAAAAGAACCCAAACTGGATTTGTCCTGTTTGTCGAGGAATTTGCAACTGCAGTTTGTGCCGGCAAGCAAAAGGATGGGCTCCTACAGGTCCTCTTTATAAGAAGGTAACGCTCTTTATCAGAATTTCATGCCACTAAACTTTGTTTCTTTTCTCTATCTCCCCCCCTCCCTCTCCCCCAATCTTGTTTTATCTTATCCTTCCTCTTTTCCCTTTTTCTCCTTTCTTTTCACTGTCAAACTCTTGATTGTTCGACTGACCTCTTTCCAGATTGCAAGACTAGGCTATAAGTCAGTTGCACATTATCTAATTCAAACCCATCGAGGTGATGTCAGTTCTGAGAAGACCGCTGCCTCTGCAAAAAGATCACTACCTTTCTCAGATATGGAAGTTACCAAAGATGAAGAATTTTGTAATAGGGACTCTCAAGGACAGGTGGTGACTAATAAAACCGAGCTGAAAATGGCGGAAGGCTGTGATCCCAACGAGAACAAGGTAGCACCAGAAAGTAGCATAGACCCCCTGCATAAGCCTGCTTTCGCTGATGAGTCGAGTGTGAAACCCTTATTACCACAGAAACATGACTACGAAAACAGTATTGCAAATCTTGTCCTCTCATGTGACGATGTAGGCAACTTCTCAGCAGACAACAAACCAGGAAATGCAAATGCTGTGCTGGTAGGCAGTGTGTTGACTTCAAATGCACCTGTGCCTACTGAGTTTAAAACTGTGGAATATGATCCCAGTGAGAACAAGGTAGCACCAGAAACTAGCACAGAGCCCCTGCTTAAGCCTGCTTTCGCTGCTGAGTCCAGTGTGGAACCTTTATTACCACTGAAACATGACGCTGAAGACAGTGGTCCCAATCTTGTCCTCTCATGTGACAAAGTAGGAAACTTCTCAGCAGACGACAAACCAGGAAATGAAAATCCTGCGCTGGTAGGCAGTGCATTAACTTCAAGTGCACCTGTGCTTACCGAGTTGAACGATGGCTACAAAGGCGAATCACAACTTCGTAATGAACTTGATGTTGAAAACATTCAATCAAAAGAAGAGAAAGAGGGTCAAACTTGTGTCTCAGATGACAAAAACTGTGATGGTATGGTTGCACCAGAAGCAAGTTCGAAGTCAAAGAAAAAGCCTCTTCGAGCTGCTGCACAAGTCATTGATAGCATTGCTGGAAGACTAAGGCAGAGACGTGGAAGAGGCAGCGTGGAAGCGTAGCAGTATCTTGGATAACAAATGCTTGGATAATCTTTTGCACCTGAAATAGGTTACTAAGTACATTCAAAGCGAAGCATATTCACTGATCATGTTGCAGTTGAAGACCGAGACAGTGGATAATGACGGATGGCTGGTGGTTTTTGCTAAACTGTATGTTATAATCCTCTGCAAGGGTTTATTTTGTTTTTGCAGAATTTAACTAACTCAACTGAAGTAATGTCCAATGGAAAATCTGCTTATAAGGATCAAGTAGTTGTGCAGTGCTTGCATTGTGGTAACCTATACTACAATACATATGACACAAACCTGTAATAATTTTTTCTTAACACACAGCAAGCAGCCTGCGACCTAGCTACAAAAACATTGGGATGACCCCAGAATGTAGGCATACAACTCAAATAACTCATTCATCACTTCCCTCTCAAGTAAATTGTCAAATTGGTTTTCTAAATGAATTTAACTATAATACACTAACACGTAATGTACTTTTTAGGATGTTTGCTAACCAACCATAATCATAAAAGATGGGATAAGTAAGATGGAATATAGGATGATTGCTACTACAAAAGCTTATATGCAAAAAGATTTTTTGTTGTCAGTGTATATTAGTTATGTAAATCTTTTCTAAAATAGAATAAGTTGCGATCTCGATTCTAACTGTTGTTTGAATTCCAACCTATGATAATTAAGATTTGTCAAATTCGTTGAGACATGTGACTTGCATTGGCCTTCAAGGACCTTTTATGAATTTCACAACTTGGAAAAATCTCCTCCATAACTCTTAATAAATTACGTGCAAATGAAACAAAAAGCATGCAGTAGGATTGATAATTACAAGTCAAAAGATGAAAAGTAATGCTAAAAAGAGTAAAGGATTAAAGAAACACCCTAAAAAACAGTTGCTATGAGAATCATCTAATTTCAAGTTTTTAGCAAGAAATATTAAGGGCTAGCTGCAAAAAAAATAAAGGAGAATTATTGGCACGAAAAGATGAAATAAAAAGAGTCAAAGGAGGATTAGCATGTTTGATGCATCATTTTCTAGTTGAGAAATTGATAATTGGTCCAAGTTATACATAATTAGATGCATTTTACCCATACTTTGGTGTATTCTAGTGACATTTAATGTTAAAAATGTGATGAATTGAGCTAATTGATTGTATTTTGTTGTATAGGAGGCTGATGGTGCCAAAGGAAGTTAATTTGAGCAATAATAGAGCCAAAAAGCAAAATCTGGATAAATCTAAGGGAGTTGTGCGTCACAATGACCATACACACCCCTTAAACAAAATTTTGATGAATAAAAATATTGTCGAAGCAGTGAGGTAACTCCCTATCGCATAGCCTTCGCGTGGGAGAAGATAAAAATATTCCTAGAGTGTTTTGTAGTGGATGTGCGTCACACAGAACAATGAAGGAAGTTTTAGGAATCCTGTTTTGTAGCCGTGCTTCTCGCAACTATAGCACAAGAGCAAAATTTCTGCAATTTTGTAAAGAATGACAGTTCGGTCATTTGTCTCAGTAATGTGATATAAATGCCTAAAAGTCAATTTTTAGATGAGTTCTAAACCTATAAAGGAGAAGGAGAAGGCTAGGGTGGTGGATAAAAAGGATCTAATGGGGTTTAACTTTTTCAATCTTTTTCTTGTACATTATTGAATATGGTTGTTTATGTCATGAATCTTGTGAACATGAGTGACTAAGTTACCTTATCTAGGGCGTGATGAAGCCATTATAGGATGATGTATTGAGTATTTCATTAGTTTAATCGAGCTTTACATTATTATTCCTGATTATTCAACTATGTTATGATTGGTTTCGATTGTAGAGTTCACAATTGAATATACTATTTATTCTTGTAAACCTTTGGAAGAGTGTTTTGAGTTAGGGTTAGTTGAATAGTGATACTTTAACACAAATAAGGAATTATTTAGGAAAGAAGAGCAGGGCGAGTTCGACAACAACGAACCCTTATCATGGTCACGTGGGTAGTCTATCTTATCGTCATGTGTTAACTTAAAAAAGCAACTCAGGATAGTTATTTCTTGTTATTGGAGAATACTAGTAATAAACTATGAGCTCATAATCATTAGGGATACTCAAGCAAGATTGAATGCATAGTATTCGGTAGATCACTTCCATAAGTGGGGAAATCGTGTCCTGGGCCTTTATTCTTTAAATCTTGTCTAGCCATTTTACTACTTGCTTTTAGTTGATTTATTTTTTAGTTCTAAATTTCACACAATTACCATTATAAATTGTCCCTGAAGTTGTTTGTCCAGACAAAAACTTGAAAAAAATTGAGTTACGGATTAACATTTGCTCCTTGTGGGATTCAACCTCAGATTTGTTGAAACAAGTTATATTTATGACAACCGCTTATCCTTTCTAGGACGAGTTTTGGGCGTGATTAATAATTCTATTTATGTAAAAGGTATTAAAGTTTCAGTAAATACTAAATTTCGAAACCATAATTTTAAAAGGGCGATAGGCTAATTTTAAAATTTTAAAGATCAAAATCATTGAACGTAAATCTTGATTTAAATTTCATTAGAATAGGCAAGTCAAAGACATAGGAAGTTTTGAAGGGAGCCGAAGGTAGAGAGACCTAACAACATTATGCATCTTGAAATGTTTCTTGTCTAATTGTAAGAGGCTTCCCTTAAACCCCATCAGCATCAGCATCAGCAGCAGATTCGTGACCTTGCCTTGTTTACAAGAAGAAGAAGAAGATAATACTAGAGACCCCTCAGATGTGTTAAAGCATTGGGGCTGCACTGAAGATGACATTTCCAAGATTTTTCAGCGGCGCCTTGTCTCCGCTGAATGGAACTCAAAAACCTTCAATCTAAGCTCAAAATACTCAGTGATTTAGGTATAGCTTCCTTTGACCTTACCAAGATTCTTAATTGTCATCCTCATTTCCTTAATTGTCGTATCAATCGTTGCTTAGAAGAACGCCTTGATTTCTTCCAGACTCTCTTTGGTACCAAACAACTTCTTCTCAAAGCCATTGTTCGTAATCCATCCTTGCTCACTTATGACTTCCACAAACAGATTAAACCTACTGTTGCTTTTTAACAACAATTGGGTCTTACTCCCTTCGATTTAATTTTCGTGCTTTTAGCTCGACCTACTCTCATACCAAGATCTTCTTTGGATGATGAGAAGATGGATTATGTTCGAAAAACCGGTGTCCTCAAGGGTACTACCATGTATAAACATGTCATTACCTTGTTTGCTATTTCACGCTCTGAGACTATCCGTCACAAGGTTGCTAATTTGGAGAAACATGGCTTTACTGAAGATGAGGTTTTTAGGCTTTTTGGAAAGTCTCCTTTTTTGTTAACATTGTCTATCGATAAGGTTCAGAGAAACATGACTTTTATATTGGGTACAATGAAGCTTCCTGCCAATTTGTCTCAATAACCCATGTTTGCTTTTCTTGAATTTGGAGACTGCCATAAAGCCAAGGTATTCTTTAGGAGGGAAGATAGATGATATGGGTGTGCTTCCTCGAGTCAAGAGTCCTTCATTGTTAAGAGCTATGAGGATGACTGAGAAACGCTTCATCAAGGCTTTTATAGATTTCCATCCAGAGGACGTGGCTCGTGAATTGATGGATTATTATACAAGCATTAAATGTGTTAGAAGGTTGGCAGAATCTATAAACACTTAGAAGTAAGGCTTGAAGCTTGATGATCTTTATTGAGTCTTCAATGACCTTTAAATACAAGAAGCAACTAACTAACTCCCTAAGCTAACTCCTCTGATGAAGGAGAACATAACAACCTGAGCTAAACTAACTCCTCTAAATAGGAGATTTATTGTAATCCAAAACTAACAACTAAGAAGGAACTGAATCCTAACAACTCAACTAAATAGGAGGTAAGTAACTGCTACAGCTGCATATGTGCTAATGCAGTAAAGAGTAACTGCTACAGCTGCATATGTGCTAATACGCCCCCCTCAAGATAGGCGGTGTGTGACGACGCCTAGCTTGAATAAGTTGCTGTCAAAGGACGCCTTGGGCAGTGCTTTAGTGAGAGTATCCGCGAGTTGATCTGCTGAATGAATATGGACAACCTGAACTTGCCTTTGCTGTACTTGCTTGCGAACAAAGTGAAAATCCACAGCAATGTGTTTCGTGCGGCTGTGGAACACAGGATTTTCACACAAATATGTTGCACCAACATTGTCACAGTAAATGGTTGGTGTGCGCAGAAGAGGAATGTACAATTCTTTCAACAGGTTCGATACCCAATTAATTTCAGCGAGTGCGCTGGCAATTGCACGGTATTCAGCCTCAGTTGAAGAGCGAGCAATAGTGTTTTGTTTCTTGGATGACCAGCACACAGGATTTGGTCCAAAAAACAGTACATAACCTGTAGTAGAGGCTCGATCATTCACATCTCCAGCCCAATCCGCATCAGTGTACATGTGCAGCTTGAAATCATTGGGTCTCAGTATGCGGAGACCAAACTGAATTGTTCCTTGAAGATACCGAAGCACGCGTTTGAGTGCTTTCCAATGTGTTTCAGATGGACAATGCATGAATTGGGACAGTTTATTAACAGAAAAACTTATGTCTGGTCGGGTGAATGACAAGTACTGTAGCTTACCCACAACTTTTCTGTAGCGAGTAGCATCAGTTGGTTCCGCACCATCATTAAGCTTAAGTATTTCTGTTGAACTCATTGGAGTTTTCGCAGGCTTGCAGTCACTCATTTTTTCTTCCGACAGAATATCATTGATATAATTAGATTGTGACAGAATGATTCCATCATCACCACGGAGCACCTCGACTCCAAGAAAATATTGAAGATTTCCAAGATCTTTAATTGAAAAACGTTCAGCAAGTGAGCAGATGACCTGATCTACGATCTGCTTATGACTCCCTGTGATGATAATATCATCCACATACACAAGTAAATATACCACACTGCAAGAATGTTGGCGAATGAAAAGAGAGGCATCCGACTCAGATTTTATAAATCCCAGGTAAAGAAGATGAGCCTTGAGTTCGTCGTACCAAGCGCGAGGCGCTTGCTTGAGTCCATAGATTGCTTTTTTTAGACGGCAAATATGAGAGGGAAATTGCTTGTCTTCAAAACCCGGAGGTTGAACCATATAGACCTCTTCCTCTAGATGTCCTTGTAGGAACGCATTATTGACATCAAGGCTCAAGCTGCCTGAGTGGCCAATTCTCTCGAACTGCAATTGAGAGCACCAACCGAACAGTAGTTTGTTTCACGACGGGACTGAATGTAGCATGATAGTCAACTCCCGGTCGTTGGGTAAATCCTTTTGCAACTAGGCGCGCCTTGTAGCGATCAATTGTTCCATCAGCTTTTCTCTTTAACCTGTATAACCACTTGCAAGACACAATATTTTTACTAGGATCATTTGGTACCAAATCCCAAGTTTGGTTTTTCCTCAATGCATCAAATTCAGTTTTCATCGCTCTCTGCCACTCGGGGGATTTATTAGCTTGACGAAAAGTGGATGGGGTGATTGTGGGTGACAAATAAGCCATGTAGTCAAAAATCTTTTTTATTTTGTGAATGTTGTTCTGTGAACGAGTGACTACACGAGGTTGAGGTTGGGCAGCAGGTATGTTGGTTGGCATGGCTGGAGTGTGAGAGGGTGTAGGTTGTGTGGTTGGCATGGCTGGAGTGTGTGAGGGAGCAGGTTGTGTGGTTGTTGGAGGTGTGGCTGATGTGTTAGGCAAATTTTGCTTTTGTGATGACATTGTACTGGTTTTGCGACTGTAAACTATTGGAAAAGAAGGATGCTGTGAAGTTTTTCTTGATGTTTGTTGGGTATTTATTGGTGATGAAGAGGGCACTGTTGATAAGGTGGGAAGAGAGTCTGTAGGATTTGAATTCCTGGGGATAACTGTTGGGGTTGGTAGAGGAGGATAAGATTGGATATCATGAAGAGGGGGAGGAGGAGGAAGAGATATACCTGGAGTTGCAGATTCTGTTGGAGCGCAGCCAGAGGAGACGGTCTCAGTTGTGCGTATGATGGACTTTGCATTGGGTAAAATAACTGGGGTGGGTAAATCTGTGTTAACTGAAGGAGATAAAATAGGAGAGGTTTTTGTGTTTGTTTCAGTTGGTTTTTCCCACGCAAGTGTTTTAAAATTTGAGGGAACTTTTGAAAATATATTCTGGAAAGGAAAAATATCTTCAAAAAATTTTACATCGCGTGACAGGTATATTTTTGAGGCTTTCGGATCAAAACATTGATGACAATGATAATTTGATGAAAAACTCAAATAAACACACGGGGTCGACCTCGGCTCTAATTTATTTTTTGCGTATGGTTTTAACCACGGATAACATAAACACCCAAAATTTTTTAAAGAGTGATAATCAGGTGTTTTTCCAAATAACTTTTGAAAGGGTGACTGATTTTTTAAAAGTGAGGTAGGTAAACAGTTTATGAGATAAACAACATGTTGACAAGCAAACGACCAAAAAGATGTCGGAAGCGAAGCTTCATGAATTAATGTTCTTGCAGTTTCAATAATGTGTCTATGACGTCGTTCTGCAAGAGCAACTCTTTGAGGGGTGTATGGAGGAGCTAAAAGATGTTCAATACCTTGAGAGCTTAGGTGTTGATCAAGACTTTTATATTCTCCACCACTATCTGTATAGATAGACTGAACTTTTGTATTAAAGTGACGTTCCATTAATGCTTGAAATGTTTTGAAAAGTTCTTTAACCTCACTTTTATTTTTCAATGGATAAAGCCAAGTGTATTTTGTATATTAATCCACAAAGATGCAGTAATATAATTTCTTATCAATTGATAAAACCGGTGACGGACCCTATAAATCACTGAATATTATTTGAAATGGTTTTGAGCTTGACAGTGTAAGTTGTTGAAAAGGATGCCGATGAGCTTTATTTGATGAACAAGAATTACAAAATGAAAATTTTTCTCGCAAGCAGGGTAGCGAGAATTTATTTAAAACAAAATTTAAAACTCTTGCGTGCGGATGACCCAATCGGCGATGCCAAGTGATAATAGAGGAGTTGGTGGAGGCCACATGTGCTATTGGTGAAGGTGAATTTGGCCATTCATACAGACCGTCTCTACTCCGACCGTGTACCAACGGAGTCTGCGTTTTCAGGTCCTTCACACAAAAATGAAAAGGGAAAAATTCAACAGAAGTTAGATTATCTTGACAAAATTTAGAAACGGAAACCAAATTTTGTTTAATGCTTGGAGCACAAAGAGTGTTAGAGAGTTTGAAAGCATTATTTGATGCATGTATTTGAGTTAAACCAGTGTGAGTTATGGGAATTTTGTTACCATCACCCATAGAAACTTGCTCCATACCATTGTATTCTTGCAAGTTGTGAGGTTCACCAGTGATATGATGAGACGCGCCGGAGTCAAGAATCCAAGGATTTGGTGCTGTTTGCATGCCTGAAATGTAGTTGGCCTTGGCCTCATAATGATTATGAGATTCAGACCTACATACACTTGCAACGTGCCCTACTTTGTTGCACAATTGACATCTAACACGACCTGCATAGTTGTTGTTATTTGAAGAGCGCGACTGCTGGTTGGTAGGAGCAAACCGATTGTTGGATCGCCACTGCTGGTTGTTGTTGTTGTTGTTAGGGGTGCCGATTGTTGCGGTTGGTGGGAGCAGCATGCTTATTTTGTGAAGCATAAGCTGCTGTGATTGAACTAGCAGATTTCTTGGACTCTTCATGCCTCAAGAAAAGTTCATGATCAAGAAGCTTTTCATAGAGTTCTTCAAAGGAAATGGAAGACTCCCGAGCCCGAATAGCTGCTGAAATTTCACGAAACTCTGGACCCAAACCGCTAAGAACCTTAACAATGAGTTCAGAGTTCGTGACCGGAGCACCAGCAGTAGAGAGCTTGTCCGAAATAGAGCGAATATTTTGGAGATATTCGGTGACTGGTTGGGAATCTTTAGTGAGTCTCGCAAGACGATCACGGAGACTAAAGATTCTAGTTTGTGACTTATTTGCATAGGCTGTGTGCAATGCATCCCATGCTTTCTTCGCCGTGTCTGCAGCTGCAACAGTCATGAGTGCATTTTGAATTAGTTGATCTTGGCGGAACCAAAGAGCATATGGTGGGTTGACAGTAGTGACTGTGCCTGTTGTAATGGTGCTAGATGGAGCAGGAGTAGACCCATCTAAATGACCAAAAAGATCGTGGCCGTGCATGAGCATGGAAAATTGTGCCTTCCATGTTGAAAAATTATGACTTCCAGTTAGTTTAATTGGAAGTTGCGACGCAGGATTAAACTGAACAATAGTCGTGCTGGTGTTATTATCAGCATTGACTACTCTAGTTGTGCTGGCCATTTGTGGAGGGTGGGAGGGAAAAAGAAAGTGAGGATCTTACTCGTTAGAGTTTTATTTAGGCTCTTGATACCATATAAACACTTAGAAGTAAGGCTTGAAGCTTGATGATCTTTATTGAGTCTTCAATGACCTTTAAATACAAGAAGCAACTAACTAACTCCCTAAGCTAACTCCTCTGATGAAGGAGAACATAACAACTTGAGCTAAACTAACTCCTCTAAATAGGAGATTTATTGTAATCCAAAACTAACAACTAAGAAGGAACTGAATCCTAACAACTCAACTAAATAGGAGGTAAGTAACTGCTACAGCTGCATATGTGCTAATGCAGTAAAGAGTAACTGCTACAGCTGCATATGTGCTAATAGAATCCTCCAAGAAACATTCATGCAAAGGATTCCCCTTTTGAACATATATTTCAACTAGACTTGTCCAATTTATACGTCTATTGGCCACAAGGTTTAAAGCTAAACCCCCCCCCCCCCCCAAAAAAAAAGACATGCGTCCAATTGTAAGAGACTTCCCTTAATAAAAAGCTCATTTCCTTTTCTTGTCCAATTGTAAGAGACTTCCCGTAAACCCCATCAGCATCAGCAGCAGATTGGTGACGGCAGCTGCCTTGCCTTGTCTACAAGAAGAAGATAATACTACAGACCCTATGTAAAAGCATGGACGTATGATGTAAAAAAGTGTGTAATTTAGATATATGAAGATTATGGCATATTAAAATCCCATATTCTTTTCTAGAGAAACTTGAGACATGGATGAAAATGGAAATTCTTACTTATTTTTTTTTGCTTATTTAAAAGCGGTCATGGGTGGCTCAAGGGTAAGGCCATTAAAGCTTCCGCTTTAGGTTCCAAGCATCAAAAGCATTCAATTTTTTTAACTATTAGTTATATTATTTATATTGGCAAGAGTTTTTGCAAGTGAACAAAATGTTAAACGTTTGTTTCAATGCGCTAAAAGTTGGTTTTTGTGGTTTTTTGAAAAAACCAACTTTCTCTACTCACAACATTTTATCTTTTAGTCAAGTAAACTTCATGTCCAAACACAACTTCAATTTCCAAATACATTTTTTCAACTCAACTTCAAAAACTCTTTTTCAAAATTATTTTGGTATCTATGGCCAAACGGCTACCTAATATTTTTACTCCTAAGCCATAATCATCAATTTTTACATAAAAAAAAAAAACAAAAAAACATAGACATAGTAATATAGTGCCACTAAATAGAAATTGGCTTTAAAGGTGATGGTTTAAGTCAAGGAATCAGCTTAGCTTGTAAAAGCTGTTTTGTGTCTAGCTTCACTGTCACAACGACCTAGCTACCAAATCTTCAGCCCTGCGCACCCCTTTATCCTTTTCCATTCTATTGTGGTGCGCAAGGGCACAAGAGCTGCGCCCCAAAAAAGACAAACGAACGGGTGCTGTCTGCCCTAATGAAAGCTCTTTTCTTGTCCAATTGTAAGAGGCTTCACTTAAACCCCATCACCATCAGCAGCAGATTCGTGACGGTCGTGACGGCAGCTGCCTTACCTCTTCTACAACAAGAAGAAGATAATGCTACAGACCCCTCAGATGTGTTAAAGCAATGGGGCTGCACTGAAGATGACATTTCCAAGATTTTTCAGCGGCGCCCTTGTCTCCGCAGAATGGAACTCAAAAACCTTCAATCTAAGCTCAAAATACTCAGTGATTTAGGTATAGCTTCCTCTGACCTTACCAAGATTCTTAATTGTCGTCCTCGTTTCCTTAATTGTCGTATCAATCGTTGCTTAGAAGAACGCCTTGATTTCTTCCAGACTCTCTTTGGTACCAAACAACTTCTTCTCAAAGCCATTGTTCGTAATCCATCCTTGCTCACTTATGACTTCCACAAACAGATTAAACCTACTGTTGCTTTTTATCAACAATTGGGTCTTACTCCCTCCGATTTAACTTCCGTGCTTTTAGCTCGACCTACTCTCATACCAAGATCTTCTTTGGATGATGAGAAGATGGACTATGTTCGAAAAACCGGTGTACTCAAGGGTACTACCATGTATAAACATGTCATTACCTTGTTTGCTATTTCACGCTCCGAGACTATCCGTCACAAGGTTGCTAATTTGGAGAAACATGGCTTAACTGAAGATGAGGTTTTTAGGCTTTTTGGAAGGTCTCCTTTCTTGTTAACATTGTCTGTTGATAAGGTTCAGAGAAACATGACATTTATATTGGGTACAATGAAGCTTCCTGCCAATTTGGTTCTCAATAACCCCTGTTTGCTTTTCTTGAATTTGGAGACTGCCATAAAGCCAAGGTATTCTTTAGGAGGGAAGATAGATGATATGGGTGTGCTTCCTCGCGTGAAGGGTCCTTTATTGTTAAGAGCTATGAGGATGACTGAAAAACGTTTCATCAAGGCCTTTATACATTGCCATCCGGAGGATGTGGCTCGTGAATTGATGGATTATTATACAAGCGTTAAATGTGTTAGAAGGTTGGCAGAATCCTCCAAGAAACATTCATGCAAAGGATTCCCCTTTTGAACATATGTTTCACTAGACTTGTCCAATTATTATGACTCCTGCTTTTCTTTTCTTTTTTTCTTGAAAGAAAATTTGAATTCCATCATTTTTTATTGACCAAAAGTAGATCATACCTGTATCACTGACTAGCTGGGATCGTTTGATTGATGTTTTGTAGTATATTCAATAATAATTCATCTAAAAACAAGTATAGTCAATAATAACGATATTCCGTTGCAGAAGTGGATGGAGGCAAAAAACTCTATGAGTTAAAGTAGAGCTGAAATCTCCTTCTTATGTCTTTTATTTTATTTGCATCTTTATTTTTTACCAAAATGCTAAAGTATTCAAATGTGCGATGTGTTATTGAGTATGATTGGTCCTTGTAAGACATAGGGTACTTGAGTTCCTGATATTTATGTATGTATATGAAGGCACTGACTGTTGATGCCAATTATGGTGATTAACAAGGGGGTAATGTATTTAATGCTGAAAAGCAGCATTCGAGTTTGTATTTATGTTTGTTACTGGTTTTGTGAATCAACTGGTCAAGATGTGATTTATAGAATCAATTGTTCAAGGGTTTCAGACACCTGTGTGATATTCTTACGTAGATTTTGTTGATTCTTAATGCAAAACATGCCTCAACTCTCACCTATAGAACTTCCAGAGTGTTTGATCAAATTAGGAGTGTGAACATATCAGTGGAGACAGGACGATGTTTCTGCTGAATTTGCTGTATACATGCTAGGACTAGCAAGTATATCCTAACTTCATCAAATGCTCAAGTGTTTATTTGAGTGTTCAAAGTGATGCATTCTTGAAGTTCTTGGCTTTCAGTTGCAATATTATGTGACGAGCAGCCTTGTGGTTGGATATGCTCTGTGCTTCAGCTTGCTTGCTGTGATTAACATGTTTGCTATAGCCAACTTCAACTACCCAGGTCTCCTCACTGCATTGTAGTGCCTAACTTGATTCAGTTTTAGGGGTTTGGGAAAAATTTAGGGTTTTGTTTGATCTTGTTCATTTGATAGTAAAAATCAATTCTTTTTGAGATATTAATGGTTGGTTTTGTGTTTTAAGGGTCTATTTTTGTTAAAGTTAATGTTTTGAGACATTTCCTCAAGTTTTAGAGGGGCATTTTGATTTTTGAAAGCAAAGGTTTTTGATTCTTGATTCCTTTGCTTTTCAAGAAGTTAGGGTTTGTGAGGTTTTAGTGTTAGATGGGCTAAAAATTGTTACTTTGTGTTTGTTGAAAAGCTTTGTTTAAGTCTTTGAAAGCTTTGTTGAAAGGAAAAAAAGAAGAAAGATCTAATGCATCTTTCACTATGGAAGCCTATATCTCATTGTGCTTCATTGATCTTGGACAAAAAGACCAGAAAAAGGGATGGGGATAAGCATAGTAGTAATGAAGTGAACAAGAAAAATCCATCTGCGTTGAAAAAATTGCAAGAGCATAAGCTTAGGGAGGCTCTTGAGCATCTGAAAATAGTTCACTTGTTAAGTCTGAAGATGTGGATTCTTTGTCTGCACAAAATCAAGATGAGGGGTTGGGCCGATCCCGGTCCCTCGCTAGGCTACATGCTCAAAAGGAGTTCCTTAAAGCCACTGCTCTTGCTGCTGAGCGAACTTTCGAGTCTCAGGATTCGATTCCTGAGCTCAATGAGGCATTTTCGAAGTTCTTGACCATGTATCCGAAGTACCAGTCGTCAGAGAAGATTGATGAGTTGAGGTCTGATGAGTACTCTCACCTTTCGGGGTCTGCACCGAAGGTATGTCTTGATTATTGTGGATTTGGATTGTTTTTGTTCCTGCAAAGTGTTCATTATTGGGAATCATCTATATTTAGCTTGTCTGAGATTACTGCTAATTTGAGTAATCATGCTTTGAATGGGGGTGCTGATAAAGGCACCGTGGAACATGATATTAAGGCTCGGATAATGGATTACTTGAATATCCCTGAGAATGAGTATGGTCTTGTTTTTAATGTTAGTAGAGGCTCAGCTTTTAAGTTGTTAGCTGAATCATACCCTTTTCAGACTAACAAAAAGTTGTTGACTATGGATTCCCTGGATTGGCTGAGGATGATGAAGCCGGGGAGAACAGTGAAGTTAATGCAGAAATTCGGCCAGGATCTCAGTTGCCAGCCTTTTCTGGTGCATACACTTCTGCTCAGGTTATAGATGTATTTGAGACAGAGATGGATCATGACAACAGCTCTGATAGGGATGGGGCAAGCACGATATTTGAAGAGACTGAAAGCATTTCTGTTGGGGAGGTGATGAGAAGTCCAGTCTTTAGCGAAGATGAATCTTCTGATAACTCACTGTGGATTGACTTGGGCCAGAGCCCTTTGGGTTCTGATGGTGCCGGGCAATCCAACAAATAAAATATCGCCTCTCCAGCACCCCCATTTTGGTTTGCTGGCAAGAAGAATAACAAAAGGCTCTCTCCCAAGCCTTCAAAGATATCAGTCAGCCCACTGTATGACAGAGAGTTGAATCCAGGGCGTCATGAAGACAAACATGTGCTATCATTTGATGCAGCTGTTCGGTCGGTGTCTCAAGATTTGGACCACTTCAAGGAGATTCCTGAAGAAGACCAGTTCGATAAGAGAAGCCCTGCTTCAAGAGAATTCGGAGAGATCGAGGAAGAACCAGAGACCAGCAAAGCAGGTCACATGTTGGATGACCACTCAATTTCCCTTTCTCGGCATCAAACCCTTGATAATGGATCAGCCTCTGAGATATGCCCGGAGATTAAAGAGAGTGCTATAAGAAGAGAAACTGAAGGTGAGTTCAGGTTATTGGAAAGGAGAGAAGGAAACAGATATGCAGGTGGTAGATTTTTCGGCATAGAAGATGCTGATCAGACTGGAAGCAGGGGAAGACGTGTATCCTTTAGCATGGAAGACAACCGTAAAGCTCGTCTGAGCCATACACTTGAGCCTGGGGAATTGTTAGCAACTACCAGTCTTGATGATGATGATTACATTAGTGATGGGGAGTATGATGATGGGCAAGACTCAGACAGGAGAGAACCTGAGATAGCATGCAGACATCTTGATCATATAAACATGTTGGGTCTCAATAAAACTACTCTCCGGCTAAGATATCTCATCAATTGGCTTGTTACCTCAATGCTTCAGCTAAGATTTTCTGGTTCAAATGGGGAAGACAAAGACAGTTCACCACTCGTTCGCATCTATGGTCCAAAAATCAAATACGAGAGGGGTGCAGCTGTTGCATTCAATGTACGAGACAGAAACAGGGGTCTGGTGAGTCCTGAAATAGTTCAGAAACTGGCCGAGTCACATGGCATCTCTCTTGGCATTGGTATTCTAAGTCACATACGGATCTTAGATAACCCAAAGCAGCAGCAACGGTCTCTGAGTCTTGATGACACTACCCTTTGCAAACCAATGGAAAATGGAAAGCATGATGCCAGAAGTGGGTTTGTCAGAGTTGAAGTCGTCACTGCTTCACTTGGCTTCCTCACTAATTTTACTGATGTCTATAAGTTGTGGGCTTTTGTGGCTAAATTTCTTGATCCTGCCTTTATTAAAGAAGCTGGACTCCCAACGGTTGAAGAAGACGTCGAGAGTTGAAGCTAGTGGCTGGTTTAGTAGCTTTTCACTTCTTTGCTCCTAACCTAAGATGCAGGGACATATTGCCGATAGTGAGTTCTTTGAAAATCTGATGTGGTGCAAGAGAAAAATGAAAAGGTCTGAGCTGTATTCTTTTGGCCCCTGTCTATTCGATGCATGCGGGAGAATTTTTTTCATTCTTGTTTTTTATTTCTTGAATGTTTCTTCTTTATCTTTTTGGAGTTCCTGTAGAGTTGGGAGTTAGAAATTTGTATTTTCTGAGGTAGTCATGAATCATGATGAACCAAAGCCAGATATAAGCAGGGGGTTTCAATGATCCCCTTCCACCATTTGCCCTATTGCTTCTCAGCTGTGTATAATGACCATTCATGCTTTCTTGCTCAGGCTGTTATACAATTTCTTGTCTTTGTCCCTGCATCATGTTCTTGCTATTAGCATAATTTTGTCAAAAAGAAACTTATACTGCCAGTAATACTATCAAAGAAAAAGTATTCTTACTGCCTAATATCCATTAAATGATCTTGACACCCTTCGGATTTAGAAATTCATGGTCACTTGACCAAGTCCCAAGTTGTTTAATAAGTCAAATGTCTTGTGGAGGCAACTAATATTAGAAGCTTATGCTGACTTGGTAAAATTAGACTCAGTAGAATATTGAAGTTTTTAGTAGTCAGTGTATATTAGTTTGAATTCCATCCTACGATAAGATTTGTCCAATTCGTTGAGACATGTGACTTGGAAAAATCTCCTCCATAACTCTTAAATAAATTACGTGCAAATGAAACAAAAAGCATGCAGTAGGATTGATAATTACTACAAGTCAAAAGATGAAAAGTAATGCTAAAAAGAGTAAGGGATTAAAGAAACACCCTAAAAAGCAGTTGCTTTCTGAAAGTACAATCCTATCTCCTCATGCATTGTTCCTAATCCATCTTTATGAAAGGTTGTTTCTTCTTTCCAATTGATGATTACTTACGTAAAAATAACCCGCACTATTAGGAGCAATTCATGCAAGGAAAGGTTTACTCACCATCGTTCTCAGGCTATAACAGATTGTAAAAAATAACCATATGCTATAGACATGGTGGCATTCATTATTTTTAAGTTTATGTGTTATAGACCATAACTAGTTTGCTTCCTGAATCCGAGATACAAACATCATTTGGACCAACCCAAATTACTTGGACAATATTTATGACAAACAATTTGCTACACCACGTCGAATTTTCGTCAGTGTACTGTATACATATGTTAAAATAATTTTTCTACAGTGTAAACCAAACCACATCGCTACTTACTAGAATTTTAAAAATTACTCAATATTTCACACTAGTATAAAAACATAAATCACAAATAACTGCAAAAGGACTTTGAAATTTTATGCTTACGAAAGGACTATTTATTCTATTTCTCTCAAGTGGAGCAACCAATTTCAACTCACGTTATCAGAAATATGGTTTAAGGAATGTGTATTGGCCCTATGTTGACTCGAGTGGTATATGCGTACTCACCTTATATTCTCTCCTTTTTAACTAAGAAAAGGTAATCTCATATTAAACTTTTTAATCAAAGTCTTTATTGACTCATTCAGTTAGTTGACATCTCCTTAAGTTTCTAAACATTCTCATTGCTGTTTAATATAACTACACTTAAGTCTAACTAAGAGTTGAAAATTCTGTGATTGTGAAAATTTTCAAATGCAGCTGACAGACATTTCATATTTCAATCTATAGCTGTGAAGATATTCAAATGTAGGACTCACACACCTTGTATTTCTCCAAGAAATAAAGTGAAAGAAAAAGGAAAAAAGTTTGGGTGAAAAGAATATTAAAGGCTAGGTTTTGTTGCTAGTGGAAATTGGCAAAGCGAATTTAAAAGAAAAAGTTGTTGATCATAATCACTTTAAATAGCGCACTATCACTTTTAAAAGGGAGAAATTAGGAATAGAAAGAGACATAAGCTGCTTAGTCTTTCAAGAACGAGAAGGGAAATCATTATATTTTCCTTTGAATATCGTAGCTTTTCAATTATAATTATGAAAAAAAAAAAAATCCCCGTTGAAAATAATTTGAAGATTCCAACATGGTAGGTTTAACATGACTTCGATCAGAGGGTTTTCAAATAATTTATGAGCAAATAACTCAGAATAGTTTATAAAGTCGACATCAACTACATTATCTTATGATCCTATAATGGAGTAAAATATTAGGAGGTAACAAAGTCAAGCTAATCAACATTGAATTGGAGTATAACATCAATCCGTTGAGGGAATGGACTAATATGGAAGATTATAAATACTTGCTGAATGCCAATATTATTACTATTTTTACTTGTTGAATTTTTGATGCACACACTTTTGGTGAGTGTGTCCATACATATGAAGGGAGACAAACTCAAAAATGAATTTTTCACGTTGACCATAGAGTCTTCTAATCTTGTCGGAGATTATATGTCACTAAATTTTATTAGCTAAATTTTATGTAAATTGGAAAGCAGTGAGTTTAATAAAGCAATATAGTTATTGAGGCTCAATTTGTGTGGGATTAAGGCAAAATTACTGTTGTTGTTGACTAGCTGTGTCTTTTGGCGCTTTGAAGGAATCCTTAGAACTTTTATTCATTGAAAGTTTTCAGGGGCAGAATTTTTTTTTTTTTGGGTAGAAACATGACGTTATATTAAAGACAATTACGTAACAGTAACAAGAGCGTTTATACGGCTATTACAAGAATCCGTATTGCTATTATTATTACAACAAACATTACGGGGGGAGGAAATGGCATGTAGCGCATTCAGGTTCCCTAAAGTAGACAACATAACACAATTATTTTTCGAAGACCTAACAATAAAAGCATTGCCCTCTCTATCTTCCAACAAGCATTGCTGGACAAAAACCGGAGGTAGTGCATAATGACTAGAAAAGATGGTAGACTGGTTGGGAGCTCCCTTTGCCAAGAGGTGAGCAACTCTATTTCCTTGCCGGAAGTTATGCCTGAATGTTTGCACGTTCAGCTGGATCATCATTGACCTGCAGGTTAAAATAAGAGAAGCACAAGTAGGGGTTGGTTTTTCTATTAATCTTAGAAGGTCAGAGGAGTCTGATTCTACTTCTAATGGAGTAAAATTTTGGTTGATTGCTAGGGTTAGCCCATGGAATAAAGCTAACAATTCTACATGCAAATGGTTTTGGCCGTGAACTTTTTTATGGAAGCCAAGGATCCAATCACCATTTGTATTACGGAAAACACCACCAACACTGGCTCTATTATGTGTTTTAGAGTAGGCGCCATCTATGTTAAGTTTAATAGTGCCACGAGGAGGAGGGAACCATAATACATTGATGTTGATTTGACGATTAATTCTGATATCTCTTTTTGTGAGGAGGATAAATTCTAGTGTTTTAGAGTGGACCTGATCATAATTTAAGGATTTATCCGAATTATTAATATTGTTATTATTACGGTTGAGCCATAGGTTCCAAAGGGCAAAAGATAGGAATTCGAGCCAGCCATAATAGGTTGAGTTTAGGCTTGGGGAGAGGTCTCTTAATTTAGTCAGCCAATTTGTGCAGATAGGAAAGTTCATACTGATAGCGCAACTATCCCAAAACTTTTTTGCAAGAGGGCAATCCACAAATATGTGGTAGGGGTCCTCATTATTTAACTTGCAACCAGGGCATGTTGCATCAATATTAATACCAATTTTCTGCAAGTAAGAACGGGTAGGGAGCTTGTTGTGGAAGCATTGCCACAGGAAGAACTTGATTTTATTGAGAGTATTAATAGACCAGATCCAACCAAAATCCTGGGTGATGGGGGTATGGGGTTCAATAGTGTTGTAAGTTGATTTGATAGTAAAAAGCCCATTACTATTGAGATTCCATATAGGATAGTCTATATCCGAGTGCTGAGTGTTGGGAAGATGATTTAGGTCGAAAGTGATTCTATCAGGGAGGTCAAAAGATAACTGACTCGGGTTTGAGATTACATCAGCAACTTTAAGATTAACATCTGTCCTTGTTAGAGGGCCACTAATAAGAGTTCTAATAGGGGTTCTGGTAGGAAGCCAACTCTGATTCCAGAAAGATATAGATTTGCCATTCCCCACAATCCAATGGGAGTGGCCATTGCAGATTGGCCAGACCGTAGAAATATTATGCCAGATAAAAGATTTGGACTGTGTTACACGATTTGAGACATATTTATTAATAATAACCCGAGCCCATAGGGATGATGATGAGGAGAAACATCGCCAAGCTAGACTTGTTAACAAGGCTAGGTTTTTAGTTTTAGCTTTAACTATAGACAATCCACCCAGATGTTTTGGTTTTGTAATGGTATCCCAAGAAATGAGATGGAGCTTTTTCTTTGCTGAAGTGGTTCCCAAAGAAAATTTCTCTGGATTTTGTCTATTGTCTTAAGAGTCCGGATAGGAAGGAAGTGATATTGCATTATGTGATTTGGAATAGTATTAAGAGTAGATTTAACAAGGGTAGTTCTACCAGCCATGTTAAGAAAGTTTGTTTTCCAATTTGAGAGCTTAGTCTGGAGATTGTCAATAAGAAATTGGTAATCTTTATGCTTTGGTTTCGAATTGAGCATAGGAAAACCCAGATATTTACCAAATGATTTACTAATGTTTATTTCGAGGATGTCCCCTAGATGTCTGGCAACTTGAGGAGAGATATTTCGAGAGAAAACTATTTTGGATTTGGCGGTATTAACTTTCTCTCCTGAAAGATTACAGAAAAGGTCTAAAGTTTCTTTTATGGCAGAGACTGACCTATCATTAGCTTTTGACATGAAAGTAAGGTCGTCCGCAAATAGGAGATGGGAAATTTCAGGACCTTGTGGTGATAATTTAACTGGATTCCACAAGTTGAGGTCGACCTTATGATTAATATAAACTGTTAGGAGTTCAAGGCAAAGAATAAATATATAGGGAGACATGGGGTCCCCCTGACGTATTCCCCTAGTAGGGTAAAAAGAATGTGTCTTAGTGGCTTAGTGCCATTGACCAGAATTGATATTGAGGAAGATGAGACACATGAAAGGATAAGCTTTGAAATTTTGGGAGGGAATTTAAAAAAGGCTAACATGGTACGTATAAAGGACCATTCAAGGCGATCAAAAGCTTTCTCAAGGTCTATTTTAATTAACATCTCACCTTTAGCACCTTTCATGTGAGAGAATTTATTTAAGATTTCCTGAATTATGATAGCATTATCGGAAGCTCTACGGTTCTTAAGGAAACTAGCTTGACAGGGACTTATTAAATTATCCAAGTAAGGTTTAATACGGTTGGAGATTATCTTGGTTATGATTTTATAAATTGTATTACATAAGCCAATGGGTCTGAAATTTTGAAGGTTGACCGCATTTTTGAACTTTGGGATTAAGCATAGATAGGTAGAGTTTGCATATTGGGGGATAGTATTAGAGGAGAAAACCTGGTGACAGAAACTTTTGACTGAGGGGCCAATGATATCCCAGTATTTCTGAAAGAAAAATGGATGTAACCCATCGGGACCAGGAGCCTTATAAGGTTGGAAGGAGAAAACTGCCTGGGTGATCTCATTATCGGCTAAAGGACGATCAAGATTTGAAAGATCAGTTTTATTAAACCAGGTAGACTCCACCTTAAGGGAAGTAAAATTACTTGAAATTTGACTTGTATGAAAGAGATTAGCAAAGTAGGTAGTAACATGGCTTGCTATAGCAGCATGATCAAAAATAATGTTTCCTTGATCGTCCTGAAAGTGAGTAATTCTATTTTTCCTTCTACGGTTTAAGGTTGTCACTTGGAAAAATTTTGTGTTAGCATCCCCTTGATTTAGCCAATTAATTCTAGATTTGAGTCTCCAGAATTCTTCTTCATTCTTCAAGAGATTATTAAAGTCAGTTACCAGATTTTTCTCCAAATTTTGGAGGAAGTAACTAGTGGAAAAGTTTGGAGAAGATTGAATACCATTAATCCTGGCCAAGAGAGTAGATTTTTCTTTAAATATGTTACCAAAAAAAAGATTTGTTCCAAATAGTAATTTCCTCCTCAAAGGTTTTAGAGGCTTCAATAAAAGAGTTATTCATCCAGACAGAGTTAACAATGTTACGAAAATCAGGATGTGAAGTCCACATAGTTTCTAGTCTAAAGGGTTTCCTACCATTAGAAGACTTTTTATTGAGGCTAATAAGAATAGGATGATGATCAGAGTAGGTTTTAGGCAGGTGGATTATAGACGCATCATTAAACAAGGAGATCCAATCATTGTTCGCTAAACATCTATCTAGTCTTTCCATAATAAGGTTAACTTTCGTTTGACTATGATTAGACCAAGTATATCTAGGACCTTTAAATCCTAAATCCACAAGATTACAATAGTTAATGCAGTTCCAAAAACTATTAGCATTTCTAGCTAACATAGGTCGACCTCCAAGTTTATCATGTTGAAATAAAATTTGGTTAAAATCTCCACCAATGAGCCAGGGACCCTTATAATTATCAGATATACTAGCTAGATCATGCCATAATTTACTACGATTAGCAGAAGAAGTACTTGCATAAACAGTAGAAAAAAGCCAAGGGATTTGATTAGGAGAATTGTTTACCTTGATCATGGCATGAACTTCATTACCATTAATGTTGACATTAGTAACCGTAACAATATCAGTTTTTCATAGCAACACAATTCCCCCAGATCGCCCAACAGCAGGAACTTCAGCATAATCCGTAAAATCAAATCTAACACGCAAGTCATGATGATCATCCATTTTTGTTTCAAGTAGTGCAACCATTACTGGTTTGTGAATGTCTAGCAGAACCTCAAAGTTTCTGTTAAAATTTGTATTGTTTGATCCTCTAACATTCCATATTATAATATTTAGTTGTCTATTCATGCTAACCATATTATTAGGGTTAGGGTTTTCATCAAATATCATGTCCATTTCGGATTCAGTTCTAAGAGTTGGGTTCAATACCACTGCGTATTTTCCCACAAGTCGATTGGCAGGTGCTCTCACATCCAGTGAGCACTTGTAAAGGGATGGATGACCAGTGAAAATTACCTTTTTGTCTACCTTTTCCTTGAATAACATGATAGCTATTTCCCTTAGGTTTACAAACTCCACTTGACTCTCCCTCCCCCTTGCTGCGAGTTGTTCTAGCACTCTCCCCCCGTTTCTTTCTTGTTCTTGTGCATTGGGATGGTGTTCCGGAGAGGGAGGTGGAGCTGGAGGTGGTGGCACATTCATCTGCATATATGGCTGAGGAGGGTTCACCATGTTCATTTGCATGTGAGGAACATTTGCTCCCAGATTGATCATTTGTGGTGCCATCACATTCTCCCTTCTTTGACCTTGTAGTGGTTGATTCTGAGCTAGGTCCCAAGGAATGAAGATCGGATTCTCTGGAGGAAAAGCACGTGGAGGAAAGAATGGGAGGTCTTGAAGAGGAGGCTCCTGGTGGTGCATTCCCTACATAAACTGTGGCCACATATTGTTCATGTAATTTTTCATCGTGAGATGCATTACTTCGCTTACAATTGATGCAAGAAAGGCAGGGTTTTGAATCACTACAAGAGCCGGCTGACCCATTATCTCCAGTGGAATTGAAATTGCTTGACCCCATAGGGTCGATTCTAACCATGACTGTGGAACAAGGTTCTGAGGAGCGGGGAGAGTAAATATCATGGGTTGAAGTAGTGGTGGTATTTGATTCAATGGAGGAATCATGTTTGGATTCATTTTCAATAGAGTTTTCTTTCTTATTTGATGTAGCTTGTAGAGTTCTTTGATTTGGAGTCGAAGGTGTCTTCTTAGAGAGAATTTCATCATTTGTAGTAGGAGATATAGAATGAGAGAACTGTGAGCTTTTCAATTCGTCTTGCATGGTCAATTGCTTGTGTAAGTATCCAAAGTTTCGCTTGGATAAAGGTTTGCAGGCTTTTGGAGTTTGGATGTCAGTAGGGTTTGTGCATGGAGTGGCTTGGGGGGACGGTGTAGGAATAATATAGTAGGTATTGACATCATCCGACGCAGAGGAATAAATATCGGGTATGTTAAAGTCATGTGAAGAATTTGATGACAATAGGATAGTGTCAATTTGTTTTTTAGTGTTTGTATCATATAGGAGTTGTTTGTTCTGAGGCTCCACGTGGGTAGGCGAGTTAGTGACGTCAGCATGCAGGGTCAAAGTATGCATTGGGATTAACGAAGTTTGCATATCTTCACATGTTGAACTTTTGAGAGAATTTTCAGTAATGGGAGACAATGGGGACGCATGGGAAATGTCAATTTGCATGTCGTTGTTAATTTGATTCGCAGTAAGATCAGAAGTAATAGAGGATAGAGAAGAGAATTTATTATTATTATTATTAATAAATTTACTAGGAGTAGAGTTTTGTTTAGGGTTTGTAGCTAATTTAGGTTTTTCTTTATAAAAGGACAAATTAGAAAACATACCTGATTTCTTACCATGTTTGGCTGCATTTGGGATTGTTGAGGATCCATGTTTGGAATAAGTAGCAATATCTGGTGAACTTGGATAGCTTGTACGATTATGTTGTATTTTTTTCTTCTTTGGAAAGGAGACAGTTTGCCATTCAAAAAACCCTTCTTTTGTTTTCAATTTCTGTTGATGGGTGTTGGTAGGGTTTAGGGATGTAGAGGGTAGATCATTTGGTAGAGTTTATGGGCAGGAGTCTTGAAGATGGCTCAAACGACCACAATTTTTACACAGGAGAGAATCACCTTCATATACCACATTTTGCTTATGATGTTCAAGAAAAATGGTGCTTTTAACTGGAATATCTAATGGAACTTCAATGCACATCCTGGCATACCTGGCTCGAAGAGCTGTAGAAGTTTTGAAGTCGATTTTAAGTAGCTTGCCCAGGTTATTTCCTATTTTTCTCAGTACACCTTCATCGAAAAATTCTGTAGGCAAGTTTGGGAGTCGAATCCAAATAGCTGTGGCTAAGGGTTTCACCTCAGATGCAACAAAATTTGGTTCCCAACATCGGATAGTTAAGAAGAAACCATTAACAAACCATGGTCCTTCAGTGAGCACTTTGTGCATGCTTTCATGTTTACTGAATTTTGCAATATAGTAGTCTTCTCCTAAATCGATTAGTGGAAAATCTTCTGAAAGTTTCCACATGTGCTTGAATTTTTCATTTAAATATTGATGATGAAGTCTCTTTCCAAGTAACTTGATTATAACCGAGTTTAACCAAGGTGCATAAATTCTTTGCTTTTCCTCCTGGGTAAAAGAAATGCTATCATTCAAGCCATCTTCATCTATTGGGCAACTTTGTGTGCTGGTAGATAGGCTAGGATTATTAATGATGATAGTAGTAGTAGAGGATTTGTTAGGAATGGAAGTATTAGTGGATTGTACTAACTTGTCGTAATAGGTTGGTTTAAGTTCATTATGAGGATTTTCAGGTAGTAGGCTAGGGTCTGGAGGTTTTGGAGGGATATGATTTACACTAGCATTTTGTTCAATTTTTTCAAAATCCATTGCTTGAGTAGGGGATATACTAGAGATAGAAGGGAGGAGTAGAGAGAAGGGAGATCAAAACTATCTCAGTTCCAGGGGCAGAACTGAATCAAAGTATCGGACGCTCTTCTCGTTATACTCCCTCCGGTCCATTTTATTTAATCACTTTTCTTTTTTAAAAGTCAAACAATATAAATTTTGACCAATATTTTGAGATATATTTTTTTACCATATTAATATAACAAGAATTGCAATTTGTAGTACTTTTTGTGTAGTTTTTTAATATCTAAATTATAATTTTAAAATATTGACTAAATCTAGTTCAATTTAAATTCAAAAATTAGTCAACTTGACTTTCGAAAAATGAAATAGATCAAATAAAATGGACCGGAGGGAGTAACTTACTATACTAATGTTGTTGGAGTTTGCAGTGAGAAAATAAAATTTCAATTATCAAAAAACAAAAGTTAATATAGCATGCGCATGATATTGTCAACTGCATTACGTTAAATAGATTTGATGAATTAATCAGATGTTAGCAACCTCTTTTTTCATTCATGAAGGTTTATTATTGAACAGAAAGAGACTGCATAATCAAGGAGACAACGATACATTATTTGCCTCAAATCAGTCTGTCGCTCTCACATTTGTTTAGACAAAACATAGTTTTGAACTTTTAATTACTTGATTGAAGTACTACATTGGACTATGGTGTGCAGCCCCTACCTCTGGAAAAATATTTATTCCTACTGAACGTTTAATCATATTACTATAAAAGTATGTTCTCATTTTCTAAAAAAGTCAGATTACCAAAATGCCCTTCAAAAACATAAAATACACCAAAATGCCATTCAAAAACTAAAAATACCAAAGATCACAAAAAAAAAAAAAAACCTATTTAAAATAAAAATATACGTATCTGCGACGCACAACAAACTGACAAGACACAATGCTTAGCAACAGTACTGCACATTCGAACAGCTATGAAAACTCATTCATATTAAGGGAATTGATGTGATGCTTCTAAATAGGTCCAGAGTATAGATTTAAATACCTCCACAAAGTTTCTCATTCAAACCAATTCAATTACTCTCATCTTTTGTTCAATTGTGGGTGTCGGCACCTGCGCTTTATTGTTCTTAAGGAGATCTTATAGAGGTACACTTTTGTATTTTCATTAAAATATAAAATCTAACTGCTATCTTCTCCATTATGTTGTTTGGGTTCCATTAATTCATTAATAGATGGCCTTCGACTATATACTTGTTCAATTTATCTCTTTCAATTTGGATATCTTGAGGCGGTCCTTGGAAAGTTTTAATAGGAGGACTATTTTCTGTACGCAAAGTTTACAAAACAACAATTAGACTGAGACACCGAGAAACTAGTTTCAAATAAAAAAAGGTTCATTAAGAGTCACACAATACAGTAAAGATTCATACTCTTATTTAATTATTATAAGAGATAAATCATAAAACTTACTCTATGCAAAATGCATCTCCAAGTTTTTCACCTCTTTTCATTTCCATCGTTTAAATACACGACACTAACTATGATAAAAGGAGGTTCGTGACTTTTGATGTCAACATGATTTCATCTAATTGTTTTCGAAAATAAAAAATTTGCATTAAATTGTTACCCTCCACGAAAACTTTACGCTAGCAACTTCAAGAATAGAGAATTACAATCCCCTTGTTTGTTTAAATAGAGAAACACGAAATCAAAGACAAAAGTCATATGAAAGAAAAGAGGAGCACTATATTATACAAATAAAGCTCATGGAATTCGAGAAAATGGGATTCACTTTTGAAAAGTTTGATGCCTTTTTTTGAACTAATTGACTTAGGAACTTATGAGAACTAAATAGAAATTCCACATACACAAGGTGAAAAGAGTACATTTTTTCACTTCAACAACTCCAACAACTAAGAAGGACAGCTAGGGAAAAAATTGAGGCAGCATTAAATGTGTCTGGCATAGTGTAATGCGTCCAAAACTTTGTACCCTACACCATATAGTTATTGCCATAGCCCTTAGTTAGTTGGAGCACACACTCCTCCTATTCCCTTGTTCATATTGTTTTCTCCCAAATTGAGCAGAGCTATGAGAATCAACTAATTTCAAATTTTTACCTAGAAATATTAAGGGCTACCTATAAACAAAATAAAGGAGAATTATTGGCACGAAAAGATGAAATAAAAAGAGTCAAAGGAGGATGTAGCATGTTTGATGTGGGTTCCCCAACCCATCATTTTCGAGATGAGTAATTGATATTAGGTCAAAGTTACATACAATTGGATGTATTTTATCCATACTTTGATGCATTCTTATGATATTTAATGTTATAAATATGATGAATTGATTGCATTTTGTTGTATAGGAGGCTAGTGGTGACAAAGAAAATTAATTTGAGCAAAAATTGAGCCAAAAGGCAAAATCTGGAGAAATCTTAAGGAGTTGTGTGTCGCAGATCATGCACGGCCCTTAAACGAAATTTTGATGAATAAACATATTGTCAAAGCAGTGAGTAACTCCCTATCGCATAGTCATCGCGTGGGAGAAGAGAAAAATATTTCGAGGGTGTTTTGTAGTGGATGTGAGTCGTACAGAACAATGAAGGAAGTTCCAGGAATCCTGTGTTGTAGTTGTGCTTCACGCAACTATAGCACAAGCGAAAAATTTCTGCAGTTTTGTAAAGAATGACAGTTCGGTCATTTGTCTCAGGAATGTGATATAAAGGCCGAAAAGTCAATTTTTAGATGAGTTCTAAACCTTGAAAAGAGAAGGAGAAGGCTAGGGCAGTGGATAACAAGGATCTAACTGGTTTTTTTTAACTTTTTCAATCTTTTTCTTGTACTTTATTAATGATGGTTGTTTATGTCATGAATCATGTGAACATGAGTGACTAAGTTACCTCATCTAGGGCGTGATGAAACCATTATAGGATGATGTATTGAGTATTTCATTAGTTTAATCGAGCTTGACATTATTATTCCTGATTATTCAACTATGTTATGATTGCTTTCGATTGTAGAGTTCACAATTGAATGTACCATTTATTTTTGTAAACCTTTGGAAGTGTGTATTGAGACGGGTTAGTTGAATAGTGATACTTTAACACAAATAAGGAATTATTTAGGGAAGATGAGCGAGTTCGAGAACAACGAACCCTTATCATGGTCACGTGGGTAGTCCATCTTATCATTATGTGTTAACTTGAAAAAGTAACTCAGGATAGTTATTGCTTGTTATTTCAGAATAGTAGTGATAAACTAGGAGCTCATGATCATTAGGGATAGTCAAGCAAGATTGGATGCATAGTATTTGGTATATCACTCCCATAAGTGAAGAAGTCATGTCCTAAGCTTTTATTCGTGAAATCTTGTCTGGCCATTTTACTACTTGCTTTTAGTTGATTTATTTTTTAGTTCTAGCTTTCACACAATTACCATTATAAATTGTCCCTAAAATTGTCTGAACAAAACTTGAAAAAAGTTGAGTTACGAATTAACGTTTACTCCTTGTGGAATTCGATCTCGGACTTGTTAAATCCGGTTATATTTTCAGCGACCGCTTATCCTTTCGACGGCGAATTTTGGGCGAGATTAGTAATTTTATTTATGTAAAAGGTATTAAAGTTTAAGTAAATACTAGATTTCGAAACCATAATTTTAAAAGAGCGATAGGCTAATTTTAAAATTTTAAAGATCAAACGCATTGAGTAAATCTTGATTTAAATTTCATTAGAATAGGCAAGTCAAATGCAGGTAAAGACATAGGAAGTTTTGAAGGGGGCCAAAGGTAGAGACCTAAAAAACATGTGCAGCATCTTGTTTGAAGTTGTACTAATTGACTCTGTTGACAAAGTCAATGAAGAATTGGCAATAGTGGTCCATAAGAAAGTTAAAATTGTAGTCAATTCATTAGAGCCCTTTTAATCTTTGTTGGTGCCAAATTTTTGGGCATTTGTGCCCACAAACTCCGACTATCCAGGACATGGAATCCAAAGGGCTTGCAATTTGAATTGAGAGATTACCAAAAATGGGATAATTGCTATAGTTGGATTAAAGGTGGGAAACTTATCCCACTTTTTATATGAGATATATATCACGTCCATAATTTCATTATCTTATACCGGTAATCAAATATATATGATATATTTTATCTTTTTTTTTTTTTGGAATTATAATCCCAGTTCCACCAACTAAATGATCCCTTACCCATAAACAAAGAATGGCTATCTTAAGTTGCAACATTAATGAAGATTTGATCCAATAAATATCTGTCAAATTTAAAGACAAAAGGTGTTTTAGGGCTGGCATTTGTAGTTGAACCAGCTTAGCAGGATTAAGCTCTACTTAGTAAACTTAGGGGGGACCCAGTTTCATATGCATATAGGAAAAAGATTCGTTTTATATATATATATATATATATAAAGTATACTGTTGGTTCAATATAATCATTGTGATGCGATATTATTTCTAGGTTATCCCATTAGAAATTACATCATAGTGTTAACTCCATAGAAATATTATTTTTTTCCTAGACATTTTGGGTACAAAAATAAGTTGAAAGTAATTAAAGAAATAATCTTTGTGGTGAGTATGTTGTACATATGTAATCAAGATTCAAGACTATAGAAACGCATAACTTTATTGGATGCTCGCCCTTATATACCCGTTTAATTTTAATTTAAGTATTGTTTGGCGTACATCAGCTTATTTATTATCCTCCAAATGATTTAAGAATGACTACTAAATATGCATCATCTTCATTATATTTGTCTTAACAATTTGAAGTTTCCATCTAATTAATGTTATCTCCAGCTGTTATTTTTTATTTTGGCAACCATATTGCCCAACTTTGATTAAAATTTACTACGTAAGGGCAACTCCAAGGGTTGCCCCTAAACCTCCTTTTCCCTATTTTTAGGGACACATTTAGGGAAATTTTACTCCAATGACTCCCTATTTGTGTCCCTAAATTAGGGAGTGAATAGTGTTTCCCCAAATTTGGGGACACACTATTCATCTCCCTATTTACTATTCACCATTAAAATAATATTATTTTTATTATTTAACCTTTTAATTTATCTCTTTATATAAATATAATTATGTTTATATAATATTTTTATATAAATAATTTATAGTCTAAACATTGTCGTATTATTTTGAAAATTTAATTATCGTGTATCTATTTTTTTATGTAAAATTGGTAGTTAATTTTATTATGAGTTATAATTGTATAAAAAAAATATACCATAAAAACAATGAAAGATGCAAATATAAATTTTTAATGTTGCTAAAATTCAAAAAAAAAAAAAGAAAGTTAAATAAAAACACATTAAAATTGAAATTACATTAAATAAAAATACATTAAAATTGGAAATACATTAAAATTGAAAATACATTAATACTGCACAACATGATAATCGAGAATGAGCGTGATCTTAATACACTAATTCAAGATGATTTGGAAGGTCCAGTTCCAGAAGTAGAAATGGCAGTCGATGAAAATCACCGATTTCAAGAATTTTTAGCTAGATACGGAAGAATTAGGAACAAAGATGCTCATTTTGAACTTCGTAATGCATTAATTGATCATTTATGGGAGCATAGAGGTGCAAATTGAGGTTCTACTTGTAGTATTTCGAATGAATTTTATCGTAATGTAATATATATTTAATTATTTTGTATCACAATTATTTCACTTTTATTTGAATTATCCGTTCATATATATAATCTTTAATATTTTCTTACAAATTATATAGTTTAAAATTTTATGGTAGAAAATAAATTTATATTGAATATAAATTATGTGTGACAAATATGTAAAAAAGAAAATAAAAGATAGAATTTGTTTAATGGGAATAAGAAAATAAAATTGAGATAAAGATAATAATATAATATAGAAGAGAGAGAAGAATATAAAAAGGAATATTCTTTTTAGGGAAAAAAATGGGGGAATGGTTGGAGTAAGTTTTCCCTAAAATAGGGATTTCCCCATTTTAGGGGAAAAAATAGGGGCAACCCTTGGAGTTGCCCTAACTACTTTGTCATATCAATATGAATATTTACCAACAACATATGGTAAATCATTAGTTAATTAAAGAATATTATTGATCTCTCTAGTTAGTAGTAGTAATTTTTTGAAGGTTCACGTGACTTTTATTCACCTTTTTGTGAATAAATTTATTGTCCAGAAATTCAATTAAAATAATTTAGCTTTATTTTAGTTCGACATGCTAATCAACACTGCGAAAGGCTGGAACAGCTACTTGTAATATAATATTGAAACTAATTACTACTAATTATATTAAGTAAATTAAAGGTTGTCCCTTGTGATACCATACTTGTCAAAGGCTTCTGGTAAAGGGAAAGGTGTTGAGAGACATTTGTACCGAAAGAACCTAATATGATTTGACAATGGTATAAGAACAACAAATTAAACACCCTTCTCTTTACCTTTATATCAATCCATGGGATGGTAAATTTTTTATAACTTTGATGTCTAGACTAATTTGCACGTACTTTTCTTCTTTTCTGGATTCGAACCTGCTGCCTCGATTGTTTTATTTAAGGGAGAAAATTTTCAATTCTCGAAGTGCAACTCGAAACGTTTGGTTAAGAATGAAAGAATATTATCTATTTCATCCAATTTCTTGATAGTGCATGCATTTGAATTTTGTATTGGATACTCGTTATCTCCCACTGGAGAGACAACAGCCCATGGTAACCCTTTTGGTTCTGCAACATAAAAGACACAAGAATTGGAAGATGAACAAACAACTGAACACATAAAATTGAAACATATGGCATCAAAACTGTCGTATTTGCATCAGAAACAGGCAGTTTCTGAGTTGAAAAAAAACAAAAAATAAGGATGCTTCAAGAGTTGACCAAAATGCTAATTCGATTAGATTAGATTTACAAACTACAAAAGGTGGAACAATCCAGCACTCCACTTGGTTTTCTCAAATAGTATTATACAAATATACAATGATCTTGTACGATTTCATTTTGTTTTCTTCTTGTTAAAAAAATGTACATAATTTTAGTGCCTATTTTATTTATCCTTATCATTGAGTTTTGAAGCTGTCACGTCTCATATATTTTTTTTTAATAGGTTCTTCAAAACATTGGTACATATGACTATACATATTGTAAAGCAATGTTAATGTAAGACTGTCCAAAGTGATTACAATGTTCTCAATATATATGGAGAAACTGAACACCAATATCAATTACTATCTTTCTTTTTTCTTACATTATGCTGCATTAATGGTCAAATTTTCACTTTTTAACCTTTAGAAGTAGTAGTATTAGTAGTAGTAACTTTTTACTTTAATGGTCAGCCTAAATAAAAGTGAAGTTGGTCAATGCAAAACCAAAAGAACAAAAAGAACATTCGAAGTTTTTCTTTTTCAGTATTTGTTTAATCCAAAGAGAAGAATAAAATTTTACAAAGAGAAATTACTCTATTTCCTTTTGTGATCTTACCAAGGAAATGTGCAATACATCTTTAATCGTAAAAACTGGAAACTTGTCCCTCCAATTACCTTTCTTCTTAATATCTTATATTTAAATATTATGTACAAACAGTGAAATAACAGAAACACCTCAATATAATCCCATCGACTATGACATACCACTCTATCTTTTATGTTGGTAAACTAATTTATCATAATCACTTATCTATAATAGTTGACTTTAAAGTAGCATAATTGCATAAATATTTATTAACACTTACAATGGTAGCTTAACAAAATTTATTTTTGTTATCTACCATCAAGAAATGCAGTGAAATGGATTGCAAACATTCTTGATCATACGTCTTGAATTTTTAAGAATGAAGAGATTTTTATATAGAACAATTTTTGTTTAGTAGGTCTTGATCTTATGCGACTAAAATTCAAATTAATCGGATTAGTAGGTGACGAATATCGAAGAACCATAAAAAAGAAAAATAATACTCTCTTTATAGGTCGTTGTGACAGTGAAGCTAAGACACAAAACAGCTTTTACAAGCTAAGCTGATTCTTTGACTTAAAACCATCACCTTTAAAGCCAATTTCTATTAAGTGGACCCTACGTTACCACAACAGAAACCAAAGTTCTTCTATTACTTATCTCATTTGCTTAACTTAATTAACTAATTCAGTAAAAATAAGTACTACCATAATACTCTTTTGATCTCGTTTTATTTGTCCTATTTTCTACCATACGTCTTTTGAAAAAATCATTAATAAAGAGTGATTTCTAATTATTTTAACTTTATTAATTTTTGTACATTTCTAATTACTAAGAATAAAATGAAAAAAAGTACGTAATTAATTTTTTCTTGTACTTTTAAAATGATAATTAAATCAAAATAAATATTTATAAATGTTAGGATAAATAAAACGAGACAGAGTATGTTATATAAACAAAAGTAGAGAACCACAACTTTTATCTTTATGTGGTGGGATGGGTAGGTAGGTGTATAGGTGAAAGTCAATGTTATTTCTCTGTTTGTCAAGAGGGGGAAAGTTGGTGTGTATGAGCGTGTTTGGGTGAGGTTAAAAGTGATTTATAAGCTTATAAGTGCATTAATATATGTTTGTTAACTTAAAATTTTTTGGACTTATAAGACATAAGTAGCTTAAAAACCACTTAAAATAAGCTGCTTATAAGCCCACCCAAACAGGCTCTATGTAACATGCAAATGTATAGTAAGCCAAATATAATTAGAGCGTCAATCACATTCTTTTGGTGCGGTTTTTCCCTGAATTCTGAGTGCATACGGAATACTTTATGCATCAAACTGTTATCCTATTTTTTTTTAAAAAAAAAAAGAGGAGAGAGAAACTAAAATGAAAGCATAGGTGTAATCAATAGAGGTATGCTTTTAGGCTCAGTACTCCAATTAATGCACCTTTCATTTTGAGACCTGTTGCTTTTAATTAGCTTTACACCCCCCCCCCCAACCTCACACCCCCCTAAAAAAAAGAGAGATAATATAACAACAATAATATGTGAAGTGTTTTTTTTTTTTTTCAGGTGTCTTTGATTGAATACTTAGCTGGAATTTTACAAATTTTGCTTTTTAGGTAAATGGGGTTTCTTGAAATTTCATTAAACTAGTTGACTTTTGATTTGTTATCTTAGTGGGGTTTTTATAAAAATTAAGTCTTTGAAATCTTGGATCTTAAGTACCTTTCTTGTGCTTTGTTTCTCTAAAAATGTCAACTTGAGTGGCTATATACTAAATTCTTGGTATTTTTCATGTAAATTTTTTCAGTTGTGAATCTTCAAGAAAAGGGGAAAAATTTAGGGTTTTGTTTGATCTATACTTCATTTGATATTAAAAATCAATTCTTGGTTTTTGTGTTCTAAGAGTCTATTTAGTTAAAAAGCTAATGTTTTGGGACATTTCCTCAAGTTTTTAAGGGGCATTTTGATTTTTGAAAGCAAAGGTTTTTGATTCTTGATTCCTTTGCTTTTCAAGAAGTTAGGGTTTGTGGGGTTTTAGTGTTAGATGGGCTAAGAAATTGTTTCTTTGTGTTTGTTGAAAAGCTTTGTTTAAGTCTTTGAAAGCTTTGTTGAAAGAAAAAAAAAGGAAGATCTAATGCATCTTTCACTATGGAAGCCTATATCTCATTGTGCTTCATTAATCTTGGACAAAAAGAGCAGAAAAAGGGATGGGGATAAGCATAGTAATGAAGAGATCAAGAAAAATCCATCTGTGTTGAAAAAATTGCAAGAGCATAAGCTTAGGGAGGCTCTTGAAGAAGCATCTGAGAATGGTTCACTTATTAAGTCTCAAGATGTGGATTCCTTGTCAGCACAGAATCAAGATGAGGGGTTGGGCCGATCCCGGTCCCTCGCTAGGCTACATGCTCAAAAGGAGTTCCTTAAAGCCACTGCTCTTGCTGCTGAGCGGACTTTCGAGTCTGAGGATTCAATTCCTGAGCTTAATGAGGCGTTTTCAAAATTCTTGACCATGTATCCGAAGTACCAGTCTTCAGAGAAGATTGATGAGTTGAGGTCTGATGAGTACTCTCACCTTTCGGGGTCTGCACCGAAGGTATGTCTTGATTATTGTGGATTTGGATTGTTTTCGTTCCTGCAAAGTGTTCATTATTGGGAATCATCTACATTTAGCTTGTCTGAGATTACTGCTAATTTGAGTAATCATGCTTTGTATGGGGGTGCTGATAAAGGCACCGTGGAACATGATATTAAGGCTCGGATAATGGATTACTTGAATATCCCTGAGAATGAGTATGGTCTTGTTTTTACTGTTAGTAGAGGCTCAGCTTTTAAGTTGTTAGCTGAATCATACCCTTTTCAGACTAACAAAAAGTTGTTGACTATGTTTGATCATGAGAGTCAGTCGGTTAATTGGATGGGTCAGTGTGCCAGAGAGAAAGGTGCTAAGGTTTATAGTGCATGGTTCAAATGGCCTACCCTTAAACTATGTTCAACTGATTTGAGGAAGCAAATTTCAAACAAAAAGAGGAGAAAGAAAGATGCAGCTACTGGTCTCTTTGTTTTCCCTGTCCAGTCTAGAGTTACCGGTGCAAAGTACTCCTACCAGTGGATGGCACTGGCTCAGCAGAATAATTGGCATGTGTTACTTGATGCTGGCGCTCTGGGTCCAAAAGACATGGATTCTCTTGGTTTGTCTTTATTCAGACCGGACTTTATAATTACTTCATTCTACAGGGTGTTTGGTTATGATCCAACTGGATTTGGATGTCTTCTTATTAAAAAGTCTGTGATGGGAAGCCTTCAAAGTCAGTCTGGGCATGCTGGGTCTGGTATAGTGAAAATTACTCCTGTTTTCCCCTTGTATTTGAGTGACTCGATTGATGGTTTCCCTGGATTGGCTGAGGATGATGAAGCCGGGGAGAACAGTGAAGTTAATGCCGAAATTCGGCCAGGATCTCAATTGCCAGCCTTTTCTGGTGCGTACACTTCTGCTCAGGTTAGAGATGTATTTGAGACAGAGATGGAGCATGACAACAGCTCTGATAGGGATGGAGCAAGCACGATATTTGAAGAGACTGAAAGCATTTCTGTTGGGGAGGTAATGAGAAGTCCAGTCTTTAGTGAAGATGAATCTTCTGATAACTCCCTGTGGATTGACTTGGGCCAGAGCCCTTTGGGTTCTGATGGTGCCGGGCAATCCAGCAAACAAAAGATTGCCTCTCCAGCACCCCCATTTTGGTTTGCTGGCAGGAAGAATAACAAAAGGCTCTCTCCCAAGATTTCAAAGATATCAGGCAGCCCATTGTATGACAGAGAGTTGAATCCAGGGCGTCATGAAGACAACCATGTGCTATCATTTGATGCAGCTGTTAGGTCGGTGTCTCAAGATTTGGACCATTTCAAGGAGATTCCTGAAGAAGACCAGTTTGATAAGAGAAGCCCTGCTTCAAGAGATTTCGGAGAGATCGAGGAAGAACCAGAGACCAGCAAAGCAGGTCACATGTTGGATGACCACTCAACTTCACTTTCTCGGCATCAAACCCTTGATAATGGATCAGCCTCTGAGATATGCCCAGAGATTAAAGAGAGTGCCATAAGAAGAGAAACTGAAGGTGAGTTCAGGTTATTGGAAAGGAGAGAAGGAAACAGATATGCAGGTGGTAGATTTTTCGGCATAGAAGATGCTGATCAGACTGGAAGCAGGGGAAGACGTGTATCCTTTAGCATGGAAGACAACCGTAAAGCTCGTCTGAGCCATACACTTGAGCCTGGGGAATTGTTAGCAACTACCAGTCTTGATGATGATGATTACATTACTGATGGGGAGTATGATGATGGGCAAGACTCAGACAGGAGAGAACCTGAGATAGCATGCAGACATCTTGATCATATAAACATGTTGGGTCTCAATAAAACTACTCTCCGGCTAAGATATCTCATCAATTGGCTTGTTACCTCAATGCTTCAGCTAAGATTTTCTGGTTCAAATGGGGAAGACAAAGACAGTTCACCACTCGTTCGCATCTATGGTCCAAAAATCAAATACGAGAGGGGTGCAGCTGTTGCATTCAATGTACGAGACAGAAACAGGGGTCTGGTGAGTCCTGAAATAGTTCAGAAACTGGCCGAGTCACATGGTATCTCTCTCGGCATTGGTATCCTAAGTCACATACGTATCTTAGATAACCCAAAGCAGCAGCAACGATCTCTGAGTCTTGATGACACTACCCTTTGCAAACCAATGGAAAATGGAAAGCATGATGCCAGAAGTGGGTTTGTCAGAGTTGAAGTCGTCACTGCTTCACTTGGCTTCCTCACTAATTTTACTGATGTCTATAAGTTGTGGGCTTTTGTGGCTAAATTTCTTGATCCTGCCTTTATTAAAGAAGCTGGACTCCCAACGGTTGAAGAAGACGTCGAGAGTTGAAGCTAGTGGCTGGTTTAGTAGCTTTTCACTTCTTTGCTCCTAACCTAAGATGCAGGGACATATTGCCGATAGTGAGTTCTTTGAAAATCTGATGTGGTGCAAGAGAAAAATGAAAAGGTCTGAGCTGTATTCTTTTGGCCCCTGTCTATTCGATGCATGCGGGAGAATTTTTTTCATTCTTGTTTTTTATTTCTTGAATGTTTCTTCTTTATCTTTTTGGAGTTCCTGTAGAGTTGGGAGTTAGAAATTTGTATTTTCTGAGGTAGTCATGAATCATGATGAACCAAAGCCAGATATAAGCAGGGGGTTTCAATGATCCCCTTCCACCATTTGCCCTATTGCTTCTCAGCTGTGTATAATGACCATTCATGCTTTCTTGCTCAGGCTGTTATACAATTTCTTGTCTTTGTCCCTGCATCATGTTCTTGCTATTAGCATAATTTTGTCAAAAAGAAACTTATACTGCCAGTAATACTATCAAAGAAAAAGTAATCTTACTGCCTAATACCCTTCGGATTTAGAATTTTATGGTCACTTGACCAAGTTCCAAGTTGTTTAATAAGTTAAATGTCTTGTGCAGGCAACTAATAGTAGTATCTCAAGTCAGTTTGATTTACTCTGCTATCATATTTTCCACTGAGCAAATTCTATGGGATTTCTATGACCAAGTACTACAACAACTACTACTACCAAGCATCAATACCTCGAGTCGGTGTATGAGTCTTCATTGTTCATGTCACTCCATTTAAATACGCTTTTATCCGATATTATAAAAGCCTAAGTTTATCAAGCATCAGAAGTTCTTTACATTTGTAACTGGTATGCATCTCATAACGAAACTATCAAGACTCGTAGCAAACACTGAACCTAAAGTAAACATTCAAACATGACTGCATTAAGTCATACTTGAGGGTTATTCTTTTTCCTTTTCAAAGAATCACTATAACATTGAAGCATGTAAATTTTGAAGATTTACATCAGATGACTGCCAATTTTGGACAAAATCATGGTGCTTGCATGGTTTGACTATAATGTCTTTTATATCAAGGTATGGTAGACATTTAACGTAAGTTTGCTTGACCACCTTTTAGAAAAGTAGAATAAGCAGTGGATGATTTGAAGTAATGGGACCTTCAATTATCAGTAATGTTAATTATTGTTAGTAGGCCATACCCATTGAGTTTTGTTTGCCACAGAGATAATAAGTGAGGTCTTATATCATTGTACTAATCTTTTATCTATTCTTTGGGTTCCAAAGATTCTGCTTTCTCTTAGGAGGTCCCTATTTGAATGGGACCTTGCAAAAACATGCACCTTTCTTTGATGGAAATGATTTTGTTTGATTGAAACCTCTCTTCCCTTCATCGTCATGCATAAAAAACGAAAGCTGCCTAACATTATGTGCAAACCAACATTTTTTGTCAATCAATTATCATGTCTCCCTCAAATAGTTAAGGTCAAATATATGGATTCTCTATGTATTTTGCTTGATTGAGCTCATCTTAGTTGATTAATAGATGGTTATTTTTCAAGGTAAATAAAGTAGTTGAAGTCAGTTATATAGATCGTATTATAATTCTTTTTACAAATACTAAACGATTTGTTTTTACAAATACTAAACGATTTGTTGTTTACAACAAATAAAACATTCTTTAAAGTAGTTCTCTGAATATTTCCTTACACTATACAAATGTACAAGTCTCTAATAAAAGAAAATAAAGCTTGATAATTATATGAAGGATTCACAAATTATGACTATATTTTAGTGACCAATCAGTAGTATTTTTAGTTCACCAATCATCAATAATATCGAAGGGAAAAAAAGTATACTGTTGATACAATCATTCAATAAAGAATGGTGTGCAATAATAGTTGACACATTATTAAACTTTTTATAATAGTTTTTTCATAATTTCATTTTTCCTTTCTTCTCAAAAAGCTGTACTTAATCATTAGTAATATATTTGCTTTTTCTATCCAAGTGGGTGTTGTTTATCATCTCAAAACAAGATGCAATAAAATAGTGAAAATGGAGTCACGTTAGACAAACTGGTTGACAGAAATTTGGTAGCTTTCTCGTTGAAGGAATATATTATCTTTGGGGTAGTTGATTGACAACCAAGCGTTGACAAATTAAGACACTCTTAACAATCCAAGTGGCGCCAGCAAATGCTTATTTGGGACTAAGTAATCATCAATGTGTTTAGCAATTAGCTTAATACACTAATAATTGACACAATTTTCACCATAATCTCTTCAGCAACAAAATGAGATCAAACCACTACTCAAGTCTATGTTTAATAAGATATCTCAAATTCGAACCTTGATTTTGATCCATGATTTCACGTTTGAGCTTAGAATAGAGAACTCTTCGATACAAAGCACTTAATCTCTTTAGTCTAATAAATCAAAGGCCGATATTGAGTGTCCGATAGTTAAATAAAAATTAAAAAAAGGCCTATACGCTGTTTGAAAAGTCTAGTCACTCATCCAAAAAGGAGAGGCACAGCACTCTTCAATAACAGCTATAATTAGTTGGAAACATTATACTAACAAGTATTAAAGGAGATTCAATATCTGGAGAACACCTTTGCTATCAAGGACAAATTAGTAGGAATATCCACTGCTTTAAAGTGTGATACAACTGCTTTAAAGTGTGATACAACCTGGATTAATATGTAAAAAAGTAAGCTTAAGATCCTATAGGAAGCTTTTCTATGTTACATGAACTTAATAAAGCTTAAGATCCTATGAGAAGCTTTTCTATGTTACATGAAATTAATAAGCTTAAGGTCCCATGGGAAACTTTTCTATGTTACATGAAATTAATAAACAAAGCACAAGTAGCTATGATTCCATCATCTTAATAAGGAAAGCAGTCTCCAGTGCTGACTCCTTGCAGTGCAAGTATCGATTCTCTTCAACTATATCAGCTGTCAAATTAAGCAATACTGGATGTTTAGGGTCATAAACAGAACATTCACGCAGCCGAGCAACATATTTTGCTGCTTCCCACACTCCAAACCTGAAAAATCATGGAAGGTTATGGGGTGGAACTTGCAACACAATGAACTATTATTATTTCTAAGTTGGTGCCAACCTATCAAAAGTATGACAGTTCCCTTAATGTAGACCTTGGAACATTTCTCTATAAACCATGCAAAAGGATAACAAGTTCACTTAATTTACACCTTAGAACGATTCTTGATAAAACAAACAGAAGGATGACAGTTCACTTAATTTATGACCTTGGAACAATTCTTGGTAACCCATGCAAAAGGATGACAGTTCACTTAATTTACACCTTGCAACAATTCCTGATAACACACAAAAGGATGACAGTTCTTTACACCTTGGAACATTTTAACGGTGGATCAGACTCTTTACACCTGATCAGTCCTAGAGTCCTAGTTGTCCATCATAGCACCGGCGCACATGATGAATGGATAAGATTAGAGCTGGTTTAACAATCCCTCCACCTAAGAATTATCGGACAGACATGAAAAGCATCCAGAATAAATATCAAGGGAACAAGCAATTATGCTAGCAAGCAATGGCTATACAGGAATTACTGCAAAGAGGCTGCTAACACTAGTTTTCTACGGTCCTTCAAAGTTGGAAGAATAGTAAATGCTAGAATAAACCAGCACAACTATAACTATCGAGTGAACAGAGAGAGTGTAGCGTTTTAAAAGATTACAACAAGATTTATTAAGTATAGAACAAAAATTCTTCGCAAGGTTGTCAACATTTAAAGAAGCTCGGCATACTGAATTTCAACCAAATGAAAGGGAAAGTTGTATTCTACGAAACCAGTCCCCAGCTTTAAAAATCTCCAAGTAAAAGTTGACAACTAAAAGCAAAGTCTCATTTATAAGATGCAGTCTCTCTAATAGTTTCCTGTGGACCAAACATGAAGTGATAGTGTAAAAGTTATGGGAACAATGACCACATTTTTGTCACCTTGACAAGAAGGGCCTTTTACCAATAAACAAGACAGGGAAAGGAAGGAAGTCAGCAAAAATCTGGGAATTTTTCTTGGACTTTACCGTGTGTTGAATGAAGAGGTCACCAGAATAGCTGGATATAAGATATCTTTCTGAATATTATCATAAGGTGAATATTTACGTATTGCCCGAAAGTCGTCAATGTCCCCAGGATACCCGAACTCTTCATAGTCAGCAGGTGTAAGCGGTAAGATTGGATTGAGAAGAGTGTTCGTTGGATCCAAAAATGGTACCTGTAAAAAAAGATAGTCAACTTTTTCGATAAAGTCAAAAGAGATTATAAATGAAGGAAGAGAATCTACTCGACAGCAAAAAATCGTTAACTCTGGTATATCCCCTGAAAGGAACAGTTTTTTTAATCCAGAGCAGGGATTTTCAGTCTTAAATAACAGTTTTCTACCTTTTCCTCTTCTGTTGAAAAGATAGAGGAAAAGGATGTCTTCAAGGATGCCTAAATGCAATAACACATCCAGAATTATGGGCAAACCTCCAGAACTGCTGCCCGAAATAGACTTGGACAAGAATTTATAGCTGAAGCCACCAGCAGCCCACCAGCACTATAACCCCACCCTGCGAGCTTGTTGTCTTGCACAATTTCCCTCTCAATTAGGAATTTCGCACAGGATATGTAATCATAAATGGAATTGATCTTCTTTGTGCGCCTGCCATCATGGTGCCACCTTTTCCCCCCACCACCTCCACCTCTGAGAAAGAAAACAACAAAAAGGCAATGTCAAGCACTCTTACTCACTTACATAACTTCTTAACAATGTCTTAACATCATAGAATAGGATATCTGTAAGATATATAAGCATTAATATAGAGAAAACAGTAATTACAGAGCTACATTACTAAATGGGCATAGAAAAAAAGCACCTGACATCAGCATATGCAATGACCCAACCACGATCAAGAAGACTTTTTAACTCACTGCGCCATCTTTTATCTAGTATCTCTCCATAAGCTCCATGTCCATGAAGTAATCCAGGGTTCTCAGCTTGCTTTGTCCTCTTTTGCGAATAGACAACAGTCAGAGGAACAATCGTCCCATCATAAGAAGTTACATCGAAAACTTCACAGGCATAGAACTCAGAAAGATCATTCCATGTAGAATGAATTTCACGATTGACTTCATTTAAATTCCTTGGCCTCTGAATAATACTAGCTGAAGATGATGATCCATACAACATTTTTGTTCTTTCATGAAGCAAGTTTTGCTGCTGAACTATATTCCATTTTCCACTTGATAAGTCATAATCGACAACTGCATCAGGCATCTATAAACAGTGTGAGTTTTAGTCAAATGGTGCAATCTGGGAGCAAAGAGACCTGGATACCTCTAACAACCTAAAGGATAAACATCTAACTTATTGAAGTTAATGAATACACTCTTGACACTTGCTAATTTTTTCCACTTGCACGCTAGGGAAATATGCATAAATTGGGTCGATCCATGCATTGAGAATATTGGTTTAATGCACTTATTCACGAACTTAGTCTAGAAATCAAGTTCAGCTTAAGCTAACAACAGAAACAAGACACAACAGAAACTGTAACTGGTCAAAAATAGAGTACTTGATGACTATTAGAGTAAAAATATTTCACCATAACTGACATAGTGCCAAGAAATGTTTGGACAAGGATATGACACATCTACATTAAGTTCTACATGACTGGATAACATTAACATCAAATAGGACACTTCAGATCTCAACGTGACTTGAACCCAAGAATCTACCTTTTTCCCTCTCACAGATAATGATACAAACTAACAAATATGTTGAGCGTCTACAGTTTGCACAGCTAATTGTGGAATCTAATCACTGTGCCAGCCGTGCATAACATTAACAACACACATTCTTACAGCCATGAACTAGTACTCCTATTATGAAGATCAAAACAGTAGAATTCAGAGAACGAGAAGTACTTATACTGTATTTCCTAAAAATGTACTTCAGGTTTTACAATTAAATTTATATTTAGTTGAGTCTAAGGCGACCGTTTTATATCTCAATCTGATCGATTGACAGATAATTTACGTTGACGAGTAGTCAATTCTTAGAACCTTAATTCGATGACAGTACAAATATCAATTTCGAGGATGCAAGTACGATGTCAAGTCTGAATGAACAATTCGAAGGCAAATGTAAACAGACAAATTAGGACAAATGACGAACTAGCAATTTACGATGACGTGATTTCAAGCGAACTTCTTATCGATGACAGATTACGGGTTGATTTCGTTTAAGATTGAATGCTTAATTTTAACCAGATTCGATGACAAAGTTAGACACAATGGTGAATAAATGCGGTCGATAGAGATGTATTCAATCAGATAATACGATCACAAAGCAATACTAGCAATTCACTACGATCACAAAGATTTACTTGATATGCTCGGTATAAGCAAGTTAAACGATAGATTAGCTTATGCAATCAGAGTAACGACAGTAAAATAACGAGATCGAATATGATGAATCAAAATATTGAACAATGGAAATAGCATGCAAACAACGAAATAAGCAACAATAAACAAATGAATAAATAAATAAATGAAGCAATTAAAGCTTATTGTATTGAAGAATCGGAGGATGGTGCTTCGAGGAAAGAGATGAATCTTCTTCCACGCCCGAACCAAACCACGACTGAAGTTTTAATACAATGATTACTATGATAGTAACAATAGATTGATTGATTGTGATATGATGAGAAAACAACAATAATGTAGTGAGCAAAATGTGTATCTGAAGAATGAAAGTAATGTTCAATTGAACGTGTCCCTCAATGAAGAAATAAGGTCCTATTTATAGTTGGAAATGGTAGAGTTCCCAACCCTAGAAGAACTCCCCATTCCTCACGTCTCTCTTTCAGCAGTTGCCTATCTTCATCCACTTCCGCCGAATCCGCTAAATTTGTTCCGATAAACTTGGGATGAGGACAACCTAAGTTATCCGTTGGAACACTGTCTTTGAACTTCTCCGATCGCGACTCAGCCAAATCGATAGTTGAGCGGAGCTGCTTCTTTTCGATCATAATGTCTTCGAAATCAATTAGTGTCTTGCCATATAAACGAGTCCGTCCTTCTTGTGATCGAACAAAAATCAACCAATACATATACATTTTTAAAAAAATATTAATAATAATTTAGAGGAAAAAAAAACGTATAATCATCCGTGTAAGCACACTCATCTGTGGTAGAGTAGGGGGAGGGACAGAAAACATAAACATACAAAATCATATAATTTAAGTCACTAAACTAACTTGAGGAAGGTCCAGCAAAAGACAATGAATTTTCAGCACAAAGAATAAGATCTCAGTCAGTAACAAAGAGATAGAGAATACATCGTAAAAGAGTACGTTAGAAGTTATTTTTAGTTATACAAGACTATTTCCGCAGTCTGAGTACACCAAATAAATAATAAAAGGTGATAATTACTTACTGTAGGAGATGATATTGTGAATCGCATTGTTGAGGAGTAGTAGTCATAATTTGGTCCAGGCATAATTTGAGAGACATTTTTTGGAAGAGGCAAAAACTGTGGACTGAGCTCTCTGAGTTTGATCTCTTCCTGTCCAGGGAAAATTGGAGAAGAGTCAGAAAGAGTAAAACAGTGGTAAGCAATTCAGGAGAAAAACATGGTGCTGCACGAACACAATTATCGAGAGGAAAAAGGAGAAAATAAACAGGAAAAATATCCTTTTCAAGCAATGGATGAACATCAGTCACATATCCAAGGATAAAAAGCTAAAATGTAAAATGCGTCTCGAACTTACTTCGTCAGTAGTTTGTGTGTACTATACATATCTTTGCAAATGCTTTGACACTTGTTCACTAGGTTTGGTTCTTCAGAGCGACTAAAAGGGTGACAAGTATATTGAAACAAATATTGCATTTATAAATGGAAAAATTTCCCCAAAGGAGAGCTGCCCAGAATCAGGTCTATGAAGTTTAGTTTGAGAGAGCCTATAAGCAAGTCTTGGAAGTCCAGGAAACAAGAAAACAGAAAGAAGAAATTGCTTGCAAGGACTAACAATAGTCACACATTAAAAGAAACGTGGCACATAAATTGACATCATACAGTACAAACAGTTCCATGTTCAAAAGGAAAAGGACAGTAGTCGCCTCTATGGGCCTTTTACTCTTTGTGAGGATAGGGGCGGATGAGTTGATCACCAGAATTTTGCTTGTTTGAGGTTTCAGCAGCAACTAAGCTATAAAGGATTCTAAACAAACTTCATAGGCTGAGGAAACCTTATTAAGTTAATGACTTCCATGTTGGAAGAAACTGGAAGAGTTATCAGAAGTACAAACCAGGAAGACAAAAGTTATTACCTTGATACTTGGCAGAGGCAGAGAAACGGAACAAAGCCTAAAATTCCAGCCCTCCCGCACAATGAGCACCAAGTGCTTGTCACTGAAATCAACGTCTTCAATTATGAACTCTGCGTCGTCACTGAAGATAATCTGCTATGAGAAAGCTATAAGCCAATCGTCTCATACAGAGTGAATATTATGCTTTTTGGATGGAAGGTTATTTAACAACCAGAAGAGGTGATGTAGAGGAGACGGGAGAGGCATTTAGAACATCCCAAAGCATTACAAACTCACCTCCCATTTTCTGTCGTTCTGTGAGCAGTTAACTGGAGTGCGCAAAAGATAATGATGATCAACCGGTTGCCTATCTTTAGCAGCATCAGTAAAGAGATAAAGATACCCTTGGTGATGCTCAACAACACAGTGGGCTTGAGCGTCACATTCCCACACAGGTATCATTCCCGACAAAGGATCAGCAGCATCTATGAGAAAGATCTAAAAAATAGTCATTGCCATAAAATTGGTCTAACAACAAGATATAAAAAAATTAGATAATCCTAATAAAGTATCACCTTTGATGATGTGGTTGAGAATAAATGCACTGCCACAAATTGGAAATCCTTAGTATGTCTTATGCTTACGTAGCTATTCACGCTAGGCTCTTCTAAAAGCAGCACATCGTCTTGTTCAGACCCAATGATACTACAGTAGATCCTGAAAGCATTATTGAAAATAACTGAGATTTCGGGCATACGTCAGAAATAGTCTTGTAGCCAAGTAAGTGAAATACCGACCTATAAGGCCTCTTACAGTGATCAGTGACAACATAAAGTAATGCATGTCCGTCTTTCGCCCAAGCTATGTTTGAAACCCGATCAGCTTGGGGCTTATTACAGAGTGAACCGAAATTTAAGTCTCGCATAGATAACTTAAAGTAATCGTTATCCTTATCAAACATTGTGTATGCAAGATATCGGTGATCCGGGGACACTTCTGATAATTCTTCAAATGCATAACCTATAATTTAATAAAGGAAAAAGGTTTAAACACGAGTAAAACGAACTATAAAAGCAGCAACTACTACGACATCTCAACCCAAACTGGATTGGGGCCGGCTATATGAATCCACAACATACATTCCGCTCCAATAGAAATCCAATATAAAAACAAAGTGGTAAAAAAGCAAAACCTCCAAATCGTTCAGCTTCTTCATTGTAGTCAAGAAGCTTCTGCTCAATTCTCTTCCCCGATGTAAAATCGAAACCTGCTGAAGGAGATTTATTGGAAATAAAATCTTCGTTTGCCCGTGCTAACCTCCGACACAGAACCGGATACTGTTTCCCTTCTTCCACTCGCCTATAGTACAACCTGCGGCGACCAATATCCACCTCCATAGAGTAAACACAAAGTAGTATCACATTTCAGAATCCAAACAAATCAACAAATTCTCTACCAAATTAACATTTCCATTATACAACAATAACAACAAATACACTCCAATCTCAAACTAGTTGAAGTCGACGGTATAAATCATCTATATCCATTTTGCTTGGTTTAATGCACAACGAAAATTCTACTCCCTCTGTCCCAATTTATGTTACACTTTTATTATTAGTATATCCTAATGACACATTTCTATATTCACAAACATTTAACTTCAAGTTTGTCATTTTACTCTTAATGTGATTATTTATAACTACACAACTATTTATAGTTGTATACACCTGGTCAAATACCGTCAAATATATTCTACTCTTTCTGTCCCAATTTATGCGATACTTGCATTATTAATACATTGCATTAAATAGTGAGACTTTCTCTATTCACAAACAATTTAACTTCAAATTTACCATTTCAACCTTAATGATGATATGATTTAATCCACTCAATTATAAATTCAGACTACACAGTTTCAAAAGTGTGTCTTTCTTTCTTAAACTCCGTACTCAATCAAACACTGTCACATGAATAACGAAATGAAGCGAGACAATACCACGGACACCGACGAAGGGGAGGGGTAGAAAGGTCATTAGACAAGCGAGAGCCCATTTCAGACTAAAGCTTCTGAGTATCAGACAAAACAGCTTCAATATACTTCTCTCTTGTTCCATATATTTAACTTCAAATTTAGAAGTTTACCCTTAACGAGATGATTATAACACACAAATATCTATAAGCTTATTTCAGACCACAAATTCCAAAATTTTTTCTTTATTTCTTAAACTCCGAGTCCAGTCAAAAAAACATCACTTGAAAGGGAAACAATACCATGGGCCCCAACGAAGGGGAGGGGTAGAGAGGTAATTAGACAAACGAGAGCCCATTTCAGACTGAAGTTTAGACTGAAGTTTTTGAGTATCAAACATAACAGCTTCAGTATACTTCTCTTCTTGTTCCATATACACATCCATATGTCGCATTGCTACTTTATCATTTAACTGTGACATCCAGTTGTATGGGTCTTCCCATGACTCCTCCTGATGGGTAAAATTCACTGGCTTTTTTGGTGGTTTTGGTGGTGATGGTGGTGCTGGTGGTGGTTGTGGTTTTTGAGGCTTGTAGTTTGCGGAGAAGATGAAGTGGATACGTGGTGGTATACGGTGGCGGAGGGAGGTCAACAGGTGGCGCATGGTGGTGGTGGGGAGGGGATTGGGGGCATGGGGGGGGGGGGGGGGGGGAATTTGGGCTCAGGGTTTCAGGGTTTAAGGGTTTAAGCACTATATTACCATGTCTATGTTTTTTTTTTTTTTTTAAATGTAAAAGTTGATGGAGCAAAAGTATTAGATTGAGTTAAGCTATATGCATTAACAATGTAAATGATTATTTTACATTATATTATTAACGTGTAAAATTACAACAACATATTGTGAAGATGTTTCCAAAAGACCCTCAGCCAGAGAATACATATTCAAAATAAATAAATAACAGCATCAGATATAAGACAAGGACGAAGATGAAGCTAGAAATAATCTATATAGGAGAATACACGCGACTGCTATCTAACCTTCTAACTTGGTGATCTGAATTCAGACCATGTCTTGTCTAATCATTTCGGCTCAGTTCTTCTTCGGTCTACCCCTACCTCTACGTACACAATACTGCCAACCTCTCGCATCTCCTCACTAGTGCATATGCAGTCCTCCTTTTCACATGTCTGAACCATTTCAACCTCACTTCACGCATCTTGTCTGCCACTGAGCCACCCCCACCTTGTCACAAATGACCTCATTCCAAATCTTAGCCATCACAGTATACTCACACATCCATCTAAGCATTCTCATCTTCTGAATGTACGTGTTCTTGACTGGCCAACATTCTGCCACATACATCATTAACTAATCTCAACAGCCACTCTATAGAATTTGCATATGAGCCTATATGACACTCTCTTATCACATAGTACACCGAAATTCTCATATTTTAATGAGGGTTATGTACAATTATCTTTATTTATACTGCGTGTTCAAAACTTAAGTCTTTCATTTGAAGTTCAAATAACACCACTTAGAAGTTAGAAACTCAGAACTTCCTACTTATCTTCCGGTACTTGAAGTGAAGTAATAAGAAAATTAAAATAAGTTGTGAAAGTTGAATTTTAAGGGGAAAAAAATGTAAAACAAAAAATTATGAGTTGATGGTAGTATTTCTCTTAAAATCCATGTAAAACCAATATTTTAATATTTTATTTGAAGCTCAACAATATATCTACTATGATGTTACATGGGAGTCTGGACTTATTTGAAATTCAATATATACAATATAAATACTCATAGTCAGGTTAGTATTTGATTCATGGCCTAACGTCTATGTACTAGCATAGTTTAACCAAATTGTTGCGTTTGGAAGTTAACAAGGGGAAGCGAAACAAACTCTGTACTTTTCATTGATGAACATAATTAATTTACCTATTTTTGTATGTTAAACAGAGGTAAAGTCGATGCAATCAAACAGAGGTCATTTCAAGTATATTTCGATATTTTTTTTTAACAGTAAAAATAAAGGGTTTTTTCTTTGTATTAAAAAACTATATTTGTCATATACATACATCGCCTGCTTAGAAAACCATGTACCACACTCAAATTCTTTGACTTAGTACTATATACAGACAAACATTATCTTGTTTAGTTCACAGACTTGTTTAACCATTTTTTCCCAGCTATATGCAAAATTATCGTTCTCTTAAATGAATTTTTGTTCCTTTTCCAAATGTAGAAAAGGCATTATTTCACATTAGTCCATCATTGTAAACATAGTAAAATTGAAAAAGAAAAACAAATATCTGAGAAGATCAATAGAACGTAGAGGCATATGTAATGGTTAACTAGTGGAATACATTCATGAAACAAGTCAACATAATCACTAAGATACTTGTAATTGTCCATGATTGAAGCTCATAACTAACTGAAATAAATCATCAACATAATCTAAGATACATGTAATTGTCCATGATTGAAGATCATAACTAACTTAAATCTCAAAATCATCAAACATTTCAAAGTAATAAACATCATAGCTAATGAGCAATCTAGTAGTCTAGTTAACAATAGATGTGCTGTTGGAACTAGATTGTCTCATGATCTCATCCACAGCACGAAATATGTAAACATCTAAAACAACTGGTTTTGAGTTATGTTTTCCTCCTTGAGCTAGCTCAAAGACACATATGTCATACTCCTCCAGATTATTGTCCATAACAAAATCTTCCCAACCTGTTTGCATAACAAGTCCTTCCTGTCTGCGTCTAACTGAGACTTCCCATGTTCTTCCACTTGAAGGGGTTGTCAAATTAATTGTCTCGGATTGATTCTTCGTATACTTCTCTGCAAATCCTTTGGGGAGTTTCTGCTTGCACATATATTCAACAAAGTAGATTAACCGAATCCATATATTAGTATCTTAGAATAGAAATAAGAACTCAAGTAGCCTTCTACAACAGGTTTAGTTGCACTGTTTGTGTAAACATTCATGCAGTGGTGGAGTAGCTTATCAACTACGAGTTCAACTGAATCCACTATTTCAACATAGAAATAATCAATTTTGAACTCATAACGTCATAAGTTCAATACAAAAATCTGTAAAGGTCAAGTAAACTATCAAATTTAAATCATGGATGCGTATCTGATTATCATGTGCCCTTTAACTAATCTACGTTAAATCCATAGAAAAGCGGTTGATTAACAAGGGAAGAACATACCAGCTGACCCCTGTCGACGTGGGTAGGCTGCATTGTCACTAGAAAAGAAGGCACAAAAGATATGTGTTTTGAGGCCATTTGAAGGACTTTTATCCTCTCTTTCTGTGTAACAAGGCGTCTGTTTGAGAACATGTGCCTTTTTTCTTCTGAACAAACAAAAATTTTCAAATCAAAATCCAATAAAAGATGTATGCAAGGAGAAGACAACAACAGACAAATTTCAAAGAATAAAAGAAGAGTTGCACTTAACCACTTTTCATCTTTTTCTTGCATGATGATGACAAAGGTGTACACTTCCTTTTCCTCTTCTCTTGCTTGGCTATCAAGATTTTCTTCAGCTTCTTCCCTTTCCTAGGCTCAGGTAAATGAAACGAATAGTGTTTTCCATAACTTTGTTGCTCATTTGAATGTTCACCATTTTCACTACTTTCTTGTTCACTTGTACCATCATACATTACTTCAGCTTGATGTTTACAGGGGTTCCTTTGTTTTTTCACAAAGAAAGTGTCCTCTTTCTCACAAGCACTTAGATCAAATATCATAACATTAAAAGATGAAAAACCATCCATTCGAAAAACTAATAAATCTTCTGCTTCTAAGTTATGATCCTTGACAAATAGTTCCCAGCCATTGCAGAAAACATAATCATCATCCTCAGTTCTCTTAACTTCAACTTTCCATGAATTTCCACTTGGACCTTTAAGAATCTTTTGGCCTAACAGTTTGTGACTGTCCTTTAAATTTGTCACAAACTTATGTGGTATGCGCTGCAATAAAACCAAATGTGTCAGCTACAAATTATTCTAAGCTAAAGCAAATTTCATAAATTTACTGATGTTGCATTTTGTAGTTTGTACGAGAAACAAGATATAGAAAAGAGGGATGTGTGGATTATGTTATTTATGCGCACTTCATGAGTCCGAACCCCACCATAGCTAAAAGTCTAATATTTAAGTGGAGAAAGGTAGATGGTTGGACTTATCATACACTGATTCGAAACCAAGCAGCTCGGACTTGATCTTTCTCGGTATAAAATAAAAAATAAAAAGCATAGAGAAGGGCAACTCACTAATCTACGCTGGAAATCATTTATCAGTACTTTGAAGAACTGCTGTTTGTTGCATTTTTTCCAATACTTCTTTTTCTCAAGTTCTTTGCATCTCTCACAGATTGTAGCCATTTCCTTTTGGCAAGATTACACAGAAACTATAATAGAGTTTTGTTATGGAAGAAACCGGGGAAGACTAGTAGAGCAAAAGCATTGTTAAAAGTTGAATATTTATGTGCAAGAGTGTCATGGGCATGGACCACAACTTGGGGGGGGGGGGGGGGGGGGGGATTGCTTTGTTAGGAGAATCGTTTGATGTCTTCATCACATTTTCATCTTCTTGAATACTAGCTGCCATTTCTAGTTTCAGTTCAGATTTCTATACAGCTTTCTGCATAGTATAGTTGAGGAAATATGAAAACTTGACCCCTTGCTATGATCATAGCCGTTGAATATTTTCCTCACAAGGCTGAAGATATACATCAAAGATGAAAACTTTGAATTTCCATTAGTATCATTTGCCAAAATGGCAAAATTCTGAACTAATGATGGTGAAACCAACTTAAAGTTCTTTCCCAGTTGGCCAAATGAATTTAGTACATGATGCTGACATGAGCTTCCTTCTGAAATATGAAAACTTTGACCCCTTGTGATCACAGCCATTGAATAGTTAAGCCTACAGAAGCATTAAATATGAGAATAGATTTCATTAACATCATCTACCAAGTTTGAAACTTAGCTGGTGAAGCCAACTCTTCTAAGCTTGTTGCCATTGTGTGAATCATGCAAGTTATCGAAACCAAGATGGAGCAAAGTTATTCTTACATTACAAGCACGTGTAATTGTCAAATCTTACAAGCTTTAAATACTAATGTCTATATTTCCCTTTACATGTTTGTTGCTGCCCTTAACAAGTTTCATCAAACAGTTCTGAACATAACCATGTACCAGCCTGGGACACTTCTGTACCTGAATTTGGCCAAACAATACCTCCTAACTGCCTAAGCTTGGTTAAATCGTGTATTCTACAATTTGATTACATCACTGGAGAGATACATACAGAGTTACAAAAATTGTCAAAGCAAAAGCTACATCTTTCCTGTCTCTTGATTGTACACAGGATTCCTACCAAATTACCCATTTGGCCAGTGTTACAAGCCTATTCTGTAAAATGAAATGACTCTGCTCATTCACTGGCAAACGTCTTTTGGTCCTTAAGAATATGGTTTTCCGTTCACTTGCTGTTGAACCAACTGAAGTCTATATGCCAAAGAGGCCAAAGCAGAAGTTTAGATCATTATGGTCACTGACTCTGCTTTGTTTTCCTTCGCTTACCATCTTAGTATATACAGTAACACCTCTTATGGCCATAATGTTTCTTTCAAAAATGATTCTTTAAGTATCATGAGTTCAGGGTGAGAAGGAACTTGCATCAGTACTATAAAATGAGTGGTCACTCAAACTGAAATTCAGCCGCTCTTCGTCCCACTTAATTATCTCTCTTGCATACTTGAGCGATTCATCTACTGTTTTTGGCTCTAAACCTTTTACTTGTGAAACATAGAGCTTCCTGTTAGTGAGAGAAGAAAAAAGCTTCTTGTACTTCACTGCAACATAATGAAATGCCAACTGTCCCAAGGAGGGGCTATGGTTGATGCTGCTGGAGTTGCTGTTGGAGCGATGTCGACTTACTATTGGCTGGAAATCATCAAACCACTCACATTCAGTCAAAGGAACATGTTCTAACTTCTCCTCAAACGAATCAAACTTGTTTAATAAGAGAAGAAAGTCCATCTGATCAAAGGTTGGATGAGTCACAATGCTCTCGAAAAGTTTCCTGCTCAATATCATCTTGTTTACTGTCTCCCCAGTTTCCTCAACAACATATTGGTCAAAGTCGCTTAAAGAAACACAGAAAATGACCACCCGAGTGTCTTCAAACATCTCGAGCCACTTACAATTTTCAATGAATCCCCTTGCCTGTACTCTAATCAGCTGGAATCTGAATATCAGGAAAAGTAAAACAGTTAAAGGACGCATCTATCAAGTCTGTAAGTGACAGACTACTAACTCCATTTCTCACGCTATTGTTCACTAAAAGATATCCAAACAGTAATGCTAAGAAAAGGATCAGTAGTGAGCCCATGGGGCAAAAGTACTCACCCAAAGACATAAAGTGCAAGAGTGAGCAAACCAAATGTTAGATTTTATTTTTCAAAATTCTTCCACTTCTCTCTCAGCTAGAAGAGTAGGGGCAGTTAGTGTTTACAAACCTGAGCACAGAATTAGGATGATCACTGCTGTCAAGATTATCACAATCTTCTGAATCTGGGAACGAGAAGTCCACACAAGAAAGTCCATTGGATGACGTAACACCCTCAGCATATAAAATATCCACATCTGAAGGTTCATAGTCCATTTTCAAAATATCAACTGCCTGAAATAGGAAAAACAATAGATGCAGAGATATTCAGCAACATAATGAGAGATTCTTCCTATCGTCCGTAGGAATTAAATATGGAACTCGCAGTAACATAATCTAGCTTAAAAACTACTCTGCCATCACAAGGTCTATTCGAAACTTGTAAGAAACAAACCAATCCAATTTAGTTCACCAAAGTACCATCAAAATTGCAGTAAAAGATAAGAAGCTTTATTACATATTGAAGAATAATATTAATTTCAGCTGTTAAGTTGAGAAGGGTAGAGGGGTATATGCCCATTATCAATCGAGTTCCCAAGCTAAAAACATATGATTTCTTGGTTACCAAAATACAACAACAACAACATACCCAGTATATCCCGCACGTGGGGTCTGGGGAAGGTGAGATGCACGCAGACCTTACCCCCACCAAGGTGGAGAGGCTGTTTCCGAAAGACCCCCGGCTCAAGAGACATTTTGCAAACATGTTAGAACCCCATGACACAAACAACAGATAAAACATATGAAAAAACATATAAAATACCCAGATAATAAAAGTAGAAATAAAGGCGACAACTACGATGCAAATAGTCTAACTGGGCTTCTTGGTTACCAAAATAAATAAATAAATAATACCAGTTACATTTATTATCAGCCATCTTTATGTCTAGACTACTTGGATATACCTATTTTGATTAATCCACAACAGTGGAGCTTCACTCTTTTAGGATACTCTGCATCTTTATGAAAATTATTTAAATGCATGTACTGCCCCTGTAGAATTCAATTCTACTATCTCCACCTAGTTATTACCAGTATGTACATTCCACTAAACCCAAATTCACAAATCTTAAGTATCTAAAAGACTAAACCTATCATCTTTGTATCAAAAAACCTTTTGAAAGTTTGTTTCAGATGGAAACAGATCTTATATAAGTTTGTTCCTGATAAAATAAAGAACCTTTATGAATTTAATATTAAAGCATCAGATAGCCTTACGCTCTCTCTCCACAGTCAACACGAAGTCATGAGGCACACACAATAAGAATCACTAAATGGACTATTTTCAGATAGCCTTTTTGGTTTTTTCTTTTTTCTTTTTTTAATTGGTATTTTAGATAGCCTTTTTTTTTCTTTAAAAAAGACACGATGTGTTCATTAGATTAACAAGGGAATACCACCCAAGTGCTAATTAGCATGCAACATATCTGAGGGATAGAGCTCCTTCTTAGGACATTTAGTGCTGTGTACTATGACCGATAAGAAGAACCTAAACACAAGTTATTTGACCCTCAAATATAAGTTGTCAGCAATTATGTGCAAAAATGATACCATCTAATTGAGTAAATTGTCCATGAAGGATTTCTTACCCGCTCCAAGAAATAATAAGAGATGTCATGAAGCATTTCCAGTTCACTTCTCCGCTTATATGTTGCCTGGATGGCTGAATCATTCCACAACTCCTCAATTAATGGAGCATATTCCCGTGTTGCAGCTGGGAAAACGGCTTCTAGATTACCCGAGGCCATTATTTTGAGAAGCCAATCTGAGAATGCTTTCAGTCTTGGAGGTATAGAATATAATGTTTTCTTCTCAATCCCGACGCTATCCCCTGATGTCATAAGCAACAATAGTTACTTAGAGGTATATTACAAAAATTCCAGGTTCACCAAGGCAGAGGGGAAGTAAAGGCCTCTAAGAACGAATAACCAGCTCAAAACAATTTATGTGAAAATCAAAGCAATGGTCCAATCTTGATTTCAGATAGGATATTTATTTCATTTTAATAATGTGTATGTTCCATTGCTGTGTTTAAACATTGACATTTAAGGTTTCAGTTAATATAAAAATCCGCCACACCTATGGAATTTTTTTCTGAGTTTCAAAAGCAAGAAATGGAACAGTATAAGAACACCAGTAAACGGCTTGAGGAGACTTGCAATTATCAACATTCAAGATTTCTTGGCTCCAAGACATACATGATGGTGTGTATATGAATAATAATGTTGATAGAACCAATTAAAATGAGCCCAAAGTCTGTGTTACCTGTCAGTCCAGAGGCACAAGATGAAGAACCCTTGTGCAGCTCTTTCAAACTCTCTTCCTCAAAGCGCTCACGGCCCTCAAGCAGCACACCAAGATATCCATACACATTGCTTTGGATCAACAATTTGATATGTTCTCTCTCATCCTCTGAGAAAGGAACATCCTTGTATAGAATTTTTGCCTAATTCACCAATCAATCATAACAGTATAAGCCAAATGAAATAAAGACAATCTGAAGGAAAAAAGATCAAGGTGCATAATAACCATGGCTAAGTCGGAAGTAGTTACCTAAATCACTAGAAAAAAAATCAAGCAAGAAAAGAAAGGAATCAGGACGTAGAGGTGCCCAAATAGATAAATTTCCTTATCAGAACCTACTTTTTACTTTTCTGAGGAACAAAACCAAGTGACAACATTGCCATTAAGACAAAAATCAGCAACGTGCGTGAAGTTCATAGAGGCCTCAATCAGGTATAATTTTAAAGATGTTTAAATGTTCACTTTTCTAGTTTTATCGGTATTTAGAAAGCATCAAAACTGAAGTAGATGAAGCAAACAACCCACAAAACAGATAGGCTTTATGTTAGCTATTCGAGATATCATAACAAAAGTTCACTGGCTCAGACACACAAAATATTAACCAGTTCTTCAGCTGTGTCTTAATATATATATATATATCTCATTCTTTCCATTATTTCTAGTAAAAACATTTTTGAGAACAAAATTAAGGCCATACAGGTCTAGGCAATTGAAGTGATTCGTCTTGTCAGTCAGGCCAACATAAAAGAAGCATATGCATAAGTCTTGGAAAGAGTCAACTCAACGTAAGACATGATTACAATAGGCCACACAATATCAAATTTTTTTTTTTTAAAAAACCCCATAATTGCTCTGAGACAGAATAAATACAAAGCAACAATTCATAAACAACAAAAAGAGTAACTACGGTTCTTCTTAAAGAAGCTTGCTAGATTCCCAAGCTCCTCTCTATTTCCTATTTTGCTTCATTTTTCTCATCTAGCAGAGCAAATCTAGGATAGGAAAATCACTGCACGTCCATATACTTGGAATAAGAATACCACAAACGGAGAAAGTAAGGTATTTTTTCCGCTTTACTACCAAACAAAAGAAGGATGAATCTGTAAATCACTTCCTTAATGCATGATGGAGGAATAACTAATGCTCCCTTAGAGAGAGCAGACGGTCTCGAATCTAACATAAAACAGTCAAAATAGGATGTCGTGAAACACAAAAAATGAAAGCATACAAATTGGTCATCAGAGCATTATGAACGTGGACAGGTAACAGATAAACTCTATTAAGTTAAAACAGCAAGGAGCAAGTTCTCAGAGTATCAGTAATAACAGTAGAAAATCACCTGCTTAAATATGGTGCTAGTACCAGATCCACTATATCCAATCAAAAGTAGCTTGTTAAGTGCCCTCTGTTCAAGATAATCAGGTATGGCTTGACTAACCACACTATTAACTTGCTCTCCACAAGAACTGGAGGATTTTGTAGGAACTGGAAGAGAGAGTACAGCACAAACCAGCTTCATTCCAGCCTGAAAAGTTACATATTTTCGTTTAGCATCAAGGCTGTATGTTTGAGTACGCCAAAGTCGATAAACAAAGGAGTCAATGTTGGAACATAATAAAGGATGATCTCCATTTCCATGTGGTAATTGCAGTACAGCCGGAGCAAACCAGGTGCAATTTCCCTAGTAATAATTCCCAAAAAAGTAAAACCTTACTAGACCGAGGTCCATTGCTATGGGGGCTACACTATATAGAGGAAAATGTTTTGAAAGAAGTATAACAGACTCAAACTAGCATACAAATCCAACCTTGCCCCATATATATCCTTTGGTATTTTTCTGTCCCTCTTCCTGATATGAACCATCCTCGTTTACCCAAAAATGTGGGTTGCCAGCACATTGTACTCCTGCTAACTGTATAAGTAATCAACAGAGTCAGACTAGAACAAAAGAATTATTATGGAACCTAGTATATAGGTATCAAAAATATTAACCTGCAACATGCGTAGCTCAGCTTTGGTGATTTCACGACCATTTATATAGACCTGAGTATTTCCATTGCTAGCATTTGGCTTGATGGGCCCTCCAACATTCAAATGTGGAGTAATGATTTGTGAAGGTTTTTGTCCTTCCTGTTATAATCAACAATCCCGTTAAATTTCCAGATTAAACATAACATGAGGAAAAAGAATAAATTACGTCAAAAGTATGAAGTTCTATTCACCTTTCCCCATAGACCAGATACTTTGTCATACCAATAGTTTCCAGGTTTCAGTTTCTTTGGTGGATTTACGCAGCTCTGCAATATAACAAGCTCTTCAGGGCAAAGAGGTCTTCCATTCACACAAACATATTCAGATGGCAACTGATTCACTTCACACATTTTCTCTGCCTTCATAATCTGCCTAATCTCCAAATCATTTAGCAGTCGCTTGAGCATCCTAGAGCATTTTCCCAAGTTGCCTCGTTTTGATTCATCAATCGGATAACCAATGCAGCTGACACACTTTCTCCCCTCCGGCATAGACCCCATTGCTCTAAGCACACAATTACTGCAATATTTAGCATCACAAACAACACAAACCTCCTTCTCAGTAAACCTATTTCCTTTAAAACAACGATAACACACCCCTTTCTTCACCTTAACTGCAGGTTCTTTCTTTGGCCGGACCACCTCAGGTTCAGCACCACTAACATCTTCATTAACATCTCCATCCTCTGACTCAATGTCACAGAAAGTCACAACAGGGGCTCGTTTAACATCACAGGCAGTTTCATTAAAACTATCCCCATATTTATGTGAAGAGACGCGTGAAGATGGATAATCGAGACTCAAAATTGACCCACTAGAGCCACAATCTGGTTGGCTTAAATCATTATACTCCAAGCTACTGTCTTTACGACCGGTTGAAGCCCTCATATTGTGAGAACTCCTTGACAAGTCTCTCGATTTCTCAAAACTACTTGAAAATCTAAAAGTACCAGAACTCCCCACCCTTCCCATAAATTCATGCGAATGATCACGACTAATGGAGGAAGATGCCAAGTCAGTGGATTCATTGATCAAACCAGAAAATTCACCCACACTCTCATCACAATTAGGTCTTTCCAATGGGCTCGAACTAGTAGACTGGCCTGAAATACCAGAAGCCCTATTACTATGGACTCTTTCCTCGAGTGCAGTAACAGAACTAGGGGACAATGTAGTCTCAGAACCTAAAGTTAGTTCTTTACTAGCAGAATCATCCTCATCTACACCCTGAAAAGCTATCACAGATGTAGGAGACACAGTTGATTCAGAACTATGTCTCATATCTTTCGAAAATCTCTTAGTTATATCTGTGGCCGATAAAGGTTGAACAACTGGTAAAGTTAACTTATGAGATAATGGCACCTGTGAAACAACAGTAGCCACTGGAATCCTATCAACATTGATAGGTACCGCCCGTGGAAGATCATGAGTTATAGGTGGACCATCATACTCCATAGCAAAGCAATATTCTATTCCATCATCATCAACCATAGTAGCTAGTTCAGGTGACATTTTATCAAAATACCCTCAACAACTAGCAAAATGATTATTACTTGTAAGCACAATTACAACAAGTAAGGAGTAAGGGAACTAAAAATCTAATCTTGATGTACCTACTGCATCCCCTTTCAAGACGACGACGACGACAGCAACAAAGCCTCAATCCCAAACAAGTTATATGAATTGTCATAGACCATGTTTATCCATTTACGCTTATGCCCTTTCAAGAAAAGGAACTAAAAATCTAATCTTGATGTATCTACTGTATACCCTTTCAAGATTTCAAAAAGTAGCCAAATATTATTTACACAGCAAAGACAGTACTTGAAAAAAGGTAACAGTTAAAGAACAACAAAACCAATCTTGCTAAATTAGCCAAATGCCCCTTTAAGATTTCAAAAATAACCAAACTCAGAAATACTATGCAGAAACTGAAGCTGGCTAAGGCAAAGTGAAATCCCTCAAAACAATCACTAATTTTTATTTACAAACACAAAATACAACATTTGAAAGTGAAAAACTGAGATGGGGTTAGGATAAAAAGTGCTAAAAATGCAATCTTGCTATGTTTTCTACAAGCCCCTTCAAGATTTCAGAAATAGCCAAACTACTGGACATATTATGCAAAACTTGAAGCTAGCGAAGGAAAAATGAAATGGAAATAAGGAATTTTTGATGCAAGAATTGGAAAGAGAAAGACAGTGGGAATGGTATAAGGGAAAATACAAAGCTTGGAATGGAGGAAAAATGTGTTGGGAAAGTAGAGAAAGTGGGGTGTTTTTAGGGGGTGGGTGGGTAAGTGGGGGAAAAAGACAACAAAAGTAGGGGTATCCAATAGTGGTGGACAGTGTTGTAGTGTGGCATCTTTCTTTTCTTTTACTTTACTCTTTTTTTCGGACGGAATGGTAAATGCTCTTTAATTTTTAACTAGACTTTTAAGTTTAATATATAAAATATTTCAATTATATAATATAATTTTTCGACGAAATGTCTCAGAATAGTTTTAAATATGAAGTACTTTAATCATATAATATAACTTTCGGACATAAATTTGAACTAGTCGGTCCAAATTGAATGAGAAACTTAAAAAGAAAACTTCATTGTTTTGCTCTTTGTTTGATGTTGGCTTTGTTGAAACTTGGAAAAAAGAAAAAAGTTGCGTGTATGTGAGAGAGAAAGGGAGAGAAGAGGACATTGTTTTGGAGTTTTGGATGGAATTGGACCACTTGTCTTTTACCTCGTGATTGGCATATCAAAGATGTTTGCTTTTAACGATATAATGGACTCTTCCTCCTAGATTTTTTTGTTTAATAAACATTCTCCATTTTCACTTCTTTACACGTTATAAACATCTTCTTTAACATTCAAAATTTTCGCCTCCTGCCAAACTTTCTAGCTGCTTTGAAATTATTTCACTTTTTTTAGTTCACCAAATAGGCAAATGCTACCTCTATTTCTATTACTATTTTTAGTAAAATTAAATGAATATTATAGCTAATTCAACACCAAAATCTAACTAATAAGGTGAGCATTGGACAAGTAAAGAGTCTAATGAATTGTCCCTTAGTAGATGTTGGACGACCAAACACTTTGAGCTCATGTCTAACAACTGAAGAATGGACAACATAATATGAAGGCTCAATATAGGGTGAACAAAGAATTGGAATGAGCTTGATTCTAATATAATATTAAAATGTATGATCGACTCTTTTAAAAGCTTACGTTGTTAGAGAAATCATATATATTTGCTTAATTATATTTTCAACACATCCGCTCACGTGTATGCATGACTATTTTTGGGTTATTACAAATATTGTCAATCGGTTGTACCTCATTGCTTTCAGTTGGCCCTCAAATTTTTCAGCCAAAATCGAGCTAATCGATTTCCTCACTTAACATATCGTGTACACTATGTGTCACAGTGTGTACAATCAGTTATACACAGTGTATACGCACTCAGTTTATAGTATATATACATACTTAATCTCTTTAATATACACTGTTATATTGGTATAGTATGATGTGTGTACATCTTTAATATAATATATTGTGTATGCATCTATAATAGCACTATATTTTTTATAAAAAAAAAAAAAGATGAAAAAAAAAGAAGATAAGCCAATAGAATAGATAAAGGAAATTGGGGAGAAAAGAGAGAGGCAACGGCAAAGAGAGAGGAAGTGGAGGGTCAAAGAGAGAAGGAGGCGCTGGAAGAGAGGAAGAGGAAGAGGGAGGCGGCCAAAGAGAGGAAAAGGAAGAGAGAGGCGGCCAGAGAGAGGAAGAGTAAAGTGGCGGCTGCTAGAGAATAGGACGAGTGAGATGGATAGAAAAAGTTCGGTAGAACCTTAAATGGGAATATAGGTAAAGTGGACGGTTAACATAGGCTAAATATTCAACCGATATTATTTTTCCTTATGATTTTTAAGAAGGGAACTTTATAGAAATAGTCGGCATTGTACGTGTTAAAATTGTCTTCAAACACTATCAATTGATTTTATATTTATTTGAGTAAAAAGTAAGGTATTGTATTAATGTAAATTTATGTTTTATGTTATTTGATCTAAGATATTAAGTTAAAACTGAGCTTAATTATTAACAATAATAACGTGAATCGATGACTAGTGGAAACAAGAAATAAGCTAAGCAAAGAGTAAATGAAGTCCTATTGAAGATCCAAAATGCCTAAGCAAAGCTTGATTCTTCTTTGTTAATAGTGTCGTTTACAAATAATATTCAGTAAAAAGTAAGAGGTAATTGATGTATTCGATAATGTTGTTATGTTACAAGAATGGTTACAAGGATATTTTTACTATTTTCTAATCCTAGAGGTTCCTTATACATATTTGTTCATGTGCCCCTCTAGAATGTCTTTATAGGGATTATGGACGTTAGTGTTAATATATGACTAGATAATATTCCTCATACGAACACAATTGGCACATCTGTAGTCTTCTAATGTCTCGATTGTGGAATCCAATGTTAACTTTAGCTCATGCCTGATGTTTGTTGGTGTGTTCAGGGATGACCTTTGCCTTACTCGTTTTCGTCCGCCTTTGTCGATATATCCTTCTTTATGCTATGTCACCTTTAAGCTGCCTTTTTTCCTAGTGCTATGTGGCCGGTTGTACTATTTACATGATCGGTGCAAATTTTATTCAATATAGTCATAATTAATATACATGAAATATGCTTTTATTATGCACATAATATCTATGAAATATGCATGAAATGTACAGAATAAAAAATAGTTGTATCTTTGTTTTATTAGTTTAGTCATTGTCCAGGTAGCATAATTTTTTTTAATGTGCTCTGAATAACAATTTCATCTTGATATCAAGATCCCTCCTCCTTTTTTTTTTTGTTTTTTGTCATGTCATAGCTTCCTGCTCTCTTTTGTTTCCACCTATTGAATTAACATATTCCAATCATCAATCATTACATAGAAAGAAATCTTTCTTACCATTCTTAAAAATCATAATCTTCTTCCGTTGAATATTGATGGTTCTATTACCAGCCCATCACCATCTCATAAGGAATATAGAGCATGTTTGGCCAACCTGTCAAAATCAGCTTATTTTGAGAAGTACTTTTTATCAAAAGTATTTTTTAAAAAAGTGCTTTGCGAGATAATCCGTTTGTGTTTGACCAAATTTAGAAAAGTGCTTTCAATATTAATTTGTATTTGACCAATATTTGAAAAAATTACCGAATTACGAAAATAGATATATAATAATGTTAATTTGATTAATATGGAAGTTTGAAATGGATATTCTTGTCCCAAATAATCAAAAGCACTTATTTTGTCAAGAAGCTACTTTTTTCAGCTTCTTCCCCCACAGCAGAAAACAACTTCTGCTACCATCCAAAAACACTTATTTCTCCCTAGAAGCTTGGCCAAACACTCTAAAATTTTAAAATAAATACTTTTAGAGAAAAATAAGCACTTTTGGCTTTCCAGAAGCTTGGCCAAACAAGCTCGAAAAGTTGTGGATCTAAAGTAACACTATCGCTTTAAGTTTAAAGCTGGATTCATGTGACTCTTTCACCCGCTATTAAATTGTATATTCAATAACATTAAGATTAGCTTGGGTTAAAAACTTTTCTTATGTAATGCTTCATGAAATATATATATGAAATGGAGTATGTGATATTTTCTCTCTTTCTTTTTTTTTCCCCTCCCTTTTCTGATCTCTTCTCATCGTTTGTAACTTTGTAGGCATAGTCGGTCCGAGGGAGGCAACTAAAGCAATTGCTTTAGCCCCCACACCCCCAAAATGAAGGGCCCCAATTTTGTTTTATTTTTTTGTTATTTATATTATATGTAGTGTAAAATTATTATTGTTGTTATTATAAGATACTAGATTTATGCTTCTTATTTGACATTTGGTAAAGGTTATTTAGTTTTAAAAAAATTCCAACTTGTTTGGTATTGAGGCTTAGTTGTTGTATTTAGATAGAAAATTAAATTTAATAATGAGGATGCAATATGTAAAATCGTAATTGACGATATTGACAATGAAACAATAAAAATAAAGTCTCTTATAGTAGCTTTTTGAGCTGATTATTTCATATTAAAGAGTGGATCAAACTACATCTTCAATTCAGAATAGACGTGAATATATTCTAAATGTATAAAACGATTTTAATATGATTTGGTCGTCGTACAATATTGAAATCGCTAGATGATGAAAACATACAAAAACGTTATCTGTAGATTGTTCCTATAAAAATATTGTCAAAGCCTCATTGATTAGAGTTATAGGATATTTTTTATGGTAACTTGAACTAGCGCGTGTTTGAATGAATAGAGAGATAATATAATATGGAGTACACCATCATATTATTACAAAACCAAAAGAAACTAAATCAAATAAAGATATATGAAATTCCATTAATTAAATTTAAGGTCTCTTTTTAATATCTCACTTTAGGCCTTCGATTTGATTATGCTGCCGCAGTTTGTAGGGAGAAATTATTAACTAAATTATATTTCAAACTGTATAAATGTCCAATTAAGATTGAAGTAAAATCCTGACTCCCACAAAAGTTGTTGACACTTCAATATGCCATGTGAATAACCGAATTAGTGTAAGTTAATTATTCATTATATTCATTTAGTTGAAGTTGAAAATAAAATAGCATTAAAAGCTGAAGTTGAAGAACATATATTTGGAAATTACTCTACGCCATCCGCAGTATGCAGTAGCAGTAGTAGCCACTCAAAAGCTTCATTAACATGACAATGTTGAAAAATTAGTCCTTATTTTAGTGCATGGAAGAAAAAGAAGAAGAAATACGAATAAAATCTTGAGAAGATTTTAAGCCTTACTCAACACATCAGCTGTACACGAAAACTTTAAAAATCTTCAATATATATACCAAACAAAAAAAACTTTTCAAAGTGAGATGACGACTAATGGATAGAGACATTTTTCCTTTCACTTTATATATTATTGATCACTTTAAGTAATATAGTCATTGGAATTAGCCAGCTCGACACACTTTTTTTTAGTGGAAGGATGAGATACATATCACAACCAATTACCATATCGAAACACTACTCTAATAACAATAGTCTCATGAGTTAATTAACACAGGTCAGGAACATCTTGTTGGATTAATGACATCTAAATTTTTTATTTATAGCTCGGGTATAATGACTACTTTATTTCCTTATTAATAAGTGACTGAGTTTAAACAAAAATACATGAGCTAAGCTTTCCTCTAGTTTAAGTGAGCATTTAATTATGCACATCTTTATAGTTATATACTCCCTCCATCCCAAATTAGTTGACGTTTTAGCAAGATTCATTTGTCCCAAATTAATTGACGCTTTAGGATTTCAAGACAAAATATATTAATTCTTTCCAACTATACCCTTAATAATTAAAAAAAATCTCAAAAAAAACTAATTGTCAAACATTAAATAGGGGTAACATAGTAAAATATACACCATATTTGATAATTTTATTAATGGACGTGAAAAATCTAAAAGCGACAACTAAAATGGAACGGAGGGAGTATATAGGTTAATTATTATTTTGTATTCAGATCAGCTGTACACTCTTTACGATATATACATCACTGAATTAATATGACAAGTGTGTTCGGTGCTAGTTATCTAACTATTCAAATTAAACTAGTGAAAGTATGAATAATTTTTTGCAGTTAACATGATATCAGAACAAGTAGCGATTATAGGTTCAAGAATTACTATCACTCATTATTAAAAACGAAAAAGGGTCAAAAATACCCTTAACTTATTAGAAAGGGTTTAAAAATACCCTTCGTTAACCTTTAGGGCCATATATATCCCTGCCGTTAACCTTTAGGCTCAAATATACCCTCAACGTTTTATTTAGGCTCAAAATTACCCTTAAAACTAACGGACTTTCTAAAAAGTTAATAATAATTAAGAAAATAAAATAGTAGGAGATATTTCTTGCCCATAATATTAAAGAAGAGCATTTCAGCCCCATTGCCAATAGATAAAGAGAAGTTTTGGCCCTTTTCCGTTTAAAAATTATAGGTAAATTTTAAAAATTAGTTCTTGACTTATCATTTGTTTAAAATAAACTTTTGACAAAAAAAGGTATTTACTACTCGCAGATATATATATATATATATATATATATATATATATATATATATATATATATATAGATAATATAAAATAATATAGAGAGTACAACTAAGTGCATATATAATGTATGCAATATCTACCTATCATAAAAATCAATTGATGATTTTCCAATAGTATATATAGTTAATATTTTTTTTTTATGATTTTTGGATATTATACATTAATATATATGTGTTTAAGTTGTACTTTATTATTCCAAATATGCTTCTAGTTATTTTTTATAGTCGAGGGTCTATCGAAAACAGTCGCTCCACTTTGGTAGGGGTAAGATCTGCATACATCTTTCCACAAACCTCACTTGTGAGATTACATTGGGTATGTTATTGTTTAAGTTGTACTCTCTATTTTATTTTATATTGTGTATATATATTGGTGAGATGTAAATACCTTTTATCAAAAGCTTATTTTAAATAAATAATAAATCAATATCTAATTTTCAAATCTATCTATAAATTTTAAACGGAAAATGACCAAAACTTGTCCTAAACTATTGGTAATAGTTTTGAAATACTCTTCTTTAATATTATGGGCAAGAAATATCCCTTACTATTTTATTTTCTTAATTATTATTAACTTTTTAAAAAGTCCGTTAGTTTTAAGGGTAATTTTGAGCCTAAATAAAACGTTGAGGGTATATTTGGACCTAAAGGTTAACGACAGGGGTATATCTGGCCATAAAGGTTAACAAAGGATATTTTTAAACCCTTTCTAATAGGTTAAGGTTATTTTTGACTTTTTCTATATTAAAAAGAACTTTTAGGTGTTTGATCAATGAAACAGAATCAAACACGCATATAATGGAGTATGTAAAGAGAGTTAAATAATACCAGAGTCACACGTGATGAACATTGATAGTTAAAGAATAACACTCACACGTATTGGGACGTATTGAAGAGGTAATTAAATAAATGAAGCAATTGAGTTATTCACCTCAAGTAGGTGATAGTTTTTCTTTTGGTTCTTTACTCTAATAATTAACGTAGGTGATCTAACTTCAATAGAGAATCCGGCGCCAAAATAGGTCAAAAATTTAAGAATGCAACAAAAATGGGTGCTCAAATATATTGTAATAAAAATGGGTATATCAGCCCAATTTGTGCCGACTTACAACAATCAAGTAGACGGCGTGGCTGAAGAAAGTAACAGAGCAAATTTTTACGCAAGTCGGCATTTGTACTAAGTTGGCAGAACAAATGCCGACTTACCATTTTTTACGAATCCACATATCGGCATTTGTTTTGCCGACCTGCAACTTTGTATCCCTGAAGGAACTTTATCATCACTGTATTTTTGTCTGTTCATCAAGCATTGACAACATTGATGAAATACCGATAATTCAGGAGAAGTCCAGCTCAAAGAGCAGAACATTAAAATTTGAGAATTTAAGTGCCACATTCCACTTATAGTCTAGACAGTAGGTCATTCTCATTTTGGTCGAGAGAACTTACCCAAGCAGCGCACAACTATAAGTATCCTCCAAAATATTTAATAAGCAGAACTTACTAGTTTTATTTTTTATTTTTTTATAAGTTGCTGAACTTACTATTTTCATCTGCTCCATTACAAACTAAACATGCTAAAACCATTCCAGAAAACTGAAAATTTCATAAACACTTAAAATTTAGAACTAAACTTGAGTTGCTCCTCTTAACAAGAAGACAACTTCAGTGACCTCTACAAAGACAGTAACACAATCATCTTATCCATCTTGTCCATTAGTATTTAGCTTGATGAACATACAAAATTACAGCGATGATAAAGTTCCTTCAGAGATACAAAGTTGCAGGTCGGCAAAACAAATGTCGATATGTGGATTCGTAAAAAATGGTAAGTCGGCATTTGTTCTGCCGACTTACTAAGTTGGCAGAACAAATGCTGACTTGCGTAAAAATTTGCTCCGTTACTTTCTTCAGCCACGCCGTCTACTTGATTGTTGTAAGTCGGCACAAATTGTGTCGATATACCCATTTTTGTTACAAGCACCCCATTTCTGTTGCATTCTTAAATTTTTGACCCATTTTGGCGCCGGATTCCTCAATAGATAAGCAGCTGAAGTTTATATATACAAGAATTCATCTCCTTCCATTAAATTAAAAAAGACCTTTTGCAGACAGAAAGTCAAGTTTCGTTTTCTTTTTTCACATTAATATTGGCTTTATATCAAAGCGTTTGCCGCATTTACTTTTCAACTTGAAGTAACAAGAGATCCCCAGATAATATTGTTCCTTTTTTTTCGGCCCTTGCTTATAATTTTTCAAGTTAGTGAGCCTGATTAGCATGTGTAGAATTTTTTCAGGACGGAGCTAGGAAAGGGGTTCAAAAATATCAGACTTTGTATTTGAACCTATAATCTGGAGCAATTTTGAACCCCTTTTGTCATTTTACTAGAATTTTTCATCATTTTAAAAGGTTCAATAGCTTATATATACAATAAAAATATCAATTTTACGGTAATTACAGTGTTATTTTTCAATGAAAGGGGTTAACCCCCTTGGAGCAAGGTGGCTTAGAGAGAAAACTAGTATTTATCTGCACCTTCATAAAGGCAATTAATTAAAAGGCACAACGCAAAGTGAAAGTCATGAAACATCCAATCTAAATGGATTTCCCCAGCAATTTAATGATTCAAAAATTTAAGAGATTTCACATCGAAGTGCCAAATTGCATATATTAGAACTTGGAAGAGGTACCAAAATGATGACCATCTTACTAACATAAACAATAATGTGGATAATTAACCGCACATTTCGTTAGCGTTAAGTTACTTATAGTAACAAACAACCTTTAGTGTGTGATTCAACAATATATGAGTTTGCAGATTTGGGGATATAAACAGTTCAAGATAAAATACTACTATAAGTATGTGTAAAAAATAAGTTGAATTACCCAATTAAAATATATATTTCATGACTCACTGTATCAACAAAAATTAACTGATCACATCGACAACAACATTTCAAATGCATCAAAGTCGTCATCCTTAGCACTGTTGACATTTGTGATTTGAACATTTACAATTCCTCAGTAAAGCTAGCAAAAGATAAAGAATTTTTGCTTTCTTCCTTGATCAATCGAGTGATCAATCTCCATAGCTAGCTGCCTCATACTCAATTGTCAAAATGAAAATTAAGATATCTTCTCCATTGTGCTCCCTTCATTTATAAACTATTTTCTCCGTTGGCTAACTCTGCAGCTACCTTGTGATGCCAAGCTACAAGGTGAAGGAAAATTTTGTGGTGGACTCATTCCCATTTCAGCCTGATTTTGCATTTCTTGTGTTGCAGCCAATTGCGACGATACTCTCCATATTTTCACAGACTTATCAAGGCTGCCACTATACACAATAAACTGTCCATCATTACCTGTTTGTTGTTCTTGATCCTCTTCAACAGCCAAACATTTAACAGGACCAGAATGACCACTTAAAACTGATAAACATATATGGTCACAACCATCTCTTCTCCATACACAAATATTATTATCAGCTGATCCACTAAAAATTAAATTCCCAGCAGTTGCTAAACATAGTGTTGCAAGTTTATGACCCCTTAAAACTCCACCGTGAGACAAAAGCTTGTCACGTTGCCAAAAATTTACTAGACCATCTGATGATCCACAATAGAGAAAATTCGATGTTGGGTCAACAGCTAATGCTGTTACAGCACATTCTTGTTTCAACAATGTTTGATTAAAGAAATGTTTTGTTCCTTTCCCTTGTGATTCTTTTCTCCATATTTTAACTGTTCCATCAGCAGAACCTGAAAAAAGTAGCCCGTTAAATCCTACAACGATCGAATTCACAGCATCATCGTGTGCATTGATCGATTCCAAGCATTTGGAATCCGATGCTCTCCAAACTTTTATTGTTTTATCCCATGATGCTGAATACAAAAGCTTTTGATCCTCACTCATGCTAAGACAAGAAATAGCATCAAAATGTTTTATCCAGACAGCATTTCGATTTCGCCTTGTTTCAATATAATTGCTCGGTTTCATTGAACTTTTTATATAAGCTGTTAATGTTGGTAATGTTCCAATTCGTTTGTAAACACTTGGATCCTTACCAGAAACTTTCCATACTCGTATTTTTCCATCTTGATGACCTGTGAAAATTCTTTCTCCAGCAATAATAATTGCTTTTACCAATCCACTATTTGATTTGAATCCTGAAAATTCTTTATGGTTTTTCCATACACGAATATTTTTACTATCAGATCCTGTATATAACAAATCCTTTGAAGCTGCTAAAGAATAAATATGCCCTTCTTCACGAACGAGTGATCCCATGAGACCGGTATACGAATAATTTGTAGGCGCATTTTCGACGTGAGATGTCCATGGAGATTTTGCTAATGGAGATGTTGTTTGGTCCCAAGAAGGATCAAGATATGGAGATGATGAAGGGTCATATGTAGGAGGAGATGTGCTGAGAGGTGAGCTATAATCGGAGCTTAATCGAGGTGGTGGACGATCATAATATGCATTATGGCTAGTTTCTGATGTGGTGCTAATTCTAAAAGAATATTCATCTTCATTTGGATCAAATGCTTGTTTTTGGTGGATGTTTTCTTCTGTTACCATTTTGCTTTTTCTTGAATTCCTCATTGTGCTCTTCTCATGAAAGAATCAAATAATGAGTATTACCAAAACTTTGATATGATAAAGAAACGAAAGAGATTGTAATAGAGAGATGTTTGAGAGGAATGGGCACGTTAATACAAAAGATAAGGCACGACCATGAAGATCTTTGGGACAACTGTATAAGACTTTTGAAGAGGAAAAAAGATGTAAGCTTTCACGGATTTTTGAGGGACAATTTGTCAAACAATGCTAAAATATCCTAACCAATAATAATGTCAATTGTAGGCCTTTCTCCTGATCAATAAATTTGTGGCGACGAAGTATGTCAACCATGCATGTTTGCTCCCACATTATTTCTTTGTGACCTGTTCTATTATTAGGACATGTCTAAATCTGAGAGTTAACATAATGGCTCAAAACTTTGATGTAGTAGGTACTTTTAAGATTTTACTATGTGTCCATCTTGATCAATTTGACGTGAAGCAAGCTGCTAAAATCACTACATTACCCTTTTTTAATTTTTAAAAATTATATGGTATCAGCTCGACTAATTCATATTCGTATTGTGTATAACACATTAAAGGGAGAAACTTTCTTTATCACAATATTTTCAAATTCATATATAATATTCAAACCCGAAATCTTTGTCTAATTAAAAATCGACTATCTATCTCACCGCATTCGTAGATATGATACTTTCATTACATGTCATATGAATTTGACTTCCTAAGGTTCCATTTCTCGTATATATCTCATCTTACATTGTATTCACATTGATAATCAATAGCATTTGAAATCAGTGAACTCAAAAAATATAATATTAAATACTTATATACTTTAGTCGAATACACACATATATTCAAAACTACAAAGAGTATACTGTAGTCATTTTAATAAAGTTTCAATTTTCTTTGGCTTTAGTTTTAGAATGCAACGAGTTAGCCTTTTAAGTGTAGTAGTAGTTTACTAGAAAAAGTAAAAGAATATCCGATTAATTTACTTGTGTAAATAACTTTTCAGGATAAATGTAGTAGGCAAGTTATATATTATAAAAAAACATAAACAAAATGGTTAACCTATAGCACTTGATCAAAAATAAGGGAAGTTTAGGTACTTTTTTGCTCCTCAACCAAATAAATTACTACTTATATAGAAAGGTGAAAGGTAGCAGCTTGGGGTCGTCCTCCCTATGGTTGCGTGCCATGATTTGACAAAACAGCCACTTTTGTTATTTCAGTTGACTAGGTAGCCAATTTATGCATATAGTATAATATACTAATTTACTAAAACAACCACTTTGTAGATTTAAGTTGACTAGGTAGCCATTTTGCATATGTTATATTATCCTGATTTGGCAATTTACGGTTACTGATTGGAACTGTAGTCACTCTTTACACCGCATGCAAATCAAGAGGCTACACATTCAAAGCTATAAATTGAAGCATAGCCAGTAGTAACAAATCAATGCAAATCAAGGAGTCGTATTCAAATCTATAAATTAAAGCAAATGTTTATTTTAGCGCATTATGACGATCCAACAGGATCTGATAGGAACCTTTTTAAATCATATTCCCAGCGATTTATTAAGAAATTTATTTAAAGTTTGTCGACCAGTGTCTAAGTTCTGACTATAAAAACTAAAAGTTAAACAATTTTTATGGAGATTTATTGACACTAAAATATCGTATTAATACATGAAGTTCAATCTTTCCCAAGCTTGGGCCCGGGCTGGCCCGGGCTCATCGCCCCTAGTGAATAGTATAAAATTGTTTCCGGATATGGTTAAAGCATTTGTTTGTTTGTTCATATAGCACTTGACCAATAAAATGACACGTTATTGCTTCCATTACGCCCCGTTTGTTTATAGTTTTTGGGCAGTTTTTGTGCTCAATTTTTGCAAAAAAAAAAAAATACTTTTTTTCATTCACAAACTTTAATTTTTTTTCCAAGTAAAATGTATGTCCAAACACAACTTCAAATTCCAAATTTTCTTTTTCAACTCAACCTCAAATTCCCAAATTTCCAAAATTTAACCAAATCTATGTCCAAACCTAGCTAAGTTTTATTTAGGGAGGCTTACGAAAATACCCATCAAAATCAAAATAGTTACGCACCTACCCATAAGTTTCATATCCAGAAGTTCTACCGATAAACTATTTACATATCCTATCCATCTAGACTGATATACTACTATTATTTATGCAGTTATACCTTAAAAATATACACTCATATCTAGATTTGTATACTATTATTCATGCAGTATACCTTAAAGGTATACACTCATTGAGTATAACAAAGGTATATAGTACTCCATCCGTTCCAATTTATGTGGCAGCATTTCCTTATTTGTCTGTTCCAAAAAGAATGACAGCATTCTAAATTTGGTAACAATTTAACTTCAAAATTACAGTTTTGCCATTACCGAAATGATTTACAACCACACAAACATCTTTGCTTTATTTTACACCACACTTTCAAAAGTCTTCCTTTAGTTCTTAAATTTTGTGCCGAGTCAAACTATGATACATTAAATGGAACGGAGGGAGTAATAAATAAGTATGTTGGTAAATACTTTTAATTTTATAAACAGTATAATTTTTAATGAGTAATCTTATAAATACTTTGAATTTTATGGGTATATAATGTAAAAAATAATTTTATTTACTCCAAAGTGTAATATAACGGGGCGTCCAGGTCCACTGGTTCAGAGCCTACACAAACGGTCCGTGACTCTTATATTTTCAGTACTCAACCGCCATGAAACAATCAAAAGATCCTCTTTAATTGTTCTTTACTTATATTCGACTCAATTAAATCAATAACAACAACATACTCAGCTTATTCCACAACTAGGTTCCGTTATCAATAATGAATCGGTAAACGGAGTAGCGGGGAACAAAATGTTTTTCAACGATTTGATTCAACGGAAACTGATATCGCTATTACAGCCATGGTTAAAAGACGAAATTGAATTAACTGTTAAGTTAGGGTTTCTTAATTCGCACGCTAAGTTAGATAACGTTAGCTTTAACACAGCTGCACTCAACGAGTTACTAGATGATCCTACTCGTTTGTGTTTTAAACAAGTTACTGTTCAACAGTTGAGTTTTAGTGTGTCGAATTGGTCAGCTACTGCATTCGATTTCCAAATCCACGGGCTTCGTATCGTTTTATCGGTCGGGTAAGTGAGTTTACTCTCAGCTAATGTTCGCGTTTTGTTCCATTCCAATGCGTTTTGATCAATCGTTACGTGTGCGCGCGTGTCTGTTTCAATTTATATACGTAGTTTGACTTGACGCAGAGTTTAAGAAAGAAATGAACGATTATTGATCAATCGTTATGTGTATGTGTTTGTAACTTTACTCTCAGCTAATGTTCCTGTTTAGTTCCATTCCAATGCATTTTGATCAATCGTTACGTATGTGTGTATCTGTTCACTTTGTATGACATATGACATAGTTTGACTGGACGCAGAGTTTAAGAAAGAAACGGAAGACTTAAAATTTGTGCTCTGAACTATGTCATTACATTGTGTGTCGATGTGTGTGTGTGTGTGTATATACTTTGAGATGTTGCAATTTAGATAGCATAGTTTGACTGGACATAGAGTTTAAGAATAAAAAGAAAGATTTTTGAAATTTGTGGTCTGAAATGTGTCAATAACATTTGTATGGCTGGTGCTAGTTAAGTGCCGTGTGATCAATGTGTGTGTGTATGTTTCAATTTATGTGATATAATGTGATTGGATGCGGAGTTTAAAGAAAGAAAGGAAATATTATTGAAACTTGGGTATGAAATATGTCATAACATTTTTGTGGTTGGTGCGAGTTAAGCGCGTATCAAACCACTGCATTTTGATCAATTGATGTGTGTGTATGTATCTGTTTCAATTTATATTGAATAGTTTGACTAGACTCAGAGGTGTCTCTATTTATATGGTATAGTTCGACTAGACCTTGAGTTTAAGAAAGAAACAATAGAGTTTTGAAACTTGTGATGTGAAAATTAGTATAAAACTTTTGAAACTGTGGTATTAAACGTGTGATAATGTTTGTTTGGGTATAAAAGCCATCCGTAAGGTTAAACTAAGAAGTTCAAGTTAACTTGTTCCCAAATTTAGAAATGTGTAATTCTTTCTGGAATGGATTAATGACCAAATTGTGTCGTTCGTTTTGGAACAGAGCGTGTGTAATATTGTTTAAAATTTTTGAAACATGCATATTCATATTAAGTTTGCACCCACTGTCCTGAAAGAATAGTTGAATAGTAGGTGTAGCCATGCAGGGGAGTTCAGCATCCACTGCCTTTTAAAGGTTCATGCACTTGTATACTTGTTAATTAGTTTTTCTTTCCTATTTCTAAGTGAAGAGGAGGAGGATGGCATTCGGCGGAGGCCAAAGCCCAGATACTTGTCCATCGAAGAGCGGAAAAAGATTCTTGCGGAGCTAGATCCAGAGGTACTTGACTACTTCTTTGATTATTTTGGTGGAGAAAACGGCTTTTATGCATTGGATTGTCAAGTGTGATGGAAATTTGTGCTAATTCGTTCTATCATTCAATGATGAGAGAAGAAATTGGGGTAAATGGTCAATGAGCATGAAGAATGATATGAAGAACTAGAGCATCAATTAAAGTAGCTTGTGGACAGCATTGCAGCATACATGCTTAACACATGATAATCTGCTAAGGCGAGGATTTAATCTCTGCAGTAGATGTTATTTTTGTGACGAATCCGCAGCATCACGAATGCATATTCTTTTGCATTGCAACTATATCTGATAGATGTGGTGCATGTTCCTGGAAATATGCTGGATAACAGTAGATAATGCCTGGGAGTAAAGCTTCTGAAGGAGAGAGAAATAGGAGAGTTTTGACGTTGTAGAGATGAATTTTGTTGCTTTGAGGAGTAGCTTCTTGGCGCTTTTTTCCTTTTGGTGCACTCATGAAGTTCCTTGTTGTATAGAAGATTGTGTGTCATTCGTAGAAAATCATATATTTTTGTAGGTTTTCTACTATTTTGGTATATCTTTTGTATACGGGTTTTTTGTGGCCCTTCATTAATGAAATTTATTTACTTTGTCAAAAGTAGTAGGTGCCTGACTAGTTGAAACAAGGAATTATCAGTTGGCAGGGACTGAGGTTAATGTAGGAGCAACGACAAATTTGAAGACTATTCCTTCATGTATATTCTGGACAACATGGTGGATAGGTGTAGATGTTTCGAGAGGAAAACAAAGCATATATCTTTTGTGAAGTTCAAGTGTCTCCATAATTCAAAGTTCCAGTTTTGGATGATTTTTGTTAATATCTAAACTATTTCTGGACTTCACAGACTTCTTAGATAAAAACTTAGATGAGACAAGTCTGGTATATATCCCAGTACCTTCTTGGTGCTTTAGATTTGTGAATAAAACTACCTTTCAAATTAAATTTCATGTGTCTGATCTGTGAACTTCTGAACTTTAGTTTGTTTGGCGTTGATATATTCCAGGGTAGTGCTTTGCACAATGCCATAAAGACGATTTCAGAAATTACTGCAAGAAGTTGGACCACAAATGTATTTGATTGGATACTACAACATAGTCGATTGCAAGTGCATGATGCTCATGTCATTGTGCAGTCTCCTTTGTCGAATGATTTATGTTCACTGTCATTTGAGATGAAGGAACTTGGGTTACAATGTAAACTCATTAAGGGGTGTCTCCTAACTGGACTGGTTAGTTCAATTTTTCTACCTTCGGTAGAGAACTCTTTTGGTCTCAATGTTCAACAATTTGAGATCAGCTTGAGGAGAGGAAATTACGTTAACTGCATATTCCCTCCCGTGGATTTGCTAGCTTCCGCGAGAGTGAAACATCTTCAGTTCAGAGAATTGAACTTTTATGCTGCCGCATTAAATTTTTCTTTATCTCCAGCAGATATTTCCATCATACTTGTACTTTTTGCTTTGTGGTCGAGAGAGACCAAGCGTGCTAGACCTGGTAAGCAACTATGGGAAATAGCAGCGACAAAGATTAGTTCTCTGACTTCAATCCCAAGGTTTGCATTCCATAAAATTGCTAGCACCATGTGCTTATGGTTGCGCTATGTACATGCTTATGAGAGTATGCTTATACTGGTTGGATATCCGGTGGATGATGCGATAAGGAAAACAACTGCAGCTGTTGTTCAGAGCAAAGTAATTTCAAGAACTCTTAAGAAACAGTGGAAGGTGATTTCTCAATTTGAGAAGGAACTACCTGTCGAGGCCATTGTGCAGGCACGAAGAATAGTACGTGGTAGAGTGGCATCATCTGGTCAACAGTCAATGGATTTTGGTCACGAATCTAGGGCGGTCAGGATTTGTTGGAAAATATATCAGTCCCTTTCTGTTGTTTGGATGGTCATTTGCAGTGTGCTCCATTCTGTTAAACGAATGCTCCTTTTGAAGAAATTGGTGGTCAGGAACCAAGACATCTGTCAAAAGCTCGGAGTTATAAATGAAGATTCCATCGTACGAAGTCATGTTTGCCTATTCATCAGAGAATTTTCTATTACAATTTCCCCAGATAATGATGTTCCTCCATCCTTTAGTAGGAAGCTGGTATCAGATGTTGGGCTTTCATACCCTGATTTAGTTTCTTTCTGTCTCTCTATTGATTTCTTCTGCTTAAGGTACTCAGAAGATGTTTGTGAACAGTATTTTTCCTTTGCATGTGGATCCTTGAAGGTTGTCTCTTCTTCTTCTTTTGTTGAAGATAAGGCCAATATGTTCAATAGTAACTTCAAAGGACGTCCGAGAAAAAATGTTGAACATACTTTATGGGGGGAGCCGACCCAAAGTCTCCACCCCACTGAAACTGGTTGGGCTAATCCTCCTCATGATTCTGGCAAAGATTTTGTATATACACCGAACTCCCTTATAGAGCAAGCAGGCCTGAATTGGAGAAATTTTTTGTCAAGGTTTGGAGAAAATGAGATCCAGAATATGGAAAATCCTTTTATTCTTTGTGAAGTTAGAAGCTTTTTGACTGATCATAGCCTCAAGAACCTTACTGCTGGATACACTGCTTGTTGCATTGTAGTGGGGAGGTTGAATATAGTTCTGGAGTATCTAGTGATAGTGTCAATTACTGTTATTTGTAGACAGATAAGTGCAAATTCTTGGACTACTAGCCACGCAAGGACCACTGTTGTACAGCGTGATTCTAGATTTGTTGAGGATCCGCCAGTTGCAGATTGGAATAGCAAATACAAAACATTTTCTTCTGGAATCAAGGTTATGTTGCCTAGACTGCTTCCTGAGAAGCATATGCAAATTGCTGTACACATTGCTGGTCCTCAACTCAAGTTAACGTTGAGAAAGGAGGATTGTCATGCTGTGAATACGGATCTGTATCATAAGCTTGGGAATGATGAGGCATGCCTTTCTTTTGATACTGACGACATTGAACTTGGTGTCTCACCAAGTTTGGAGTCTGAATTGACATCGTCAAGTGGAGATACAGTTGATTTTGATGCAAAACTGTTGAAGGACCTTCAGCGGATCGATATTTCTAAATCAAATGGTGAAGTTAATGGCTGTCCAGGATGTACTTCACTTTGTGCCTACTTGCTATTTAAAGGTCTGAAAGTTTCTGTTGATAAGTTATGGGATAGTCAAAGTTATCAAATGGTCGTGTTAAATCCCTTAACCATCCAACTGCTATCTTTGAGGTACTTATTCCATCCTCATGCTTCTCATTCCTTTGCTTTCAAGAATGTGCATCTTATACTTGAGTCTGCAAGCATAACGTATCCTGTGTTTAAGAAAACTGAAATGGGCTATTTTGTTCATGAATAGTTTTTCCACACTTCTGCTCATCCTGATTGAGGCATCCCTTTATTTGCTAGAGCCTTAGATGTATGCTGAAGAGATGAATGGGGTTGTTGATCTAGGAAATTTCGGTTGTTGCCTTATCAGTTTTAAGTATCCAATTTTCACCCTGGTCATTGTAGACAGCAAAATCATCCATCAGAAAATATGAAAAGGGGAAATTTAAGTTGTTTTTGTCTTCTACTATTACTGTCATATTCTTGCTACTGAGAGTCCATTTTTGTTTTCAAACTTGTTAAGTTCTTCTTTTCTGTTAAAGTTCCAATCATTTACGTGTTATCTTTGTCTGTTTCTGTATAAGACCAATGACTATCTCCAATTGAATTTTTCATCTTTTTTATATAACAGAGAAGCATTTCCTGGATATATCTAAAATTGTGTGGACTAAAACTAAAGTTGATATTTTTCAACGATGTTTTGGCAGGAAGGATCTGCAATCTTTGGGCTCAATAGATAGTGCTTTCTCTGTAGCATTGCATTGCATTAGTAGTGGACTGACGTCTTTGGTATTAGTGGATGAATTTGCAGTTTTGATGAAGGTGATTCTGTTCTCTTGGTGGCTTGCAGTTGCACAGCTTTGTGGTTGTTTCCTTTAGCATATTGGCAATCTTTTTTATTATCTGCTGTGGTAGTTGACTGCTTTACATTATTCTGGTGTCTGTTTCTTCAATCATTAATTCCCCCCCCCCCCCCCCCCCCCCTCCTTCTCTCTCTTGCTAATCTGGTGGTCCTTAGCATTTTGTTTGTGGTATTTATAATATTTGACTGATCTTAGCATACTATCTGAACTTGGAATTCTGTTTCTTTAGTCTTTTTGTACTATCTCCACGTTTGTGAGGTAACTTTCTGAGGTTGCCCTTGTGGTCATTATGTTACCGACCTTCTACAATGTTTTCAATGATCCTGGTCAGAAGTCGGATATGAACTATTGCTCCTCCAATTGGAATTCAAGTTTTCCCTTGTTCAAACAGTAGATTAAGTGAAATGCAAAACACTATGTTCCTTTGCTCTTTTCTCCAATATAGTATTGGATACGGTCCATTGTTCCATCCCTTCATGAGTCGTTTCATGGTTTTGCTGGCGCACCTGGAATCATGTGAACACAGGTCACTCTCCTACAGACTGCAACACCCTCCTAAAACCGAGTCTAGGACTTGGAAGCGTAGATTATCATTTATCACCAATTCTAAACAAGGAATCCAGGAGTGTGAGCTCATAGAAACTGGAACTTCAGCCTGAAATTGATGTCTAGCTAGACTAATACATCAACAAGGACTAAGACTGGTGCCTCACAAAGCCTGATATTTTTCTACAATATATTGCTGCCTTCATAATAGCAGTTCCATTTTTCCGGACTCATAGTTGTGAACAAGTTAGAACTCAATGCCCATTTTTATGCCCTGCTAAGTGCTAACAACAGAAGCTTGACAAACAGCGTCCTGACCATGACCAGAATCAGTCTCGTCACCAGCCTATCTTTCTTTGGTGCTTCAGACCTTGTATATACGTCTACTGTAGGATCTAGAGAGAGTGTGTTCCTTGGAATTACCAACATCACTGATGAGTTGGTGGCTTGGAGACTTAGAGCCACAAAAGTTCATAGTTGGTAGCTTTTAGGACCCTGTGTTGACTAAGAATGCTTTCGTATTTGGTCACTTTATCAGTCTTTTTCTTTGGAGTAAATATTTTATTAATATAAATGTTGGGCCTAAACAAAAGTGCCCGTATACAAGTAGTATTCCAAAAAAGAAAACCTACAAAAAATATGGTTCTCTACAAATGCCACCCAATTTTCTATACAAGAAGGAATTTTATGGGTACACCAAAAAGAAATAGGGGAACAAGAGGCTACTCCTCAGCTGAAGAAAATTCATCTCTACTGTTCAAAAGCTCTCCTATTCCTTTCTCTCCAAATTACCCACATAAGTGCTTGAGGAGCCAAGTTCCAAGCCCTGCCTATTCTCCTTCTATCACAATTCTAGCTGAACATCAACTCTTTTACTGTCCTTGGCTGTCACCCGTGAAATGCCAAACCATTTGAGAATTTCCCACCAAAGCCTCGATACGAAGCTGCAATAAAGAAGAAGATGATCAACATCTTCACCCGCCTCCTTGCACATGAAACACTGAGATAAGTGACCTTCCACTTCCTAAGGTTTTGGCCGTCAAAATCACCCCACTAGCCGTCAGCCAAGTGAAGAAACACACATTCCGTGAGACCTTCAGGATCCAAATTGATTATAATGAAAGGGGATCTTCTTCCTAATCAAAAGCTTTTCATTAAATGACTTCATCGAAAGAACTCCGTTGCTCCCCAATTTCCATCTCCAAACATCATGGTTATCTAGTGCGTACATTGCTTGTGAAGCAAATCTAACAGTCTTTAGAACTCGCTTGCCTCCCACTCATGGAAATTATTCCTTAACCTCATGTCCCAAAACAATTCATCATCTGTATTTTTCTGATTCAATAAACTGTCCACTCCTTTTGGCATGTCTGGGAACTCTTCTTTCAAAGTGGTGTCACCACCCCACTTATGTCCCCAAAAACTAGTTCTTCTCCAATCCCTTACCTTGGTTGACACATACCCATCCATTCATAATATTTCTCCATAACCCACAACCATATGGCATATTAACATCTTTGGTTCTCCAACCCCCCCCCCCCCCCCCCCCCACACACACACACACACACACACATCCACAACCCCAAATTTGTCTACGATCACCCTTCTCCAAAATGCTTGTTCCTCCATCCCGAATCTTCCATAGCCAATTACCCAATATTGCCTCGTTGAAAACCCCCAAGTCTTCAACTCCACGCCCCACCCAACATTCAGAGAAGTGATGGTCCCTCAACGAATCAAATGAAACTTCCTCACCCCATTCGAGGAGTCCCATAAAAAGTTTCTTTGAAGCCTTTCCCAACTATCATGTAGCATAGCCAGTCCTGTACGAATTCATATCACGACTTTTCCCTCGGAATAGCTTTCCATGCCCCAGATAGCCCTTATATTCTCCTCGCACGCACCTTGTGTGAGCTAACCTCCAGTTGCCTTTTAAACGATGGGCACTTTCACGTAATAAGAATCCCAATTTTTCCCTAACCCTCAGAACTTCCTTGCTCTCTCCAGTCGAGCTGCTACCTTAGTTATGCTCTGACCTGGTTGCCTTGCTAGCTCCTCAAACAGGTGCTTCACTCCCTTTTCTTGTAAATTTAACTGCAGCTTATTTTATCTCCACCGAAACAAGTGATGTTCAGTGTGCAGTAGAATTGGATAGAGTTATGCTCCTTAAGGACAAAGTTGTATCGAGTTGATACGTATGTCTGACTTTGCATTTAATGGAGTTTATACATACGGTTGACTTTGCAATTCTTTTATGTCAGGTAATATCTGGTTTGCAGTGTACAATTGGTCATGTCTTCAGTTCGTCCAGTTTAGGTCTTACTCAAAGTTATGAAGACTTATTAGGGAAAGGGTATGCTGATTCTGAAAGTGAAAGAGCACTCAGAAATAGAATCACACTAGGAGCTTCAGCTCTTACTGATACTACATTCAGTGTCAGTACGACATGTGAACTTAGATCAGTGAATGTGATCCTTTACGACTCCTGGAACGGGTATACTGCTCATAATGGTGTGGCAGATGCTAATACTGTAGCTGACAAGATGTTGACAACGAAAGCAATCTGTGGTTATGGAATTAACATGTCTGTTGCACATTCATATATCAGGTTTTCCGTTGAAGAGGAAAAAGCAGAATTTATCATTGGTTTATCTGGATTTGAATCTGATATATTCCAGTACCCGAATGAGATTGTTACCTCTGATCAAGTCAAACCCCAGTTGCTTGTTTGGTCTCTCAATTCCTTATATCAAGCTTCACTGTCTCATTGTAAAATTAGTTTGAATTTGAGAGCCATAGAGAACAATATACTGCTTGTCAGTCAGAGAAATGAAGTGGATGGTTCTGGCTCCAGACGTGATGCTTCAATGTCCTTGGATCATTCACCTTCGTTTATAAATGATGCAAATCCTTCTTTTGATTGGTTAACTATAAATCTTTCTTTTGCTGAAGTTTACCTGGCCAGATGTATGATAAAGAACTTATTCCTTCAACGTGACAAACTAAATACACTTGAAGCATCTGTTTCTGTTGGTGGACAATTTCAGACCATCTCCTGCCAGTCCCAGGTTTCTATCTTCTGGCAGCTTCAGATTAATGCTTGCCGATGCATTAACTTCTGTATCCATTTTGCTTTCTTAATCAATAAGTTGCTTATTCATAGTTTGGGAAGATTTTATGATTTCTATGGTTTAAATGGACGCCAATTTAACAGGGGGGTTCTATCATTGTTGAGACAGCTGCTTTGGTTACACTGGTTGAATGTTATGCTTTCTACTCTAACCAGTTGGGAGGTCTATGGCCAGCTGTGACAGAACATCTAGTTGTTCAGAATGATGAGGATACCAGTCTGCTCAGGAGTTCTTCCAACGAACCGTTGCAGCAACATAAAATAGTTAATTGGGACCAGCTGGAAGCATTTACCGTGAATCTTTCACAGATTTCTCTGGCATTGGTGGATGGAGACAAATCTGGTACATCTTTTTCTTTTGTCTTTCAGTTATCAATAAATATCAGGACTCTGCGGTAGTTCTCTAGCTCACATATACACATATATATCTTTTGGGCTTGTCTTATTTTAGAATTACTGCCGCATTGTCATTTGAGTGCACCAAAGTTTGAGGAGTTACTTTGGTACATATAACGTTATGAGGGGTATTAAGAAGCTATATAAGATTATATTTCTCTGCGTTCTCCAAGTTTCAGTTGGATTTTGTTCTGTGTTGGAGTTCTTCAAAATCTTGCATACTATACAGTGTTTTTAAAGGCAAAAAGCAAGAGAAGTGTTGAGGCAACAAAAGATAGCACAAGTAAATTACGGGATTTAATCTCACTCATTTTGATCCCCTTGTTGACCAAGTATGGTTGCACCGAGACTGATTACACCAATGGAACACTGTCTTACCCCCATGGACCAGCTAGTGTGCAATGATGACAGGGACTTCTGTTGTTCTCCATGGAGCTTCTGGCATTATAGGGTCTTAGGTCTATTCAAGCTTGGTCGATATGTTCAATTGAGACCTATAATGCCAAAAAGGCCTAGGTGCCAATGTCCATGAGAAAATGCTCAAATGAAGAGAAAGATAGAAATATATGTCATTCCAGAGGAATAACTTTATACGCAAGCAACAATTATGTGGACAAAGAAACTGGAAAGAAATTATAATTAGGTGAAATAGTTACTGTTTAACGTTGTACTCTTTGAGGTGGAGCCTATGGATGATGAAATGCATACATTAGCGCATTGGTGCTTTTGTGCCTGAACTGAAACGCTCCAAGTGGGTAACCCGTTTTTGCATCTTGCTTCAAAGTTCAGTGCTAGGTTTTCAAATGTTTTGCTATGTCAAAACTAAAAAGTTTGGTCTTTTTTTTTTTTTTTGGGTCTCAAACAATGTCAAAGAATCACAGTTTCAATAACTAATTTTCTATATTGCAGGTGAATTTCAGAAGCTTCAGCTTGAAGCTAATGGTAACCTTAAGCTTGAACTACCTAGAAAATTTTCGTTTGGCATAACGAACTTGACAATTCTTTCTCAGTTACTCCATAGATCTGCGGACCAGCAAAGCCAAGAAACAAGAACTTCTTCCCTTTCTTCTTTCATATCTAATGATCAATCTTCCATTGTTGTACATGATGATACCTTAGTTGCTCCCGATCATTTGGGTGAAGTTAATTCTGTTATGAATGAAGCAAGTAGCTCAAGCCCCCCAGTACGGGTAAAGCAATATCATGCGCATTCAGATGATTCAAGAAAACATTACAGGGGCAGTACAAGTTCTCCTGTTTCACTTGCCACTCCTCAAAACTATGTTTTAAAAGATTTAAATGTTATTCTGGTGGTTGAGCAGCCTTTGAAAAGCAGTGGGACTGTTCCATTGCAGTCAAATGACTTGTGGGTTGGCAGTGGTTCTATATCTGGTTTCGACATGAAACTCTCTCTCCGTGAAATACAGGTGAGTAGAAGCATATTTCTTTTTCTATTTATAGTTCTCCGCTAACTAGTATCTTTTTAGTTTTTCTTTTCCATGCAAATTATACTGCGATAGCGGGCATTGGGTCTTCAAATAGGTCGTCTCTTACGATGGTGTGATATAAATTTATCGGCAAGAATAATTAGCTTGTGGGTAGTGAAACTTCTGGTAACATGTGTTAAAGGTGATTCCTTAGATTTGAATCTCATACCGATCCTTGTGGTTGCAAGGGGTGTCGCTCTCTAAAAGTACGCCTATATCCTAATAGAAATTTATTTTGAACTCTAGGATCAAATTTATAAATTTTTTTTTGTGGGGTGGTCACTGGGTGATGCATCTTGAAATTTGGAAATGCTCTTTGGTCTAAATTGGAAGTAGAATAGGATGTGAATGTGCTGGTAAGATGATCATCAGAGCTAGGATGAATAGTTGCAAAAGAACCTGCATATAATTCCATCAAACATGATTTTGTTTTGCTGGTGCATGGTTTCAGATCACAGTGACCGTTTATTGTGGTTGTTGTGGAATATACTGGAAATAGGTACCAATGGTTGAGGTTAATCGATTTTTTAATCTTCCAGGATTAGGCTGCTTCCTTCTCCAGTCCTTGCCTTCATTTTTTTTTTCTTTTTGCCGTCTATGATGTATGTTCGAGGTGCCTATGGTGCTTTCCTGGGTTAGACGTAGGAAATGTTCATCAGTTTCAAATTGGTTAGATCAAATGAGGTGTCTATAGTGTTTCATTCTCCTACCAGACCCATCAAAATGCAAAAATCCACATTGCATAACTAAGGTGATGGGTGAACAAGTTGTCAAAAATTTTTACCCCTGACGAACTAACCCAAGCAAGGGCATTATGGAGGTTCATCGGTCAGTGTGTGTACTGGGTCTCAGTGGCTTAAACCAGTTCTTGGATTCTTTTGTTTTTGGTATAGTCAGGTTTAGGCAGGTAGAGATTTAAACACATTAACACATCTTGGTAAGTGCCCAAAATCATTAGGAAACCTGTCAGTCATTAAGGAACAAGACTCTTTTAAGTAAATTCAGGGTAATTTGATTCTTCAGTCATCAGGTTAACAGAATATTTTTGTCTGAAAATACCATAACTTATCATGGAATTTAGATCTCTTCATGTTGGTAATACGCACACATCTGTGTCTTTTAGAGGAGAAAGGTGTCACATCGACATAGGAGTTATCTTTCTGGTCATAGCAAAATATCCTCCAAATAAATCTTAAAATGTAATGAGAAACAGTTGAAAATTTGTGGAATCCGTGTTGTGGAACTGCTCTCCATATGTCGTTCTATGTACCTTTGCAGCTTTGATGCTGTTGAGACATAATTGAGGGAGATGCCAACGTCCATATAGTTTCCAGTAAATGCTTTGCTATAGCTTTTATGATAAAAGTTGTGGAATCCATGTTGTGAGACTGCTTTAACTTCTTTGATGCTATGGGGACAACCCCAACATACAAGTGGGATATAAAGAATTCTCTAACTTTCCTTTGTTACATCAGATTGTACTTTTTGCTGGTGAATCTTTATCTGCACTCTTTAGCATAGAAGCAACCAAAAGAACTGAGCGGACACATCCAAAGAACAGCCAAGAATCTCCTCGAAGTCTGTATGAAATGGTTCCTGATGGTAATGTTCTTTCTCCCAGGTTGCAGAGCTCATTTTTTATTATGAACATATGAGCATTTTAAGTATATTGCATGCAGGAACAATTGTTTCCATTAAAGATGTCGACCAACATATGTATGTCGCAGTTGATAGGGCAGAAAGTGGCCACAATTTAGTTGGCACGATGCATTATTCGGTTGTGGGAGAGAGGGCTCTTTTCAGGGTAAGGTATCTAAGTTCAGCTTTTATTTATTATGCGTACTTCTCCATATTGAGGCGATGAGAGCTTTGTGAGGTGTTTAGATGAATCCCGAAAGGTATTTATATCGTTTGGTTTGCTTTCTTGACACTGATTCCTTCTTCCACTGTCAGTGGAAAGCCGACAGTGGAAAGCTTTCTTAAACAATTTTCTATATACAAGTTGTATTGTGTTAGACAAGCTTCTCTTGTCAGAAACCAGCTGAACCAGCTTACTTGTTTTATAAGATGCCTTGCACTTCCAATTCCATTTCCAGGGCCATTTTCTTTGAGAATTGCATCTCCCAGATAAAACTTTGTATCCAGATTCCGAGCAACGCTCAAGCTCGTGTGGTTGCCACAGGATTCCATCAGGAAGTAGGTCTCCGTGTGGTCCATGTTCTACCCAGTCCTCCTGTCAGAGTAAAATTCTCATCCGATCTTCCATTCTGAAGTTAAAGTGCTCTCAAGGTAGCAAAGTTCTCTGATGGGCTACCACTGGCCAGTTCCATGAGGCATAAGACAGTTTTATAGTCCAGAATCCCCCTACAGAACTTTGCTGTTATGATCTTTTTCCATGGGGTCTTTGCTTCATGATTATACCTCCATATCCAATTAAAGATAAGGTTTCTATTAAGCAACCTCACGTTTCTAGTCCCCAAAAAAACTTATTTTCTGCAGTTACAGAGTCCATTTCACCTGTATTGAGGGATACCAATTGGCAGACTAAAATTTGTACTCCTCAGAATCCTTATTTGTACAAAAAGAGCGGTGAAGGGATAAGTTAATGGTGTGATACATGGTTCTATGATCTGAAGCTTTTGTTTCCATATATACTTCAAAATCTTTTCACGGTCTGGTAACATCAACAACAACAACATACCCAGTGCTATCCCATAGGTGGGGTCTGGGGAGGTGAGATGTACACAGACCTTACCCCCACCCTTATCCTTTTATTTTAACTGCCTTTTGCATTTGTGACTAGGCTCAATGCTTTTCCTCTGTCATATTTCTCCTTCATTGTTACCTTGACAGCTTTCACACAACTGATTTTGGTATATATGTGTATCAATCCAATTACTCAATTTTGTAACATATTTGTTACTTGGTGGACGAGTGGTTTAACCCTTTGACAATCATTAGGTGAAATATCACCATACAAGAAGCTGGAATTCACAAGTTCAGTATTTCTCCTTCATCTCGTTATATGCTAAAGATGAATCAGGAGAACCCTTGCGGTTGAATTGCCGTCCACGATCTGGTTTTGTTGACATCTCCAGTTCTACTGATAATGCCTGGTCACTTTGGAGAGTGCTCCCATGCAAGCATGACATTTATGAGGGAGATGTTGACTTGGAGACATATCATCCACAAACTAAAAGTATGTTTTATCTTGTAAACAAGAAGAATGACTGTGCTGTAGCTTTTGTTGATGGGATTCTGGAAGTTGTTAGCAAGCCTGGAAACCCGATAAAGTTCAAAGTATTTCGTGATCCTGTTCCATATGTTAACAATGTTTCTTTGGAGGGCGGTCTAGAGGAGAACTCTGGAACAATCTTGCTAGATGATTCATGTATAAGTGAGGGAGAAGATGTGAGACAGCAAGGAAAATCATTTGGTATAACTGTCTCAGTGGATAAGGTTTCTTTAACCATTGTTCATGAACTTTCAGAATCCAAGGAGAAGTATCCACTCCTCCAGGCTTCTATTAGTACTACTGAAGTTGTTATACAGATATTGAATACTAAAGTTCGGGTTATGAGCAGGCTGGAGGTTCCGCTGTATTATTTTGACTCCCAGAAAAATATGTGGTGAGTCTCTTTAGTAAAATAATGCAAAGCTCTTTTACATTTCTCTTTCACATTGTATTTTGGCAGAGATGGTATTGTATGTTGCTGTAATTCATATTGCTTACTTGTTTGTATGATCTCAGGAGAGAACTCATGCATCCATTAGATGTTGATATTTTCTACCGTCACAAATTTCAGACTCAGGGATCAGAAAATACTATTGATTTGGTGCCTGGCCATTTCTATGCTAGAATTAAGGAGGTCAGATTAATGAGTTTCTATCTGCTTTTCATGTGATTTATTTCTCTTACTGTGCCCTTTCAATGAATATTTCTGGCTTGGCAGGTGAATATGACTATGACTGAGCTTTCACTAGACATTATTCTCTTTGCCATTGGGGAGTTGGATTTGGCTGGTCCTTACTCTATAAGGATCTCGACAATTTTGGCCAATTGCTGCAAGGTTCGTCTCTGACATAATTACTCATGCTAGCAGCACAAACTCTGTGGCTTTGCAAACTTAATCTTGCTTGAAATGTTCTATATTGCCTTGCGATTAACTTGTTAGAACGAAAAAGTAGGCTCACGTAGCTATGTCGGCTGCATGTCTAAAGATTCTGTCATCATAAACTGGTGGTGAAGTCCTTACTAGAACTTTGATCTGAAGTTCTGCTGCGACAGAAATCAGGTTTCTAAATGGAAATTATGAGCAATAAAGCTTACTTGATTTAAGGGGAAAAATAGTGAGTAAAAATTATCTGGCAAAATTCCAGATATAAATGATAGAAGAATAGTTTTAAGTACATTATGAGGTAGCAATTGAGACAAGAAGGGACTGGATCCACACTTTATAGAAGTAGCAGAATTTTTTCCCCCTAATAAAATGTCTGGTACATTTAGCCCCAATGTGGATCGTTCGGAGAGAAAGAATGAGAAGAGCTTTTGAGGATGTAAAGAGGAACTTTGGACAGTTGAGGCGTACACTCTTATCTCTTATTATAGAAGATTGGGTGTCATCTGTAGGATCACATTGGGTATGTTGCTGTTGTTGTGTGGGTGTTTGTAGAAGACTATATTACTTTGTGAGGTTTCTACTTTTTGGTATACTCCTTGTATTCGGCTTCTTCGCCTTGTTTTTATTAATAAAATTTGCTCACTTCTTTCGAAAAGAAAAAGTCTGGCACATTAATTGGTGGCTGGAGCTGGAGCAGGAATGCATTACTTTGTGGACCCACTTTAGCAGGAATGATGCTACATCTAGCTTGAGTTATGGGTTGTGATTATGTGGTATGATGCATCTCAATTTGAACTGAGGCAGTTAGTGTTAAATAATAGGACCACAATCTGCGACTTAATATTTACAGTGGAATATCACTCAAGGCTATCAACTAAACTAAATATGTGAAGTCAGAGATCTGTGTTCACCTATGCATCTTTACATCGGTTAGGATAATGTTAGGAACCAGATTTTTCCTAACCTTATCTGTCAAAATCCAATCCCAGAAACACACAAAAACAATACTGAATTAAACAACACTTTACTGCACTTTATTTTCACAGACAAATAGGATAGTTTTACAGTTAAACTAACAGAAACTAGAAGTAGAATTAACCCAACAACCAAGGTATTTTGAGGAACCTTAGCCTCCCAACAACTAGATACAAACCTACGTAAAATGTCTGGAGAGAAAACTGCTTGTTTTCCCCTTTTATTTTAAATACAAATAAGACAAATAACTGCCCAAACTCCTAAATAACTGCTAGGAAACTGCTAGAAATACAACACAATAACTAATAAATAAAATAGTCACATTTAGGCCTTATTTTCACCCTTATTTGCAGCCTTCTTTCTGCGGCTATAGAACCTAGTAACAGCAGATCTAACAATACCCGCCCCAACGAGTTTCACCTTGTCCTTAAGGTGAAAATGAGGAAATTGAGCATCAATGACTTCATAAGATTCCCAAGTGTTCTCAAAGTCAGGTAAGTCCTTCCACTTGATCAAAACCTCTTGGGTGCCATTCAAGAGTATCCGACAATCTATGACACTTTCAGGTTGCACTTGCATTTCAAGATTTTCAGATAAGAGAGGAGGAAGCTGTTGAACCGGAGTAGAATCCTTCACAGCGCGCTTTAGCAAAGAAACATGGAATACAGGGTGCACCCGTGAATGAGGGGGTAAATCAAGGCGATAAGCAACTTCGCCAATTTTACTCAAGACAGTATATGGCCCATAGTAGCGAGGACTTAGCTTTTCATTAACCTTTTTAGCCAGGGAGCAAAGCTTGAAAGGCTGCAATCTAAGATAAACTAAATCTCCAGGCTGAAATACAACTTCGCGACGCTTAGCATCAGCATAAAGTTTCATTTGAGCTTGAGCATGAGTCAAATTTGCTTTGAGTTCATCAAGAATAGCGTTGCGAGCAGCAAGCTGCTGGTTGACCTCTTCAACAGCAGAAATGTCATCAGTGAACCGCAACAAAGAAGGAGGATCTCGCCCATATAAAGCTCTAAAGGGGGTCATCTTGGTGGAACCATGGTAAGTAGTATTAAACCAAAATTCAGCCCACGGAATCTATTTCGGCCACTGTTTTGGATGTGCCCCAGCAAAGCACCGTAAATAAGTCTCCAAGGAGCGGTTGACAACCTCAATTTGACCGTCGGTTTGAGGGTGATAACCTGAGCTTAATTTGAGACTAGTTCCGGATAACTTAAACAATTCCTGCCAAAACTGGCTAATGAAGACCCGATCTCTGTCTGAAACAATGGATTTAGGAAAACCATGCAGTCGCACAATCTCACGGACAAATAATTCAGCAACACTCTTTGCTGTATATGGGTGTGATAAGAGAAGAAAATGGCTATATTTAGTGAAACGGTCCACCACAACTAGTATAGTATCACACCCCATTGCCTTTGGTAATCCACCGATGAAATCCATGGCAATGTCATCCCAAACCTGAGTAGGAATAGGCAATGGCTGCAACAAACCAGCAGGGCTAAAGGCTTCATATTTGTTCTGCTTGCAAACTTCACAACCAGCCACAAAGTTTTGCACATCCCTTTTGATTCCATTCCAATACAATACCTGTGAAATACGCTTGTATGTCCGGAAAAACCCTGAGTGACCACCCGAAGGTGAGGAGTGAAATTCCTTAAGGAGCATGGGAATGTGTATTGAAGAGCGGGGAATCACTAGCCGATTGTTGTAAAATAGGCAGCCATTTTTTAGAGCATAATTCAGTCGTGAAGCAGGATCTCGAAGCAACTCTTGTGTCAATTAACGGAGTTCATCATCCTGTTGAATTTCTGCAGAAAGATCATCCAAGGTACTGTTGCGAGAAACAGAAAAGGCCATGAAATAGAATTGGCGAGACAAGGCATCAGCTGCCTTATTTTCACAACCTGGGCGATATTGAATCTCAAAGTCAAATCCCATCAACTTGGTGACCCATTTTTGTTGCTCTTCAGCCATAGCATGTTGGTCCATAAGAAATTGAAGACTTCGTTGATCTGTCTTGATGATAAAATGATGACCCATCAAGTAATGACGCCACTTTTGTACAGCTAAAACAATAGCCATCAACTCTCTTTCATATACTGATTTAGATTGTGCTCGAACAGAAAGTCCTTGGCTAAGAAAAGCAATGGGACGTCCCTCTTGCATTAAGACAGCACCAATACCAAATCCCGAAGCATCTGTTTCAAGTACGAACACCTTGTTAAAATCTGGTAAAGCCAAGACTGGCAAAGTTACCATAGCTTCCTTAAGAGAATCGAAAGCTAACTGTGCGTCGTCGTTCCAACTAAAAGCATCTTTCTTGAGTAACTGTGTGAGTGGTCTGGCTATTTTTCCATAGTCACGAACAAACTTCCTATAATAACCGGTGAGCCCCAAAAATCCCCTCAAAGCTTTAACATCTTTGGGAATTGGCCAATTAACCATGCTGGCTATTTTGGCAGGATCCGCTGAAACTCCACTTGCCGAAATAACATGTCCCAGATACTCCAGTTGTTGCTGTCCAAATTGACACTTTTTTTGATTGACGGCCAAGTTATGACGCTTTAAAATTTGTAGCACCTCACGCAAGTGTGTCAAGTGAGTAGAAAAATCTGCACTATAGATCAAGATGTCATCAAAGAAGACCAATACAAACTTACGTAAGTAAGGCCGAAATATTTCATTCATCAAAGCTTGAAAAGTAGATGGAGCGGTAGTCAATCCGAAGGGCATGACCAAAAACTCATAGTGGCCTTCATGTGTACGAAAAGCTGTCTTTGCTACATCCTCCTTGCAAACCCGAATTTGATGGTACCCTGATCTTAGGTCCAATTTTGAAAAAATAGTGGCACCACCGAGCTCATCCAGTAATTCATCAATTGCTGGAATTGGAAATTTATCGGGAACAGTGATCTTATTAAGGGCTCGATAATCTACACAAAACCGCCAACTACCATCCTTTTTGCGAACTAGCAACACTGGACTAGAGAAAGGACTTGTACTTGGTTGGATGATACCAGCTGCTAGCATTTCTCAGACAATTCGCTCAATTACATTTTTCTGGTAATGGGGGTAACGATATGGACGAATATTTGGTGGATTTGATCCTTCTTTGAGTCGGATAGCATGATCATGACTCCTGCTGGGTGGCAACCCCTTCGCTCTTCAAACAAAGTTCCAAAGTCTTTTAATAATTGTTGTAAATCCGAATTCTCTTGTTCCTCCATTGCTGCTAACTCTTTGAAATCAACATAATATCTTTCACCATCTTTCTGCAAAGCTTGGAACAAGGTTTTGAGTGAAGCCACTGATTTAGACAACGAAGGATCACCTCGAACAACTCGTGTTTGCCCTTCTGCTTCAAATTTTAGCGTTAACGTTCTGAAATTTGCTTGAATATCCCCCAAAGTCTCCAGCCACTGCAATCCTAACACCACGTCGGCACTGCCCAAATTAAAAAGGAAGTAGTCTTGTATTATGCGCAAATCATCAATCCACAACTCGACTTCTATACAACTTCCACTACTCTTTACTTGCTGCCCATTTCCCACTTCCACCACAAACGAATTAGTTTCCGTTTGTTTTAGCCCTAATGTTTCTGCCACAGTGCGAGAGATGAAATTTGTTGAAGCTCCACTGTCAATCAACACAATAACCTTCTTCCCAGATATCGTTCCCCAAACTTTCAATGATTTCTTTGAGGTGAACCCTGCAATAGAATGCAAAGACAATTCCAGTAACTTTTGTGACTCCAGCTTTCCTTGAACATTCAACTGGTCTGTGTCGCCTATTGTTACTTCCTCTGAATCTTCATTTATGCCTTCTTGTTCATCATCCTCTGCTGCAACAATAAGTAGATTCAACTGTTTTGAATTGCACCTGTGATTAGGACCATATTTTTCATCACAACGAAAACAAAGTCCTTTTCTCAATTTATCTTGATACTCTGCATCGGATAGCCTTTTGTATGGTCCTCCACGCCTTGTGGAAATTTCTAGTCCTGGTGGCGCAGTTTCTCCTCGCTTTTGCTCTTGAAATTGTCTTGGTGCTGCTGTAGCGGTTGTACGTGCATAATTAAATGGTGTTATAGAAGCACGAGGATGAGGACTCACAAAGCTTGCTGTTCGGCTATTATCCGCCACTGGACAATGAGTTGAACCCCTGTGAACTGCCATATGCCATACGCATATGCCTTGGCAAGTGGGCTTGACTAAGAGCCCAATTCTTTTCTTCAATACGCTGACTTTGATCCATAATTTGTGTTAGGGTTCCCAGTTTACTAAGACGCAACTCTGCTTTGATCTCTTCTTTCAACCCATTGATGAAGATTCCCATTAAAACTTCATCACCGGCACCTTTCAAGGGTGCTGAAAGTAATTCAAAATCTTCCCTGTATTGGGCCACACTTTCAGTTTGTTGCAACCTCATATAGGTTCCCCAACTGTGATGGAGTGAATCGTTGGAGTATGGCTACTCGAAACACATCCCAGGTGACAATCGGTGTCCTTGTTTCCCACCATTGAAACCAATTTAAGGCTTTTCCTTCAAGGCAAACAACATCAGCCTCCAACTTATCCTTGTCATCGATATTGTTGAAATTAAAATAACGCTCTGCTCTATTAAGCCACCCATATGGATTATCTCCAGAGAATAAGGGTAATTCCAGTCTTCTTGGATGAATTCCATTGCGGAATTGTGGCTGAATTTCTTCCCGTTGTACATCACCACGCTGACTGCCGCTATTCTCTGCCATCACTTCTGCATCTCTAATTGGATCTGCCTGAACCCCTGATTTTCCTTTCATATGTCGAAGAATTTCAGCATCATGTTCATCCTTTTTAAGCATCCATTCTCGGAATTGACCAAGGTAATCCCGAACTGATCCAATCTCCTCTTGTACTTCGTTCACGGTCTTCTCTAATCCTTCAATCCTCCCCTCCATTCTGGTTGAAACCATCAAGGCTCTGATACCAAATTTGTTAGGAACCAGATTTTTCCTAACCTTATCTGTCAAAATCCAATCCCAGAAACACACAAAAACAATACTGAATTAAACAACACTTTACTGCACTTTATTTTCACAGACAAATAGGATAGTTTTACCGTTAAACTAACAGAAACTAGAAGTAGAATTAACCCAACAACCAAGATGTTTTGAGGAACCTTAGCCTCTTAACAACTAGATACAAACCTACGTAAAATGTCTGGAGAGAAAACTGCTTGTTTTCTCCTTTTATTTTAAATACAAATAAGACAAATAACTGCCCATACTCCTAAATAACTGCTAGGAAACTGCTAGAAATACAACACAATAACTAATAAATAAAATAGTCACATTTAGGCCTTATTTTCACCCTTATTTGCAGCCTTCTTTCTGCGGCTATAGAACCTAGTAACAGCAGGTCTAACAGATAATCTTTGCTTTGAGTCTCATGATAGGGATGATGTCTTCAGCAAAGCAGCATCTTGGAAACTTCCTATATGAGTGAACTCTGTCATCTGTTGGATGTTATTTGAAATGTTTGCTTTTAGTTTTTTATTTTTCTGTGTCAATCTTCATCTTTCACTAGAATGTGGAATATCAGTGAGAATGTGGATAGAGGCTTCTTGGGTAATATAAACTGATGCTTAGAGATTAGATTTATTAAATCTTTCTGCCCAGGGTGTCTGTTAGAATCATCATCACAAAATTAATAACCGTCCAATCCAATCTCGACTCCGTTATGATTGTAAAAATTTAACGCTCATTGTGCAACTTTGGACTGTTTGAAAACTTTGAGTGAACTCGTGTGTTAGTTTTTTGCTGATGAAGTATGGCTGAGAATTGGACGTGAGTCCATTTTCATCGCCAGTCTGCATTCTCTTTGAAACTTAATATCAGACACCTCTGATAACCTTGTGGAGCTTTTATTTGTCCATTCATGAGAAAATTCATTCATAGCTATAAAATCTTTTTGTGTTACATGTGTAATCTGAACGGACTTAACTTTTTCAGGTCGAAAACCAGTCAGGCTTAAACCTTATTTGTCAGTTCTACGATAGTCAAGATGTATCAGTTGCAGGAAGACACTCCACTACCATTTTCTTGAGGTGCTTGTCATAGTTTACAATTCTTCTGCTTGTTTACTTGAAACATCCGCTGCTATGGAAGAACCAACCTCATTGCTCCGAGTCAGTCGACAGCCTTTGAGAGTTTTAGAACTTGACCTACTGGCTAAAAGTAGAAAAAAGAAACTGACTGACAGTAGAATTACATGGAAATTAAGTTTTCATGTCATAAGTCATGCAAATGATCAAGAATTCACCAGTTCTTTGCGCAAAATTTTTGAAATGGAAAAATTGTTTCTCATTAGTCATTAGAGTTCCTCTCTCTTCTTTTACCTCGATCATAACATCAGTGAGACATGCATCTATCCAAGCACCCTAACCCTGTAGCACTTCATCCATTTTTACTTTTAACTTCTCCCGTGGAGGATGTGCAATCGGTTTACTAGTTTAGGTGGAAAAATCTGTCCTTGAGACTCCATACACATTCCCTGTCTAGAGCCTACCTCCTAACTTGCAGCCCTGTTTCACCCTTGATCAGCATAAGATAACATCATATTTAACAAGATTATGGAAGAGGAAGTACATGATTTATGTGTATCCTGTTTTTTAATATTATCATATCCTTCTTCTTCTTCTTTTTTTTTTTTTTTTTTTTTTTTTTTTTTTTGAGTTCTTTAGATCTTGCTGCTGACATCTTTCAATTGTGTATCCAAATTTATACCGAGTAAGCTCCATCATGGGCTTGCATATCCTTTACAAATTTTCTTTTTAATGTTCAGAAAAAGGTAGTCGTGGTATTTTCATTGGTATCCTTGTCTTTGTGCAAGACTTGGTATTTGGACCTTTACTTGTGTGCTCACCATGTGAGAAGCCTAACATTTTGTTTCTAAGGCACTTGGCTTTGACAAATCGACCACCGGAAGCATCATTTTTCTCTATCCAGCTTACAGAGCGAGGGCTGCTCTCTACTTCTCCAGTTCATCTTTCCCTCTTGGAAACCCAGGCATTTGCGTGGAGACCACGTATAGTAGCTCTAAAAGGTGCTTCATGGTGCTCTTCCTATATTTAAATTGATAAATTTGGACTAGCAGACATCATGTATTAAGACGTGGTTTGGACTAGCTGACACCACCTAGTTGAGATAAACGACTTTGCTATAGCGTATATCTATAATTGCAACTTCTACACACATGCATATTCAATGATTTCAAATTGGAGCTAACTAACCTTATTTTCTTTTCCACTATTGACCAGATTCAAAAACTTTCCCTGGTCCATTTCTTGTCGCTGAAGTTTCACCCAGGACTGAGGTACCCTAGCTGATTTTTCTTAAGAAGGGTACCCAAGGGTGTCTCAATGATCTTATGGGTTTCACTTACTCTTTCTTAATGTTTGTAGGATTGCTTGTCAATCGTCGTCTCTCCATTACTAAGAATACACAATGCTACTGATTTCTCAATGGAGCTGCGTTTTCAGCGTCCTCAGCATCAGGAAATTGGATATGCTTCAATGATGCTTAAGGCTGGTGATACAATTGATGATTCTATGGCAGCCTTTGGAGCCATAAATCTTTCTGGTGAACGCAAGAAGACACTAAATTCTTTAAGTGTTGGTATGTTCAAGCAATGTTTCCCATTCGAGTTTTTATATGAGTTGAGAGCACGATATCTTGGTATACTTTATTGCAATTAGTACTGTGTTTCTTGATGCCCCAAAGGATTAAGTTTCTCCGGAAAATATGGCTTTAAAATACTCAAGCTTTGCAGATGACTGTTATCATCAACTAATTACCTAAAACCTCATTAAATCTATGGTTCAATTGCCTCCGAAAACCATGATATGTGATGTTTTAATAGATTCAGCTAGACGAAAGGTGCTCTTTTTATCTCTTAAAAAAAGGTATAGGTGCTCGAACTTTATAATGTTAAAATTCAGTTTCTTATTAAAAAGGAAATATGCTAAGGTTCAGTTAATCCTGCCGTTGAACAACAATATTTCTGTCTTCCCATCTAGTGAATGTTGTGCTACATAAATGTTCTTAACATATTTGCTTAGTGTGAAGATAGTTGAATGTTCTGATATAGCTAGCAAGCACTTATCTGTTGGAGCAAGCTATTGCCGATAATGCCCTTTAATCTGTGAATGAGCTCCTTCTAGAAATTCATGATTTTTTGAAATTAATTTGCAGGTAACTTCCTATTTTCTTTTAGACCTGAAGTCACAGATGATTTGACAAATTTTAAGAATCCATCAACTTGCTGGTCCGATGATCTTAGAGGTGGAAAGCCTGTTCGGCTATCTGGGATATTTGATAAGCTAACTTACCAAGTGCGGAAAACATTTTCTGTTCAATCAGTGAAATATTCCTTAAGTACGGCGCATTGTGATATTAAGTCAGAGGATGGACGTGTAGGAAGGATACATTTTCTGATTGAGAGCATCGGGAAAGATATACCTATCTTACGTCCAGATAACTTTGGATATGCATCAGTAGATAAAAATTCACCAGTTGCCTTGCAAGAGCAGAAAGAAATCTTTCTGCTTCCTACTGTTCGCCTCTCGAACTTCTTAGAAATAGAGATTCATGTGAGACTCAATGATACAGGTAATACAAATTAAATCTGGTAAACTGTTAATTGATGTATGTATTACTGACGTTTGCTTTAGTACAGGTCTGCCATCTACTAATGGTGTGGACATATGCAATGAGGCAACGATTCCCTCTGGGTCGTTTGCTAACTTATATGCAAATCCTGCCGCAATCTATTTCGTTGTTACCTTAATTTCATTTGGTACAAGCTGCAAACCAATCAATAGTAGTGACTGGGCGAAAAGGCTGCAGAAGCGCAAAACTAAAGTTCAGTTTTTGGATGTCGAATTAGATTTTGGCAATGGGAAGTATTTTGCATTACTCAGATTATCCCGTGGGCCAAGAGGGGTATTGGAGGTAATTGTCCCGCTCCTTGGCTGCTTATTACCTTAAGCTAGGTTTCTAATTTGTCTGTATGTGTGCAGGCTGCTGTCTTTACTTCATACACCTTGGAGAATGATACTGAATTCCCTTTGTTTTGTTTCCCTGCCAATCATAAGCTTGTATCTAGGTAATCTTTGATCCAAGATGATTCCTAATATTTTTCTTTTTGTTCAGTTTTGTCCTTGGCTGAGTAATACTAATATGTGTAGGCATGAGGTAGAGAATCTTGTTTCCCAGGTGTCTCCAGAGTTAGGATCTTATCTTCCTCCCAGATCAACAAGATCATGGTTCAGCAAGTAAACCTTTTCTACTTTAATTCACTTGCTCTAATTTAGTTTAGCTCTTCATATTGTCTCTCCCTGTTCCATCTATAAGCAGTTGTGAATTTGTGGGATTACACTATTTTACCCAGCATAATTCTTGCTTGCCCTTGCTAGATGCCACAAAATGAACATCACACTCTTGGATGAGAGAGCCTCTAAAGCACCCTTGGATTTGGATGCTTTATCAGGCCTTACGGAGGTGAACCTTGAAGTGGAAGGAAAGTCTGGTTCCAAAACTTTTACAAAGTTAGGGGTCTCTTTAAAACCATCTGTTAGCAAAGTAGTCCAACTGCAGGTTGTATCAATGTATCCCAGATATGTCATACTGAATGAGTCAGAGGAAGTCATCACTGTCCGGCAATGCTATCTGGAGGTTTGTTTATTTAATTTTTTTTTGTTTTCAGATAGTAGTCTCACTTGCTGTGTTTAACTGATAAAGTTGAGGATGAAATTCATTTTTTTCGTAGGAGGACGGTACTGAAAATATTATTACACTCAACAGTAAACAGAGAGCAGCACTAACTTTGAGGAATGGGATGGCAACAATGAAAAGACGCACTATCTTTGAGAATTTTCTCAAAAAGCATGCAAAATCCCAAAATGATTCGTCATTTTTTATCCAATTTAAACCAAATAAGGCCAGTTTCCCCTGGTCAGGGCCAGTTTGTATCGCTTCACTTGGACGATTTTTTCTTAAATTTAAGAAGTCTTGCGAGTATTCTGCTCAACAGTCAGATCATGGAATTCAGGATAATTCCAACTGTTGCGAATTTGCTACTGTTCATGTGGTTGAAGAAGGTCCTACAATTGTATTGCGCTTCAGTTTGCCAGCAAACACAGACCTGCCTTACCGGATTGAAAACTGCTTGAAAAATGCTTCTATTACATATTATCAGAAGGTTTTCCCATATCCTTTCATCAATTTTCAGTGCTTTGAACTTTCTAAATCATGCGATTAACTCTAATGGTGTTTCTTTATTTTGGAGAACCTTCAGGATTTAGTAGAGCCGGAAGTTTTGGCATCTGGAAGTGGTGTTGGTTATGTCTGGGATGACCTGACACTTCCTCATAAGCTGGTTGTCCAAATTAACGGTAGCTACTGACTTCATAAGTCCTTCATTAGAACAACCATTAGAGAAGTTTAATTGCATATAAGTATTAATGATGGGCAGTTGTAAACCTAGTCTGTTTTCATTTATTAAGGAAAATTATCTGCAGTATCTTTTTTTTTTTTTTTTGTGTGGAATTATTTGGTTAAATTAGTAATAAAAGTGTCTTCATGGAATACACATTACAAAGTAAATTTCATGTTTAATTAAAAGATATACAATCTGAAAGAACGTATGGTAGTTTATCAATATCTATCAACTAATTATTAATCAGAAACTAGTTACTCTCAACTATATATTAATCCTCTACATCCGTTACACTCAATTTAGGCTCATTTCACTGCTATACTAAATGTTATGTCTTTTTATGGAATAGTAGGTGCCGTATATAACTAAAGGTTCTCTAATTCTCACAATTATTCCTACACACAGGTATAAGTCTCTAACTGATAAAGTGTGTGACCATCTCATCTAAAAGCTTAAGCTATTAGAGGGAGGGCACACTATTATTTATTTTACTTATGTCTTCAAGACGCCCCACGCTTGCTGGCCTGGTTCTTTTTCATGTGCAAGCACGTGAAAATTCTTTTTCATAACTGGTGGAGGTGGGACTTGAACTCAGTATCTGTCTGCTCTAGTATCATGTCGAAGTGTGCAACTGTTTCATGTAAAATCGTAAGTTGTTAGAGAGAACACTCTTTTGTTTACTTAATTATGTCTTCAACACTAACTAGATTAAAAGGACTACTAACACCAAACCTAATGTGCTGCTTGCTTTTAAGAGTTATAAATCGGCAAATGAAGGATCAGGTCTGCTCTCTGTTGAGTCGGAAGTACTGTTTTTACATTTTGATGGGAAGCTCATCTTGTTACTTACATTTGTTTTACTTTCCTTTGCAATTGAAAATGACTTTATCATCTCATTTCTGGTAATTTTTTGTTCCTTGCAGCTGTACATTTACTACGTGAAATAAATTTGGATAAAGTGCGTGAATGGAAACCATTTTACAGAATCAAGCAACAGAGAGGTTTAGGGTTTCATTTACCTCTGGAAAAGAAGTCAGATCCATATAAAAACAGCAACGGGCAATTAACTGGCATGGAGATCATTAAGTTGGGTTATGAAGTATATGCAGAGGGCTTGACAAGGGTTCTAAGAATTTGTGAGTTTTCTGATAGACGCAGAGGGGATACTTCATTCCGTTCCTGCACAAAAGTGAAGCTACGAATTTCCTATTTTGCAATTCAATTACTGGAACGTGCAAAGCAAGTAAGTCTATATATATATATATATATATACATACTTCCTCATTGTGTCTATAACTATCTTTTATCTGGATAGTCGTTGATTCTTTCAGTTAGGGAGAACTCGGAGAGAAGAATATGGCATCAAATTTCATTATGTGCCTTGTCTAGTATTTGAGCTTCCATAACAAACTTGGCTTGGCTTCTATGTGGCAATTTTACTTGCAGCCGCATTAATTGTGGTCATTTTCTTAAAGAATAGGCCATTTACCTGTTGTTCTTATTCGTCTTTCAACCTACTGAAGGATGTACTGGACATTGATAAAGGCGATACAGTGGTCTACAATCCAATCATGGTGGCAAGACTCAATAGGATAGTTTTTGACGCCATGTTTACCGAAAGGCACAAGCTCAACCATCTCAGGGTACAGGTAATCTTCTTTTCTGGTACTTTGTTTACATTCTCTATGGTGAATCTTGTCTGCCTCAAAGTCTGCGTCTAATGACTTTGTTGATGGTATTCTTAACCTCAAACTGCTAATATTCATGATGCAGTCACTGAGCGTGGAGCCTAAGTGGGTTGGTGCTCCATTTGCATCAATGCTTCGGAGGCACCAGGTTGAAAATTGTGATATAAATGATTGTGTCCTCCGTGTTGGGCTTGTTGTAGCTTCATCAAGTTCTAGTGTCAAACAAGTCAAATACTTATCCATTATTCTGCAGGTAAGACTGTACCGTGCATAATTACTGCATAAATCTCCTCTTTGTAACTCTATCATATTCTTGTGCAAGTTCTAACTGTTTATTTGTGCAACTGCAAACTGGTAATGTTCTTGCCTATTTCACCATTAGCTTTCCCATCGATGAGTGATTTAGTTACTCAGACATCCTCTCTTGTTTAACAGATTCAAATGGACCTCCCCTCTAGTCTGAAAAATAGCTAGGGCCTCCTGACCCAAAATTTCAAATTTGGTGCTCTAATTGTGTTTTTATTTGGTAAAAAAGTCCTCCATTAAACTTAATCATTGAACTTAAAACGAAGAAAGAAGCTCGGTCTTATTTTTTTCTTTGAAGGGGGTGTTTGTTCCCTTATTTCATCTTTATATTGTTTTCCAAAATTATTCCAAGTTTTGACGATATTCTATCTTTTTTAAGGGCATGGGGTTAGATGGGTGAGGACAGGGGACAAAGGGTTGATCTAGGAGAGGAAGAAGGAAGTTTTGGGGGAGTGGAGAGAAAAAAGGGAGTTCCTATTATATTGGAGATGAAGTGGGTCTCTGTGATGCCAATATTAAACTATAAAGAGTATCTCCATTTAGTTTTCTCTATATTTTTAGGGAAAAGGGTCTAATTTGCCCCTATACTATCTGAAATTGAGCAACATTGTCTGTTACACTTTTGCTCGAATCTTATCCTCGCCGTTAGGAAAAAGTCTCAATTCTGCCCTTCCCACTGATAGGGTGTGTTTTAAGAGATCCAAAATATAATATAATGGAAATAAACTCGACCAATTTCATACAGTACAGGGTATTTGAAATGGTTATAAAATGTTTCTTCAGAAAAACAATAGCTTCTAAAGTTGAAAGGTTTAAAATATGTTTGAAATCAAATGACAACACACAGGTAAATCAATGAGATTCCAATGGTTATAAAAATCCAATGGTTTAATCAGACTCCTTAATTGAAGTTGCCTAGCTAAACAATTTTCTCATGAGATATTTTGTTAGATATACAAGTAACTATAATATTTAAATGAATGATCTTTAGTCGAATATTAATGTGATTTCCTAAATACACGAGGAAGTTGACAGTATATTGAAAGAATAAAACTTAATCGTGTCTCCTTTTCATTAGTCAAGTAACATATTAGTAGCAATTCTGTTTACAACCATAAAGTTTCAATGTTGCAATCTTTATCTCACTGCTCTATCAGTATCAGATTGAGAAATTCACTTATGAGGCTACTCCTGGCCAATTGACTTTCATTTTTCAAAGACAAAACTACCTATTATGTTTAGCATAATAGGTAGTTTAGCATTCTGATAGTCAAATACATAAGGTAATGTAGCATTCTGATAGTCAATGATATTCAATTTCATATGGAAAACTGGTCAGAAATACACTTAAATATATGAAATTGATCAAATTTACCCTCCATATATATAATTGGATCTATTGAACACCCCCCCCCCCCCAACCCCACCCCCATCATATTGACTTAGTTAGAAGCATATAATTGAGATTCTTTCCTAACATGTTGGCCTGGGCATAGAGCTGAGCCACCTCGGAACTCGGCTCGGCTCAATTGTCTTTTAGCTCGGATTGGCTCGGCTTGGTTTCATTTAAAGTTTGGCTCGGCTCGGCTCGGCTTATCTCGGGTAAAGCTCTAAAGCTCGGGTCGAATCGTGTATCTTTTTCTTTAAAATATAACTTTCATTACCAAAAAAAATTAGAAGTTTACATGATATTTACTCATCAAAAAAAAAGTTTACATGATATTTAATATTTTAATGCAATAGTTACCAATTGATAAACTAGTACTTCTATCCTTATTTATGAATTATGATCAAAAGAAAAATTTAAATATTATTTTTTATATTATTAAGTATGGGGACCCAAGAAAAAAAGTCGACTCAACCTCGGCTCGGGCTCGGGCTCGGGCTCGGGCTCGGGCTTGGTCAAATTCTAGCAAAGCTCGGCTCGGCTCAATATTGTATTAAGCTCGATTCGGCTCGGGCTCGGGGTCGGCTCGCTCGTTTGATGCCAAGGCGTAACATGGGGTAAGATTAGTGACACGACCCGGAATCCGGTTAGGCCGTGCGGGCACCCGACATCCTCCCCTAGACCCGTCGGGCAAACCCTTACCAATTAAATTAGAAAAATAAATATAACAATTCATAAATAAGGACAAGACTTAAAATAAAAACACGGATATACTGATACCTCTAAGCTGTATAAAAGAAATTACAGCTGACTACCCAACATGCTAGGTTTAGGGCTATCCAGACTAGACATCTAAGAGTACAGAAGAAGACAAATACCTCCTGAAGGGAGCAAACTGCAACTGAAATAATAAACAATAAACTGGTGGCCATCCGGAATGAAAGCTGGCTCACCCTGACAGCTGAAGTCGTCTTCGCTCCTTCACAACGTGGCGAACTCAATCCTGGAGCGAACCTGCCGAAACGAAATAGATAGACAAGAAACAAACAACAAACAAGGGTGAGTCAAAAGGACTCAATAAGTGGGGCAGACTAGCCACCTCAAAGAATAGGATAGCTAGCCAGGGAGAAAAGAAACAGATAAACCAAATTCCTCTTATTTAAATTATGAAAAGGCGGAGCCAGATAATAACTAGAAACACGTATGAATGACAAACTCATTAACAACCGGGAACGTAAGATAGCCAGAACATATAGGTATCCCGAACATATCATCAATCAGAAATACATCCTGTTGCGGCGTGCAACCCAATCCATATATTCATCCTGTTGCGGCGTGCAACCCGATCCATATATTAATAACGTTGCGGCGTGCAACCCGATCCCCGCAATCCAGAATACGAGCCAGAAATATATAGGCAAACTGAGATATGTCCACGACATAGTGTACATACCGCATACATAAAACACAACACAATACACACAATAGTCAGTATGCGGTGCAATGAGATGGGATGAATGCGGTACAATGCAATGCAGTCACATATGCCTGATACCTATCTCCGGCGCGGGACTCTCATCGTCTACCAGGAGATATATGCAAAGATGACCCTTCACCGGCTCGGGACTCTCATCGATTACCGGGAAGTATATGTAATAATGACCCTTCTCCGGCTCGGGACTCTCATCGATTACCGGGAAGTATATGTAATAATGACCCTTCACCGGTGCGGGACTCTCATCGCCAACTGGGAAGTATATGCAATAATGATCCTTCACCGGTGCGGGACTCTCATCGCCAACCGGGAAGTATATGCAATGCACAAACCAGAGTGCAATGTTCATATGCTCAATGCAATACCAACAACAGGGCATAACATATAATATACAATGTAAATCAAACAAAGGCGTAATGAGTACGCCTATCGGCAGCTACACACGTAAGGAACACGTGGTAGAAAATCCACGAGGCCAGGTGCCTCCAAAGAAATGGATATAAACACTTACCTTGCTCAAATGCGACTCAACAACCGCTTTGTCCTTTGGATTCATTGCCAAACGATCTCACTCTATTCAATAAGCAGAAAAATATATCAAATTATGCTAAAGACTTCATTCCTCACATCTTAGGGCAATCCAGTTAGGAACCTGATACCCTATTGGCATACGCAATACGCAGGCCAGGCCTATGTACAGGGTTTAAGGTCACATAACCAAACCCCAAATAAATTACATTTATAAGTTGCCCATAACTCACTGAGTACGAATATATAATCAATTCCATTATCGGGGTCCATTTGACCCTTTAACTATTAATTGAACTCATTAAAACGATGTCTAATATTCCAAGTTTAACCGTCAAAATATATTCAAACACACGTAATAAACTCAAATAATATATTAGGATCATTACCTGAATGTTTCAGGGTGAAAATTCTACTTTCTCCGACCCCTTTTCTCATTTTCTGGCAATTTTTTTCATTTCTGCGTTTTCATTTCCCCTTCTGCGTTTTTTTTATACAACTTCAAAACTGCCTCGTCCTTAGCATTTAAGCTAAGGACCCACCGACCATTTTGTTTCTTTAGTTCTTTTCCTTTTTTTTTTTTCCTTTTCTTTTCGCGATGAAAATTAAAACGGTACCCTATGATATTCGAAATAATTTCAACTTTTGCATACAAGTTATACAAAATATATGTATCATACTCGTGAAGGCGGATCTCAAATTGGACTCTTCGAAACTCAAGATACGAATTTAAATGGAAAAGAAGTCAAATTATTTAACTTTCGGCATTTTAGCGGAAACTAGCCGAACAACATCGAAATTCACTTTAGAAAAATCACAAAAGTCACAAATAATCATACGAACTTAACGGCGCTTTCGGATTTCGAATCGGAGCTCATTCGCCCAAACCGAGCTCAAAAATCTCTTTTTAATATTTATTGACAATAAAAACTGAAACCTTCTTCCGATGCCTACCAAACGAGGTCTGATTTAGCTCAAATTTTACAGACAGGTCCTAATGGACATTACAAATATTTTAAAATTATCGGCACGCCAATCGGAGTCCTAACTTCCGAAACGACTGACCGAGGTCGTTTCAATTAGACCAACACTGTAACGGAAAGCAAAGTTGCTCAGTTCCAGATAGTCATAGGATGACCCTTTTAACGGAGGCAGAACAATGGGATAATGTGTTATTGTACGATGCTGCCCACGAAATTTTAGGATTTATAGATGGGGTTTACATAAACGTGCAAAATATGATCTTGAATTCATAATATAGCGATATTATTCCACTTCTTAAACAACATACCACTATTCTTTTATTTATGTATACAAACTTCAATAAATTTCATAACATTAGGAATTTCACGAATTTTATATCTCTCATCTTATCTTCTCTTTGCTCGAACATTAATCGTTACTATTCCTCCAATATACCCTCCATATATATAATTGGATATATTAAAACCCCCCATCATATTGACTTAGTTAGAAGGGTATAATTGAGATTCTTTCCTTACAGTGGGGTAAGATTAGACCAACACTGTAACGGAAGGCAAAGTTGCTCAGTTCCGGATAGTACGACCCTTTTCCCATGTTTTTTTTATGTAAATGTAGATATTTATGGGATACCGCACTCGAGGATTACAAGCCTGATTACACGCGCCCTACAAGAAAAGGTTCAGAATACACCCGATTTTTTTTTCTTTTTTTGTAAAAGCAGATTAAGCCCCAATATACAAGTAGTATACCATAAAAAAGGAAAACCGAACACCTACAAAGACGTGGTTTTCTACAAATGCTATCCAGTCTCCTATCATTAATAAAATGATTTACCTTATCAAAAGAAAGAAGCCCCAACATATCTCGTCTCCTCATCTGCCCTCCTCCTGTTGGATCATTCAGAACGAAGTGGCAGTTGTATTTCGATTCCTTCTTCTGTTAGCCCATTGACCTTTTTTCACCATGTTCATGAGTGATAGATAATAATACAGCTCCTAATGCGGACCATGACATGTCATGATTTATCTTCTCTCCTTGTAGAGTGGATGAACTAATAAATTGGCAACTTGATAACTCTTTTGTTTATATTCTAATCACGCATGGATTGTGTAAGGATTTCCAAACGAGTTAATAAATGTTTAGTCTACTCTACTAAAACATTTTGAGTTGGATGCTTAGATTCTTTCATGGTATTAGAAGTTTCTTATGCCTGTAAGTTCGTATTAAATCCTTACCTGTACCCTTAAATGTGATTTGTGTTGGTGGAGGGTATTAAGTTTTGTAGTTGTCTTAGATACGTTGTGTAACGACTTCCGAAGGAGTTTGTGAAGGTTTGACCTACTCCACCCACAGTGTGTAGATTCATTCACAGAGTCTTCATAGCGAAGGATAATAAAACATGCTAATGAGGCTTTTAGAACCCTTGGCGGATTAATAAACAACATATAGGTAATGATAACAATTGTCTGATGTAAAGATGAAGTGTGTGTTGAAAAACTTCTAAGAAGACTAGAAAGCATCTTAACTAAGAATGTGCTGGAGTAAATTTTAAGGGTACTTGGCTATTTAACGTTGTTTATGTAAACCAGAAGCATCTTAACTGAACTTTCTACTTACATTTCCTGTAAACCAGAAGCATCTTAACTGAACTTTCTACTTACATTTCCTATTTGTTTTATCTTTATACCGCTGAATTCATTGTAGCCCCTTGATATCAACCTCGATGAAGAGACATTAATGAGAATTGTTCCTTTCTGGAGAACGTCCCTCAGCGATGCAAATACTCCAAGTCAAAAATATTATATTGATCACTTTGAGATCCATCCTATTAAGGTGTGTACAGCATTTTGGTTTCACAATCTGCCCCCTCCCCGGGCTCTTCCAGGGAAGTCTTCCCATACTGAGGAGGAAAATTAAGTCAGATATTTAACTTGCTTTTCCTTTCCTGTTGATGTTGCTGAAGGTTGTGGCAAGCTTTCTTCCAGGGGAATCTTATGCCAGCTATAGCTCAACGCAGGAAACACTAAGATCTTTACTTCACAGTGTTATAAAGGTCTGATGCATGTTACTTCCGTTGTCTATATATGTGACGCTATGTTAATTTGCAAATTAACATAGCATCCCGCGTTCACGTAGGGTCTGGCGAGGGGTCCCACCCCCAAAGGGTGTAATGTATGCCGTCTAACCTAATGCAAGCATTAGCGGCCTAAACATGGATTCTTACATTAATGTAAAAGTTGAAATTTTGTGGAGAGAAGAAAATCGCATAAAAGTTTAAAGTTGACTGGCTTAAACATGAATTCTTGAAATTTGTGAAAGTTGTAAACAATATTACCACTAGAAAGAAATCGTATAACGTAAATTAAGGATGAGCGTATATTCAAACACTGTACAGTTTTTGTCACTTACTATTTCGCGAAGATCTGGTCTCTAACACTATGTCTCCTATATCGGCATTTGTAGATACCTTCCATAAAAAATATGACTGTGGAGCTCAATGGCATCCTTGTAACTCATGCATTGGTCACTTTGCGGGAGCTCTCAATTAAATGTGCCCAACATTATTCCTGGTAAGCCTGACTTGTATGGCCTTTGCTCTCAAAAATTAATGTCCAATAGTAGCTGAAATTTCTGTTCTCTCTAGGTACGCGATGAGAGCAGTCTACATTGCAAAGGGAAGTCCCTTGCTTCCACCAGCTTTTGCTTCTATTTTTGACGACTTAGCTTCATCATCTCTCGATGTGTTTTTTGATCCTTCTACTGGGGTTCTTAATCTTCCCGGCCTCACCATTGGTACGCCGCGAAAACTCCCTATTCTCTACTTAATGCTTGGTCCACTTTAGACTTGGGTTGAGTTTTACTGAGCTACATGACCTGTACATCCATGCACAAGCAATTGTGTAGCTAATATTTTCTTATGCTTTGGTGCTCTTATGGGGTCTTTTGTGGTAGTCCTTTCATACTTGCCTGTGCATTAGACTACCAGGTAGCAGTACGTCAGCAGAATTTAAGAAAACTTTGTGCTTTAGTGAGACTATTTGAATATTAAGTACTGGACAATCTCTTACTTTGCGGAATACACTTTTTGGAAGATATACTTTATAGCTGAATGATCTTTTCTTGTTGGATGCTGTTAGTGTGCATCATATATCTTGTCAAAAATTGAAATCTGTTTAGCAAAACTATCTTGCTAAGCTGCAAATTATGCAGGTGAATAAAAGCTGCAGTGCTGCATGTACATAAGGCAAAGTCAGGAACTACTAGCTCTGCCCATTTTCTTGATCGCCTGACGTAAAAATTCTGCCTATATAAATGTATTCGGAGGAAAATTATAACATTATCCAACCTGATAGCTTAGAACTATGTAAATCAAGAGTTTCAAACTATAGAACTGTCTGGATATTGAGTTCCAATGCGGATATATTGACTGGGATGCGAAGACTTTTATATAGTATTTTATTTCCAATTTTCATGAGAGATGATATCTGCTGCTGTTCTGGTTTGACTGCTATATAAGGGAAAATTAGATGGACAATCTTTGCTGCAGGTCTCTTGGAATTTACTGGCAACATTAATTTGTGTATGTTACCTTACTGAAGTTTGTATTTGCATTTGGACGGTAGGTACTTTCAAACTCCTTAGCAAGTGTATTGATGGTAAAGGGTTTTCTGGAACAAAGAGATACTTCGGTGATCTGGGGAAAACTGTAAGTAGTTCCATATTTTATCTAACTTTGTTGTCATAGTTTCTTTGCAATCATCAATGATGCTGGATAAGCTATTCCAAATGCAGTTAAAATCAGCGGGATCAAATATCCTGTTTGCTGCGGTCACTGAAATATCAGACTCAGTTCTGAAAGGAGCAGAAGCTAGTGGTTTAAATGGAATGGTAAGAACATCTGATTTGATTGCATGCCATGTGTCGCAACTTCTAAAGAAGTTTCAAACTTGTTAACTATGATCTAGTTAAAAGTTACACTGTATCAGTATGTAGTTTGGCTTGTCATCCAATATTTTGATTTCATGCGTTCTTTCCAGGTGAATGGTTTTCATCTAGGAATACTTAGACTGGCAATGGAACCTATGCTACTGGGGAGTGCTTTCTTGGAGGGTGGCCCTGATAGAAAAATTAGGCTTGATAGAAGTCCAGGGGTTGATGAGGTATGATGCATTTGTGGTTATGTTTTCTTATCAATCTCTACTTCTTTATGTAAAGATAACAGCTGCTGATCAATGAAAATTATGTTGGTTGAATGGGATAATCGATGCCCTAATTTATCTGCTGTCAGAAACATTCTTAATTGTCTAGTCAAGGCTCAGGGGAGGTGGTAGTGCTGATTGACTTAACTTCCATGGTTTAGTGAAGCCCCACCAGCTTTAACTCATGTCTGGCTGGCCACTTGCCCTGGATCTCCATGACTCATTTATCTTGTAAAGGAGAAGAGGATGGATTTTATTCTGGAAACTTAAAGAGTTTGCATTACATTCAGTAACCACATTTTGAACTGCATAAAACATGTATCGGTAAACCAAATAAATGTTGTGCAAAGTTTTAGTTATTGAATTTCCTCGTAAATTATGGTATTTCTGCTAGGTTTGTAATTAAATAATGCAGAGGATAGGACTCCGCGTTCCTATCGGCATAAATGTTAATTGTGGCATAAATGAGTCCAAAGTCCAAATTTGGATGAAGTAATCTGGCTAGATGGGCCTCCACGGAGATGGAACATTCTAAAGATACTTGTTGAGGAAGCATCTGAGCGTTTCTAACTGTGGATTTGGTTTCAAGCAATTGAAATATCTGCTGCTAGTTCTGGTCCATTATCTGCTGGTATTGCTCTAGCTGCATGTGTGGCAGTTTGAGTACACACTGTTCTCTTGTCTATTGGTTTTTGGGATTATACAAACACTCCTTGTGCTGCATATATCAAGGCATTGCGGTTACTTTCATCTCATATCTACTGTGTGAGATGTCCTAGTTGTTTTAGCTTGACAAGCATCAAATTGATGACTCCTTTGGTTGTGATGCAGCTTTACATTGAAGGGTATCTGCAAGCCATGCTAGATACATTGTATAAGCAAGAATACCTGAGAGTCAGAGTCATTGAAAATCAGGTAATAAAGTGGGGCTTTCCTCTATGTTGTCCGCCTTTTTAGAAAAATGTCGAATTTGAAAATAGTTAGCATCATCTTTCTTTCCCTTTTTATTGATAAATATGTCACAGCTGAACACTTTTAGCATTGTAGCAACCTTTCATGAGATGGTAAATTCCTCTGTCAAAACTACGGTAAATTAGTAAATGTTACCATTATTAAAAAAAACTACGGTAAATTAGGAGTACTTGCATGAGGGCATCATAAACTCTTGCATTTCTCTATTTATCATTAAGTGCACATGTAAAGATGCCAACGTCAAGCGCAACATGTCAACATATATTTTATTTTAAAAGAATTTATGTTCTTTATATCCTGAAGGTTATCCTAAAGAACCTACCACCAAGCAGTTCTCTTATAGAGGAGATCATGGAACGTGTGAAGGAATTTCTTGTGAGCAAAGCGCTGTTGAAAGGAGATCCTTCAACAGCTTCTCGTTCCTTGCATCACTTTAGAGGCGAGCGTGTGAGTATTACTATATCAATTGCTTATTGAATGTTTCATTATGTAGTTTCGTAATATCACTTTGTCATGTCCATATGGAGTTATTCCAATTTTGCATTAACCACTAACTATTTGGTAAACTAAGGACTTCTCGTCCCTTTCACTACGTTCTCGTCTTGAAGGTTTCTTTATGTGCTGTATTTTTCCATCCTGTTTGTTTAACACCGCTGTTAATGTTTTTTGCTTCAGGAATGGAGACTATTACCAACAGTGCTGACTCTGTTTGAACACCTTTTTGTGAGTTTTGCGATTCGGGTGCTACGAAAGCAAGCTAGTAAAGTAGTTGGCAAAGTAAGTTGGAAGCCAAAAGTGGAAGCTGATGATCAGAAAGCCATTGTGCCCACATCTGGAGGTGGGTACCAAAAGCTGAACTTTGTTTGGAAATGGGGCATCGGGAAGTTTGTTCTATCTGGAATATTAGCATATGTTGATGGGCGCCTATGTCGTCGTATACCTAATCCTATAGCTAGAAGAATTGTTAGTGGCTTCCTATTAAGTTTTCTAGAGAGAAATGACGAATAACTGTTATTTTCTAAAGCTTCTTGAGTGGAAAAATGGAAGGCAGACCCAATTTGGCATCCGTGTGGAAGGACAAAAGATATTCCTCGTTTCATTCTAATTGTTGGTGCATGATCGCTCTGATCGGTTTAGAAAGAAACAAAAAGAGTCGTGATACATCGAGTTGAATGTATATATATATATATATCAAGAATTAGGCTTCAATTATATGAATCATCATTGTTCATACCATCCCAATTAGGCTTTTAAAGTTATTCTATGACATGCATTAGATACTTCTAGAAAAGGAATTTTAATGTCTTCTACTAGCGATTTTATTGCATACCATTTAATACAAAGTCGGTTCTTGTTCCTCTTTTTTTTTTTTTTTTTTCCCCTTCCATGTAGTGTCTGCAATCCATTGGCATGATTAAATTGGATTCGAGCTTCGTATGATCCATTAATGGAGAACTGCTCTCTTAATTCTTTCCCAGCCTAGCTGAAGCCAAAAAAAAAAAGGAAAGAAGTCCAAATTTGACCCTAAAATTATGGCAAATGTTTTAAATTTGTCATTTGTTAATAGTTGAGGTCAAATATATTTAATCATTAGTTTATCTTAGTTTAGTTGGCCTCTATACACTTTAACTAGTATATATAGCTCGGTCACATATTTAATGTTGTCCCCTATGTCATTTAAGTTGTAGCCCTCAACGCCAAAATGTGGAGCTTGACGAATCGTAAAAAAATAAATTTGAAAAATCCCTAGCAGGTCCCAACGGATCGGCATAAAAAGGTAAAATCGCTTTTCATGAATAGGCAAAAAAGACCATGGTCTTGAGAGATTGCTATTGGTGTTTCTTATTTGTCTCGAGCATGCTTGAGTTTTTATATCTTTTGTCATTTTGCTTCGCTCATACATATTTTCTATAACAACATACTCAGTATAATTCCACAAGTTGGGAGGGGTGCCAACACGAGGACTTATCGAAGGATCACCCGTTCTAGTACTACTCTCACTCAAGCACGCTTAACTTCGGAATTCTGATGGGAACCAATGTGTTAGTGCTGGTATGTTCGCATCCTTCATGCACATTTTCTGAGTATTTTATTTAGTCAATCAGAAACAGGCTCTCCACATTGGTGGGGTAAACTCTGCGTACATCTCACCTTCCCCAAACCCCACTTTAGTGGAATATCACTGGGTATGTTATTATTGTTGTTGTTGGTCTTGAGAGATTGAGCTGTTTAAAAGTGGTTTATAACGATTGAGTACATTTGTATTTAACGAAGCGGAAAATACCCTTATTAATGAAGCACTTTCCGCAATTACAAAAATATCATCACACATTTTTGAAGCAGTAACTACAAAAATGTCATCACACCTTTTACATGTAGCGTAGTCGTAATTACACAAATGCAACTGCTTCTCTATAAAAGAGGAATCAAGGCCAATCTGTCGCTATTTAATCGTGTAGTGAATCAAAAATTATGTCCATTTTGTGAATAAATGACATCAAATCGTCATCGCTTCACTCATATAGAAAAATCAAAACAAAATATAATATAAGACAACCTGACATTATTTGTTCGTAAGTGAACCAAATACTTTGGGTAGTATGCAAACAAATAAGTCCAAATTGTTATCACTTTGCTAATATATAAAAATTCAAAAGATAACATAACATAAGGCCAGTAAGGCATTATTTATTCATGTAGTGGGCAAATATCATGTTCATTTTGTAAATTAATGATGATAAGTTGTACTTTATTCATCTACAAACAAACATACGAAAATATAAAATTAAGACAATCCATTCGCATTAACTTATAAGTGAAACAAACTACTATGTCTATTTTAAAAATAAATGATACCAATTATAATCACTCTATTCATATAAAAAATCCAAATTACAAGTAATATAAAGCCAATCAGACATCATTTATTTATAAAGTAAAACAAATACTATACCTTTTCCTTTTCCAAACAAGTAAAGACAAATCATCATCACTCGTGATAAGATTATTTTCAATTGTTTACACAAAATGCACAAAATAAACTTAAAAGAAAAGAAGAACAAGAAAGGTAAATAGAGGACAGATGCCGCTAACATCATAGTCACCGGTGTGGGGATGGCCGAAAAGTGGATACGGGAACTCGAGATTCAAACATCCTCCTCGACAACCCCCGTCTGGCCACCGTGTGAAGCTTCAACGGATAATCATCCTCCATCAGCAAAGGAAAGTCGATGATCATCCACAAAGGAGAGTCTTTGTTGAAGGAGAAATCGTTGATCGTCGGCGAAGAAGAGTCTCTGATCTTCCACCGTCGGCGAAGGAGAGTCATTGCTCGTCCACTGTCAGTGGCAGCAAACTAGCAGAGTCTCTGGCCGGAGTTGCTGGCTTCTCCTGGTGGTGGTCACCGGAGAAAACTCTTGCAAAGACGATCATCGTCGCTGGCGAAAATCGCCGTTGCCATCGCCTATATCTTCTGTGATAAATGGGCACAACCATCACCTGATGTACATCGCCGGAGAACACAAAGGGGTAGAAAAATAAATATAAAAGCACTGAAAAATATAAATAATAAGGGGTCGTTTGGTTGGCGGGATTGGACTAATAGTCCCGGAATTAAATTTGGGACTAAATTAATCCCATATTTAATTGTTGGGATTAGCTAAGTTGGGAGAGTTTTTATCCCAAAATTATGGGATTAACTAATCCCATATAGGAGGTAAGTTTATTTATCCCACTTTTAGTTTAAATTTTAATTTCGGGATTATCCACTTTGAACCAAACGACCCTAAGTACTCAAAAGTTCATCTCGGTACCAAAGTACTCAATTCCAAAAAAAAATTGAAAAATTAAGCACTTTTTCTTTGAAAATTTGGCCTCCTATCCTATTTGCCCGCGTTAAATGAAAATTAGTCACTGGCGCAAAGTGCAAGTTTGGACTCGTAGCCTGTTTGAGACGCGTTAAATGAAAATTAGCCAGTAGCGCAAAACTCTTTGAAAAGTAGCCTGATTCAGAAAAAACATATTTTGAACTAAAACTTTAAAATCCCAGTATTTTATACTGAAATCACTTAATTATAAATCCCAGTAAAAAATACTAAGACTTATAATATGAAGCTCCATGACTTTAAATATGCATCCCAATATAAAATACTAGTACTTTTAATATGAAGCTCCAAGACTTAAATATGAGATGCAGTAAAAAATACTGAGACTTACGATATGTTAGTTCAAAGTCCCAGTAAAAAATATTGTGGCTATACTGTAACTATGCGCTCCAATAGACTGTAAGTATGTGCGCACTTGGCTATTTTTCAATTAATTTGAAAATAGTGGATAAACGTCCAAAATTGGCTATTTTCAATTTTTCACTCTTCTTTCGCACATTTTTATTGAGCCCAACTTCAATTTCCTAGTTTGAAGAAGTTGTACCAAAAGTAGTAGGTCTAAATAACCTACAAAATAGCTACGCCTTAGAGGACACAGTAAAATAGGCTATGACATGAAATTTTCATAAAATGTCCATAGTTCCACTTACGCAGTCGGTTTGGAGATAAAACTAGGCACGCAGCCCGCTGTTTCCATTATTTGCATTATCCAATGTCCTATGGTCCTCATCCTTCCATTTCAAAGATAAGTACTTTACATGTTATTCTATTGTGCTGACGCTTCACTTTAATAAGTTAAATAAATACTTTAGTCCACTCCTCCGTGTGGTTTTTTAAGGAATTAAATGGGAGTTGCTTTTTACTTATATACTAAGTATCTAGTACATATCTGAGTTCTGACTTAATGCAGCCAAAATGGCTGATACTGAATCAAGAAACCATTTGCTTAAAATAAAACCAGAGGAATCCAAACATGCGTTACTATTTAAAAAATGACAAAAGAGTTGCCATGTACCCACAGAAATATTTGCATATAAGAATGCTATTTAAAGATTTGGTCAGCATAACATTCTATATCTCTAACTTGTTGAGAATTATTGATATTACAAATCATTCAGATACACAATGGCTTTCATGATATCAAAAGAACAAAGACCTTCTTTCAATGAGCCCCAAAAGATAAGTTTCAATCATGATCAAGATAATGATCTTGATCATGAGAGTACTAAGAATGTAAGTACCCAACTCTATTTGAAGTCTTCTCAAACTCTTGACAAAAATGTTGTGCTTAGAAGACTTCGTCATCACAAGTCTTTGCAAAAAGTTCGTGGAAATTTGCAGGCTTTATTAGACAGTTCTTCAACAAGAGACTATAAACAGATGTGGTTGGAACAAGGCGATGTTTTCTGCTCCCCTTAGAAAATTTGCCAGTATCTTAGCACTGGCTTATCCAAATGCTGGAAATCGGTGACAGAGGCAGATTCAAGATTTAAAGTCAATGACTTCAATTTAATGTCTTTAATAGGCAATAGGTTGTACTTTTGGAATTATAAGCTAAGTTTATAACTTAATATTTGCTTGGAAAAATTTTCACCTCTCTTAGAGAAGTCACGGTATGAGTAGCATATGATATGTCTTCAGATGAAATACGTTATTTGTGAATACTATGCTATAATTAACAATGATAATAATATTCATGTGCAGCGCACGTGTCGAGAACTAGTATATCTAAAACCAAGTCATCATGAATCTTTAAGATGTTTCCAACTTTCTTTCTCTCCTTTAAGAAAAACTTCTGGGCATTAGAAAGTGTTCTTAATAGCGCCCTTTATCCTAACAAGATGTCTCAAAAGGAAAAGGAAAAGAAGTGACGGGACTCTTAACACTGGAATATTAAAACAAGATCAAATTACATCATCATACACAAAATTAAACAGTGTCCTTGAGGTTGATAAAGAAAATAATTATTTTTGTGACTTCCCATATTTTTGTTTGTTAATGCAAGAAAAAGATACAAACTTTACACTTCCATTGTTTTTCCCTCCCTTTTTTCTAGTGTTTTCGCACTATTCCATGGAATTAAACTTTCTCGTTAACATCCAAGCACAAGAAAACACTTCTCTAATTTACTCAGCAATTTCCGTTTTCCAAACCAAAAATATTTATAATTTTCAACATTCCTCAGTATATTGTCAAATATCAAATACTCCGTACAAGCACTTACTTAAGATTTGCTATTTGTTGACGCAAAAAATGGTACAAAGCAAAATACTTGATTACATATTAGCAAACAATAGAACTCGAGGCTCATTTAACTTGGGCATAGCCTGCTAGTAATGAGGCCAATTGCCAATTTACCTTCAATATTACAAGTCGGATAACTGTTGACTATACTGATCCCCCAGATTAGTTAACATAGTTAGACTAGCTATTTTGTGTAATTAGTAGTCTAGTTGTATTTATGTGTACAACCAGCCCACAATGTAAATGTAATGGGCTAGATATGTAACTTAGTTTAGTTTTGGTTTAGTTGTGCAGGTCGGTGTATGCAAATGTAACTGAGGCCCAAAGTATAAATACTTGGGTCCAAGATATTTTTCAGTAAGGAAAAACATTTTCCCCAAAATCATCTTATCTCCCCTTCACAGATTCTCTGCAACCCCGATTGAGTTCTTCCCCGGCGATTCGCATCATTCATAAAGTTTAACATGGTATCAGAGCGGGTTATCATATAGATCCTGTCTCCCTCTTTCCTCCGATAATAACCTCATCGGATTCCGGCAAGTTTCACCGGAGTTCTTCGAAAAACCCTATCTCCGGCGAATTTCACGGCGGGTTTTGCAATTCTCTGATGATGTCTCGTCATATTGGAGTGTCTCGAGGAGTTTTCTGCGACGATAGTGATTTGTGACGTTTGATCTGCCTTAATCATCGGTGAAGAAATTGGGGGTTTTCGGTAACGTTGTCATCTCTTCATCATTCGATAATTCTTCTTCTTTTTTTTTTTTTTGCTGATATCTTGTACTTGATCTGTATTAGTCTAGATTGTGTATCAATTTCTTGTTGAGCATCTAGATTTTGCTGTATTCCTTTTGAAAGTTCTCATACGACGATTATACGAAACCCTAGTTTTCTTTAGATGGCGAATTTGATAGGAAACCCTACTAATCACTCGAGTTCTAGCTCTCAACCTCTTGCAACTAGGACTGTAGATCCTTCCGACCCTATGCACGTACATCCTTCTGATGTACCTGGGATTTCTCTAGTGTCTACTCTGTTCAATGGGTCTGGATATAGTGGCTGGAGAAGGAATATGCTCATAGCCCTATCTGGTAGGAATAAGATCACATTCATAAATGGATCTTGTGCAAGACCTACAGATGAAGACCCTCATTTACTCAGACAATGGGAAAGGGTAAATGACATCGTGACTTCCTGGTTGCTGAACTCCATGACTAAGGAGATCTCAGACAGTGTCATGTATGGGCGTTCAGCTAAGGATGTATGGGATGAAATAGAGGAGAGATTTGGGGCTGTGAATGGTGGCAAGGTCTTAGAGCTTAAAAGGGATCTGGCTCTCATTTCCCAAGGGGCCATGGACATAGCCACCTATTTCACAAAGATCAAGAGGCTGTGGGATGAGTTGAGCCTAGTCTCTTCCACTCCCTCCATCAAATGCACTTATGGTGCAAGGGGAGATTTCAAAAAGACAGAGGAGGATCAGAAGTTATATCAGTTCCTTATGGGACTCAATGAGCCCTATTTGGGTGTGAGGAGCAACATATTAATGATGTCTCCTCTTCCCTCTGTTGCCAGTGCTTATAACATGCTGGTTGCTGATGAACAGCAGAGGCAGATGCAAAATGGCAGTCATTTTTCCTCAGAATCTGCTTCTCTTCATGCTGGTTCATCACACTATACTGCTGGGACCTCCTCTTACTCCTTCAATTCTGGGTCCCATGCATCTCCTTCTCTGCACAACAACAGGGGTAGTGGTCAGCCTCAGAGATCCTACCCTCAGAAGCCCAACAGCCCTGGACAGTCTTCCTCCTACAATAAAAAGCCAGATCAGAGGCCCTATTCCCAAAGGGTGAACTTTGACCAGAAATCTCAGAAGAAACCCATATTTTGCACCTACTGTAACAAGCCATACCACACTGAGGAGAATTGTTACATGAAGAATGGGTTTCCTCCTGATTTCAAGTTCACCAAGGGCAGAAGGACTGCTGCAAATGCCATGACTCAACCTGCTGATTCAACCTTTGAGCCTGACTCTGTGGACAACAGTTCACTTACTTCTACGGAATCTGGCTCCTGCTCTCACCATGGGTCAGTATAATCATCTCTTGATGCTGCTCCAGAGGTCAGGCATTTCTGAGGATTCACAACCTAATCTTCTATCCTCAGCTATGTTTGCTGGTAAGGCAACAAGTCTTTCTCAGGGCTCTTGTTCTTGCTTGCTGTCTAAAGTAAAGGAGACATGTTGGATAATTGACTCTGGTGCTAGTGATCATATGACCTCTAATCTTGATCTCCTTTACAATATACAACCTTTGTCAGTTCCCTTCCTAGTCACACTTCCTAATGGGTACAAAGTGAAAGTAACCTGCACTGGTTCACTTTCACTTTCCCAATCTCTCATATTACACAATGTGCTTTATCTTCCTTCATTTCAATATAACCTCATTTCTGTGCACAAGTTGATTTCCCAACTTAAATGCATAATATCCTTTTCTCATGACTCTTGTCTGATACAGGGCCCTTCAGTGAAGAAGCCACTGGTTCTTGGTAGACAAGACAATGGACTCTATAAATTCTTCAGGGTTCCTGATGCTGTCTCTCCTTCTTTAAATAAATCACCTGATCTTAATTTTTCCTTTTCTGTTGGTGATAGTGCCACATGTATTCATTCTCAGCATTGTACTAATTCTTCTTCAAGCAATAAAATGGATTTGATTTGGCACCAAAGACTGGGCCACCTGCCTTTTGCTAAGATGAAATCTGTGCATGACATTTCTCCTTCCCTGTCTAGTCAACTTTCTTTTCATTGTGATGTTTGTCCCATGTCCAGGCAATCTAGGTTATCTTTCTCTCCTAGTACCATCAGATCTCAGGCCCCCTTTGAATTGATCCATGTAGACACATGGGGACCCTACCATGCAGCCACCAACAATGGTTCCAAGTACTTTCTGACCATTGTTGATGACTATACAAGGACCACTTGGACTCATCTCATAGGGTCCAAAAGCAATGCATTTTCACTACTCAAGGCCTTTGTCCTCATGGTCCAAACCCAATTTGATCATAAGGTCAAAGTTGTCAGAAGTGATAATGCATTGGAACTAGGGCTTTCTCATTGTGCCATACTTTTCTTCTCAGATATGGGAATCATCCACCAGACCTCTTGTCCTCATACACCACAACAAAATGGTGTGGTTGAGAGGAAACACAAATATCTTCTAGAAACTGCTAGAGCTCTATTGTTTCAATCCCATCTCCCTATCAGATTCTGGGGAGATTGTCTCCTGACAGCTACCTATCTCATTAATAGATTCCCATCTTCTGTACTACATGGCTTGTCTCCCTATGAGAAATTGTTTGGAACACCTCCTTCTTACACCCACCTAAGGTCTTTTGGGTGCATGTGTTATGCCACCCTGCCTAAGGTTCACAGAGACAAGCTGCAGCCCAGAGCTGCCCCTTGCATCTTCATTGGGTACCCCTTTGCTAAAAAAAGATTATAAACTTTTCAACATGCAGACCAAACAGTCCTTTGTATCCAGGGATGTGGTATTCCATGAGTCTATCTTTCCATATGCCACTTCTTCTCCTCCCCAATACAGTTTTCCTTTACCTGATCCAGTTCTTCCTTCCTCAGATGACCTTCCCAATGCCTCCGCTTTCCCTACTCCATCACCTCACCAGAATCCTGTTCCTCTATCCTCTGGTCCCACCTCACCATCTCCTTCACCACATTCAGTTTCTGCTCCCACTCAGCCTTCCAGAAAGTCATCCAGAACCCCCTCACTCCCCACTCATCTCCAAGATTATGTGGTCCATCTTCCTGGCTCCAAGGCCAAGGCTCTTTCCATTGCTACTCTCCCTTCTACTTCTCCAGCATTTGAGCCAAAGTCTTACCAGCAGGCAGCCTCTGTTCCTGCTTGGCAAGAGGCTATGAGACAAGAGTTTGCTGCCCTGGAAGCTAACCACACTTGGAGTATTGTTCCCTTACCCCCTGGTAAGAAGCCCATAGGTTGTAAATGGGTCTACAAGGTGAAGTATAAGGCTGATGGGTCCATAGAAAGGTATAAGGCTAGGCTGGTAGTTAGGGGAGATACCCAAGTAGAGGGTGTTGACTACACTGAGACCTTCTCCCCAGTGGTCAAGATGAACACAGTTAAATGCCTGATTGCTGTGGCAGTCAAGTCTGGCTGGGGCCTCTTCCAGCTTGATGTGAATAATGCATTTTTGCATGGAGACCTATCTGAGGAAGTGTATATGAAGATACCCCTTGGTCTGTCTGTTGACCCCCCTCCTTCTCCTGCTGGTGTTTCTTCTGTTGCTTGCAGATTGCATAAGAGCCTGTATGGGTTAAAGCAGGCATCTAGGCAGTGGTATGCTAAGCTTTCCCAGGCTCTTGAATCAAGAGGTTATGTCCATTCCATGAATGACTATTCTGTGTTCCTCAGAAAATCAGGTCTTTCTCTAGTGATCCTAGCTGTGTATGTAGATGATATCATTCTCACTGGGAATGATACTGCTGAAATTCAGTCTCTCAAGGGTTTCCTTGACTCACAGTTCAAGATCAAAGATTTAGGCTCCCTCAACTACTTCCTTGGTATTGAAGTTTCTTCTGTCCCTTCAGGGTTACATTTGTCTCAGAAGAAGTTTATCCATGACATGTTATCTGAGTTCCACTGCACTGATGTCTCCCCAGTCCTAGCACCTCTGGATTTGTCTGTCAAGTTGTCTGCTGATGCTGGTGCCCTGCTGCCCAATCCTGAAAGATACAGGTGTCTAGTGGGCAAGTTGAATTTTCTGGTTCACACCAGACCTGACCTTGCTTTCTCAGTCCAGCATCTTAGCCAGTTCTTAAAGTCTCCCAGGATCCCTCACATGGATGCTGCATTGCATGTTTTGAGGTACCTCAAGGGGACTCATGACTATGGGATCTTGCTCAACAGGTCTTCAGCTTTCTCTCTTACTGCTTACTCTGACAGTGACTGGGCTGCTTGCCCAGACACACGTAGGTCTGTTACAGGCTTCTTCATTTTTCTTGGAGGCAGCCCCATTGCTTGGAAGGCCAAGAAGCAGCATGTGGTTTCCTTATCCTCCACTGAAGCAGAATATAGAGCCCTCAGTAAAGTTGTTGCTGAGCTGACTTGGGTTCTTCGATTGCTTGGTGATTTTGATCTTCCTGTTATGACTCCTGTTGATGTTTTCTGTGACAACCAGGCTGCTTTGCACATTGCCCACAACCCTGTTTTCCACGAGCGCACCAAACACATTGAGGTTGCATGCCATTTTGTTCGCGACAAGCTATTGGAGGGTGTGATTAATCTTCATCATGTGCGCACAGATGCCCAGCTTGCTGATATGATGACCAAGCCCCTTCTTGGCCATCATCACAGGTCCTTCTTGCCCAAGTTGGGGGTTTGCCCACCCTCCAACTTGAGGGGGGGTGTTGAGGATACTGATCCCCCAGATTAGTTAACATAGTTAGACTAGCTATTTTGTGTAATTAGTAGTCTAGTTGTATTTATGTGTACAACCAGCCCACAATGTAAATGTAATGGGCTAGATATGTAACTTAGTTTAGTTTTGGTTTAGTTGTGCAGGTCGGTGTATGCAAATGTAACTGAGGCCCAAAGTATAAATACTTGGGTCCAAGATATTTTTCAGTAAGGAAAAACATTTTCCCCAAAATCATCTTATCTCCCCTTCACAGATTCTCTGCAACCCCGATTGAGTTCTTCCCCGGCGATTCGCATCATTCATAAAGTTTAACAATAACATAAAGAAGATGCGCATACTTAGTTAGAACTTACGACATAATGATTACCATCAAGGAGTGTGGTGAGATGGTTGAAATCCATCCACCGTTAACCAAAATTCTTAGATTCAAATATCACAGAATTTCTTATATGAAAGACCTTATCTCTAATAGTGCCTATAGTGGGCCTACCTAGCTTGAATCCAGACTAGCAGGGTCAACAAATTTTGGATACTAAATGGATTGAAACAAAAGACAACCTAATGATGAAAGTTTCTAAGCTGCATGACTATTATGAGAGTGCCTCTATCATTCTTTTATTTTTCATAATTTTGCGCAAAATGGACAGATTTTGCGCCTGCAACACAGTTTTGGTCCTCTAGGAAAACTCTTACATTTTTAGGTGCTGCGGCCAAGAAAAAACTCCCGACGATCGCCAGAAGTCACCACAGGAAAACTTTTGGCCATCACCAAGTTCTAATGCTAGTAAGATCCGGTGATTGTCATGAGCTTTTCATTGTAGCAAAATGTACAGACTTTTGGAGTGCCAGAAATGTACTAATTCTGTAAATCTCCCAATAGGACATAACTGATAGTATAATGTTTGATTACTATTTTACTTCTCTTACAAAATGTGCACAAGTTTTAAGAATTTGAATTGATTTTTTGAACTTTGATGCGATTTTTTTTTTTTTTGACAAATTAAAACTATCAATTTAAACATCACATCAATATTTTCTTCCATTAATTTATGTATTAAATATGTGTTCTATCAAATTATTTTACATAATATGAAATGAAGGTGAGTGATATACAATCCAAAGAACTACTACTAAATTGAAGAGCTTAATTAGCACAAGTGTCAAGTGAGAGTGAGACTAGAGAGTCACAGCCTAGACTGCAACTCCCTCAGAAATTAATGGTGATTTACGTAAGACACTTATAAGGTGAGCTCTGTCTAGGTGACCAATTTAGACTTGCTTTCATCTTCAATTAATATTAGTTTTTCTACTTACGAAAATTTTCATCTTACATGATCAGACACGAATAGCTAAATTTACATTTTAGGTAAACTATGTTGCTAACTATAAGCTTTAATTTGTAGGGTTGATCTTTAACCACTGAAAAATGGGACACATGCACTTTTGTTATGGAAAGACCTACCCTCATTGACATCTTTAATTTGGTGAAGTTGGAAAAATTATTTTGTCTTTTGGACGTTCAACAACTCTACTAATTAATTTACAACATTAAATATATAAAAAAAATCAAACCTATATTTATGTTTGGACAAAGGATTACATTTATTTCAAAACAATTTAAAAGTTACACATGCAACAAATCTGCAAGGTGCTTTTTTGGAAGGTCTTGATTTGTAAACCGTGTTCGTTTTCAATAAAATAAAAACATGTCTTCTTTCAATTAAGAAATGCAAAAATCAATGTCCTACATTATTTGGACACATCTATTCCTTTTATCTTATCAACCACTTCTTTCTTTCTACATAGAAATGACAAACTATTTAAAAGAATTATTGCCCGCATTAAGATATTCTGTTTCTTATAAGCCTTCTTCGTATTCCAGTTTTTGCTACTTTAAATTACTCCCTCCGGTTCACTTTATATGATTTTTTTATTTTATTTTTTAGGTCCAAAATATTTGATTTTTTAAAAAACCATGATAATATTTGTTTTGACTTTCTAAAGTTACCCTTGTTAATAAATTAAACACATAAAGCTTTCACAATTTTCTATGAGTAAATTTTAAAAGAGATGAAGGTTAATTTAGTAAATGACATCTTTAATTAATGCTAAAAGATGGATTCCTTGGTCCGTGTGAAAATAGTCAAAAAATCAAATAATATGGACCAGAAGAGTAATACTTATTCATGTACCCTCTATGAGGACAAGCTATTGTATCAATTGTTTAAGTGGTCAAAATTCTGAATCCGCCTGTGATTTGTTCTGGGCAACTAGCTTTATTAAAAAAGTATACCTTTTTAAGTTTCTATAGTTTATTTTCCTATTTCTCAAGGGCATGTCCGTCTTGAAGATAAAAAATGATAACCGAGTGTCTACTACTTTCTATGTATTCTCATTTTGGTGTTATACATGGCCTTGTTTTATTTGTGGACTGTGGCACAAGAGGATGTGGAAAGTATTTGGGTTAGGTTCATTTCTTGACTAAAGTTATGTGAGTATGATATAAGCTGTTCCCTCAACTAAAATAATCATTTTCAAGTGTCTAAATTGAGATTTAAACATAGCACGACAAAGAAGACAAAAATCAACATCTTATCCAAACGCCACATTTTATCTCAATTCTCACGTTAATTACTTTCTTCAGTCTTCGACTGATGAACTATTTGTTTTGTCCGTATCTACATTACAGTACATTCTTCTTAACTACTCCATTCATTCCACTTTATGTGACATAGTTTGACTCGGCATAGAGTTTAAGAAATAAAGGAGAACTTTTGATACTTGTGGTCTAAAATAAGACATAGATGTTTGTGTGGTTGTAAATCATTTTATTAATGACAAAACTGTAATTTTAAAGTTAAATTATTACCAAATTTAAAATGTTGTCATTCTTTTGGAACAAACTGATAAGGAAATGTTGTCACATAAATTGAAACGGAAGAAGTAGTTTGTAATGAATGAACATAAAATTAACAATAGTAGTGCTTTCTGTATATAGCACCTAATTAACTTTAGTAGTGCTAATGGAATAGGTATAAGATCATTTTGGCAATGTCCCTCTCTAATACCTAAAACATTTCTTTGATTATGGCATATTACGTTACAAAATGTCTTAATCGAGTATCTAAGAGTATTTTGTAGTATACATTTTATCGTATTGTATTATATTGTTCCACGCATTAGCTTAAAGTTTTACATTGTATACTTAAAATTCAAGTTTTCGTATGAATTTCAAAATTAAATTTTCACAATCTAAGTGGAAAACTTGGTAAAAATTCCTTTGGCTTCGATCCCACACAAACACCCCAGTTCCTTGGTAATTCAATGATCGCAGGAGACCAATTGCTGTTACCAATTGCTTAGACAAATTTATTAATACTTTGATTCTCAACAAAAATTTAGAGGAGATGCATAATTAAGTACGTAGTTAACCATAAAATACCTCCACTAGTACTTTCATATTATAATATGATTGATCATAGACAATATTAAATGCTCCACTAGTGCTTTCATTTTAATAAAAATATTGATCATTAGACAATATAAAATGCATATTGATCATAGACAATATTTTAAAGTTTTCCTAAGGTAACTATCTCTGCGGAAGTACGATAACTATTTTTTTTTTTAATAGAAGAAAAAAAGTTAAGAACTTAACGCATGGAGTAGCAGTTACTTCAGTATGTCATATTGACAGGACCAGTTGTGCTCAAGGCCATTACGTTCTCTCATATTTTTGTTTCCTAGATAATGTGAATTGATTGTTGTCAAATTTTAAAAAAAAAAAAAAAAAAAAAAAAAACATTCTTATAAAGTAGTAATTGACAGGTTGAATATATGATAATTTTGGAAACAAATGCTCTTCAGTTTCTTCTTATGAATCTCTCAAACAATTCACGTGGCACATATGCTTCTTTTGAAAAGTCAAAATTTAGATCCTTCTATATTTGCAATTTGTATTGTAATTTGTAACCATAGCTAGATCAGCCTATTTGTCTTTATTATCAAAAATAATTTATTAATAGAATCAATAAAGAGTTTTATTGCTCCATTTCAATCTTATGTTTTTTTTTTTTGTCAAACTAGCGTATGTCTACCATGGTTCTGCTAATAGAAGCTCACATATTTGAATAATAGACTGAACTCTTTTAACTTATATACCACGATAATACGAGAAATTTGTATATTACAACTATTCTAAAAGATATTTACACGTAACCATCTATAAAATGTGAATTTATAATTTTAAAAATAAATTATTTGCTGCTACAAGTAAAGATTACTGATAGTGATAAAAATTTATTAACATCCAATATTTCTTTAAAATACTATTGTAAACTTGTAAATTGTATTAAAGACAATTAACAAAATAAGGCAAATAAAGCACTTATTTACTCATCATTACGAGAATATAATGTCTTACAAAATATACTAAAACAAATTTAAGGGCTAATGCCAATCATATGGAATTAATTGCGGGTCCACAATTAACCATCTTTATCAAAGGCAAGACCAATAAGCACGGTGGTAATTGGTCAGTAGTCGCCACCTAGCTGCCTTTGCGCGTCCAATTTGTGCTTTGTCAAATGATTCTCTTTTCTTTTTCCTTTTTTAGATTCACTTTTATTACTAGTATTTTCAAAGAATGTATTTACTGCTACACTCAAACCTGTTATAACAGTTCCTCATTATAACAGTATTTCAGTATAATGGACTAATTTTCTACAGGACTGATTTTTCATATTATATTTTATTTCTCTATAACAGCATACTACCTATAACGGCAATAGCATTCACTATAGCATAACGCTCTTTGTAAAACTACCTCTCTATAACAGCCATACTCAAATATTACGTAATTATATTTTGTAAGTGATATATTATGTATAAAATAAAATAAAAAATATTTATGATAATCATTCGTACCATAAATATATTTTCTTTTTTACATTCAAACCATAAAAATAACTATAAAAAAATTGTATCAAGTATGTATAGTTTGTCGGTACGGTACAACTAGTTATGAATTTATTAATAATGTATTAACCATTACATTTTTTTAATTAATGAAATATAAAAATCTATTTAGATTTTAACATTAACATGTATTTTTTTCGTACTTTTCGGTTATAACAGTTAAATGAGATGTCAAACGCCAGTATACATATATAACAGCAGCTCACTATAGTGGTCATGAAAGTTCTAGACAAACGATGTCACTATAGCGAGGTTTGACTGTTTAAGGTGAGAGTTAATAACTTATATGGTCATAAAGTTTGGCACATTATCTATCAAAGTCACATATATTTGGTTTGTATTAATAAAGTCACTCAACTTATCTCATTGATCCTACAAAGTCTTTTAACCAGAAAACTAAAGTAATAATTTCATATACCTCCCTTAAGTTTAATCTCCTTGTGATTTATAATATTACGTGTATACAGTCCTTATTTAATTCTCTTTGAAATAATCTTTTTCACCTGCTTAAATTTATTTGGGGTTTGGTTATGTGGCCTTAAACCCTGTATATAGGCCTGGCCTGCGTATTGCGTATGCGAATAGGGTATCAGGTTCCTACCTGGATTGCCCTAAGATGTGAGGAATAAAGCCTTTAGCCTAATGTGATATATTCTTCTGCTTATTGAACACAGTGGGATCATTTGGCAATGGAACCAAAGGATAAAAGCGGTTATTGATTAGCAATGCTAACTTTTGGAAGGGGTAAGTGTTTATATCCATTTCTTTGGAGGCACCTGGCCTCGTGGATTTTCTACCACGTGTTCCTTACGTGTGTAGCTGCCGATAGGCGTACTCATTACGCCTTAGCTTTGAATTTACATTGTATATTATATGTTATGTTCTGTGGTTGGTATTGCATTGAGCATATGAGCATTGCACTCTGGTTTTGAGCATTGCATATACTTCCCGGTTGGCGATGAGAGTCCCGCACCGGTGAAGGGTCATTATTGCATATACTTCCCGGTTGGTGATGAGAGTCCCGCACCGGTGAAGGGTCATTATTGCATATACTTCCCGGTAATCGATGAGAGTCCCGAGCCGGTGAAGGGTCATCATTGCATATACTTCCCGGTAATCGATGAGAGTCCCGAGCCGGTGAAGGGTCATTATTGCATATACTTCCCGGTAATCGATGAGAGTCCCGAGCCGGTGAAGGGTCATTACTGCATATATCTCCTGGTAGACGATGAGAGTCCCGCGCCGGAAATAGGTACCAGACATATGTGGCTGCATTGCATAGTACCACATTCATCTCATTTCATTGCACCGCATACTGACTATGGTGTGTATTGTGTTGTGTTTTACGTATGCGGTATGTATATTATGTCGTGGACATATCTCAGTTTGTCTATATATTTCTGGCTCGTATTCTGGGTTGCGGGGATCGGGTTGCACGCCGCGACAGTATAAACATATGGATCGGGTTGCACGCCGCAACGGTATAAATATATGGATCGGGTCGCACGCCGCGATAGTATGAATATATGGATCGGGTTGCACGCCGCAACAGTATGAATATATGGATCGGGTTGCACGCCGCAACAGGATGTATTTCTGATTGTCGACATGTTCAAGATATCTATATGTCCTGTCTACCTTATGTCCCTGGCTGTTTATGATTCCATACGTGTTTTTAGTTATTATTTGGCTTTGCCTGTTTATAGTTCAAATAAGATGGATTTAGTTTATCTATTTTTCTTCTCCCTGGCTAGCTATCCTATTCTTTGAGGTGGCTAGTCTGCCCCACTTATTGAGTCCTTTTGACTCACCCTTGTTTGTTGTTTGTTTTTTTTGTCTATCTATTTCGTTTCGGCAGGTTCGCTCCAGGATTGAGTTCGCCACGTTGTGAAGGAGCGAAGACGACTTCAGCTGTCAGGGTGAGCCAGCTTTTATTCCAGATGGCCACCAGTTTATTGGTTATTATTTCAGTTGCATTTTGCTCCCTTCAGGAGGTATATGTTTTCTTTGTACTCTTAGATGTCTAGTCTGGATAACCCTAAACCTAGCATGTTGGGTAGTCAGCTGTAATTTCTTTTGTACAGCTTAGAGATATCAGTAGGTCTGTGTTTTTATTTTAAGTCTTGTCCTTATTTATGAATTATTATATTTATTTTCCTAATTTAATTGGTAAGGGTTCGCCCGACGGGTCTAGGGGAGGATGTCGGGTGCCCGCACGGCCTAACCGGATTCCGGGTCGTGTCAGTTGTTTATCACTATGTTATATTCTTTTGTCTAATTAATTAAATTTATATCAAAAATAAATTTCTTGCTCATATTACATGGGGATTTCCTGTGAGAATATTATTTAGAGATTTTTTTAGATTTAAAATATTTTTTGTTTAATAATGAAATATAATGGAATATTCTTGTAGATTACTTAGGGACTTAATATTACTTGTAAAATGTCCTTGTGGAACTTTTCTATAAAAATACATAAGAACATTGTTATTATCCACAAAGTTTTATGTAAAATTCAAGTGGATTTACTTGGGAATCTGCACGAAGAATTACTTATGGATATTTTTCAATGAGAATTCACTGTAAAATTTCCTCATGATCACGAATTTTTGTCAAAAATACTATTGTAAATTACTAGCAGATAAAAATCTTCATGTGACTTACCTGATAAGCTATTATTCACAAGCAATAACCTATGAGGTATTTCAATGAAATACCTTTTTTCAAAAAAGTTTGCACGCAACTTGCACATAACTCGCACAAAAGTCCACATGAAGCTCGCATTTTCTTATGATAATCAACAACTCAGTGAAGTAGGCGACAACTGCTATTAGGATTTGTCTTAAGGCATTGGCTCTCTTAAAAAAAGGATTTCCTATCTAAGCAGTAAGCATCGGATCCTTTTTGTATAAAATATATGGACTACAAATTGAACTAAAGAAAGAATGTTGACTATTCGACAACGTGAAGACTACAATATGCTGCTTTGGCGGTGCTTTTTCGCCTTCTCTTCGCTCTGGACAAGAGAGCTAGTGGACACGGGGAAAGAGCAGGCAGAGTGTGTCATTCGTAATGGAAAGAAAGATACCACTACTACGCCTCTTTGTTGGACTACCGATGCGAAAACAGTGGTCTCTGACCAGGTCCAGGAACCCGGCTTATCAAATTCTCTATCGAGCGATTCAACAAAAGACAGAAAGAAATTCACTATCTCTTTTACGTCAAACAAAACGTGGAGTAAGACCCGATATAGCAGTAAAAGCAAGACGTCTACGCGGATCGACTCATTAAGTTCTCAGTGAAATAGAAGTCATACTATTGAATTCAACTACATTCAAAAGAATTCGAGCGAGAAGACAAAGCAGACTGAGAGGTACTACACTTTGATTACACAAAAAAAAAAAAGACTGATTGCCCTATCGATGAAAGAGAGATAGTGATAATTTCCTCACGGCTACTAATTTTTGTCAAAATACTATTGTAAATTACTTATAGATAAAAAACTCCAGTCGACTTACTTGATAAGTGATAAATCACAAGTAATACCTATGAGGTATTTTTGATGAAATATTTATTTTGCAAGGAAATATGCACGAAATTTGCACATAACTTGCACAAAAATCCACATGAAGCTCGCATTTTCTTGTAGTGATGGCTAAAAATTACGGCAGATGGATTTTTTTCGAAGATAACTTTTATAAAATTAAGTAATAATTCATATACCATAAAGGAAAAATTAGTCGTATCATGATTTAACATTAATAATAAATACATTAAAAGGATCGTTACAATAACAATTAAGATAAGGGACGTAAATATAATATTATAAACTACAAGAAAAGTTAGAGTTACAAAACTAAACTTGAGGTGAGTTCTTTAAAATTATGCCTTTAGGTTTATCATTGTAATGATTTTGTGGGTTAACTAGTGTAAGTTGAATGACCTTGTCGATACAGAACATACCTAAGTGACTTTAATAAATACTTGATGATACTTGGATAACTATATAAGTTATTAACTCATAAGATAATCATCTTAATGTCATAGTAAAAAAATTGCATTTCAGCTCCAAGGGAAAAGAATCGCAGTCAAAATCCATAATCTGAATAATAGAGCAATATTTTGATTAATGTAGTTAATACTCCATCCGTCCAAATTTGGTTATCACTTTAGCTCAACCGATTTGTACCAAAATTAGTTTCGCTTTATGAATCCAAGAGAAAATTTGTTCGATGTTTTCGGTTATTATATCCTCAATCTTATAGAGTACTAGTTCTTTTTAATAGTGTTCTATTCTAAAATTTATTTAATAAAGATAACTTTTTAAAATATATATTGTAATTTATTAATTTTTTAATGGCGTAAAAAAGCTTAAAATGATGACTAAAATGAAGAGAAAGGAGTATTAGTTACGGATAAGTTTACATTAAATAGCATGATCCGAACAAAAAAATCGCATAAACTAATCCAACATATTAAAATCTAAAGCATAATTATTATTGTTGTCTAGTTCGATGACTCCCAAAGGACAATCTGATGGCTAGATGTCGCTATTTGAATCGTAGTATGCAAATTTTAATGACTTTGTATTTATTGGCTTGCTATTGTTCAGATGAACTCCATCTTAGTATACCAGGTTCATTGCTGTTGTTTGCTGTTATTGTTGTTTTAGCTCAAAAGATTCGTCCCAAAATAGTTATTGCTTTAGGATTCAAGACAAAATTTGTTAGTTGTTTCTAATTATATCCTTAATCATTAAAAAAATAATACTTCTTTTTAATATTGTTCAATTTTCAAAAAACGCTAATAAGGATAACTTATAAAGTATTCATTGTATTTATTGATATTTTAATGGACGTAAAAAAGAAGAAGCTAAAAACGATAACTAATAAGGAACATAAAGAGTATTAGCTAGGTATAAGTTTAAATTAATAATATGATCAGAATAAATTCCTATAATCCAATTTATTGAAATTCAAGCACAATTATTGTTGTTACTGTTACAGTAGTTACAAATAAGTTTACATTGAATAACATGATCATAAAAAAATTGTATAACTAATCCAACATATTAAGTTCTGAAGCATAATTATTGTTGTTACGGTTACAGTTAGTGTTGTCTAGTTCCATGACTCCCAAAGGACAATCTGATGGCTAGGTGTCGCTCTTTGAATCGTAGTATGCGAATTTTAATGACTTCATATTTATTGTCTCGCTATTGTTTAGATGAACTCCATCTTAGTATACCGGGTTCGTCGTCGCCGTTGTTGTTGTTGTTGTTGTTGTTGTTGTTGTTGTTGTTGTTGTTGTTGTTGTTGTTGTTGTTGTTTTAGCTCAACAGATTTGTCCCAAAATAATTATTACTTTAGGATCCAAAATAAAATTTGTTAGTTGTTTCCAATTATATCCTCAATCATTAAAGAACTAGTTCTTTTTAATATTGTTCAATTCTCAAAAAGCGTTACTAGGGATATCTTGTAAAATATTCATTGTATTTACTAATATTTTAATGGACGTAAAAAAGGCTTAAAACGATAACTAATATGGGACAAAAAGAGTATTAGTTAGGTATAAGTTTAAATTTAATAACATGATCAGAATAAATTCTTAGAATCCAACTTATTGAAATTTAAATCATAATTATTATTGTTACTGTTAAAGTAGTTACGGATAAGTTTACATTGAATAAAATGATCAGGAAAAAATCGTATAACTAATCCAACATATTGAATTCTGAAGCATAATTATTGTTGTTACTGTTACAGTTAGTGTTGTCTAGTTCGATGACTCCAAAAGGACAATTCGAGGGCTAGGTGTTGCTATTAACAAAAATTGTTAGTTGTTTCCAATTATATTCTTAATCATTAAAGAAGTACTAGTTCTTTTTAATATTATTCAATTCTAAAAAAAACATTAATAGGGATAACTTGTAAATATTTATTTTATTTATTAAAATTTTAATGAACTTAAAAAAAGTTTAAAATGATAAGTAATATGGGACAGAAAGAGTATTAATTAGGTATAAGTTCAAATTTAATAACATGATCAAAATAAATTCTTATAATCTAACTTATTGAAAATTAAAGCATAATTATTGTTGTTACTATTACAGTCAGTGTTGTCTAGTTCGATAACTCCAAAAAGAACCCGATGGTTAGGTGTCACTATTTGAATCGTAGTACGCAAATTATAATGACTTCGTATTCATGGGCTCGCTACTGTTCAGATGAACTCCATGTTAGCTAGTAATAGTAATAAACACACGATGTCTCGGAGTTTGAAGTGAATATATATATATCGCTTCAATATTTTTTGTTTTAGTCAACCAAATTTATCTCAAACTATTTGATGTTTAAAAAGTCATATTTAATTTTTAATAAAGTTAACCTTATATTTCAATAGTACAGTATTACTTGAGCGAGATGTTTAATGTTTAAAATATAAATATTTTCTTAAAAATTAATGTTTTTAAATATCTTTAGTTATTTAGAGCATGTAAGAAATTTTAAAAAGACCAATAACATGATCCAAAATTAATATTTACAACATTGGAAAAATGGAAAATGTCAATGGACATTTGTCCTGAAAATGAGAAATGCCCAAATTAGCACAACGTTCAAGTTTATATTTTAAACTAAAATATATACAAACACTATGAGTATATATATAGGAAAGTGAGAAATGAAAATGCTATTGCAAGAATTAGAGCAGCTGCAAATTGCCAAATTGTATTGTGAAAAGAAAAGCTTTTTCCCTGCAGTATTTTAATGGTCCTCCTTCTTCCTTCTTCTTTCTTCTGATAATCAGATTACTTATTCAATATCATTCAAACCAAAGTTTTGCAAATTCATAATTTGCTACCAATCATATTACAAAGTAAAAGTTGCAGAGAACAAGAAAGTGAAGTTAAAGCTAAAGGGTCTAAGCAAAACATTAATACATGAAACCTTCCCTTCTATGGAATTCAGAAAATAGCATTTATTATGAAACAATGAACTCCCCACCAAACATCACCTGCACCCCTTTAATTTCTTTCAATTAATACTCCTCTCACCAAAGTCAAACTCTTCAACCTTTTTTCAACTTCTTTTTTCCTTTGCCTATTAGCTATCACTCATTTTCATTTGCCAGGTGAATTATAATCCTTTAACAATTTCTTTCTCCGCCGATCAAATATGGACTTAGCGTGCTGTTTTGAGTAAACGAGCTCCGATTGATTAGCTGTCGATTCTGTTAGATTCGTAAAGTCATTTGTGATTTGTTGGTACAGTCAGAACTGAATTCCGAGGTCGTTTGGTTATTTGATCAGTTAATTATGCTACTCATTGTCTCATTTTTATTCTTGTGGTCATCATCAATATCATCATTAGTTGGTGGAACTAATTCAACTAAATGTGATCAGTCCTGTGGAGCTGCTAGTTCTAATGTCAAGCATGTTCCTTATCCTTTCGGCTTTTCGGAGAGCTGTAAAATTCGTTTGAATTGTACTGAAAATGGAGAAGTTGGTATTGGAGAATTTATAATACAAAATGTGACTTCAGATACGTTGATGGTAAATTTTCCAGTAAATTGTAGCCGTCCGATTGAAGATCTTAAGCAATTGAGTGGAACCAATTATGGTATGACATGGAGAAATGGACTTTTGTTACAAAACTGTACTGTTCCAAGAAGTCAGTGTACTATACCTTCAGAACTTTTAAGTACACGTTTGAATATACCATCGTGTGATTCCAAAAAAGAGAATGTAAGTTGTTATTCAGAAGCAAGTGCTGATTATTTGAATTATTTGAAGTTAAAGAATACAGGTTGTGGAAATGTGGTTTCGTCTATATTAGTTGGTATGGATAATAATACAAAGAAGAGTACTTCTGCTATGTACTTAGAATTTCAGATATTGGAATTGGCTTGGGGATTAGAAGGGCATTGTGCATGTCATGATGATGGAATTTGTACAAATGTTTCTCTTCCTGGAAATAGAAAAGGTTTTCGGTGTAGATGTAAAGATGGCTTTGAAGGTGATGGTTTCCAGGATGGTGATGGCTGCAAGAAAGGTTAGTTCAATTTTTCCATGTTCAATCTCAATTCATGTCCTTTTGTTTTGTGAATGTTAGAACAATTATCTGCAACATTGTTTCCTCCTTTTTAGTGATGCAGTATTCGATACTTACTAATCCGACTAATACTAGTTCACAACGTTACAATCTATTATTAGTCTGATTAATCTTAGTTTGTGGCAGTACGATCTATTATTAGTCCGACTAATCCTAATTTACGGCAGTACCATCCATACATACTAATCCTAGTCTGCGGGGGTATGACCCATTATCACAAGAAGCTCTTCTTATCAGAAAATTCTTCATTCTTAGGGTTCGAATTTGAACCTCAGTAAAAGATAGAGGGATAATTTACATCCCACCACATCTCTGAGTGGTAAATTATTTGCACGCGATATTATTAGATTGTGTGAATCGTCAAATCTAAATGTTCACGTGTTAGAGATAAGATATTTTCATTTACTACGATAACCGACAAAGACGAATTCAAAATTTAAAATTAATGTTTGACCATTAAGTTGTTATATGTTGAATTTACTGCACTTGTAAAACTACGGATTTGAAATTTCATATCCTTTGAAATTCTAGTAACCTTACACGTATATATCTATATGATTTTAACTAATATGCATTTACAGTGTAATTTTTGTTTACATCATCAATTAATTAAAGCTTATTACAAGTAAATTTTCAAGTATTTTTATTTGTTTTAATATTCTCAAGCTTAATACTCTTTTTTAATAGCTAATCTAGCTTGGACATTAACCAACGGTTGAGTCTCGATGGATGAATTGATCTTCAAGAATCACAATGACAAATACTAGCACATAGTTGGTATCTTAAATAATAAAGCGAGGACACAGACTTGACTTAGCCAAAATATTGACATAATTAAAATTTAATTTTTTTTAAATAAGAATACTTGAAAATATACTTGTAATATGCTTTTAATTATTTGATAATGTCAAACAAAGTTTACATTGTCAGTGCATAATAGTTTTACTTATTTCCATTAGGTTTGATCAGTTAGATCAATTACTTGGAAGTATTTTATTAATGGAAAATACAAGAAAGTCTAACTCAAAATGTCTACTTATCTTTTGTATATGACAATTCAATAGGAACAATGATTATTAAATCACGGTGACATTTCAAAGTTATGTGCTAGATGGCCTAATTATTGTTTGACTCAAGGCAAGATATGACGTGAGAGATGATAAGTATAGTGATTATTAAAATTAGTTTGACCAGTAGAGACACACCAAAGAAGAATGGCTGTTGATTTCAATGGAGTGTATGAGGCATTAATTAGTGAATCATTAACTTACGTGAATTGACTAATGATTAAACTAAGGATTATATAAGTCTTGATTAAGTTTGTTAGGAAATCCAAATATTCCACAAGTTGTTGCTTTGCATATATATGCGGCTGGCAGGGGGCGGAGCTAGCCTTCTGGGATGGGGTTCGGCCAAATCACATAATTTTAGTCAAATCGTGTATAGTTGTTTTAAATAATATTTAATATGTATTAATTATTAATTTAGAATCTCCTATCTTAAAATGATTAGAACTATGAACTCCAAAATCTAGCTTCGCCTCGGGCGGCTGGTGCAGTCAATAAAGGCTTTTGATTTGGTCGAATTTGCGTTCTAAGCTGTCGATTGTTGAATGTCTCCTTAGTGACTTCCACATGCGACTTGGTCTCACTTACTTTTTAGGTACTATCCACAATTCCATCCACTTTCCTCCTCCACCCACATGAACCATTCCAAATATTATAGTATTACTCACTCCTCCCATTTTATGTTGCATCATTTGATGGGATACAGAATTTAAAAAAATAGAGGTTGACCTTGTAAAGTTTCAATTTTATATTTAAAAAAATAAGAAATAGAAGATTTGAGTAATAAAAAAGTTGTAGAATTGACAAACAAAAAAGAAAATTGCGCCACATAAATTGGGACGGAGGGAGTACTACTCTATTTTATACGACACATAATTTTCGTCCGATATAAAAAAAATGACATATTTCTATATTTAGATACTCTTTCACTCAAAAATAAAGTATGAAATTGTTCAAAAATCCAGGTCCTCTTCATCCTCTTATTACTTTTGCCTGTTCAAACTTGTGACACCCAGTGACCATGTGCTGCTCGTGTTATTAACATAAAATGCAACAGAATCATTGAAAGCTATTGACTTTAGGAAACCATCTTGAAGGCAGAGACAAACCATTAAATGCTTATTTATCTCCTTTTTTTTTTGCAATCAGATCTTTGCTTGGATCATATACTAACCAAGAGACCTCCTTTATGCTATGCATGCAAGGTTAGGAGACCTCACGAGACATGGAGCTAAGAGCACAAACTTGTCATTTTGAAATCTAATTGAACTAAATTTAGTTAATTACAATAGCCATTTAAAATTCAAACAAAAAGAGACCCCATGAGTTCCTTTTATCTTATCAGGAAACAGGGAAGTTGCTAGGGTCGTGTTAGAGACGGATTCATAACTTTAATTTGATAGGAGTGTAAAGTATAAAGTATCCCTATTATCACTATGTCCGTCCTATTTTATGTAGCTTTGTTTGCTAGACATGTAATTTAGAAAAGAAAGAAAACTTTTGGCACATATAAAAAGTATGTTAGCACTTATATTATTTTAAACATGTAATCACATTGCTATTGCTACAAAAGGGTCGTTTAAGATAAAATTAATTTAGACTCTAACACAAGTTTACAATTGTTGTAACTTATAATATTTAGATAAAAAAAACAGGCTAAGTGATTCCCTTCATACCTTTGTGAGACACAATTCATTATTATGCCAGTCTAATATAAACAACTTAAATTAGTACTTCACCTGCATCAACGGCATAATTCAAAAGGATGTTAGAACTGATTCATTTTACCAATTTAAGACAATGTCCAGGAAATTGTCTGTTAGAAAACATCTTGACCTGGAGATATAAACCATAACTTGATCAGTGCTAGTGCTTGTTGATCATTTACTTGCTTGATAACTCTAGGAGAGAATACAATGTTCATTCTAACGATTGATGCTCTTAGATCATTCAGCTAAATTCTTCTTGTTTGAATATCTTCGATACGTAATCTTTTTACTAACTTCCTCTTTATGTTTGTTTCTCCAACAGTTTCTAAATGCAATCCTTCAAGATACCTCTCTGGTCAATGTGGTGGAACTACAAGAATCGGTGTTCTCATTGGAGGTAACTCTTCTTGCTTTTTTGCTTGACTTCTTCAGAATATGTAAATAGCTACTTTGATTCACTCAATTCCTTTTCTCCAACTGTGCACTCTTAACTTTCTTTAAATGAGCTTTGATAGCCACTTAGCGAGCACACATTGGTTTTGTAGCTTTATTATGTAAGAGACGTTGTTTTGCAAAATTGCAATGAAGTTAATGAACTTGCTAAGTGATTAGTAAACTTCCAAGCTTGCTACTTTTGCAGTCATTGTTATCACATTATCTAATCGGTATTTCTGTCAATATCCAAGAAATCTTTTCACCAAGAATCAGTTTGCAAGGTTAAGATGTCAGTGAAAACATCCATTTCTGCTAGATATGTGATGTTAGCTGCAGTCCTATAGATACAAGGACATAATATATTTTTGACCAAGTTTTTGTCGACGTGGCTGGTAGATCTTTGTTTTAGTTTCATGTATTGGCAAACTATCTACAAGTTGTATTTTGAAGTTTGCCAAAATTCTTATGTAAATCTGAGATCGCAAATGGTGAGTTTGATCTCTTCCTGGTTTAATGAAATTGTCGATCATTTCCAGGGATTATTGCTGGAGCTGGTATAATGGCTGCTCTGGCTATTCTCTGCTACTGCATTCGAAGACGTTCTTCATCTCTGAAGAAAAGAATGAGCGCAAAGCGCCTTATTTCTGAAGCTGCAGGCAGCTCCAGTGTTCCTTTATTTCCTTACAAAGAAATTGAAAGAGCAACGAATAGTTTCTCTGAGAACCAGAGGCTGGGAACAGGTGCTTATGGCACAGTTTATTCTGGAAAGCTCCACAGTGATTTGGTTGCAATTAAAAAACTAAGGCATCATGATCCAGATGATGTTGATCAAGTGATGAATGAGATTAAACTTTTGTCCTCTGTAAGCCATCCAAATTTAGTCCGGCTCTTAGGTTGCTGTATTGAAAATGGCGAACAGATTCTTGTTTATGAGTTCATGCCCAACGGAACTCTAGCTCAGCATCTACAGAGAGAAAGGGGTTCAGGACTTCCATGGACAATACGTCTCACTATCGCTACAGAAACTGCTCATGCAATTGCTCACCTTCACTCAGCAATGAATCCACCTATATACCACAGGGATATCAAATCTAGTAACATACTCTTAGATTTTAACTTCCACTCAAAGGTTGCAGATTTTGGTCTTTCCAGATTTGGCATGACAGATGATTCCCATATCTCTACAGCACCACAAGGTACTCCAGGTTATGTGGACCCTCAGTACCATCAGAATTACCATCTTTCCGATAAGAGTGATGTGTACAGCTTTGGGGTGGTTCTTGTAGAAATCATTACAGCACTGAAGGTGGTCGATTTCTCTCGAGCTCACAGTGAGATTAACTTGGCTGCTCTTGCAATCGACAGAATTGGGAAAGGGCGTGTGGATGAGATAATTGATCCATCTCTTGAACCACACAGGGATGCATGGACCTTATCATCAGTACATAGAGTAGCAGAGCTAGCTTTCAGATGCCTTGCATTTCATAGGGATATGAGGCCTTCAATGACAGAAGTAGCAGATGAACTAGAACAGATCAGGCTCAGCAGTTGGGCATCATTGGAGGACAATATATGCATGACTTCATCAGTGAATTCCTCTTGTTCGTCTCCACGTAGTTTAAGTGAGACATCATTTCGTAGTACAAATACTAAGAAAGGAGGAATTGGGAGTAGGAGATTGATTGTTCCACAGAAGTTAGCAAATGCACTGTCAACAATGGAGGAAATAAAGGATTGTTCACCTGTTTCTGTGCATGATCCTTGGTTAAGCGAAGAGAGCCCACCTTCAACAAACAAATTACTGGGCAGTTCTGGTAGATGACTTGAAAAAAAAAAAAGTCTACTTTAGGTAGAAAAATGAGGTGATCACCTGTAATCTATTACTACCATCGTTTTGTCTTCTAATCTAGTGACTAATACCAACAATTATACTACAGTTCTCTGTCATTGCTTGCTCAAAATTTGGCCTTTTTTTTCCGTGTCAGCTGCTTCATACATAGAATTACACATTATGAGAAATGTGACATTTTTAGATAGCCGATGAATATTGAGGGCCAATGTCACACAGTTAGAAATCCGATAGATGATGGGTCTATTTATCTACCCTTCTTCACTTAAAAACTAATCTTCTATCTAAGGCATGATTCGAATCAGCGATGTACGCTTAGTATATCACAAGTTATGCTCTTACTACTACACCTAAACTTTGGCACTGTGAGGGATCTGACAGTCTACTAACAAGATAAAGATAATTACAAGTTTCTTACTTAGAAATCAATCTTGTTTATACAATTTAAACGATCGCGACAATAATAGTATAAATTTGCACAAAAACACAAATACTTTCTCAAGAAGTTCTCTATTTTCAAGACTCGAACTCGCGCAAAGCCTTGATTAAGGGCGAAAGGATCCCAATCATCACACTACACCTCTGCTGCTTCATATATAGAATTATTAGGAATGTAACATACTACTAAGTACTAAAAATGGTACTAATAGAAATTCAATTGTATTTATACAATATAAACTTTCTCAATAACAACAACAAAACTGAAATTTCCATGGAAAAACATTACTACTAGTACTACATTTTATCAAGATTTTTGAGCTTCAGGTCCTAAAATACCATTAACAACAGCTGATGCTACAACAACACCAAACAACTCAGCTCCAACCACAGCACCAGCTTGAGCCAACCCACCAAAACTAAATGCACCCTCAATCTTCTCCTCAGCTACTTCTAACCCTTTTTCAGCATTCACTAAGCCTTTCTCTGCAGCTTCAAATCCTTTCTCAGCAGCTTCAATGCCTTTATCTGCAGCTTCAAATCCTTCTTTAACTAACACTTCAGCTTCCTCTTCTACATTCTTTAACTTCTTTCGCAGCCCGAATAAGCCAATGTCTTCTGCTCTTGATGGCATTTCAAGTACCTTTAGTGCTGTTGTTGCTGTGAACAATGATATTAATTGTCTACGTCCTGGAAGAGACACTGTGGTCTTGTTTGTAGGAGGTGTTGTCTTTGTGTTTAGTGTACAACGTAGAGGAGAAGTTTGGATGAGCAGTGAACTGGTGATTGAAGCCATGGCTTTGGTTTCTTTGTAATCAAACTGAGGCTCGTAAATGATCTAATGATACCACAGTGAAGACTTGAAGTGTGTGGTCTGGTATTTTCCAACGGACAAGGAAAAATAAATAAATAAAAAGTCGGACCAAAAAGGATTGTTGTTTTGGCTTTAAGCTTATTTCCAAAAAACTTTTAATTTGTTGGTTATTCGTTTTGGTGGAAACTTCGCACCTAAATGATGCATTAACTTGCAACTTCAATAGTTTCCAAAAAGATTGTTACAATTTGTACTCCAAATAAAAATTATTTAATATGTTTGTATTTAAAGGGTTATAGGGACAGGAAAAAAGACTTGCATATAGTGTTTATTGACCTAGAAAAAGCTTATGACAAGGTCCCTTGGGAGGTGTTGTGAAGATGCCTGGAATCTAAATGGGTCCCGGAGGTGTACATCAGAGCTGTTAAGAATATGTATGAAGGGGTTAAGACCCGAGTGATCGAGAACAGTGGGAAGAGACTCAGAACACTTCCCAATCGAGATGGGGCTACATCAGGGGTCATCGCTTAGTCCATTTCTATTTGCGGTGGTGATGGATGAATTGACTCAGAATATCCAAGGAGAGGTATCGCGGTGTATGTTATTTGCGGAAGATATAGTGTCGGTGGACGAGTCACGCAGAGGTATCAATGAGAAGTTGGAGGTGTCGAGACAGACTTTAGAGTCTAAAGGCTTCAGGCTAAGCAGGACGAAGACAGAATACATGGAATGCAAGTTTAGTGACGCTCCTGATGAGTTAGATGTGGAAGTGAGGCTTAATTCTCAAGTCATTCCTAAGAAAAGAAGCTTCCGATATTTTGGCCCAATCCTCCAAGATAATGGAGAAATTGATGATGATGTCACTCACCGTATTGGAGCAGGATGAATGAAATGGATGCTCGCATCCGGTGTCCTGTGTGATAAGAGAGTGCCACCTTGGCTTAAAGACAAATTCTATAGGATGGTCGTTAGACCAGCTATGTTGCATGGGGCATAGTGTTGGCCAGTCAAGAACGCACACATTCAGAAGATGAGTGTGACAAAAATGAGAATGCATCATTCGCGACAAGGTGGAAGTGGCCCCAGTGGCTGAAAAGATGCGAGAAACGAGCCTGCGATGGTTCAGCCACATGAGGAGGAGGAGTGCTGATGCTCCGGTAACGAGGTGTGAGAGGTTGACAGTGATGGGTCTACAGTGAGGTAGAGGTAGACCGAAGAAGAACTGGGCCGAGGTGATCCGACAAGACATGGCCCAGATCCAGATCACCGAGGACATGACCTTAGATAGAGGAGCATTTAGGTCGAAGATTAGGGTAGAAGGTTAGGTAGTAGTCGAGTGTCTGTTCTTTTCTTAGATGTATTATATGTATATATCCGATTTCCATCTTAGTCGGTACCATTTTATCTACTGAGATTTTATGTTTATTTTGGATAAGCGTTAGATTTATCTTCCTCTCTAGCATTGTATTGTTGTCTATTGTTGTATTGTTTTCATGATTTTTAAAATTGTTGAAAATATCTTTAATTTTCCTAGCCGAGGATCTATCGAAAACAGCCTCTCCACCTTGGTGGCGGTAAAATCTGCGTACATCTCATCCATTTCAGACCCTACTTGTAGGATAAATTGGGATATGTTGTTGTTGTTGTATTTAAAGGATGAGCTATGTAGAAAAAGAAAGGTTTAAGCAAAATTAAAATCATTTAATCATACTCAACTCTCAATTCATATGCCGTATTATTGGTTAGAAAATAAATTTGAGAATTTTTAAAAATTTGTGTTGAGAATACATCATAATGTGGTTATAAAGCTTTCAAAACTTGTACCCGTAAACATACAATGACATTTGTATCTATACAAAACCTTGTTACTAAGGGTAAAGTAAAAACTAAAAACTTCTAAGTTAAATTACTTTCAAATTCAACCACCATCATTTTTCATGACTAAAAAGAAATGTGCTATTTACACTTTGCAGTAAAGTTTATATTTGAGTTTTAAAAAATTGAGCAACTTAATTTGGCCTAAATTTAGAAATAAATAAAATTGAAACTTGAAAGGGCATCAAAATTGGGAATATCTTATGCGCACAAAACTAATAAAACGACACCGTTTTTCAGGAACCTACCACTACATTTTGCGCCATACGAGATTTTTGGGAGATTACAAAAGGGAGGGAAAACAAAAAAAACAAGGCTTATATAAATAAAAATTTCCTAATTCCCAAATCAAACCAATGGCTGAAGAAACAGCGAATTCAGGGGCGGCGGAGCCAAACCAGAACTCAGTGAACGCCACCATAGAATCAGGGTTTCAAGGCGGCGGCACTGAATCAACCTGCAATAACTTAAATACTGATGCAGCAGCAGAGAGTAGTTCTGTGGTTACTTCTGATGAGGGCGAAAAGTCTCTAGAATATTCCGATGAGTTGTTGGAGAAAGGTGCTAAAGCTGCTAAAGATGGAGATTATGGTGAAGCTGCTGATTGCTATAGCCGTGCCCTTGAAATTCGGTTAGGGTTTTTTTTTTTTCTCTTTTTCTCCTTTGAAATAAAAAAATATATTTAGATGCCTGAAACTGTTTCATTTGCGTATTATCGACTTAATTTGGATCGGAAATGGTTAGATCGACTTTATGAGGGTTTAGGATTTAGGGTTTAGTGTACTCCAGGTTGATGATTAGCTATTTTTAGAATAGTTGAGCTGTGAATACTGTGTTACTCTTGGACTGATATATAGTACAGACTCTTTAAGTGATTATCAACGTTTTTTTAAAAGGCTTTTTTGGGTCGAGGTGTAAAAAGAGCCTTGGGATGACCTAGTGGGTTGAAGGTTTCGAAAGGCGTAAGCCCCATAATTTTGGGCGTATTGGGATGTAAGCTCAGGCAGGGTGTGAATCCCAATAATTTTTCCAAATTAAGGTAAAAATTGCTCAACAAAAATCCACGGGGCTAATGTCTCCCCCCATGTTAGGAAAAAGGCCTCACCTTGCATCCCATGCCTTTATATCACTGATTATTGGATTAATAATTTCTGTTTTTTCATAAGGCCAAAAGGCTTGCTTTACTTTTCTTATGAATTGAACCGCAGAAAAGTTTTGTCTTTGTGCTGTTTAAATTGCTTTCCATGTTGCGATGCTTGAGCTGCAGATATGAAGGACAACTGTATATAAGATTGAGAATTACATGCTCTCCTGCACTAGGATTTTTGCAAAATACACTCTTCAACAGGGGTGGCTGTGTTGTATAAGCCACGGGTTTTGTCAAACCATGTAGCTTTGGCTCTTCCCCTTTATATGTGCTAATAATCTACTCAATACACATAAACTAAATATCGAACCCAGTAACTCACCTTAGTGGATTAAGTTGCATCTTGAACCCAAAAGTTAACATCTTGGATATGCCTCTGTTCGTCAATAAGCCTTGTTAAAGCAGCGTTAACATTAGTTTTGAAGCTCTTTAGTTGATAAACTGAAAAGGAATTATTATCTATAAGTATCTGCACATCATGCACCTTCATTCTTTGTCACATATGTGTGTATAAAGGAAATAATTCAAGGGAGTTCCTCTAGTTGTTCCGTTGTAGCTCCTTTCATCATACAGTTTGAGTTTTTATCTCCATAATATTAGCTTTGATGTAGTTCTGCCATTTCCACTAATTTCTTGTTTCATATTGACTTGTTTTGCATAATATTCAGTGTTGCGCATTTTGGTGAACTTGCTCCTGAGTGTGTCAATGCATACTATAAGTATGGTTGTGCTTTGCTGTACAAAGCCCAGGAGGAGGCTGATCCTTTGGGTTCTGTCCCAAAAAAGGACAGTGAGTCTCAACAAGGTTCTAATAGAGATGGTTCTGTTAAGAGTGCTATTAGCTGTGAATCTTCTGTTGCTTCTATCTCAAGTACTGGTGAACCAGGTGGAAGCTCAAATGGAAAGGAAAAAGAGGAAGATGATGGTCAGTCTTTTGCCTTAATATTTGTCCTCTTCGTAACATAATTTGTGCTTAATATCAACGACATCATTCATTCTGAAAAGACAATAAGAGAATTGAAGAGTTCGTTAAGTAATTACCAAAGATAGCAACGACACAGAAAGTCATTAGAGTCCATAGTTTTATCGCTTAGAGCAACTGACTGATCTGAAGCAACGGTATCGCCTTGGGTGAATTAGTGATCTTATTCAAAGTACATCACTTTAGAGGTAAAGAACATAGTGACCGATAAAAAAGAAAGTGAATAACGAGGCGATCAAGCAAGAGCAGGTTTTTTGTATCTAACTTAGATTAAAGAGGGAGGGACACCTTCTTGCTATTTGAGTGCTAGTACTCCTTTCCATCTGTTTCTTCTTGAATTTATAAAACCAAAGCTTTTACTACATTCTGTTTCCTTGTTTCTTGTGATTTATCTTCTTAATTTCAAACAATTTCGTTTTTCTAGTTTTGAGTTCTATTTTTCTACAAGTTCTCATTTTCAGATTATCTTTCTCCTGTCATCTACTGTCTTATTACATTTTATAAAGCAACTAACTATACATGCAATTGCATGTTGCTGTCAAATCATTTGTTGTTCAAAATGTTTGATTAATTAACAACGTACCTAGTGAAAATGTTCAACTAAATGAATTTTGAAATCAATTAAGCGAGTAAAGTTATGTTACTGTGATCCTGTTGAGATAATATTTTAAAGATGTTTAATACCAATTAAAAAAAACATTTTAAAGATGTTTAATTTGGGGTTTGGATTAATAAAATAACTTTAATTGCAATACAATGCTAGAAGTACTAAATTTCTATATTCTTATATTAAAGTAATAAATTCATAAATGTTAGGTAGTATTCGTGTTTTCAGTAAATGTGCGTCACTCTGAAGAAGCGTGCTCTTAGCTTCATATTTTTGGGTTATAACCAAAATGGCCCTGTTTCTGTTGTACCTTTTGCTTTTAAAAGCACAGGACAAAAATCTTTTGCATTCTCTTTATTTTTCTGGTGGTTGGGGTGGAGGAAAGTCAGCCTAACCGGTTGAATCATATCATTTCTGAATTGCTGTAGAATGCAAGTATCTTCTACGTTTGGCGTTTTTTGTTTGTTATTGGTAACTGCTGTGTCCTCTAAAGGGTGGTGTTAGGCAATTTGTATTTTAGACATGTAAAGATATGCTGGTGCCTGGCGCAGTTCTCCTACTAACAGAGATCTGGCTTTTGCAACTATTAGTTTTTGATCTAAGAAGTAGGTGTTTACTATCACATTTGCTAGGCCTAGTCTTCTGAGGTCTGTGTAGCAGTGATAGGACATTAGGTTGACAAAAGAGCTGGAAAAAATCGTCTAATGATATCCCCTTTTAGTTATGATAATTCTTGTTGTCTGGTTACTTTGTTATGGGACAGCTGCAGAGGGAAAAGAAAATGAAGGAGATGAAGAAGAAAGTGACGATGAGGATCTGGCTGAAGGTGATGAGGATGAAACTGACCTGGATTTGGCCTGGAAAATGTTAGATGTTGCAAGGGCAATTGCTGAAAAGCACTCTGGTGATACAATGGAGAAAGTGGACGTTCTATCAGCTTTGGCCGAGGTAGCCTTGGAAAGAGGTTTGTCTTACTCTTTTAGACAATAGTTCCGTTACCTTAATTAGAATGCTATTGTCAGTCCTTTTCTTTTCTGTGTCGGAAGTTGAAATGTCCATTTGGCTATCAACTGCAATTTGTTTCATTGCCTGAATATATCAAGACTGATCGTTAGGTTGTCATCTGAACTGAAAAAGCATATTATTTGATTCCTGCATTTTGGTTGTTTTGAATTGCAATGACTCTTGCTGCAATAATTTCTCTAACTAAAACCATTCGAATTAATGGAGACAACAATGAAAACTAGATATGAGAATGATTGTTAAAAGTATTAAAGGGTGTGGTCTAGTAGTCAATGAAGCTAGAAGAATCACAAATGACTAGAGTTAAAAATCCCAGCAGATGTAAACACGTTCTTGGTGATTTCTTCCCATATATCTAAGCCTTGGTGGGTAGAGTTACTTGATATCTCTGTTGGTTGAAGGTATTAGGTATTTGGTTGAATGTTAGAGCTGCAAACAAGCTGGGCTTGTAACACCATCATAAATAAAAGAGAGAGGGAGAGGGAGGGGGAGAGGAAGAGCGAAAGAGAGTGAGAATTCCTGCAGAAAATTTTCTATGTTCATGTGGAAAGTGAGAGTAGCCTGATAAACTGAAGTAATCAGATTGGACTACCCAGACTTACGAAATGTAGAAAAGATTTTTTTTTTCCTGGCTACCATTGTTTTTGCTGATTTAGCAATACAACAATCTAGTTCTATCTCCAGTGAGTTGTAGATGTTGTGGAACATGATGTGTTGAAAGGTGTTTTTGATTATGGGACTATGGATGAGCGAGTGATTGAGGAGGGTTTAAAGCAAACATTGGGGCGAACAAGGGTGGAGGAGTGATATTGGTGGCGCAATAGTGGAACTCCTTACTGAGACCGAGAATAAATTTTATTATTGTATTATACAGTACTATGTATTTTTGTAGTTCTCTTAATTGTTTTCTAAATAAACATTTTATTCTACGAATATTTTTTACAATCTCTGCCAAAAATAAGATCTATTTCTGTGGAGGTGGTTGGCCCTGAACTTCAGATTGCCAGTAGGTTTAGAAGTCCAATCTCATTGTGTGATGTGACCCAGGCTTGGTGTGGTGCACGGTCCGGAGAGGGACATGATCATGAGTGACGAAGCCACTGTTGTCTTATTTCGGAACATGGATCGGCAACTTGCTGGCATTGCTAGTTGAAAGCTCATTTTACGTGCTAGATATGGTTACTTGCTGTCTGATTCATGTATGAATTTTGTTATCCTAGCTGATTGGAAATGGGTTAAATGGTTGAAATTAAAGTGACCTAAACTGAAATGGACAGGCCTAAAGAAAATGATTTGGAACCTCGGGTTTATTTTGCAGTGGTAGCAAAATGTCTATTTCTGTACTTCACATGCTGTTGGATCTGTAAGTTCTGTCCATTTCATTTTGCAGAGGATGTTGAAACTTCTCTCAGTGATTACCTGAAGGCATTATCCATTTTGGAACGCTTGGTTGAACCTGACAGTCGCCATCTTGCTGAGCTGTATCCTTAGTAACATGTTACTTCCCTTCAAATTTAGGCGTTTCCTGCTTTGGTTATTAAATTCTATACAAAGGTTTATTTCCTATAAAATAATTCTTTATCAAAGTTTATTAAGTGCCTACATTTAGGTTTGGCTTCCTTTCTTCCTCGCCATGTGATCTTAACTTGATAACAGCAACTTTAGAATATGCTTATGCCTGGAAATTGGTTCTAAGCCTCAGGAAGCCATGCCATACTGCCAAAAGGCTATTTCAGTTTGCAAGTCACGAGTACATAGGCTTACTGAGGAAATAAAGCTTTTGTCAGAATCAACAGAAAAATCAGCTGCTAATGTTGATCAGATTGCTAGGCAGTCTTCCAGTACATCACAATCTGACTCTGTATCTACTAAAGAAGCAGAGATTGAAACGCTCACTGGTCTATCTGCAGAATTGGAGAAGAAGGCAAGTATTACTTAACCAATTTTTATTTATGTCTTCGCTTTTTCTTCTTTTGTAATTGTTACTCTTCCACTTGCAGCTTGAAGATTTACAGCAGTGCGTGTCCAATCCATCATCTATCCTCTCAGATATTCTGGGAATTGTTTCTGCAAAAGCAAAAAGTATGGAAAAAGCTGCTTCTTCTGTAGCTGTGAGTTCTTCGCAGATGGGTGCTGGTACCAGTGGTAGCGGAGGTTTTGAGTCGCCTACTGTGTCCACTGCCCACACAAATGGTGCATCTGGAGTAACTCATCTAGGTGTAGTGGGAAGAGGAGTCAAGCGGGTGCTGCTAAATCCAACTACAGAATCTAGTCCAATGAAAAAACCTGCATCTGAGCCGCCTTCAAATAATGGAGATGGCAGTGCCTCATAAAGATTGTATTATTGCTGCTTTGTTTAAGTAATCTTAACATACAAAGTTAGACTATTGACATTTGAGAACACTAACTGGTAATTCCCTTAGTTTGTTGCCGACTCTCTGCTGGTTAGCTTTGGAAGCCTGTTGTCACAGATAGCATCATCTTACATCTTTTACCTGTGTATTTGTATGCCTTAAGTGACTATTCCTTATGTGTTGCTTTATTTCTCTTGCGGGTATATTTGTCAGATAATCTACTGAGACATAGAAGTTGACCACTTAGTCGAATGAAATGATAGCTTTGCTGTCAGATCAGTAACTGAATTGGTTATTCACTGTTGAGGCACCTTTCGTGCTGATTAATAGCAAGTCTTTTATCAGCTCATGATTTTGTTTTAGGGTGTTGGGTCGTTTAGGGAGTGCTGGGACGTACTTCTTTTTTAACTCAACGCTTGTTAACCTATCTTTACGTTCTGCTTTGAGTGAACTTATGGGCTTCTCTTATCATTTTACAACGGACATAGTGCACTTCAAATTACTATCTTGCTTGATACTGTGAAGTCCTTTCCTGTTGCAACTAGCTCTGACAATGATCCTCGAACATGTTACCATGAAACGAAAATTCAAATCCGATTAGAGGCTACATCAGGTGAATCTTCCCATTTTTCTGAAGTTTATGGTTGGTAACTTTACCTGGTCCACTTGCTAACGGGAGATAACAAATGTTTGAATGGATGCTTGGAAGATAGCAGATGTTTCGCACTGGTTAGTCTGGACTCTCACTATTATCTCGAAAGGAAAAAAAAAACTTGTACGTTGTTTTTGCACTAACGATATGTGATCTTTCTATTCTATTAGTCGTTCAATACTTCTGAAATTATGCGCACTTTCATGTGAAGAGTACCTGCTCCGTGTCTTCTATCTTTGGATGTTCATGCATTCCCAAAGATGCTCTTAAGCATTATCCACAGAATGATTGATTTAGTGCTAAATGTACCATAGCATGTTGTACTTTAGCATGTTTTGTCTGATGACAGTTGGATTGTTATGGTTGGTATTGTCAGAGATATGGATTGACAATATAACTGTTGACGAATTTTCTATATAACTAGACAACCAAAAAATGCCAATATATAATTTGGTATCCTAAGGTCTATGCCATTCAAAGTTTGCGATCCTTGTAACTTTGTTGACAAGGATAATTGACAAGATACCAAAAAAATGCAACAATAAAGGTACACTAGCCTGGTGAACTTTTTTGTGAAAGAAGTTATCCGATACAATCAGAGGAACTTTGTGAGTAGTCATATAACATGGGAGTTAACGATTGGTCGTTGCCATCAATGTTGATTGCACTACTATAAAGAAGCTCAAGAAATGGATAAAGTAAACAAACATCAACAACTTAGGATTGAAGAATTCTCAAGTAACGAAACAAGGGTAAAATGTGTTATAGAGTAGACTGCAAGAAATGTGGCAAATACTCATGGGGTGGGTGTGGTAAACATTTGACCACCCTTCATGCTAGCATCGAACAGGGCAAACATTGCACTTGTCGTCCTTGGCCTGGGGTTGTCATCCCTACTACACAGACCACGACAGACCAACAACCGACCACCTCTACTCCGACTACTGCAGGTATATATAATCGGGGGTGGATCTGGAATTTAAAGTAGTAGGTCTATTTCTTAACTCGTGCTTAATTATTATTAAGTGTTAATATACATAATATAGTTCGAATACTAAACATATACTGCTTATATGTTGCATCCGTCTGTGACATTGAATTTTCTAGAATCGCTCGCTTTACCTTAGGCATAACTTTTAGATTGATGTGAATAGACACTAGGGGAAGCTAGAGGAAACAAGAGAGGTGATAATAATAGCTTACAACTAAGGTAATAACATGGAGAAATGGATAATTAATCCAATAGATGCTTCAACAATTGCATGGTAACTTGCCATGATCAGGTGAATCTCGTGACATGTGTGACTTAGGTATACTTTAAGAATTCAGATCATGGGTGGTCTTTAAGTGAAGAAAGGTAAAAGAACGAACTCATTATATTTACTACCGAGTTTTCAGTTTTTTTTTTTTTTTAAAATTATAGAAATTACTAAGTGGTGACCATTGTTTTCTCTAACGAATTTGGTAGACCATTTAAGACAAGGAGCTGATCATAAAGCAACAATTACGAAATTAAGACAGTGGTCCCAAATATCAAGTGCCAACTCAAAAGGGAAAGAGGAATTTCTCCACCATTGACATATACTTAGAGTTTGTAACTTTTGACATTTTTGCCGATACTGCTTTCGAAAAATTAGGACTGGAAACAATTTAAGAGTTTGACCTTGCTTTTTTCGTTTCTTAATAACGTTGTCTCTCCTAGAAAGTTGTTTATTAGTTGGATGGGGGAGAAATTCAATAAATGGAAGGTGGTGAGATTGGACGAGCAAGAATGCTTTGTAAAAAGTGGTAAAAATTTAACACATTGAGTATTTCTATGCAACTAATGAATGTAAGATGTGCGTTTCATACACACATTACCATAGTTTTTTTATTTTTTAATTTTCTCACCCAATATTCAGGATTCGCTATGGGCTCGACTAATCTGAATTTGCCCTATATAATTCCATTTTTTAAGGATAAAAGGCTCTCTGGCTACCATAAACAACTACATTATAGGGTTCGAACTCGAGACTTGGTTAACAATTGAAAAATACGTATCATTCCGGCACAACCTTTTATGGTATCTGTTGTAGACATCATTATGTGTTTCTATTTTTGTTGTTTGCAGGAACTCAATGAGGTGATGATGCCGTTGGGCACTAGCTACACTGCTTCTGGAGATCAATAAACAATTAGCAGAACAGTAGCACTCATTGTAATAAATAAAGTAGTAATAGTGGGATAAGAGAGTGGTAAATATGAGGTCAATACACATTGACCAAACCACTTAATTTGCTTCTAAAGTTCTTAAAAGTTTGTAAAAAAAATAAATTGATTTCGAGAATTGAGTGCTTTTTTAACCTTGTGCAGGGTGTTTGTAAATTTTTTATTCTATAAATATGCAATTAATCACGGGTTTTGTGCCCTTTTTTAGTTTTCTTTATTATTCTCAAGGAGGTAAAATGGTTTGGTCTTTGTGCCTCTTTTTTTCCGCCAACCAACTTTTGTGATTAAGCCATCAATTAATCGGTCATTACAATGCCAAATGAGACATTTTTTTACTTATCACTTGTATTAAATGAGCTATTTAATACTCCCTCCGGTCCATATTATTTTATTTGATTTTTTGACTGTTTTCACACATATCGAGGAATCCATCTTTTAGCATTAATTAAAGATGTCGTTTACTAAATTAACCTTCATCTCTTTCAAAATTTACTCATAAAAAATTGTGAGAGCTTTATGTATTTAATTGATTAAAAAAGGTAACTTTGGAAAGTCAAAACAAATATCATCTTGGTTTTTGAAAAAATCAAATATTTTGGACCTAAGAAAAATTACCAAAAATCATATAAAATGGACCGGAGGGAGTAATATTTTTCTAATTTTTCGATATTGTTAAATAACTTTTGCTCAAACTATAATAAATCTTAAAATTTTAAAGTATAATCAATAAGGGTAAGTTAGTAAAACCATCAAATTTATTTATAATTTTTTAGTAAGTGTAAAAAATTAAAAGGTGACAAGTAAAAATGGAGAGAGGGAGTAGTTAATATTTTAGACAAATAGAGGCTAATATAGATTTTAAATAATTACATATATATATATATATATATATATATATATATATCACATATATGTACAATAAATTCATACTTCTCATTATATACATACGCACATTATCATTGTTTAGGTTTATAGTAAGGTCATTCCAATCTTTCCATGAATCTAACTGGACGCTTATCCTAATTACATTTTATCATCTTGTGTCGCCGCACTGCGATTAAAATAGTGACATCTTTAGACCAATTTTCAATTCCTTAAAAATTAGACTTAACTAGTACTATCAAATAATATCCACCAACTATGGCTATAATCATGGCAATTTTTGTCCTAAGCTGGTTCGCAACATGAGTTACTTTACGGAGAATACCTTCTCCTACAATTCATTTAAGCTTTTATTATCCAATACCGTATTTTTTTTAATAATATTGTATTGATATTATAAGAAAACAACAACATACTCAGTATAAATGATATGAAAACCTTCTGTTATTTCTTGAATCTTATGAGTTAATTGTTTCTTAACGATGATTCGCCGAAACAGAGAATGTTTTGCTGGTTAGCAAACTTCGTGCAACTTGTATAGCACTATCTGCATTAAATCAATCTTTAAAGTACTCCCTCCGTCCCAAATTAGTTGTCGTTTTAGGAAAAATGGTGTGTCCCAAATTAGTTGACACTTTAGGATTTCAAGACAAAAATTGTTAGTTTTTTCCAATTATACCCTTAATAATTAAATAAATTCTCAACAAAATTTAATAGTCAAACATTAAATAGGGGTAACATAGTAAAATACACACTCTATTTAATGATTTTCTTAATGAGCGTGAAGAAGCTAAAAACGACAACTAATTTGGGACGGAGGGAGTAATTACTAGTACTAACTCTAGAATTAGATCTCCTGCCTTCATTATTTTATGATATCATTGTTACTACTACTTATTTGAATTTAAAATGTTAGATGGAACAATTAAATGTTTAGCAACCTCTCTGCGTGGACCTCATAAAGACAACATTCAATGCCTTATAAATAAAGGTAGATATGTTGTAATTAATGGCAGGCAAGGTAGGCCATTTTTCTCATCTTAGATTTCCGACCAAAATTTTGTTGCTACATCGAGGAGTATATTATACATTCTGAGTGGAAGATATTACTATACATAATAGAGATATTTTAACTTATATGCATTGTACATTGAAAGTGTAAATAAATTTAATCGTGTAATTTAACATATTTCAATCTGTGATTGTTCTTTGTTTTAGTTATAACTGCAACTTTTAATGGATTGTTACTTGCAGTAATCTTTTAGATGACATAACTATCAATTTAATTTTTCAGTGATTTGTAATAATTTTACTCGAAAACCAGTAAACAAAAATGTCGATGGATCAACATATCTTTGTATGATGAAAATTGAAATACATCATGGTATACATGTGAACCACCAAACTCTAGAGGTGTCAAATTGACGGAAATGTGGGCTTTATGTTCAAATGTTTATGGATCCTTAAAGGTACAATAACTGGACACAGCCTAGATGGGCCACCTTTGAGTTGGAGTCCTCTTTAGGGACCATTCACATTCATGTCATTATTGCCCCATAATCTCGGAATCATTTGTTCCATAAGTCTCCTCTTTCTCTTTTTGACTCCATTAACATGCTTGTTCAAATTCTGAAATTTGCAGCTAATTTCGAACTCGCATAAAAGGAGAGTTACAACAACAACAACACACCCAGTATATCCCACAAAAATGGGGTCTGAAGAGGGTGAGATGTACACAGACCTTACCCCCACCAAGATAGAGAGGTTGTTTCCGATAGACCCTCGGCTAGAAGAATGAACCATAAAAGGAGAGTTAGAGTAATTTAAAAATCAGTGTAAAAAAAAATAATTATGAGTCTGAATGAATGGATGATTTGAGCCTATGCAACTGTCACGAGCCGACTCCTTCGTAGTGTCATCCTCACGCATAAGTCCTTGTAGCGCCCATGTTTCACGCCCCGAAATTAAGCCCATGGCTTCGACAATGCCACCCATATGATGTCAATGCGTCATTCTTATATGCATCTAATATGGAGAAACTTGTTAATGAGCACACTCAACATTAGCTACAGATAATCGGAGATAATCGAATTGTGTGCTTGTATAACCGACTCCAACTAATTTGAATGTAAGAAGTAAATAATTGTTTAATCAACACACTCCTCGCTATAAAACAAAGCAAATCAAATGTTAATTATGACAATAACGTGAATACTCCTTTATACAACAACACTCCTGTAATCAAGTTGAGTATGATTAATCCCAAATTAAATCATAGGCCCACCTCAAATAATAGAAACACTTCAAATTTTTTATAATAAAGCACTATTGATGCAAAAAAGCAGTAACACCAGTTGTCAAGCAAAGCCTGTTTTTGGTGCATATAAACAAGAAAAGGCAAAATGATGATGGCAATAATAATTTCTCATTCTTCTATGTTTTCTTACAAAACAAATTTCAAAGTCTTGATTGCTTTTTGAATCCTCCACTCAACTTTCCTTCTCCTTCTTCAAAACACTACAGAGAAAGAAAAAAGAAGATTCTGATCTGATTCATTAAAAGAAGAAAGTGAGTAGTACTAGTATTAGTAGTAAAAGAAAAAAATTTTGGGAAAGAAAACTCATCTACTAGTACTACTTCCTTTTGATTTTTTCAACCTACATAATCATTTCTCCAAAGAAAAACCAAACTTTCTTTCAAACAAACCTTATCTTCATGGATCTATCTTAGTACTTTTCTTGGTGACAACCTAACTAAAATTTCTACACTTCCTCATTACACTGAACAAGAAAATGGCACCTCCTGACAACCCAACTTCTAAAGGCCAAGCATGGTGAGCAGTAACAATGTCACTTACCCACTAATTTCTACTATTTTTTCTGTTTATTATCCGGTGTCCGATATCTGCTTTGAAGTCGGACGCATGTTGGATTCTCTCAGAAAATGCCAATTCAGGCTTAAGTGCTCTTTACCAAAACGACTAAATCACTTCTGACTAATGATACAGTACACTTATTCTACTCAGATTCACTTATTTGTTGTTCTACATTTTTTTCAGGTTTTGTACTACAGGGTTACCTAGTGATGTAATAATAGAAGTTGAAGAAATGACTTTCCATCTTCACAAGGTCAGTAAATATCCACCTGTTGAATGCTAGATTAAAGATTCTCAAAAAAAGGACAGCTGATGTACAAAGCATCCCGCATGGTCCAGGGAAAGGCCTTGAAGGTTCTCAACTAATTAACAATATGGTTATTCTTATGTGTTTGTTTGTGTTTTTTGTTTCAGTTTCCACTGATGTCAAAAAGTAGAAAACTACACGAGATGATAACGGAGCAAGAAGAGACAAAGGCAAGTGACACTATAATCCAAAAACCTATTAAACAACACGACGAAGGTGACGGCGACGAGGAAATCGAAGAAGAAGAAGAAGAAGAAGAAAATGAGGAGGACCAGCAATATTGTATCACACTGCCTGATTTTCCGGGCGGTTCTGAGACATTTGAAACAGCTGCAAAGTTCTGCTACGGCGTAAAAATCGAGCTGTCTGCATCGAACGTTGCTCCGTTACGCTGTGCAGGGGAGTATTTAGAGATGACTGAAGAGTACTCTGAAGACAATCTCATTTCCAAGACAGAAAGGTTTCTTTCACAAACTGTGCTCAAGAATATAAAGGACTCAATCAAAACACTGAACACATGTAAGAACATATTGCCATTAGCTGAAACACTCAGCATTGTTCAAAGATGTATTGATGCTGTTGCAGACAGAGCTTCTGTTGCTGATCCGTCGCTCTTCGGGTGGCCTGTAAATGACGGGGCAGCTGGATTTGAATACAATACAACTCGTCGTAAAGGTGCTAATAGAGGTACTGGGATGGATTCTTGGTTTGAAGAGCTAGGACATTTGACACTGCCATTGTTCAACCGTACGATCTCCGCTATGAAACAAAGAAATTTAAGTTCAGAAGTAATTGAAAATTGTTTGATGTATTATGCAAAGAAGTACATTCCAGGAATTTCTCGTTCTAGTAGAAAAACAACATCGTCTTCTTCAACACCTTCAGAGAATGAACAAAGGGAACTTTTGGAAACTATAATTACAAATCTTCCTGAAACAAAAAGTTCAACAACTTCAACAGCTACTCGAATTCTGTTCGGATTATTGCGAACAGCGAATATATTAAGCGCTTCAGAAGCTTCAAGAACTGCCCTGGAGAGGAAAATTGGAACTCAATTGGAACAAGCTACATTGGATGATTTACTCATTCCGAGTTATTCATATTTGAATGAAACGTTGTACGATGTTGAATGTGTTGAGAGAATATTAGGATATTTCTTGAATGGAGTTCAAGGTGAGGAAGATAATGGAAGTGTTAGATCCGCGGAATTAATGTTAGTCGGAAAGTTAATCGATGGTTACTTATCGGAAATCGCTTCGGATAATAACTTGCAGCCGGAAAAATTCTGTGAATTAGCTATTGCATTGCCAGATCAAGCTAGATTGTTTGATGATGGCCTTTACAGAGCTGTGGATGTGTATCTCAAGGTAATATTAATTGTACATTTTTGCAGATTAATTTTTCTTTATACTGACGATGTATGTAACTTAAACTGTTATTTGAATTTGTTTTGCAGGCGCATCCATGGGTATCAGAAGCGGAGAGGGAGAGGATATGCGGAGTAATGGACTGCCAAAAGCTAACACTGGAAGCGTGTACACACGCAGCTCAGAACGAACGGCTTCCACTACGAGCCGTTGTTCAAGTACTATTTTTCGAGCAACTCCAGCTCCGGCAAGCAATTGCCGGAACGATAGTGGTAGGCGACATGGCCCCGGGAGAGATCCCGGGACTGTCGAATTTGGACGGTTGCAGCCAAGGGGCAGATGAAGAAGAGGAAACGACAGGAGTAGTGGTTGGGGTTGCACGTGCAGAACAAGGGAGTAGCACGTGGAGGAATGCAGTGAGAGAGAATCAGGTGTTACGCTTAGATATGGATAGCATGAGGACGCGAGTACAAGAATTGGAAAAAGAATGCACTACTATGAAGAAAGCAATAGAGAAAATAGATAAAGTAGGTAAACATGGTGGCGCCGCCAACGGCGCCACCGAAGAAAAAGGAGGGAAGTGGCGGAGCTCGCTGACAAAAAAGTTTGGGTGTAAGTTTAAGACTCAAGTGTGTGATTCGCATGAACCAACGGTTGTTGAGGCTAGAAAAGGACGAGGACATCGTCATCATCAATAGAAGCCAAATAAGAAACATATTAATCTCTTCTACCAAATAGCTTTCTTCTTTTAGTAAATTATTTATGTCTGTTGTGGTGTAATTGAGAAATTTGTCTATTTTCCAACGTATTCTTTAGTACACAGATTCTTTTTTTGTTTGTAAGTTGCTGTTTTTCTATATTAAGAAGTTGGCAATTTGAATGGTAAGCTTTAAATTTTAGTAGTGATCTTCCTTTTTTTAATCAGGTCTTAATTAGGTGGGTAATTGTCTTTATAACATTCACATATGACTGTTTTTTCATAATAGGGGTATTCGAGTCAGTTTAAGTGAGTTCATGTGTCCCGTTAAATCTGTTTACTAAAGCTTAGACTGATAAAATATAAAATATTGGAGTAACTTTTTTATTTGGTTTGTGTTGAAATTGTATCTACCAAAATTAGAGCTATTGAAGTGCACAACCTCTAATTTGGCTTTTATAACTCGTCTATTCTTTGGATGATTGTGAAGTGTCATGATGAACTACTTTTTATTTTGATGAATCCAAAGTAGCTTTAGATATCAGAGTGGTCAGTGTCTCCTTGTTGGAATATGGCAGGAACATCACTTCACTTGCATTGGAAATTTGGAGTTTTTGGACATACAAACACTCGAAACATTATTTTTTGCTGCTTAGTGCTCTAACTTAGATGGAGTGTCAGGGAAACTGTGTTGGATTATTCAATCATCTCGTGGTCCATTCACCCCACACACAATTTCAATCTCATAATGCACCAAATGCTCAGGGCTGGTTTCAAAAGATCTGTCTTATCCCTTTCATAAAAAACAATGATAAGGTCTTTTTCTATTTCTTCTTATTCTTCTTTTCATTTCATTTTGAAACAGCTTCATTGCCTTTGCCAACCAAAAAGCAGCTCAGCTATTTATCATGCACCACTAAGAAGCAACACAGAACTATTTATGAAAGAACTGAAACTGAATAATAAAGTGAGAGAAGAAGTGATTCTTTTGTGCATTGATCTAAAGCCTATTGCAATAGAGAAGGTACGGTGTTAGCGTCGGTGTAATAGTCGGGATCTTTCCGTCCTTAACAAAGAGCCTTAGTTTCGAGCCTAAAAGATGGATAACTTCTTGGTATGGGCGCTTTACGCTTTTTATTGGTCAATCCGACATAAACTTATTAGTCAGGTCAATTAGTTCGAATGCTATTATAATAACTAGTCTTAGTACCCGCGCGATGCGCGGAATGAAAAACATTATCATATTTTCTTAAAAAGGTACCCAATATAATGTGTTTTTAAATGTTAAAAGTACATGATTCATTTTTTTAATAATCTCAAATTAAAATAAGAGATAGATCTTAATTTACTGGAGTCATATAAGAATTTGTCTTGACATTTAGTGGTCATGAATAAAAATATAATAATATAATAAGATATGTGTAATATTTTAGGGACAATTCTATATTTTGGAGTAATAAATCATCGAATGAAGCATTATATCCACCGAACAGTGCTGGCAAGAATCTATATATATATTTTTCTAATCAACATCAATGTATGCTTTTTATCCTCTCTTTTTACAATTCATTCAAACATGATATAAAGAAACTCTAGGGTGAATAAACTTTGGATTAAAATTATCAATATTAATTAAGAGAGCAACACAATAAATCAAAGTTAGTGAATGAATAATATTGTCCACCGCTTGTATAGCCTGTAAAAAAGACAACGGCAAACTCAAATTAAATGTTTACATAGGGTAGGGATCATCTAAGACCGTAAGGAGAGTTTGGTGAATACGTATATAAAAGATGACACTTTTAGTAACTAAAGCATTTTTTTTTTTGTAGCAATAGTAGTAGTAATTTCTACATATACAACAATTGCAAAAGAATTTGTACAGTGCTATCAGATTTAAAAGATAATTATAGATATCTATCTATATAACATGATATTATTAACACGAAAATTAAGTCATGTTACCTTCTGCTACAAAACATTAATATAGATTGCTATACCATTAGTTTTCTAATAGTATTTATATCTGTGCATATATGTTAACAACCAGTTCTATCTCTCAACATGGTTCTAACCTAATTTTACTCAACACCTACCTTTGTGTTATTTAATTCCTGCTATCTTCAGGATCATAAAAACTGCATAAAAATCCAAATTAAAGTTTATAAAACTTCACATGATACAACAAAGATTTACAATATTTCATTAAAACATACACATACACATATACATAGCAAAAATCTAATGGATGAGGACTGGTATTACACTCAAAATTCCATCCACCATCATGCTTCGTATAGCATGATTCGTTCTTTCTATAAAGATCAGTCATTTTGATTCAACAAACATTCCATAGAAATAAGGGGAGACTTCACTATATTTTCATTTTTTAATGAAAGTTAATTATGAAAAAAAGAACTTAATTACCTGTATAGACACTATACTATAAACTTCTCTCCATTATTTAAATTGTGACCAACTAATCTTACTCCACCATCATCATATCCCACTGTTCCTATTTTTTAGTAAATTCTTAAACATCTTTTCAAAAAATTTCTTGGTAAAGATATCACACCTCTTGACAACCTTTTTCCTAACTTATAACATTCAATCATTTATATGTTAATTCAAATGAAAGAATGTTAGTACATATAAATCAGCTTACATATTAGCCTGAAGTTATCACTTTTCAAGTTGTATCACCATTGGATAGGCCAAAGCTTCACGCACTCTTCTTCAAGGAGGCAACATGGCACTCATAGGTAGAGCTTTGGTATTTGCAGTCTGCAGATGCAATAGCCATCGGCTTACCTCTTACCTTTCTCACATAATTTTTTAAAGTTTCTAGGAATCAGCGTCACATTTTCTAAACAAAGTATTAGGAAATGTCTGTTGATGATCAGTTTCTCCGGATGAAAACTCAAATTATTCTGCAGTTGAGTACAACTATTGCGTCAAACCTTTCAAGTCCTAATATTACCAAAACACCAAGAATCATATCATATTGTCAACTCATGTGAAGAATTTCAATAGGCAAGTATAAACTAAAGAGAAATATGTACATTTAACCCCATCAAGAGCTAAAAGAATATAGAATTAAAAAAATAATTAAAGTTCTAATTCTCATAATAGTCTTAATCAATCCACAACTAAAACAAAATACAATAAATCATTTAGTTTATACATCTATGTGTTTGGAAATTTAATTTGTTGTTTCTTCTAACCAGCTAAATTTTGTTCTGATATGTCCTATCATTCTTTTATTTTACTATGTTTACTCATTGCATCTCTAAAGTTATTTTCGAAGTCTATGCTAATTTTGTTCAAGATTTATGTCTAGCTTCACCTTCACATGTAGATGCTACACAAAAAAAAAAAAAAAAAAAATGAAACTATAATTAACTTATAAAAGTTATTAACATTGACACATTAAATAATAAAGTGATGAACTACCTATTAAATGAATTACAAAATAAAGTATAAGCTATTGATATATATGTCCTATTTCATACCCCTAATAAAAAAATAATTTATTATAAGCAAAAAATATTAGCCACATATCTATTTCATTTTTCATTACCATGTCTACTTCATTCTTCATTGATACCCTGGCCAAGTTCTCAACCAGTAACTAAATGTAATAGTATATGGCAACACTTAGATTATGTGTTTAGATAGGATATAGTCACATCAAATTCAAATCGATTTTGCCATCGTAATGTGACATTAAAAAGAAACAAATTTATAACATAAATCTCTTGATAAAAACAAATTTCAAAGATGGACGTCCCTTTTTTAAGTTATTGTTTTTCTTTTTGTTAATGTGATAAATTTCATAGAGATAAACAGATATTTGGAGTTGTTGTTCAAAGAAAACTAACCTCAACTCATGTACCAAATCTTCTGGCTATCATTTTGTGGTCTTCACTCAATCCTGTCCATAGAAGCAAAACATGTAGTTATAAGTGCTCTCTCAAAATTGCAGTAAACTCTTTTCATAAAATATCAAACATGTGGAGGGATATTTCCAATTCATTTATCTTATAAATCTTCATATGTGAGTTTAAATATAAAAAAAAAAAATTGAACACACTAAACATAATATCATTTTCATATAAAATGGTGAATGTTGTAATCAATTTTTGGTCTCCAAAGTTATAAGAACTCCCTTCCCAAAGTTCTCTTTTTCTATTTGAAGATTGATAGAAACTTACAACTGAGATAAAATAGTGTTCCAAACATCCGCAGAATGGCAATGCTTGTCATATTTTTTTAGAACATGTTGTGTGGGAATTGCAACTCTCACATGTTTTTGTATAAAAAAGGCAATAACTATCTTTATTTATCCATTCATCAAATATAGACTATAGTTCAGTACAATACACAACTTTCCGTGGGTAATCACCAAACAAATTAAACAACATCCTGAGCACTTATCTCTGGATGACAATATATATTAAAAAAATAATAATTAAAATAACAGAAATAGAGAAGTAGCATACCTTCTGCAATGCTAAAATATCAATTTTCAGATATCTTTCATCTGGAGAAGAATATTACACGTAGCAGAAGTCAAAAAAGAAGTTATCCTCTAAATAAAAACTGCTTCATGCCGCCAGTATTTATTCGTGTGTAGTGGTTATATTTTGAGTAAACTTTTTTATATTTTGTTTTTATTTTTTCCAGCAATAGCTTCTTTTTAGATAATGATAAAAAAAGATAGTTATCTCAATACAAATAGAACTCAAACGTGCAAAGTGACAGTTTTTGTATCATGAGAGGAGAAACTCCTCCCGGCGGTTTTAAAGTGGTTTATTATTTTTAATTTATTTTTCAAATAATTAAAGAACTCCTCTATGACAGTTTTTGTTTCTTCATAAAATTCCTAAGTCCTTTCTAGAATTCTCAACATAATAACAGCTCAAATTTGATTTTATCTATTCCAAATAATAATTTATCTGACTCCTATATTTTAGGAGTAGTGGAGGGGAGTGGGATATATAAACGGTTATGCTAAGTAATCCATTCGTTTACACAATTATTTATATCAAACTACAAAATAGTTACATTTTAACTAAAATTCAACTAATAACTAATTTGTCCTAAATATTTATACATGGCTTTTTTTTGATATGCCACTTGGCTACTTTTCATAGGCTACAACACTCCTTTTAATATATATATAGATACTAAAGAACTAGAGGCTCGTGCAAAGGCACTCATTCTTGTGCTTTCAATGAGCAACATATTTTTACAAACTATAAAATAGTAACAAATAAAAATCTATTCAAATTACTTCCTAAAACTGTTAAAAGTCATACGGGTGTTCCAAATTATTGCTTCACCTCCATGAGTTATATCAGCTTCATATCTAACTGTCAGAATTAAGGTAGTAGCTGAGGAGAAATTTGTATTGCCTTTTATCATAATAAAATCATTCTTTTTGTTCCTTCTTCCTTTCTGGGAAGAAATTTTTCCTTGAATGATCTAATTACTTGTTTATATATATATATATACACACACACACTCATTCTTTTTGACTTGGTAAGAGACAAAGTTAATTCATTGCCTCAAGGATAAAGTGAGGAACAGTTGTTACGTTGGGCCAATGTTTAAATATATGAATATGGAATTCAACCACGTACCGAGGAAATTAACCCCTCAATTGGTGGGCAAATATTATGCATATTCCACTTTGATTAATTAAGAGCTGGAGACTTCAATCTTTTCTTTGTATGTCATAAAGAGCTATAAACCCTTTCTCCAAAAATAATAGGAAAAAGTTACAACTTTTGCGTGTATTTAATCAGTACCTCTTGGTAAACATTGATCCCACACCGGTTATAATTATAGTAATAGCTTTATTTATTAATAGGAGAAGTTAATGTCTAGTTCACCACTTTGGTGGTATTAGACCACTCATCATAGGTGTGTTAGCATTCTAATATTCGAATTATGAATTGAGCCCTGTGCTCTGCTAACCGAGCCATCCACTATGGGTGTGCTAGCGCTACGCTATCAGACATTCTGGATCAAGTTCGAGAAGCAGGCACTCAACCAAAGCCATCTACAATGGGTGTGCTAGCTACTCTACTTACTAGCACAAATTGTGGATCAAGTCGAAGACAGCCACCCGCCATGGGTGAGTTAATTTTTTTATTATTAGTGAAAAAATGATAGCCCGTTACATAAAGTATTCCGTGTTCACACAAAATGGATGGAGGATGGAGGGCCGCATCTCATCAAAGGGTGTGATATACCAAATCTAGCCTAATCTAATGCAAGCATTAGTTGTTTTTACGACTTGACCCGTAATTAGGTCACACGAAAACAACTCTAAATATTATTTTTATTTTATGGAAATAGTACAAATTTTCTAATGAAAACGTATTATACACACTTTACTTTTGCTAGCTAAAATTAAAAAAAGAAATTCTCGTATGTACCTCTTATGAAATTATCGCACAAGTATATTGAATATTTTTTTAGTTTAAAAACTACTACTTAGTAATTCTGTTACACTGATCTTTTATTTGTTTGTAAAATCGGTATGTTAATGATGCGACTACTTCGTGTGACTCCTTCAAAATACACTAAATGTTAACCGAAAAATTTGACATATCCCATATTAGCACACGCTCATCATACTATTCTAAAAGAACCAATTGTTGTAGCAAAAAGTAAACGACTTTTTTGTCCCTATAGTAAAGTTTTTTTTTTTTTTTTAAATATTCCTTTATACAAGGAAGTCAATACACAATTAAATTTCTACTCCTATATTTTATACAAATTATAAAAAATGCTTAATATAGATAATAAAAATGCTATCTTTTAATTAGGATTGTGATGCCTTTTCACATCTTCAGGTTCACTTCGTACATGTATTTGGTTCTGGAGAGATATAATGGATGACTATGTCATTCATTACTAAACATTTATTACTATTCAAGAATCAAAGATGACTTTTTTACATCTCCAACTTAATGAGGCGAATGAACATTCATTCGTTGGAGAAAGTGAACAAACACTCAATATATTTGTTACTAATTGCTTAATTACGGTAGGAACTCACCAAATAGCTAATCAAATTCTGTGTTTAAGCATTACAAGTGAAAAGTTTATTTTCTTTCAGTTTCACTTTATCTCTGGCAGTAGCCGAAAGACAGTACTAAAATTGTACTATTTGACAAGTAAGTTTATTTTCTTTTTTATTAATTCCTATGATTATTCAGCACACTTTGTTTCACGCATTGTTTATACAAGTTCGGTTAAGAACCACTGCCTTTTTTTGAGAAGCTAAAATATTTATCTTTGATGGTATTTGACCTTTTATAAAATACAACATCAAACTATCAACATCTCACCCGTAGTTATCCTGTTTCATTTCGTAATCGGCTTAGAATTTGCACAAATACAAATGAGGTAAGTGGTATGTCTTTCGAACAGAATTTTATTTGACTATAATTTTGCTATTGTAAATTTTGAAACTTCTTTTCGTGTTCTTTTGGTCTACTTTATAAATATATACTTATGTTTTAGAGTAAGTTTATTAATATTTAGGAATACTGCAAGCGGAATAGTTGCAATATTTAACACGGATCTTAATGCATTTATCATTGTATTTTTTTAAAAATAATTTACAACTTTGATGCAACTCTAATCCTGGATCTATTTTAGTTGTTCAAAAATCATTGTGACATCATTATTTTCGTTTCCCCAAAGAATGAAATGTAAGATTGGATGAAATAGAATAGTGACCTCCTCATATTTCTTTGACAATTTCATAAAATTTAAGATATCAATTGTGCAACTCAAGCACAATTTTTTTTTAAACAACAATTATATAATTCTTTTAATATATTACACTCATTATTAAGGACAGACGCGTTGCACGTCTCCAAAAACTAGTATCTGATATGTAGTCATGTCTTATCCGTATACATAGCTTTTAAATGCTTTATAATTCCTCCTTTTGAGGTCTAACTTTTCTAGTTTACTACTGTTATTTTTGCTGTTTTTTGTCAAACAAATAAGTCTCTTGACACTTAATTGCTACTGTCACTTACGGAATTATCCAATGTTGTGATTGCCAAGAACATAAAGACTATTGTAACTCGTCTAATCTCTGCATGATAGTGAACTATCATGATGAACTTAGATGGTGATACTGAGGGAAACTAATCAATCATCTCGTGGTCCATTCACCCCCCAAAACAATTTTCATCTCATAATGCACCAAATTGATCATCGTTGGCTTCAGAAAATCTACATAGTATATGTATTATGGAATTAAACTTCTGAGAGGAGTTTACCCCTGCATTACTTCGGAGATATTAGGCATATTCCACTGTGATTACTTTAGAGGTGGAGTCTGCAATCTTTCTAGCTTGACAGTTTCAGTGCCCTGTAAATTTAACAAATAAGTAGAAAGTCATCTATTAAATATTTATTCAAATTACTTCCGTAAAAGTCATATAGCTGTTCCATATTGCTTCACCTCCATGAGTTGTATCTGCTTCATATCAAAGTGTCAACATTTAGGTTGTAGCAATGAGAAATTTCTACTGCCTTTTATCTCAAAAACAGTCATTCTTTTGTTCCTTCTCCCTTTCTGGGAAGAAATTTTCCTTGAATTATCTGATTGCAAACACTCATTCTTTTTGACTTGGTAAGAGACGATGTAATTCATTGCATGAAGGCCCTTAGCAAATATTGATTGAACTTTTTACCCTTCATTAAAAGTTTCTACAATAGATAAAATTGTCATTTACTATTTTTTTAATATTTTATTTATAAAATTTACAGGTAAGTTTTTGATTTTTTTAACTAATCTGCGTAGGACTTGATTGTCGATCACTCAAGTTATTCATTCCTACTAGAAGTTCACTCGTAATTTTATGTCAACTACAAAATAAAGACTTCTAAGTTATTGATCTAGCTAGCACTTAAAGTCAAAATCAAATACGTAAATTGAAAAGGAGAACATATATGAGGCAGAGGGATGGCAGCCGAGGGGCAGGGTAGAGGAGATAAGTTGGATTAGGATATTTGATAGGAGGTTTGCGCCCTTTGTCGTCGATTTATATGTCTTTGTGCTGCCAATTCCGCAATATTATTCCGGTTTGATTTAGTTGAATTTTTTTACTGATGTAATATATTATGAACAAGTAATATGTTTTGTTCTGTTCTTAATTATATTGGCAGGAAAACATGAAGTCTCTTAAATATTTTTATATGTTTAACAGGTTTGCTCATCTGACTTTAACACAACACAAACTATGTCACGACGGATAGATTCTTCCTTGATTATTGTTCCTCAAGACACGTTTATATATATATATATATATATATATATATATATATATATATAGCTAAGGTTCAACAGTTTGAACTGATTACGACATCAGAGTACTGTTACAAGATTATGATAAAAGCTATCTCTATATCCAGTTGTATCCTTATTTCTACAAGGTTGTTGTTCAATAATGAGTTATACTGTATATCAAGAGGATGTGAAGATGCGGTCACTAAAGCAGAAGAATTCATGGGCTTGGATAGTATATTCAACAAATGGATTAGCAATGTTGTATAGTTTTGGATAGTTCACAGACCCCAACAAAAAAAAAAAAAAAAAAAAAAAAGATTGAAGGTATACATTATTTCTAATTTGTATGTTGTACATATTGTATTAATGATTTTAGTAATGCCATTTTCTTTTACAGGTTTATTACTAATACATTTGGTTTAGATCATGTCATCTAATGTATTCCATGAAAAGCTGAGACTGATTTCTTCAAAGAATCTGATTTCATAAAGAATCTACTGTATGTAGCTTTATTTTATGAAATTGCTGACAGGATTGCAGAAAGAGCCTAGAAGTAATGCGCGAAGAACTCAACCAAAGAGAATAATTTTATTTTGAAGGAAGACGAGGCAATATGTAAGGAGAATACTTGTAAACTTTTGTTATGCTACCTCATTCCGTTATTGAAATATGCTTTATAATTTTATTGCCATATCGTGTAGGCCGTATGGAGGTATTTTAAATTCATTTATGCATATCATATGTTGCTTTCATTTATTCGTTATTCAATAAAACTACATTGTAAACCAAATATGATTTGTTAAGAGTATTTATGCTACTTTATACAACTATTTACTCATCTAGACAAGGCACATAGACTGGTAAAAGCTACCGTCAAATTTTGAGCCACACCAATTCACTTTGAACTAGAAGTTTGAGAATAAAAATGATGCTTGCACTAATTTAATTCATACCTGCTTTCTATTTTATTTACCAATTTGTCACCGCCCGATTTTTGTAAGCTTGAAAGATATTCCATTAACTTTGAGGTCAATCAATGATTTATTCTTATTTTTTTGTCCTTTCAATGTGGTTCTTCTTCTTTAAAATTTTAAATTTTAACTAACCTCTTACCACTATATACGGTATATATGTCACATATCCTAGGTACTTTACACAGTGAAAGTTGCATTGATCCTCCACAAATGAGTACCAACATACAAATAATAATAAACTTAATATATATTTTGTGTACCTATTATCAAAACCTTACTCTCTTTTTTTCCTCCTAGATTGAATCTCTCTATTTCCTAACAAAAAATATTATTTCTTAGCGCGGTTAAGTTTTACTTAGGTCTTATCCTTTTTGTTGATGTTTTACACATTGTCTCGATATATAAAAAGTTTAATTATTTACGCCAGATAACACGTGCAACGCACGTACACTAAAACTAGTATATATATAATCATATATGCATATGGAATTCAACTACATTACGTACTGATAGGAAATTACCTCTTGAATAGCTGGGAAAATATTATGCATATTCCACTTTGATTACTTGAGAGGTGGAAACTTCAATCTTTTCTTTGTAATTCATAAAGAACTATAAACCCTTTCTACAAAAGTAATACGTAGGAAAAAGTTACCACATTGGCGTGTAATTAATTAATACCTCTTGGCGCATAGACATATCTCTATTATTTCTAAACATTGATCCCACACCGATTATAAGTAGAGTAACATACTTATTTATTATTAGGAGAAGTTGATGCATAGTTCACCACTTACGTGGTATTACACCATCCACCAAGGGTGAGTAAGCATTCTTAAATTTGAATTATCATGCTAATCCTGCGGCTCAATCAAGCCACCCACCATGGGTGAGCTAACTTTTTGTTATTTATCACCTTTTGAGGTCAATTCTGCTACTCCACTCACGCATCGTACGTACGCTTGCTCCACCAATGCCCGCCATCAACGACCCCAATGCGAAGCGCACCTCGCGTTGCTGCCGATGACTTTGGTGCAAAGCCAAAACAAGCACCAGATTTATTTTCACCAGTTCATCTATTTATCATGCACCACGAAGAAGCAACACAGAACTATTTATGAAAGAATTGAATTGAATAATAAAGTGAGAGAAGAACTGATTCCTTTGTGCATCATATCATACTACTACTTTAAAAGAGCCAATCTTTTAAGTAAAAAGTAAGTGATCATTTTGCCCTTCGATTAAATAGTACTACCTATAATTTTACACTAAAAAGTTAATTTAATTTTAAATAAAAAGTCATGAATTATTTGGTACAAAAATAGTATTATCCATAAATCGGTTCAATATTTTATAATTCTTTCAACTTCCAATAATAAACTTTTGAAGTCTTACAAATTACAAATTATGAACCAATTCAAAGCCGGATGATAAACCTTCTAATAGGAGTTCTTATTAAGAAGCATGTATTCACACGTTTTTCATAATAGTAACTTTCTAGAACTCCCTAACACAATAAATATGTATTCTTTCATTAGTAACCAATCCATTAACCAAATTTATTACTAGCCTCTTCGTTGGTATAAAATTTATGCAGAATTTTAGGAGCTGTAATTTAATATATTCTAATCCAATTAATAAAAGTGTGAAGGGAAGCACAAAGGGTACCATATCAAACTATATAAAGGTAAGAAAGAGTGCCCATTTCCCTTAAGACCACTTGTTAGCATATCAATTTTAATCTTTCAATCTGAAAGTTGGAGAAATGTTTAGCAGCAGTGTCCTCGAACTCCACGGATGTACTAACTACTATCGGCGGATTTCAATACGTTCAACGTAGGACTTATCTATCTTCTTGGTGAGGTTTATTAGGCGAAGAAGACATGTCATATTTTGTTCTTTTTGCTAGAGGAAGCCAGTAACATTAGTATTTTGAAGGCAACAAATATGTAGATTTTACTGTACGTCTACGAAAGTTTGAGAGAATTTCATTTTCTATCGTGAAGTTTTGGTTCTCTCTCTCAAATATTATCCATGTACATTTGATCAATTAATTTACTTTATATGCAAAAAAAATTGATTTATCTTTTAGTTACTTTTTATTGTCAAGGTGTTTGTTATTGCTTGAAAATTTAGTAAGGATATACTTTATCCTAACGAGTAAATTTTAGAAAATATAGGGCTTTTCAGAAGATACGTGGTCCTACTAACAATAACTGACAGATTTTATTTTGTTTAAAAGAAGATAATTTTAAGAAGCTAAAACAATAACTTATGGTGTTCCAAGCATGAGATTTTTTTTTTTCATAATAAATTTGATATGGAGTATAAAGTATATATTTTCTTTCCGTTTTATACTCAATGATAAGGGCACACGCGCAAAACGCGTACCCAAAACTAGTTGATCTAAAGCCATTTAGAACAAAAAAGGTACGGTGGAATAGTTGGGATCTTTCCGTCCTTAATAATGGGTCTTAGTTTCGAGCCAAAAAGATGGATAATTTCTTGGTATGGGCGCTTTACGCTCTTTATAGGTTAATCTGACACGAACTTGAATTAGCCATGTAAGTGAATTTGAATATCAAATGATTATAAAAATACAAAAGAACTAGTGGCTTGTGTAAAGGCACTCATTCTTGTGCTTTAAATGAGCAACATATTTTTTCAAATTATAAAATGTTAGCAAATAAAAATCTATTCAAATTACTTCCTTAAACTATTAAAAGTCATAGGTGGTTCCTATTGCTTCACCCCCTTGAGTTATATCAGCTTCATATCAAAGTGTCAAAATAATAGTAGCTGCGAGGAGAAGTTTGTACAGCCTTTTATCATAATAATAAAATCATTTTTTTGTACCTTCTCCTTTCTGAGAAGAAATTTTTCCTTTGAACTTCTGATTACTTGTTTGTTTATATACTCATTCTTTTTGAGTTGGTAAGAGAAAATGTTAATTCATTGCCTTAAGGGCCAAGTGAGGAACAGTTGTCACGTTGCGCCAATGTTTAAATATATAAATATGGGAAACACCACGTACTGAGGAAATTAACCCCTGAATTTGTGGGAATAATATGCATTTTCCACTTTGATTAATTGAGAGCTGGAGACATCAATCTTTTATTTGTATCTCATAAAGAGCTATAAACCCTTTTCTCCAAAAATAATAGGAAAACGTTACAACTTTGGCGTGTATTTAATCAGTACCTCTTGGTGAACATTGATCCCACACCGGTTATAATTATAGTAATAGCTTTATTTATTAATAGGAGAAGTTAATGCTTAGTTCACCACTTTGGTGGTATTAGACCACTCATCATGGGTGTGTTAGCATTCTAATATTGGAATTATGAATTGTGCCGTGAGCTGCCATCCGAGCCGCTCACAATGGGTGTGCTAGCTTTACTATTAGACATTCTTGATCAAGTTTGAGATGCAGGCTCTCAACCTATTGAGGTCATCCACAATGGGTGTGCTAGCTTCTTACTAGCACAAATTGTGGATCAAGTCGAAGACATCCACCCACCATGGGTGAGCTACTTTTATATTTTTAGTGAAAAAATGGACAGCCCGTAACACAGTATTCCGTGTTCACAGGTTGATGGAGGACCTCACCTCATCAAGAGGTGTGATATACCAAATCTAGCCTAATCTAATGCAAGCATTAGTTGTTTTTACGGCTTGACCCGTGATTAGGTCACACGAAAACAACTCTAAATACTATTTTTATTTTATGGAAATAGTACAAATTTTCTAATGAAAACGTATTATACACACTTTACTTTTGCTTGCTAAAATTAGAAAAAGAAATCCCAAGTTCGAGATGCAGGCTCTCAACCTACTGAGGTCATCCACAATGGGTGTGCTAGCTTCTTACTAGCACAAATTGTGGATCAAGTCGAAGACAGCCACCCACCATGGGTGAGCTACTTTTTTATTTTTAGTGAAAAAATGGACAGCCCGTTACACAGTATTCCGTGTTCACGTAGGGTTGATGGAGGACCTCCACCTCATCAAGGGGCGTGATATACCAAATCTAGCCTAATCTAATGCAAGCATTAGTTGTTTTTACGGCTTGACCCGTGATTAGGTCACACGAAAACAACTCTAAATACTATTTTTATTTTATGGAAATAGTACAAATTTTCTAATGAAAACGTATTATACACACTTTACTTTTGCTTGCTAAAATTAGAAAAAGAAATCCCCGTATGAACTTCTTCTGAAATTATTGCACAAATATTGAAATTTATTAAAGTTTAAAAACTAGTACTATTTAGTAATTATGTTACACTAATGTTTTATTTGTTTGTAAAATCTGTATGTCAATGATGCGAGTACTTCGTGTGACTCCTTCAAAATACACTAAATGTTAACCAAAATTTTGATATATCCCATATTAGCTTTAAAATATATGCATATGGAATTCAACTTCATTACGTACTGATAGGAAATTACCTCTTGAATAGCTGGGAAAATATTAGGCATATTCCACTTTGATCACTTGAGAGGTGGAAACTTCAATCTTTTCTTTGTAATTCATAAAGAACTATAAACCCTTTCTACAAAAGTAATACGTCGGAAAAAGTTACCCCATTGGCGTGTAATTAATTAATACCTCTTGGTGCAGAGACATCTCTATTATTTCTAAACACTGATCCCACACCGATTATAAGTAGAGTAACATACTTATTTATTATTAGGAGAAGTTGATGCATAGTTCACCACTTACGTGGTATTACACCACCCACCAAGGGTGTGTTAGCATTCCTAAAATTGAATCATCATGCTAACCCTGCGGTGCAATCAAGCCACCCACTACGGGTGTATGTTAGCTTTGCTATTAGACAATTCTGGACGAAGACGATGGCCATCATCAACCCAAGCCGCCCACCATGGGTGAGCTAACTTTTTGTTGTAACTGTGTTTTTTTTTTTGGAAACAAACCATTTTTTTAATAAGGAAAAAGTATTATATACAAATTTACTTTTGCTCACTAAAATTAGATAAGGTATTTGCCATGTAATTCTTTTAATACTAAACACGAATTCTTTAAAACAGAAGTTGAAGATATTTGACCAAAAATTTATGTACTTGAGGTTGAAATTATCTTACAAATATTGAAGCTGAATTAATTTAAACAAATTGTTATTACGTTACACTAATATTTTACTTGTCTGTCAAATTTGTAGGATGCGAGTACTTTGTATAATCCTTCAAAATACACCAAAATATTAGTAATAAAAATTTTGACATACTCGATGTTAGCACACACTCATACCTGATACTGATAGGCTGATACGTGTCCAATATCCATGACCGAACCCGTGTAACATAGCTTTGAAATGCCTTATAATTCCACCTTTTTGGTCAAGTCTGTTGCCGTTTATTTTCACTGTTCTTTGTCAAAAAAAAAAAAAAAGTTTCTCGATACTTATTTGCTACTGTCACTTACAAGTAGGGGTGTACAAACCAAACCGGCAAACCGCACGAAACCGATAAACCAAACCAAACCGGAAAAAAAAACCCGACTAGTGGTTTGATTTGATTTTCTTTTTTTTTTTTTGGTGCAAACACGATATTATATTAATAATAGGAATTACGGAGGATTACATAAAGTGTTCATACGGATCCCCAGGGGATCAACAACAGGATTAACAGAATTACTACAAAGCAACTGAATGGCTTTAAGCGCATTCAAATTTCCTAGTGATGCTAAATGACGACAAGTACTATCCGACTTGGTGATCGCAAAACTTGTGCATTCCTTATCTTCCATAAATTGTTTATAGAGGAAATCCGGTGGCACTGCATAGTGATGGATTTATTTTGGATTGGACATTTCAGGAGCTCCTTTTGCCAAGATATGCGCAACTTTGTTCCCTTGCCGAAAGTTAATGTCGGATTAGCGGCGTTTGGAGCCTGGACATCAGTGACCTGCAAGATTGAACAATAGAAGTATAAATAGGAGTAGGATTTAGTAATAATAGAATCACATCTGTGGAGTCTGTTTCTATTTCTAGCATTGTGAAATGTTGATCAATTGCAATTTGGAGGCCTTGTTGAAGACTAATTAGTTCAACATGTGTGGGATTGAAGCCTATAACTTGTCTATTAAAGCCAAGTACCCAGTCTCCTTTGTAATTTCGAAAAACTCCCCCAATACTAGCCTTCATAATATTAGGGTTAAAAGCACCGTCAATATTTAATTTAATGAAATTTTTATTAGGAGGATACCAGCTAACCATGATACTAGAACGAATGCTCCTACTAGGTTCTTTGGTAGTCAAACATTTATATTCGAGTGTTCGAGCATGAACTTTGTTAAAAGAAAGAACATTATCCAGATTATTCACATTATTATTGTTACGGTTCAGCCACAGGTTCCAGAGGGCAAAGGACATGAATTCTGGCCATGAGTAATATCGATTAAACGGCATATTAGGCATATCTCTTAAATTTAGAAGCCACTTTTGATGATCAATGGTGGTAATGTTAATATTCCCCTCCCTCCAAAAATTAACAGCAAGAGGACAGGATATAAAAATATGGAATTGATCCTCGATAATGTTCTTACACGTAGGGCACAAGGGATCTATACTAATCCCAATCCTACTAAGATAGCTTCTAGTGGGAAGGCGATTATGAAGACACTGCCAAAGGAAAAGTTTTATTTTCCTTAAAGTATCTATTTCCCACATCCACTTAAAATCTTGACCATTATAGTCTAGCTTATCAATCAGAGCATATGTAGAACTAGTAGTGAAGGATCCATTTGATGAGAGAGCCCATATAGGATGGTCTAAAGTAACTTCATTTAATATGGGGTTTGCATTAGTGAAGAGTTCCTTAATGTTGGCAGGGAAATCAAAAGAGAGTTTAGATAAATCCCAATTTTGATTGACAAACAAATCAGATACTTTCATGCTAAGCTCATTTATCGTGAGGGGGCATTGAATCTGAATTCTCAAGCTTAATCTATTAGGGAGCCAACTATTTTCCCAAGTCGAAACATTATGACCATTACCTACAATCCAGTGAGTATTGTTAAGACAAAGAGTGAGGCCTTTTTTAAGGCTCTTCCACACAAAAGAGGTGGATTTTGTAGGGCGTCTATTGATATATTTATTACTAATTACTTTAGACCATAAAGCATTGGGGTTTGTAAGAAGTCTCCAAGTTGTACTAGCAAGCATGGCCGAATTTTTATTTGAAGCTTTAGTTATACTAAGACCTCCTAAGTGCTTAGGCTTAGTAACAATATCCCATGATACTAGGTGCAACTTCTTCTTATGATCCATCGTACCCCACAAGAAATTCCTTTGAATTCTATCAATTTCCTTGATAGTTTTAGAAGGCAGGTGGTGAAATTGCATAATGTGGTTGGGAATTGTATTTAATGTAGATTTTATCAAGGTTGTGCGACCCGCTATATTAAGAAAATTTTGCTTCCAACTAGCAAGCCTAGAAGTAAGATTGTCAATGATGAAATTATAATCAGCATGCCTAGGTTTATGATTAAGGATAGGAAATCCTAAATATTTCTCAAAGGATCTGGCTATGGGGATATTAAGAATATTACTAATATTAGAGGCTTTCTGGGGCGAGATGTTAGGGGAAAAAATAATTTTAGATTTTAGCACATTCATCTTTTCTCCTGACATTTCACAAAACAAAGCCATAGAGTCCTTAATGGTGTTAGCTGATCTCTCACTAGCTTTAGCAAAAAGAGTAAGGTCGTCTGCAAAGAACACATGGGAAATTTCAGGACCTAATTGAGAGATCTTTAGGGGCTCCCAAAGGTTTGCTTCCACCCTATTATCTATATAAATAGACAGGAGTTCAATACAAAGAATGAAGATGTAGGGGGACATGGGATCTCCTTGCCTAATTCCTCTAGAAGGAGAGAAATATGGGGTCTTGGAGCCATTTACTAAGATAGAGAAAGTAGATGAAGTAATACAAGAAAGAATAAGCCTAGATATATTAGGAGGGAATTTAAAAAATGCTAACATGTTATGGATAAAAACCCATTCAATCCTATCGAAAGCCTTTTCTAGGTCTATTTTAATAGCCATTTCAGCTTTCATACCCTTCATCTTGTTAAATTTATTCAGGATTTCCTCAATTATGATGGCATTATCACAAGCCCTTCTATTTTTAATAAAGCTGCCTTGAGAAGGGTGAATTAGGGTGTCCAAATGAGGTTTAATACGATTTGCAATAATCTTGGTGATAACCTTGTAGATAGTATTGCATAGTCCAATGTGTCTAAAAATTTTTAGATGCACAACATTTTTCATTTAGGGATGAGGCATAGATAAGTGGTATTAACATAATTAGGAATAGCACAAGTAGAGAAAACATGATGAATGAAAGATTTCACCGAGTCCCCTACTATGTTCCAATGCTTTTGATAGAAAATTGGATGTAGTCCATCTGGACCAGGGGCCTTAAAAGGTTTGAAAGAAAAAATTGCATTTGTAATTTCAATGTCAAGAAGAGGCCTGTCTAGATGGGCAAGATCCGTACCATTAAACCACCTAGCATTATCATGAACAGGAAATAAATTGCTAAACTCATGACTTGTAGAGTATAAATTAACAAAGTAGTTTAGCACATGATTCCTAATACTATGAGGCTCAAAAATTAAGGTACCAACCTCATCCTGAAAGTGAGTAATTCTATTGCGTCTCCTACGATTTAGAGTAGTAATATGAAAGAATTTTGTATTAGCGTCTCCAAAATTGAGCCAATTAATTCTAGATTTCAGCCTCCAAAATTCTTCTTCTTGTCTCAAAATATTATCATAATCCATAATAAGCTGCTTTTCTAAATTTTGAAGAAAATTACTCGTAGCATAGTGATATAAATTTTGAATCCCACTTAGTCTTGCTAGGGTTTCCTTCTTTTTTTAAAAAATATTTCCAAAGACACTTCTATTCCAAGCAGTGACTTCTTGAGCAAAAAATTCAGTAGCATCTTTCAAATTGCGATTTGTCCATGCATGCTTTACAATATTAACAAAATCAGGATGTGTTAACCACATTGTCTCAAGTCGAAAAGGTTTTGAATTTTGAGAGCATAAATTCCTATCCAAGTTAATAAGCATTGGATGATGATCAGAGTAAGTTTTAGGCAGATGAACAATCGAGGCATTTTTAAATAAGGTAATCCAGTCCTCGTTAGCTAAGCATCTATCTAATCTTTCAAGGATTAGAGCCTCTTGTTTTTTAAATCTACTAGTTTTGATGTACGTGCGTTGCACGTATATTTCACGAAAAAGAAAAATTGTAGCAAATAAATAACGATTAAGGAGAAAGATTTTTATACTATAGGAATTGAAGTCTAGGTACATGCAACAATGATTTACACAAAAAAGATGAATGTTACTACAATACGCAGTCAATAAAATATTATTGACAATGAGAAATTAAAGAAATATGTATGGTAATAATCAGAGTCTAGATGAAGCGACAGGGATTTTTTTGCAAAGAAATGATGTTATTATATTGGATTTATTTGAAAAGAAATGATGTTATTATATTCTTTCACTTGTTATGTTTAGCATCATTGGATATCTTGTGAACCTGCAAAAATGAACAATTTAGGTTAGTTATTTTTATATATATATATAATATATATATATATCTTATAATTAATAATTGGATACGTTGTGCTTCTGTGGGTATTAAAGCTTGAATATACAGAAAATGGTGTATTTTAAAACATTTCTAGTTTCCAAGCTTCTTAAACTCCTCTTCCATTGGTTGGATCTAAAGCAGCAATATCATACAGATGGTACCAAATCAAATTTAAGATCTTCCTTCGTATATTATTGGAGAGGGGTTTTGCCTAGCACTATTATCAGGCGAGCAAAGTGTTCAAACTTCAAAATCATGACATCTTCTCATGAAAATGTGTACTTCCTCCTACTCTTCAAACTTCCGACTTTAACAAATAACGAAAGCAAAAATTAAAGAGACTACTATAATATTAAAAGGGACATTATAAATCTGCTAAAGGAACATAGAAGCCTCATTAGACTTCCAAATGAGAAACAATTTGGGAGAGAAAGCTACATACGTATAATCAAAGAATAACTCAAGGAAGGAAGGTCTAGCATGAAGAATCTAGGAAGGTCTAGCATGAAGAATAACTCATTTTGAACAATTAATCATGAAATTGAATAATGAACAACTGAACAAGTGTTTAAAAAGCTGATAGAACCTTACCTTATTCAGCTATAGGTAAAGCCTAACATTTCTCAGTTAACTCATAATCATTAGGCTATTATACTAATCGGTTGATTTATAATACTTGTATAATTTCAAAAATCCAGAAAAGATAAATAAAAGCTAAAATTTATTGAAAAACAAAAAATAGATCTAACCTTGGTACATAACAATATTCTACACTTGGCCATAGACTAAAAAATCTTTTTTTTTTTAAAACTAAAAGTAACATTTACGCCTGGCCGTGTGAACCAGAAAATTCAACATTCCCACCACACTCCTGTATTATCTAAGATTAAGCAAGACATCACCTTCATCAGCTCTGAGTTTGACAGTGATATCCAATGGGGTCATGAAGGGAGAGACATCAGTGATGTGAAAGTCCTTGAGCAAGTCAGCGATGAACTATTTTTAGCACAAATTAAATCCGGGAAGGGAAGAAAGTGACCTCAATACACAAGAAAGTTGGGAAGACCAACATCCGTAGTCTTAAATTGTTCATTAAGAAAAGACTTAGGAGATTGTATTTCTACTATGTCATTACCAGGGTGGCAGGGAAGAATACTTTCTCATGGAGGTAAAATTACTCTAATAAAGCATGTACTTCAATCACTTCCTATTTACATTCTTACAGCATTATCTCCACCAAAATTTGTCATTAAACTCCTAGAAAAACACTTTGCTAATTTCTTTTGGGGAGCAAACGGTGATAATAAAAAATATCATTGGAGCTCTTGGAAAAACTTATGTTATCCTATAGAGGAAGGTGGTATAGGTCTGAGAAGAATGGAAGATATTTGTGAAACTTTTGCTATCAAAAGATGGTGGAGATTTAGGTCAAACCCTCGTTGTTAGCAAGCTTCTTGAGAGCAAAATATTGTGTTAAAGCTCATCCAGCTACTAAAGTTTGGATATCTGGTAACTCTCATCTATGGAAAAATATGACTAAAGCAAGAAAAAAGGCAGAGCCTCACATGATTTGGCAAGTAAACTCAGGAAGTAGTAGCTTTTGGTGGGACAATTGGACAGGGAGAGGTGCGTTAGCAAAGGTTGTTCCGGGAGCTGCTAAGAGTACTAAAACTCTGGTAAAGGACTTCATTCTTAATGGAAAATGGAATATTCAAAAACTAAGCAGCATAGTTCCCTCTCAATGGGTTGTTTGGATCGCTGATATTGACATTGGAAGACAAGATCTTCAAGACAAAGTGATTTGGGACCTGACTGATACTGGTAAATATAACAACAAAACAGCTTGGAACATGATAAGAAACAATAAATCAAAGGATCCTTTCCTGAACAATGTTTGGCACAGTAGTTTACCTTTGAAAGTATCCTTTTTAACATGGAGATTATGGAAAGGAAAACTACCTTTTGATGAAGTTATCACCAAGTTTGGCAGATAGATTGTTTCTATTTGCAATTGTTGTTCTAGTCCAAAAGGGGAATCAATGCAACATGTATTTGTCGAGGGAGATGCTGCTTGTTACATATGGAAGGTTTTTGGCACTCCATTGGGTATTACAAATCAGCAAAATTCCATAAAATATCTCATTAATTCTTGGTGGCAAGTGAAGCCAACAAATGATGTTCATAAAATGACTCTGCAGATAGTTCCCGTTATTATATGTTGGGAAATATGGAAACAACGGTGTGCGTGTAAATATGGTGATCAGAGAAAAATTAACTTGTTCAGGATGGAACAACAAATTTGTTGGATGATTCAGACTGCTATAGCTAAGGTTTTCCCTAGTATCAAGTTGACATTACCTTGGATCAGTTTTTGTGACACTTTAATTAAGCTAAAGCCTATTGCTAGAGGTATTGTTGTTTGCTGGGAGTTACCAGAAGGTGGGAAGCTCAAACTTAATACTGATGCAAGCTACTCAGCCGAATCGGCCAAAGCAGGTTTGGGTGGTGTGCTTAGGAATGATAAGGGGGAGTTTATAATGGCATTTGCACAACCTATAAACTGTAAAAGCATATCAATGGCCGAAGCTGAAGCTGCAAAGTTTGGTGTCATGTGGTGTATGCGGAAGGGATATAAGGACTTCATCTTGGAACTAGACTCTCTTGTCATTGTTCAAATGCTTATTAACCAGACAGCTAACAACTACAAATTGGAGAATATCATTTATGAAGTCTCCCAAATCCTGAAACATGCTAATGTCACTGTTACACATTGCTTAAGGGAAGCCAACTATGTGGCTGATCACTTGGCAAAACAGGCCTTAGACATGCTGGATGCCTCATACTACTACTCTGTTATGGATCTTCCTAGACAAGTCAGGGGACCTCTTTTGCTAGACAATCGTCGAATGCCAAGTATTAGGCTTAAATATGATAAAGCAAATTTTTTTGTTAGTTGAAGTCTTGTGGCTTCTGTTGGGGTGGAACTACATTGTCATCCCCCCAATTTTTTTTGAAGGATAATTGATGTTATCCTTGTGTTGTACCTATGAGGTTAGGCCAAGTCCCCCTCCTGTATTACTCCATATGAAATACAACACCCCAATAATCTGGGAAGCTTTATTAAAAAAAAAACTATGTCATTACCAGTCAAGATGAAGCCATCTAAATACTTAGAATAAACAAAGAGGACATAGCAATTCGGGTGCAGACAGAGGAGTCATTTATTTAGTATATTTCAAAAATCTAGTATACTGTTTGAACCTCTAAAGAGAAACAAGTAATTTTTAAAATTTTATATTCTACATTTACAATGATAGCAGTTGTGCCATGTGTGAACATCATGAAAAAAATCATACAAAAGTCAATATACTCCGAAATAGACCAACAAATACAAGAAGAAAAACTAAACCTGGATCTTATTACGGTAATAATATTTGGATACCAAATAAACCAACATATGAAAGGAAAAAATAAACCAAAACCTTACAACAGTATTAGCAATCAAGCCTCACGTCATAGAAATCATGCATCAAAGTTAAACACAAGAAACCCACGGCAATAAGGAAGAAAGAATATAAATAAAGTTTCATCCATACTCACGATAAGATTTGGTAGCGGAATACAAGAAATATTTTCAGATGCACTTTTTTTTGCCAAAATGACCTGTGAATGAAAACGCGGAATATAGGACATTGGAGAGAATTTAGAGTAAGATATATATGGAAGAATGATAAACATAGAAGCAAGTAAAATTGTATTCTAAAAGAAAAGGAGAGCCTCTTCAGCAATAGCCAAAATATATGCTACTGCATACAATGATAAAATCATAGAAAATATTTTGAGACTAATATAAGCCGGTACATAATAATACAAATAAAGTGAGAAGGAAATATGGCATAATTTATTTTACCTTGTGATAGGTAGAGATATACCCTGCATGCGTTACTGAAGCTTAAAAATGTCAATAACAATAAGAAAATTATATAGATCTTTCTATATTAAAAATGAAAAAGAGAAAAATAACATGAAAGCATAATAAAAATATCTAACTCGGACATGAAAGATATAAAGCCACAAAGCTAAAGGTAAAACTGCGTTACGAAAAAAATAAACACATTACAACAGTAAAAGAAGTGAAATCCTACTAAATTATGTGCTAATGGTTGATAATTAAAAATACTTTGGTGAGAATAAAAGAAAGAAGGTAGGGACAATTCATATAAATTAGGTAAATATAAAGTCGGTATACAAAATTAAAACCTAACCTAAAGAAATCATTATAGGACACCAAAACTAATTGAAGTAGAATACGGAGAATACAAATCCTAAACACAATTCAATACCAAAATTAATTGAAGGTGCGGTATATATATAAGGCAAAAAAAGAAATAAAATCGAAACGGAAAAGAATTGAAATAGGGTTGCGAGATTTAGGAGCAATTGGAAAAGAGACTGAATGTAGTAGGAAACAAATTAGAAGGAGTTTGGCGCGTATTTATTTTTAGAACTATAATTATGGCAAAAGATTATATTATGTATTTAGGGTGGAATATGAAACTAAAACAAGTAGGAATAATAATTAAACCAATTTACAATTATATCCAACTTAAAACCACTTATGGAGGGTAAAAAAGGCGAATGGCATTTCACTAAGGCCTTCGTGCTTTTAAAATAATATAGATGATTTTACCATGTATATTTAGGGACTTTAAATTCAAGGTCAATTAGGTTACAATAATTTAAACATTTCCTAAAATTTTGAGCATTAGTATGACTAATCTGACGACCACCTAATTTTTCACCTTGATCTAGTACTTGATTGAAGCCCCACCCCCCCCCCCCCCCACCATCCAGGGGCCTTTATAGTTATCAAATATTATAGCTAGGTCTTCCCATAACAACTGTCTTTTTAAATTAGAGGTACTAGCATAGACAATTGATAAAAGCCAAGAAAAATTAATAGTAGGGAGGCTTACCTTGATCATTGCATGCAGTTCATTACCCCTAATCTGAATATCATTGACACTCACCAAATCATTTTTCCAAAGAAGGACAATACCACCTGATCGACCCTCAGCAGGAATCTCAGCATAGTCAGTAAAATCAAATCGTGCACGTAGGTCATGATGATCATCCATCTTTGTCTCTAAAAGAGCTGCAACCACTGGTTTGTAAGTTTCTAAAATAGCTCCAAAGTGCCTACGAAAGTCAGGACTATTAGCACCTCTAACATTCCAAATTATAATATTTGTTTCCTTGTTCATAGCAACATTAGGGTTAGGGTTGTTAACTGAGTCCATTTCAAGATCAGTAATTTGAGTGGGATTAAGAACCACTGCGTACTTCCCCACTGCCTTGTTGGCTGGGGCTCTCACATCTAGAGAACACTTGTAAAGTGTCTGATGGCAAGTCAAAATGCATTTCCTGTCTGGCCTTTCTTTGTAAAGCAGAATTGTTATTTCTTTTAGGTTTGCAAATTCCGTGTGACTCTCCCTCCCTCTTAACACGACTTGTTCTGGAGCCCTTCTCCTGTTTTCCCCTTGTTCTGGCAGATTGTGATTGTTCCTTGGAGGAGATTGAGGAGGAGGTGGTGGTGGTATATTTATGAAAGGAGGGGGTATCACTTGCACATTCGTTTGATTCCCATTTTGATACATTTGATTCATGTCCATTGGTGTCTGAAGTGGCCTGTTCATAGCTAGGTCCCAAGGAGTAAAGATTGGATTCTGAGGAGGTAGCACCCTTGGAGGAAAGAAGGGAAGATCCATGAGTTGAATTTCCTGTTGCATCATAAACTGAGGCCACATATTGTTGATGTAGTTTTGCATGGTCAGGTGCATACCCTCGCTGACAATTTGAGCTAGGTATTGAGGGTCCTGAATTGTTGCTAAAGCCTGTTGACCATTTATCATCACTGGGATTGTCAATGCTTGCCCCCAAAGTGTTGACTCGATCCATGACTGTGGGATCCTTATTGTTGGTGCTGGTAATACAAAAGCTGGAGGAACATTTTGAAACATTGGTGGAGCATCAGTTATGTTGTTTAGAGGAAGAGAGTTGTTGTGATTTTGATTCATTTTGGACACCTTTGATTGTGTTTTCTTGTGTTGAAGTAATAGTTGTTTTACTTGGAGTCGGGATATCCTCCTTGTGTGTATGAGTTTTAACTTGCCCATGCAGATTTATAATGCTATTAGTATTGGGATTTATTGTGTTAGGAGTTGGTGAAGAAATAGGCAAATTTTGCATGATAGTTTGCGTGTGAGAATAGGGCAAAAATTCAGCCTTTAGAACCTTCTCATGATGCCTATGTTCTATCATTGATTGGGGTTCGATGGGCGGTGGAAGGATTTGCATGGATTGTGCAGTGTTTAGGAATGTAGGAGCATGGGAATTTGTGAGATTTGTTTCCAACGTGGCTGAGGGAGGTGAAGTTTGAGTGTGAGAGTTTTTGTCAGACGAAAATAAAGCGGGCAAATGGTAATCCATCGTGTCCTCCAACTTGTCTGCCACGTCATTTAGTAAGGTAGAGTTATGCCTACTTTGTGTCGAAATGTGCATGGATTGGGATGAGTTGGCGTGAAGATTCTTTTTAGACTCATGCATGGATATTTCCATATCTTTGTTTTTATCGTCAGCAAAACACAAAGCATTAAAACTATTACTAACATGTTGCTTAATATTACTTAGAGGTGAATTAAATTTATTAATAGGTTTATAAACCATTGTTTTCGAGGACTTACCTGTTACCTTACCTTGAGCCGTGAAGCTAGTAGCTTTTTGTACACCACCATTACTACTAGAAGCTCCCTGCAAAGTAGAAGTAAATTTATTGTTAAAGCTATTACTACTATTTTTTTTTTTTGAAAGAGACCGTCTGCCACTCTTGCTCTCCTTCTTTAACTTTATTTTTTTGTTGGATCATAGCTGGGAAGGTAGGTTCATTAGGGTTGGAGGTTGCAACCATATAGCAACACCTTTCTTGGAGATGGCTAAGCCTTCCACATGCCTTACACAATAAATTTTCACCTTCGTAGATTACATCTTATTTATGATAGTCGATGTGAACATGTCGTTTAACAGAAATATCGATTGGCACCTCAATGCACATTCTTGCATATCTTGCTCTTAATGCATTTGAAGTTTTGAAATCAACTCTTAACAATTTACCAAGCTTGTTGCCAATTTTTTTTAAGACACCTTCATCAAAGAATTCAGTTGGTAAATTTGGTAACCGAACCCAAATGGCAGTAGTTTGTAACTTAATTTCAGTAGCAACAAAATTTGGCTCCCAACATCTTGTTGAGAGGAAAAAGCCATTCACAAACCACGGACCTTCCATTAAAACTCTCTGTAGACTTTCATTATGGCAAAATTTTGCTATGAAAAAGTCTTCCCCTAGATCAATTAAGGGGAACTCCTCAGCGAGATGCCATAATACTTTGAGCTTATCATAAAGATATTGGTGATGTAATCTTTTTCCATGCAATTTGATAATGACTGAATTCAACCAAGGTGAATAAATGCGCATTTTTTCTTCTTGTGATAAGGCTATATGATCCGCTTTTCCATCCCCATTGATTGGTGTATGTTGCATGGTAGGTTGAAAGGAAATTAAAGGGTGTATAAGTAAAGGAGAGGAAGAGTGTTTAGTTGGACATTGAAGTAACTTTTCTTGATAGGTTTGTTTTTTAGAGTCTAGACAATTAATGTTGTTGTTTGTAATCAAATCCGGTGGCTTAGGTGGGATGTGTAGATCGGTGGCAGGATCTTGAAGTATATGGTTTTCAGAAGAGTTCATTAATTAAAAGAAGTTGAATTAAGGAAGATGAGTTAGAGTTTGAGTGGGGAAGGGAGGAAAAAAGAGGGAGACTCTCTCTCTAGAGAATTAGGAGGTCTTTTGTGGTTTGATTTGATTTGGTTTGGTGTTGGAAGAAAATAAACCAACATATTAGGTTTGGTTTGATTTTAACAAAGAAAAACCCGAACCGACACCAAACCAAACCGACATTACATATATATTATTTTAAATTTTTTATACATAAATAAATAGTGAAATTAATATAAAATACCATCTCCAAAGTAATTCTATTTATTATGTACCCAACACTTTAAAATATTCTCACTAATACAATTTTTGAGAATTTAATACTATATTTCTGTAGTTTATTTTTACATAATCTCGATTAATCTCCTAAATCAATGTGTATTAGATATCCCTACCTTTTAAAATCATCTTCTTCTATCTTGCTAAAAATAGATATCCTAGTCAACAATCCTCAAGTCATCCTAAAAAAATATTTCAAATACCATAAATGACAGAGTATAATTATGTATTGTATACCTATAGTATAATCAATATATATATATATATATATATATATATATATATATATATATATATATATATATATATATATATATATATATATATATATTATAAAGTGAATCTTTAGTGTATCGAACCAAAGGACTAGTGCGAACAAGGACCGTGTCGAGATGGTTGAGATCTCTCATGCTTCAAAAATTTCACGCTCGAGCCCTAAAAATATAGAACTTCTTATAGGGAGTGCTTTACTCCCTTAGTGTACCTACCTGACGTGAATCCAGATAACGATGAAAAGAAAAGGCCTAGTGACTTGAGCAAAGATACCCATTCGATTCATTTCAATAAATAAAACTATTTACAAATTTGTAACAAGTGAGCTGATATATACCAATGGAAATTACTTGCTAAAGCTATTAAAAATCTTATATCTGTCCACAATTGATTCACCTTAATGAGTTGTACCAACTTCACATCAAAGTGTCAAAAAGTTACTCCTCAGTTTCAATTTATGTGGCAACATTTTCTTATTAGTCTGTTCCAAAAAGAATGGTAGCATTCAAAATTTGGTTACAGCTTAACTTCAAAATTACAGTTTTGCCATTAATATAATGATTTACAATCACACAAACATCTATGTTTTATTTTAGACCATAAGTTTCAAAAGTCTTACTTTATTTTTTAAACTTTGTGCCGAGTCAAACTATGACACATAAAGTGGAACGGACGGAGTAGTAGAGAGGAGAAATTTGTGTTGCCTTTTTATCAATAATAAAATCGTTCTTTTTGTTTCTTGTCCCTTTCTGGGAAAACTTTTTCTTTGATTACTTGTGCAATAGTCTATTCTTTGACTTGGTAAGAGAATTTAATTCATTGCCAACTTAAGGGCCAGTTACTCTGGTGTTAATTTGACCCAAGTGAGGAGCAGTTGTAACGTTGGGCCAATGGTTAAACACACGCAAAATCTGCATAGCATATGTATATGGAATTCAACTACTGAGGAAATTACACCTGCATTGGTGGGAAAAATATTAGGCATATTCCACTTTGATCACTTGAGAGGTGGAAACTTCAATCTTTTCTTTGTAATTCATAAAGAGCTGTAAACCCTTTCTACAAAAGTAATAGGAAAAAGTTACCACATTGGCGTGTAATTAATTAATACCTCTTGGCGCATATGTTCAACCGTAATTTAGTTTTATCAGGTTAATTCACAATTAAATTTGTAAAGCGGGGTCACGGTCAATAATCGAGATTAAAATGCTCTTAATGAAGTAAATATAAATGCCTGTAATAAATGCGGAAAAGTAAAGAGACAATTAATGCGATATAATGAATAAATAATCAGACAAAGAAGGAACCGTGTTCAGGCCGTTCAGACTTGATTAAATTCCTTTCCTCGTACTCGTTTAGAGGTTCAGTTAATGAAACAGTAGAGAAGATCTTTCGATAAGCAATAGTAATGAATGTTTGCTGGAGATAAAGTATTGAATGCTAGTAAATTGTTTAGAATACAGGTGTAGATTTCAGAGAAGCATTAGATTGTATGCTAGTGACTTAAATTACAATATATAGACAGCCTACGTGCCCGTTCTCAAGCAGTTGTAACTCCTCAGACGAGCAGTTGTGTTGTTTGTGGATAAGGTTCCTACTTTGAATTGCCTTGATTGATGGGCTGCGACTCTTCTGGCCATAGTAACTGTTCATCTGTCCGTTGTGACTGTTTATCTTCGGTCTTATCCTTTGCCTTCATATCCACTCGCTGCCACGTGTCGTTTGTGTGCCGCTCTTATGTGGATGCTGAGTCATCAACTTGGGTGACGATGGATTTTACCCAATACAGATAGTCCCCGCACTTCTCGGGCAGAGGATCTGGTCGAGGAGTGGAGAACCAACTATGAGTGGGAATGAACTTTTTGATCTCTTCTTTCATAGTAAGCATGAGTTTTCACAAGGTTCTGCTCGTTGGACTGATCGTTATCCCTCTAGTATGAGCATTAAATGTTTCCTCAAAAGTTTTGACTGATTGGCGTCCTTTTAGTGTACGCATTAAATGCTCTGTTGGATACAAGACGTGCAAGCTGTCTATTCCGTTCCACTTTTCCCTGAAGAAGTGACTGTTGCGCGTTCCGAGACTGCAGGCGTGATGATTGAACTGTGCCTACTCATGTCTTGCACGTCCCGAGATAAAAGAAAACCGTCATTCCGACTTTTATCTTATTATTTTCTTTAACGGCTGGATCGACTTACCTTCTATGCGGATGTTTGCCACGTGTAGGTTTTGCGAACCTTATAAATACAATTTTTCCCAGCTGAAGATCCTTTACTTTGCTTCAAATTTCATACTAACTCTCAGAACTTTACACCACTTTCCAGCAAGAACTCAAAACGTAACAAACCCGCTTTAAAAATGTCTCCAAAAGCTAAGAGGGTTCTGAATATGGATGCTGCAGCTAGTTCTTCTTCGGCAGCAGCTGGGCAACCTACGAGTTCTCCAACTTCTGTTGCCGACGTGATTCCAAAAATTTGGGGGAATCTTGAGAACGACTGTTCAGTTAACTCGTCTAGTCATTACGGCAACATAAGGTCATGGCCTTCAAGCCGTTTCAAGAGTTCAATCACCACTGACCTTCTGCCTAAGGTTAGGGCTGATTGCGGGTGGGATGATGACCTTATGATTTCTTGCCCTCTCCCAACAGAAAATATTACTTCGGTGAGGCCTGGTTGGACGGCTATATCCACATACCCATTCACGATAGGTTATACGTTCCCGCTGCACCCCGTCATAGAAGACATCTGTAAATATTATTTGATCTGCCCGGGGCAGCTGTGCCCTAGCGTTTATAGGATCGTCACCCTGCTGCAATGGTTCGCCGATGAGACCGAGCAGGATTTTGAGTTTAAACACTTTATTTCTCTGTACAGCCTTCAGGTTGCCAGGGACGGATATATAAATGCCCGTATGAGGGGGAGAAAGGCTCTAGTGAGCAAGTCTGAGGATTCAGGGGACAGGGGTTGGATGCACCGGTATGTTTACGTGCAGTCCAGACTCCTCACACGCGGCGACAAAACTAACCTCCGCGAGGCCTGGAACAAGACTCGTAAGTCCCCGAGTACTTGTGTTGGATATTCTTTGAATTATGTATTCTGTAGTTTCTAATTTCTATTCTTTGTTGGTTAGCTGACAAGATTCCTTATGATGGCCTGATTACTGAGGAGGAATTGTCTGCCTGGGTCGAACCAATTTTGACGGCGTTCACCCACGAGGAGAGGCAATGGCCTCATTATGCTTCACTGAAGCATTTGTCTAATCCCAGCACCCATGGTAGGATCCTTACCTGCATCTCTTTCTTGACTTATGCAGAATTTGTTATGACATCAATAAGCTTCTATTTTCAGGTTTGGGTACTGGTGGTAGTTACTTTCCTGCTCCTCCCCCTGAGGAGGTGGTTGTCGACCCCGTGGCCGATGTCAACGAGGAGGCGGCCGCTATCCTTCAAACTGCTGCGGCTATTAAAGCTAGAGAGGGTGGCGAGGAGATTCTTGCGAGCCTGAAGAGAAAACAGACAGACTCTGAAAAGAGTAAGCCTAAGAAGAAGAAGAGGACGGCTCGCAAGACTCCTCAGTCTTCTGAGAAGACAGTTGAGGCCACCGTGGGGGCTGCCGAAACTCCCAAGTCTGGGCAAGAAAGCATAAAGAGTTCGGCGGCTGCCCCTGAATCAGCTGAGCCTGTGGTGGTTGTTTTGTCAGATTCAGAGGTCCCCGATGAGGGCTTGAATCAGAGGAGGAGGGCGTATCTTCGGAGTGATAAGAGGAGGGCTGCAGAGACTTCCTCTTATGCCTTTGAACAAAGTCCCCGAGCTGGTGACGGGGAGGAGGGGAGAGCCGAAGAAATGGGGGAGGAGAGAATGCAAGGGAGTTTTGCATTTTTTCCTGAGGCTTCAGAGCCAAGCGAGCCTGAACGGGCTCGAAGTCAACAAGGCGAGCCTGAGCAGGCTAGCAGTAGGCGTCCAGGCAAGGAGCCAATGATGGAAGGTGACGAGGAGAAGGGGGAGAAGGAAGGTGAGGAGAAAGGCGAGACTGGCGAGGAGATCGACGGCGGGAAGAAGGCTGGGGGGGAGGCTGAACCCCAGGTCTTCTACTACAAAGATATGATAAACTTGGCTGCTGACGGGGTAGCGCCGGTTTATTTACAGGAGTGTGACACCCTGGGCCTCGGCGAGTCAGGTGACGTTGAAGTTTCCCGGACTAGGCTCACCAGGCGAGTATCTTTGGGAGGTACGGTTGGTGCGTACTCCGTTAAAGGTATTCGCCATAAATTTGGCCCTGACTACCCCTCGGAGCAGGCGAGAGAGCCTAGGCCTTGCATGAGGGAATGTGATTTCATCATCCCTCCAGACACGGATTTTTTGACGAAGCCTGGCCACTTAGTCAAGGTAACGTCCAACCTGATCGGCCCTCGTGAAGAGTGGAACATGCGCAGCATGAACGATGAGCAGTTGGCTTATGCGATTGCTGAGGATACTGCTCGGGTAATGTCTTCTTCCTTCACTTTCCTTATATCTGTCACAAAGCCCTTAGTCCTGACTATCTACATGTTTCTACTTGTTGCCAGGCGAGTATGATGGCTACCGAGCTCATGCTTCGCTCCAGGTTGAACAACCAAGACCAAGTTCTTGGCTTGAAAAAGGATCTTTTGGAGGTTCTCCGGGCAAATCAGGCCTTGGAAGAGGAGAAGAAGGTTCTGATCGGGGAGAAGCGGGTGCTGGAGGGGAAGTGCGACTTCTTCGAGGATAAGATAGAAAGGTTGGAGAAATCCAACGCTGAAGCCAGCGACAAGATAGGCGCGCTCCTCGAGGAGAAGGACCGTCTTTTAGATGAGAAGGACAGGTTTGTATTGTCCTTTGAAGATCTGAAAGCAAAGATGGATGAGCAGGGCCGTCAGATCTCCCAACTTGCCCATGAGCTTAATATGAAGGAGATTACTTTGGCAAGCATCCGCGACGCTTCTGACCTGATGCTGAGGAGTATGAACAAAGCTGAGGCTGAATCCCAGGCTGCTCGAGGAGAACTGCAAGAGGCTAGACGTCTGGTTGCGGAGTCTGCAAAGGTTCAAGAGCTACTGACGAAGGATTTGGCTAACTTGCGAGATCGTTATACGATCGAATCCAAGTTAGAAGCTCTGGAGGCCAAAAAGAAACTGCTCATCCAAATGCAGCGTGGCCAGATTAATGTTGATTTAGTCCTCGATCAGACTATTGCAGCTATCATCAGTGTCAAGCAAGGCCTGGGCATGGACGTGGGAACTGATGACGATGGAGTTGAAGGGGGCTATGAGGGTAGTGAAGACAACGAAGACGAAGAGGATGAAGATTTAGGCGGGGATCCGACTGATGGAGCTAGTGCATCAGGTCGGGACCCTGGTCAATCATGACGATTGATATTTGTCTCGCCCCTCTGTTAATTTGTTGGATGTTTGTTAACTTTTGAATATTTGTTAACTTTGTTAACTTTATGAATGTATGTTTGTGGCTATTTCCCTTCTTTTGTTTGTCCGGTTGAGGCTTGACGACCATTTTTAGTCTTTCAAGTCTTACTCACATGAATGTTGATTGTTGCTTAGTGGGGTTTTCAGAGGTCAAGGTTATGTCTCAAACCTTAGTGTCTGAGTTCCCTTTTTAGTTTAATCTGCGCAGATGTTTTTGAAATAAAATCTGACCGTGGCCAGGTTAAGTTATCTCTAGTTAGGATAACCGAAGCCAGGCCCTTCTGGGCTCGTTCAGGCTGACTGAAATTCGACCGTGTAAGACGGTTTTGCGATAGACTTTGCTAAGACGGTTTTGCGATAAACTTTGCTTATCATATTTGATAGTTGAGAGTTTTCGCAGGGAAACGGAAAAAAATTTGATCTGGTTTGGTTGAGACTTCCCCGTTATTTCTATTGAAAAAGGGCAAGCAACCCAATGGCCAGAATTATTTGGTTTGGTTGAGACTTCCCCGTTATTTCTATTGAAAAAGGGCAAGCAACCCAATGACCAAAATGTAGGACTGTTTTGGTCGTAAATCAAAATACAAGATTCGCTGGTCGTAAAGTTGTTGGACTCAGGCGAAATTTGTTGGACCTAGGCGAAATTTGTTGGACTTAGGCGGGTGCTGGCCGCAAAAATGTAGAAGACAATATAGCTCAAGTAAAATAGTTCTATTGAACTTACTTGATTTTGCTTAGCCGTGCTCTCGACGAATGACCTTGCTCTGCTCGAAGATCACCTGTGTTAGCCGGGATTTTGGCCTACTGGGGCCCTCGCTACCCCCCTGTTTTCATGCTGAAATTTCGTAATTTCAAACATGAAAAGACAATGGGTAAAGCGCTGAGTCTGAGAACACATATAACCAAAAGAGGAGTGTGTCCGTTGCGGGATTTGAACCCACAGCCGCGAAGCACGAAGACTTCGAGCTCTACCAGTTGAGCTAAACGGATCTGGCCTTTCGAAGACCGTTAGTACCATTTAGACAGAGATAAGAAAATAGAATAACTGAAAAAGAAAACGAAGGCATGTAAGCAATGCAAAAATGGATAGAAATACTAACCCCTGTACCACTTAGAAGTGGTACTTTTTCAAGTGAGCCACGTTCCAACTGCTGGGTAGAAGCGATCCATCTGGTCGTGCCAAACGGTATGAACCTTTACCAGCTGATGCAACCACCTTGTAGGGACCCTCCCAGTTTGGACCAAGTTTGCCGGCGTTCACCTCTTGCGTGCTCTGGGAGACTCTACGCAATACAAAGTCCCCGACTTCGAAGTTGCGTAGCCTCAGTCCCCGATTGTAATATTGCTCTATCCTTTCCTTCTGAGCCACCACTCGTATTAACGCTAACTCCCTGCGTTCTTCCAGAAAATCCAATTCCTCAGAGAGATTGACTGAATTAGATTCAACGGTTGCATGGGCATATCTGAGACTTGGCTCGCCAATCTCGACTGGGATTAGTGCATCGGAGCCGTACACTAACGAGTAGGGTGTCTCCCCGGTGCTCATTTTCGTGGTTGTTCTATATGCCCAAAGAACCCCGGGGAGTTCTTCCACCCAACATCCTTTGGCCTGCTCGAGGCGCTTCTTGAGCGAATCCACTATTATTTTGTTGGTTGATTCCGCCTGCCCATTTGCCACTGGGTGATACGGGGAGGAAGTAATCCTTTTAATATGCAGATCTTCAAGGAACTTCGTGACCTTCTGACCAACGAACTGGGGGCCGTTGTCCATAACAATTTCTTTGGGTGCTCCAAACCGACAAATGACATAACGCCACAGGAAATCAATTACTTCCGTTTGACGTATCTTCGAATACGCTGCGGCCTCAACCCACTTTGTGAAGTAGTCAGTAATTATTAACAAGAAACGTACCCCCCTCGGCGCAGTTGGCAGTGGCCCAACGATGTCTATCCCCCATTTCATGAATGGCCACGGGGAAATGATCGAATGCAAGGGCTCCGCCGGTTGGTGGAGGAGATGCGCAAACCTTTGGCACTTATCGCATTTTTTGACAAACTCGTTGGTGTCTTTCTCCATCTTGTCCCAATAATAACCTGCTCGTATGAGTTTCCGCGCAAGCGCCTTTCCTCCCAAATGATTTCCACAGCACCCTTCATGAACTTCTCTCATCACATACTCAGTCTGGCTGGGGCCCAAGCATTTAGCGAGTGGGCCTGCAAAAGTCTTTCGATAGAGGGTGCCATCTACAATTGTATATCTGGCGGCCTTTATCCTCAATTTTCGAGCGGCCTTAACGTCTGATGGCAAGGTTCCATGCAATATATAGTTGATTATCTCGTTCCTCCAATCCCAAGTTAGGCTGGTTGTGTTGACCTCCATCGCGTCCTTATCGATTGTTGTGCATAGGAGATGAGCCACGGCCATTGAACCTGCTGCTCCAATTTCTGCGACTGAGCCCAAATTGGCCAAGGCATCGGCTTCATGATTCTCCTCCCGCGGGATCTGCGTAGCTTCCCAATTGCTGAGTTGTGCCAGTAAACCAGTGACTCGGGCAAGGTACCTCTGCATACGAGACTCTCTTGCAACGAAGCCTCCATTTATCTGGTTGATGACCAGGGCGGAGTCACTTTTGAGGTGAATCCTGTCTGCCCCATAATCTCGAGCTAGTTTCAATCCTGCAATTACGGCCTCATACTCGGCCTCATTGTTAGTAAGAAAAGGACATTTTATAGCCTGCCTGATGGTTTCGCCCGAGGGAGTGGTGAGGACTAAACCCAGCCCTGACCCTTTCACGCTCGAGGACCCATCAGTGTGCAAGGTCCAAGTCCCTGGCTCGGATCCGGCGAAGAGAACCGCCTCACGCTGAGCATCAGGGTACATGGTGGCGCTAAAATCCGCGATAAAATCTGCCAAAGCCTGAGATTTTATTGCTACTCGGGGTTGATAAGATATGTCAAATTCACTTAATTCTATTGCCCATTTTACTAGTCTGCCCGAAAATTCAGGTTTGTGCAAGATATTGCGCAGGGGGAAAGTAGTAACTACAGCTATTGAATGACTTTGGAAATAGGGTCTTAGTTTGCGGGCAGCGATTACCAATGCTAGTGCCAGTTTTTCCAAAGGTTGATAGCGTGTTTCAGCATCTAATAGAGATTTACTGATGTAATAAATTGGTAGTTGCTTACCTTTGTCTTCTCGCACCAAGACTGCACTTACCGCTGACTCGGATACGGCCAGGTAGAGTAGTAGCTGTTCGCCTGGTTGTGGTGTTGAAAGTAAGGGCGGGCTTGACAGGTACCGCTTCAAGTCCTTAAGTGCTTGCTGACATTCGGGGGTCCACTCGAACTCTTTGTTTTGTTTCAGCACGTCGAAGAAGCTTTTGCACCGATCAGACGAGCGGGAGATGAATCTCCTCAGCGCCGCTACTCTCCCGGTTAGCCGCATCACATCTTTTCTGCTGTGAAGTACGTCGGGGATGGCTTCTATTGCTTTTATCTGGGCAGGGTTTACCTCGATTCCTCGTTGGGAGACGATGAAACCGAGGAACTTCCCTGAACCCACTCCAAACGCGCACTTTTCCGGGTTGAGCTTCATGTTATATTGATCGAGGATCCGAAAGGCTTCCTCCAAATGAGCTAAGTGGTCCTCTGCTCGCTTGGATTTGATCAGCATGTCGTCGATGTAAACTTCCATGGTTTCGCCGATTTGATCGTGAAACATCCGGTTGACTAACCGTTGGTAGGTTGCACCTGCATTTTTAAGTCCAAAAGGCATTACCTTGTAGCAATACGTACCTCGGCAAGTAATGAAAGAGGTCTTCTCCTGGTCGTCGGGATTCATCAGGATTTGATTGTAGCCTGAATATGCGTCAAGGAATGTAAGCACCTCATGCCCGGCCGTTGCGTCGATCAGTTGGTCAATTTGAGGTAGCGGATAAGAATCTTTCGGGCAGGCTTTGTTCAGATCAGTGAAGTCGATGCAAACCCTCCACTTGCCATTCTTCTTGGCCACTACGACCACGTTGGCCAACCAATCGGGATATTTGACTTCTCGGACAGAGCCGATCTTGAGCAAGCGGTCAACTTCATCGTTTATGATTTGGTTCCTGAATGCTCCTTGCTGGCGTTTCTTTTGTTTCACCGGGCGGAAGTATGGATCCACATTCAGCTTGTGAGAGATAATCTTCGGGGAGATCCCCGTCATGTCCTCATGCGACCACGCAAAGGTGGCGTGCTGTCCTTTGAGGAAATGCAAGATGTCTCTCCGTAAATCCTTGTTTAACTCTGCTCCCAAGTACACCTTCCTTTCAGGCATGTTGTCGAAAAGTTCTTCTGGTTCAAGGGCTTCAATGGTTGGCGCATACTCTTCTCGTGCATCCAACTTTGATATGAATTCCGGGATTTGGTAGTCTGAAGTTGCGCTGCTGGATTCCAATCCCGGATTCATTAATTGCTATTTGGCTTCCTCGGGGAGCTTGACCGCTACTGAGTAGCAATCTCTAGCACAACGTTGCTCTCCTCGAACTTCTCGTATTCCCCACTCTGAAGGGAATTTCATCACTTGGTGATAGGTTGATGGGACTGCCTGCATGTCGTGTATCCATGGCCTCCCAAGTATTATGTTGTAGGCCATGTCTCCATCAATAACATGAAACGTTGTCCGTCTCATGACACCTTCGACCAGGGTTGTCAGCGTAATTTCTCCCAACGTTTTCTCACTGGAGTTGTTGAATCCTGAGAGAACGCGAGAAATTGGTACAATTCCATCGTATAATTTCAACTGCTGCACGACCCGAGATAATATGATGTTTGCTGAGCTTCCTGGATCAACGAGCACCCTCTTGACGTCGAACTCTTCCACTCGTAGCGTTATCACCAAAGCGTCCATGTGGGGAAACTGTAAGCCATCCGCATCTGCTTCTTCAAAAGTCATCACATCCTCGAGTCGTGGTCGCTTGGTCTTCGTAATAGAGATTTTAGCATACTTCTTTGCTGCGTATGTGACTGCGTCAACCTCGATACCGCCAGAGATGACGTTGACCGTCATCTTTGGAGAAGATACTCGGGGAGGTCCTGACTTGTTCTGCTGGGCCTTCGCATGAGTCTGCTTCCCTTTTTCTGTCAAGTACTCCTTGAGATAGCCCTGTTTCAACAAGTTAGCAACTTCATACCTTAGAGCCTTGCAGTCATCTGTTGTGTGGCCGTGATCGCGATGGAACTCGCACCACAAGTTCTTGTTGCGTGTGCTGGGGTCACCCTTCATATCCTTGGGCCATTTGACCTTGTCGCTCATCCCCTCAAGAACTGCTACAAGCTCGACTGCTCCGATGCTGAAGACGGGCAGAGTAGGGATTCCACTAGAGGTTGAGGCAGAATCAGTGCTCCTCGCCAGGCCTCTGTTGTTGCGACCGCGCCCGTTGGAGTTGTTGCGTGATCGGCTAGGGTACGGCTCGTGCCGTGCGTCTGGCCTGTCCGTCTCGATCTTCCCTCCAGCGCCGCTGGTGCGTGTTTGGCTCCGTCCTCGAGTACCTGTGCCAATTAATTTATCTTCATCTATACGTACCTTGGAATTGTAGCGGTTGTAGACGTCCGACCAGTTGGCCGCAGGATATTCTCGCAGGGACTCGTACAGTCGTCTGGTCGCCTCGGAACTCTTGACGTCCAAGCTGTTGGTGAATGCAATTGCTGCCCATCGATCTGGAACCTTGGGTAGCAGCATACGCTCTCGCTGAAAGCGATCTACATACTTTCGGAGAGACTCCCCAGGCAGCTGCTTGATTTCGAAGATATCTTCAACTCTTGTCTCCGTCTTCTGGGCGCCTGTGTGTGCTTTGACGAACAACTCCGCCATTTCGGCAAAAGATCCTATTGAATTTGGTGGCAGCATGGAATACCATCGTAGAGCTCCATCCGCCAATGTTTCCACGAATTTCTTTAATTGCACCGACTCGATTTCCTCATCGGTCAGGTCGCTGGCTTTTATGAAGTTGCTAAACATCATCAAGTGATCATTGGGGTCAGTTGTTCCCCGATATCTTGGTATGTTTGGCATTTTGAATGTCTTGGGGATGGCCTTTGGTGCTGCTTCCTTCTTCCAAGGCCTTTGAGAATACCGCTGAACGTCAACCTTCTTCAGGGTGGGTGGTGCGCCTGGGATCTGGTCGATCCTCTCGTGAAGGGAGCGTTGCAGAGCCTCCTGACTCTCCTTGAACTGCTTGGTGAGAGCCTCCATGACTTCGCTCATCTCGGTCGGCACCGCTGAACCCGCATTCTGATTTTCTGCTCGCCTCGAGGCATGAGATGGTGAAGCATCCCTTGGACCCCCCACGGGTGGATTTCTCGTGTTGGGCGTGTTCTGTCTTCGTAAGCCGTCAATAGCTTCCCGTATCTGCCTGTTGATCTCGGCCTGCTGTCGTATGAATTCGAGGATAGCATCCTGAGAATTCCTCGAATTCCTTGGGCCATTGGGTCTTCTAGATCCTCCGGCTTCCTGATCAACATTTACTCGGCTAGGGTTGCGACTATTTCTGCTGCCTTGATGGCTGTGCTCGTTCTCCTGTTCCGCTGGAAGCACGTTCTCGTCCTCTGCGATGGGGATCACGTCGTCGTCTGCAAGGGGAGCATCTTGCTGCCCATCTTCGGCCAGATTCTGGTTTATCTGCTCCGCAGCGTTGAGATCCTGTTGCTCTTCGATAAGGGCGTTGTTGTGCGAGTTGTTATCTGCCATTTCAACAAAGAAAAAACGAGGAGAACCAGCGATCGAAGGAAAAACGAATAGACAATAAAATACGACGAGCGATTTTAACCTACAGACGTTATTAACCGGCTCCCACTGTGGTCGCCAAATTGTTCAACCGTAATTTAGTTTTATCAGGTTAATTCACAATTAAATTTGTAAAGCGGGGTCACGGTCAATAATCGAGATTAAAATGCTCTTAATGAAGTAAATATAAATGCCTGTAATAAATGCGGAAAAGTAAAGAGACAATTAATGCGATATAATGAATAAATAATCAGACAAAGAAGGAACCGTGTTCAGGCCGTTCAGACTTGATTAAATTCCTTTCCTCGTACTCGTTTAGAGGTTCAGTTAATGAAACAGTAGAGAAGATCTTTCGATAAGCAATAGTAATGAATGTTTGCTGGAGATAAAGTATTGAATGCTAGTAAATTGTTTAGAATACAGGTGTAGATTTCAGAGAAGCATTAGATTGTATGCTAGTGACTTAAATTACAATATATAGACAGCCTACGTGCCCGTTCTCAAGCAGTTGTAACTCCTCAGACGAGCAGTTGTGTTGTTTGTGGATAAGGTTCCTACTTTGAATTGCCTTGATTGATGGGCTGCGACTCTTCTGGCCATAGTAACTGTTCATCTGTCCGTTGTGACTGTTTATCTTCGGTCTTATCCTTTGCCTTCATATCCACTCGCTGCCACGTGTCGTTTGTGTGCCGCTCTTATGTGGATGCTGAGTCATCAACTTGGGTGACGATGGATTTTACCCAATACAGCATAGACATATCTCTATTATTTCTAAACATTGATCCCACACCGATTATAGATAAAGTAACATGCTTATTTATTATTAGGAGAAGTTGATGCATGGTTCACCACTTACGTGGTGTTACACCACCCACCAAGGGTGTGTTAGCATTCCTAAAATTGAATCCTTATGCTAACCCTGCGGCGCAATCAAGCCACCCACTACGGGTGTGTTGCTAGCTTTGCTTACAATAGACAATTCTGGACGAAGACGATGCAATTCAACCCCAAGCCACCCACCATGGGTGAGCTAACTTTTTGTTGTAACTGTGTTTTTTTTTTTTTGGAAACAAACCATTTTTTTAATAAGGAAAAAGTATTATATACAAATTTACTTTTGCTCACTAAAATTAGATAAGGTATTTGCCATGTAATTCTTTTAATACTAAACACGAATTCTTTAAAACAGAAGTTGAAGATATTTGACCAAAAATTTATGTACTTGAGGTTGAAGTTATCTTACAAATATTGAAGCTGAATTAATTTATAAAAATTGCTATTACGTTACACTAATATTTTACTTGTCTGTCAAATTTGTAGGATGCGAGTACTTTGTATAATCCTTCAAAATACATCAAAATATTAGTAATAAAAATTTGACATACTCGATGTTAGCACACACTCATACCTGATACTGATAGGCTGATACGTATCCAATATCCACGACCGAACCTATGTAACATAGCTTTTAAATGCCTTATAATTCCACCTTTTGAGGTCAAGTCTGCTACCGTTTATTTTCACTGTTCTTTGCCAAAAAAAAAAAAAAGTTTCTCGACACTTATTTGCTACTGTCACTTACAAGATTATCCAAAGTTGTGACTGCGAAGACCATATACCTACGAATTGGAATTGCAATTGTAACCTTCTAATCTCCGGATGATAGTGAAGTATCATGATGAACCGCTTTTCATTTTAGTGAATCCAAAGTAGCTTTTGATAGCAGAGTGGTCAGTGCAGCCTTGTTGGCATATGAAACATTATTATTTGGTGCTTATGCTCAAGTTAGATGGAGTGATACTAAGGGAAAGTGTCTTGGACTAATCAATTTTCATATCATAATGCACCAAATTGATCATGTCTGCTTCAAAAGGACTATTACGAACAAGGACTATGTTGAGATGGTTGAGATCTCTCATGCTTCAAAAATTTTACGCTCGAACCCTAAAAATATAAAACTTCTGATAGGGAGTACCTCCCTGATGCGAATCCGATAATGATGAAAAGAAAAGGACTAGTGACTTGAGCAAAGACACCCATTCGATTCATTTCAATAAACAAAACTATTTACAAATTTGTAACAAGTGAGCTGATATATACCTATGGAAATTACTTGCTAAAGCTATTAGAAATCTTATATCTGTCAACAATTGATTCACCTTAATGAGTTGTATCAGCTTCACATCAAAGTGTCAAAAAGTTACTCCCTCAATTTCAATTTATGTGGCAACATTTTTTATTAGTCTGTTCCAAAAGAATGATAGCATTTTAAATTTGGCAACAATTAATTAACTTCAAAATTACAGTTCTACCATTAATAAAATGATTTACAATCACACAAACATCTATGTTTTATTTTAGACCACAAGTTTGAAAAGTCTTTCTTTATTTTTTAAATTTTGTGCCGAATCAAACTATGACAGATAAAGTGGAACAGAGGGAGTAGTAGAAAGGAGAAATTTGTGTTGCCTTATTATCAATAATAAAATCATTCTTTTTGTTTCTTGTCCCTTTCCGGGAAAACTTTCTTTGATTACTTGTGCAATAGTCTATTCTTTGACTTGGTAAGAGAATTTAATTCATTGCCAACTTAAGGGCCAGTTACTCCGGTGTTAATTTGACCCAAGTGAGGAGCAGTTGTAACGTTGGGCCAATGGTTAAACACACGAAAAATCCTCATAGCATATATATATGGAATTCAACTACTGAGGATATTAGGCATATTCAAATTCAACTATGATTACTTGAGAGGTGGAGACTGCAATCTTTCTTGCTTGATCATTTCAGTACCCTGTAAAATAGACCCCATCAGGACAGTATAAATTCTATGAAGACATGTTCCTTGTTAACTAATATTGACACGTGAATATGAAGACATGCATGTTCATTGTTAACTAAGTTTTTCTCTGCATGCAAGATAGATCTAAAAGACTAGTGACTTTTGCAGAACACTCGTTCAATGAGCTCCTCTATCCTAAAGCTATTAAAAGTCATAAAGCTGTCGACAATTGGTCACCTCCATGATTTGATCCAGCTTCACATCAATGTGTCAAAAAGTTGTATTGTAGTGGGGAGAAATTTGTACTGCCTTTTGTCATAATAAAATCATTCTTTTTGTTCATTCGCCCTTTCTTGGAAGATATACTTCTTCAAAGAATCTGATGACTTGGTAGCCATTTACTTTGGCGTAATTTGACCAAGTTCTGAGGGGTAATTGTTGACTTGTTGCTACTTAGCATATGAATAAAGCATTCAACTATACAAAATCTATAGTCCGAATACATGTATGTTAACATTCATGCTTCAACTCAACGAAGTTCATTCGAGCATGTTACAGCTTGAATCTTAATTCAGCTAAAGCATAATTGTCAAATATTACCCATTTCTTGAATTTAGAGGCGGATGTAACCTAGTTCATCAGATCCAATTTAATCCAGTATTTTTGATACGATGGTAAACAAAATTTGAAGACTAAACACATTCACTTTTAACTGTCCGTTCAATGGAAAGAACTTAATGGTTGAACCTATTAGTTTTAAGTTCTAGTTCCGCTTTGGTTCCAATCATCCTATGTACGTGAGCTTAGTCTCTCGCAGAGGCAGATATATGTGGTAATTAATTACGGGGCAGTCGACCCGTGATTTTGACAAAAATTATATATGTGTATATATATCTATACTAAATTTAGTGGTGTCTTTGCCGTGCTCAAATTTTAGAACCGTCTCTGGTCTCTTTCAAAGGCAACAATCCGTTACTTCCACCAACTCTTTTTTGGCTGTCATCCTTGTGCGAACTTTTATGGCTTCGTCCGTGGCTTCCCAAGAATATACCTATGAATTAAAATGTGTATTTTTCTTTTTTCTTTCTAGTAGAAAACAGGAGACTGGCGTGTAAACTTAACCCACATCGATGACGTGTAGTTATCCTTTTTGTTTATTAACAAGAGAAGCTGATGCCAAGGGCACCGCTTAGGCGGTATCTATAAAATCATCCAATAAGGATGTGCTAATGTCATAGTTGTTTGCATTATGAAGTTATTTAGCAGATAAGTGATTTAATAATAATAATAATAATAATAATAATAATAATATAAAAATATTATTGCAGTTAGTGGTTCAATATGAAGCCACCCACCATGGGTGAGCTAATTTTTTTAAATATTATTATTAATATATTATAAATTAATATATATAATGTTATAATTTAAAATTTTTAATTACTCTTTAAATAAATTGATGATTTTAGTTTTACGTGGTTTGATTTGATTTTAATAATTTAAAACCTGATTAAATTGATTTGATTATAGTTTTAACCAAAAATCAACCGAGCTGTGAATACCCTTTGTAGCAACATTTGACTAGAAAAGTCACGATTGCTATAGTGAAGTGTTGCTATACATGTATGTAGAAATTTGACATTTAGATTTTATTTATGTTACAAAAAAGAATGCACATATATTTTTTATGTTATAAACAAAACCAGAACACTTATTAAAATATAAATTTCAATAGATTTTCATATTTCATTAATTAAAAATTAAAAAGACTAATACATTACTATTGATGAATTCATAACTAATTGTAGCATACCCACACAGGGTTAAAACTTTCAAGTTTGGCGTAAGAAAAATTATAATTGCAGGTTGTTTCGTACATTCTAGTCTCTTGGTGAATTTTTGTCCAAATCATCGGTAAAAGGGTATTTAATAGCTTTTCCTTGTAGCTAAAAATAAATAACTAGTACTAAAGATTTAAAATTAATAAAATCAATCAGAATAAGCATCATTATAGTGAATAATAAAATATATCAATATTTTAGTATGACTGCTATGGAGAGTTAATTTTATAGAGTGTACTGATATAATAAATGTTATTGTTGTTCTAGGTAAAATGCTATTATAAAGATATAAATATAATATGAAAAATTAGTTTTGGAGAAAGTATGTTGTTATAGTGAAACAATGTTATAGCGAATGGTTGTTATAATGAGGTTTGAACGTAGTTTTACTTGGTACAAACTTTAAGGAAGACTTTTGAAGTATATGGTCCAAAAATAAGTCATAGATAATTTTGCATTTTGCATTTTACCTTGCTTTTTATATAGCATAGATTACTTATAGCATAGATTATTCATATAAATTTTGTATTTTTTTTTTTTTGGAATTGAGCACTTTTGGATATGATATTTAAGTGTTGAACATATTTTTTATGGTCTTAAAATTTTGAACACTTTTTTAATTAATTATAAGAAAAAGAATTGTAGCAGACCATTTCTTGGCTCCCATGGCTTCTACGATTATGTCGTCGACATCATCAACGACTCCATTCTCTCCCTTTTCCTCTTTGGTGAAGTCATCATCGCCGTCTCCGGCTTCGTTGGTAAAACCCACTCCAATTTCAACCCTTTAATAACATCAAACTAATAATCCACAAATTTTTCCTTTCTCATTTAATGGCAACAAATGGTGACGATATTGATGGCTACAATTGCACTTTTAATTAAAACTTTTATATTTTCCGCAAAGATTAATGAGGATTAAAAGGGCGAAGCGCACCAAAGGCCACTTTTTGCAGTAGTTTTTGGTTTGAGGCCATTTTTTTTATTGATTTTACATGAAAGACTACTTTTTGGAACTTCAATTCTTTTGGGTTGAACTTCACACAAGTTCAGCCCACAAGGATTAAAGTTCAACTTCAGCCCACAAGGGTTGAAATTTACGCATCTATACCTAAAAGTTCAGCCCTTACAGATTGAAGTTGAAACTTCATAATTTAGGCATGAAATTCAACCCATAAGGTTTGAACTTCAGCCCACAAAGATTGAAGTTCCAAAAAGTGGCCTCTCATGTAAGATCATTAAAGAAATGGCTTCAAACTAAATACAATTGACAAAAGTGGGGATTACAACTCTAACTTTTGCATTTTACATTTCACTTTTGAATACAACTTATGCATTTTGCATTTTACCTTGTTTGGTAGCATCAATTTGGAAACGATGCTCACACACTACTTTTTTGCCCAAAATTCAACATTGTTTCCATTGGTGATTATTGATACCGCCGGGAACAGAGTCGGATTTAGTATTTTGGTGAAAAAATTAGCCGTAGTTGGAGAAAATTTTGAGCAATTATATGAAAATGACGACGGTTTGGACTCATTTGTTTGTAAACAGTATATAGCATTTAGTCCACACCATGAATAAATGATGGATTTGTTTAATTATGTTTTTCTTTGAATTTTTGTATATGATCGGAGAGATGACGATTTGGTGTCATTTAATTGTAATATAGACAATAATTTGGCTCACTTATAAATAAATGCGTCCGGATTGTCTTCATTTTTGTTTTCATATATTTTTTTGTGAATGACTGAAATGAGGACAATTTGGCATCATTTATCGACCAAATTTTTTTATTTCTAAATATAAGCACTTGAAGTTATTTTTTGTCGATGTATGAAGTGAGGCCGATTTGACCTCATTTCTTTACAAAACGGACATAAGCTTTTGTTCAATATATGCATAAACACATACAGATTGCCATTATTTCTGCTTTATAGGGAGCAGTGATATTTTTGTAATATGACACGGTGCGATGATATTTTTGCAATTACAGCTTCATTAAAGTGTGGAGGCATTTTTGTGATAATGAAAGTGATTAATTTTTAAAGATCATCTTAAAAGTGTTCCAACTTTTTTAGACCAGATCCTTTTTTACTCATTTGTGTAAATCTACCTATTACACATCTATAGGAGATACACTTCCCAAAAACTAGTAAACAAAGTTCAAGGAATATTTACAATTGCAATATCAAGAAAAGAGGAGCTTAGGCGTTAGAAGAACATTCACAAACTGATGATTCCAATTGTTCAGGCATCAAAGACAAGACAAAAAGGTCATAGGAAGCAGACGAAACTATTAAATGGACAGAACAGACCAATTGTTTTCGTTCCAACAAATAAACAAAGCTTAATAAAGTGCTTAATCCAAACAAACTAAACTAATCAGGTGCATTTTGTCTAGGCCCCACTACTAAAAATTATTTGTTTTGCGTCACAGTTTGGAGACGAAATTCCCTCTCTAAAAGGAGCTTGGAGACGGAATTCCGTCTCTGCGCGTCCTTCGCCAAAAGGCGCGTCGTTGGCCAACCTGGAGGCGGAATTCCGTCTCCAATTCAAAAATTAGTGTCAGTGAGTGCTTGGAGACGGAATTCCCTCTCCAAGCATTAAATTATTAAATTATTATTTAATGCTTGGAGAGGGAATTCCGTCTCCAACATGAAGTTTATATATTATTTTTATTGTTTAGAGACGAAATTCCCTCTCCAGGCATATAATTAAAAATTATTTTTATTATTTAGAGACGGAATTCCCTCTCTAGGCATACCGAAACTCTTCATTTTCTTAACCAATTCAAAAGCCATTTTGGGGTCTTTTTTACAAACTGCTAATCTTGCAGCACTAGTAAAAGTTGCCTCATTTGGTGCAACACCATTTCACCCCATTTGTTTAAAAATCTCAAATACTTTCTCAGCACTAGTAACTAAATCAAATCCCTCAGTACAAGAAGCAGAACAAAGATAAAGCAAAACATTAGATGAACATTAAGTGAAATGTTATTTAACTTAGCTTCTTCATAAAGAGCCAAGGCTTCTTGTAAATCACCATGTTTTGAACATTGGTCTAGTTTATGACGCAGCACACTTTCAGGTGCATCATGGCGAGCTTTCTTGGAAGACCTGTGGATGAAGTTTTTGCAGGTTCTTGAATGAAAGCTGCAGAGGTACAAAGACGGGTTTTTTGGTTCATTGAAAAGGGAACAGTGTGTGTAAATTTGGTGTGAATTGGTTTTGAAAAATGGATACTGTGGAGTGGATAAGGGGTTTTGGTTAAAAGAGAAAAGAAAGGTGAGGTTTTAGAAAAAGGGGGTGATGAGCTGTGGGGAATTTTTCGCCGGGGAGATGTGAAGGATTTTGGGTGTTTTGAAAATTTTGAGTGTCTGAAAATATTGGGAGCCCGCTATATAGATTGGGAATTGTTTAGGGTAATTCCGTCTCCAACAACTGACACCTTTTTTACTTTTTGATTGGAGACGGAATTCCGTCTCCAACTCTTCTAATTTAATTAATTTTACACGCAACCATTCTGTAGCTTTTTACTCTTTTTCTAGTAGTGCCCAACAAGTGTGCGATACACATAATCACTATCGTCAGCAAAGGGTATGGTGAGCTTCACAAGCTGATTCGCATACATTCCTATGCAAATGAATATTTGATCAGTTATAAGACCACACAGTCTCAACCGCTTAAGGCCTTTGCATGACTGTACAATTGCCCCAAAACCTTCATCAAGTGGCTGCTCTCCCCTCACACCTGAAACTTTTTGGTTCTCATCGTGCAATATGAGACTAACTAAATTGGGGCAATTTTTTGCCACAGCTATTAGTGTTGCATTAGTAATCTCATTGCACGTATACATCAATGATTTAAGCTTTGGGCAACCAGCTGATAAAATAACCAAGCCTTTTTCAATAACACCACCAGGGAGGTCAGAGGTTATCTTTAATTCCTCCAGCTCGTTACAAGTAGAAGCCACAACGGCAAGCCCTTCATCGCCAATGGCGGTACCTGGAACCTATAAAAATTTGAATTCAGAGAATGTCATGTACTATACCAAGAAAAGAAAACAGAGAAGGTATTCAATAAAAAGGGGGCTAGAATATCGAACCCATAGGCACTCTAACTTGGGGCAATGGCGAATCAGTTCCCTAAGTTCAATGCCTTAGATGAGCTCATTGGTCAATTTCAATGATGTCAAACTCCGGCAGATTGGATAAAAATCAGGAAGTAAGCGATGATCCACCTCAGACATGAACCCAGACAAGTTCCTAATCCAAGTACATTGATGTAGAGCATTCTTTAGTCTATTCTAAGTCTCAGAAACTAGACCTGGATCACAGGAAAAGGATCCAACCCCCAAATCCACCAACTGAGGAGCTTGAACTAAAATCCTTACAAGAACATCAAGAGGAACGCTAGAATTTAACTTCAAACTTCTTAGGCTTGGACATCTGGCCACCAGCCCCTCAAGGGCTTCCCCAGAAACTACTCCAATGAGGCTAGCAATATTTAATGAGACAAGGGTGGTACAGCTATCCGAGAAACAGCTAAGCAATTGTCCTTTGGTATCATCAACTGCAGTTTCTTGCAAGTCAAACTCTCGTAAAGACCTGCATTTGAACAAATCATTAACAAACCAACTACTGGAAGCAAAGTGATAGATAACTGAATTGCACACTTTCAGCCTAATAAGATTGTTTCAGATATGCAAATTGGCACAAAACTAAGCACGCACTAGCAGGAATCCACCACAGATATAAAAAGAATTACTTATAGATAAGAAAACACTCAAGGAGACTAGGGTGCGATACACATAAGCACTGTCCTTCAGCAAAGGGTTTGGTGACCTTCTCAAGCTGATTCGCATACATTCCTATGCAAATGAATATTTGATGAGTTACAAGACCACACAGTCTCAACCGCTTAAGGCCTTTGCATGACTGTACAATTGCCCCAAAACCTTCATCAAGTGGCTGCTCTCCCCTCACACCTGAAACTTTTTGGTTCTCATCGTGCAATATGAGACTAACTAAATTGGGGCAATTTTTTGCCACATCTATTAGCGTTGCATTAGTAATCTCATTGCACGTATACATCAATGATTTAAGCTTTGGGCAACTAGCTGATAAAATAACCAAGCCTTTTTCAGTAACACCACCAGGGAGGTCAGGGGTTATCTTTAATTCCTCCAGCTCGTTACAAGTAGAAGCCACAACGGCAAGCCCTTCATCGCCAATGGCGGTACCTGGAACCTATGAAAATTTGAATTCAGAGAATGTCATGTACTATACCAAGAAAAGAAAACAGAGAAGGTATTCAATAAAAAAGGGGCTAGAATATCGAACCCATAGGCACTCTAACTTGGGGCAATGGCGAATCAGTTCCCTAAGTTCAATGCCTTGGATAAGCTCATTGGTCAATTTCAATGATGTCAAACTCCAGCAGATTGGATAAAAAGCAGGAAGTAAGCGATGATCCACCTCAGACATGAACCCAGACAAGCTCCTAATCCAAGTACACTGATGTAGAGCATTCTTTAGTCTATTGTAAGTCTCAGAAACTGGACCTGGATCACAGGAAAAGGATCCCACCCCCAAGTCCGCCAACTTAGGAGCTTGAACTAAAATCCTTACAAGAACATCAAGAGGAACGCTAGAATTTAACTTCAAACTTCTTAGGCTTGGACATCTGGCCACCAGCCCCTCAAGGGCTTCCCCAGAAACTACTCCAATGAGGCTAGCAATATTTAATGAGACAAGGGTGGTGCAGCTAGGGGTGGGCGCAAAACCAAAAAAACCGAAATACCGAACCGAACCGAACTAATTCGGTTTTTCGAGTTCGGTTTTTCAGTTTTTCGGTTCTGTTCGGTCCATAAATTTTGAAATTTCGGTTTTTCGGTTCGGTTTTCGGTTTCGAGTTTTTGGAATTTCGGGACCCGAAAAACCCGAAATTATTTATAAATAATTAAACATATATTTTAAATTCCTAAATTACCAAAACCCTATTTTCCCTCACATGACCAATCTGCTCACAAAACAGCCGCTCAAAACACAGTCAAAAGACTCAAAACAGTGAGGTTCTCTTCTCTTCGAACACAAACCAAAATCGAACACAAAATCGAACCAAAATCCAGTCCGATCGAAGTCTCTTTTCGAGGTTCTCTTCTCTTCTTCTCCAGTCCGATCGAAGTATCTTTTCGAGGTTTGTTTCTTCTCTTTTTAACTCTCACTATCAGTTAATTACCGAGCAAGAAGGGAGGACCGCAAGTTAAATAATTGTGATTTGTCTTAAGAGTAATGAGTTGTTTTAATGATCTTGTTGGAATTGTAGTTAGTTTTGGAATTTAATCTTGTATTATGTTGTTTTTGTCGTTATGCCTATTGATTATTTTCATATAGTCTTAGTTGAATCTCAGTTTTATTGCTTTACAATGGGGCATCTGGATAGTACAATAGATCATTAAGTTGTAAGAAAGAAAGTTTCCAAACATATAATGTTGCTAATTACAAAATAAAACCTACCGAATAGCCCTTGTTTGGATAGCTAAACTTTTGGCCAGATATATGTTTTCGGTTAGAACATTACGTGTTGAATTACTTTGAACTACAAGAAGATTATTCTTATCCAGTCTTGGTGGACAGAAAGGTTTCGTATTTTGTTCCCTGAATGAACTACATCAAAAAATTATCATGCTCTGAAAATTTCTTATGAGTTTGATCCCAAGCGCATTGACAAGTTATTTTTCCAAAGAAAAAACAATGTTGAAAGTTTTATGTCAATTCTTTTGAAATTTTGTTTAACCAGATTAACACAATTAATCAGAAAGAGTTTTTTTGGGTTAATGCATATTAGGGTGGGCGTTCCAGCACTGAGCTGGATTTGCAAAACTTACAAGGTAAAGGCTTGCCATAGTAGGGAGGATAATGAGATTAAAAGGGGGTTCCATGGTACTTTCGTTGAGTTGGTGGTGCCCCTTTATAACTAGATTTTAGAGGCTCCATTACAAGCTTTATGTTTCATCTGCTGTTTACGCTAGTCTTTTATAAATTTTTCTTAAAATGTCCCTGATTGTATTCTCCTTATATCTGTCATTTGTATATAACTATTATCTAGGTAGTGTTTTACTGTGCCTACTTGTCTATGTCTCTTTTCGACAGTGCCAGTTTCAAGGAAATGATCACTAGAAATGCTTGTTTTATCTGTTATCTCTGTTCACTGCATAAAATAAACTTGACCACCAAAATTCCTCTGCTTTAGTTTGTCTTTTACGCTGCTGTTTTGGTGCTGAAACGCTGCAGTTTTTCTGCTGAAACGCAGCTGAAGCGCTGCTGTTTTGCTGTTGAAACGCAGCTGAAACGCTGCTGTTTTTTTGGTGCTGAAACGCTGCTGTTTCGCTGCTGTTTTTCTGCTGAAACGCTGCTGAAATATTGCTCCTGTTAAGCTGTTGTTTTGCTGCTGAAAAGCTGCTCAAATGCTACTGAAAATTTGTTTGTTCGGATTTTTTTTTTTTGCCATAAACTTTGGTTTAAACCGAAACACCGAAGTACCGAACTAAAAAATCGAACCGAACCGAAATATAAAAAATACGGGTTTTTCTATACTTCAAACCGAACCGAAGACCGAAATACCGAACCGAAATTTCAAAAAACCGAACCGAAAAACCGAACGCCCACCCCTAGGTGCAGCTATCCGAGAAACAGCTAAGCAACTGTCCATTGGTATCATCAACCACTGTTTCTTGCAAGTCAAACTCTCGTAAAAACCTGCATTTGAACGAATATCATTAACAAACCAACTATTGGAAGCAAAGTGATAGAGAACTGAATTCCACACTTTCAGCCGAATAAGATTGTTTCAGATATGCAAATTGGCACAAAACTAAGCGCGCACTAGCAGGAATCCACCACAGATATAAAAAGAATTACTTATAGATAAGAAAACACTCAAGGAGACTAGGGTACGTAGGGGCATAAAAAAATGTGCTTGGACTAGGGTGCAGGTTGATACAGGTGCGATCTTGAGCTCAAATACTACTGTATTGGGTAAAAATCGACCCGCGATGATTTGCCCCGGTCATGCAAATAGATAGCGACCGAACACATATCGGCAGGCCAGAGACCGGAGCAAATGAGTGGATCGCCGAAGTCAAGCACCGAGGTCGTCATCGAAGGCCAGCCGCAAGCTGAGCTTCGATGACAGCCACCTCGGTCAAGCAGCCGGGCACTACCACCGAGGTCATCTATTCGTGCCTCGGTGATTCCCGGCTCGAGCGGCTTTGCAGCCTACTACTTCAATCCACTACTTCGCCCATTAACTCCACCCATAAATGCTCCAAATGTGGATTGGCCATGAACAAGTAGTGGGGAACGTGGGATAACACTTTGTATCTATAAATAACACTTCATTTTACATTGTACGGATCCAGAAATATATATTGAAACTCTGCTCAAATTTTTACTCACAATCATATATTGAAATCGAGTTATTTCTCCGCATTTGCATCTATTTTGTGTATTTATTCGACTTTGATACGAAGATTTGCTTATATCCGAATCCAAATTCGATTTGTAATCCTAAAACTGGTTTAGGCCCATACAACTACCATAATCTAAATTTTAAGATTTGGCTACAGATATAGACGCTGCAATCCGGCTAAAAATAATTCAAATATCTAAATTATATGACATTATTTCGGAAAACTATATTTAGCTTGTAGAGCATGTTAACTCAATCTTTTATTCTAAGTTGTACATTACATCTAGAATTCTATAGTAGCTTTTCTCATGCCTTCAAATCTATATACTCGCTATTTTTGTGAGAAATCGAAACAGAAAATCATAGTAGCTTATGGTTAGAGTACTCAAATATTGATCGTCCACATGAAGGACGTATCCCAAACACATACTAGTGGCGGTGTCATATGATATACGTGCGACACAAAAAATGAGAGTCCGAGCAACTTAAATAGAAACAAATTTAACATAACTAAATACATGAGCGGATGTACAATATAATTTATGGATTCAGTCAAACCCCATAGATTAGGGGCAAAGCATGTATAGAAACATCCACTAAATATGTACATATATTACATTTTGAATTTGAAGTCGCTATACTAAAATTTCGAACCCATAAATTTCAAATCGCTTATGCTAAACAGTATAGTAGCAAGAGTACCTGCAATTGGAAGCAATAGCTGCGACACCATTGAAGGAGGAGATGACGTTACAGCTAATCAAGATCAAAGACTTGAAGTTAGGAAAGGATCGTGAAAGTAGGAGGAGGGTCTTATCTGTAACCACCATTTTCTTCAAACGAAGCTCCTCCAAATTAACTCCACTAGATACCATTGTCTCAATCCAAGTGTGAAGAGTCTCTTTGTCACAATGATCAGAGTAGCAACGTAAAGTAACACCACCCAAAGAACCACAAGGTAATCCATAGAGGCTAAGTGAGGTAAACCTTGGAAACCTAGCGATCACCCTTTCAGGACTAATAACATAACAGTTCTTGATGACAACTTTGTTCCTACTCAATCTTTCGGCATTGTACCATGGCTTGCACACAAGGGACACAGCATTCCTGTCCTTGTTCGATGTCAAGTAATGAAACACCATCCTCAGAATGTCCTCAGGCAAGTATGCGTTTATGATCACTTCATTATTACACTCGACAACTTTTCGTGAAAGATAACGTTGGCGCATGAACGGTATGCTAATGAGATCATGAGTGTTTTTAGCCATAGTGGTACAGGGATGATGAATCGTTTGATTTAGTAAAAGATTTCCTAGTCTTGTACGTATTTATAGTGTTTTGCTCTAGACCTAATTCTTTCCTTCAGTTAAGGAATTATAGTTTTTGATAAGGTCATGACCATCACGTGTCCGGATTTGCTCCATTAAATATTCTAAATATTAGATCCTAACATCTGCTACGTATGCAACATATGTATATAACAAATTCAACTACTCAGGCAATTACCCCTAAATTGGTGGGGGAAATTAGCCCATTATGCATATTCCACAGCGATATCTAAGAGGTGGAGACTTCAAACTTTCTAGCTTGACCATTTGAATGCCTTGTAATCAATGGTCAGGTAGAGCCCAAAGGATAGTAGATCTTACGAGACTTGTTAATTCCTTGTTTTAAAAAATCCCATGCTAATCCCTGCTTAAAAAATTTATACCCCTAATGCGTATTTATGTTCATACTTTAACGTAGCTACGTACGCTAATTCGAGCATGTTAATTACATCTTGAACTTTTGGTGCAGCTAAAGCATAGTAATATTTTTCATACCTCTTTTTGCAATCATCTTGTTGTAGCCGCTGTTACTGCTCGATGCTTAGTATGTTTGTAAAAGAGAAGTTCATTTTTGATGAAAAATGTTTTCCGCAAAGAATTCGTATTTTGGTGATATATACAAATAACATTTGAGTATGTATGCCAAAACTAAAACATCAGAAAGAGCATAATAATGTACCGTGATGTGAATATTCTTTCAAGGAATATTTAAGGAAATAGCACATGATGTCAAAAGGTTAGTTTATGTCGAATTATGCTTAGACCTTTGCAATGCTGAAATTTTGCTAACTCTTATCTAAGCAACACGAGCCCTCTTTGCATTTCTAATTATTGCTCTTAATTAAACAGATCCCACACCGGTGGTAAGTAAATGAATTAATTTGTTTATTTTTATGAGAAATTACTCTTAGGGTACCACTCAAGTGGAATATGAACCACCCATCAAGGATGTGTTAGCATTCTAAAATTCAAAGTGAGATGCAATTGTCCATTGTGCGGACTGCACCATGGCCAAACGGGTCACCCACTATGGGTGATCTGATATTTTTATTATTATCTATTTTTTGGAACCAAAAAATGATTTTTTTTTTTTTGGGAAGAAGTATAATAGACACTTATGTTTAAATTATTTTACACAAGTTTTTATTTGTCTGACGTATCAATTTATATAGACCCGTAACCAAATCCGGCTTTTAAATGCATTGTAATATTGTCTTTCTCAACACAAGTAGTTCTTTTAAAGTTATTTTGAGGATCTTGTTGCTTGTTTGATATGCATTTCCTACTGACTTGGTCAGATCGTGATTTAATATTCAAGGTACAGAAGTTTTTATTTAGGTTTCTTGAGTGATACATATAGTAATTAAACACACGTTTTGAGATAGTAAAGGTAGTTTTGTTACTAAATAAGCTGGGAAGATAATAACAGATGCTTGCGAGTACATGATTAATTTGAGGGCTATATATGTTGGAGAAATATAATTGTGGTATCTCAAAAGGGAGAATCTCTTGTTGTTGAGATTGTCCATATTTATCATATTCCAGAAATTTAATAGTACCATATTAATGTGTCATTATTTCAAATTCTAGCCATCTCTACCGTTACTAGCCATTACAATGATTATATATCAATTCACACATTATGAGAAGCTGATTTTTCCTCAACTATAAGCATATTTCCTTTCTTTTGTGAGAAATACAAAGAGAAGAAAAACACTTCTTTCTTCCTCCCTATATGTTTGGGTTTCCTGCTCCTAGTTTCATACTATACGAGCTTGTTGAATCCCAAGAGATACATAGATACTGGTGAAATATCTTTAAGGACGGTATTTTCGATACGCCTCAAATTATAACAATTCTTTGTTTATTTTTCATAATTTCCAACAATATATAGATGCTCAAAACAGCCAAAAAAAAGATGTAAAAGTCCTAATCAAAGATATTAAAGGAAAAAAAAAAAAAAAAAAGGGCGATCAGCTTGCCCTTTGAATCCAAAGCTTCTTCAATCTACGGTGAGACAATATTGCTGTCACGAGGACCCAATTGATGATATCAGTCAACAGCTGAAAGTAAGAAATTCTACATGATTGATTGAGGATCAAAGTGAATACTATTCCCCAGAATACAAGAAAGTATCCAGTTGCCATAGATACATAAAATCCCAATGACACAAGTTTGTCGTCTTCATCAAGATTGTTGCTCTCACTGTTACCTGCATATTGTAAAATGTCCCAGAAGGATGGATCTCATTGATGCTGTTAGTGCTATTACATTATGCCTACAATCTTGTTTCTGACATACTTAAAAAATACAATTGAAAATGGAAAATGTATCTCGCTGTGTTTCGTACAAGATTGGTTGCAATATGAATTGCACCACGATTATAACAGTGCAAAGGACCTGGTCTGCTGAGCTAAACCCCAAGTCCCTTAATAAAACATACACCCATATACATATTTCCAAGTGGTATTTGCCATAGCACGATATTCCGGTGTTATAGGTAGAGTCGTATTTAACGTCCACCAGGCCAACTTGAACTTTTAAATATTGTATGTAATTTTTGAATTTAGAACGAACTTAATCACACTAGATAATCCCTTGTTCAATCTTAGTCAATTCACTCAGTTACAAGCTACGTACTAATAAATGCCTACACCTTCATGGAATCAAAAGAGGATGTATCGTCTTTGGCGTGTCACGATAAGCAACTAGGCAAGCCAAATATAAAACCATTAATTTCAGAATCTATCTCACCACAGATCTTGCAGAGTCAAACAGCAAATTGGCAATCTAGCAAACAACTTGGCAATTTCCCGATTGAAAATTTTAAGATTTTGAGTTGGGATCGTCATTTTCAACCATTAATAAATACTATTATGAACATGAAAAAAAGAGGGATAAATAGAACTAACCTTTCCTGCAGCCATCACCGTTCCGGAAACCATCACCTTCAAAGCCATCTTTACATCTACATCGAAAACGCTTTCTATTCCCTGGAAATAAAATGTTTGTACAAATTCCATCATTATCACATGCACAGTCTCCTTCTAATCCCCAAGCCAATTCCAATGTCTGAAATTCTAAGTACATAACAGAACTCTTCTTTGTATTATTGTCCATACCAACTAGTATAGACGAGACCACATTTCCACACCCTGTATTCCTTAATTTCAAATAATCCAAATAATCAGCACTCCCTTCTGAATAACAACTTACGTTCTCTTTTTTTGAATCACACGATGGTATATTCAAATGTGTACTTAAAAGTTCCGATGGTATAGTACACTCACTTCTTGGGACAGTGCAGTTCTTTAACAAAAGTCCATTTCTCCAAGTCATACCATAATTTGTTCGACTAAATTGCTTAAGATCTTCAATCGGACGGTTACAATTTACTGGAAATTTGACCATTAACGTATCTGATGTCACATTTTGTACTAGATATTCACCAAGTCTAAGTTCTCCAGTTTCAGTACAATTCAAGTGAATTTGACAACCTTCTGTGAACCCAAATGGATAAGGAACACGCCGGGCATTAGAATTAGCTGCTCCACAGTACTGATTACACTGAATTGAAGTAGTAGCACCAACTGATATTGATATTGATGATGACCACACTAATAAAATTGCGACAACGAATCTTATAATTATGTGATGAAAAACCATGGTCACAAAATTGACAATGAGTATATATTGCTAGTTACCTATGAAGAAAAGAAAGAGAGCGAGAAAAGAAGACTACAAATTTTAAGTACCTTCAATTTACAGCTGCACCAATCGAGTATATTTTTTAATTGTACAACCAATGTGACATTAACACCTTACATATATTTTTTACAAGGTAGGTTTTTTGTCCACACTTGATCTCATTGACAGAGTCTGCACTGAATAAGTCAATTGGCAGCTGAGGCCTGAGGGTCAACTTCCAGCTCTTTAATGAGGCCAACCAGCCACAACATACATATAAAAATATCAATATTTTTCTATTTATAAAATATAGCAACATATTTTTTAAAACATAGCAAATACATATAAAAAGGTGCTAAAACCCCTAGATCTTCTTCCTACGATCCCCCACCCACCACCCTCCATCACTGCCGCCGCCAACCATCGGTCACCGCCACTGCCAGTCGCTGGAAAATTTCATTTCATGTTTTTTTAATTTTGTATTTTTTTGTTGTTTGTTGTGTATTTTCATTGTATACACATATATATTTTTTGAGATTCATAGTGCAAATACATTAGACATAAACAAACAAGCTTACGGTGTGTTGTTTGTATATTCTGTGTATAGCTAGTGTATGTAAAAGTGTGTGAATATGCATACATAGTCAATACACAACATATATACATGTATTGTAAGTAAGGTGTATACCTAGTGTATCTCTACATTGGGTATACGCATGATATACAATTTTTTTGCCTCCACCACCATCAACAACCACCGCCCACCATCGGAGAACCAACAAACAAACATACATTTATACGTGTTGTACGTAAAGTAAATACCCAGTATATGTCTGGTGACATATACGTAACATACAATGTGTATACGTATTACATACAATTTTTTGCCTCCAAACCACCAGCAACAACAACTGTTACCACTGGGGAACCGAAAAAATAAAAAAAGGAAAAAAAAAAACAGCTGTTGCCGACAGGCAAAACGTTGCCGGAAAAGCACCGCCCGAGCAAGGCTGTAATGGATCTGAATGCCACTGCACAACCACCGCAATTTGTGCAACAATTGTCGCGATTTACACAGCAGCAGCCGCGATCTGCACAGCAGTGCCGCCGATCTGTGCAGCAGCACCACCGGAGGGATGCCACGACAACGTGGATGGGTGGGGGGAATTTCGGCGACGATGATAGGTTGATGGCAGCAGCTCCAGCAACCAGTGAGGGGGGGAGGGAGAGAGAAGAGAGAGAAAGGGAGAGGAAAGTTAGGGTTAGGGTTAGCGTTTTTTAATTATGCTATGTTTGGTAACATTTGAAAAAATATTGCTACGTTCCGTAAAGTGGTAAAATATTGCTATATTTAAGAAAAAGATCCCTACTATGATAGTGGGCATAATTTAGCCTAAATTTATTTCTTAGTAGTATTATTTTTCTTACATTGTAGCTCTCTTCCTTTTTTTTCCTTGTAGCATTGTGTTTGTACGAAACACTTTCCCATTTTTCTAATTTTACTATTCAATTTATGTGTCATTTTTAAAATTTTAGTATGTTTCAAAAAAATAATGAATCAATTTATATTTGAAATTTTTTAAATTTTAAATTTCTCTTATTATCCTTAATACTCTTATGTCAATTCTCACACTTTTGAGTTGCAGAAATAAATACAAAGGAATATTTAATTAATTTATTTAATAATTTGTTCTCCAACACAAATGACAGTTTTAGGACCGGTTTGTCCATACAATATTTTTTTCTTTTTTTTCAAAAAAAAAATTGAAAAAACTGTTTGTCCATAAAATCTTGTGACTTTTTCAACCTTTTTGAAAAACAATTTTTGAAAAAGTAAAAAGTGGTTTAAAGCACTTTTTCAAGTTTTTTTTAGAAAAGTTACTTTCTCTTACAAAACTCTATCTTTTTTTCAAGTGAAATATATGTCCAAATACAACTTCAACTTTTTTGGTAACAATTGTGAAAGATTACCATAACAACCAAAATCATTACACCTAAAGAGCACCCTTATCATGCTTGGCTACGTCATTGGCAAAGGCCTCAAACAGAAAACACCACTAAGTACATATACTCTCTACCCATTGCCTACATTTACTTGCTCTTTTTGAGCTCCCCATCATATCAACTCTACCTACAATCTCCTGTTTAATTTGTATTAGTACTAAGTTTCTATTTACAGTGAAGTTTTTAAAAATCTTCAAATTCCCAATTCTCCAAGTGTGATATATAACAGCACTCCATGCAACAGCCATTATCTCTTTTTTGAACTTCTTCCAGTGCATTCTCTTAATCCAGTTAAGGCATTGCTTCACTTCTTGTCTTGGCAAGTATTGATTCGGACATCTTCCTACATCTATTCTCAAGTCACTAATCCAACTACAGTCACAAAACATGTGCTTATGGGTCTCCAAGTCAGCTCCAGTACGTAAAAAGCAACATGGGTTGGCCACTGTGATGCTCATCCTGGCCAGCCTGTCCTTGATGAGAAGTTTCTCTTGAGCTGCTAATCAAAGAATGAACCTGTGTTTTGGCTATGCAACTAAGCTCCAGATCAGATGAGAAACATCAAGCTTACATAAGCCACTCAGATGGGCTATATAGCTACTTGATATTGAATATACACCTGAAGGAGTTAAGTTGTATTTATCTTGTGTGTACCACTGCTTCATCCCCTCCTTTAACTGATTCAACTTCCTCCAGTACCAGCTACTGTCCAGATGAGCCTTGTGATCCCAGATACCCACGCCTACTTTCATATAAATGCCATGCACCCATTTTACCCAGAGCATGTCCTTCTTTTCCATCAGTTGCCATAACAACTTACCCACTACAGCTATATTCCACTTCGCACACCCCTTGATATTGAGTCCTCCATATCTCTTAGGAACACATATCTTGTCCCATGCTACTAAGGCAGTTTTTCTCCTTTTTTCTGTGCCCCCCCCCCCCTCCCCTCCCCCCATAGAAACTCTCTACATTTTTTGTCTACCTTATTTAGGGTACTCTTAGGCAGTATGAAAGTCGACCCCCAAAAGTTATGAATGGAAAATAAGACTGCATTAACCACCTGCAACCTACCTGCAAAAGAAAGCTGCTTAGTTTGTGCACCTTTTATCCTTGCTGTAATTTTCTCACCTAGCTGGTGACATTCTAGCTTGGTCCATTTTTTTTTTAAGACAGTGGAAGAATGAAGTATTTAATAGGAAACGAGCCTAAGGAAAAACTAGTAGCCTCCAACAACTGTGTCTTTGTACTCTCATCAATCCTAGCCATGAATATACTTGATTTCTCAAGATTTGCCAGAAGACCTGTGGCTTCAGTAAAGTGGGATAATGCTTGCATTATTATCACATCAGATGCTACATCAGCTTTACTAAAGATCATCAGATCATCAGAAAAGACCAGGTGTGTGAGCTTAGACCTTTTGCGCATGGGATGAAACTTGAAATCTGGCAATTCACTCATCTTTTTCAGAATTCTGGACAAGTATTCCATGACCATAACAAACAGCAAGGGAGACATAGGATCTCCCTGCCTGAGCCCCCTTTTCCCCTCAAAATAGCCATACCCCTGACCATTCACCCTGACTGAGTATTTAGGAGTTGTTATACATGCCATAACCAGCTGCACAAACTTCCTTAGAAAGTTAAACCCTCCAAGGCTTCTTCTTCAAACTCCCACCTCACCATGTCATATGCTTTCCTAAGATCAATTTTCATAATGCATCTAGGGGATGTCTTCCTATTGTAGTGTCTGGGCAAGTCATGGCAGATCAGTACATTATGAATCATAGACCTACCCTGAACAAAGGCAGCTTGATTCTCAGCTACTAGAACCTCAACTGCCTTTTGAGTTTTTCACACAATATCTTTGATATGCACTTGTATATCATATTAGAACAAGAAATAGGTCTGTATTGGCTTGCCTGATCTGGAGCTTTAACCTCTGGCACAAGTGTAATGATGGTTGAGTTTAATTGCTTCATCAACTTTCCATTATCACAAAATTCTTAAATAGACTCAGAAATATCTTTGCCCACTATCCCCCATGCAGCTTTGAAGAAGCTACTGCCATAGCCATCTGGCCCAGGGCTTTTGTTTATGTTAATGCCAAACATTGCCTTCTTAACATCTTCCTTTGAGTAAGCCTTCGGTGAGTGCAGATGCTGCTCCAAATTTAAGACAGGTCCATTCAACAAGAATTCTTTGTTTTGCATTTCTTCTGGGGTGGTCATTCCTCCCCAACAGCTCCTCATAGTAGTCCACAAACACATGCGCAACATCATCACGGTTAGTTTTCAGCTCTGCATACTTATCCTTTACTTAAGTGATTGCCTGTTTTAGTTTTCAGCTTTGCATACTTATCCAGTTAGCCTTGCTTCTTTGCTATAGGAATATCTCATATGGACTCTTTATACTTCTAAAATTGCACCTTCTGAGCTTGTTGAATTGCATAATTCAGCGGGTTCTCTTGTAGCAATTTTTGGAGTCTCTTCAATTCCACTCTATCTTTAGTGGCTTGTGTTGTAATATTCCTGAAATACTGAGCATTTAGCTCCCTCAGGCTTCTCTTTAGCATCTTCAGCCTTTTCACCACCTGTAGCATTTTACAGCCCTGGATTTGAGTGTTCAAATTGGATCTCACATTCTCTGAAAAAATAGAGTGACTGGACCAAGCATTACAAAACTGAAAAGGCTTTCTGGCTCTATGAGAGGCTGTCTACGGACACAATCTAATTGGACAATGATCACTTGTCCCTTCAGTCAGATATATTGCAGTGCAAGGGGGCATATGATCTAGCCAATCCTCATTGACAAATACCTAGTCAATTTTAGAAAATACTCTATTATCTTCTCTGTCATTCCATGTGTATCTGGTGCCAGAGTTTGGCAATTCAGTTAAGGCATTCATCTCAATTTAGGAGTGAAAATCATGATTTCTGATAAGGTGACTTGACTGCCCCCTATTCTATCTTCTAAGTTTAGGACAGAGTTGAAATCCCCAAGAAGCACCCAAGGGATGTCACAACATTCTTTAAATTCATCAATATATCTCCATAAGGCTCTTTTTTCTTCCCTTGTATTAAAGGCATATACACATATTGCCATAAATGTTACCTGCTAAGGAACAAATAAGACCTTCATAGTAATGGCCTGAGCTGACACTTGCATAGGCACTATCCTGTGGTAATCTAGCCTCCACGTTACCCAGTTTCTACCATTATAGTGTTGCTCCAAGTTTCTGATATACTCCCACCCTGAAAATATTTTTCCTGCCACCTCATTTATTCTTCTTATATTTATTTTTGTTTCAAGTAACCCTACTAAGCCTACATCTAACTCATTGCAAAGGAGTTTGACCTCTTTTTGCTTATTAGGGCCATTAAGACCCCTAACATTCCAGCTTAATATATTAACCAATTCCAGGGAGTTGAAGAGTACCTCCCACATTTCTAACTTGACTATGTTATTGTGCCTTGCTAGTACTCCCATCTTGTTGTACCATTCTGAAGGAATTATTAAGCTCCAACCCTTCCCTTTCTTTTGATGTTGCACGCTTTCAGGCTTTAGAAGGAGATACCCATACTGTAGCCCTATTAGGAAAACTTTGTACACCCTTGCTCTCATTCTGTTCATGGCTGCTCTTCTGCTCATTACCTTTCTCACCCTGCACAACCTTTACATTCCCAGCTTTATCATTTGTTGCTTCCTTGGCCTGTTGTAACTCATCTCCTCTAGGCTGAGTTACCTGGTGTTCTTCGACTTTCTGCATAGCACATTTTTCAAATTCAGCTCTTGGTGCCTTCTTCCTTCTACAGACAGCTTCATCATGCCCATAATTGTGGCAGAAATTACATAGGGACAGCTTCCAATCATAAGCAATTTTTGCTCAATAACACTGTTTCTGGCAGGTGCTTACCCACCTCCACTTCAACCAAAAGCCTAGCAAAATTTAGCCCCATTTTCTCTCAGTGTTTTGGTCCACCATTAGAGGCTTGCCTACTAGGCTACCTATTTTGCTTAGACCCTTCATACTTCAGTATTTAAAATTCAGGTCTGGGAATTTAACCCGAATAGGCACTGATTTTAACTCTTCTCTAGTGAACTCCATCTCCAGAGACCATGCTTTAACAATGAAAGGCTTGTTATCAAAATGGTAGATACCCCCCCAGAATCACCTCATTCTTCCCCATTTCAGTGTCAAATCTAACTAACATTATAATTTTTTTTAGCATGGAGATTTTATTAATTCCGTGTTTATTCCATAGGCGTATAAATCCGTTAAGAACTGCAAATGGGGGGTGCGCTCCTAGCACATAACACACTATTGCATTCCTCCAATATTCGATTTCAGAACTTATGTCCTCTAGTTTAATTTCTACTATTTGATACTCACCTTTGATTTCTGAGGATATGTATTCCAATTTGAATCCTGCATTAGTGATTTTTGAAATGTCAAATTCCTCCCAGATTGAGTTCCTCTTCTGAGATGTTGTTTCCTGTTGTTCGACCTCATCTGCCCATAGCAATTTCCTTCTAGTACTGTTAGTTTTAGTTGCATCTTCCCATTGGTGGATCTGTATCTGAGCTTCAGCACTAATTCCCTTCCCCTTATACTTCTAATTTTCAATTGGACTTGGACTATGTTCATCTTCACTCAAGGGTTTTGGAGTATGTTGTGGATTGGGAACTATTTTCCCTAGTGATGCCGATCGGATTTCTTCAACTATAGCTTGAATTGATTGGGATTGTCTTCTGTTTCGACTTTGATTTTCCTTTGTTGCAGCTTCTTGTGCCATGAGAGCCTTCTGACAGAGCAAGCGTGTTCTCTTTCCCATGAATGGCGCAGGTTAGCAGGCTTTGCTAACGTGCACCGAGAGAAAATATTTTTCTCATTCTGCACAACTTTAGCTTTCAAATACTATTTTTCAATTCAACTCCAAAAATTCTTTTTCAAATATTTTTTGGAATCTATGGGCAAACAGCCACTTAATAATTGTTAGTAGCGCATGATTGGTTGACTTTGTTCTTTAATCGTCATTACCTGGGGAGTACTAATATTCTGAGAACACAGGTGCCCAAAAAGAAAGAAGCCTTCAGCCCTTGACACTTGTGTATTTTGAGTTCATCTGTCAGTTAAATGTGATAGCAGCACCTTTAATGACTTTTTATGCATACAAGAAAGACACAAAGTCCATAGATTTACCAAAGTACATGGGTCCATTAGTGTAGATTAACCAAATCACAAACAATTGCGTAAAATAAAAAAGCAAAACAAGGAGTTACTTTCTTATGTTGTACCATACTACATTGCTAACTGATCAAAAAGTAAATGTCAAAATGAAGGGAATGATTGGTTTTGCAGATGAAGCAACATACCACATTGCTAAGCTGATAAAAAAAATAAACGTCAATACAAATGGATGATTTGTTTTTGCAAATTATTACATTTGATCATTCTCTGCTACAATCATGAGGAGGGAGATGGCTAATATCTGGTTCAATCCAAACGCATGATCTTGGTTGGACTAAGTTGAAAAAATTTTGACTTGAGAAACATTCATCAACTAAGTAATCAAAAGAGTGATAATTGTTACTGTCCAAGGAATAAAAAACGCACTTGTTGTCATGAAACATTGAGACATATATTTTTGTTCGCTAACCCTGGTGCAATGCATGGTTTCAAGAAGGATGCTTCCCTGCTCACAAAGAGTGTCTTATTACCCAAATATGTTGTCTGTTCCCTCTCCAAGACCTTCTGATTCATGTTGTACGCGTAACTCCAAACCTCTACTTTATTTATATTTCCTCTTTCACGAGTCAGAAACATAGCTAATATTCTTCCATTGTCGACATTTTCTGCCATGTGAATCGTTTGAATAGGCCTCCGGTTTCGACGCGGCAAGTGCTTCCAACAAAATTCCCATATAGGTGTCTCTTTGTGCAGCCCTCCTCTAAATTAGAATTTACTGGATCGTATTTATAGATACATGGCCGTAAAAATAGGTTATAAGATTTGAATCTTACTTGTTTCCTAAATTGACAAGCCTTCTTCATAATGGATTTTGGGATAAAATGATTGCCGACTTTTTAACTCCTCCCACTAGGGGAAGGATTTCACGGGCCCAATTGGTTTAGTAAATAGTAAAATTTTATCAAGTGTCCGTTTTTGTACGTATGTGTTTAAAGTTTACTTTTAAGTAATCTTTCGCTTCTTCCTACTCTTTCTCTAACTTATTTTAGATATGGATGGCTCAAGGATAAAACCACTAGAGCTTCCACTTTAGACCCATAAGCGTCAAAAGCCTTCAATATTTTACTATTGATTACATTATCTATATTGGCAAGAGTTTTTGTAAGTAAACAAAATGTTAAACATTTGTTTCTGTACGCTACGTTTGTTCTAGCTAATTAAAATCTTATTGATAAATATGTGTTTAATTTAAAGTTCTAAAATACTAGATCAAATTCTACTATTGATTTTTTTTTTTTTTTTTTTTTTAGAAAAAAGGAATCGTGCTGCCTAGGATACTTTTAAGTTATTTGAGAGATTGAGGAAGTGCTGAGGACGGGTGTTGCTTAATCAATACTTCAAGGCAATAACCAAGAGAATGTGGACAGAGGTGGGGGAAACTTCTGCCCAAGGCAGGACTTCTTTTGAACGGAGAAAATGAAGGGCGGGCACTGCGCGTTATTTATAAAATTTATAGGGATTTTAAAGTTTATTTATTAAATCAAATAGATAATTTTTTGTAAAATTATGGGTATTGAGGTAAAAAAGGCAAACTATTTCATAGTTCTGCAATTCGTACTTCAAGTAGCTAATTTACCAAGTTTTTGCGTGAAATGGACACTTCTGGTGCCACCATCACAATTTTAAACCAAGTAAAAAAAAATCTTATAAAAATAATATTTGCTGGCATCGCTTAAACTAAGTCCATGGCGACCGCAAAGTATCACTAACAAGAAAGATGTGGCGATTGCTAGGAGCTTTCTTTGGGGGGGGGGGAGGGGGGAGGGGGCGATTTTTGTGTGTTTTTCTTATCGAGACTAAAGCTGATACTAGTCGCTAGAAGTGTAAAAATATCCACCCAGTGTCCCAAAAATTGATCGATTTTAAGAGTTTATCTCGGTTAAGATGGATTTAGAAAACGGCCTCTGATTCGTCCGTAAGCAACACTTATAGTTATCTAGTCGAATGTGTGATGAGGCCAAGGGCAAGTGTTCCTAAAGAATGTCAAAGGCAAGTGTTGTCTAGACAATACTTCAAGTTACTTGGAAGAATGTGGGAATAGTTCAAGGGCAAGTGTTGCCTAAGCAAGAGGGTTAGAGGCAAGTGCTGCCTCTTAGGTAGTACTTTCGGAGAAAGAGATTACGGGGATACGAGTATCATTTATAAGACAGATAGGGGTATTTTGTCCTGAATTTATTTCACTAACCTAAATGAAGATTAGTTTTGCTAAACCATTATTATGGTGGTCAAAAAGGCAAACCAGTTGCCCAATTTCATAGTTTTGTAAATATCCACTAGAAGTGTCTTATTTCTATAAATCACCCGTAGTTTTATCCCAAAGAAACATGGGCAATTTACAAAAATACGACACCTTAGGCAATGATTTGCTTTATTGACCTCGCTTAAAGTGGTTTTACAAGAATAAACTCACTAATTTTAAGTAAGTGCTCCCTCGGGGACAATACTTCAAATTTTAAACTTGAAAAGTGCACCCACGAGGACAGCACTTCAAGCTTTATCATGCCCATATTTGTGGCAGAAATTACATAGAGACCTCCACTTCAACCAGCCTAGCAAAATTTAGCCCCATTTTTTTCTCAATATTTTGGTCCACCATTAGAGGCTTCCCTACTAGGCTACCTATTTTGCTTAGACCCTTCTGGGAATTTAACCATAATAGGCACTGATTTTAACTCTTCTCTAGTGAACTCCATCTCCGGAGACCATACCTTAACAACGAAAGGCTTGTTATCAAAATGGTAGATACCCCCTGAATCACCTCATTATTCTTCCCCATTTCAGTGTCAAATCTAACAAACATTATCCCATTTTTTAGCATGGAGATTTTATTAATTCCATATTATTCCATAGGCGTTGTATAAATCCGTTAAGAACTGCAAATGGGGGGTGTGCCCCTAGCACACAACACACTATTGCATTCCTCCAATATTCTATTTCAGAACTTATATACTCTAGTTCAATTTCTACTATTCGATACTCACCTTTGATTTCTGGGGATATGTATTCCAATTTGAATCATGCATTAGTGATTTTTGAAATGTCAAATTCCTCTCAGATTGAGTTCCTCTTCTGAGATGTTGTTTCCTGTTGTTCGACCTCATCCGCCCATAGCAATTTTCTTCCAGTACTGTAAGTTTTAGTAGCATCTTCCCATTTGTGGATCTGGATCTGAGCTTCAGCACTAATTCCCTTTCCCTTGTACTTCTGCTTTTCAATTGGACTTTGGACTATGTTCATCTTCACTCAAGGGTTTTGGAGTATGTTATGGATTAGGAACTATTTTCCTAGTGATGCCGAGCGGATTTCTTCTAACTGTAGCTTGAATTGATTGGGATTGTCTTCTGTTTCGACTTTGATTTTCCTTTGTTGCAGCTTCTTGCGCCATGAGAGCCTTCTGAGAGAGAAAGCGTGTTCTCTTTCACGTGGATGGCGCAGGTTAGAAGGCTTTGCTAATGTGCACCGAGAGAAAATGTTCTACACAACAACTTCAACTTTTAAATACTATTTTTCAATTCAACTCCAAAAATTCTTTTTCAAATATTTTTTGGAATCTATAGGCAAAAGGCCACTTAGTAATTGTTAGTAGCGGATGATTGGTTGAATTTGTTCTTTAATCGTCATTACTTGGGGAGTACTAATATTCTGAGAGCACAGGTGCCCAAAAAGAAAGAAGCCTTCAGCCCTTGACACTTGTGTATTTTGAGTTCATCTGTCAGTTAAATGTGATAGCAGCACCTTTAATGACTTTTTATGCATACAAGAAAGATACAAAGTCCATAGATTTACCAAAGTAAATGGGTCCATTAGTGTAGATTAACCAAATCACAAACAACTGCGTAAAATAAAAAAGCAAAACAAGGAGTTACTTTCTTATGCTGACCATACAACATTGCTAACTGATCAAAAAGTAAATGTCAAAATGAAGGGAATGATTGGTTTTGCAAATGAAGCAACATACCACATTGCTAAGCTGATAAAAAAAATAAACGCCAATACAAATGGATGATTTGTTTTTGCAAATTATTATATTTGATCATTCTCTACTACAATCATGAGGAGGGAGATGGCTAATATCTGGTTCAATCCAAACGCATGATCTTGGTTGGACTAAGTTGAAAAAATTTTGACTAGAGAAACATTCATCAACTAAGTAATCAAAAGAGTGATAACTATTACTGTCCAAGGAATAAAAAACGCACTTGTTGTCATGAAACATTGGGACATATATTTTGTTCGCTAACCCTGGTGCAATGCATGGTTTCAAGAAGGATGCTTCCCTGCTCACAAAGAGTGTCTTATTACCCAAATCTGTTATTTGTTCCCTCTCCAAGACCTTCTGATTCATGTTGTACTTGTAACTCCAAACCTCTACTTTATTTATATTTCCTCTTTCACGAGTAAGAAATATAGCTAATATTCCTCCATTGTCGACATTTTCTGCCATGTGAATCGTTTGAATAGGCCTCCGGTTTCGACGCGGCAAGCGCTTCCAACAAAATTCCCATATAGGTGTCTCTGAAGTTGTGATACTTAATATGCCCAAATTTCCTTCATCTCCCAATAGATAAAGGGTATTGTTGTTGAAAAATATTGGACTTTTGCACCCGGCTGACCTAAAATTTCCTTTCATATCAAGGAAATCATGAAACGTCCATGTAATTTCTCCAACTTTGATGATGCATAGGGATGCGCATGCGGGACTAGACATATCAAGGCCGACAACAAAACAATCCGATGATAAAGAGTCTGGGGGACACGAAAATGTCCAAGAAGGGAAATAATTTTTCTCATCTAGATTTGGGAGGTCAAGTTTGACCTTGCTAAAGGGATTGAAAAAGAACATGCCATACTCGTCTTGACTCATGAGCAACCAACCGTATTTTGCACACCTAATTCGACATCCCTTTAATTCAGGGATATCCATCTCATGCACTAGGGCATTGTACAGTGGATGAAAGAATTTAGCTATGCCAGTTTCTTGATGTAAAACCATCAAACAAGGTGAATTATCGTAAAACAATGCAGAGGAATCATGTATTGATGGCGGCAAAGGCTCAATTAAACGCCATCTCTTACAAACAGCACGGAATGCAAAGTAATCGCCAGCAAAAAGACGAGATAGTATTGATCTGAGTATGTCTGTTGGAACAAAATCAGACCACAATTGTTCCATACTAATAATCATACAAATATATGACGTGAACCGATAAAAAAATGTGAAGAGTTAAACCAGTCAATTTGAATCCGTGGAGAAATATTGCATAGATTTGGAGCTTAAATAGAAGTTATGCCACCTCCTACTCTATATATTTATGGGAAAATCCTAGTCACTAAAGAGAAAGGAAAATTTCCATTATTATTATCCCTGTACCTGAGGTTCTAACTCCTTATTGTGCTTGTACTCGGTTAATTACTTTCCTTGTCTGACTATATTCTAGCAGTTCCTTTCCTTATTCTACTTGACTTTACTATTTCGTTATTCAATTTGAACTATATTATTATAGTATTCTAGTAATTCCTTTCCTTATTCTACTTGACTCTACTATTTCCTTATTCTATTTGAACTATGACCACTTATGTAATTTATAAACACACATTAGTATTTTCTTTGTTTTCACCTTTTCATCAAAACACAAAGTTGCACGTTTGATCGACAAGGTAAGTTCTTTTATGTTCTCGAAAACAATTAAATTATCAGTGTATTTCTAGTAGTGCAGTCGCTCACTTGATTTCTGTTCATGCTGTAGTGATTTTCTTTAATTTCTAGATATCAGTTTTCTTAACTTTCAGGCCAACAATTTAAAGGTAATTACTAAATATAATAAGTTGAAATCAAGAAGCAAAAGTTCCTTTTTGCGCTCTGCTGAATCTAAACATGATATTCTTCTAAGTTTTTTTCTTTTTTAACTCTTAAGTCTGCAGCTTTGTGCCATAGTAGATCAAGTATTTTCGGCTCTCCTAAATTAATAAAATTATTTGTGAACTTTCTATGAACCGTCTGGCACCCTAACGAAGTAATTATAAGTGTTAGATTTGTCATAGTTTGCAAATTGGAAATTTATAGTCTAGCAATCGAAATAGTGCTAGTTCTGAATAGTCCATAGTTCGTGAAAGGCAGCATTAGTTCTGAAAATCTCTTGGTACTTTTATAATCATCCTTATAATAGTGCCTAGAGAAAAGAGCAGTAAATTATGTACTTAATTTGGTTGGCTTCACAATCCTCTTTGTTTACCAATTATTTGTAGTTCGTAGTACTAAGTACTGGTAACTAACAACACCAAATTATTGTTCTCTCAACTTTTGCAGAAAGAAAAAGATGAGGCTGGAAAATTACAAGAACGAAAAGCCAGAATATGGCCGACCTCCTTATTCTCAACAAGTACATCCTTGGCTTGTTATTTGTCATGGAGATGACATGCAAAAGCAAACATTTTTCAGCATCTCAGAGAATCGATATTATGTGAGAACTATTCCTGAGCTTGGATACATAAAAATACTTGCTCGTGCTCATGAGTGGCTGGTGTTACTAGACTATGATTCTGAAGATTGCTACATTTGGAATCCTATTACAATGGACAAATTTGAGCTCCCGCCACTCCCAATAGAAGATATTGAGTACAACAAGATGGAGTGCCTCTTGTCCACATCACCCCATGATCCTGAATGTTGCATTCTCTTCCTTGATCAAGTTGAGCTGTCGTCACTTTACTTCTGCAAGCCAGGCCATGATCAAGAATTTCATAAACAAGATTTGCAGTTTATGGGAGATAATAATTTGATGTGTTGGACGGTTTTTGAGGGAAATTTTTATGCATTGACTCTCAAAAGACAAATTTTGGTAGTTTTGGATCTAAATCATGACCTAAGAATAATTCAAGTTACACCATTGACTAACCAACGCTTGAATTTGATGGATAGAAACTTATTGGACATGCCATTCAGTCGGACCTACCTCGTTCAATCCTATGACAATGACTTGTTATGCGTTCACAAGACGTTCTTTGGAATAACGCAACATGAGGAGGTATATGGTTTTCAAGTGTTTCGATTTGATGTTGTAAAAAAATTGTGGGTTAGGGTTAAAAGTATTGGAGAAACTGCAATTTTCATTGATAACTCTTGGGGAATAACTTGCTCCACGAGAGGCACTAATCTACAGAAAGAATCTATATACTTCATTGAGCGTGGTGATCGTTGTCTTTATATCTTCAATCTGAAAACAAAAAGCATGTCGGTATCCCTACCGTGTCCACATGTTAGCCGGAGATATTCATCGTTTTATTGGTTAACGCTTCCTCCCGCAATCGATGTGCCACCAATCGAGCATGCATAAAGACACGTGTACTCTTTAATGAAGAATGTACCATTATTAATAAAACTAGTGTCTCGACACGTGCGTTGCACGTGGATCCGAGTCATGTGATACCTGTTTGTTGTTAGAATTAAATTTATTAGAATTAAATTTTGAGTAAATAATTATACATGGAAGAGTAACATACAAGTTTCTGTGATTGTTATATGCTGACTTGTTTGCGTGAGGTCAAATAAGGTGGATATGATCACCTTACAAAGATGATGAAAAATCAAACTTTACATCTGAGGAGAAAGGCTTTTAGTTCAGTTACCATTATAGTTGTAGACCCAATTTTAATTCTTGAAGTCAGTGATACAATTGGGACATGAGTATTTGTGAAGTTCCATGAATTAAATTGTGGAACATGTGAACACTGTTAGTTCGATAAGTTAATCATAAAAGTCTATGCAAAAATGATAAATGTATGAGAAGTTCAATGAATTAACTCTGGAACAGCTAAAGATGTTTTTTTGAATTTTCAAGACAAGTCTCAATTACATTTTCGTATATTAATAATAAACTAAAATTTTTTAAGGGATAAAACTCCATCGACATTATCAAATATTTTCAAATGGATCAAGATTTTACTTTTCATTAATCTTCATGCTTATACAAATATATGAATGATAAAGTATTAATATATGAGAATGTCAGTTAGTTATTGACTTTTAAGAAAATGCTATTTTTCTCATGTAATTAATGACGATTTTTCATAAACCTTGTTATTCCTAAACACCACCAATTCAAGTGAAATAGGTTTGCACTTGTACCATCTGAACCTACAAATATGAGCAGTCAAAGTGACAATGTGTTTGTAGCTATTAATAATATTTTAGCTAGTGTATTGAAATATATTTAATCTGAGCAAAAGTATTACCAATTACGTGTGGAATAATCTAAGTAACCTGTTACATAAAAGAAATTGACTTTCGATTCCATTTTAATATATAAAGAAAGGAATAACAACTTTCAAATGGAAGTTCGTATAAAAGTATGACAAACCTTTGGCACCCATTGTCATAGTGGAAGAACACCTCTTCATTATGGATTTACCAAGAATCTAAACGCTCTTCTGTATCTCCAATCTCTGGTACAAATTTATTGTTAGTTCACTCACTCGTAATTTAAAAAATAAATAGAGAAGAGAGAAGATTGTTACATGAATGTGCAAAATATTTGTCGTTTCCAATAACAGGTAGAACACAAAAGTAATTGTAGATAAAAGGGAAGATGAAAGCAATTCAAATGTGTAAAATTACATAGTACAATAGACAGAACCGTAATTGAACAATTTTCTGAAAATTGCTTATTGTCTTCTTCTTTCCTCTACTTAATTAACTATAGTATATATAAGCTAAAGCATTTAAACACGCAGGTTTATTTAAAGCAAAGGATTTGTTAGTAAATCACATACAGAAGTATTCTCGATAACCAATTACATTTCATACACAAAACTCCAATCACACGCTTCTCAAACAAAGTGTTGTAGTCCAGGCCTTCAAATACAAGCCCATTTAACCAAATGTGAATTATATAATGGATTTTTTACATAAAAGTACAAGTTTTAGAGCTTAATTACCAAACATAGCAACATTTTAGTAAAATTACCCTATATAGAGGAAAACACAAGATAATTACAAACATAGCAAAAACATAGCAATATTTTCCCATAACATACCAAACCCTTACATTTTTCTTTCTATTTCCCCCACTATCACTTTTGCTCCTCACATTTCCTCCTATTTCACTTTTCCTCCCACCATTTCTCCCAATTTCACTTTTACTCCTCTTATTTTCTCCAATTTCACTTTTCCTCATCCATCCTCAATGTATCTCGTTGAATCTCACTATTTCTGCACCGTATCAACTATTTCAGTACTGTATCTAACAATTTCTGCACCGTATCAAACTGTTTCTGTACCGTTTCGGTTCATTTTAGCATTGTATCTAACTATTTTAAACTGTATCAACCCCCGTTTCAGATTGTATCAGCCTATTTTAAACTGTATCAACTTCCGTTTCAGACCGTATCAGACTGTTTCAGACCGTATCATAGTGTTTCAATGTTGTTTCATACTGTATCAGACTATTTTAAACTGTATCAAGTCTCGTTTCAGACTGTATCAACTTCGTTTTAGACTGTTTTAAACTGTATCAAGTCCCGTTTCAGACTGTATCATATTGTTTTACAATGTATCAAGTCCCGTTTTAGACCGTATCATACTATTTCAACAGTTATTTCAGATTGTTTCAATGTCATTTCAGATGTATCATACTGTTTCAACATTGTTTCAGATGTATCAAACTGTTGCAACAATTGTTTCAATGTTTCAACGATATTTCAAACTGTATCATATCGTTTTAGAAATCTGTACAAACAAAAACAGAAACAGAAACAGAAACGAAACAGAAACAGAAACAGAAACAGAAACGAAATATGAACAAACAGAAACAGAAACAGAAACAAAAACGAAATATGAACAATTCTGAAGAAACAGAAACAGAAACAAATTATGAACAATTCTGAAGAAACATAAATGGAACAAAAACGAAACAATTCCAAAGAAACAGAAACAGTTTCAGACTATATCATGTTGTCACTATACAAATGAAACCAGCAAAGATGCCTTGTGCTCCCAATACAAATATCAGCATTGCATTCATCCCAATCCATTCCAAAAATAAGAATCCTTGAAGCATCACTGTCACTATTGAAGCTGCACCGCTGTTTAGCCGGAGGTTCTATCGTTACCCATCTCATTCCTTGATTCCATCGCAGATCGGGAATAACTATAGCCACCAGAAGTAACAGAAACGCCGGTGACTCCATGCTCACACGACGAGAAAGAAACAAAAAATAAGGAGAAAAGAAGGGGGAAAACCAGATCTATGCCATTTCACTAAGATCCGACGGGGAAGGCCCATACCAGCGTCTGTACGAAGAGAAGATCCGACGGAGCGTGCCCTTGGTTAGATTTTCCGGCGAACTGATCGGAGATGCGCTGGAGATGGTAGGGGGTGGGGGTGGCGGCTGTTTGTTTGGGGAGTAAGTGGGAGAAAGTGTTTTAGGGTTTTTTGGAGAGTAGGGTATAAGTGTAGTTATAAAAAATGAGATGTGATGATTATTGAAGAAATGTGATAAAAAAATATTGTTATGTTTGGTAATTTTAAAAATATTGTTATTTTTGTGTAATTAGGGATGTATTTTTGTATATATGTGTAAATATCCCTTATATAATAGATGCTAAAAGGACAAAATGCTGAACGAAGAGATGAGACAACCTTACTATACAAAACCACATCCTATTGCTAAGTCCAGATATTATGGCTTAGTTGACGTTTGAAACAGGCCGGAAAGGATCAATTTGTGTCTAAAGGAGGAAACCATAAGATCATTTGATTTTTTTAGGAGAATGAAAGTAAAATGTTGCAACTCTTGGGTGAACATTCAAGAGAAAGAAATCAAATGGTTGCAACTCCTCCGGAATACAAAATGACGTGAACAATTGTTAAGTGAATTTGGCGCAGGTTTTTTTTTTTTTTTTTGGTCCAAGTAAGGTATTTAGGTAATTTAGAGGGGTAATTTGGTATTATGACATTTCACTTTTTAGAGGACATGTTTTTATAGTAATATGATTTAGTAGCTATTAAATTTTGGCACACTCTTATGGTTTTATTTCATTATTATTACCGTTGTTGTTGCTCTTTTGGTTAGTTGAACTTAACAGAAATAACGGAAGATAAGAAAATGAAGATTTAAGGGGAATTATTAAATAAAAAAGAAGGAATAACGAATTATTCCAAATATGTTTATGTTATAACAAGAAGGAACACAACGTGATCATCACTTAATGAACCGAACAAATGCATCAGTGTACAGAAATATAATATTTATCCAATCAAAAGAACAAAAAGAATACAATGAATCATCAATCCTTGTAATGATCAACTTTAGGGTGAGTTGGTACGAAGAAAAGTATTTTTCTAGAGAATATTTTTTGAAAAATAAGTGATTTTTATATTTATTTTTTTGGTGTTTGATGGTCGAATAATATAATAAGAGACAGGGTGGGGGTGTTGGTAGTATGGGTAGGTAAACGTGGGTGTGGGGTGGGAAGAAAACAAAGAATGTACAATATAATTAGGGAGGTTTACGAAAATACTCATCAAAATTTTACTCACATCTACCCATAAGTTTCATATTTATAAGCTCTACCCATAAACTATCTACATGCCCTACCCATCTAGACTTGTATACTATTATTTATGCAGTATACCATAAAGGTATGTCCTACCCATCTAAATTTTATACTATTATTTATGCAGTATACCATAAAGGTATACACTCATAAGGTATAACAAAGGTATACAGTAATAAATTGGTAGGTTGGGTAAATACTTTTAATTTCATGTGTAGTGTAATTTTTAATGGGTATGTGATGTTTGGCATTTTATGCCAATGTTTCCTTAATATTTCCGCATATTTGAGCTTGTTATTCGCTCGTTTTATAGTTTATGAATGTGGTTTTGCACAAATTTCATGTCGTGCGTGTATAGGTTGTTATGCAGTGCATTTGGAGCTTTTAGGAGCGTGATTGAGCAAGGAATGATTGAAAATTGATTGAAGATTGGATTGAGCACACGAGGGCACGACACGAGGTGAGTTGCGGAGCAAGGAAGAGCTGATTTTTGCTTGGCGCTGTGGGGCACGTGGCGCGCCACTTATAGCGCTGGCTACCTGGCACGATTTCCCACGCGGCGCGCCCCAAAGGCGTGCAAACTTCGACGTCTTCTGGTTGTTTAGGCGCGATCGTGGGCGCGGGGCGCCCGTTATAGCGACCCTGGAGCGGATTTTGACTTCCTATTTCGTCTAGGCTTAGGTCTAACTTATTACCAGGCCTTTGTAAACCTTATAAATACTATTTTACTTAGTTTTTGATAGGAGTTCATACTTTGGAGCAATTTGAGAGCACCATACTTCATTGAACAAGGGTTTATTCCTAATCTTTCATCTATTACATCATTTACATCATTATTTCATCAAATCTTTGCCTTGTGATTATGAATATGCGTGGCTAAATATTACGTTCTAGAGTTAGAGTATTACATGAAAGTTGTTTGTTTGAAGATTGATTCCCATTAATTGAATCTCAAAACGGGTTGCTTATTCTTTCTTGATTTCACTTGTATAATTATTAGAGCTCGATAATTATGCATTATCTATGGTTTTTAGATTGAACTCGAAAGAGGGAATTTAATTACGTAATAAGAAAGAATAGAACTAGTTTGTGAACCCGGGCATCAGGGAAGCAATTCGTGAGTAGTATAGACATATACTTGCTTGCCTAGTTTAACTCATTACAGAATTCGTTAATGCGTGCATGTGATTCAACCCATAGACATATAGGGATTGAAGTAGCTTGCATAGACTGGGAAGAACTGAAAGGTTTTCATAGTTACATTTACTCTGTCAGTTAGTAACCCGGGATTTAAGAAGTGGAATCAATTGGATAACTCAACTGGATTGTTCGTAACTCTGATCCTGGACCGTCCTCTTAATATTGTTAACAACCAAAGTATTGCACCATTGCTTGACTACACTTCTAGCACTTTAATTACTGCTTTTTAGTTACTAAAACTCTTACCACCAAAGAAAAAGATCCCTGAATAGTTTGTTTAGAAATTGTTTGTTAAGTATTAGTCTGCATAGTCCTCGTGGGAACGATACTCGATTTATCACTTTATTACTTGTCGACCACGTATACTTGTGTGTGCGTTGGGAGCAACAAGTTTTTGGCGCCGTTGTCGGGGACTAATTACTGACTAATTTCTTTTTGAACAATTACTTAATTTTTATTCAGGTTTAATTTTTTGTTGAGTTTCTTGTGCTATTTCAGGCTACAGGTTTTGCATGCAAAGGAATAGAAAGGACGAACCACTCGCACCTTTTGATCCCGAGCCTGAAAGAACCTTGAGAAGGGTAAGAAGAGAGGCGAGAGATCGAAAAGCACTAGCAATCGTACTTGCTTCTTTACCTATTGAAATGGCAGAAGAACGAGCAGTAGCAGTGCGAGATGTTGCTCTTCCTAGCCTGGGAGGAGTAGCATCAAGTATTGTGAAGCCCGCTATTACCGGAAACTTTGAGATCAAGCCCGGCATGATACAGTTGCTGCATGTGACGGGGAAATATGCTGGATTACTTCATGAGGATCCGCAGCAACACATTCAGAACTTCCTGGAGATCAGTGATACTTATACACCAGTGGGAGTTCCTACTGATTATGTTCGCTTGACTTTGTTCCCGTTTTCACTGCTTGGGAAAGCAAGGAAGTGGTTAAAGGCTGAAAAGCCTGGGTCTATCACTACTTGAGAGGATTTGGCTAAGAAATTCTTGGCTAAATTTTATCCGTCTGCCAAGACAGCCCTGCTGAGAAGTGAAATTATGTCCTTCAGACAAATAGAAGGAGAATCGTTGTATTCAGCCTGGGAGTGATTCAAAGCTCTATTGGAAGATTTTCCACACCACAACCAATCCAATGAGGTTATTGTACACACTTTTGTTGAGGGGTTGAACCAACACACTAAGATCGTGGTAGATGCTGCTGCTGGAGGCCAAGTATTGGCCTTAAATTTTGATCAGATTTATGATTTACTTGACAAGTTTTCGTAGAGCAATCCTGATTGGCAGGGTGTTGGCATAGCTACTACGCAGAAATCTGCTGGGATACTTCAATTGGATGCAGTTTCAGAGCTAAGGGTGAAAATGGATGCTATTTCCAATCAAATCAGCAAGCTAACTCTGCCGCAGGCTAAACCACCAGCAGCTCCAGTGCAACAACTTCAAGTCTTTTGTGAGGTTTGTGGAGAGGATCATACTACTGAAGTCTGTCCATCTAACCCAGAGTCAGTGTATTATGTGGGTAATCAGAACAGGTCACAGGGTCAGAATCGCAATTAATATGGTAACAGCTATAACACGGGTTGGCGTAATCACCCAAATTTTTCTTGGAGGGATAATCGTGAGCAGCTTCAAGGCAATGAGAGATCCCAAAATAATCTTCAAAATGCACCACAGCAGGGGTCACAGTCACAGACTCAGCCACAGCAGTCTAATGCAGTTGAAGATATGCTTAGGAAAATTCTTGCAGGGCAGCAAAAGCTCATGGATGATTCAGCATCTCAGGCACAAACAATTAAAGATTTGAGCAATGCGCAGAAAAATCTTGAGAGACAATTGGGGCAGCTAGCTGGAGCACAAAATAATAGACCTCGGGGTGCTTTACCGAGTGATACAGAGAAGAATCCTAAAGAATTTGTGCAAGCAGTTACTTTGAGGAATGGAAGAGCTCTAGAAGAAGTTCCCCCAAAGCCAAAGAAGCATGTTGGTGAGTTAGAGCCCAATGCTGATAGGGAAGTGGAGAAAGAAGCAGAGAAAGTGATAGCAAAGCAGCCCGAGTCTGCTATTGTGAGACCACCACCACCTTTCCCTCAGAGACTTCAAAAGCAGAAAGTTGATGCAGCATGCAAGAAATTCTTGGAGATATTGAGTCAGATTCAGGTAAATATTCCTTTGGTGGAGCTTTTGCGGGATGTTCTCAAATATGCTAAATACATCAAGGATATTGTTGCTAACAAGAGAAGACTGACTGAGTTTGAGACAGTTGCACTCACTGAGGAGTGTAGTTCAGAGTTAGAAGCAAGCTTCCTCAGAAATTGAAGGATCCTGGCAGTTTTACTATTCCCTTGAAAATTGGGAAACATGAGGTTGGTCGAGCTTTGTGTGATTTGGGTGCTAGTGTGAATTTAATGCCTTCTTCAGTTTTCAGGAAGCTAGGCCTGGGTAAACCACGGCCAACTACTGTGACTCTGCAGCTGGCTGATAGATCATTGACATGCCCCGAGGGGATTATTGAGGATGTGCTTGTACAAGTGGGTCAGTTTATATTACCTGTTGATTTTATTATTGTTGATTATGAAGCTGATCCTGAGGTTCTTCTCATATTAGAAAGAGGATTTTTGGCTACTGCTGATGTTGTTATTAGAGTTAGAGCTGGAAAGATGATCATGAAGGTAAATGGGGAAGAAGCTGTGTTTAATGTGTTCAGAGCTACCCAGCTTCCTTCTCATTATGAAGAGTTGTCCATGGTAAAAGTGGTATATGATGAGTTGAATGCTGATGAGAGGTCATTCTTGGCTTCTAATGTTGATTCTTTAGAAAGGGCACTCTTATGTGATGATGATGATGATGATGATATCCTGAAGGATGATGACATTGAAGAATATTTGGAGGTTCTTAATATGCAGAGTAGATTCATACCAGGGTGGAAGAAATTTGAGGAGCTTGATAGACCGTTGACCTTAACTCCTGCTAAACCATCTATTGAGAGGGCTCCTACTCTTGAGCTCAAACTTTACCCGCGCATTTACGTTATGCTTATTTGGGTGAAGGTAATACCTTGCCCGTGATCCTTTCTTCTTTGTTGTCTGATGTGCAGGTTGAAAAGTTGTTGAGGGTATTGCGAGAGCGCAAGAGAGCTATTGGCTGGACTATTGCTGATATTAGAGGGATTAGTCCTTCTTTCTGCATGCATAAAATTCTCTTGGAAGAAGACCACAAGCCGTCCATAGACCAGCAGAGGAGACTAAATCCAATCATGAAGGAGGTGGTCAAGAAAGAAGTTATCAAGTGGCTGAATGCTGGTACTATTTTTCCTATCTCTGACAGCAAGTGGGTGAGTCCAGTGCAATGTGTTCCAAAGAAGGGGGCATGACAATGGTGAAGAATGAGCACAATGAGTTGATTCCTACAAGAACAGTTACAGGGTGGAGAATTTGCATTGATTATAGGAAGCTGAACAAGGCCACCAGGAAAGATCACTTCCCACTCTCTTTTATTTATCAGATGCTGGACAGACTTGCGGGGCACGAGTATTATTGCTTCTTGGATGGGTATTCGGGCTACAATCAGATTGTGATAGCTCCTGAAGATCAAGAGAAAACTACTTTTACTTGTCCATATGGCACCTATGCATTTAGGAGGATGCCATTTGGGTTGTGTAATGCCCCGGGGACTTTTCAGCGGTGCATAATGGCTATTTTCACCGATATGGTGGAAAAATTTGTGGAGGTATTTATGGATGATTTCTCAGTGGTTGGTGATTCTTTTGATGAATGTTTGAAAAATCTTGATGTTGTGCTGAGCCGTTGTGAAGAAACAAATCTGGTGCTGAATTGGGAAAAGTGTCACTTTATGGTTCAAGAGGGCATAGTACTTGGGCACAAGGTGTCAAAGCAAGGAATCGAGGTTGATAAAGCGAAGATTGAGGCTATTGAGAAATTACCACCACCTATCTCTGTTAAGGGGGTGCGTAGTTTCTTGGGACATGCAGGGTTCTATAGACGTTTCATAAAGGACTTCTCCAAAATTTCCACTCCCATGTGCAAATTGTTAGAGAATGATGTGAAATTTGTATTTAATGATGCTTGTCTCAAGGCATTTGAAGAGTTGAAGAAAAGGTTGGTGACCGCACCAATCATCATTGCTCCTGACTGGTCTTTGCCATTTGAATTGATGTGTGATGCGAGTGATAATGCTATTGGGGCTGTTCTAGGCCAAAGAATTGGAAGAATCTTTCACTCCATCTATTATGCAAGCAAGACTCTTGATACAGCCCAGTCTAATTATACCACTACTGAGAAGGAGTTGCTAGCCGTAGTGTATGCTTTTGATAAATTCAGATCTTATTTGGTTGGCACTCATGTTGTTTTCTACACTGATCATGCCGCAATCCGGTATTTGTTTGAAAAGAAGGACTCCAAGCCTAGACTCATTCGATGGGTTCTCCTATTGCAAGAGTTTGATGTTGAAATTCGATATCGCAAGGGGACTGAGAATCAAGTAGCTGATCACTTGTCAAGGCTGGAGAATAGAGATCATGTAAATGAGGGGCCTGAGATTAAAGAGGTATTCCCTGATGAGCAACTTTTTGCTTTAGATGCAGCTGAGGTGCCATGGTATGCTGACATGGTGAACTTAATTGTGAGTAATGTGTATCCTCCTGGGGCTACTGCTGAGCAAAAGCGTAGACTCCTTTATGAGAGCAGATTTTATGTATGGGATGAGCCTTATTTGTACAAGATAGGCCCTGATCAACTAACTAGGAGATGCATTCCAAGGGAACAAGTAGAATCGATTCTACAGAGCTGTCATTCCTCTCCTTATGGTGGCCACCTTGGTGGAGATCGAACAGCTGCAAAGGTACTTCAGTCTGGTTTATTTTGGCCTACTTTATTTAAAGATGCTCATGCCTTAGTGAAGCAATGTGATCGTTGCCAAAGAACGGGTACTATTTCTAGGCGTCACAAGATGCCTTTGAACAATATCCTGGAGATTGAGTTGTTTGATTGTTGGGGGATTGATTTTATGGGTCCATTCCCACCTTCTATGGGCCATAAATACATCCTCGTGGCGGTTGATTATGTGTCTAAATGGGTGGAGGCTATTGCACTTCCAACAAATGATGCGAGTGTGGTGGTGAAGTTCGTGAAGAAAAATATTTTCACTCATTTTGGGACACCGCGGGCTATAATCAGCGATGAAGGTACGCATTTTTGTAACTAGTTGTTCAATAAATTGTTGGCCAAGTATGGGGTTCGCCACAAGGTGGCCACTGCTTATCATCCCCAAACTAGTGGCCAAGTGGAAGTATCTAATAGAGAGATCAACCAAATCCTCGAGAAGTCTGTGAATGCCTCGAGGAAGGATTGGGCTATGAAGTTAGATGATGCTCTCTGGGCCTATCGAACTGCATTTAAAACACCTATTGAAACCTCTCCATATAGGCTTGTTTATGGTAAGACATGTCACTTGCCTGTTGAACTAGAGCATAAGGCGTATTGGGCAATTCAAAAGCTCAACCTTGATATGGCCTTAGCTGGTGAAAAGAGGATGCTTCAATTGCATGACCTTGAAGAGTTCTGGTTCCATGCGTATGAAAATGCGAAATTGTATAAGGAACGGACAAAGAAGTGGCATGACAAGCATATTGAGCATCGTCAGTTTGAGCCCGGGCAGCTGGTGTTGTTTAACTCGAGGTTGAAATTATTTCCTGGCAAGTTGAAGTCTAGATGGTCGGGGCCTTTTGAAGTAGTTCGTGTTACCGCACATGGAGCGGTTGAATTGAAAGCCCCGGATTCTGAGAAAACATTCTTGGTAAATGGTCAAAGGGTGAAGCATTATTGGGGAGGTTCGGTGAATCACCGTACTTCCATTACTTTGAGGGACCCTTGATTAACGCCCGTCGTGCCACGACGTTAAATAAGGCGCTTCTCGGGAAGCAACCCGATTTTTCACTTGTAATAGTTTAGTTATTTTTTGTTTTATAGTGTCACGTAGTTTTTGTTTTTGTGTGTCGTTTTTGTAGGTATCGGGAGAGCTAAACGAGATGAAATTAATGTATTGAGGGGTACGGGACGCCTCGAAACATGTCCCGCGCTTGGGTTCGCACTTGGAATCGAAATTTGGTGCGAAAAAAATGTGTTCGGGCGCGTTTGGGAGTGCCCCGCGCCTCCCGACGCGAAAAAATGGAAAGATGAAGCAAAGCCTAGGCGCGTTTGGGAGCGCCCCACGCCTCCCAACGCGCCAGGGCAGGCAGTAGCACCAGTTTGGTGCGCGCGTTTGGGGCGCGCCGCGGAGACCATGGCACTCGGCCAATTTTTTTAAAAAATCCGGGTCAAACGGGTTTTAACCCGCGGCCCGGTTTCCCCCAATCCCTTATACCCGATTTCTACTCTCTTTTCTTCACTATTGTCTCTCTAATCACTCCCTAAACACTCCCCAAATCATCTCTAACTCTTGGAATCATTCACAATATTGTTGCAATCCATTCTAACACTTTCAAGTAAGTAAATTCCTACTTTTCTCTCTCAATTACATGTAAGATTAATTAAATTCTTCCATGGTAGGTTTCTTAACTAGTTGCAAGCTCATGTGTAAATATTACTCTTGAAGTGCTTAAATTGATCATTGTGCTTGATAGTTAGCTTGTGACTTGTAAAAAGAGATCTCCCAACAAGTTGGGAGGGTTAGCACATTACAAAAATCATTGAACTTGCAAGTTTAAAAGTGTGCACACCAAGTGCTTGTGAAAAAGCCTCAATCATGAAAATTGTATAACATTGTGAATTCTTGAGTAGCAATGCAATCCTTAGGCTTATTATGAACATTAAGTGTCTCACACACATAAAAATTGGCTATGATGCACCCACACTAGCTTGATCTTGATAACCACAAACGTGGCATATTTTGTACAAAGCTAGTTTTGTTTAAGTGTGGGGTTGCTTGTGCTATTGAGTTGGGTTGATTGACACATAGAGTGTGTGATAAGTGTGGGGTGGTACCCTACCAATTGAGCTTGAATTGAATTTTTTGGTGGTTAATTTGACATCTCACATTGATCTTTGTGTTTGTGTAGGTACCATGGTGACCACACCTCATAAACCAAGTTCTTCATCCGCCTCGGCCCCAAGGAGAGCACTCCAAGCCGGGCCTTCTTCTACCAAGCAAAAGGGCAAGGCACTGGCCAAGCCCAAGGCCAAACCAAAGACAAAGGCCAAGGCAAGAATCCCTAAGGATGCGGTGCCGATACCACGACCCGGGGGAAAGACACGATATGGCCTCACTTTTGTGAAGAAAGGTGAGTGCCAAACTTGGTATAAAAATGTGAAGCTTGCGGGGTACATTCCCGAGCAAGCAATTGACAAGCGAAAGGTGATGCAAAAGTTTCGAGGGGTGGCCGATACGATACTTGCTTTACATTGGGACTCGGTATTTGAGAGTCCGGGGTATGCCAACCTTGACTTAGTGCAAGAACTCTGCGCGAATTGGGAGCCGGAGGAGGCGTGGAAGGAGGATGACATGGTCACGGTGAGGGGGTAAAGGTGAAGTTAGACCACACGGCATTGAATGCCTTCTTGGGGGTCGAGGACCCTAAGTATGACGAGCTGAGAGAATTCATTAGAAAGCCTAACTATAAGGCTCTGCGGGATACACTCTGTGGTGAGAGCTCTACTCATAAGTGGGAGCGCAGTGTGTCCGGAAGACACAAGTACATGTTCTTCTCGCAGTTTCTCAAACCGGCTCGCGTACGGATGAGATTTATAAATGCACGCATCTTGCCATCTTCTCATTATTCCGAGGTCACCAAGACTCGGGCGTGCATGGTGTACTTTTTTATGACCGGGAGGCCGGTTAACATCGGCTACTACATGTTGCGAGTGATGAAAGAGCAACGGGAGTTGCAGTCATGTAGCCGTTTGTACTTTGGGAACATCCTTACCAGGTATTTCGAGCAGGCTGGAGTCCCAGTGGATGAGATCAGGGATCGCATTGTCCCTGACATCGAGAAGCCATTTGATATTGCCTTGGTATTTGGAGCAGGCTGGAGTCCCAGTGGATGAGATCGGGGATCGTATTGTCCCTGACATCAGGAAGCCGTTTGATATTGCCTCGGTAAAGGATGTGACCACTACTGCACCTGTGAGACTGACAGCTGACGAGTGGCGGGACACAGACGCCAACTTGTCTGCACGTCAGTATTTGATGATGGAGCAGATGGCCCAGCAGTCGGGCGTGGATATGACAGCTATTGATCGCATTGTGCCTTTAGTGGATACCTCGAGACACCTGCTGGGCATGACTCCGGCAGTAGAGATGCCTCCAGAGGAGGATGAGAACACTGATTCGGAGATTGTTGATCGTGATCCGGACAGTGAGGCTGTGGAGACTGATGCTGAGGGCGGTGGCTCTGATGAGGAGGAGGACTAGGTCTGCACTCCTGCGCACTACCCAGTGTTGGTCAGCTAGATTTCAGGGCAGTTTTCTTTACTTTTGCACTTACTTCTTTGTCGCACTGAGGACATTGCTTAGTTTAAGTGTGGGGTGGATTACTGCCCTTTATCTATTTTTGAGGTTAGGGATGCATGTACCGTAGGATTTTCTTTTGTCACCTGACTTTATTTTGATTAGTTTCTTGCTTTAATATATAAAAAATTGAAAAAAAAATTAGAAAACTAATGAAAATTTCCAAAAAGATTTTCCTTTTAGTTTTATTAGTGGTACATGTCATCCACCCCGTGGTTTTTCTTATGGTCTTGGTTCTTTTCCACGGGAAAACCTTTGAACCGGGTAGTTTTTATTTTTAGAATTAGAATAGTTAGTAGAGGTGACCCTAGATGAAGGAAATAGGTAGAATGCTAGGTGCCTTTGATTTGTTTGATACCGGTGGACTTGAATAGATTGCATGTGCTATTTATGGTGTCCTTGGATTTTAAATTGTGATGCATGCCTAGAAAAAAATGGAATAACCCCCTTGAGATGCTTGAGTCCACTTTCTTGACTTTATTGTGAACCTTTGTGCATTAGTGCTTAATTTTCCACAAGTTGCACTCTAGATGCTTGATTGAGAGTTGTTGATGGAACCTTTTTGTGTGGATCATGTGCAATGTGTGTGTGCGGCATATTCTTATTTGCTCCATGTTTGCATTAATGTCTAGAACTTGCCCCGTGTGTGTGCAAAGCGAAATCCTAGGTTTGCTCTAGTCGGGAAATGATACAGGCCTTCTTTTGATTTGCCTACCCTTAGATATACGCCTTGAAAAAAATTGTTGTGATTTCTTTGACCTTTTTGTTGGCACCCACACCCCGAGCCTATCCACTTGTTCTAAATTGTTCTCTTTTGGCCCTTTACTCCTTAAGCACTTTAGTTGATATTGTGATATTATTTTGGAGTTGCGGTTGGATTTTGGGAGGTTTTTGAGTGGAACTAATAAAGGAGAATATTTGAATGAATTGTGTAGTAGTTGTTTTATGAGCATTGGCAAGGTTGGAAAATAATAGAATTGAAAAAAGAAAAAAAAAAGAGCAAAGTTGAAAAGAAAAGAAAAAAAATTGTGGAAAAAGAAATAAAGAGAAAGAATATTCATTCCTTGCTAGTGTGTGCTTAAAAGAAAAATGCTACTTGTTGAGAAGGTGTGTGTGTGGAAGTTGTTGATTGGGTGGCTTTGATGAGGATTGTGTTGAAATAAGTGTGATGTATTAAAGTGCTTAGGGAGGTAGTCACTATTACCATATGTATCCTACCCACCCCTTAGCCTACATTACGACCTTTTTAAAGTCTTATTTAATCCCAATTGGAGTGAGCTTACATTAGTGGAGTCCTACACTACGGGCAAGCCTATGGTACATTGTGTGTGACATGTGAGACTTTCATGAGAGTGAGTGAATTCGTTTGTTATTGCCCCCGTTCTATTCATGATATTTATTGTTGTGTGTGATCTTTGGGGGGCACTCTTTTGCTTCATATTGGTGAGGGCACATGGTTTGCATGAAATAGGTGAAGTTGATGGTTTCTTGGTTGAGTAGATAGGTGTGATTTTGTGGGAGCATGGTTGCAATAAGTTGAGTTTGGTGCATTTGAGCTATTTTGCGGTGGTTGTTCTCATGTTTTTTAGTTGGTAAATTGTTGGCATGTTTGTGGATCCATAGTAGTCATGTGTGCATTGGTTCAATGATCGGTATCAACCATAGTCATAGGCAGACCTGTTTTACCTAGGTTGGGAAGTTAGTTGTGACTTGCTCGAGGGCGAGCAAAGTTTCAAGTGTGTGGTGGTGATGTTTGGCATTTTATGCCAATGTTTCCTTAATATTTCCGCATATTTGAGCTTGTTATTCGCTCGCTTTATAGTTTATGAATGTGGTTTTGCACTAATTTCATGTCGTGCGTGTATAGGTTGTTATGCAGTGCATTTGGAGCTTTTAGGAGCGTGATTGAGCAAGGAATGATTGGAAATTGATTGAGGATTGGATTGAGCACATGAGGGCACGACACGAGGCGAGTTGCGGAGCAAGGAAGAGCTAATTTTTTCTTGGCGCTGTGGGGCACGTGGCGCGCCACTTATAGCGCTGGCTGCCTGGCACGATTTCCCACGCGGCGCGCCCCAAAGGCGTGCAAACTTCGACGTCTTCTGGTTGTTTAGGCGCGATCGTGGGCGCGGGGCGCCCGTTATAGCGACCCTGGAGCGGATTTTGACTTCCTATTTCGTCTAGGCTTAGGTCTAACTTATTACCAGGCCTTTGTAAACCTTATAAATACTATTTTACTTAGTTTTTGATAGGAGTTCATACTTTGGAGCAATTTGAGAGCACCATACTTCATTGAACAAGGGTTTATTCCTAATCTTTCATCTATTACATCATTTACATCATTATTTCATCAAATCTTTGCCTTGTGATTATGAATATGCGTGGCTAAATATTACGTTCTAGAGTTAGAGTATTACATGAAATTTGATTGTTTGAAGATTGATTGCCATTAATTGAATCTCAAAACGGGTTGCTTATTCTTTCTTGATTTCACTTGTATAATTATTAGAGCTCGATAATTATGCATTATCTATGGTTTTTAGATTGAACTCGAAAGAGGGAATTTAATTACGTAATAAGAAAGAATAGAACTAGTTTGTGAACCCGGGCATCGGGGAAGCAATTCGTGAGTAGGATAGACATATACTTGCTTGCCTAGTTTAACTCATTACAGAATTCGTTAATGCGTGCATGTGATTCAACCCATAGACATATAGGGATTGAAGTAGCTTGCATAGACTGGGAAGAATTGAAAGGTTTTCATAGTTACATTTACTCTGTCAGTTAGTAACCCGGGATTTAAGAAGTGGAATCAATTGGATAACTCAACTGGATTGTTCGTAACTCTGACCCTGGACCGTCCTCTTAATATTGTTAACAACCAAAGTATTGCACCATTGCTTGACTACACTTCTAGCACTTTAATTACTGCTTTTTAGTTACTAAAACTCTTACCACCAAAGAAAAAGATCCCTGAATAGTTTGTTTAGAAATTATTTGTTAAGTATTAGTCTGCATAGTCCTCGTGGGAACGATACTCGATTTATCACTTTATTACTTGTCGACCACGTATACTTGCGTGTGCGTTGGGAGCAACAGTATGACTTGTAAATACTTTGAATTTCATGGGTACATAAGGTAAAAAACCCATATAATTACGTTTGAAAAATATTTTTCGTACGCTGACAAGAGAAATTATTTGCATCCAATTAAGAAAAATGGGTCGTACATGTGTGTATTGGATAAAAGCTGACTGGAATTGGAAAGGTGACACGTGTCTTCCGCGTGGCACGAGCAGACATTTCAACGGACAGACATCCAACGGACAGACATTCATCACGAGCAGACCTAAAGAAGTTATGAAACACTTCAACAGTCAACACGGTCTAAATGAGCAGTTATTAACATGATCATCCACGATTAACATATTGATGGTCATTAAGGCAATCATTACAACCCAGCGGTTATGACTCCAACGGATATGTCACCAGCAGTTACTTATCCAAACGGATCCACGCCCAGCAGATACAAAATCCCAACGGGTGCCTACCAGGCTTATAAATAGCATTCTCCTTAATCGATTGTACAACAACTTTTACTTCCCGTCTACAATATCAATAAGAATACTCTCTCGCTCTTGCTCAGATACTCTCTTTGTTCATATTTTGATTACTACTTTAGTTCTTTGATCGTCTGAAGTGCGATTAGTATCGAAGGACTCTCTCCGAAGACGAGCATAGATACGGTTACTTCTCCTTGTTTCCGTTTATGCTTTTTTTTTATTAGTTAATACTTGCATCTCGTTCTCGTATTATCATCATCTTAGCTTACCGTATAAACTCTTAATCTCAACTATTGATCGTGACTCCGCAGATACAAATTTAATTATTAATTGGCCTAAAATCGGATCTAGGTTAAACAATTTGGCGACCACAGTGGGAGCCGGTCAATAGCCTTCGTAGGTTAATAGTTTATCTTTGATATTATACCTATTTTCGTCTATCTTTTTGCTCTATAACTAACATGGCAGAAAGCAACTCTCAACGAACTATCGTAAGTGGAAGTCAGGAAAATACTCGCGCAGCGAATATCTTCGAAGTGAAGCAAAAGCCTGGTGAATCTCTTCGCCAATATGTAGATCGCTTCCAGTAAGAGCGGGCAGCACTTCCCAAGATGCCAAACAGATGGGCGATAATCGCATTCACCTACGGTCTGGATATTGGATACTACGTAGCTACGCGTCGATTGTACGAATCTCTCCGCGAGTCCCCAGCAGTCAGCTGGTCGGACGTTTGTGGCCGTTACACTTCAAGGGTAAATGTTAACGAGCCCGAATGAAAAGACTCTCTGGGAGATTACCCTGACGACTCTTGCCGAAGGGGTAGCGAAGGAAACAACTTTCCATGTTGTCGATGCGGATCTAGCCTACAACATCATTTTGGGTAGACCTTGGATCCACGACATGCAAGCTGTTCCTTCAACTTATCATCAAGTATTGAAGTTCCCATCTGAATGGGGAGTACGTGAGGTTCGAGGAGAGCAACGCTCTGCCCGAGACTGCTATTCTGTGGCTCTCAAATTGTCCGAAGAGAACAAATAGCAATTACAGCGATCGGAGCCAGACATACCACCTGAAGAGGGTAAGTACGAGGTCCCGGAATTCATCACGAAGATGGACGAAAGAGAAAACCATATGCCAACCGTGGAAGCTTTAGAACCCGAAGAACTGTTCGCCGATAAGCCAGAGCGGAAGGTGTTCTTAGGAACCGAACTGAACGAGCGCCTACGGGGAGATATCCTCCAGTTCCTCAAGGAACGGCATACAACATTCGCCTGGTCCCACACAGATTTGACAGTTATTTCTCCTGATATCATTACTCACAGGTTGAACGTTGATCCGTATCACTGCCCGGTGAAACAAAAGACGCGCCAGCAAGGAGCCTTTCAGAACCAGGTCATCAACGACGAGGTCGACCGGCTGCTGAAAATCGATTCAGTACGTGAAGTCAAGTATCCAGACTGGCTAGCCAACGTGGTTGTCGTACCTAAAAAGAACGGCAAATGGCAAGTCTGCATTGATTTCACAGATCTAAACAAAGCCTGCCTGAAGGATTCATATCCTCTTCCCAGGATAGATCAACTGATCGATGCAACGGCCGGACACGAGGTGCTAACTTTCCTCGACGCGTACTCCGGATATAACCAGATATTGATGGATCCTGAAGACCAGGAGAAAACGGCATTCATAACCTGTCGAGGTACGTACTGTTATAAAGTTATGCCATTTGGATTGAAAAATGCAGGTGCAACCTATCAGCGTCTAGTCAATCGAATGTTCCATGATCATATCAGAAAGACTATGGAAGTGTACATCGATGACATGTTGATCAAATTGAAACGAGCAGAAGACCATCTGGCACATCTGAAAGAAGCTTTCCGAATCTTGGATTAGTATAACATAAAGCTGAATCCAGAGAAATGCGCTTTCGGAGTCGGATCGGGGAAGTTTTTGGGATTCATTGTTTCTCAGCGTGGCATTGAAGTCAATCCCGCTCAGATTAAAGCCATTGAATCAACCCCAGATGTACTTCACAACAGGAAAAATGTCATGAAACTGACAGGGAGAGTGGCAGCTCTACGCAGATTCATTTCCCGATTATCTGACCGTTGCAAGAGTTTCTTCGATGTCCTAAAGCAGAACAAGGAGTTCGAATGGACTCCTGAATGCCAGCAAACATTGAAGGATTTGAAAAAGCATCTATCCAACCCATCATTGCTCTCCACGCCTCAGGAGGGTGAACAGCTGCTGATTTACTTGGCAGTCTCAGAATCATCGGTAAGCGCCGTGCTAGTTCGGGAAGAAAAAGGTAAACAACTTCCTATCTATTACATTAGCAAAGCTCTCATTGATGCAGAAACACACTATCAACCTTTAGACAAATTGGTATTGGCACTAGTAACTGCTGCTCGTAAGTTACGCCCTTATTTTCAAAGTCATTCGATAGCTGTAGTTACAACATTTCGCGAAATGTTCTGCACAAACCTGAATTTTCAGGAAGGCTGGTAAAATGGGCTATAGAATTATCTGAATATGATATTACCTATCAGCCTAGAGTAGCAATAAAGTCGCAAGCTCTAGTAGACTTTGTGGCAGACTTCAGCACTAACATATACCCTGAAGCAGAAAGGGAATCCATTCTTTATGCAGGGCAGACTCCTGGCACATGGACCCTTCACGCAGACGGCTCCTCGAGCGTCAAAGGGTCCGGGCTTGGATTAGTCCTCTTCGCTCCATCCGGCGAAATGGTAAGGCAGGCTATCAAATGCCCATTCATTACTAACAATGAGGCCGAATATGAGGCCGTTATTGCAGGATTAGAACTAGCCCGAAGTTATGGAGCAACCATCATCAAACTAAAAAGCGACTCTCAGCTCGTGGTCAATCAAATCAATGGAGGTTTCATTGCATGAGAATCCATGATGCAAATGTACCTCGCCCGAGTGAAAAAGCTCCTAGCATAGTTTGACGAATGGGAAACAGTCCAGATTCCACGGGAAGAGAACCATGAAGCTGATGCTCTTGCAAACATAGGATCAATGGCAGAGATAGGGGCAGCCAGCTCTTCAGCTGTTGTTCAACTTCTCTACACGACCATGGACAGAGAAAAGTTCGAAGTCAACACCATTAGCGCTACTTGGGACTGGCGGAACGAGATAACAAATTATCTTATCCATGGAACTCTGCCCGTAGATACAAAAGCTGCTCGCAAACTTCGAGTAAAAGCTGCTCGGTATGCAATTCTCAACGGTGAGCTTTACCGGAGGATGTTCGCAGGACCTCTCGCAAAATGCCTTGGGCCCAACCAGATCAATTATGTGATGAGAGAAGTCCACGAAGGCTGTTGCGGAAATCATTCCGGGGGTAAAGCATTGACCCGGAAGCTGATTCGTGCAGGCTACTATTGGGACAAGATGGAGAAAGATACGAACGAATTTGTCAAGAAATGTGACAAATGCCAGAGGTTCGCCCATCTTCTCCATCAGCCAGCAGAACCACTACATTCAATAATCTCCCCGTGGCCCTTCATGAAATGAGGGATGGACATCGTTGGTCCTCTTCCCACAGCACCAAGGGGGATGCGCTTCTTATTGATCATCACTGACTACTTCACAAAGTGGGTCGAAGCGGCAGCATATTCAAGGATACGACAAAAGGAAGTCGTCGACTTCCTCTGGCGTTTTGTCGTGTGTCGCTTTGGAGCACCTAAGGAAATAGTCATGGACAACGGCCCGCAATTCATCGGCCAGAAAGTGACTAGATTCCTCGACGATCTACACATCAAGAGGATCACTTCCTCTCCGTATCATCATGTTGCTAATGGACAGGCAGAATCTACCAACAAAATCATCGTTGAGTCCCTTAAAAAACGACTCGAGTAGGCAAAGGGATGTTGGGTAGAGGAGTTACCTGGAGTACTATGGGCTTATCGTACAACGATAAATATGAGTACCGGAGAAACTCCTTACTCATTAGTATATGGTGCAGATGCTGTAACCTCAGTTGAAATCGGAGAGCCCAGCCTGCGATATGCACATGCCACTGGGGAATCAAACTCAGTCAACCTATCCGAAGAGCTGAACCTCCTCGAAGAACGCAGAGAACTAGCTCTTGTACGAGTAGTTGCTCAAAAAGAACGAATCGAGCATACTACAATCGGGGACTGCGCGTACGAAGCTTCCAAGTCGGGGACTTTATACTCAGAAAAGTCTCCCAGAGCACACAAGAAACAAATTCAGGGAAGCTTGGTCCTAATTGGGAAGGCCCCTACAAAGTAATTGCTTCAGTCAGCAAGGGATCTTATCGGTTGGCACGACCAGACGGCTCCACTGTCCCGAACAGTTGGAATGTGGTTCACCTCAAAAGGTATCACTTTTAAGTGGTAAAACAGTTAGTTATCCTACACTCACCTTTTATCTTTACAAAAGTTCTTAGTTTTATTATATATTTTCTCTAAATGGTACTAACGACCTAAACAAGGTCGGATCCGTTTAGCTCAACTGGTAGAGCTCGAAGTTCTTCAACTTCGCGGCTGTGGGTTCGAATCCCACAATGGACACACTCCTCGTTTGGTTATATGTGTTCTATGTGCAACTCACCGAAAACTCTTTTCATGTTATCACTTTACGTGCTCCAACATTAAAACAAGGGGGTGGTGAGAGGCCCCTGTAGGCCAGATAAGACCTTCATAAAGGCGAAAGACCTTACCAAAAGGCGAATTTTTAAAGTTTTTCAAAAAACTTTTATGTGACAAGACTTCCACGGCAAATAAGAGGAGTCATTCACAAAATAAAAACTTTTACGTGACAAGACTTCCACGGCAAATAAGAGGAGTCATTCACAAAATAAAAACCTTTATGTGACAAGGCTTCCACGAAAATAAGAGAAGTCGTTCACAAGGCCAACGACTCGGCCAGAGCCAATCTACAAAGCCATGCAACAACTTTCGACTATCAAAACGATAAGCAAAGTTATACGCACAGAGTAATGATTCGACCAAAACTCTAACGACCACGACTCGGTCAGATTACTTATAACTTACGACCTCTTCCTAATGACAGGCTAAGTTAAAAACGTTCGGGCAGACTCTTGGAGATACGAACTTAATAAAGTTCAAACTTCAGAAAACTCCCAATCATAAGGCACGAAAGCCACAATACATGCAAACAAAAAGATCAAGAGTTCAAACTAAATATAGTCACTGAATAGATCTAAAGTAGCATATATACATTATACTGTAAATTGATAAAATGCCGAAAACGGCTGATAGAAATTTGCAGAGTGTTCCAAAGGCCAAACAAACCGGCCATACAAAGGACCAGAAAGCCTCTATTAGACTTCTGTCCGCCAACAAACAAGTCCGGCTCTCGCCAGACAATAAAAAATACATCAATCACAGATTGAGAAAAAGGCATTAACATTTAGGGCTACGACCAGAACTCGACGCACCAGCTCCGTCAATTCTGCCATCGTCCCCTGAATTCTCGCCGTCGTCTTCGTCTTCATCATCATCGTCGCCTTCAGACTCCCCAGGAGAGAGATTCAATGCTTGCTTTATTCTTCGAACATCGTTCTTTGTTGTTTGCAGCATCTCTTCGACATTAACTTGTCTAGCCTGAATCTGCACGAGCAATGTATGCTTGGCCTCAAGAGCAGCAAGCTTGACTTTGATTTCAGACTGATTACGCAGGTTTGCCAAGTCCTTGGTTAATGCGGTCTGAGCACTCATTAATTGAGTGACCTGATCCTTGGCAGCATGGAGATCAGCCCTGGCTTTAACAGATCCTTCATTAGCTCTCTGCAGATCCATCTCGAGGGATGCACGGTCTTCGATAGCACCGTTCAAAGAATTTCGGCAATCTTCAAGCAATCTCTCTAAACCCTGGGCAGAGCGTGCGAACCCTGGTGAGTGCGTTGATTTGCTCAACACGTTCATTGTTGACATCAGTCAACCGGTTAACCTCACCACCAAGGAAACCACACTGCTCTATTAGAGTCTTGTTCTCCTTCAGAGCTTCCAACAACTCTTTCTTTACTTCAACTACTTGATCGACGTTGTTAAGCCTGGAGCGAAACATGAGCTCAGCAGCCAGCATACTCGACTGAAAAAAGCAAAGTAAGTCAGAGTTAGAAGTCCGAGGCTAAAGTTATTCCCATAACAAAGAGGAAAATACTTATCCGGGCAGAGTCAGCAGCAATTTGGAAGGCTAACTCCTCATCGCTCAGCTCCCTCAGCACCCATTCTTCACGGGGACCGATGAGGAGGAGACCGCTTTACTCAAGCCGCGTGGCCCAGTTATGAAGTTAACATCAGGGGCAAGTTTCAAAGTGTGCTTCCTCTCACAGAACTTGGGTTCCCAAACCTGCTCAGAGGGATAATTTGGCCCAAACTTGTAACGGACCCCCCTGATATCACTCAACTCTGTCCGGCCACCAATGACTGACCGCCAAACGAATCTTGACGAGGAAAGGTTAGAGTCACCTTCCACTCCAGGATTTATTGTCTCGCATTCACGAAGACCAACAGGAGTCGCCCCCTCAGTAGCCACATTCTCCAGGTCCTCGAAACGAAAAACACGAGGACCCTGGCTACTCTCTTGGGGAGTTTCTTCTCTTACTTCCTCTTTCACCTCTTCTTCTTCTTCATCATCTACCTTCCTCTTCCCCTTATCTACACGAGAAGGATCTGCCTCCGCCCCGTCATCAACTCGGGGACTCCTCTGCGGAGTACGGACAGCCTCCTCATCGGCCCTTCTTCTGTCACTACGAAAATGAGGCATTCGCCTAAGAGGAACATCAACTTCGGCCTCAGTGTCCGAAAGATCGATAACCTCCTTGGCTACACCCTCTCCCCGTGCAGACTCGGGGACTCCAGCAGCAGCATCGGCATTCTCTTCTACGGGCTCCGGTACACTGGCCCTAGAAGGAGGATCACCACCAGCCGACGAGGTTTGCCCGGCAGCCACGGAAGTCTTACGAGCAGACTTCTTTTGTGCTCCGCCCTCGCCTTGGCTCCTCTTCTTCCTCTTCAGGGAGCCCAGTCCACCGTACAGGAGTTCCTCGCCCCCCTCCCTGCTGCGCAGAGCACCCACCGAAGCTAGTATAGCCTCATCTTCAGCTTCTGGGTCAGCAACAGGCTCGGAAGGCCCGTCTTGGGGGGGAGCAGAAAAGAAATCTCCTAAAGTGCCCAAACCTACAAAAAGGAGGAACGGTCAGACATGAAGAAGTTTCGAAGAAGAAGAACGATCATGGGAGCAGAAATATTCTCACCATGATTTTGTACGATCAAACTATTCTGAGCGGCAAAATACGCCCACTCTCTCTTCTCAGGAGTAAACTCCTTCAAAATTGGCTCAACCCACGCGGTCAAATCTTCAACAGAAATGAGTCCGTCGTAGGGTTGCTTGGCCGCTACAAAAATTGAACGCGAGTTAGAAGACGAGAAGAAGAAAGAGCACAAAGAATTTCAAAAAAAAATACTCGGGGACTTACGCTTTTTACTCCAGACTTCTGGAAGATAAGCCTTGTCGTCAAAAGTTAAGGCCGAGGAGCGCACAAACAGATACCGTTGCACCCGACCTCGGTCACCAGTATCCTCAGAACTGCGCACCAAGCCCTTGCTTCCACGCATCCTGGCATTTACATAGCCGTCCTTAAAAATTTATATACTGTACAAAGAAATAAAATGCTCATAGCCAAAAGATTGATCAGTTCCTCCCGCGAACCAATCCAAAAGAGTAATATTCTGTATATACTGGGGCTCAGTTGCCCCGAACAGAGGAGGTACTCCCTGCAGAGCCTCTCCAACACAGGGTGCAGGGGTAACCTACATTCCACTGTGAAAGGGTAGGTGCACATGGCTGTCCACCCAGTCCTATGGGAAGTAATATTCTCTTCCTCGGAGACCGGCAAGAGGGGAACCTCATCGCCCCAGTGGCAGTCCGTCCTCACTCGTGGGGTCACCTCTTTCGTGATCCCAGATTTAAACCTATACGCCGCCAGTTGCGCGTATCTCCCTCTCTATTATGAAAGGACTTAATGTTACAGTCCGCCTCAAGTTCACCCCATTTCTTGGGGATTATTTCTGCAGCAGTGGCGTGGGTAGCCCGGGGCCTGGGAGTGGCCGCTGAGGAACTACCAGCAATATCAGTGCTTTGATTTTTCCTAGATCTTGAAGTCATGATTTCAGGGAAGATTTGAAGACGTCAAGAAGAATTCAAAAGCTAGTTCAAAGGATTTTCAAAGAACAGCGCAGAAGAAATAAAGGCAAGTAAAAAGTTTCTCATCGAGCAAACCCCTATTTATAGGAGTGAAGAATCAGCCCCACAACTTCCTTCGAGACACGTGGAGGTCATCAGAAAAACTACGATCAGATCTGGCCGTCGAAGGAAAGAGTAGAGGTCATCAAAACTTTATAGCATCATCATTACTCTGAAGAGTAGCGGTCACCTCGCAATCAACAGACAACATGTGCACGTGACTGAAGCGGTTAAAATCATTACTTTTACCTTTGGGGCACACAATAGTCACTTCAGAAAGGCATGCAGTTCCGCAGGCGTGCCAGCTGCAGTTACTTTTTTATACGGCGTATTAAATGCGCACGTCATAAGGGCTTGTCACTTAGCTGATAAGGCTCGTACGTCATCAAGATACATCACACGGAGACAAAAATTTGCAAGAAATTCCCGCCAAAATTCATATCCACTCCTCGAACAGATACTCTGCTCGGGAAGTGCGGGGACTATCTGTATTGGATAAAAGCTGACTGGACTTGGAAAGGTGATACGTGTCTTCCGCGTGGCACGAGCAGACATTTCAACGGACAGACATCCAACGGACAGATATTCATCACGAGCAGACCTAAAGAAGTTATGAAACACTTCAACAGTCAACACTGTCTAAATGAGCAATTATTAACATGATCATCCACGATCAACCTATTAATGGTCATTAAGGCATTCATTACAACCCAGCGGTTATGACTCCAACGGATATGTCACCAGCAGTTACTTATCCAAACGGATCCACGCCCAGCAGATACAAAATCCCAACGGGTGCCTACCAGGCTTATAAATAGCATTCTCCTTAATCGATTGTACAACAACTTTTACTTCCCGTCTACAATATCAATAAGAATACTCTCTCGCTCTTGCTCAGATACTCTCTTTGTTCATATTTTGATTACTACTTTAGTTCTTTGATCGTCTGAAGTGCGATTAGTATCGAAGGACTCTCTCCGAAGACGAGCATAGATACGGTTACTTCTCCTTGTTTCCGTTTATGCTTTTTTTTTATTAGTTAATACTTGCATCTCGTTCTCGTATTATCATCATCTTAGCTTACCGTATAAACTCTTAATCTCAACTATTGATCGTGACTCCGCAGATACAAATTTAATTATTAATTGGCCTAAAATCGGATCTAGGTTAAACAATGTGTAATCAAAATTTCGTAATTTGGTTTATCAATTAAATTTGTATTTGAAAGATCACAAACAAATAATTATATCAAGAATCAATGGTGTTATGTTACTACTTGGCGTGATTAAATAGGCGGATTAGTAACTAATCAATTGATGATGAATAATTAGTAGGCTATAAATTTGCAATAATATAATAGGAAGCAAAAATATAAAGCAAAGGAAAAAAAATCCTGTTGATAGAGCCAAATGGGGCTGGAGCAGTAGCAACCATAGTGAACAACAATACCCAAAACTTAGCAGAGCAAGAATATGTTTGCGTGAGAGGGTAGGGGTTACAAGTCAAGGGAATGTGGGATATTTATAGATGCAAGAATCGTAACTAACTCCCTCATCTCACTCCTTCAAGTTTTTGAGTGAATGAGTATTGTCGTTGGAAATTATAGACGTTCCCCAAAAAATAGTAAAGTTGGATTACATCTTTAGCTTTCCTATATTCTAGAGATTGTAACCCGCATCATTATTCTTATAAATCAGATATACTTGTGGTTTGTGTGGTTGAGAATCATTCACAAAGTTGAATTATTACTACTAAATAAGGAAATGTATAATTCTTTTTGAGCAGACCAAAAAGGAAAGTGTGTCCCATAAAATGGGACGAAGGGCGTATAAATCAAATATACTTTCAGATTTTCTAGAGATTTCTCTTCGCACACCCAATGGGATTTGATCTTTGGACCTCTCATCAAAAAAGTCAAGCCCTTTACCAACAAACTAGCTAATTCTTCTAAATAAAGTGGCGCCCTTTTATACATTTATACCTTTTTTAAAGTGGAGTATAAGTAATATGGACGACCCTACATAAAATTAAAAATTAAAAATAAAAAACTGACCTTCCCCCCTTAACCCCCTCTTTTCCAGCAAAAATTTCACCAATGTCCCCAAATCTAATTAACTAGTTTTGAGGTTCTTTCCCCATTTTCATAGTTTTACATAAATGACCTCTAGCTTCGCAAGTGTTGCCCTGAAAAGACTTCAATATAATTTAGTTGTGAGAGGGGATGAAGGAGTCGAGGGTAAGTGTTGCCTATTTGCTAAAATATCAAAATAATTTAGTTGAGAGAAGGGGTGACGGGGTCGAAACAATCTAGCTGGTAAAAAGTGGCAAAGGGGTCGAGTGTAAGCATTTCCTATTTGTCAAGATCTTAAGAAAAATTAGTTGAAGATGGGGGAAGAGGTCAAGAAAAAGTGTTACCCTTGCTTAGACTTCAATGTAGCATATTTTCCTAAATTTTAAGGCACTGGACACGTGTGAACAGGGTAAATAGCAAGTATTGCTTTACCAAAACTTTGAAGCAGTATGGCTTGAGATAAATGAGGGGAATGTGTGTCATTAAGTAGGTGGTGAGGGGTATTTCATATTCGAATAGTATCACAAGAGGGTCATTTTACTAACCATGTTAATAGGGTCAAAAAAGCAAATCACTGCCTCTAAGTGTCACAATTTTGTGAATTTCCCCTTTTGTCTGTGAAAAATAACTGCATTAAACTTCATAAAACTTTTTTAGGGTTCGAAAAGCTGAAAATGAGACTCTGGAACAATGTCCTACACTTCAAAACTAATAATTAAATTGATGTAAGTCAACGTCATGATCGTTTCTTGGAGATAAAAAACATAGTAGATGTGAAACTCTTGGATATACAACTTATACGAGTGAAACTACATGAAGATTTAACACAACCAGTTCACACTTGGGACAGTTTATTGTCATACATGATTTGAGCCTATTAAACATGTGCATGTGGCTTTGAACAGTTAAAGACTAGCGTCATTCTTGTATACTTTTGGCGGTTTTCACTTTGAAGGTACAATCGATTCACTTTAGTAAGTAATGGACAAACTGTAGAGGTAAATCTGAAATCATTATTTTCTAGGGTCAAAATGGTGTCAAAAATGTCCTTGACATCCAAGTATAGGGTCAAACCTACCCTTACTCTAACAGTTTTCTCCACATCGGATATTCACCCAAATTCTCAATTAAATACATATCCTATGTGGAAACTAAAACCCACTAACTCAGTGACCCGACCCAATAACCCATTCGGCCCAACCCAACTAAATAGATCTATATTTGCTTGGAAGTTTCATATATTTTGTATCATGATACATGTTAGGAAGACTATCTTCCAGTTTAGCGTGGGTACATTGAGATAAGTGTTATTTGTCTGCACTTTCGATAATGACCAAAACAGAAATAAGATGAAGTAGAAAAATTCCAAGCCAACAGTATACACTGCCTGTCCTTAAGAAATCTAATCCCCTCACAGTTACCCAAGGTTTGTGGATTAATTTCTCCCAGGATAGAATGGAATTATCCTCACTGTGATAGCGGTAATTCAAATCACAGTGAACAGCGAACTCAAATAATGGTAGCAAATCACACTGACTCAGAACTTACTTTTTGTTTTGAAAACAAATGCAAAAAATAATGAGAGAGAGAGTATGAAATTTTTGGATGATTAAAATGAGGCAAAATGCCTCTCTATTTATAGCCACAAGATTTGGAGTGAAAAGGCATGAAGGTGTCTTTTGGTGAAATGGCTGTTCATGAAAGGCAGCCTTCAAGGTGGCTGTTCAATGAAAAGGTACCTTTTCATTGGTGAAGTAGCCGTTCATGAAAGGCAGCCTTCAAAGTGGCTGTTCAATGAAAGCACCCTTTCATTTGGAATAACTTTACAGCAGCCCACCTTTGAAATATTTGCATAAATAGTCCATTTTTTTAATTTCGTTACGAAACCGGCTTCATATCAAATATTAATATAAAATATTAATATTTATTTCATTTCCCATTCACACCACTTTACCTTCCTTCCAAACCCAACAATCCCCCACATGAATGGGGAATGGCTATATGAAGAAAACATGCAGAAAACTATGTGATTTGCAAGTAAGAATTAATTGCATCTGGATAAGTGGGTTTCCCTTTGAACTTTCCGTAGTGAACATATATCGGATATACTCGGTCAATCGGTAGATTTGATATCTTTGAACCGTCGAACTTTGGTGTATACCTAGACAACATATGTCACACAATTAATCCTTGACCATTTTTGGTTCTCATTGTTGTGTTCGTTTCAGCCATGAACATCGCCTGGTTCATGAGTGCGTAGAGAATTGGCCTTAAATAATTCTCCTTGAAGCGGCTTCCACTTCACACTCACATAGGTGATTTCTAAACGTGTAATCCCGTAGATCTACACTGTTTGACAAACCCCGTATCAAACTTAGATAATCATTAAAAAACGTCTTTAACGTTTTATCCTTGGTACTAAACATTGTCTTATTAAGAGGATGGGTTGAGTTGTTTGACAATGTTGGAGCGGTCGTGCACAACTTTGTTTGAGCTCCTTGAACCTAGATCTTGGGATCTCCAGTCTTCTAGGTAGAGTTACCGCCATGACGACTTGTCCTCGGCCATAGTCCCATTCCTCTTGATGATCTCTCAACATCATCTCTAGTTAAACCTTTAGTAAGTGGATCCGATACATTATCCTTTGACTTAACATAGTCAATTGTGATAATTCCTCTAGAGATAAGTTGTCTAATGGTTTTATGTCTTCGTCGTATATGACGATTTTTACCATTATACATAAGGCTCCCAGCCCTCGATATTGCCGATTGACTATCACAATGTATACATATAGGTGTCAACGGCCTAGGCCAAAATGGAATGTCTTCCAAGAAGTTTCGGAGCCATTCAGCTTCTTCACCAGCTTTGTCCAAAGCTATGAACTCTGCCTCCATTGTAGAGCGAGCAAGCAAGGTTTGTTTGGATGATTTCCAAGTTACCGCTCCTCCACCTATTGTGAAAATATATCCACTTGTGGATTTTGATTCTTTTGAGCCGGTGATCCAATTTGCATCACAATATCCTTCTATAACAGCGGGATACTTATCATAGTGCAAAGCATAGTCTTGGGTGTACTCCAAATAACCCAAAACTCGTTTCATAGCCATCCAGTGATTTTGTCCAGGATTACTTGTGTATCGACTCAGTTTACTTATAGCACAAGCTATATCTGGTCGTGTACAATTCATGATGTACATTAGACTTCCCAACACTCTAGCGTAGTCTCGTTGAGACGTGCTTTGTCCTTTATTCTTTGTAAAGGCAATATTAACATCAATTGGAATCTTTGAAGTTTTGAAGTCTAAATACTTGAATTTTTCCAGGACATTTCTGATGTAATGAGTTTGAGATAATGCCAAACCTTGAGGAGTTTTGTGAATTTTAATACCCAAGATTAAATCCGCAACTCCCAAGTCTTTCATATCAAACTTGCTAGTTAGCATACGCTTAGTAGCATTGATGTCAGCAATATCTTTACTCATTATTAACATGTCATCCACATATAGACAAACAATGACTATATGATTTGGAGTGTTCTTAATGTAAACACATTTATCACACTCATTAATTTGGAAGCCATTTGACAACATTGTAATGTCAAATTTTGCATGCCATTGTTTAGGTGCTTGTTTTAGTCCATAAAGAGACTTAACAAGTCGACATACCTTCTTTTCTTTCCCAGGAACCACGAACCCTTCAGGTTGTTCCATGTAGATTTCTTCCTCCAAATCTCCATTTAAGAAGGCTGTCTTTACATCCATTTGATGGATTTGAAGATCATACACGGCGGCCAAAGCTATTAGCATCCGTATGGATGTAATTCTGCTTACCGGAGAGTATGTATCAAAATAATCAAGGCCCTCTTTTCGTCTATAACCTTTAACGACCAATCTAGCCTTGTATTTGTCTATAGTACCATCAGCTTTCATTTTCCTTTTGAAAATCCATTTGTAACCTAAAGGTTTGTTCCCAGGAGGAAGATCAACCAACTCCCATGTGTGGTTGCTTAAAATGGATTCAATCTCACTATTGACTGCCTCTTTCCAATATGGAGACTCTGAAGAAGCCATTGCTTCTTTATAAGTTTGAGGTTCATTTTCCAATAGGAAAGTCATAAAATCTGGTCCAAAAGAAGTAGACGTCCTTTGACGTTTACTACGTCTTGGATTATCATTATTTGGCATACTTCCTTTTGTACCTTCTCTTGGTCGTTTTGTGCTGACACTTGACGATTCATATTCACTTTTATACGGATATATATTTTCAAAGAATTCAACATTATCTGATTCCATAACCGTATTAATATGAATGTCAGGATTTTCTGATTTATAAACCAGAAAACGATATGCCTTACTATTCTTGGCATATCCTATGAAAACACAATCAACGGTTTTTGGTCCTATCTTTTCCCTTTTTGGTTTAGGAACTTGTACCTTTGCCAAACACCCCCACACTTTGAGGTAATTCAAGTTTGGCTTTCTTCCCTTCCACTTTTCATATGGAATGGATTGTGTTTTGCTGTGGGGTACACGATTAAGTATTCTACTAGCTGTAAGAATAGCTTCCCCCCATAAGTTTTGGGGTAAACCCGAACTTATCAACAAGGCATTCATCATCTCCTTTAAAGTTCTATTTTTCCTTTCCGCAATCCCATTAGATTGAGGCGTGTAAGGGGCAGTAGTTTGGTGAATAATGCCATATTCCAAACATATTTGTTCAAAAGGAGATTCGTATTCACCGCCCCTATCACTTCTTATCATTTTTATTCTTTTGTTAAGTTGTGTTTCAACTTCATTTTTGTATTGCTTGAATGAATCTATAGCCTCGTCTTTACTACTAAGTAAATAAACGTAGCAGTAACAAGTGCTATCGTCAATAAAAGTTATGAAATACTTCTTTCCACCGATATATCTTTTCATGAAAAATCACAACCTTTCAAGTGACACTTTTCCATGAAAGAACATAACCTTTCAAGTGTTCAAGAAAGGTCACAACATCTCTGAAAAGACACGTGATCATCCTTCGAATAGTAGTTACACCGACTATTCGTCACTAAGATGAATACATTATAAATTCACCAATTACTATGTAACAAAGGATTTTGTGGGAGTTGAATACAAAATTTAATTAAATTATGTATCTCAAGTTCTTCATATAGACACTAAGTCTCACTTCGACTTTTGTCTAAACGCCCCCACATTTTATGTATATTGACGCTCAATCATAAATTGAACACCTCCACATTTCAAATATTTTATGTGACATATTTATAAATCATAAAATTTAGAATTATATGACCACAGAACATAACAATCGGTTCTCAAAAACCACAAGTCATATCATCATCATAATTTTTTGAGAATTGATTAGCATCACAGTATTGCATTACTAGCAATCAATGTACTGTGATTTCAATACCATTCGCTTAATGAAAAGTTAATGCATCAGTAGGCAACCGCCTCATTTGGATCGACCTGCCATCATATCTTATAAGAATACAAATTGTATTCAAACATATGATTCACAATAAAATTTTCATTTCTTGGCTATATATTGTACATAGCAAGAGTTTGACAACTACCACCAGATCCAATAGCATGTCTTTTCACACAGCTGAATTCTATTCGTTTCACTTCGCACTAGACAACGATTAAAATTCCATTTTGAATTTTCATTCTTCTTCCGAGTATGACACAACTAAATTTAATAAAACGGTGAAGTTTTTAATCTTCAAAACCGATTTACTACAATGGTGAAGATTTTTAATCTTCAAAAACCAAATTTAAAAGTACAGTGAAGATTTTATATCTTCAAACTGATTTAACGTACAGTTAAATTTTTATATCTTCAAACTGCAAATAACAATATAAATATTTTAATAATCTGGAAGTTTTTAATCTTCTGAACGGATAAACACACAATAATTTTAATAATCCGTTGAAGTATTTAAATCTTCAAAAATGGAATATTAAATTTGGAGTAGAAAATCTTTTCAGATTTTAGTCTCCACAAACAGCCTATTATCGATTAGCAGACCAAAATACAAATTAGATTTCTTAAGATTGTTATTTGTCTGCACTTTCGATAATGACCAAAACAGAAATAAGATGAAGTAGAAAAATTCCAAGCCAACAGTATATACTGTCTGTCCTTAAGAAATCTAATCCCCTCACAGTTACCCAAGGTTTGTGGATTAATTTCTCCCAGGATAGAATGGAATTATCCTCACTGTGATAGCGGTAATTCAAATCACAGTGAACAGCGAACTCAAATAATAGTAGCAAATCACACTGACTCAGAACTTACTTTTTGTTTTGAAAACAAATGCAAAAAATAATGAGAGAGAGAGTATGAAATTTTTGGATGATTAAAATGAGGCAAAATGCCTCTCTATTTATAGCCACAAGATTTGGAGTGAAAAGGCATGAAGGTGTCTTTTGGTGAAATGGCTGTTCATGAAAGGCAGCCTTCAAGGTGGCTGTTCAATGAAAAGGTACCTTTTCATTGGTGAAGTAGCCGTTCATGAAAGGCAGCCTTCAAAGTGGCTGTTCAATGAAAGCACCCTTTCATTTGGAATAACTTTACAGCAGCCCACCTTTGGAATATTTGCATAAATAGTCCATTTTTTTAATTTCGTTACGAAACCGGCTCCATATCAAATATTAATATAAAATATTAATATTTATTTCATTTTCCATTCACACCACTTTACCTTCCTTCCAAACCCAACAATAAGTTTAGCTGCTGCCATATGTTTGGTGCAAATTACATTAATGCTAGTGTTAATATATAGTAGTACAAAAAGTGTGTGATTGAATATAATTGGAATGGTGGTGAAGTGTAGCTAATCATCCGTGCTTGGATGACACAACTAGTTGCTGGTACATCACACATGTGCAGCTAATCATCCATTAAGCTTCCTTGTAAACGTTTTCCAGTGAAAATTTTTCTCAACTTTTAGCATTTGACTTGGGTTAAATATGTCATGGGAGCTCTATCAGGAAAAGTGCACTGCTGGTAACACATCAAGTTGAATTTCTTCCAGTATTGATTCTGTTTTGGTTAGTATATACCTAAAATAACTCCATTAGTTCCCTTTGTGTGCTCTTGTATTTTTTCTCTTATTATCTTATCTAAAGTAGTAAGTAATCTTTATCCATCAAGAGTAGAAAGGCAGCAATACAACAAAGTGGACAACGATTTCATTTAGTTAGCACTTGAAAAAATCTAAAAACATCAACAATGTTATTGCGAAGTTTTGACTTAACTAAGCTATTTTTTACACTAATTAACCAAAATAATGCAATTTTTAAATTATTTACAGAACTAATATAAACGCACTTCTCAGTAACGACACTCATATTATTATATCCAAAAATTGCAACTGTGAATAACTAACGGGGGACGGAACTAACGAAAGATAGTATCCTTACCCACAGTAACGACACTAGAGTGTCGTTTCTCACAGTAACGATACTTTCTATGACGGAAGATAGTGTCGCTATTGATAGTAACGCACTATAGTGTTGTTCCTCACAGTAACGACACTTACTGTGAAATATGTCAGCCTGTCCTTCGACAGAGTGTGGCAGATGATCAGCTTAATGACGTTACTAGGGATAACGACTATAACGTAAAACGTTATTCCGAGTAACGCCACTAATCAATTTGATTGGACATTTGATTCCAGTAGCTCATCTTTAAAATTCAGTAACGGACTCCAGTAACTCATCTCATCTCAGTTTTCTCAAATTTTCCATCTCATTTCCTCAATGTTGCTATTGTTTTGAGACCATTCACTAAAGGTATGAACTTGCTTAAATTATGTTCTTTGTTGTTGCTATTACGAAATAGAAAAGTATGATGATATGTCATGTTACAGTAATCATCATTACTGTTTTTTTTTTTTTGTAGGAAAGATGGCCAACTTTGGGCATAATGTGATGGTTGCTTTGTATTGGGGTGGGGAAATTATTACTGAAATGGATGGATTTAGGTACACTGAATCTGCCAAAATAATTATTAATATTCCTATTATAACCAATTACGTTGAATTGGTAGGAATGTTCCACGAGAAAATGGGAACAAATAGTGATGACAGTAAAATTATTATTTCTGGAAAATATCCTTGTTCATTTAAGGGTAACGATGCAAGGTTCTTTGAGTTTAAAATTGATAATGACTCATCTTTGTTACAGTTTTTCTCCATGCCTCAACAATTTGCTGATAAGATTGATATTAGTATTTTGGAGATGTATGTAAAAATCGTGCCCACAAACCGAAATAATATTTTTCATCCGAGTGGTCAACATGGCTATCACATGAATTTATTATCTCAAAATTATGGATTTTCAATAGTTGGTCAGCCTCATTTTACAGGTCCACCCATTCAACCATCATCCCAACAATGGCCGATGCATGACAACACACACTTTGGATATTATCAATCTCACACAAATGTGGCGTCACATAGTGCATCATCTAGTTATGAACGGTCATTTGATGAAGCTCCAAGAAGTCGTAATCAATCATTTGATGAAGGTCCAAGCAGGCAAAGACACATTGGTAGTAGCCGATCATTTCATGAGGAAAGTGGTGATATTTTCAATGATACAATTGCTGAATGTAGTGATGAATGTTCGGAGGAAGACGAGCCTCCAATAGATGTTGGAGAAGATGAAAATGTAGAAAGTGAATCTGATGAAGATATTGGTGATATTGGTAATTTTCCTCAAAATAATTTTGGTACTAGTGCTCGGAATCAATTTGGTCGAAATTCGATTAATGATGTGGAAGAAATAACCTACTTTAGGACACTAGAGAATGAGGATGATATTTTCATGTCAACTCGTGAATCTGAGATGGAATGTGGTTCAATTTGGGATGAGGATTCAAAAAAAGACCTAAAAAAAGGAATGTATTTTAGCAGTAAAGAAAAGTTGAAAAGGGCGGTCAAGATTTGAAGTTTGCGCAAGAACAGAGAATTTAAGGTGGTGACATCAACAAAGTCACTATGGGTCGTGAGATGTAGGTTGCATGATTCTTCAGGACCTCTACAAGACCATCCACCGATAATCCATACAAGACCTCTACGTCTTGCAAGGTGATGGTTGCCTCACCATTCTTGAAATGGAATGTATGCGTCTTGGGATGCCATCTCTCAACCAGTGCGGTGATCAAACTACGATCAATAGAAGACCGACACAACCTATAAACACCATAGAACCCAGCTTGTGTATTGACATCCAATACTCGTGGGTGCAGAGGATGTTCCTTCACAAGTTTCCAAAACTTACCATCACACTTTCTTGTATTTAAAACAATATCATCATGCCCATCCCATATGTCCCGTAACCTATGGGTGTATTGTCTAGTCAATACAGACCTATCAAGTGGGCCAGGATCGAGCTGATATGTATTATGACAAGACATGAAACCTGTACCAATAAAATTACTTAGTCAAAATATAACATTTGAGAAAGATACGAAAAATAAAAGGAAAAAATTTTTGCTCCTTTTTTTTAAAGAGAATCTACTTATATATCATATTATTGTCTTATTGTTATTCAATTATTTAATCTGTTATAGGGTGTTTCGATATATTCCCAGTGATATAACGATAGAAGTGGATTCCCAGTTGGTAATTCTCTAAATTGCCTATTCTCTTATTAGTCATTCACTATTTCATTGGTGCTGCATTGTGTGGAGTAATTCGCAATCTAAAGAAATGAATATAAGGCAGAAAAGACTTCCTTTGAGGTGAATTTATAATTCCCTTTGATAATATTCTAATAATAGTAAATCTTTGAAAAATGTTCATTTCATGCCTATGAGCAAGTTCATAGAGTACAATGCAACAGAAAACTCCTAATTCAAAGTGATATCCTGAACTTACAGCCTGAAGGGAAGCCAATACCCAAAATAGCAGAAAACTCAATAGTTACTACCTACATCTTATCTCTGTATTTGTGCTTACAACTTATACTTTTTCCAGCTAAATTTAGCACGATTCAACCTACTTATTCTTACTCTACTTTTATCATAAATGTAACATACAGAACAATATAAAATATCAAACTAAATAGGATAAACCTAAAATAAAGCAACTTCACAAAAAAGTTACAAAACGTCAACAAGGGTAGCAACTTAAGAAAATAGTTACAAAAATTCATGTTCTTATAACAAAAAATGATACATCAGGACCGCCACAAACATCTCAAACAAATAATTCTAGTGAAACTGAAAATACCAAAGCGATTACTAGAAGTTGAAGCAAATTAAGAAAATCCAAGTGTAAACCGACAAAATTCAAAGTTGGGCAGCAAGACCTCAACAAAAACACCAAATTAAACCTGGTACATTCGAGTTAACAAGAACTAATTCGCCTAAAGAATAGAAGAGATTATGCACCGAAGTCACAATTTTTAAAGGACATTGGATAGGCTATATGAATGTTCAAAAAACAAAACCTAAGAACTTTTTTCAGATTTTCCGGCAACACCTACATGGCGCTGGCTTCGTTGTGATTTCAGGCAACAATTCTTCGTTTTTATTTTATTTTTCGGCAAGATATGGATACCAATTTTAGGTGAGTTTTAGGACTTGTTGTATTAGGGATTTGGAAGAGGAACTGTATTTGGGGAAAAAACTAGGAGTAGTTGTATTAGGGATTTGGAAGAGGAACTATATTTGGGGAAAAAACTAGGAGTAGTTGTATTAGGGATTTGGAAGAGGAATTGTATTTGGGGAAAAAACTATGAGGTGGGTATTTGGAACTTTAAAGCTAGTGTCGTTACTGTGAGGAACGACACTCTAATGTCGTTACTGTGGATAACGATACTATCTTCCGTTAGTTCCATCCCCGTCAGTTATTCGCAGTTATAATTTTTGAATATAATAATATGAATGTCATTACTAAGAAGTGCGTTTATATTAGTTCTGTAAATAATTTAAAAATTGCATTATTTTGGTTAATTAGTGTGAAAAATAGCTTAGTTAAGTCAAAACTTCAGTTATTGCAATAACTTGAGAAAAATTTAGTTAGTCTTGAATAAAAGAAAAGAATTGGAACAACCACTATAAGAATGGCAAGAGCTAAGCTCGTATGGCTAAATAAGCTCATCGGCCATGTGGCTGTATTTTGAATATTGTAAGGGAAAAATATGACAACCAACCATTGCATTATCATCTTCCATAGGAAGATCTCATAAGAAGATAAAGGCTCTGTACATAATGTGTTACAAGGAGACGAAATGACGGAGTTTGGAAGCCAAATAGTTGCAAAAGAGTATTCCATCCGTTTCAAAATAGTTGTCATAGTTCGGATTTTGAGAGTCAAACGAGTTTAATTTTGACCGTAATATATGTCTTTTAAATATTTTAAATTATTAATTATTGTGACTTATAGTACTTTTTATATAGTTTCTAAATATATAAACATCGTTACAAAAAACTTAAAGATTATATGTTTAAATTGACGGTAAAAACAAACTCGTTTGACTCTCGAAATCCGAACTATGACAACCATTTTGGAACGAAGGGAGTACCTTTTTTTTTCTCTTCACACTAAAAGCTTACTTTTTGGAATAAGAGAACCTAGGTTAAATGTTGGGGAAAAAGACCTAAATTCCGTTTTTTAATAAAGGAAAAAAGGTAGCTGATGTGTACTGTCAATGTGGCAAGCCATGTGAACATATTTATGTTAAAAAAATCTGATGTGGATTTTTCTGTTAGAATAAGGGCAGATTTGGCCCTATACTTGGATGACAAGAATATATTTGACACCTTTTTAAAACGGAGGGTATATTTGATCCAAATCTGATAGTTTGAGGGTATATTTGACCCTTTTCCGTTAATTTAATTTACAAGAGAGACGTGTAGTATAAAAACTCTAGGGAAAGTATATATAAAATCTTTATACTAAGTGGGACCCAGTCAAATAAACCAACCAATCAAAGAGAAGCCTAAAGTCAGAGAAACTGCAAAATGTAAGTACACACCCACCCCCTACCCTAAACAAAAGCCTACCCCTGCCGAAACTCAACATTCTACATCTTCTCTCCATGAAAATACAATCCAAGATCTAATGCTCCCTCTTGTAAATAAACAAATTTTAACTGCAGATTTCAGATTCCATAAAGGTTAATTCTCTTTTTTACCTCATTTTTTTTAAATTTTTTGTCTCTTGTTTTGGTTCCTAATAATTTGCATAGTAATTCTTCCTTGTTAGTATTAGTTTTTGTTAATCATTGTTTTAGATCCTCTATCAACTCCCCCACCCCCTCTTTTGCTTATTCTATAATTCATATATTTTTTGCTTATTTTTTGTTGATTGGTATGCATCTCAAAGATTCAATTTTTATTAGTCAAAGATTCAATCTTTTTTAGTTTTGATGGTCTAATCTGGCTGATCTTTACTGTAAGATTAATAACCCTTAACATTTTTTGTATCTCAAATCTTGGTTTTTCTCCAACATGCTTTTGAAATGTTTTTCTTTAGCCGATGGTCTATCGGAAACAGCCTCTGTGCCTTGTTGTTGTTGTTGTTGTTGTTGTTGTTGTTGTTGTTGTTTTTGTTGTTGGTATGCACCTCAAAGTTAGAATTTTTAACTGTCAGATACTCTTAAATCTTTTCTAATTTTGGATGGTCTAATCTTTGGAGATGATGAACTTTTAATTTTCTTTTGGAATTGTTTAAAAGAGTTTTCTTTTGATTTGGTTGTTAGGACCTTATTCGCTATGCTAACACTTAACACAAGACTGAAAGCGTTAGTGGTTTATGAATCAGTTATCAAGGATCTTAGTCAAACTGTGACCGGCTACCTAAGCACTTTGGGCGCAGGTTTCTCTATCGGACTTGACGAATTGTCCTCTTAAAGATTCAATCTTTATTAGTCAAAGATTCTATCTTTTTTAGTTTTGATGGTCTGGTTTTTGTAGTTAACGAACCTTTATTTTTATTTTGTATTTATTAGTTTCTGTTTGATTGGTATGCATCTTAAAGGTACAAGTTTTAATAGTGAAATAGTTCATTTTTTATTTTAATTTTGATGGTGTAATCTTTTTGGGGATTATATAAACTTTTATATTGCTTTTGGAATTGTTCGAAAGTGTTTTCTTTTGATAGGTATGCATCTTAAAGATTTAATATTTAGTTTTGTAATAGTCAGTGTTTTTACAGTTTCTAATCTTGTGAGATACTGTCTGATCTTTCAGGGCCTGAGGAAGATCTTGTGAGGATTGCACTTAGATAATTTCGATGAGACAAAGGTTCTCAGCAGAAAGAAAAGTAGATCTCTCATCTCTGATTGTGCAAAAAACAAGTGCAGCCTAACCACATTGGTGAGTAGCTCGATCACTGTAATGACATTAACTGATTTGATTAATTGTTTCGGCTACTCTAGGATTATAGCAATAAGAAGTTGACATTCCAAGGTGTAATTATTGAGGAGATATTGATAATTCATAAGTAATAACATGTCCGATGCTTTGTGTGTCAGTGCGTACCAAATATGGATTTGTCCGACTCTTCAAATAGTGACTATGTGATCACATAACAGATGGAGTACTATGTAAGGTCAAGCCACAACACCTGATCTTGCCTGCTAGCTTTTTTGTTTTTGCAATCCTTTTAACCTGCATTGGCCTCTTAGGCGTCACAAGTAGCAGTAGTTTATTGTTATTCGTCAAGATGCTTTATAGTCATACTAGTAGTGTTCTACGGAACAAGCCCATATCAAAGAAGATCAGGAAGTACAAGAGCACAATGAAGAAGCAATAAACCATCCACCCAAGCCAATTAATGATGAAAGGAAAGCGTAATCTACTCTCTTCCCCATGTATCTTCTCTCTTCTTGTTTTTATTCTTATTCCTGAGCCTCCCTCTGTGCAGCCCTCCACTCAGCCCTTGACTTGCTTTGTTTTTTCTGTTAAAAAAAACAATAAAATTAGAATTCATTCTATCGTATTCCTGTAAAAGAAAAAGAATTCACCAAATTTACCCTGGCACATTCAATTTGATGATCTGCCCACTTCGAAAAACTCCAATCCTGAGAATACCATTTTTGGCACAAGCTACAAAACTTGTTTTTGACATGTTCTTTAGGGTTTGCTTTTTTGCCCTTCTTATATGCAACCTGTTTTCCTTTGTTCTTCTTATTTGCCATGAGCTGAAAATATTGAGCATGAGATAATTGTTTTTAAAGATAACCACGGATACCAAACTTTGTGCTAGTTTGGGCAGAGAGAAAGAGAAACTACAGCCTCAGAAACAACAGACAGAAATCTACACATACACATAAACATATAACTATGGTTATTAAATTACACGGTAGAGAAAACGATATCTGAGATCACCTTTGTACCCCTTTTCTGATCTGCAGCAAGAGGTATGTGCCTACATGAATAAAGCTGAAACATTTTTTTTTCTGAAAACAACAGCGCCTACGTCTTAAACAAGTTGGGACCAACTATATATTAAAGAGTACTAGAAGTTTTCTGTATCTTTAATAGTTCTTAAAGACTTCTAGAACATATAAGGAACTAAAGTAAACATAAATTGACGAGCTTTATCTTGTTGTAATCTCACAAAGGCATGTAAATATTTTTACACTTTCTTTAGTTGTTTCTCTTTTCTCTTTTGCATTTATTCCCCAAAGTTTGGTGAGCATAGTCACTCATCCATCAACAACTTGGGTTGATAGCTCTAGTATACTAGCTAAGAGGTTGTATCTCTCAGTTTGAAATATCACTAAATAATTCAGTTACTATATTATTTTCATCCATGGGCTAATTAACTCCAATTACTTTAAAAGTTTATTTGTCAAGCAAGGAAATAAATTGAAACTAGTACAGTGGAATATAAAATTAGTTGAGTGAGAAAAGTAGAGAGTTGTGGAAGAAGAATAGCGACCTCTTCTCTATTTCCTCTCTCTCGAAGGTGTGTTGCTTTCTATGAAAAAGCTAGAGAGACTTACGCACAGAAACAAACACAGATATGTGATTCACACATAAAACCAAAATATATGTCACACACAGTTGATAAAAGAACAAGAACCAGCCTTTTAATTTCTTTTTTAAATAATATATATATTTCTGCTATGGTTTAAATTCTTACGACGCTCTTTCCAGAAGGCGATTGTTGTAGCAGAGACAGCAGCACTTGCCGCAGAAAGAAAATGGCAGAGAGAAAGAGAAACGACAGCCTCAGAAACAACAGACAGAAATTTAAGAGACACATATACACATATCCATAACTTTGTCTTTCAAATCACACAGTAGAGAAAACGATATCTGAGACCACCTTTGTAGCCCTTTTCCGACCTGCAGCTAGAGGTATGTGCCTACATGAATAAAGCTGAAACATTCTTTTTTAGATGAAAGTGTTTTTGTTCAGACAGACCCATCAAAATAAAAAACAACTGTTTAAACAAAAAGGAAACACATATTTCTAGTAGAAATCACCCTTTGTCCTTGCAGGGAGTAGTTTCTTACTTTTTCTAAAGACCCTGCCGTGTATCATATATATGAAACAATTAAAACTTGTAAAACTTGAGAAACGTGAAGGGAAAGGAGCTTTGATGAGGCTAAATATATTTCAATCATCAAGATATCATTCTAGTAACTGCAAGCTATTCAACTTAGTCTTATTACCTTCTTATTTGCCCTTAGCTGAAATATAATGAGCGCGAGGGTTGGCACCAGTACTTGCTATAAGCAAGCCCATGGAAAGAATTTAGGTGTTGTGAGGGGGATGATGACTGCCATTTATATTTGTCTTTAAATCTTTATCTAATCTGATTCATTGTTGGTAAGATCAACCAGGATATTTAGCAATGTGGTCACAGCATTTATTCAGGCAAAACCAACAAAATAAAAAACAGCTCTTTAAACACAAAAGTCATAGCTAATGCCAACCATCAAGGATTGCACATTAGTCTTGAAGGTTCAGACAGAAACAGTAGTTTTAACACAAATCAGAACAAATGCCACTGATAACCAGGGTATTGGGATTGCACATTAGTCTTGAAGGTTCAGACAGAAACAGTAGTTTAAACACAAATCAGAACAAATGCCACTGATAACCAGGGTATTATAAAAACATGCTCGCAGCAAAGCGAGGAATGTACACAAGCTATATTTATTCAGACAGAACCATTAAAATAAAAAACAACTATATTTAAACAGAAAGGAAACATAACCAGTGACCTCTAGGGATTGCTCATAAGTCTCAAAGAGTCATCCAGAAACAACAATTTTACCACAAGTCGTAACAAATGCCACTGAGGCAAAGCTCACGTGTCTCAAGGATCCAATCAATTATGACAGAGTATAACATGTAAACTTGTGCTAGTTTGGGACACCCCTGCAGAACACTTCTTATTTTATTACTTATTACCCTCAAGACGACATCAGGACTTACTTTGGTTTTTGAATGTTCTCTTATTTAGGTAGAACTTATAGCTGCTGAAGTTGCTCCTCGAAGGAAGGTGTAAGGTGCTCTAAGGATGTCGTGGGAGAGACAACGGGTAGTTGGATTTCTCTACTACAAGAGGTTTGTGGTGTTGAAGTTACCACCCACCCCTTATTGTGCAGCCCTAGCGCGCACATACTGATTTATATTGTAAACTACTGAGCTTATTCTTCCTTTTTTAATGACAAGGGAACCCGCATCCACCCTTTGGGTGTGCTCTGGGTAAACCCCGCTCCTGATATAATAGTCTGCAAACCATATAGGAGAGTTAAACCACACTGGACAAGCCTGTGCGACGTGTCGGTGTGGCAAGGGGATTTGATCCCAAGTCTCTCGCATAGGAAACCACTTGCTGAACCACCTCAGCTACCCGTTCCTCATTGTAGCTTATGAACTGCTTATTGCGTACGGATAAATGTTTCTATTTTTAGCTTTTTATCTATGAAATTGTGTTGTCGAGATTTTTACCTTGGAATGCAGAGATCAGATGTGATATCAGCAACAATGAGTAGTCCGGACAGCAAAATCTGTAAAATTATGAAAAAAGTGCTAAATTAGACCTAAAATTGGTTATTAAATACATTAAAAAGTGTCTAATTAACATCTGAAATTAGCGCTAAGATCTGTTAAATTATTTCTAAAAATCATATTAAGTATTGTCGTAGTTAAATCAGGTTAAAGATTAAATAAATCAGATCTAAAATTACAGTATATTTTAAATCAACTAAGTACAGTAGAATCGGAAAAGTCGGATCTGAGATCTGACCTAATGTCGGGTAAATCGGACTTAAATGATTGTAAATTCTATGCCATTTCTTTTTTTTGCTAAATAGAATGTAGAATTAGTGATTAGGTGTAGTAATGAAATGCAAATTGAAGGTCGAATCATAAAGGAATTAGAAAGGAACTAGAATCAATAATGGAAACTTTACCAAAGTACCTGAAATTGCGATACTCGAGAACGTCGGCCCAATTGTTCTACCTGCTGCTATTTATATAAAGGGACTTGGTAATTAGCGTTTTCAATTTCAATTGGATAGGAGTAATTTTTAAAATGTTAGTGTAATATTTTTTTAAATTCTGTATTCGAAAATATAATATGAATAGAAAAGCAGAAACAAAAGAAGCGGACGATACAATGAACAAAATTCGATTCTATTGACTTCATAATGTCTCCTTAAGGAATTTAATTTTCCCAAACTCTCGAGGTTACGGATTATTTCCTTTTAGGATCAACAGATTTACCGTCACCAGTGTAGCAGTACCTCAAAAGTCAGTGTGCTAGCTCACATTACTCGATGACAACAAATCACAGCTTTCTTTTGTTTGAAATAAAAAAATAATACGAAGAAGAGAGGAATTTGTTTTTTAATTTCCTATCAAAAAATGTGTTCTAAAATGAGACGAGAGACATCATGTTTATAGCCAACAAGTAGTTTGTGGTGAAAATGTGACGTGCTCTTTTCATGAAAAGGTGTGAGTAAACCATTTCTCACTCACAACTATTCAAAACTTGCATGGAAAAATTGTGTGATTCACACTAAGAATTAATTGCATCAAGATAAGTGAATTTTCATTTGGATTTTTTGTAGTAAACATACATAAGATATATTTAGTAAATCGGTAGATTGGATATCTTTGAATCGTTAGGCTTTGGTGTATACCTAGACAGCGTGCGTCACATAATTAACCTTTAACCTTCTTAGTTCTTATTGTTGTGTTTGTTTCAGCCATAAATACCATCTGGTTTCTTAAGTGTGTACGTAGAGAACTGGCTTTACATAATTCTCCTTGAAGCGGCTTCCACTTCACACTTACATAGATGATTGCGAAACGTGTAAATTGTAGATGTATACTATTTGATAATTCCTATATCAAAGTTAGATAGTTATTGTAAAGTCTTGAACGATTTATCCATGGTACTGAGCATTGTCTCATAACAAGAATGAGAAAAAAAGGCTTAATTTGAGCTTCAATTCGGCCTTCGATCTCTTTGGTTAACTTTTCAACAGCAACCGAAGATGTAGTTTTTGCCACGGTGGGAATCGTCCCGAAGTGTGGCGTTGAAACGTCCTCGGTCAGTCGTTTCGGAAGTTAGGACTCCGGTTGACGTGCCGATAATTTTAAAATATTCGTAAGGTACATTAGGACCTGTCTGTAAAATTTGAGTTAAATCAGACCTCGTTTGGTAGGCATCGAAAGAAGGTTTCAGTTTTTATTGTCGATAAATATTAAAAAGAGATTTTCGAGCTCGGTTTTGGCGAATGAGCTCCGATTCGAAATCCGAAAGCGCCGTTGGAGTATGTTATGGATTAGGAACTATTTTCCCTAGTGATGCCGATCGGATTTCTTCAACTGTAGCTTGAATTGATTGAGATTGTCTTCTGTTTTGACTTTGATTTTCCTTTGTTGCAGCTTCTTGCGCCATGAGAGCCTTCTGAGAGAGAAAGCGTGTTCTCTTTTCCATGGAGGGCGCAGGTTAGAAGGCTTTGCTAACGTGCACCGAGAGAAAATGTTTTTCTCATTCTACACAACAACTTCAATTTTCAAATACTATTTTTCAATTCAACTCCAAAAATTCTTTTTCAAATATTTTTTGGAATCTATGGGCAAACGGCCGCTTAGTAATTGTTAGTAGCGCATGATTGGTTGACTTTGTTCTTTAATCGTCATTACCTGGGGAGTACTAATATTCTGAGGTGTATTTTGAGTGCATCTGTCAGTTAAATGTGAGAGCAGGCACCTTTAATGACTTAATTTTATGCATAGATTTACCAAAGTACATGGGTCCATTAGTGTAGATTAACCAAATCACAAACAACTGGGTAAAATAAAAAAGCAAAACAAGGAGTTACTTTCTTATGCTGTACCATACAACATTGCTAACTGATCAAAAAGTAAATGTCAAAATGAAGGGAATGATTGGTTTTGCAAATGAAGCAACATACCACATTGCTAAGCTGATAAAAAAAAATAAACGCCAGTACAAATGGATGATTTGTTTTTGCAAATTATTATATTTGATCATTCTCTGCTACAATCATGAGGAGGGAGATGGCTAATATCTGGTTCAATCCAAACGCATGATCTTGGTTGGATTAAGTTGAAAAAATTTTGACTAGAGAAACATTCATCAACTAAGTAATCAAAAGAGTGATAACTGTTACTGTCCAAGGAATAAAAAACGCACTTGTTGTCATGAAACATTGGGACATATATTTTGTTCGCTAACCCTGGTGCAATGCATGGTTTCAAGAAGGATGCTTCCCTGCTCACAAAGAGTGTCTTATTACCCAAATCTGTTACTTGTTCCATCTCCAAGACCTTCTGATTCATGTTGTACTTGTAACTCCAAACCTCTACTTTATTTATATTTCCTCTTTCACGAGTCAGAAATATAGCTAATATTCCTCCACTGTCGACATTTTCTGCCATGTGAATCGTTCGAATAGGCCTCCGGTTTCGCCGCGGCAAGCGCTTCCAACAAAATTCCCATATAGGTGTCTCTGAATTTGTGATACTTAATATGCCCAAATTTCCTTCATCTCCCAATAGATAAAGGGTATTGTTGTTGAAAAATATTGGACTTTTGCACCCGGCTGACCTAAAATTTCCTTTGATGACATCAAAGAAATCATGAAACGTCCATGTATTTTCTCCAACTTTGATGATGCATAGGGATGCGCATGCGGGACTAGACATATCAAGGCCGACAACAAAACAATCCGATGATACAGAGTCTGGGGGACACGAAAATGTCCAAGAAGGAAAATAATTTTTCTCATCTAGATTTGGGAGGTCAAGTTTGACCTTGCTAAAGGGATTGAAAAAGAACATGCCATACTCGTCTCGACTCATGAGCAACCAACCGTATTTTGCACACCTAATTCGACATCCCTTTAATTCAGGGATATCCATCTCATGCACTAGGGCATTGTACAGTGGATGAAAGAATTTAGCTATGCCAGTTTCTTGATGTAAAACCATCAAACAAGGGGAATTATTGTAAAACAATGCAGAGGAGTCATGTATTGATGGCGGCAAAGGCTCGATTAAACGCCATCTCTTACAAACAGCACGGAATGCAAAGTAATCGCCAGCAAAAAGACGAGATAGTATTGATCTGAGTATGTCTGTTGGAACAAAATCAGACCACAATTGTTCCATACTACTAATAATCATACCAATATTTAGTCCTAGCAAGAATATATATATGACGTGAACCAATATAAAAACGTCAAGAGTTAAATAAACCTGTCAATTTGAATCCGTGGAGAAATATTGCATAGATTCGGAGCTTAAATAGAAGTTATGACACCTCCTACTCCATATATTTATGGGAAAATCCTAGTTATTAAATACTATTATCCCTGTACTTGAGGTTCTAACTCCTTATTGTGCTTGTACTCGGTTAATTACTTTCCTTGTCTGACTATATTCTAGCAGTTCCTTTCCTTATTCTACTTGACTTTACTATTTCGTTATTCAATTTGAACGATGTTATTATAGTATTCTAGTAATTCCTTTCCTTATTCTACTTGACTCTACTATTTCCTTATTCTATTTGAACTATGACCACTTATGTAATTTATAAACACACATTAGTATTTTCTTTGTTTCACCTCTGCATCAAAACACAAAGTTGCACGTTTGATCGACAAGGTAAGCTCTTTTATGTTCTCGGCAACAATTAAATTATCAGTGTCCCTGTGCTTTTTTTATCACGCGGTTAGAGAGGGAAATTCCCTCTCCAAACTCCCTATTAAAACGTGCAATTTCTAGTAGTGCACTCGCTCACTTGATTTCTGTTCATGCTGTAGTGATTTTCTTTAATTTCTAGATATCAGTTTTCTTAACTTTCAGGCCAACAATGTAAAGGTAATTACTAAATATAATAAGTTGAAATCAACCTGCAAAAGTTACTCAAGAGTCCATAGTTCGTGAAAGACGGCATTAGTTCTGAAAATCTCTTGATTTTTATAATCATCCTTATAATAGTGCCTAGAGAAAAGAGCAGTAAATTATGGATTGCGTTTACTCTTTCTTGTTTTCTTTTCCCTTTCAATTGAGAAATTTTCCTCCTAAGCAACCGTTAGTACAATAAAATTAGTGCCATATACGCCATGCAAGTTTATTAAAGTTCATTACATAAAGTTTCCTTGCCTCATTCTGCCCATATTAGTAGGGATTCTTGGTTTCTTGGTTCAAAAAATGTGACATCACAGTTTTGTTGGAAGGCACGCTTACTTGAATGGTGCATTTTGATTCGATTGATATTAATTTGGTTGGCTTCACTTTCCTTTTTGTTTACCAATTATTTGTAGTTCGTACTAAGTACTGGTTACTAACAACAACAAATTATTGTTCTCTTTTACTTTTGCAGAAAGAAAAAGATGAGGCTGGAAAATTACAAGAACGAAAAGCCAGAATATGGCCGACCTCCTTATTCTCAACAACTACATCCTTGGCTTGTTATTTGTCATGGAGATGACATGCAAAAGCAAACATTTTTCAGCATCTCAGAGGATCGATATTATGTGAGAACTATTCCTGAGCTTGGATACATAAAAATACTTGCTCGTGCTGATGAGTGGCTGGTATTACTAGACTATGATTCTGAAGATTGCTACATTTGGAATCCTATTACAATGGACAAATTTGAGCTCCCGCCACTCCCAATAGAAGATATTGAGTACAACAAGATGGAGTGCCTCTTGTCCACATCACCCCATGATCCTGAATGTTGCATTCTCTTCCTTGATCAAGTTGAGCTGTCGTCACTTTACTTCTGCAAGCCAGGCCATGATCAAGAATTTCATAAACAAGATTTGCAGTTTATGGGAGATAATAATTTGATGTGTTGGACGGTTTTTGAAGGAAAATTTTATGCATTGACTCTCAAAAGGCAAATTTTGGTGGTTTTGGATCTAAATCATGACCTAAGAATAATTCAAGTTACAGCATTGACTAACCAACGCTTGAATTTGATGGATAGAAACTTATTGGACATGACATTCGGTCGGACCTACCTCGTTCAATCCAATGACAATGACTTGTTATGCGTTCACAAGACGGCCTTTGGAATAATGCAACAGAAGGAGGTATATGGTTTTCTAGTGTTTCGATTTGATTTTGTAAAAAAATTGTGGGTTAGGGTTAAAAGTATTGGAGAAACTGCAATTTTCATTGATAACTCTTGGGGAATAACTTGCTCCACGAGAGGCACTAATCTACAGAAAGAATCTGTCTACTTTATTGGGCGTGGTGATCGTTGTCTTTATATCTTCAATCTGAAAACACAAAGCATGTCGGTATCCCTACCGTGTCCACATGTTAGCCGGAGATATTCATCGTTTTATTGGTTAACGCTTCCTCCCACTGCAATCGATGTGCCACCAATCGAGCATGCATGAAGACCCGTGTACTCTTTAATGAAGAATGTACCATTATTAATTAATATAAAATTTAGTAGTAGCTATTAAATTTTGGCACACTCTTGTGGTTTTACTTTTATTTCATTATTATTGCCGTTGTTGTTGCTCTTTTGGTTAGTTGAACTTAACAGAATTAACGGAAGATAAGGAAAAAAAAAAGATTTAAGGGGAATTATTAAATAAAAAAGAAGGAAAAACGAATTATTCCAAATATGTTTATGTTATACTAGAAGGAACGCAATGTGATCATCACTTAATGAACCGAAACAAATCCATCAGTTTACAAAAATAATATTTTCCAATCGAAAAGAACAAAAAGAATTCAATAAACCATCAATCCTTGAAATAATCAACTATAGGGTGAGTTTGGCATGAAGGAAAATATTTTTCTAGAGAATGTTTTCTTGTAAAATAACTGATTTTCATATTTATTTTTTTGGTGTTTGATTGTCAAATAATAGACAATCATAACCATCTAAAAAGGGAGTGACTGCAAAAAGTTAAGGAGTGTAGTTGGATGTTTCCTTAGAAATAATTTTTTTTTAAAAAAAAAAAAAAACCTAAAATGATATATAATGTATTGGCCTAAATCAGTTTAGACAATCAAATCGAATTTGGGACGAGTTTACAAGCAATGCTAAGCATCAATGTTGAGATAAAGCGATGAAATTGAGTAAATTGATGAACGAATAAAATAAAGTTTCAATATATGCAATTGATTACAAAACTTGGCAGAGTTCCTATATATATTTCTAGATCCTTATCACATCAAATGAACTACTACTTATAGATAAATAGATATAAGTCGTTTTCCCTATGTTTCCCACTTATCCGCCCGCGTTTCACACCTCTGAAAGTGGGGTTAATAGTCTGAGATCGTGGGGCTGCTTTCCCTTTGAAAATGGAGCGGTTCATGGAGGCTGAAATCATACACCTCGGGATTGCGAGTCCATTGATTAGTCGAGGTGACGATCTACCGGGACATAGCCTATCCATATCTTCGGTTGAAGCCTTCGACGATTTTGCTGTACACTTCGAATCTTGGCTCATGATTTTATCGTCCTCCTGTTAGTTTCCCTTTTTTATTTTCAACTAATTGTTGTCACAATATAGAATTTACGGGGGCGTTTCGAGTTGGAAAGTTATTATGTCATTCAATTCCGAATGACAAGTTAAATTGTTTTGCATAACATAATACTGCTACAAAATACTCCGTATAAAAGAAAAAAGGAAGAAAACTGCACTCTCAAATCTAAAGTACGTGGTACATAGTACATACTTTGACTCTTATTTCAATTTGGTTGATCTCGACTTCCTACTAGTAAGTTAACAAAAAAACGCAAAAGTAGGAAAAGTTTTGAGGGGAGCATCAAACCAATCTCTAGGTGTCCACAAACTGGAAATTGGAAAAGCAGAAAATTTGTCAAACCCGTTAATTGATCTACAAATGAACATACATCAAATCACTAAGTTCTTATCTTAATTAATGCTGATCTACTAATGTTGGAGGCAGAGGTGGATCAAGGATTTGAACCTTATGGGTTCTAAGTTTTAAGGTAATATTATGGAATATTTACAAAAATACCCACAAAACTTAAAATAATTACAGCAATTACCTACTATTTTCAAATATTACATGACCTACCCACTAAATTATTTACCAACTCTACTTATCCAGACTTGTATACCATAGTTTATGCAGTATACCATAAAGGTATATACATATAAGGTATAACAAAAGTATACAGTAATAAATGGCCCTCCAAACCTTTATACCATAATTTATGCAGTATACCTTAAGGGGTCGTTTGGTTTGATGGACTAGTTATACAGGGATTGTAATACAGGGATTAATAATACAGGGACTAATATTACAGGGATTAATAATATGAGGATTAAATTTATCCAGTGTTTGATTCATTGGAGATAAAAGTTATCATTTAATATATTTGATTTATTTTTAAACTAAAAAGTAATGAATTTACAATTATATCCTTTGATGATTGACTTTTATTGGCTTCTAGGGAAATGAGAAGGATATTGTTGTCATTTTGTTACTTTATCCATGTATAACTAATACATGTATTAGTTATACCACCTTGGTGGAGGGACAAAATAATACACCAATTGGTGTATTATTTAATGCATGTATTAGTTATACCTCTTTCAAAATACCAACCAAACAAGAGATTAAATTTAATACATGGATTAATATACCTAATACAACAAACCAAACGTCTCCTAAAGGTATACACCTATAAAGTATAACAAAGGTATACAATAATAAATGGGTAGGTTGGGTAAATACTTTTAGTTTTATGGGTAGTATAAGTTTTAATGGGTATGACTTATAAATATTTTAAATTTCATGAGTATAGAGTGTAAAAATCCCTAATAATATTAAGTACAAGTTACTGGGTTCTCCACTTGATTTTTGTACATATTTAATGATTTTTTTAATACAAATACACTATCCGCATAAAACCTACTGGGTTCTGCCGAACCCGGTACTTGTACTCTACATCCGCCCCTGTTGGAGGCAGAGAAAAGAAATTGGGTGAGTTACATAACAGAACTGGGGTCTGTCGGGTGGGAATTGCAAGGAGAGAAAGGGTGATTTTGGTGAAAGACAAAACTATCCTTTATATTTAATATGTTGGCATAAAGTAATAGGGGCATGTTAGAGAACTACAAAATGGATACATTGCTAACTACTGCAACCATATATATATATAGTGAATGACTCTAAGAATTTATCCCCATTTTTCATGATTTTAACAAAATGGATTCCATTTTGGTTTCATAGGCAATACTTCAAGTTAACTGGAGAAAATTGGAAGAGGTCAGAGCGTTGCTAGGCAACAATTCAACTATCTGGGAGATTAGGAAACGTATGAGGGCAAGTGTTATTTAGTCAGTACTTCAAGACAATTAGCTTGAAGAATGTGGAAAGCGAAAAAGGAATTGTGCTGTCTAAGGTACTTTTCAGTTATTTGAGAGATTGAGGTAGTGTTGAGGACAGGTGTTACTTAATCAATACTTCAAGGCAATAAGCAAGAGAATGTGGACAGAGGTGGGGGAAACTTCTGCCCAAGGCAGGACTTCTTTTGGACGGAGAAAATGAAGGGCGGGCACTGCGCGTTATTTATAAAATTTATAGGAATTTTAAAATTTATTTATTAAATTAAATAGAGATAATTTTTGTAAATTTATGGGCATGGAGGTAAAAAAAGGCAAACCATTACATAGTTCTGCAATTCGTACTTCAAGTAGCTAATTATCAAGTTTTGCGTGAAATGGACAGTTGTGGTGCCACCATCACAATTTTAATCACGTAAAACAAATCTTATAAAAAATAAAATTTGCTAGCATCGCTTAAAGTAAGTCCATGGCGACCGCCAGGTATCGCTAACAATAAAGATTAGGCGATTGCTAGGAACTTCTTTCGGGGGGCCATTTTTGTGTGTTTTTCCTATTGAGACTAAAGGTGATACTAGTCGTTAGAAGTGTAAAATAATCCGCCCAGTGTCTCAAAAATTGACCAATTTAAAGAGTTTATCTCGGTTAAAATGGATTTAGAAAAACGGCTTCTGATTCGTCTGTAAGCAACACTTATAGTTATCTAGGAGAATGTGTAATGAGGCCAAGGGCAAGTGTTGCCTAAAGAATGTCAAATGTAAGTGTTGTCTAGACAACAGTTCAAGTTAGTTGGAAGAATGTGGGAATAGTTCAAGGGCAAGTGTTGTCTAAGTAAGAGGGTCAGAGGTAAATACTGCCTCTTAGGTAATACTTTTGGAGAAAGAGATTATGGGGATACGAGTATCATTTATAAGACAGATAGGAGTATTTCGTCCTAAATTTGTTTTACTAACCTAAATGGAGATTAGTTTTGCTAAACAATTATTATGGTGGTCAAAAAGGCGAACCAGTTGCCCAGTTTCATAGTTTTGTAAATATCCACAAGAAGGGTCTTATTTCTATAAATCACCCATAGTTTTATCCCAAAAAAAAAACCTAGGAAATTAAACTATGACACCTTAGGCAATAGTTTGCCTTATTAACTTTGCTTAAAGTGATTTTACAAGAATGATCTCACTAATTTTAAATAAGTGCTTCCTCGGAGGCAATGCATCAACTCACTGGGCTTCTCAGGATAACAATCATGAAAATTTGGGAAAATTATGTGAAAATTTCGTGCAGGGGTCTGTTTGACGCGCGTTAATTAATTTGTAGCCGTCAAAAACAAATTCGCTGAGAAATAGTCACCTCCGGACAAATCCCAGTATAAATACTGGGGCCTTGAACAAAACTTGTTCAAAACCCCAGTATTTATACTGGGAAGCTTCAGTAAACTAACCACAGTATAAAATACTGGAGCTTTGAACAAGTTTTGTTCAAGGCCCCAGCATTTTGTTATGGGGCTTTGTATAAAGCTTCAGTCTCATAACAAAATGCTGGGGCTTTGAACAAATGTTCATTTGTTCAAAGCCCCAGCTTCATTTGTTCAAAGCCCCAGCATTTTGTTATGGGATTGAAGCTTTATATATAAAGTCCCATAACAAAATACTTGGGCTTTGAACAAGTTTTGTTCAAAGCCCAAGCATTTTGTTATGGGACTAGTCTGAGGTATTTTTCCAACGCTAATGGAGCTTAAGTGTGCGCGCGAATTTTTGGCTATTCTTCAATGAATTTGGAAACGGTGGATGTCCCCAATGAACGCGTCCAAAAATGGCTAGTGATCAAAATTATTATTCCATAAGCACGTAAAAAATTTAGCCCACAAGCCACTTTTGCCACTGATATTTGGGTTGAAGCCATTTTTTTATTGATTTTACATGAAAGGCTACTTTTTGGAACTTCAATTTTTGTGGGCTGAAGTTCAAACTTTGTGGGTTGAACTTCATGCCTAAGTTATGAAGTTCAACTTCAATCCGTAAAAGAGCTAAACTTTTAGGCATAGATGCGTAAACTTCAACCCTTGTGGGCTGAAGTTGAACTTCAACCCTTATGGTGGGCTGAAGTTGAACTTCAATCCTTGACAGAAGTTCAACCACAAGGATTGAAGTTCCAAAAACTGGCCACTCATATAAAACTAGTAAAAAAAAAAGTGACCTCAAACCAAAGACCACTGAAAAAAGTGACCTCTCATGCACTTTTCCTTGGTAAGTCGGATAAAATTTTTCCAACGCTAATGGAGCTTAAGTGTGCGCGCGAATTTTTGGCTATTCTTCAATGAATTTGGAAACGGTGGATGTCCACAATGAACGCGTCCAAAAATGGCTAGTGATCAAAATTATTATTCCATAAGCACGTAAAAAATTTAGCCCACAAGCCACTTTTGCCACTGATATTTGGGTTGAGGCCACTTTTTTATTGATTTTACATGAAAGGCTACTTTTTGGAACTTCAATCTTTGTGGGCTGAAGTTCAAACTTTGTGGGTTGAACTTCATGCCTAAGTTATGAAGTTCAACTTCAATACGTAAAAGAGCTGAACTTTTAGGCATAGATGCGTAAACTTCAACCCTTGTGGGCTGAAGTTGAACTTCAACCCTTATGGTGGGCTGAAGTTGAACTTCAATCCTTGACAGAAGTTCAACCACAAGGATTGAAGTTCCAAAAACTGGCCACTCATATAAAACTAGTAAAAAAAAAAAGTGACCTCCAACCAAAGACCACTGGAAAAAGTGACCTCTCATGCACTTTTCCTTGGTAAGTCGGGTAAAATTTGACCCTGTAGTCAGTTTGCACCATGGTAAATGGAAATTTAAATTATATTTTGAAAAGTAGCCAAATTCAGTAAACACAAAAAATTTCAGTATTTGTTATTTGGACTTTTGAACTAAAATTTTCAAAGTTCCAGTATAAAATAGTAGGACTTGCTAAATATGAAGTCCCAGTACAAAATACTGGGAATTTGAAAATTTTTAATTCAAAAGTTCTAGTACAAAATACTTGGGACTTCAAATATGAAGCTTCAATAAAATTCCCTAAAACTTTGAACTAAATCCCAGTAAATCATATTCTCAAAGTTTTTTTCTTTGGATAGTCTTAAAAGAACGTGTATTTTTAAAATCTTGCTACTTTTCTAAAAATATATAATTATTCAGTAATTTTGTTTAAGTGGTGTGCAAACTGCTAGTCATAAAAATTTTCCGTAAGTCGGGCTACTCAATCCAAATTGTCGGCCCATAGTATTTCAACAAGCGTTAAGTTAGGCTGCTCTTCTTTTGCAAAAACCTTAACGCTAAACCCTAAACATATTGGCTATAAGTACAGCTGCTTCACACACAGACATATCAGTAGAGAAGTGAGTTTTTATTAGTATGAAGTTTCAGTTTGCTTTGTTTTTGTGTTGTATTTGAAAAGGTGGTGGGTGTAAAGTTCCTCAGTGATGAACAACACAGATGACGAGTCTGATAAATCCATTCTTTTAAAAATAATGAGGACAATCGAGGCATTTGTCTGAGAGGAACTCCCACCCTCACCCATTTCTAGTAGTAAGATTTGAATACTCGATCATCCAAATGTTGTCTGTCAGACTATAGTGCCTGATAGGTGATATTTGGATGACCAAAAAATAAAGGGGCTTCTCGTTGGCCCTCGGGATTTCTTGATTATTAAAGAAAAAACACTTTGTATTTAACAATATTCAGTGCTGATTTTATTTTTTTTTAAATATTGTGAAGTAACTTAACAAAATTTTTGCCTATGATGATACCTACATATAGCCACGGAGGTGCTAGTTTTATGACTAGCTACAATGTCGTTAATGGCAAATGACTAGGACGGTCTGAGGCATATTGAGTTAAAATGTGTACAATTAATATATTTTTTTAAGATATGGATGATGATATAAGCAATTCACAGTTATCCCTGTCTGATACATAGTGATGAATGCTTGTGATCTGACATAATATTATGATTTGCATTTTGTTTATCTGATGTCTTTCTGTGGAAACATTGTTAGGGCTTCTGATCAAATCGTTAATCATACTTAAAATCTTCTAGACATTGAGTTTTTGGATTATGATATAGAAAAACCATCTAGACGTTTGAGGAGGTGCCTAATGATGGGTGTGCTATGTGTAGCATTATAGACTGATTATCACTTACTAGTATTTGTTGTACTAGACTAATGTATTTATTGAGAACTTTGTTTCATCCATTCAGTCGCCAAAAGAAGAATGGGGAAAATGAGAAAAACAGATGAATCTAAATAAACAAGGTTTAATGAGAAATCATTCTGGTAATCAGAAATAGGCCTGGGCTACTCTGGACCTGATTTATTTGAAGTTGGATTGTTAAACCCGTATTATAGAATGGTTAATACTATTGGCGTAGTAGAAGACCTTATTTCACCAAGGAGAACCTCGGCTAAAGACCATCAATTTAGGAAACATGCTTGGCGGCAATAAGATTAAAACAAAGTAGGGATAAGAATACTTAACCAATTATGAAAAGAATCGGATTTAATTTGTATAATTCAAAATCACAGAGGCCTGAATAGGTAGAAACAGAGCAGCCATTTGGATGGTGGGATGATCTTGCGATGCAATTTGTATAATTCTATTGTGGAACCAAGTAGTATTTATTAATTGGATTATTATCATAAGTTGATTATACACTTATGCTGTTAATGAGGGATGAATACAAACACACCAGCGATAGGCAAAGTTGTGTGAGGCAGAAGTACAAACATAGGAGAAACTTGTTATGTGTATTACTGTTACTAATAAGCAATGAAATTGAGCATGGACATGTATAACAGCATGGATACACCTCTTAACATAAGTACTAAATAAAATTTTAATGTACTGCTTTAAAGTAATTGATAATGGATGAACTGTCAGAATCCAAAATCAGCAAAATTGAATGTGTAAAGCTAAAATAAGTTTGCATGAGAAAGTATTTTGTGTTGCATTATTGAAATAGAGAAAGAACAGCGTGTCCATCAACTGGCCCATTAGCTCAGTTGGTTAGAGCGTCGTGCTAATAACGCGAAGGTCGCAGGTTCGAGACCTGCATGGGCCATTATAATTTCTTTTTTGTTGCTTCTTTTTATCTGGTTGAAACTTGGAAGTACTAAACTTTAGAGTTAATCCAACATAACATACTTCTCTTTTCATTCAAATACTATACTTTATTTTGTATATCTAAAGTTTCCTAGTATCAAATAAAATAAAAACGTGGCTGTCAATCAATATTATTGCAAATTGAAGAAGTGAATATCTTTATCCTAAAGACTAACTTTGCCACATGGCAAGCTACAAAACCAGAGACATAAGCTCAAGTAACCAATGAAAGAAGAGCATATCCTATATCTTATCTTACTCACACCTAAACCACCAAAAATAATTTCTGCAATCTCATCAACCAACTGCCACTCTTCTTACTTTCTAATAAACAGAAACAAAGAAGAGCACAAAAAACTGATCAGACAAAAAGAAAAATGGCAGCCTCTTTACAAGCAGCTGCTACTCTTATGCAACCAACTAAAGTTGGTGTTAGAAACAACTTGCAGTTAAGGTCAGCTCAAAGTTTGAACAAGGCATTTGGTGTTGAACCATCTTCAGCTAGGTTGACTTGCTCTTTGCAAGCTGATCTTAAAGATTTGGCTCAGAAGTGTACTGATGCTGCCAAGATTGCTGGTTTTGCTCTTGCCACTTCAGCCCTTGTTGTCTCAGTAAGTTGATGTTTATGTCCGTTCTCGAATACACTTTTATTTACTTAATTACTTATGTTTCTGTCATAATGTTAAATTGCTTGACCATCTCATATAAAAGTCCAAGTTGGCAGAGTGATCACACTTTTACTTAATTATGTCTCAGCACGACCCTAGATGTGTAAGTTTAATTCTTTTTTATGTGATGAAAATTCCAATTAGTGACTGTGAGATGTGAGCATGCATCGGCATGATTTGATACCATATTAAATGGTGTGATCATTTCATCTACAAAAAGATGTTACATAGAAGACACTTTTATTTTGCATGAATTATTTTGTACTGTACATCTATTACAACTCTGCATAGTACAATTTCATCTTAATATGCTCAAGTCACTATAAGTACAATTTATCAGTTGCATAGGATCCTTTTGCCACAGTTCCTAACTAGTAAAGAGTCTTTATAATTCCTTATTACAACAAGAAGATTAAATGAATGTTACCTTACTAGTGACTTATTTTAACTTGATAGTGAATAAAAGATTCTTCAAGTGTACATGCCTTGTGATCACTATATGCATTCATCAATTTTTCTAAAGGTTGTGTGCTGGATCATATAGGGAGCAAATGCTGAAGGAGCTCCAAAACGTCTAACCTTTGACGAAATTCAAAGCAAGACATACATGGAAGTTAAGGGAACTGGAACTGCTAACCAATGCCCTACCTTAGATGGAGGTGTTGCAAGCTTTGCCTTCAAGCCAGGCAAATACAATGCCAAGAAGTTCTGCTTAGAGCCCACATCATTCACTGTCAAGGCAGAGGGTGTAAGCAAGAATTCAGCCCCTGAATTCCAAAAAACCAAGCTCATGACTCGCTTAACCTACACCCTCGACGAGATTGAGGGACCCTTTGAAGTATCTCCTGATGGTACCGTTAAGTTTGAGGAGAAAGATGGCATCGACTATGCTGCTGTTACAGTTCAGCTTCCTGGTGGCGAGCGTGTCCCCTTCCTATTCACAATCAAACAGCTCGTGGCATCTGGCAAACCGGACAGCTTTAGTGGCGAATTCCTCGTGCCATCATACAGAGGTTCCTCATTTCTTGACCCAAAGGGAAGAGGTGGATCTACTGGTTATGACAATGCTGTTGCATTGCCTGCTGGAGGGAGAGGAGACGAGGAAGAGCTCCAGAAGGAGAACGTAAAGAACACTGCGTCTTCAACAGGAAAGATTACCTTGAGTGTTACATCAAGCAAGCCAGAGACTGGTGAAGTGATTGGAGTGTTTGAGAGTATTCAGCCATCTGATACTGATTTGGGAGCAAAGGTACCTAAGGATGTAAAAATCCAAGGTGTCTGGTATGCCCAACTTGACTCATAGAGAGATTTTAGACCTTGTGTATGATTTCTTGGTTTTTAATTTTGTACTAAGTTACAAGGTTGAGCTTTCTATGACCAATTGGACAAGTAATGAGACAACTATCTTTCTGTATATTATCAAACATAAGTAATAATCCATTCTGATAGTGAGTTATCCTTTTCATACTCGTGTTTACTTGGATATAAATACACACACACACTTCTCATTGCTTGAAGAATATGGTTTCCATTAAACAGTAGTATCTATTTATTTTCAAATTGTTCACATAACGTATACAACTCACGTTGTTCACATAACGTATACAACTCACGTGTTTCAAAAAGAGCTCAATCCCCTTCTAGAAAATAACAAGAACCATAAAAAAGTTACCAACGTGTCTCAGTAAATGAGTATCTTTGGCAGAGAGACAGACATCTCTAATCTTTTTTTTTTCCCACCCGGTATCCGATACTCTTATTGAAGCCCCGACTAATCCGAATTCGCGCCGCGTAGGACCCCATTCGGGGGGCGCTCCCTACCCAGTGATTTTTTCATGCCCAGGGCTCGAACCCGAGACATCTGGTTAAGGGAAAAGTAGCCTCATCCGCTACACCACATCACTGGGTGGTGACATCTCTAATCTTAATTGCCCGTTGATCCCACAACGGCAATATTTAGATGAACATATTAGTTAATTAGGAGGAGGAGTTTACTCTTAGGTCACCGCTCGCATGGTATTGGATCATAGTAGCGGAACTGGGATTTTCACTAAAGAGTATCAAAATTTAAATAATTGAACGTATAAATAAAATTAAAGGTACTCAATATACGATATATTTACATAAAAATAATTTTTTTACCTACTTGTACCATATAATTTTTCAGTAAAAGATTATCAATTAATACTCCTGAGCACTACTTAGATCCGCCCCGACTACCTATAAAGGGTGTGTCAGCATTTCTAAACTCGATCTACAAAAACAATGCCATGTGTGTTATTTGCGCCGTGGCCAAATTGCCAATGGCAATGAAGTTCACCCACCATGGGTGAGCTAGCCTACTTTTTTTTGTTTTATCATTTTTTTTTTTAAAAAAGAAATATTTTTTGTGGTTACCACAATATCATGCCTTCTTCTTTAAGGAAAAGTATTTGTATACAGCTTACGCTTTCTCACTAAAGTTTCACAAAAGAAATTCCCAAGTACCTTTGTAAATCTAAAATGTTCACTTCTTATAAACAAAAATTAAGATATATGGGAGAATATTATCTACTTGGAGTTGAAATTATCGCAGAGGCATTGAACTTCTATTCCTCCATAAGAAGAGTTATATATACTTTAGAGTGTCATTTAAAAGGAAAAATTTCACCGTTTTAAGGATAATATTTGAACTAAGTGCCATAAATCTACTTTAATTAGTGTAGTATATATATAGAAAACTCTGTAAAGGTTTGATTCACTGAATTGCAACGTAACGGCTTCTAAGATATATCATTCAATCTTCATTCATCGATGGTGTTTCTTCTAAAGGATTGTTATACTCTCTAAATAATGGCGAGACTGTTTAAACAAGAAAAAGTTTTTTTTTTCTTTTTTTGTGTAGTACATGCGGAGGCGGATCTAGAATTTTAACAGTATAAGTTCACTTATGCCAAGGGCAGAGTTACAGTATCCCACCATGGTCGACGAACAACCTTCGTCGAAAAATGATAGTGTATATAGGTAAAATACTATTTTATATAGTGATATATTATAAAAATATTAAATGACATTTTAATTATGGGGGATTGATCTCTACTCCTAAGTATAAGTGAATATCTCTTGAACCATCTCTTTTTAATTATGGGGGATTGATCTCTACCCCTTATCAATTTTACTTTTAGAGCATGAATTTTCAAACATCATATTAAACATACCATGGGTTCACATGAACCATGATTTGTTCTATAGATAGGCCTCGGAGTACATGTGTATACTATACATAATAAAGGTGATAGAAGTGTATAATCTAGCTGACTATTTCGTCAAACTTCTCTTATTTTTAAGCATAGTTTTTCGCTCCTTTAGTGTTAGAGGATTTGATAAGGGCAAATTGGAGCCAAAGCGCCAACCATCAAGAGCCAAGCTCGATAGCACAAGGAGTACAAGTCAAGGGCTTCGGAGGAGGGTTCGAGAGTGATTTAAAGCCATGGACTTGAGCACACTTGAGGAAGGACCGACTACAAACCAAGGAGGAACACTTAGAGTCCATTTCGAGCCGTATCCATACCTCCCAGGAAGAGGCGGACCGTCCACACTACTAGGTGGACCGCCTACACAAAGTTGCAGTCTCTGGATCTGGCATGAGGCGGCCGTCCCTACACCTAGGCGGACCGTCCCTCACTGAGGCGGAGCGCCTCCCCTCTGAGGCGGGCGCCTACCCCTGTGTTGTCCTTGACGGGATTTTCACTTGTTTTGATGTATAATTCCTACTTTAGCCCTACGTAGCTTATATTGTTTTAACCCACTTTGAGAGTATTTAGGACCTTTCATTATGCATAGAAGGAAGCTATAAAAGCCTCCCTTAGGTCATTTATTTCATTAGCTTTGTTTTAAGTCTTGAATAGAGAAGAGAGAACTAAGAAGAGGTCGCGCCCTTCGAGTTCGAATCTTGAAGCTTCGTGTATGTCTCAACTTGGAACCTATGGAGATTCATCGCTAATATGAAACTATTGTAAGGTTCGAGTTTCAATTCTCCCTTTGGATAATAAATTCATGTTGTGAATCATTATCCGTTTTTTCTTCTATTTCTTGTCTTTCCAATCTTGAATTTCTCGATATCTTTTAAATATCTCGTATCTTATTTTATCGCTTCCGCATACTTAGTGTCGTTTTAGCTTCCGCGTAGTTTTCCCCTTATCAGGGTTACCTGTTAGTTAAGTTACAAAAAGTTTAATCACATCTCCCTTTGAGGGGCTAGTCTTTAACTTTTATCCCCATTTTTAAAAGTTTGTGTAAAAAGAAACCTCCTTTTTTATACAATACTATTCACATTATTACCCTTTCGCTCTTGCTCTTTTCTAGCTCTTTTTCTTCTGCAACTCCTTAGCTTCAGAGATTCATTTGAGTTTTGTTACATTCATTTTATATTTTGTTAAACTGTAACTATAACAGGGTTTCTTTTGAGCTTAGGAAATCAGTAATGGGTTCAAAACTATATAGAATAAATTAAACTAGATTGAGATGGATAAAAAGTTACACTACATATTTTCATCCCCAAGCACTACTATTACAAGAACTCTGTGATTTTTGAGCTTGTTTGAAGCCTTTTAAGTTTGTGATTTTAGTAGTTTTCCGAAGCCTCTCTCTCGTTTTTGTTACCAAAGCTCTTCTAAATTATGTCCTTGAGTTGTCTTATTTACATATATATTATTCGAATGTACTCAAGTTTTACCCTCCGTTACACTTGACATTAACGGATTGTCTTATATTTATTTTTGTCAAAAATAAAATTCTAATGCGAAATCGATGAACCCCACGTATTATATGAAAATCGATTATGGCTTTGCTAAATGAAATGACTTTGTGGAGAATATTTTGAACATAGTTCAAGTAGAGGATGTGAGTACCTCATACATGGAACGAGAGGTCCTAAAACTCCTTATGGATAACAGGTGACCTGATAAAATTATAAGTACTTAATAACATGTGATACTGATAACGGTTATGTTACTAAATATTAAACACAATCCTTTGCGAAAACAATTTAATATAAATTAAAGGGACCATAAGTGAATTGAAAATTAGGTACGTATCTGATCATATAATGGATGAACATCCATCAAGGATATTAAACAAATGGGAGATAATCTACCAGATGCACATATATATATACCCTTCATGGCCATATAAATTGGACATATTCAGTATGTTTCATCCATCGAAATCTGCATATCTATATTGTAAATTAGAGGGACCATTAATGAATTATGGATATGAATTGAAAATTAGGTACGTAACGTATCTCATTTATTGCATGAACATCCATCAAGGGTATTAATCCAATGGGAGATAATCTACCAGATGCCTATACTTACCCTTCATGGTCATACAAATTATAGATATTCCCTATTACATCCATGGAAAATTTGCACATCTATATTGTATTTGCCCCTTTTTGCCTCCTTGTTACTTTTCATGGTTATAATAATTTTCCACTATCATATGATCAAGTACGATATTATACTGTACTGGACTTTAAGAGGATTAGCGATTTAGGGAATCTTTGTCAAATTTTTTATGAGATTGATGACATTGACATCTATCTTGTTAATTTAGAATAATTTCGAAGTCACTAAAAATATCTGGAAGAAAAAAACACGCCATTCACTAATTAGAGACAAACTAGGCAGGCAAATGGCAATATATAAATACTCGACAATACTTAAGATAAACACATCAATTATTGGTTAATCATCACATATCACTTAGAGCCTGTTTAGCCAAGCTGCCAAAAACTGCTTATTTTAAAAAGTATTTTTGTCAGAAGTACTTTTCAGATAAGTATTTTTGAAGAATAAGCAATTTTTGTTTGGCCAACTCATTCGGGAAGTGTTTTTTTAAACAGTTTGTGTTTGGATAATCTTTACAAAAAGTAATTTTGAGTGTCAAATTACGAAAAAGTGCATTACGAAGATTCATTATGTGACTAATATTATTTAAACGTATCAAAAATTAAAATATTTTTTCAATGAAAGAGTTAATTTAATATTTTATTTTCATTTATTTTAAATATAAAATATAAAAGAAAATATATACTATGGTTTTTAATCAATATAGAAATAAGGCTAAACTAAAATAGGGAAGAAAAAAATAAAATTTTATCTATATTTTAGAAATATATTGGTTAAAATAATTAAATATAGTATGGTAAATAAGTATTTTTTGTAAGGATATTTTGTCTTAAAATTAATAAACTGCTTCTGCTTCTGGGAAGAAGCAGAAATTTGTATCTTCTCCCCAACCGCAGAAAAACTGCTTCTGCTTCTTCTCAAAAATATTTTTTTCTTTTGGCCACACACCTCAAACTTCTTCAAAAGCGCTTTTTTCTTTAAAAAAAGTACTTTTGGCTTCTGAGAAGCTTGGCCAAGCAGGCTATTAGAATCAATAGCTCATTATCTAATAGATATTTTCATTCTAAATTTTATGTTCCTAATGAAATTAGACGATATAAAACTCTTATTAGTTTAATAACATATCTAAGAGTTACTTAATGGACTAGTTGATTGACATTGCCAGAAGGATAAAATGGTACAATATCATGTTTAATTAGGAAAATATCTTATTATACTTAAAATTAACGACATCTTGATCCCAAATAACTGTGATAAGCTCTAAAAATCTTCAAAATATATCATTTGAAGATTTTTTTTTCTAATTAACACAAGTCAAACACAATATTTAACTAATTTACCTGAGATTGTTCTTAATCACAAATTAGAGTCAACTCTTTTTTTACACAACAAGTTGAATATCCTATAAACTAAAACCAAAAAAAAAAAAAAAAAAAGTGGAGCTACTCTTTGTGGGGCATAATGTGAATTCTTCGTTCTTTATTAAAAGTCTTGAGTTTAAATTATATAAAATAAATAATACTAAAATAAATATCTTGTAAGAAAGTAAAAAATTTCTTTTCAACTAACACGTTACGGAATCGGATTAATCGAATAAGTGAATATTGAATAATGTAAATAATTACATAAAATTGAAAGAGAATATGCGGTAGCCATCAGAGAAGACGTACGAAAAAGTCACAAGTCCACTAAATTAGTAATTCACAAAAAGACATTATAAGAGTATAGTTCATTTTGTTATAACGTATGTCCATTACAGCATCATCTATTATTAGCTCCTAAAATTCATTTCCACTTTCCCTCTATTCGGTTGTCTTCTTACTTTGATGTAAACGTGGCATGGCCTAGACAGAAACCTTAAATTTGGATATGACAAACATATGTGATCACAATTTTACTAAATTTCTACAACTTGTCTCTGGCATGTCGGTGATGACATGGATGAAGTTCCAGGCACTTTAGGGACCAGTGCTAGTTTGGCTTTGAGATTAGGACAGTCTGTTTTCTCTGTTGCTTCACTTCTTTTCATGTGTTTAGATGTTGCTTTTTATAGCTACACTTCTTTCTGGTAAGTTTCCTTTCTTGGATATTTTTTTTTTTGCTTTTCTTGAATTCCCATGTATTTGTTTCCTGTTTTGTTGTTATTATGATGAATGATCACTGATTTATCATGCATTTATATGATTCTTGAATTGTTTCTGTTTTAGTGTGTGTGTTGTTATATGCATGTGTGTAAAGTTTGATGATCATGATGATAACTGAAATTGAATGGATTAAAAAGTTTTAGCTATGAATTGATTTGGAATAATCTTTCTGTTTTAGGCCTAGCATGCAATTGCTTGTTGAACATTTGTACCAAGTTGGTATTTTGTTTCCTTGGTTGGGGGTGGGGAGTGGGGGGAGAGGTTTGGGGAGGGGGTAGGTGGAGGACTAGTTTGACAGCTCAATTACACTTTGAACTGGCGCTTAGTTGAAATTAGAAGGTTAATTGAGGTACTGTAGACCGACGATCCTGTAGTCGTTAGGCAGCTCTAATCGAGGGTAACAGGAATAACAGAAATTGACTTTTATGTTGAAGGCTTCCCGTTGGAAGGCTGGCGCCGCCACTTTCTTTAGCTGCTACCGTTGACATCTTCTATAAGTTCCATTCTTAGAAACCCCACAATCATAGACTAGTTTGGTTTTAAGTATTATGACGGATTGAGGGGCCCAAATTGAATGGCGGTGGATAGCAGTCAAGTTAGAAGATAGAAGAAAAATTTAAAGAAATATCGTAGGTGAGCGAGGACTAGAAGGAAAGACGGAAGGAGAACCCCAGGAAAATATTAAAACAGAAAAAAAAAAGAAAAAAAAAAAGAACAAGGTGAGAGTGAGAGGGTGCTATCAAGTAATTGGTCGATGAGATAATGATCTGCCAAAGGTCATCTGAGTGATGCTGTACATGACAAGGAAGAGCAACTAGTTGTTGGAATGTCAGCTGTTTTTCCTCCTGGAAACATTATTCATGTAAACGGTAAACCACGTGGTGATCCATGGATAGACTAAGAGTGTATAGTTTTAATTGGGCGGCGACAACTGCCGTGTGATTGCAGACGAGGCTGACATGGGTTCAAGTTTATTAGGATTTAGGAAATAATATAGCAATCCCCTTATCCTCGTCATCAGCATTTATGTTACTGTCGTAACAGATATTTACTTGATTTGTCGGGTTAGGATGAGACACGAGACATTCGGTTATCAAAAAGGATGAGACACGAGACGCATTGACTTTTGAAGTATTAATTGGGTGGCGACAACTTTTATGTATTTCTACACGAGCTTGATAGGGTTCTAGTTTAGTAGCGATGACATATATCCACCCCCTTCCGCTCCTTTCGTCATCATCATTTATGTTTATGTCGTAAAGGATATTAACTCTATTTGTCACGTTAGGATGAGACACGTCACACATTGAATTTGAAGTTTTCTTTGCTATTTGTCGCATATGTGATCTGTTTATTTGTTGTTTTATTGTTTTGTCTAGCATATCTTTTTTCTGTTTTAAACATTAATGCATTAAAAAATCCTGGGTGGGCGGTTAAGAATCAATATTTACTATAATGAGGAGCCCAAATTGAATGGCGGCGAATAGCAGTCAAATTAGAAGATAGAAGAAAAATTTAAAGAAATATCGTAGGTGAGTGAGGCTAGAAGGAAAGATGGAAGGAGAACCCCAGGAAAATATTAAAACAGAAAAAAAAAAAAAAAAAAAAAGGAAAAAAGAACAAGGTGAGAGTGAGAGGGTGCTATCAAGTAATTGGTCGATGAGGTAATGATCTGCCAAAGGTCATCTGAGTGATGCTGTACATGACAAGGAAGAGTAACTAGTTGTTGGAATGTCAGCTGTTTTTCCTCCTGGAAACATTATTCATGTAAACGGTAAACCACGTGGTGATCCATGGATAGACTAAGAGTGTATAGTTTTAATTGGGCGGCGACAACTGCCGTGTGATTGTAGACGAGGCTGACATGGGTTCAAGTTTATTAGGATTTAGGAAATAATATAGCAATCCCCTTATCCTCGTCATCAGCATTTATGTTACTGTCGTAACAGATATTTACTTGATTTGTCGGGTTAGGATGAGACACGAGACATTCGGTTATCAAAAAGGATGAGACACGAGACACATTGACTTTTGAAGTATTAATTGGGTGGCGACAACTGTTATGCATTTCTACACGAGCTTGATACGCTTCAAGTTTAGTAGCGATGACATGTATCCACCCCTTTCCCCTCCTTTCGTCATCATCATTTATGTTTATGTCGTAAAGGATATTAGCTCTATTTGTCGCGTTTGGATGAGACACGTCACGCATTGAATTTGAAGTTTGCTTTGCTATTTGTCGCATATGTGATCTGTTTTAGTTGTAATTTTATTGTTTTGTCTAGCATATCTTTCTTCTTTTTTAAACATTAATGCATTAAAAAATCCTGGGTGGGCAGTTACGAATCAATATTTACTGAAATGCATATGTGAACTTTCCGAAAGAAATACTCTCTTTGATTAATTGATGATCAAAGGTTTTTTGCTGTTGAATTTCAATGATAAAGCACAGATGAGAGCACTGACGGAAAAGGGTGCTTTATGTCACCTATTAAAGTTACTAAGGAAGAAAAAAGATCTGTAAATGAAACCAGTGATAAGTGAGTATTATGGTTGATTTTCAATGTTACACGAGAGGAAAATCCGGAACCTATGTTACACCTTCAGAAAGCTTACGGAGTGTATATTCCCTTATGTTGTTGCATTCATGCAGTTTAGTGTCTGTCAGTGGAGTGGTTGTGGAGGAGAAGTGAATATTTCTTGGATTCTGTTGTTAGTTTATATTTGCTAGCTCTCTTTACTTCAGAAGAGCATCAGCAGATGTATTGCTGATAACAGCTTTTACTGATACTGTTCCTGGAGTTTTTTTAACAGTGGCCAGTAGGAACTATTGTCGGGACTCTCATTTCCTTATTCGTTAGCAATTGGAATAACATATTGAAACTAAAATTTCTGAGGAATTAATGTGCTTCTATATTTAAATATATCAGGCTTATCATTTTCACAAGGTGCTACTTGTGCCGTTTTTCTTCTTTTTTGTTCTTTGCAGTAGTCACCCTAGAACTGCTTCGGTTACATCAGTAATAGGTACCACAGAACAAGTAACAGAAATGTGAAACAATACTACTGATAAAAATAACTTACTATCAGTTTCAGCCGGTGCAGTTAATTCACACTTCTAGGACACGTTCTTAACGATATAGCTAACCACTTGGAAGCGTCATATATTACTATATCCAGGAATATTTTGTATGTCTTTTACATGAAATTGCTCTCATACAGTAGTAACTAGATTCAAGGAGTATAAGAACATTATTTCTAGCTTTGAAGGTGCAACTTATCTGCTAATTTACCTACTTCAACTTTTGTTGCTTGCAGCTTTCTGGTGACAGTGATGGGTTTGGTTATAGCATGGAGCTTGACACTAGCAATGGTGGATGCATTCTCAGTTTTTATTAAACGCCTATCTCGTCACCCAGGAATACTCTCAGTTGTTGTATTAGGAGACGTGGTATGTGCCTTGTTCAATATACATGAAAATTTTGCCTTGTATAATCTTCTTCTAACCAAATATTTTTATTTATTGCATCTAACAGGTCCTGTCGTTTCTATCACTAGCTGCATCATGTTCAACAGCTAGTGCAGCAGACCTCCTGATTAATACTGGTAGCCCATTCTGCGAAGGAAATTTATGTAGTCGATATGAACTCTCTGCTGCCATGGCTTTCTTGTCTTGGTTTCTGTCATTTGCATCTTCCCTCTTCAATCTTTGGCTTCTTCCAAACTTATAGTAGTTGTACTCTGGTGTAATGTGATGTCCAGGATAGCCCTGAAGAAATTTGGGTGGCTTTGTATATGACAAAACACTGTAGAATGTAGATGGTACACAAAGTTCAGAATAAAAGATGAAATGCACTAATAGTTCAGAATAATAAAGGGAAATAATTCCATGCATTCCAGGTTCAAACTCAGTACGTTTTGAGGCATAGAGTGAATTTCATACAAAGACCGGGCTTAATAAACGGCTTTTGGCCGCCAAGGTTTTGTTAGTTAATAGTAAGAGCACAACGCGTGATGCTGTGTAGGTTAGGAAGATAAAGAGGCGATCAAGAAAGTTACGACTGTCTGTCCCTTCCTCAAAGCAAGGAGCGGAACCCTATGGTGACTCATTTTAGGTTGAACACGTTTACAAATTCGAATTCAGCCGCTGCGTCTGATAGTTAAGTGAAAAAGGGAAAAAGGCTGATTTTATCATTTATCGAGTTTTGAGCAGTGTATCGTACTGAGTTTCGACTCTATTGAGTTTTGAACCATACGTCAATTCGAGCTATGCATCCTTCAGAAAAAAACATAAATTTGCATTATCGGATACAGTTCTTTCTTTCGAAGTTTCTTTACAGGGATATGAGTAAAGAATGATTAAAGAACTAGTTCACGTAGGATTTCCTAATATTTGCTGAACATGAATTACAGTATTTGCCTAATTAGTGGTGAACAAAATTTTCCAATTTCATGTACGAATAGGTGACTTCTCCATTTTGAACCATGAAAGGGATTAACACAGAATATTCACATATATACTCCATATTAGTTCTTTTCCTCCAGAGTTTCATCTATTTCAGTTCAATACTGTTTCCCTCTTTCCCTTCTGCTCCATTCCACTAAACCAATTATGAGAGAGAAATTGAGTTTCAAAGGTGCTACTGGTTCTGAGGCCGAAACCGCTGCTGATGCAGCCTTAAAGAAAAAGGCCGACTCAGATTCAGACAAAGAGCAGGATGTTCAGCCTAAGGAGAAGGTTAGGGTGAGTATTGCAGAACTGAAACAAATCTGCATGAGGCCTGATGTTGTTGAGGCATGGGACGCTACTGCAGCAGACCCTAAGCTATTGGTGTATCTGAAATCATACCGAAATACTGTTCCAGTCCCACGGCATTGGAGCCATAAACGAAAATTTCTTCAGGAGAAACGTGGTATCGAGAAACAGCCGTTTCAACTGCCTGACTTTATAGCTGCTACAGGAATTGAGAAAACTAGACAAGCTTACATTGAAAAGGAGGAAAGTAAGAAGCTTAAACAAAAGCAGCCGGAGCGGATGCAGCCAACAATGGAAAAGATGGATATTGATTATCAGGTTCTCTATGATGCCTTTTTTAAGTATCAGACTAAACCAAAGTTGTCTAGGCACGGTGATCTATATTACGAAGGGAAGGAGTTTGAGGTGAAGTTGAGGGAGATGAAACCTGGAACTTTGTCTCATGAACTCAAAGAGGCTCTTGGGATGCCCGAAGGTGTTCCTCCTCCTTGGCTGATCAATATGCAGACAAATGGTCCTCCACCCTCTTACCCTCAGTTGAAGATTCCTGGACGAAACACTCCTATTCCACCAGGAGCCAAGTTTGGTTATCAGCCTGGAGTCTGGGGCAAACAGCCTGTTGATGAGTATGAGGATGAACCTGTCGATAAGTCTAAGCATTGGGGTGACTTGGAGGAAGAGGAGCTGGAAGATGGTATTCAGTCTGTGGACAGCCTTTCGAGTACTCCAACTGGAGTTGAGACTCCCGATGTTATTGATCTTCGTAAGCAGCAGCAGAAGGAGCCTGAGAAGCCTCTCTACGAGGTGCTTGATGAGAAAGAAGAAAAGGTAGCTCCAGGAACAAGAACTCTTCTTGGAACAACTCGAACGTATCAGAAATCTCAGAGAGTTGACATCACGTTGGCACCTGAAGAGTTGGAGCTGATGGACAATATCCTTCCAGCCAAATACGAGGAAGCTAGAGAAGAGGAGAAGTTGCATAGTCAGAGAGAGGATTTCAGCGATATGGTAGCAGAGAATGAGAGGAAGAAGCGAAAGATGCAGGAAAAAGAAGGCAAGTCGAAGAAGAAAGATTTCAAGTTTTAATGGGGATTTTGCATTTTCTATCTTTTACCATCCTGAGATGCTTTAGGCCAGTGGCCTTGTTCAATATACAGAAAGCTCTGCTTATATAATCTTCTTCTAACCAAATATTTATTTTCTAAATAGGAGCGAGAAGACTTCCACGATTGAGCTTAATAATAAGTATGACTCGCGGTCTTTTTATTCTGCTAAAGGAAATTAATTTTATTAAATTCATTTTGTGTTAAGGTATACCCAGCAATTAAAAATAAAAATATGATAATTTTTTTACAATTGATCTTTACGGCAACTTATTAATGCAAACGGGCTAACCCACTATGATTTTCGCAAACAACTCACTTTTTTTTAAAAATAGTCTCAATGAAGTTTAATTAAACTCTTCTAAAATAAACCAGTTCTTTGTGAGATTGGAAATGCATAATACATTTTATTTATTTATTACGAATCAGGGTGTAAATTCGTCCAGTCCTCAGTGAGGTTGGAAAGGAATGATACGCTTTTAATTTTCTTAATCCAAGCATAAATTCAAATAACAATATTAATATAACAACCATATTTAATAAATAAAAATTACAACATTAAAGCAACTGTGCTCGGCACAGGACTCGAAGATGCCTAATACCTTTCCGAAAGTCAACTGAGCACCTTACCCGATTCTCTGACGCAGACCATTTAACGAGTCAAAGGTGTTCTAGGTACACCGTTTTTGTGCTTCTCTTTTACTTAGCTTCCAGCTTTTACTTTGGTTCTCTCAATCCAGTTATGTGTTTAGGAAGTGAACTGCACTACTTTCAGTGAAAGTATACCTCCGTCCATGCAGCAGGAATTTTTCACTCAACAAATTAGATAGATATTGACAACTGGTCTAAAAGAGTCAGGTTTTTCCATTCTCATACTTTACAATCTTTAGGTTTTGACAAAAACAAAGCAGTTCACGTAAATATTCTCAGAATGACAGTGTATCATAACTTAGTTATGTGGGGAGATAATTTGAGTAAGCAGTAACCAGTGATCAAGAATTTTAGTACTTATACCTAGAATAGTTTGATGGACCAAGTTGGCTATAGTTCTAGATGGAATGAATAGAGTTAAAAAAATAGATGTTCTCCAACTCCAGCACACACAGATATTACAGAAAGCATCGTGTTACATGTGGATAAGCAAGATAACAGTTGAACAATTGAAGCAAATGAATATCATTTTAGTACAATCCAGAAAACAATTCTCTTCAAACCAGTTCCAAACACTCAAAAAATCCTAAAAACAGGAAGAAACTACTCAGGGAAACACCCAAGGCTGAGATAAGCTATCATTGATCAATACTTCTGCAATCCAACTTCATCAATACGAATGTCTTGAAGTGCTTGGCAAAAATTCTGCATCTGCCAGTTGATGGTATTCAGTCTGTGGACAGCCTTTCGAGTACTCCAACTGGAGTTGAGACTCCCGATGTTATTGATCTTCGTAAGCAGCAGCAGAAGGAGCCTGAGAAGCCTCTCTACGAGGTGCTTGATGAGAAAGAAGAAAAGGTAGCTCCAGGAACAAGAACTCTTCTTGGAACAACTCGAACGTATCAGAAATCTCAGAGAGTTGACATCACGTTGGCACCTGAAGAGTTGGAGCTGATGGACAATGTCCTTCCAGCCAAATACGAGGAAGCTAGAGAAGAGGAGAAGTTGCATAGTCAGAGAGAGGATTTCAGCGATATGGTAGCAGAGAATGAGAGGTAGAAGCGAAAGATGCAGGAAAAAGAAGGCAAGTCAAAGAAGAAAGATTTCAAGTTTTAATGGGGATTTTGCATTTTCTATCTTTTACCATCCTGAGATGCTTTAGGCCAGTGGCCTTGTTCAATATACAGAAAGCTCTGCTTATATAATCTTCTTCTAACCAAATATTTATTTTTGTCGCATCTAACAGGTCCTGTAGTTTCTATCACTAGCTGCATCATGTTTTAACAGCTAGTGCAGCTGATCTCCAGAGTAATTCTGGTAGCCCATTCTGCGATGGAAATTTAAGTAGTCGATATATACACTTTGGTATGTGGCACAACTTAAATTTAGTCTTTCAAGAGGTACTTGTTAATTGTATGAATGTGAAAATCTTGAAAAGTATTATAAATATTAAGTTGAACCCATTGAAGAAATTAAGAATTTAATTCTTGAATTCGCCTCCGTTGATGTGACATTAATTGTTCCATGCTCAAAGAGACGGAGCATTTGTATCATGTTAAGCAAAGAAGGATCCTCAGCTATTACATCTATCAATAACTCTTGTAGTAGTTGCATCAAATGAGAAGCTCTTCCCAGTCAATTCCTTTAAAAAGCCCTTCATTTCACTAATTTTGTTATTCCTGAGAAATCCTTGCACAATAACATTGTAAGTTACGTTGTTTGGCACAAAACCTTTGTCCTCCATTTCTCTTAGCATATGTTTAGCTTCATCTAACAACCCTTCCATGGCGTCTCCTTATACTTCTAGGAACAGTTTTTAAATTATTCTTCATGGATTCTTTGTTTTGGTATGAACTCAATCTTCCTCCATTCGAGCTAGCTTTTGGGGTATAGTTAGTCTCAAGCCCAATAGTGCCCAAGTGTGAATTTATTATGGCAAGGAGTCCGGTTCACCTTTACGTAAAGTCATGTTTTGGGTCCCTAAATACTAAGTAAATGTTAAAGATTCCTTAGCTCTTGTTATTATTTTTGTTTGGCGCATCTATTTCTTCCTCTTTGAACATATCCTCCTCCTTTTCTTTTCTTTTCTTTTTTTGCTTGTAAATTTAAAGGAAAGGTCTTCATCATTCTTTTTCTTTATGTAAGAGTATATGTATGGTTGGATATAAAAATATCTTTATTTTACAACATGAATATAGGGCAGGAGAATAAGGATTTAGTAATGTATAGATTAGAAAGAAAAGAAGGAAAATAGATTTTCAAAAGCAAGCAGCAGTATTAGGATCCTAAGTTTAGTACTTGTATTCTTCTCAATATGGCACACTTTTTCTTTATGAACTGTTAAAAAAAGACTGCTACATTACTTATATATAAAACTGTTTGTCCTCATTGCTACAACTTTGATTTAACTTTCTCCTATTCAAGATGCCTTCCTCCTCTGTGGCATTTTCCCTGAACAAAAGCAAACTTATAACTTGTGGAAAAGAATAAAGCACCTTAGTACTTGTCCATAAATAGAGCATCAGGAAAGACACCAATTGCACACTCAAGAAACACATCCCTTTGTTGATAACAGTGAAAACCAAACATGGTTGATGCCATTGTGTCATTTGCTGTTGAAAAACTGGGCAATTTTCTCATACAGGAAGTTACCCTGCGAAAAAGTCAGAGAGAGAATGTGCAGTGGCTAAGAAATGAGCTGCTATTCATGCAATCTTTCCTCAAACATGCAGAAGTGAAGCAAGTTGAAGATCATAGAGTTCAACAATGGATATTTGAAATCAACTCTGTTGCTAATGACGCTGTCTCTATACTTGAGACTTACCGCTTTGCGGTTGGCGATCATGGATTTGCTAGTCGTCTTAAGGGTTGCGCCTGCGTCTGTAAGAAGGAGACCCAGTTCTACAACATTGGCAAGGAAATCGAATCACTCAAGCAGCGAGTCATGGATATCTCTCGCAAACGAGAGACGTATGGCATTCGAAATATCGATAATGCTGCAGGAGAAGGGCCAAGTAATAGGCCAAACAATATTCAGAGATCTGCCTTGAGGAGAACTACCTCCTATGTGGATGATCAGGATCGGATTTTTGTTGGCTTCCAAGAAGTTGTAGAAACACTACTTGCGGAACTTCTCAAAGAAGAGTCCTACCGAAGCATCATCTCCATTTATGGTATGGGCGGGGCTGGCAAGACCAGTCTTGCAAGAAACCTTTACAACTCGCCTAGTCTAGTCACCAGCTTCTCTACACGTGCTTGGATATGTGTTTCTCAAGAGTATAGCATCCCAGATCTCCTTCAAAGTGTCATTAAATCTATCCAAAGTTGCAATAAAGAAACTTTAGATTTGTTGGAAAAGATGACAGAGCGAGATCTAGAAACCCACCTTCGGAATATACTCAAAGAGCAAAAATACCTTGTGGTGGTCGATGATGTATGGAGTAGAGAAGCTTGGGAAAGTCTCAAAAGAGCATTCCCAGATAGCAAGAATGGTAGCAGAGTCATTATTACCACGCGCAAGGAGGATGTCGCGAAAAGAGCAGATGACAAAGGTTTTGTCTATAAACTTCGTTTCCTAAGCCCAGAAGAAAGTTGGGACCTCTTTTGCAAGAAGCTACTTGATGTTCAAGCAATGATCCCAACAATGGAAAATCTAGCTAGGGATATGGTGGACAAATGTGCAGGCTTACCTCTTGCAATTGTTGTATTAAGTGGGCTACTTTCGCATAAATTGGGGCTAGAAGAATGGCAAAGGGTGAAGGTACACCTTTGGCGGAATATGAAAGATGATTCTTTTAAAATCTCTGACATACTATCATTGAGCTACAACGATTTGCCAACTGAGCTCAAGCAGTGTTTCCTCTACTTTGGTATTTATCCAGAAGATCATATGATCCGGGCGGAAAGTATAATGTGGATGTGGATGGCCGAAGGATTGATACCAATTAGAGGAGAAGAAAGAATGGAGGATATTGCTAAGGACATCTTGAATGAGCTAATAAGACGGAACTTGATTCAAGTGGCTGATACATTTTGGGAAGAAGTCACTGAATGTAGGATTCATGATCTACTTCGGGATCTTGCTGTACAAAAGTCATTGGAGGTAAACTTTCTTGACATTTATAATCCGAGAGAGCATTCGATATCCTCATTATGCTTCAGACATGTGATTCATGATCAACCACAAAGGTACCTCTCACTTGATTTTTCCAACTTGAACTTGAGGTCAGTCATATTCCTTTCTCTAGAATTTCCTAGGCTGGAACGAATAAAGTTCCATAAGATGTTCCAACATTTATATGTGTTGCACTTGGCTAATGGTTGGGACACTATAATACCCCATTCCATAGGAAGTTTGTACCACCTCAAATACTTAAGCTTGACAAAACCGTGTAGAATCCCCTCCTCCATCGGCAACCTCAAGAATTTACAGACACTCCATATCATGAATACAGACTTCTGCACACTACCTCCCCAAATAGCTAACCTCCCAAATCTAAGACATTTAGTTGCTGGGTACACAGAACCTCTGCAACATATAAACAAACTCACGAGTCTTCAAGTTCTTAGAAGCATTCATTGTGATCAGTGGAAAGATGTCGACCCTGTTGACTTAGTCAATCTTCAAGAATTATCCATGACTGGAATCAAGGTATCTTACAACCTAAATAACATTAGCAGCTTGAAAAGCGTTAGCATTCTCAGATTGAGTTGTGCATATCTTGAATCATTCCCAGGCCTTGAATTTCTGAGTTCTTGTCAAAACCTCCAGAAATTGAGGTTAGATCGGATGATACAAAAACTACCTCCCTTTCCAAATTCCATCACAATGATGGTACTTTGTTACTCGTTCCTCAGGGAAGATCCCATGTCTATCTTGGGAATGCTACCAAACCTAAGGCAACTCGATCTAGAAAGAGCTTACAATGGAGAAGAGATTACATGCAATGAGAATAGCTTCTGTCAACTGGAGTTTCTTCGCCTTCAAAGTCTTTCGAAACTAGAAAGATGGAATTTAGCACCAAGTGCCATGCCTCGGATTAAAGGATTAGGTATCTATGATTGTGAAAATCTGAAGGAGATTCCCCAGAGAATGAAAGGCGTTGCTATCTTGGAGAGGTTGGAATTACTTGATATTTTTTTGCGCTTCTGATAATTGCAGAGGTAATACAAAATCCTTATCCACCATAACCTTTTTTTAATGAGTAGGATGTTTCATTTGACATTTGTACAAGGATTAGTTTTTATACCATGACAATTTGGAATTACCTATAAGTAATTGTCTACAAGTTAATTATTTATGATTGAGATTGTGTTTGTAAGTCGATGTTATTTATGACTGAAAAATAAACTGGCAGATGCAGAATTTTTGCCAAGCACTTCAAGACATTCGTATTGATGAAGTTGGATTGCAGAAGTATTGATCAATGATAGCTTATCTCAGCCTTGGGTGTTTCCCTGAGTAGTTTCTTCCTATTTTTAGGATTTTTTGAGTGTTTGGAACTGGTTTGAAGAGAATTGTTTTCTGGATTGTACTAAAATGATATTCATTTGCTTCAATTGTTCAACTGTTATCTTGCTTATCCACATGTAACACGATGCTTTCTGTAATATCTGTGTGTGCTGGAGTTAGAGAACATCTATTTTTTTAACTCTATTCATTCCATCTAGAACTATAGCCAACTTGGTCCATCAAACTATTCTAGGTATAAGTACTAAAATTCTTGATCACTGGTTACTGCTTACTCAAATTATCTCCCCACATAACTAAGTTATGATACACTGTCATTCTGAGAATATTTACGTGAACTGCTTTGTTTTTGTCAAAACCTAAAGATTGTAAAGTATGAGAATGGAAAAACCTGACTCTTTTAGACCAGTTGTCAATATCTATCTAATTTGTTGAGTGAAAAATTCCTGCTGCATGGACGGAGGTATACTTTCACTGAAAGTAGTGCAGTTCACTTCCTAAACACATAACTGGATTGAGAGAACCAAAGTAAAAGCTGGAAGCTAAGTAAAAGAGAAGCACAAAAACGGTGTACCTAGAACACCTTTGACTCGTTAAATGGTCTGCGTCAGAGAATCGGGTAAGGTGCTCAGTTGACTTTCGGAAAGGTATTAGGCATCTTCGAGTCCTGTGCCGAGCACAGTTGCTTTAATGTTGTAATTTTTATTTATTAAATATGGTTGTTATATTAATATTGTTATTTGAATTTATGCTTGGATTAAGAAAATTAAAAGCGTATCATTCCTTTCCAACCTCACTGAGGACTGGACGAATTTACACCCTGATTCGTAATAAATAAATAAAATGTATTATGCATTTCCAATCTCACAAAGAACTGGTTTATTTTAGAAGAGTTTAATTAAACTTTATTGAGACTATTTTTTTTAAAAAAAAGTGAGTTGTTTGCGAAAATCATAGTGGGTTAGCCCGTTTGCATTAATAAGTTGCCGTAAAGATCAATTGCAAAAAAATTATCATATTTTTATTTTTAATTGCTGGGTATACCTTAACACAAAATGAATTTAATAAAATTAATTTCCTTTAGCATAATAAAAAGACCGCGAGTCATACTTATTATTAAGCTCAATCGGGGAAGTCTTCTCGCTCCTATTTAGAAAATAAATATTTGGTTAGAAGAAGATTATATAAGCAGAGCTTTCTGTATATTGAACAAGGCCACTGGCCTAAAGCATCTCAGGATGGTAAAAGATAGAAAATGCAAAATCCCCATTAAAACTTGAAATCTTTCTTCTTCGACTTGCCTTCTTTTTCCTGCATCTTTCGCTTCTTCCTCTCATTCTCTGCTACCATATCGCTGAAATCCTCTCTCTGACTGTCACGACCCTTTTTCAACTCATAAAGAAAAACTTATTGTTTAAAAAGTTTAAAAGGTTGTGACGGTGTTAAAGGTACACTAATATTTAAGAGATTTTCGGAGTCGCCACTTGACAAGTTAAAGGTGTGCCAAGTCACCAAAGTGGTGTACCTAGAACACCTATGACTCGTAAATGGTCTGAGTCAGAGTTCCGGGTAAGGATCTCGGTTGACTCGCGGGAAGGTGTTAGGCACCCTCGAGTCCTGTGCCAAGCACAGTTGCTTTCATTGACGCATTTCGACTCTTTGAAATTGTTTTGTTATATTTTGCCTTGATTTGTTTCGCTACGATTTATTATTAATTTTTACTGTTTGACAATTGAAACTCAAATCGAATATAATCGTGCGAGAACTTCACTCGTTCGAAATCTTTCGACTTAAATCAATTAAATCGCGCAGGCACTTCACCCGTTCGAAATCTCTTGACTTAAATGAGTTCCACGTGAATGAATAGCATTTTAACTTGCCTAAGCTAAAGTTGCCTACGCATCTTCTCTGTTATAGGTTCAAAACAAATTCAATTTCTCCGAGACATTTTACTAAAGTTTGCACAAATATCCCAATTTACATTTGATTTTTTTTTTTATAAAGCCAATTTCATACAAGATCTGCACATTATTCTCTTTTCTTAGTTTTTAATCAAATTCCTAAAACCCGCCTAACATTTCAGATTTTACATTCCATTGCACCAGTACCAAAAGTATTCTCCAATCTGATTTGTATTTCAAGTTTAAAGTTTATCTTGAACTTGCCTATCTTGTTTGCATATTCATTGAGACCAAAATTGAATGGTTAAATTTCTAAATTAATTCCAACGTGCAACATTCCTTTAATAAAAGTACAATATTAAAGACATAGTAGCAAAATACAACAAAGCCTTGAAGGGCCATTTTTACTCCATTTTTCACTCATACTTAAGGCCTTTAACAGGCCCCTAAATACATACAAAAACAAGAACAATGGCTAGAAAATTTACCTTGATGAGTTAAACCTCCTAAAGCTTAGTCAAACAACAATGAAACACCATGTTGGGCCCAAGCTTTCAGCAACGTACAACAGCAGAAACAGTACCTTAACAGCCTCCTTTTAACTCCTAAACTGACCCACGAACAATCCCCTTTCAATTCTATTTGAACTATGAAATTCTTTTAAATGTTTCCACTATCTTTTTCCTCTTAACTCCCAGCTATTTCCTCTTAAAATGGCTCTTTCATATCTGAAAATTGTATAGTAAGAAATGTGTTTCAGATCTCCTCACTGTGTAAAGAAGTGGAGGTGTCTGTGTGTTTTCAGAATGTGTGTTCTCTGATTTTTTCGTGTGTTCTGTATCCCCACTCTTTTTCTTTCTGTTGCTCACTTTTGTTTCAGTTTTTTATGTTCTCTATTCTCCCTGTTTCCCCCCTGATTTCAGTCTGTTCTCCTTCTTTTTTTAAAGAGAGTCAAGGCTCTCAAAAATAGAAGGGGAAGTGGGGTGTGTACTGGTAAAAGGACCAGCCCCTGATTTCCTCAAAGCCTTAGCATTTCAAGCCATTATTTCATGGCCTGCAAGGCTGTACCAGAAACCAAAAGGGGGCAGAACTCTGCTGCCACCCTTGTACCCCCTTGACTCATCCTTGACATCATCAAACCTATGTCACCCTAGCTATCTCAACATATTTAACAACTATGGGATAGTTTTGTGCTCATAATAGGACCAAACACCAAACCAAACAGATTCTACACTTGCACATTACACATCAAAATCCTTACTTAGATGGATGAGAACAACTTCTTTTAACTCTAAATCAATGAGGCAAAACATGCTTAAACACGACACAGACAGTAAGAACAATCACTAAGCTTAATTCTTGTACGTGCCATCAACATAAAACATGATCTTTAGCAAATTGAACCATAGTAATCGTCTAAACCGCCACAAGAATACTTTCATAAATTACTGACTCAAAGCTAAACAGTCTTAAAATTATTTTCTACTACTAACATGATCTAAACAAATAAGAAAGAACAAGGACTGATTTCATCTAATCTATCTAAGCCAAATCCAACGACAAGGCGTACTCACCACTGCCTCGCTAAAGCCACAGCAGCACCAATGTTTGCCTCACAGTCTCGGCTGCCTTGCCTCCGCTCTGCCATCGTTCTCGCGCTGCTGCATCTTAAAAAAAAACTGGATCAGCCGCTGCCTCGACATCACTATCGCAGCACCTCCACGGGCTCAACTTAACAGCCACCTCGCTGCGTCGCCAAAGTGCCATACTCGTCTCAGCTTGAAACAACAATGAGATCAGCTAACTGAAGCCAAGAAACATCACCATCACAGCCGCTCCGCTACCTCGACCCTTCACTGCCTCGACTCGCCCATACTCCCTCGGATCAACTTCAAACATTATTGAAACAGCCCTACACCATTGCACACACATTGCTTCAGCTAAACAACACGACACACAATACATCACCACGAGCAGCCACCAAAACAGCCTCAAGACAATATCACAGCGACCTCGCAATTAAAGCTACACTGCCTAGCTCTCGACACACATTGTTTTTCCCTTGCTTCGAACCCGACCTCACAGCACCAATCAATGTCATTGCCATGGGCATTAAGAGATCCAAAACCAATCCCAAACCCTATCGTTCAATCTAAAATTGCCTTGCCTATAGTTTCACAGCGACACCGGATCATCGACAAGGCCTATTCGACTCACCATCACAGCTTCCAGATTAACCAAACAAACACAGCCTCCCCACTATCGCAGCCCCACAAACACCGCTGCCAAAATCAACTCACCACTGCCTCTAAAAAATCAAACTAACATCACCATTGCCTAAAGCCAAGCTATTATCACACGCACACATACCAGCTTGCAACAACCTCACCTTAACCCCCCGTCGTCTAAAACCTAGTCGAACAGCCCCGGTTCGTACTTCGAATCTCAATCGCATCCGCCACTATCTTCTTCTAACTGAAACGATCCCATTTGGGGTCGTCTCAGTTAGAAAATGAAAGGAACGGGATGAAGAAAACGAGAAAATAATCAGAGAAAGGGTCATGGATGATTTCTTACAGGTGCGAGTCTTCAAACGGAGAGGACAAGGGTCACCGGGAAAGTTCTTTTGTCCGTGTTTTCGATCCTTGATTCACAATTATTAGTTGAGAATTTTAGAAATCCAAGGGTAGATCGAAGTAGAGGAGGGTGAGGCGTATCTGAAAATGTGTTTAGTTGACGGAAAAGTGGACGGAGGTAGGCGGCGCCACCAGCAGTGGTGGTTCCAGGCGGAGGAGAAGAGGTTGGCAAGGTTTGCCTTAGTCTGATTTTTTAGGTGAATTTGGGAAAACTTTACTAAAAATAACAAAATATATGTTTTATATTAAAGGATATGGGCCGGGTCAGAATTATAATGGGCTGGAGGACATGGGCTCATTTCTTTTGATGAATAACCATTGACCCGTATATCCAATTAAACTAAAATCAACACAAAATAATAATCAACTACTAAATAAAGCATACTAACACATAAAATGTCACATTAACACTAACCACACATGATTTTTTTTTTCTGTAACTTCTAGTATTTTTAACTAATAAATTAAATTAACACGGCTACATAAAGGCTAGAATCTAGCAAAAAATTACACAATAATTAAAACAACTATTTTACGTAATTTTGGGATTTTGAGTGCCAAAATTAGGTGATTACACTGACTATGCAACTTCTCCTCTTCTCTAGCTTCCTCGTATTTGGCTGGAAGGATATTGTCCATCAGCTCCAACTCTTCAGGTGCCAACGTGATGTCAACTCTCTGAGATTTCTGATACGTTCGAGTTGTTCCAAGAAGAGTTCTTGTTCCTGGAGCTACCTTTTCTTCTTTCTCATCAAGCACCTCGTAGAGAGGCTTCTCAGGCTCCTTCTGCTGCTGCTTACGAAGATCAATAACATCGGGAGTCTCAACTCCAGTTGGAGTACTCGAAAGGCTGTCCACAGACTGAATACCATCTTCCAGCTCCTCTTCCTCCAAGTCACCCCAATGCTTAGACTTATCGACAGGTTCATCCTCATACTCATCAACAGGCTGTTTGCCCCAGACTCCAGGCTGATAACCAAACTTGGCTCCTGGTGGAATAGGAGTGTTTCGTCCAGGAATCTTCAACTGAGGGTAAGAGGGTGGAGGACCATTTGTCTGCATATTGATCAGCCAAGGAGGAGGAACACCTTCGGGCATCCCAAGAGCCTCTTTGAGTTCATGAGACAAAGTTCCAGGTTTCATCTCCCTCAACTTCACCTCAAACTCCTTCCCTTCGTAATATAGATCACCGTGCCTAGACAACTTTGGTTTAGTCTGATACTTAAAAAAGGCATCATAGAGAACCTGATAATCAATATCCATCTTTTCCATTGTTGGCTGCATCCGCTCCGGCTGCTTTTGTTTAAGCTTCTTACTTTCCTCCTTTTCAATGTAAGCTTGTCTAGTTTTCTCAATTCCTGTAGCAGCTATAAAGTCAGGCAGCTGAAATGGCTGTTTCTCGATACCACGTTTCTCGTGAAGAAATTTTCGTTTATGGCTCCAATGCCGTGGGACTGGAACAGTATTTCGGTATGATTTCAGATACACCAACAGCTTAGGGTCCGCTGCACACAAAGTTCAGAATAAAAGATGAATTGCTATAGAAGGGAAACAATTCCGTTGATGCATTCCAGGTACCAATCGTTGAGCTTAATGTTACACAACTTCTAGACCCTATGATAAGATTTCAATACAAAATGTGTGGTTTAGGCACATCTCATGGTACGAATTCTGTCAAAACTTTAGTGCAGACAAAATTTGTATATAAGTGGAGAAGAGCAATGGGTGTGTTCATTTACCAAATTTCAAGTATATTAATGAACACCGAGTTTTTGAAGCGCCACTTGTCCATCATTCTTTGTTTTCGATAAAAAGTTAAAAGAGCCTCTTGAAAGAAATATAAATTTGTGTATCCTATGTATTCCTTCTATCCATAAAATTTCCTTAACAAGGGTATGAGTAAAGCAAGATTGAAGAACTAATAAAGGTAGGATTTCGTAATTTTTGCTGAACAAGAATTACTGTTTTTCCTAACTAGTGTTGACCACAATTTCCAACTTCATGCAGGAATAGGTGACATCTCCATCTTGAACCATGAAAGGGATTAACAAAGACTATTAATATATAAATATTCTAATAATGCGCGCGAATTTTTGACTATTCTTCAATGAATTTTGAAACGCTGGGTAGTCCCCCAATGAGCGCGTCCAAAAATAGCTACTGATCAAAATTTCCCATTATGTGCCAAACCAGAACTTTCATGTTTTTGCTCAAGATAGACATATTTGGGACTGTCGTTGCAATTTGACGCTCATAAGGAAACCATACAATTTTGACCCCCCAACAAGAGAAGTTATTGGCAACCGCTAGATCAAAATTCAAACGATTGCCAGTCTTGCTAATAAAAAGAAATGATGATCCCAACGAACTATCTTATGTGGCCAAATTTGTAAGATTTTTCTTACCGGCAAATCTGTGACGGAGATTACTAAAGTGTCTTATTTCAATAAATCACCCTAACTGAGGATATTTACAGAAATAGAACACCTTTTGGCGATTCATCAGAGATTTGACTCCATAGGAAAGTCTTGCAAATATGGTCCCGTAAGAAAGTTTCCGGTGATCGCCAGATCTTTCTATTAGCAAAGACCTTGCGATAGCCAGTAGCTTTCCTTCAGTGTTTGCCAACAACTTTTTTTTATGGAGGCTATTATTGTAAGACGTTTCTTACGGAGATCAAAGCTGTAGCAGGTAAAAATTTCGCCCAGCAGCCATTTTTAACACTGGTATTTAGTTTGAGGCCACTATTTTCTTTGGTCTTACATTAGAGGCCACTTTTGGGCCTTTACTAAATAAATGTTGACTTAAGTTCTGATAGTTGACTGAAGTTCAGTCCATACGGCCCCTGGACTGAAGTTTCATCTCTTAAGGACTGAACTTTCAGTCCATATGGCCATGGACTGAACTTCAGTCCATAGTATGGCTATGGATTGAACTTCAGTCCATGGCCATGGACTGAAGTTCTATCTTAAGGACTGGACTGAACTTCAGTCCATATGGCCGTGGATTGAAGTTCAATCTTTAAGGACTGAACTTCAATCCGGCCTCTGGACTGAAGTTCTATCTCTTTAAGCAAAAGTGGCCACAAACTAAATGTTTTGATATTAGTGGCCTGTGCCCAAAGACCAGTGGCAAAAGTGGCCTTTCGTGCACTTAGCCCCTGTAGCAGCAGCGCCAAAGTGTCTACTTTGTGCTAAAACTTCGAGTAGCTGGCGTTTAGGCAAGTGCACTAATAATTCCATGTTCAATGGATACGTTAATAATATTGTGGAAAAAATGTTTAAGTTAATAATAATAATTCAAGTAATCTCAGAAAAGTCTAACGCTCTAGACACACCAATTTTCCAATTAAGCGTTCTTTTGCCGGTTGGTAGCTTCCTTTTTCATGTTGTCAATAATGATAACTCTTCTAATATATTGTTTCAAGCAATTCTATTTAAATTTCATTCTCTTTAAGGCGTTGGCATAGAGTAAACTCCAGTATTGAAATTATGAAAAGAAGATAAGTCTAAGGTGTAGTCTAAAATTATATGAGACTTTTTAAAAAATAAATAAAAAACCGTGCAAATTTCATGTACAATATATTGAATGATATGAACTAATGGAACACCGTACCACATAGTGCATGTTACACTAATGGAACTAATGGCTGTGATGTTTTAAAAGACAGATCTAGTGACAGTTTGAAAATTGCACCTCTAAAATTAGTGATAGCTCTATTATCTTATTACGTTTATGGTGTTAAATTAAAGATTCGCAGAGACATACATATTCATACAAATCTAAAGACCAATTAATAGACAGCTCGATGGCACGTGTATTGTATCACTCCATTTCCTTCACTTAAAATAAAAATATCGTGATCAATTTCAGAAAAACAATACAAGCATCGCCTTGAATTGCATATTACGTACGAATTGAATGTATCATATCTTTATATGAATTTATGCTAAATTTATTTGGTGTCATGTTATTAGGTTTTAAATCTTTGGTCTGATCTTGACAAGCTGTGCACGATGCATGGTTTCCTCTATTAATGGGCAATTTATCACTACAAAACTTGTACTTAGATATATACATCAAATTAAACCACCTAAATTTATTACGATCAAATGACAGAATACGTCAGAGTAAATATTAATTCACCATACTTAAGACTAAAAGTTTATGTGAGTAATTCAGTATATAAATATTTGATGTAGATATCATGCGTAAATAATTTTTTCTTTTTTTTTTCCTTAGTTAATTTCTACCTTTCTACAAGACTATAACCAACAACATGAACTTAAAGGGTATGACACGGTAAGAGATCTCTTTACGCTTAACCAGGATTCGGACGGTATAGCCACTTAATGAGTCTATCCAACACATATATGAATTAATTATACAAATAGACTACGGATAGTGAATAATTTAAAAATAGTAAAATACTCGACAACAAGCTACTTCAATTTCCTAGTACGTATATATTTGTTTTGCATTTCTATTTCTTTCTCGGTGACGGTGGTTTGTGGGGACGGAGTTGGTGGGAGAGAGGTCTTATAAGTCTACATTCTAAGAGGCAAAATCATGTGGAATTTTGAACTTTCAAGGAAATTGAGATAGGAAAATTAGAACAAAAAAGTGATGGGGTGATGGACTTGTGTCCAAAAGAAGATGATTGATTATTTTCTTGAATCATACATGGATTGTTTGGGTGGCTGAGGTATGTTGGTGGAAGCTTCATAGAACTTAAGATTGCCAATTTATAATTATTTGTAAGACGGCAATGATTATGAAATCACATCTCTAATCTTTGTAATCTCTTTAATGAATTTTCTTCAAGTTTATGGGACCAAAAAGGGAAACTCCCAAATCTAAATTGCATTAAATAATTAAAATAGAAAGCTTGGAAAGTTCAAATAGTACACAAAAAGATTAATAAAACGTTTAAAAGAATAGTGCTTAAAAAGCTACGCGAGGAGCGTCCTTCGTTAGTACAAAAAGTAGGAGAGGGGGAGTATCTGTTCTAATAAACTACTGAAGTTCTTTGTACTTTTTTATTTTGTTCTAAAAGATTATACTGCACTCTCTTTTCTATATCTAATAATAAAAACACTTTTCACTTTCTCACTAACAAAATATTCATAAGAGCTGTGCATCCTACTAGAACCCTATTGTCTATACATTATTATTCAATTTTTTTTAAACTTGTCACTTCCTTTTTCGGAATAAATAATGGTCCTACCACTTTTAGCTCTTGTGGTCATTCGACCCACAACTTTTTGCAGGTAGGTGAAGAGTATTTACGATCTGAATAACCCTCACTTGTCATACATTATGCATTTTAGTATCTGTCCAATAGTCTCTGTCCTTTTACTTGGTACACTTTGGTCTTGATTACATGAAGTTTCTCAATTTTCATCACTCATATTTGGTGTTCTCTGATAAAAGTCAAACAAATTTCATTTTTCACATGTATCTCAAAAGTCTCCATCTTTCTTAAATCTTATGTTAATATGCAAATAAGGCCAACCTAACTTAGGAGAATAAAAGTATTTCTTAATCATGAAGGGTTAGAAAAAAGTTGGAAAATCGAATCTCTTTTCAATTCTGCACTAGGAATGTGTTTCTTAAGCATTAAGATGAAAGGGGAAGGACAAAGTAGGAGAAAAGTGACTCTTTTCCTTTTTTAATTATTGAACTTTAATAGGAGTACACTGAGCAATCGTCCAAATAACCCCCAAATTGAAATTATTGGGTTTTACTTGATATAGGTTTATTTTCGTCTTTATTACTACTCTTAGAAACACAAAAATAGTAGGTTGGTTCTTGACTAGTTTTGGTTTTTAAATTGAAATATTGGTTTTGGTTACTGAAAAGTTTGGTTTAAAAAGGGAATGACCAGTATCAATTGTTAGAAATTTTAATACATTATTAGATGGAGTATGATGACAATAAGTATAGACTGTTGCTCATTACTATAACAATAAAGTACATTAAACTTCGATTCACAATCTTTTGTTCGCACTCAATCAAACCTCTTTGTACTTTATCATTCTTTAAGCCTTTTTCCTACTTTAGGCCTTCTTTTTGGGTTTTCTGTTTTACTTTTCTCTTATTTAGATCCTGCTTCTACCCTCATTCATCACTCTCCTGAGTATCTACGTCTTAACAAAAGGAAATTCGAAGAGTTTGCTTTTTCTAATTAGCATTTAGCTTTGAGATAATAGTTTAAAACCCCCCCTAAACTATCACTTTTTTCCTAGTTTCACACCTAAACTATCGTCAGTTCACAGTACCCCCTGAACAATGAATTTTGCCTATCACTATCCCCCAGGCGTGACAGATGGCATAGGGGGTGTTTCCACCCTTGAAAAAGCGCGTGAGCCTCTTAAAAAGGCTGACACTTGGGACAACCAACGGCTAGTTTAGCCATAAACTCACATCTTCTTATTTTTTTACCATTTTCTCTTATTTTTTGTTTTATCTTTAAATATTAGTAACATTCCTTTTTCTTCTTCCACTCCCCCAACACTACTATCTCAAATATTTTCTTCTTTGGATATATTTTTTTTGGCCGAATTTTTCTAGTATCTTTCTTGTTTGTCTTCTTCCACAAAAGCTCTAATTCAAAACCCTAATTAACAAAGAGTATACCTAAATTGATATACAAATTATATAATTAATTGATGTAACTAATCATACAAAGATTAAAAAGAAATGGAGAAGAATTTTTCACTCAACTTGTTGGAAGTGGGTTACTTTGGTTCATTTGGAAAATGAGATAAAATGGACGTCCCCCAACCTTTTGACCTTTTGTGTTTTGTTTAATTATTTTCTTGTTAATTTATTTTTTTAATTGTGTTTTTATTTAAGTTGTAAAAATAACATATTATTTTTAATATAAAATGACATGTCTATGCTAGTTGGCAAATATTTCAGCTTTTTTGGAGCGTGCAAACAGGCACATAGATATATTTACGCCAGGGGGGTAGTGATAGGCAAAACTCATTGTTTGGGGGTACTGTGAACTGACGATAGTTTAGGTGTGAAACTAGGAAAAAAGTGATAGTTTAGGGGGGTTTTAAGCTATTATCTCTTTAGCTTTTGATAATATACTACAAGTTATTTATCGGATACTTATGCTAGGTCAAAATTCTTGCTATATGTTTATTGGTCAAAATCAGACCGGACACGTGTTGCTAAGTGTCTGATGACATGACATGTTTAATTAGAATAAAGTTCGTAGACAAATCATACAACTCAGCCTAAAGATTGAGGTGATGAATCAGATCAGATGTCGTTAATCGGATACTGGTCGCATTCAGCTTAGCGATCGATAAGGGTGATCACTAATCGGACAACAACTGTGATCGATTTCACATCCGGACACTCAAACTCCGAAAGAAGGTCAAGCGAACGTCGAACAGATAAGAGCATCATCCCAACTTATTCCACTATCTTAATGGATCAACTTTATTACATTTTAACAAACTCGGCTGAACGTGGGAAGACGGGCAAGAGTGGGAATCTCACCTAGACTATAACTCGTGGCTATAAATACGTCTTCTTTCTCGTATTTGTACCCCTTAAACACTCTTGTTATAAAGAATACTGCTATGTATTCTCACTACTTTCGATGTTGTTATTGCTATTATTTTGTTCTTGTAGTAGCTTGCATCATCAACACCATTGGAACTCATTCTGCTAATTGAATAAAACTATTTTTTCCCTTGATTCATTATTGCTATTGTCATTTGTTTAACACTTTTCATTATCATCATTTGATTAATCGTTATCACAGATTTATATTAAATACGCCGAAAATCTTGATATAAAGAATCACTTATGTCCTAACAAATATAAATTTAATTATTTAACTTAAAAATAGTGTTTTGGGAGCACAATATTGTTTACGCTTACTCTAATGAGTTAGTATAATTTTAAATCAGATCTCCCGGTGATAGGCCTAGTCAAAGGGCACAATTATTGGTACACATATAAACAAAGAAGGAAACAGAAACTACGAGAAAAACAAAGGAAAATACATACAATATTTTCCAAGGTGCAAGGAAACTAAAGTAGAAAAGAAAAAAGGGAAGAAAACAAAAGAGAGAAGTGATGAAGAAGTGAGTAATTGTTTGTGTAGAAGGATTCAAACACAACAAACAAACAGATCATAAGACGTAAGGTGTTGTCGGGTTGTTGGGAGGGTATGATGGGTCTCTACTCTCTATTCTGCTGCCTTGTTTCATTTCCACGTGTATTTATTCATCATCCTCTGTGGCCCGTTTACCTCGCCACGTCCCCTCCTTTTCTTCCATGTATTACCACCATTCTCCTCTCCTCACAATTACATCTTTACCCCCATACGGTGGCGGAGCCACCCTGTTGGAAGTATAGTCAGACGATCACTCTTCGCCAGAAAATTATACTGTATAAATTGATTATATTTAATTATTTTTAATTAAATATTACGTTTTGAATATTTTTGACACAATTGATAATATTAACCAAATAATGTTCGAAATTATTTAAACAACTTGAGATCAAGTCCAAACTTATATATTTTGAATTTTTTTTTATTCTTTGAGACTTGAACTCCCCTAAAAAATTTGTATTATCATGGAGTATTTTCTTTGAGTTAAAAGTTTTGGTTGGTGTTAGTGTAGAGTGTGGACAACTTTTTAGCTTCAAATCACCTAAGAGATATCATAGATAGATATCCAAAAAAGGTAAATTTAAAAATCCTAAAAAATATATCAATTACCTATTACAAATGATAAATATGACATACTTTCTCCGTTTCAATTTACGTGGCACTATTTTTTTATTTCTGTTACGAAATGAATAGCAGTATTTTAAATTTGGTAACAATTTAACTTCAAATTATAGTTTTACTATTACTGAAATGATTTGCAACCACGCAAACATCTTTGTCTTATTTTAGACTATAAATTTCAAAAGTCTTCTTTTATTTTTTAAACTTTGTGTCGAGTCAAACTATGATATATAAAATGGAACGAAGGGAGTATTAATATTAGAATTAATTATTGGATGCACGAGACTTGAATCATTTTTCTTTTTCTTCTAGTATTTCGTTGTCCCACAATACTAACAATAACCGAGTTTGACTATAGAGCGCATTAACACACATACTTATGATCTAAAATAAAGTACAAACCTAGATTTCTCAAAATTTCAATTATATATACATGTCAAATTGATAAGCTTGAGTGATAAGTTGAGTTATAAATATAAGACCCTTATATTACTTTAAGGCATGCATGATGAGTCTAGTCCACCGTTCAATCACGAAATATTTCTAATGAAATTTAAACGACGCGTATACACTCAGATAAAGTTGAAAGATATTTTATATGTGATCATAATTCATTGTAAAACGAATAAATCTGTCGCTGTCTCTCTTTCACATATTGGTAATTGTTAGAAAATTCCCCAGTACATATCGTATAGTATGGCCAAATTTTTAAAAAAATGTAGAAGAAAAGGGAAACCCTTTATGATGGTCACTTTGGAATGTTGTATAGCAGGTTGCAAATATCACTATCTAAGGCACAGGTTTCTCGTCAGTTTGTAGTCAGCATGTAAGAACCTTCTTTTAATTTATCTACTGTACAAATAATGTATGTTTAATTTGCCCTTATCAACAGCCTACATTAGATACGTTATTCAAGAATATTGGGTGGTGGTTAGATGTTACAGTCCCAATTTTAATTCTACTCGATCTCTTTAATTTTGCCGTCCTTTTCTTTAAAAAGCCATCTCTTCCTTTTGTTAACTTCTCGTGATTCCTCTGCCTATTGTATTTGACCATACTGTGTTTACTTTGATCTTTCAGATTCAGTTCATATTTTACAACTTGAATCTATTTGAATAACATATCAACACTCGAATCACGTGATTCTAGGCTCGTTTGGTTGACCAAATATGGATGAATAATATTGGAATTAATTCTGCATAAGTTAAATTGTACTTATTTGATTTGTAAATTGTAATGTATATGACTGAAGAGAAAATCTGTTTGCCTGCAAAAGGCCTAATTTCCGGTATAAATTATGAGTTATTAATAACAACATTATGCGATAATATCTGTTATTTCATGCATTAGAGAATGTAGTAAATGAATATGTATATTAGCAATAGCTAAGTAATATTATTATGTAAGTACAATTATTATACAACTAAAAGTATGCAATCTATGCATTACATTACATGCTATTATTCTGCAAAGTTGTATCGCAGATCTCTTCATATATAGCTTACAACAATATTTGCGAAGAATAACATGTACGCGAACCTTATTTCCACCGAAATGAAAAAATGAAAAGACAGTTTTGTAAACATACGTAGCTTGTGAACACTACCGTACATGTATATTGCAATCTTAGCACTTCTTGATAATTTGTTCAATCACTAGCTAACGTAATTGCCACAAAATTTTATCAACTTTTATCTGTCAAAACTCAAACAGATAATTTAAAGTTTCCATAATGTGTATTTTTAACATTTTGACAGAAAGCAGCTTATATTGCTTCTCTATAATTTATGTGGTATAGTTCGACTCAAATTAAGAATTTTAAAAACATCACATGAACAGGAGCAACGAGTATTACTTATTGTGCAATAAGTCAATCTAAAATTTACTAAACCTAGTAGTAAAATACAGTAAAAAGTTGTGTAAATTAATGGAGCAAGGAAAATGACAAAAGCTGAAAATCCAAGTCCCTGGTTGCGTAATTTCAAGTTGAGACAAGGGGTAAATTTGAAAAGACGTAGGTACTCTCCTCATACAACCTGTCACCCATAAGTATACAGGTTGGCAATGCAGTGCCCTATGCTATTCATACCAATATCAAACTACAATTCAAAAGTCACCTCTTTAATTTTCCCATAACCAATTTACATTTTAATTCCTCATAAATTATATACTGACGTGGCTTCCTGGTCCACTTTTCCATAAAATTCATAATTATCACCTCCTATTTATACCTCCCTTTCTTCCTTCTCTTCCACTATTCTTCTACAAATATTCATTCTTCCTTTTACATGCTCTCTAGAATTTTACATAAATAGCCGTTCAAGATTTTACATTTTCTAGCCGGTAAACAAGATTTTCAACGTTAGCCAACATGGGAATTTGCAGTTCATGTGAATCAACATCAGTAGCAACAGCAAAGTTAATATTACAAGACGGAAGGTTACAAGAATTTGCATATCCAGTAAAAGCATCATATTTACTACAAAAAGATCCAACAATATTCATATGTAATTCAGATGAAATGGAGTTTGGTGACATAGTCACCGCGATAAGTGCTGATGAAGAGCTTCAACCTGGCCAACTTTACTTTGCATTACCATTGAATAAGTTGAAACGTAAATTACAAGCTGAAGAAATGGCTGCATTAGCTGTTAAAGCTAGTTCTGCATTAAATAATTGTAGTGGTGGTGAAAAATGTGGATGTCGAAAAAAATCTGGTTTATTTTTAGTTGAAAAAAAAGGTGGAAATGGTAAAAAAGTAAATAATAATGATTCTACGGCGGCGCCAGAGTTGAGAAGAGGGAGGAGTATTGGTAGTAGTGGTAGGAGAGGGAGGTTTACGGCAAGATTAAGTGCAATACCTGAGTAGGTAGATTTTTTTTTTTTTTTTTTGAAATTTAATTTTTTATAATTTTGTAAATAGTAGAAACTAAAGTTGAGGGGTTAATATTCATTGTTCGAGAACTATTCATTGATTTCTTGTTATCAGCTAATGTAGGGGTTGTATCACAATTTTGATAAGCTATGGAGTAGAATCATAATGATATTCTATCAATATTTGGTTTACCATAAATCACTACAGCTTTAATTTATTTTAATTTACTCTTAAATGAGTTTAATTAGTTGGGTAATTATTATTGTTATTGATGATGATAAGGACAAAGGTAGGGGTCTCCCTTTTGAACTGTGTCACCTACGCCACGATCATGGATTATAATGGCGATTAAGATGGGTAACAAGATAATAAAGAATGTTTAAATTCACTGATTGTGAAAAAGATTTTTTATATAAGTTTTGCGATTTAAACTTGGCCTTTAAGGTTCTTTTACATTAAATTTATTGTCAAATTGTGGATTCAATTTTAGTATACTAAGGCATGTACTTGTATAATCTCAAAAATAATAGTGGATTATCCAAAGGCTATACATGCCATCACAAGTTAACTTACACTGGTTAAAAGAAGCTATCCCTTATGTTCTAAACTTCTAAATTGTGTGACATTATCTTTTATTAGTTTTGTCATAAAGGATTGACACATTTTAAAATCTAAAAATTATTTAGCTTTAACTTTTGTTTTTACATTTTTTAAGGAAAAAAATTTAGTCAACAAATATTGTATCATGTTTAAATCCATAACTTCACAAGTTATTAACCACATAAATGATCTAATATGTTTCACTCTATAAATTCGATAAGTCTTAATTATTTTCTTAAATTTTATATGGGATCAAACTAACATATACTCCTATAAATTAAAATGAATGGAGTGCCAACAACAAATCAAACGGCTAAGGTTCGAACCAGTGGCGGTCCTAGGTGGGTTTAAGTAGGTTCAGTTGAACTCACTTCATCAAGAATAAGATAAATTATCGAGTTTTTTTAATTATATATACACTATTGAATTCACTTAACACAAAAAAAATGTTAGTATAGTAGTAAAGATGGTTTAAAAATTTCTTTCGAACACAAGTTCAAACTTCAAGTGCGACAAACAAATAATTTTTGAACCCCTTCCGTCAATTTTTGAGTCCTTCCTAGGTCCGAACTCGTTGTTTGACTTCGCCGGACATGGATTCTTCAGAACATCATAGATATTACAAGGGTTATGCTTTAAACATATACTCCATAATTAGCTAACAAGGTTATAATTTGAACATCTCGATTCTTGAACCATGTTAATTTATCTCATGTCTGAAGGGACAGCTCAATGATTTTTTTTAAAAAAGGTATAATTTGAGTCGCAAGTTATCAACTAGCTCACTACAGGTCACTCTGGTTCTTTTCTGTTCCCTCGTACATACTAAGTCTTAACTAGTATTTAATAGAGAAAAAATAAACTACTTTAATCTAAATGAGTGGGATGAATAATTGCGACAATGTCTGGGTCAAATCAGAAAATACAGTATGAATGTCTATTTGCAACTTGCTAATCCGAGTTAAAAAAAGTCCGAGTAACAGATCGAGGCCAGCCACAGAACGAGGGGAAATGATATTGTAAACAAACCTTTAAGTTTGAGGGATAAATGGTGTTGATAATTCAGCGAATGTTTTTCTTCCACCATGTTAAGCATCGTATTGGAACGCTGATTAATTTGAATTCACGCTACATAAAATTATTTAAGAACAAACCTTTATATTAAGAATTTCTCTAGCCTTTTTATTACGAGTTGAGTTTCTTTTTCAATCAAATGACATACATTTGGGCATACCTTGAACCTAGTGGTCAAGCCCATTGTGTCATGAATGAATTCTTTTATGAAATACTATACCCAACTTCTTGTCAATATTTTATTGCAGTGTTCTTGTGATGTCTAAATTTCCCTAATCCAGGAGTACTAGTAATGTACTACTACCACCACACCAAAATTCTTGTGGTTTAAATAAGATTTTACTTTCTCCCTAGTAATTATGCTAGTACCAATAATGCAGAGATCAAGAAGGGAAAGGGCAATGGTAGGTGAGAACACTGAGAATAGGGAGGGGGAGTGGGAGTAGAGGACTGGGAAGAGGAGAATCTCAACTCTCTTACAGCTGGAACCATGTCACAGTTCTTTATCTACATTCTACATTATGACATTTGTTTTTCCCTTTGCATGTGGAGAATTACCTCAGTGCCTTTGACTAATATTAGGGAAGACTGGTGATCATAAATTATGCATTTCAACTTTCAAGTGATCAAGCAACAAACAATGCGACAATACATGACTTTACAACAAGTTCCATTATAAAAATGTAATTTGCCTAGGAGACGTCCAAATTTGTCGAGTAATATTTGAAATTGTTCAAGTTTAACATTCATAATTAGTCAAGGTATTATTCGAAATTATTCAAGCTTACATGAGTTATTTGAGATTTTGTTACAATCTCGTCGTCGTTGTTAGGAGAAAGTTTGATTTCTGCCCTTGTAATAAACGAAATTTCAGCGTAAAATAAGTGGACAACAACGAAACTCTTTCCTAAAAGTGCCTGCAAGATTAGACACAAAGTTTAGCAGATGATAAAATTCGAATAATTTCTAATAGTAAGAGTAACACAATTGCAAATTTGACCTTTCATCTAGCTAATTTGTGAAGGCCAATCACCCACATGTACAGCTACATCCCATATGATCTATATTCGACAATATTAGAATGAAAAAGATGGAGATTATTTACCATAATTAGAAGAGCAAGTTGCAAAATGATAGCGAGACTAATTAGTATTGGTAGGCATTTAAGGAAAAGTGATTGGTGTAAGGTATGGAGTATGGACCCATTCTTTTGATATGCTTCAAACTCTATTATGGTTATATCACAATCAAATCTTGAGAAGAAAAGGGAAAGCCAGCTAAGAGAATCCGATGCTTCACGTATTTCAAGTAGATGGAGTTTCTAAAAATGAGGTTTTTAAGTAGACGTCAGTATTGTTTTTAACCATGCAATGTAAGTCTAGAGCATAGCACTTCAAAAATATCATGTCACGTTTTTGATTCCATATATACTTGCCCCATACCAATATAGGATTGCATTTTTAGGCCAGTTTCTAATAATATGCCCCATGAAGAAGCCAGTGAGCAGTTTCATCCATCACAATTGGTACAGTAATGTACATTTGGACGAACACATCATGTGAATCACACTATACATAACATTTTATTACATCTCTAAAACACGTGATTTTGTTGCTAATTGTTTCGGCCTTAATGCTAAGTCGTATTGATAGTACAGAGAATGAGTCTAGGACTCATATTCAATCTCAATTAATTACACACAAAAAAGCTAGTGTCAATAGGATCCATTGCAAGGCAAATCACAAGTTGGGAAATAAAAAATGTACATGAGGTTTGTGCATCTTAATGGTTTCTTTAACTTGCAGTTATTGATAATATTATTACACAAAGAAGCAACTACATATGAGGCTAATTGACTTGATAGTGATGTAGAGAAGGAAAGTAACATAAATATATATATGTAGTAAGGTCCAAGAATAATGAGTGATTGTTGTTATAGTGCCGGATGGTGCAACTTGTAGAAATTGGTTACTCTACTACTTCAATCGGAAAGCATGGATCGTGCAAAAACATGTGTGGACTGTGGACCGTCACAAGACTCAGGCAATCTTTAGTTTCATGAGAGTAATTATAAAGTAGGTATATGTTGGAGAAAAATGCCAAATAACTTTTGAATGTGTGATAGAATGACCGAATGAGTGATGTATTGTCAAAAAAGTCGTGGGGGACCTCCCAAAGGATGTAGTGTTATTCATCAATTGATTTTTTTTTTTAATTTTTAATTAGAAGTTTTGAATTCGAGCTCCGATTCTCCTTTTAATGAACTTTATGGAGTGACAGTCCAAACTAACTATATTTAGATATCCGATAGTTATATGAAAACAAATCAATTGGTGGAGGGAAACGGCGCTTATCGTGAATACCCACTTCCATAAAATGGAGGTATAAATAACAGCCATTCAAAGTTGGGCATAAAAAAGGAATAAAGTAATTCTATGTGAAATCTTATAATCTTTCGAGACATGATAAAGAAGCTAAATATAATCAATATAAGGGCATTTAGCTATCTACCACTTAAACTAGATTTGAAGTTGAAATGGAGATGACAGTAAATTCCTAAGAGCATAAAAGCGTTTTCCTTGGGTCCCTAAGATTAATGCATCTGAAGAATCAAACAGCCTTTTCACTTCCCAGATTTTATTTCATTTCGTTTCTTCCTAAGTTGTACAAATATTCTTCATGTCGTGTCGTATTCTTTTAAAGCACTCGTCCTTGTAAATTATAGCAGTGAAAATGGTTATTGCATTTTCTCTTTCTTTTTCTTTTCCAATTGAATTTGATTATTGTTAGAAACAAATTTAAGATGCATCATGCAAGGAATGAGCGAGGAAGCATACGTAATCTTCCTTCGGTAGTTCAGGCATACGAAAGGGCCATGCAAAGATTTGTAGAGTCCTTCAATGTTCTATGTTCTCTTTTTTTTTTTTTTTAATCGGTTCAACCTGATATCAAAAGTTGATTGGACTGAATAATTCGAACTCACCCTGGATAAGATATTTAAAGTAAAAAGCTGATACGAAAAGTCACTTTACCTTATCACAAGACCTCTAATTAAGAATACATAAATTTCGAACATCATATCACATTTCTCGGTGATAAAATCATTCAATAATGTTGGCGTAGGTATGTTGCCGACTTGTTGAAAGACTTTCCATGACGTGCATGTTAGCTCCAACAAATGTATGGGGTTATTCAGGTGGTCCATCCTTATTCATCTTTTAGGTACATGGTGGTCCTTATTCCTTATCTCAGACCTAAAAAGTTTTGATATCAATGAACTCATCATATGTCATTAACCAACTTTACCCTTTTCTTCATCAAGAACCCTCTTCCAATTTCTCGAGTCATTTTTGTAGGACATGTATGTAACTGAGCAAGGAGACAATGGGGCTAGAGTTTGATTATTTGAACAATGAACATTGCTAAAACCAAAATCCCCGGGAATTATTTATGGGAAGTTCAATTTCAATCTTTGTCAAACCCAAAGGCACGGTTACAATCATCTTTGGCATATAACATGCATGCTGTATTAAAAAAAATTACATGGGACCATTTTTTCTTTCTTTTTTTTTTTTTGAAAATTTAGTGTGCAAGAGTAGAGGTGTATATATAAATACATATCCTTCAGAAAAAAAAGGAAAAATTACACAGAGTATAACTTTATGTACTTTTATTACAAAATATATAAATATTTTCAAAACTTACAAAAAATAGCAACATTCTTGTTTTTTGCTACAAAAAATAGCATAATGTATTTAAAAAGAAAAGAAAATATAATTAAAAAAAAAAAGATAAATCTAATCCTATATTTATGCACCCAACATTTTTTCTCTCGCCTCAAAACCATCTATTAAAAATTGACAATAGGCATACGTAAGAAACGATAGCCATACAATACACATATAATAGCCATACAATACACATACAATAGCCATACAATATACATACACCATACGATAGACATACAAAAGAATTAGTAATTGGGTAGTTGTAATCCCAAAAAAGTAGGAACAGATGAAAAGACATGCCTATAATTATGGGCGATTTTGGTGCATGGTATATTTTCAATTTTATTGAGTAAATCTTTTTTTTAAAACTTGTATATATAATGTTAAGAAAGTATTGCTATTCTTGAAAAGTGACATAATGTTGTTATTTTATTGTAAATCTGCTACTATGTTTGTATATTTGTATAATTTAGCCAAAAAAAAAAAAAAGGCATCATATTGTGCTTTATGAAAAAAAATAATTTAAGCCACCCTTGCTGGGTGGCCACCGAAATCCAGCTAAAGCGGGTTATAATTCATAACGTCCACTTAGCACCAATAGGCCACTTTTGAAATGCTAACACACCCTTGGTGGGTGGTATCCTATTAGGAAAATTCTACTAATAATAAACACATATGTTAATTTAATTATTGGCGGTGTGGGATATAAGCGCCGGGATGGTCATAGATTATTAGCAGCATTGGGCAGGAGAAAGAGTAGAGGACAAACTTCTTTTAACCATCAATTGATTTCAGGCATTCATATATGTAATCTTGGACTCTAGTTAGGTGTACTGAATGGTTAATAAGGGAAAGCATGTAACATGACAAGTTAATTTTATTTATCCATTAAAAGTCAAAATAGAGACACGTGAGTTTACTGCTACATTTGATAAAGTGTTGTGATTAAACTAGTATACTGAGTAGATTTCAATTACTTTGATGCGACGAAAATAATACTTTACTTTGTTGTGATTGTAGGTAAAGTTTAATTACTTTAATGTGACTAAAAAATATCGTAACTTAAACATTATAATGGTTAAGCATAGCAACCCAAGTAGGCATAATTTCCATTTGCCGTTATGAAAGTAAAACAAACATATTCTATTGTAAACAATGATGTAAATATGTGCCCTTAAATAGTGACATTGTGCTTGTATAAAGCTCAACTCACAGTCTATCCCCAATTCAAAGTTAAACAAAAATCACAATGACCAAGCTCTTCTTACTCCCATTGCCTTTGAATATCTAGAGAATGAAAAAAGTATCCTATAAATTGTGAATTTTTCAGTTTCACGATAAGAATATAATACATATGAGATCTAAGACATAAATATGGGGATAATAAAGTATGAAAAACCATCACCCTTGTTGAGAAGTCTAATTAAGCCTAACAGGATAAAGGTCTCGACTCTCAACGCCAATTGGGCTTCAAAAATTGACACGTCCAAATAGGGCGAAGTACACCAAAAGCCATTTTTGGAAGTGGTCTTTGGTTTGAGCCCACTTTTTTATTGGTTTTATATGAGAGGCCACTTTTTGGAACTTCAATTCGTTTGGGTTGAACTTCACACAAGTTCAGCCCACAGGATTGAAGTTCAACTTCAGTCCACTACAAGGATTGAAGTTCAACTTCAGCCCACAAGGGTTGAAGTTTACGCATCTATACCTAAAAGTTCAGCCCTTACATATTGAAGTTGAAACTTCATAATTTAGGCATGAAGTTCAACCCACAAGGTTTGAACTTCAGCCCACAAATATTGAAGTTCCAAAAAGTGGCCTCTCATGTAAGACCAATAAAAAAGAGTGGCTTCAAACTAAATACCAGTGAAAAAAGTGGCTTGTAGGTAAAAAATTTACGTCCGGGCGAAGTGCACCAAAGGCCACTTTTGGCAGTAGTCTTTGGTTTGAGGCCACTTTTTTTATTAGTTTTACATGAGAGGCCATTTTTTAAAACATCAATTCTTTTGGTTTGAACTTCACACAAGTTCAGCCAACAAGGACTGAAGTTCAGCTTCAACCCAACATAAGGATTAAAGTTCAACTTCAGCCTACAATGGTTGAAGTTTATGCATCTATACCTAAAAGTTCAGCCCTTACAGATTGAAGTTGAAACTTCATAATTTAGGCATGAAGTTCAACCCACAAGGTTTGAACTTCAGCCCACAAATATTGAAGTTCCAAAAAGTGGTCTCTCATGTAAGACCAATAAAAAAAGTGGCTTCAAACTAAATACCAGTGATAAAAGTGGTCCTATGGGTGAAAATTTTACACAGGACGCGTTCTTATTTCTAAGCTTATTTTTCACTCCCTTTCATTCTCTAGCCATTAGGTAATTTAGTTACAAATTAATTCACCCATTTTATAAATTAATACCCTTATATTTTTATCCCTTAATTTAAGAAATTAGTTAATGCTGATCTAATGTTATTCTAGGGATAAAATAACATTTAACAAATTTATTCATCCCATTTTTTTTTCTTAAGTGTAGGGGAAAACATCCATGTGTTGTTTAAGAAAGGTACAATCAAGAGAAGTATTATTCATGTAGGAAATATAAAATAAATATTTTGTCTATGTTTCAATACATGTAAATATGTACAGCATGTTAGATGTATTTCAATATATGCAGATATATATAAAATATATAATTTTTATTTTAGATATATTTTTGAAATATTACAATGTTATAAAAGTATGTTAGATGTATTTCATTCACGATGCAAGAAGATAATCATATGAAGTCTCAAATGTTACACAGACCGAAAAGGCAATGGATAACAGCTGCGTACATAGGATTTATCGTAAGAGGTGTTGAGATTTATATATTAATTGAGATAATAGATAAAAAAAAGTAGTGCAACATATATTTATTTCAACCTTCATATTATGTGCAGGATGTTGGCCCATTGTTTGGTGAAGATTTAGCTTAAATAAAATGATACTATAAGAGGTAAGTTTTTTTTTAAAAAAAACCCCCCCCCCCCCCCCTACCCTCCCTTCTTGTCCTCTCTCGTAACAAATAGTGGTCCTTCCACTAGTGCTTTTTGCTTCTATAGTGATTCGAACCCACAACCTCTTGAATATTGGTGGATGGTGTTTACTATCTGAGCAACCCTCACTTGTCAGATCAAGTATTCATTTCTTAACAACGTCAGTATTTTCCAAATAAAAGATAACAGAAGGGTAACAGAAGCACATGTAATTTTCATGTTTCATCAGTAAGTATTCCTTTTTTGGATCATATGGATATTATCTTATTTACCCGGCTATAAGATGTTAGTTATCCAACTCATCTTTTATTGAAAAAATTGGATGGATACCCATGCTTTTAACTACTTTGCTAGAACTACTGGGAAATATATTACTGTAATGTGCAATTAGTGAAGTAAACAAGACCAGGGCTTTTCGTATAGTGGTGTCTAATTTAGTGTGTCCTGAAGCAGTGAAATTTTTCATTCTAAGTCTCTATAACACTTCTCGTATAGAAAATTTTTCAATGCATGTGCAATAAATTGAGTTAATTTCACTGGTGGTCACTCAACTATTATTTTATTACTAAAAAGTTTTTTTATTTTTTATTTTTAGCCAAAAGTCACTTACATTTCCTCCCATGTATACCAAAGTCACTCTAGCCGGATTTTACTAAAAACATGTTGGAAAACGACGTGACGTTATTAATTAAAAGTAATCTTCTTAACTATAGGTTAACACATTAACCAAATCCCTTTACACTAATTCTATCCAAATCGAGTATTTCAATATTCATAATTTGTTTAAAACCCGCCCGATCTAGCGAGCGTCTTTACAGTGCAACGACGGTGTGTGTTCCCCTGACTTCTTTATTGCCAGAAAAAGGTACAAGTAGATCGTGGGTAATTTTGTCTCCCATTCATTTTTTTTTTTTTTTTTTTTTGACAAGTCCATTTCGTGTTGTAAAAGTCTTGGAACAAAATTTATTAGTGACTATTGGGTTAACCCTTAACTTGATTTTTCTTTTTTTTTTAAGCAGCTGCTTACATGACAGCGAACATTAAAAATAAGCATTAATATAATTGGTAGATAAGTGTTTATAAACGGTTCTTTTGTTTAAAATGTCTGAAATACTTTGTGATGTTCCGAAAACAGAAAGATGTGATTTAGTAAATTAGAACCCATTGTAGGAGTCGAACAAGGTAACGAGTCTAAGGGAAGGATCAAGCTTGAAAGGAATGGACGGGCGGTAGATTTAATCAGCCAGCATAATAACTTCACAATAGAAAAATCTATCAAGACCTAAAACCCTAAGCGGTCACGACATATTGTTGATATTGATTGAGTTGGAGGGATTTTCACTGACTGAATCCATCCATAAACCTAGACCGCAGTAACCTTCATAACCAAAGCGTCATGACAACACTCTGTCTGCCGCTTTCTTTCATAACAGAGCCGTTATTCCTGGCTGGACGGCATTGGTCCACCGACAAGCTCGTTCTAATCTTGGACGCAGTACATTGGAATCCTGAAGCACCACCACGAATGCTACCGCATGTCCGCCTGCGGTGAGGTAAGGCACCACCCTGTTGTGCCAGCAGCCAACTCCGGCGTGTCAGACTCTTATAATTGCAAGATTATAATGTTAATTTAATTTAAATACAAACTAATTTGTGTCTCAATTCACTTTAAAAATATATTTTGATTAATGTATATATATTGTTTGCAAATTGGGGATGGATTGGATAGAATTAGTGTAATGAGTTAAGGAATTGAGTTAATGTATTAACCTATAATTAAAAAAAATTACTTTTAATTAATGATGCCGCGTCATTTTTCAGGCATGTTTTAAGTAAAATTCAGCTAGAGTGACTTTATGGAAAGGTGAGTAATTTTTGGGTAGCAAAAGAAACAAAAGTAACTTTATGATAATGAAGTAATAGTTGAGTGACCACCGGTGAAATTAACTCAGATAAATTCAACTCCAAGGAAATATCTTCTCACACGTATCTTAACTTTTGTCTTTTGGTTTTTTAGAAGTGAAGAATTTAGATTTTCAGAAGTAACATTGGAATTTCAATTTTGAAATTTAGTGAGCAAGAGTAGTAGTGTATATAAATGCTTCTCTAGTTTTTTTTTTTTAAAAAAAAGGCAGGCAGGCATGAAGGCATCATATTGTGGTTGAAAAACATTAGGCTAGCTCATCCATGGTGGGTGAACCTTTTTTTTTTTTTTTTTGGCATCTCACTACTTGTTTAATTAAGGAACACTAGCTCACCCCTTTGCAGGTGGCTAAGTACCACGTGAGTGGTGCCCTACGGTTGGGCTCCTCCTTGTAATAAAGAATTATGTTCATCCAAATATTACCGATATGGGATCAATGACCAATTAAGATTAGAGATGTCTTGTCTTTCTTCCAAAAGCACTCATTAATACGACACATTGGTTATTTTGTAGAAAGGTTTTAAGAATTCTCCATAATGCAAGTATGTTTTAACAAATAACTCTTTCAGAACAAATTTCATTATCATGATCGAGTATCCATTAACTTGTAGGATATCAAAGTATCATATTTGCAAACCAGATATGTATATACAAGATTAAATAGGCAGCATGGGCAAGCGAAAAAGTTGGGGACAACTTCTTTCTGTCATCAAATGATTTCAGGTATTCAGATGTATTGTCTGGTTTGGTCATTTATATGGAAAGCATGTCATATCTATCTCCAGTTCAAAGTTGAAACACAATGACCAAGCTCTTCTTTCTTCCAGTACTTTTCCTATTACTCATTGTCTCTGGATATCGCGGCTCAGAACAGCCTATTGCACCACCAATTGCTAGTGACACGACTACATCCAGCGCGGCCCAAGAGTTCTTGGATGCGCACAACAAGGCAAGAGCTGAGGTGGGTGTTGGCCCTTTGAAATGGAGCATCAGGCTTGCCAATGCCACCAGCCTTGTTACTAGCTACCAGAGGGACAAAGATAACTGCAGCTTTTTTGACTTCAGCAACATGAACATCACAGTTGGCATCCTTCAACTCCTGTTTAGAGGATCTATTGCGACGCCACCACAAGAGGTCGTGGATGTTTGGGTTGCTGAAAAGAAGTTTTACAACTATGCTACAAATACCTGCATGGCAGGACAGAACAAGTGTTTCTCTTACACCCAAGTAGTCTGGAAAAACTCCCTTGAACTTGGTTGTGCTCAAGCTACTTGCTTAGAGAACCACACTACTCTAACTATATGTTTCTATAATCCTCGAGGAAATGTAATTGGAGAGAAACCTTACTAAGCTATTAGTCTTAATTTATGTGATCTACAACCTTCTGCAAAATCCAAAATTAGTGCTTTTTTATTGAACTTCAGGTGTCATCTTCTTGATTTGCTTTAATATGCTTCTTCCTTTCTCTTTTTGTCAGCAGAGAACTTCTCAATGTCAAACTCGGAGATAATGGACCTGCCCTCTACCCTTTTACACTTAAATATGAGGCTTTTTAACGTTAATCAGTACTTTAACTCAAAAGATAGTAGAGCAATGAATATGAATCAGATTTATGTACGACTGAAATGCAAAATTGTTCGTTCTTACACACAACTAAGCTTTGCTCCAGTAGCAATAGCCAAAGAATGGAGGACAATTTCACACAGACACAAAAATACATGAAATTTTCTTATCAGCCTCCATTCTAACCCAGATTACCATTCATTTATACAGAAGGGATGAAAAAGCAATCGAGACCTCTTTCAAAGAAAAAAACTATTGAAAAGAAAGAAACAGCAAGATCCTACCATTAAGCGTAATCAAAGTGGTCATTTCACCAGGTCCTTCATTATTAGATACCGGAAAGCAAAATTATGTGGAATCCATTCAATATTCTTGCGGTTCTTCCCCTGTGGAATTTTCTTAATGCTCTTTCTAAGAGATTCTGGTAAAGTTTGCTGGACCATCTCGATCACACCAGATGGACATAGGCCAGAATCCTTAGCAAAGGACTCCACCACTTTCGGCAAAACTATTTTCTGATCTTTCTTCACACCAAAAGTAGCCCTGATATAATCTTCTTTTGCGACTTCCAGCTCCTGAAATACTCTCTTGGGTGTATAGATGCGAACCTGTCAATAAAAATATTTGGCTCCCCGTTAGACAAGCAAATAAATCATTAATCATCAAATCTTAATCGCATATGAGTACTGAATATTCTCTAAAAAGAATGAAACCAGCTTGTTTAACTCTGTTTTCAAATGTGCATATGAGTAGGCTGGCAGCGTTAACAATGACATGGACTTATTTAACTCTGTTTTCAAATGTGCAGCTGCATTTGCGTAGCAAGAGAAACTATTTTTAAATGTTCATCAGATCTTAACAAGTTTTTAGATGGAACTTGTTTTCTATTTCTAACTTTGTGATGAACAAAAACAGTAGTTTAATGATATGCTCATGAAGAAGATAACGAGAAGCAAATATTATGGCCAATACCGAGGGATCTGAGTGGTTGCCGGAGCAGAGTGCAAAATGCAGAAGGGGTTCTGGATGTTCAATAGCATATGTTTGTCTTTCATCCCCCGCCTTGAATTTTCCTTTAGAAGAAAGTAACAAACGAAGCCACTGCATCCAGATTGAACTTTATCAGCATTTCAAGTATCAAATCCTCCAAGACCAGTATAACTTAAGATGTGCCAAGAACAAAATACACTAGCCTGGATTATTTGTAAATTATTGTTGGAAGAGTACAGAGATTTGACTAAAAGAAGGAAAGAAAGACATAAAATCCTTTAGGGATATAACTTCAAGGAGAGTCTATGTTTTAAGGTGAGGTTTATTGATTGATTGTGTAGCTTACAAGTTAACATAACTGTTGCACATGTAAGTAAACCTGAAATGGACAGCTAACAAGAAAATAGTTAATGAGGAATACCTGTCCTGGTCTGCTCATTCGACATCCCAGAATAGAGTTCTGTATCACATCCGCACTTACTATATGACCCCCAATATTATAGGCAGCCTGGATTGAGCAATAAGGTAAGACATCTCCCAAGCAACTCTTAGCCAAATACAAAAGTTTTGATCACTAAAATTATCTTAATTTATAAAAATAAAGAAATCGTTCACTGACCTTTAAGAGTAGAAATATTCTCTTCACATTGTTTTGGGGAATACCGTAAGCTAAAAATGCCTACACAGAAATAGTAAAACTCCACCATCAGCTCAAAGTAGATAATGGCTTCATAAATTTCTGAAACTATAACTCTGATTTTCTAATCAACAAGGAACCTTACATGCATCACCAATGCATTATGTACGTTAATCCAAAATGCTAGTTTCTCTTCGTGAGTCAACTTTCGTGGATCTATTTGTTCTAGGCGAGAAATAAGTGACCTGCAATATGACACCTCAATGAGCATTATAAAAAATAAAACGGCTAACTCGTAATGCCTGAATATCAAATGTACTCACCTGAAATTCTGTAACAATGGTTCAATATCACCCAATTTCTGAGTATCTCTATATACACACTGTACTTCAACCATTGTGCTGTAAGGTCCACTGAACTCCTTCAACCCTTCCACATGAAAAGGATTGTCCAACCGAACATCAAAAGATGAATCATTCCTAAATCCTGGACTCCATATGTCTTTTGGAGAATATGCACTTATGGAAGACAAAGATGAGGTTGGTGATGAAAGACCCGGATTTGTCAGCGGAGGATCAGCAAGCTTGCAATATATTGTGCACATGCACTTTATCATATCTTCAGACAGCTTATTTGGTGTCTCTGGAACGTGATCTGAGATACGGGTACCAAGATGCTCTGCCAGACTGATTACATTTGAAGAAGCATTCTGCGCAAACTGCAATGAAGTCATAAAAGAGAGACTCAATTTTTGGAAATGTTTACTGTGCTAGAGTGCTGTACAGAAAAAAATCACACTGTTTTTTTATGTCTAGATACAATATCAATACAAATCACTCATCACCACTAGCACGCAACAAGAATTCATCTCTCTGGTGCAAATTACCTCCATCATAGACAAAGGTTGAGAATGACAAGCACGCAAAGCTTTGCCCAATGACTCTTCTGGTGGGGAAGCTCTGCTTGACAGAGCTGAACGCTGAGATAATGAGGAATGGCTTCGATGAACTCCAGATTCATTAATTTTGTCTTCTCCCATGGTATTGGTTTCTTTCCGTGGATTTAATTCTGATTGACTATCAACTCGAGAAGAAGAGTTTTCCTTTCTCAACGTCACATCAGAATTGGAGAATTCAAGACGCCTTCTTGGTGTACTTATCGGAGACTTTAGTTTAGCATCTTTTGTTGGAGGAGAAACGGATGAGATTTGTTGATCAAATGCTTTCCTGTACAGTGAGAGAAGATACTGTTCCAAATGCCCAACTTCCAACTCTAGTACTGAAATTTCTCTAATCAGTTCTGTTGCCGGCTGGAATAAGTTATGAAGAGTATAATCAACATATGACAGAGATAAGGAACGAATCAATTAAGATATAACAACTATGAGCCTAGCAGAAATAGAGACGGGAATAGACTATTTGACACTGCTAAATTAGCTTCAGAAGGAGTTTTAAAAGTGTAAATTCGTAAATTTGCACGCACTGACAGTTAATCTAAAGCTAATATATATGCATATAAGATATCTAAAATCCCCCCTTTCAAATTATAAGTACCTCAAGTATATAACATATTATAGTTCATTTTAGGAGTGCACAGAGCAGAAGGAGGTACCTTAGGCATCGAGGTCACTTCATTGATGTCATGAGAAGAAGATTTATAACCTAGTGCTTTCTCAAGAGCACATCGCACTGAAACTTGGTCATGTAATCTTCTCTCCAGCTGCATTATCTGCAGCGTAATATGTTTTTTGCCAATTTAGACATTAATAATCTATTCAATTCACCCGCATGAACAAACACATAATCAATGTTTAGGCTACCTCTTGTCGCAGAGAACTATGAACTTCAGATGTGGATGATTGTTTCTTCAATATCACATTACAATCATTCGCCTGCCTCATATCCTGATGAAATAAGAAATGATGGTCAGATAGTTGCAAAAGCTCGGTATATCGGGACCTTTTCCTTGTACTTATTTCTTCTTCTTTTTTGCAAGAAAATTAATATAAATCTAATTATAGAGATATCAGAAACAAGAATCCAGTAAAAATGGTCAAGTAAACAGAACGTGAGCAATGGAGATAATGTAGAAATGAATGTGAAAGCGGAGAAGGAAAAGACTAGAAAGTAGGTAGAAAATCTCAAACTCAGGATGTTGGGAGCTCCATTCCATTTTTTTTTTTTTTTTTGCCTTTCTACATTTTGATGTTGTATTATTTCTGTCACAATCAAGCTTGAAAGCTCCTTTAATATCAGAACACAAGATGGAAGCTTCCTTACCAACTTCAATCGATTAGAGGCTTCTACAGAAGGATCCCCGATATCCTCCTTAACTCCTCCCTTATCCGGGAAGCTGCCATTGCAGAAACCAAATAACAAGCTAAGATTGACTGAAACTATAGACAACACTCAAGAAATCACACAGATTTAACAGCAGGATAAATCCAGACTACACCGAAGACTTCTGAAATAAACAACTAGCTTTGTGCAAAATAATTAAAGAATTAGGATATAAGAACAGAAAAAAATGGCATATGATTAGTTCAAAAACCTCGAAGCTAGATTCAGTCCTCCTTATCATATAAAAAGCCTAACTTTTCCTTCTTCATAATGTTACCAAAAAATTGCAAAAATGGCCAATTTGTCAAGCAACCACATTGTTACATAGACATGAATTTGGAATTTCTTTACACAAAACACTACTTTCTTTCTATCTTGGAGAACATACACAATAAGAACAAGTAATTTCCAACTTAAGCATACTCTACCTCTTTGAACGGGTGTGTTTAGAAGTACTAGTCACTCTGCTTCCAGGCAATTCACTAGTGCTAACCCCTTCAAAATCCATCTCTGCAGAATCACAAAAACTTGTCCATTAGCCATCAAGAAACCATTTTTCTAGGCAAATGCCAACTCATAACAGCTAAATTGGATTAAAAAGCACTTACCATTGCATACTTCAAATAGGTAACTATCAAACCTCAGATTTTTGGCCTTAAAAGCCTCAATTTGAAATCAAGAACCCAACTTTTCAACTTTGCATTGCAGAAACTCAAATACAACTATAAAAGTTCAGATTTTTTAATATAAAAACACACCCACAAGTCTTGAAAACTCCAAATTGGCCTTAAAAATCTTAGCTTGGAATCAAGAACCCAACTTTTCAGCTTTGCATTTGCAGAAACTCAAATGTTACTATCAAAGATCAGACTTTTTGAAGATTTAAACACACCCCACAAGCCAAATTGGCCTTAAAAATCTCAACTTGGAATCAAGAATCCAACTTTTCCAGTTTGCATTTGCAGAAACTCAAAGTAACCACTTTCAAGAACCAATAAAAGTGTGAAAACTAGACTAGCTGAGCCAACAAAAGGCAACTCTTTTGACCAGGAGTTGAAAAGTGTAAGTAAAATGCTCTTTTGCACAAAAATCTGTTATTCCCACATTTCCAATATAGCTTTTGTGCAATGAAAAAAAGAGTAAAAGAGTGACAAGGGTCTTCTAAAAATGTCAAAAGGTATACAAAAAAGTAGGTATATTTACTTGACTAGAAAGAAGAGTTCTCACAAAATGTCAAGGGCTAATAACTAAAGTCTAATAAAACTAAGTATAACAAGTATTGACAACCCATTTTTCCACATTCCTTTCACTTGTTGGTAAGCTAGTGGGAGTTGTTGACCGGCCCTTCACACTCTTTTGTCCCACACCTTGTGCTCTCTTCTAATAACACTTTGGTCTTATGTATAGTGTATGTACGTATCCTTTTAAGTGTCGATGGTCTATCGAAAATAGTATCTCCATCTTAGTAAATGATAAGATGTATGTGCTCTTACTTTTTTGAACCCACTTATAATATAATACTGAATATATTGTATACCGCTACGTTCAATCGCTTTCTTTTTCTAAATGGGAGTGGTGAGGTTTTGGCTAATTTATAATTTATAGGTTGTATAGGTCATAACGTATTTCTAAACTAGACTTTTGATGGAAAATTGAGCCTCGCAAAGGTTGTTTAGAGGTCAACAAAAAAGTTGTATAGAGTACTAGAAAATGATAGGACCAATGGCACACTTAATTAGGTATATTTCGTGTGAATTCAACTACCCATATATAAAACTCTGTACTCATGTACATGCATGTACTTATAATATTGTCATCATTACTATATGATTAATATCATAAAACAATCACTTCCTCATATACTTTTATAAGGAATGAAAACATTTAATTACGACGGTATAGTAGTCAATGAAGCAGATACGAAATTGATATCGCCGGATCATGTTTTGAAATACATGTCTTTGATTAAATAATTGAGTAGCGCACAAATTAGATTGAACACCTCATTATGGAGCAAAATAATAAAATGAAAGATAAGGAATGAAATATTTTTTAGCTTAAATAGATAAGAATCTTTCAGTTGCTCCATCATGGTTTTTGTTAGATTCACTAAGATATCAAATTTTTCATGAAGAAAGAAAAATATTCCATAACTATATCCGGCTTTTGGAGATTAAGCTTTTTCAGAAGAAAATTTGTATTTGAAATTTACTTTACTTTTTCACAGCTCTTGTGGAAATCATGAATCTTTTTTCCATTTTCAACCAGCACTTTTTATCTTGAAGTACCAAATACATTTAACTTTTCTTGCCTTTACATGAGGAGGGTCTTTAAATGTGCCTAACCAAGTATAACAAAAATGGGCCAGTAATCGAAAGGTACCATGTCTATATATGAATTAACGTTTACATGCATGTAAGGCTAAAGAAAAAAGTAGTGTCACACCTCAAAAGAAATGAAAGGTGTGGTTTAAAGGGAACATTGGATACTTGAAAGGAAATGAAAATTTGTGGGGTTCTTTTTGTCTAATCTTCTTTTTATTAAAGGCTAAAGAAGATAGCAAAGATACCTACATTGTCCTTGAGTACTAAAGAGACTAACGTTTGTCATAGAATCATCAAAATAAAATATGTTCATGAGGGGACCTTGACATTTGACATTTTCCAAGGTCGGATATACAAAAGAAAATAGCAATACTATTCGTTAAATGTAGTCATCAGTCAGGCCTTTTGTTTTTGTCGTGATGTTCAACTACTCATTAGAAAAGCTTCTTTCTTATAGCTACTTGTGAGACTAAGAAAGGAACAGTTTTCCAGAAATAGATGTTACTTACTTTGTAAAAAGTACGTATATGATTCCTTACTTATACTTTCAGAAAGTAACAAAAAGTTTTTACAAACGGAAGCAATGAATGATAACAGTACCAGAGAAGAAAGTGATTTCTTACTGTCCAATTGTAAAGGCCTAATTGAAAAAAATTCTTAAAACTACATCATAAGTGACAAATATAGTTAGCAGAGTCATCAGCTTCAAATTAAAGTCATAAAGGCCTAATTGTATGTGTCAATAGGTCACTGTATATTTTGATCTTTATGCTATGTTAGTGTATTGATGAGTAGTATGTGAGGAAGAGTATATATTATGATTTCTCTCGGACAAATTAATGTCCACCATTATCATACGATAGTTTATGAGCATCTTATTAGCTATAGCTACATTTTTACTTGTGAAAAGTAAAAAGGCAGTAACATGAATTCATATTAAGCCTGTTTGGTTGAACTTATTATAAGTAACTTATAAGCCAACCGTTGCTTATAAGCTATTTTTGATAACTTTTTATTTTTGGCTTATTTTAAGCACAAAAGTGTTTATAATTAGCACATTGCTTTTTGAGTTATCAAACACTCAAAAAGCACATATGTCCTTATAAGTTACTTTTAAGCTTACCTAAACATGCTCGTAACTGATCGAACTTATTTGTGATTGATCAACTATATATAGTTGTTGAAAAGTAGAAAGGCAGAAGTTTTGGCTGGTCAGTCACACAGACTACTAGACTTTCTTATGATGATTTAATGTTAATGATATGTTTTATTCTTTTTCTCAATCTTCTTTGCTTGAGCTAGATGGATATAACTAGTAGTTATGAGTAATAATCCCCTAATTATATATATAGTATATGAAAAGACGTAGAGGAGTGTACAGCACTCGCAAAAAATTGAGAAGTTGACGAAGGCGATCCAATTAGCTTCTCAGTTAATGAAAAACTTTCCTTCACCAGGAAAGTTGTGGTCCTACTCCTTGTTATGAATTTTTTTTCTTTGTAAAAAAAGGAAAAGAAATTAAAACTGAAACTTCTATTTTATCTTATTACCAAGTTTTATATGAAGTTATTCGGATATGGGTATCTCCCAATGTGGTAAGCAGAAGATAAATAGTTAAAAAATATTTCACAAATAAATATGATTTGGTGGAGCAAGTGAAGCATCAATTATCAAAATGAAACTGACAGACATGCTTTGTAGTTTCATGAATATTTGAGCTGTTTATTGATATTCTAACATTTTTTGCGGAATACAAAAAAGAACATGCCTAGTATATTTTGCTAATTTTTGCTTAGTAGGTGCGCATATATCCAAGCTACTAAGATTTTCTTGAAATTTTAGTTGGTTTATTAGGCTTTAAATTAGGTTAGATTCCCTTGTATCTCTCAGTTTCTTCATTGGAATACCTGATTTTTGAAACTGCTGTACTTCTCAAGAAACTCTCAGCACAATTTTAGTTGAAATGGTCAAATAAAGATTAAACTAATAAAAATCTAGAGTGATTCACTGCCATAGTCCAGAAGTAAATCGATTACTGAAATTAAACAGTTCTCAAAAATCAAGCACAAAAATCAATAGTGTCTTTTACCGCGAAATTCAACTTAATGGTGGAATAAGACAAATTAGAAGTAAGTTTTAAAAAAAAAGTATCATCTTGATTAAACTTAGTAACTGACTCCATGCACATTCTAGATGAAGATCATATAACATAAGCTTAAATTCTTTGTCGACATCAATGTTAACCAGATGCTTGTTATAAATTTTATGTGTACATGCACAAGAGTTTAAATTAAGATGTTGAAATTTAGTGTATCAACTAGTCAACTACTACTAAGTGAGGTTTTGAGTACCAATCAAAGTGGAAAAAATAGAATATGATACACCTTTTCAAATTTATTCACACACCTAGAAAGTCAAATCAGAAATGTTAATCAAATCAATTGGTTCATACAAACAAATAGTGACCTTATTATATGTAGTATATACATTCTAAATGTTTTGTAACTAAATTGGAAAGCAGTGAATCCATTTAAACGTGCAAAACTTGCCCTAGAATCCTAGATTATGTCTTTGCATACAACTAATTAAAGCTCTTTCTAAATTTCCATGACAAATGACTGTTGTGTGAAGTAACGTATGTGCCAAAAGTCATCTATGATTACTGAGAAGAGTACAATCGATTTTCGAAAATAAAGGATCAGTCACGGTTCTTTTTGCAGAGTCCATATTGTACTGATTTGTACTAAAAAATAAAATGAATCAGAACACCCAAAAAAATGAATAAGATTCTTGTTTTCACTTCTTTTTTTCTTGATCAGTTGCTATTTATGAATGATGATGTGAATATCTCACGAGCTGAGGCCTGTGCTTCTGGCATATAGAGTCAGCAAACACAGACATTGTTAATAAACTTGACATCAATATAGGTGAGAAAAAAAAAAATTACTAAAGCTTTTTGTGGTGTTGTGGGGCTGAGACTTTAGAGAAATTAAAGGTGTTAGAATCCCCATAAAATAGACACAAAAAGGGAACTTTCCAAAGAGATTTGGACAAGCAAGTCAATGCCAATGATATAAGGATGCAAAAGGCATCTCTTTCTCCCAATAGCTGTCCCCATAATGTACCCACTTTCCCTCTCTCCTTGTCTCCCATCCAATGTTATACAGGAAATGTTTTGCGAGCGAGGTCTATAGATGAATTCAGGACCTGAAGTTTATTGTTTTTGGATTCTGAAACAACTACCTCAAATGATAACATTTGAGTCTAGATTTATTTTTTATATATATTTAACGATTCTTTAACAAAAGTAGAGGGTCTAGGGTAAACTAATGATTTTTCTCGAACCCATACTCAAAACCCTACTTGGCTAGACCGGATAATTATCACATCTCAATTTGTACGTGGGTTTGCATTTGGACGAAAGATATATATAATTTTAAGACTTTACTTCGTGTCATCTATTAATATATATTCACATCATTTTTTAACGAAAAAAGTAAATAAATTAGAAGTTATTTAAATATATAATTAGTAAAATTTTCCAACGAAACAATTTGCGATGGCACCATTATAAAAGAATGTGTCCGCCAGTGCCCATGGAACTGTGAATTATGTAGCATGCATAAATGGCAATGCAAAAGAAACCAGAAGCATCAGACTGATTCTCTCTAGCTAGCTGCTTTGCAGTTTGCACTAACATTCACCAGAATGCTGCTCCCTGCATATATCTTCTTATCTATATAGTCATTGGTAGCTCTGCTTATACACCATTCTATTAGCCAACGGACACTGCAGTTTTTGCCCCCACATGCTATATACAACCAAGTTAAAATATAGTAGACCTGTTCATTGGATCCTATTGGATTGATAAAATGGTCATATTTTTTCACACATTCATTGGTTGTTTGTTTTGATCTTTGCTTACGTTGCATATATTAGCTAGGAGTTAGGGGGCTGTGCTATTTTATCGACTTATCTATAAAACTTCCAAACTAAACACTAGCTTAAATATTTATACTATGTAAGTATTACTACATACTTTATTAGGTTAAATTATACTGTTAATGTATAAGAAAAGAATATTTACTAGCATATGGCCGCTAGTACTACGTAACACTGTTTGAGCAAATGAGATATGTTAATATTGTAATTATGTTAGAAACACAAGACTGTAGTCCTGATCGTATGAAATTAATAAATTATTACTGTACTACTATATATTATATAGTGAGCCAAATCTAAGATTCAACTCCGTGATTAGTGCAGCTCTTCCTGATCTCAAGCCATGCACTGTCAAGTGTCAAGTAATGAAAACACTTATATATACGCTGCCTCCTTTTAATAATATCCAACATATCACAATCAAATTTGTGAAATTCAGGCTGGGTAGCGCTTAAACTATTAGGCATTTTCCTAGAGTTCAATACTTCAAGAAAAAGATGCTGGAGTTTTTTTGGAGTTCCAACTCCGGGAACTTAATTGAGTATTAAATTAAACTCCATGAAATTTTCCTGAATTCTAAGCGGCTATGCTATTCTGTTAAAACTCTGCAACGCTGGTCATTTATCGATTAACGCTCTAAATATGTGCCAATTTGTCAAATTTCCCATCAAATGTGTAGTAAAGCAAATAGGTGGTAGAAATTTACCCATAGGCCACTTTTGCCACTGGTATTTGGTTTGAAGCCACTTTTTTTATTGATTTTATATGAGAGGTCACTTTTTGGAACTTCAATCTTTGTGGGCTGAAGTTCATGCCTAAGTTATGAAATTCAACTTCAATTTGTAAGGGCTGAAGTTTTAGGCATAGATGCGTAAACTTCAACCTTTATGGGCTGAAGTTGAACTTCAACCCTCATAGTGGGCTGAAGTTGAACTTCAACCTTTGTGGGCTGAACTTGTGTGAAGTTCAACCCACAAGGATTGAAGTTACAAAAATTGGCCTCTCATGCAAAATCAGTAAAAAAAAAAGGCCTCAAATCAAAGACCACTGGCAAAAGTGTTCTCTCATGCACTTTTCCGAAATAGATGGTGTGGCCATAGGGGGTAATTTTGATGCATAGTCATTTTTGGACGCATTATATGAGTTTTATCCACCGTTTCAAAATTAATTGAGAAATAACCAAAAATTCGTGCGCACACTTACACTCCATTAACATTGGAAAACACCACAGACTAGTCTCACTATTTTATACTGGGAGTTTGAACTAATATGTTCAAAGTTCCATTATTTTATACTGGGATTCATGTTCCTGAAGCTTTATATATAAAGTCTCATAATAAAATACTGAGACTTTAAACTAACATGCTCAAAGTCTCATTATTTTATAATGGGATTCATGTTCCTAAATATATAAAGTCTCAGGATAAAATACTGGGACTTTGAGCTAAGGATTAGTGTTTAAGTGATCCCAATATTTTATATTGGGACTTTGAACCTCTGTTTTAAAAGGCAGTTTTGGGACTCGCCCTGGGGCGGGGCACTAGCAAAATGCTCTGAGACTCTCGGGCGGGGTTTAGATCCGTGAGGCTTACGCCTCAAGCGCCCGACGATGCGCCCAGAGCACACCCAACGCCCAACGCTCGGAACTCGTCTTATAGAACCTATGCAAATGATCTGTCCAATTCCTTAATTAAGATTGTTCATCCACAACTTTCTTTAAAAATAAAGTTATATTCATCTATAAAAATTTAAAAATTGAGTATAACTCAATTAACGAGACATAATATTACATGTATTATAATTGAGAATATCATATGTATACTTAATCTAAAAAAGTATAGTCAATGTTTATAACATCATCACTTGTTATTGGTCTTCATGTTTTATTTCTGTCACTCAAAATTGTTAGACTTCCATTATTTTACAATTTAGAAGCAATTTTATATTTATTAATGACGAATTAATATTTTAAATTATAATAGTAATAAATATTTATTGTTTATTCACATTTTATAATAACAAATTTTTATTTTAATTGTTTGAAAGTTAAGGCCTTATGGTTTATTTGTATTTCATAAAAACGGTAACATTATTCAATTTCTTACAATTGTTAAAAATGTTATATCTTTTGTTTCTATAATGTTTTTACTTATTTTTAATTTTTTTGTACTTTTGATATTTTTTTGGCTCATTATGCTATTTTATTAATTTAATATTAATTAAAAAATAAGATACATGGGACTTACGCCCCACGTCTCGGGGCTTACACCTCACCTCATTATAAGTAAAACGCCTCGCCTTACGCCCCCACCTTTTAAAAAATTGCTTTGAACTAACATGTTCAAAGTCCCAGTATAAAATACTCATGTTCAAAGTCCCAATATAAAATACATGAACTTATTAGGAGGTGGCTATTTTTCTGCAAATTTGTGAACGATGGCTACAGATCAATTAGCGCGTACCAAACAGACCCCTATGCGAAATTTTTAAGCCCTAGAGTTTGCGAATGTTAAGTGTCAGTCCGGCGGAAAAAGAACTTTAATTTTTATTTCCCTATGGCAATCCACCAGGACATACCAATAAAATTTTAGACTAAAATCATGGCAATCCACTCCAAAATTCCCTTCGATTTCTGGTAATGATGAACGGTTTTCTAGCGGGGAAGAAGTTTGATAGTGCCGCTGGAGTATCCTATTTCTGTAAATCTTTATTGGTTTTGGTTTTCTAAGGGGGAAGAACATGAAAGTCTATTGTAGACACGCCATAAAGATATATCCAGTTTTTAAAATCTATTTTTGTTTTAGCTTGTTAGGTTGAATTTCAAACCTTCGCACTGAAGTTGGGGCTTGTCTAGTCTAATTTCAAACTTTCACGTATAAAGTTAAACTTCATACTTGATGGTTTGAAGTTAGACATGAACAACATCCAACTTCAAATGTGAAGGTTGAAGTTAGGCACATGCAACTTCCAATTTCAAACCTTCATGTTTGAATTTCAATAAAATGGCTAAAAATTAAGTAACTTTTTTAAACTAGCTAAATCTTAAATAGTGCGCTAAGATAGGCTACCACGTAAAAAAAAATCCGACATTTACGAGGTTAGCAACCCATTCACCCTTATAAAATTTTGGATTTTTTACACATATATACAACATATGCCCCTATATTACAAAAAACTGGAAATATTTTTTAAATTACAATACAAAACATTATTTTCATAATACATTTTTACATTAATCAATACACCCACTCTCCTAAAAATCCTAAAATACTTTCTCCACTTTTTCCAAACCAAATCAACTGCCACCCATACAACTCCACCACCACAACCACCGACCCAAACAGAAACAAAGCCATCACCACCGCCGGAATCTCCACCGGAAAAATACCTATCTTCGAAGACACCCATTCCTTGTTCTCCTTTGTTCTCTCTGACTCCCAGACCACATATCAAAAGGGACGGGGTCCGATCCAAATCCCCTCTCTCAATTCATACCAGTAAAAGGGAGTAGAGGGAAAGGGTAAATGCGAGCAGAGGTTCAACAGCAGTATCCAAATAATTGTTCTTCTATTTTAACCATATCTCTTAATCAAAATGGCAACGGAACAACAAAAGGCAGCAATTGAAGACGTAAAAATGGATCTATTTGAAGACGATTATGAATTCAAAGAGTTCAAAATTGATCAACAGTGGGAGGCCAAAGAGGAAGGGAATGAAGTTACCCAGCAATGGGAAGATGATTGGGATGATGATGATGTCAGTGATGACTTCTTTCTTCAGCTCAGAAGGGAGTTGGAAAACAACACAGAGAAGAAATGAACCAAGTCTGTGGATGATTGTTTTTGTTTCTTAAGATTGAACCATAGATTTTCCATTAAGTTTAAATGTTTTCTATTACATACTACTATGTTTCATCAAATGGGATAAACCTGAAGTTTTCACCTTTGAGTGTTTGTAATGATAATTTTGGATGCTCGAGAATAGTAAAAAAGGGAAACGGCTAATACACTACCACCACCGGCAGTGGTGGAGATGACGGAAAACGAATAGATGGAGATATCAATTGGAAAAATGTTTGGGAATCTGCTCTCAACCGTTTCTGTTTCTTTAGATTTGTTTTATTTTTGTTCTGTTTCTGTTTCTTCAAAATTGTTCAGATTTCGTTTCTGTTTCTGTTCCTGTTTGTACAGATTTGTCAGATTAATAAATTTGAACTCTTATTTTCTATTGTTCACGACTGATGACGTTGAAACAATATGATACATTTTGAAAACATCGTTGAAACATTGAAACAATTGTTGCAACAGTTTGATACATCTGAAACGATGTTGAAACAGTATGATACTGTCTGAAACGACATTGAAACAATCTGAAATAACTGTTGAAACAATCTGATACGGTCTAAAATGGGAGTTGATACAGTGTAAAACAGTATGATACAGTCTGAAACGGGACTTGATACAGTTTAAAACTGTCTGATAGAGTCTGAAACATAGTTGATACAGTCTGAAACGAGACTTGGTACAATTTAAAAAAGTCTGATACAGTCTGAAACAACATTGAAACACTATGATACGGTCTGAAATTGATACAGTTTAAAATAGTTTGATACAATCTGAATGGGAGTTGATACAGTTTAAACAGGTAGATACAATGCTGAAATGAACTGAAACGGTGCAGAAACAGTTAGATATAGTGCTGCAGAAACAGTTGATACGGTGCAGAAACAGTTGATACGGTACAGAAATAGTGAGATTCAACGAGATACCTTGAGGATGGATGAGGAAAAGTGAAATTGGGAAAAATGAGAGGAGTAAAAGTGAAATTGCGGAGAAATAGTGGGAGGAAAAGTTAAATATGGGGAAATGGGAGGAATAAAAGTGATAGTGGGGGAAATAGAAGGAAGAATGTAAGAGTTTGGTATGTTTTAGAAAAATATTGCTATGTTTTTGCTATGTTTGCAATTATCTTATGTTTTCCTCTATATAGGATAATTTTACTAAAATGTTGTTGTGTTTGGTAATTATGCTCTAAAACTAGTACTTTTATGTAAAAAAATCCTAAAATTTTGCTACGCAATCTATTTGCACCCACCAGTTTAGGTTTTAGCTACTTTATTAAAACTATTTGCAAACTAGTCTTTCACTTCCAAATCATGAGACCTGAAATTATGTACTCACACCTTCAAACATGGTATGAAGTGCAATTTACTCTTCTTCTTCTTTTCCTGTATAAAGAAATTTAAAGCTCTCCGAAAATTATTTCTAAGGGAAAAACTATTGTTTCGCTACCTTCATCTTTTGAATGAGAACATGACTCCTTTAAATATTATTTTCGGTGAGAGAACTTTTAATATAAAAATGTATTACTTTTTTATTTTTCTTAACGATGTTCTTCTTAAATATTTTTCAAAAATTAATTACATCCAATTCAAAATTAAAATTTACCTAGTTATCCACATGTTACAGGAGATATTGATTTGAACTGAAAAAAGAATATTTTAAAATTTAAATTTCAATAGCAGCTTTTTAATTCATTTCAATGAGTTCAATGTGTAGTGCATATATAATCATGTATTAATCCGGCATTTTGTATTGTTGTAAGCACAATAGAGAGCACATAAACCCTATAAAATCTTTGCTATCCTTCCGCCCAAATGTTCAGTGTAGTGGAAAAAAAATAGTAAAAGCATATGATGATTCTTGATATAAAGAAAAATAATGAAACTTAGCACCTGATCCGTGTTATTTTACATTCTAAGATTTTCATGAAAAGTACAAAAAGATAACGAAAATATCTACCGAAGTTTTGTGATATTCAAAGAATCTTACATTTGATGTTTTCTCGTCGCAAGATTATTTCTTTTTTGATAATAATGACTACTTGTTTTATTTATAATCAGTCGTTTTCATTACAAAAGGGGATCTCTCTAGCATTTGTTATGCTAGATTGATCAAAGTTCCAAAATAGAGTACAAAAAGTAGGCATAACATTAAAATGTAAAAGTACATTGGACTGGTACAGAGTGCTCCCAAGAGAGGCAAGCGAAGCGAATCAGCGAGGGAGTTGGCCTCCCTGAATATGTGCGTGATCATCGGCATCTGCAAAGACCCCAGCAAGTGCCTTTGAATCAGTTTCTATGACCAAGGATGTGAAACCCTTTTCAACACCAATTTGAAGACCAAGAAGCAAAGCCATGGTTTCACTATAAAGGGGGTGATGGGCTGAAGAAGCTTTTGGTAAAGCCGAAGATCCAATCCCCTAAATGATTTCTGAATACTCTTCCAGGTGCTCCCTTTCTTGTACTAGCGTGATATGATCCATCAATATTAAGTTTGAAAACACCTTCAATAGGTGGATTCCAAAATTTATGATCCTCACGTGTGGAAACAATGTGGGAAGAAGGGGTAACCGTTTTGGAGAGAGTAGAATCGGTTAGAGAAACAAACTCCATTGCATGTATGATGGCTTGATTAGGGGTGATAAGGTGACCGGAGTCATTAAAAATTTGGTTGTTTCGGTTTTTCCATATAGACCAGGTGATGAAGGATAGTAGAGTAGACGTGGAAAGTTGGACTGAAGCATAGGTGAGAGAGCAAAGATTGCCGTGACATATGGTTTTGAGCCACATTGTAAAATCATTTGTGGGGATCCTTGCAAGATTATGCTTGGCCAAATATAAGTTATCTTCTAATGCGACCAAATTAATTTATAAAACTAATAGGTGGTTAATTTTCATAAGATTATTTTTTTATATAGAAGAAACCTTTAGTAAAAGAAAGGAAAAAGACGGTCTTATTCTCTTTTTGTGTTAAATTTCTAAATCTTACCAAAATATATTGCTCAAGGGGCTTATATTCTCGTTCAAAGGTGGGAGGCCGGGGCTATTGTTTCTCAATATTAATAAAGTTATTTTTTTCGTTCAAAATTTGAAGGGTATGGTTTCATAACTCTTAAAAATTAAGGAGGTAAAGTGAAATTTACACAATTTAAATATAGTACTAAACAATAAAATTTTAAGGTTAAAAAGGTTTCAACTTTATATGAGCATTTTCCTTATCTACCAAAATTATACTGTTTCACCTTTTTAAAAGGAATACATATTAGATAGATTGTGAAAAAATGTCTTTTACCAACAAAATATTCCGTCAAAAGGCAAAAAGTGAACTCTTTCACTATATGAGCTAGAAGTCATTTTTCTTACACTGTTTATATAGTCATTTTTTTCCATAAAAATTATATGGGTTCAAGCGAACTGACTCTCCAACAGTTGATCAATCCGCCTCTGTTTGCCAGGGCTTGAACATGATTCACACATTTCATGCTGGTGGGGGTCATACTCAACATTGTGTGCATGGTGATTAACTCTTCCATCTAGAAACTCATTATTGCACTAAAAATGTGACTCTGATGATCATACTGGATTCTGGTTCAGTGCAAGAACTAAAGTCTGCATGCACCAGCTTCGCTTCATTCAAATTCTTCTATCAACCTCGTGATATAGAACAACATTAGCTTATTTGATTCATATGCTTTAATTTATTTATCGAACAAATCTAACAACCTTTGAAACTCTGAGACATCCTAATCTTGATGATTCCTCTTATAATACTTAAGCATGAATGTGCATTCAATAGTTGAAGCAACTCTAATTGTTATACGGAGCAGTAGAAAGATTCAATCAGCTACAGAAACTAAAGGTAAAGATGTTGTTTTGAAGATAAACGTGTCGCTTTTATACTATTCAAATAGAATAACGATTTGATCGGTGTGATAACTTTAGGTTTTGGTCCAAAAAATTACACTAATTAATATCATAAACATATATCATTCATTTACAATTGACTATACGAATTTTCATATTCGGAAGATGATACTGACTAATAAAGCAAATACAAGTTCACAAGGATAATATAGTTGTATTAGGGTAAGATATTTAAAGAAGAAAGAACAAAAAAAATTGAAATAGCCAAATATGGCTTTGAAATAAACAAGAAAGAGCTTTTACAATTGTTGGGCATTAGACGATCCAAATCAGGTGGAGGAAATCAACATATTTCATCATTAATTGGTGAAATCCCACAATAATTTTGCACAAATTTTGTCTAATGGGTTAAAAGGAGTGGGTTATAAAATGATCTGAGTACGTACTAATTGACGCCTTTAGGCTATTATTTAGATGGTGATTTGTATTTTGACTACCTATGAATATACGGAATAATTTTTAAGTAAAGGGATTTTTACACAAATATACAAATTTAACCCTTTAATTACAAAAAAATAGAAATACTTTTTTAATTACAAGGCATAACAATATTTTTTTAGCACATTTTACAATAGGTAAATTCCATTTCCCCAAATTTCATCTCACTTTAATCTCTCTCCTCCCATAACTTAGAATTGAGTTTCAAAAAAACGAACGACCGATGACCCCCACCACCTTAGCCCCATCACCCACCCCACCAGATCTCCTTCAACCTAGCTGAGATACAAGACGTTGCCTTCACCTCCAGCCCCACCACGCAGCATCATCACCCCCACCCCTAGATCCAGGCTACGAAAAACAATTCAGAAACAGAAACCGGTCCATTGGAGTACGAAGTCAGTGAGGGAGATGAAATGTTAATGCAATTTGATCATCATCTGCAGCCATGTAATAATAATAATAATAATAAGTTGTATTTCCAATCTGATATTAGCCCTAACCCAACTTCGTCTCAAGTTTCTCTCTCCCTTTGGCCAGATATTAATTCACAGATTAATTATAAGCAGCCAAGTTTGAGGGAAGTTGAAGTTATTAGTCCTCATCATATGATGAACAAGTTATGATGGCTCAGTGATACTACTACCTTGGTTATGAGGAGTCCTAAGCTCAAACATGACAACCCTCATTCAGATGTTGATACTTCTTTACATCTTTGAATAGGATAAAGAGGGAAAAAAAAGTTCTTAGCATATGGTACCCCCGCCCACTCAAAATGCTTTCTATCTTGGAAAAGTTTTCATGTGTCAAATATTAGTTCTAGATATATATAAATGACTGGCTTGCTTCTGAGATCATGCACGTTGTGTAAGTCTATGCTTAAAAACACAGGGTTTCGTCAAGCTTTCACTTTTCGATCGACCTTAATGATCGAATAAGCTAGGGTTCATGCACACCACTTGCATAAAAGTGGGTGTGCGCTTTAATGACTGAAACAGTCTGAAAATGGCGTAGAAACAGTTAGATACGGTGTTGCAGAAACAGTTAGATACGGTGCTGCAGAAACAGTTGAAACGGTGCAGAAACAGTTAGATACGGTGCTGCAGAAACAGTTGAAACGGTGCAGAAACAGTTGAGATACGGTGCTGCAGAAACAGTTGAAACGGTGCAGAAAAAGTTGAGATACGGTGAGATACCACGAGATACATCGAGGATGGGACGAGGAAAAGTGAAATTGGGGGAAATGATAGGAATAAAAGTGAAATTGGGGGAAATGGTGGAAGGAAAATTGAAATAGGAAGAAATGAGATGAGCAAAAGTGATAGTGGGGGAAATAGGAGGAAGAATGTAAGGATTTGGTATGTTATGGGAAAATATTGCTATGTTTTTGCTATATTTGTAATTAACTTGTGTTTTCCTCTATATAGGGTTATTTTGCTAAAATATTGCTATGTTTGGTAATTAAGCTCTAAAACTTGTACTTTTATGTAAAAAATCCTTAAGTAAATAGTTTGCTTTTATTTCCACCAAGTAAATCAATAGTTTCTTAGTTGACAAGACAGTGATCTTTCCTGGTTGTTTGAGGATACAATATGACCCTAAATTAAAGGGGCTTAGCTAAGGTTTTGTTATATTTGCATGCCTACGTGTTTCCAATAATTAGTATCATACAACAATTGCATATGCCTTCTTGATCATCATCTGTTCATCAAACCTAGCTTGTTAGAAAAGCCAACCCCGCATATATATTCTTCTTCTCGGCTACTCTCATACCTCACCCATACATACAACTTTCAATAATCAGCAACAATGGCTTATGGAGTGTTTCGTCGATTCTCTTCATCAAACTTTGTTAGAAAATCCTCTATTTGTTCTTCTTTTTCGTCGTCGTCTCCACTTTCATACCTCACGTCTAACCATATTATTATTCCTAAAGATCACTCTACTTTAAACCCAAAATTCTCAAGTTCGTTCATCTCTTCAATCTTCAATTACCACAATAATAATAGTACTAGCAATTATTCAACTTGTGTTCTATCAAAAAACCCTATATAGATTATTCTGCATTAAAAAATCCATATGAAAGTGTTAGATACTTTACTTCAGAGCCCAATAAAGAGATTCTTGATGATCAGTTATCCGAGGACGACAACCCATACGCTAATTCATTAGAATATGAAAAGTTACTTGATCAATCACGGACGTTTTTATCACCACATAGAAAGTTGTTAAAGCAACTACCCAATGAGATGAAAGACATAACACCTGAGGAATTCGATAAAGCAACTGAGATTTTGTTAAAATCCATGTACACATTGGACAACAAGTACGTTTTACTTGTAATTGGTCATGTTGCACTTGCTGTTGTAGGGTTCTGCTCTGCTAATTATATATCGGGGGCTGCAGCATCATACTTAGGGTACAAATATTTTGGAGTTCATATGGACGAAGATACGGCGCAGAAGAATGTCGAATGGTTAAGGAAAAAACAGCAGGAAAAGGGTAACAATATGCATGATTTGGATCTTCTCCAGGAATTTGTTAAATTATTACAGGGAAAGCAGGAAAAATGTAACGTGCAGGATCAAACTCTTGTTCTTCATCTCCTCCGTGAAGTGAAGGAGTCATGTGACCGCATTAAGAGGGTTAGGATTTTATAGTCTTTCCTTATTAATTGGATTAGGTTTATATGGTTTTGAAGTACTACGGTTTGGTTAGATAGTATTAGAACCTGTTTGGAAGAGCTTCTAAGCGAAGTAGCTACTTATCATAAGTGGCTTATAAGTCATAAATTTCTTATACGCCACTTATAATATGTTAGGATTTCTTAACTTAGCTTGTCACTTCTGGCTTATAAAATCATGGCTTTTTGAGTTTACCAAATACTCATTAATATGTGCTTATAAGCTACTTTTAAGCCCCAAATGGGCTGCTCTAGTAACTTAATTTATAGGTAGGAATCACAAATGGGCAGTCGTTGAATCAATTGTGCCATTATTCCATTTATCTAAAGGAGCTATTGTTTGATGCTTATGAGAATATCATTATTATCAACTCTTAATATTGATGGATGCTCTTTGAGCCAATATCTGTTTATTGATTTGTGTATATTTCCCTCGTTTTGTCCTGACTGATCCTAGACTTCCTAGTTAATGTCGATCTTCCTTAGAATCAATGCTAATTAGCTATAAGAGTTTCTTTTGGGTGAATGCCCAGTTATAATTTATCTTTAATAGTGTCAAGTTACTTACAAAATTGATTGCCTTCATCCGAAAAATTCAACATGATAAAAGTGATGACATCCAATTGCGAGTTTGGAGTGAATATAGTTGTGCGCACACAAGAATAATGTAAATAAAATATTAAGCCAATTTTATAAATATGAATATGACTTGAGCTGTTGAGCATCAAAAGAAAATAAAGAAGAAACATTCTTTGTGTTTGAGGGTTTTAAATAAGGAAAAGAGAGAAGGGAGATGCAAATTTATTTTTAAATTTAAAGTAATTGTTATTATCTTTTACTACAAGTTGAAGGCTGTCAAAACAAATAAAAATATCCGGTCCATTTTACAAATCTAACACCTTAAACACATTAGCCGCTCAAGTCAACTCACGGGTGCAATTGGTTCACAAGATGACCAAAAGTAATGAGCTTATATTCTTCTTGCCTAAAGCATTCTCTAACACCGCTGAATTTTGATCCTGTTAGAATCTCATCAAATTTCAATTATAACTCTTTTCATTCTTGTCTCCATTAAGCTCTTGTATACTTCTAAAACTGCTACTATTTCTTGTCATCCATTTCGAACCCATTACTAGCTCAATTCACATCTATAGTGGAATTGCATCCATCTATAACGACAATTTTTGAAGTAATAGTTTGGTGTAAACATCCAGCATACTTCATCATTGGTAAAGCGTCGCAATAATTTTTGCACAAATAATGTCTACAAGAAAATTAACTCTTTCTTTTTTTTTTATGGAAATTAGGCGTGGAACTAAGTGGGTGGAATGGGTTAAAAGGGGAAGGTTATAAAATGATCTGGCTATTTTAATCGACGGCTCCACACCATTATGGAGATGGTAATTTTTCTTTGGATTGTAAATGAATATAATTTTTCAGTAAGTAGTTTCCTTTTATTTTTACCAAGTAAATCTTTCCTAGTTGTTTGAGGATACAATATATTTTTCAGTGAACAAATTAAAGGGCTTTGCAAGGGTTTTCTTATATTTGCATCCCTACGTGTCCCAGTCACTTGCGAGTGTACCAATACTAATACTAATAAAACAAATACGTTTGAACTACAAAATGCAAAATTAAAGAAAAACTGTAAGATCCTAAAAACGTTTATTGATGAGCTTAATTAGCTAGCTTAACAAATTAAGAAATTCTCAATTATATAGTAGTTATTCTATCGAATAATCCCAATGCAAAAGGTTAGTTCATAAATTACACATTCGAGACATAGGAATCGATCTTCAGCAGCACATAGGGTGTACTTTCTGAATAAAGTACAAGGAAACTCAATTATATAAAACCTGGAATTTTTATAAAGCAACTGATCAGATATTGTTAAATTCATGATAATTTCGAAAGTCAAGTATTATGTTATTGGCATTGGTCATCTTATTCCAGGGTCTATGATCGTTTATCATAATTGGCCTAGGGTGATGTACTATATCTACATGTCTCAAATTTTTTTACGGTGCCCTTAATATGATTGCTAGAGATGGAATTTGGACAATTCAGATCTTGATAATATTAATTACTTTATATATTGGATTTAGTGAACTTAATTTGTGATGAATGGTATGTATAGACGCAAGATTTGCTGACAAGAATCTTTTGCAACAAGATTCAAACTCTTGATAGTTTCTTTTTTTTTTCTTTTTTGTTGACAAGATATAGATATTATCTTATTTCACAAGAAATAGAGATGTATCCAACTACATTGTTTGAGTAAATATAAAAAGACCTAGCTAGTGATTCGTTTATACCCCAAAAGATCACTCTACAGTGGACCCAAAAATCTCAAGTGATTTCCTTCGTCTGCTTAATTTTCAATTACCACAATAGTAGTAAGTAATCAACGTGTAGTGCCCCATCTTATTATTCTATCAAAACCCCTTTATTAGAACCTTTGCCGTGTGAAACAGTTAGAAACTTTTCATCGCATGAACATCCTATATCCAAGGAAGTTAATTCATCAACATATAAAGAATTATTTGATGCATTACGTACGCCTAGTCGACAAATTAAATAACCATTGCAAAGTTTTAGAAGAATAATGATAACCGCTCAAGTTTCACAAAAATTCTAGAATTCAGTTCAAAAGTCAAATAATTTATCATAGGTTTTGCCTATTAAGTAGAAGTTTCATAATTTACCTATAATGTAGATAGTATAAACTATTGGCCTGTCGTGCAGGGTTAATGATAAATAAAACTTATGATTAATAATGGGCAACACAATCATTAATAGTACTAATTAAACTTATGCCTATGACTTTATTTTCTAAAAGATTTTGTTAAGAAAGGCTAAAAATCCAACTTACTACCTTATATGTCATACTTTTGTAAATATCCTGGGTCAGTCGGCAAATATTTACAAAAAATTTCACCTAGTGCCCTCAATAAGACATGGTCTTACCTAATTGTCCTCACTTACAAATATTTTAATTAAATGCCCTCCACATCATACCCCTCCCCCCCCCCCCCCCCACCCTTATGAAAGGACTGTTTTGCCCCAACTTGTTTAATTCACGCTGAACATGTTTCCTTCTCTCTTTCCCCATTCTTAGCCTCCTTCTTTCTTCTTTGTGTGCTGGAAATTTGAAATTTTTTCTTGTGTTTGCTTGATTCCAGTGATTTGAAGGTTTTTATTGCCTATGACTATTAGATATTCATGTTTTGCATAGAGCTTAAAATCTTGACCATGGCCAAGAGTTGCATAGACTTTCTATGCAAGGTGCTTATTGCAGTAGAGTTTAAAGTATTGGCTATTGCCAATACTTGCAGAGATGTTCCGTGTAAGATGTCGCTTCCACCAGAACTTAGAGTCTTGGATATTGCCAAGAATTGCGGAGACTTTGTCTCCAACTTGTTCACTGCAGTAGAGGTAGAAGTCATGGCAATTGCCAATACTCTTAGAGATTTTTAGTGTAAAGTTCCACTTGCAGCAGGACTTAAAGTCTTGGCTATTGTCAAGAGTTGCAGAGACTTTTTTCTGCAAGTTTTGCACTGCAATATAGGTAAAAGTCTTGGCAAGTGCCAATACTTGCAGAGACTATTTGTACAAGTTGCTCCTTCCGCTGGAGTTTAAATTCCTGGCAATTGTCAATACTTGCAGAGTCTATTTATACAAGTTGTCCCTTCCGCTGGAGTTTAAAGTGTTGGCTATTGACAATAGTTGTAGAGACTTTTTCTGTAGCTGTAGAGACCATGGCAACATGGCTTAAAGTCTTGGCAATAGGCAAGAAGTCTCTACAAGCCTCCCATTGCAGTAGAGTTTAAAGTCTTTGCTATTGCCAATACTTTAGAGATTTTCAGTGTAAGTTTCCCTTTGCAGCAGAACTTAAAGTCTTGGCTATTGCCAAGACTTGCATGGATTTTTTTCTTGAAGTTGGCCAGTGCAAGAGGGCTTAAAGTCTTGGCAATAGCCAAGAAGTCTCTCCCAGGTGAGCATTGCACCAGAGCTTAAACTCTTAGCTATAAGCCAAAGGTTGCAGAGACTTTCTCTGCAAGTTGGCACTTGCAACATGCCATAGAGTCCTGATAATAGGCAAGAAGTGTATGTAGGGTGCTGATTGCACCAGAGCTTAAACTATTGGCAGTAGTTGCAGAGAACTTTACCCTTGCAACTTGAAGAAATCTTACGTTGAATCTTCTCTTGAACAGAGCAATCTGTAAAAGGAATGGGGTTTTATGGTTTTCTTGATAGCGTGAATGGAGAAAAGGAAGGGGAGGGACTGGGGCGCATTTTTTTTGTAATTAGTTTGTAGGGGTATTTTGGTCCGAAAAAGAGTTTCATTAAACTAATGAGGGCATTTTTGCTAAACATCTGTTAGTGAGGGCATTTTGGTTGCATTTTGGCAAACCAAAGTTTCCCGTGTCATATTTTTGCAAATGAGCCCAAATATTTGAGGAGATATTATTAAGGGACACTTACAAGAATACCCACAAAACCTAAAATAATTACAACCACTACCCACTATTTTCAAATATTACCCGATCTACCCACTAAACTATTTACCCATTCTACCCATCCAGACTTATATACCATAGCTTATATAGTGTACCATAAAGGTATACACATATAAGGTATAACAAAGGTATATAAGGCATAACAAAAGTATACAATAATAAATGGGTAGGTTGGGTAAATACTTTTAGTTTTATGGATAGTGTAATTTTTAATAAGTATGAATTGTAAATACTTTAAATTTCATGGATATAGAGTGTAAAAATCCCTATACAGAAATAGGATACTTCCAATGGGAGAATTGCATAACTATGACACAAAGGCAATACTTTGTCTTTTTAACCTTCATTGTGGTGATTAGTAAAGATGACTTTTATTTAGTTAATGAATAAATTTTGAATAAAAATACTCATAGGAATCTCATAAATAAGGCGCGGTATCCCATCAATTTATTTTTCTCCGTTTAAAATTTTGACCTAGGCAGCACTTGCCTCCACGTCTTCCCTCGTGCTCCCAACTAATTGCCTTAAAATCTTGGCTAGGCAACACTTGCTCTCGACCCCAATATCCTAGTTAGTTACCTTAAAAACTAACATATGCAACACTTACCTTCGACTAATTCTCCTAATCTCCCAGCTAATTGCTTTGAAATCTTGACGAGACAATACTTGTCCGCACCCCCTTCGCTTTATCTCCAAGATAATTACAGTCTAGCCTAGACAATACTTTTCATGGACTTCTTCCCACATTCTTCTAGCTAATTGCCTTGAAGTCTACCCTAGACAACACTTTAATAAAAACGAAACAATAAAAGAGGATACCCCATAAAAGTGGGGATAAACACTCATAATCAGTCAAAATAGGGTACACTAAGTGTACTTATTATTATTTTTTTTTTTTTGCGGTTTTGATACCTCTACCATAGTTTTGGCTCAACAAAATACATTAGGTATACCCCGCATATCATTGGTTATAGACTTTTATCCCCACTTAAGAATGATTTAGTAAAATGGCCTTGGAGACAGCACTTCATATTATAAATTAACAACTATTGGCTCTTTAGGAAATATAAATGGCAAGCGCTGGCTGCGAAGAGATTAAAGGGGCAAGTATTGCCGAGGCAACACTTCAAATAATATGGGAGAATGTGGGAAGAGATAAAAGAGCAAGTGTTGCCTATGCAAGATAGGGTCAAAGTCAAGTGTTGTCAAATATTGCCTAAGAGACAACGCTTATGAGAAAGGGAGGGCGGGGCAACACTTCAAGTTATCTGGAAAATGTGAAAAAAGATAAAAGGTCAAGAAAGGTCAGCACTTGCTAGAAAGGTGGGAGGGATGCAGGTCAACATATGATTTTGTAGAGGTATTTCCATTCGAAATTTATTCATTAAAGTTTGTAGAGGCCATTCTTGCAAAACCACTTTAAGCGAGGTCAATAAGGCAAACCGCTGCCTATTGTGTCATAGTTTTGTACGTTGCCCTTTCGGCTCTGTAAGACAGTGAAGCCCATACCCGGCCTGCAAAAGTCCGACCTAGGCAGCACTAGCCCCCAGGTCTTCCATCGTTCTCTCAACTAATTGCCTTGAAGCCTTGGATTGGAAACACTTGTCCTCGATCCCAATATCCCAGTTAGTTGCCTTACAATCTAGCATATGCAACACTTACCCTCGACCCCATTCCCTCAATCTCCCAGCTATTTTCTCGGAAGTTTAGCTTGGACATTACTTGCCCTTGATCCCCTCCAACATTCTTCCCAGTAGTTGCCTCGAAGTCTTGATTAGACAACACTTGCCCTCACCTCTTTCCTCAATCTCCCATATAATTGCAGTCTAGCCTAAGCAACACTTTTCATCAACCTCTTCTCACATTCTTCCAGTTAATTACCCTAAAGTCTTGTCTAAGCAACACTTTCACAAAAACAGGACTAAATGAATGAGGATATCATTTTTCTAAAATAATAAAAAGTGGGGATAAATACTCACAATCAGTCAAAATAGGATACACCGAGTGCAAATTTTGCGCTTCTGAGACCTCGACTACTGTTTTGGCCCCGTAAGACAGTGAAGCCCATACCACTAAATTATTAAAAAAGGAAATTCCTATTTTAACCTTCTTCGTAAGTAGTCCCATGCTTCATGTTGTACTTTACTACACAACATTCAATCAGTCACTTAACGCATCTCAATGTACACATTCTCATACATAATTCCATAAATACCACCACCTAATTCATTTATTCCCAATTTGACTCACTTCACGTTACAAAATTTCTCAATTTCTCAATTTCTCATGCCTTAGCCCTTCTTCACCTACCCCCTAACACCACCCCCCCAACAAAATCATCACTAATTAATTAACTTTTTTTTAATCTTGCCCCTTGTTTTCTTTCCCAAATTACCATTTACCACTTTGATTTTATCTCTTTTTATTTTTTGGACCCTGGTACGTGCCCTATTCAACCATTATTCCTAGAGCTTATAAAAAAAAAAAAATCTGGTAACTCGTCACCACACCACACCACGCATTTATACATCTTCCTTATATACTTTTTATTTTCCCCTAGCACTGCAACAATTCCTTAGTCATAAAACCAAATTGACAAAATTTCTAATCCTTCACAAATCTTCACAAATATTATAGATCTCTGCTATAAAGGTAACATTAGTTATCATCTCTTTCACATCTGTATGACAATATTAATGTCGATACACACACAATATATATGTAACATCTATTTTTTCTAATTAGACCTAGGTCTAGTTTCTTCCAAATAAAACAACCCCGTCATATACCAGATAAAACCCCTTTGTTAATCTAATTTAATTTCCTTTCTATTAAAGATTTCTAGGGCATGCACAATTGATACATACATTTGTTAGGGTATGTTAATTTTGAATTTGATTTTTGGACCCACCCTAGACATATGTCTTAGTAACATTTTTTGATCTGTTGCTAATAATTCAATGTTGATTTAGTTAGTGTTCTTATTTGTCTTGCTGATTACTTATAATTAAGATAATGTTGTGCTTGTAATTTGTTTCAATTTTACTAGTAACTGTTCAGCTTATAATACGTAATTGACATGAAATTTTGCTACTGTGTAACCTGAATTGAAGTATCGTCGAACCCGAATTGTGTAACTGTCCATTGATGCTGAGATGAAAAGCTTAAACCTTTTTGGGTGTAACAATTGAATTATTAGTTTGTAGAGCGTTGTTTCGTAATGGTTTAAGACTTAAGTTGGTAGAGATAGTTTACTGATTGCACTGATAGAATTGGGCATGATTTTTTATAACCAAGAAATCTCCAGGGTCGTATTGTTGTAGGTTTGGTGGATAATGGCCCCGCCCACTACACTTTTCCACTAAATTACCAGGCTTTTGTCTGCAACAAGGTTTGAACTTGTGATCATGCACCTTACTAAGCATCAAAAGTTGCGCTCTTAACACCGGACCATAGCCCGGGGAGCTAGAATTGTTCATTATTAGTTTCTGGACCGGGTTTCGTAATGATTTAGGACTTAATAGGTAGAGATAGTTTACTGATTTGACTGATAGAATTGGGCAATGCTTTTTTATGATAACCGAGAAATCTCGAGGCTGATAAAGGTTGAAGCTTGGTGGATAATGGGGCCCGCCGACTATACTTTTCCACTTAAATATCAGGCTTTTGTCTGCAACAAGGTTCGAATTTGTGATCGTGCACCTTACCAAGCATCAAAAGTTGCGCTCTTAAAACTAGACCAAAGCCATGGAAGCTCGAGTTGTTCATTATTTTACTATGTACTATATATTTGTTGTACATTAATATTGTTTCTAGTTATGGTTTTAGAAATACTGTTCTTCTTAATGGTATTGGTTTTACTATTGTTGTCTTCCCCGATTATCTTCATCTTGTTTCTGTAAAGTAATAACTTATATCCATTGTTTGTTACTGTTTAGTGGAGGTGATTAGGTTAACTTTACTGGGGAGTAAAACAGATGATTAAGAAGGAGATTACGGAATTCTGTTAGATAAATTATGCTGCTTTTTTATTCCTGATGGGGTTTTGAGATCTGTTTTATGGAAATAAGCAAGGATGATTTTTAGAACATTATTCTTTCTATTTTACGAATTGAAAATTTGCATATATTATATTCTCTTAATTTTTATTTTGGTTATATATTAAATTCTTTTATTTTTTACACCACCACCAACAACAACATACCCAGTATTATCTCACAAGTCAGGAAATAAAATAGTCAAGAATCATATATAAACAGACACATACGTCTATGTGCGATTGTGCATGCTTAATTGATAATTTCTTCCATTGTTCAGTTAGGTCGAGTGACATGGTCTAAATGATGTACACTTATATCCTTAAGCATTTCTCGCGTAGTTTAAGGCATATGTTCAAGTTTCCCGTTAAATGCTTAGTAGTGTTAAAAGATTTTATTCTCCAAATTGTATTTGATGTGTAGGTATAGAAGCGTTAATGATATGATGGGAGCAGAATTAGTTGCAGATTTTGTAAAAGAAATTGAGCTACAGTATTAAATATTAGAGGCAGTTGTGATAAAGATACATATGGTTGAAGGTAATATCATCCTTAATGTAACCTAAAAGAAGTCCTACTGGATGAATTAATTATAGGGATTCTCTGAAAAAATGTTTTTTTAATAGGTGGCGTCTTTTCTGTATGCAACCAACTGAAAGTTCCATGGTTTGGTTATTGTAATATTTAGTATTTGGCGCTGAAAACTTACTTCTTTTTATACTGCTTATTGCTTAAGAAACAAACTATATTGATGAGGTTTTGTTTATTTGTTTATTCTTAGTTTATTTGGATTACTTGTTCAACCAGGGATACTAGTCAGAATTAGCGCATAATAAAGGGGTTGAATTCATTGCAAAAGCTATTCAGTCATCGTATGGCAGTGAAGATATTTTCCTCCAATTATGGAAGTGCTCCCTTGTTCCAATGTACATTATGTTACGGAATCTGATTGCCCTCAACAGGGCTCTGGAACTACTCTTATGTATGATGGAAAATCAGACCACCTTGAACATGCAGAACAAATTCAAGCCGGTGATGTGAGAGTTGATGACATAGTTCTTAATACGAAGGTTTTCCAGGAAGAGAAGGCAGATGGACGTCAATGTAACGTTGACGAATTGCCAACTCCAGATGGGCTTTACACTAGAGATGCATATTGTGATTTTGGGGGAGATGACCAAATGCTTTCAAGTGATTTCCATGATTCTGGAGATGACAATGTTGAGGAACATGACCATGTTACAAGATCAGGCCTGTTGTCAGAGCACCAGCAATCATTTGTTTTCACCACTGAAGTTGGAGTCCCTAATAGTAACCAGGTGTTGGGATCCTCTCCAAGTGAGTCCAAGTGGCTTGAAGAAGATGAACCTTTAGCAGTATGGGTCAAGGTAATTATTAGTATCTGGTCATTTTATCTTTATAAGCTATAACCTCTATGCTTAGCTTTTTCTATCTTGATACAGACCTCTTTGGAACCTTTAGTTCTTGTGTTTACTTAAATCATCTTTAAACGTGGCTAGCGACATAAACATGTTCCTGCGTGTTCCTGTTTGGTGAAGCTAGTGGTTCCAGGTGAGAGTTATCAAACTGAACCATTGCACCTCGGAAGTTTAGACATGAGGCCAAGCCATTAAGCATTTAGCTGTTTAGTTTCATGGAATGAGAACAATTAAAACAGAAAAATGAATGTCAGAGCACATCTACCAGCGAATTTTGGTGAGCATAGGACATATTTACTTTCAATGCAACAGATTGAATGCTTGAACTGTTGCTTAGGCTATCAAGTTTTTTGTGGATCGGTGTGATCATAAAGACGCTTACTGTTGCATACAAATTTTAGCTCATTACATTGATTCTCTTGCATTCCCTTATTTCATGTACTGACCGACTACTGAGAGGGACTTCCTGCAGTTTCTCATTTTGTAGTAATTGAATCACTGGAATTGTTGAAAACTACTTTTGTCACGACATATTGCTTCCTTTTCTTTCAATAATAAAGTCAAGGAGCTTTTGTGAATAGCACACCAAGATGGTGCCAAAAGTATGTTCATATTTGTCTCAACCACAATAATACATCAAACCGTCTCAATTATCTATGCAAAAGGGACCCTTTCTTTACATGTCTGGTATAAATTGAATAATAAATAGAAGTGAAGAGTGACAAGGAATGGATGGGATGAGGCAAAGTCGACTTGTAAAAGGTGATGTTGGACTTAACTGGCTGGTGATGGTCTCTCCATCTTAAGTAGCAATCTGTAGTTCCTTCCGATGCTCTAGAGTCTTGAACATTACAATTGTAATGTCTTATGCTCTTTGCAAATGGAAATTTTATGGAAGCACAACTCCTTTTCTTTTGTTATCAACTCCAATACCCTCCCCGACCCCACCTCCTAACCCCCCAACCCCCCCCCCAAAAAAAAAAAAAGAAAAGATTGGTTTCTGATAATTCTCTATTGATTTTGCGTGTTCTGTAGTGGAGGGGGTTGTGGCAAGCAGGAATTAAATGTGCTAGAGCTGATTGGCCACTATCAACTCTCAGAGCTAAGCCTACACATGAGAGGAAGACATATCTTGTGATATTCTTTCCCCGCACCAGAAATTATTCCTGGGCTGATGTGCTTCTTGTTCGCCCAATTAGTGAATATCCACAGCCCATTGCATATAAAACCCATAAAGTTGGGGTGAAAATGGTGAAAGACTTGACTCTTGGTCACCGTACTATCATGCAGAGACTTGCTGTCAGCATACTGAATATTATTGATCAATTACACGCCGAGGTTTGCTTTTGAAGCTCATATTAAATATAGAGATGCACTGAACACACACTCACAGTTGACTGCTGCTTGTGTTTTCCCTTCGTTATTTTATGTTTTTTGAGTTAACCTGTTACTTGACTCATGTAGGCTCTGGAAGAGACTGCTCGCGATGTGATAGCATGGAAGGAATTTGCAATGGAGCTTTCCCGCTGCAAGGGTTATCCTGATCTTGGAAGGATGCTTTTGAAATTTAATGATGTAAAATCTCCCATCTTTGAAGCTATGGATAGATGCATAATTCTCCCTCTTTTTGTGTTTCCTTTCTCCAGCACTCTCCTTGATGTGGTTCATGGCCCTTAAATCTGGATCCGAACTGCTTTGTTGTTTCTGCCACTTTTTACTAGCATTCTTTTGCTTTGTACTAAAATGGTACCATATCTCTGATATTTGGATTATTATTCTTTGGATGCTAAAGAACCATTGATCTTGAAACGTTAATTTTGTTGAACCCTCTGGTGTTCTTTAAGCCAATTAGAATGACCACTTGCCAAAGGTTGCCTTATCCAGTTAGCCCATGGTGGCTGACAAAAATCTATACTTTGGAATGTTGAAGCTAGCCAAAAATGTGTTGACAAACTGTAATTTTGTTCAAATTCTTTTCATTGAATTGACTATTAACAAATGAGTCAAAACATGTCCTTAACATGTCCCTAGTATGGCCAGAATGGTAATTCTTTTAGGCTTTCATGTGAGGATTTTTCCGATTGGATCCCTTGAGTTTGTACTTTCTTCGACAGAATATAGTAATGAATGCAAATGTGTTTTTTTCCATGCTACATTGTATATAAGTTTCTCAAGTGGAGAGTAAAATGAGTTCACTTGACCAAACATCATGACCAAACCCCCCTCCCCAAATAAAGAGAAAATTTCAAAAAAGAAAAAGAAAAAAGTAAAAGACAGAAATGTGTAATAAGGAAAAACGTCGAAACAGATAGCTGTGATTCGTGGAGACTGAAGGTTTTGACTCCTCATGGCTTGCACTGTACATATTCTTGGTCCTGCCTGGATAATACTATTCTTGCTCCTGCCTGGATAATACTATTCTTGCTCCTGCCTGGATAATGCAATCACTTTCTTCTGCAGATGATATTGCGATCCTATAAAAATTCTCTTTGGCTGCAAAATTCTCTGGAGTCTTGGATTCAACGCTGTCAGAGTGCAAACAGTGCGGAGGCAGTTGAAATGCTGAAGGAGGTAAATTCCTAAATGATGCTCATATATGCACCCATTCTGCTTTACGTCTATGGTTGTATCTTTGTTGTTTATTTTGCTATTCTTTTGTTGTCTTTACCTTAAAATGAAAATTTCATTACTTCTGATAAGAATGAGTATTAACTATTACATGTCTACTTGCCTTCTTACGATTGAATTTCTTTTTGGTTAAATCTGGAAGACTTTAGACTTTATTCTTTATTCTTTTTTCTTTTTGTAAATACGAAAACACATAAACTACTATCATCAAGAAGCAAAAGCCAATTTTGCCACTTGGGGGCATGGAAAACAATGTGTATTTTAGTTGCTGATTTGTACTTTCTCCTCCTGTTATGTGAACTTGTCAATCATTATATCTGCAGTTGCTTCACTGATAATAGTTGCTACCTTCTCGATTGCATTATACCATGTCAGTGGAAACCTCGTTTGATTGAATGGATGCTCTGAAATGTTCTTTTGATTTTTTTTGATATTCTTATCATGAAGCTGTTATCTTTTAATTCAGGAACTCGCTGATTCTATTCTTTGGAATGAGTTGAACTTACTTCCAAATGAAGCATTACATCTTGATCTGAGCTCTCAGTGGAAGAATTGCAGATCTGAGGTTATGAAATGGTTTTCAGTTTCACATCCAGTATCTGATAGTGGAGATGTGCAGCCTAATAATGACAACCCTTTGACAGTGGAGCTTCAGCAGAGCAGAAAGAGGCCCAAGCTTGAAGTTCGTCGTGCTGAGGCACATGCTTTTCCAGTGGAATTTCAGGAGTCACATCAAGCTGTCACTTTTGGAATTGATGCTAGTGTTCTTGGTGGCGATAGTGTCTCCACAAATGTACAGTTAGATTCTGAATCTATAAAAAATGACATTTCATTTGGAGAGGTTCCTTCAAGTGGTTCTCCTGGTAGTTTGGCAGATAGATGGGGAGGGATTATTGTTCAAGCAAACAATTCCGAGGTCATTCAGACAAGAGATGTGGAATTGACCCCTATAAATGGAGTTGTTATTAGTAATTCCTTTGATCATGGGAGTAAGAATCGCCAGTGCATGGCTTTTATTGAATCCAAAGGAAGACAATGTGTCAGATGGGCAAGTGATGGTAATGTTTACTGTTGTGTGCACTTGGCCTCTCGTTTTGCCAGTAGCTCCATTAAAGTGGAAGCATCACCAGATGTTGATACACCTATGTGTGGAGGGACCACTGTTCTCGGGACTAAATGTAAGCATCGTGCCTTATGCGGATCATCCTTCTGTAAGAAACACATGCCGCGAGATGAGAGAGGATCAGGCTCCAGTTTGCCAGATAGTAACCATAAACGAAAGCATGAGGACTTTTTCAATAAATTGGATACCTTGAGTTGCAAAGATATTGTTCTTGCTGGAGAACTCGAAGCTCCGCTCCAAGTTGATCCAATCTCTGTTGGTGGAGAATTTTTCAATAGAAACAACTTGATTGGGACATCTCAGCATTTGCAGAACAAGCCTAATGGTTCTGAGATGCATTGCATTGGTTTGTGGCCAAGTGGAAGTGAGCTTTGCCTAGAAAGTCCAAAACGTCATTCATTATACTGTGAGAAGCATTTACCAAGCTGGCTTAAACGTGCGAGGAATGGCAAGAGTAGGATAATTTCAAAGGAAGTATACGTAGAACTTCTGAAGAATTGCCTCTCAAGGGGTCAAAAATTGCAATTACACCAAGCTTGTGAGCTTTTCTACGGACTTTTCAAAAGTATACTTTCTTCGAGAAACCCAGTTCCAAAAGAAGTGCAATTCCAGTGGGCCATATCGGAAGCTTCTAAAGATGCAAAGGTTGGTGAATTCTTAATGAAGCTAGTTAGTACTGAAAAAGAGATGCTGGAAAGGGTTTGGGGCTTTAGCCCTAATGAAAACGCACAAGCTTCCTCTTACGTCGAAGAACCAAATCCAGTATTAAGGATTACAGATAATGACCAGGAAGGGGATGATGTCATTAAGTGCAAAATTTGCTTAAATATGTTTCCAGATGAGCAAGCGCTTTGCACACACTGGATGTACAATCATAAAAAGGAAGCTCAATGGCTCTTCAGGGGTTATGCTTGTGCTCTCTGCCTGGATTCTTTTACTAATAAGAAAGTTTTGGAAACTCATGTGCAGGAGAGGCATCATGCTCAGTTTGTTGAAAATTGCATGCTTTTCCGTTGTATGCCTTGTACTTGCAATTATGGGAACTCAGAGGAATTATGGTCTCATGTGCTCACCACACATGCTGCCAGTTTCAGGTTGTCCCATACTGCTCAAGAGCATCATTTCCCTGTCAATCAAGATTTGTCAGAGAAGCCTGATGTAGGCATGTCAGTGTCTGCACAGAATATCAATTTTGAGGACCAGTCTGGTTTCCGGAAATTCATCTGTAGATTTTGTGGCCTAAAATTTGACTTGCTACCTGATCTAGGGCGCCACCATCAGGCTGCTCACATGGGTCCTAATTCTGTCGGTGCTCATATCTCGAAGAGAGGCATCCGTTTTTATGCTTATAAATTAAAGTCAGGAAGACTTAGCCGTCCTAAATTCAAGAAGGGTCTCGGATCTGTAGCATATAGGATTAGGAACAGAAATGCTCAGAATATGAAGAGAGGCATACTGTCATCGAACTCCATTATTAGTGGAAAATCTAAGATTCAACCTTGCACAACTGAGGCAGCTGGTCTAAATACACTGGCAGATCCCCACTGCTTAGATATTGCTAAGATATTGTTTGCTGAGATTAAGAGAACAAAGCCACGGCCAAGTAACTCAGACATCTTATCAATAGCTCGGATTACTTGCTGTAAAATAAGCCTCCAAGCCTCACTAGAAGCAACATACGGTATTTTGCCGGAGCGCATGTATCTCAAAGCTGCAAAATTGTGTAGTGAGCAGAATATCCTTGTAAGCTGGCACCAAGATGGTTTCATTTGCCCCAAAGGATGTAGACCTGTTCGTGATCAATGCATAGTTTCTTCATTACTTCCACTTCCTGATCAAGTGGATAGAGCCCGCATAATTTCGCCCAGTTCCGGTAAATGTGAATGTACTGTGGATGAGAGTCACTACGTCATTGATTCTCAACAGTTCAAGCATGAACCGTCTGACAAAACTATTCTCTTATGTGATGACATAAGCTTTGGACAGGAATCAGTTCCGATAACTTGTGTGGTGGAAGAAAATCTCTTCGCCTCCCTCCATATCCTTGCTGATGGCTCTGATGGCCAGATTACCGCAAGTTCTTTGCCTTGGGAGAGCTTTACTTATGTAACAAGATCGATGATTGATCAATCCATTGGTCTTGAAATAGGGGTAACTTCTCCTCACTTGTAGACTTCTAATGTTCATGCAACTTAAATTTCATCTGCCAAGCACCGGAACAAGTGGTTTTCATAATCTTATGTTCATCTCTCTCTCTCTCTCTAAATCATTTTTCTCTTTTATGATAGAGTTCCCAATTGGGGTGTGCTTGTCCGAATTCTGCATGCTCTTCTCAAACATGCAATCATGTTTACCTTTTTGATAATGACTATGAGGACGCAAAAGATATTTACGGGAAGCCTATGCATGGAAGGTTCCCATATGACGAGAGAGGTCGGATAATGTTGGAGGTAAAGGATTTTGATTATTGTTTCATATTTTTGTGAATTAGCTAGTTCGTGTGTGAAGGGAGTCTTGGAGCAATTGGTAAAGTTGTCTCCGTGTAACCTATAAGTCACAGGTTCGAGCGGTGGAGACATCCACTGATGCTTGCATCAAGGTAGGATGCGCACATCACACCCCACGGGGTGCGGCCCTTTCCCGGACCTTGCATGAATGCAAGATGATTTGTGCACCGGGCTTCCTTTTCAGCTATTTCGTGTGATTTTTGCTGATAATTATTTAGTCTTGGATGCCTTATGTATCTGATAATCTGGATTTTTCTGATTTGTGTCTTCTCAGAGAGTGAAACATTAGTCACTACACTTGACACTTATTTGGTAGAGTGTGATTGGTTCAATTAGCATATTTCGACCTGATTGTCTAATTTGATTGTCAGGAGGGATACCTAGTCTATGAATGCAACCAAGGGTGCTCTTGCAGTAAATCTTGTCAGAATAGGGTTTTGCAGAATGGAGTGCATGTGAAGCTAGAGATATACAAAACCGAGACAAATGTAATGCTGTCCATTGATCTTAAATCTAAAAGGTCAATTTCTCTAACTATTTACCATTTTGCTTCATAGGGATGGGCAGTCAGGGCAAGAGAAGCAATCCTTCGTGGTACATTTGTGTGTGAATATGTTGGGGAGGTAATTGATGAGCAGGAAGCAAATAAAAGACGCAGTAGGTTAGCACACATTCTACTTGGTAGCCTAAATAGTGGTGTTGCATTTCACTTTACCTTAATTATATCTGGCTCCTACCTGTTTGAGTAGGTATGACGGAGAAGGTTGCGGATATTTCTTGGAGATAGATGCTCACATCAATGATATGAGCAGACTGATTGAAGGGCAAGCTCCTTATGTAATTGATGCCACTAAATATGGAAATGTTTCCCGTTACATCAACCACAGGTACTGTTTTAACTTTCAACTCTCTTCTGCTTGCTCTGATTTAATCACAATGTGGTTACAGCTGCCTCAATTTGCATTGCATTTGGACCATCTGCTTCTGTGAAGTGTTAAAGGCAAATGGACCGTTATTTTTGGATTGTGCGAAATCAAGAGTTTTAGCAGCTTGTCTAACTTGTTTAAGTATGATAAGAATAAAGCTTTAACTTTGTTATCAGCTTGATTTCACTTCTTTCCAAGCCCCAACCCTGTTCAGTGGTAAATGTTGAATGAACTATGTCTAGATGATAGAATATATCAAAATCAATAGCAGTTGAGAGCATTTGGGAGTGTTGTTCTTAGATTTGGTTGTAAAGTTAATCAGTGACTTGAATAAGCCTACTGCTGATATAATGTCCGGGTGGATAGAGAGGCACAATATTTCCAAAAAAAGTTGTAGGATAGATGACAGCATGGGCATGAAGAAAATTCTAAGTTCTTTTATAATGTCTAATCTTCTGTTAGCTGTGTGTAGTAATCTGATTGATTTAGTATACCCTCTTTAATAGATGAAAGTTTCCTATTAGAATCATATCAAATTAGGTCAGCTTCGAGTGGCCTGTGGAGTGCTGCTTGTCACTGGAATGATGCTTCCCTTAGCGCATATCATATTTGTCTCAAGAGGACTTTAACTTCTCTTCTGTTGTAAAAGTTAGTCTATCTGGAAACACAGAAAAAGAAATAGGATTGATAAGTGAAACATTAACTCGGATCTTTTTGTTTCCTGCTGTTGATGATGGTTGATTCATTGTTTTGTTTCCCATTGCTTTCAATTAACATTTTACAAAAATGACTTGGTTTCTTTTTTGTTGCTGTTTTAGCTGCTCGCCAAATCTTGTGAATTACCAAGTCCTCGTGGAAAGCATGGATTATCAGCTTGCACACATTGGTTTTTATGCAAGTCGAGATGTATGTTCTCTTTTCTCTTTGGTATACATTTTGGTCAAGTACTCATTCATGATTGTATGATCACCAAGATATTGAAAAAATAAAAAACTGCTGCTCGTTCTTGCTTTCTTCTTTGAACTGGAAATTTTGGGTATTTGAATTAATCTCGGCTAGAACAGGTTATTACATCCCCTCCACTTCCTCTTGTGTGGCTTACTTTTTTCCGTCTCGTATTCTTGACCAGATATTTGCAGGTGAAGAACTGACCTATAATTACAGATATAAACTATTGTCTGGAGAAGGGTCTCCATGCCTGTGTAGATCCTCCAATTGCAGGGGACGTCTGTACTAAATCCTCTGATTAGAATGGAATCCTAGGGCCTGTTGTGTTTCTTGCAGGAAGCAAGAAGTCTGTAATCTTCCTTAGGTTATGGTTTTTTCTGTGACCTAGTTTGTCACAGCCATCACAGGTTTTTGTAGCTTTTCATTTTCTTTTTTCTTCCTCTGTAGTGTATGGGGTTTCCCCTTAATTCCATTTTTAATCAGAAATGCCGCATGGTCAATGTTCACTCTCATTGTTGCAGCAGGTTTGTTGATCTGTATGATTACACGATGGTCTAGGAATATTCGTTTCATCCTTTTTGGAAAAATGAGAGATTAGTAAACTAGGGATATAATCATCATCGCGACCCTTCCTCTGGAACCCTGTTGTTGGGTCTTGAATCTCTACAAATTGCTCCTCCAAAGTTTAGTACATGGTGGGAGTTATTGTTTCAGAGAACAAGAAGTTTAGAGTGACCTGCTTGTAAGATATTTTATTTCCAAAATTTCTATTACATTGGAGAACAAGGAAAAAAGAAATGGAACAGTGAGAATTGAATCCACACTTAATGTATGGTATACTCCTAGTAGCACTAGTTGCCAGTAAGATTAAAACTTCATTTCAGGCTTTGAGAACAAAAAGAAAGCGAAGGAAAGGCCATAACCTACTGCCACCAGCATCGACTTTCCTGCAATACAAAACACAGATGCATGACATGGTGGACAAAAAGCAGAAAATAAAAATCTACAAATTTACTACCCACTATCAAACCAAAGGATAATAATGGTCTAGAATAATTACCAAATTCAACATGATTTGCAACTATGGGATTATTAGTGTTTGATTTCTGCAGTTGTAGAAACATAGATAGGATAACTAGTCCACTTCCAAGTTTTTCCCTCACAACTCTCTCCCTCATATCAAATGACCAAAGTCCAGCTATTCCTTGATGAAAACAAAGATCTTCAGTGACAACTTTGAGGAACAAGATGATTCCCATCCATACTGCAATTTTGGCTATTTTTGTGAACCCATTGACCATGTTGACAAGACAAGCCATTGCATATAAGGGAAACCAAAAATACCAATCTGAAACCAAAGAAAACCCCCAAGAAACAGAAATAAATTTAGTGATATGATTTCTAGGGAATTTCAGTTCTCAATAGAGAAAAAGCTAAAAGGAAAAAGAAAGAACAATGGGATTACCAGGGTCATTGAATTGGAAAGATGCAGAGAGAGCAAAAAGGACAGCCATTAAAAGTGAAGAGTAGCTACAAACTGAAAATCTTGAATTTGCAGTTTGCATCTGAGGTTCTTCCATGTTGTATCTACTGTGTTTACTCTTCCTTTGCAATTGTGTCCAGATGAATGATTATCTAGCCAAAACACATCAAAGAGTTAATTCAACACAAGTAGTTCTTTTCTTTATTAATAAACAAGTTTATTTTATTATGACATGAAGTTGACTAGGACTTTTGCATCTATTCTGTTTGTTTCACTCTATGTTCTAGGAATTTTTTTTTGTTTGTTAATTTTCCTCATTTCTCTCACCAGTTTACTTGAATCACTTAACTTGTTAATATATGATGGCTTCTGGGTTTTGATTAATTTATTAGCTGAAAGTGTCAACATAATTATAAAGGACCAACTCCTCTCCAATTCTCCAAGAAATGGAGAGTATTCATTTTCACGTCCGACATACTTTCATCTATGACTAGAACTGAAACCTGCAACCTACCTGTTTTTTTTAAATGGAATTTTAGAAAAAGAAAACAAGAAAAAACAGATTTCCTTTTATTTTTCTGTTAAAAGGTACTATTATTTATCTTGATGAATATGAGCATGGTTGGGTGAGCTTATTTAAGCAGCTTTTGGCTTTTTTTAAGCACATGAGAAATTATATTATAAGTCTCAACTAAGTATCTATATGCCCTAAATTATGGTTTTAGGTAACACAATTGAATGTGTATTTGTTAGTCCACAAACAATTTTTTATATCAAAATTTTAGACTTTAACTAATATGGATATGAACGTGCTTGGATTAGTTAAAAAGGCAATCAAATGGTATAATAAACCAACAACGAGTTAAATAATGATAGCAATCAAATAACAATGCAATCAAGATATAAAGGGGAAGAGTATTCTTATTAGGATGGCCGAAGTTGGCTCCAATGCTGGCAGCAACTTGGTCGTAGGCACAACAACAATAACAATGGCTGCACTATAAAAATGACTTGATAATAGAGTTTTTTGAGTGTAAAGTAGTTAGGGGTACAAATGAAAGAGAGTGGGAGTATATATGGACATGGAGCCCTAAGCTAGAACGACTCATCCCCTATGTCTCTCAATAGCTGGATAAGGTTGTTGAGATATGGTGGAGTTGGTCCCGAAATAAGCAGAATTAGTTGGGGCATGATGATTATTTGCTAGAGCGTCCGTCTGATTTATCTGCAGTCTTGAATATCTGTCTTCTATGCAGAAGGATCAACTCAGTCCGATGGTCAATTATCTTGCCTTCACGTCATCTGAGGACTTGCTGTCTCCGCATTCGCCTCTATTCGTGCCACATAATCGGACACATGTCCATAATTTATCCGGTCCAATTTTTATCAATATAGTATCAATCAAAGAATGCGAATTATATGCTAGCTATTTATAAGTGTATAAGGCACAATCACAAACAATGTTTTGTAACTGGTATTTTGTGAATGTGATTTATAAGTTGCAAAAAATAGTGGTTTCAAGTCTCATAATGAATGCGATTATAAGTCACATTTTCAAGATTTTGAAACTGAAGACAAAAAGAAAATCAATGGTTTTGGGTATTAGAAATAATTGGGCCAATTAAATTGGCTAAAAACTAAAGTTCTAAGCTTATGTCGGCCAAAACAGGAATACAATCAGATTCTTAAACAAACTCTATTCCCACGATGAAGGGGTTAGGCTGTTTTCAACAGGGCACATAGATTTTGTAAGATACCACACCCCACATGGAACAAACGAATTAGAACTAGAATGATAGGAAATGGCTATTGATGGGGTCAATATTATATCAAGTGATATATGCTAGTATAGCTTAGAAATGGACTTCTTTTTGGACACTGCTATTCATGATGAGAACGTGCTGCTTTTTTTCTCATTCTCTAATTATTCACATAGTTATCATCACTTAGCACATCCTCCTATAATTGCACTTGCAAAACAAGCCATGGTCCATGTTCTCTAAAGATAACTTTGGTCCCCCTTCCCTTATTCTTTTCCTATTCCTTGGAAACAAAGATAAAATGCCCTATTGTCTTGCACCTTCTTTCACTATATTCTTTCACTCCGTTCGATTGCACATCTTTTCCATAGTGAAGAATTTTAATTATATATTGGCTGAATCAAAGTGAAACTTGCTTTCACTATGGTCTAAACAAATGTAATCCATCTGTCTCATTTTATTTGTCATAGTTACTGTTTTGAGAGTCAAACTTCTTAAATTTACTGTAGATTAGAATATAAAATCTTTAAATTTTTTCAAATAAAATTTATATATTTGAAACTACATGAAAAGTACTATAAGTCACAATAAATTACAATTCAAAATATTTAATATGGTAAAAAATAAACTCGTTTGACTCTCGAAATCCGAACTATGACAAACAAAGTGGGACGGAGGGAGTAGTTTTTTTTTTTTTTTTTTTTTTCCCACATAGTTGAGAGGAGAGTATAAAAGACTCAATTGGAAATTAAAGGCCTCATGTAGTGAACCGTTTTCTTTTTTATCTATTAATTGCAATATCTTGTGCACCGAACTCATGTGATTGATCAAAGCATCTGCAGGTCCTCTTGCAGAATCATGTCGTCCAAAGAAAGTTTGCATTTATAGTCATGCTCTTAAGTGTAGATTTGGCTTTATTAAGCTGTGTCTTTACACATAAATAGGAGAATAGGGAAGGCTCAACTTGGACGTCATCTAATTAATGAGATTCCAATTCGGATATTATGGTATATGTAATGTGATCTTTTGACTATTGAATTTTTGCAGATAACTCACCGACTATTGTATAATTGTCATATGGAGAAAAAAGAAAATGGTTGCATGAATCATCTTGCTTCAAAGAACTTAATAACTTAGTATAATTACTTGGTATATATGTTTGTCTTACGGTAGTAACTTGTGCAATGAATTTGTGCCAGTTAAACACCATGTTGCAAGCCCCATTTCATTATGGTAAACAGCTAAAATTAAGCTGTAACTGATGTTTAGTGACAATTTTGTCAACTAGTGAGTTATGTTTGCTAAAACCCAATCATGACAAAAGTCATCTTTATGTAATTAACTCCATACTTCCAAATGACATTTAAGTTTAATATACGTACGGACGTTACTCTTTTGTAGTTAGTGGGGTGGAAACAGAAAAGAGTTGAAAATAGAAACCAGTTCTATAATTTAATATTGTCAATTTTAGATTGAAAACAAAACTGACCCTAACTTTGAACACTTTCCTTGTTATCCTAATTTCTTATTAAGTTCCCTCTGTCCTTGGTCAATACTTCAATACCAACACGGGAAATGATTTAATTCACTATATCAACTTATAGCGTTAGGAAATTTTCACTAACAATATATTTTAACATATTGTAGTAAATAATTGTTTTTCAGTTTGAGTTACTACTTTTATTTTGCAATGAATAAATATTTATAATTGGGTTTTAAGTAATTTAATAGTGTGATAAACCAGATATAATATAAGAATTAAGCTCAAGATTTTCAACAAACAAGGGCACAAATCTAGAAGTGCCAAGCTTTGCTTTACGTAAGCCCACATGCAGATTTCAATAGTCAAGAATCAAAGATGCTTTTAATAAAAGGAAAATAATGGTACACCATATGAGTCCACTTCTTGGAGTTCCATCCATTCTCCTCCATTAGTTTCTTCCTTTATCCTTACGTCAAAGTTGAACCATTTTAATTTTTTTTATTTCAACTTCGATGCCCAACCCCCTCCCCTAGGAAACAAGAACAAATAAAACATTAACTCAAGTTTATATATACGGAGAATATAAAGAATATAGTATCAATTATGCATTCGACTTAGATTTATATAACAAGTACAATACCTTCGTATCAAACTTTGATTAAGACGATTACATAATGTATTCCTCTTATGACCTTAGTGTCAAGTGCGGAGCTAGACGGGAGTCCGAGGGTTCGGTTGAGTCCCGAAATTATAGTTCAAACTATGTATTTAAACTTATACTATAATATAAATAAATTATTAATTTATGATTTCGTAATATAAAAAGATTAGATGTCTGAATCTCTAAAGATCAAATCGTGGCTCAATATGCTTACTATTGGCAGTGCCTTGAGTATGACGTTATCATCTCATCTCCAACTTAATTATAGCTTTATTTGTTTGAAAACGATAGTGATTTCATTTTCTTCTATCCTCATATATTCTTTTTGTTAATATAATATAAGTAAAACCTATGCTACAAAGATCAAGAAAAGGGTAAAAGCAACAAGGACAAAATATCTTAAAAGAAAGAAAAAACCAAAGAAAGCAAAAGCAAATAGTGGGACTTAGAGAAGACAACCCAAATGCATGCCTGTCTCGTTTGATCATTCAGTTATACATAACAGACACAAAAAAGATAAATTCTCAGTCAGACCCACAAGTACAAACAGTTATAAAAAACAAACATCATCAGTGAGACAAAGTGATAAAGTGGCAAAGACACAGCTCATAAACCATCACTTTCTCTTTCAGTATTGTTCTCTTTATTTTCATTTGGACCCCAAATAATTTTTTATTCTAAATATATGCTCCCTCCGTCCTACTTTGCTCGTCTTATCCCTTATTAGTCAATTCGAAAAAAGATTATTATTCATCCCGTCCCAATTTATGTAGCACACTTTTTTTATCAGTTAATATATTCTTAACCACACAACTTTATCAAATCATAAGTTTCGAAAGTCTTTCTTATTTATTAAATTTCGAGCCAAATTAAAATACCTCACATAAAATGAGACGAGATAAGTACATATTCTTAAATTTAGGAAGAATTCAACAAACTTTTTCATTTAACTCATTTATAATCATACAAATATCTACTATAAGTTTTAAAAATTCCTTGCTTTTTATCAAACTATGACAAATAAAGTGGCACCCAACGAATATATAAACATATAAAAACTCATCATTCCACTCTGTTAAATCTTCTTTTTTAGTGGTTCCCTTGATACTTGACATCAAAGCTTCATCAATCATTTTCACTAGCTCTTAAATTAAACATTATGGGGTTTCAAAATATTCTCAGATAGTTCTGTTTGGTGGTAAGTCTTTGTTGTTTTCTATATTTTCAAGAATCCATTTTTCCTGCTTTATAAGTTCAGTAGAGTGGTTAGTTTTAAAGAGTTATTGTAATTGTGCTTGTTTCTTGAAACATATACTGTCAAAGGTTTAATCTTTTGTTAGTTATCATATTGTAAATTAAGAAAGATTGAAACTTTTTTATGTTTTGATTACTTTTGGAGTAAAATTAATTTAGCTAATTTTTTGTTGGATCAAAGAATGAAGAAAGATTAGGTCTTTGATGTTTTTACATTCTTGTTTTTATTGGAAATGCTATATGTTGAATTAGTTATGCTTTGAGTTTTGCCAAGAATGGCTGAAATTAGAGTTAATAAAGTAGAACAAGGCCATACCAAAATTAGGAATGTCCCAATTGCTGTGACCCCTGAGGGATTTTGGTGTTGTCCCTCTCCCAATGTGTTTCAGAAAAGTCTTAAAACACAGAATCCTTTAAACAAGCCCAAAACTCCTGTTCCTAGTACTCATGCCCCGGGTAACAAGAAACAAACTTCAGTAACTGAGAAAAGATCAGGTAATGCTGCACCTAAGCCAGGTGTTGTTTCTGATGAAAAAAGAGGTGTTAGTTCGGATGCGCCCGTTGTTAGTGGATCGGTGCCTGCGGAGAGAACGCCTCGGTCGAAGGTTGAAAATGTACAGAGGAAAGTGTCGATTGAGTTTGGTGAACCTGGAACTAGTGATCTCAGGGTGATCTTGCTTGGTAAGCAGGGGTTCACTGTGAAGTTGAATGTTCATAAGAATGTTCTGGTAGAAAATAGCAACTATTTTGCTAATAAAATATCAGAACAGCAGCCGGTTTTTCCTTGTATCGAGATTGATGATTGTGAGGATGTTGAGATATATGTTGAAACTATTGGCCTCATGTATTGCAAAGAGTTGAAGCAGCGGTTGATCAAGCAAAGTGTTTCTCGCGTTCTGCGTATTCTCAAGGTAATTTGGAGATCTTGTAATTACCTTTTGTACATGTGTCTGAATGTTCCACAAGAAATGCTCCTTGCATTTTAGAGAAACTGCTTAATGTTTTTGTTGACACAAGTAGTTAAAGTAAACCAAGATTTTCCCATAAAGTTCCTTCTTCCATTTTGGTAAATGTAATTCCAATATGTTATGTTGCTGGACACCTATCATAGATCTGTGATTCCATATGTTTATAGTAGTCAACAAAATTATTGAAAGATGCTCAAGGATGAAGGCATAAGCTGTTCAAAAGCAAATTGCTGTGTTTCATGGCTTGTGTTTTTCCTCTAAACTATAGCTGTGGCATATATATTATCGGAAACATCAATTCTAGCTCTCTAGTACTTGTACTGCTGATCGGTATATTTCGTATCCTGTAGATTTGATTATGTTAGCTAGAATATGATACTGGTGTGAGTCTAGCATGCTAATGATTGCTAGAAGGATGATCTTCAGTAGCCATCAGAATTCAGTGTTAAAGAAAATTATAGTCATTTCTTTAGGACAACGTCAGAAATCTAGATGACAAGTTAAATGTTTGGTGGAGAATTTTAAAACTGAAATTTAGACTGACCAGCTCTCGCAACACCATCAGATGTGGTATTCAGATCCTATGTTTACTGATGTTGGAATCATTTATTTTTGTAGAAAAGTGACATGGCTGTCAATTTTGGGATAAGAGAACGTTCTGAAAAACTGGATGGAAATATATAATCAGGCTAAACAAATTAGTTCTTTTTGCTGTCTGACAAGGTGAACAATGAAAAACCTTTTCAATGGGGAGGTTTTGTGGGGGGGGGGGGGGGGGGGAATGGTGCTGCTAAAGCAAGCATGAATTCTTGCACGTGCTGACGTGCATGAAAAAACAGAGTGATGGTTTTATAAGGAGGTCTTAGATAGTGTCGAATACTCTTCTAGCTCCATCAGATAGTTTGCACAGAGATTCCGGAGAGTTAGGATATATGGTGAATTATTGTGCGGTATCATGTAACATCACATATTTGATTGATGCACATTTGTCGTTATATAAGCAAACATTTTTAGTTAGATCGTGTGACTCTGATAAGCTATTTAAAATAGAGGATAGGTATATAAGTTTTGGATTCAATTATCAAGTGCACGGGGCGGGGGGGGGGGGGGGTGGTGTAATTAAAATCTTTGCTATTAACTGCAATATGGTATCCGATATGATAGGAAGGTCTTAAATAGTACTTTTTTCTATTTTGATAAAGAGGAAGGTCTTAACTAGTATTAAAAACTCTATCAACCTCCAGCAGAAGCTTGCACAGAGATGTCAGCAAGCTAATGTATATGGTTGATTTTTGTGCAGTATAAACTAACATATATTGATGGAGAGGCATATATAAACTAACATCAGATAATTTGAGTATCTTGTCTTTCTGTGATTGGCTGATTGATTAAGAGGATAGGTACATATGTTTTGAGAAAAAGGGAATAGGTATATATGTTTGGACATTCAATAATCAACTGCAGTAGGAGCTCCTCAAATGCTGCGCTATTAACTGTAGTTTGATATTAGCATCATCAAAGGAATCTTTTCCACTCTTGTTATTGCTTTACTACGAGTATTCTCATTTGATATGTGGTTTAATTGAATTAATTCCTTACCCAGAAGTTCGTGACTTTTGCTACATATTCATAGCATAAACCTTGAATCTTCGATAATTTAGTTTCTTGAACATTTCCATCTGAATTCGTGCTTTCTCGATTTAAATTTGCATGCCAATCATTCTTATCTCCTCATTGATCATGGTAGTTGGATATTCCTATCTTGTTCTATTTTTTGAATTCGTAAACAATCCTAAAGTCAGATCTTCATTATTGTAGGTAGCAGAACAACTTGGATTTAATTCATGCATGCAGTCATGTTTAGAATATTTGGAAGCAGTTCCATGGGTTGGGGAGGAAGAAGAAGAGAAAGTTGTTTCTTCAGTCCTACGGCTGCAGAGTGAGGGATTTGGAGTGACCCCCGTGTTAAAAAGGGTGTCTTCTGATATCTCTAAACCGCATAAGGACATATTCTCTCACATCCTAGAGCTGGTGCTCAAAAGTAATGAAGAGAGAGGCCGCCGTGAAATGAAATCCATTGTACTGAAGCTCCTCAGGGAAAATAACTCTCTTCCAAGTTCCTCTGGCTCAGTTGACAGTTGCAATGAATTAATATACGGTTCATGTAAAAGTTGCCTTGATTCAGTATTGAGTCTTTTCAAACAAGCAGCTGAACCCGAGTTTAGCAGCAACTCACTTGATTGCAGAGAACCGGTAGTGAAGCAGATGGTTCTTGAGGTCGATAACATCTCATGGATGCTTGAAATTTTAACCGACAGGCAAGCAGCAGATGAGTTTGCAGTAATGTGGGCTAGCCAACAAGAGTTGGCTTCTCTGCATCCAAAGCTACCTATCATGTCTCGCCACCATGTTAGCTGTATTACAGCAAGGCTTTTTGTCGGGATAGGAAGAGGGGAGCTTCTTCCTTCAAAGGACACACGTCACCTCTTGCTACAGACCTGGTTACAACCGTTGATCAATGACTACAGCTGGTTGCAGCATGGATGCAGGTCATTTGATCGAAAGGTAGTGGAGGAAGGAATTAGCAGGACAATTCTAACGCTACCGCTGGAGGAACAGCAGAGCATTTTGCTATCTTGGTTAGGCAGTTTTCTCAAGGCTGGTGATAATTGTCCAAATCTTCAGAGAGCATTTGAAGTCTGGTGGCGTCGGACTTTTGTCAGACCATATTCAGAATCGGGAAATGTCCGCCAGTTAGACCACATGATGGCTCCAAAGGTGACAGAGCAATAGAAGCTGATGTATCATGTAACGGAAACTGTTGAAGTTATCGCCAATATTTTTCAGGGATACAAGGATGACTTATGTTGTATAAAATCAAGAAAGAATGAGGGTGTACAATTCAATGGTGTAAAATAAGTTAAGAATGGCTTTCTTGAATCAAGGATAAGCTGCTAATCTGTATAAGGTCTGACTACTTTCAAGAGGTATCATGTAAATCTATCGAGTATCATTTCAATTATCCATTTTGGTGTGCTAGTGATTTGTCACACAGGTATGTAATACAAGTTGGTTGTGTGAATTTATAGTTTGATCAAATTTTCTGACAGAACCTTTCCTCTCTTCATAACTCCCATATTCCATGGCTAATGGCTAATGTTACACAATGTTTTAGCTTCTATGTACTGTCATTCATATTCATCTAGAGATGAACCAAAAAAATTCTGTAAGCTTTGTACAAGTTCTGTAACATGTTTATAAACAATGCTGTCTGATTGGATGATTTAGGCAATCCCACAACAAAAAAAAAAAAAAAAAAAAGGAACAGTAAAGAAAAAGAGAAGAAGAAGCTGGTGATTTTGGGAAGAATTAGCTTGTTTTATTTATTTTATTAATGATAAGTTTACCTAAAAAATCGTCGCTTGATTCTTGGTTTATTTTTTTGTTTGATGTATCTCATTGGCATAGTCTTTATCATTCTTAATATTTTCTTTATGGCTTGAGACTTGAGAGAACTGTTATTGTTCAAAGAAGAAATCAAGTCGCTAAAATAGAAAGTGTCTTTACAAAATGACAATGCCCAGATATCCTATCTAAACTACTGATGCTAACAGTTCCTTACCAAGTTAAATTTGATAAAATTTCTTAAGTTTTACAGACACTCCACATTTATTAAGTTTTACAGCACACTCCACATTTATGCTTCTAATTAGGCCTAGCAATATTCTGGATTTTACTTGTATCATGACTTACCTGTTCTATTTCCCTTCATACGTATATCTCCCTACTTCTTATACATCCTTCTATTGACTTTTAGAACTCTAATGCAGCATAGCCTAGCAATGATATGGGTAAAAAGTTGTGCAATTCCTTATACAAATGATTACTACTCATCAGATGTTTATCTTGAAAGATTTTCCTTAGACAAAAGGCTGCAGATTAATAATCTAAGGGGGAAATGCTAGAGATTATTGCATCATAGACAAATTTCTAAAATGAACAACAATAAGCAAATTGATTAACCAATACACTTCGTTAATGTTGAGTTCACTGGAGCTCAAGCTCATTGTACAGTCATCACTTAGTTAACTTATGATGCAATTAGTTAGCTTAGGGTTGTTAAGTTAGTTAGTTGAGCTGCAGTTAATCCTAACTGTCAAGTTAGTTGATAAGCTTGTATAAATATAGGTGTTAGTTATAACCTCATTCATTCAGATATTTTCTTTTTTTACAAATTTCTCTCTCTAAAATTCACTGCATTTCTACTTGTTCTTCTTAGCTGGGTTCTACCCCAAATAAGCTAAATTTTATAAGATTTAACATGGTATCAGAGTCAATCACTGAGAGAATTTAGGGATTCTTCGAAATAGTTTCGAAAATTGAGAGATTCTTCAGTGTTTTTTGGCATCAAAACCCTAATTTTCAGAGTTTTACCAAAAGTTTTCATGGCGAATTTGCCCACTGGACACTATTAGAAATTGACCTGTATGCTAGGGAATTTGGCGAGTGAATTCCCTTTCTAAACGCACGATAGAGAGGGATTTCCCTCGCTGCACGTACCTCGAAAAAATATTCGTAGAAAAGCATGTCAGCTAGGGAATTGTAACCAAACAAATATTTTCTTTTACTTTTTAGCGAGGGAAAAAATCTCTTTCTATGTATAATTTTTTTTTTTTTTTTTTTTTTTTTTTTTTTAAATTTTACATTTAGCCATATGAATCCATCTAAACGAAAACATTAGAAACAACATATAAAGCAGTAACAAAAATCAAAATAGCCATTATAATGGCACCACAACGTATTATGAAGTAACAAAATCCAAAATAGCCATTACTATGGTACCACAACCTGTCTAACATAACAACAAGCCAGCACCGGACAATTAAACTAATCTACATACTTGTTCATAAACTGTTCAACACAAACAACAAAAATACTTAAATCATTCACAAAAGTACTTAACACGTGCCCGGAGCCACTACCAAGTTGACAAACACTTAACTAACTATGAGACTACTCCGTCCTCTAAGATTCATTGCCATGTCCCTTTCCCATACTAAAGTTCAACACCAAGGAATCTAATTTTGACATCTTTTCATGGTCAGCTTGGCGTTGCAACTCTTGGTCCGCTAGCCTTTTCTCTATCTCTTCACGTTCCTTCTCTTGGTCCGCTAGTCTTTTCTCCATCACATCTAATTTAGCTTGCAAAGCAGGATCCACATTATGTGGAGCACGGGAAGAAGAAGAAGAGTAAGCATTAATAATACTTACTCGAGAAAGCTTTTTGTAACACGATGGACCAAGGCTATATGCTCGGTTTTTGTTACTGCAGCCACCACTCGCCTCAACGAACATTGCAACTTCTTTTTTCAGGGTGGGTTTAAGAGAGCATTCTTCGACCCCTGATCCTTGCCTTTCAACTCATTGTTCATAAGCAGCTTTATAGTTTTCCTATAACAAAATATATGATTACTATGATTACATTAAGAATTGTGTTAAATAATTGTGCCAAACAAACCTAATAGTGCAGCCACATTCTGTTCAATCTCAGCCAGCAATCACCACTGTCGTGGCTATCCAATTATTGGGTCTAAACAGACTAACATAATGCAACTCGATGGATAAAAATACAACAGAAACTAAGGTTTACAAAATCTAATTCTAAGATTGAGATTTATATAAAATTTGAAGATTAAAAGGTAAAGAGAAAGTAATTATTCATACCACAAATTAAAAGAAAAGTGTACTGGTTGTCTTGAAGACCCACTCCGGCGAGATGGACAAAGGGAGTCGGACGGTGTTGTTTTGAACAATGTGGAGTACGAGGGTGTTGTTTTGAACAATGTTTTAAAAGGCGGAGCGCAAGGTGAGACGTTTTACTTACAATGGGGCGAGGCGTAAGTTCGGAGACGTGGGGCGTAAGTCCCATGGATCTTATTTTTAATTAAGTTTAAATTAATAAAATAGCATAATGAGCCAAAAAAAATATTGAAAATACATTAAAAAAATTACGAAAATTAAAACATTAATTCTTCATTGATAATTATAAAGTTGCTTCTAAATTACAAAATAATTAAAGTCTAACAATTTTGAGTGACAAAAATAAGACATGAAGACCAATAACAAGTGATGATATAAACATCGATTATGCATTTTCAGGTATATAGATGATATTCACCCTCATGATATTCTCAATCATAATACATGCAATATTATGTTTTGCTAATTGAGCTGCACTCAATTTTTAAATTTTTATAGATGAATATAACCTCATTTTTAAAGAAAATTGTGGATAAATAAGTTTAATTAGGGAATTGGATAGATCATTTGCATAGATTCTATAAGACGAGTCTCGAGCGTTGGGCGTGCTCTGGACGCACCGTTGGGTGCTTGAGGTGTAAGCCTCATGGATCTAAGCTCCACCCGAAAGCTTCAGGGCGAGTGCCCCTCGCCTCGGGGCGAGTCCCAATACTGCCTTTTTTAAACGGAGGTTTTGAAGAAGAAGGCAAATGGGTGTTGGTTACAAGAGGGATATTGTTTTGTTCTGAAGAGTGGTTCTTTTATTTAAAATAGGATACCCAGAGAGGAAATTCCCTCGTCAAGCAGCCTGGCACATTTTTTTTAACTGGCGAGGGAATTCCCTAGCCAAGCAACTGATTTTTTTTTTTTTTTTAAATTATGGCGAGAAAAATTGTGGTTTGGCGAGGAAATTCCCTCTTTGGGTGTTCGGAAAAGGAATTCCCTCGCCACCTCTTCCCTAGGTAACTCAACATTTTCTAGTACTGGGAGCTACAGCCACCAACACCAGCAATATCACCGGAACTAGTAACCTCACCAATTTAGGTAACATTTCTGCAATGAAAGATCATAATCATGCATTGTATCTAGCACCATCGGATGGACCTAGCTCGGTTTCTGCAACAATTCACCTTACAGGAATGAAAAACTATATATTATAGAGTCACGCTATGAAAGTCTCTTTTTTAACCAAAAAAAATAAAAATAACAATAAAGTCGATTTTATTGATGGATCGTTTACAAAAGAGGATGGTGCACCTGAATAGAAGATCAACCACTGGGATCGATGTAATGTCATGATCGTCTCTTGGATGATGCATAATGTTATTAAGGAACATGTGAGTGGAATACTTTTTGGTACCACTGCCCAAAATACGTGGGATGAGTTGAAAGAGCGCTTTGATAAGGTCAACGACTCACGAATGTACCATTTACACAAGAAAAACTTCAATTTTAACTCAAGGTGTCAGTTCATTATTCCAGATTGAAGGACTTTTGGAATGAATATGACTCCATTTTGCTTCTCTATCTTTTGATTGCGCTAACTCCAGGGAATTTGCAACTCACTTACAATATAAGAACTTGTATCAATTCCTCATGAGATTGAATTATGGATATAATCAAGCTTGAGTAAAATATTGATGATGCCCCAAATACCAACTGTCAATCAGGCATATGCAATAATTATTCAAGATAAGAGCCAGAAAATTATTTCAGAAAGCACTTAGGGGATTCAAGAGCACACTGAACCCACAACCTTGTATATAGCCAGGGAAGGGGGCATAAATAAAGGACGAATTTAATGTTAAATATGACTTCTGCCATGGTAAAGGATGCACTAGATCTGATTGTTTCAAGCTAATAAAATGTGAACACTGTGGATTAACAGGACATACTAGAGCCAGTTCTATCAACTAAATGGATACTCCAAGGATTATAAAGGAAAGAAAAGGACAAATATTGCTCATAGAAATACAAATACAGCTCATGGAAATGTAAAGCAGTTTGTTAGACCATCCACTCATATAATGGATCAATGAACACACATAATGAAACTTATTATAGACCATATTGTGCTAAAGATCAGGGTAAATCTATGTATAGTTCATACAAAAATGCTCATACCATTAGATTTGCCAATGCTGGAAGCAACAGTTATGTTGTAAGGCCATTGAATCATCCGATGGCACCGGTGTTCACTCAAGATCAGTACAATCAAATCTTGACAAGACTGCAAAAGTCTTCTATTGCTGGAGATGTGCAAACATAGCAGGTAAGCAACTATTTTCCAATCTAGCAATTGTATATGATAAAAGATGGATATTTGATATTGGGGCTATAACTATATGATTGGTGAAAAAACTTGGTACAAACTGATATGATAATAGAAATTTCAGGTTATGTGCAGTAGTCTAATGGAGATTCAGTAAAAGTGTCACATATAGGTAGTTGTCGGCTTAATGATGATATCCTTTCTAATGTTCTGTATGTACCAACTATCAAGTTTAACCTTTTGTCTATCAACAATGACAAAAGAATTCAATTGTTGTGTCACTTTCTATACTGGATTCTGTATGCTTCATGATCTCTTCATCGGGAAGTGAAGCAGATTGGTAAAGAGCAAGATGGATTGTATGTTATGCAGTCTCCTAACAAAAGGAATAAGGAAGTTAGTAGGTCAATGGTTGCAGCATAAGAAGTAGATGAGTATTGACGAAAATTCCTGTTTTTCATAATAATGGTAGTTTTAAGAAGCTAGATCATTGTGATATTTGTCCACTAGCAAGACAAATCAGGTTTCCATTTCTACTTAGTAGCAATAAGGCATCACATTTTTTTGATTCGTTACACATGGATGTGTGGGACCTACAAAACTACAACACACAATAGAATGAAATATTTTCTTATACTGATGGTTGATTAGTCTAGATGGAATTATATCTTTCTAATTTTAAAGAATTTTATTGTCATGGTTTTATCTCAATTTGGAATCAAGATATAGATATTTAGATCAGACAATGGGTCAGAGTTCATTAATGAAAATTGCACTGTTCTTTGCAAGTCACATAAAATATTTCATCAATGTTCATGCCCATAAACCAAAAAAAAAAAAAAAGAAAAAGAAAAAAGAGTTGTGGAAAGGAGACATATATACATTTTGGAGACTGCTAGAGCTATAAAATTTCAGGGTCACCTACCATCAAGGTTTAAGGGGAGAATGTATAGAAATTGCAATCTAAATTCTCAACAGAATTCCTTCCACTGTATTGAATAATAAACCTCGTTTGCAACTTTTATATCATAACCATCCCTCACTAAGTAAGCTAAGAGTTATCAGATCACTATGCTATGCTACTGTTTTGAACAGACATGATAAATTTGGACCGAGAGCAGTGAAGTCAGTGTTGGTTGGCTATAGGTCTTCACAAAAAGGATATAAGTTGTATGATGTTGATAATATGTTTATTTTTATTAGTAGAGATGTTATGTTCCATGAAGAAATTTTTCTTTTTCAGAATGGAAATGATGAAATGAGCGTGCCTAAAGAATACATCTTCATGAGCTCAAAATTTATTCACACTAGTTGGTCCTGCAATAAATTATACAATTGTATCTAGCTCATATTTCAACAGTTGTACCTACAGATCAATCACTAGCTTCATTGGTGAATCTAGAAGAGGTGATACCTTCACATATAGTTGACATACACTCAAAGGTTATACCTCTACCCTGTCATAGCATAAAGACAATTAGAAACAACTAGAAAACCGCCAGGATAGTTGAATGGTTATGTAAGATAATGCCACAAAGAAACTATGAACAACTGTTTGTATCCTCTTTCAGAGGTACCAAGCTACACTAGTTTGTCAGTTGAGTACCAACGTTTTGTAGCAAAGTATCCATAAAGACATAGCCATTGTGTTATGCAGAAGCAACTAAAGATTCTGGGTGGATAGATACCATGAAGATAGAAATTCAAGCTTTGGAGAAAATAATACTTGGAAGATAGTGTCATTGCCTCCTGAAAAAAAGGGTATAAGGTAAAAATAGGTGTACAAAATTAAGTACAAAGCAGATGGAGATATTGAAAGGTTCAAGGCAAGTTTAGTTGCCAAAGGATACAATCAAAAGGAAGGTGTGGATTATCAGGAAACCTTTTCACCAATGGTGAAAATGGTCCTGTCAGAGCAGTGATAACCATAGATGCAGTCAGACATTGGACAATTCATCAAATGGATATGTATAATTCTTTCCTTCAAGGAGATAGAAGTATACATGATATCGCCTCAATATTTTAGTTAGCACAGCCAAGAAGCCATGTGTGCAAGCTACTTAAATCCCTTTATAGGCTAAAACAAGCTTCAAAACAGTGAAACATCAAACTGTGCACAACTTTGAAGTAATCAAGATTTGTTCAAAGTCATCTAAACTATTTTTAATTTACAAAAAAGGCTAATGGGAAATAGTGGTAGTACTCATATATATTGATGATTTGTTAATAACTGGAGATGATGACAGTTTAATATTGGATACAAGTCAAGGATACAGGATGCATTCTAAACCAAAGATTTGGGTAAGGCTAAATACTTTGTGGGGATTAAGTTTGTAAGGAATCTGACGAGGCCAAAGTGTGTAAGATTTTCCTGCTCGTGCTTTGTCAAATTATAGTATAGTTTAATATATCTTCCCACAGATATTGGAAAATCTATGCTACAGACCTGTAATATTTCGACTACTATTTGAGAGAATCAAATTGATGAAAAAGTGAGTTTTTGAACTTTTAAATAAATTTAACTAAAAAAAAAAATAACTTGTGGAAGATTTTCAATTTAAAAAGAGTTGGGAATCCTTGAATTCACTTGATAATATTTATAATAAGAATCTCAATTTTTACATGTATTTCTCTAAATAATTGCTTATTTCTAATTCAATTATTTGCTCACAAGAAAATAATCAATTAATAACACTCCGTGAGATTATGCAAATTAGTTGAGTTATAACAAGTGACAGCTAAATCGAAATATTTTTCTTGCCTGAATTGTGCTAAAAATTAGTGAAAACTTCGTGAGAATATTTTTACTAAAAATCAATAATCTTGCCTACAACAATTCCTCCTTGAGCATTAAAACTGAGGCAAGCTAGACTACGGACTTGAAATGGTAGATTACTAAAATTTACTTTCACTCTACTTATTTTATTCATCAGTTACCACATACTAATTTTGCTCCGTGAGAATTACAAAATTAATATGATAATAATCGCGAGATAAAATATGTAAGAGTGATAGTAAAGAATAATAAAACTAATATTTTCGCACAGTGTAAAATGTGAATAGATAATTTCAGGCCAAGTATGTATTAAAACTGAGATAAGTATTATAAATATATCAAGCTCCATCAACTATCCCAGCAAAAAGAAATTACTCCATTATAGAGTATGAAAATATAAAAAGGGAATTTAAAAGACTTATGTTTAAAACTAGGAGTATTTTACTACTAGCAAAAGAAAGACAAGAGAAAGAGAAACTTTAAAGAGTAATAGCTATTCTATGACTTGATCTCCAACTACGGGAGAGTTGTCCTCTATTTATAGAAGAATACTTCGTCATTAAGTCTTAAAATGTCAATTGATGAAGATGTGGAGCAACTTCCTTGCATAATGACATAGATACGTAGAGTCTTGAAAAATGCCAATTAATGAATATGTTTAGAAAGTCCTTGCATAATGATATGGATATGTGAAGTCTTCCCTTGCTCTTTATTTGCTTTAATTCCACATTCTTTTATTAAATGTGTAATTTCATATTACCAAGATGTATAATAAGGAGCAAATATTGTAGCCAAGATATGTAACAACTTTCTTGCATAGTGAGGAAGACATGTCATGGACTTCTTCTTGCATACGTAAAACTCTTCTTTCTTAGTTATTTACTTTATTCATGATATATTTCTCTTTCCAAGTATTTTTTTTCTCTACAAGATTTGTTAGAAAATATAGGAGAATTGAATATATTTATTCATGCTTTTATTTAAAAAATATATTTTTATATAAGAAAATACACGAATAAATTATATTCATCAGAATCACAAAGGGATATTGATGCATAAGAGGAAGTACGCCTTGGAACTTATATCTGATTTGGAGTTATAACAACTAAATCTGATATGAAACACTAGAGCTTAATCAAAAGCTCACCACACTTGAATATGATTAATATTTTGATTATTATTATGATCTACCATTGTTAGACCCTGGACCTATCAAAGGTTGATTGGAAAAATTCTTTAACTCAAAGCCACTATCAGATATTTCTTTTATAGTGTAGGCCTTAGCCGCACTCACCTAAGTCCTCTCATATGGATGCTGATATGAACAAACAATAGATACAAGAGAATATAATGAGATCACTTACCTTTTGTGAGGAAGTGAATGAGCTCAGCTCTGAACAACTCCAACAATTCAAACAAGCCTTCGACTCAAGAAAACACTTAAAACACAGGCAACTAATAAACTTTAACAAAATTTAAACTAGGTTGCAAAGCATCTAGGGTTTCTTCAGTGTCAAGACTCCCTTCAAACCGATGTTCTCCAACCCCTATTACTGTGTTTTTTGGGATATTTATACTTATTATAAGAGTGTAAAATAGTAGGATTTTCGATGTGGGACGACAAGTTACATGTTGTGAATTGAAAGAAAGGAAAGTGGAAAAATATTACCTCACATTGATCCAAGGGTAGGAATCATCTCAAGTTGATTCTTGGACGGATAAGATAGATCTTCGTACCTTCCCCACTTCTCATTTGTCCAGCATAAAAGTGAAATGTACTGAAAAAATGAGGAGAGAAGGAGGTGAAACAACGCCGTGGTTGAGACCACTGGATGGCGTGATGATCTTGGCAATTTCTTCGTCTTAGGATTCGTAGAGAGTGAATTAGGAGAGGGGCGACACATAGAATGCGATTTAGGGTTCATAGATTAAGGGAAATGGGAATGGGTCGATGGGTTTCGGGTATTAAGTGTGCATATTTAGATATAAGTGAAATTTGCATGGGTAGGCTAGGTTCAAGTGTGTGTATTGTACATTTGGCCTTCTTTTGTAAATAAAATTCAAATCTTTCTTTTTTCCAATTGCAAAATTTACCTAATTTCAAACCTTTTTTTTTTTGTTATAACAAATCGTTTATTTTAAAATAACCCGGGATAAAATTAGGTGTCAACAGTCACCGCACCTATCCACCAACTTTGCAGCGTCTGTCTTATGATTCCTTTTATTTATGTTCCCACTATCCTCATCTCTCGGCTCTTCGGTCTGCTCGCACTTTCAGCTCCTTCGACAGTTGTGTTCGAATGCTTGGGTCATATCTGGCTCAATTCAAATATTACCATCATGTCGTTGGTATAATGCGTCCCAAGTCGTCACTAGGTGCTCTTTTAAACTACAATGTAACTCACGCGTGGCAATTGAGCCTAAGGGTTTTAAGCTTTTGCTAATAGCTACCGTAGCAATGTTGTAGGGTACCAGAGGGAGCATCATCCATTCCTTCAGCAACCCGCCTTCCTGCTGATGGATTTCAAAGATGTTCTCCATCCTCTTCTCTCATTTTCGCTCGCCGAAGTGCGCCTTCTGGAATATATAATGCATCTGCGTGAAAGATTCAGTCGACCCCACAGGCAGTTGAGTGTACCATGTCAAGGCCCCATTAGTCAGGGGCGAATCGAATCTATTCACTAGAGTAGATTGGATCTCTTCTTCTGTAATCTCATTATTTTTCACTGCTTTAAACTAGGTCGCTATGTGCTTTTCTGGGTTAATGGTTCCGTCATACTTGAGATTTTTCAGCAGATGGAAATGCTTAGGTATTGGAACCGGTGCATCGCTTGCCTTATGTGCATGCTTGAAGAATTTCTGCTCATCTACGGTAGTCACCAAATGTGGTGCGCCTGGTATGTTGCCTATCTGTTTGTGGATCACCTTATTAAATTTTTTTAGTATGCCTTGAATAACAGAAGACTCCGCGGGTGCTAGGTTATTACTTTTGGGGGCACTCTCCAAATCGATCCTTCTTCTAGACCCTGAGGCTGGGGTATTACCCGTAGGTGCATGGATCCTGGCCTTGGCATCGATTTTGCGATGATTGCCTCCAGATGCTTGGCTAGTGTTTCAGCCATAGTCGCCGAGTTCTGAGCCGACTGTTGCTGTTGAGCTTTGAGAAACTTGTTAAAAGCTTTCTCAAACTTTTCATTGGCCCTAGCAGGGCTTCCATGTCGTGTCTCGTCGTGGTCACTTTCTTCTCCTACATAAATTGCTCCCTTAGATGTATCTTTTTTTAGGCTGGCAGGATTGCTGGGATCCTTTGATGCGTTGTCAACTACATGAGTTACGTTTGGTGGTAGGCCGTCGTTGTCGTCCGACATGGTTGTGTCTTTCCTTCTTAAAAATTTACAATTTCCTGCATCCTACGGTGGACATTAAACTGTTTATGCCTAAAACTTGACGAACATGTTAAATAGATAAATTTAGGATGAGGTCACGGACAATAAAGTAAATACGAGGAAAGTAATATGAAAGCAGTAAAAAAGATGTATTATTGCTTGAGAGTAGGCAGATTCGTAGTGAATCGCTTGTTGTGAATACAATGGAGGAGAGGGGTATGTATAGTGTTAGGTTTATCCCCATCCTAATTATGATAAAATACTATGTCTATAGGTTGTGAGTTTGATTACATAAGGCGGTGATACTAAGTAAACTCTAACTAGGAGACTGTTAATCTTAAAGCGGCTGGGTATGTGCCTTTCGACCATGTGTCTGTGCCTAATGAGCGGCCGTGGATATGGGGCTGACGTATATCCTAAGTGCCTGATAACTTGTAGAGTAGGTTTAGTGTCTGTCAGCTAGACTCATATTCCCAAGTTTTGTATTTTATATTTTTTATTTTTCTAGACTCGTAACCTTGCAATTGTAGGTGGTGTTTTTTTACCCACACAGTTAGTTACGTTTGCTTCGGGTTGTTAACTCAGTTTGCTGAGCTGTCACTACTAAAAAAACAGGGTTCTCCCACCACCACCAGGCGACCGAAAATCGGTCTGTGAAGTTGTGCGACCGATTTTCGGTCGCACATACCACTGAAAAAATAAAATTTAAAATCGGTCGCCACTTCGACCGCTTGTGAGTCGCTGAAAATAAGATTTTTTTTAGTCACAGCTATGCGACCGAAAATCGGTCGCATGTCGGTCGCCTAACTGTGACTAAAAACGGGGCAGCAGCCCTTTCTCCCCCATTTCAACATACCCAAAACCCACCCAATCCCTAAAAACCGAACCCCCCACCCCATAACCAACTATCCACCATTACATACCCCATATAACTTTAAATTACTACTCTATAACCTCCAACATAACATCTAACACAATCTACACCTACTAATTCAAGGTAAATTTCATTTTTTAGTAATTTTTGTTATTTTTTAAAAAACTCAAATAATGACTTTTTAATTCACTTTTTTTGTAGTTATTGGGTGGATAGCACATTGGTAACTCATAGTTACATGCGATTGGATCCCATACAAAGTTGAGGTAATTTTTTTTTTTGGTTTAATAATCCGAATTTATATATATATTTTTAAATAATTCGGCCTATATGTTGTTTACATGTTAGTTGTTAGTTATAATTGGTTTATTCTATATAATGTGATGTCGAGTAAGTTGTTTTGGGTTGATGAACTTTAAATATAGGGTTGTGATGTTTGGGATTAATTATGGTAATTGTTGTGATTTGTTGGAATTGTTTGGTAGAGTTGTTTGCAATGTGTTGATGCCTTGTCATGGGTTGTGGTGTTTGGGATAGTTGCTATGCATTTAAAGTTAGGGTGTTGGTATTGTTGTTTGCGCTCTTCATGTTTGGAACATTTTATGCCTAAATGGGATAAATTGTATGCGTTTTGTATTGCATTGCTAATAGTAATTAATATGGAATTCAAACGGACCACCGGATATAAAAAAAAGGCTAGGATTATTAAAAATCGTTTCAATTAGATTGTTCTCAATTTTCATTTTTTGCGTAGATATGGACTTTAATGCACGTCGTTTGTGGATGGACAATCGACTTTTCCCCGGTCGGCGGGGGATAAGGCCTGAATTTGAAGAGGGTCTTAAGGAATTTGTTGCTTTAGCAAAAACAACCGAACCTTTTATAAGGCGTGGTACAATTAAGTGCCCCTGCATAAAGTGCAAATGCTGCACCCTCCAAGATATAACGACCGTACAACTGCATCTGTTAGATAGGGGGTTTATGCTAGATTACTATATTTGGCATTATCATGGAGAGCCGTGGGATTTGCAGGGGCACATTCAACTGCTTCAAAATATTCATGGCACTAGTAGTTCTCCGGTTTTGGAACCAGACCGTAATGATTATAGAATGGATGATATGGTTCGTGATGCTTTTGGTATGTACCCGGATAATGATCCCATGCAGCCGGGTACATCACAGCCTAACACTGAGCACATTCCCAATGCCGAGGCAAGTGAATTCTATAAAATGTTGGAGGAAGCAAGTCGTCCATTCCATGAGGGCTCAGTACATTCCAAGTTGTCTGTTTCTGTCAGATTGCAGAGTATCAAATCAGATTATAGTATTTCTCAAGCTGCCATGGATTCCATCATAGGCCTTATGAATGAACTAAAGCCGACTAACATGGACTTACCAACTTCTTATTACTTCACTAAGAAATTGGTTTCCTCATGAGGCCTTACTGCTCGTAAGATTCATTGTTGTGTTAATGGTTGCATGTTATATTACAAGGATGATGCAGAGCTCGTGCAATGTAGATTTTGTGAGGAGCCTCGATACAAGCCCGAGAAAAATAAAAAAAAGAAGCCGAAACCTGTTAAGTGGATGCATTACTTGCCGCTTATACCCAGGTTAAAGAGGTTGTATGCTTCGATGAGTTCTGCTCCTCACATGAGGTGGCATCATGAGCGGACCAGGCAGGCGGGTATTCTATCACACCCCTCAGATGGTGAGGCATGGAAACACTTTGATCAAGTTCTTATCTATTAAATAATTTCTAGTATTAGGAATAATTGTTATAACTCTTGTTAATTTTTTTGTAGCTTCTCCCCAAGCGATGAGTCCACTAAGGTACTGACTGCGTGCATGAGAGCGCACTGGAACCAGCCTTGGTGAAACTGGAGCGATGTGCCCCAGCAAGTAAAGAAGCAGATATTGGTAGATTTTGAGGTGATACATATGCATTTCGTTTAAAACTAATTGCAGTTTTTAAACCATGAATATGTCTACAGAAAATATTTTGATATACTTTCAGGGGCAATGTATCTGGCATCAGGGTCTGGATTATAACATTCGTAACATCTTCCCCAAGAAATGTGTTGCGTTATTCAAGGGGACTTATTACAATGCGCGGCGCAAAGGTACAAGGCCCGGCTTCCTCGATGCTGCTCAGTGGGCGGAGCTGGATGAATATTGGTAGTCGCCCGAGTTCGAGGCGAAGAGCGAACAAGGCAAGGCTGCGCGAGCGTCGGAAAAGGGTAAATCGCTCCATACCGGTGGCTCAATTAGCGCGGCTACACAGAAGATGCGCTTGGTACAGTTATTTAATTGATTGATTATTTACTTGAACAGTTGATTTTTTGTCTAACATATTATGATTTTTAATTTGTAGGAAAAGAAAGAAAAGCGCACTATTCCCGTGCTCGAGCTGCACAAGATTAGGCATACAAAGGGTGCCAAGAAGGGCGGTGGATAGTGGGTCGAGCCCCGCGCAAAAGAAGTTTGGGTAAGTTTGTAAAATTCGATCTTTAGTCGCGCCAATCCTTCAACGTTTAGTCTTTCTATTAACATCATTCATATATTTATGTTATTCAGGAAAAGGCTACAAAGGCTGTGGAAGAGTGGACATCGACTCAAGCATCGGACGCCGGAAGCAGCACCCCGGCTCCCCTGACGTTCGAGAAAGAAAAGGAAATATGGGTCGAAACTGTTGGAGGGGTTAAGAAGGGGTCTGCTTATGGTCTTGGATCGCTATTTGCTTCGGATAAGCATAATGCTCGCTTTTTGGGCACTTCAGTTACTTCTTCTCCGTCGAGCTCTGTTGATCCTGCTGAAATGGCTCAAATGAGAGAGCAGATCGCACAGCTGTCGAGAGTAAATCAAGAAACGCAAGACTTTATCAAAAAGCTCCTTGCCAAAAAGGAGAAGAAGAAAGCGAGAAGAAAGCATAAGAGCAGGCATCGACGCAACTCCTCTTCCTCTTCCGAGTCCGGGTCTAGCTCTGCCTCGACCGAGTAGTCTTCTGTGATTGTGGATAACTGTCTGTGAAGCTTTATGTTAACAATTTCAAGACATAACTAATGTTGTTGGATGTTTTTGAAATGTTAGGTTTTATTGCGTTGTGTTTGAATTAGTGTTTTTATTGTTTTCGAATGCAGTTTTCTGTTGAAATACATCTGGTTTTTGCTGTTGCTACTGCCTGAAAACAGGTTTTTTATTGCAGGTTTTTTGCCAGTTTGGCGACCGACTTTCAGTCGCCAAATCAGTGGCTAACAGTAGACCAAGTATGCGACCGATCTTCGGTCGCATAGCTTATGCGACCGACTTTCGGTCGCCTAAATGGTCACATGTAATTCCAACACATTGACCAAGTAGGCGACCGACTGTCGGTCGCATATACTATGCGACCGAAGATCGGTCGCCTAAACAGTCAACGGTTCTATCCTATTATGCGACTGAATGTCGGTCGCATGGTGGTCGAAGTTTCGACCAATTTTCGGTCGCAGGGCTTTCTGTTACCATTAATTCTCCGACCACCCATATCGGTCGCCGATCGATCGACTGGGCGACCGGTATGCGACCGATTGGGTGGTCGGAGAACCCTGTTTTTTTAGTAGTGTGTAGTTAATCCTGGCATTGAAATTAGTTGAGCTTGTATAAATAGGTGTTAGTTACCACCCGATTCATTCGAACATATTTCTTCAATGAGAATCTTTTACAAATTTTCTCTCTGAAATTCACTGCATTTTTCCTTCTTCTTCTTAGCTGGATTCTACCACAATTTACCTAAATTCCACAAGATTAAACAGTTAAATTAGTGTTATTATTCTATGGCTTGACGACGTTAATTTTCAAAGTCATCATACACTAGATTAGAGAAAATTTAAGGGCGAATGTAATTCCGTATTGTTTCATGGATGGGTGCAAATTAAAGTTTATATGCATTTTAAGGATGGTCCTCTTTAGTCATTTGGTCAGCAATTTATTGGAGAAGTGGATATAATGCACTAGTAGTAAGACTGAAGGTGGGTCCTATATATTGCTAGTACTTATTATTGTCGATTGAAATCATGAAACCCTTTTCTTGCACTATGACAGGTCTCATCTTGTTTCCGTTCACCATTTATTGCTTTAGTAATGCTTCCTTCAGTACCAACGTGGTCCTTACCCTAGCTAGCTATTATAACAAAGTAGCTTTGTTTCTTGTCATGATCAATGTGATTTAAGGCTGAAATCCTGAATCCTCAGTAAGTTCTCAAACATGGAAATTTTTACTAGAAAGAAAAAAAACTTGCATGGTGAAAATGATCGATCGATGCATCATTCTCTTACAGTAGCTAGCCAGCACTAGTCATTTATCCATGGGATGCTAGGACAATGATATATATCTTTTTCTCCTAGCTAGTTCTACTCCTTATGAAAGCGATTGATATTTCAGGTCTCAAATGATTTACTATAAAGTTTAGTAGTAGTAAGCTAAGTTCATGCCTACTTTTTCTTTTATTTTGCACTAGTGGTGCTGGAGTGGCTAGTAGCAACTCAAAACAAAAAGGTAAAGACAACTGCAGTACTTAAATGGCCTCCTTTTATTCGTAATTATTATTGAGACGAACTTAATTTGGGGTTCCGTAAACACTTTCAAGTCGGTTTATAATTGGTCTTGCTTTGCTTCACTCATTGACAGACACTCCGATTGTTTTAGGTAAAATTTAGCTTGTACTAGTACTCACACTCATGAGTCACGTTAAAAAAGAACTGTGTAATATCTCAAATTTGAGTATATGTTCAAAAGGGTATTGAATTGTTGTGTCACATGTATGTATAAGAGCTTCCAAATGATTTTGTAAAAATCAAAGCTAGATCAATATTTAACCTTTAAAAATTAACAATGTAAAAGAGATTTTACACGTATCATTTAAAAGATAATTATATATGAACACGCATAAGTGAGAATTAAAACTTGAATAATGAGAAAGGTAGCCTGGTATACTCTAATTGTGTACAATTCTTTAAACAATTAGTATACTATATAAATTACTCTTGCATTCACACATTTTTTAACATTGTAAAAGTTTTGAATTAGATGCTCGGTTCTTTCATGCTTTTATTTTCCATGAACTATTTGAGGTAAGACAGACCACCTCAAGTAACATTTCAGAGGCTTGTCTTTGAGAGGTGAATTAAATGATAAAAGTTAAACTAAGATCAAAATGGGGTTTCTCCAAACCATCCATTCAAAAGAAGGAAAACATTAAAGTTGGTTTCTTTTTGATTGCCTAAGATTGGGTTCAAACTTAAAAAGCCCAAACACCAACTTGTATCACATGATCCAAAGCTCCTTCTGCCCTCCTCTTAGTGGGGGTCCATGAACAGACATCTTTATTGCTACATAACAGTCCATCATTTGGATTGTACTCAATCAGATTAGGGACCCACCTTAGCCTAACTTCTATTGCACTGCTAGAGTAGCTTTCATTTGACACTATATAGTATATAGATTTAAAGACAAACTTTATTTTCTTATTGCAAATTTGTACTAGCTTAGGGTTATGGTCACTGTTTTCACCAATCCACATTGATATTGGTCAACAAGCTGTGGAAATAGTAAATTAACAGTGAGAAAGACAAAGAAACCATTTGGAGGGGTCACTCCTTCATGACATATCCTAATTACTACTCCTATACTATAACTATTACTCCCCTGTCAGCGGCCCTAGACATATAAAATCCTTCGTTGTTATTTTGTGGATTCGGAATTTAAACGTTATGAAATTTGATTTGAGAAAATAAGTTCTTAAATGTATGTATTTGTTAATTTATCTTTACTTATCTTCATGCACAGACATTTATATAGAAAGAGTAGGACATGCAAGACTGAATTGTGAAAAACCCGTGAACAATTTATTGGATCTGCCTTTGGCTAGTCATTAAAGCGAAAATTAAGTAGAAACAAAACTGCAATGACTGTTTGGAAAAGTAGTACGTACTGGATTCAAAAGGGTGCGTACACTTTAAATTTGGAAGTCTTGAACATAATCAATGCACCAAAAGAGTTGAAAGTTCCTTTGGACTTGTTAATATCCAGCGGACATCCGTACTACAATTATATATAGGAGACAAATCCAAGTACGCAAATGCATGAAACTTTGTTAAGTTATACGTAGTTCTTTCAAGATAAACAATTTTCAAAGTTTGTGAAGCCATTAATTAACTGGAGTCTGGACTAACAAAGAATTCAGAATATGATGACTGAGCTGTGTGAAGTAGCTAAATGTGAAATCCTCATATATCTTCCTACCAAACCCGTACAATAAATTTAGGAAAGTATAGATGCCATTGTAATTTAATACTTGAAAAAGACATTTCTTGATATGGCCAGTAGATGGGGACACTAGCTCTTTAGCACAAACAAACAAAAGTAGCAAAAATCCTCTCTATTCTTTAACGGGGAAAAGAGAAATCTCTCAAGCATTTTGAGTGTTACTAGTTCAACAAATGACCCTGACGTATGACCTGATTGTAAATGCAGAACTACTCTGCAAAAAAATAAAAAGAAAAAAAAAATGGTGCAGACTAAAGATGAAAATATATATTTCTCCAAAAGAAAGAGGAATTTTAGCTTCCAGTGTAAGAAATAATTACACAATTGTAACCTATTTGACTAGACACATAGATTAAGAATAACATTGAGACTTTCGAAAATTGTAGTGTTAAAATAATATTTATGTGATTATAAAACTTTTGGAACTTGTGGTCTTAAAAAATATTGTAACGTTTTTGTGTGGCTGTAAAAACTTTTTATTTTGGGTAAATTGAGAAGCTTGAATTGTTTCTCATTTAGTAATAGGTCTTTTTAAAAAAAAAAGGGAATAGAGCGGAAATAGGTAGAGATCACCCAGAATAGAGGAAGTAGCATTGAAACTAGCTAGAATGATTGGTTTGCATATTAAATTACACTAATATAATGGTATTAGTGAAAATTCATTACATCATCAGTGTACATATATAACTTAATCCAAGAAAGAGAGAAGGAAATAAGAAGCAGGAAGTTAGGTGAAGAGTGATTGTAGCTTTGTATCTAATTACATTGAATCTTAAGAAAAGGTCTGAGGCCCTGAGAAGGTAAGTTGGACAAAATAGGCAACATAACCAACTCACCAGAATTATATACTCCAGCCAATAAGTTTGAGGAAATGGAAGAGACAGTGAGTGTTGCAGTTGTAGTTGTTTTCGTTCGTTTTCCTTACCAAACATTATTGGAAAAAGTAAAACATAATCTATATAAGTGCGAAATACTATGAAATAAAGTGATTTGATATACTACTCGTGGCAGTTGGATATATTATCTTGCTCACAGGAAAATAATGCTTTATGATAATTCTAAAATAGTAGAGATAGTTGCACCTGATCAGATGAATTGTTGCTTTCTAGCACCATATAAACTCTGTAAAAACTTTTGAGGATCTTTTGCATGAAATTTTTCTACCTTATGATTGCATTAATATTTTAGTTCTCTCACTTGTCCCTCTTTTTCCTTTGGAGGTCTAGACATTGGTGGGGCTAGTCGGGGTAGGGGGAGATTTTGATTGTCATGTTCTCTCCCCCTTAGCCCCAATCCCACCTAAAATAAATAGCCTTCTCAAGTTGGTACATAGGACTAGGTGCTAAGCATGATAAAATTTGATCAACACTTTAGTTAGTGACTTTTATCTTTCATACGTTGTAAAAGAATAGTTGTATGACCATACACTTAATGTGTCTCGCTGCACATTTTACATCTACTCTAGCTAGGAGTTTGTAATACGAAAATGAGGACAAATAACTAACTAGAGCTAATCAAAGTACATTGAACCATATAAACTCATAGTCTAAATACTGTCTCCTTGGGACTCTTTTTATTGTCTTAACTCACCTTTCTTTTTCGTCCTGAAAGGATAATGAGGTACAACTTACAACACTTTAAGTACAAATGTAACAAAAAGCGGGTGGGAAAAATGTAGTACTACTACTATACAATTACAATAAATATTGATCTCATCATACCGCTTGATCATAACTTAAGGCTAATGTATTACTTTATGGTAGAAATGGATGGAATATTTTATGACAAAAGACAAGGGCATATCATTAGCAGCAACGCTAAAATAATTTAAAATTTTAACCAAAGAAATGAGTATTACTATTATTATTCTCTGGTAAATTTCCTGCATGGCGTAACCCTAAAGTGAGTGACACATCACCAGTAGTAGTGGTACTGGTCCCAAATCTGATCATGGTAGATCCCACATCATCAGCAGCATAATCCTCACCGGGAAAGTTGCCGCGACGGCAGTCGGAAGGATCATGAATAATGGTAGGAAAATTTGATGATGCTTGGTTTTCTGAGAAGGTGGTGGAAATATGGGAATTGATTGCAATGAGTGAAGGGTCATTTTCATGCAGTGCATTGATTTCGGATCTTTTGTTAACAATTGTGGATGCTGTTGTTGTTGTTGTTGTTATGACAGTGGCAGCTGTTACTGTCTCTGTTGCTGCTGTTGTTGTTGTTGTGGTCATAATATTAGTAGAAGAAGAATTAGGCGTTGGTGTTTGTGCATTAGTACTATTAATGCCATGACCACTGTTTGGGCTTTGGCTTTTCTCATCTTCTTCATCATCTTCTTCTTTGGCTTCTTGTTGATACATCTCTTCTACCATAGGTTTCCACAAACGCACCCTGGCATTTATGAACCAGTTTGATACCTGCATAAAAGAACATTTATACATAAAATTAAACCACATCATTAACTACACCCTTTATGTTATTCTCAAGAAACATTGACATTTTTTTCACTCGTTGCATTTTACTATTCCATTTAACTTAAGAAGTACATTTACTACTTAACAAAAAGAATTTAACGTAACAACCTTAAAATTTGAAAGATATGGATTCTTATAATGGATACGAGTTTAACTTAATACGATAATTACATGGTAACAAAGATTTGTAGTGTGAAATCATCTAAAACATAATTACAAGGAACTAGTATTATTTTGGGAAATAAAATTGGTAACTGTTTCAATTTGTGTGTCTTATTTTAACTTGGCGTGAGATAAAGATGGACATAACAGACTTCTAAATCTTGTGGTTTTACTCTAGAAACTAGAAATAGGTACTACTACTATATAATGTATACCAAAAACCCACTCTTTAAACTTGTAGTTTGAGATGTTACGTGCCATGGAGTGAATGAAGAATTTTTTTAGGAAAGAATGAAATGATGTGAAAGGAGTAAAAGAGTATTATTGACCATTTTTAGTTTATTGAATTAATTTGCAGAGAAGGAAGAGAAAGGCCACGAGATCTACTGGTTTTCATTATTACATATACAGTCTTTAATAATTAAGCGATCTGTGGTTGGGGTGGACATTTCATCTCAGAGACAAAAGGGTGAAGGAGGAGAGAAGTATGGACAATCAAAAGCTGGAAACTTTAATGGCTCTTGTAAGCATGTACTTTGCCTCTGCATTTCATATTCCCAGATTTTCTTTTACAAGTCTGGAATTTATGTCTTTGTTAAAAGAATCCAACGGGACTTTAAAAAATTAAAAAGGATCTTGGCTGTGGCCAGAGGGAAAGGAAAACTAAAATGTTGAGAACCAAAATCCAAATCCATACAACCCAAGATGTCAACGTTTTTTACCAAATAGAGTAACATGGATGATTAAACTAAAATAGTGACAATATAATATATTAACTCTTCAGTTAGATTAAGTAATCTTCTACGTATTTAATAAAGTTAAAGACTACCATTTTTTCTTATGCTCTCTATTCAGTCAAAGATGAATTTTGAATACTCCCTTAGTTCCAAAACTAAATTTCCTTATTATATGATCATTCTAAAAAGGGCGATAGTAACAATTTCAAACTTCTTATTTTACATTTAATGCTAATATCAATAGTCAGACAAATACGTATAGCTTATTATTTCAAGTAAAACAACGCAAACAAAGTTAAAGTACTTGTTATTGCAAAAGGATTTTGACCTCATATGATGTATTGATACTGAAAGTTAAGTGATTCTTAAATTTACCAATAAAACAAAAAGTAGAAGCATTTGTATAACGTGAATAAGAACGGTTGAAAAAGAAAGATGAGAGGATAGAGTTAGATACCTGGTTTCTGGAGAGACCAGTCTGTCTTGCCAACAGATGCTTATCTGCATCACTTGGATACCTGAGAAAAAAAAAAGTAACATCAGAACACATTACCAAAACCGTATAAAGAGACGACTAAACTTTCTTTATCCGTAGATGTGAATTGACACTTTCTTGCTTTCTTTTTTTCTCTGCATGGGCGTGACAATCCAAGAATCAGCAGTAGTACTATACTCTCTGCCACTATTCACACAGAAGTAAAAGCCACAAACAACTGCATGCACTCATCTTTGTCATAACATTCATTCATTAGATTCATAGATAGATTCTTTAATAATTTCTCCCTCCCAATTAATTTGATATGAGTAGTTTAACAGTACAAAGTTCAAGAAAAAAAGAATAAACACATGATCTGAAACATGATCAATGATCATAATATAACATTTGCCTTATTATAAAAATTTCTCATTAAAAGTAAAATGAATACTACTCCTATAATTTAGATGTTTTTAAATGTTGAATCTTATTAAAGAAATGAAGTGTGCTATCTCTAACACTAAATATAGAAATATGTCACTTGTTTTAACACAATAAATGATAGTATCGTGGAAATTGGATCATAGAGGCTACAGCTCCTTGGCTGCTTTTATCATCATTACTTTATTGCTATGTATGTCAGCTTAATGAATAGGTTCTTTTCTTTTCATTGTTCAAATTCATGCCTATGTCAGCAGCAGGAGACATCACTAGGGCATTGGATCCAGGAGAAAGAACTTGTACAGGAAAAAAAAGAAAAGTAAAGAACATAAATTTTACTTTATACAATAAAGGACACTGAATACGGGTTCCTTTAAACTCAGAGACTGCTAGAGAAAAAGAAAAAAGAAAAAGGAAAAGCTTAAAAAGAGAAGTTGGAAATGTGTCTTAGACTAATAAAAGTTGATTGATGGGTTTTGAAACTTCATTTTGTCTGTTCATAATTCCATAATAATGGGATTTGGACTTTATGTTTATACAGTAAAATGTAAGAAGATTCAGATTCCATCGGAATTAGGAGATAACACTTGGGGAAGAGAAAAAGGTTAAGACTTTAATATAGTCAATGAAAAGATGTATTATAGGGATATACTATAGCGGATTCAACTAATAGGTACCCATACATTTATACAAGAAGTAATATATATGAGTAAAAACAATTAACCTGTCTTTTTTTTCTTTCAAATTACTAATCTCATATTCTATGATTGGGATTTGTAATTGTCTTTTAGATGATCTCATAGTGTTCACATTCTTTTACTTTGTCACTCATATATAGTATAAGATAATTAAAGGTAATGGCTAATAAAAATCGGGATTAGTAGCTGAAAAAAATGATAGATTACTTGCTACATTAAGAATATATGAAAATTTATGTTTTCAGTAAATGTAAGTTAATGTCATGTAGCATAGAGTAAAGAGATAGACGTACGGGTGTAGAAAATGCTCAAAAAGCCAAGCTCTTAAAATGTTGACAGAGCGTTCAGGTAAGCCTCTTTGGGGTCTCCAAGCTTCTTGTTCCATCATTCCCATTTGGTGAAAGGCCCTTTGTTGTCTCAGACTTTGTTCAAGCATCTTAAGCCTTGGAGTTTCTCCTTTAGTAATTCCAGAAGTGCCAGCATCTTTTTCTCCTAGCAATTCACAGCTATGCTTCAATTGTGCCGCAATGGCATCTTTCAAACACCTGAAATGTCTTGACATTGCCTTTTGTGCAAGTGCTGTGTAAGGAACTGCTGCTCCAAATCCCATCACTAGATCAAAGGAATTTACCACCATTTGCATTTGTTCGCAGTAATGATTGTACCTTCTATCTACCTGCTTGCAAATAAAAAAAGGAAAATGAAATTAGATGTTCCGGATACTAACATTATGCAAAAGCAAAATGATAATAATAAAGAAAAGCTCAAATCTTAAATATATTATTCATTTCTTAAGAAGGATTAAATTCAAAGAAACGGCGACTTTGAGTGTGTCGAGTAATTTTCAATGTGGAACATTAGATAGGAGAAATACCAAAAGGAAAAAAAACAAGAGTAAGATTAAGAAAGAAAAAAAAAAGGTAGAAAGCTGAGACAAGAACATTATTAGTACGCTGAAATGATTGTTGATGTGAACTGAAATTATCCGATTTGTGTTTTGTTCACTACCCGTTGATTGTCTTTCTATTAATACAGCCAATACGTAAATATTGCTGAGTAGTAATGTATAATATTTACTTAAGAAAAGATTATAACCAAAGTCAACTTGAACCAACCATGATGGACATTATGAGCAATATATTGCTATAGCTTATTCCTCTATTAAGTCTTTAATCCGATTTTAGCTTACTAACTATTACTACAATTAACCAATGTTCACACTTGTTCTACTCTTGCTAAACGAAAATCTGAATGTGTACCTTAATTAGTGCCCCACTCGTGGAATCACTCCTTAATTACTAAAAGAAACTGATCGAATTCTTAATTAGAATGTAAATCAAATTCAACATACTCAAGAATCTATGAAAATGACGAAACATATTCCCTTAGCCGGCCTTTTCTATATGTCGTTTATAAATATTCCACGAAAAATGCCGCAACTTTCTATACCTTCCTCATAGATTTTTTTTTATTTAATTAACTAACTAAACAAGCAACAATGATTGGCCATTGACCACTCTTAAAGAGAAAGAATTAAATAGAGATAGAATACGTGCCTCATCAAGCATTGATAAAAGTTTGACCTTCCTTCGTTGATGTTCAATTCTATCAGCAGCTGATAAAGGAGGGACATCTTTTGAAGAAGATGATGAAGTATTATTATTACCACCACCACCACTAGGGTTATTAGTATTAGGGTTAGTGGCTGCTTTGTTGTTACTTTTCTTGAATTTACCTCTCCCAACACTGCAAAATTCTTCTAGTAGTTCTTGTGCTGCTTTTGCATACTTTGAATTCCTCAACACATTGACCACTCCTAGTGATGACCCATAACCAACATGGACTTGTTGAAGATTATTTTGAGTTACTCCTCCTCCACCTATACTCAAATTCTTGTATCGAAATTGTCCCGAATTTGACCCTCCTTGATTAAAAAACAACATTTCACTTTCCTTTGTTGCGTCCAAATGTTGTAATGAAGATGACAATGATAAGGAAAGTCCTTGGCTTTCTACAACATTTATGCCTCCTATTTCATTTGGAGTAGTAAGATGGGTTGTGAATTGACCAAAAGATCCTTCAGCTGGATTAGGAAACCCTTGAAGTGTTGAAGTAGAAGATGGATTTGGTAACAACATGTGAAGGGTAGAAGGGGGATTATTATGATTATGATGATGATGAGAAGAAGGAGATGGTGATGATGGTGACCTTGGTTGTGGAGGATTCATAAGAAAAAGTTGCATGGCTGCAGCTGAATCCGCCACACTAATAGCTGATGATATTTGATTGTTATGATTTTTTCCATATCCCAATGGTACTTGCTGATGACTTGCAGCACCCACTATCATCCCTTGTCGACTCCCGAACCACTCACCTCCCATGCCGGTCGCAGTAGGCTGCGACCGTGGGTTCTGGTTCGGGTGTCTAAAATTCTGGTTGAATTGACTTTCCAATAATTCTGTAGTCGCTGTTGTGACTGTTCCCGGTGGGAAATTAAACATTTCGGATAACATCCCAGCGGTCTCATGATAAACTGGAAGTCCACTTGCTTCTTCTTCTTCAAACGGTGGGGGGTCGAATCCTTGCACCCTTAATTTATCTCGTCGGATCTGTTGAGCCATGTGATGTTGTTGTTGCTGCTGCTGCTGTTGTTCTGCTTGTGATCTCTCGAATCCATTCGAGAAATTAAAAAGACTTTGGTGATGATAATCTTGTGACATAGAATTGGCCTTTTCTATGACTTGATGAATTATTGGATTGTCGCCCTTTGAATTATGAGATGTAACATAAGGTCGTGGTGGTGTACTTGCTATTCCCATGGCAGCTTTGTCTTCCTCTTCATCATCTCTGTAATTATCTTTTGCTCACTCTACCATGGATCAAACATAAGATAGTTAAAACAATAGTCATTATAAGATTCCAAATTAGAAACCATAAGATACAATCATAGTTAGGAGATAGAAAAAAGAATAATAAGTGTGACAAAGAGTAGGGATGAGAGGAAAAAAAGACTTTTTCTTCTTTCTTTTTTAATTTTGTGATAAAAATTTATAAGTTTTCTTAAAAACAAAAATGTTTCAGCTTTATTCATGTAGACACATACCTCTTGCTGCAGGTCGGAAAAGGGGTACAAAGGTGGTCTCAGATATCGTTTTCTCTACCGTGGGATTTGAAAAACAAAGTTATGTATATGTGTATATATGTGTCTCTCTCTTAAATTTCTCTGTCTGTTGTTTCTGAGGCTGTCGTTTCTCTATCTTTCTCTCTGCCTTTTTCTTTCTCCCTTTGCTTGCTTTGCAGTAAGTGCTGCTGTCTCTGCTACAACAATCGCCTTCTGGAAAGAGAGTCGAAAGAATTTAAACTATAGTAGCATAGGAATATATATTACTAATAAAAAAGAAGATGGTTCTTGTATTTTTCATCAATTGTAAGTGACATATATTGTGTGAAAATCACATATCTGTGTTTGTCTCTGTGTGTAAGTCTCTCTTTCTTTTTCATAGAAAGCAACACACCTTCGAGAGAGATAGAGAGGAAATAGAGAAGAGGTCGCTATTCTTCATCCACAACTCTCTACTTTTCTCACTCAACTAATTTTATATTCCATTAAGTAGTACAGTACTAGTTTCAATTTATTTCCTTGCTTGACAAATAAACTTTTAATGTAACTGGAGTTAATTAGTCCATGGACGAAAATAAAATATTGTACCTGAATTATTTAATGATATTTCAAATTGACAGTTATAACCTCTTAGCTAGTATACTAGAGCTAGCAACTCAAGATGTTGATGGGATGAGTGACTATGCTCACCAAACTTTCGGGAATAAATGCAAAGAGAAAAGAAAATAATTAAAGAGAGTGTAAAAATATACGTTCTACAAGTCTTTTAGCCTATTTAAAAAAAAAAAATTATGTCAATAGTAAATATAGAAACCTTCTATAGTACTTTAATTTTTAATATAGCGCCCCCACTTGTTTGAAACTTAGGCACTATTGTTGTAAATTTTAGAGATTTCTCACAGTTTATACATAATTATTTAACTAATCAATCTCAATCTCAATTATACATATAACTGGGTTTTAAATGATATAGTAACTATTTTTTTTTTTTTTTGCACAATATAAAAAACTTGACTCAATTGATGAAACCGAAGTAACTTTCAAGGAGAAAATAGTGTTGAGGAGTTTAATGGTTCATCAAGAAACTCTTTTAACTGCTGTTGCATCCAAGTTCTTTCAGTAAATGTACTTAGTTTGCCGAAGAGATAATTTTCCTTAACAAGTTGGTAATTAAGGTAGGTTAAAAAGAGGTCTCGACGTCATTTTATTAAACGTTAATCTATCATTGTCACAACTTTGCTCACCAAACGCTCAGCTTTCAGCAAGCTTGGGGTGTAATTGTCAATCTCCATAGCCATTGGAAACCAATATCATATTTTCAATTTATAATAAAAAGGATAAGGTGAGCACTGAGTCACTGCAATGACATTTTCTTACTGCAGAAGAGAGAAAAACGAAAGAACAAAATATATTTGGTTTCGTTTCGATGACAATTGTGCCCTTGTAACATTGCCTGCATGACAGTAGTGGCATACTGGTATAGTTGCTGAGGTCATGCCAGTCACTTTCTTGACTTCCTATTTTTTTTAAAAAAAATTGATCTATGGACTTTAACTTATATGAAAGTATAAAGAAATTTACACCATGACCAACTTAGTATTTAATCTCCTATAGCAATTTACTCGAGTTATTTCAGATTACTAATCTACTTCAAAATAACATACTAATTATATGTGTAGACAATAAAAAACACATACTTATTATTTAACATATTTTAGCCGATATTTCTTCCGGTCCATTTTATATGATGTTTTGGGTGTTTTCACACATATTAAGAAAATCACTTTTTAGCATTAATTAGCAATGCAATTGACCATATTAGCCCTCATCCAGCTATTATTATCTAAAGTTTTGTTTTAAGTCATTTATTAGCAAGGGTAATATAGAAAAAAACCTTTTTGATTTGTGTAAAGATCAAATATTGTGGACCAAAAAAATTATGCCAAAACATCATATATTGTGGAATGGAGGGAGTAACATGTAGTAATATTTTAAAGGTTATGAATCTCACATTTTCTGAATTGCATGTAAAAATATCTTTATAATTACCGGATACAACCTCCATCAAGTTCTATGTTCCGGGATTTAACTAGAAAATATGTAACAAAAAATGAGATATATAGATATTTACTATCATTTTTTTTTGTATTGTTGGTGCACATAGATGGGAGAATTGCAGAACTATAGAACCATATGTAATGATTTGCCTTTTGAACCCCCATAACAGTGATCTAGCAAAAATGACTTTCCGTTAAGTTTAATGAATAAATTTCACACGAAAATATCTTCTACAGAATTTTATAATGACGCTCGTATCCCGTCATCCGTTTCTAGTAAGTGTTGCCTATTGCCTTTGACTCCTTTTTTCATAGGCAAAACTTGCACTTTAATCTTTTCTCATATTCTCCAAGATAACTTGAAGTGTTGTCTGGGCATCATTTGTCCCTTCAATCTTTTTTTACATTCTCGCATGCAATACTTGCCTTTTGATCTCCTCATAGGCGGCAATAGTTGTCGAACTTGAAGTGTTGCCTACGAATGGTCATTTTGCTAAAACCATCTTAAATGGGGAAAAAATGTCAATACCAGCAAATTTTGAGAATGCGTGGTTGAATTTTTTGAAAGTAAATGTATCTATTTTTTTTTAACCCCACCCTTTCCCTTTCTCTTGGAAGAAGATTACCCATTATTATCTTTTAAAAGAGCTGATTGTTGTAAGAAAATTACTACTCCCTCCGTTTTATTTTATGTGTCATAATTTGACTCGGCACAGAGTTTAAGAAATAAATGAAGACTTTTAAAATTTGTGGTCTAAAATGAGACATAGATGTTTGTGTGGTTGTAAATGATTTCATTAACGACAAAACTGTAATTTTGAAGTTAAATTAGCACCAAATTTAGAATGCTGTCATTCTTTTTAAACAGACAAATAAGGAAATGTTGTCACATAAATTGAAACGGAGCGGGTACGTTATAGAAGTCAAACTCTTTTAATTTATTCTCTTTTCTTTTATTTCCTTTTGTTATCTACTTTTGCTCAAAACTTTTAAACACCTCATCATTTGGGAAAAGAGAAAGAAAAAAACCATCAAGAATTGTGAAGGAATTAATAGGTCCACCCTTTTGAGCTCTGTAAATGAAATAAAAATAAAAAAGTTGCAATGGATCTCTTTATGATTAATATATATTACGTGGTATGAATTCGAATTAGTCGTCCAATATAAGAATTATAAACCAAAATCGAAAAGAGAAAAAAAAAAAAAAGAAATTAGACAAATCTAAATTAAAGAAAGGTGGCACGTGCAAAAGGAATGGTGAGCTACGCTGTAGACCTGAAAGCCACTAATAACTGACTTACGTTCGGCTTTGGGAAGACTACTACTACTAAAGTATACATGATTTACCCGCATTAGTCATTGTCTTCGACTCTTCGTTTTGGCCAATGTTTTGTTTTCGCTTTCTCAGAATTTATATTGTATTCTCTATGTGATTGCAACCTACGCATACAGTACATTTCCCTTTCAACTGTACCTTACAGAAGAATATAAAGGTTGCTTATCAGTACAGGAGTTTGCTAATATGCTTATATGCATATCCATTATTTTACCTCGGAGAAATGGGCTGAATAAAAACCAATAAGTAGGAACTAAATATGCGAGTTGGAAAATACCACGTGTGTGGTAAAGGATAAAGAAACTATAAGAAAAAAAAGTTATAATTACGTTGGGTTTTCAGACTTGCAAGCTTACTTTATAGCTGGACTATATCACTTAGCTAGGTACAAATAGTACTATTTCGACAATCATCAAACTGCTCAATATATACTAGCTAGGAGCCTCTTAGAACTTGAAGAGTGATTCACACTTAGTTGTTGCAATATACTTGTTTAACCTAGATCCGATTTTAGGCCAATTAACAATTAAATTTGTATTTGCGGAATCACGATCAATAGTTGAGATTAAGAATTTGTATGGAGAATCAAGTAATATCAATATAGAACGTTAAAGGTAAAGTATAAGCGAAAGCAAAGAGAGGCAAACGTATCGTATCCTTCGTCTCCGGGGAGAGTTGGTCGATATCCGCCACACTTCAGATGATCCAAACGCTAAAATAGTAATTGAAATATGAGCAAAGAGTATATCTGAACGAGAGAGAGAATATTCTTATTGATAGTGTAGACAAGAAGTAGAAGTTATCCTACAATTGGTTAAGGTAAACGCTATTTATAGGCCTGAAAGGCGCCCGTTGGGATTGTAGTAACCGTTGGGCGTAGATCCGTCTGGATAAGTAACTGCTAGGCACCTATTCAGCGAAGTTGTAACCGCTGGGCTGTAGTGATTGCTCATTTAAACTATGTTGATAATAATGAAATGTTCCGTAACTTCCTTAGGTCTGCTCGTGGGAAATATCTGTCCAGTGAATGTTTGTCCGTTGAAACGTCAGTTCGTGCCACGTGGAAGACACGTGTCATCTTTCAAAGTCCAGTCGGCTTTTATCCAATACAGATAGTCCCCGCACTCCTCGGGCAGAGTATCTGTCCGAGGAGTGGATAAGAGCTTTAGCGGGGGTTCTTGCGAACTTTTTGTCTCCATATGACGTAACTTGATGACGTATGAATCTTATCAGATAAGTGACCAGCCCTTATGTCGTGCGCATTAAATGCGCCGTATAAAAAAGTAACTGCAGCTGGCATGCCTGTGGAACCGCAGTTTACTCTGAAATGACTACTGCGTATCCCAAGGGTAAAAGCAATGATTTTAACCGCCTCAACCACGTGCGCACGTCGTCTGTTGATTGCGAGGTGATCGCTGCTCTTCAGAATAATGATGGCGCTATAAAGTTTTGATTAACCCTATTTCCTCCTTCGACGGCCAGATCTGGTCGTAGTTTCTCCGATAACTTCCACATGTCTTCGAGAGAAGTCGACGATCTGAATCTTGGTTCCTATAAGTAGGGATTTCACTTGATGAGAAACTTTTTACTTGCTTTTATTCCCTCTGTGTTGTTCTTTGAAAACCTCTGAATTAGCTCTTGAGTTTTTCTTGATAACTTCATTCTTTTCCTGAAATCATGGCTTCAAGATCTAGAAAAAATCAGAGTACCGATATTGCTGGTAGTTCCACGACGGCCACTCCTAGGTCGCGGGCTACTCAAGCCACTGCTGCGGAAATAATCCCCAAGAAATGGGGTGAACTTGAGGCGGACTGTAATATTAAGTCCTTTCATAACAGGAAGGGAGATACGCGCAACTGGCCGGCGTGTAGGTTTAAGTCGGGGATCACGAAGGAGGTGATCCCTCATGTGAGGATGGACTGCAACTAGGGCGATGAAGTTCCTCTCTTGCCGGTCTCTGAGGGAGAGAACATTACTTCCCACATGGCTGGGTGGACAGCTATGTGCACCTACCCTTTCACAGTGGGATGAAGGCTGCCCTTGCACCCTGTGCTGGAGAGGCTTTGCAGGGAGTACCTTCTCTGCCCGGGACAATTGAGCCCCAGTATATATAGGATAGTTACACTTTTAGATTGGTTTGCGACAGAAACTGATCAATCTTTTGACTACAAGCATTTTATTTCTTTGTATAGTGTTCAGATTTTTAAAGATGGCTATGTAAATGCCAGGATGCGCGGAAGCAAAGGCTTGGTGCGCAGTTCTGAGGATACCAGTGACCGAGGCTGGGTGCACCGGTATCTGTTCGTGCGCTCCTCGGCCTTGACTTTTGACGACAAGACATACCTTTCAGAAGTCTGGAATAAGATGCGTAAGTCCCCGAGTTTTTTTTTTTTTTTTTTTTATATTCTCTTTCCTTCTTCCTCTAATCTTCGTCCAATTTCTTCGTGCAACGGCCAAGCAACTTTACGATAGGTTCATATCTGTTGATGAACTGACGGCGTGGGTTGAGCCGATTTTGGAGAAATTCGGACCAGAGAAAAGAGAGTGGGCGTACTTTGCTACTCTCAAAAGTTTGACTGTGAAACACCACGGTGAGAATATTTCTGTCTCTCTGATAATTCTTCTTCCTTGAACCCCCCTCGTGTCCGACCGTTTCATCTTTGTTGCAGGTTTGGGCACTTCGGGAGATTTCTTTCCCGTGCCTCCCCAAGACAGACCTTCCAAACCTGTTGCTGACCCAGCTGCTGAGGCTGAGGCTATACTAGCTTTGGTAGGTGCTCTGCGCAGCAGGGAGGGGGGTGAAGAACTCTTGTCCGATGGACTAGGCTCCTTGAAGAGGAAGAAAGGGGGCCAAGGAGAGGGTGGAGCACGGAAGAAATCTGCTTGTAAGATTTCTGTGTTTGCCAAACAACCCTCATCGGCTGGTGGCGATCTTCCTCCTAAGGCCAGCGTCCCTAGGCCTGTAGAAGTGAATGCCGAGGTGGCTGCAGAAGTCCCCGAGTCCGCACGGGAAGAGGGTTTAGCCAAGGAGGTTATCTACCTTTCGGACACTGAAGCCGAAGTTGATGTTCCTCTTAGGCGAAGACCTAATCTTCGCAGCGACAGAAGAAGAGCCGAGGAGGAAGCCGTCCGTACTTCGCAGAGGAGTCCCCGAGTTGGTGACGGGGAGGATACAGGTCCTTCTCGCGTGGATAAGGGAAAGCGGAAGGTGGATGAAGAAGAAGTGAAGGAAGAAGCCAGGGAGGAAGTTCCCCAAGAGAGTAGCCGAGGTCCTCGTGTTTTTCGTTTCGAGGATCTAGAGAATGTGGCTACTGAGGGGGCGACTCCAGTTGGTCTTCGTGAATGTGAGACAATTAATCCTGGGGCGGAAGATGACTCTAACCTCTCATCGTCGACGTTTGTCTGGTGGTAAGTCATCAGTGGTCAGACAAAGTTGAAGGATATCAGGGGTATCCGTTACAAGTTCGGGCCAAACTACCCTTCCGAACAGGCTTGGGAACCCAAATACTATGAGAGGAAACATACTTTGAAACTTGCCCCCGATGTCAACTTCATAACTGGGCCAAGCGGTTTGGCTAAGGCGGTCTCCTCACTCATCGGTCCCCGCGAAGAATGGGTGCTGAGGGAGCTGAGCGATGAAGAGTTAGCCTTTCAGATTGCTGCTGATTCTGCCCGAGTAAGTATTTTCTCGTTCTCATGTTGGAAGTAGCTTTAGCCTCGGACCCTTAACCTTAGCTTGTTTCATTTTTTTTATTAGTCAAGCATGCTGGCCGCCGAGCTTATGTTTTGCTCCAGGCTTAACAGTGTCGACCAAGTGGTGGAGATAAAGAAAGAATTGTTGGAAGCTCTGCAGGACAACAAGACTTTAGTTGAAAAGTGTGGTTTCCTTAGTGGAGAAGTTAATCGGTTAACAGATGCTAACAATGATCGTCTTGAGCAAATCAATGCTCTCACCAGGGAAAAGGACCTTCTTTTCGAGGAGAAAGAAGGGTTCGCACGCTCTATCCAGGGCTTGGAGAGACTGCTTGAAGAATGCCGAAATTGTTTGAATAGCACTAACGACAACCGTGTATCTCTTGAGATGGGCTGCAGAGAGCAAATGAAGAGTCAATCAAAGCCCGTTCTGATCTCCAAGCTGCCAAGGACCAAGTCGCTCAGTTAATGGGTGCTCAGACCGCATTAACCAAGGACTTGGCAAACTTGCGTGATCAGTCGGAAATCAAGACCAAGCTTGCGACCCTTGAAGCCAAGCGTACATTGCTCGTGCAGATCCATACTGGACAAGTTGATGTTGAGGAGATGCTGCAGACAACAAAGAGCGATGTTCGAAGAATACACCAAGCACTGGGTCTCTCCCTCAAAGAGTCTGAAGGCGATGATGATGATGGTGGTGGAGATGAAGATGAGGATTCAGGGAATGACGACAGGACTGACGGAGCTGGTGCGTTGAGTCCTGGTCATGGCCCTTCAAGCTAATGCTCTTTTTCCTCAATTGATGTATTTTTATTTTGTTTGGCGAGAACTAGACTTGTTTGTTAGAGACTCTCTGACCCTTTGTATGGCCAGTTTGTTTTGGCCTCTGAACACTCTGCAAATTTCTGTCAGCCGTTCTCGGCATTTTATCAATTTACAGGATAATGTATATATGTTATTTTAGATCTGCTCAGTGACTATATTTAGTTTGAACTTTTGATCTTTTTGTATGCATACGCTGTGGCTTTCGTGCCTTATGATTGGGAGTTAATTTTCTTGAATCTTGAACTTTATTAAGTTCGTATTTTCAAAAGTCTGCCCGAATGTTTTTAACTTAACCTTTCATTAGGAAAATGGTCGTAAGTTGTAAATAGTTTGACCAAGTTGTGGTCGTTAGGGTTTTGGCCAAATCATTGCTCTATGCGTATAACTTTGCTTATCGTTTTGATAATCGAAAGTTGTTGCATGGCATTGTAGGTTGGCTCTGGCCGAGTTGTTGGCCTTGTGAACGACTTCTCTTATTTTCGTGGAAGCCTTGTCACATGAAGGTTTTGTTTTGTGAATGACTTCTCTTATTTGCCGTGGAAGCCTTATCACGTAAAAGTTTTGAAAATTTGCTGCCTTTAGATAAGGTCTTTTGCCTGTATGAAGGTCCTATCTGGCCTACAGGGCCCTCACCACCTCCCTTATTTTCATGTTGGAACACGTGTAGTGATAATATGAAAAGAGTTTTCGGTGAGTTGTACATTGAACACATATAACCAAACGAGGAGTGTGTCCGTTGTGGGATTCGAACCCATAGCTGCGAAGTTAAGAACTTCGAGCTCTACCAGTTGAGGTAAACGGATCTGACCTTGTTTAGGTCGTTAGTACCATTTAGAAAGAATATAGGATGAAAGCAAGGACTTTATATAAAGATAAAAAGGTAAGTGTGGAGTAACTAACCGTTTTTATCACCTAGAAGTGATACCTTTTGAGGTGAACCACATTCCAGCTGTTCGGGACAATCGAGACATCTAGTCGTGCCAAGTGGTAAGACCCCTTGCCGACCGAAGCGATCACTTTGTAGGGTCCTTCCCAGTTAGGACCAAGCTTCCCTGAATTTGTCTCTTGTGTGCTCTGGGAAACCTTTCTGAGTACAAAGTCCCCGACTTGGAAGCTTCGTACGCGCAGTCCCCGATTGTAGTATTTTTCGATTCGTTCTTTTTGGGCGACCACTCGTACGAGCGCCAGTTCTCTGCGTTCCTCAAGGAGGTCCAGCTCTTCAGACAGGTTAACTGAGTTTGATTCCTCGGTGGTATGTGCATATCGTAGGTTGGGTTCTCCTATCTCGACTGGGATCAGAGCGTCTACACCATATACCAATGAGTACGGGGTTTCCCCAGTACTCAATTTTACTATGGTGCGATAAGCCCACAATGCTCCAGGTAGCTCTTCTACCCAACATCCCTTTGCCTGCTCGAGGCGCTTTTTAAGAGATTCAACAATGATTTTGTTGGTAGATTCGGCCTGCCCATTGGCAACAGGATGATATGGAGAAGAAGTGATCCTCTTAATGTGTAAATCGTGAAGGAACCTAGTCACTTTCTGGCCGACGAACTTCTGGCCATTGTCCATGACTATTTCCTTAGGTGCTCCAAAGCGACATATGACAAAGCGCTAGAGAAAATCGACAACCTCTGTTTGTCGTATCTTCGAATATGCTGCTGCTTCGACCCACTTTGTGAAATAATCAGTGATGATCAGTAAAAAACGCATCCCCCTTGGTGCCGTGGGAAGAGGACCAACAATGTCCATTCCCCATTTCATGAAGGGCCACGGGGAGATTATTGAATGCAATGGTTCGGCTGGCTGATGAAGAAGATGGGCAAACCTCTGGCATTTGTCACATTTCTTGACAAACTCATTTGCATCTTTCTCCATTTTGTCCCAATAATAACCTGCACGTATCAGCTTTCGGGTTAGTGCCTTACCTCCGGAATAATTTCCGCAACAGCCTTCGTGGACTTCCTTCATCACATAATTGGTCTAACTTAGTCCAAGACATTTTGTGAGGGGTCCTGCGAACATCCTCCGATACAGCTCGCCATTGAGAATGGTGTATCGAACAGCTTTTACTCGGAGTTTACGAGCAGCCTTCGCATCTGCGGGCAGAGTCCCATGGACAAGATAATTCATTATCTCATTCCTCCAGTCCCAGGTAGTGTTGACGGCATTGACTTCAAACTTTCCCCTGTCCATGGTTGTGTAGAGAAGTTGAACAATAGCTGAAGAGCTAGCTACCCCTACTTCTACAACCGATCCCATGTTTGCAAGAGCATCAGCTTCGTGATTCTCTTCCTGCGGAATCTGAATTGCTTCCCAGTCGTCGAACTGTTCCAAGAGTTCTTTCACTCGGCCGAGGTACGCCTGCATCCTGGATTCTCGTGCAACGAAACCTCCGCTGATCTGATTGATCACTAACTGAGAATCGCTTTTTAGCTTGACTATGGTTGCCCCATAGTTCCGTGCCAATTCTAATCCTGCAATAACGGCCTCATATTCGGCCTCATTGTTAGTAATGAAGGGACATTTGATAGCTTGCCTTACCGTCTCTCCGGATGGAGCAACGAGGACCAGTCCGAGTCCTGACCCTTTTACACTCGAGGAACCGTCTGTATGGAGGATCCAGGTACCCGGAGCCTGCCCTGCATAGAGAATGGCTTCTTTCTCTGCCTCAGGGTATATATTCATGCTGAAGTCTGCCAAGACTTGTGACTTTATCGGTACCCTGGGCTGATAAGTGATATCAAATTCGGATAATTCTATAGCCCATTTCACCAATCTTCCTGAAAATTCTGGTTTGTGCAGGACATTTCGTAAAGGAAAAGTAGTAACCACAACTATCGAATGACTTTGAAAGTATGGGCGTAACTTTCGAGCAGCAGTTACTAGAGCCAATGCTAATTTTCCTAAAGGTTGATAGCGGGTTTCTGCATCAATTAGAGCTTTGCTAACATAATAGATAGGAAGTTGTTTACCTTTTTCTTCTCGAACTAGTACAACGCTTACCGATGACTCTGAGACTACCAGATAGATTAGCAGCTGCTCAGCTTCCACAGGTGTGGTAAGCAGTGGAGGACTGGATAGATATTTCTTTAGATCCCTCAATGCCTGCTGACATTCGGGATTCCATTCGAACTCCTTATTTTGCTTTAAGACATCGAAGAAACTTTTGCAACGATCCGATGACCGGGAAATGAATCTGCGTAGAGCTGCTACTCTCCCCGTTAGTCTCATGACCTCTTTCCTATCGCGAAGTACATCTGGGATTGATTCAATAGCTTTAATCTGAGCGGGATTGACTTCAATGCCTCGCTGAGAAACAATGAACCCCAGAAATTTTCCCAATCCAACTCCGAAAGCGCATTTCTCCGGATTCAATTTCATGTTATACTGATCCAAAATTCCGAAAGCTTCTTTCAGATGTGCCAGATGGTCTTCTGCCCGTTTGGATTTTATCAGCATGTCGTCAATGTATACTTCCATAGTCTTTCCGATATGGTCATGGAACATTCGATTGACTAGACGCTGATAGGTTGCACCTGCATTTTTTAATCCAAATGGCATAACTTTATAACAATACGTGCTTCGACAGGTTATGAATGCTGTTTTTTCCTGGTCTTCAGGGTCCATCAGTATCTGGTTGTATCCAGAGTACGCGTCGAGGAAGGTTAAAAATTCGTGTCCGGCTGTTGCATCGATTAGCTGATCTATCCTAGGAAGAGGATATGAATCCTTCGGACAGGCTTTGTTCAGATCTGTGAAGTCAATGCAGACTCGCCACTTGCCGTTCTTTTTAGGTACGACAACCACGTTGGCTAACCAGTCTGGGTATTTGACTTCACGTACTGAACCGATCTTTAACAGCCGATCGACCTCGTCATTGAGTACCTGGTTTCGGAAAGCTCCTTGCTGGCGCGTTTTCTGTTTCATCGGGCGGTGTTATGGATCGACGTGCAACCTGTGAGTAATGATGTCAGGAGAAATACCTGTCATATCTGCATGGGACCAGGCGAATGTTGTATGCCGCTCCTTGAGGAACCGGAGGATATCTCCCCGCAGGCGTTCGCTCAGCTCAGTTCCCAAATACACCTTTCGCTCTGGTTTATCAGTGAACAGCTCTTCGGGTTCCAGAGCTTCTACTGTTGGCACGTGGTTTTCTTTCTCATCCATCTTGGCGATGAACTCCGGGACTTCGTACTTAACCTCCTCAGGTGTAGTATTCGACCCCAGTTGCTGTAATTGCTATTTGTTCTCCTCGGGTAGTATGAGGGCTACCGAGTAACACTCTCGTGCAGAGCGTTGCTCTCCTCGGACTTCACATATTCCCCACTCGGATGGGAACTTCAACACCTGATGATAGGTAGAAGGGACGGCTTGCATGTCGTGGATCCAAGGTCTACTTAGAATGATGTTGTAGGCTAAATCCGCATCGACAACATGAAAAGTTGTCTCCTTTTCTACCCCTTCAGCCAAAGTCATCAAGGTAATCTCCCCGAGAGTCTTTTCGCTCGAATTGTTGAAATCGGAAAAAACTCGAGATACTGGCACAATCTTATCTGCTAGCTGCATTTCAATTACAACTCGCGACTGGATAGCAGAACTGCCCGCATCGATGAGCACTCTCCTCACGTCGAACTCCACCACGCGTAACGTTATGACTAACGTATCAGCATGCGGAAACTGTGATCCATTAGCATCGGATTCCTCAAAGGTGATTACTTCTTCTGACCGAGGACGCTTGTTGTTTGTAATGGATACCTTTGCATACTTCTTCGCTGTGAAGGTAACCGAATCTACCTCGATCCCACCCGAAATAACGTTGACCGTTCGTTTCGGAGAGGATGCTCGCGGAGGGCCACATTTGTTCTGCTGAGCCTTCGCGTGAGTTTGCTTTCCCTTCTCAGTCAGGAATTCCTTCAAGAATCCCTGTTTCAACAAATGAGCAATTTCGTACCTTAAAGCTTTGCAGTCTTCGGTGGTGTGCCCATGGTCGCGGTGGAATTCGCAATATAGGTCTTGATTTCGCTTGCTGGGATCAGTCTTCATGTCTTTTGGCCACTTGACTTTTCCTCCCATGTCTTTGAGTACCGCCATGACCTCCGTCATTTCAACGTTGAAGCTTGGCAGGCTTGGGACTCCATGGGGATTCGATTCAGAATTCTCCCACCGAGATAGACCCCTATTGCTGTTGCGGTTGCGTCCTTTGGAATTGTTACGTGATTGGTCAGGGTACGGCTCATACCGTGTGCCTGACCTCTCCATTTCTGCTTTTCCACCGGATCCACTGTTGCGAGCCTGAGCCCTTCCCCGAGCACCTGTTCCAATCAGTTTATCTTCATCGATACGTACCTTGGAATTGTAACGATTGTAGACATCTGACCAACTGGCTGTTGGGAACTCGCGAAGAGACTCGTAAAGCCTTCGTGTGGCCTCTGAGCTCCTAATATCCAAGCTGTTGGTGAACGCGATTGCTGCCCACCTATCTGGTACTTTGGGGAGCATCATACGTTCTCTATGGAACCGATCCACGTACTTGTGAAATTACTCGTCGGGTTTCTGCTTAATTTCAAAGATATCTTCTACCCGGGTCTCCGTCTTCTGAGCACCCGTGTGTGCCTTCACGAACAATTCAGCCATTTCTGCGAAGGACCCAATGGAGTTGGGTGGCAACATTGAGTACCATCGCAGGGCTTCATCTGCCAGGGTTTCTACGAACTTCTTCAATTGCACAGATTCGATCTCCTCGTCGGTGAGATCACTGGCCTTTATAAAATTGCTGAACATCATGAGGTGATCGTTGGGATCAGATGTTCCGCGATACCTTGGAATATTCGGCATTTTGAACGTCTTAGGTATTGCTTTTGGAGCTGCCTCCTTCTTCCAGGGCCTATGTGAATAATGCTGGACGTCAACTTTCTTCAGCGTAGGTGGGGCGCCTGGTATCTGATCGATTCTCTCGTGAAGAAACTTTTGAAGTGCTTCTTGGCTCTCTTTGAATTGTCAGGTGAGAGCTTCTACGACAAGGCTCATATCTGTAGGTGCCATAGATCCTCTGTTCGGGTTCTGATTGGCTTGAGTCGTCGGATCTGCAGTACCACTACCGTTGTTGCGCTCTTCTCCTTGCCTTGAAGTATGTGAAGAGGGTGCATTGGGGTTAGGTGTTGCAGCGTCAGCCCTTGCAGTTGAAAGGTTGCTTCTCCGGAGAGAGGTAAGTGCTTCGTTGATTCCCCGGTTCACTTCTGCCTGTTCCTGCATAAAAGCAAAAAGTGTTTCTTGCAGATTCCCTTGGCCAGGGGAGAGACTCCTATGTCGTCGTCTCTTGGGTGGAGTAGTACTCTGAGAGCGCATACGCCTATATTGTCTGACCGGCCCTTGGGAAGATTGTTGCTGCCCATCGGACGAATAGTCGGGAGAGTAATCAAGAGAATAATTAGGACTGAGTGAAAGGGTGTTTACCCGTTGTCCGCCTATGATGGTTCGTTGGGAATTGCTTTCTGCCATGTTAGTTATGAAACAAAAAGATAGACGGAAATAGATATAATATCAAAGATAGACTTTTAACCTACGAAAGCTATTGACCGGCTCCCACTATGGTCGCCAAATTGTTTAACCTAGATCCGATTTTAGGCCAATTAACAATTAAATTTGTATTTGCGGAGTCACGATCAATAATTGAGATTAAGAATTTGTATGGAGAATCAAGTAATATCAATATAAAACGTTAAAGGTAAAGTATAAGCGAAAGCAAAGAGAGGCAAACGTATCGTATCCTTCGTCTCCGGGGAGAGTTGGTCGATATCCGCCACACTTCAGATGATCCAAATGCTAAAATAGTAATTGAAATATGAGCAAAGAGTATATCTGAACGAGAGAGAGAGAGAGAGAGAGAGAGAGAGAGAGAATATTCTTATTGATAGTGTAGACAAGAAGTAGAAGTTATCCTATAATTGGTTAAGGTAAATGCTATTTATAGGCCTGAAAGGCGCCCGTTGGGATTGTAGTAACCGTTGGGAGTGGATCCGTCTGGATAAGTAACTGCTAGGCACCTATTCAGCGAAGTTGTAACCGCTGGGCTGTAATGATTGCTCATTTAAACTATGTTGATAATAAGGAAATGTTCCGTAACTTCCTTAGGTCTGCTCGTGGGAAATATCTGTCCGGTGAATGTCTGTCCGTTGAAACGTCAGTTCGTGCCACGTAGAAGACATGTGTCATCCTTCAAAGTCCAGTCAGCTTTTATCCAATACAATACTAAGCACGGCTGAATTTGTTTAAAAAAAAACAAACAAACCAACAATTAACAAGTTGATCTGAATTATGTAGAAACCAACATTTAACATGTTAAGTTGATCGGTACAGTGCAGAAATTCTTTTTTTTCCCCCTCCAAAGCCACACTCTTGGATAAGACGTTAGCGCAAATTTAATTACTTGTATTGATAAATGGATGTAAGAGGCGGATATGACACCTTATTTCCTCTATATCCTCATCAGAAACTAATATATATGCTCATTGTTTTTAGGTTTGTTTGTATGAAGGAAAATATTTTCTATGGAAAATGTTTTCCATCAAAAGTATTTTTTAAAAAATGAGTGAGTATTTCCGAATTTGTTAGTTGGTAAAAAAATAGTAAAAGAAAATTTATTTTCCATTATCCATATCCCTTACACCTAATACCTCCTCACCTCACCTCTCATCACCAAATCACTCCATCCAGCCCCAAAACCTCACCCACCCCAATGATCGCGCCCAACTACGCCCTAAAAAAGGGACTAAGCGATCGCAGCAAATATAGCTCGGTACTTAAAGTCATGAGGTCGAATCCCACAGAGAACACGACTCCTAGCAGTTAATCTAGCCAAATTATCTACTCAATCAACTTCGAGTGTATATCTTTGATTTGGTTTTATACTAACACTACTAAACAAGAAAGTAAATAACAAGTATAGAAAGATAGGTTTGATTCAAGATATAGAAAGCCTAGGATTGATTTTCCCAAATCCTAACTTGTGCTAAAGTATTGTGCTATCAATTCTCCCTAATTCTTCCTATTCAACAAGTGCTCCAAGTTTAAAACTACTCACTTCCATTAAGTAATCATAACTTTCATTAATTAACTATTCTAATTAACTAATAATGAGATAGGGAGGACTACACGTATGGTTCACAATAAGGATCAATATTCCTAATTCACTGTTTTGACAACCTAAGCAATGCCTTTGTTTTAGGTTGAAATACTGCTATTTGTTTAACCCTAACTCATGAATCTATTCCTAGTAATCATAAGAATAAAGGGTACAATTAATTGGGGATTCTACCAATTAATAGCAAACAATTCGTAAACAACATAGATAGAAGAATTAACAAAGTTAATTAATAACACAACAATTATCATCACACAAGTATGTGGAGTGGGTCAATCAACCCTAGAATGGGTGATTTAGCCACTCATAGTCATGTTCTAAGACAAGAAATAACTAAAAGCATAGAAAACCACAAGAATATGGATGGATGAAGTAGAGCTTGAATCTTGATCTTCTCTCTTCCTTGCCTTTTTTTTTGATGAAGATAGGTCAAAAGTTCTGTTTTGGACGTGTTGGGTGCCTTTTATAACATCCCCAGAGACCCACACAAGTTGGGAATCCAAAATAAACTCGGAATCTAAACATCAGGATTTTAAGCCTATGGCGGTGCATTGCACAGTGCGGTGCCGTAGGCCAATTTCTACAGACTTTCCAAAATTCTCAACTCTGTGAAGATCGTCCCTGTTGCGCCGCATAGCGCAGCGCTTGGCGCGGCGCAACAGGCCAAATTCACTGCATCTCCATTTTTTTTATCATTTTTCCTCCATGCCTTGGTTCACTCGACTCTCAGGCTTCTACTCAGACTTCAAAACCCTTATTTTTCATCAATTATGCTCCATATACGACTTATATCATCAATGTAATCCTACAATATAAAACACACCAAATAAGAGCAATTCCGTCCAATGCACCAATAAATATTTAAAGTTGAACCATGAAAACGAGGCGAAATTATAGAAATTATTGCAATATCTAACCTCGTATCAACACCCCACACTTAAATCATTGCTCATCCTCGAGCAACTTATAACTTGAACTCAAAACACATCAAAACAACTCACACAATGACTTGGGTTTATATAGGCACTTAACAAGTTGCATATACACTCATTATGCTTTATTCATATGAAATCCATGTCAAGAATATTTAAAAATAATCAAGTGCACCAAATCAACCTCTCAATCCCATATCAACTCCAAACTCACTCAATAAGTCATGCAAGTACTCACTCTATTCAAGAGACTAATAAAAGAGTTCGTTTCTCGTAAATCATGTGCCCTCATAATAAATTCAAAGTTTAATGAAGAAATTCACACAAGAGAATGAATCATGAACAAAAGTTCACATAGAGATGAAACACTCACTCTCAGAAAAGAACTGACATGCAACACAAGATGTACCATAAGCTTGCCCTTAGTGTAGGACTCGACTAATGTCCATCTACTCGGCTAAGATCAATTAAGACTTCTTTAGGTTGTAATGTAGGCAATAGGACGGGTATGATATATTTAGGTAATAGTGACTAACCACCCCAAGCAATTTAATACACCATAATTTATTCAAGTATTTTTCCTCCCAACCAATCTTTCTTTTACCATCACAGAGTCAACTTTCACCAACTTTTTTCATTAAGCAAAGATAGGAGCTAATAATAGGGACTACTTTTTTTTTCTAACATATTTTTTTCTCATATTTCAATAATTGCACAATATCTCAAGCTTTCGCTTTTTTTTTTCTTTTTCTAGTAAATCCTTCCAAATAGCATCCTCCTAAGCACCATTTATCTTCCTCCAACAACCTCAATTTTCTCATTTTATTAACTAGCCTTTTAGGCTCATAACACCATAAGTAAAACTCACAGATATTTAGCACAAGAAACAGGAACCTCAATGGCTATCAAAGAAAGGCTACAGGCTCAAAAGGGTTAGCTAAGGTCAAATTTTCACTGGTAAACAACTAATTCTGAAGCTTCAAATAAATTGGCTATAAAAGGAATGCCTATATCACTTCCTAACCGAGCAAACTTCTCATTTCGCTTTGAACACACACCGGAAAAGTTCTAGACACCAAGTATTAAACATGGAGAAAGCAAAACCTCACTCACACATGGCACATAACCTACTCAAAACGGCTCGATTCACGCTCTTAAACAAAGCAAACACAAGCAAACTCTCAAGTAAGTCTAAAGTCAACATCATGATCACATGCTTCAAATAATACACTTAACGTTTCTCAAGGCAAAATAGATTATGATAGAATATATGCATGAAGTTCACATGCCCCAAATCAAGTATCTAATTAAAACTAGTCAAAGTGGAGCCAAAACTCTCCCATCCAATTACTACAGTCTAATACTAAAAAAAAACTACTACCCGATTCAAATTCCTTCTTTGGAAAAGAAACGATGCACAATGAAAAACCAAAGGGTATTATTAACACAAATAAGAAGAATCTCCCACCCCTCACTTAAAATCATGCATTGCCCCCAATGCATTAAAATTAAAACTAAGGGTGATAGAGAAACTCCCTGGGGCTCTAAGCCCGAAGAACATCATTGTGAGCTTCCTTAGGGCACAAGGTACTCAGACTTCCTCCAAGCTGGACATCGTCATCCAATCGTATGAGGTTGCAAACACCCTACACTTAGACTTCAAACCAATCAAAACCTGCAAAACAAAGAAACTCACCAAGTAATATCCTTCAAAAGATAATAATATTTTTTTATTTTGTTTTTTTTCTCATTTTTTTTATTTTACTTATATACAAATACAATCACGGGTTGCCTCCCGAGAAGCGCCTTATTTAATGTCGTGGCACGACATAACCCAGAGTCAATATTTTTTCCTCCAACTTGAGCTTATGAATCGCATCCCCAGTTGAAACTCAACTCTCTGGCTATGTTCTTGGGGTGACACAAGTTCTTGCAAATCAAATATTAAGTATCTCCTTCTGCACGTCGCCACCAACTTAGGAATATCCCTAAATTTTTTGCTATACTCTTGGCCAAGCACCAAATATACCATGTTGTATTCACTGGCCTTCATACAAGGATTTTCATCGTGCCTAGATGGCATCACAAATTTGAGAGTGAAACCATCTATACACATCATCCTTCAACTCTTCAATCGGCTTAGAAGGATCAATTTCCATGTCCCCTTCTAAAATCAATGTAGAAAAGTGTCTAGAATGCGGTGCAACCTGCTCACACTTTGATTCGTTACTCGCATACTCTTTTTGACACGACTTAGAGTCAACTATAATTTCAGCTTCAATTTTATTGACTGACTCTAGTACCGCATCATCGGCATCTTCCCACACCATATGGCTAGATGGTTGGCTTTCAACCCTTGTCTCCTCCAATGGAAATTCACGTTTTAGATCTTCAAATATAGCCATAATTTATTCTTATAAGTCCATGTCTTATTGGCTAGGTTGTTGAATTCCCAATAATGCAGCCAATTGATTCATTTGAGCTCCTATGTGGCTTAGTTGTGCTCTACGTCTATCCCAAATCTTCTTCAGTTCAGCTTCATATTCTTCCTCATCATCCTCCACTGCATCGTACCTACTATAATCATAAGAGAAAGAAGTACCATCATAATAGGGGCTCGGGGAATAAGACATATTATCACAACCATAATGATCACCTAGCCACATATAATTTTCTGATGCCATATTTTTATTATTTTTTTATAGACTAAATAAATATGTACAGAAACGAAATTAATTGAACTAACTACTCAGCTATCCTAACAAGCTAGAAATACACCGTGTTCTCCGGCAACGGCGCCAAAATTTGATCGCGCCCAACTACGCCCTAAAAAAGGGATTAAGTGGTCGCAGAAAATATAGTTCGGTACTTAAAGTCCCGAGGTCGAACCCATAGAGAACACGACTCCTAGCAGTTAATCTAGCCAAATTATCTACTCAATCAACTTCGAGTGTATATCTTTCCCTACTCCTTCAAAGTTCATCTTGATGTGATTTGAAGAGGAAAGCACGATCGAAAAGGCGCAACGAAATCGGTGAGCGCTTGCCTTACCTAGTAGGGCAGCTCGGAAGAGGCCGGCCTTTGAGCCCGTATTGGAAGGGGATCTTGGTTTCTTTTTTTAGAAAAGAAACCCCAAGAGTTACGTCTTATTCCCGAGAGTTCCCTGTAAGAGGGACAGTCATAAAAGATTATTATTTGCGGTTTCATCAGATGGGATCAAAGATTTGAACTTATAACATATGTGTCGTATTATTCTTATAAGTGAATTTATTTTGAGTAAATGTGAATATTAAAATTGACAGCTTACTAATAAGTTGGTATTTTGTCAATTTTAGACTACATTTTACTTTTATTTTTTAATCCAAAAGCGTTGTTAATGCATATAATGTTATATTTTGATTGGTTTTGGGTTACAAGGATGGATGAATGAAGATTGGAACCAAAAGAGTGAAAATACAAGCCAAAGTGATGAATCCACCTGAAACAATGCAGGGCGTCCCGCTCCCAGCTCAAATGGTAGCCTAAGTTCAGTAACAGAGCATGAAATTTTGGAGCTCGAGAAGGGCGGCCTACCATATCTTTAAGATAGCTTGCCTAGGTTGAATATGCGACCGCCTCATGCAAAGCATGGTCTCATGTTCCTAAGTTCCCATTATTATGCGAGCGCCTCCTCCAATGAAAGGGCCGCCCAAATCTGAAAAATGAAGAACATGTGGCCGCCTCCCATGAAGATGCACCCTGTCTTACCTGCAAATATAAGAGGAAAATCATCCAACGTCACAAAGGGCGACCAATCCGTGTATTAAGGCAGCCACCCAACCCAAAAAGGGTAGTCTTGTCATATCAAAATGTACTTATTATAAACAGAAAAGGGTTGGGTTTTTATCATGATTCTATTCCTACTTTTAGTATTAGCTACTTTGGGCAAGACTTGGGAAGCAAGTGACAAGGTTTTTTTCATTGCAAGCAATTCTTAACTTGTTTCCATAACCAATACATGTTTTTTAATCTATTATATTGCGTGATTATGATTCCAACTCCTAGGAGTGGAAACATGCTTTAGTAGTTGATATTCAATGGGTAATTATTAAATTTACTTATTTTATTTTGGGTTTGATTAACTAGCTTCTATCACTTCATTTTTAATTTCAGTGCACATGACTCAAGGGTTATATGCTTACTTAAACTAATTAAAGACTCTGATGAGATTAATCAGTTTAGGATAACAGAAATAGTAAGGATTTGGGTCATGTTGGCTAAAACAGCTGAACCATCTAAAAGAGTCCACTAGGGATATTTTTTCTTTCCTTGGGGCAATGAGTTAGAACTCTATGCGCCTAGCTATGGCTTTGGCGAGCATAGCGAGGGAGACCTTTTCTAGGCCTGGCAGATTTTAGAGGTTACATCAGATTGACTCGACCATATTGATATTGGGCTAAAAAGATATATTTTTTGGTTATTTTTACCCCGTATCTTAGTAATCTTTATGCGCCTAAATTGATTATGATGGTGGATTTAGCTTAATAATGGTGTTTGAATTTATAGGTGTTGATTTTGATGAAAGTGGCAAAAGAATCGATGATTTGGAGCGTTTCATGAAGGAATTTCAAAGTTGGAGTTAAGTTATGCCAAAGTCATGCAGCACAACTTGAGCACAGGAAATTAACTCTCAGTACCTTGTGCGAAAGTTGAGCCAGCACAACTTCAGCATGCAAAGAATATATTCAGCACCTTGTGCCACTTTGTGCCAGCATCTATCCAGCACGAGAAGCAAAGCTTGTGCTCAGCTTGTGCCAGAGCGCAGCCAGCACGTAGCCAAGAGATACAAAGTAGAGCTCAATATTAAGAAGTCCTAGCTTGAGCTGGAAAAGACTATTTTTATCTAGATTTCTCATAACACTATAAATACACCTTGAAACCCTCTAGAACATAACTTTTGACCTATCTTCATCAAAAGGAGGAAAGGAAGAGAGAAGATCAAGATTCAAGGCTCTACTTCATCCATCTATCCATATTCTTGTGGTTTTCTATGTTTTTAGTTATTTCTTGTCTTAGAACATGACTACGAGTGGCTAAATCACTCATTCTAGGGTTGACTGAACCACTCCACATACTTATGTGATGATAATTATTGTGTTATTAATTAATTTTGTTAATTCTTCATATCTATGTTGTTTACAAATTATTTGCTATTAATTGATAGGATCCTCAATTAATTGTGTCCTTTATTCTTATGATTACTAGGAATAGATTCATAAGTTAGGGTTAAACACATATTAGTATTTCAACCTAAAACAAAGACATTGCTTAGGTTGTTAAAATGGTGAATTAGGAATGTTGATCCTTATTGTGAACTATAAGTGTAGTCCTCCTTATCTTCATTAGTTAATTAAAATTATTAATTAATGAAAGTTATGATTACTTAACGGAAGTGGGTAGTTGTAAACTTGGAGCACTTGTTCAATAGGAAGAGTTAGGGGGAATTGATAGCACAATATTTTAGCACAAGTTAGGAGTTGGAGAAATCAATCCAAAACTTTCCATCTCTTGAATCAAATCTATCTTTCTATACTTGTTATTTACTTTATTGTTAAGTAGTTAGTAGCAACAAACCAAACCAAAGATATACTCTTGAAGTTGATTGGGTAGGTAATTTAGCTAGATTAACTGCTAGGAGTCGTGTTCTTTGTGGGATTCGACCTCGGAACTTTAAGTACCAAGCTATATTTGTTGCGGTCGCTTAGTTCCTTTTTATAGGACGTAGTTGGGTGTGATCACATATTCACTCCCATTGTATGTAAGTGAAATGACTTTACCCATTAGATGAAAACTATTGTAGTCATTTACCCCTAAGTTTCCTTTTATTGATTACAACTCTCGTAATTAGTTTAATTTTTTGTTCTTACTTAAATTCACAATTAGATCAAACTAAAATCTCTATTCCTGGGACTATGAACTTTAACTACCCGAGTCACTATTTGTGATACTCTCACTTGTCTCTATGCTAGTTCCCCGTGGATCTCAACCTGGTATCTTATTGGTGTATTTACATCCGATCGGTTACCCTTCGAGATTAACTCTTGGCCGTGATCACTTACCATAATAAATACAAAAAATGACATCGAACCTTGACGTATAAGACTATTTCTATCTTAGATCAAGAATTAAGGTAGAAGGTTAAATGAGTAGTTATGTGTATTTTTTCTTACTAGTTGTAGTTTCTTTTTTTTTTTTTAAAGAAAAGATCACTAAGTAGTGTGCTTAGTGATTATTTTTATTAATACAAATAAGAGGGCTAAGCCTTACCTTATTATTCCTAATGAGACACAACCTCAACTAGCTAACAACTACGTAAGAAAAAAATTGGAAAGCATTAAATACATGGTGATCATCATAGAGTCTATAATGAACTCTACAACAATATTACAAAGTAGAATGCTAATAAAATGAATAAGGATACAAATAAGTAAGAAAGTGCAACCAAATACCTTTTTTTTTTCTTACAAGCGAGTTGAAGTAGCGCTTGTAGCGTGCCTAGATTTTGAAAACCATCATGACCTTCTTGACAAATCAACTTCCTCTCCCACTTCTCCAATATTTATATAATGTAATCACATTTTTTGGTTTGTTCTACCTGTAGCAGTAGTATCATCACTTGTAGTTCTTATCAGTGCTTTCTTCCTGGGTTTCCTTGGCGAAATATATGCTTCCCTGGCTGCCCTCTCTCTAGCATCATCCATCAGTGACTGCTCATCTTCCTCTAAGTCCTCCCCAATGTCATACTCCTTGCTTTCTTCATCATTCATATGATGTGGTATCAAAGGATTTGACTCAAATTGCTTGGCAACCATTGGACCAAACCATGCACCCCTTGACTTCTTTTGGCTTGTGATTACCGGGCTAATATTAGCCAATTCAGAAGGAATAAAATCTTGGGCAGTAACTCTTAAACTACTACTTATGGTCTTTTGTACAACCTGTTCTTCTTCATCAACTATGTCTGCCCATTTTTTAGCACTTGTTGCACCAATTGAGGGATCAACAATAAATTCATCATCGGTAGTCTTACAAATTGCTAGCTAATCTTCATCATCGTTAGCCTGTGACCACTCAGCATAAAAAATTGTTTGTGCCACCATCCTAAACCGAGTCTGTAGGATCAACTTCACTATTTATTAGAGTATTATGGTCACTAAACACACTACCTCTTCCAACTTGCTCCAAATTATTGTCAAAGAAATCTATGAAAAAATTTGCATCATTGTCATTACCAGCTCAACTGAAAGAACAATGGAATTACACATGCATACAAGCTCTAGAGTTGGTGTTAAATTAATTCCTATTTGACTGTATAGTTTGAGATGACCTATTTTCAGTGCAAACCTTCTCTACACTATTTTTCGCCTTGCTCACAGCTTCCGTCTTGATATCGTCTTGCCTTTCTTTCTCGCCATTGTTTTCAAAGCTTTACTAAAGGAGACGCCTTGCTCACAGCTTCCGTAACCTGAACTTCACTTTCTTTGCCAGATTTGTCAAGAATATTAAAAGGATTTGTAGCAGAGGCAAATCGCACTATAGATTGCGGGTCTGGAACACTTATTTGTAAAGCATGTTGTGTGTTAGTTGGTGATCCAATTTTAAGACCACCTCTTTTATTCTTTTGAACAAGATTTCATCCATCTTCCTGCACAACTACAATGCCCTTGCCTTTATTTTTGTCCCGCTACCAGGCTCCTCTACTATTTGGCCTCAACATTGTAACTTTGTCAGCATTTTTCATAGCCGATACTAAACTACTGACAGCACCAACCTGCTGCTTTACCAATGTTACCTCACATGCATCTTCTTTTTCAGTCCCAACGACGTCCAAATAAGACTATACACAAACATCCCTAGTCTACTTGTGAACCTACTATTGGTTTAATCCTGCACCTAGAGATGATATTGCACTATTCTGGCCAGTTGCTGCAGCTGTTATTTCCCTAACTTTATCACTTTTCACATCAATTTGCTGCCCAGCTAGCAGCTAGCTGCACGTCCTATGAACAGATGAGAGAATAAATAAAGGATGGTTACCGAAACAAGTAATAGTTTGAAGGCTCTTTTTGTTATTTTACACGTTTTCCGTGTGCATTGCTACAAGTGCCTTGCTATTGATTGGCAATAGCCATGTCACCCTTCACACACCTCCTACTTCAGCAATTTCTTTGGAGTGCCCCTCTCCATTATCGCTAGAAATCTGCCCAGCTCTCTTTGCATTAATTATTTCCCTAGCATCTCTTTGATATTTGTGATAACTTTTTTGAACTTGTTCTTCATTGCCAACACCTTCATTATCTGTATCATCAAGCTTCTTTAGACGAAAAAAATTCATCTCATGACCTTGATGCTTACAATATGTACAATACAACGGCAAGTCGTCATATTCAAACCTTTGAAAGTGTTTAATCACCAACATTCTCATCAATGTACTGAACCCTAATATGACTAGGGTGTTTATCAAAGTAAATTAGGTTCAACTTTTACCCTAGCCATACTAGGTCTTGAATTCTCTTGAGTAGCCTTATGGATATCAATTGGTCTTCCTATTGCCGATGTAATTGACAGTGGAGACCTCTTAGAAAATAGTTCTGAAGGCAAATTAGGTAAAGAAATCCAACAAAAAACCCTAGAAGTTTCTTCAGCAGGATTAATCCCTCTAGCATATGGAAAAAACACTATTGATATTCTTCCCACTATTGTGCAAAAGTTTGACACACTTAGAAGCTGCTAAAACATAGTCATCACGCCTATCAAATCTGATCAAAATATTGCATCTAACTAACCACCCTATTAAACAATTGCCTTGAACACCAAGATGTTTAGGAATAAGCTTATGTAAAACTTGTTTCTCAGGTTGTCCATAAGAAAACTTCATCACCAAAGCTTGGTATAAGCCTTATTGTGTGTTATGAAACCTTCAATCTCATCCAATGAGAATTTGATTGTAAGTTCTTCATGGATAAACTCTATAGGTTGTAGAATCAATGGTGCAGTAATGGTGGAATTTTTCACAATTTTAAGTGAAGTAGTGTATGTAAATTGAGTAGGAGAAGGATTTAGCCCAAGAGAAGCATGGGCCACGGTTGGAATAGCCATGGCAGCCCCTCTTCCTTCAAATCGCCATTCTCGTGCCTAGAGAGAGGAGAGAACGGCTAGTGTTTCCTTCTACTAGCTGTAGTAATATTCCTATATAGACTATTTTTATCTTAGTATTCGTCTTTATATCTACTAGTGTTATCTATTTATCTTGGGTATGTTTTAATTTTAATATTCCATTTATCATGATATTTCCATCTTGATTTTCAAACGTGTTTTCTAAATATTTATTTCTAGCCAAGGGTCTATCAGAAACAGTCTCTTCACCTTGGTGGGGGTAGTATTTGCGTATATCTGTTCTTCCCCAAACCCCATTTGTGAAATAAAATTAGATATATTGTTATTGTTACTGTGGTATTCTCTCCAAGAAACTAACAGTGATAATAAAACATATAGATTGTAACAAAAGGAGTACTTATTAATAATTTACCTTGTTAGAAAGAAGCCATTTTACTGGTTACCTTCAAAAACTAGCGAAACATGTGAAACACACGGAGGCGTTTGACCATAAGATTTTTATTTTATTTATTGTTTATAAAAAATGCAAGTTCACAAAGTTTTTAAATTTTTGATGATTTTTTGAAAAATAATTTTTCTGAAAACCATCAAATTTTTCCGAAAAGATAATTTTTCTCACGCATAAAACTTCAATTTTTGTTAAATTAAAATACATATTAAAATACAAATTTTCAATTTTCGTTCAAATGCAAATTTTCAATTCAACTATAATAAACTTTATCAAATTGTTTTTAGTATCTATAGCCAAGCACCTACTTAACATAACTACTCGAATTATATTTCGGGGAAATTTAATAAAAAAAGGGAGAGGTGAAACTTTACCAAACATCAAGAGAGGATTGATGGTTGACACGCTAACTTTCACCCCCTCTCATCTGTGGTGAGCTTTAGGATGATGTCACGTGAATCTCACACCACCTTCCACACGCTTTTGAACTTGATAGGTCCACTTCATCTTTCAAAATGCAATCCCTTATCTCCTCCACACGTGCCACCCTAGTCCTTGCACAACCTTTTCTTTATTATTAGGTGAATTATTTTGACTTAGGTGAAATACAAAATACAAGCAATTTAAATGAATCACGAAATATAAATTTCAACTAATAATTTAAAAATGGAGAAAAAAAAAGTTAAATGAGAAATTTTCGTATCAAATTTCAAATGATACCTACTAATGTAATTTTATGCTATTAATTAATTAAACGCCTTCGTTTTTTGTTTCCATACCAATTATTGAGTATACCAAAATTCACGTGTTAAAGTAGAGGACTTTATGGATTTAAGGAACATCACATTTTTTGTTATTTCAGGCGGGCATGCAAAACCTAAAAAGTGTTTATGTGTCGGTGGGCTTGATCTAGCTTCTCTCTGAGAACAGACCGTAATATTTGATTAACAACATGAAGTATTTGATTATCATTAATTGACGTGAATATCATTAAGTTGGACTAACACTTAATTTAACTTAGGGAGATTTACACAAATATACAGTCCTAACACCATATTTATAAAAAATAACAATACTTTATAACTTTACAAAATATAACAATAGTTTTTTCACATTCATATACAAATTTCAACAAAAACCTACAATTTAGGGTTTCATCTCCTTCTTCCTTACTTTCTCCCACCCATCACTGCCCGGAGGCTGCTGCCACCACTCACCAGCGCCGGCCAACCACCCCTGACCACCAGAAAGTCGCCGTCGGCCGCCGCTGCCACCACCGGAATTTTTTTTTTTTTTTTTTTGATCTACAAGATGTAACATACAAAAATAAAAATATATGCATTGCAAAACTTTAAAATTTTTCTGTTTTGAAACTATACACAACCAAGTATACACAAACATACAAAAGATATACACTGCACATACACAAAAATACAAAAAAAAAAAAAACAAATACAAATAACTATCCATTCTACACAAATGTACAACAACATACACATATATACAAACACACACATACAAAAAGGGGTGGATATAGACATTTATATACAAAATACAAAAATATACAAAGATAAATACGAATTTATATTCAAAATACAAATATATACATAAACATGCATATATACACATACAAAAAAAAAAAAAAAAAAAAAAAAAAAAAAAAAAGAAGAAGAAGAAGAAAGGGAGCAGATCGGAAAAAACTCACCGGAAAACTACCAAAAATACACGTATCGGGCTGCTTGCCACCATAGTGCAGCAGCGCCGCCGCGAGGGGCAGCGCCGTAGCACTGCGGCAGCAGCAACGCCGCAACAGAGATGGGGGAGGAGCAGATCCGGCGAGGAATAGGAAGAGAGGGGAAGGGGGAGGGGCGGCGATGGGTGGGGGCTGGTGGAGGAGGGAGAGAAGGAGAGAGAAGAGAGGAAATTAGGGTTTAATGTTTGGGGGAGGGGAAACGATAAAATTGTTATGTGGGATAATTAGGGAAAAGTATCGTTATGTATTGTAAATATTCAAAAAGTATCGTTATGTTTTGTAATTAAGCTATTAGGGTAGTCATGTGGTGTAAATTTTCCTTTAACTTATACCTGTCAATCGGGCCAGGACCGGCTCGTTAAGAGTCGGCTCACCGGTTTCGGTACCGGTCCGGTCCAGTATGAGCCATTATCGGTCCGGTCCAAATCGATATTTTTTTCAAAAACTTTAAGCCCGGCTCGGCCCTAGCCAATTAAGCACCGGTCCGGTCCCCCCCCCCCCCCCCCTTCATAATTTAGCTAAGCATGCCACTTTCTACTTACAATTGGAAGGACATATAATCCTATAAAAAGAGAAGTAAATATTATCTCATCATTAGTATAGTCGGCCTAATAAAAAAGATACAATTTTAATACAACTCAAGTCTGAGAAATTGAGACTATCGATTTCTCTTACAACCAAGAAGATAAGTTATATAAAGTGCTTAATATAAATTCTTGATTTCTACTACTTGGTCTAACTTATTGACTGCTACTTAGCAATAAAAAAAAAAGTAAATGAATATGTTCATTCGTTGTAACTTTTTTTTTTCCTTTTTACAAACATAAGGTGTAGTATTCATCCATTAAAGACATACTAATTCAACAAAATAGTAGTAGACCTTGTGTTTCACAATACAGATTACTAGTCCATCACATTAAGTTTTTCCATTCTGCCAAAATTCTTGCCCAACGAAAACTAAAACCTACTACCTTATTCAACCTTAATTTCCATCATCAGCAGTTTTAGATAAAGATTCTCACCACCATGACCACTAGAGCTTTCACCGCGGTCTTCAGCAGTCAAAGAATTGTTCATTCGTTGTACCTAATGAAGTTAAAAATATCTTTGATACTACCCCATATTGAGGGTTCTAAAAGGGACTAAATGCTACATTAGATTTTGTATGATTCTTGACAAAAACATGTCTCAATTTCCCTCGACATATAGTATAATTTTTCTATCAAAAAACAGGCCCGGTCCGATCCACCGGTGGACCAAAAATCGATCTTTTATCGGTCCGCGTTAACCGGTCTTTTTTCTTAAGCCCGACTCGGTCCGCAACCCGCTTCCTAGTTCCTCCTTGTCCCGGACCATTTATAGTGAACCGGTCCGGTCCGGTCCGGTCTGGTATTGGGCTAGCCCGGCCTAATTGACAGGTATAATTTAACTACCACTTACATGATCAATAAGACGAAACTGATTTTCGGTAAAGACGTAAAATAATTTAGCGCCAGAACTGAAATGGATACTTGGTACTATCATACTTTTCTATATCTTTTAAGACATGTAGAAGAAACTAAAAAGTTACACATAAGTACAAATTGGGAGGACTTAATTATAAAATATAAAGATATTTTGGTACAATTACATAATATTAAATAAATGAGGACTTAGGATTCTCACTAAGGGTGTTCAAACTTTAAAGGACGAGAAAAAACATTTGTGATGGAATTCAAACTTGAGTACTCTAGCTCCCTCTAAGACCCCTTAACTATTACACCAAGCTTCTCTTTTGTTCCAATAGTGTTCAACATATAATATATAAGCATTCAAATCAGTATTGGTCTATATACATAGTATTATTTTTCGGCGAAGGGTGGTCACCTGACCATCTTCGGGATAAGGTGGTTCCGCCACTAATAACAAAAATATATAAACCTTAGACATAACAAAACTCTTGTCTCCTCCTCTCATTTCATCAGTTTTCTCTCACTCCTCCCTCCTCCACTATTAATCTGCACCGTCGACCACCTCTCATCAGCTGCCACTTCACCTTCGGACCGTCGTGGATCTCTATCGGGCCACGGCGTAGATCTAGCTTCAAAGTTTTTGGCCAATACCTATCTCTGGGGACCAAGTCACTTTTTTCATTATTTTTTTTAGATATTTTCTATCCTCTCACCCTCCTCCTCACCTTACATACCCCAATTCCCCATATTTGATTTTTTTTTTCATTCAAATATGGTGATTTTCTTTTTTAAACTTTGGTATTTTTCGACTACATCTTGTGTTTCTCAATCATTTTTTATCTTTTCTATTCATATCTGGTATTTTTTCAGCCAGATTTTATATTTTTATTTTATTTATTGTATCTCATTGTAGCTAACTATTTCCGCGTTATATCTAACAGTTTCTGGACTATTTTCAAGTTTTCGCAATATTTTTGCACCATTCTAACAGTTTCTGGACTGTTTCTACAATGTTTCGACATCGTTTCTATGTTCTGTAAAATTCTGCACAATTTATGCACTATTTTTGCATTATTTCTACATGTTTCTTCATTGTATTATCACTATTTCTAATTGTTTCTGACTGTATCAGCACTGTTTCTGTGTTGTTTCAAATTGTATCTGCACTGTTTCAAACTGTTTCTGCGGACCTGGGCGTCAGCGGCGATAGTCCGGCGGAAATAGGTGACAGGGGGAAGGATGCGAGGTAGAGGCTAGGTTTTTTCCTTTCTAGTTGTTTGTAGCAACTTGTATATAAAAAATAATGTTATGTTTTGTAATATGAATATAAAATTATTTCTTTGTAATTAATGCTTCAAAATTGTATATAAGTGTAATTAACCCCTTTGATCTTATTACTATCTTTTAATTGTGTGTCACTAACTGGGGATATAATCTATTGCCCAGGTCAGAACTATACTATCTATAAGCTATTTATGGCACCGCTTTGCAACTATTTTTTCTTCGCCAGTGTTCCATATTTTTATTAGAGCCTCGATTAATTCAAATTTGTACTTAAGACTATTAGAGGAAAAATGCAACCCCCTCATGTGTTTTATACCATTGGTATTTTTTCTTGCATCGTGATTGGGATAATAATTTGTCTCTTTATATGGTATTGGACATACTCACTTCTTGAACTACTCCTAAATTCTTGGGATTAGTTAGGCAGATATCCATTTTTTTATCATGGTATCTAATGAGTCATACCAATCTAGTTTTTGTTTATGTGAGTCGATCGGGCCCCAAATTATCTTTTACTATGCTCTAATTGCTAGTGTTGGTTGTGCGGTGAGTGTAAGTTGTTCCACACTGGTGGTGGAATGGAAATTTGTCTTATTACAGGCAAACCTCGTTGTAACAGCCTCTCGTTATAATAGTATTTCAGTATAACAACCTAATTTTCTGCAGAACAGATTCATGTTATATTTTACCTCTTTATAACAACATTCTACCTATAATAACAATGTCATTCATTGTAGCGGTACAGTCTTTGTAAAATTACTTTTCTATAGCAATCATACTCAAATATTGTGTAATAATAATTTGAAAGAGTTATGTATAAAATAAAATACAGTATATTTATGATAATATTCATACCATAAATTAATATATTGCTCTTTTTACATTCGTCCATTTAACCTAGTTGAATAAGAATATCGACATAGCCTCTCTTGCACACATATATATATTATTTCTTTAACAATAAAGCATGGATGACTCATGATATTTTTAAACAATATATGCTTGGTCTCAATGCTAAATTTGAAGATGAAACTCATAATATCCTGTCGTTGATGGACAATGACTCTGAAGTTATTTACCTATTTTGCAAAGGCTTTAAGATGACAAATGCTTATACTACGCACATATGATTGTTTAAACCATAACAAACTAACACTACATATAAGCTGTAGAAGTTTTCTTGTATCTTTGTGGCTTTACGTGAAGTAACTTAAGTAGTGTGATCTTTAATTAACAAGTTATCTATTCAGCTAAAAGGAGCACCTTATTAATATATTTATAGCAAAATTAAATTGAATCAAACGGGTACTTATACAGTAAGAAAAACTCATGCGCCAAAAAAAATAAAAAAAGTACTATGTTTCTCTATGGCATTCTCAAAGCCAACTTTGTCTCTTTCAATGTCAACTTCAAATAGTACGAAGTGGAGTAATAATAATAGTCAGGGCTAAACCCTAGGTAATGAGTGAAAAGAAAGAAATGGTAAAGAAGATCAAAGTGAGTTTTTCGTACGAGGAAGCGTCAACTCCAATTCCTATAATTGTCTCTTTGTCTAATGGAGAAATGTAAAGAAGGGAATGATGCAAAGCAAAAGAATCTAAAGGAAGACATTTTGTTACTATTCCAATACTGCAAAAGAGAAATCCCATAGACTCCCAATAGTTCATACTCTAACAAGCTAGTTAAATTGCATTAATGATGTAAAAGTTTTTATAATAATGTTAAATTATATAACATAAATCCGAAATATATAACCAAAAAGAAGATTGAAATGGGGTGCTTTGCTCTCTTTTTCCTTTTGACCTTAGTCGAATAATCCTTCATTTCCTTTTACGGATGCTCTTTCTTTTTATACCCCCTTTTGAGAATATAATTATACGAAAGCTTTATTTATTATTAGCAGTGACCACAATTCCACTGCAGGGCATTTCCTTGATCATTCTAAGGTGGACTTGTTTTTTTAAAAAAGTCTCCTTCACGATCTTGACATTGTGGGTTCTACTTCCCCTTAATTTCTATCTTCAAAACCTAAACAATTTAAAAACAACAAAATGTCATAATAAAGTCTTTGAAGTTATTGCACAAAAATCTGTCTGTGTGGTATAGATTATTCTTATGCCATTGACTGACCGGAGCCTTTTGATGGATCAAACTTGACCAACTTTTGCTGAGGTTGCACATCTCATTAAATATACGTTGCGGTCCAAAACTATATGACTTTAATTTACCCCTTTTTATCATGAGGAGGAGAATTGAAAACGATGGGCTACGTAAAAGTGTTTCACTACATAAAATAGGCAGCATGCTAACTCTACTTTAGAAAGATGAATTTTGGACCTGAATTTTCAACTTGGGGCGGATCCATACTTAAATCTTTATGAAAGAAACTTTTTCTAGGCGTTTCATAGAGACATTATCTACACAACCTCCTATAACAATTCTTCTTAGAGTTAAAATCTCAAATGGTCACTCAACTTTAAGAAATTAACCACCAAAATTATTTTGTTTTGATTGGTCCCAAAATGGTCACTCAGCTTAGGAAAAATATCTCCAAAAATAACTTTGGTCGATTTTTGCACCGTCATCCACAAAAAACTGACATGGCTTTTTCAAATATTTTTTTATATACCCGTATTTCCCACTTTCTTTAACATATAGGACTTTTTTATTAGTTATTACTCGTTTTCTGCCACGTACAATGCACGTGCATCTTTAATAATTAGTACAAAAATTATTTTGTAATAAGCATATATATATTTGCTCGTAAATTAAAGAAAAAATATTAGTTCAAAGTACTGATATATCGAATCCTTTCCGATCGATATTTTTTATTTTCGCAATACATAATCATACTAAAAATTACTATTGTACGAATGCCAGTAATTAATATTTGAGCGATTTTAATCATACAAATTTTATTATATATTAAGTACGAAGGCCAAATAATTGTTTGATATACTCCTAATTCCTAATGCATAATAACAGTTTGCCATTACTACCAAAAAATAGCAAGAAAATGCATTGATATCAAGTTGAATACTTTCTATATTATAAAAGTTTCATGATTAAAATTGTTCAGATATTAATTACTAGCTTCATACAATAGTAATTTTTAGTATGATTATGTATTGCTAAACCAAAAATATCGACTGAAGTACTTTGAATTTATATTTTTTTTAATTACGAGCAACTATGCACGTTTATTACAAAATATTTAATTATAATTTTTATACTAATTATTAAAGATACATGTGCATTGCACGTAGTAGAAAATTAGTACTAACTAATAAAAAAGTCCTACATAGTAAAGAAAGTGGGACCTACCGGTATATAAAAATATTTTAAAAAGCCACGTCAGATTTTCGGTGGGTGACGATACAAAAACCTGCTAGAGTTACTTTTGGAGATATTTTCCCTAAGCTGAGTGACCATTTTGGGACCAAGCAAAATAAAGTGACTTTGGTAGTTAATTTTTCAAAGTTAAGTGACCATTTGAGATTTTAACTCATTCTTCTTGTATCTAGTTACTATTAGCTTAGGAAAAACAAAGTTCTGGTACTTCATGTTTCAATTTATATGATGATTTTTGATTGGCTAGAAATTTAAGAAATAAATCAAAAAAATCAAAAATAGTCTTCAATATGTTATAATATTTGTGTGTTTGTAGATTTTTTTAAATTTTATGGTCTGAAACATTTTTATAATTACAGAAGCTTATCATATTTATAAAGATAAGTGAGACCTTCAAGTTACATTATCGTAAAATTTTGAGATGCGCAATACTATCTTTTAACGGATTGATAAATAAATAGACAATTCTTTTGGGAATAAAAATTACTACTATTTTTCAACTCTCTACTATGATAATCATTGAGTTCTATTTTTCCAAATTTTGTTCCTCGTACACACTATAATTTGACACATGGTAGAAATGATCTGAAATTAAATGGAAGAAAAGGAAAAAGATGCATCAGTAACATTGTAAATTAACAAAGAACATCGACGGCAAAAATGAACGGAGCTAAGAGTGAAAGTGATTGTGATTTGTATTCCGAGGATGATAATATCAATGTCATGTCACTAGCAAGAATATTTATTTTGTCCTAGCTCCGAGTCTTTAGTATGATTGCTACTCTTAACAGTAAGAAGTCACCTGAGACTTGCTCTAGCTGGTAATTATAGACCTTTTCTAATACTCAGTACTCAACTCTCAAGCACCAAATAAACGTTTATTGAAATATAATATAACCTAGCAACGACTATTTGTAAACTTTAACATCTTTCAATCATGTTATCATGATTAAAGTCCCAAGCCAAAACCATAGCCACCCAGGTCATGGATTATAAAATTCAAGATTTATGTCTAAATCAAAATTAGAACAATATAATTGGTGTAAGGAAAATGGACAATGATCTAATTCAATCCAAAAGATAACTTATGGGGTGATAATGTGGAACACTTAACCACCCAATACACTCAAGATTAATGGACATTTGGTTCACGCGTCGTCTTTTATATTTTGTCGTCTGAATTTTAAAAGACCGAATTAGAAGTTTTGGATTTGAAAGAGGATGCATTTGTAAGTTTCATTTTTATTGAGGATCATCTGTGGTTTTTTTAAAACTTGAACTTGTATTGAATATGTGGGTATAATCGTAAATAGACCCTTCAATACTCACCCAAAACAAATAAAAATGAATATAAATTTTTTATCACATGAAATGTGAAATCCTAGTTATTTGATTGTCTTTTAAGAGAAAAAAATGAAACTATGGTATGCACATATGTTAGTGAACGTAACCTTTTACCTAATGATGTAAAACACCTAACTAACAAAATTTCCTAGAATTGCAGCATCTCTGTAGATTCTATATGTATGCTGTTCTAAGCAATCGAGGGAGAAATCAAACTATAAAAAGTTGGATATATTTCACTTAATATCAAAGGCTATGACAACAGCCCCACCAAACATTAGATAGGTTTTTAAATTTATCCAGTTTCCTCCTCCATTGGTCCAAAGTTGAAATCTATCCCTGTTTTGAGAGCTTTATATTATGAGGAAAATCATTACAATAATGTCAAATGTTGTTCATTTCAAAGGTGCCATTCATGTAATACACGAGTTGTCTTTTATTTTAATGAAATCTACAAGCTACTCGTATTTAACATAACCAATCATCTCTGGTAGCCCCAAAAAGCACACAAGTATTATATAAAGTAATCTTTTATTTTTATATGTTGGTAATCTTGGACCGAGTAAAAGTAAAACAATGAACTGGCTTTTAAATATTGCAACTTGGGGAGCACTATGTCTTCCTAAGCTTCATTAGAAGTAATTTAATAAAGGAATCATATCTAAATAAAATTTAGCATTTCTCGTTAGCTTCTATCTTGAGTAGTTTAGATTTGTCCCTAAAACTGTAAGCAATCTAGCTATCTGTTCATGGTGCAATTTGATTAGGCATAAAATTTAATAAAAATAGAATTTCTTAGAATATATGATTTTAAATATGTCATGAGATTTCTCTAGCTATAAAGAAGATCATTAGTATAAATAAAGTTTTGTTTCAAAAAAGTATAAGTTTTATTATTAAACTACCTTAACATCAAACATCAAACAAAATCTAAATCCAAAAATTGAGTGTTAATATTAAAAAGTTATTGGACAGATAATAAGAAAATAGTGTCACGTATAATTGAACAGATAAATATTTTACTGTAAAAGATCCGCATGAAAAAATGCGATAGGACTAGTATTTAAGTTTTGCTATACCTTGTTTTTTTGGAGGTTGGTGGGCGGGGGCATGATATTTAAAATGAAAATATAGTTTGGGTCGAAAAAATGGACAAAAAAGGCAGGAAAGTGTCAAATGCAATAATAATGGAACAGTTAAAATTAGGAAAAGGAAGTGGATTCTACTACTGTGTAAGAAGAACTACAAGTGTTGAAAAGAAAAGAGAAGAGGCACAACCCCAAGAGAGTAAACAGGACTAGGGTCTTTCTCAAATGAGTCACTTTCCTATCTGATGATTACATTAATAAAGGACCAACATTCTCATGGTATGGCTCCTTTGTCTTGATTAAAATTTATTTTCAGCTTTTCCTTGTTCCCACGTTGTAACTTCATGCTATATGTAATAATAATATTCACTTCAGAAAATTGGAAATTAAAGGGATAAAAAGGAGCAATTAAGTGAAAAATAGAGTTGGACAATTTTTGTGTAATGGACCCTATATAGAAAAGGACATTAAATTATTGAAAGTTGGAAAAGGCCATAAGAAAAAGATGAGTGGGAGTGACAGACTAATTTCTTTCTTTTCCTTTCCTTTCATTTCATTTCCTTCACTTTTCTTTTTGATTTCAATCCAAACATCTCAAATTGGATGATTTTTGGGGCCTATGTTTATAGGTATCCACAACATCTAAATGGTGGTCCTAAAGGGGGTCCACGTGGCCAAGCCGGCAGGGCCACGTGGGAGATGTGGTCCTTGTGGGTCATGAGGTGTCAATTGTTTGACACGTATGCTGTTAGAAAAATGTGACAGACTGTTGAGGAAGGTTGAGTATGGGGATTGCCATTGTAGCGGGCACAGACTGGACTCAATCTTGAATTAATTAAAAATCAAATTTGTTCATCTTCTATCACTACTGAAAGTATTAAACAACACCTAACAGCCATATTTGTAACACAAAATGGTTGGTTGGCAAATACCCTTTCAATTAGAGATTTTGAATTCGAGATACGATAATAAAGCTTTTATATATGAATCGTTTCATTTGCAAAGTTAGTTAACTTTATAGATACGAATTCGAATTAGCTGGACCTAAAAAAAATTATCAAACATTGGATTGGATAAGAGATCCAAGCAAACGGAGTCATATTCTGCCTTGAGGTATGGTAGCCACAGAAGAAGAGGAGCTTCTAGGGTCGATTTAAAGTTAAAACTATGTCTACAGGAGATTTGTTTATATATGAGAGTCAACATCTCAAAATTTTTATGAAGGTTTTAAAAATGTTTTAATATTTGAAATGTATTTCATATGTTTAAAAACAACATAAACGTGATTAGGTGACTACCATAAATCCCCATCCTTAATTTATATTATAAATATCTATAAATAAATAGTATAAAAATCACATCATAAAATGAATTGATTCTCTTTAATTGGTAATAATATCTTCTATTAATAAGTATGTACCAAAACCCAAAAGTTATATTTTGTCTTTGCTTACAGCTTTTTTTCATTAGTTGGCCAAAATTATCACAATCCTTTTTTGGGACCAACTAAAGCAAAGTGATTTTGATAGTTAATTTTTCAAAGTTGAATGACCATTTTAGATTTTAACACTATTTTGTGGGTTAGAAATCACCTCATTAAAGGTAAGTGGGAAGTTTTAACTAAAGCCTTGTCTTCCTTTCACGGATCTGGAGTCTTCGTTTGGGAAGTCTCCCTCTTTGACTAGTGCTACCTCCGGTGAAAGGAATGCTTTTGGGCACAGGAATGCGAGAACCAATCTGAGTAATCAACCGTTTTGTTTTGAATCTGCCTCAAGCAAGTCGCCTACATAACCTACCTCCCAGACCAAGGGAAGAAGGTATCAGATCACTTTGAGAGCCCTTTAGTTAAATCAGTTCCTTTACTCTTTTTGAATGAATTACAGTCAGTAAAGTTGAATTATTTTTAAACTTAAAATTGTGTCAATTCTTTTATGTACGGACTAATAAAGAAATAGCGTCATCCTTCGTGGAACGGATGTAATAGTAAAATTAGGGAAAGATTTTTTTTTTTTTCAATCAAATTAACGAAGAAATTTGACTACTATATATGTGTGAGCAGCAGCTTTAATCCTTGTACTATCATCACGATCTTTAAGGATATTAATTTAAAACTTTGTGTTGGCCTCATTGGTGTCAAAAGAATAGAGGAAACTCTGAAAGTCCCCTCTTTGATATCAAGAGGAGAAAGATATTCCCAACGATTTGAATAGGGAGGTATGTGACTAGAAAAAACAATTTTCCTCCCCATTCTCTCTGTTAAAGATATCCACTGTCTTATATTGGTTGTGTAAAAGTCTTCATTCAAAACATGACTACTTTAAAACTGCATATACTTTTTTATAAATTGAATGCTCAAATTATTCACTCTCTTTATACTGAAAGACCTCAAATCATTACCACGATCGATGGTAAAAATTTTGTCCAAAGATCACTTTGGCTACTGCTATTTGATTTGAGGACACTTTTTTTTTTTATTGTGCAAAAGAAGTCATTTTTAAAATTTTAGTTCTTATGGGCTGAACTAAATACCTGAAGGTATGTATTCTATGCCTAAAAGTTCAGCCCTGCAAGGGCTGAAGTTGAACTTTATACATTCAAGCATGAAATTCAACCCATAAGGTCCGAAGTTCAGTGATCACGCCCAAAACTCGTTCTCGAAAGAATAAGTAATCGATGCAAAATATAACCCGGTTAACAAGTCCGGGGTCGAATCCCATAGAGAGCAAACGTTAATTCGTAACTCAACTTTTACCAAGTTTTAGCTCAACAATTTCAGGAATGATTATAATAATTTTGGTATTTAAACTAAAAATTAATGACAATTAACCAAAAGCAAGTAATAATTACTAGAGAAAATTCAAGAATAAAAGGCCTAGGACATGACTTCCCCAATTATTGGAATAATGTACCGAATACTATATATTCAATCTCACTTGACTATCCCTAATGATCATGAGCTCCTAGTTTATCGCGAGCATTTTCCAATAACAAGCAATAACTATCCTGAGTTACTTTTCGAAGTGAACAAAAGATGATAAAGTGGACTACCCACGTGACCACGATAAGGATTCGTTGTTTCCGAACTCACCCCGCTCTATTTCCCTAAACAATTCCTTATTTGGTTAAAATATTGCTATTCAACTAACCCTAACTCAAAACACTCTCCCAAGGGTTTATAAGAATGAAGGACACATTCAATTGTGAGCTCTACAATCGAAAGTAATCATAACATAGTTGAACAATCAGGAATAGTAATGTCAACATTGATAAATTAATAAAATATTCAGCACATCATCAAATAATGGTTTCCGTCAAGTCCTAGAAATGGTGACTTAGCCACTCATGTTTACAAGATTCATAACATAAGCAACCATAATCAATAAAGTACAAAAAAATGATTGAAATAGTTAAGAAAACCCATTAGATCCTTGTTCTCCACTGCCCTAGCCTTCTTCTTATTCTTTCTAGGTTGAGAGCCCCTATAAAAATCGACTTTTAGGCTTTTAAATCACGTTTTTGAACCAAATGACCAAACTGCCCCGCTTTACAAAATTGCAAAATTTTTGCCTTGGCGCTATAGCTGTGCGAAGCACAGAATGTCTGGAATTTCTCTGAAGTACAACTATAGCACAGAATGTCTGGAATTTCTCTGAAGTCTTGTGCGACGCACATGACCCTTCTGGACCCCCAGACTTATTTTTCTCCCCCTTTTGCGATGGCTATGCGATAGGGAGTTAGCTCACTGCCTCTGAAATATTTTTCTTCATCAAAATTTCATTTCGAGATTGTGCTATGGTCATACGACGCACCACATCCTTAAATTCTTCTAAATTTTGCTTTTTGGCTACATTTTTGCTAAAATTAACTTCCTTTGGCCTCATTATCCTCCTATTCATTAAAATACAGCTAATTAGCTTAACTCATCATATATTTAACATAAAACATCACTAGAACACACCAAAGTATGTGTAAAATACATCCAATTATGTATAATTTGGCATGTTATCATTCAACCCAAGGATTGAAGTTCCAAAAAGTGGCTAAAAATAAATATATTGAACAAATGGATCAGAGTCCAAAAGTGGCTATTCGTGCCTGCCCCCATCGGTCAGATCAAGCTTTTATACAAAATAGACAGATCTGGCGCTGCTATTAAAGCTTTGGCCCTTACATGAAATGCTTTACAATTTTGGCCCCATTATATACGTTTTTTTCGACCATCAAAGGAAAACACTTAGAAATCGCCCGATATTGCTACCTGTAATATCTAGCAACGCCAAGAACTTTTTTATTGGCACTAAATTGTAAGACTATCTCATGCGGGACAAATATGTAACAGCCTGTCAGAACAATCCCATTTCTGTGAATCGCCCTCTATTTGCAGAAGTGGTCCAGCCAAACAACGAATGACCAAAGGGTCATTTACATGAATATGTAAATGACTATTCCACTTTACACCAAAATAGCAATCATTTACAAGACATAAAAGTATTTTAATTTTTAAAAAAACAAAGCAATATACATAAAAGGTGGAGAAACGATGGACCTCCTTTAAACCCCCTGCCACCCACCAGCCACCCCCATAGCTTCATTCTTCATGTTGCGGCCTCAGACCACCATCGCTAGTCGTCTAAAAAAATTATACGTTTTTCTCAGTGTATTATTGTATGCTTAGTTTATCTTCATTTTATGTACAATGATACACTATATATACAATAAAGATATACCAGACATACATAGATATAATGTGTCATTTATATATATTTTGTATATCTAGTGTATGTATTAAATACATAGGACAAACACGGTATATTTCAATATACATACAATGGATAATAAACATATACAATTATGCAATTATTGTATATCAAATGTGTATCATTTGTATAGTTATTGTATGTCCACTGTATATACAATAATTCATAGAATATACACCACACATATAACTCGTACACACGTGGTATATACTCCCTTCCACCTTCAGCCACCACCAAAATCTCACTATAACCAACGTAGATCTGCAGTAGCCACAGGAGAAACATTAAAAAAAAAAAAAAAGTAACAGCTTTTTGCCAACTATGTAGCAAAGATATCCGGCGTCGGCGTAGGCTTTGGAGTCATGCATCTATGGAGGTAAGCTCAGATCGAATTGAACGACGAATCTCGGCAAGTCGCTGTCACAGTTACACTCGTTGTCGACGAAGACGGAGCACAACGAATCATAATCGGAGCTGTTGCTCCATCTTCGTCGACGACGCTTTTCATCAACGATGACGGGTTGGGGAGGGACAAGCGACATGGTAAAATAAAGTGGGCGAAGGACAGTGTTCGAAAAAACAATAAGGAGAGAGAGAGAGAGAGAGAGAGAGAGAGAGAGAGAGAGAGAGAGAGAGAGAGAGAGAGAGAGAGAGAGAGAGAGAGAGAGAGAGAGAGAGAGAGAGAGAGGCGTAATTAGGGTTTCATAGCATTATTTTTGCATTTTTGCTATGTTTTGTAGAATTTTCCCAAAATGTTGTTATGTTTGGTAATTGAGGGAAAATGTCTCTATATTTTTAAAATAAAATTCTTATAAGGACACTTAATGTAATTTTTCCATGATCAAAATATTGTGCTCAGATTCACCGAAGGTCCCTTTTGTGGTGTATTTGAAGTTTATCCCTGTTTAGGAATATCATGTAAATTTAGCCCAAATTTTAAAGTTTTTACTGCCGTGCCAGTTGTTGTGAACCAATCTTATCTTTCATGTAGTAAAAGTTCAATTATTCAGAAGTTCTTCTGAAAATATTACACCTACGACCATTGTTAATTCTTGCAAGTAATTTATACTGATTCGAATAAACTTGTGAATGGTTGAACATTTAATTACTTGCAACAGTTATGATAGAGTTGGTGAACCCATTTTAGACCTGAAAATTGAGGCTATTTTTACAAGAATTCCTTAAACTGGAACAAAATATAAACAATCCATATATTATCGTAAAAATTTCATCCAGCAGCCACTTTTAACACTGGTATTTGGTTTGAGGCCACTATTTTTTTGGTCTTACACTAGAGGCCACTTTTGGGCCTTTACTGAATAAATATTGACTTAAGTTCTGATAATTGACTGAACTTCAGTCCATATGGCCCCTGGACTGAAGTTCCATCTCTTAAGGACGGAACTTTCAGTCCGGCCATGGACTGAACTTCAGTCCATAGGATGGCCATGGACTGAAGTTCCATCTTTAAGGATTGAACTTCAGTCCATATGCCCTGGACTGAAGTTCTCTTCAGTCCATATGGCCCTGGATTGAAGTTCAATCTTTAAGGACTGAACTTCAATCCGGCCTCTGGACTGAAGTTCTATCTCTTTAAGCAAAAGTGACCACAAACTAAATGTTTTGGTATTAGTGGCCTGTGCCCAAAGACCAGTGGCAAAAGTGGCCTTTCGTGCACTTAACCCTATATTATCACATACTTATATGGGGTAAGTGCATGAAAGACCACTTTTGCCACTGATCTTTGGACACAGGTCATTAATACCAAAATATCTAGTTTGTGGCCACTTTCACTTAAAAGATAGAACTTCAGTCCAGGGGCCTGGATTGAAGTTCAGTCCTTAAAGTTAGAACTTCAATCCAGGGCTATGTTGACTGAAGTCCAGTCCAGTCCTTAACGATGGAACTTCAGTTCAGGACCGTATGGACTGAAGTTCAGTCCTTGAAGATGGAACTTCAGTGCAGGGGCCTTATGGACTGAACTTCAGTCAATGAACAGAACTTAAGTCAATATTTATTTAGTAAAGACCCAAAAGTGGCCTCTAGTGTGAGACCAGTAAAAATAGTGGCCTCAAATTAAATACCAGTATTAAAAGTGGCCTCTGGGCGAAAATTTTACTACTTATATGTGAAGAATTTGACGGCTAGCCAATATTTAAGTTCCTCAAAGAGAAACAACCTAACACTTACAAACTTTTAGAAAAATAGTCATATTTTAAAAATATAAGATTTTTTTAAGAATAACAAAAGGAAATTTTCAATGTTTGAACTAAATCTCATATAAGTTTCAATTTTTAGTTCATAGTCTCAAGAAAATTTTATGATCTTTTGGTGGCTACTTATTCAAAATACAAAACTCCGTGTTTTTTATATATTGATTATTTTTCTAAAGCCTTTTTTTTGTAGTGGGTATTTCACTTTCAGAGCCCTACAAAGTGGCTAGGGCTCAAATTTTATCTTATATTGTGGTACTGCGTATGTGAGCTTTTGGGCCTCTACTATTCATCGCGACATAATTTAACAAATAAGTAAAAATAAGGGTGGTCTTGAAGCTTTCAACATTTTAAAAGTGGTTTTATAAAATTGATCACTTTCTGTAATTATAAAAATGTCATCGCACTTGAATGAAGCATCAATTACAAAAATACCACCGCACCTTAACGTAGCCGTAATTACAAGAATGACCGTGCTTCATACAAAGTAGAATAACGTCGATTAGTATGTGTTTATGTATATATTGAACTAAAAAAATATGTTCATTTTGCAAAGAAATGAGGCGAAATCTATTAGCATTTGACCCTGTAATCCTACCAGAATAGACTCTTCCATTACAGGGTCAAATCCTAAATCCTACTAGAACCCCTCCGAACCCTGTAATGTAAGTCTTATGAAAATAGTTTTTTTTTTTTTTTTGGCAATCATCATATCGCTTTGAGGCCAATTTTGCCACTGATATTTTCTTTGAGACTACTTTTTTTATTAGTTTTGCATGAGAGGTCACCTTTTGGAACTTCAATTCTTGTGGGCTGAACTTCATACCACAAGGGTTGAAGTTCAACTTCACCCCACATGGGTTAAAGTTTACGCATCTATGCCTAAATTTAGCCTTACGGATTGAAATTGAACTTTATACCTTAGGCATGAAGTTCAGCCCCCAGGAATTGAACTTCAGCCCACAAGGTTTGAACTTCAGCCCATAAGAATTGAAGTTTTAAAAAGTGGTCTCTCATGTAAAAATACTAAAAAATAGCCTCAAACACAAGACCACTGAAAAAAGTGGCTATTCGTGAACTCTGTCTGTTGTTATTCTATTAGATGGGCCGGTGAAAACCCACAATCCTATTAGCAAAATTTGAAGGAAATTTTACAGTGTATAGACATTTATTAGTATTATTCAAATAAAATAGACACATTTATTGAAATTTATGGTTTATAGACCTTTACCCCCTGGTATTCCACTTTTATAGCCATTTTTAAAAAAGACTTTAACTAAATCTACTCCACGTTTTTAGGACCCTTTTAAGACTTTAACTAAATCTACTCCACGTTTTTAGGACCCATTTAACATATCTTCATTAGAACCCATTTAACATATCTTAATTAGTAGAGTAAATTGTCACATGCCTTCACTGTATGATAACTCATTTATCTCCTCTTTACCCACATCACCCGATCATCTTCTTTCCTAAGGCCAAAGCTTCCAACAAAAGAGGAGAACAGAGGGTCACCTAAGATGACTCAAACGATGGCAAGGACAAATCAAAGTTGCGACGTAATAGTGGCGGAAGAAGGTTCAGGTTGTTGAATCTTGGTTCACGGTATGATAACTCATTTATCTCCCCTTGACCCACATCACCCGATCATCTTCTTCCCTAAGGCCAACGCTTCCAACAAAAGAGGAGAACAGAGGGTCACCTAAGATGACTCAAACGGTGGCAAGGACAAATCAAAGTTGCGACGTAATAGTGGCGGAAGAAGGTTCAGGTTGTTGAAATAAATTATAAATCATGCATATTCTTTGTATAGGTGAGCATTAAATTTTCGTATTTCAAATGCGAATCAGAGTTGAAGAGAAAGTACATTGACGATGGACTGTTGTATAAACTATGCATATTCTATGTATATCATAGATGTATTCGACTAATTGTTCGAAATAGTATCTTTGCATATCCAATGAATATTTGTATTTTTGGTGTTAATATAATATATATTAAATTTATATTTGTATAATTTTTAGATATACTTAATGTATATATTCAGATGCATTTTTAACAGTACTTATATGTTTTATATTTTGAGGTTTAAATTTTCTATGCATGGAGATGACAATATATATGAGATATGTACGCTTGATGTTTCTTTGGTGTATATGTAATATATTTTTTATGGTATCAATAAAATGTATTCATGAGGTCATAAATATTCAGAATATATCACTCATATCAATAGAATATGGAGAATATGTAAAATATGCAAAATATATTTTCACTTGTATTAATAATCTTAAGTATAATATTACCAATGTATTATCTATTGAAATAATATCTCATAAATATGCAGAATATATTGCACTTCTATCAACAAAATATTTTATGTATAATAATATCAATATATTATATATTTAAATAAATATCATAAATAAGTATAATATATCACACTCATATCAATAGAATATTTTATACATAATATTAAATATTTGGAGATGTTAAGTGTATATAATTTTTTCCAACTACTATTGCATATTGTGTAAATATAATAACAATTTAAATGCATATTTGATGTTTATCTATTTAATGTTTACAAATAATTTTGGTGAAACTCACTATATATAAGCGTCAAAAATAAAAAAATAAAAAATAGAAAAATCGAGCAAGAAGATGATTATTTGGATGGAATAGGACTCCATAATTTTCTCCTTATTGGGTGGGAGTTGAGCTCCTTAATTTTCTCCTTTTCTTAACTACTTTTTAGATAGAATCAACTTAGACATATTTATATTGGGTAAATTTTGGCTAGCATATGTGAAGATGTTCGATGGCTATTTGAATGTAGGGCCATGGTATATATTTGGTTAGATATGAAATTTTCTCAAATTTGAACATGGCCTTTGATAAACCAGTCCAATGACCATACACTACTAGAAATGATTTGATTTGCGTCACAGTTTGGAGACAGAATTCCCTCTCTAAAAAGTGTTTGGAGACGGAATTCCGTCTCCGCGCGTCCTTCGTTTTTAAGCGCGTCGTTGGACAACTTGGAGACAGAATTTCCGTCTCCAAATGCAAAAGTATCTGACACACTGACACATTATTGGAGACGGAATTACTGTGTCAGGGCGCACTAACTTTTGCATTTGGAGAGGGAATTCCGTCTCCAACATAAATTATATATATTATTTTATTGTTTAGAGACGGAATTTCCTCTCCAGTAAAAAATTTAAAAATTATTTTTGTTGTTTAGAGACGGAATTCCCTCTCTAATAAAATAATTTAATTTTTTTTTGGTTGGTTAGAGACGGAATCCGTCTCTAACTATATAAATCCTGCTAAATAAAAACATTAGAAATTCGGTACAAAGCAACCAAAAACCAAAAACAACCTGTTTAACATAAAATACATGTTTAACATAAAACAAAGCCACCACGGCCAATGAAACAATTCAACATACATATTGTTTCATCATTAAGCATTCAACACAAATAAAAATTAAAGTATTTAATTAGTAACATGTTCACAACTTAACAAACCATGAGAGTACTAATCCGCCCCTTGGGAGGAGCCACTTCCTTGCTCCTTATCTCTCCAAATCTTTGCCACAATTTCCTGTAATTTCTTCCAATTCTTTCACTATCTAGTAGTCTTTGCTCCATTTCCGCCAATCTAGCGCGCAACTCATCATCCGCAGCTTGTGGTGCATGTGAAGAAGAAGAAGAACAATTAGCATTGACAATACCTACACGAGAAGGCTTCTTGTACCTCGAAGGACCAAGGCCATAGGCTCGATTTTTGCTAGTATAGCCACCACCCGCCTGAACGAACATTGCATTTTCTTCATCCTGGGTGGGTTTAGGAGAGCCTTCATCGACTTGTGACCCTTGGCTCTCAAGCCATTCTTGGTGTAAAGCTTTGTAGTTTTCCTAAAACACACGACGCGATTAGAATAATTAATTAAAGAATAATTTAAAAAAAAATTATTTATGATATCTCACCTCTAGTTGTTGTGCACGTGGCTCGACCCATCCCACCTCATTTCCTTATTCGTCACATAAATAATGGAACAAATGGAAAAATTCATAATCACTAACTTTTCCATGTACCGCTTCCTACACAATGCAAATGTGTTAATGCTAAATCAAAATGGTGTTAAATTTTTAATTTAAATAAAAATTAGATTGACTTACATATCGTGCCCGATGGGTGGCCAAACTAACTGAACCACAAGTGTGCTTTGATCCTCCCTTTGCGGATGCTCTATTTTTCTTAGCCTGCTCACTCTGGGCTAAGAATTCAGGTGTTTCTCAATAAATTTTGAGTTTATCCCAATTCTGTTGATAAATCCATTTGGGAAATTTACCCTTTTGCCTGTATTTTGACAAGGAATCACTTAGCCTTTTAGCCGCCTTTTTATCAAAAACTGATCGGACTTCATCATCATATATAGGATCCCACGAACACTTGTGCTGAAACAATAACAATATAATAAGTGAAAACTAATAAAACACATATAATAATCAAATGAAAAAAGCTTCATAAGTATAGTTAATACCGTAAAAGCTTCAAACATGCAGTTTCTAACAGGTACTGGCACCTTTCCCCAGGTCGGCCAACCATCAGTAAAGTGTGGTGTCATAGATTCAACAACAAGTTTCACTGCCTTGTCCGATGGAAGAAACCTGCATTAAATTTAACATACAAAATTATGTTGATAAATATATATTGCATTCAATTCAAAAATTTATAATTTAAAGGTTAATGAATAAATCTTACCCTTCTTTGCTGTCAGGCATGATAATCAACCTCCCAGACTCATCGAGAGATCCAATACCACCAGGCAACTGAACTGTAGCGCTAGTATGCTTTTTCCTACCCTTTCGCGCTGTAGTAGTGACAGATGGAGAGGACTCTGGCTGAGTCTCTGGTACGGGTGCACTCAAACTGGGGCATGTCGATGATTGGTTTCCAAATTGTAGCAGTGAGTGGTTTCCAAATTGTATCAGGCAAGCCATTGAATGCAATTGGCAACAAATTTTCCATGAAAACATGACAGTCATGGCTTTTCATTGCCGTAAGCTTACCTTCTGTCATGTCGACACATTTGGATATATTCGATGCGCAACCATCAGGAAACTTAATATTCTGTATCCACTCATAAATCATTCTTCTCTCCTCCAAGTCAAAAGTGTAGTTCGCTGATGGCTTGCGCACCTTAACCCCATCTGATTGTAGGTGCAATTCAGGTCGCCAACAATATGCCTGAACATCTAACCTTGCCTTCAAGTTGTCCTTTGTTTTGTTATTGACATCCATCACAGTGTTAAAGACAGCATCAAAAAAGTTTTTTTCAATATGCATTGGATCCAGATTATGCCTAAGAAGATTGTCCTTCCAATAAGGAAGTTCCCAAAATATGCTCTGCTTTGTCCAATTATGTGTAACACCAAAACCTGCTATTCTAGGCAATGGTTGCTGCTCCGTTGCCTTGGGATACCCCTGAACCCGAGACCAAACTTCGTGCCCCGTCAACCTCTGTAGAGGATCATCAAAATCCTCCTTGTTCTTCATGAATGCACTAGTGTTTCTCCTAAATGGATGGTCATCTGGCAGAAACTGGCGCTGACAGTCGAACCATGTGTGCTTACGCCCATGTTTCAAATAAAATGCTTTTGTATCTTCCATACAAATAGGACAAGATAGCTTACCAACAGTGGACCAACCAGACAACATGCCATATGCAGGGAAATCATTAATTGTCCACATCAAACAAGCATGCAATCTAAAGTTTTGTTTCAAGGAACAATCATATGTTACAACACAATCACGCCACAATATTTGTAACTCATCAATCAAAGGCTGCAAGAATACATCAATAGAGCTTTTTGGGTTACTAGGACCAGGGATAATACAAGTCAGGAAAATATATGGACTTGTCATACACATTTCTGGGGGTAGATTATACGGTGTGACGAATACAGGCCAACAAGAATATGGTGCAGCAGAGACAACAAATGGAGTTAACCCATCAGAACTTAAACCCAACCTGATGTTTCTAGGTTCACTTGCAAATTCAGGATACACTCTATCGAAATGCTTCCATGCTTCTCCATCAGACGGATGACATAGAATACCAGATTGTCGTTTACGTTCATGATGTCATCTCATATGAGGAGCAGAACTCATTGATGCATACAACCTCTTTAACTTTGGTATAAGAGGTAAGTAATGCATCGCTTTTACTGGGACCTGTTTCTGTTTAGAATTTTTGACTGGCTTGTAGCAAGCCTCATCGCAAAACTTACAAAATTGCTTATCTTTGTTTTTTTTTTGTAGTATAACATGCAACCTTTTTTTACAGTAGTGAATTCTTTCTGAAGATAGTCCTAAAAACGAAACCAACTTTTTTGCATCGTAGTACGAGGAAGGCAATCCCAATTTACTTATGTTTAGTTCATTCAAGAGTCCAATAATCTCATCCATGCCTCCTTGAGATATGTTATAATCTGATTTAATACTAAGCAACCTAACTGCCACCGACTGCTTTGAATGACTTGCCCTCTCGTAAAATGGGCGACTTGCTTCTTCCAACTGTTCATAGAAGAGCTTCGCCTCATTATTGGGAATATCCTCAACATTCGGTTGAGAGGGTTCCCCTTGGTACATTCCAAACGCATCATTCAACATCTCATTAATAGGATAGTTATACCCGACATAGTCATTTTGGAAGTTCTCTCTATGGACACTAGGGTTACACTCTCTATGTGCAGTCCACACAAAATAATTTGGCATAAATCCTTTTCTATAAAGGTGCAACACGACATTTTCAATTGGTTGCACGTGGCTACACTTGCATTTCACACAAGGACATTTGATTGACACCCCTCGTATATATTCAGGAAGTAATTTAGCTTTAGCAATAAACCCGTCAACCCCATCTACATAACTTTTCCTCAAACCCATATTTTCATAGAACATATTGTACATCCAACTACGATTTTCATCATGTTCCATCTACAAAATTACAAAAAAATAAATATAAATCAATGCAACAAATTATAGCAATTTTTCTAGCAAACTATAGGTGTATAACATTATTGTTAAATTATGTTAGTATATTAATTTTTTAATTAACTAACTAAATCAAACTCCTTACATTTATTTTATTTGCCATGTTCAATAACATTGTTCTTAATTATTTCTTTCTAATTATTCTTGCATTAAATTTATCTACTTTATATTATTTTTCTAACTATTTCTAAATTTTCAAGAACTAATGACATTTCTAATAATCCAATCTAACCAATATTCTAAAAAATGAGGAGAATATTAAACAAGTATACAAATATGATAGAATTATATAATAAATTCAATATTGATAATGGAGTGTCAAAGTTGGTATTGGGGTGGGAAAAATGGGGGCCGAATTCATGGATGGGAAAAATGAGGAGGGAAAAATAATTTGAATTATAGCTAAAAATAATGGGAAGATGAAGAAAACTTACTTGAATAAGTTGTTAGGATGATTGGGGAAGTTTTCGCCGGGGGAGGGAGCAATTTCACCGGGGCAGGGAGCAATATCTTCGCCGGAGCAGTGAGGGAGACAGTGAATCGGGTGGGGAGGGGTTTTTTAATTTGGGAGAGATAATGAATCTGAAAGAAGAAGTGTGCGTGTATATTTTTAGAGTAAAAATTTAATTATTTCTTTATTGTTACAGTGATTGGAGACGGATTGGAGACGGAATTCCCTCTCCAATCAGTTAGAGAGGGAATTCCGTCTCCAACCTTTTTGTAGCATTTTGATCAATTTCTAGTAGTGATAAGCGTATATCTTCAATGTTATTAGTTTCATCGTGAATTCAAATTAGGGATTATTACACCACATACATAATCATTTCCAATCCTTATTCACTTTTTGTAACCATATTTTTTCTTTTCTTTCTTTTCCTAGCATATTTATTAGATATAATTTGATGATATAAATATTTAAAAAATGTAAGACAAATATATATATAGCTTATCTATATATAAAAAATATCAATCTAATTATATGTCATATTTCAATTATAAATTAAATTTTAAATATAAATATTGTGGCTAGATTATGTTAGTATTAGGTGACTTGTTAATATGGTATATTGAGGACTATTTATGTGAAAATTCCTTTGAATTATATGCATGGATAACGGGCCGGTAAGCCCCTTTTTACACTATCACGTCAACCAAATGTTATTTATCAGTAAATCTCCTTAAAAAATAGAATTTTTTGTTTTGAAAATAAAACAGGTTATTTGTTAACTATTGAGTGGTTTAGTGTAGAAGTAGTAACAAATATATTTTTTCCTCCCTTTTACACCTATCAGCATCTCTTTTTCATAGCAACTTGTTTCTTGACTAGATAGGAGTTGAAATGATACCTTATGTATGTAAAAGTTAATGTGTATTTATCATGTATTTCATCTTAAATTTCGCACTAGCTAGGTCGAGCTCTTCAGGCCAACTCTTTTCTCTTCTTGTTCAAGTTGTATATATCAAGTTACCAAGTATAAAATCATCAGCAGCCCCTCCATGTCATGCTGGCAGATGATTAATCGTGAATAAGTACTCATTAAGGTTTGAAAAATATTTGTGGTTGTTAGGCTCACAAAAATTAATGGTTCTAACGAAGGAGCATTATTAAGCGTTAGGTATGGCCATGTAGGTTATGACAAGGACTCGTTCTCTTCTATTCTACTACTGCTCCTTATTATTATTTTTTTAACAAACTAAATTACATATTAAAGAACTACTACGTAACTTTTTTCAAAGCTAGCAGTTTCAACTGCCAACCACGGGTATCCCTATTTTATTTGGATTTGTTAATCTTGAGTACCATATATCTTAGGCCATAGAAAATAGGTCTTATTTCCTTTTATTCCTTTTTTCCTTTTGAACTAGCTACTATTTGCTATGTGAAGTTGTTTCTATTTTTATTTTTTATTTTTTATGAACAAGCATTTCTACTTATTTTCGATTTGAGAAGGTATCAGTCATTCTAACCCCACCTATTATCCATTTTGTTTTCTTGAAGTCATTCTCATGTCATCTGTTTCGAGTCTTAGAAATTTTCATAAGAATTAACCATTAAACATGCTATGTGTTGGGGACAGCGGCTTGTTTGGGATACAGTTCTATGTTTTTAATATATTATTATCAAGAGGCCTGCTTGCAGTGAATAAAAGCTTGTTATACATTTCATTCTAGTTTCTATCTAGGTTAATATTATTGTAAATCATGATAGTATGTGTTTAAAAGTGTCTATTTGAAGATCCAATTGTAGCTTTTCAAGTAGAAGTAATGCCAATAAAAAACATAGAAGTAAATCACATAGAAATAACGCCAATAAAAAAGATAGAGGAAATGCGTTGATATTAATTAAGGAGCTAAAAACTTGATTATTACTTGAAGTGCCAGGTCTTTTACACGTGTTGATGTAACGCCAACCATATAATGTATATTGGCGATTGAAATTTTCAACCTGCATACGCATAGCCCATCAAATTTGATAATGGACGAAGAGGAACGGGGCCATGCCGCCATGGCCCCTGTGATATGAGCCCGGATAAGGCGGAACATATTTTAGAAGATACAGACTGTTGACTCGCTCCAAAGACCAAGAACATTCAAGATTTTCTTATTCAAGAATTCTATGATCTTCAAGAATTGATTACAAGGTGTTTGGAAAGCCATTGTTGATGATACATGTAAGAAATATCATGTTTGGAAGCTTGGAGATGATTCAGACTAAGTTCATAGTCAAAAATTGGATGTTAGGCCAAACCTTCAACAATCGATGTCGTAGCATAAGAATAACACATCATTGAAGAGTTCCATGCTAAGTTTGTGCTGAGTTCTTGCCACATCATGAGAATAATAGTAGCTTGTGCAATTTCATTCTAGGTTAAGGCCATAGCATGACGAAATAAGAGAAATATATTTATTGTTTTAATTTTAGGGCTTTTGCCTATCTAATTTTAGGACTAATATAAATAGAACCTTAGTTTCATCTTTATAGGGAGCTTTCGATGACTAGAGAATTAGCCTTTTGGTTCGAATTCAATTTGTATTACCTGCTTTCAAGAATAGGTAATCTTCTTCGTCATTCTTTATATCTAGGGTTTTATTTCGTTGTTTTTTGGGAGACGATCATATATTATTTTAATTGTTACTTGAGAGTTTCACTTAGGATTATAGATTTTATTTTCTTGTTTGATTTATTCGGACTATTATTATTTATTAATTGATCTTATTTTTTATTTCTATTATTGCTATTTGTATATTTCGTTGCTTTGTTTATCTCGGATCGTATCACCCTGGTTGCAAGAGGGGCACACCAACCAAAACTTACCTTTTTTCGATGAATGTTTCGATAAAAATCCATCGAAAAGTATTTTTGGCAAAAGCCGCCGAAAAATTTCTTTGAAAACTAGCTGAGTTTTACTACTAGAGGCCTGTCAATTGTCTAAGACGAACTATACATTGACTCTTTTTTTAACCATTTAGTGTCAAGAATTTACATGTCCAATTAATTTCGATTCATGCCATGTAATATAATTTCTTAATAAGAAAAATGTTCATGATTACAAAATTATGCGTCAAAAATTGCGCGAGACATCGAGTAGTTAAAACTAACACCTTTGATTGAGAATGAAGTGATCTTATACATCACACTATATATCCGATAGTTTATCCTTCTCACTTGCCCATCAAGTTCCTTACAAACGAAAGATTCAAAACAGAAAAAGCTTTGAAGGAACTTTGACCCTGCGTGCTGTATTTATTTTCTATGGGAAAATGGAGACTCGCACTTGAGACCATTGAAGTCTTTTTCATTTGTCTTTTTCCCGTATATGAGAACTCTGAACCATTGAAGTCCCTTTCTTTTTTTTTTTTCCTCGTCAAACTTGAGCTAGAGAGAATGCAATCACAAAATGACTAAAAGCTAACACAACTTCATAAATTCCTTTTATAAAACGGAAAAAGGTTTGATTTCTCCCTCTACTATAAGATGTTATTTAAAAATACTATTCGTCCAAAGTTTGATCCATTCAAAATCTCATCGTTATACTTAAATGCTCCTTAATTTAATATTTTTCCCCATTTCTATTACTTACATTGGTCGAATTTATTTGTTTCTTCACTTAAAAAAGAAGCATATTGCTTTATGGGGAGGGGGGGGGGGGGGGGCGGGGGTGGGGGGATAAAACTTGGTGCTCTAAAAAAATTTGAACAATCTTAGCCACTAGACAACCACTATCAGCTAGCTATAGGTGTTCAAAACCTAATATATCATCATGTAATATAATATTTGACTAACATACACTATAATTTTCGGACGATGGTTGTTCAACAACTATCCTTTTGATAATGTTGCTCCGTACATGACAGTGGTAAATTCATCTCCTTAAAATTTTAGATTCGCTTCTGTTGACGAACACATTGAAAATCACCCATCCAAATTAGAATCAAGATTAGTTTGAAAATTTTGACATCGCGCAGCATGGAGAAGCTAACGAAAACACGAAACAAATGTTAACCTCCACCTGAGTATATCTATCATTGTATCAATATTTTGTTTCCATCTAAGTGGATACCTTGATTGCTTAAATGAAAGAGATATAGTGTGTGTATGTGAAAATGGTTAAGGGGGATTACATTGAGGAAGTCTCAGGGGTATATCCGAACAATAGTATAACAACGAGGTTTTGAATGGACCAAACTTTAGATGGAGAATATTTTTAAACAATATCTTATCGTATAGGGGCAAATGAAACCCTTTTCCGTTTATAAAATATCCTCGTCGCTCTTACTCAACAATTTAAAAAACAAATACAAGTAGAAAAGGACATTCAAAAATATGAATATTCTAGAAATGAAATTGAAGATGCAGCGCAAATGCGCAATATATAGTTGTCACTTTACTTTGTACAACTGAACTCAAATTTCAATTCTCACTTCACAAGGAGGCTTGATGTAAAAAGATAAAAAACAAAAGTCAATTCTCACTGAAAATATCCTTTACATTATTCGTGCAGTTACCCTAAAGGATGTCTTACAACTTTTCATTAATATACTGTTTTCTCACTTACAAAACTCAATTATTGCAAAAACTTAACAACTGTATTTTATAATATCTTCCTCTTGTTTCATCTTCTTTTCTATTTTTTATCATATTTTTATTTGTCTACTCCTTTGATGGAGATCGAACAACATGACGAAAGAAGAGACATACAAACCACAGCAGCTGAGATATATTTCACTTGTTTTATTAATCATTTTCATCACACTTAAATAGTAAGGAAGAAATGTCTTATGTGGATGACAATTAACTACTAATTAAGTACCTAAGGGATATTTAGCCGGTTGGACAAAAGAGTTCAGTACTTTTTGCCGCAGCTAGTTCTACTTAAAAGAATAGAAAAGAAAAGAACATATTATGTGGTGTGCAGCATGATTTGCCCTTAGAAAGACATACGCAATTTGGTGGAATGATAATGATGTTTTGGGTTGATAATACGCTGTCGGTGAATGAGTCCAGCCAAATTACATGTAAATAGGTAGAAAAACTTTGAATATCTGTATATTATTTATATATAAAATAAATCCCGTGTTTTCTATCACCAATGAGTTTTATATGTATATTGATCATCGGGAAATATGCATAAATGACCACAAAGGTCTTTACCGCTTTTTTTTTTTTTTTTTTTTCTCCTTTCAAAAGATCTATGTTTGCCAGCATATATAAGTACGTAATTGTGGGCATAAATTGATTTTGTACTATGAGGTAGGCGTATTAGATATTTTAATAAATTAGAGACAATTAATCTACTCAATCAATTATGATAATAAAAGTTACAAGTCTTGTTCAATTATTCACATGTTAATAGTACAAATGAAACTTCTATACAAATACAATAAACAACATATTACACTCTTCATTGTCTATCGCATCTAAAAATGTCACGAACTCCAGAACTCCAGCGTCATAGGCAAAACTAACTTATGCACACATTACAAGTTTACAACTAGAACTTATATTCGATGGGCTAAAAAAGGTCATTTTCAAAGATTTTGTTAAGCGGGGTTAAAGTTCAAAATCACCACTTATGGCAAACTATTTCCGCAAGTTTTTCTTCATAATCCACTATTGACTCTGACTCGGTAGGTAATTGCAGGGGCAGAGTTACGCTTGCTGAAGTGTAGGCCGTTACGCATTCTTCTTCGAAAAATTACATTGGCAAATTAATTTCTAGCTTTTCTATTTTAGGCTGATATGTGCTTTCTCTACTTGGACATCTTTAGATCTAATTGGGAATTTAAAAAATAAGTGCAAACGAACTGAGTTGGATTTACTCTTCCACATATTGATAGAGGAGACATGATGTTAATGGGATGTATGTATGGAGTATGGACTATGGAGTAGTAAACAAGACATCATTTATTTTGCCGATCCAAAACAGGTTATATGCAACACCTTATGCATTACACTATTTCACTACTTTGTAACATGCTTTCTCCTTTCCTATTTGGTGCCAAGTATATGCTGTCACGGGCTAATTCAGTTATTTGGAGTATTTTATATTGACGTTGCTGACAATATTAAAAAGACCTAATAGGAGTAATTTTTGTTCGACTATATATTTAAGAGAAGAGTTTTTTACCAGAAATTCCATCATGTATTAGATTTGAAAATATGAGGTAAATGCAGAAATATTTCATCCATCCGCTCGTTGATGCCATAAAAAAGACATAATTGATTGAACAAGAACGTTTTAGCTCGTGCACACAACACTGTGCTTTATTTATGAATTATAAGTTTGAAACCTTGAATTTTAATTTTTTCTTTCATGTCCTCTGAAAGTATGTTGAACGGTAAATTTATTGATAAGAATTACACGGCCAGATCAAAAGATCACGTAGTATGTACCTCATAAGTATTTTAGCAATAGCCATTATATTTTATGCGTTCTAGGGAATAAGTGTACTGTTTTGTTAAAGGCAGTAGGCAAGGTTGTACAATTTTCTTGCAATTTTGAAATAAGCAGATCAATAATAAACAGTTTCGGGCTGGCATTAGAACGCATTGTCTTGTTTTGGTGATATTAAATATAGCCTTGGCTGTGTTTTTATTAATCTGAGTTGGTACGCACATATTTAGAATAAAATGTTTGAATATAATATTATATCGAATTTGGTAAAAATGATTTTTCATTAATAAATTGAAGTGTGAAAATGTAAATGAATTAATTAAATGTGTCCCGTACGTCAAGATTAAAAAACAGTAGTAGTACAACAGATCACTAATTTATACTATTGCTTTGAATTGTTGCGGTCAAATGTTTTAGATTTCCATGGAAGATGCAAATCCTTGTAACAAACTAAGGGGTGTGTTTCCTCGAAAATGTTATAGAAAAGGTTTTCCATTGGAAATAAGTGACTTACATCACATATTACCTGATTTTTTGGTAAGCAGACATGACACATCTTTAAAAAATGTCTTTTTTTGGGCTAATAACTGAGCTTAAGATTAGTGTTCATTAAGTCACAACTCATGCTGCTAAGAAACATATATATACATATATTATATTCTAAAGTTAACAAACCGCCTTCTGAAAAAACATCGCCTACTTTTTGTTGGTGCATCAGACTAAAGTAATTAAGTACACATGCATTCTCTAAGCCAGATAAAATTTATTTTCTAATGATCCAAATCAATATAAACAACATTATTATTACATAAAATCGTTCAGGTTTGCTTCAATGAGCCGCATTATTTGTTGGCTCATCATATCAGCTTCCCACTAAACAATTGCAACGGATTACTAGATAATAGTAGGTCTAGAAAGAAAAGAAGTCCAGGCCCCCTTTATTGGGGATTTATGAGTTGGTGGATTATTTGTTTTTTTTTTTCCAGCAATTATTCATTTTCTTTACGCTTGATAAATGTTATGTTAGTGTTGGTTAGCCTTGAATTACGAAAACAATGAAGACCAGTACTCCTGCTCTTAGATTTAATTATGTTGGAAAGGGAAGTAAGAAGTATCTAAACAGGAAAATGGACAGGATCACAGAGAGTAGAGAGACTCTATTCTATAAATAGTAAGCAAACAGGAGTATATATTAGATTACGTAATGTACTATAGTTAATTCATATTTTGTGTGCATAAGTAGAAAAGTTCTACATTAGTTCCATTTGATATTACACTATGAAGAGGAAAATAAATTCATTGACCATGATTTCTTCATACTACTTAGTACATAAATTGCACGTAGAAAGTGAACTTGGGTTGCTGCAAATATACTAAAAAAAACACACGAAGAGATGATAGAAAAAAATAAATACGTAAGACGTTTCGTTAGTAACTTAATATTACGTGCAACATGAATCATGTGTCAGTCAATAAATGGATAGTTTGGTGCAAGAAGTCAGAACATAGCAGGTGAAAATACCTTTTCTAGAGTTGTAAAAGTTATAAAAGCAAAGATGATTTTATAGGACAGTAGACAGGCACTTGGTGTCAGAAGTTAAGCAAAGTGTAAAAGGCAGCCACTTTTAGATGGGATCTTCATTTAGCCACTTGTCATTTTTCTGAACTCTGATTTGTACTTACCACCTGCCACTCAAATCTTGGAGTTCAAATTATCCTCTTAAAAAAAATTTAAACAAAAATTAAGAAAGTAAAATTCACTCTTTTGTTTTTTTAATCTAGTATTCGTAATGGATCTCGACTAATCTAAATACATACCGCATTAAATCAATCTTTTATTTGAAAGCGCGTCAGACAAGGTCAATTTAAAAAAAAAAATACTTTTTACTGAAACCTTTTACATTCTCAATACTCGAACATGAAATCTTTTCTTTTCATTTTACCTGAAAAAGATGCAAGAATTTATCAAGTCCATTGTATAGTACCCACTTGTAGAAAAGGTCCAAAAGTGTGAATAGATGACTCAAAAATAGTCTTCTCTTTCACTGATGACGCATTCTATAAGAAAAAAATTACTAGTTAAGTTATGGGTTTTTGACATATTGTGGACTGATGATGCTAAATTAATGGAATAAAGGTCCCACCTTTAACAAAAGCACAAAACTTTTCAATTTCAAGAAAGCATATTTTTCTTCATACCCCTTTGGAATGAAATTTTTAGGAAGGTAATGATCTAATTACTGTAAGTCTGTACTTTACAAAAAGTTTGAAACTTTTTTATATTTTGGGCTTATGTTTGTGCGGAATTCAATTCTTTTCATTTGGTTTCTCCTTTTGTAGCTTACTTTTATCTTTTCACACTTCCACTAGAATGTTCCTTTGATCTTTCCTTGTTTTGTATTCTTCTTGTAATTTTCCTAAGTCTTTAATTATTGTGTGTAATGATAGTGGTGGGGATATGTGTATCTCTCATGTCATCTCTAGTTTAGGGGCATGAGTGACCTACCTTTTAAGCTGAATTTGATACCTTGTCTGCTCTAAATTCATCAGATTCCCTCAAATTGTGCTGATTCTTTAACTGTTTGGAAGTAAGAATCCAAACACATTAACACTCTTTTCTGTTCGTGGTGTTCGGACCAGCTTGTCGCACCTTGACTAATCTCACTCGATACGTGCCACGTTCCACCAATAATAAGTAGTAGGTAACTCTATCTACTAAAGGTTAGATAGATGGGAAGAAAGACTCTTTTCTGTTCTTTGTTTACAACTTTTCTGTATGAATTTTCTGATTCTTTTAACTTGTCTGTTTTCTAATTAGACATCAAATGATTAGTCGGTTGTCTTGGTGATGGTTGGTGGGTGGTCGTTATTTTGCACTGTTGAGTCTTCACTGGCTTAAAAGTATACATGGGACACCTATTTTATTATTCCTATCAATTTCTATTGCAATATACTCTGTTGATCTTTTTTTCCCTCATTCAAATAGGCTATGTATTGCAAATTTTTAAAAGATCACTGTTTTATCAGCTGATTAATCGGCTTGTGTTCGTGGTCATATGGGACCGGCTTTACTTAGATTCCTTTCCTCTTTATGAGTTCCAATTTGTAGTTGACTTGTTATTTGTGGGTGCAGTCTCATCTCTGCCTGTAGCTCATGTTAGTTTTAGTACTTTTAAGATCAGTATGAGATTACTAGCAAGTACAAATGATCTAGTCAACTAATAGTTGTCTAGTTACCTGATAAATATCCTTATTTGGCTTTGCAGGGTTTATCCGGTGAAGGATTCATATAGCAGACCCCAATTTGCTTGGGATTGAGGTGTAGTTGTTCCACACAAGTGACAAAAATTGTGTTATGGGCTGGCTGGACAAGATATTTGGAGGCTCCACCCATAGGATTTCAGGAGGGAAATATCATGGTGGGTATGAGGGTGGGCAATATCATGGGGGCTACGATGGAGGACACTATCACGGGGGACACGAAGGAGGGCAATATCATGGAGGATATGATGACAGTACAATTTGGGAGGGAACAACTACTTCAGTGGTTAGTAGTGCTTCAATTATTAACTTTTTTCCTTCATCTACTCAAGATGTTCTGTTTTTAATTGTTGAAGCTATGTTGATGAGAAAATGCTCTGAGGTCCTACTTTTTAACCATGTCCTTCCAATGCTAACTGAATATGGTGCTGATCGAGTGTAGGATGCATTGTCAGATTTTGATAAAGAAGAAATTGATCGTGCCATTGCACTTTCTTTAGCAGAAGAAGAGGAGAAAAGGATAGCAGAAGAAGAGGAGAAAGGGATAGCAGAAGAAAATGAGAAAGGGATAGCAGAAGAAGATCCGAAAGGGAAAAAAGTAATCGGTAAGTAGCTTGTCTAGGAATTAATATGGATGTCTTCCATGTGCAAAGATTGATCTTCTGATTGTCTAAAACATCTGATGAATAAATGATAATGTAAACAACGAACAAGCTTTCTACTTGTTTCTGCTCGATGATTTCTTCATTAACTTCATTATAGAACTGTGTTATCTGAAGAATTTGGATAATGCTCGCCTCATTGAGATGGTTGAGGTGCATATGCTGCATATTTTGCCCCAAGTTTTCTATGCAGAATCTGTGTGGCTATAAATGCAGAAGCAATCTGAAAATTGATGACATAATAAGACTTCTTTACTGTTATTCTTTCATGAGGAATTGCGTATTTAGGGGTTATAGAGTATCTTGGATAACGTATAATGTTTATGCAGTTCTAGTATATTGGTGCCTAACTGTTAATCATGTTTGTTTTAATCTTCTACCACTACATAATAGAGGAACCCAACTTGGAGGAAGATGAGCTGCTTGCCAAGGCTCTTCAGGAAAGTTTGAATGTGGAGTCACCTCCGCCTCGATATGATTATGGAAGTCTCTTTCCACCAGTCTCATTCTCATATCCATATGGGTATAGGTAACACCTCTTCTTGTTGATTGAGTTACAAAAAAGAATATTATAATGTCCTTAACTTATAAATCCCTCTTTCTGCTTCCATATTTCTGTGGCATCATGGCTCTGACTGATACTTTAAATACTTAAAAGAGAACTGAAGGCATCGTTGTACTATAACTTACACTATAACTTACAGATTAAGAATTAAACACTATTCAGTACCAAGCTTGGTGCTTCTGGAAAGAAAGAAGCACTAGGGTTTTAAACAAATAACATGTGACTTGCTGATATGCAAATTGGTAATCAACTTCAGTAATCTAGCCTTGTCTAGGAGAGGCAAGTTAATTATCTGTGTTAAAGTAACAACCACATAGCAATATGTGATATTGTGGATTAAAAAACATCTATTTGCTTCAAGAAGAGTAAAAATCAGTTAGCAGAATGCAAATGTCGTGGAAGAAACAAATCTTTGGCTACACTTATCGAATGCTGAAGTGCTTTAGATCCTTGACATGTGAAGAGCAATCGTCTAGATATACACCTACTTTATTTATGATCTCTAAAGACTACTCTATCCGTCTCATTTCATAGGACTTGGGGCCTAATACTTTCTCGTTAATCATGATTTTCTCAAGAATTTTCTCAATACAATTTGAAAATTATGATTCGTAATAGTACCATTTATGTATTTTTTTAAAATGTTAATTTTATTTCAGAAAGTCACGGAGTAGATGTCTCAAGTTATACCGAAAATTAGATAGTTTGGTATGTAGTTTGAACTATGTCATTCATACTCTCTTGTGTTTCAACAGAGTAAAGAGCTCCAACAAGCCCTTATAGCTTTTAATTTTTGTTCCTGGTTAAATCTGCATGTGCCACAGCCACTCATCTATTCACCATAAGACATCTAAAAGCGTCTTGCTGTTTGCACATTATTTTCTTTCAGGTTCTTGTACCGACCACTTTGTTTACCAATGTGTGATGTAGGGTCTGTGCCGGTTGCAATGCTGAAATTGGTCATGGAAGATATTTAAGTTGCATGGGAGCTGTTTGGCATCCAGAATGTTTTCGTTGCCATGCTTGCAATCAACCAATTTCTGACTATGAGGTCTAAATGCAGTCAAATTTACTTCAATGGATTTTTGTCCCATGGTGATTTCAGTTAGTACCTTAAGTCCTTATTTGTGGATTGTATAAGAAATTTTGTTCTTGGCTTTTGCAGTTTTCCATGTCCGATAACCATCCATTCCATAAATCATGCTACAAGGAACAGCATCACCCAAAATGTGATGTTTGCAAGAATTTTGTAAGTCTCCATTCATATCCAAATTTGCACTGTCCAATGTTAGTAGAGTAATTCTTTTGGTTCTTCTTACCAGCATCACATTCTTCAAATATCCAAATTTACAACTTTAGATCAGATATAGAGAGTGAACTTTCTCAAGAAGTTGTTTCTAACCATTATTTATTTTATTTTATTTCCGCTAGATTTTCTACTTAGATCACACATGGATATGAGCAAAACTAAGCCCTTAATTAGTTTCCAGCTTAATTCGAGTAATCCGGAGATAAGAATTCATTTTGCATCCGTGGCTTTCTGGAATTCAGTCATTTTTTTTTTAGATTGACTTTTTATTTCTATGGTACAGCACTACGAACTTTACTGTATTGAATAGCTTCATTGTCTGGTCTTATATGACTAACCATATTTTGTGTGTTTTGCCTATATTTTTATGAAATTAGATTCCAACAAATTCGGCTGGTCTAATTGAATATAGGGCTCATCCTTTCTGGCTTCAGAAGTATTGCCCATCACATGAACATGATGGGACACCTCGCTGTTGCAGTTGCGAGAGAATGGAGGTTAGTTGCTCGTATACTACTACATTTTTTTTTTGAGTTTTCACATGGTTTTTACGGATGTAAAATGAATATCTGTCATCAAAGATTGTAAAAGGAATAAGGGGTATTATGAAAATTGAATATATTCACAGCGTGTGACATTCTTTTTATTGATTACATTGAATAATGTTAGGATTTCTAATTTTGTAGCCCGTAGATGCCAGATATCTTATAAATGATGATGGTAGGAAGCTATGTCTTGAATGCTTGGACTCTGCAATAATGGACACTCATGAATGTCAGCCCCTTTATCTTGAGATACAAGAATTTTACGAAGGTTTAAATATGAAAGTAGAGCAGCAAATTCCTTTGCTTCTAGTTGAAAGACAAGCACTAAATGAAGCGATGGAAGGAGAAAAACAGGTGAGACTTATTCTCTGAATTATCCATTTCATCAGACACTATACAATCATACATCGAGGAAGCTGTTACCTAGCTTCCACCTTTCATTTGTTTGTTTTGTTAGGGTCATCACCACATGCCAGAGACTCGAGGACTCTGCCTGTCCGAAGAACAGACCATTAGCACTGTATGAATCTTCTCTTCTTCTGCACTTCCCTTATTGGCCAAATACAGTTCAGATTGAAATCCGTATTTATCCAAACAAATATTTCAGATTTCAAGGCGGCCACGGATTGGTGGTTATCGTATTTTAGATATGTTTACAGAGCCTTACAAGTTAATTCGACGATGTGAAGTGACAGCTATTCTTATCTTGTATGGTCTTCCTAGGTAAGTACTAAATGATTAAAGGCTACTCATTTGTCCATGTTTTACTTTATGATCTCTTATGAGAGCAATTAAAAAATAATTACCTCATTACATCAAGAAGAAAATGTTACTTCACTCTATTTCAAATAAATTTGCTTATCCCTTGTACTTGTCTAGGTTATTGACTGGTTCAATTCTGGCTCATGAAATGATGCACGCATGGCTACGGCTTAAAGGTTGACCATTTATTCCAATAACACTTGTATGTAATATTCTTTTATCTGTTAACATTCTGAAGTATAGTTTTTCTTTTCATTTCAATGATTCTAGGTTATCCGAGTCTAAGTCCAGAAGTCGAAGAAGGTATCTGCCAAGTATTAGCTCACATGTGGTTGGACTCTGAGATTATAGCTGGTGCTGGCTGTAGTACATCTTCTGCATCTTCCTCTTCATCCTCATCATCCTCTTCATCACCATCTAGTACTTCGTCCAAGAAAGGGAAACGTTCCGAGTTTGAGAAGAAATTAGGTGATTTTTTTAAGCACCAGATTGAATCAGATACCTCTGCAGCTTATGGTGATGGATTCAGAGAAGGCAATAAAGCAGTGCTCAAGTATGGCCTCAAGGCGACACTTGATCACATCCGTCTTACAGGAACCTTCCCATGTTAAATTATTTGGTCACGCTGAGTGTTTCCACTTCAACTCGGATATTCATCATTTGAACATGCATACTAGTTTTGTAGGAATAAATACCATATGGATATGATAATCATAGCAATAATACAATAATGAAAATGTAAAGAGTACATATTTGTTCACATAAAGGAAACACAAATATAGATGCCACAAGTATCTTTTTTCTTGTCTCACAAAGGTGCATAGTTTTCTTGGAGAAGAAGATTGATTGGTTTGGCCTAATTGACTCCATATATCTATTAAGCAGCAACACTTGTATTACATTTGCCTTTTCGGTTGTAGTTATATGGTGGTATATTCTCTTAGTTTTCATCTTATGCAACGGACATTCTTGGTTATAATGCTTCTTCAGCTAACAAAGGTCACAGTAGATTGGCATTCTCCAACTACAATGAATCACCGAACTTGTTGGGTAGAGCAAGTTGATGGAGGATTCATTTAACTAAATTAACTTATTTGAAGCATGGTTGATTGACATAAAACCAATAACGTTTACAGCAGAGACCAAATGGGGTGTCGATGAAAAAATTCGTGTTTTAGAGCGTTCTTAGACATGCAAATATGCAGATAATAAAGTATGTAATTATGTATCTAGAAGAAGAGATTGGATATTGGATTTTAGTTGATTGGTTATAATTTGAAAGGATAATGACTTGGCCACAATTCTAAATAAAGAATTACTACAGAGAGTTATCATTCAAATCATGTGAAACTAATGGGCCTTTTCACCAGACAGTAAGGGTATTTCTTCTTAGTTTATGAATTTGCTGAAAATGGATCACTGGTTTATTGGTTGTCCCCAGATATTCTTGTTTGGCTTAAGGCTCAGTGGCGTTGCTAACTTGGAGACTCCATGTTGATGTCAAATACACATCGCCTTGGATGTGTGCGATACAATGTCTTGGGATTCATCGTTTTAGCTGTATCTTATTTTGCTAGAAGATAAATTACAACACTAAAACAAACAAAAGAATACAAAAGTAAGGAAAATAAATTGAAGGAAATTAAACGCGAGATTTTCCGACGCTTCAGATTTACTCAAACCCCAAAAGCACATCCTGAACACCGATATCGGGTGGCCAACAAAAAAAAAAATAATTACGTAAGTATACAATCTAACACCCTTGTTTACACAAAAATGTCAATATTTTTCCATTTTCAAAACATAGCAATATTTTTTTTCAAAACATAGCAAATACATATAAAAGGGTGCTAAAAATCTAGATCTCCTACCACCCCCAGTAGCAAAGAATATACAAACAGACACCCCAACATACTTTGTGTATGCCTAATGTATCTGCACTGTGAATACAAAGAATATACATGTGCATCAATGAAAATACACGACACATAAAAAAAAATATTATATTGGGGTGTCTGTTTGTATATTCTTTGTAGGGGTGTCAAATGGGCGGGTTGGGTTAAATTAAGGCGGGTCAAAATTGATTGAGTACACAAATGGGCGGGTTAATAACCCGCCCAAAATTTACTTGGGCTATAATGGGTGGGTCAAGATGGGCTATGGAACGGGTCAATACCCAACCCGCCCAAATTTTGACCCAATTTTTCCCTATAATACTCAAATATTAAACTGCAAAAATAACAAAAGAAACATTTCCATAATTCCAAAGCATACTAGCTTCTTGTCTAAGCATCCTATTAAGCTAAATTATCTGCTGACTCAAAACCTTTATAATAATTCAAGAAACTGTCCACCGTGACATACAAACAAATTTCCATGATCACAATACCGTAGGAAACTAAAGACTTTCTGGAGTATGCAAATATTAGTAACAAGTAGCTAGAATCTTTCTTAATTTGTATACCATTACATGAAGTTAAATTGTAACAAGTGGAGTGACACCATTACAAAGGACAAATTCATAGTTTTAAAAGTCAAAAGTACAACCGTCATAACCAAATAGTATAAAAATGATACACATTCAATTGTACTGCTAAGAAAGCCTGAACTACTTTAATATACTACCACATTCTCCCTTAATATCTACATAGACCCCAATTGCTTCTTAGATCCCACTACTAACTACCAGAAACTGGAACTAATTTTAGGAGAGAATTAGAATTTTATGGGTTTGAAATGGGTTTTCTGTTGGGCTAAGATTTGACCATCAATTGTAGCGGGTTATATTAGGCGGGTCACAAATTGACCCATCACTTAATTATTCTAGGCCCAACCCGCGAAATTCTGGGCGGGTTGGACGGGTTAAAAAAATTTGGGTCATAATTGACACCCTTAATTCTTTGTATGGCTGGTGTATATAAAGTGTGTGAATATGCATACATAATCCATACACAACATATACAATAAATAAAAACAAACATAAACTTATACGTATTATATGTAAGGTGTATACCCAATGTATGTACGGTGACATACATTAGGTATACGCATGACATATATTTTTTTGCCTCCACCACCACCACGAACCACCGTGAACCACCGGAGAACCAACAAACAAATATACATTTATATGTGTTCTATGTAAGGTGTATAACCAGTGTATGTCCGGTGAGATACACCGGACATATAATGGGTATACCCATGACATGCACTTTTTTCACCTCCAACCACCACCAATAACTACCATAGCCATTCGATGACCCAAAAAAAAAAATGAACGGAGCAGTCAGATCTGCCGGCGCCGGGAAAGTGAAGCGCCGGCAATGGAAAAGACATTAGATCTGCAATCATCAAGGACGATGACGGGAATGACGACGAAGCTCCATCGCCGCCCTAATAGCTGCAACAGAAACACATCTACCGTGGGGACAACACCAGTGACGCGATAGAGAATCGTCATCGACAACGGCGACGATGGGCACGACGACGGGGTGGTACACTGGCCGAAAAACAGTGGGTGGGAGGGAGAGAGAAGAGAGAGAACTAGGGTTTATAAAAAAAATGCTATGTTTGGTAGCATTGCAACAAATATTGCTACGTTTGGTAACATGGTAAAGTTTTGCTATGTTGTTAAAAAAAACTTACCTAGAATGATAGTGGGGTAAATTTTCCCAAAAAAAAAAAAAAAAAAAAAAAACATGCACAGAAAACTTGGAAACTCAATGTTAAAGATAGTCAAATTCCAACAAGTTTCAAATAGCTAATTCCTAAGCCGCAAATAATGGATTCTATGTTATGGTTGATCACTACTATTGAATTATTACAGACAATATCCAAGTGGGCACCAAACCACCAGTTCCGAACCTTCGAAAACTTCCGAAACTCCTCCACCATTGAGTTTGTTACGTAACGAAAATGATACAACAAATAAGTTGGAACCTTAGAGTATCCTTGCATCCCCAAAGCTTGCTCCACAGATTCTTTACTATGAAACTCGGTTTATCACCATTAACAAACCCAACCACCAAAACAACATGTGATATTACTTCTCCTTCCAAAACATGTGATTAACAAACCCAACCACCATTCATTATCATCTGGCTTATAAGGTTTTTAAACAAAAAATAAAAGGAAAAGCCTTCAGAAAAAATTTAACTAACTAAAAGACAAGAATGGTCATATGAATACAGTTTTCGTATACACACAATAAGCAAGACGTCACTTAGGTCATGTAACGGTCTGCTTTAGTTTACAGCAACCCAATAAAACTAGTCATACATTACTTAAGGTTCGCAGGGAAGTTATTCAACGATTACGCACCTAACAAAAATATATAATATGTCGAAAGAAACCTGATAGGTTCTATTAGCTAACCTTACATTATACAGTATAAGCCTTCAAAAAACCTTATCATTAACTCAATGTTTGATTTGTTGGGATCGAAATAACGTGGTGCATGCGGAAGCTAGCAAATCAAAGTCTTGAATAACAATTAATCAGACATTAAAAGAAATATACTAAAAATACCTTTATTAAAATGGTTTGGCCAACTAGCCTACATAATATGGTAGTAGAAGTCTCTCCTAAATAAAATTCTCATAAGGACTATATTGTGGATCTGTTGTTGTTGTTGTTTTTTTTTTTTTTTTTTTTTTGTTGAAGCAGAGATCTTCAATTTATTCCTTTTAGAACTCTTTTTCAATCTCTTTAAAAAAAAAATCCTAGTCGGTTACTGATTTCCGGAGATTTCAAATATAGGAATTACAACCATTTGTGGTTGTTGACGCAAAGCATTTATGATCATCATCCTATCTTCTGAGAGACAACAATAATTTCCGAGAGTTACAGTTATCCTTTTTTGAATTTTGACACATGTTATATTAAATATTAAAACATAATCTATCATTTTAGAAAAATAAATAAATCAATCGATTTTAATGCTTACCCCTATGGATTGACACCTACAAGGTAATCTGTAGTCTTCTTTCTTTATATGGATACTTGCTCTCAACATGCATACCATACCAAATAATGTACCCAATGGCCTTAGCAAAACTGGTCCCGCCATCCAATCTCAATAAACAGTCCATTATTTCTTGTTTGTAGAACTCTATAGGATACACAGTGAAACATCATAGCAAAAAAAGCACCAAAATGCGTGCTCACTGTGAAAGCGACACAACATCATATAAATTAAACAACCCAAAAAGGCATTCTTAAATGCAAATTCTTTTAAATGATGGTCCAAGCGATTTGTTAATCATAGAAAGTTATCACACTATGAGTACTAAACTAGTTGACCTCTGTTACATGAAAACTTTTTATTTCGTCTCTTATGGATGTTCTTATATTGGCTATCAACCTACCAAGAAGCTTTCCGAAGGCATAATGTCACAAAATATACTACTTCCCACGTTTCAGTTTATGTAAACCGGCGAACTCAGGGTGGACAAAATTTTCATCAAATGGGCCAAAATTCAAGTGTGTTCCCCACCCTAAAAAATTCCTAGCTTCCTTAAGATCAATCTTGAGGGAGATCGAGTGGGTACCGAATGTTGATTGAAGAACACTCAATTATAACTTTCAAATCTATATCTGGGCCACTTTTCACTTCATACTTACCCCTTAAGCCCTTTCCTCAACTTTTTCCCAACTTAAGCCCAACTACAACTAATTTGTTAGCCCTTTCAATTTTAAACCCTATTGCTATCTCCAAATTCATATCATACTCTTTCAATAAATCCCATAAAGAACTAAAACATCCCCTGCTACACCACGTGCCTCACTGTCCTCCCCCACTCCATATTCCTGCCTGAAATCCGACTCGTCAAATTATAACCCAAAGCAAACCTTTAACTTTTTTCCAGCCTAACTCACAAACACTCTCAACATATGCCAATATCAACAGAACTTCTCTCTCCTTCTATTTTAGGAAACATAGTATACAAACACTTTGGCGGCACTCTCAACATATGCCAATATCAACAGAACTTCTCTCTCCTTCTATTTTAGGAAACATAGTATACAAACACTTTGGCGGTCCATTAGAGATTCAGTAAGTTACTCCACCAACTGTTCTTGAAAGCAGCAAATTGGGTAAACAGTAATGCACCAAATATCATGAATTTGCTGGGAATCAAGTACCCAAATGCTAAGAGGGAAGTTACATGGACATTGCAAAGCATTGAGAAAAGAATGTTTGTTAACAGAAATCCTTCTCAATCTTCTTCAAAGGTTCAAAAGGCTATAAAGTGAGCTACGAGCTTAGGAAACTGGCATGGCACATGAATGATGAAAGGAGCATCACGGCCAGGGCAGGAAAGTTAAAACCATCTGTTTATAATGAAACAACATAATTTCTTGGAATGTACGGGACTCGAACTGTCAAGACAAACGCAATATGTTAAGTATGTTATTCAAACAATGGAGTGTTGATATCCTGTGTCTTCAAGAAACAAAAAATATAGAATTAGTGGTGTGGCTATTTGGCTCTTGAACTTGAAGATTTAAGGGGTGGAATAGTTTTCTTATGGGATAAACAAATATGGAAGGCACAATTGGTGCTAAAAGGTTATTTTTCCTTAACTATTTCCCTTTGAAATAGATTACTAGGCTTTTCTTGTTCTATCATGTTAATCTGTTATGGGTGTCAAACGGGTATGCGGGTTCGAGTTTGGGTTGTGAAATTGTAACCCCGCGGGTTAGGGGTACGGGTCCGAGTACTGGTTTAAATTACGGGTTCGGGTTTTGGGTAGGATAAAATTACCCGAGCGGGTTCGGGTCTTAGCGGGTACGGGTACGGGTTCAGATCTTAATAAATCGAGTCTGGGTCCGGATTTTAATTTATTTTTTAACAATATTAGTTTAAATACTTAAAACAAACTTAAAAAAAAAAAAGATGACTGATAGGAAAAGCCCAAAGACTTACTTTATTTAAGATACTTGAACTATTAAAGTCTTGAACATTAAACTTCCCAATTTAAAAAGTGCAGCATCAAAACTAGATAATGAAAATTCAAACTACAAATTTAAATATGCCTAATTCTTTGTGTAATTTCTTCCATGTCATTTCTCTCATGCTCTGGTGTAGATGCCATTGATGGTGTTTGAGTGCAGTCACTTAACAAAATTTCTTCAAGGTTATCATCTTGTTCTAGTGAATCTTCAATTCCTTGGTTTCTTCGCTCCAATCTAATCCAGTCTCGTAAACAAACTAGAACATCCAAACCATTATTACCCAAAGAGTGGCGGATATCATCTATTATTTATCTTCCTTGGCTAAATACACTTTCTGATGCAATTGTTGAAACTGGTACAACTAAAATATCTCGAGCTATTGCTGCAAGAATCGGATATTGCTTTTCATTCTCTATCCACCATTTCAACGGGCTAAAGTCCTTAGTGCGGGTCTCCAACGACTTGCTCAAATAAAAATTAAGTTCATCAATGCATCTACTACTTGTATCATTGGTAGGAACTCTAGCCCAAACATCAAGTTCTGAAAAATCAATATCTAAATCAATGTAAGTTGAATTACTAGCAGTATAAGAACTAGAAGGAGCAACTGGATCAAGTACTTTTGTAGCATCAAGTTGATCTTGATAATATGAATATAAGTGAGCCAAATTATCATCGAAAGTTGACATACAAGTTAACATAGATAGATATTCTTCTTCTCCAATTTCTAAATAAGTATATACAAGATTTGCAAAATGTTCACACAATTATTTTTTCATGCAAGGGTTCAAAACAACTGCAGTTAGGAAAAAGGTGGAACAGGGAAGAAATATTTTTTTGAATTTATCAAACATATCTTATACAGCCTTCACATAATTTGGTTTATTTTTATAAGTCCAAAGTAATTTTGCAATTTCAGCTATATATGATATAATATTAGCAACATTAGAATAATATGAACCAGAAAACTCAAGTTTTATTACTCATTTTATTTTAACGGGTACGGATATATACATAAATACCCAATAATTTGACGGGTCTTAGCGGATACGGGTATTCGTTAAGAAAAAAATACTCGTTCGGGTAGGGGTATTTTAGGAGGTTTACGGGTCTGAGTTTTTGCGGGTTCGGATGGGGTCAGATTTTAATGGGTCAGGGTTTTGAAGGGTAGAACCCTACCCGTTTGACACCCATAGACTTAATCATACTCGAACAAGGACAACAAGATTGCATGTTACTCCCTCCGGCCTGTACCATATTATGTGGCACCATTTGACTGGACATACAGTTTAAGAAATAGATGTTGACCTTGTAAAGTTTCAAATACACCCTTGAAAAAGTAAAAAAGAGAATATTGGGTAGTAAAATAGTTGTTGATAGCTTTTAAAGTAAGTAGGACCCAACAAGGGTAAAATAAGGATAATACATTAAATAGTTGTCAAATAAGAAAATGTGATATTCTCTTTGGCACAGACTAAAAAAGAAATAGTGCCACATAAATTAAAACAGAATGAGTACATAATGAAACATCAACAATAAAATATAGAAATTGAAAACCTTACCTATCTTTCCCTCGTCCCTAATTGGGATCAAATATCTCGGCGAACGGAAGGAGATGAAAGCCTAAAAATTTACAATTACATTAGCTCAAATAAAAAATTTAGGATTTAAAATTGCACAAGTTCATAATTTATACCCCATCGGAAAAAGCCTCGCTGTTAATCTCAAGCCCAGGCTCAGGATCAACATCCATGAAATCATCAGCCATACATATCCAAATCGCCATCAAGATAATTAGACATTGTTGGCTGAAAAAAAAAGGAAAAAATAATACTTGAGAATAGACGGTACGAGTTCAGATTGAACTCTTAATTTCAGAGTTCCGGGTGAACCTCCTCCCAAAGTTTATCATGCAAAATGAAATTTGAATAAATGATAAAGATTAGTATGCATGAAAGAAAAAGAATTTTAGCTAACAGATAAGCGATGAGAGAAGTTGAGAACTAAAACCAACTCCATGAGGGGAAAGAAATAGACAACCAAACTCAAAATCAATGTCATGAAGAATGCAGTAGGCAGTAGTACCTTGAGCTTAGTGGATTGCTCTTAGCTCATATAGCCGTTAGTTATATCACTCAGAACAAGTACAACCATTGCCATCTACTATTTCTCTTTTTCATACCTGAAATATCAGTTTTACTAAGCTTTCTCGTGGATGTATATAGTATACACTACTAGTCTATGACCTACTCAACCCGTTAATTTTTTCCTCATCACGCACCAAGGTTGATAAACCCAATAAATGGAGAAAATTAGATAGAACTCTAGAAAGCATTTGATAAAATTAGATAGAACTCTCGAAAGCATTTGATGCATTTAAGCCAAACTTTCTTTAATAAAACATGACGTGCGCTCTTGATTAAACCTCAACTCTTCAAACTTCAGTAGTGTCATGTAATTATATTAGCCAATCCACATGATACTGGTGTCACGGTCACCATACTAGATCACTATTTCCCCTTCCCTGCTCCACCAAAAAAGAATACTCCCTCAATTCAAGTTTATGTGGCAACATCACTCATTGCCAAGAAGAATGACAGCTTTCTAAACAAAATTTTGATTGATAAGCTTTTAGATATACACCTATTTATATTTTAGAAATAATTTAACAAAAACATCTCATTTTACCTAGAGCCGTCAAAATGGGCTTGACTCTTGAGGTCAGCCCAACCCAGTCCATTATTTAAGTAGGCTTGGGCTAAGATTTTCTCAGCCCATTTGGAAGAGAGGCCATTGAACCAAGCCTCACTTGGCCCTTCAGCCTAAAGGGCTAGGCCGAGGCCGGCTCGTGAGCCCTTAAAAAGTAAAAAGGAAAATTTTATTAATTGGTATCCGCTTATACGTTATAATCAATGGTCGGTTATTTTGTTGAGTTCTGTATCATCCTATAGACGATGCTTTATTATCACTAAAGTATACTCCCCCCATCCCCGTTTATGTGAGGTACTTTGACTTTGCGCGGAGTTTAAAAAATAAAGATTGACAATGTAAAGTTTCAAAATTGCCTTTGTAAGATGTAAAGAAAAATTAAGAGAACGAAGATTGAAGTAATTTAAAAGTTGTTGGTAGCTTTTAATGTAAGTATGGACCAAAAAGGTAGATTAGAGAAAATATTATTGATTAGTTGTCAAATAATGAAATGTGTCATTCTTTTTTGGATACCAAAAAGAGAAGTGTGACACATAAAGTGGGACAGAAGGGACGCCGATGGAGTGGTAGTCTGGCCAGAAAACAGTGGGAGGGAGGGAGAGAGAAGAGAGAAAAGATAGAGAACTAGAGTTTTTTAAAAATGCTATGTTTGGTAGTATTACAGAATATATTGCTACGTTTGGTAAAGCAGTAAAGTTTTGCTATGTTTTTAAAAAAACTTAGCTAGAATGATAGTGGGGGTAATTTTCTTTCAAAAAAAAATAGAACACACACAGAAAACTTGGAAACTCAATGTTAAAGATAGCCAAATTCCAAGAAGTTTCAAACAACTAATTCTTAAGCGGCATACAATGGATTCTGTATTGTGGTTGATCACTACTATTGAAATATTACAGACAATATCCAAGTGGGCAGCAAACCACTACTTCCGAACCTTCAAAAACTTCCAAAACTCCTCCACCATTGAGTTTGTTACGTAACGAAAATGGTACAACAAATAAGTTAGAACCTTAGCGTATCCTCGCATCCCCCAAAGCTTGCTCCACTAATTTCTTATTATGAAACTCGGTTCATCACCGTCAACAAACCCAACCACCAAAACAACATATGAAATTACTTCTCTTTTCAATGAAGTCATTATCTTTTCATTATCATCTGGCTTATAAGGTTTATAAACAAAAAATGAAAACAAAAAGCCTTTAGAGAAAATTTAACTTAGTAAAAGACGAGAATTGTCATATGAATACAGTTTTCGCATACACACAATAAGCAAGACGTCACTTAGTTCATGTAACAGTCTGCTTTAATTTACAGCAACCCAATACCACTAGTCCTACATTACTTAAGCTTAGCAGGGAAGTTATTCAATGATTAACGCACCTAAGAAAAATATATACTATGTCGAAAGAAACCTGATAGGTTCTATTAGCTAATCTTACATTATACAGTGTAAGCCTTCAAAAAATCTTACCATTAACTCAATATTTGATTTGTTGGGATTGAAATAATATGGTACATGCGGAAGCTAATAAATCAAAGTCTTGAATAACAATAACTCAGACATTAAAAGAAATATACTAAAAATATATTTATTAAACTGGTTTGGCCAACATGCCTACATAATATAAGAGTAGAAGTCTCCTCTAAAGAAAATTCTTCTAGGACTACATTGTGGATCTATTGTTGTTTGTTTGTTTTTTTTTTGTTTTTTTTTTTTTTGGTTTTTGTGAAGCAAAGCTCCTCAATTTATAAATGTCCAGACTTTTCCTCTAAGTAAAAGGATAGGCATCAAAGGAAATATATTCTTTTCAGAACTCTTTTTCTATCTCTTCAAAAAAGAAGAATCCTAGCCGGTTACAAATTCAGGGTAAAAACCCTACCATGATTTCACCGGAGGTCGGTGGTTCATAAAGCTTTCAAATATAGGAATTTCAGTTCAGTGGTTGGTGATGCAAAGCATCGATGATCAACATTCTATCTTCTAAGAGACACCAATAATTTTCGAGAGTTATTGTTATCTTTTTTTTTTAAAAAAATCTGACGCATGTTATAGTAAATATTAAAACATAATTTATTATTTTAGAAAAATATATAAATCAATCAATTATAATGCTTACATCTATGGCATAACACCTACAAGGTAACCTGTAGTATTCTTCATATGGATACCTGCTTTCAACATGCAAACCATACCAAATAATGTACCCAATGGCCTTAGCAAAACTAGTCTCGCACTCCAATATTGGTAAACAATCTACTAATTCTTGTTTGAAAAACTCTATAGGACCACAGTGAAACTTCATATCAAAAACAACACCAATATTCTTTGCTCACCGTGAAAGCAACACAATAGTCTACAAATTAAACAAACCAAAAAGACATTGTAAATTGCAATTTTTTTTAAAGGCAGAATACATAGATGGCTCCTTCAAGTTGTACCCAATTCCCACCTAGACACCTGAAATTTTCTAGGGACCAACTAGACACCTCTTCTTGTCTTTAGTGTATCTCGTGAATCCCTTATGCTGACATGGCAAAATTCATGTCTCCACCCAAATTTGAACACGTGACGATATTAACAGACCTTTTTTCTCTTTTTTTTTATTTAATTAAAATATCTTATGTGGGTGGCACATCTCATTTTTTATTATTCTTCGAACATTTACACCTTCTTCCCCAATTAATAATCCTCCTCAACCCAACAGTAGAGTACCACCGCCGACGATTTCACTGAAAATATGCCCAAAAGTTTTAGTAACTTGAAAATTTTGTTGTGTCTTAATGCATTGAGTAACCAACCTTTCTAATGAACTACGCCTGCCTACTTTTTTGCACGAAAAGAAGAAACAATGGTGAAGATTAACATATAGTGTCAGTAGAAGCAAAATTGGAGGAATTTGGAGGCATAATTCAAAGAACACCAACATTCAATATTATTCCTCCATAAACACAATCAATTGAAGAAGATTTTATCTAGCCCAATATGCAACATCAGAATGACCCTAGTTTATATCCAACCATAGTTTAACCAGTGAATTAATTCTGAAATTTATGCCACAATACTGAACCTTCGTCAACCTCTTCACCCACACCCAATAGCCATTGAATACATCTCAGATCTGACTAAGAAAGACCGAAAAGACTCGTTAATTCATTGAAGATCTGACTGATGTCACTCTTTTTCTTTTCTTTAAATAAGGATAGTCACCGGTGAAACATCTCCAATGAATAAAACGCAGAGAACAAAGGGGAAATGAGGTTGGTTTGGAGTGTTAGGGAATTGGGATGGAGAAAGAAAATTATGGGGAGGGGGTGGGCCAGTAAAGGCTTTTAAATTTATTCTTTTTCTTCTAAAAATTTAAATATGCCTTGATTTTTTTTTAAAAAAAATCCACGTATCATTTCATGATTTGATCATTTGACACGTGGACGGCAATTGTGTTTCACGCGCAAGATATGCTGGACTCGAGTGTTCAAAAGATCCACTTCTGCCAAAGAAGTGTCTATCTGATCATTAAGTAAGTTGGAGTGTCTATATAGGAATTGAGTACAACTTAGATGGGCCATCTATGTATTCTGTCTTTTTTAAATGATGGTCCATGCTAATTGTTAATCATAAAAAGTTATTATACTATGAGAACTAAACTAGTTGGCCTCTGTTACATGAAAGCTTTATATCTATTTCGTCTCTTATGGATGTTCTTATATTGGCTATCAACCTACCCAGAAGCATTCAGAAGCCATAATGTCACAAAATATACTACTTCCCCCATTTCAGTTTATGTAAACCTATTTTCTTTTTATTCTGTTCCAGAAAGGACGCAAGGTATACATCTCGCAATCCTTATTGCAGTCTTCTGGTTAGGATATCACATATACCACCATCTTGAGTTTACAGGCCAACAGCCTTATTAGTCTTTGTATTTTATCATAATTAGGACTAGGTGAATCTTGGCTATAATATATTGTATTGTACATCAAGCGATCCACACAAAATCTGACTATTCTCAAGGAATCACACTCTTTACTTTCTTATTTTTTTCTCTCAGTTTTAATTACTTTTTCTACATATTTACTGTATTGCTTGTGACCCTCTAATTAACAAATTTAATTGTTTTACCTAAACAACCAAATTTAGGCCTAAACAATATTCATGTATATTTTAATTTATCGTTCACACTTTAAATTCTTTGAGTTAAAACTACAAGCTAATCGTTTTATGAATTAATTTCTTTAAAAACTTTTAATAATTAAAAAGACACGGTTGATTAAGAAAAACGAGTTAAAATTGTATACTGATAACATTAGTAATGTCGTAAATATGTATTCCAGGATTCTAAGATTTTCTAAAAAGTTCAAGTTTTTCAAATAAAAGTTTGTCTTTATTTTAGAACATTTAATTAAACTACTCAAATCTTCACATTTGTCAATACGATTTTGAAAATTATAATCTATGTACTGTATTGAAAAAAATAGTTACATTTGTACAATTATCAATATAAATAAATATAATTAATCACAAAGTTTTGGGGGCCTAAAAAATTTTGGGGCCTAAAGCAAAAGCTTTAGTGGCCTTACCTTGAACTACCCATTGATTCATCTTTTTAGTTGTATCCTTATTTTGCTAGAAGATAAATTACAACACAAAAAGAAACACCTAACAAAAATATATACTATGTCGAAAGAAACCTGATAGATTCTATTAACTAATCCTACATTATACAGTTTAAGCCTTCAGATGTTATTTTTGCTAAACTACTGTTATGAAGGCACAAAGGTAAACTATTGCCTATGGTGCCGTAGTTTTGCAATTTTCCCATCTAATAATGGGCTTGCCTTGGTTGGCTAGGTGAAGAACCCAAATTTGGGAAATTTTGATCACTAGCCATTTTTGGACGCGCTCAATGGGGACTATCCACCGTTTCAAAATTCATTGAAGAATAGCCAAAAATTCGCGCGCACACTTAAGCTCCATTAGCGTTGGAAAAACACCCCATACTAGCCCCATAACAAAAAACTGGGCTTGTTCAAAGCCCAAGTATTTTGTTATGGGACTTTATATATAAAGCTGAGTCCCATAACAAAATGATGGGGCTTTGAACAAGTTTTGTTCACAGCCCCAGCATTTTGTTATGGGTTTTGAGACTTTATATATAAAGCTTCAGTCCCATAATAATGCTGGGGCTTTGAACAAGTTTTGTTCACAGCCCCAGCATTTTGTTATGGGACTGAAGCTTTATACATAGTCCCATAACAAAATGCTGGGGTCTTGAACAAAACTTGTTCAAAGCCCCAGTATTTATACTGGGGTTAGTTTACTGAAGCTTCCCCAGTACAAATACTGGGGCCTTGAACAAGTTTTGTTCAAAGTCCCAGTATTTATACTGGGATTTGTCCGGAGGTGGCTATTTCTCAGCGAATTTGTTTTTGACGGCTACAAATCAATTAACGCGCGCCAAACAGGCCCCTACACTAAATTTTTACCCCAAATTTCACTTTCATTCTTAAACCCTTTGCCAAAAACCCTCCCAAAATTAGCTCTTTGTTCTTCTCTCACTCTCCAATCCCAGCAATGGCAAATGCCAAAAATTCCAAAAAATCTACAGACATTGAATCCCTCAAATCCGACGTTGCAAATTTTGCATCTTCCCTAGGACTTGCCACCTCAGCACCGTCTTCGGGCTTCGACGACTCTGATTTTCGCAAAAAAGGCCGCATCAAAACCCTTAAACAACCACTTTCCAATGATAAAACTAATGACAAGAAAGACACCAACAACAAGTTTAATAATAGTGCCAAAAATGACAAAAAACCAAACAAGAATGACAAATTTGCAAAAAATCCCAAGCAACAACAGCAGCAGCCTAAAGCTAAGCCTGAAACTGATAGTAATTTACACTCTGTTTGGATCATTGTTACCTATTGTTTTATCATGTATTGTTTTGTTTTGTATTGTATTGTATTGTATGGTATCGTACTGTATTATAAAAACAACGTTTGAATTGATTGTATTGTTTCTCGTTGTTTAGTAACACTGTTATTGTTTGTTTTGATTATATTGTATTGTATTGTAACTAATAAGTTTACTAATATACCCTCACTATAAATAAATATTAGTTCTGATGATGAACTTCATGGATACAAGAGAACAAATAACAAAAGTGTCATCATATATTTTGTATAAAAAAAAGAACATATGGCTTGTAATTAATGAAATCTACTAACTCAAGTTTCACGTTTTTGCTCTGTAATTAATGAAATTAAGAATTATACATTAAATAAATTAAGATAAAACGTTTAATGTAATCATGCAACAAGATGGCTTGTGAATCTGAAGAGGCAGGGAACGTACAAAGTAATAAGAGAGGCAGGGAACGTACTATATTTTGAGAAGAGGGGAGATGGAGTCAAAATAACTACTTCGGTGTATTTAAATAAGAAAATAGGGTAGAGGGTAAAATAGGATTATAAGATTATAATTAAGGACATGATGGGAAAGTGTAAAAGCATAACAATGCAAAACCACCAAATCGGTTGTAACAAAAAGTGGGTCTATTAAAGTAACAACCAAAACAAACTTGTAATCATAATAACAATACAATACAATGGGTAACAATGATCCAAACAAAGTGTTATGGAATACAACACCTGGAAAATACAAGAACATGCCTAAGCTTCCGTTAGTGAAGGCGAGCGCGACGGGGGTATGGTACGTTGATGCTGGGGAGCTAGAGGATAAGGTTTTAGGGAATGAAGGGAAGAAAAGAATAGCTGAGTTTAAGAATATTGATGAATGGAAAAGTAAGGTGGAGAAGAAGAAGGAATTGGGGGAAAGGTTATTGGCTCAGTATGCACAGGATTATGAATCGTCGAGAGGGCAGAGTGGTGATATAAAGATGGTACTTACTACATTAAGATCAGGGACTGCTGCTGATAAAGTGTCGGCTTTTTCTGTTATGATTGGTGATAATCCGACCGCCAATTTGAGATCACTCGATGCTCTTTTAGGTATTTATATTTTCGAGTTGTTATTTTGAACTAATGGCTTGTTATTAGCTTGTATAAGTATTGTTTTGTTGTAAGTTGTGCTAAAGTTAGTTAACCTTTTAGTATCTTTCAGCAAGTATAGTACAGTCAAATATGGATGTTCAACTGAAAAAATACATCTATTGAAGTTAAAAGTAGCACGTAATGTAGAATTTTTATTGTCAGATTTTGAAGTATAGGAAGAATGGAAGATATGGTTTTCCCGTTAAGTGGTGTAGGCATTGCAATGATAACCTGAGGTGAATCATAGGAAGGGGGAGGAACAGTTGAAGTTTCTTCCTTTTCTTTGTTTGGTTCGAAAATTTCTTTGATGGGTTATATGGAAAGAGGATATGAAATGACATTTTAAAGTCTTCGCTATACTTAGTTGTAGCTGCTTGGAATTTTCTTCTAGTTCAGGCTTATTTCCATCCTCTACACCTGGCAATCTCTGGCCCATACCCTTCGTTTGCCTCCTAATCTTACGTAGTCGTTCTGTCCTTCCCTTTCCATGTCGCTATGCATATTCTCGATAACTTCCTGGTTTTTTGCTCTATTCATCCTATGTGATTTTTCATATGTCTGTATCCTAGATTATTATCTTTTTCAGCCGTTCCTTTATCCTGCCTTTGATGGGCTGCACAAATGAGGTTGTCTCTAATCAAGACAAATTATGACATGTAGGGATGGTGACAGCTAAAGTCGGAAAGCGCCATGCTTTGGCAGGTTTTGAAGCACTGAAAGAACTATTTGTTTCTAGGTCAGCTAAAGTTTGTTTTCCCTTCCATATTGATAATCCTTCTTATGCTTAGTTGCTTCATTATTTTACTACAAAGAATTCCTTCTTCCCAGTCTGCTGCCTGATCGCAAGCTGAAGACGCTCTTTCAGCGGCCGATAGATCATCTTCCGGATACAAAAGATGGTTACTCACTACTACTCTTTTGGTATTGGGAGGAATGTTTGAAGCAAAGGTACAGTTAAACTAAAACTTTTCAGGAGATATTTCATTGTACCATCATTTTAATTGAAGTATATATGTGAAGCATCCTTTCAATACTTAAGCCAACCTGGGTGAGTGGCCAAAGTTGACCCATAATTCTGCATGGGTGATGGCTGTCAAGTGTTCTCTTCCCATCTTAATGCATTTACACGGTTTGTTCTGAGAAAGGGTTAGGGTCCTTGGCTGGACTCCTCTATTTTTGGCAATTGAGGAGGCTTACACTTATATGCTGCATCCATGGTTGGAAGTTTGAAGGTATACAAGTTACTATAAGTGTAGGTTGTAGGTTGACCATGATCTACCGGAAGTTTAGGTTGAAATGTCTCATGTGCTCGAGTGTACTTCTGTGATACTATCCATGTAGACAATTGACATGTTGCACTTGGGTATATTTGATAGAACTCTAATCATGTTCCTGACGTGATGAATGATCTAATTCTTCTGATAGAGTGTTAATTTTTTTTTTCCAATAGTTCACTTTAAGTGGAGAAGGGTAGAGGGGCAGGACACACTATCCACCCAGTTTCGAACCCTTAGGCCACTGGCCTGGTGGAATTTCTTTGTTTTTTTTTTTTTAAGAAAAAAAGAAGAAAATTTTCACTTTATTATGTGCTTGTTCATTTTTTTAACATGTCGATCTTCAGCTAAATGGGGTTTTATGTTTCAGGTATGAGCGGTATATTGCTGCTCTTGAGGAAGCATCAAGAGATGTCTTAGATATACTCAAAGACAAGGCGTTAAAGGTTGATCTTGACAACTGTAGTGTACATCTGTATTGTTGCCTATCAATTTTTCTCCACAAAGCAAATTCAACTTCAATGCTACATAATTGTCTGTTAGAAAAGGAAAAAAGAATGACCTGTGAAAGCCCCTTTTAGTCCTTCTTGCTGCATAAACTAGCCAATTGAACTGCTGATTGTCGATATTTACTAGTAACCATATGCAAGAGTCTCCCTTTTCATGTAGCTGAATCTTTAGGGTGTTTTATGATGCTAATCTCAGTTAGTTTAGTTTTTGCAGATAAGTGGGGAAATACTAATATGTTCTTATATTTTGTAGACAGTTAATGTTTTGCTAAAGTGCAAACCAGAACAAGAGCGCCGATTGCTTGCTGCCCTAGTAAACAAAGTATGCCTTTTACCTCATTACCTCTGCTGGCATTTATTTTGTTCTTGAGAGTTGTTGGGACCATGGAGCTCCAGGTAATATCTCTTTGGTTTCTTGCAGCTAGGAGATCCTAAAAACAAGGTTGCATCTAATGCTGATTATCACCTATCAAAGGTTTTGGCTGACCATGCAAATATGAAGGTAAAACCAAGTAATTGGTTGAGGGTGTTTAGACATGCATGTATAATGTTTCTAAAACTGATAAAAAAAAAATTATTTGTTAGCTTTGACATAAATATCTTTATCCATCTTCAAAAGGAAAACAAAAATGAAGCAAATAGCTTCAGTATGAGTGCTGGTAGAAAACCCGTCTGAAGTTCTGAACGGTGTTGATCATGCATAAATCTATCTCCCTTGTAAAATGGCGAGGTCGGGCCTAGTCTTAATTCTTTACTGCTCAAATGAGGAGTTGGTGTGTCTAACTTAGCTGTAATGTTCGAATAAGACCAACTGGAATAATGTGCTCTTTAAAAATGGTCTCTTTGTTAGAAATGCCTTAAAAGTGCCTATTAAAATATAAATCCAAAGCATACAGGATGTTTTGATAACAGGTACTGGTACATCAAAGCATTAGATAGTCGTTGGACTTCAGACGAGCTGTTAGGAAGCACATATCTTAAGCCTTATTGAAGCGCACATAAGATTTTCTGTTGTTGTGATATTTTTTTCTCATGGAAGTTTGTTCTTTAATGCATTATTTGTTTGTCCAACAGGCTGTGGTGATTGACGAAGTAGATAATTTTCTTTTCCGGCCTCATCTGGGATTGCGAGCCAAGTACCATGCTGTATGCCGAAGCTCTAATGCTATATTTTGTGCCTGTCACATTAGAAAGTTCTTGGTTGTATTTTGCTATTTCATAGACCATGATAATTGGTTGTTCTTTTTGTTTGGGATGTGATAATTCTTGTTTAAATCTTTCATGTCATTGAGAATTATAAAGATTTCTGAAATGAATTGAAGGCTAAGTCTATATGTCATGTTTTGACATGACATTTAGAACTTTTTTTTTTGTCCATTTCAAAAAAAGTTCTAAATGTCATGTTTTGATGAGTGACTAGGTCTTGTTTGGTTTAGATTATGAGAACTGTTCCTATATAAGAAGTGATTATAAAACAAGAGACTAAAACAATCGTTCTAAAGTAGCAAGTCTAGAAATTTATTGCATGTACAAAACAACAACATACCCAGTATAATTTTGGAGAGGGTGATATGTACGCAGACCTTACCTCCACCAAGGTGGAGAGGCTAGAAATTTATTGCCTGTGAGTAATTAAATTGATTGACTGATTCCTCAAGACAACTCAAACCAATAGGCTCTAATTTTAAATGTCAATGTGGTTGGTTTATAGGTAGGAGTTTTGTTTTCTTTTTTTGATGAAGGAGTTTTGTTTTCTTTTTTTGATGAAGGAGTTTTGTTTTCTTTTTTTGATGAAGGAGTTTTGTTTTCATTTTGTTTGATTTCAGTTAGCACATATCTTGGCCCTTTTGTGATCTTTACTGTTTTGAAACTTCGCTTCATCTCTTGGCTCAGCCATTCAACGAAACTATGTGTATGTTTCCTATATAAGTATACTACAATAAACTCAGATGGCAAGTCGATGCTGAATTTGTTGTCCAATTTGCTGTTAGCTACATCTCTAAATATGCTGATGCAAATGTGTAGTTATAAAGTTGTCATCTCTAGCTATTGATGATGCAAAATATGTAGTACTAAAGTCCTATATATCTGTGATTGTAACAGGTTAATTTTCTTAGCCAAATTCGTTTAAGTCACAAGGGGGATGGCCCAAAGGTGGCAAAGCGTTTGATAGATGTATATTTTGCTCTATTTAAGGTATGATCTAGAGGTTCCATAGTCCAATAATTTCCTGCTGTGCACCTTTTGTTTTTCTTCTTTGTAGAGCTGAGAGCTTCATATCTTTTTTTGATTGAAGATCATCAAGTGTTTTTGTCTAACTTCATGGAAAATATGCGCTTTACCTCCTTTGATCCTGAATCAACATTTCAGGTATTAATATCTGAAGTAGGGAAGAAAAACAGCGAGGGGCATAAAGAGGTTCCTGGCAAGTCGAAAGATAATAAAGATAAGGATTCATCAGAATCTCATGTTGAAATGGATTCACGCTTGCTATCCGCACTTCTTACGGTTTGTACTGGCTAGTCTCTTTTTATTTTTGTTAATAATTCTGTATCTGCACAAAGAGTAACACTTCTTTTATTTCAAAGAAGCATTTGTTTTTGGGGACTTGGTTTCTGGATTTGCGTGGTTTGTGATGGGTAAAATGTACTCCGTCTCAAAATATTTGTCCTTCTTACTAAAAATGGCCGTCTCAAAATAATTGTCCGGTTAGGAGTTCAAGGTAAAATATCCCCTTTTTTTCCCATTTTACCCTTAGTAATTATTGTTCTTAAAAATACAACTAGAGATTACATTTATTGAAGAGAAAATAATAAGGTGGGTAAAATAGTCAATACTTCTCCCTCATTAATGATTTCTTAAGGGGCGTGCAAAAGTGAAGAGGACATAATTTGAGACGGAGGGAGTAATTTTGAAACTTTTTTAGTGAGGTACGCCACTTGTGGGATATCACTAGGTATGTTGTTATTGTAGCTGATTGAAATCCCCTTTATTTCAGAGTCTAAATTCTTGCATTAGTACTCGTTCTGCTTCACGCGTCTGCTTTTTGGACAAAATAGTGATCTGTGCCATTCACATAACATTCTCAGGGTGTAAATAGAGCATTCCCTTTTGTTTCAAGTGATGAAGCTGACGACGTGATTCAGGCCCATACACCTGTATTGTTTCAGCTGGTGAGCTCTGATCCATGATACTGGTTGTAAAGTTCTTGCGGATGCCCCTCAAGTGATTGTTGGATCAGTATCTGATACTATTTTATAGATTTATCGTTTTAATATGGCTTGGAATGTGCAGGTTCATTCGACTAACTTTAACGTTGGAGTTCAAGCTCTCATGCTCCTAGATAAGATCTCAGCAAAAAATCAAATTGTCAGTGATCGATTTTATCGTGCCTTGTATTCAAAGCTCCAGCTACCAGCTGCAATGAATTCTTCTAAAGTACGTGGAAATTCTTCATAATTGTTTTTCTTGTGCTCTCTTGTTTTTTTTTTCAGCTTAAGAGTTGGTTGGGTAAACATTTAAACTACAAGAATTCCCTCCCCGCTCCCCCAAACCCAACAGCAGGAGGCTTCGTTGTTTAATTGCTTTTCTATATTTTGAAGGGTCTGCAAATGCAGGATGATAGAAGTCTGAACTGTCTTTAATTAACACATCAGCCCTTTAGGTTGGGGAGGAAGGTGGGGGTGTGGGGGAGGGGGGGGGGGAGGAGAGGCAGAGGAGGGAGGTTGATTAACTTCCTTGTTAGCATTGTTGAGGTCAAGATAGAACCAACTGGGCCTGCACTTGTTCTTTTCTTTTGCAACCTTTGGTGTCTGGTCCTGTCTGTTGTAAGCTTTAGATGCACACATGATTTGTGGTCTAATGGGAGGAAGGGCCACCCAAGTTTTTATACAGGCACATTTTCGTAACTATGTCTACTACCCAATTTGGTGCACTAATGCTATATTGCTTTGAGTATAACTATTTAGGCACAATCGACACTTAATTATCTAACAGTAACATGCTTGGTCCATTGTTTCTTCCAATACTTCCAGCCTGAATCGTTACTTGCCTGCCGCTACCTCCTGCTGAGAATAGGAAACACGGAAAAGTTCTTGTTGTCTTTTGACTTGTCATAATGCATCACTTGTTGGGGGTGCTGGTTATGATACGTATCCGTTCAATTTATGACCACTTCTACTTGAGTTAGGATCTAACCCAAGTGAAATAGCAGTTTGTATTCTTGTTGCCTTGGTCTTTACCTGATTATGTCTGATGCATGTTCTTGTTTTATCTGCAGGAGGAAATGTTTATTGGCCTACTACTGAGGGCTATGAAAAATGATGTAAATGTGAAGCGAGTTGCTGCATTCTCAAAGCGTTTGTTGCAGGTTTGTTTGAGGAGTAAATTGTTACTGGCATAGTACTGAGGAAATGTTTGTTGCAGGTTTTTAAAGGGCAGACTATTTATAGCTATTCCGAAATCACAGAACTGCACTAATTCGAACATAGTATAGCGAAAAAAGACTTGAAGCTCTATATTGCGTTCTTTCGTAATTTTGTTCATCAAAAAGCTGTACGCTTTTGGTCCTGTGCTTGATTTTCAAAAACCCTCATACTAGTTTTGCCCTCTTGAGGATTTGTTGTTATTCTTAGACCTTACTATTGAGTGTTCTGGTATTAACAGGTTGCAATTCAGCAGCAGCCTCAATACACATGTGGGTGTCTGTTTCTCCTTTCCGAGGTTCTTAAGTCAAAACCAACTCTCTGGTAGGGTAGCTAGGAATAGTATATTGCCATTAACGAAGTTTGTTACATGGCTAAGAGATCTTGCTTGCAAGGTGAAATAGCTTAAATTTTTTCATGCAGGAACATGATGCTTCAGAGCGAGTCTGTTGACGAAGATCTTGAGCACTTTGAAGATATAACAGAAGAGGATGAAAATCGACCCAGCCCACCAAATCGAACTGATAATGCAGATGAAGTAGCTCAAGAAGCTAATCACTTGGAAAATGGCAATCATTCCCTGCACGAAGAAGGTAGTTCTACTTCCGAGTCTGAGGACGATTCACGCCAAGCTAGAGCATCGCCTGCTAGAGGTGGTTCAGTTAACAAAATTTTACCTGAAGGTTCAACTGAAAAGCACTTATTACCTGGAGGATATGATCCACGGCACAGGGAACCTTCATTCAGGTACTGTTGTCCTCTTTCTGGCCTTAAATTGATGGAAGAGTAATCTAAATAGACTGGAGGGAGTATGCTATGCTAGTAAATTGGATAGATTGTGCATCTGACTCTGTGCAAATGGAGATACCATAATTGTTTCAGTCTTGTTGCCAGCACACAGGCATCTGTACTCCAAGTGATAAAACATTTTATCAATATTGTTACTACATTTTATCAATTTCTTCTTGAATATACAAAAAATGTAATTTTGTATGTTGACTTCTATGAATTAACAGCAATGCAGATCGTGTTAGCTGGTGGGAGCTGATGGTACTGGCGTCGCATGCGCATCCATCAGTTGCAACCATGGCTAGAACCCTTCTTTCAGGAGCAAACATTGTGTATAATGGTAATCCCCTGAATGATCTTTCGCTTACTGCCTTCCTCGACAAGTTCATGGAAAAGAAACCAAAACAAAGCACTTGGCATGGTGCCTCCCAGATTGAACCTGCTAAGAAGGTACATTGTTTTATATAATAAAGGATATCTTCAAATCAGAATATACCATTTTTAGTTGGGCTTAATTTAATTTAGTTCATTGTTGCTTGGATATCAGTTTGATGTAAATATGTTATTTGTCTCTAATTTTAATACATTTATCTCATTTTCTTGCAGCTTGACATGCAAGGGCAGCTCATTGGGGCAGAAATTCTCTCCTTGGCTGAAACAGATGTTCCCCCTGAGGATCTTGTCTTCCACAAATTTTACGTGAATAAGATGAAGTCCTTGAAGAAACCTAAGAAGAAAAAGAAGAAGACTGCAGAAGATGATGCTGCCGAGGAGTTTTTGGCTGTGGATGATAGCGCTGATGAAGATGAGATTGATGAAGATGCTGCTGATGAGAGTGAAAATGAGGAAATTGACGACATGTTAGAGTCAGGTGGCCCTCCCTTGGAAGCTAATGGTGAGTACAACTACAGTGATTTGGACGAGGTTGCTAATGAAGACGATGATGAATTGGTTGGAGATGTTAGTGATGAGGACATGGATACTCTCTTAGCACATGATGAATCTGAGATCAATCCCGGCAGTGATGATGAGAATGATGCAGAAAAAGAAAATGATAAGGATGATGTTGTACATCAAAGGAAAAAGAAAAGAAAGTCAAACAAACATGGGGCAAAATCCCCATTTGCTAGCCTTGAAGACTATGAACATTTGCTTGAAGAAGGGAGCCCCAAAAAGCAGACAAAATCAAGAAAGAAGAGAAAAAGTTCTACTTAAGTATGACATTTATTGGTTGATACCTTATCCGGACAAATTTTCCCGAGATTGCTAAAAGGCCAATACCACAGTCGCCTCAATCTTATCAGTGGTAATGTATTGTTGTAATCTTGAAATGGTTGGCAGGCAACATAATTACTCTAAAAATCATTCTTGTATTCTTTTTGCTTTTGTCGTGTGATAGTAACATTGAAAAGTTCATATCTGGTTCCTTGAGAGGTTGATTTATGCATTCCGAAAGCAAAGGTATATGTGTGTGAGGATGGCGTCTCTGTACAAGCTCACAGGCGTCCAGGATGTAACACTTCGTCACATGTGTACTGTTTCAAAAGATTTAATTCCAATCATTATTTTAAGTTAACTTGTTTAATTATATGGTATTTAACAAGCAATGGAGCATTCTTGATTTGACTAAAGGTTATCATATCAGCAGACAGGGAAATTTCCTGTCCTAAATCCCGTGTTAAGCCAATTAAATCGTCTTCGGTCTCCACTCGAATTCATCATGTATGAGCTTTTTCACATCGTCAGTTAAAAGATACGGTGGATGGTGTAAAACTGGTCAATTGAATCCCCGCAATGTATATATCATTCGGACATGCAAACCTTAGCATGCCTACATCAAGGTCAAATAGAAAATCATGGCTAGTGAAAATACATGTTTGTAATCACAACTGGCTAAGAATAACAAGTGATTCATTGGCGGGACTTACTGAAAAAAGTAGAAGAAGTTTATCACAAGACAGGAGAAGCCAAGGAAAAAGCTAAAGAAATAATAGGAGGGAAGCAGAAGATCGAACATATGAATTATATTAGGCAAAAGAGAAAGCTAAAGAAGGAGATGAGCAAAGAATAAGCACGAGAGACATCCGAAGCAGCGAAAGAAAGTATAGCATCAAATTTGGAGTTTAATGAGGAAACTGTTAATGAGAGAACACAAGAGATGAACTACTCCATAATATTTCAGGAAACAAAAGCCGTAGATGAAGAAAACTCGTTTTGCATTTGGTAATAGCAAGCCAATTAGGTACTTGTTATATTTTGCATTATTACGTTTAATGTCGAGGAGTTAATAGAATGAATATGTTTCTTTTTGTCATTGCCTTTTTCTTAATGTCTAGCCAAGGTGGTTGCTAAGTGTGCCTATAATTTGTAATGGTTGATAAGAAGTAGATTTATTTGTCCATGAAGACAAGAAATTAAATTGCCAGATTTATAATAATAACAATAAATGAAAATAGATTTTCTATATATGAATCAATCTAGTCGTTGACACCATCTGCTACCATATTCACATATTAAACCAAATACTAAGAAAAAAAAGAAAGAAGAGCTGAATATATTTTGTACGTACTACTACTATTTTTCCGTGCTATACTACTGCTACTACTACTTAGATGCCAGATGTGTATGGAAGCCAAGAGTCTCCGGCCAAGAAGTTGGCGACGGAGAATTTTTCGGCCTCCTTAAGATTTGTTATATTGTGGTAGCCAGGCCAATTTACTCTACCACCAGTTGCTGCACCAGCTCCAGTGTTATTGTACTCACCATAGTACAACGTATCCAAGGCAAAAGTCCCGTTCATTGGTAGCCAACCAGCTGGATCAATTAGCCCATCGATAAAAGTCTTGATGAACACTGTTGTTGAATATTTCTTCCATGGCCTACCAAGATAGCTCTTGATTGATGAACCTTGCCCATTGCTCAAGTCTGATGCAGCCGTTACCCTGCTATTATTGATTATAATTCCAGTAGTTTCATATGGACAATCTTTCCCTTGAGCTGTGATAGTGATTTCATTGCCCATTGGCTTTCTTAGGTAAATGTTGCAATTTTGGAACACTACAGTTGCATCTCCAAATATGAAGTCCACTGTCCCATATATGTCAACTGTCGCTGTTTGTGTACATATAAGGTGTCCTGGTACCCTTTGAAACTGCAACGATAAAATACTGAAAAATCCGAGTCAGAACGAAGAGCAACTGCTTGGCCCTCTTGAGGTCCTGCCGTGTTCTCCAAGGTCATACCCTTGGCGATGAACCCATCTCCATCAACACCTAAAGTACAAGGAGAAAACAAAAATGTGATACAGTTTAGAATATACATTAGGAAACCTTTTATTGACTTTGTAAACTGCTGTTTATTGTTCCGTCCTATTTTTTCTTAGCATTTGAAACAAAAGGATGATGCAATTATATATATAATGTCATGCATAAACTAAAGAACTTTGATGAGTAAATACTTATCGAGGGAGCTATATATACTACTATACTTGTTCTCGTCCTTCTCTCTTAATTATCTGTTTATTTAAATAAATTTAACTGCTTTATTATAAATACAATAACTCAATTGTAAATTTCTCTAAAAACTTTATGATAAGCTTACCAAAAGTCGCTGAATCAAAAGTCCCATAGCCAGTATGATTACTTTTTTTGCCCGTGACAACGGTAGCATCAATCCCATCTCCAATGAACATATAATTATTCATAGTTTTCTCGATCTCCACATATTCTGCATAGATACCTCTTTTCACATATATCACAAATCTCTCCGTGCCTTTCCTTATACTTTTTGATGCAGCCAAAGCTTCAGAAATAGTCTTATAATTTCCAGAACCATCTTGAGCAACTACAATATCGGCCTTTATTGCGGTTCCTTGCTGTAAAAGTTTCCTATCAAATACCGAAAGCCATTCTGGAAATATTTCTGCCAGTTGTGAACAAGAGGATTCAAAACCTTACCATTAACTCAATGTCTGATTTCACCAGAGGCCGGTGATTCACAAAGTTTTGAAATATAGTAATTACAACCATCAGTGGTTGGTGACGCAAAGCATTTATGATCATCATCCTATCTTTTGAGAGACACTAATAATTCCCCAGAGTTACTGTTATATTTTTTCGAATCTGAGACATGTTATATTAAATGTTAAAACATAATCTATCATTTTAGAAAAATAAATAAATAAATCAATTTTTATGCTTGCCCCTTATGGAATGACACCTACAAGGTAACCTGTAGTCCACTTCATATGAATACATGCTCTCAACATGAAAAAATCATACCAAAAAATGTACCAAATGATCTTAGCAAAACTGGTCCCGCCCTCCCATACTTGTAAACAATCCATTAATTCTTGTTTTGAAAACTCTATAAGATTACAGCGAAACACCATAGTAAAAACACCACCAAAATATGCGCTCACCGTGAAAGCAACACAACAGTCTATAAATCAAACAAACCAAAAAGGCATTGTTAATTGCAATTTTTTTTTAAATCATGGCCCACACGAATCGTTAATCATAGAAAGTTATCACACTATGGATACTAAACTAGTTGACCTCTATTACATGAAAACTTTATATCTATTTCGTCTCTTATAGATGTTCTTATATTGGCTATCAACCTACTCCAAAAGCTTTCAGAAGGCATAATGTCACAAAATATACTACTCCCCCACAGTTTATGTAAATCTATATTTTTTTAGTTTGTTCAAAAAATGATGACCCCTTTTCGAATTTGAAAATAATTTAAGTCCAAATTTACCATTGTACCTTCAATGAAATTATTTATAGCCACAGAAATACCAATGATTTATTTAGACCACAAGTTTTTGAATGTCTTTCTTTATTAAATTTTATATCAAGTCAAACATATTCACATAAATTGGAAAACGGGAGCTAGAAATAGTGATTCTTTCACCCATGCTTTTGCACAAGCACTTCAATTTCACGTTCTTTCCGAGGAAATAGAATCCTTAATCTTGGTTGTTAAAAGAAAAACCATATCATTATATACCTAGTCATATCATATGAGACCCTTGTAAATGAAAAATAAATGTAACAAGAACGAAGCAAAGAGAAGATAAAATCACAAGATGTCCCTTATAAAGCCAAATAATTCTCTAGTGGCAGGATTAGGGTCCAATAAAGGGGGTGGGGGGGACAAAATGAATTGGTGGGAATCTGTAGGATGTTTCTAGTACATTTAAAGAGAAGGAGAGGCAGAAAAATAAACTGGAAAGGGCTAATAAACTGGAAAGGGTTACATATTTCATTACTTCAAAAGTATTTTATACAAGTACAAAAAGTATGTGTCAATATCAACTTTTTCATATTTTAAGGAAATTTGTTCCCTAATCTAGAGTTTAAAATAATCTCCACCACTAGTCACTTAAACTTCTAGTACATTCATCAACTACTTTCCAAAATATCAATAAACAAAATAAGACAAAAACTGATGCTTAACATTGTATCAGTAAAATATTCTTCATCACTCTCCTTGATGCAAGCGCTATGCACAACACCAAGTTCATTGCTGATTTCTTCAAATCTGTTCTTTGGTAGCCTTTTGGTGAAAATATCATCGATTTGCTCCTCCGCTGACAATGCAACGGCAACACTTCACCTTCCTTTTCTGCTAGCATGGTATTTGATTTTAATATGCTTAGTTTTTCCATGAAAGACTGGAGGTTTAACCATTGCAACAACAGACTTATTATCACATAAGATCTTTGTAGCACCTTGTTGCTTAAACTTCAAGTCTTCCATAACTTTTCTCAGCCATAAAGCTTGATTAGCAGCTGTTGACTGAGCAACAGAACCTTGCTTCTTTGAACTCCAACATATAATACCTGATCCAATGGTAAAGCAATAGCATGAGGTACTTTTTGAATCTTCAAGTGATCCAGCCCAATCACTATTGGTGAAGCCAAGTTGTTTCAGGGTTGAACTCCTCCTAAACAGAACACCATGTGAAATTGTTCCTCAAAACTCTTTTCGCTGCTTTAAGATGATTTTCAGTAGGCCTAAGCATGAACCTTGGTAGAACACCGGTAGCGTGCATTATATCCGGCCTTGTAATTGAAAAATATGGGTCTATCGGAAACAGCCTCTCCACCTTAGTGAGGGTAAGGTCTGCGTACATCTCACCCTCCTCAGACCCTACTTGTGGGATATACTAGGTATGTTGTTGTTGTAATTGAAAAATATAACAATGAACCAATTAGACTCCTATATATAGAAGGATCAACAGATTGTGAGCCATCATTGCTCGTAACTTCAATCCTTGAACTGCTGGGGTGCTGACTGCAGTAAAAGAAAACGTCTTCATAACTCAGTTGCATACTTCCTTTGAGAAATAAAAATCCCAATTGAAACTTGAGACACTTCCATTCCTAAAAAGTAACACATTTGCCCATTTAACTCAAACTTGCCTTCCATTTATTTCTGAACTCTTCCACAGACCTCAGATTGCTTCCAATCACAAGAATATCATTGACATAGATAGAAATTATAAGAACTTCAGCACAGACTTGCTTCATATACAATGTTGGTTCATTAATGATCCTTTCAAATCCAAAGTCCAGCAAGTAGCTATCAATTTTTTCCTACCAGGCTCTGGGCACTTATTTTAAGCGATCTAGTGCTTTTCAACATATAAACCTTATCAGCGACGCCTTCAATAGCAAAACCCTCAGGTTGCTCAACATAAATTTTCTCCTCAAGAACACCATTTAGGAATGTTGATTTAACATCAAGATGATAGACTCTCCAACCTTTTTGAGCAACTATAGCAAGTAATACTTTAATTGTATCAAATCTTGCTACAGGTGCGAAGGTCTCGGTAAAGTCAACACCTTGTCATTGCGAGTAGCCTTTCACTACTAATCAGGCATTATATTTGTTGATTGAGCCATCAGGATTCTTCTTTTCTCTGAATATCCACTTTGTGTCAATCACTTACAAGTATTCGGGTGTCATTTTTTGCTATCACGTTAAGTTCATCCTCCATAGCAGTTTTCCATTTAGGAGACTTCAAGGCTTTATCAGTTAAGATATGTTCAAATATAGCCATATTGCATCTATTGAAGATATCTTGAAGGGTTCTGGTGCCTCTCACAGCATAATTCTCATCATCAGAATCCTCCACCTCAGAAGTTTCACCATGAACCCGGGGTGAATTTATAGCACCAATGTCTTAGTTGGATGACTCTTCAACCATCTTGTATGAATTTGCAAAAATAGCGTAGTGAAGATGAAGGAAAAATACTTCTTCCGTGATTTTATTCATGTACAATATTGTGTACTTATACACCTGTAATACAAAACTACAACTAAACTAGGAGACTGGGTTAACTTAATACGTACAAAATTGAATAACTACACCTACATTAATTCTATTGAAGTAGGACTCTACATACAACACTAATCCTATTTGCAAACTTAGCTAAAATGTAAAAGCTGACATTAAGTGGGCTCAAGCCCAAACGAAACCAAAACAGGAACAAAAGATAATGGGCCCAACTACATAATCCAGGATCTGTGTGGTTGACCCGGTCCAAGAGGAATTTGGACCAACATATTATTTTGGTAACTCAGTCGACGGACTTTCCAAATCCGCTAGAAGCTTCTGAGAATCAGTAAGAACACCATGAGAAATTCGTCCGGCAACACCCCCGCAAGTGGGAGACCGTTGAACGAACTCCCAACTTGGATAAGAAATGGCGATGTAAAGGGCCGGCTAGAGCTTTGGTGAACAGATCGGCGATTTGCGAAGAAGAAGGTACAAAAGAAAGGGAAATTAAACCATCAACCAATTTTTCACGAACGAAATGACAATCAAGGTCAATATGTTTCGTTCGTTCGTGAAAAATGGGATTCCGTGCTATATGAATCGCCGCTTGGTTGTCACAGTGGAGGGGAACCGGTAACGATGGCGAAGCAGATAAGTCGGAGAGGAGACGTACAACCCAGGCTAGCTCAGCAACTATGCGTCGCATAGATCGATATTCAGCTTCGGCCGATGAAAGGGAAACAACAGCTTGTTTCTTGGATTTCCAAGAAATAGGGGAATCACCCATGCTAAGGAAAAACCCACTAACAGATCTACGAGTATCGGAACATGCAGCCCAATCGGCGTCGCAATAGGCGATCAACTGAAATGAAGGAGAGGGGGACATGAAGAGTCCCAAACCAGGGTCTCTCCTCAAGTACCTCAAAGTGTGATAAGCAGCGGTAAGGTGAACTGAATGGGGGCTCTGCATAAATTGACTTAGAGTTTGGACTGCGTAGGATATGTCAGGACGAGTATGACATAAAAAATTCAACTTGCCCAAGAGTCGTCTATAAGCAGTTGGATCTGTGAGTAGAGTACCAGAATCCCTGGTCAATTTGAGAGAAGGATCAAGAGGGGTAGCAGCAGTACGGGAACCAATAGAAGGATAGTCATCCAACAAATCCATGGCAAACTTCCGTTGGGTGACCACAAGACCATCAGATTCAGGTAATAGTTCCATCCCTAAGAAATAGTGTGCAATACCTAAATCTTTGATCTTGAATTCGAAATCAAGAAACTTCTTCAAATTCTGAATATCTGATTTGTTGTTCCCTGTGACGAGTATATCGTCAACATAAACAGCAACAATAGTGACAAAAGTTCCAGAGGACTTATAGAAAAGTGAATAATCATTTAAGGACGGGACAAAGCCTCGTGTCCCTAACGCTGAAGACAGGCGAGAGTACCATTGGCGTGAGGCCTGTTTCAACCCGTAGAGTGATTTGCGGAGGAGACATACATAATTAGGTGAAGGAGGAGTAACCCCTGGTGGGAATTTCATGAAGACCTCTTCATTCAAATCCCCGTGAAGAAACGCATTGTTGACGTCCAACGGATAGAGAGGCCATCTGCGCTTGACTGCAATACAGATGAGACAACGAATGGTTGTCATTTTAACCACAGGTGAGTAAGTTTCTGTATAATCTATTCCTTCCCGTTGGATATCTCCTCGAATAACTAAGCGTACTTTTAATCTTTCCAAAGTGCCATCCGACCTAACTTTGACTTTGTAAACCCATTTGCAGGGTAGTGCCTTCTTGTGTGGTGGCAAAGGAACTACCTCCCAAGTAGAATTGGCCTCAAGTGCTTGAAGTTCTTTGGACATTGCAGCTTGCCAACCTAGGTGCTTGGATGCTTGAAGATAAGTGTTTGGTTCTGTTATTTGTGTAATATTATGCATGAGTGTTTTGTTTTGTGGGGATAGTGCATTGAGGGAAAAAACATGCAGGGGGAGGGTGGGAGGATTTGGGGAAAAATCTGAATGAGCATTGTCACAAATAAAATCTGATAAATACTTAGGTGCACTAGTAGTTCTGGTAGATCTGTGAGGACCTTCTTCTATAGTTATCACATCACTGAGAGGAAGGAAAGGAATGGGAGGAGAACTGATTGTTCTACCAACAGAGGAGGAGGAATCTGGATGTGTGGACTTGGAGGTGCCTGCAGATGGAGTACTATTGGGTGGGGTAGAATGAGGGACTGGACTAGGAAACTGAGTGTTTGATTGAGAAGGATCAATGTTAGGAACTGGTTCTTGATGTGAGGAAACAACAGTAGGAAATTCATCTGTTGTAGGAAATGAAAATGAAAACAGATTCGTGTGTGACTTTATATGTGCAAAAAGAAAGATTGTTTCATAAAATTTTGCATTTCTTGTGATGATGATTTGTCTTGATTGTAGACAGAGTATTTTATACCCCTTTTTATTGTAAGGATATCCCAAGAAAACACATGGGATAGCCCTTAGCTCTAACTTATCTCTATGAGAGGGTAAGGTACTTGTAAAGACCAAGCATCCAAATGATTTTAGTTGATTGTATTGTGGTAATTGTTTAAATAGAATCTCATAAGGAGACTTGTTTTTCAAGACTTTAGAGGGGAATCTATTAATTAGATATGTTGCAGTAAGCAAGCAATCACCCCAGTACTTCTTAGGAAGTTGAGATTGGTATAATAAAGCTCTACAAATCTCTAAAAGATGTCTGTGCTTGCGCTCAACCACTCCATTTTGTTGTGGAGTGGCTGTGCAAGTTGTTTGGTGGATGATTCCTAAGTTAGTAAGATACTGGTTGGGTAAAATACCAGTTCCTAATTCATATGCATTATCTGATCTAATGATTTTCACTTTGGTTGAGAATTGTCTTTCAACTAAAGTGAGGAATTATTTTAAAACAGGAAAGGCATTTGATTTGGTTGAAAGGAGATAAGTCCATGTAGATCTTGAGAAGTCATCTACAATAGTTAAAAAATATTTTTCACCTTTATAGGTGGGAATTTTATATGGACCCCAAGTGTCAATATGGATTAGTTCAAAACATCTCTTAGAAGAGATGGAACTAGTAGGAAAAGGGGGTCTTGACTGTCTTGCCATAGGACAGATTGCACAGGGCAGTTCTTCTCTGCCTGAGTTAGAGAATTTAATTCCCTGTATGATTTTCATGGACTAGAATGGTAGATGTCCTAGCATATAATGCCAAACTTTAGAAGGAACAACAGAATTCTGGATAACATTCATCTTATTCATATCAATCACTTTATTAACATAAGAAACTGGAACATCAAATTGACTATTACTAGGACTAGTTAGACTCTTAACAGGAAACAAGTGTTGTTTGACAGCAGATTTATGTGAAATAGACTCTGGATTGATATGTTGTGATGTGATTTCCTTCAGAAGATAAAGACCAGCATCTTGCTCACCAAAAACTACCTCCCTCTTCATAGGGACCTATAAGACACAACCAGACTTAGTAAAAATAAGGCTAGAATTGAGCTCTTCACATAGTTTATGAACTGAAAGTAAATTGTGTTTAAAGGAGGGTACATAGAGTACATTTTGTAACTCTATGTCAGTAGAGAGTCTGACTGTGCCTATGCATTCTACTTTTACCATAAAAGAATTTGGCAAATTCACTGTTATAGGTTTTTGTAAGAACTGGATATTGTGAAGTAAGGATTTATTGCAAGTCATATGTTGTGATGCTCCTGAATCTATTATCCAGGGGTCACTGATAGTGGAATTAAAACATGAGGTAAATGTGTGACAAGTGATACCAGCACAATTAGCATTGACAATCTCCTCTGAACCAGAAGCACTTGGGTTTCCACTTTGTAATGACTGGAACATTTGTATAATCTGGTTACACTGCTCCTTTGTGAAAGACTGTGGGTTCTGAGAATTCTTTACTGTGGTTCCTGCATGCTGCTCATTCATCTCTGGTTCTACCATGTTTGCTGAATTTGCCTGAAAATTTGTGTTACTCCTGGATTGATTGTTAGTAAATTTAAAATCATCAGGATAACCATTCAATTTATGACAATCCTCCCTGAGATGTCCTTGTAACTTGCAATAGGTGCAGAACATATTACTCCTACAATTTTGCTTTTGATGTCCTTTCTTCTTGCAAGTATGACAAAATAAATTGTTCTTCTTCACACTTGAATTGTTGTATGATTTACTTTTGTTGGCTTGATTTCCTCTCTGAAAAACTGCCTGTTGTGCATAAGAATTAAAAGCACCTGATTCTGTGATAGCCTGGTTTCCTGCATGTGCCTCACTCTGATTTTCTGCATGCAATACTATAGAATAGGCCTAGCTTGTAGTGGGTAGGGGTTTCATCATCAATATGTTACCCCCTGACCCCAGTATAACCTTCATTGAGCCCCATTAGAAACTGGACTAATTTTTGATCCTCACTCACCTTAAAATTGTGTGATTTTGCACCACACTTGCAATCACAGTTGCATACCATGAAAGTATTTAAAACTTTTAATTGATCCCATACCTTTTTTAATTTGTTAAAGTAGGCAGCAACATTCATGGTTCCTTGATTGATGTTGTTCAATTCTCTTTGCAGTTGGAAGAGTTTTGTCCCATCAGCCTGGCCATATCTTTCTTCAAGTTCATTCCATAGTTCTGCTGCAGTTTGTGAATAGATTACACTGCCTGAGATTTCCTTATCCAGTGCATTCAAGAGCCATGCAATCACCATGTCATTGCATCTATTCCATGCCGTCAAGAGAGGTGATCCTTCATTGGGTGCAGAAGAGGTACCACTTATGAATCCTAACTTATTTTTTGCTGATAAAGATATCAACATACCTCTTCTCCAATTTGCGTATCCTGTTCCATCAAAAACTACATTAACCAGATTCATTCCAGGAGAATCAGAAGTGGACAAAAAATAGGGATGAGACACATCTATTATCCCTGTTATGGGTTTGCCTTCAGACAATTTGGTGTGATCAACATCTGACAAAAGAGATCCAATGGAAGTTGAACTGGCAGCAGACAAGGTGTTAACGGGTGAGGTGATTTTTTCTGATTCAGTTGATTCCACGTTAGCCATGGTTACTGAAGAATGAAATTAGATTGAATGGTGAATGACTGAACTGTGTTTTTGGTTTGATATGCAATTATTAAAATTGCTCTGATACCATGTATGAATTTGCAAAAATAGCGTAGTGAAGATGAAGGAAAAATACTTCTTCCGTGTTTTTATTCATGTACAATGTTGTGTACTTATACACCTGTAATACAAAACTACAACTAAACTAGGAGACTGAGTTAACTTAATACGTACAAAATTGAATAACTACACCTACATTAATTCTATTGAAGTAGGACTCTACATACAACACTAATCCTATTTGCAAACTTAGCTAAAATGTAAAAGCTGACATTAAGTTGGCTCAAGCCCAAACGAAACCAAAACAGGAACAAAAGATAATGGGCCCAACTACATAATCCAGGATCTGTGTGGTTGACCCGGTGCAAGAGGAATTTGGACCAACATATTACTTTGGTAACTCAGTCGACGGACTTTCCAAATCCGCTAGAAGCTTCTGAGAATCAGTAAGAACACCATGAGAAATTCGTCCGGCAACACATCTTCTCTCAATTCCAATAACCTTTTTCAACAAACTTTACACTCATGCTCACATAAACCTTCTCATTGATTGGATTTAAAATTCTATATCCTTTTGAAACAATATTAAAGCCAACATTGGCTTTTTGGTCCAATTTATCTCTTTTTACCTCTGGGACATGGGCATAACAAATGCTGCCAAAGACTTTCAGGTGTGCCACTTATGGTTTAACACCTATCCATGCTTCATAAGGTGTTTTTCCATCAACGATCTTTGTTGGAAGTCTATTATGCAAATATACAACAGTATTCACCACTTCGGCCAATAACTTCTTTGGCAATCCTTTGTCAAAAAACAAGCACCTTTCCATGTTCTGACTGATCTATTCTTCCGTTCTCTTACACTATTTTGTTAAGGTGTGTAAGTGACTTAAGAATTGATGATGAATCCCTGCCTTTTGAAGAAATGGTTGAAATTGAGAAGAAGTATATTTAGTCCCATTTTTAGATCTTAAAGTTTTGATCATATGTCTGCTTTGATTTTCTATGGCAGCCTTGAACTTCTGAAATGCAAAGAACACTTCTGATTTGCTTTTGAGAAAATATACCCAACAGTACCTTGACAAATCATCAATGAATAAGAAAATATTTTTTGTTGTTAAAGAAAGGGTACTCATAGGTCCACATACATCTGTATGGACTTGCTGGAGCTTCTCATCTTGAATTTCACTGAATAATTCTTATCTAATAGATGACCGACACTTTATAAATTATGTTGAATCTCAGACACAAACAACACATCTGAGATAAGCTTTATACCTAATAGAGTTTGCACGCACAACACTTTTGCCTTTGACATCTAGTAGTCTCCCATCACCAAGCTTTACTTTGGAAAAATATGTCCTGTCCAAAGTCTTGAAATTTTTTATGTATGTCGCCATATGATGAGTACAACCACTATCAATCATCCAAGCATCAGTGTTTTGAGTTGCAGCAGCACATCTTTCAACAATAGCAGCAACAAAGAGGTATTCCTCTTGAAATTTAGATCGTTCTGTGACTTAGTGACTTGAGCAGGATGAGCTTGATTTTGTTGGTTTGCATTTATATGCATATCCTTAAAAAGTTAAATTGTACCATAAAGTACTCTTTAAAGACACATTACCCATTCAAACAAAATAAACACTACCCTAACAGTCCAAATCATAATATATAACTAGAAGAGTATTAACTTTGGCAACTAAAATTAACCACACATTTTTACACAATAAAGAGTTAGCAAGCTATAGTTCAACAGTCTCCTTCCTTGCGAGATGATTCCTCCGGTTTCAGCTTTAGCAGATAAACCAACTGCAAAATGATCCAGAAAAAACAAACCAAGGTAAATTAGCCAACAAGTACAGATGCAAACCAAGGCAAATCAGCGAACGAAGTATAGGTCAATATTGCGGCTCCGACTACAAGTAAATCATCACGCAAAACCCATATTATTATTCAGAATTAGTACCATATATGGGATTTAAAATTAATCAGTTCTTACCTTATTGTATTGAACTCTTGGTTTGCTAATTTGCCTTGGTTTGCATCTGTACTCGTTGGCTAATTTACGTTGGTTTGTTTTTCTGGATCATTTTGCAGTTGGTTTATCTGATCTGCTAAAGCTGAAACCGGAGGAATCATCTCGCGAGGAAGGAGACTGCTGAACTATAGCTTGCTCACTCTTATTGTGTAAAAATGTGTGATAAATATTAGTAGTTGCCCAACAGTTGTACTCTTCTAGTTATATAATATGATTTGGACTGTTAAGAGTAGTGTTTATTTCACTTGAATGGGTAATTTGTTTTTAATTAAGGAATACTTTATGTTGCAACTACAATTAAATTGAATGTTGCGTTTGAAAAATGACGATTTAGATACCATTTGAGTAAATATTTTTCCTCAATCGGCATGGTAGATAGTGTCACGGGGTGGTTTTTGACCACCAAAATCTGCCGAGGTTTGTCCCGTGCGGCGGTCACGCACCCTTGCAAGGCTCAGCCTTCCAACGCTTAGATTATTAAATAGGGTCATTTGATTTCGTTTTAGCCTTGGCCAAACGTCTCCTTCCCTAAGAAGGACGTTTTATTTTGTGTTTCTATGCTATATTTCTGTCTTGTCTAAGTTACAATGAATAAAACAATCATTATATACAAAGGGGATCAACCAACAAGCCTTTACAATAGGATAAGGGCGAATTGCTACAAAGTAGGCCATGCAGGCCACGTTTTGAGCCAATTCAGCCCACTTCTCGGCCACCTCAGCCACGTTCTTGCCCATGTTTCAGCGCCCAACTTCCGCTCATGTGCCCTGCATATGTGCCCAAGCCACAGCCGACTCAGCTCACCTCACACAGCCGACTTTGCCTTGTCGTTCAGCATATCCGCCCCAACTTTGGCCAAGTGCCATGCACCACACTTAGCCACACCAATGCTTGCCTTGGTATCACAACACCACGTTATGACACCCCGTTGCCCACAACGTCGTTTTCCCGCTGCCTCGTTCGGTTCGTTTGCCACCCGACAACCGAAGTCGTTCCATCATTGCCCACACTTAGACAACCACAAGACACTAGGCAGCCTAGCCGTCGTGCCACCATTACGTTAGACAATCAGCCCACACATGTTCTTGATCCTACCACGCACATTTAGCCCGCACTTGCCTAAGCGTTCGTCAATCATGTTGTATTCCACCCGTTTTTGCCCATGGCCGAGCCAACATGCCCAAACTCGTGCCAAGGCCGAATCCCACAAAATCAAGGGTCTAACAAACCACCCGCACCACCTGAATTCGACGCCCTCGTCGAACAGATTCAACAACACCCCCACAAATGCAATTAAACGCCATCAAAGTCACAAAACCCGCTTGCTACATTTTCCCCTCAAGTGCAGCGTTTTTCCCATGCCTTTGCCTGTTTCCCTTGCACGTTTTTATGTTGTTGCAGCACCATTGTTAACCCTCACCAAGCCGTTCACCACAAACAGCCCACTCCTTGTGTCCACCACTTGTAAAGAAATCACAAGCCTAACAACGTTGAGCCTTGTGTTCATCTCGTTCCAAATACAACCCGTCGACTAATACCACGAGTTCAGCACGTTTTTCCCCATTTGTTTATCTTGTCTCCTTCGTTTTTGCAAGTTTAACACATAGTCATGCTCAAATGCTGAGCATCCGTGGCTTTCTGGAATTCAGTCTTTTTTTTTTGAGATTGACTTTTTATTTCTATGGTACAGCACTACGAACTTTTTTTTGAGAATGAGGTACAGCACTACGAACTTTACTGTATTGAACAGCTTCATTGTCTGGTCAAATATGACTAACCATATTTTGTGTGTTTTGCCTATCTTTCTATGAAATTAGATTCCAACAAATTCTGCTGGTCTAATTGAATATAGGGCTCATCCTTTCTGGCTTCAGAAGTATTGCCCATCACATGAACATGATGGGACACCTCGCTGTTGCAGTTGTGAGAGAATGGAGGTTAGTTGCTCGTATACTACTACTACATTTTCTTTTTGAGTTTTCACATGGTTTATAAGGATGTAAAATGAATATTCTGTCATCAAAGATTTGTGAAGGAATACGGGGTATTATGAAACTTGAATATATTCACAGCTTGTGACATTCTTTTTATTGATTACAATGAATAATGTTAGGATTTCTAATTTTGTAGCCCGTAGATGCCAGATATCTGATAAATGATGATGGTAGGAAGTTATGTCTAGAATGCTTGGACTCTGCAATAATGGACACTCATGAATGTCAGCCCCTTTATCTTGAGATACAAGAATTTTACGAAGGTTTAAATATGAAAGTAGAGCAGCAAATTCCTTTGCTTCTACTTGAAAGACAAGCACTAAATGAAGCGATGGAAGGAGAAAAACAGGTGAGACTTATGCTCTGAATTATCCATTTCATCAGACACTATACAATCATACATCGAGGAAGCTGTTGCTTAACTTCCACCTTTCATTTGTTTGTTTTCTTAGGGTCATCATCACATGCCAGAGACTCGAGGACTCTGCCTGTCCGAAGAACAGACCATTAGCACTGTATGGATCTTCTCTTCTTCTGCACTTCCCTTATTTTCCATATATGGTTCAAATTGAAATCTGTCTTTATCCATACAAATATTTCAGATTTCAAGGCGGCCACGGATTGGTGGTTATCGGATTTTAGATATGTTTACAGAGCCTTACAAGTTAATTCGACGATGTGAAGTGACAGCTATTCTTATCTTGTATGGTCTTCCTAGGTAAGTACTAAATAATTAAAGGCCTACTCATTTGTCCATGTTTTACTTTATGATCACTAATGAGAGCAATTAAAAAATCATTACCTCATTACATCAAGAAGAAAATGTTACTTCACTCTATTTCAAATATATTTGCTTATACCTCGTACTTGTCTAGGTTATTGACTGGTTCAATTCTTGCTCATGAAATGATGCACGCATGGCTACGGCTTAAAGGTGGACCATTTATTCCAATAACACTTGTATGTAATATTCTTTTCTCTGTTAACATTCTGAAGCACACTTTTTTTTTTCATTTAAATGATTCCAGGTTATCCGAGTCTAAGTCCAGAAGTCGAAGAAGGTATCTGCCAAGTACTAGCTCACATGTGGTTGGACTCTGAGATTATAGCTGGTGCTGGCAGTAGTGCAACTTCTGCATCTTCCTCTTCATCCTCATCGTCCTCTTCATCGCCATCTACCACTTCGTCCAAGAAAGGGAAACGTTCCGAGTTTGAGAAGAAACTAGGTGATTTTTTTAAGCACCAAATTGAATCAGATACCTCAGCAGCTTATGGTGATGGATTCAGAGAAGGCAACAAAGCAGTGCTCAAGTATGGCCTCAAGGCGACACTTGATCACATCCGTCTTACAGGAACCTTCCCATGTTAAATTATTTGGTCACGCTGAGTGTTTCCACTTCAACTCGGATATTCATCATTTGAACATGCATACTAGTTTTGTAGGAATAAATACCATATGGATATGATAATCATAGCAATAATACAATAATGAAAATGTAAAGAGTACATATTTGTTAGCGCGCGCCAAACAGGCCCCTATGCAGAATTTTTATGACAATAAGGGTATTTCTACTTAGTTTATGAATTTGCTTAAAATGGATCACTGGTTTATTGGTTGTCCCCAGATATTCTTGTTTGGCTTAAGGCTCAGTGGCGTTGCTAACTTGGAGACTCCAAGTTGATGTCAAAGGTTACACATCGCCTTGGATTTGTGCGATACAATGTCTTGGGATTCATCGTTTTAGCTGTATCCTTATTTTGCTAGAAGATAAATTACAACACTAAAAGAAACAAAAGAATACAAAAGTAAGGAAAATAAATTGAAGAAAATTAAACCGAGATTTTTCGACGCTTCAGATTTACTTAAACCACAAAAGCACATACTGAGCACCGATACCGGATGGCCAACAAAAAAAAGGGTAATTACATAAGTATACAATCTAACACCCTTATTTACACAAAAATGTCAATATTTTTCCATTTTCAAAACATAGCAATATTTTTTTTTCAAAACATAGCAAATACATATAAAAGGGTGCTAAAAACCTAGATCCTCCTCCTACCACTCCCAGTAGCAAAGAATATACAAACAAACACCCCAACATACTTTGTATTTTTTTTATGTGTTGTGTATTTTCATTGTATGCACATGTATATTGTTTGTATTCACAGTGCAGATACATTAGGCATACACAAAGTATGTTGGGTTGTTTGTTTGTATATTCTTTGTATGGCTGGTGTATGTAAAGTGTGAATATGCATACACAAGCCATACACAACATATACAATAAATAAAAACAAAAATACGCTTATACGTATTGTATGTACGGTGACATACATTAGGTATACGCATGACATACAGTTTTTTTGCCTCCACCACCACCACCACCAACCACCGTGAACCACCGGAGAACCAACAATCAAATATACATTTATATGTGTTGTATGTAAGGTGTATACCCAGTGTATGTCCGGTGACATATACCGGACATATAATGGGTATACCCATGACATGTACTTTTTTCACCTCCAACCACCAACAATAACAAACATAGCCATCAGATGACACAAAAAAAAAAAAAAGAACGAAGCAGCCAGATCTGCCGGCGCTGGGAAAGTGAAGCACCGACAATGGAAAAGATATTAGATCTGCAATCATCAAGGACGATGACGGGAATGACGACGAGCTCCATCGCCGCCCTAATAGTTGCAACAGAAACACATCTGCCACGGGGACAATACCAGTGACACGATAGAAAATCGTCATCGATGACGACAACGACGACGATGGGCACGATGACGAGGTGGTACACTGGCAAAAAAACAGTGAGTGGGAGGGAGAGAGAAGAGAGAGAACTAGGATTTTTTTAAAAATACTATGTTTGGTAGCATTTCAACAAATATTGCTGCGTTTGGTAAAGTGGTAAAGTTCTGCTATGTTGTTAAAAAAACTTATCTAGAATGATAGTGGGGTAAATTTTTCCAAAATATATATATAACATGCACAAAAAACTTGGAAACTCAATGTTAAAGATAGTCAAATTCCAACAAGTTTCAAATAGCTAATTCCTAAGCCGCAAAATAGTGGATTCTATGTTGTGGTTGATCACTAATATTAAATTATTACAGACAATATTCAAGTGGGCACCAAACCACCACTTCCGAACCTTCGAAAACTTCCGAAACTCCTCCACCATTAAGTTTGTTATGTAACGAAAATGGTATAACAAATAAGTTGGAACCTTAGCGTATCTTTGCATCCCCCAAAGCTTGCTCCACGGATTCTTTACTATGAAACTCAGTTTATCACCATCAACAAACCCAACCACCAAAACAACATGTGACATTACTTCTCCTTCCAATGAAGTCATTGGCTTTTCATTATCATCTGGCTTATAAGGTTTCTAAACAAAAGGCCTTCAGACAAAATTTAACTAAGTAAAAGACAATAATGGTCATATGAATACAGTTTTCGTATACACACAATAAGCAAGACGTCACTTAGTTTATGTAACGGTCTGCTTTAGTTTACAACAGCCCAATAAAACTAGTCCTACATTACTTAAGCTTCGCATGGAAGTTATTCGACGATTAAGCACCTAACAAAAATTTGTACTATGTCGAAAGAAACCTGATAGATTCTATTAGCTAATCTTACATTATATAGTATAAGCCTTCAAAAAACCTTATCATTAACTCAATGTTTGATTTGTTGGGATCGAAATAACATGGTGCATGCGGAAGCTAACAAATCAAAGTCTTGAATAACAATAAATCAGACATTAAAAGAAATATACTAAAAATACCTTTATTAAAATGGTTTGGCCAACTAGCCTATATAATATGGTAGCAGAAGTCTCCCCTAAATAAAATTCTCCTAAGGACTATATTGTGGATCTGTTGTTGTTTGTTTTTGTTTTTTGTTTTTTTTTTTTTTTTGTGAAGCAGAGATATTCAATTTATAGATGTCTATACTTTTACTCTAAGTAAAACGATAGGCATCGAAGAAAATTCTTTTTAGAACTCTTTTTCGATCTCCTTGAAAAAAAAAATCCTAGTCGGTTACTATTTCAGGGTAAAAAACCTAACATGATTTCCCTGGAGGCCGGTGATTTCAAATATAGTAATTACAACCATTTGTGGTTGTTGACGCAAAGCATTACTATTTCAGGGTAAAAAACCTAACATGATTTCCCTGGAGGCCGGTGATTTCAAATATAGTAATTACAACCATTTGTGGTTGTTGACGCAAAGCATTTATGATAATCATCCTATCTTCTGAGAGACATCAATAATTTTCGAGAGTTATTTAGGGACACATGTTATATTAAATATATAAACATAATATATCATTTTTAGGAAAATAAATAAATCAATCGATTTTAATGCTTACCCCTATGGAATGACACCTACAAGGTAACATGTAGTCTTCTTCATATGGATACCTGCTCTCAACATGCATACAATACCAAAGAATGTACCCAATGGCCTTAGCAAAACTGGTCCAGCCCTCGAATCTCGATAAACAGTCCATTAATTCTTGTTTGTAGAACTCTATAGAATCACAGTGAAACATCATAGAAAAAACAACACCAAAATATGTGCGCACTATGAAAGCAACACAACAGCCTATAAATTAAACAACCCAAAAAGGCATTCTTAAATTCAAATTTTTTTAAATAATGGTCCATGCGATTTGTTAATCATGAAAAATTATCACACTATGAGTACTGAACTAGTTGACTTCTGTTACATGAAAACTTTATATTTCGTCTTTTATGGATGTTCTTATATTGGCTATCAACCTACCAAGAAGCTTTCAGAAGGCATAATGTCACAAAATATACTACTTCCCACGTTTCAGCTTATGTAAACCGGCGAACTCAGGGTGGACAAAATTTTCATCAAATGGGCTAAAATTCAAGTGTGTTCCCCACCTTAAAAAATTCCTAGCTTCGTTGAGATCAATCTTGAGGGAGATCGAGTGGGTACCCAATCTTAATTGAAGAACCCTCAATTATAACTCTCAAATCTTTTCTGGGCCGCTTTTCACTTCATACTTACCCCCTAAGCCCTTTCCTCAACTTTTTCCCAACTTAAGCCCAACTACAACTAATTTCTTAGCCCTTTCAATTTTAAAACCTATTGCTATCTCCAAATTCATATCATACTCTTTCAAAAAATCCCATAAAGAACTAAAACATCCTCTGCTACACCACGTGCCTCACTGTCCTCCCCCACTCCATATTCCTGTTTATATTCCTGCCTGAAACCCCAATCATCAAATTATAACCTAAAGCAAACCTTTAACTTTTTTCCAGCCTAAGTCACTAAGCACTCTCAACATATGTCAATATCAACAGAAGTTCTCTGACCATCTTTCCTCTTCTTCTATTTTAGGAAACATAATAATATACAACCACTTTGGCGGTCCATTAGAGATTCAACAAGTTACTCCACCAATTGTTCTTGAGAATACTCTTGTTTAAACTTGGCATAACCCACAAGATAATTTCAACATGCATTCAATTCCTTACTACAGAAAGCAGCAAATTGGGCGAACAATAATGCACCAAATATCATGAATTTGCTAGGAATCAAGTACCCAAATGCTAAGAAGGAAGTTACATGAACATTGCAAAGCATTGAGAAAAGTATGTTTGTTAACAGAAATTCTTCTCAATCTTCTTCAAAGGTTCAAAAAGCTATAAAGTGAGCTACGAGCTTAGAAACTGGCATGGCACATGAATGTTGAAAGGAGCATCACGGCCAGGGCAGGAAAGTTAAAACCATCTGTTTATAATGAAAACAACATAATTTCTTGGAATGTACGAGACTCGAACTGTCAAGACAAACACAATACGTTAAGTATGTTATTCAAATAGTGGAGTGTGGATATCCTCTGTCTTCAAGAAACAAAAAATATAGAATTAGTGGTGTGGCTATTTGGCTCTTGAACGTGAAGGTTTAAGGGGCGGAATCGTTTTCTTATGGGACAAACAAACCGGGGGCATAATTGGTGCTAAAAGGTTATTTTTCCTTAATTGTTTTCCTTTGAAATAGATTACTAGGCTTTTCTTGTTCTATCATGTTAATCTGATATAGGAGTCATACGGGTATACGGTCTGAGTTTGGGTTGTGAAATTGTAACCCCGCAAGTTAGGGGTACGGGTTTAAATTACGGGTTCTTAACAGGTTCAGGTTTGGGTAGGAAAATATTACCCATGCGGGTCCGGGTCTTAGCGGGTACGGGTTCGGGTCTTAATAAATTGAGTCTGGGTAGGAAAAGCCCAAAGACTTACTTTATTTAAGATACTTGAACTATTAAAGTCTTGAACATTAAACTTCCCAATTTAAAAAGTGAAGTATCAAAACTAGATAATAAAAATTCAAATTACAAATTTAAATATGCCTAATTCTTTGTGTAATTTCTTCCATGTCATTTTCCTTGTGCTTTGGTGTAGATGCCATTGATGGTGGTTGACTGCAGTCACTTAACAAAATTTCTTCAAGGTTATCATCTTGTTCTAGTGAATCTTCAATTCCTTGGTTTCTCGCTCCGATCTAATCTAGTCTCATAAAAAAACTAGAACATCCAAACCATTATTACCCAAAGAGTGGCGGGTATCATCTATCATTTGTCTTCCTTGGCTAAATATACTTTCTGATGCAATTGTTGAAACTGGTACAACTAAAACGTCTCGAGCTATTGCTGCAAAAATTGGATATTGCCTTTTATTCTCTTTCTACCATTTCAATGGGCTAAAGTCCTTAGTGCGGGTCTCCAACAACTTGCTCAAATAAAAATTAAGTTTATCAATGCATCTGCCACTTGTATCGTTGGTGGGAAATCTAGCCCAAACATCAAGTTCTGAAAAATCAATATCTAAATCAATGTAAGTTGAATTACTAGCAGCATAATAACTAGAAGGAGCAACTGGATCAAGTACTTTTGTAGCATTAAGTTGATTTTGATAATATGAATATAAGTGAGCCAAATTATCATCCAAAGTTGACATACAAGTTAACATAGATGGATATTCTTCTTCTCCAATTTCTAAATAAGTATATACAAGATTTTGCAAAATGTTTACACAATTATTTTTTCATGCAAGGGTTCCAAACAACTGCAATTAGGAAAATAGGTGGAACAAGGAAGAAATATTTTTTGAATTTATCAAATATATCTTATACAGTCTTCACATAATTTGGTTTATTTTTATAAGTCCAAAATAATTTTGCAATTTCAGCTGTATATGATATAATATTAGCAACATTAGAATAATATGAACCAGAAAACTCAAGTTTTATTACTCATTTTATTTTAACGGATACGGGAATATAAATTAATACTCGATAATTTGACGGGTCTTACCGGATACGGGTATTCGTTAAAAAAAATACTCGTTCGGGTAGGGGTATTTTAGGGGGTTTACGGGTCTGGATTTTTGCGAGTCCGGATAGGGTCGGATTTTAATGGGTCAAGATTTTGAAGGATAGACCCCTACCCGTTTGACACCCATAGACTTAATCATACTCGAACAAGGACAACAAGATTGCATGTTACTCCCTCCGGCCCGTCCCATATTATATGGCACCATTTGACTGGACACGCAGTTTAAGAAATAGATGTTGACCTTGTAAAGTTTTAAATATACCTTTAAAAAAGTAAAAAAGAGAATATTGGGTAGTAAAATAGTTGTTGGTAGCTTTTAAAGTAAGTAGGGCCCAACAATGGTAAAATAGGGATAATACATTAAATAGTTGTCAAATAAGGAAATGTGACATTCTCTTAGGACAGACTAAAAACTAAATAATGCCACGTAAATTGGGACAGAGTAGGTACATAATAATGAAACATCAACAATAAAATATAGAAATTCATGAAAACCTTATCTATCTTTCCCTCGTCCCTAACTGGGGTCATATATCTCGGCGAACGGAAGGAGATGAAAGCTTAAAAATTTACAACTACATTAGCTCAAATAAAAAATTTAGAATTTAAAATTGGACAAGTTCATAATTTATACCCCGTCGGAAATAGCCTCGCTGTTAATCTCAAGCTCAGGTTCAGGATCAACATCCATGAAATCATCCATGGAATCATTAGAGTCATACATATCCAAATCGTTATCAAGATAATTAGACATTGTTGGCTGAAAAAAAAGGAAAAAATAATACTTGAGAAAAGACGGTACGAGTTCAGATTGAACTCTTAATTTCAGAGTTCGTGGTGAACCTCCTCCCAAAGTTTATCATGTAAAATGGAATTTGAATAAATAATAAAGATTAGTAAGCATGAAAGAAAAAGAATTTTAGCTAACAGATAAGCGATGAGAGAAGTTGAGAACTAAAACCAAATCCATGAGGGAAAACAAAAAGACAACCAAACTCAAAATCAACGTCATGAAGAATGCAGTAGGCAGTAGTACCTTGAGCTTAGTGGATATCTCTTAGCTCATATAGCAGTTAGTTATATCACTCAGAACAAGTACAACCATTGCCATCTACTATTTCTCTTTTTCATACCCAAAATATCCATTTTACTAAGCTTTCTCGTGGATGTATATAGTGTACACTACTAGTCTATGACCTACTCAACCCGTTAATTTTTTCCTCATCACACACCAAGGTCAATAAACCCAATAAAAGGAGAAAATTAGATAGAACTCTAGAAAGCATTTGATAAAATTAGATAGAACTCTCGAAAGCATTTGATGCATTTAAGCCAAACTTTCTTTAATAAAACATAACGTGTGCTCTTGACTGAACCTCAACTCTTCAAACTTCAGTAGTCATGTAATTATATTAGCCGATCCACATGATACTGGTGTCACGATCACCATACTAGATCACTCATTCCCTTCCCCGCTCCACCAAAAAAGAATACTCCCTCAATTCAAGTTTATGTGGCAACATCATTCGTTGCCAAGAAGAATGACAGCTTTTTAAACAAAATTTTGATTGATAAGCTTTTAGATATACAACTATTTATATTTTAGAAATAATTTAATAAAAATATATCATTTTACCTAGAGCCGTCAAAATGGGCTTGACTCTTGAGGCCAGCCCAACCCAACCCATTATTTAAGTAGGCTTGGGCTAAGATTTTCTCAACCCATTTGGAAGAGAGGCCATTGAACCAAGCCTCACTTGGCCCTTCAGCCTAAAGGGCTAGGCCGAGGCCGGCTCGTGAGCCCTTAAAAAGTAAAAAGAAAAATTTTATTAATTGGTATCCGCTTATACGCTATAATCAATGGTCGGTTATTTTGTTGAGTTCTGTATCATCCTATAGACGATGCTTTATTATCACTAAAGTATACTCCCTCCATCCCAGCTTATGTGAGGTACTTTGACTTTGCGCGAAGTTCAAAAAATAAAGATTGTCCTTGTAAAGTTTCAAAATTGCCCTTGTAAGATGTAAAGAAAAATTAAGAGAACGAAAATTGGAGTAATTTAAAAGTTGTTGGTACCTTTTAATGTAAGTATGGACCAACAAGAGTAGAATAGAGAAAATGTTATTGATTAGTTGTCAAATAATAAAATGTGCTATTCTTTTTTGGATAGACCAAAAAGAAAAGTGTGTCACATAAAGTGGGATAGGGGTGGTACACTGGCCGGAAAACAATGGAAGGGAGGGAGAATATAGAGAACTAGAGTTTTTTAAAAAATGCTATGTTTGGTAGTATTATAAAATATATTGCTACATTTGGTAAAGCGGTAAAGTTTTACTATGTTTTTGAAAAACTTACCTAGAATGATAGTGGGGGTAATTTGTTTAAATAAAAAAATAGAAAACGCACAGAAAACTTGGAAACTCAATGTTAAAGATAGCCAAATTTCAAGAAGTTTCAATCAGCTAATTCTTAAGCCGCATACAATGGATTATGTATTGTGGTTGATCACTACTATTGAAATATTACAGACAATATCCAAGTGGGAAACAAACCACTACTTCCGAACCTTCGAAAACTTCCAAAACTCCTCCATCATTGAGTTTGTTACCTAACGAAAATGGTACAACAAATAAGTTGGAACCTTAGCGTATCCTCGCATCCCCAAAGCTTGCTCCACTAATTTCTTATTATGAAACTCGCTTCATCACCGTCAACAAACCCAACCACCAAAACAGCATATGAAATTACTTCTCCTTTCAATGAAGTCATTGGCTTTTCATTATCATCTGGCTTATAAGGTTTATGAACAAAAAATAAAAACAAAAAGCCTTCAGAAAAAAATTAACTTAGTAAAAGACGAGAATGGTCATATGAATACAGTTTTCATATACACACAATAAGCAAGATGTCACTTAGTTCATGTAACGGTCTGCTTTAGTTTTACAACAGCCCAATACCACTAGTCCTACATTACTTAAGCTTTACGTGGAAGTTATTCAATGATTGACGCACCTAACAAAAACATATACTATGTCGAGAGAAACTTGATAGGTTCAATTAGCTAATCCTACATTATACAGTGTAAGCCTTCAAAAAACCGTACCATTAACTCAATATTTGATTTGTTGGGATTGAAATAATATGGTGCATGCAGAAGCTAACAAATCAAAGCCTTGAATAACAATAACTCAGACATTAAAAGAAATATACTAAAAATACATTTATTAAAATAGTTTGGCCAACATGCCTATATAATATGGGAGTAGAAGTCTCCTCTAAAGAAAATTCTCCTAAGGACTACATTGTGGATCTGTTGTTGTTTGTTTTTTTTTTTTTTTTTTTTTTTGGGTTTTTGTGAAGCAGAGCTCTTCAATTTATACATGTCCAGAAATTTTTTCTAAGTAAAAGGATAGGCATCGAAAGAAATATATTCTTTTTAGAACTCTTTGTTTATCTCTTGAAAAAAGAAGAATCCTAGTCGGTTACAAATTCAGGGTAAAAATCGTAATATAATTTCACCGGAGGCCTCATAAAGCTTTCAAACATAGGAATTTCAGTACAGTGGTTGGTGACGCAAAGCATTGATGATCAACATTCTATCTTCTAAGAGACACCAATAATTCCTGAGAGTTATTGTTATCTTTTTTTAAAAAAAAAAAAATCGGACGCATGTTATATTAAATATTATAATATAATCTATCATTTTAGAAAAATATATAAATCAATCAATTTTAATGCTTACATCTATGGCACGACACCTATAAGGTAACCTGTAGTATTCTTCATATGGATACCTACTTTCAACATGCAACCCATACCAAATAATGTACCCAATAGCCTTAGTAAAACTGGTCCCGCACTCCAATATTGGTAAACAATCTACTAATTCTTGTTTGGAGAACTCTATAGGACCACAGTGAAACTTCATATCAAAAATAACACCAAAATTCTTTGCTCACCGTGAAAGCAACACTATAGTCTATAAATTAAACAAACCAAAAAGACATTGTTAATTGCAAATTTTTTAAAGGCAGAATATATAGATGACCCCTTCAAGTTGTACCCAATTCTCACCTAGACACCTGAAATTTTTTAGTGACCAACTAGAGACCTCTTCTTGTCCTTAGTGTATCTCGTGAATCCCTTACGCTGACATGGCAAAATTCATGTCTCCACCCACCCAAATTTGAGCGTGTGACGACATTGACTAACCTTTTTTTCTCTTTTTTTTTTATTTAATTAAAATATCTTATGTGGGTGCCACATCTCATTTTTTATTATTCATCAAAAATTTACACATTCTTCCCCAATTAATAATCCTCCTCAATCCAATAGTAGAGTACCACCGCCGACGATTTCACTAAAAATATGCCCAAAATTTTAGTAACTTGAAAATTTTGTTGTGTCTTAATGCATTGAGTAACGGGATTTCCACGTAAATAGCCCACAATATTTCATATTAACAAGTCATTTAGCACTAACATAATATAGCCACAATATTTATATTTAAAATTTAATTTATAATTAAAATATCAAATATAATAGATTGATATTTTGTATATGTATCTTCTATACACATATATATTTGTCTTATATTTTTTAAATATTTATATCATCAAATTATATTTAATAAATATGCTAGGAAAAGAAAAAAATGACAAAATATGATTACAAAAAGTGGATAAGGGTTGGGAATGGTTATGTGGGGTAAAAATCCCTTGAGTAACCAACATTTCTAATGAACTACCCCCTGCCTACTTTTTTGCAGAAAAAGAGAAACAATCGTGAAGATTAATATAAAGTGTCACTAGAAGCAAAATTGGAGGAATTTGGAGGCATAATTCAAAGAACACCAACATTCAATCTCGTTCCTCCATAAACACAATCAATTGAAGAAGATTTTATCCAGCCCAATATGCAACATCAGAATGACCCTAGTTTATATCCAACCATCAGTTTAACCGCTGAATTAATTTTGAAATTTATGCCACAATACTGAACCTTCTAGTCAACCTCTTCACCCATACCTAATAGCCATTGAATACATCGCAGATCTGACTGAGGAAGACTGAAAAGGACTTGTTAATTTATTGAAGATCCGACTGATGTCACTTTTTTTCTTTTATTTAAATAAGGATAGTCGCCGGTGAAACATCTCCGATGGAGATGATGGATAAAACGCAGAGAACAAAGGGGAAACGGGGTTGGTTTGGAGTGTTAGAGAATTAGGATGAAAGAAAGAAAATTAAGGGGAGGGGGTGGGCCAGTGAAGGCTTTTAAATTTATTCTTTTTCTTCTAACAATTTAAATGTGCCTTGATTTTTTTTAAAATCCACGTGTCATTTCCTGATTTGATCATTTGACACATGGAAATTGTGTTTCACACGCAATGTATGCTGGACTCGAGTGTTCAAAAGATCCACTTCTGCCAAAATAAAATGTCTATCTGGTCATTAGGTAAGTTGGAGTGTCTATATAAGAATTTGGTACAACTTAGAGGGGCATCTATGTATTCTGCCTTTTTTAAATGATGGTCCATGCTAATTGTTAATCATAAAAAGTTATCATACTATAAGTATTAAACTAGTTGACCTCTGTTACATGAAAACTTTATATCTGTTTCGTCTCTTATGGATGTTCTTATATTGGCTATCAACCTACCCAAAAGCTTTAGAAGGCATAATGTTACAAAATATATTACTTCTCCCATTTCAGTTTATATAAACCTATTTTCTTTTTATTATATTCCAGAGAGGACGCAAGGAATACATCCCGCAGCCTTAGGGATTGCAGTCTCCTAGTTAGGATATCACATATACCACCATCTTGAATTTACAGGCCCACTGCTTTATTAGTCTTTGTATTTTATCATAATTAGGACTAGGTGAATCTTGACTATAATATATTGTATTGTACATCAAGAAATTCACACAGAATCTGACTATTCTCAAGGAATCAAACTCTTTACTTTCTTATTTTTTTCTCTCAGTTTTAATTACTTTTTGCATATTTACTGTATTGCTTGTGACCCACTAAAAAATTTAATTATTTTATCTAAACAACCAAATTTACACCTAAACAATATTCATGTATATTTTAATTTATCGTTCACACTTTAAATTCTTTGAGTTAAAACTACAAGCTAATCGTTTTATGAATTAATTTCTTTAAAAACTTTTAATAATTAAAAAGACATAGTTGATTAAGAGAAACGAGTTAAAATTACATACTGATAAAATTAGTAATGTCGTAAATATGTATTCCAGGGTTCTAAGATTTTCTAAAAAGTTCAAGTTTTTCAAATAGAAGTTTGTCCTTATTTTAGAATATTTAATTAAACTACTCAAATCTTCACATTTCTCAATACGATTTTGAAAATTATAATCGATGTACTGTATTAAAAAAAATAGTTACGTTTGTACAATTATCAATATACATAAATATAATTAATCACAAAGTTTTAGGGGCCTAAAAATTTTTGGGGCCTAAAGCAAAAGCTTCAGTGGCCTTACCCTTGGATCACTCATTGATTCATCTTTTTAGTTGTATCCTTATTTTGCTAGAAGATAAATTAAAACACAAAAAGAAACAAAAGAATATAAAAGGAAGAAAAATAAACGCAAGGCTTTTCGACGCTTCAGATTTACTTAGATCCCAAAAGCACATACACCAATTCCGGGTGGACAACTAAAAAGAAATAGAACATGCACAGAAATCTTGGAAACTCAATGTTAAAGATAGCCAAATTCCAACAAGTTTCAAACAGCTAATTCTTAAGCCGCATACAATGGATTCTATATTGTGGTTGCTCACTACTATTGAATTATTACAGACAATATCCAAGTGGGCACGAAACCACTACTTTCGAACCTTCGGAAACTTTCGAAACGCCTTCACCATTGGACTTGTTATGTAACGAAAATGGTACAACAAATAAGTTGGAACCTTAGCGTATCCAAAGCTTGCTCCATGAATTCTTTATTATGAAACTCGGTTCATCACTGTCAACAAATCCAACTACCAAAACAACATGTGAAAGTACTTCTCTTCCAATGAAGTCATTGGGTTTTCATTATCATCTGGCTTATAAAATTTCTGAACAAAAAATGAAAACAAAATGCCTTGAGACAAAATTAAACTAAGACAAAAATGGTCATATGAATACGTTTACACACAATAAGCAAGACCATCACTTAGTTCACGTAACGGCCTGCTTTAGTTTACAGCAACCCAATACCACCAGTCCTACATTACTTAAGCTTCGCAGGAAAGTTATTCAACGACTGATACACCTAACAAAAATATATACTATGCTGAAAGAAACCTGATAAGTTCTATTAGCTAATCCTACATTATACAGTTTAAGCCTTCAGAAAACCTTACCATTAACTCAATGTCTGATTTCGCCGGAGGTCGGTGATTCACAAAGTTTTGAAATATAAGAATTACAACCATCATTTGTTGGTGACGCAAAGTATTTATGATCATCATCCTATCTTCTAAGAGACACTAATAATTCCCTAGAATTACTGTTATCGTTTTTCAAATCCGAGACATGTTATATTAAATGTTAAAATATAATCTATCATTTTAGAAAAATAAATAAATCAATCAATTTTTATGCTTACCCTTATGGAATGACACCTACAAAGTAACTTGTAGTCCACTTCATATGGATACATGCTCTCAACATGCAAACCATACTAAAAAAAGTACCAAATGGCCTTAGCAAAACTGGTCCGCCCTTCAATACTGGTAAACAATCCACTAATTCTTGTTTTGAGAACTCTATAAGATCACAACGAAACGCCATAGCAAAAACACCACCAAAATATGCGCTCACCGTGAAAGCAATACAACAGTCTATAAATCAAACAAACCAAAAAGGCATTGTTAATTGCCCATGCGAATCGTTAATCTTAAAAAGTTATCACACAATGAATACTAAACTAGTGACCTCTATTACATGAAAATTTTATATTTATTTCGTCTCTTATGGATGTACTTATATTGGCTATCAACCAACTCCAAAAGCTTTCAGAAGGCATAATGTCACAAAATATACTACTCCCCCCATTTCAGTTTATGTAAACATATTTCTTTTTAGTTTGTTCCAAAAAGGATGACCCCTTTTCAAATTTGAAAACAATTTAAGTCCAAATTTACCATTATACGTTCAATAAAATTATTTATAGCCACACAAATACCAATGACTTATTTAGACCACAAGGTTTTGAATGTCTTCCTTTATTAAACTTTATATCAAGTCAAACAGGTTAACATAAATTGAAACAACGGGAGCTAGAAATAGTGATTCTTTCACCCATGCTTTTGCACGAGCACTTTAATTTCATGTTCTTTCCAAGGAAATAGAATCCTTAATCTTGGTTGTTAAAAGAAAAATTTATCAGGACAGTTGAATCAATTACATAGAGTAACCATATCATTATATACCTAGTCATACCATATGAGACCCTTGTAAATGCAAAATAAATGTAACAAGAACAAAGCAAAGAGAAGATAAAATCAGAAAATGTCCCTTATAAAGCCAAATAATTCTCTAGTGGCAGGATTAGGGTCCAAAGGGGGGGGGGGGGACAAAATAAATTGGTGGGAATATGTAGGAAGTTTCTAATGCATTTAGAGAGGGGCAGAAAAATAAACTGTTAATGCTCCTCTATATTTGAACTATGATACTTCAGTAGCCATGCTCTCTGAAGATATCAATTTCTGTAATAGGACCTAGCTATGTTTGTGATGAATAAAAGTCTTTGTTTACCAAAAAAAGAAAAATAAACTGGAAAGGGCTGCATATTGCATTACTTCAAAAGTATTTTATACAAGTACAAAAAGTATGTCAATATCAACTTTTTCATATTTTAAGGAAATTTGTTCCCTAGTCTAGAGTTTAAAATAATCTCCACCACAAGTCACTTAAACTTCTAGTACATTTATCAATTACTCCATTCATCCCAATTTATGTGGCACCATTTGACCGGGCACAGAGTTTAAGAAAATAGAGATTCACCTTGTTAAGTGTCAATTTTACCCTTGAAAAAGTAAGAGAGAGAAGATTTGAGTAATAAAAAAGTTGTTGGTAGGTTTAAAAGTGTGTAGGGTCCAACAAGGGTAAAATAGAGATGATGCATTTAATAGTTGTCAAATAAGGAAATGTGCATTTAGAAGTTTCTCAAAATAAATTGGTGGGAATATGTAGGAAGTTTCTAATGCATTTAGAGAGGAGGGGCAGAAAAATAAACTGGAAAGGGCTGCATATTGCATTACTTCAAAAGTATTTTATACAAGTACAAAAAGTATGTCAATATCAACTTTTTCATATTTTAAGGAAATTTGTTCCCTAGTCTAGAGTTTAAATAAATCTCCACCACAAGTCACTTAAACTTCTAGTACATTTATCAATTACTCCCTCCATCCCAATTTATGTGGCACCATTTGACCGGGCACAGAGTTTAAGAAAATAGAGATTCACCTTGTTAAGTGTCAATTTTACCCTTGAAAAAGTAAGAGAGAGAAGATTTGAGTAATAAAAAAGTTGTTGGTAAGTTTAAAAGTATGTAGAGTCCAACAAGGGTAAAATAGAGATGATGCATTAAATAGTTGTCAAATAAGGAAATGTGCCACTTATTTTGGGACAAACAAAAAAGGAAATGGTGCCACATAAATTGGGTCCAAAATATCAATAAACAAAATAAGACAAAAATTGGTGCATAACATTGTATCAGTAAAATATTCTTCATCACTCCTCCTTGATGCAAGCGCTATGTACAACACCAAGTTCATCGTTGATTTCTTCAAATCTGTTCTTTGGCAGCCTTTTGGTGAAAATATCATCGATTTGCTCCTCCGCTGGCAATGCAACGACAACACTTCACCTTCCTTTTCTGCTTCTCTAATAGCATGGTATTTGATTTTAATATGCTTAGTTTTTCCATGAAAGACTGGATGTTTAACCATTGCAACAACATACTTATTATCACATAAGATCTTTATAGCACCTTGTCGCTTAAACTTCAAGTCTTCCATAATTTTTCTCAGCCATAAAGCTTGATTAGCAGCAGCAGCAGCAGCAGATGTAGCAATATAATACGCCTCTATTGTTGACTGAGCTAGAGAACCTTGCTTCTTTGAACACCAACATATAATACCTGATCCACGGGTAAAGCAATAGCATGAGGTACTTTTTGAATCTTCAAGTGATCCAGCCCAATCACTGTCGGTGAAGCCAAGTTGTTTCAGGGTTGAACTCCTCCTAAACAACACACCATGTGAAATTGTTCCTCAATACTCTTTTCGCTGCTTTAAGATGATTTTCAGTAGGCCTATGCATGAACCTTAATAGAACACCGGTAGCGTGCATTATATAATTGAAAAATATGGGTCTATTGGAAACAGCCTCTCCACCTTGGTGGGGGTAAGGTCTGCGTACATCTCACCTTCCCCAGACCCCACTGATGGGATATACTGGTATGTTGTTGATGTTTGGCATTTTATGCCTATATTTCCTTAATATTTCCGTATGTTTGAGTTTGTTATTCGCTCGTTTTATAGTTTGTGAATGTGGTTTTACACTAATTTAATGTCGTGCGTATGTAGGTTGTTACGCAGTGCATTTGGAGCTTTTAAGAGCATGATCGAGCAAGAAAAGATTGGATTTTGATTGAGGATTGGATCGAGCACACGAAGGCACAACACGAAGCGAGAAAAGGAGCAAGGAAACAGAAATTTGCACTGGCGCCACAGGTGGCGCGCCGCGCCAGGCAAAGCGCCCAGCCTGTGGCGCGGGGCAAAAGCGGGCTGATTTCGATGGGTTCTGCCTTTGGCAGCGCGTTACGAGGCGCGGGGCGCCCGTTATAGTGTCCTGGAGCGGATTTTTACTTCCTATTTCGTCTAGGCTTGGGTCTAGCTTATTACTAGGTGTTTGTAAACCCTATAAATACTCTTTTACTTAGTTTTTGAGAGGAGTTCAGACTTTGGAGCAAATTTGAGAGCTCATAACATCTTGAACAAGGGTTTTTCTTCCTTCCATTAATCTATTACATCATTATTTCATTATTTCATCAATTCCTAGTGTTGTTATTATGAGTATGCGTGGCTAACTCTATCGTTCTAGGGTTAGAGTATTTCATGAAGGTTGATGTTTGAAAATTGATTTCCATTAATTGAATCTCATAACGGATTGCTTATTCTTTCTTGATTTCACTTGTGTAATTGTCAGGGCCCGATTATTACGCATTATCTATGGTTTTTAGATTGAACTCGAAAGAGGGAATTTAATTACGTAATAAGAAAGAATAGAACTAGTTTGTGAATCCGGGCATCGGGGAACCAATTTGTGAGTAGGATAGACATATACTTGCTTGCCTAGTTTAACCCATTGCAGAATTCGTTAATGCGTGCACGTGATTCAACCCATAGACATATAGGGATTGGAGTAGCCTGCATAGACCGTGAAGAATCGAAAGGTTTTCACGGGTACATTTAATCTGTTAGTTAGTAATCCGGGATTTAAGAAGTGTAATCAATTGGAAAACTCAACTGGATTGTTCGTAACTCTGACCCTGGACCGTCTCCTTATTACTGATAACAACCAAGTTTTGCTCCATTGCTTGAATTCACTTCTACCATTTTAATTATTGTTTTAGTTAGTAAAATCTCAACTATTGGCAAAAGATTCCTGAATAGTTTATATAAATTGTTTGCTAGAATTCAGTCTGAATAGTCCTCGTGGGAACGATACTCGATTTATCACTTTATTACTTGTCGACCACGTATACTTGCGTGTGCGTTTGGGAGCAACAAGTTTTTGGCGCCGCTGCCGGGGACTAAATAATTGACTGATTTCTTTTTTAACAGTTTATTACTTTCTATTCAGGTTTAATTTTTGTTTTGAGTTTTGTGCTGTTTCAGGTATTAGGTCCTGCTTGATCTTTACCTACAGGAATGGCAGCAGAACAAGCTTTAGCTGTGCGAGATGTTGCTCTCCTCAGCCTGGAGGGAGTAGCCTCGAGCATAGTTAAGCCTGAAATCACCGGGCACTTTGAGATTAAGTCCGGCATGATAGAACTGTTACATGTGACTGGACAATTTGCTGGATTACTTAGCGAGGATCCACAACAACATATCCAGAATTTCTTGGAGATCAGTGATACTTACACACCGAAGGGAGTTCCTGTTGATTATGTTCGCTTGACGTTGTTCCCGTTTTCACTGATTGGGGCAGCAAGGAAGTGGTTAAAGGCTGAAAAGTCTGGGTCTATCACTACTTGGGAGGATTTGGCTAAGAAGTTCTTAGCTAAATTTTATCCATCTGCCAAGACAGCTCGGCTGAGGAGTGAAATTATGTCCTTCAGACAATTAGAAGGAGAGTCTTTGTATTCAGCCTGGGAGCGATTCAAAGCTTTATTGCGGGATTGTCCACACCACAACCAACCCAATGAGGTTATTGCACACACTTTTGTTGAGGGGTTGAACCAACACACTAAGATCGTGGTTGATGCTACTGCTGGAAGCCAAGTACTGGCCTTAAATTTTGATCAAATTTATGATTTGCTAGATAAGTTTTCGCAGAGCAATCCTGATTGGCAGGGAGATGGTAGAGCTATTACGCAGAAATCTGCAGGGGTACTTCAGTTAGATGCAGTTTCAGAGCTAAGGGCGAGGATGGATGCTATTTCCAATCAAATTAGCAAGTTAGCTCTGCCAAAGACTCAGCAACCAGTGGCTCCAGTGCAACAACTCCAGAGTTTTTGTGAGGTTTGTGGTCAAGATCATGCTACAGAGGTTTGCTCCTCTAATCCAGAATCAGTTTATTACGTGGGTAATCAAAACAGGCTGCAGGGTCAAAATCAATTCGGTAATGGTTATTATCAAGGCAATACGAGAGCCCCGAATAATTACCACCCACTTCCAGCTCCACCACAGCAGGTTAGTTATTCAGTTGAAGATATGTTAAAACAGTTAATGGCGGGCCAGCAGAGAATGATAGCTGACACTGCAGCCCATGCAGTGGCCATACAAGATATTGCCAATGCTCACAAGAACCTGGAGCACCAGTTGGGGCAGTTGGTGGGAGAAATAAGCACTGTTAAAAAAGAGCCTGAATAATGTCTTGCAGTGACTTTAATTGAAGATGGAGAGCTGATGGCCAAGTCCGAGGAGAGAGCTGAAATAGAAAAAGTTGAAAAAGTGGAGAAGGTAAAGAAGAAAGAAGAGAGAAAGGAGGCACCTCTGCCGCCTCCACCATTCCCGCAGAGACTTATACCATCGAAGGATCTGGCCTAGTATCAAAAATTTGTGAGTATGTTGAAAGAACTTCAAGTTAATATTCCTTTGACTGATGTATTTGAATTGATGCCATCCTTTGTGAAGTTCTTAAAAGAAATTTTAGTCAAGAAGAAAAAGCCTCAAGAGATAGATACAGTTGAGTTAGTTGAGGAGTGTAGCACAATCTTGAGCAAGCTACCTCAAAAACTTCAAGATCCTGGGAGGTTTACTATTCCTTGGACCATTGGAGGGCATAATATCACTGCTGCATTGTGTGATTTGGGTGCGAGCATAAATCTCATACCTCTGTCTGTTTGCAAAAGGTTAGGGCTAGGAGCAATCAAGCCCTCTTCAGTTACTCTTAAGATGGCGGATGGATCACTCACTCACCCTGATGGTAAGTTGGAGGATGTGTTGCTAAAAGTTGGTAAGTTTACATTCTCTGCTGATTTTGTAGTTATAGATTATGAAGAGGACCGAGAAGCTCCAATCATTTTGGGGAGACCATTCTTAGTCACCTCGAAGGCAATTATTGATATGGAGCTGGGTGAGATGATTGTTGGAGCGCATGGAGAAAAGGTTACTTTCAAGGTGTATACTGAGAAGGAGCACATAGCTAAGGTGAAAGAGTGCTCTATGATTGAATGTGTCAAACAAGAACATGGAAGTACACCACATGTGAAGTTGAAGAGTGACTCTCTCAAAGAAAGGAAGAAAGCAAAGGTTCGTCGTAAGAAGGGAAGACATAAAGGCTGGAAGTGAGCTAAAAGTGTCGTCATGCCACGACGTTAACTAAGGCGCTTCTCGGGAGGCAACCCGAGTTTGTACTTGTATTATCTTATTTATAGTGTCACGTAGTTTTTGTTTTTCCTTGGATTGCAGGTTCATGTAATGTCGAGGCTAAGTGTGGGGTGTCCTCACCCTTGCCTAATATTGATGACCTGATGAGGGAAGTCTGAGTACCTCATACTATATGGAAGCTTGGAGGATGCTAGCACCAAGGACTAGAATCTTCAGGGAAGTTTTCTTTACCTTGCACTTTCTTATTTTTAGCACTGAGGACAGTGCTTAGTTTAAGTGTGAGGTGGGGAACTACCCTTTTATTTATTTTTGAGGTTAGGGATGCATGTACCATAGGATTTTCTTTTGTCACTTGACTTTATTTTGATTTGTTTCTTGCTTTAATATATGAAAAAAAAATTAGAAAACCAATGAAAAATTCCAAAAAGATTTTCCTTTTAGTTTTATTAGTGGTACATGTCATCCGCCCCGTGGTTTTTCTTATGGCCTCGGTTCTTTTCCACGGGGAGACCTTTGAACCGGGTAGTTTTTATTTTTAGGATTAGAATAGTTAGTATAGGTGACCCTAGACGAAGGAATAGGTGGAATGCTAGGTGCCTTTGATGTGTTTGATACCGGTGGACTTGAATTGATTGCATGTGCTATTTGTGGTGTCCTTGGATTTTAATTGTGATGCATGCCTAGAAAAAAAGGAACGACCCCCTTGAGATGCTTGAGTCTGCTTGCTTGACTTTGTTGTGAACCTTTGTGCATTAGTGCTTAATTTTCCACGAGTTGCACTCTAGATGCTTGATTGAGAGTTGTTGATGGAATCTTTTTGTGTGGATCATGTGCGATGTGTGTGTGAGGCATGTTCTTGTTTACTCCATGTTGCATATTAATGTCTAGAACTTGCCCCGTGTGTGTGCAAAGCGAAATTCTAGGTTTGCTCTAGTCGGGAAATGATACAAGGCCTTCTTTTGATTTGCCTACCCTTACATAAATACCTTGAATAAAATTGTTGTTGAGATTTCTTTGATCCTTTTTGTTGGCACCCACACCCCGAGCCTACCCATTTGTTCTAAATTGATTCTTTTGGCCCTTTACTCCTTAAGCACTTTATTGATATTGTGTTACTATGTTGGAGTTGTGGTTGGATTTTGGGAGGTTTTTGAGTGGAGCTAATAAAGGGGAATAATTGTTAAAATTGTGAAGTAGTGAAAAGCATTGGCAAGGTTGGAAGATAATGAAATTGAAAAGAAAAAAAAAAGGGCAAAGTGAAAAGAAAAAAAAATTGTGGAAAAAGAAATAAAAAAGAGAAAAGAATATACATTCCTTGCTAGTGTATGCTTAAAATAAAAATGCTACTTGTTGACAAGGTGTGTGTGAAAGTTGTTGATTGGGTGGCTTTGATGAGATTTGTGCTTAATTAATTGTGATGTATTAAAGTGCTTAGGGAGGTAGTCACTATTACCATATGTATCTTACCCGCACCTTAGCCTACATTACGACCTTTCTAAAGTCCTAGTTAATCCCGATTGGCGTGAGCTTATATTAGTGGAGTCCTACACTACGGGCAAGCCTATGGTACATTGTGTGTGACATGTGAGACTTTCATAAGAGTGAGTGAATTCGTTTGTTATTGCCCCCGTTCTATTCATGATATTTATTGTTGTGTGTGATCTTTGGGGGGGGGGGGGGGGGGGCACTCTTTTGCTTCATATTGGTGAGGGCACATGGTTTGCATGAAATAGGTGAAGTTGATGGCTTCTTGGTTGAGTAGATAGGTGAGATTTTGTGGGAGCATGGTTGCAATAAGTTGAGTCTGTGCATTTGAGCTATTTTTGGGTGGTTGTTCTCATATTTTTGAGTTTGGTAATTATTGGTATGTTGGTGGATCCATAGTAGTCATGTGTGCAATTGTTCAATGATCGGTATCAACCATAATCATAGGCAGACATGTTTTACCTAGGTTGGGAAGTTAGTTGTGACTTGCTCGAGGGCGAGCAAGAGTTCAAGTGTGGGGTGGTGATGTTTGGCATTTTATGCCTATATTTTCTTAATATTTCCGCATGTTTTGAGCTTGTTATTCGCTCGTTTTATAGTTTGTGAATGTGGTTTTACACTAATTTGATGTCGTGCGTGTGTAGGTTGTTACGCAGTGCATTTGGAGCTTTTAAGAGCATGATCGAGCAAGAAAAGATTGGATTTTGATTGAGGATTGGATCGAGCACACGAAGGCACAACACGAAGCGAGAATAGGAGCAAGGAAACAGAAATTTGCACTGGCGCCACAGGTGGCGCGCCGCGCCAGGCAAAGCGCCCAGCCTGTGGCGCGATTTCTCACGTGGCGCGGGGCAAAAGCGGGCTGATTTCGACGGGTTCTGCCTTGGGCAGCGCGTTACGAGGCGCGGGGTAATTGAAAAATATAACAATGAATCAATCAGACTCCTATATATAGAAGGATCAACAGATTGTGAGCCATCATTCGCTCGTAACTTCAATCCTTGAACTGTTGGGGTGCTGACTGCTTTGCAACCAATAAAAGAAAACATCTTCAATAACTCAGTTGCATACTTCTTTTGAGAAATAAAAATCCTTGTTGAAACTTGAGACATGTTGAGTATATGATGTTTTGATGATAATAAACAAAATGCACTTGTTATATTGAATTAATTAAGACCTTATTTGTGGAACTAGTTTTTCTTGAATTATTGGCAATTTGGTGAATATAATTTAATTGCTAATTTTGGTGAAATTATTGTATGGCTGACTTATGGATTAAGCTAAGTATTCTTGATAAGATTCTTTAGCTATTTGATTATCTGCAGGATTTGGAGCATGAAGTAGAGTTGGAGTAGAACTCTATGAAATCCAATTTGATAAGGAAAAGGGATTAGAATTAAAGCTATATGGTTATCCCTAATATACTTGGACTTTGTTTTACTTATCAGGTCTTTATCTATAAAATAAGTCCATGTACATATGGAGATAAAACGTCCAAACACTTCAGCACAAAAGAGAAATAGAGCGTACAAGAGAGGAAAATTCTGAAGCAGTTGGAACGGGTGTTGGAACAGTCTGGACAAGTGTTTCATCAAGTCAGTTAGAATTGTTTGAGTCAAGTTCTTAGTTCATATATTAGGCACTTAAATTGTAATCTCGTTCAGCTTATAAGAAGCACTTTTTGAGGTTGTAATCTGGAGTTAAAATCCCATTGGGTAAAGAGCTTAGAGTTAAGTTCTTTGTGTTCCAAGCTAGGGTAGTTTGGAAGGGTAGCAACAGTCTAGGATTGTTGTGTAAGGGCTTAGAGTTAGGTCCTTGGGGTTACCTTTGTAATCCGAGTTTGGCTCGTTTTTTTTAGTGGATTGGTTGAAATTCCCACAGGGGTGTGGGTCGTGGTTTTTTACACCTTTGAGCCAGGGTGTTTTCCACGTTAAAATCGCGTGTGCCTTGTCTTTTTTGCTCTTTAATTGCATTCTTAAACTACAGTTGGAACACCCGTAGGAACTGTTCCAAGTAAGTTGTTCCAACAAGTCAACAAACTTCGTTTAAAGTTTAAAAAGAGACAAAATCGTTAACGACGCAATTCACCCCCCCTCTTGTGTCGAGTGTACTCTAAACTAACCAGACACTTCCATTCCTAAAAAGTAACACATTTGCCCCAAATTATTTAACTCAAACTTGCCTTCCATTTATTTCTGAACTCTTCCACGGACCTCATATTGCTTCCAATCACAAGAATATCATTGACATAGATAGAAATTATAACAACTTCAACACGGACTTGCTTCATATACAATGTTGGTTCATTAATGCTCCTTTCAAATCCAAAGTCCAGCAAGTAGCTATCAATCTTTGTGTAGCAGGCTCTGGGCGCTTGTTTTAAGCGATCTAGTGCTTTTCAACATATAAACCTTATCAACGGCGCCTTCAATAGAAAAACCCTCAGGTTACTCAGCATAAATTTTCTCCTCAAGAACACCAACATCAAAATGATAGACTCTCCAACCTTTTTGAACAGCTATAGTAAGAAATACTTTAATTGTATCAAATTTCGCTACTGGTGCGAAAGTCTCGGTAAAGTCAACACCTTATCGTTGCGAGTAGCCTCTCACTACTAATCAAGCAGTATATTTGTTGATTGAGCCATCAGGATTCTTCTTTTCTTTGAATATCCACTTTGTGCCAATCACTTACAAGTATCCAGGTGTCATTTTTTGCTATCACGTTAAGTTCTTCCTCCATAGCAGTTTTCCATTTAGGAGATTTCAAGGCTTTATCAATTAAAGATACGTTCAAATATAGCTACATTGCATCTATTGAAGATATCTTGTAGGGTTCTGGTGCCTCTCACAGCATAATTCTCATCATCAAAATCCTCCACCTCAGAAGTTTCACCATGAATCCGGGGTGAATTTACAGCACCGATGCCTTCAACCATCTTCTTCCAATTCCAAGAACCTTTTTCATCAAACTTTACACTCATGCTCACATAAACCTTCTCATTGATTGGATTTAAAATTCTATATCCTTTTGAAACAATATTAACGCCAACATTGGCTCTTTGGTCCAATTTATCTCTTTTTATCTCTGGGACATGGGCATAACAAATGCTGCCAAAGACTTTCAGGTGTGCCACTTATGGTTTAACACCTATCCATGCTTCATAAGGTGTTTTTCCATCAACGACCTTTGTTGGAAGTCTATTATGCAAATATATACAACAGTATTCACCACTTCGGCCAATAACTTCTTTGGCAATCCTTTGTCAAAAAACAAGCACCTTTCCATGTTCTGACTGATCTATTCTTCCGTTCTCTTACACTATTTTGTTAAGGTGTGTAAGTGACTTAAGAATTGATGATGAATCCCTGCCTTTTGAAGAAATGGTTGAAATTGAGAAGAAGTATATTTAGTCCCATTTTTAGATCTTAAAATTTTGATCATATGTCTGCTTTGATTTTCTATGTCAGCCTTGAACTTCTGAAATGCAAAGAACACTTCATATTTGTTTTTGAGAAAATATACCCAACAGTATCTTGAAAAATCATCAATGAATAAGAAAATATTTGTTGTCGTTAAAGAAAGGGTACTCATAGGTCCACATACATATGTATGGACTAGCTGGAGCTTCTCATCTTGAATTTCACTGAATAATTCTTATCTAATAGATGACCGACACTTAATAAATTATGTTGAATCTCAGGCACAAACAACACATCCGAGATAAACTTTATACCTGATAGAGTTTGCACGCACACAACACTTTTGCCTTTGACATCTAGCAGTCTCCCATCACCAAGCTTTACTTTGGAAGAATATGTCATGTCCAAAGTCTTGAAATTTTTTATGTATGCCGTCATATGATGAGTATAACCATTATCGATCATCCAAGCATCAGTGTTTTGAGTTGCAGCAGCACATGTTTCAACAGTAGCAGCAACAAAGAGGTTTTCCTCTTGAAATTTAGATTGTTCTGTGACTTAGTGACTTGAGCAGGCTGAGCTTGATTTTGTTGGTTTGCATTTTTAGAACACAGCCTATCGATATGTCCGAATTGCGTGCATGCTTTGCATTGAACACCAGGGCTGTACCAACAATAGTTCTTTGTGTGATTTGTCTTCTTACAATAAGGACAATGTGGATACTTGCCTCTTATGTTTCTTCCTTTATTGTTCTAATAAACTTTTTTATCTTTGCCCTTCTTTGGATGATAGCTTTTCTTTGCTTAATCAGTTTGCACTTTTGCTCTTTGAGATGCAAAAGGTGCTTTTTTGCTTGAACCTTCATCTTCTCTAGAAGATTTTCTTTGCTCAACAGCTTGTAGAGCACTTACAAGCTCTGTAAGAGAAAGCTTGGGAAGATCCCAAGCATCTTCAAGTGAAGAGATCTTTGACTCAAATCTTTCTGGAAGAGTCACCATTACCTTCTCCACAACTCTTCTTTCTGGTATATCCTCACTCAACAACCTTACTTGATTAACAACTTTTGTAACTCTATCAATGTACTCCTTCACATTCTCATGAGTTCCCTTCATCCTGAGAAGTTCAAACTCTTTCCTCAAATTAAAGATCTGCATCTATTTTGTCTTCTCATTTCCTTGAAATTCTGACTTCAGCTTGTCTCAAACTTCTTTTTTTGTTTTACATGCCATGATCCTTATAAATAGAGTCTGATTTACTGCTGAATGAAGACTCGTCAGGGCTCTAAATTTTCTAGAGACCCTTTCTTCATACATCTTGAGCTGATTCAAGGTCGGATTCTCTGGCAATTCAGTTTCATAGTCTGATTCAACAGCTTCCCACAGTAGTAGAACCCTAAGAAATGCTTCCATTTTCACAAGACCAAATATGGTAATTTTCTCATGTGAATATTGGAGGAGAAGAGCATCAATATTATTGCTTGTAGCCATCAGAAAGACCACTCAAATCTTTTAAGTGCTTCAAGTTTTTTGGGAAGATTAGCTTACTTAGTTTTCTCTCACACACAGTCCCACAAATATCAATTGCTCAGATAAAAATTGTAGGAAGTTTCTGGTGCATTTAGAGAGAAGGAGCAGAAAAATAAACTGGAAAGGGCTACATATTTTATTACTTTTAAAGTATTTTATACATGTACAAAAAGTATGTGTCAATATCAACTTTTCCAGATTTTAAGAAAATTTGTTCCCCAGTCTAGAGTTTAAAATAATATTCATCACTTTCCTTTGGTGGTAGTGGTACTGCCATAGTAGGATTAAAATCTGATATAATATCCAGTTTTTTTTTGTTTCCCACCCAATATTCGATACCTCATTGGAGCCCGACTAATTCGTATTCGTGCCGCGTAGGGCCACATCCGGGGGGAAGCGCTCCCTACCAATGATTTTTTCATACACAAGGCTCGAATTCGAAACCTTTGGTTAAGGAAGGAGTAGCCTCATCCGCTACACCGGTGATATAATATCCTGTTGAGATATCGAGATTTGCTATGGAAGATCATTGATTTCACTATCATTTTCAACTGGCAATGTTTACTTACTTTACTACTATGTTAGTTACTGTATAAAGTGATTCACTTGTTGTTTATTGTTAGAAGCTATCTACCACGCCGATTGAGGAAAAAAATTAACTCAAATGGCATCCTATTTTCGATAATCATAGTGTTTGGCCAAGATTTTTTAAAAGCATAAGGACTTTTGAGCAAGAGCATAATCTGTTATTTAACTTTTAAGGAGAAACTGAAAAAGTAGCTTCTAAAAAAATAAAATAATTTTAATTTCTTAGGACATGTCATGAATAGACATAAAAAATATAGGAAATAATTTATATGCATATCCTTAAAAAGTTAAATTGTAACATAAAGTATTCCTTAAAGACACATTACCCATTCATACGAAAGAAACACTACTCTAACAGTCCAAATCATAATATATAACTAGAAGAGTACTCACTTATGCAACTAAAATTAATCACACACATTTTTACACAATAAATAGTTAGCAAAGCTATAGTTCAACAGTCTCCTTCCTTGAGAGATGATTCCTCCGGTTTCAGCTTTAGCAGATAAACCAACTGCAAAATGATCCAGAAAAAACAAACCAACGTAAATTAGCCAACAAGCACAGATGCAAACCAAGGCAAATTAGCTAACGAAGCATAGGTCAATATTGCGGCTCCAACTACAAGTAAATCATCACGCAAAACCCATATTATTATTCAGAATTAGTACCATATATGGGATTTAAAATTAGCCTTCAAAATTCTAGAAGAATTTATTAAAATGCATGCATCTAAAGTATTCACATTATACAGATGTTGTACCTTGTAATAATTATGTACTTCAAAAAACAAACTACTATTCTAGTACCTCCAGATTAATTTTTGCATTTGCCAACACTTACTTCAAAACCGATTCAATCAATACATCTGGTTCTTTGTATTTGAGCATTGTAAAGTTTGCCTTTAAAACTTACAAAACATTTGGAAGGATACCTTTTTGAATTCTCACTCTTTTAAGTTCAGACCTTTTGTATTCCTAGATAATATTCAGTAAAATTCCTACCATGCGTGTAGTAGAGTATTCATATTACTAGATAAGTATAATCGTACTTACTGACCTCTATAAGTACTATATATTTTTCTTTCCACAATTATTATACTGGTAGAGGTACATCTGATAATCCCGTCGGTGCAAACTATTTAAGCATGCTTGACTTTTTTGAATTCGTAAAATAAGTAGAGTAAAGAGTCTCTCTCAAGTACTTCTCCTTTGTTGATAGTAATCCTACTTAAGAAGAAATGCAGATCCTTTGTTGCCAGTACTCTCGCAAACGCAGCCAGGAATTGAAAGCACGAGTGAACAAGATCATTATCCTTTGACACAGAGTTCACGCGCAAAGCGTGTCTCAAAGAACTAGTAAAAGAAGAAGAGGGGACGAGGTTGTGTACCTCATATCAGCACCTTTTTCCTGCAAAGACGGACAACATTCTCCTCATGTGGTCCTTTATAAGCATGGATTTGAAAAGTTTCTAGAGGTGTATGCAAAGTCAGATTGATGACTTTAACAGTCATAAAAAATTCACGACATTCGGCCATTAAGAAGTTCACTTTCTCAATATACGAAACCTTGTACTTGTAAGCCTACAAGGCATAAAAGAAAATCGTTGGGGTCGAGGGATATTATTCACTCAAAGAAAAGATGAATAGAGGAATGCATACACTGGTTTCCCCATTGTTGCAATCCTGAATAGCATGGTTAGCCAGTTCCATCAGCATGTCAGCTTCTTTCTCAAAATCCAGATGTGGTATATATACAGCTTCCTTAGCATCACCAGGGTAGACGTCTAAGTCAAAACCCTGTCAAATCAGCCAATAAGTCATGAATGCATATCCAAGTGGTGAGGGTCTAATTGAGATATGCACAGATCTGTCCAGATTTTATTAGTTTAAGAGAGATAAGTTAAAAACAAGCAAAAGTCAAACAAGCTGATAACGATATTCCAATTACCTGGAGCAAATATTTTCCTTTATAATTTGATCTAATATCTTAAAGAGAAGCAGGGAACAAGAAGCGCTTCAACACTGTTGCTAAAAGCACCGCGTAAAAATCCATGACTTGCTATATTCATTTTAACACATAGCCCAGACAAAAGACAATAGAGTCTTGTACAAACTTAAGCCACTAAAAGCTTGAGACTGGGTTGTGCACCTGTGTTATGTGCATATACATGCAAACATAAATAAAAGAAAAGGAAGAGAAGACAAACATCGGATTGAAAAATCTGACGAAAATATCTCCAGTAAATTCTCTGAAATGCCTCGCGGTGCTCCTTTAAAGCGCCTTTGGGAATAAAATCCTTGTCATCCCAGCACAAATCCACCAAGAACTTATCAGGCAGATCCCCCTTCCGGACGACACCTTCTGCATAATTTGGCATCGCATCAGTGAGTGCACATGATAAAGTTAGGGTCTTAGATATTAAACAGGCATATTTAACAAATATTTCTCCCTTTTCTTGGTTTTCCTTCTGTTTGATTAAAAAGAGATTTAAATGGCCTTAAAGCTCTCGTTTAAAGCAAAACAACCACTATATAATTACCATAAATTTCGGACTGTTTCATGGCCACAGATTAAATGATTTTGCAAAATGCGAATAATTCGGAATAACTAAAGAATATCAGATACTTCAAATGGCAAACATCTCTAATCACATCTCAATGTAATTATAACTACAGGGTTAGTACCATAATTAGAAAATTGAGTTCCTGGTGATAGTATATCAGATAAACAATTAACAAAGAGATTGGGTCAAATATCGAAGTAAAATGACAGAATCTCAACCAAGATCAAGTTCGTCATTCTCTCTGCGCGACTTGCCAAAACAAACATCGCAGCTTCGCAAACCAACAATTGCCTGTAAATTAGTTGGAGAAGCAAACCAAAAGAAAAGTTAGTTACAAGTACAAGTGCATAGTCAACAGAAAGCAAATTCCTATGATTGTCATCTCCAATCACGTCTACTCCATAAGTTACCACGAAATGCTAATCCAAAACTTTGTATTTCTTATGCAAGCATTAATAACACAACCTTCAATGCAATGCAAATATGGGATTAGCACTTGAGGCAATTAAGGATATACATACTTATACTTTAACCTAAAGCGCAGGAAGAGGAAAATGGTAAACCTCATTAGGTGTTTAACTACCTCTTCTTTAGGGCGGCAACAAAAGATAACTCTTTCATCGCGGATGAAATCTATACCAGCATGGACTAGGAAAGTTTCAATGGGAGTACCAAGAGTGACATTTAAGACTTTGACAGTCATCCAATATTGGTAGGATGTTCCCTGCAGCGAAAAGTTGGCTTTCTCAATCTTCAAAACCTCGTACTTCGAAAGCTGTGAGGTATCCTGTGAGGAGACACACAAATTGTAGTTGAGATTGAAGAGAAGGATAGTAGGGGGACGAATCGCAGACGGGGGATTAAGAGGCATACGTGGCACTCTTTGGTATTATGACATACGGGGCACTCTTTGGCATTATGTTCCTGGATAGCAAGGTTAGCCAGCTCCATAGGTACGTTAGCCTTGTTATTGAAATCCATTGACGGTGATACTGGTTGGATGGAAGCGGAACCGGGATAGTCATCAATGTCAAAACACTGGGAAGGAAACAAGGAAACACTAGAGTATTGAAAACTATACAAATAAACAAATAAAAAGGGGAACAATTACATGGTAGAAAAGGAGCAATTACATACATGGGATTGACGAATGTGCCGGTTGTATGCCAGCCAAATTGGCTTAAAATCGGCCAAATTGCCCTCAGCTTGATGGGGCAAAGGCATGCCGAGTAGAGTGGGGTGGCTGTATGATGCATCATCCGTAGAACAGCGGCAATAGGGGGATAGATGCGACCCCGTGAGACATCTTCGTTGAGTAGCCATTATTTCTCGCTTCCTCTTCCTCGCCTCTTCTCGCCTCTGTGCCGGTGTCATACTACTACTACTACCACCACCTCCTCCTCGTGGTGTATTAGCAACTTGCATATTTGCAGTGTATAACCTTTTATCCCTCTGCTCTTCACTCTTCAATTCCGCCACTGATTACCCTACTCGACAATATATTATTAAGCTACCACCACTCAGTTTAGGGATTTCTTTTATAACTAGTATTGTATTCCAACTAGCTTCTCCTTTAAAACCATAACACCATTCCAATCAAAACCATGCACAAATTGAACAGGCTACTTATGGTTTTGGTTCAATTAAGAACATACACCAATATAGATAAAGATTCAATCTTTAACCCTTGTAAGCTAGTATATTCATGCTTAATAAACTATCAATCTGAACTAAACATGAAGAACAAAAGATAAAGTTCTCATTTTAACGTTTTATGCAGCCAAATTATGGATAATAATACATTAACAATAGTGTCACATACTGATTATAAACACGAAAAGACAATGAAGGTAAAAAAAAAAAAAAAATAATAAGAGTTTACCTCCTGCGGAGAAGTGTAACTGAGGCGAGGATCCGAATGATTTAAGACTGGTATTTATAAGAGACAATGAGTTGTTTTTAGGGGTTGTTTGGTTTGTGGGATTGAATTAATGATCCCGATATTAAATTTGGTAATTTTATTTTTGGTTGGTGGGAATAGTTAATCCGGAATAATTTTTAGGGAGGTTTACAAAAATACTCATCAAAATTAAAATAGTTACACACTTTTACCCATAAGTTTTATATTTACAAGTTCTACCTATAAACTATTTACATGCCTTACCCATTTAGACTTGTATACTACTACTATTATTTATGCAGTATACCTTAAAGGTATACATCCATATCTAGACTTGTATACAATTATTTATGTAGTATACCTTAAATATATACACACATAAGGTATAACGAAGGTAATAAATAAGTAGTTGGGTAAATACTTTTAATTTCATGGATAGTGTAATTTTTAATGGGTAGGAATTGTAAATACTTTGAAATTCATAGTTATATAGTGTAAAAAACTAACTTTTATAACATAAACATAATACTATCCAATCTCATATAGGATGTGGAATTATTAATTCTTGAATTAACTATAATCCTGAAATTGAGAGATATCTTTTTTTATCCCGCCAACCAAACAGATGTACTCTGTTTAGATTACATGTACTCTTAAAAGATGTAAATTGTTGTTTAGCTCATCGAGGCTAATTTTGTTTCTTGTCCCATCGTCCAAAACAATACTCCTCAAATCCGCTTTAATTTTCAAGATTTAGTCATTAGGAGTAAGAGTGTACATATGTAACTCTATTGGTTTCTTCTTCACTTGTAATCTTTATGGTCTTTGTTGTATTTTTGTATAAAGTTCCAAATTTATAATGATATTAGCTTTTATAGTTCTTTTCGATTTAAATCAATTTTTATGATCTTTGTCACATTTATAATAAATTTCAAATTATGGGGATATTAGGTTTTGCAGTACTTTTCAAGTTTTTTTTTAGTATTTTTCAATGTAAATTATCAACATGTTTAATTGCAGGATATCCTTGAGTTCGAGAGTACGGATTACAGGACATGCTCTCTTTTTGCAAAACGTATTTTTTTATTGTACTGTGAGTGATTTTTGAATCCTTATTGCATTTGATCTAATAATAGGGATATTAGGTTTGTAGTACTTTCAATTTTCATTATTCAACATGTTTAATTGTAGGAGATAGTTGGGCTTGAGAGTACGTGTTACGACGACTTTTCTATATTGTATTGTGAGCGATTCTTGAAGTCGCAAGTGTTGCAATGGCAAAAGGCAATACTTGCCACTTGCCTCTTCCATTATCTTCTTGCATCCTCCTCATATAACTTGAAGTGTTGACGGGATAACACTTGAAACCTTTGACCTCTTGACTAAAAGCCAATACTTGCAAATTTGTGCCTTGAGGTCTTGACCTCGTACCAACATAAGGATATTTTTCTAAAATATTATTAAACGGGAGCAAACTTGCAAAATCACTTCTTATGGAGGGGACCCACTAAAAATTTGTGGAAATTGGAGTAAAAATTTGGTCCTGTAGCATGTTTGCGTTAAATGAAAATTTGACTATTTTTCAATTAATTTTAAAACGGCGGATAAAATTCACTTAGACGTCCACAATTAGCTAGTTATCAATTTCTTTTCAAATTAGAGTAAGAATGGGTAATGGCGGTGCTAAAAGTCCAAACAAATAGGACCCAAATCCCATATGTTTTAGAATAGTACTAGTATATAATAGGATAGGAGAACGTTAATTGGAATACGATACTTGGTACTAGTACTAGTTATAAAAGAAAGAAATAAATAAACCAGAGTGGTGGGTAGCTTAAAAGAGAAGCGAATATTGTGTCGAGTAGGGTAAATCAATGGCGGAATTGAAGAAGAGACCAGGATCGGCGGAATTATGTTTGTTACCGTTATCAAAGGAGGAGCAGAGGGAAAAAGGCTTATACACTGTAAATCCTGATACTGCATCGGATGATCCACAAAAGGGCATAGTATTCCCTTTTAAAGGCCTAAGAGGCCCTTTGCCTTTGCCTCCTCCGGTGGTTAACTATCAAAACTTCAACCCTTTTGCTGTGATTAAAACAAGATCTGATCAAGAGGAGCAAAGGGAAAAAGGGTTATACACTGTAGATGCTGCTGATACTGCATCGGATGATCCACTAAAGGGCATAAAATTCCCTTTTAAAGATGCATGTGTGCCTGTGCATGTGCCTAAGGATGATAATGAGAGGAAACCCTACAACCCTTTTCCTTTGTTTAACCATATCGAAAGAACTCCTCTGACAGAGGAGAATCATAGGGAGTTCTTGGAACAGCTTTCCCGGCAGAAGCCAACACCACCACCACCCCAACTACGAGTACGACCAGGATCAGTTTGTATTAGTAGTAAGACACTGGCCGAGAGGCGAGATAAGGTGAGGAAGAATAGCCAAGAAATATTGGCTGCTGAAGGAAGATGCTTCACGGGGTCGTATCTATCTCCCTTTTGTCAATGTTCTAGGGATGCTGCCTCACCCTCCCGGCTTGGCCATCATCACCCTGATGTTATGCCAATTTGGCTGGCATACCACCGCCAGATTCGCCAATCCCATGTATGTATTTATTCGTTCCTTTTCTATATGTATGTTATTGTTGATGATCCTTTGTAACTATAGTGTTTCTTTTCCAGTGTTTTGACATCGATGACTATCCTGTTGGTGCTTCCGTACGACCAGTATCGCCTTCTATGAATTTCAATGACAAGGCTAAGTTACCCATGGAGCTGGCTAACCGTGCTATCCACGAGTATAATGCAAAAGAGTGTCACGTATGCATGCCCCTTAATTAATCTCCTTTTCTGTGATTCTATCCTCCCTTTATTTTTAATTAAAATCGTGACTCTCCCCTCGCAGGTTTTTAAGTACGAGGTTTTAAAGATTGAGAAACTCAACTTTTCACTGCAGAGTTCATCCTATCAATATTGGATGACCGTCAAAGTCTTAAATCTCACCCTCGCTACTCCTATCGAAACTTTTCTAGTCCATGCTGGTACTGACTTCATCCATTTTGATGACAGAGTTATCTATTGTTGCCGCCCTAAAGAAGAGGTAATTGAACCCCTAATGAGGTTTACAATTTTCCTCTTCCTTTATTACTATTACTATTGTCATTATTATTATTATAATGCTTGCATAAAATACAGTTTTGGATTAGCATTTTGTGGTAACTTATGGATTAGAAGTGACTGGAAATGGCAATCATAGGAATTTGCTTTCTGTGGACTATGCACTTGTACTTGTAACTAACTTTTCTTTTGGTTTGCTTCTCCAACTAATTTACAGGCAATTATTGGTTTGCCAAGCTGCGATGTTTGTTTTGGCAAGTTGCGGGGAGAGGAAGAGCAACTTGATCTTGGTTGAGATTCTGTCATTTTACTTCAATAGTTTACCTGATCTCTTTGTTTATTGTTTATCTGATATACTATCACTAGGACTACACTTTTCTAGATATGGTACTATCTCTGTAGTTATAAGCCTTTTACATTGAGATGTGATTAGAGATCTTTGCCATTTGAAGTATCTTATATTCTTTAGTTATTCTGAATTATTCGCACTCTGCAAAATCATTTAATCTGTGGCCATGAAACATTCTGAAATTTATTGTAATTATATAGTGGTTGTTTTGCTGATTTACCTCGTACATTCACTAAAGCGATGCCAAATTGTGCAGAAGCTGTAGACGAGTTCTCGGAGCGTTGCTGGAATGACGACAATTTTATTCCCAAAGCCGCTTCAACGGAGCATCGCGAGGAATTCCGCAGAATTTATGGGAGATATGCCCGTCAGATTCGTCAATCAGATGTTTGTCTTCTTTCACCACTCCTTTTCTTTTATTTATATTATATTTTATAGTATACACATTACATGCTTTATTCCCGGGATTCTGCTCATACATTGTTTATTTTTGGAAAGTCAGAAGTAAAAATGAACTTTATTGCTAATCTGCAAGCCTTTGATTGCAACAATTTAAAGAAAAATGTTTTTGTACCCTTTTAAGAAATTGTTTATCTAGTTAGTCTTTAGACAAGTGACAAATGAAGCTAGTCGCGTAGTTAATACTCATCACTTGTTCTCCATTTGCTCTAAGCTCTCACTTGTCTTCCCAAATCCAGCAATGCCTTCCCAGACCCACCATCCTCTCTTATCTAAGTATTAAGCGAACTTGGAATATCTGCAAGATCCACCCAGTCTCCAGCTTTTTGTGGCTTAAGTTTTAGTAGTCACTATTGTCTCGGTTACGAGTTAAAATAAATATAGCAAGTCATGGCTTTTTCATGGTTGTTGAAGTGATTCTTGTTCCCTGCTTCTCTTTAAGATAATAGATCAAATAATAAAGGAGAATTTTTGCTCCATGTAATTGGAATTTCGTTGTTAGCTTGTTTGACTTTCACTTGCTGTAACTTATCTCTCTATAACTATTACAGTAATATTTGGAGAGATCTGTGCAATATGTCAATTAGCCTCGCGATACTTGGATATGAATTCATGACTTATTGGCTGATTTGACAGGGTTTTGACTTAGACGTCTACCCCGGTGATGCGAAGGAAGCTGTATATATACCATATCTAGATTTTGAGAAAGAAACTGACATGCTGATGGAACTGGCTAACCATGCTATTCAGGATTTCAACAATGGGGAAACCAGTGTATGCATTCCTCTATTCATCTTTTTATTTTGAGTGAGTAATATCCCTCGACCCCAACGAATTTTCTTTTATGCCTTGCAGGCTTACAAGTACAAGGTTTCGTATATTGAGAAAGTGAACTTCTCAATGGCCGAATGTCGTGAATTTTTTATGACTGTTAAAGTTATCAATCTGACTTTGTGTACACCTCTAGAAACTTTTCAAATCCATGCTTATAAAGGACCACATGAGGAGAATGTTGTCCGTCTTTGCAGGAAGAAGGTGCTGATATGAGGTACACAACCTCCTCCCCTCTTTTTCTTTTTATTTTTTAAGGGAGAAATGGGCCATTTATAAAAGGACTCTTAGTGATGTTTGTTTATGTCGTTTTGTTGCTTTTGGTTGCTGAATCTTCATGTGGATATGGGTATTGCGGGATGATTTACTTGTAGTTAGTATCTTCTCTGTGGATAACCAAGGAATATTCTTATCTTTAGGGAAAAGATAAATAGGATTCAATACAATAAGGTAAGAACTGATTATTTGCCCTGAAAGGTGGTTTTGCAGTCCAAGAGTTGGAGCCGCAATATTGACCTGTACTTCGTTAGCTAATTTGCCTTGGTTTGCATCTGTACTCGTTGGCTAATTTACGTTGGTTTGTTTTTCTGGATCATTTTGCAGTTGGTTTATCTGATCTGCTAAAGCTGAAACCAGAGGAATCATCTCGCGAGGAAGGAGACTGCTGAACTATAGCTTGCTCACTCTTATTGTGTAAAAATGTGTGATAAATATTAGTAGTTGCCCAACAGTTGTACTCTTCTAGTTATATAATATGATTTGGACTGTTAAGAGTAGTGTTTATTTCACTTGAATGGGTAATGTGTTTTTAATTAAGGAATACTTTATGTTGCAACTACAATTAAATTGAATGTTGCGTTTGAAAAATGACAATTTAGATACCATTTGAGTAAATATTTTTCCTCAATCGGCATGGTAGATAGTGTCACGGGGTGGTTTTTGACCACCAAAATCTGCCGAGGTTTGTCCCGTGCGGCGGCCACGCACCCTTGCAAGGCTCAGCATTCCCAACGCTTAGATTATTAAATAGGGTCATTTGATTTCGTTTTAGCCTTGGCCAAACGTCTCCTTCCCTAAGGAGGACGTTTTATTTTGTGTTTCTATGCTATATTTCTGTCTTGTCTAAGTTACAATGAATAAAACAATCATTATATACAAAGGGGATCAACCAACAAGCCTTTACAATAGGATAAGGGCGAATTGCTACAAAGTAGGCCATGCAGGCCACGTTTTGAGCCAATTCAGCCCACTTCTCGGCCACCTCAGCCACGTTCTTGCCCATGTTTCAGCGCCCAACTTCCGCTCATGTGCCCTGTATATGTGCCCAAGCCACAGCCGACTCAGCTCACCTCGCACAGCCGACTTTGCCTTGTCGTTCAGCACATCCGCCCCAACTTTGGCCAAGTGCCATGCAGCACACCTAGCCACGCCAATGCTTGCCTTGGTATCACAACACCACGTTATGACACCCCGTTGCCCACAACGTCGTTTTCCCGCTGCCGCGTTCGGTTCGTTTGCCACCCGACAACCAAAGTCGTTCCTTCATTGCCCACACTTAGACAACCACAAGACACTAGGCAGCCTAGCCGTCGTGCCACCATTACGTTAGACAATCAGTCCACACATGTTCTTGATCCTACCACGCACATTTAGCCCGCACTTGCCTAAGCGTTCGTCAATCACGTTGTATTCCACCCGTTTTTGCCCATGGCCGAGCCAACATGCCCAAACTCGTGCCAAGGCCGAATCTCACAAAATCAAGGGTCTAACAAACTACCCGCACCACCTGAATTCGACGCCCTCGTCGAACAGATTCAACAACACCCCCACAAATGCAATTAAACGCCATCAAAGTCACAAAACCCGCTTGCTACATTTTCCCCTCAAGTGCAGCGTTTTTCCCATGCCTTTGCCTGTTTCCCTTGCACGTTTTTATGTTGTTGCAGCACCATTGTTAACCCTCACCAAGCCGTTCACCACAAACAGCCAACTCCTTGTGTCCACCACTTGTAAAAAAATCACAAGCCTAACAACGTTGAGCCTTGTGTTCATCTTGTTCCAAATACAACCCGTCGACTAATACCACGAGTTCAGCACGTTTTTCCCCATTTGTTTATCTTGTCTCCTTCGTTTTTGCAAGTTTAACACATAGTCATGCTCAAATGTTGAGCAACCATGCTGATTTTTCCCGAAATCAGCCCACAAACGATAGAAAAATCACGTTTACTTACTTATTTTGCCATTCCCAAGTACTAGACGGCCTCCAATTAAATCAAAGCCATCCCGAGCCCTCTCGATGTTTTGATCACTCCGTCATGTCCACCAAACAAACCTACTCGCTCTGATACCAGTTGTCACAGGGGTGGTTTTTGACAACCAAAATCTGCCGAAGTTTGCCCCGTGAGGCGGCCACGCAGCCTTACAAGGCCCAGCCTTCCCAACGCTTAGATTATTAAATAGGGTCATTTGATTTCGTTTTAGCACTTAGAACAATTATAGGCATCAAGTAATAAGTGAAAAGAAAATAACGACATGCGGGAAACCAATTCCCAACCTTTATATTAACCCGAAAATACAAAGGAACGGCCAGCCTTGGCCAAACGTCTCCATCCCTAAGGAGGACATTTTATTTTGTGTTTCTATGCTATATTTCTGTCTTGTCTAAGTTACAATTAATAAAACAACCATTATAAACAAAGGGGATCAGCCAACAAGGCTTTACAATAGGATAGGGGCGAATTCCTACAAAGCAGGCCATGCAGGCCACGTTTTGAGCCAATTCAGCCCACTTCTCGACTACCTCAGCCACGTTCTTGCCCATGTTTCAGCGCCCAACTTCTGCTCATATGCCCTGCACATGTGCCCAAGCCACAGCCGACTCAGCTCACCTCACACAGCTGACTTTGCCTCGTCGTTCAGAACATCCGCCCCAACTTTAGCCAAGTGCCCTGCACCACACTTAGCCAAGCCAATGCTTGCCTTGGCATCACAACACCACGTTATGACACCCCATTGCCTACAACGTCGTTTGCTCGCTGCCTCGTTCGTTTGCCGCCCGACAACCGAAGTCGTTCCATCATTGCCCACACTTAGACAACCACAAGACACTAGGCTGCCTAGCCGTCGTGCCACCATTACGTTAGATAATCAGCCCACACATGTTCTTGATCCTACCAAGCACATTTAGCCCGCACTTACCTAAACGTTTGTCAATCATGTTGTATTCCACCCATTTTTACCGATGGCCGAGCCAACATGCCCAAACTCGTGCCAAGGCCGAATCCCATAAAATCAAGGGTTTAATTGATAGCTTCTAACAATAAACATGAAGTGAATCACTTGATACAGTAACTAACATAGTAGTAAAGTAAGTAAACATTGCCATTTTCCAGTTGAAAATGATATGTGAAATCAATGGTCATTCATATATAGCAAAACTCAATATCTCAACTGGATAGGATATCTTATGGCAGAACCACTAGAGGAAGCGATGAAACACAAGCTAGTGCTCGCTGGCCGCTGCTATTTGGTCTTCATGAAGCATTGTTTTAAATTCAACTGAAGTAGTTAAAGCTATTAATTCTTGTCACCTTTTCAATTTAGATTACAAAGTGAATCCAGTCTAAATATGGTATGATAGCCTATACTTGTAGAATGAACTCTACATCATCTTTGAAAATAAAGAGCCTGACTGGTCAAACTACACCTTCTTTTATCTCACAGGCTCATATGCAGCTGCTCCGAGAGTATTGGAAATCGGGGCCCGAGGTTTAAGTCGACATCCCGGACCCGAACACAACAGCTCTGAACGTGGCCGGGCATTCCTTCATCTATACTTATCCATTCATAGTGGGATTTACTTTTTCAGTACACGAGGTGATCGACTCATTTTGCCGCACCTATAACTTATGCTTCGCTCAACTTGGCCCCGGGCTGTGGAGAGTCGTCGGGTGCCTCGATTTTTTGAGCAACCCTTACTTTACAAGGATAGGATTGTGGCCTTGAACAGCCGAAGAAAATATTTGTTGATAACCAAAAGCGAGGACGCCACATACCATGGATGGGCCGATCGTTACGTTTTACTCCTGACCACTCAAGTTTCGCCGAGCCAGGGTTTTCTGAAGTGTGGAACCTCGAGCGTAAGTTATCTTCCCCTTAATTTCTTGCTCAATTGCTGCTTTGACTCTTTCAATACTATCGCATATTCTAATGAATCATTTTCGGCACCAATCACCAAATATTCAATTGAATGTGATATCATTGTTGTCTCTAATATCATTTACTTAAGATAGAAATTTATATTTTGGCTTAGTCACTAGAACTGTATGAGTTTTGCAGTGAAAGGGATACATATTTTTCAATATTGTTATCTTGTATGTCGAAAGCACAATTATGTTTGTGTAGTAGCTAGTTTTAGACGATATTTGCAAAAAGCCAAAAATTTACCGAATCGTACTGAAATCGAAGAGAAACCGATCAAGTTTTGGTCATGCATACTAGAAATAACCAAAAAGTTGGCATGGTACAAAAAATCTTTCAAATAACCGACCGAATCGAAACATTGACACCCCTACTGCTTTCTATTCACACATATATCGAGTAACTCTATCACAAAACGTAGGCGTATGAAATATGAATTATAATTTTAAAAGGTTTGCATCCACCATATTGACTATTGGATCACACACATTCCCATGCTTGTCACCTAAACAATCTTTCTATTTTACTCGTTTTTTCCTCTCTTGCACAAGAATGTGTGCATGTTAGGCATTATTCAATAATTTTGACACGAATCACGTATTTGTGTTAAATATCTATTTAATATGTATAAAATAACATGTAGAACACCAAGAGAATTTAAAACTTAGATTCACGTCGGTCTCTATATGTAGATCTAAAAAAATGTTGGAAAGATATTTATCGACTAGCAGCCTCTTGATGTAAATAATAAGAGGTAAGTTTTCCTTTACCACATACGAAGCACTATTAGGAGTGGTTTACAAAATAAGAAAGCGGTGAATTATTATTAAATTTCCGATATATGTGGTGAGGATTAGCAAAAACAGTTCCATCTTTTATGGCAGCTTGATTTCCCCCCTAAATGTCGGTATCTCTTTTTCTTGCAGACCAAGGTTTTCTTCACTTATAAATACAATAGACGAGTTAAACAATTGTATCACAATTATTGAAAGCGACAATCCCTACAATTGTTTTCTTTTCCATTACTTTATCGTACCCAAAAACAAAAAAAAAAAAAGTTACTCATATAAGTTATTTTTTCCATAGTATTAGGGCAATGGCAGATTTACCTATCGAAATCATAACCATCATTCTCCCAAATTTACCAGTGAAATCCCTGTTACGATTCAAGTGTGTTTCTAAGCCATGGCGTCGTTGGATTTCACATCCAAACTTTCGGTTATCCAATCAACGGCAAGGAATAATATTCTCTGCGCTGAAGGATTGTTCACTCTCCTTCCACTTGTTAAACCAACAACTCACTTCGGAAGAGCTCATTTATCCAAATTTCAAGAAACATGATAGCTTCAGTTGTAAGCTTTTGGGGTCTTGTAATGGTCTTATACTTATAAGTTTTAAGCATGAAATTTTCTTATGGAATCCTGCCACTCGATTATCCACCAAAGTGCTTGAGCTTGACCGCCTGATAGATGATGGATATTATGCACATGGGGCACTATGTTTTGACTCCTCTAAGAATGTTTATAAGGCAGTGATGTTTCTAGACCATCAGACCCCAGATTATGGTGGTGAATTTGTACTAGTTGCAAGTCTTAAACACAAAAAATGGAGGACCCCCAAATTTCATTATGATATCCCCTCAGTCCAATGTGGGATTACCTTGAATGGACGACCTCACTATAGGGTAAGAGTCAAGAATCCTGATTCTCAAGATGATAACAGTGGTAGTAATAGTGTGTGGGATCGTGCTTTTGATCCTCCTAACAAAGTAATTTATTTTGATCCTGTCTCCGATAACTTTCATGCGTTTCCAATCCCAGAACCTAAGTATAACCAAGAGAACCTTATAGTTGGTTTAGGAGTATTAAATGAATGTCTTTGTATGACTCGTTTGGCAGATGATAAGGGTGTTGAGATACTAGTCATGAAGGAATATGGAGTAAAGGAATCATGGACATCTTTATTTTTCGTAAGCAATGAGTTGTTAGAAATAAATCCTTCTTATGGATTTGGATTTATAAATCCCTTTTCCATGACAGAGAAGGGAGAAGTAGCTTTGATAATATCGGGATGTGACATGAAAATTGTTGCATATAACCCTAAGTATGATAAGAAGCAAGATATTCTTGGCAGTGGCATATATCAATACATTTTCATGAAGGAAAGTCTAGTCTCGCCAGAGAGATACTACTGGAGCAAAAGGCGTCACAAAAATGTGTCTAAGACTATATGGCCATATTGCGTAGAGCCAATTTAATTACTGACTGAGAGAACAACCACATTCTCACAAAAGTTCAGTGTTTTGACATAACAGTAAAGTCCATCAGTATTTCTCATGCCTTGCCGGCAACATCACCTTTCCCCCCTCCACTTGGTTTCTTTTTCCATCTTCTTTTGCTTCTTTTTTCATTTTGATAAGGAGAACATTATCTACAACAAGCTGCAGGGTATGTAACGTTTTCATTATATTGCAAAATAATTTTTTTTTTGTGTGTGTCAACTGTCAAGTATCTTTTATATAGTCATGATAATTAAACGAAAAGATTTGATTTGATTGATTACAGTGCTTTAGAGAAGAACATACAAACAAATAAAGATGATTTTGATTTGGTTAGATTGTGTTCTAACCTTACTTAGCCCAAATTGTGGAGGTGTATGAAATTATATAAAAATAATCATTTAAAAGAACTTTTTCAAAAAAAAAAATCAAATAAAGTGTGAAGTGTAATACCTCAAACTACAAAGAATATCACGTTACAAAGATAAATATGAGCGAAAATGATTATTTTTTTATAAATTGTCGAAATATAGCTAGCCGAATCCTAATTTTACTCCTCCAAATTATGTTCTCTCGAGCTCCAATCCATTAACATATAACAGTGGTAAATTAATTTTATGTAATGTAAACATAAGAGATGAGCGTAAAAGGACTGTTCCTGCCTATTTTATGCTCTGTACCAACGGCGAGGTACGTAATCAACAGCCATTCATATGAAGAATTTGGCATGATCATAAAACTAGCAACAAAAAAATTAACAGCCACTCATATGAAGAATTTGGCGTGATCATGAAACTAGCAACAAAAATCTGACTAGTTGACGTTAATTTTTTTATAACCTTATATATTATTATATGTATATACTTTTTTCTCAAATCAAGGCAACTTGTTTGGTACTTTTCAATCTGACTAGTTGACGTTAATATATTAGGTTTGTAGTACTTTCAATTTTCATTATTCAACATGTTTAATTGTAGGAGATAGTTGGGCTTGAGAGTACGTGTTACGATGACTTTTCTATATTGTATTGTGAGCGATTCTTGAAGTCGTAAGTGTTGGCAAAAGGCAACACTTGCCACTTGCCTCTTCCATTATCTTCTTGCATCCTCCTCATATAACTTGAAGTGTTGACGGAATAACACTTGAAACCTTTGACCTCTTGACTAAAAGCCAATACTTGCAAATTTGTGCCTTGAGGTCTTGACCTCGTACCAACATAAGGATATTTTTCTAAAATATTATTAAACGGGAGCAAACTTGCAAAATCACTTCTTATGGAGGGGACCCACTAAAAATTTGTGGAAATTGGAGTAAAAATTTGGTCCTGTAGCATGTTTGCGTTAAATGAAAATTTGACTATTTTTCAATTAATTTTAAAACGGCGGATAAAATTCACTTAGACGTCCACAATTGTTTTAGAATAGTACTAGTATATAATAGGATAGGAGAACGTTAATTGGAATACGATACTTGGTACTAGTACTAGTTATAAAAGAAAGAAATAAATAAACCAGAGTGGTGGGTAGCTTAAAAGAGAAGCGAATATTGTGTCGAGTAGGGTAAATCAATGGCGGAATTGAAGAAGAGACCAGGATCGGCGGAATTATGTTTGTTACCGTTATCAAAGGAGGAGCAGAGGGAAAAAGGCTTATACACTGTAAATCCTGATACTGCATCGGATGATCCACAAAAGGGCATAGTATTCCCTTTTAAAGGCCTAAGAGGCCCTTTGCCTTTGCCTCCTCCGGTGGTTAACTATCAAAACTTCAACCCTTTTGCTGTGATTAAAACAAGATCTGACCAAGAGGAGCAAAGGGAAAAAGGGTTATACACTGTAGATGCTGCTGATACTGCATCGGATGATCCACTAAAGGGCATAAAATTCCCTTTTAAAGATGCATGTGTGCCTGTGCATGTGCCTAAGGATGATAATGAGAGGAAACCCTACAACCCTTTTCCTTTGTTTAACCATATCGAAAGAACTCCTCTGACAGAGGAGAATCATAGGGAGTTCTTGGAACAGCTTTCCCGGCAGAAGCCAACACCACCACCACCCCAACTACGAGTACGACCAGGATCAGTTTGTATTAGTAGTAAGACACTGGCCGAGAGGCGAGATAAGGTGAGGAAGAATAGCCAAGAAATATTGGCTGCTGAAGGAAGATGCTTCACGGGGTCGTATCTATCTCCCTTTTGTCAATGTTCTAGGGATGCTGCCTCACCCTCCCGGCTTGGCCATCATCACCCTGATGTTATGCCAATTTGGCTGGCATACCACCGCCAGATTCGCCAATCCCATGTATGTATTTATTCGTTCCTTTTCTATATGTATGTTATTGTTGATGATCCTTTGTAACTATAGTGTTTCTTTTCCAGTGTTTTGACATCGATGACTATCCTGTTGGTGCTTCCGTACGACCAGTATCGCCTTCTATGAATTTCAATGACAAGGCTAAGTTACCCATGGAGCTGGCTAACCGTGCTATCCACGAGTATAATGCAAAAGAGTGTCACGTATGCATGCCCCTTAATTAATCTCCTTTTCTGTGATTCTATCCTCCCTTTATTTTTAATTAAAATCGTGACTCTCCCCTCGCAGGTTTTTAAGTACGAGGTTTTAAAGATTGAGAAACTCAACTTTTCACTGCAGAGTTCATCCTATCAATATTGGATGACCGTCAAAGTCTTAAATCTCACCCTCGCTACTCCTATCGAAACTTTTCTAGTCCATGCTGGTACTGACTTCATCCATTTTGATGACAGAGTTATCTATTGTTGCCGCCCTAAAGAAGAGGTAATTGAACCCCTAATGAGGTTTACAATTTTCCTCTTCCTTTATTACTATTACTATTGTCATTATTATTATTATAATGCTTGCATAAAATACAGTTTTGGATTAGCATTTTGTGGTAACTTATGGATTAGAAGTGACTGGAAATGGCAATCATAGGAATTTGCTTTCTGTGGACTATGCACTTGTACTTGTAACTAACTTTTCTTTTGGTTTGCTTCTCCAACTAATTTACAGGCAATTGTTGGTTTGCCAAGCTGCGATGTTTGTTTTGGCAAGTTGCGGGGAGAGGAAGAGCAACTTGATCTTGGTTGAGATTCTGTCATTTTACTTCAATAGTTTACCTGATCTCTTTGTTTATTGTTTATCTGATATACTGTCACTAGGACTACACTTTTCTAGATATGGTACTATCTCTGTAGTTATAAGCCTTTTACATTGAGATGTGATTAGAGATCTTTGCCATTTGAAGTATCTTATATTCTTTAGTTATTCTGAATTATTCGCACTCTGCAAAATCATTTAATCTGTGGCCATGAAACATTCTGAAATTTACTGTAATTATATAGTGGTTGTTTTGCTGATTTACCTCGTACATTCACTAAAGCGATGCCAAATTGTGCAGAAGCTGTAGACGAGTTCTGGGAGCGTTGCTGGAATGACGACAATTTTATTCCCAAAGCCGCTTCAACGGAGCATCGCGAGGAATTCCGCAGAATTTATGGGAGATATGCCCGTCAGATTCGTCAATCAGATGTTTGTCTTCTTTCACCACTCCTTTTCTTTTATTTATATTATATTTTTATGTATACACATTACATGCTTTACTCTCGAGATTCTGCTCATACATTGTTTATTTTTGGAAAGTCAGAAGTAAAAATGAACTTTATTGCTAATCTGCAAGCCTTTGATTGCAACAATTTAAAGAAAAATGTTTTTGTACCCTTTAAAGAAATTGTTTATCTAGTTAGTCTTTAGACAAGTGACAAATGAAGCTAGTCGCGTAGTTAATACTCATCACTTGTTCTCCATTTGCTCTAAGCTCTCACTTGTCTTCCCAAATCCAGCAATGCCTTCCCAGACCCACCATCCTCTCTTATCTAAGTGTTAAGCGAACTTGGAATATCTGCAAGATCCACCGTGTCTCCAGCTTTTTGTGGCTTAAGTTTTAGTAGTCACTATTGTCTCGGTTACGAGTTAAAATAAATATAGCAAGTCATGGCTTTTTCATGGTTGTTGAAGTGATTCTTGTTCCCTGCTTCTCTTTAAGATAATAGATCAAATAATAAAGGAGAATTTTTGCTCCATGTAATTGGAATTTCGTTGTTAGCTTGTTTGACTTTCACTTGCTGTAACTTATCTCTCTATAACTATTACAGTAATATTTGGAGAGATCTGTGCCATATGTCAATTAGCCTCGCGATACTTGGATATGAATTCATGACTTATTGGCTGATTTGACAGGGTTTTGACTTAGACGTCTACCCCGGTGATGCGAAGGAAGCTGTATATATACCATATCTAGATTTTGAGAAAGAAACTGACATGCTGATGGAACTGGCTAACCATGCTATTCAGGATTTCAACAATGGGGAAACCAGTGTATGCATTCCTCTATTCATCTTTTTATTTTGAGTGAGTAATATCCCTCGACCCCAACGAATTTTCTTTTATGCCTTGCAGGCTTACAAGTACAAGGTTTCGTATATTGAGAAAGTGAACTTCTCAATGGCCGAATGTCGTGAATTTTTTATGACTGTTAAAGTTATCAATCTGACTTTGTGTACACCTCTAGAAACTTTTCAAATCCATGCTTATAAAGGACCACATGAGGAGAATGTTGTCCGTCTTTGCAGGAAGAAGGTGCTGATATGAGGTACACAACCTCCTCCCCTCTTTTTCTTTTTATTTTTTAAGGGAGAAATGGGCCATTTATAAAAGGACTCTTAGTGATGTTTGTTTATGTCGTTTTGTTGCTTTTGGTTGCTGAATCTTCATGTGGATATGGGTATTGCGGGATGATTTACTTGTAGTTAGTATCTTCTCTGTGGATAACCAAGGAATATTCTTATCTTTAGGGAAAAGATAAATATGATCCAGTACAATAAGGTAAGAACTGATTATTTGCCCTGAAAGGTAGTCTTGCAGTCCAAGAGTTGGAGTCGCAATATTGACCTATACTTCGTTAGCTAGTTTGCCTTGGTTTGCATCTGTACTTGTTGGCTAATTTAATTACGTTGGTTTGTTTTTCTGGATCATTTTGCAGTTGGTTTATCTGCTAAAGCTGAAACCGGAGGAATCATCTTGCGAGGAAGGAGACTGCTGAACTATAGCTTGCTCACTCTTATTGTGTAAAAATGTGTGATAAATATTAGTAGTTGCCCAACAGTTGTACTCTTCTAGTTATATAATATGATTTGGACGGTTAGAGTAGTGTTTATTTCACTTGAATGGGTAATGTGTTTTTAATTAAGGAATACTTTATGTTGCAACTATAATTAAATTGAATGTTGCGTTTGAAAAATGACAATTTAGATACCATTTGAGTAAATATTTTTCCTCAATCGGCATGGTAGATAGTGTCACGGGTGGTTTTTGACCACCAAAATCTGCCGAGGTTTGTCCCGTGCGGCGGCCACGCACCCTTGCAAGGCTCAGCCTTCCCAACGGTTAGATTATTAAATAGGGTCATTTGATTTCGTTTTAGCCTTGGCCAAACGTCTCCTTCCCTAAGGAGGACGTTTTATTTTGTGTTTCTATGCTATATTTCTGTCTTGTCTAAGTTACAATGAATAAAACAATCATTATATACAAAGGGATCAACCAACAAGCCTTTACAATAGGATAAGGGCGAATTGCTACAAAGTAGGCCATGCAGGCCACGTTTTGAGCCAATTCAGCCCACTTCTCGGCCACCTCAGCCACGTTCTTGCCCATGTTTCAGCGCCCAACTTCCGCTCATGTGCCCTGCATATGTGCCCAAGCCACAGCCGACTCAGCTCACCTCACAGAGCCGACTTTGCCTCGTCGTTCAGCACATCCGCCCCAACTTTGGCCAAGTGCCATGCACCACACTTAGCCACGCCAATGCTTGCCTTGGTATCACAACACCACGTTATGACACCCCGTTGCCCACAACGTCATTTTCCCGCTGCCTCGTTCGGTTCGTTTGCCACCCCACAACCGAAGTCGTTCCATCATTTGCCCACACTTAGACAACCACAAGACACTAGGCTGCCTAGCCGTTGTGCCACCATTACGTTAGATAATCAGCACACACATGTTCTTGATCCTACCAAGCACATTTAGCCCGCACTTACCTAAACGTTTGTCAATCAGGTTGTATTCCACCCGTTTTTGCCGATGGCCGAGCCAACATGCCCAAACTCGTGCCAAGGCCGAATCCCATAAAATCAAGGGTTTAATAGATGGCTTCTAACAATAAACATGAAGTGAATCACTTGATACAGTAACTAACATAGTAGTAAAGTAAGTAAACATTGCCATTTTCCAGTTGAAAATGATATGTGAAATCAATGGTCATTCATATATAGCAAAACTCAATATCTCAACTGGATAGGATATCTTATGGCAGAACCACTAGAGGAAGCGATGAAACACAAGCTAGTGCTCGCTGGCCGCTACTATTTGGTCTTCATGAAGCATTGTTTTAAATTCAACTGAAGTAGTTAAAGCTATTAATTCTTGTCACCTTTTCAATTTAGATTACAAAGTGAATCCAGTCTAAATATGGTATGATAGCCTATACTTGTAGAATGAACTCTACATCATCTTTGAAAATAAAGAGCCTGACTGGTCAAACTACACCTTCTTTTATCTCACAGGCTCATATGCAGCTGCTCCGAGAGTATTGGAAATCGGGGCCCGAGGTTTAAGTCGGCATCCCGGACCCGAACACAACATCTCTGAACGTGGCCGGGCATTCCTTCATCTATACTTATCCATTCACAGTGGGATTTACTTTTCCAGTACACGAGGTGATCGACTCATTTTGCCGCACCTATAACTTATGCTTCGCTCAACTTGGCCCCGGGCTGTGGAGAGTCGTCGGGTGCCTCGATTTTTTGAGCAACCCTTACTTTACAAGGATAGGATTGTGGCCTTGAACAGCCGAAGAAAATATTTGTTGATAACCAAAAGCGAGGACGCCACATACCATGGATGGGCCGATCGTTACGTTTTATTCCTGACCACTCAAGTTTCGTGGAGCCAGGGTTTTCTGAGGTGTGGAACCTCGAGCGTAAGTTATCTTCCCCTTAATTTCTTGCTCAATTGCTGCTTTGACTCTTTCAATACTATCGCATATTCTAATGAATCATTTTCTGCACCAATCACCAAATATTCAATTGAATGTGATATCATTGTTGTCTCTAATATCATTTACTTAAGATATAAATTTATATTTTGGCTTAGTCACTAGAACTGTATGAGTTTTGCAGTGAAAGGGATACATATTTTTCAATGTTGTTATCTTGTATGTCGAAAGCACAATTATATTTGTGTAGTAGCTAGTTTTAGACGATATTTGCAAAAAGCCAAAAATTTACCGAATCGTACTGAAATCGAAGAGAAACCGATCAAGTTTTGGTCATGCATACTAGAAATAACCAAAAAGTTGGCATGGTACAAAAAATCTTTCAAATAACCGACCGAATCGAAATATTGACACCCCTACTGTTTTCTATTCACACATATATCGAGTAACTCTATCACAAAACGTAGGCGTATGAAATATGAATTATAATTTTAAAAGGTTTGCATCCACCATATTGACTATTGGATCACACACATTCCCATGCTTGTCACCTAAACAATCTTTCTATTTTACTCGTTTTTTCCTCTCTTCCACAAGAATGTGTGCAGGTTAGGCATTATATTATTCAATAATTTTGACACGAATCACGTATTTGTGTTAAATATCTATTTAATATGTATAAAATAACATGTAGAACACCAAGAGAATTTAAAACTTAGATTCACGTCGGTCTCTATATGTAGAGCCGTCAATATGGGCTTGGCCCGCTGGGCCGGCCCGGCCTGGCCCGTAATTTAATAGGGTTGGGCTAAGATTTTTTTAGCCCACAAAATACTGAGGCTTTTTAGCCCGGCCCACGCAAGCCCACGACCCGTGAGGCTTGGGCGAGGCCGGGCTGGGCCGGCCCGTGGGCTTAGTTAAATTAAATAATTTCAATAATAAAATAAGGACTAGTCTAAAAATAATGAAAACAGAGCTTCCAGTTTTGAATATTTTGTTGCAATTTTTCAGTACTTATATTTTGACAAATATTATATTATTGGCATCCTTTTTATGTTTTCGTTTTAATGTTATTTGGAATGCGGGTTCTTGGAGAATAACAATTTATCAAATGTGTGTGGTGACTTATCAAAAGTTTGTAATTTTTTTTCTGATTATCTTGTGTTAACAACAGTTAATGATATCTGAAATTGCTCCAGGAATTTTATGAAATTAAGATTCTCTTTTAACTAATGACAATTGAAATAAATTTTAAGTTCACATTAGATACTTTTTGACACCAAAGTTTGTACTATATTTTTGCTTGTGTACATTATCTCCTTTATAAGAATTGTTCAGTTGGATATCATGGTAATATTTGGTTTACTTCTAGTATATACTGTTATTAAAAATTCAAAAATAAAACTAACATTATTAAGAAATAAATAATAATAAATAATGGTGGGCTGGCCCGGCCCGGCCTGCAGCCCACTTAGGGCTGGGTTGGGCTAATAATTTAATGGCCCGTGTGAATTGTGGGCCGACCTGGCCTGACCCGGCAAATTGCAAAGCCCACGTGGGCTGGGTCGGGCTGGGTCGGGCCGGCCCATTTTGACAGCACTATCTATATGTAGATCTAAAAAAATGTTGGAAAGATATTTATCGACTAGCAGCCTCTTGATGTAAATAATAAGAGGTAAGTTTTCCTTTACCACATACGAAGCACTATTAGGAGTGGTTTACAAAATAAGAAAGCGGTGAATTATTATTAAATTTCCGATATATGTGGTGAGGATTAGCAAAAACAGTTCCATCTTTTATGGCAGCTTGATTTCCCCCCTAAATGTCGGTATCTCTTTTTCTTGCAGACCAAGGTTTTCTTCACTTATAAATACAATAGACGAGTTAAACAATTGTATCACAATTATTGAAAGCGACAATCCCTACAATTGTTTTCTTTTCCATTACTTTATCGTACCCAAAAACAAAAAAAAAAAAAGTTACTCATATAAGTTATTTTTTCCATAGTATTAGGGCAATGGCAGATTTACCTATCGAAATCATAACCATCATTCTCCCAAATTTACCAGTGAAATCCCTGTTACGATTCAAGTGTGTTTCTAAGCCATGGCGTCGTTGGATTTCACATCCAAACTTTCGGTTATCCAATCAACGGCAAGGAATAATATTCTCTGCGCTGAAGGATTGTTCACTCTCCTTCCACTTGTTAAACCAACAACTCACTTCGGAAGAGCTCATTTATCCAAATTTCAAGAAACATGATAGCTTCAGTTGTAAGCTTTTGGGGTCTTGTAATGGTCTTATACTTATAAGTTTTAAGCATGAAATTTTCTTATGGAATCCTGCCACTCGATTATCCACCAAAGTGCTTGAGCTTGACCGCCTGATAGATGATGGATATTATGCACATGGGGCACTATGTTTTGACTCCTCTAAGAATGTTTATAAGGCAGTGATGTTTCTAGACCATCAGACCCCAGATTATGGTGGTGAATTTGTACTAGTTGCAAGTCTTAAACACAAAAAATGGAGGACCCCCAAATTTCATTATGATATCCCCTCAGTCCAATGTGGGATTACCTTGAATGGACGACCTCACTATAGGGTAAGAGTCAAGAATCCTGATTCTCAAGATGATAACAGTGGTAGTAATAGTGTGTGGGATCGTGCTTTTGATCCTCCTAACAAAGTAATTTATTTTGATCCTGTCTCCGATAACTTTCATGCGTTTCCAATCCCAGAACCTAAGTATAACCAAGAGAACCTTATAGTTGGTTTAGGAGTATTAAATGAATGTCTTTGTATGACTCGTTTGGCAGATGATAAGGGTGTTGAGATACTAGTCATGAAGGAATATGGAGTAAAGGAATCATGGACATCTTTATTTTTCGTAAGCAATGAGTTGTTAGAAATAAATCCTTCTTATGGATTTGGATTTATAAATCCCTTTTCCATGACAGAGAAGGGAGAAGTAGCTTTGATAATATCGGGATGTGACATGAAAATTGTTGCATATAACCCTAAGTATGATAAGAAGCAAGATATTCTTGGCAGTGGCATATATCAATACATTTTCATGAAGGAAAGTCTAGTCTCGCCAGAGAGATACTACTGGAGCAAAAGGCGTCACAAAAATGTGTCTAAGACTATATGGCCATATTGCGTAGAGCCAATTTAATTACTGACTGAGAGAACAACCACATTCTCACAAAAGTTCAGTGTTTTGACATAACAGTAAAGTCCATCAGTATTTCTCATGCCTTGCCGGCAACATCACCTTTCCCCCCTCCACTTGGTTTCTTTTTCCATCTTCTTTTGCTTCTTTTTTCATTTTGATAAGGAGAACATTATCTACAACAAGCTGCAGGGTATGTAACGTTTTCATTATATTGCAAAATAATTTTTTTTTTGTGTGTGTCAACTGTCAAGTATCTTTTATATAGTCATGATAATTAAACGAAAAGATTTGATTTGATTGATTACAGTGCTTTAGAGAAGAACATACAAACAAATAAAGATGATTTTGATTTGGTTAGATTGTGTTCTAACCTTACTTAGCCCAAATTGTGGAGGTGTATGAAATTATATAAAAATAATCATTTAAAAGAACTTTTTCAAAAAAAAAAATCAAATAAAGTGTGAAGTGTAATACCTCAAACTACAAAGAATATCACGTTACAAAGATAAATATGAGCGAAAATGATTATTTTTTTATAAATTGTCGAAATATAGCTAGCCGAATCCTAATTTTACTCCTCCAAATTATGTTCTCTCGAGCTCCAATCCATTAACATATAACAGTGGTAAATTAATTTTATGTAATGTAAACATAAGAGATGAGCGTAAAAGGACTGTTCCTGCCTATTTTATGCTCTGTACCAACGGCGAGGTACGTAATCAACAGCCATTCATATGAAGAATTTGGCATGATCATAAAACTAGCAACAAAAAAATTAACAGCCACTCATATGAAGAATTTGGCGTGATCATGAAACTAGCAACAAAAATCTGACTAGTTGACGTTAATTTTTTTATAACCTTATATATTATTATATGTATATACTTTTTTCTCAAATCAAGGCAACTTGTTTGGTACTTTTCAATTTATGAACAAATTTTTTTTCAAAAAGGTACCAATGGATGCAGTGGCTGATGTGAATTCGTCGGATAAAAACAAATAAGAGAAAGAAATTGTAAGCAGATGTGATAATAATGATCTGCTATCTTGTAAGAGGAAAAATAATAATAATAATAATAATAATAATAATAATAATTATAATAATAATAATGATGGTTCAAAACCCCCCTAAAATATCACTTTTTTTGGTTAGTTTCATACTTAAACTATGGGTTGGTTACGTTACCCCTGAACTATCAATTTGCATATTCAAAACCACCATCCAGTGCCAAGTGGCATGGAGAGTAAGGGTGCCCATCGGTCCGGTTCCAGCGCGCCTTGCCCGTTCCGGACCGGTCCGGTCTTAAAAAAAAATCGATACCGGTTCGGTCTAACGGTGCAAGTGCTCCACTGCCGTGTCGGAACCGGTACCGGCAAGGGTGAAACGGTCCGGTCCGGGCCGGTCCGGTACCGGTTCGATTCGAATATTTTTTTTTTATTTTTTGATTCTTTGAAATAGATTAAAAAATTATTGTAGACAAAATAAACAACACAAAAACACATTTTATTCAACAATACGAAAATACGTTAAGTTGGAAATACATAACTAAAGACTTAAAGTGACATACTAGAAAATAAAAACTAGAAATAGACTAGAAACTAGAAAAGTACATAAATTATAGAAATTTCTCAAGTGCTTCATGCCTTCTTCAACGACTCCATTCATGTCGCGCAGATATATTCCCCCACCACGAGCAGCCCATTCGGCGCTATGTTGGTTTTGCAAGTGAGTCTTAAACTTCTCTGTCCCTCCATGATGTGATCCAGATTGATAATTCCAAATTTTTTTACAAAGAGTACACTGAGCAGTGCCAGTATCATGATTTTTCGTGATAAATTCCCAAATTTCGGATCTTCCAGCTCTTGGTTGGGAGGAAGCTTTAGCACCTTGAGCTTGAGTAGGAGTATTTGCAGACATTTTGATAGAAAATTTAGAAAATAGCCTTTCGTAGAAAATGTTAGAGAGAAATAAATAGAAAATATTGAATTGTGATTAAATTTTTAAAGGCTGAATACATAGATGATCCCTTCAAGTTGTACCCAATTCCCATCTAGACACCTGAAATTTTCTAGTGACCAACTAGACACCTCTTCTTATTCTTAGTGTATCTCGTGAATCCCTTACGCTGACATGGCAAAATTCATGTCTCCACCCAAATTTGAGCGCGTGACGACATTGACAAATCTTTTTTTCTCTTTTTTTTTATTTAATTTAAATATCTTATGTGGGTGCCACATCTCATTTTTTATTATTCATCAAAAATTTACACCTTCTTTCCCAATTAATAATCCTCCTCAACCCAATAGTAGAGTACCACCGCCGACGATTTCACTAAAAATATGCCTAAAATTTTAGTAACTTGAAAATTTTGCTGTGTCTTAATGCATTGAGTAACCAACCTTTCTAATGAACTACCTCTGCCTACTTTTTTGCAGAAAAAGAAGAAACAATGGTGAAGATTAATATAAAGTGTCACTAGAAGCAAAATTGGAGGAATTTGTAGGCATAATTCAAAGAACACCAACATTCAATCTCGTTCCTCCATAAACACAATCAATTGAAGAAGATTTTATCTAGCCCAATATGCAACATCAGAATGACCCTAGTTTATATCCAACCATCAGTTTAACTGCTGAATTAATTTTGAAATTTATGCCACAATACTGAACCTTCTAGTCAACCTCTTCACCCATACCCAACAGCCATTGAATACATCTCAGATCTAACTGAGAAAGACTGAAAAGGACTTGTTAATTCATTGAAGATCCGACTGATGTCACTCTTTTTCTTTTATTTAAATAAGGATAGTCGCGGGTGAAACATCTCCGGTGGAGATGATTGATAAAACGCAGAGAACAAAAGGAAAACGGGGTTGGTTTGGAGTGTTAGGGAATTTAGGATGAAGAAAGAAAATTAAGGGGAGGGGGTGGGCCAGTGAAGGCTTTTAAATTTATTCTTTTTCTTCTAACAATTTAAATGTACCTTGATTTTTTTTAAATCCACGTGTCATTCCTGATTTGATCATTTGACACGTGGACGGCAGTTGTGTTTCACGCGCAATGTATGCTGGACTCGAGTGTTCAAAAAATCCACTTCTGCCAAAATAAAATGTCTATCTGGTCATTAGGTAAGTTGGAGTGTCTATATAGGAATTTGGTACAACTTTGAGGGGCCATCTATGTATTCTGCCTTTTTAAATGATGGTCCATGCTAATTGTTAATCATAAAAAGTTATCATACTATAAGTACTAAACTAGTTGACCTCTGTTGAATGAAAACTTTATATCTGTTTCGTCTCTTATGGATGTTCTTATATTGCTATCAACCTACCCAAAAGCTTTTAGAAGGCATAATGTTACAAAATATACTACTTCCCCCATTTCAGTTTATATAAACCTATTTTCTTTTTATTATGTTCCAGAGAGGACGCAAGGAATACATCCCGCAGCCTGAGGGATTGCAGTTTCCTAGTTAGGATATCACATATACCACCATCTTGAGTTTACAGGCCCACTGCCTTATTAGTCTTTGTATTTTATCATAATTTAGACTAGGTGAATCTTGGCTATAATTTATTGTATTGTACATCAAGCGATCCACACAGAATCTGACTATTCTCAAGGAATCAAACTCTTTACTTTCTTATTTTTCTCTCTCAGTTTTAGTTACTTTTTCTGCATATTTACTGTATTGCTTGTGACCCTCTAACAAATTTAATTATTTTATCTAAACAACCAAATTTAGGCCTAAACAATATTCATGTATATTTTAATTTATCGTTCACACTTTAAATTCTTTGAGTCGAAACTACAAGCTAATCGTTTTATGAATTAATTTCTTTAAAAACTTTTAATAATTAAAAAGACACAGTTGATTAAGAGAAACGAGTTAAAATTACATACTGATAACATTAGTAATGTCGTAAATATGTATTCCAGGGTTCTAAGATTTTCTAAAAAGTTCAAGTTTTTCAAATAGAAGTTTGTCCTTATTTTAGAATATTTAATTAAACTACTCAAATCTTCACATTTCTCAATACGATTTTGAAAATTATAATCGATGTACTGTATTGAAAAAAATAGTTACGTTTGTACAATTATCAATATACATAAATATAATTAATCACAAAGTTTTAGGGGCCTAAAAATTTTTGGGGCCTAAAGCAAAAGCTTCAGTGGCCTTACCCTTGGATCACCCATTGATTCATCTTTTTAGTTGTATCCTTATTTTACTAGAAGATAAATTAAAACACAAAAAGAAACAAAAGAATATAAAAGGAAGAAAAATAAACGCAAGGCTTTTCGACGCTTCAGATTTACTTAGATCCCAAAAGCACATACACCGATACCAGGTGGACAACTAAAAAGAAATAGAACATGCACAAAAATCTTGGAAAGTCAATGTTAAATATAGCCAAATTCCAAGAAGTTTCAATCAGCTAATTCTTAAGCCGCATACAATGGATTATGTATTGTGGTTGATCACTACTATTGAAATATTACAGACAATATCCAAGTGGGCAACAAACCACTACTTCCGAACCTTCGAAAACTTTCGAAACGCCTTCACCATTGGGCTTGTTACGTAACGAAAATGTAAGTTTAACCTTAGCGTATCCTTGCATCCCCCAAAGCTTGCTCCACTAATTTTTTATTATGAAACTCGGTTCATCACCGTCAACAAACCCAACCACCAAAACAGCATATGAAATTACTTCTCCTTTCAATGAAGTCATTGGCTTTTCATTATCATCTGGCTTATAAGCTTTATGAACAAAAAATGAAAACAAAAAGCCTTCAGAAAAAATTTAACTTAGTAAAAGACGAGAATGGTCATATGAATGCAGTTTTCATATACATGTCACGCCCTAAAAAAACTTTATATTAAACTGCGCGGTGCGAGTTTATTATTTAAAGGCTCGTGACTGGTGTTCCAAAAGGTACAAAATTATTTTAGAGAAACTCGGAGTCGCCACTTGACATAGTTTAAGGTGTGCCAAGTCACCAAAAGGTACCTTGAAACACCTCTGACTCGTCTAATGGTCTGCGTTTAGAGATTCAGGTAAGGTTCTCAGTTGACTCTCGGGAAGGTATTAGGCACCCTCGAGTCCTGTGCCGAGCACAATTGCTTTATTGTCGCAATTTTAATTTATTAAATATGGTTGTTATATTAATGCCGTTAATTTGAATTTATACTTTGATTTAAGAAAATTAAAAGTGTTATTCTTATCCAACCTCGCAGAGGATTGGACGAATTTACACTTTAATTCTTGATACATAGAATATATCACGCATTTCCAACCTCACGAAGGACTGGTCTTATTTCAAAAGAATTTGAAAAAATTAATTTTACTAAATAATGGAACCATTTATTAAAGAAGGATATTTTTCCAAAGATGGATTTTTTGTTGGCCAAAAAATTGACTGTTTATGAAAGTAGGTCTACTTGTACAAAAATGGAGCTTGTTCATTAAAAGGGCATTGTTGATCAAGCAAGTGGGCTAGTAGACTTTGCAAAAATGAGCTGATTTCAAGCTTAACTTGCAAAAACAAATGTTACATTCTATTTATAAAGTTTTTGTTTCCAAATGGTGGTTGTTCTATAAAAAATTGAGGCCATTTTATATAAATTTTACAATGCTTGTGAAATTCGGTCCGTTTTTCTGCATTTTTTATACCAAGGATATGTATAAACTGATGTCCAAAATTTGCACAAATCTCAACTTCAATTTTACAAAAGAAATCGAATGTTTACAAAGGCGTGTCATGATTTTGCCTAATCGTCCCTTTCCTGCCTAAAATTTGCATTTTACAGCCTTGTTTTGCCTACTCATATCTCATATGCCCACATTTGCACACACAATATTATTTGCAACTTTTTCTATGGCACAAAGTGATCATAAATTTGTTTAATTAATTCTGTCCAATTTTAGCAAAGTGTTCCAAATGAACAAACAAATCAATATTAAACATATCTTGAATATCAATTATTAGGAGGGGTTCCTACGGCACTTAGTTAGCATAGGCATTTTTGTACTATTTAGGAACAAATGATAGGAATAAAGAAAACATAATGAAGCTCAAATGACCTCTTAAACATCTTTAAACGTGTCATTCATACACAAGAAAGAGTGTAATACAAAAGTTGGAATATTTACCTAGTGAGTAAACTTCTTGGCACAAGCAAATAACAAGATCTAGCAAGCTTTTAACCAGACCAAATCAAACAAAAAAAACAGCAGCAACGCCTCCAAAAATCAGAAGTGGAACAGCCCTTTAAACTCCTATTTAAACCCCTAAACTTAAAGATTTATGCTCCAAAAGGCCTATGAAGTAAAGGCTTTTTGGTTCTAAATCTTCAAACTTTAAACTCACTCTTTTCTCTCTATGTTTTTGCTCTCAATTTAATGCTATTTTCATCTGGTTGTTGGTGTTCTTTTCAGCTGATAGTTGTGTCTTAAATGAGGGCATTCAATGCCCTTTTTATAGCTACAAGTGAAGGCAAAGGGGTGGAGTGTGGACTTGTTGGGAGGAAGCTTTAGCACCTTGAGCTTGAGTAGGAGTATTTGCAGACATTTTGATAGAAAATTTAGAAAATAGCCTTTCGTAGAAAATGTTAGAGAGAAATAAATAGAAAATATTGAATTGTGATTAATTTGATGAAATATGGAAGTATTTATAGGGGAAAAAAGGTGGGGGGAGGGGGCTGTTGGGGCGTTTATGGGGGTGGGGGAGGAAAAAATAGTCGTTTATGGCCGTTGCCAACGGCTATTTTTCAAAAGGGGAGCTGAAATTTTTGGTTGGGCCCGGTTTGGACGAATTATTATTATTATTTTTTGTTATCTTTTTTTTATATTTTAAAGTAGTTTTTGAATTTTAAATTAAGTATATGACTACTAAGTATTAAGTTAGTAGTATGTAGTATTTAGTATTTAAGTATTGAATTGAAAGAAGATATAACAAAGGATAATTGAGAATATACAAAGAATGATAACTTAATAGCAAAGCATAACGCTTGTTATTTTTTCAAAATAAATACTAAGTACTAAGTAGTATTTAGTATTTAGTATTTAGTATTTAGTATTTAAGTATTGAATTGCAAAAAGATATAACAAAGGATATAATTGAGAATATATAAAGAATGATGACTTAATAGCAAGACATAACACTTGTTATTTTTTTCAAAATAAATACTAAGTATTAAGTTAGTATAGTATTTAGTATTTAGTATTTACTATTTAGTATTTAAGTATTGAATTGCAAAAAGATATAACAAAGGATAATTGAGAATATAACAAAGAATGATAACTTAATAGCAAGGCGTAACGCATTTTATTGAATAATTTTTTTTTTTTTTTTTGCAAAGTACATAGATATTAAATTGCAAAACTACATATTAATAAAGAAACTTCTCATTTTCTGAAAAATTTCTTCTGGCACCTTAGGAGGAACCGGTGGCAAAGATTCATCTTTTTCATAATAATTTTTATTTTCCACACTTCCACCAGCTGATAAGATTTCGGTTGAATATGCTGCATCTGCTTCTTCATATTTTTTCAGAAAATCCAAAATTTCTTCGCTCCGATCTAATCCAATATCTGAATAATACGGCCGTCTCCATTGCTTCTTCCTTCAATGAATGTCTATGATCTCCAATTTGTAATCTTCCTTAGCTAAACGCGCTTTCTGAAGCAACTAGTGATGCTTGGATTGTTAGAATATCCCGCGCCATTTTTGCTAAAACTGAAAACTGTGCTTGTTGATCCTTCCAAAATTGAAGTAGTTGATCACTTCCAAAATACTCAATTTCCTTGCAACCATCAAGCTCGTTGAACCCTCCGCTACTTGATTGCCTGCTAGAAAGCCTTTGATTAAGGCTGAAAAAACTTCCCAATCCAGCTGCAGCTCTTTTACTCGCCTGCGTTGAACTTGAACCAGCTCCACTTGGAACACTTGGAACAACATTATCAGCTGCACTCCTATCTTTCATAAATCCGTTGGTAATCTGGAAATACCTGCGTACAAGCTTGTTCTACACTTGGTGTTTCATCAACAGTAATTTTCAAACTCCGATAAATTTCTCTAATAAGTGTTTCGGTATTAAACCGTTTAAAACGGGGATGTAATACAGAAGCAATGTAATAAAGTGGTAGAATAGGAAAAAAATATTTTAAAAATTTTTCAATCATAGAAGCAACGACTTGTTCATAATCAGGCACTACTTTATATTCATTAAGTAATTCTGCTATTCCAGCTATAAAATACAACATGGTAGTAACTGTAGGATAATATTGACCGAAAAATTCTTTAGTAGCATAAAAAAACTTCTCTAAAAATGTAAGAAGACTGAAAATAGGTATCCAATCAGATTCATCTAGGTGATACTCTACTGCAACTTTTCCATTAAAATAACTAGTTATAGCCATTCGTAAAGTGTAAGCAACAGACAAAGAGTCATATAAAAGTGTTCCACCTAGTTGAAACTTCCTTAAGAACTCTTCTAAGCTGCAAACCATTTTTCATATACTCTACCTGAAAGTCCCTCCATCTACCGGTTTTTTAGATTTTAAAATATAACTAATTGCGAGTCTAACCTTCACAATAGTATGATCAAATAACTAAAGGCCATCTTTTACAACTAAGTTATATATATGACATGCACATCTAACATGAAACAATTCTTCAAAAGGGGAATGCAATTGTGGTCTTAACTTACCAATAGCATAATTATTGTTTGAAGCATTATCATGAGTTATACTTAAAATTTTGTCACTAATAAAATACGCCTTACAGATATCAGTTATTTCTCTCTTAATAAATGTTCCCGTGTATGGTTCATCGACAGCGCTATATGCTAAAATTCTTTTTTGCATTTCCCAGTTAGGATCTATCTAATGGCAAGTGTTAAATTATCATACCCATTAATACCACGACCCAAATTAGTAGTAAGACAAACTCTACAATCAAAGTGATAAAACATATACCGTAAATATTTTCTATATTTATTTTTAAATTTTATAATATCACTTCTAACCGTAGTTTTTGGAAAACCTTGAAAAGATGGATTATATACGGTTTGAATATAACGAACAAAACCAGTACAAGAAGCAAATGTAAAAAGTAAGCACTCTACCGCAATTATTTTTGTCATTTGTTCCCTATCTTCTTCTTATCATAATGCATAAGCCCCCTGTCACTGGGTTAATTTCCTATTGAACTCCACTACCTTGAGATGGAGCCATTCTGTTCCCTGATAGAGTACCACCCGGCCTCTTTTCCCATTCTTCCTTATGATGGTTTTCTAAGTGTGTTCTCAACTTTCCTGTCCCACCATGATGCTTGCCGGTTTTAAAATCCCAAACTTTTTTACAAAGATTACATTTAGAGGTCTGAGCCGAAACATTTTTAGTCATAAATTTTCACCCATCCGATCTTTCCGGTCCTGTAGCTGGTTCTCTACTAGGAGGCATAGGTGGTAATTCAGATTCAGTTTCTTCAGGTTCACCATGAAATTGACTAATAGGTATTTCATCATCTAAATTAACCCATTCGGTATTTTCTTGATATTGTGCATGTAGCATATCATTATCTAGTGGGTGATCAAAATCTACATTATGATAAAATTGTGTGTCATCTTCCTGAGTAAAATCATCTAGATGAGCAGGAGCGCTAGAACTACCAATTGGTCTTTTAGCTAGAGCATGACTATGTCTATCACCCCCCCCCCCCCCCGGTTAGTAGCACGTGATCTACGACCGATACCCGTACGCCCAGTAAGTGCTCTCCACACTCCAGACATTATTATAAGTAAAGCAAACAAATATATTACTAAAAATGGGTATATGCTAAAAATAATATTGCAAAAAAATTAAAATAGATAATAAGAAGTAAGAACGAGTTTACTGATGTCGCGTTAGAACTTAGAACGTAGAACTTAGAAGTGAAAGTTGAAACTTGACCGGAACCGCACCGAATAATTTTTCACTCCATTCCAAATATTTTTTGTAATGCAATTTAGAACTTAAACCCTTTTTGCGAGAGCAATTTTGAATTATTTAGCAAATAGCCTTTGTAGGAATAAGAGAGATTGAGAGAGATTTAGAGAGAATATTAGAGAAATTGTGAATAAATTGATGAAAAAGTGTGGTATTTATAGAAAAAATAGGTTGGGGATATGAGGGCGCCTAGGGGGTGGGGGAGCAAAAAAGAGCTATTTTTTTGCCGTTGGCCAACGGCTGTTGGTGAAAAGAGCCGTTGCCAACCGCTCTATTTCTACAGCCTACCCACAGTTTTTTTTAATTTTTCCGGTCCCAGTTCCGGTCTGATTTTTTTCGGTTCGGTCGGTCCAAATTAAGGGTGATGGGTGGGGGGATGACTCGTTCCATTTTTTTTTAATTGGCCCGGTTTGAGCCGGTTTGGTCCGGTTGCCTGTTTACACCGCGCTAAATGGTTACTAGCCAGCGATGCAAAACTGTTTGAAGGCTAGCCAGCTCCGGACAAATCCCAGGAATTACTTAAACACTAATGCCATTGAGATTTTGAACATGTTAGTTCAAAGTCACAGTAAAAAATATTGTGACTTTATATATAAAGCTCCAGGGACTTTGAACATGAATCCCAGTATAAACATATTCAAAGTCCCAGTATAAAATACTGAGACTAGTCTGGGTATTTTCCAACGTTAATGGAGTGTAAGTCTGCACACAGATTTTTGGCTTTTTCTCAATTAATTTTAAAACGATGGATAAAACTCACCTAGGGCATTCAAAATTGGCTAGTTATCAATTTTTCCCTTCGAGAGTTAGGACTCTGATTGGCATGCCGACAGTCTTAAAAGCTCTGTAAGGTCCATTAGAACCTGTATTAAAAGCTCCGTAAGGTCCATTAGGAGCACTATGTGGAAATATTCTCGAGGTGTTCCTCCTCAAGTGGGCCAAACAGCTGGGCAAGGCATGAAGGGACTTCAATTGAGCTAGAGAAGAGGCTAAAATCCATCGGGATCTCAATTCTCCATGCTCTCTGAGACGCTGAACCGCTAGGGGGTTCAGAAACCGCTTGAGCTGAGCTCATGGCTAATCTCTCCTCAGCTGGGGAGGGGGGGTCAGATTCAACCTCGCCAACCTTGGCCTTGCCCTTGGCTTTTTCAGCAGCGTGGTCAGATCATTCGAGATTTACCACTTCCACCTGTTTGGGAGCCCTGGGGTCTTCATCTCCTAGCTTATCTCTATGGCTAAACTTAGACCTGAAGCCTGCCTCAGCACCAGAACTGAAATTCCCCGAAGACGCATTGCCCGACTCGGTTTTCGATGTTGCCCTTTTTCTCTTGGGGTAAACGGGAACAGAAACTGAAGGCTTGACGACAGCGGATTGGCGCACGCTGCCGAGAAAAAATATCATTATCATCTCGAGAAGAAGGCCGTTCGCCAGATAATCCCCTCGGTGCCTTGGTCTTCTTCAGGGAAGACACCATGTTCGTCATGCTGGCCAGACTTGCATCGGGGTCAAAAATTTCCTTCTCTTTCTTCTTCCTCTTTCTAAATTTTTCTCTTTAGCCTCCTTGGGCTCCTTGCCCTTGGCAGTGGATGCCTTGGAGAGGACACTTGCAAATAAAGAGGAAATTATAAAGAAGAAAGTGGAAAAGCCCACTAGAAGGAATTAAAATGCGAAGAAGACTTACCATGTCTCTTGGTCACCCATTTACGTTCAGCGGAAATACTCACCCAAGTCCTATTGGACTAGGGCGAATAGCAATTATTGCTCGAACCCAATCTGTCAAGTCGATTGGGGGAATAATATCAACTTTGTTGACAATGTGTAAAAACGAATCATGGTTAAAGAACTCTTTAAAATACGAAGTCTCAAAACGACATTATGATTGAATAGTTAGAAATGAATTAACAAAAAGCTAGATAACCATTTGTATTATTTTGACAGTTAAACTCACGTTCGTTTACTTTTTTATAAAGATATTTGATTATCATATATTGTTCTATACTAAATAAAAGTATAAACGCAGGCCAACATGTATCTAAAAAGAGATTAAACTTTCACGTAAAGCAAATAAAATTTACAAGACGAATATAATTTAACCGTGAAGACCTAGTACAATAAATGTGTCACTTCTAAAAGAACTAGATTTAAGTGAATTTAGAATTTAAAATTAGCAAAGCACTATACAATTGACGCATGTTAGTTTCATCTTTCAATAATAATGCTAGTATTATTACAGTAGGTTGGGATGTTTGCCCAGTAATGATTTCACCCCAAGGATTAAGGGTGAAAAAGTTATGCTTTGTTGTTTTTAGAGTAAATGATATATAGTTATCCATATAAGTTTCATATATAAAGTATATTTTATGCATATAAATTTATTCGATTCGATTTAGTATTTTGTCAGTTACTTTTTTATAACATTAAAACCTACCTTAATAATCGTTACAGTTATGTATTGGCATGCATAATAACCTACGATTTTATTGTAAAGAATCTAAATTCAATTTGGTACGATTCAGTTCCGTCGATCATAGTCGGGGTTTTTATTAACCCATTGACACCCCTAGAAAGCAGTAAGAAACCTGCTTTATACAAATGCCCATGAGGGGTTTGACTAAGCCTATAAGCTAGTCAAAGCAACTTATAAATACTTTTTTTACTTTTCTACGCGTTTGATAATTATCAAAAGTGTCTATAAACCAAGTGATTATAAGCCTAAATTAGCCATAGATTATATGTTTAGTCACTCCTAACTTATGAGTTTTCAGTTTATCAGCACTTTTAGTTTGATCAGGTATTTTACTATTTTATTCCTGAGATATTTTGTAATTCATGAAATGGTCATTTTCAGATCAAAATTTTCAACCACTCCTTATTCACTGTTCGTCATTTATCTTTTTTTATGTAAGCATATCTTCAAATTTATATTTCTAATAAATAACTCGAAGGACATTTTAATCATTTTATCAAAATAATGTACTTACCTACACTTTCTTATCAAACACAGCAAATGTTTATTATCATTTCAACACTTGCATTCAAACACTTGATGGAGTGCTTATTTATTATATCAACTCTAACGTCTAAATACACCTTTCAAAACTTGATATTAATCCGTTACTTTAAATTACCTAACACAAACTCCTATTCTAGAAACAAGATTATTCCTCCAAAGTCCAAAGTAGTTTCAAATGCCAAACTCGAAAAGACAAACAACCAGACAAGTGAAAGGAAATGCCACTTTGCCCAATTTAAGCTTAAAGTTTAGGATGAAAGTTAGCCGCAAATCAATTTGGCTGAAAGAATTATTGGAGGGAACTAACTTTATGGATTTATTAGTTACTCCCTCTGTTTCAGAATTGATAAACCTTTTCATTTTTCGAGAGTCAAACTGGACGAACTTTGACCAACAATTTAAAATAATTTTTTTCATCATATTGATATGCGAAGAGTTGCATGTTATAGTAGTTTTCGTATAGTTTTTTAATATGCAAATTTTTATTTGAAAACATTAATTTAATATAGTCTAATTTAGGTTCAAATATTAGTCAAATTGGCTTTCAAAAAGTGAAAATCTTCATTCTTTTTGAAATGGAGGGAGTACATTTTTGAAGTTGTCTTTATCCTCGATTTTCATGAAGTTGCTATTCCAAGCAATAATTAATCAGCAACGTGACTGTTGAGTCAAGTCTAGCATATAATTGACTGTTAAAAAGTGGAGCAGAGTACATAAAGTTGAAGTGGTCTCTTGCTTCGTTGTGTTGATCAAAGTTTAGGTCCAATGGTCATTGAAACTGATTCATTGGTGCTGAAGCAGATCATTGAGGGTGTATGGCCTAACTTATGGTCAATAGCAGCCGTGGTTGATGAGATAAATTGGTGGAAGCAGCAAGGAGTGTTCATATTTCGACATACACTTTGTGAAGGTAACATGTTGGCTGATTACATTGCCAATCTTGCATACACGTTGCCTTCAATTGAGTTTCTCTCCTTTTACTCAATTACGTTCGCGAGGGAAACTGTTGGTGAACATGGATAAGAATCATTGTGCTAATATTAGAGCACGCCCTGTATGAAGAACATGATGGAATCAAGTACGGGAGGCGTGAAGAAGAGGAAGATTGGGACTGCCTCTTATGATCAAAGCCATTTTGGTGGAGATCATAGGGTTTTTTTTTTCACTAACCATGTTTTGTTTTTTGCAGGAACTAAGTTGAATAATTCACAAGCCAAATGCTTGAGCATAATTGTTACATGGATCAAGAATGGAATGCATTGCTACATCCAAGTATCATGGAGCAGATTTGGAGTCATTTGGCATATTTGTGTAGACTTTGGACTGCCTTGTCCATCATTTCTCATGTTATTTGCAGCACTTGTTGCAGAGTGCAGACCAGGTGGACAACAATGAGGCAGCTTGTTCTTGGCATTTGGCCAAGGTATGTGGAAGTGCTCGTTGAGCCGCTTGTTGAGGCGAGCACATCTCTGTTATGGCAACGGATTGGTATATCAGCATCGCTCATTGAGGAGGATGCTGAGGCGAGGATTTCTGCTGTGCCATCGCCTAACAGTGTTGCTAGCTATGATGCATGCTGAGGCGAGATCTACTCTGCTGGCAGACCAATGGAGGTCACGGAGCTGCTTGTTTTGGCGACGATTTCTCTGGTTAGTTGTTGGTTCTGCCTTGGATTTTTGTGGAGCTCGCTGACCAGCTGTTGAGAAGATGCATTTCCTGGCCAGGCAGTTTTCACTAGTGGAGTAGCGAGGAGCAATGGTGCTCCACTCCTATTGCAGGCTGTGCATTACCATGGAGCATACTTCACCATTTCTTGCTTAATGCTCACATCTATACCAATGAGGATCAGAATCTTGCTGCCTCATTAACCTACAAGAACAACACAATTTTAGTTATAATTTTACTTTGATCATAGTTAGTTATAAACTATTTCTATTGCTTTTGTTTGTAAAGCACATTGTTGAGGTGTTACACTTCTTTCAAATGGTAGTATTAGCATCAAATGGTGCTCATTCCATTGGGATAGGTGCGACACTTAGACATGTAGCTATTTTATCCCTAGTGAGTGAGTGTGTCTTAATTTTGTCAAGTTATTATTTCGTGCACCTTGTAAAGACACTACTTTGTAATTTCATTATTTATAAAATTGGTCACTAGGTGCAATGCCTAGTTGACTCTCTATTATTTTTTTTAAAATAAAGTAGTTGCAAACACTTGCGGTGATCATTTATACTAAAAGTAGTCGTGCTTGATGGTGCAATTGTGTAACGTACACATTTTGAATTGGTAAATTTCTAATCAAAGCAGATTGTAAACGAAGTGTCTACACTGGTTGTGGAGTACCCATTTCTTGCAAAACCAGATGTATATGCATGAACATACACAACCTAGTAATATTGTTTGTCTTAAACGCCCGTCCCAACTCGAATCACTACAAATGCGGGAGAGAGGGAGAGAGAGAGAGATGGATTAAATGAACATTACAGAGGCCACAGCTAAGTGTTAACTTTACATTTAAGAAACAAAAGTTCACTGCAGGGTCCTGTGTGAACATGACATATGACCACTTATTCATTTTCTTTTAGAAGTTCTCTAGTTCTGTATATCTGACTGGATTTTGATTAAGGTAGATATTATTTCTGCTGCACTTGGTCTTCTTTCAGGTTCTGTCATCAGGCATGCTACACATAGTTTCACCAATCGTAGCACGAGATCAGTTTGTGGAATTATGAAACCAAGAGGGTGCATAACTTGTAGCCTTGGATCTGCGAGTTCTTGAATGTTAGATTCCTCATCCATGGTCTCAAGCAGTGTCTCGGACAAGAATATTTCTTTTCCATCCTGCTCGAAAACAGCAGATTTTCCTGTAATTATCTCCAACAGAATGATTCCAAATGCATAGATATCTATTTTGGGAGTAACCTGACCAGCTTCAAGGTACTCAGGTGCCAAGTAGCCATTTCTTTCTTCGATGAATTTCATCGACGAACTTGTGTTTCCTTCATTATCAGCTGATCTCGCCAGGCTGAAATTTGCAATCTTGGCTCTTAAATCTCTGTTAAGTAAGATGCTGCTAGTACTAATGTTTTTGTGAACATAAGCTGGGGCTGTGAAGTTATGAATGTAATCTAGAGCATCAGCAATATCCAAGGCAAAATACATACTTTACCACCTAAACTTGTCCCGAAAACACAGTTTCACACCCTAACTTTGCGGGCGACCTATGACCCCCCTTATTATATTCGAAGTGGTATTAGTACACATGCAAAGCGTACATAACCAGTTGCACCCTGGGAGGTGTAATACACTCGCCATATTATTTTGCCACTTGGAATTACCTAAGATGTAAATTGATTTTTACCTTTTTTATACTATTCTTTCTATTTTTATCATACTTTTTACTTTCTTTAATGTTAGTAATTAAAATAAAATAAAAAAGAAAAGAGAAAAAATGAAGAACTCCATTAACAGCTGCAGCTCCGTCGCAGTTACACAATCGATCTGCCGGTACCTGCTAAAATTTTGAAATACCTTATGAAGGCACTTCTTTCTCTCCTACAATTTCTGAAATTATATCAATTGTTGGAGAAAAATACAACCATTATTATGCAACAAAGGCACCCAAAAATGAAAGATTTTGCTAAGCATCATAAGCTGACAATTCTGGTCTAAAATTCCTAAATTGGTGCCAATCCTTCAAGAAAAATACAACCAGAATTACGCAACAAAATACAACCCAAATCAAAAGATTCACTAAGCATTCTACATCTCTGGTATAAAAATTTTCATAATGGGTACCAATTCTTGAAGAAAAGATCTGATCTTTATCACAAAAACAAAAGATTCCTCGAACATCCGAAATCGATAACTATGGTGTAAATATACATGAAAGCACACCAACTTTTGGAGTAAAATACAATCGGGATTTAGAGAACGAAAAACAAAATCAACGAAAGATTCAGTAAGTGGATTAGGAAGTGGGTTTTTAGGTTTGGTTATATTTACTGTTGTGTGTATATTGTTAAAAGTTACTGAACAATTGGATCAAGAAGGAGTGATTCTGTTATTGTTCTTGTGCCGGGGAGAAACAAAGAAGATGAGAGATTTGTTTGGAGAAAGAAAAGGAAAAAAAGGAAAAATAAAAAAAGGTCTCACAATTAATTATGTATAATTAGCTTTTATAATTCCCAGTTAAAAATTGACATATGTATACTTTATTTGGGCTTTAAACCTGTTTTTGTTACTCACTTGCGTTTAAAGATGACCCCTGCCACGTCATCGCTTAGGGTTATATTAATATCACTTCGAATGTGTTAAGGGGGGTCATAGGTCGCCCGCAAAGTTGGGGTGTGAAACTGTGTTTTCGGGACAAGTTTAGGTGGTAAAATATGTATTTTGCCAATATCCAAGGCAATACAAATTCTGAAGTTCCAGCTATGAGCCTCAGGATTATCACCCTTGCAAAGCCATTCTTTTAAAGATCCATTCTCCATGAACTCGAAAACAAGATAGGATAGTTGATCATGTTTGCAGACACCAGTGAGATTAATTAAATTGAAATGATTGATCTTTGCAAGGAACTTAACTTCCTTTGATATTTCTGTCCTCATCTCCTTTATGGCTGAAAGTTTTCCTCGAAGGACCCCTTTATAAACACGATTACCAAGTCTTTTGCGCGAGCTGAAATTTTCAGTTGCAGCCACCAGTTCTTCAAATTCATAGACTTTAATCATCTGATCCACACCAACTATAAGTTCCAGGATATGTTCAGATAACTTCCATTTTTGTCTCCCTTCTCTTCCTTTCCCAAGCACTTCACATCTTTTGTTCTCCTTTTTATGCTTTAAGACAATGAACAAAATAAAACAGAAGACTGCAAGGGAAATACCAGTTCCTATCCCAATAATAAGACTCCTGTAAGATAATTTCTTCTTAGAAGAGAAAATGGTTCGAGTCTGTGCTATATTTATAGTCCTTGTTTGGGAGCTTGTAGGTTGTTGTGGCAGAGGTATCAATAGAGTTGTGAAAGGATAAAGAACTGAACTTTCAGAAAAACCATTTGCATATGCTGTACTGACATTGAACTGCGCGCTAATGCTAGAAACGTTTTGCCCCCAGGTAACCAAATGAGTTATCAGATATTTCACACCATTTCTTGTCTGATCCTTTGTAGGACAGGCACATCTGAGGGGTACCCCAAATTTAGACCAGGAACCAAATCCAAAGCATTGTAGATATTTTCATTTACAAGAGCATTGCAAGTCGACAGCCCCTGAAATGTGTAGTTTGCGATGCTAAAATAGGTGTCATAGATACTTGGTATAATGTAAGAGGCATTTGCCTGGTAGTACTGACCTGAACATGAACAATTTACTGGAACTATAACTTCTTGGTTCTGATCCAAAAGTTTAGACTTTGAGATATTGTTGATGTGGACAATCTCATCAGGGTCAGAAGATAGAAGTTTTGAAATGGAAGAAACTGAATTATAAGGAGAATGTGATCTGAAAATCAAGAATGCTCTACAGGAGTGCTGCAAGAATACATAAAAGAAGCAGAAGTTCCTATTTCATTGATTCCTTTACAACTCATAACAGAATTGCTTGAATAATTTTGTTGGGCATAGATCTTTGAAGCTAAAATGGGGAAACTTATGAAAAAAATCAGCGAAAAAACGCCCATAGTGACCTACTGGTTCAGAGCATTTCAATGACAGCTGAAAAGGTTGAGATGCATGCCCCTTATATGAGCTCTGAATTCACATGAAAACATAAAATGTTCTTTCAATGTAAAGTCAAACATCGTATGCATTTGACAAATAAAGCCACCACATTGATGCTGACAGCTTATGGACTTACTAATTTTCGAGTTAAATGACCTTTTCATCTAACAACCATTTTGCTGCTTTCCACATTAAGCAGATATTAACCAAGTCTTCCACATAAGTAGATTTTCAAAATTGCCTGAGACAGTTTTGGAATATTGTCTGAGACAATTTTAATTGCATCATCAGCTATTGACCAAGCTTGATGAGCGGGTCTAGAGCTTATTTCAGTCTTGCAAGAAACTACGATGCAACTTATTATTATAGGCATCTCCAGGAACAAATAATTTATCCTGAAAATTGAAGCCATTATATGCCAAAAGGAAATTATTTTCTAAAGTCAACTAAGATAGCAAGATTGTAACTTGATCACAACTTAGCAAACAGAAACTAGTACTACGCCTCAATCCCAATAAAGTTGGAGTTGGCCAGTTGAATCCTCACTGTCCTTATTGCTCCATATAAACTCCTCTCGATCCAAAATTATTACAACTTAATATACCAGTCATAGATCCAATTGATTCACAAGACGCAGGAAGATACATTAATCACGGTTACTTAAATTTTCATTGGTAATCGCTTTCTAATAAATGACTAATAATAATAATATCTAGTATGTTAGCCTTTAAATAGTTAGAAAAAAAAAAAAAAAAAAAAAAAAGAACCACCAGCCTGCCGGCCTGCTAGTGGTAGCATATTTTCAGAGCAATAACATCTTTATTTTTAATTGGCAAAATATATACTTTGTCAATTGCACCTGCTAGTTTTTACTCTTTTAAGACATGGAGTACATAAACTTTACGTGTTAATAGAGTGGATCTATTCTAGCCTATTTACAGAACTACCCTCCAGCTTGAAAATTTTAATGGTTATCCAATCATTGTCCAAAGAGCATAACGTAAAGTACAACTTTGTCATGCAAGCACAAAGGACGAAGGAGCTAGTCTCAAAGTTCGATACAGAGAAAAAATAGTGCAGACACAGTGCTGAAACAACGCAGATACAGTGCTGAAGCGATGCATAAATAGTTTGAAACATCACCGATACAGTACAGAAACAATGCAGAAATCGTTTGAAACAGCGGAGATACAGTGCTGAAACAATGCAGAAACAGTGTTGGAACGATGAAGAAACAGTTTGAAATAACGCATATACAGTGCTGAAACGATGCATAGATAGTTTGAAACAGTGCAGATATAGTGCAGAAACAATTTGAAACAACGCAAATATAGTACTGAAATGATGAACAACGCTGATACAGTGTTGAAATGATGCAAAAACAGTTTGAAACAGTGATGAAACGATGCAGAAATAGTTTGAAAAAATGCAGATACAGTGCTGAAACAGTTTGAAACAGCGTAGATACATTGCTGTAACGATGCAGCAACAGTTGGATACATAGAAATTGAGGAAAATGGTGGGAGGAAAAGTGAATTTAGATGGAAATAGGAAGATTAAAATTGAAATTGGGGGGAATGATAGGAGGAAAAGTGAAATTGGGGGAAATGATAAGAGTAAAAGTAATATTGGGGAATTAGGATGAAGAATATAAGGGGTAGCTATGCTATGGAAAATATTGCTAGTTTGCTATGTTTTATAATTAACTTTTCATTTCCTCTATAATGGATAATTTTACTAAAATATTGCTACGCTTTATAAATAACTTCTAAAATTTGTACTTTTATGCATAAATCTCAACACAAAACAGACTTACAAATAAAGAAATATGGCCAAGAATTGCTCCAATACATAACCACCATCTGCCAATTCATCAAACTGCTCAATCGAAACTTTATAAATGCACATACATAAATCTGATTAACATTATTGACGAAGACTGTCTTACCGTAACTCAAAAAGATAAGTTTAAACGAATTTTAGATAATTTACCTAACATGAAGAAGATAAATACATGTGTGTGTTTGGGATGGAATATCCTTATGAAAACTTGAAATAATCACACAACACTGAAAATAGATGTACATAGATCTATCAAGCCAATTAAGATGCATTATTTTGAAATATAAAGCTCAATTGTCAAGTTAGAGAAAATTGGGAGAAAGTGAAATGTTGCAATTATAAAAGTTGACTTGGGAGGTATAGTTGATATAAGAATGCAAAAAAAAATTACTTTAGAAATATAAAGTTCAAGCAATATACGATTATACTTTTATACTCTCTCTTTACTATAATGGCAAAGCTCCAAAAAGGTGAACCAGCGCTCCAGAAATTGGAACTAATGTAAGTCACTTGTATATTTGGTTATAGCTAAATATAAATTCATAAATAACAATTATTTAAACACTTCCAACTCAAAGAATGAGCATTTCTCGAGATCTTTTTTCCACAGAATTCTATAGATTAGAATTTCAAAATTACTCATTTTTGGAGTCTTTTTGTAATATCCTATATTTTAAAAGGGGCATACTAGTCATTTGAGCCCAAAAAAAAAAAAAAGAGAGAAAGAAATAGGGATTTTTACATGGCATAAACACTCATTAGAGTGTTAAACCAAAAATAAACACTTAATCACTATATTATACCGCATAAACAAAACTTAAATGTAGTATACGATTTGTGGCCACTAATTTTTGTTAATACATATACAACAGAGGAGATTGTGCCTAGTTTTTAGGGGAATATATAATATCTTACTTTATCTATATTGATTTGTTCACTACACCTTAAAATATCCATTAATGTGTATCACTTAATTGACTCCTAAATATTACTAGCAACTATCCAGTAGCACACGGTAAAAGATACAAAACTCAAAACATCCTTTATCTCTCATTTATTGGGATCATATTGTTAGCTGCCTAGTTCTGTAGTTCATATTGCTATTTGGGCCCTTCTTTTTTCGTGTATTATACTTGGGTACAAGCAGTAGATTTATTCTGTCAATACCTATACATGTCATACTCAGATATTGCGAGCATATTTTATAGATACCCAATGGGGAAGAAAGGGGTTTGTGTGCAAAACCGATGAAACAATTAATTACTTGGAGGTTGCTACTTAGGAATAAGTTTATTGTTTGATCTATTTAACATTTAAAAAATATACCTCTGTAATTTTTGCATATTATCTGTCACGACCCTTTTTTCAACACGCAAAAACTAAAAAAGGATAGAAATTGCGTATTTAAAGACTGTGACGGGTGTTACAAGGTACACAATTATTTAAGAGAAAATTGGAGTCGCCACTTGACAAATTAAAGGTGTGCCAAGTCACCAAAGTGGTGTACCTGGAACACCCTTGACTCGTCTAATAGTCTGCGTCAGAGATTCGGGTAAGGTTCTCAGTTGACTCTCGGGAAGGTTTTAGGCACCCTCGAGTCCTGTGCCGAGCACAGTTGCTTTATTGTCGCAATTTTAATTTATTAAATATAGTTGTTATATTAATGCCGTTAATTTGAATTTGAACTTGATTCAGAAAAAATTTAAAATGTTAATTCTTTTCCAACCTCACAGAGGACTGGAAGAATTTATACTTTGATTCAAAATAAAATAAAATGTATTGCGTATTTCTAACCTTACAAAGAACTGGTCTATTTTAAAAGAGAATTTAGTTAACTTCAAAAATAATAATTAATTTAAATCAATTTAACTCAATTTAGTTTTCCTCTAGCCTAATAAGTAGATCACAAATCATACTTGTCGTTTTGCCTAATCGATTTAATTAAGTACAACCGCTAACTATTATTAAATGTCAAATTGGGACTCCCAAATTTGTCTTAAAAAATACGGATTATGAGATAAGTATATACATACAATAGGCCGTTTGGTAAATTGAAACAAACTTTGGGCTACCCTTTAAAAAAAGAGAAAATGGCTCTACCTTTATCAAAATGTGGGCTGAATGATTTGTGAAAATAGGTCGTTTTAAGGTCTGCCTTGCAAGAATCAAATCATATTTTTACATGTGGTGGGTGTTTATAAAAATAGCAATTGTTTAATAAATGATGGTTATTGCCGCAATTCATTTTGAACCCATTGAAACTTTATTTAAATGGCTTAACTTAACAAACGAATGGCATGTTAAACAGGCCAACTTTGCAAAAGATTGGCACGTGCATAGTTATTTATATAAGTACAATTTCGACCTATTTTCGCAAATGCCTACAGTCTGTTCATTAGCTTCACGTTTATTGACATTTGCCATTATGACCATATTTTGGCTAATTCTTTCAAAAATAACCACGACTTAATAATTTCCAAATTTGCAGGTATATACCAATATATAGAGAATAGCCCAGTTTACAGAAATAACCAGATTTTAACATTTTTGCAATTTCAATGGTTAAAACCTAAATTTGCCTCATCTTTAACGTGTTGTCCAGATTTAAAAAAAATTTGCACCAATGGCCACATTTGCAGAGACGGTCCAGATTTAACACTCATTACTTATGCTGAAAATACACTTTAAATACTAGCTACTTACTATCAATTTTCCATCATATTTCCTTCCACTTATCTTAACATATACGTGGTTCTACATACGCGTATAACTTTATAAAAGCAAACATTAGGGATATAATTACTTAACTAAAGAAATTCATAAGTAGACATCATTAGGCCTTTTTTAAAAAAAAAAACATGTTGATTTCCATATCATTTCATAGAAAATTACTTGTAAGGCTCAAGGTTCAAGTATTACCTAGATAAACGAGACCTTAGAGCTCGGCAATGACGACCACTAGCAAACCAAGACACGTACACAGCAGGGAACACCGGACAGCGACTAAACAGCCCCTTATGACCCTTTTTAAACTCTTAGAACTAGTAGATTTATACCCCAAAAGACACTTGAAGTAATGGCTTTTGGTTCTAAATCCTAACTCTCAAACTTACTATTTTTTTTAAAGTGTTTTGCTCTCTTTTAGTATATATTTTCAGCAGCTGTTGGTCTGTGTGTTTTCAGCTTAGTTTTTCATGTCAAAGATGAGGAGTAAAGACTCATATATATAGATAAAAGTGGGGGCTATAAGGTGGAGTGTGGACTTGTACAAAAGTACAAGCCCACACCCCTATACTTGAGTGTTTTTTTGGACATTTTCAGCATACTATTTCAGCAGCCAAAACAGTTCAAAAAAGCTGAAATAATACAAGTAGGGTCCTCTAAAAGGACCCCCATTACTCATTACACTAACTAAGGGTCTATGACCAACTATGCAAACTAGAATCAGCCCCAAAGTAACTAAACTAGACTAGAGAGCAACCAAATTCTAACTAAGTTGACTAAACTAAACCAAACTAAGAGGCATCCCCCAAATCATAACTAAACTAGAACAAAACCAAATGTAACCAGATTCCATTACAAACTTACTCACAGTTGACAGAATTAAACAGTAAGATTTAGACAATAAGCATACTCTACAGACAAACAAACTGGACAAACTAAAACTCTTAAACAACTTTCATCCAAACAAGATCAAGATTTTTACTTGACTCACACAACATACTCAGGTGCAATTTGCTTTAAACAAAGGAACCAAGAGAATCAGATCAACAATTTCATTCTTTGGCGCACAGGTTTGAAACAAATGGTGCCCGAACACAAACTCAAAATCCATTCATACTTAGATAGAGAGACAATCTAAGACAACAAACAATAATCAACTCCACTGAATTCTCATATATGCCATCAAACTACAACATGATCATTTTAGCAAATCGAACCACAATAATACCCTGCAACTAAACAACTACAAGAATACTACCACAAATCATTGGTTCAATGCTAAAACGATCCTAAAATGTTTCTACTACTAACATTACCTAAACAAGTAGAAAGAACAAAGACTGCTTACAACTAACCCATCGAGCCACTGCCTCGCTACTGCTGAATCTCTGCTTTGCCTAACAACTGCACCAGCTGCTCCATACTGCTGCGCTCGCCTACCATGCCACCACAGTTGCATCATAGCCTCACTGCGTAGCCACCAATGAATCAAACTTGCCACGGCATCACTGCTACCATAGCGGCTGCACCTAGCATCAGGCTATATCAAACACCATAGCCACTGCCTCGCCGAGGCTTCTCTGTCTCGCCATCGTCGAACTACCGCTGCCTAGAACATCCCATACACCACTGCCTCGCCATTTCTGTTTCATCGACGCACCATGATCATCAACTAACAATCAGTCACAACCCCATTACTGCCTCTCTACGTTCAGCCATTAACAAAATCACAATAGCATCCCTCATATCATACCAAAACTCCAAGCAAAACCCACCTCAACAACAACAACCAAACAAAAAAAAAACAGAAAACGAGGAAGAAAATAAGAAGAAGAAGAAGAAAAATAAAGAAACAGAAAACATGAAACAACAAAAAAACGGAGGGGAAACGGGAATGGGAACGGGCAAAAGGGAGAGGAATTTTGGGAGGTGGGGTGTGGAGAGCGGTAGAGAGGAGTAAGGAGAAGAGGAGGAAACAAAGAACTTACCGGAAAAAGCATAAAGTGGCCGGATTTTTGTTTGACCGCAACTTTGACTTCCGATCTACTCCAAACGGCTTGGATTTTGACGAAACCAATTGGAGAAATGGAATGAGGGGGACGAAAGGAGTCGACTGATATTTTTTTAAAATTTTCCGGCGGCCGGCCGGCGGTGGTCGACGGCGGCCGACCGGTGGTTCCGCCGTGGAGGCGATTTCCGGCGAGTTTATAAAATTTTGGCAAGGGTTTGCCCCATTTTTCTGATTTTGTGTAAATGGCAAGAAAAATAGGATTTGTGTATATATATGTGTGGTATGGGCTTGGGTTAAGTGGGTGGGCTGATGGGCCAAAGTCTGGGCTAGTATTTTTTTTTTATGAATGGCCATCAAAATGGTTATACTTATCAAAATCAACACTATTAACTACAATCAAAACCATAAAAATCTACAATACTATCACAATTAAACATAGAGTCATAGTTAAACACATAACAAGTAGTTTTTTTTTTTAATTTTATTATTTTTATCATTTAAACGACAAATTTAGCTAAAATAAAAGACTGAAATTCGACGAAAATCCTAGAAAGTTAACTCGACTATTTTGAGCTATTTCAAGCTATTTTTGAATTGTCGTGCCAAAATTAGGTGATTACAGCTGCCCCTCTTTGTTCGGGAACACGAAGAGTTTTCGGACAAAGACGTAATCGACAACTAATTTTGGTTTTTTCGGTTCTAGCCGAGAGCATGCTTTCCAAAATGGTGACCGTACCTTGAATTTCGATTCTAACCGACAACAAAGTTACCTACATATCCCTGGACTAAGGAATAAGGTCAGTGTAGTTCCTTACGTGCGGTAGCTGGGACTACCGCATTCAAACAGACACTAGACTCTTCTAGACTCACTAAGACAAACCTAGACACTCTAGACCACTAAGATGACACTAGACACTCTAGACTACTACGACAGACTATAGACTCTTCTAGACACACTTGGGGCTGATACTAGACACTCTTAGGCACACAAGGGCTGTCGCTGCTGGTCACCGGTTGCTTGCTGATTGGCGGTCATTGCTTTACAGAGAAAATGAAAGTACAACATTGAAATATAAAGTTACAATTCCTACTCTAAGTCTTCATGCTTCCCGAGATGAGCTTCTTGGTTCTTGCTCCCCTCACTTGTTGAAAATAAAACCACCGCTCTTGGTTCAGGTGGGTCTTGCTTTTGTAGAAAAGATAAACCCTCGATCTTGGCTCAGGTGGATCTTCCCTCTTTACAGAATGGATTCCCTCGTTCTTCAGGTGGGCGCCTGGACTTCTTCAAATGTATTCCCTCGTTCTTCAGGTGGGCGCCTGGACTTCTTCAAATGTATTCCCTCGTTCTTCAGGTGGGCGCCTGGACTTCTTTAAATGTATTCTCTCGTTCTTCAAGTGGGTGCCCTGACCTTCTCTAAACTACTCCCTCATTCTCCAGGTGGGTTCCCTGACTTCTTTAAAAATACTCCCTCATTCTCCAGGTGGGTTCCCTGACTTCTAAAATAAAATCCCTCATTCTCCAGGCGGGTTCCCTGACTTGTAAAATAAAACCCCTCATTCTCCAGGCGGGTTCCCTGACTTTCTCTAAACTACTCCCTCATTCTCCAGACAGGCTCCATGACTTTCTTTAAACTACTCCCTTATTCTCCAGGCGGGCTCCCTGACTTTTAAAATAAAATCTCTCATTCTCCAGGCGGGTTCCCTGACTTCTAAAATAAAATCCCTCATTCTCCAGGCGGGTGCCCTGACTTTCTCTAATCCACTCCCTCATTCTCCAGGCGGGCTCCCTGACTTTCTCTAATCTACTCCCTCATTCTCCAGGCGGGCTCCCTGACTTTCTCTAAACTACTCCCTCATTCTCCAGGCGGGCTCCCTGACTTCTAAAATAACATCCTCATGCTTCATTCTTTTGCTTTCTTGTACTTCAATGGCCTCGACACAGAACATCATGCGGCCGAGTGTTCCAACTAGTCATTCGTCAAACTTTGTTAGGAACGGTATATTTTCCTTGATAGTCTCTTCTGTGGTGCAAACCTTGGCATGTCACTCCAGATGCCAAACTACCTCATAGGCATTCCATTATCCAGGCAGGTCCTGACTGTGCTCTGCTACAACTGCAAAACAGGTGAACAATTTTTGCGAAACTTTCTTTTGCTCGTTTCGATGTTATTGTGAATGAAAAGCAGAAGTGGAAGAAATTTCGGATAAAGGACTCTGAATGAGAGATGCCCTTTAGGGAAGTAAAAGGACTTATCTGGAGGTGAAAGCGATGACCTCAATAACATGACGTGCATCTTGGCCTCGAACCCTGATCCATTCACAACAGTTGTCCCTCGACTCTTTCCCCAATAGAAACATTCAAAGCAATACTCGTCAAGCCCCACTTGATGACAGTTACCAAAGCCCTCATTCGGTTAGTGGCGCCCCTTTCAGGGTTTTCACCGACTAACCTCTCTCTTTGTTCTTTTGCCTAACTGTTTGTCATGTGGCGCCCTTTCAGGTTTTCACCAACAATACTTCATTCTTTTTTTTCTTTTCTTTTCTCTTTTTTTTCTTTTTTTTTCTTCTTTCTCCTGTGGACCTCAACCCATTTGATGATGATTTTTTGAGCTAACTCTTGCTCGATTGACATTCTCAAATTGGCCAAAATGGTCTATTAGACATTTATCTGAGTTTGGAAGCAATGTTTGGCCTGTAATAGGGTGCCTTAAGCATCTTCCCCCTTTTCAAGAATGAATGAATGGTACAACAAAATAGAAGTTTGTTTTTATTTTATTTTATTGATAAAATAAAAATAAAATAAAAACAAACTTCTGCCCCAGTTTAGCAGAAAACCGCGGATTGTGGATTTTCTTTGACTTTGGCTGCAAACTTGGAGGCAAGCTTTGCATCGATGTGAGATAAGGCAAATGAACTTTTTCCCTTATTTTGAAACTAGGGAACCTTTAGAACTTTCTTTGATGTGACCGCACCTGAATGGTTGCCTACGTATCCTTTTGAGAGGAATCAGGTCAGACGTAGCTCTAGCAACTTAATGCCAAATTTGTTTTGGATCTTTCTTTCTTCATTTCATTGCAATTACAAAGATTCCCAATAAGGGTTTACAAAAGCAATACAAAGCCAAAGGCTAACAAGAGGGGTACATTATCTAGGTAAGGGAAACAAAGACTTCCGTGACTCCACCCAAGAATATCAAATGTAGTACCTCTGCACTGCATCAGCATTAACAATCATTTCAGCCATCGTGCCCTCGATGTCTGTCAGGAATAGAGCACCATTGGGCAACACCTTCTTCACCACATACGGTCCTTGCCAATTTGGGGCAAACTTGCCTTTTGATTCTTCCTGATGTGGAAAGATGCGCTTCAAGACTAACTGACCTTCGATGAACTTCCGTTGGCGTACTTTCTTGTTTTATGCTTTGGCCATTCTCTTCTGATATAGTTGGCCATAACATACTGCATTTAGCCTTTTCTCGTCAATCAAAGCCAATTGTTCCAAGCGGGATTTGACCCATTCAGTATCCTCGATCTCAGCTTCAACAATGATTCTCAAGGATGGTATTTCGACTTCTGCCGGAATGACCGCTTCAGTCCCATACACCAATTCATATGGAGTTGTGCCTATTGAGGTGCGCACAGTTGTACGATAACCCAGAAGAGCGAATGGCAACTTCTCGTGCCAATCTCGTGATCCTTGCACCATTTTCCGAAGGATCTTCTTAATATTCTTGTTTGCTGCTTCGACCGCCCCATTTGCTTTTGGACGGTAAGGTGTGGAATGCCTATGCACAATTTTGAATCTTTCACATACCTCATTCATCAAGTGACTATTGAGGTTGGCCCCATTGTCGGTGATAATGGTATTAGGGATACCAAATCGACAGATAATATTCGAATGGACAAAGTCGACCACAGCTTTCTTGGTTACTAACTTGAATGTCGACGCTTCCACCTACTTGGTAAAATAATCAATGGCGACCAAGATGAATCTATGCCCTTTCAACGCCTTTGGTTCTATTGGGCCAATGACATCCATTCCCGATGCAGTGAAAGGCCAAGGAGCAGACATTGTGTGAAGCTCCAAGGGAGGCGAATGTATCAAATCGCCGTGCACTTGACATTGGTGGCATTTCCGCACAAACCCTATGCAATCTCTCTCCATAGTGAGCCAGAAATAGCCTGCTCTTAAGATCTTCTTGGATAGCACATAGCCATTCATGTGTGGCCCACAAATTCCTGAATGTACCTCATTAAGAATTCTCGAGGCTTCTTGTGCGTCTACACATCTCAACAGTCCCAGATCTGGGGTTCTTTTGTACAGTATCCCTCCGCTCAGAAAGAAACCGTTTGCAAGATGACGGAGGGTTCTTTTCTGATTGCTTTCAGCTAGTGCCGGGTACTCTCCATTCTTGATGTAGTTTTTGATGTCTAGGTACCACGGCTCCCCATCAAGTTCTTCTTCAACCATGTTGCAATAAGCATGTTGATCCCTAACTTGAATCTCAAGTGGGTCAATATGAGTTTGGTCAGGATGACTAAGCATGGATGCTAATGTAGCCAAAGCGTCAGCCAACTCATTGTGCATTCTCGGGATGTGCCTGAATTCAATAGAATCAAATCTTTGGCAAAGATCTTCCAGACACTGCTTATACATGATGAGTTTCACGTCTCGAGTTTCCCATTCACCCTTGATCTGATGTACTAGTAAGTCGGAATCTCCGAGCACTAGTAGTTCTTTGATGTCCATGTCTATCGTCATGCGTAGACCCATGATGCAAGCTTCATATTCTGCCGTATTATTGGTACACCAGAAACGAAGTTGCGCAGCCGCCGGATAGTAATGTCCTGTTGGAGATATGAGAACAGCCCCAATACCGTCACCTTTGGAGTTAGAGGCCCCATCAAAATATAGCTTCCAGTAATGATCATCTTCTGAAGTCAACTCCTCAATTGTGCCAACCTCTTCATCAGGAAAGTATGTCTTGAGAGGTTCATACTCATCATCCACTGGATTCTCAGCCAAAGCCTGGGCTTTCATTGCAGTTCTGGTGACATAAACTATGTCAAACTCTGTGAGTAACATTTGCCACTTGGCGAGCCTTCCCGTTGGCATTGGCTTCTGGAAGATATATTTCAGTGGGTCCATCCGGGATATGAGGTAAGTAGTGTATGACAACAAATAATGCCTCATCTTCTGTGCTACCCAAGTGAGGGCACAACACGTTCTTTCCAACAAAGTGTACTTGACCTCATAATCCGTGAACTTCTTGCTCATGTAGTAAATGGCCTGCTCTTTCTTGCGTGTGGTATCATGGTACACATCCAAATGAATTATCCATCACCGACAAATAGAGGAACAAAGGTCGTCCTGGCTCCGGCGGGACCAACACAGGTGGATTTGACAAGTATTTCTTGATCTGGTCAAAAGCCGCTTGGCATTCCTCGGTCCACTTGACTGCAACATCTTTCTTCAGCAGCTTGAAGATTGGTTCGCAAGTTGTAGTGAGTTGAGCGATGAACCTACTGATGTAGTTCAATCTTCCGAGGAAGCTCATGACTTCTTTCTTGTTCTTTGGCGGAGGCAACTCTTGTATAGCTTTGATCTTTGAAGGATCCAATTCAATGCCTCGCCTACTGACAATAAAACCCAACAACTTTCCAGCTGGAACACCGAATGCACATTTAGCCGGGTTCAACTTCAAATTGTACCTTCTGAGTCTTTCAAAGAATTTCCTAAGGTCTTTAACATGATCCTCTGCTGTTCTTGATTTGATTATCACATCATCCACATACACCTCAATTTCTTTGTGTATCATATCGTGAAAGACGGTTGTCATGGCTCTCATGTACGTTGCCCCAGCATTCTTTAAACCGAACGGCATGACTCTATAACAAAAGGTTCCCCAAGGCGTGGTGAATGCCGTCTTTTCTGCATCATCTTCATCCATCAAGATTTGGTGATATCTGGCATAGCAATCCACAAAAGATTGGATCTCGTGTTTGGCACAATTATCTATGAGAATATGAATGTTAGGCAAAGGAAAATTATCCTTGGGACTGGCCTTGTTCAAATCTCGATAGTCAACACAAATTCTTGTCTTCCCATCTTTCTTGGGTACTGGCACGACATTGGCCAACCAGGTGGAATATTGAAGCGATTGAATCACCTTTGCTGATAGTTGCTTCATGATTTCATCATGGATTTTCTTGCTCATATCTGTCTTGAATTTTCTCCGAAGTTGTTTGACTGGAGGAAAACTAGGATTGATTGGTAACTTGTGAACCACCAAATCTGTGCTCAAACCGGGCATGTCATCATATGACCAAGCAAACACGTCTCTATAGTCAAACAAGACTTGGACTATGTCATCTTTCACTTTTGGTTCAGCGTGCATGCTTATCTTGGTTTCTCTAACATCATCGGCACTTCCCAGATTTATATTTTCTGTGTCATCCAGATTGGGCTTAGGCTTATTTTCAAATTGTTCTAATTTCCCATTTATTTCACTCTCGGCTCTCTCCTCATCATATTCTTCCTCAAATATTTCTTCTTTATCAGCCTCTTCCATGTCGTCTACCTCCTCAACTGTCATCTCATACTCACTCCACCTCCCATCATTAATTTCCTCTATTTCTGGTTGGTTCAATGAGACCAAGTTAAATTGTGTGTTTAGATCAGTGCGTGATTTCAACATGCATGTCATGTTATTAAGGCCATCAGAAACATAGCTACAGAAAGAAATAAGAACAAAATCAGGAAAGTAAAGTGATAGAATAAGGAGACAAGAAGCAATGTCTTGCTTTTCATTGAATTTGAAAGATAAAAGGGTTTGACATCATAACGAGCAAAATAAATATACTTGGATTACAACCCTTAGAATAACCAAGTATACAGAAAGGATAACAAAAGCTTGCTACCAGTAGCCCCTCCTAGTGGGGAGAGGCATGGATTCCCAGTTGTTCAGCTTCACATCAGGGCCAATGTCCTGGATTTCTGCATTGCTAGGTCCTTCGCCAGTTTGCACCATGTTGATGCCAAAGACGTGCCTCAGGTCTGACAGCAGCTTCTTTTGTTCTTCTGTCTCCTTAGTATTCTTGGTAGCGGCCTTGCCTCCACTAGGCCTTGTGAAAGATTGAGCGAGGCAAGGGACAGGTTTCTCGAGGGACCATTCTTGTTTCTTCATCTTCCTAGCTCTTGCTCTGTCTGTAGCTGTGGGCTTGTACCCAAGACCCCAGGTACCTCGAATGCCAAGTGGACTAATTGGACGCGACATTCCTTGTAGCGCTGCCCCGAGACCTTTCTCGGGCTGGAAACCGTGCTTCAACATTTCTGTAGCCATCATGACTGCTGCTTCTGACAACCTTGCTTGGGGTAAAGGCTTGCCTTCAGGAACCTCCTCCACATGGACCGCTTCAAATGCTTGATACATCAGAGTTGGGCTATCATTAGTGACCTCAATAACTGGAATAGACGGATCCTTGTAGATTGACAAATCTCCCTCCCCGTGTACCATGATCATCTCACGATTCCATTCAAACTTGATAGTCTGGTGTAAAGTTGACGGTACTGCGCCCGCCATATGAATCCAGGGCCTTCCCAACAACAGGTTGTAAGAAGAATCCATATCAAGAACTTGGAAATCGATAGTAAAATCCAGGGGTCCGATTGTCAGTATCAATTCTATCTCACCAATCGATTGTCGTTTCTCTCCATCAAAAGCACGGATACTCATGGTGTTTGTCCGAATTTTGTCCATGTTGACTTTCAATCTCTTTAATGTAGACAATGGACAGATGTTCAGACCGGACCCACCATCAACCAGTACCCTTGTGACATAAGAATTGTCACACTTGAAAGTCAGATGCAGTGCTTTGTTGTGACCAGTGCCTTCCATTGGCAGTTCCTCGTCAGTGAAAGTGATCCTATTTACCTCAAAGATACGACTTGCGACTTCTTCAAGATTGCTGATGGTCATCTTCTCGGAGACATGAGCCTCATTCAGTATTTTCAACAGAGCATGACGGTGTGCCTCAGAATGCATCAACAGGGACAACAAATAAATTTGAGCAGGGGTCTTCCTCAGCTGCTCCACAATGGAGTAATCTTGCACTTTCATCTTCTTCAGGAATTCCTCCGCCTCTTTCTCGGTGACAAGCTCCTTGATGGGGCCCTGATTTTCTCTAACCTGCTTTGCTTTTCTTAACTCTTCTGGGGTAAAGCACCGCCCAGAACGAGTAAGACCGCCAACTTGTGTTGTTTCCGCTACAACCTCTTTTCCCTTGTATGTTACCAATGCCTTGTCATAATTCCATGGGACAGCATTAGTGTTTCTCATAGGAATCTGAGGTGCGCTCTTTATGAAAACAGGCTCACGCAGCTTGTTTTGATCCTCTTCACAAGATGCTCTTCTTATAACCAAGTTTGGTTTGGCCACACAATCCGCCTCCTCTCCATTTTTGTTGGTCCTTTGGATTACCAATCTTTGTTTTTCAGCCATCTCTTCCTTTCGCTCAACGGCTCTTCTCAATGTCAATACTGGCTTGTTTGGCTGGATAGGATGCCCCACTTTCCCCGGCACAACCGAAAGAATTGGTTGCATCCTTTCCACTCCAATTGTTATAGCATCAACTGACACTATTGGACTTGCAGATTCGTCTTCGAATCCCCCTTTACATACACCCACCATGTGTACATCATGGACCGGCAAAGGATTGCGATTAATGTTTGGCGTTTCTGCATCTTCGATCACAATTTGGTTATTGTCAATCAGATCTTGCACTGCCTTCTTGAGATAATAACAATCTTCTGTATCATGTCCTGGTGCGCCCGAATGGTATTCACAGTGCCGAGAGTGGTCCACTTTCCCAATGGGCTGCATGTTTCCTTGAATTGGCTTTATCATATCCAAGGCTCTCAATTTCTCGAAGATACTGGTGTAAGATTCTCCGATTGGTGTAAATTCTCTCTTTTTCTCCTCTCGGGCTTTCCTGAATTCAGCTCTTGGACGGAAGCCTGCTGGACCTCTTGGTCGGTAGGTAGGGTTTGGCGGAGCCTGATAATGATTAGGGGGAGCTTGGTGCGTGTTATATATAGGCTGTGGGGCTGGGGCACGCCATTGCGGATAGGATGTTGGAGCATATGGTTGTGCTGCATGTACAGAGTATTGGGGTGGAGGCATGGAGTATAGTACATTTTGTGGTGGGTAATAGTGTTGTAACGGGGGTGTTTGTGGAGCTTGGTATGAATTATGTTGACTGTATCGCTCCTCGTTCCACTTCCGCGGACCTGACCCTACCATGGATACATCCTCCTTCTTCTTCTTACCAAACCCTGCTGCCCCAGTTTGCACAGCCTGTGTAGTCGCCTTCAATGCAGTCTGGCTTACAATCTTGCCAGTTTTGACTCCCCTCTCAATCATTTCTCCCATCTTGACGACTTCACTAAATGGTTTCCCAAAGACGGCGATCAATGCACCATAGAATGCTTCATCTTGCGCCTCAATGAACAAACGAACCATGTCATCATCTGGTATTGCGGGGCTCACTCGAGCGGCCTGCTCGCGCCATCTGAGGGCGTACTCCCTAAAGCTTTCACTCGGCTTCTTTTTTATTGCATCCAAGGAGGATCGATCTGGCAAAACTTCGATGTGGTACTTGTACTGGTCGTAGAATGCCTGCGCCATATCCTCAAATGACAACCATTTTGTTAAATCCTGCCTCATGAACCATTCGGCAGCTGCGCCCCCCAAGCTTTCAGAAAAGTAGGCTATCAACAGTTTGTCTTTCTTGACCCCTCTCATTTTGTTGCAATAGGTTTTCATATGAACCCTTAGATCTCCTTGTCCGGTGTATAGATCAAACTTTGGCACTATGAACCCATCTGGAAATTGCGATTCAGGGTAGGGACAAAGATCCTTGAAAGAGATGTTAGTATGATCTCCATATCCTTGAATGGTCCTTACTGCTTGTTCTAGGCCCTTCATTTTTCTTAGAACCTCGCTCTCATCCAGCTTTCCTGATCGATCAACCTCAACCTGAGACTCGCGATGGAACCCCTGATCATATGAGTCACTGTGTCGGAAATGGGGTTCATGTTGCTGATCATAATGATGATCCCCAGCCTGGAGATGTGGTTCACTGTTGGATCTGGCCATGACAGGCTTAACTGGGCCCCGAAAAACTGGAACCTGTGGGGGAGGTGGTCCATACTGTCCCTGTGGTGGATGTTGTCCATATTGCCCTTGTGGTGGAGGCGGTGGTTGTGGCGCATGAGGGCGCACTTCAGCTTCTTTCGTTGCACCATGGTTAAGGCCAAAACCAGGGGGATAGGTCGGATCCTCGACCGCCGTAGATGTGCCTGGTGCTCGCTGGATAGCTGTTGGCACAAGCCCCTCCAGGAGGTTTGGCATGGGAGGAGGCGCCCGTCCCGTGGTTATCGCATGATGCATGTCTACCAGGAACTGCTTCAGAGTCAGGGCCTCTTCTGTCGTCCTATCATTTTCTTCGGAATCGGCGTCAGATTTGTCGCCTTCAGTGGCCATGTTACCAAATGGAATTTTTAGATCATTTTGAGAGTGGGGTAATGGCAGAGTGCTGCACCGAATCACTGGTAATCTATACTTGTCTGTAAGCAAAACAGGTTAGGAAACACCATATTTTATGAGCAAAGCATGCCTACAAACCTAAGGTCGTTATGCCTCATCCCGAATCAAGACAAAGCGGGTCCTTATTTCTTTTCTTCTTCTCTCTTTTCTGTCCTTCCATTTTTCTCTCCCTTTTTCTCTCTTTCCATTATTTCATCATTTCATTTTTCTTCTTTCTCTTTTCTTTTCTCTCTTTTTCTTCAAATGTAAGAGGGGTCAAAATCAGATTGTAAAAGAAAGAAAAAATGCATTTAAGATAATAAAGAGACACAATTTTGGATTTTCTGATTTCCCTTTCATGCCGAAACAGTACAATATAAAAAGCCCGCCGACAACATGGGGCAATAGTAGTGCTCCTACAAATTAAAATACACAAACTAGATCGACTGTTCGAAATAGAAATACCAATACATAATAAAAGCTACAATCTGTCCAAGATGCTAAATGAATGACAAAAAGCAATGAGCTGCATCATCTCGGACTGACATATATCTGCTAAGGTGATCCGGGCCCTGCCTCATCTGGCTCCTCTGGATCTGACTCAAATGGCTCGTTGAGGTCTTCCTCTGGTGGCTCCTCGGGATCTGCTGGTGGGCCTTCCACCAAGGTGCGGAGCAATCCAGCCAAATTTTCTGCAACTCTGGTGACGAAGGGAAGCACATGTGGAAGTAGGTCCTCCGCGGGCAACCTCCTATAGTCACTGATAGCCTGTGCAACATATACAGCAGAGTCATAAACCTGCCGATAAACTACACTGATAGTCTGTCCTGCAGCCTGTATATCCTGAAGTCGGCTCTGTGCTAGCTCCCTGAGCTGCTCTCCCTGCTCCAGTGCCCCGTCGAGTCGAGCTCGAGCATCCATGGCATCCTGACGATGATAATCCTCCCTTATCATGCTCTCGGATAAAGTTGCCATATCGGCATCCCTTGCTGCCAATGCCTCAGAGTGCAACTCACGGAGTCGTCTAACTGTATCTAGGTGCTGGTGTGCCAAACCCTCACTCTCGAACTGGGCGGCTCGAGCGGCATCCCTCTTCGCGCGAAGACGGTGGACCAAAGCCGAGTACTCCTTCTCAACATCTGCTCTGTGCATCGCCATCCTCACCTCTATCTTGCACTCTTCATCATAGGGTCCTTTGATTGGCTTTGTAGGCAAGGCTACAAAAACATGTTGCCGACCATACCAGAAAACATACTCAGGGGTGACCATGCCCCTGTATCGATCCGAGATCTGTGTGGTACGGGGCATACTCTTCCTATTCTTCCAGAGATCGCACCACTGCCTAGCTTCAGGAAACTCAAAAGTAATAGGCTCGAAGGAGTACCTACTCACGTCCTCAACCCTTGGGACATCCTGAACACGCCCCAACTGTCGCAGCACACGTGTAGGGCAATAAGGCTCAGTACCTCTATGACCAAAAAGTACAAGGAATGGATGGTTCCTGCTATCATAATCGACACAACCATAAACTACCTCTCCCGAAGGGAACCAGCTAACCTGCCACCGGATGCTCTCTGAAGTAAGCGCCTCCACATACTGTGTCCAATCATCTACACTCACCGGTAAGACAACATCTCTAATGCACCAGTGATGGGTGCCCAAATGGCATTTGGGCGCATCGGGGAGTAGTGCAGGGTCAGAACGCCCCAGTAGGTGCTCGATGAACCAAACCTGCAACATCAGGTTGCAACCCTCGAAAAATCGGTCCTTTCTTTCGTTGCAGCGGGTCAAAGCACGGTAGATACTACCCAGAATCATAGGCACAATAGTGACATCTCTCAGTCCTCCAAATAAAGCTTTCATCACCCAACTGAGATGGATAGATATTTGTCCATTTTCCGACGGAAAGACTATAGTACCTAAGAAAGCGAGAACAAATGCATTTGCCCTGAATGTAAGCCACTCCTTATGCCCCCATTTGAGGTCGAACTCTGGTAGATATGTCGTGTAACCGTCAGCCTTCCCATAACGAGCAAAAAGATAATCCAAACTGATAAATCCTGACGATACATCAATCTGTGTATCCTGGCACAGATGCATGTATGTCAAGAACTCCTCCCTACGTACAAATCGAGGCACTATGCACTGCTTGCCCAACTCTTTCTTAATCAATCCTGCAATCTCCTCTAATGTGGGGGTCATCTCGAAACCATGGAATACAAAGGTGTTTTGAGACGGCTCCCAATGCTGAATCAAGACATTAATTAACTCCCGGCGCGGGGGAAACCCGGGTCTCAAAAGATGCGACATCTCACCCATCCTACCATTGACATTCATCCGGTTTGAATCGCTCATATTATACCACCAGTTCCTCAAATCGAGAGGTGCCTCGTCAACCATCCTAATGGCTGGTGGCGTAGAACCCTCAGGAAATTTCCTCTTCCCTACTCTAGACGACGATGCAGCCATGTCACCTATTTTTTATTTTAAAAAAATAATAAAATAAAATTAGGACTATGCAAACTTGGACATATTGTAGAATAACTTGAAAAAGGGGCGGGCCAAACCCAACAAAATATTTAAACAATTGACTAGCCCGGACAATAACAAAAAAAATTCCTTCATTTTTTTTTTTTGAAAAATTTGCCATTATAACGACACTAAATATACTTGCCGATACTCTTTTTCTTTTTGTTTTTCAAGTCAAAATTGGCTACGACAATGACACAAAAATTGGGATTGAATTTACATGAACTTGGTCGTTATAACGGCATAAAAAATTGACTCAAAAAATTTTTGTCAATGAAAGGGTGACAAAACAATTGCTAAATTTTGAAAAAAAAAAATCTGAAATTGCCCCTCTTAAAACAATCTCTTTTTCCCTCATTTTCTTTTCTTTTGTCTTTTTTTTCATTTTTTTTCCAAATAAGTCCGCTTTCCTCGACTAACGGTCAGCATAACGCCTTCCTAAATGCAACACATAGCATGCTTGGGCCCTGCAGGCCCACTCGAACAGAAGGAGTCTGCCTAGACAGGTACAGTACTTGGGGTACCGTACCTCACTAAATCCAATGATATGCAGATAATTCGACCTAAATTGGAGCGGGTCAAACTCTAGGTGACTCAATGGGTTCATGATCTAATGATTCAGCCATTTGGAAGTGCCTCAGGGGTACCGGTCGACAACGTCTAACGGCCTAACCCAACGCACCTCCTCCTAAAACAGGGTTAACTTTTTGTGCCCGAAGACACGACAGAAAATTCCAGCCGACAAAGCGAAACTGGCGTGTATGTGTGCAGTGTTCCAGAAGACTCAGAGGTTTGCGGAAGAAGACAGTTTATATACAGTTCAACAATATCAAAGCAGTAACATTCAACTTTCATGTGATAACGGCAAGAATATAACAACCAAATATTTAATAAATTAAAAATGCGACAATTTCATCAAAGCCGGAGATTCTAGTTTTCACCGTTTCCCCAGCGGAGTCGCCAAGCTGTCACGACCCTTTTTTAACACACAAAAACTAAAAAGAATAGAAATTGCGTATTTAAAGGCTGTGACGGGTGTTCAAAAAGGTACACATTTATTTAGAGAACTCGGAGTCACCACTTGACAAGTTAAAGGTGTGCCAAGTCACCAAAGTGGTGTACCTGGAACACCCTTGACTCGTCTAATAGTCTGCGTCAGAGATTCAGGTAAGGTTCTCAGTTGACTCTCGTGAAGGTATTAGGCAACCTCGAGCCCTGTGCCAAGCACAGTTGCTTTATTGTCGCAATTTTATTTTATTAAATATGGTTGTTATATTAATGCCGTTAATTTTGAATTTGAACTTGATTCAGAAAAAATTTAAAATGTTAATTCTTTTCCAACCTCACAGAGGACTGGAAGAATTTATACTTTGATTCAAAATAAAATAAAATGTATTGCGTATTTCTAACCTTACAAAGAACTGGTCTATTTTAAAAGAGAATTTAGTTAACTTCAAAAATAATAATTAATTTAAATCAATTTAACTCAATTTAGTTTTCCTCTAGCCTAATAAGTAGATCACAAATCATACTTGTCGTTTTGCCTAATCGATTTAATTAAGTACAACCGCTAACTATTATTAAATGTCAAATTGGGACTCCCAAATTTGTCTTAAAAGATACGGATTATGAGATAAGTATATACATACAATATGTCGTTTGGTAAATTGAAACAAACTTTGGGCTACCCTTTAAAAAAAGAGAAAATGGCTCTATCTTTATCAAAATGTGGGCTGAATGATTTGTGAAAATAGGCCGTTTTAAGGTCTGCCTTGCAAGAATCAAATGATATTTTTACATGTGGTGGGTGTTTATAAAAATAGCAATTGTTTAATAAATGATGGTTATTGCCGCAATTCATTTTGAACCCATTGAAACTTTATTTAAATGGCTTAACTTAACAAACGAATGGCATGTTAAACAGGCCAACTTTACAAAAGATTGGCACGTGCATAGTTATTTATATAAGTACAATTTCGACCTCTTTTCGCAAATGCCTACAGTCTGTTCATTAGCTTCACGTTTATTGACATTTGCCATTATGACCATATTTTGGCTAATTCTTTCAAAAATAACCACGACTTAATAATTTTCAAATTTGCAGGTATATACCAATATATAGAGAATAGCCCAGTTTACAGAAATAATCAGATTTTAACATTTTTGCAATTTCAATGGTTAAAACCTAAATTTGCCTCATCTTTAACGTGCTGTCCAGATTTAAAAAAAATTTGCACCAATGGCCACATTTGCAGAGACGGTCCAGATTTAACACTCATTACTTATGCTGAAAATACACTTTAAATACTAGCTACTTACTATCAATTTTCCATCATATTTCCTTCCACTTATCTTAACATATACGTGGTTCTACATACGCGTATAACTTTATAAAAGCAAACATTAGGGATATAATTGCTTAACTAAAGAAATTCATAAGTAGACATCATTAGGCCTTTTTTTTTTAAAAAAAAAAACATGTTGATTTCCATATCATTTCATAGAAAATTACTTGTAAGGCTCAAGGTTCAAGTATTACCTAGATAAACGAGACCTTAGAGCTCGGCAATGACGACCACTAGCAAACCAAGACACGTACACAGCAGGGAACACCGGACAGCGACTAAACAGCCCCTTATGACCCTTTTTAAACTCTTAGAACTAGTAGATTTATACCCCAAAAGACACTTGAAGTAATGGCTTTTGGTTCTAAATCCTAACTCTCAAACTTACTATTTTTTTTAAAGTGTTTTGCTCTCTTTTAGTATATATTTTCAGCAGCTGTTGGTCTGTGTGTTTTCAGCTTAGTTTTTCATGTCAAAGATGAGGAGTAAAGACTCATATATATAGATAAAAGTGGGGGCTATAAGGTGGAGTGTGGACTTGTACAAAAGTACAAGCCCACACCCCTATACTTGAGTGTTTTTTTGGACATTTTCAGCATACTATTTCAGCAGCCAAAACAGTTCAAAAAAGCTGAAATAATACAAGTAGGGTCCTCTAAAAGGACCCCCATTACTCATTACACTAACTAAGGGTCTATGACCAACTATGCAAACTAGAATCAGCCCCAAAGTAACTAAACTAGACTAGAGAGCAACCAAATTCTAACTAAGTTGACTAAACTAAACCAAACTAAGAGGCATCCCCCAAATCATAACTAAACTAGAACAAAACCAAATGTAACCAGATTCCATTACAAACTTACTCACAGTTGACAGAATTAAACAGTAAGATTTAGACAATAAGCATACTCTACAGACAAACAAACTGGACAAACTAAAACTCTTAAACAACTTTCATCCAAACAAGATCAAGATTTTTACTTGACTCACACAACATACTCAGGTGCAATTTGCTTTAAACAAAGGAACCAAGAGAATCAGATCAACAATTTCATTCTTTGGCGCACAGGTTTGAAACAAATGGTGCCCGAACACAAACTCAAAATCCATTCATACTTAGATAGAGAGACAATCTAAGACAACAAACAATAATCAACTCCACTGAATTCTCATATATGCCATCAAACTACAACATGATCATTTTAGCAAATCGAACCACAATAATACCCTGCAACTAAACAACCACAAGAATACTACCACAAATCATTGGTTCAATGCTAAAACGATCCTAAAATGTTTCTACTACTAACATTACCTAAACAAGTAGAAAGAACAAAGACTGCTTACAACTAACCCATCGAGCCACTGCCTCGCTACTGCTGAATCTCTGCTTTGCCTAACAACTGCACCAGCTGCTCCATACTGCTGCGCTCGCCTACCATGCCACCACAGTTGCATCATAGCCTCACTGCGTAGCCACCAATGAATCAAACTTGCCACGGCATCACTGCTACCATAGCGGCTGCACCTAGCATCAGGCTATATCAAACACCATAGCCACTGCCTCGCCGAGGCTTCTCTGTCTCGCCATCGTCGAACTACCGCTGCCTAGAACATCCCATACACCACTGCCTCGCCATTTCTGTTTCATCGACGCACCATGATCATCAACTAACAATCAGTCACAACCCCATTACTGCCTCCCTACGTTCAGCCATTAACAAAATCACAATAGCAGCCCTCATATCATACCAAAACTCCAAGCAAAACCCACCTCAACAACAACAACCAAACAAAAAAAAAACAGAAAACGAGGAAGAAAATAAGAAGAAGAAGAAGAAAAATAAAGAAACAGAAAACGGGAAACAACAAAAAAATGGAGGGGAAACGGGAAAGGGAACGGGCAAAAGGGAGAGGAATTTTGGGAGGTGGGGTGTGGGGAGAGGTAGAGAGGAGTAAGGAGAAGAGGAGGAAACAAAGAACTTACCGGAAAAAGCACAAAGTGGCCGGATTTTTGTTTGACCGCAACTTTGACTTCCGATCTACTCCAAACGGCTTGGATTTTGACGAAACCAATTGGAGAAATGGAATGAGGGGGACGAAAGGAGTCGACTGATATTTTTTTAAAATTTTCCGGTGGCCGGCCGGCGGTGGTCGACGGCGGCCAACCGGTGGTTCCGCCGTGGAGGCGATTTCCGGTGAGTTTATAAAATTTTGGCAAGGGTTTGCCCCATTTTTCTGATTTTGTGTAAATGGCAAGAAAAATGGGATTTGTGTATATATATGTGTGGTATGGGCTTGGGTTAAGTGGGTGGGCTGATGGGCCAAAGTCTGGGCTAGTATTTTTTTTTTATGAATGGCCATCAAAATGGTTATACTTATCAAAATCAACACTATTAACTACAATCAAAACCACAAAAATCTACAATACTATCACAATTAAACATAGAGTCATAGTTAAACACATAACAAGTAGTTTTTTTTTTTAATTTTATTATTTTTATCATTTAAACGACAAATTTAGCTAAAATAAAAGACTGAAATTCGGCGAAAATCCTAGAAAGTTAACTCGACTATTTTGAGCTATTTCAAGCTATTTTTGAATTGTCATGCCAAAATTAGGTGATTACATTATCTGCCCATAATATTTTTAAAATGTACATTGTGCCTTTGCATACCACCTGCTGTTGATATCCATATATTATTTAAACAATATACCTCGCTATTTAAATGTGATATCTCAATGATTTTGTGGATTAATTGTGTGATTCAGTTCATATTTTTGTGACCTTCTTCTTTTTCGCATATTCAACTTACCGGTAGATTTTATGTTGAAATTCATTCAATACCACTTATATATGCATGTCATACTTACAGATATTGGAAGCATATTTTATAGATACCTGGTGTTGAAATTCATTCTATACCACATGTATATACATGTCATACTTACAGATATTGGGAACATATTTTATAGATACCCAAAGATGTAAAAGGGGTTTTTGCGCGAAATCGATGAAATAATTAATTACTTAGCGTATTAATACTTAGGAATAATTTCATTGATTAAGCTATTTTGCATAAACTGAATTGACCATCTTTATGTAATACACAAATTGACCCATACGAGAATTGTTAATAAGCAATTTTTGGTGGTATAGCAGATGAGAGGCAAAACTTAGGGCAAAGAAAATCTATTGTGAACAAAAGAATGAATAAAAAGGAAAAAAGGAGTTGGACGTGAATTTTCATCTAAATTACAACAGATTGAATCCAAGAAAACTATATGCTAATTAATGCATGTTCCTAAATGTTGACTGTTCTTCATCATTTTGTTCAGTGAGCATAAACTAATCAAAGTTTGGTGTTTTACCCAGAACAATCTCATCTGAAAAATAAGCATCAGCATGTTAACAACATATTTCAACAAGAGGCGAGAATGAGTTGCAACACTAGTAAACAATATCTGCTCACTTTTGCTACTTTTTGGGACATAATCAGCTTAGAATTCTGATATCCTTTATTAGATATCCTAATGCCACGATATCCGCTGGGTTTGCTATATTTTTGGGACAAAATCTGCTAAGAATCAGGATATTTGGATGTCTTTGCTGTCAATTCTAAGTGTTGAATGGCTAGCCGATGTTGCTTTGCTCCCGTGGCCATTTAAATGTTAGTTGCATATAGTTTATGGCTACATACGTGCTTTCCCCGAAGAAATAAGGGAAGTGGGCTTAAGCCCACCAGATTTTGGAACAACGAATGTATAAGGGCAGTAACGAAGCACTAAGCTTCTGCCATAACAAGGATTTCAAAAGAAAAAGTTATTGGGGCAATTAGAAGAAAAGAGTCAGGGAATGAGAAAAGATAACAAAGGTAAATAAAACTTTGCCTTCCATAAGTATTTTCTTTTTTTACTCAATACTTAGCCTACTGTAAGTATTAATTTATCAACTAGTAGTTATGATAAAATAAGAAGAAAAAAATTAGGATTATTTTAATATAGCACAATCATGAATTTACTATTAATTGGATGCAAATTATGTAAGCTTTTAGCAAGCACTACAGCGTAGGAATTTTGAGTGTTTGCTCATTCTATAATTGACTCTATCATGTCAAAGGTTATTCCTCTATGTAAATATGGACTAGCAGAGAAACAAATTGAATGATTATCAGAGGAATGACAACAATAGTTTGACTAAATTGGAGAATAAAACCTCAATCATGTATCCTCAAAGATTGAGTATACTAATTAGCGATGAATTATTCTAAATAAAGAAATTAACACGAGATCGCTACGATGTGATTATAGATTGATTGGACGAGGTGTTGGATTGCTCGTGGAAGATTCGCTTAAGCTACGGACATTTGTATTGTGAGTGATGACCTTACCACAATTTGTGTTTCCATAACTTGCATGGTTTCTACTTGATTTTGAAGTAAATGTGTTACTGAATGTTTAAACTGCATGTGGGACAGGTCCTTTTACAAGATATGTACCGAGATATTTACTTGAATTATTTTACCGTTAGAAGATTTGATTTTTACCGCTATGTGAAATATTGAATTATTACTCAAAATGCCCTGTACTTGGTATAGGGAATATATATATTTTTGGGATGAGCCTTGACATACCCCGTAGCTAAAGACGGGTACGTTAGACCTGGTGCACCTTGTATATTCCGGATTACCGTTACAGTTCCTTGCTAGTGGGAAGGTAGTCGTTACTGATTTCTTCAGGGAGGAATTTATGCTGATTTCATGGTTCGTTCTTGGAAATCTCCAAACCATATGTACTTGATATGATATTGCGACTACTTATTTGACTACTGAGTTGATATTGATTACTGTTTACAAGAAGAACTTGAAAAGACTGATACTGTTTGTTATTCTGAAAGTGATAATTTATTTATATGGTATATTTCTGCATAAGATATACTGGCATGTTTTTGACTTGTCCACACTTAAAACGGTTGTGGATAAGCGTTATTACTCACTGAGTTGCGACTCACTCCTCGCTATTATTTTTTCAGAGACAGCAGGTGCGGTACCTGAGGACCTCTAGTCTTAGAGCATACAAGTTGGCAATCCTGGTGAGCCCCGCATTAGTTCGCGTGGGCAAGAAGCTTCATTTATTTATTATTGTCATTCCTTGAAACTTTTAGAGTCGCTCCATTTAGTCATTCGTCTTATTTTCCAGTTAGTTATCTAGTTTGATTATTCATTTAATAAGTTGGCCTTATGAGTTTTTGGCTATAGACATTTTGGGTTCGTATTAGATCCTTTCATGGTGACGTGGAGATAGACGTGAGAATCTTAAGTTACTAATGCATAAATGATATTAGTTTGACTAGTTTTAATTATATTTTGGCTGGATCTGGTATCTGTTGTAAACAGGGAAATTTTTGAATAGGCCTAAAACAGGAGAAACTCTGTCCGATTTTCTGTAGAATATTGATAAGGCTTGTTTAGGGACTCAGTTCCTAAGCGCCGGTCACAGCCCCAAACTGGGTCATAACATTTTTCAAGTATGATAGTCATACATATATGCTGTTCTATTTTAATTAAATTAGTAGAGTGAGTAGAGTGAGGGTTGGAGTTAATGCTATGCTATTTAACATTATGTATTTTTTTCCCTTTTGAAGGAATTATTCCTTCAAAAGGGAAAAAAATACATAATGTTAAATAGCATAGCATTAACCCCAACCCTCACTCTACTAATTTAATTAAAATATGTTATGTGATACCAATTTCTCAATTCCTATCCTAAAGGGAATGCAAAATTCTAAAAGTTATGAATCTAATTTAATATAGCAAATCCACACACAAGATTGGTGTACATATTGTTGGGATTTGAAATGAAGTGGGTGTGAATGGAAAATAGAGAAAAGATGAAAATACAATTTTTACTTTTGCACTATGTCCATCATCGATTAAAGAGAGCTAGTTTGTTGAGTATAAATATGGAATCACTTCCTTTAGCTCTTAAAAAGAGTTAAGAGGAAGGAGCCTCGCGATGTTGTCATCGTCGCTCGCTCGGTTTCGGCTTCGGTCAATCGATATGATTGATTGATAATTTTTTTAAAGTTTGGCTGATTTACAAAAATATGACCATAAGCAATTATTTTTCTTTTTGCCCATGTTAACAGGAGTTTTACAAAAATGCCCACATTTAGTTTAATAAAAAAAATCAGACGAAAACGCCCTTGTCAAGTTTTTAGGTCGGGACCAAGACTTGCCTTTATATATCTCCGTTTTTCAACACTTATCCTTCGAGTGTTGGCAAAAGGCAACACTTGCCGCAGTTGGTTGTAACTCTTGGCAATTGCCAAGACTTGCCCCTTCCAATCTGTCCTTGCATTCTCACCATAACTTGAAGTATCGGCAAAACAGAGCTTGCCTTTGAGGTATTGATAAGTTCCAAGACTTACAAATTTTTGCCTTGAAGTCTTGACTCCGGGCTAAATAAGATTATTCTGCTAAAACATTCCTTAGTGTGGGAAATTGTACAAAATCACTCCTTATGGAGGGCATGCAGTAAAATTTTTTAGGAAAATTTTCATAAATAGGCAGCCCACTACCCAAAATTACAAACAAGAGGCTATATTTTTTTTTCATGCATAGCACCCATCCATAAAATTACAAATTTTAACACTCCTTCATAAAAAATACCCTAGCTACCAAATCTCCCCTCCCCAGTCGCTAAGCCGCCGGCAGACACCTACCTTCACCAGTAGTGTCGTTACTTTTTTGTATTTTATTGAATTTATGTTGTTTATTGCGTCTAAATCATTGATTTGGACAAGTTTATACACACAAATCCCTCTCTCCCTCCCCCCCCCCCCCCCAATAAAAAGAGTAAAAATTCATATAAATATCCTTAATATACAGATTTATTCACTAAAAATGATTGCTACTCTGGCCAGACATCCTTTATGTCCCAGTCATTTCATTTACATACCACAACCAATCGCCGTTGTTTCTTTTGCATACCATAACCAATCGTCGTTGCTTCCTTTACATACCACAACTATTTACTTCTTACCAGTGTCGTTGATGATAACTGCAATGACAAACTAACCGTGGAGGAACTAAACCTCATTTGTTGTCTCGTAGCCATCATAAGCATAACTAGTCGCCGCCGCTGTTGTGGAAGTACTGTTGGCAAATAGAGGGCTGTCTAAGTTTAGAATTCATCTTTGCTTCTTCCAAATATAACTATCGGGAAAGTAATATCCACCTATTTTTAGATTAAGGCGATAATAGTTTTGACGAACGATGGTGGTGATAGAATGCGGAACTATTGTCGAATAAGTACGGTGACATTTTTGTAAATATGGCGTCACTAGATATGAAAAGTGCAGTGACATGTTTGTAATTACGACTTCATTAAATGTAAATATGTGGTGAAATTTTTGTAATTATGAAAAAATGCTTAATTTTTAAAGACCATTACTAATGTGCGAAAGTGCATGAGAGGCCACTTTTACCAGTGGTATTTGATTTGAGGCCACTTTTTTTTATTGGTTTTGCATGAGAAACCACTTTTTGCAATTTCAATCTTTGTGGGTTGAACTTCACACAACTTCAGCCCATAAGGGTTGAAGTTCAACTTCAGCCAACCACAAGGGTTCAAGTTCAACTTCAGCCCACAAAGATTGAAGTTTACGCATATATACTTAAAAGTTCAGCCCTTATGGATTGAAGTTGAACTTCTTGACTTAGGCATGAAGTTCAACTCACAAGGTTTGAACTTCAGCCCACAAAGATTAAAGTTCCAAAAAGTAGCATCTTATGTAAAATCAATAAAAAAAGTGGCTTCAAACTAAATATCAGCAGAAAAAGTGGTCTGTGGGTTAAATTTTTACAGCTCATTTTTTGTCTATTTGTATGAAAAAGCCTTTATTCAAGGGCATTTGTACAAACGATAGTGGAAATTTACCAGAAAGGGACATTCTGACACCACTCTCACATTTTTGCTCCATTGAAAATTCGTATATTTTGTCACCCTCAGACTCTAGTGTAAAAATTCGGGGAAATTTTGATCACTATCATTTTTGGATGCGCTCATTGGGGACTATCTACCGTTTCCAAATTCATTGAAGAATAGTCAAAAATTCGCGCGCACACTTAAGCTCTATTAGCGTTGAAAAAACACCTCAGACTAGTCCCATAACAAAATACTGGGGCTTTGAACAAGTTTTGTTCACAGCCCCAGCATTTTGTTATGGGTTATAAGACTTTTTATATAAAGATTCAGTCCCATAACAAAATGCTGGGGCTTTGAACAAATTTTGTTTACATCCCCAACATTTTGTTATGGGACTGAAGCTTTATACAAAGTCCCATAATAAAATGTTGGGGCCTTGAACAAAACTAAAAACTTGTTCAAAGCCCCAGTATTTTATACTGGGGTTAGTTTTGCTGAAGCTTCCCAGTATAAATATTGGGGCTTTGAACAAGTTTTGTTCAAGGCTCCAGTATTTATACTGGGATTTGTCCGGAGATGGCTATTTCTCAACGAATTTGTTTTTGACGGCTACAAATCAATTAACGCGCGCCAAACAGGTCCATCCACGAAATTTTTACAAAAATTCACGGCAAGTCTTGCGATCAGAAAAGAAATTTTGAGTTAAACTTGAGTGATTACCAGCAAATTGCCTGGTTATTAGAGCAAAAAGACAAAAAAGAAAAATTCTTATGGTGGTAAAAAAATGAGACGGCAGCACCAAAATTGTTTGGTGGGTGCAAATACTTGTTTTGTTTTGCTAGTATGTTTAGCCAATAGAGACACTCCCAAAACCGTTTATTACTAAATACATAAACCTCTTCCGTTTTTTTTCTAGCAGGCTAATTTAAAATAATATATTATATAGTTTATATATATAAAAATGGGTCCTTAGTTTAAGCCTTAAATAAATATAGTGGTTTATGTTAAGAGGAGTTATAACTTGCAAGTTTGTGACTTGAAGTTTTGATCCGGTGCTAATATAAGCTTAAAACACATTGTCGAGTAGAGTAAATCAACGGCGGAACTGAAGAGGGAAAAAGGGTTACACACTGCAAATATGCAAGACGCTGGTACACAAGGACGACGAGGAGGGGCCAGTAGTAGTAGTACGACACCGGCACAGAGGCGACAAGAGGCGATGAAGAGGAAGCGAGAAATAATGGCTACTCAACGAAGATGTCTCACGGGGTCGCATCTATCCCCCTATTGCCGCTGTTCTACGGATGATCACAGATGCTCCCCCGCTCCACCATTTAATATGCCAATTTGGCTGCCATACCGCCGGCAGATTCGTCAATCCCATGTGTGTAATTGTTCCTTTTATTGCTATTTCTATGTTGTAATTGATCCCATTTTAATTCCTTCACCCTCCACTCTCCCGATGACCCTTTCTTCTTATTTGTATAGTTTTCAATTTTCAATACTCTCTAGTGTTTTTTTTTTTTGATAATCCTTGTTTCCTTCCCAGTGTTTTGACATTGATGACTATCCTGGTTCCTATGACGGTGGTATTACCGGTCCCGATTCCGGTATCCTTGGTGGTGCTTCCATTCAACCAGTACCACCATACATGGATTTCAATAACAACGGTAACGTACTGATGGAGCTGGCTAACCTTGCTACCCAGCAACATAATGCCAAAGAGTGCCCCGTATGCCATAATACCAAAGACTGCCACGTATGCCTCTTAATCCCCCGTCTGTGATTCGTCCTCCTATCATCCTTCCCTTCAATCTCAACTACAATTTGTGTGTCTCCTCGCAGGATATCTCGCAGCTTTCTAAGTACGAGGTTTTGAAGATTGAGAAAGCCAACTTTTCGCTGCAGGGGACATCCTACCAATATTGGATGACTGTCAAAGTCTTAAATCTCACTCTTGGTACACCCATTGAAACTTTCCTAGTCCATGCTGGTATAGATTTCATCCGCGATGAAAAAGTTATCTTTTGTTGCCGCCCTAAAGGAGAGGTAGTTAAACACCGAGTGAGGTTTACCATTTTCCTCTCCCTGTGCTTTAGGTTAAAGTATAAGTATGTATAATCCTATAATCCTTAATTGCCTCAAGTGCTAATCCCATATTTGCATTGCATTGAAGGTTGTGTTATTAATGCTTGCATAAGAAATACAAAGTTTTGGATTAGCATTTCGTGGTAACTTATGGAGTCGACGTGACTGGAGATGACAAGCATAGGAATTTGCTTTCTGTTGACTATGCACTTGTACTTGTAACTAACTTTTCTTTTGGTTTGCTTCTCCAACTAATTTACAGGCAATTGTTGGTCTGCCAAGCTGCGATTTTTGTTATGGCCTGTTGCACAGCGAGGAAGATGAACTTGATCTTGGTTGAGATTCTTTCATTTTACTTCGATATTTGACCTGATCTCTTTGTTAATTGTTTTTCTGATATACTATAACCAGGAACACACTTTTCTAATTATGGTATTACCCCTGTAGTTATAAGCCGTTTACATTGAGATGTGATTAGAGATGTTTGCCATTGGTAGTATCTGATATTCTTTAGTTATTCCGAATTATTCGCAGTCTGCAAAATCATTTAATCTGTGGCCATGAAACAGTCCGAAATTTATGGTAATTATATAGTGGTTGTTTTGCTTTAAACGAGAGCTTTAAGGCCGTTTAAATCTCTTTTTAATCAAACAGAAGGAAAACCAAGAAAAGGGAAAAAAATATTTGTTAAATATGCCTGTTTAATATCCAAGACCCTAACTTTATCACGTGCACTCACTGATGAGATGCCAAATTATGCAGAAGGTGTCGTTCGGAAGGGGGATCTGCCTGATAAGTTCTTGGTGGATTTGTGCTGGGATGACGATGATTTTATTCCCAAAGGCGCTTTAAAGGAGCATCGCGAGGCATTTCAGAGAATTTACTGGAGATATTTTCGTCAGATTTTTCAATCCGATGTTTGTCTTCTCTTCCTTTTCTTTTATTTATGTTTGCGTGTATATGCACATAACACAGGCACACAACCCAGTCTGAAGCTTTTGGTGGCTGAAGTTTGTACAAGTCAGTATTGTCTGGGGTTGTGTGTTAAAATGAATATAGCAAGTCATGGCTTTTTACGCGGTGCTTTTAGCATTAGTGTTGAAACACTTTTTTTTCCCTGCTTCTCTTTAAGATAATAGATCAAAATATAAAGGAGAATATTGCTCCAGGTAATTGGAATGCCGTTATCAACTTGTTTGACGTTTGCTTGCGTTTAACTTATCTCTCTATAACTAATAAAATCTGGACAGATCTGTCCATATCTCAATTAAACCCTCACCACTTGGATATGAATTCATGACTTATTGGCGAATTTGACAGGGTTTTGACTTAGACATCTACCCTGGTGATGCTAAGGAAGCTGTTTATATACCATATCTGGATTTTGAGAAAGAAGCTGACATGCTGATGGAACTGGCTAACCATGCTATTCAGGATTTCAACAATGGGGAAACCAGTGTATGCATTCCTTTATTCATCTTAGCTTTGAGTGAATAATATCCCTCGATCTCAACGGTTTTCTTTTATGCCTTGCAGGCTTACAAGTATGAGGTTTCGTATATTGAGAAAGTGAACTTTTCAATGGGCGAACGTCGTGAATTTTTTATGACTGTTAAAGTTATCAATCTGACTTTGGGTACACCTCTACAAACTTTTCAAATCCATGCTTATAAAGGACCACAGGAGGAGAATGTTGTCCGTCTTTGCAGGAAAAAGTGCTGATTTGAGGTACACAACTTCCTCCCCTGTTTTCTTTTTATTTTTTAATGGAGAAATGGGTCATTTATAAAAGAACTCATAGTGCTGTTTGTTTCTGTCATTTCGTTGCTTTTGGTTGAATCTTCATGTGGATATGGGTATTGTGGGATGATTTACTTGTGGCGGAATTGGTTCTTTCCCCTCTAAACTTGTCCCAAATTACCATTTTCGTATCTAAACTTTACGGGCATCCATTTATCATCCTTAACAACTTCTAAATGAAATTATGTCACACCTTACCGACTCTTGACCAGTTGCATGAGAGAGAGTGTGTCACACTCGCGCCAAGTAAGCAACACATGGCAGCCTTGTGTAATTATTTTATTTTTAATACTATTTTATTCAATATTTAGTTTTTATTATCTTTTGTTTTGTTTTGTTTTCTTTTTTTTTTTTTTTTATCCATCTCATCTTCTTCAACATATCCTCGCCACCATGCTCTGCGTCATAGCCACTGCCTCCGCCATTAGCTCCACTGTGCCTCCGCCGTACCCACTGCCTCCGTCAAAGGACAACCTCATCTTCTCAAACATACCCACCGCCTCCGCCATACCCAACAAAAACTAAAGTTTAAAATCACGAAATTTAAATTGAACCACCATTAAAATCAGCACTCAAAGAAAATACTTTCGAAAAATGATGGAAAACGCAGCAGATAAGACGATGATGTTACTACCACACTGATAACAACAAAGAATAACAACACCATTCGAAATCAATAATCATCCCAACTAATAATACTCAACCTCTGATTTTTGTTGTTGTTGATTTATCATATTTCTTTGCTCGTTCATTAAAACCATAATCAAAAAGCAAAAATCTGTGTTGTTGAATTGAATTTATTTTCTTGATGCCTTTGTCTATTTCATGATAACCATTAATCATTTTTCCTTTTGCTTGGTATCTCTGTCTTTGGAATTGAGTTAATTTTGAAGATTTTTTATTTTTGTTATTGTTTGATTTCTGGATCGAGAATATTTTTAGGGTGCTTTGATTTTGTGAGGAACCATGAAGGTAATGGAAGTGGTGGGTTAGAAAGAACAACAGGGAAATGGAGGTGATGGGGAAAAAGGAAAAAAGAAAAGAAAGAGAAAGAAATAAGAAAAACGAAAGAGAAAAACAAAATAAAGAATAAAAGAGGGTCCACAATAATTAAGGATAATTAGTATGTGATGTCCATTTATAAATTGACACGTGTATAATTAATTTGGTTTTAATATTAACTTTTTCTGTTCACTCTCCGTTTAATAATATAAAAGTATGCTTACCGCCACGTCAGCTTTAAGGGAGATATTTGTACCATTTGAAAGTTACTAAGAGGGGTAAACCGATGCCCGTAAAGATGAGGTATGAAAATGGTAATCTGGGACAAGTTTAGGAGGGAAACAACCAATTCCGCCTTTACTTGTAGTTAGTATCTTTTCTGTGGATAACCAAGGAACAGTTATAAATAGGTGATATTCTTATCTTTAGGAAAAAGATAAATAGGATTCAATATAATAAGGTAAGAACTGATTATTTGCCCTGAAAGGTAGCCGGTCCAAGAGTTGGAGCCGAAATATTGGCCTATTCTTCATTAGCTAATTTGCCTTAGTTTGCATCTGTACTTGTTGGCTAATTTACGTTGGTTTGTTTTTTTGGGACCATTTGCAGTTGGTTCATCTGCTAAAGCCGAAACCGGAGGAATCATCTCGCGAGGAAGGAGACGGTTGAACTATAGCTTGTTAACTCTTTATTGTGTAAACATGTGTGATAAAATTTAGTTGCCTAAGTTAATACTCTTCTAGTTATATGTTATGATTTGGACGGTTAGAGTAGTGTTTATTTCGCTTGAATTAGGCAATGAGTCTTTAAAGAATACTCTGTGGTTACAATTTAAGTTTTTAAGGATATCCTTATAAATTGTTTCCTATTCTTTTTATGTCTATTTATGTCCTAAAAAATCAAAAACATTTTATTCTTGTGAGAACTCTTTCAGCTTTAGCTTTTTAGCCTACTTCTTGACTAGGTATTTTTGTTCCATTTTCTGCTTGTAGAATAGGTGATGCTTTTAGAGTAATGTGCAGTGCTGTGTATCCTTCTCAAAATGTAGTCAACCAGAAATCAATTAGGGTCCAAAAGATGTTGGTCCCGAGTCGGGGTGCATTCACACTAGTTTAATACAGTAATTTTTATTCACCAAATGCTTGATGTGCTAAGTTAACCATTCAAGTGTAACATTGAAAGTTGACCACTGAATAAGTGGATAATTTCCTTTAATTTATTTTATTTCATCTCTTGGTTGGTTAATATTGATGACTGTTTTTATAATACTACGTATGATTTTACATGGATAACTGAATTTTGACGTTAATAATTCTGTAGCAATTTGGTTGGTTCAACACCATTCGGCATGACATGTAGCATGTTCACTGATTTATGAAATATACTAAATTCATGATACACAATGACCAATAAATCTAATATTACCAAACTTTTCTAGATGTGGAACTTGATATAAGTAAAAAGTTTCACCAAAAGGGAGCAAAAAAGAAGAGGGATACAATCTCAAGCTTGTCTAACGTTTTCTTACAGAACTACTCTTTCATTAAAATGAACTGCTTGTACCATATTTCTCTACAAAGGGCAACTACACTATACTAAGTTAACTTGTACTACTATATTTATCTACAAAAATTCCTGGCGGTTGGCGCTCCCACAAAAGGGTTATCTTGAGAGGCAAACTGGGGAAGTCCTAAACCATGTTACTCAACTACAATGCCTATGTACATTTCATGTTTAGCATATGTACTAGGATTTTGAGCAGGATTTGTGGTAATCTTCACAAAAACTCATGGCACCAGCTGATGAGCCTGTGTCACTGTACATCAAGTCAACGTTGTCAATTACCCAAATGGCTATATACTTGTGATGAATATACACTAGGATGATCATGGCAATGTAATCTCTTGTTGTCGCTAACCCCTTTCACCTCTGAAGTGATGAATTCCTTGCGACATGCTTTTTAATGTCCCTGCAAATGTTCAATGAAAATGGTGAGGTCACATAAATTCCGAAGCAATAACTTTGAGAAGCTAAAGTTCAGGACTTGACATACCATGCAACGGGGAACTCGGCAACTGAAATCTTGACATGTTTTGTGAATGCCAGTGCAGCAGGGACCAGGTTTTGAGACAAAGTTCACAACCCCCTGGAGCTCTAACATTGCATCGACTAGCATGCCGAAAAAGTGTTCTAATTTTGAGGCATCCTGAATACGGGCAGGGATTACTTCGAGCAGCACGGCATTGCAATGCATGTACCAGTACGCCCATTAATTTGACCTGCACCACCATTTATGTTAGATGAATTGAACTATGCTGATGACAACTATGAAAAAGCCAAAGGTCATTTATTGTATATTCAAAGGATGTCGCTATTCATCCAAAAGAGTTGAAAACATTGGTATTAGTTAAGTGATCATACAAATAAAAGATATAGCAACACATACCTGAAACGGTCTCTTCCTCGCAAATTGCTCACTTTCATAGTCAGGATCGGTTTTAGACAAGTGAATCTTCTTGTAGAGATGATACAATATCATCAATGAGGAATGTTTCGCTCGACGGAGTGCGTCAAATTGGTAGTGATTTTCATGGCAGAAGCTTAAAAAGGAATGCCTATTCTCTAAAAGATCATTCTCCATAATGGTATCTCCGTCCTCAGTATCAGCAGGTATATTTTGTTGGGTTTTTTGGGCTTTTCCCTTCCTATGTGGATAAATAAACGTAAAAATTTCGCCCAGCAGCCACTTTTAACACTAGTATTTAGTTTGATGCCACTATTTTCTTTGGTCTTACACTAGAGGCCACTTTTGGGCCTTTACTAAATAAATGTTGACTTAAGTTCTGATAGTTGACTGAAGTTCAGTCCATACGGCCCCTGGACTGAAGTTCCATCTCTTAAGGACTGAACTTTCAGTCCATATGGCCATGGACTGAACTTCAGTCCATGGTATGGCTATGGACTGAACTTCAGTCCATGGCCATGGACTGAAGTTCTATCTTAAGGACTGGACTGAATTTCAGGCCGTGGATTGAAGTTCAATCTTTAAGGACTGAACTTCAATCCGGCCTCTGGACTGAAGTTCTATCTCTTTAAGCAAAAGTGGCCACAAACTAAATGTTTTGGTATTAGTGGCCTGTGCCTAAAGACCAGTGACAAAAGTGGCCTTTCGTGCACTTAGCCCTAAATAAACACCCTTTTGGACCAGCCCATTACATGCCCTAAGCCCACTAATATTACCACATATAAAAGACCAACTTAGGTCTTATTTTGGTGTGACACAAGAGAGAATTCAGCAGCCATAGTGAGTGAAAAGGAGAGAGAAAAACGAGCAGAATTTTCTGCACAATTCAGCACAGTGCAGCTGACTTTAAAAGGCGATTCCCGCTTCGTTACTAGTCCGATTAAGCTGATTTTTGGACAGCACGTTCCTCTCATCTTGATCTTTAACTGGGAACTGGAAGGAATCGATTTGGAGCTCTGTAGCATCAGATTTCAGCTCGTGAATAGTAGCTGCGTGTTTGGTGATTTTACTCCTTTCTTCTCTAGTTTTGGTGCTTTTGGTATATGTATTGTTGCTCCGTGTTTGGCACTTTGTTTGTGGCCAATTTGGAGAACATTTGTAACTCTTGTTGATTGATTAGTGGAGCTTTGGTGGACTTTGGTCCCGTGGTTTTTTACCTCTTCACATTGAAGGGGTTTTCCACGTAAATTTGGTGTCTCTTGTCGTTTGATTACTTTGCTTACTTGCCTAGCCTATTATTGTTGTTGGTGGCTGCCCCATATTTCATTTGTGCTTGGATTGGTTTGCTCCTCTTATTCAAATAGTGTGGGAAGTATTTTGACTTGGGTATTCTTCCGCTTTACCTCGTCGTGCAATATTGTGTATTGCTTGGTTTCTTCCCAACATATTGGTATCAGAGCCAATGGTTCAACGAGACGAGTATGCTTACAACCTTTGGCATAGCTTCAAAGACGCACACATAAGTTACTCAATTGACACACACTACAGTGAATTCCATGTGGAACTTAGTTCGAGGGGGAGATTGTTTGGGTGTGCGAACCAAGTCCCACATCGGAAGTTGGCAAGGAAAATAACCTACTTATAAGGTGTAGGGATCTCTTAATGGTGTGAGGCCTTTTGGGAAAACCGTGCGGGCTTAGCCCAAAGCGGACAGTATCACACCATGTTAAGAGCACCTTGGGCTGTTTTAGCCCAACAACTGGTATCAGAGCTTTTGGTTCTATTTGATTGTGGTTTATCTATTTGAATGATGGAGGCAAATATGAGCAAGATGGCTTGTTTAAATGGCAGTAATTACCATATTTGGAAAGGCAAGATGAAAGATCTTCTATTTGTCAAGAAAATGCATTTGCCTGTGTTCGCTTCTAATAAACCCGAGACTATGTCTGATGAGGATTGGGAATTTGAGCACTTACAGGTTTGTGGTTATATTAGACAGTGGGTAGAAGATAATGTTCGTAATCATATTGTGAATGAGACACATGCTAGAAGTTTGTGGGAGAAGCTCGAGACACTTTATGCTTCGAAGACTGGCAATAATAAGTTGTTCCTGCTGAATCAATTGATGAATATTAGATATAAAGAGGGCAGACCTATTTCTGATCATATTAATGATTTTCAGGGTGTCCTTGACCAGCTTTCCGGTATGGGTGTGAGATTTGATGAAGAAATTCAGGGACTTTGGCTTTTGAATACTCTTCCTGACTCGTGGGAAACTCTTCGGGTTTCATTGACTAATTCTGCTCCCAGTGGTGTTGTAACTATGGAATATGCTAAGAGTGGTGTTCTAAATGAAGAAATGAGAAGAAAATCTCAAGGCTCATCTTCTTCAGCTTCACACTCCGATGTTTTGGTTACTGAAGATAGGGGGAGAAACAAGTCCAGAGGTCAGAACAACAGAGATAAAAGTAGAAGCAAGTCGAGGTCCAGGTATAAAAATCTTACATGTGATCATTGTGGCATTCGAGGGCATATTAAGAAGTTTTGTTTTAAATATAAGAAAGAATTGAGACAACAAAAGAAAGAGGGCGACGATGATAATCGTGTTGCTACTGTTGTCAAAGCTGATCTTCTTTTTGCCGGTGATGATGAAGATGTCATTAATTTTGTTTGCCATGAGACTAGCTGGGTGGTGGATACAGGTGCCTCTTATCACGTCACGCCGAAGAAAAAGTTCTTTTCTTCTTATACTCCTGGTAATTTTGGGGTATTGAAAATGGGTAATGATGGTGAAACTGAGGTTATTGGCATTGGTACTGTTTGCTTGGAAACTAATAATGGTTCGAGGTTAGTTCTTAAAAATGTCAAACATGTTCCAGATATCCGCCTGAATTTGATTTCTGCAGGAAAGCTTGATGATGATGGCTATTGTAGCACATTTTGTAATGGCCAGTGGAAGCTGACTAAAGGTTCTTTGATCGTGGCTCGAGGTAACAAGTCTTCCAACTTGTATTCTATGCAGGGCTCTATTTCTAATGACTCAGTAAATGTGGTGGAGAGTGATGCTTCATCAGAGTTATGGCATAGAAGACTGAGTCATATGAGTGAGAAGGGGATTGATTGTTTGGCTAAGAAGAGTTTGCTTTCGGGTGTAAAGCAAGCAAAATTGAAGAAATGTGTTCATTGCTTAGCCGGTAAACAGAAAAGGGTTTCTTTTCAGAGTCATCCGCCTTCAAGAAAACCTGATTTGCTGGAGTTGGTACATTCTGATTTGTGTGGTCCTTTTAAAGAAAGATCTAAAGGTGGTGCACTTTATTTTGTGACTTTTATTGATGATCATTCTCGCAAGCTCTGGGTGTTTCCTTTGAAGACCAAGGATCAGGTACTTTGATGTGTTCAAGGATTTTCAAGCCTTGGTTGAGAGACAGACAGGGAAGAAATTGAAATGCATCCGCACAGACAATGGTGGTGAATATATTGGTCCTTTTGATAACTATTGTAGAGCGCAGGGTATTCGGCATCAGAAGACTCCTCCTAAGACTCCTCAGCTAAATGGTTTAGCAGAGAGGATGAACAGAACACTTGTTGAGAGGGTTAGATGTTTGCTTTCAGAGGCTAAGCTGCCAGATTCCTTTTGGGCAGAAGCACTTAATACTGCGGCTTATGTTATCAATTTGTCTCCTACTGTTGCTTTGGATGGTGATGTCCCTGACAGAGTTTGGTTTGGTAAGAATGTTTCTTATGATCATTTGAGAGTCTTTGGCTGTAGAGCTTTTGTGCATGTCCCTAAAGATGAAAGGTCAAAGCTGAATGTTAAAACTAGGCAGTGTATCTTCATTGGTTATGGTCAGGATGAATTCGGCTATCGTTTCTATGATCCAGTGGAGAAGAAACTTGTTAGAAGCCGTGATGTTGTGTTCTTTGAAGACCAAACAATTGAAGATTTTGACAAGGCTGAGAAAGTTGATTCTCAGAGCAGTGAGAGCTTAGTTGATGTTGATCCAGTTCCTGTGACTGTTGCACCTGAAGAAAATGTTGAAATTCAGGTTGATGACCATGTTGATGATCATGTTCAGAATGACCAGCAGGTTGATGATATTGTTGATGCTCCAGTTGATGATAATGTGGTTGGCCAGCAACCAATCACTGTTGATGCTCCAGAGAGTTCACTCAGAAGATCTTCCAGAGTGAGTGTACCTTCATCTCGATATCCTCCCGGTGAGTGGGTACTATTGACTGACGGGGGAGAACCTGAATGTTTTGAAGAGGCCATGGAAAGTGAAGAAAAAGAAAAATGGTTAGATGCTATGCAAGATGAGATGAATTCCTTGCATGATAATTATACCTTTGATTTGGTTAAGCTTCCTAAAGACAGAAAAGCTTTGAAAAACAGGTGGGTTTTCAGGGTGAAACATGAAGATGGTAACCCAGTTCCATGGTACAAGGCTAGACTGGTCGTCAAGGGCTTTAAACAGAAAAAGGGAGTTGATTTTAGTGAGATATTTGCTCCTGTTGTGAAGATGTCTTCCATTCGTGTTGTTCTAGGCTTGGCTGCAAGTCTAGATTTAGAGGTTGAGCAAATGGATGTGAAAACTGCTTTTCTCCATGGTGATTTAGATGAAGAGATTTATATGGAGCAGCCTGAAGGCTTTGAAGTCAAGGGAAAAGAGAATTACGTTTGCAGATTGAAGAAGAGCTTGTATGGCTTGAAACAAGCTCCCAGGCAGTGGTACAGGAAGTTTGGGTCTTTTATGCAGCAGCAGGGTTTCAAGAAGACTTCTTCAGACCATTGTGTTTTTGTGCAGAAATTCTCTGATAATGACTTTATTATTTTATTGCTTTATGTTGATGACATGCTTGTTGTTGGTCATAATGCTTGCAGGATTCAGAAGTTGAAGCAAGAGTTGAACAAGTCTTTTGCTATGAAAGACTTAGGACCAGCGAAGCAGATTCTTGGCATTCAGATTGTCCGTGACAGAGAGGCCAAGAAATTGTGGTTATCACAGGAGAAGTACATTCAGAAGGTACTTCGCAGATTCAGCATGGATAAAGCAAAGGCTGTCAGTACACCGTTAGCTATGCACTTCAAATTGAGCAGAGAGCAGTGTCCTTCCAGTGTTGCTGAGAAGGAAGATATGAAGAAAGTTCCTTATGCTTCAGCCGTTGGCAGCTTGATGTATGCAATGATTTGCACGAGACCTGATATTGCTCATGCTGTTGGTATTGTTAGCCGTTATCTTTCTAATCCAGGAAGAGAGCATTGGAATGCAGTGAAGTGGATAATGAGATATCTTTGTGGCACTACTAGTCAAAGTTTATGTTTTGGTACAGGAAAACCTGTTCTTTGTGGTTACACTGATTCAGACATGGCTGGTGATATTGATACTTGTAAGTCTACTTCTGGCTACTTGATTACTTATGCAGGGGGAGCTGTGTCTTGGCAATCTAGGTTGCAGAAATGTGTTGCTCTATCTACTACAGAAGCTGAGCTTATTGCTGCTGTTGAAGGCTGTAAAGAGTTGCTTTGGATAAAGCGATTTTTGAAGGAAATTGGCTTTGCTCAGAAGAAATATGTGCTTTATTGTGACAGTCAGAGTGCTATTCATCTTGGCAAGAATTCTACATTTCATGGTAGGTCGAAGCATATTGATGTGAGGTACCATTGGATTCGAGATGTGTTGGACGCTAAACTCCTTTTACTTGAGAAGATCCACACTAATGACAATGGTTCAGACATGCTTACTAAATCTTTGCCAAGAGGGAAGTTTGAAGAATGTTGTTTGATCGCCGGGATGGCGGTCTCCTCCACATAGTCGGGAGGGGGAGAATTGTTGGGTTTTTTGGGCTTTTCCCTTCCTATGTGGATAAATAAACACCCTTTTGGACCAGCCCATTACATGCCCTAATCCCACTAATATTACCACATATAAAAGACCAACTTAGGTCTTATTTTGGTGTGACACAAGAGAGAATTCAGCAGCCATAGTGAGTGAAAAGGAGAGAGAAAAACGAGCAGAATTTTCTGCACAATTCAGCACAGTGCAGCTGACTTTAAAAGGCGATTCCCGCTTCGTTACTAGTCCGATTAAGCTGATTTTTGGACAGCACGTTCCTCTCATCTTGATCTTTAACTGGGAACTAGAAGGGATCGATTTGGAGCTCTGTAGCATCAGATTTCAGCTCGTGAATAGTAGCTGCGTGTTTGGTGATTTTACTCCTTTCTTCTCTAGTTTTGGTGCTTTTGGTATATGTATTGTTGCTCCGTGTTTGGCACTTGTTTGTGGCCAATTTGGAGAACATTTGTAACTCTTGTTGATTGATTAGTGGAGCTTTGGTGGACTTTGGTCCCGTGGTTTTTTACCTCTTCACATTGAAGGGGTTTTCCACGTAAATTTGGTGTCTCTTGTCGTTTGATTACTTTGCTTACTTGCCTAGCCTATTATTGTTGTTGGTGGCTGCCCCATATTTCATTTGTGCTTGGATTGGTTTGCTCCTCTTATTCAAATAGTGTGGGAAGTATTTTGACTTGGGTATTCTTTCGCTTTACCTCGTCGTGCAATATTGTGTATTGCTTGGTTTCTTCCCAACATATTTTCCACCACAACCTAGAATCATAATCAGTTAAAACATGTGGGGAAACAGTTCAGTAACAATTCTTGATATAAAAATAAACAGGTCGGTAACAGTTTTGGAGAAAATGGTTTGATGCTTAGAATGGCAGTGAGGGGGAGGTCAAAGTTATTCATTACACCATTGGATAAATAAAGGGGAAGTGAGAAGAAAGAATATGTTGGCCCAAATTCGAACTTATCCATCTATTCCCCAACTCCAATTCTATTCATCTTGTGTATTAGTCTTCTCTACTTTCTCGACATATTTCTTTCAGACCCCTGCCCAATATTGAAGAAATATTGAAGAATTATTTAAGGCAAAGGGAGTTCACCTCAGAAAGTGAATGTTGTTCTCCACTAATGGAAGTGTGCGTTTTCTGCTCGGTGGGGTTTTCCTTCAAAGCAAGACACCTGCATAAAAGAATATAAAATTAGTACCGGTCCCGGCCTTACCAGCACCGGAGGTGTACACAATACATATTCTATATTTATGATTCTTGTGGAAGTAACTGTATTGGATAAAATTTGACATCACCTAAAAAGTGACACGTGTCTGTCACGTGGCACGGGCAGAGGTTTCTCCGGACAGATATCCAACAAGCAGACAATTGGCCAGGCGGTTACCACGAGCAGACCCAGAATAGCAATGTAACGCTTCCCAGGTCAACACGATCTGAATGAGCAATCATTAACCTGATCATGTGCGATTACTCAATGAATGGTCATAAAGGCAATAATTACACAATCTAGCGGTTACGTATCCAACGGATACGTGCCCAGCGGTTACGAACCCAACGGACGCCTATCAGACCTATAAATAGCATTCATACTAAATCGTTGTAACACACAACTTACTTTCTGTCTACAATATCAATAGTAACATTATCTCTTACTCTCGCTCAAATACTATTCTTCATTGACACTAGTCGAACACTTTGCTCTCAAACCTTCAAGCACAATCAGTAATCAAGGAATCCTCACCGGGATCAGGCGATTCAATACAATTACATCTATACATTTCACTAATGCTTTAGTATTGTTCATTTTCGATTATATCCCGTTTTCATATTGTTAATTACCATCGTTGGGAATCGTGCGTATATCGGTAATTCAGTAGTCAGCACCGTTTTATATTAAACTCAGTTAAACTCTTAATCTAAACTATTGATCATGACTCCGCAAATACAAATTTAATTGTTAATTGGCCTAAAATCGGATTTAGGTTAAACAATTTGGCGACCACAGTGGGAGCCGGTCAATAGCCTCTACAGGTTAATAGTTTACCTGTTGCATACGTTTTACTTTTTCCCTGACAGTCTTTTGTCTTTGCAACTAACATGGCAGAAAGCGATTTACAACAAACTATGGTGGGAGGAGAACATGTACGTACTCCTTCGTCAAGTCCTAATTATTCTCCAGATTACTCATCCGATGGGCAGGAACAGTCTTCCCAAGGAACAATCAGGCAACAGAACAGGTGCGGACGCTCTCAGAGCGAAACCCCGCCTAGGAGACGTCACCATCGGAGCTTCTCCCCCGATCAAGGGAACCTCCAGGAGAGGATCTATGAATTTATGCAGCAACAGGCGGAGGTCAACAGGGGGATAAATGAGGCAATCAACTCTCTCCGAGGACAAATCCCTCCAATTGCGAGAACTGATCCTACAGCCCGAGGTCGAGGTGCTCCTTCTTCCCACACTTCAAGGCAGGGTGGAGAACAAAATGCGGCCAACAATGGAGGAACCTTGGACCCAGCAACCCAAGTCAACCAGAATCAGAATGGAGAGTCTATGGTGTCTACCGAATTGACCGTCATCGTGGAGGCACTTACCAAGCAGTTCAAGGAAAGCCAAGAAGCACTTCAAAAATCTCTCCACGAGAGGATCGATCAGATACCAGGTGCTCCACCTACATTGAAGAAAGTTGATGTCCAACGCTATTCTCAGCGGCCATGGAAGAAGGAAGCAGCCGCAAAGGCGATACCGAAGACGTTCAAGATGCCAAACATTCCGAGATATCGTGGGACATCTGACCCCAATGATCATCTCATGATGTTCAGCAACTTTATAAAGGCCAGCGATCTCACCGATGAGGAGATCAAATCTGTCCAATTTAAGAAGTTCTTGGAGTCCCTAGCGGATGGAGCTCTACGATGGTACTCAATGTTGCCACCAAACTCCATCGGGTCCTTCGCAAAAATGGCAGAGCTGTTCGTGAAAGCCCATACAGGCGCTCAAAAGATGGAAAACCGCGTGGAAGATATCTTTGAGATCAAGCAGAGGCCCGACGAGTCCCTCCGTAAATATGTATATCGCATCCAACGCGAACGTATGATGTTACCCAAGGTACCAGACAGATGGGCAGCGATCGCATTCACCAACAGCTTGGATATCAGGAGCTCAGAGGCTACGCGCAGGCTATACGAATCCCTTCGCAAATTCCCAGCAGCCAACTGGTCGGGCGTCTACAACCGCTACAACTCAAAGGTACGTATTGATGAAGATAAATTGATTGGAACAGGTACCCGAGGAAGGACTCAGTCGCGCAGCGGTGGCTCCGGCAGAAAGGTGGAGACGGAGAGGTCAGATGTACGTTACGAGCCGTACCCTGACCAGTCACGTAACAACTCCAAAGGACGCAGCCGCAACAACAGAGGGCTATCCCGCAGAGATGATTTGGAGTCAAGCCTCCGTGGAGCCCCAAGCCTGCCAAGCTTCAACGTAGAAATGTCTGAAGTAGTGGCAGCACTCAAGGACATGGGAGAGAAGGTTAAATAGCCGAAGGACATGAAGACCGACCCAAGCAAGCGAAACCAGGACCTATGGTGCGAATTTCATCGCGACCACGGTCACACCACCGAGGACTGCAAGGCCCTAAGGTATGAAGTTGCACATTTATTGAAACAGGGATTCTTGAAGGAGTTCCTGACCGAGAAGGGAAAGCAAACTTACGCGAAGGCTCAGCAAAACAAATCTGGCCCTCTACGAGCATCCTTCCCGAAAAAGACAGTCAATGTTATCTCGGGAGGGATCGAAGCAGATTCTGTCGTTTTCACGACAAAGAAGTATGCAAAGGTCTCCATCACAAAGACCAAGCGTCCACCACCAGAGGAGACGATAACATTTGAAGATTCAGACACAGAAGGTTTGCAGTTCCCACACGCCGATGCGTTAGTCATAACGTTACGCGTGGTAGAATTCGACGTTAAGAGAGTGCTCATCGATGCGGGCAGCTCTGCGAACATTATCCAATCACGAGTTGTAAGGGATATGCAGCTGTCAGAGAAGATCGTGCCGATATATCGAGTCCTCTCCAGTTTCAACAACTCAAGTGAGAAGACCCTCGGCGAGATTACTCTTACGACTCTTTCTGAAGGGATAGCGAAGGAGACAACATTTCATGTTGTCGACGCGGACCTAGCTTACAACATTATCTGGGGAAGACACTGGATCCATGATATGCAAGCTGTTCCTTCCACCTATCATCAGGTATTGAAGTTCCCATCAGAGTGAGGGGTACGTGAGGTTCGAGGAGAGCAACGCTCTGCTCGAGACTGTTATTCGGTGGCCCTTAAACTGCCCGAAGAAAGAAAATACCAATTACAGCAATCGGGATCCGACGTACCAAATAAAGAAGCAAAGTACGAGGTCCCAAAATTCATCACAAAACTGGAGGCACGGGAAAGTCACATGCTGACCGTGGAAGCCTTGGAGCCCGAAGAATTGTTCGCAGACAAGCCGGAGCGGAAGGTCTACTTGGGGACCGAGTTGAACAAGCGCTTACGAGGAGATATCCTCCAGTTCCTCAAGGAGCGGCACACGACATTCGCCTGGTCTCATGCGGATATGACAGGTATTTCTCTAGATATTATCTCTCATAAGTTGAACGTCGACCCGTACCAACGCCTGGTAAAACAGAAGAAGCGCCAGCAAGGAGCTTTTTGGAATCAGGTTATCAACGATGAGGTCGATCGGCTGTTGAAGATTGGATTTGTACGTGAAGTTGAATACCCGGACTGGCTAGCCAACGTGGTCATTGTGCCCAAGAAGAACGGCAAATGGCGAGTCTGTATTGACTTCACTGATCTAAACAAAGCCTGCCCAAAGGATGCATATCCTCTTCCCAGGATAGATCAACTGATTGACGCAACAGCCGGCCACGAGGTGCTCACCTTCCTCGACGCATACTCCGGGTACAATCAGATATTAATGGACCCCGAAGACCAAGAGAAAACATCGTTCATAACTTGCAGAGGTACGTATTGTTATAAAGTTATGCCATTTGGATTGGAAAATGCAGGTGCGACGTATCAACGCCTAGTCAATCGAATGTTCTACGACCATATCGGTAAGACCATGGAAGTATACATCGATGACATGCTGGTCAAGTCCAAACAGGCAGAAGATCATCTAGCACACCTAGAGGAAGCTTTCCGAATACTCGACCAGTACAACATGAAGCTCAATTCGGAGAAGTGTGCATTCGGAGTCGGGTCGGGAAAGTTCCTAGGCTTCATCGTATCTCAGCGCAGAATTGAAGTCAATCCCGGTCAGATCAAAGCGATCGAGTCAATTCCATATGTACTCCACAACCGGAAGGACGTCATGAAATTGACTGGATGGGTGGCAGCCCTGCGAAGGTTCATATCCCGCTCGTCGGACCGGTGCAAAAGCTTCTTCGATGTCTTGAAGCAGAACAAGGAGTTTGAGTGGACTCCCGAATTCCAACAAGCACTGAAAGACCTCAAAAAGTATATGTCAGACACGCCGCTACTCTCTACACCTCAGCCCGGGGAGCAGTGTCTGATCTATCTGGCAGTTTCAGAATCTTCGGTAAGCGCAGTTCTGGTTCGAGAAGAAAAAGGTAAACAACTTCCCATCTATTACATTAGAAACGCTCTAGTTGATGCGGAAACGCGCTACCAACCCTTAGAAAAATTGGCTTTGGCACTCGTAACAGCTGCTCGTAAGTTTCGCCCTTATTTTCAAGGCCATTCAATAGCTGTAGTTACAACGTTTCCTTTGCGCAATGTCTTACATAAACCTGAATTTTCTGGAAGGTTAGTTAAATGGGCCATAGAATTGAGTGAATTTTATATTACTTATCAGCCTAGAGTAGCCATAAAGTCACAAGCTCTAGCAGACTTTAGCGCAAATATATACCCTGAGACAGAAAGGGATGCCATTTTATGTACTGGGCAGGCCTCTGGCGCATGGACCCTATACACTGATGGCTCCTCGAGCGTCAAAGGGTCTGGTGTTGGTCTGGTTCTCATCACTACATTTGGAGAGACCATTAGGCAGGCCGTCAAGTGCCCGTTTATTACTAACAATGAGGCCAAATATGAGGCCGAATATGAGGCCGTAATTGTAGGATTGGAGTTAGCCCGATGCTACGGAGCAAACATCATCAAACTTAAGAGTGATTCTCAACTGGTGGTCAATCAGGTGACCGGAGGCTTCATTGCGCGAGAGTCCAGAATGCAGGTGTACCTTGCCTGTGTAAAAGAACTCCTGGCCCAGTTTGACGAATGGGAGGCACTCCAAATTCCACGGGAAGAGAACCATGAAGCCGATGCTCTTGCGAATCTAGGGTCAGTAGCAGAGATGGGGGCGGCCAGTTCCTCAGCTGTCGTTCAACTCCTTTACACGACCATAGATCGAGAAAAGTTCGAAGTCAATGCCATAAATGCGACTTGGGACTGGCCAGATGAAATTATAAATTATATTATACATGGAACTCTGCCCGGTGACGCAAAAGTCGCCCGCAAACTCAGAATAAAAGCTGCTCGGTATAAAATCCTCAACGGTGAGCTTTATCGCAGGACGTTCGCAGGACCCCTTGCAAAATGCCTGGGACCAAACCAAGTCAATTACGTAATGCGGGAGGTCCACGAAGGCTGTTGTGGTAACCATTCCGGGGGGAAGCATTAGCCCGCAAGTTGATTCGTGCAGGATACTACTGGGATAAAATGGAGAAGGACACGAATGAGTTTGTCAAAAAATGCGACAAGTGCCAGAGGTTCGCACACCTTCTTCATCAACCGGCAGAACCGCTTCACTCAATAATCTCCTCATGGCCATTTATGAAATGGGGAATGTATATAGTTGGTACCTTCCCCGCGGCGCCAAGAGGAGTCTGTTTCCTGTTAATCATCACTGATTATTTCACTAAATGGGTCGAAGCGGCAGCATATGCCAAGATACGACAAACGTAGGTCATCGACTTCCTTTGGTGGTATGTCGTATGTTGCTTTGGAGCACTAAGGAAATAGTCATGGACAACGGCCCGCAATTCATCGGCCAGAAAGTGACCAGGTTCCTCAACGACCTACATATCAAGAGGATTATTTCTTCTCTGTATCATCCGGTTGCCAATGGACAGGCAGAATCTACAAATAAATAAATCATTGAATCTCTCAAAAAGCGCCTCGAGCAGGCCAAGGGATGTTGGGTAGAGGAGCTGCCCGGTGTACGGCTTACCGCACAACGGTAAAAATGAGTACTGGGGAGACACCTTACTCATTAGTGTACAAAGCAGATGCCCTAATCCCAGTTGAAATCGGAGAGCCCAGCCTACGATATGCACACGCCACTGAAGAGTCCAACTCGATCAAACTCTCTAAACAGTTGGATTTTCTCGAAGAGCGAAGAGAACTAGCTCTCGTATGAGTAGTCGCCCAGAAGGAATGAATCAATCGGGGACTACGCGTACGAAGCTTCCAGGTTGGAGATTTTGTACTGAGGAAAGTGTCACAGAGCACACAGGAAGCGAATGCAGGGAAACTAGGCCCGAATTGGGAAGGCCCTTACAAGGTAATTGCTTCAGTTGGCAAGGGATCTTATCGCTTAGCACGACCAGATGGTTCAATTGTCCCAAACAATTGGAACGTGATTCACCTCAAAAGGTATCACTTCTGAGTGGTAGAACGGTCAGTAATTTTCTTCCTACTTTTTACTTTTGTGACGATTCTTACTTTCATTATACTTCTTCTAAATGGTACTAACGGTCTGAACAAGGTCAGATCCGTTTAGCTCAACCGGTAGAGCTCGAAGTTCTTCAGCTTCGCGGCTGTGGGTTCGAATCCCACAACGGACACACTCCTCGTTTGGTTATATGTGTTCTTTTATTTACGACCAACCTTAATTCTTTTGATGTCATCACTTCCCGTGTTCCAACATAAAAACAAGGAGGGTGGTAAGAGGCCCTTGTAGGCCAGGTAAGACCTTCATAAGGGCAAAAGACCTTGCGAAAAGGCGAGTTTTTCAAAAACTTTTTATGTGACAAGCTTCCACGAAAATAAGAGAAGTCGTTCACAAGGCCAACGACTCGGCCAGAGTTAGGTTACGAATTTCCTGCGAAAACTTTCAACTATCAAGGCGATAAGCAAGGTTGTTCACAAAGGCCAACAATTCGGCCAAAATCTATCGACCACGACTCGGTCAGAATAAAACATCTGCGCAGATTACTCACGACTTATGACCTCTTCCTTGGGAAAGGCTAAGTTAAAACATTTGGACAGACTTTTGGAGACCAAAACTTAACAAAGTTTAAACTTAAAAAAAAAAAAAAAAAAAAAGCTCCTAAACATAAAGCACGAAGGCCACAACACATACAAACAAAAGATCAAAACTTCAGGCTAAATATAGTCATTGAATTAAAAAAGATCTGAAATTATATACATGATCGTGACAAAATGATAAAACGCCGAAAACGGCTGACAGAAATTTTGCAGAGTGATCAAAGGCCAAAAATAGAACCGGCCAAATAAGTATCAGAGAGTCCCTAAGAGACCTCTATCCACAACCAATTAATCCGGCTCTCGCCAGATTTACAAACTTGCAACCTAATCAACTTGGGGGGCATTGATCTTGGGGACCACGACTAGAACCCGATGCATCAGCTCCATCGGTTCTGCCATCGTCACCCGAGGTCTCTTCATCTCCATCTGCTTCAGACTCTTTAGGAGAAAGGTTTAGAGCCTGCCTTACATCGTGAACGGCGCGTTTGGTTTTTAACAACATCTTTTCAACGTTGATCTTTCCAGTCTGGACCTGCTTGAGCAATGTGCGCTTAGCTTCAAGCACAACAAGCTTCGCTTTGATTTCAAATTGGTCACGAAGGTTTGCCAAGTCTTTAGATAATGTGCTTTGAACACTCATCGACTGAGCAACCTGGTCTTTAGCGGCTTGCAGCTCTGCTCGGGCTTTGGTAGACTCTTCAGTAGCCCTCAGCAAGTCCATCTCAAAAGATCTACGCTCATCGAGCGCCCTATTCAACGAAGATTTGCATTCTTCAAGCAAAGCCCCAAAGTTCTGAGCAGATCGTGCGAACCCTTCCTTCTCTTCAGAAAGAAGGTCCTTTTCATTGGTGAGCCTAGTGATCCATTCGAAGTATTGATTGTTAGCTTCAGCTAACCGGTTAGCCTCACCACCAAGGAAGCCACACTTTTCTGCCAGATCCTTATTCTCATTCAGAGCCTCTAACAGTTCTTTCTTCACTTCGAGCACTTGATCGGGGTTGTTGATCCTGGAGCGGAACATCAATTCGGAGGCCATCAATCTCGGCTAAAATAAACAAAAGGGATAAAGAGTTTAGTAACATGAATTCACAACTACTTCAGGCCCAAAAAAAAAAAGGAACACTTACACAGGCAGAGTCAGCAGCGATAGCAAAAGCCAACTCTTCATCGCTCATTTCCCTCATTGTCCACTCCTCTCGGGGACCAATGAGCGACGAAATCGCCTTAGCTAAACTGCCCAGCCTGGTCACAAAATCGACGTCAGGGGTTAGCTTCATAGTGCACTTCCTCTCGCAGTACTTGGGCTCCCTAGCCTGCTCAGAGGGGTAGTTCGGACCAAACTTGTAGCGCACGCCCCTGATGTCTCTTAGCTCGGTTTGACCGCCGATGACAGTCCGATGAGTGAGCCTTGTCTTTGACATATCGGAATTACCCTCCACTCCAGGATCTTTCGTGTCACACTCGTGCAAACTAACAGGCGCCGCCCCCTCGGTGGCCACGTTTTCCAAGTCCTCAAAACGAAAAATATGAGGACCTTGGCTATCTTCTTGAGGGACCTCCTCTCCTATCTCTTCCTCCTTTTCTTTTTCTTCTTCTCTTTCTTCCTCTTCACCTACTTTTCTCTTCCCTTTGTCCGCATGGGAAGGAGCCGCCTTCGCCCCGTCATCAACTCGGGGACTCCTCTCCGGAGTACGGGCAGCCTCTTCCTCAACCTTCCTCTTATCACTCCGAAGATAAGGTTTTCGCACAAGGGGTTCATTAGTTTCAGTCTCAGTATCTGAAACAACAATTACCTCCTCGTCTATACCCTTTTCCCGTGTAGACTCGGGGACTTCGGCAGTAGTCTTAACGCTCTCTCCCACAGGCTCTGGCACACTGGCCTTAGGCGAGGACTCACCCCCAATAGCTGAGGCTTGTCCGGCAGCAGCGGAAGTCTTACGAGCAGACTTCTTCCTTGCTCCGGCCTCACCTTGGCCTTTCTTTTTCCTATTCAAGGAGCCTAGGTCACTAGACAGAAGCTCTTCACCGCCTTCCCTTCCGTGTAGTGCCTCCGCTGAAGCCAGTATAGATGCGACCTCAGCATCGGGATCAACAGCGGACTCAGATGGCACGACCTGAGGGGGAAGGGCAGGGAAAAAGTCCCCCTGAGTACCCAAACCTGCAAAAGGCGGAACAGTCAGGCACTGCAAGACTACGAAAGAAAGAAGCGGCTTTAACAGTAGAAAGTTCTCACCGTGAGTCTTCACGGTCAGACTCTTCTGCGCAGCAAAGTACGCCCACTCCCTCTGCTCAGGAGAGAACTTCTTCAAGATCGCCTCAACCCAAACCGTCAGCTCATCAACCGATATGAGCCCGTCATAGGGTCACTTGGCGGCTGTAAAGAAGGGTCAAAGAAATAAGCAAACAAGAAGAAAAGAGGAAACACGAAAAATGAAAGCAGCGGAAAACTCGGGGACTTACGCTTCTTATTCCAGACCTCAGAAAGAGGAGCCTTGGAGTTAAAAGACAATGCCTGGGTACGCACGAATACATATCGATGCAACCAACCCCGGTCACTTGTATCCTCAGAGATGTGCACCAAGCCCTTGCTCCCGCGCATCCTAGCATTGACAAAACCATCCTTGGAGATTTGTATGCTATACAGAGAGATAAAATGCTCGTATTCAAAAAGTTGGCCGGTTTCTTCTACGAACCAGTCCATAAGCGTCACTACCCTGTACACTCTGGGGCACAGTTGCCCCGGACAGAGTAGGTACTCCCTGCAAAGCCTTTCGAGCATAGGGTGCAGGGGTAATATACATTCAACTGTAAATGGGTAGGTGGACATAACCGTCCACCCAGCCCTATGCGAAGTAATATTTTCCGTCTCAGATACAGGCAAGAGAGGAACACTCGCGTCCCAATTGCAGTCCACTCATGTAGCTATTTTATCCCTTGCGAGTGAGTCTTATTTAATTTTGTCAAGTTATTATTTCGTGCACCTTGTAAAGACACTATTTTGTAATTTCATTATTTATAAAATTGGTCACTAGGTGCAATGCCTAGTTGACTCTCTGTTTTTTTTTAAAAAAAATAAAGAAAAAAAATAGTTGCAAACACTTGCAGTGATCATTTATACCAAAAGTAGTCGTGCTTGACGGTGCAATTGTGTAACGTACACATTTTGAATTGGTAAATTTTCTAATCAAAGCTGATTGTAAACGAAGTGTCTACACTGGCTGTGGAGTACCCATTTCTTGCAAAACCAGATGTATATGCATGATCATACACAGCCTAGTAATATTGTTTGTATTAAACGCCCGTCCCAACTCGAATCACTACAAACGAGAGAGAGAGAGAGAGATGGATTAAATGAACATTACAGAGGCCACAGCTAAGTGTTAACTTTACATTTAAGAAACAAAAAGTTCACTGCAGGGTCCTGTGTGAACATAACATATGACCACTTATTCATTTTCTTTTAGAAGTCCTCTAGTTCTGTATATCGGACTGGATTTTGATTAAGGTAGATATTATTTCTGCTGCACTTGGTCTTCTTTCAGGTTCTGTCATCAGGCATGCTACACATAGTTTCACCAATCGTAGCACGAGATCAGTTTGTGGAATTATGAAACCAAGAGGGTGCATAACTTGTAGCCTTGGATCTGCGAGTTCTTGAATATTAGATTCCTCATCCATGGTCTCAAGCATTGTCTCCGATAATAATATCTCTTTTCCATCCTGCTCGAAAACAGCAGTTTTTCCTGTAATTATCTCCAACAGAATGATTCCAAATGCATAGATATCTATTTTGGGAGTAACCTGACCAGCTTCAAGGTACTCAGGTGCCAAGTAGCCATTTCTTTCTTCGATGAATTTCATCGACGAACTTGTGTTTTCTTCATTATCAGCTGATCTCGCCAGGCTGAAATTTGCAATCTTGGCTCTTAAATCTCTGTTAAGTAAGATGCTGCTAGTACTAATGTTTTTGTGAACATAAGCTGGGGCTGTGAAGTTATGAATGTAATCTAGAGCATCAGCAATATCCAAGGCAATACGAATTCTGAAGTTCCAGCTATGAGCCTCAGGATTATCACCCTTGCAAAGCCATTCTTTTAAAGATCCATTCTCCATGAACTCGAAAACAAGATAGGATAGTTGATCATGTTTGCAGACACCAGTGAGATTAATTAAATTGAAATGATTGATCTTTGCAAGGAACTTAACTTCCTTTGATATGTCTGTCCTCATCTCCTTTATGGCTGAAAGTTTTCCTCGAAGGACCCCTTTATAAACATGATTACCAAGTCTTTTGCACGAGCTGAAATTTTCAGTTGCAGCCACCAGTTCTTCAAATTCATAGACTTTAATAATCTGATCCACACTAACTATACGTTCCAGGACATGTTCAGGTAAATTCCATTTTTGTCTCCCTTCTCTTCCTTTCCCAAGCACTTCAGATCTTTTGTTCTCCTTTTTATGCTTCAAGACAATGAACAAAATAAAACAGAAGACTGCAAGGGAAACACCAGTTCCTATCCCAATAATAAGACTCCTGTAAGATAATTTCTTCTTAGAAGAGAAAATGGTTTGAGTCTGTGCTATATTTATAGTCCTTGTTTGGGAGCTTGTAGGTTCTTGTGTCAGAGGTATCAATAGAGTTGTGAAAGGATAAAGAACTGAATTTTCAGAAAATCCATTTGCATATGCTGTACTTTGACTACTGACATTGAACTGCGCGCTAATGCTAGAAACGTTTTGCCCCCAAGTAACCAAATGAGTTAGCAGATATTTCACACCATTTCTTGTCTGATCCTTTGTAGGACAGGCACATCTGAGGGGTACCCCCAAATTTAGACCAGGAACCAAATCCAAGGCATTGTAGATATTTTCATGTACAAGAGCATTGCAAGTCGACAATCCCTGAAACGTGTAGTTTGCGATGCTAAAATAGGTATCATATCTGCTTGGTATAACATAAGAGGTGTTAGCCTGATAGTACTGATCTGAACATGAACAATTTACTGGAACTATAACTTCTTGGTTCTGATCCAAAAGTTTAGACGTTGAGATGTTGTTGATGTGGACAATCTCATCAGGGTCAGAAGATAGAAGTTTTGAAATTGAAGAAACTGAATTATAAAGAGAATGTGATCTAAAAGTCAAGAATGCTCTACAGGAGTGCTTTGCACCGTTGCAAGAATACAGAAAAGAAGCAGAAGTTCCTGTTTCATTGATTCCTTTACAACTCATGACAGAATTGCCTGAATAATTTTGTTGGGCATAGATCTTTGAAGATAAAATGGTGAAACTTATGAAAAAAATCAGCGAAAAAACGCCCATGGTGACCTATTGGTTCAGAGCATCCCAATGGCAGCTGAAAAGGTTGAGATGCATGCCCCTTATGGTCTCTGAATTCAAGTGAAAACATAAAATGTTCTTTCAATGTAAAGTCAAACATCGTATGTCATTTGACAAATGAAGCCACCACATTGATGCAGACAGCTTATGAACTTACTAATTTTCTAGTTAAATGACCTTTTCATCTAACAACCCTTTTGCAGCCTTCCTCATTTAACAAATATTATTCAGTTACTCCATATAGGGAAGTTTCAAAATTGTCTGAGACAGTTTTGGAATATTCTCTGAGACAATTTGGACTGCATCATCAGCTGTTGACCAATCTTGATGAGCGGGTCTACTGCTTATTTCAGTCTTGCAAGAAACTACGATGCTACTTGTTATTAGAGGCATATTCAGGAATAATAGCAGGAACATATAATTTTATCCTGAAAATTGAAGTCATTCAATGCCACAAGGATTTCTTATACTAATGCAAACTAAGATAGCAAGACCGTGACTTTATCCTAACTTAATATAATAAACAGTAACTAGCCTGCCGGCCAAGACTTCATTTTGCTCCTAGAAATTTAATCATTGGGTCTGGAGGCTCCTAGTCAGTGCTTCCACATACCTAATGCCATCATCATGTGCACAAAGCCTTCAGATACTTTATGGTTTCTTGATCAGCAAATTCTAACACTCAAAGAGGATCTTTTAATAATTGGTTTTCAGACGGCTAGACTAGTCCAATGTTGTGGCTTCAGTGAAAACTGGTAAACTGGTATATTCCTTCAATCACTTTTCTTTTCTTTATACTTGATAATAGATATTTAGTTGAATCCACAGCTTTAACATGGCTTTATAACCAGGTTTTACAACACATTGTGGCTTGATAACCGGGTTGCTCTTGTTATTTTCACAAGTGGTATAACTACGAAGAATATGAGATGCAAAAACAAAAGACATAGGGTCAGTAATACATTGCGCGCTGCAAAGGTAAGGCCAGCAAATTGCTGTCTTCATCCATGTTTTAAGGTAAGTGTAGTCCTGTTTCCTATTTTGTTTAAGAGTTACCAAGACCTTTGTTATGTATGAATTCACTCTGCTTTATCAGGTTAAATCCAGTACCTGTTTACAATATATCTGGAACATGTGGAGGACTACTTGCATTACACACAGCAAAAAAGAACATAACTAAGAGGAGAACACAAGCTGTCTTGATTGAATTATTTAACTGATTTATATCTTGCACAAAAGCTACAATAGCTCTGAGAAATCCATAAACAAGGTAATAAATTATGCATATAACAAGTGTTCGTTGAGGAACGTGGGAGGAGGAAAAACCAAAAACAAAATGAAATTCTTACATACATTGATCTAGGTCAATCTTTGTGATGATTCTGAAATGCTTAATCACATTTCCCAAGAGAGTGTGGCTGTCATAATTCTTGAAATAGATTGGACAATCTCATCCATACTTGGACGATGTGAAGGATCTTTCCTTATGCAGTTATCGATCAATCTGACCATGGCAATGGCAAGTTCTAGGGGGTACTTCCCTTGCAGGGAGGGATCGATGAAGTTGCTCAAATTCTTCTTTGCATCTTCATCATGAAGCATAGGGATCAACAACTCAGTCAAGTTTGTATTCGTGCCTTCATATAAAACAGAAACTTCTTTCCCGGTGAGAATCTCTAGCAACAGAACTCCAAAAGCATAGATATCCATCTTTGGTGAAACTAAACCATTCTCCAAATACTCTGGTGCCATGTAACCTTGGGTCCCAACTATGTGCCTTGTCAAGGCAAACTCGCCTTCTTGTCCATCCGCTGATCTTGCTAGACCAAAGTTAGCAATTTTGGCTCTAAAATCACCATCCAGAAGAATATTACTACCTTTTATATCCTTGTGAACATGAGGAGGTGATGTGTAGCTGTGAAGATAGTTAAGACCTGTGGCCACATCAAGAGAGATCTGTACTCTTTCTGTCCAATTGAGAGACTTCTGATCAGCACTATGGTGGCATATCCAATCACTCAACGGTCCATTGGCAGCATATTCATAAACAAGAAACAAGTTGCCATCATGGTAACAAATTCCTGAGAGGCTAATAAGATTAAAATGATTGATTTTGCTCAATAAATTAATTTCCTTGGATACATCACCATTCACTTTCTTTATAGCAGCAAAATCCCCATTTATCGTGCCACGATAAACAGATCCCTTAATCAAACATGTAGGACTGAAATTATCTGTGGCTGCTTTTATCTCTTCAAACTTGTACATCTTAACAGATTGAGCAATGCTAGATAAACTCTCCAAGAACTCTTCCGATTCGTCTTCAACTTTCTTATTAATTGGTTTCTCAACTGCTTCAAAACTTTCAGAGACAAACATGGGATCAGCTTTCTTTTGCTTTTTCCTAAAGCACAAGAAGAAAATAACCACCCCGAGTACTAACAAACCGACAAGTCCTCCAACAACACCAACAACAACATATATCCATGTCTTCTTTGAACCATCATTTGACACAGGGACAGCAGGTGGTGTTGATGATGATGAAGGCGGTGGCGGTGGAGACTGTCCTATAACTTGTGAACTCAAAGGTGGATTCAAAAGAGGAACTAATAAAGTAGTGAATGGATAAATATTTGTATCAGTTTCTGATAGTCCATTTGCAGCAAGAGTTGCTCCAGTGCCAGCACCAAATTTGTCACTAATAAGAGAAACAAATTCTCCAAAAGTAACCAAGTAACTAAGCAAAAACTTTGTACCATCATCAGTTTGATTCTTTGTAGGACAAGCACATCTAAGAGGAACATTAATTCTTGAACCAGGAACCAGACTACTTTCTTGTTCTTTGTTCTGATCATTAATAGCTTGACAAGTTGATAAACCTTGAAGTGTATTATTAGCAATGGTTAAATAAGTATCATCTTTTCTTACAACATATGTTGTGTTTGTCTGATAATACTGACCTGAACAAGAACAAGTGACAGGAACAAGAACCATTTGATTTGTTTCAAAAGTAGCACTATTAGAAACTGCATTAAGTTGAGCTAGCTGCAAAGGGTCAGCACCTAATAGGCCAGAGATTGTGGCTATGGAATTAAAAGGTGGTTGTGATCTGAAGGTTAAATAAGCTTGGCAACTCTTGTTAACACCATTGCAGAAATAACCAAAAGCAGAAGTTGTGTTATCTTTGCTGTCACATACATTTGTTTCTTTTCTAATGTAAGGTTGTTGTGCAAGAATTGAAACAAATGAAGAAGCAAGAATTATAGTAAAAACGGTTATAAGATGAGAATAATTCATTTTTTCAGCTCAGAAGAAACAAAGGAGCTGAAGAAATTTGTTGTATGTATAAGTATAGCAAATGCTACAAATTTGAGACTATGATACAAGTGAACAGGACATGATAATGTTTCTACAAATTGGAGGTTGGAAGAAGAAAAATTCAACGTGAATGCGTGTGGAAATAAATGTGAAAATTCGAACAAGAATAATTGATCAACTACGGATGTATAATAGTATTTAATCAATAGATAATTTGGTAGGTTGACACTTTAGTATTAAATATTGTGTCTAGTACTAGACCCATCGCTATTGGATATGTACTGTTATATCCAGTTAAGAAATTTTCTAACTAAAAAGTATTGGACATTGCATTTGACATTTCCAAAAAAGACGGAGAATGATTAACTACCCTTGTCCTTTATTAAATTTTAAAAGAATTAAAAATTTTAGTCATGATCTCTATTGGTCATTAACAAGGTTCAAAAGGATTTGAAAAAAGAAAGAAAAGGAAAAAGAGTTTGGCAACAATTGAAAGAAATACTGGTTTGTAAGAACAATTACTGTACCAAAAACTATGTTTAGGTAATTGTTTCGCAGATATTTTTTGCACAAAGGAAAATTTAAGCGTGTGGAGACCTTTTAAGCAGCTGACAATATTGACTGGAGCATCAATGATCTATTGGAGGGCCAAGAACCAAAATTGAAACATCACTGCCTACATACATTAAAGAAGCTCTTACCTAGAAGTATGGTCCTACTTATATTAATTTGACCCATTCAAACCTTTTGGGTAACTTAAGGAAGAAATTTTTTAAGTAAGTTCCTAGGGAACATCTTCCAAATTTTTTTACAAGAATTAATTGAACATCTGTTTGATTGGTTGTTTTCTTTCAAGAAGGATTCATCACGACTTGTTTGAACTAAATTACTGATGATCTGAGTGACGGTCCGTTAGGAAATGACATAAATTAGTACCGAGACTAATCTCCCGTTTGTTTATATTTTTTGGAAGTTTTTAGGAGAAAAACTGTTTATTTATAGTATTTGACCAAAAGTTGGAGACCACTTTTTGGGGCTTTTTGAGAAATTTTGTATATTTCATTCAAAAAACTTCAAATATTTTTTTAAGTGAAATGTATGTCCAAAAAAATTTCAAGTTTCAAAAAAAAAATTCAACTCAACTTCAAAAACTCAAATGGTCAAATTTCAACCAAATCTATGTCCAAACGCTAGCTAAAAGTTGAATGTTTTTTAAAGGAGATCGAAAGTTAAAATAGTGACACTGAAGTATCCTATTCTTCAAATCACCCGATAACCGAAGCCTTATATTAGGGCCAGGAAATTTCAACCGTGTCCTTACATTTGACTAGTTTTGAGTGTTTGTCCTTATTATCCATAATTTAGCAAAGTTGACCTCCAATTTTGCAAGTGTTTTCATATCAATACTTCAAGTCAATTTAGTTAAGCAAGGGAATGAAGGAATAAGGGCATGTGTTGCCTATTTATAAAACTTCAAGGCAATTTAGCTAGGTGAGAGAGTGAAGGAATCGAGGACAAGTGTTATCTATTCGTCAAAATTTCAAGGCATTTAGTTGGAGATAGAGGGAAGGAGTTGAGGGCAAGTGTTGCCGAGACTTTAAGGAAAATTAGCTAGATAGGAAGGATAGAAAATGCGTGTTTTTAGTTAGGTGTTGAGGGGTATTTCCATCCAAATATTATTCATTAACTCAACGGAGGTTTATTTTGAAAAATCGTATCAAATAGGGTAGAAAAGGCAAACCATATGTATTATTGAGCCCAAAGTGCATCGATATGGGCTTAGTAGTTATGATTTTTTGTTCCCACTTAAGAATAGTTTAGTAAAACGGCCTCAGGATTAGCACTTCAACTTATAAATTGACAAGTGTTGTCTCTTCGAAAGATATAAAGGGCGAGTGTTGCATGTGAAGAGATTAAAGAAACAAGTGTTGTCAAGGCCACACTTTAAATTATCTTGAAGAGCGGTGCGATACTTGAAGTTATTTAGGAGAATGTTGAAAAAAATAAAGGTCAAGTGCTACCACGTGGATAGTACTTACTTAAAATTAACGAAAGTCATTCTTACAAACCATTTTAAGGGATGTCAGTTAGGCAAACAATTTCCTAAAGTATAATAGTTGTGTAATTTTCATTGGGAGCTGCATTTTGGTAACTTCATACCAGGTGTTCTACATTAAAGTTGAACTTCAGAGCTTTAGGGCGGAAGTTAAGTACGGAAAGTCCGAAAGAATTTGAGTCCGCAATAATTTTAAAAAATTTGCTAAAACCTAAATGAGGCGTCCAAAATAGGCTATTTATGCACTTTCCCCCTAGTTTAGCCGTTAACCGCTACTCAAAAGTTCTAGAGCAAACAGAGCTACCTGAAAATGTACATTTGCAAATTACCAACCCAACCGTCGGCAATTCATCTCCGGCAAACTCAAACTACCGGAACATATATTAAATGCAATCTAAGTAACCAATCTAAAAAACCAGTTTCCAATAATGGAATGTTCATTTTGGGTATGGGTTTCGTAGGACAATTCTTAGCTACAGATTTAAAGAGCAATGGATGGTATAAGTTGATTTTGTAAAAGAAGCAATCTTTTTTGATATATTTGAAAATTGACCATTTTGTTTTTATTGATATAGGGAAGTTACTGGAACATGTACTAATGCTACCCGGAAAATGAAATTACAAGAAATGGGATTACATGCTCATATATTTGACGCCAATGAACCACTGTGAGTTTTCCCTTTTGTTTTTATCCCGTTTTCTTATTAGCAAAATAAATACTCATTCTGTTCTGGTTTATGTGACAAAGTTTGAATAGATAATGAGTTTAACAAGCTAAGAAAGACTTTTGAAACTTGTGGTCTTAAACATGATAATAGTAGTATTTGTGTAGCTTGAAAGGGTATAACGGAAAGTTTAAGTTAAATTGTATTCAAATTTAGAATGTTGTCACAGACTAAAAAAGAAGTGTTGCCAGATAAACTAGAACGGAGAGAGTAGTATGAAGTACTTAGCTGAATGAAGTGAATAAATTTCTTTCTGCAGGGAGCAAGTTAAGTCTCTTTAGTCTTTAGCTCCAGTTCTCTTACGGTTTCCATTAGTAGTTATTATAAGCCAAATGAGGTCAAAGTTTACTCCTTTTTCGTGTATCTCGACTAACTTGTTCATTGTTTTCTGGTTTAGGGGCTATGGGATAGGGATCATATATCTAAACCTCCATATTAATTTCTAGGTGGTTTTGTAGAAAACCCCTGTTCTGATAAGTATTTGTTGCTATCTTTCAGACACGAGGTCCTTGATATCATGAAATGCCACTCGCACCTTCTTATCTCCATTCCTCCAGTTTTAGGTGTTGGTGATCCGGTAAATTTGCTTGCTATTGTGCTATAGTTTTAGTGAGCAATATGACTTGCATAGGACATGTTATTTGTAGACACCTCTAATATCAACATTTTTGTTGATGGTGCTAATTGTAAATGTTCCTCGACCGTCTTTTTATTATCGCGTTATGGAAATTAAATATGAGTAAAGATAGTGAAGTTATTTATTGTTTTCCCTTTTTTTCTTAGGTGTTAAGAGTTCTTCATCATAGGGACGGTTTCAATATTACGCTCAACATTTAGCAGCATTTGTTAAATTGAACATTGTTAGTTTATTGAATCTAACAATAAGATAAGTTCATGCGCAGAAGCCATATAACTTGGGAAATCACTGTGGCTGTAGATTCTGGAGGGAGCTATATGATAACATGAAATATTTGGATATGTTTTTAACCTGCCTCTACTTCCTCGCATGTCTAGTAATAGTTGCATCTACTGCAGATGCTTCAGCATAAAGAATTGCTAAAAGAAAGACTAAAGGATGGTAACCTCCAGTGGCTTGGTTACTTGTCATCAACAAGTACGTCTTTCTTTCACTAATGCTAGAAGGAAATTTGCATTTATATTGTTCTAGTTGGCTTATTTAGACCTAATACTAATATTAAGGTGGACTGAAATTCTTGTTCTTCAAGATCTACTCCCGAAAAGTATTGGATTTTTTCCCTTTATAGAAAAGATAGACTTGTACTGACAAGTAGGATTACGTGAAGGTGACTTTACTTTCTATGGGACAACTAAACTATATCCATCAAAGAAATTGGACTTCCCTCAAGCCATTGGTTGAACAAAGAATGTTCATGTTTTTCTTTTTCTTTTTCTTTTTTCCCTTTGGAGAGATTAGTTTGTCCATCAGGTGTTACAGCAACATTTGAAAACAAGAACAACTTAACAAAGTGAGCTGAAATCTTTTTCTTGGCTATTGTGGAGACCTAATGCCTGCTGAATTCCTTGTTCTATCCCCAAATTCATTGAAGTTATCTATTTGTTAGCTACTTATTAGATTATAATCACCAAATATGCTATATACCGATGTTGATCCCGATAATTTTTTCCTTTTGGACTGATAGGTGTTTATGGAGACTCTGGTGGTGCATGGGTTGATGAAGAGTAAGTGTACGTTAACCAATCACTTAGATCTCTTTGGTGCATTCAAAGTAGTCATCGTAGAGTTATGCATTATCACGTGACAGGTTTCCACCAAGCCCGACAACTGACTCGGCAAAAGCAAGGATTGCTGCTGAGGAAGGATGGTTACATCTGGCTTGTGATGTAGGGGTCACAGCCCAAATATTTCGACTGGGTGGTATATATGGTCCTGGTAGAAGGTTGTGATGAGTATATGCAGCGCTGATGTGTTTACTCTCATAGGAAATTGCAATTGTATAATTTCAAAGTATATTAGTCTGATGAAGCGCCACTGATTTCTTTCCGCTGTCATATTATGCAGTGCTGTTGACACCATTCTCAAGCAGGAGCCTCAGTCGAAAAGTCAGAAGATGAGATTTTCTAGGCAGTATACATCCCGTGTTCATGTTGCTGACATCTGCCAGGCAATTAAGGCTAGCATTCAGAAGTCGTCTCCTGGGTACATTCAACAATGCCTAGCTCTCTTCACTTGCCCTATTAGATTGTGTCAATAGTAAGATTAGATGGTTATATGTTGATGAGGCTTCTTTTGTTCCTTCTCTTTTACCAAGTTATTTCTTGACTTCTTCTATGTTTATCTTTACAATTAAGCATCTAAAGTTGGTAATTGTTTGGCGATTAGACTGGCATAAAACTGGTGTGGACTCTTTTAGCTCACTTTGTGTTTGTTTCTGCACCTGTGTTTCCATCATAGAGGCAAAGTAAGGACTTGTACTTCCAAGTCATTTTGATGATGGAACTTTTGGGTTATGTAATTATCTTCTTCATCTCATCTATAATCAACTGATTGTGTGGTTTGGCATTTCAGGAAAATATACAATGTGGTTGATGACGACCCTGCTCCTAGAGACCAGGTATTTACTTTTGCTAGGAACTTGGTTGAGAAGCAATGGCCAGGCCACTTAACCGTCACCAAATCTGCTGAAGGCGCTGAGTCTCTAAATCCACAGGGAGCTACAAGGGGAGAGAAGCGAGTCTCCAATAAACGAATCAAAACAGAATTGGGAGTGAGACTGCTTTACCCTACCTATGAATCTGGATTGCAGAGCATCATTGAACACATTGAGGATCCATTTCGTCAAAGTTGACTGGGAATGGAAGGCCACCATGAACTCTTTCCAATGTATCCATTTGTCTGTGGGTATTTGCTAATTTCAAAAGGATAGAAGGTTTCAGGCATTTGGATGACAAGAAACATACTTTATTTGTCTAGATCCTCTATCGGTCTATGTGTCATGTATCGAGGTAGGTCTGTTTGTTGCGAGTTGCTGATGGGAAAAGCTTAGAAATGGAGTCCACATCTAACAGTTGATACAGAGGAAAGGAAAAGCAATACTAACCCTTGCAACCACAAATGGCAGGGGGAATTTGACATGGCCTTAATATGGCAGATGCTCGCCTGTATCAATTTACATAGCACGGACCTTAACCAAGTGGTAGTGTTTATGCTGTATGTTTGTTGTCCGGATACCAAATACCCGGTCATGAACTTATATTTTGTACTAAGGCGTGGTTGGAAACTTATATGTCATGGTTCCTGGAGTCTATATATTGTTTATAAACATTAAGGTCATGATGGCCTATTCAGATTTCTTCAAGTACCATTGTGGTGAAGTTGAGATCTCGAATGAAGTTTTTTTCAACTAGTAGATCGACGTTTCTTAAGGTTGGTTTTTGTATTACTACTCAAGTGATATGTTAATCGTTTTGGAGAAGTTCTTATAACTGGATTGAAATCGAAAAACAGTTTGGTTCTCTAGAATTCTGTGAGTATTGTGCATTGCGTCCTTGTATAATTAGATATCCATCTCGTTCGGTTGTATTCACGTATGAGGCTCAGAATCCAGATAACCAAAGAGAATATTTGCATGAAAACTTAATTCTTCTTTGCTCAATACAAGGGAAGGCAATATGCTAGCTGTGAATTGAAAGGGAAAAGCAAAACTAGCATTTAGCAAGATGATACGACACATAATTTATATGGTGGAGTTTTTTCAATCTTTTTTTTTTCTAAAATTTGGACAAACAAGATTTTGGACTGTCAATTTAAGATGAATTTGAATTGCATGCGTAACTGGGATGCACCTACCTGAAAAACATCAAACAAGAGGACACGAAGGTTTACTTTTCATTTTTAGGTACTCCGTTCAGAGGCGCGGATCTAGAATTCCAAAAGAATGGGTTCATCATTGTTAAAGGCAGAGTTATCACATCCCAAGAGTAGTGGGAGAACAACCTTGTCAAAAAATTTTGTTCTGTATATAGGTAAAATATGATGATAAATTAAGGAAAATAACATTTAAGAGCATTTAATGTCGATCGATCCTACTTCCAAATATAAGTGAACCATCGTTTGGCCAATTAAACCATTTAAACTTTTAAAGCATGGGTTCTCGGACATCATATTAGACATATTTTAAAATATTTGTACATAATATATTTAACTTCGACGGAGCACCATGAATTCACGTGAATCGTACTTTAAGGGAAGATACGCCCCCGACTCCGTTGCTAAAATATAGTACTCTTTTCATTAAAATTTAATGTAACGTTTTTCTCTTTTTAATATGTTAAGAATGATATTTTTCTATTTAGAAGAAATCATATGCTCTAAGAATTTCTTCTGTAATAAATAGTTAAATTCTGCTTTCTCTAGCTCCAAGTTATGCAATTATGGTGCAACTACCAACTCTATATACCAATTTCCCAACAGAGTAACATTAAAGATTTAACATATCAAGGAAGAACTGACATTTCGATTTGTCATGGCATGAACAAGTTGCCCTTCTTTGGAATAAGAGGCAATGGAGTAATGCCCATTCTTTCCAACGAAGAACTCCCCATACTCTCTGTTCTCTCTAGTCTAGTCTACTTTGTCGATACATTCTTTGATCCTAGTGAAAAGATCAAGATCACATTCTTTTGACAACTTGCTTTAATTCGGGCTTTAATAACGATCAAATTTACGGAGTAGGTTGCTTCGAGATCCATTTAAACATTATTCGAGTATTTCGAAGATATATATCGAATATGCTTTATGATATGTTTATAAGTAATACTCCATTCGAGTATTTGGAAGATAATGATCTTTTTATTTTATATTCAGTGTTATACTATTCCCTCTGTCCAATTTTATTTGTCGTAGTTTGACTTAACACAAAGTTTAATAAAGATAGGAAGACTTTTAGAATTTGTAGTATAAAATGAGCCAAAGATATTTGTATGGCTACAAATAAGTCAAAAAATAAGTTTGAAGTTGAATTGTTTCTAAATTTAAAAGTATGATAATTTTTTTAGGACGGACTAATAGAAAAGTATGACAAATAAAATGGAACAGATGGAGTATTAATTTTAGCAAGTTGCCGGAAACATCAAGTCCGCTATAATAGCAGAAGAGTGATACAGTTGAGGTTGCGAGTCTTGGACATGTCAGAAATTAAAAGCAAACAGTGTTAGCTTTCTCGGAAGAATTGAGGATAACTATCATTTGTTGTCAAAATTGTCATGTTATGGGAACAGATGTAAAGGGGTGAAGATACGTGTCAAAGTCATCTGATCCACCAGCTGCAGCGCATGTTCGCCGCATATATGAAAGCTCTTTTGTCGATATATATACTTACTAATCCTATCCTCACTGTCTTTTGTTGCAGGTCGTCAATTTGATGGGATAATGATGAATTCCTCCGTTCTAACTCTTCTTTCCACCTCTGTCGCTCTTGTCCCATCCTTTGCTGTCGAGTTATGAATATTTGTTTGATCATTCAGAAGTTCATGCAGATTAAATATAATACATATAGAGTGGTTGTTGTGTGCCAAATCATTAAAATAGGAATATGAAGGAGTTTATAGCTGAATGACATTGCATCTAACATAGGTTAGTATACATCACTCTTTAAAGATGATTTTCTGCTGTATTCTGCATGAATGTGAAATACTTCGTGTATCGATTTGCTTTGTCTTTTTCTTTTCTTTTCTTTTCATAGATTGAATGAACTCTTTCGCATTTTATTAGTTAATGAGTTGGACTCTCATGTGATTGGTCTAAAACAATTAATATTAGAGTAGTAAATCAGCACTGGGTGCCAAAGTGGTAGCATGTATCACATAAATAGTGCCAACCATGACCTACGAGGCCATTCATTTTTAAGCGGGTTGGTTGGGTGAAAATTGACCTTATTGTTAGGGAAAAAAAAAGTGCTAATGGTTTATATGTTGAATGCACTCTCCAAAGTCCCACCTAATAACCTTGTGGGTTGAGCTTCTTGTTTTGTATATAACATTGATCAAGAGTAATTAGCACTCCTAAGGTTTAAGTAGCAAGATTAATCAATGTGTGAACTAATTACAGTAAAAGGGTTGAGTATTGAACCATTCACGGTTCATCTCTCACAATTTGTTTAAATCAGAATGGATTAAGTAATAAGTTATAATTTAATCTCTCATTTCAAATTTGACAAGTTGAGCTAGTAGGTTACACGACTTTAATGAATGAATGAAAGAGATATCCGTCATTATATTCTGCCTGCTCTTCTATATAATTAAAGAGCATTTATGATTGATTCTCTGTAAATATCTCATGACGATGAACCCCTAAATAGAAAGCACTATTGCATGATACGTGATGCAAACTAGCCAATTAACTAGGCTTGTATTTTTAGAACACTAATTAAGTTGGTCCACCCTGCTACGAGAATACATCATATAGATTTATTTGTGTTTGCAGAATGTGAATATTGACACGTTTGAGAAAGTGAGAAATACCCGTTGAACCTGGATAATATATCGTACCTAATTCAAATTGGTATTTTGGTAAAACAAACTAGGAGTTAAGTATTCAACACAAGAATAGTATAATCATGACATTGTATAGTCCATAAGGTTCCCTTACGATCTAGAGTTACACTAAATGCCAAACTTGTGCTGCATCCGAACCATACAGTATTTGCCTCTTATCATTTATTTAAAGTTCGTATTCATGTAGGTTTGTGATTAGCTTATAATTACAGTTTGAATACTTTAGAATTTTCAAACATATATATAGAAACAATATGATAGGAAAAATAAAGATGCATACGTTAGATATGTAAATACTTAAAAAGAAAAAACTCATTTATGAAAATGCGACAATTCCACAATAAAATCGTCAATCTGCTTGATATCAGGACAATCAACAAATCAAAGAACATAAAGACAATATCGTTTACGATATATTCTCCGTTGAAAGTTGAACAATTAAGTAAGAGTTCAAAATTTTAATTTATATAGTTAAACAAAAAATTGATTTGAATAATTTTCAATACATTTTGAATATTTATTGTCAAAAACAATATAGTTCAAGTCTAAAAGGGTAAAAATCTTAAGTAGGAATATTTCCTTCTCTTAAGGGATCTCACGTGACTTATTCCATTTTGGCCGAGCCAATAGATTCCCCATATCAATCTATTATTTCCTACGTCCCAATTTATGAGATAAAGTTTGGAGTAATTTTTCTTATTTTTGAAAATATATTTTATATATTTAAAACTACATAAAAATATTATAAATCAAATTATTTATAATTCTAAATATTACAAAATATGTAAGAAAAATATAATTAAAGAATCACTTCATAAATTAGGATGTTACATAAGTTGAGATGGAACTACAGTACTCCCTCATCCGTTTCAAAATGGTTGTTTTAGTTTGATTTCGCGCGAAATTTAAAAAATGTGATAAGATATTTGGTATTTTTGGTCGAAAATAAGTCCTACGTAAATACGTAGCTATAAAATATTTTATTACGGATAAAATAGTAGTTTCAACTAAAAAATATTTCAAATATAAAATTGTATTATTTTGTTTAGAACAGAATAATAAAAAAATTGTGCTATCTATTTTAGAACGTAGGAGTAGTACTTAAAAAAGAAGCCAAAAATAGAAAAATGGGTGGAATCACATCGTTTGTATTTTATGATCCAAATAGCAACTTGTCTATTAAAAAGAGGGTTTTAGGGACAAAATTGTGAAAAGACGTGAAGTAATGGACCCCGAGGAGTGGAGAATGTTTTTGTTATATTTTGTCTTATTCCAGAGAGACCACCACCTTTGAACCTGCCTCTCTCTTAATGCTACATATAATATGTGGCCATAATAATCTGTCATTCTTCATTTTGTAGAAAATGAAAGCTCTTATGTTACTGAAACAGCAAAATTTAATAGCGTACTGTGTTAAGGAGAATAAACTATGAGTTGGTTGGATGAATAAGTATTTTAAAGATTAGTGTATAACATTGGTCAAGAGTAATTAGCACTCCAGAGGTTCAAGTAGCCAGATTAATTAAGTGTAAACTAAGTTGAGAATCGAACCATTCGTGGTTCATCTCTCACGATTACTTTAAATCAGAATGGATTAAGTAAAAGGTTATAATTTAGTCTCTCATTTCAAATTTGACAAGTTGAGCCGTCACATTACATGACTTTAATCAATCAAAGAGCATTCATCATTATATTTTGCCCGCTCTTCTGTATAATTAAAGGACGTTTGTGATTGATTATCTATATATCTTAGATAAATACGTGCCCGCACTCTGTGTTTATAATAAATCAAGAAATTTAACTCTGTTAGTTAAAATTTAAAGTAATAGTTCATATCAGCTAGGTGATTAAATAATTAATAAATATATACAATGTATATAGATTTTGTATTTATTAACTTAGTGTAAACATTGGATATAAATAAATTTTTACCAAATATCTCATGGCGATGAACTCCAAAATAGAAAGCACAATTACATGATACGTGATGCAAACTAGCCAATTAATTAGGCTTTTTGTTTTAGCACTAATTATGTTGGTCCACCCTAGTATGGGAGGGAATACAATATATAGATTTACTTGTGTTGCAGAATGTGAATATATACACGTTTTAGAGAGTGAAAATACCAGTTGAACTTGGACAATATATTTTACCTAATTCAAATTGGTGTTTTGGTACCAGGAGATAAGAATTCAACAAAAGGATGGTATAATCAGACATTGTATAGTCCAATAAGGTCCCCTTACGATCAAGAGTAACTTACGCTAAATGCCAAATGCTATTTATCACTGTTGTTTTTTATTTTGGCTCAATAAATGGCAGGCCTAAAGCCAAAAGATATATAAATTTTTTAATATATATATATATATATTTTTTTTTTTTTAATTTAAAGTTCAGCTAGATCTTTTAAGAAGTAATGTCATAAATTAATTTTTTGGATTTAATTTCTTCAAATATTTTTTTAATGAATTAATAAATACAGTAGATTCGGACTTGTATGGTCAAGACATTAATAATGTTGGAAATCTTATTTCCAAAGCTTTAACTTATTTTTTTATTTTATTTATTTTTTTTAAAAAAAAACTCAAGCTTTTTATAGTAGAACATTGTCTAATATTTTAGAACGCTAAATAAAAGTCGTATTTGTCAATAATATTTTTGACAACAAGAATTAATGTAGTATATTGGAACAAAAGGCTAGTTTCACTTAAAAGAACTCTTACTTAGAGAAATAAATATAATTAATAGTAAATGTTGGGGCCCTTCGGCTCCTGAGGACTAAAGCAAACACTTAATAGCCTTACTCATGAGCCGCTCATCTCTTTGAAGTGTGTTGCATCCGAACCATACAGTTTCTGCCCTTATCATTTGTTTAATGCGACAATTCAAAACAAAATTGACAATCGTTTGATATCAGAACAATCAACAAATCAACAAAGACAATATCGTTTATAATATATTCTCCGTCGAAAGTTGAACAACTCAACTAAGATTTTCAAAAATTTAATTTATATAGTTAAACAAAAAATTGATTCGAAAAATTTTCAATATAAATTGAACATTTATAACAACATCAAAAGTAATTCAAGTTCTAAATGTAGAAAAAATCTTCGGTGGGAATATTCCTTCTTTTAAGGAATGTCACTTAATTCATTCCATTTATATTAGTCAAACAAATAGATTTTATATATCAATTTATATTTGTTAGAAAAGGTAAAAGGAAAAAAATGGGTGGAGTCAAATCGCTTTTAAAAATTAAAATAATTTAAAAATTGTTGGTAGTTTGTAAAATAAATATATTGCAATAAATAATTGCCAAATAAAAGAGTATGATATTGGTTTTGAAATAGACTAAATAAGAGGAAATAAAAAAGATTTTCAGGGACAAAAATGTAAAATAGTCCCGAAGTAATAGACCCAAAGGTGTTGAGAATGTTGTTATATTTTGTCATTGGTTTTATCTCTTATTCCAAAGAAACCACCACCTTTGAACCTGGAGAGGTTAATGCTACATATATATGTGGCCATAATAATCTGCCATTCTTCATGTTCTACAAAATGAAGGCTCTTATGTTACTGAAGCAGCAAAACTCAATAGCGTACTGTGTTAAGGAGAATAAACCATGTGTTGGTTGGGTGAATAAGTATTTTAAGGATTGCCTTTGCAACCTTAAAGATGAATTCTCATTTGGTTTTGGTTTTATCAGTCTTGTATGTTGGGGTGTGGCTGAAATTCCACAAATTATCACCAACTTTCAAACCAAATCTAGCCATGGAGTTTCACTTCTTTTTCTTCTTGGTTGGGTTGTTGGGTAATTAGCTCCTTTTAACTTTTAATATTCTCCATTTCTTCAATTGTACAGTATTCATTGGTATAGTCAGAATTCATATGACATAGTTGTTATTTTTTCGAGAGTATTTTAGGATTAAAATGTATATATGTTTCGTTATGTTCGATGCAGTGATATATTCAATCTAGTAGGTTGCCTTCTTGAGCCTGCAACGGTGAGTAAATTAGACCACTTTGGTTTTTTTGACTTTGATCTATCACTGAATTAATTTTGGTTTTTTTTTTCTTTCTTTTCATGCAGTTGCCGAACCAACTATACACAGCTGTGGTAATACAATGGTTATCCAAGATTCATGATTTTCTTAATTACGAGCCGATTTATGTTTGCTAATCATAGTCTTTTCTTTGGATATAAATGGATTTGCGGAACAGCTTTACACAACAACTACTATAATACTAGTGCTGCAAAGTTTGTACTATGATTATTTCTACAAGTGCTGGAAAAGTAAAGATATGGATGAATCTAGCCAAGAGGTACCAAAACTTTTTTTTTAATCTTCAATGTGTTATTCAAGGACATGGCAAACTCTGAATTTTTAATTTTTTTTTTTTTGATTAATTTTTTAATTAGGTTGAAGAAGTTAAGAAGCCTTTGATACCAACAAAACCAGCAGATTCAGGGATTCCAATACCAAAAGGCATAGGAAGATCCGCATCCCGCCGCATGGACTTCTACTTCACGTGAGTTTCTGCTTTTTTCTCGAATTGTTTGTTTTGAGATTGTTACATTACAACTAAGCCTTCTAGGATTTAGCTAGTATAGTGACCAAATCCACTTTGTCCGCATCTAGTCCATGCAGCAAAACATAAGGACACATGTGTTCTACATTATGACACATAATACTCTTGCTGGAAAAATAAAATACCGCGGGTTTACACCAAACTCATATACTAATTTTCATGATTTTAATGTGAAAATATGCATTAACTAACTATGATTAAGAGAGAAAAATGCATGTGCAAACACGTGATGTACACCTATTAATTTTGGTGTAAACGCCCGTACGACTAAGATTTTACCTAATTTTTTCTTATTTACTTGAGCCTTGGTTCTTGAGTTTCAACAAGGGGTGTTATTGTTCGGTTTGATTGGTTTTTTATTAAAATCATAACATATCAATTTGATTGGTCTTTTGATTATTAAGAACAAATTAAAAAATATCAAATATACAATTGGTTTGGCTGTTATTGGTTCGGTTCGATTTTTGATAACATTTTCTTTGTGTGAAACAAGAAAATAGCACGGAATATATAAAAACTAGAGTTGAAAGTACCATCAAACTGCCATATAATTACAAAAGAATGCGATGTAGTGACATGCGTTAAAACTTGATTTGGATGATTCATGCAAGAGTTGCTCAACTCTCTTACAACTATTTTCATGTAGATGCTTTACAATAATGACATGTCCGTCTTGAAGTTTACCTATAGCCTATAGGCATATCTGTTCAATCAAATTATTTATGAATTATTCAAGTGCGTAGACTAATTCAGTATTCATACACTAGTAGTGAGAACTTCAGTTTTGAATCAGATTTTCTTTTTAAAGATTGGCTTAGGAGTTAGGCCTAAAGGGTTGGTAGTTCATTAGCCTATTACAGAAAACATATAAAATACTTAAAATTATTTTTAAAAAATTAATATGTGTATATGTATGTATATGATTATAAATGCTGCATAGAATTTGTCTGTTTGGTACAGTTATTTCTTTGTCTTTTTAATAAAAACCAAACCAAAGTAAATATCGTCGATTTCTCAAATTCAAACCAATTTTTTTTTAAAAAAAAAAGCCATATCGGTTAATTTAATCGATTTAGATTGGTTTTTAACCGAACCATGAACATCTCTAGTTACATCACATAATGCTACTGGAAACCAAGTGACATATGTCGTGGTGCACACTGTAGCTTATTTGACCCGCGATTTGTATGGTTGACTACACATCTCATTTGTGTATGAATTAGGCCAAACATAATTGTAGCTTATTTGACCCGCGATTTGTACAAGTTATTTACCTTGATTATTCAACAATGGTAAACTAATATGACATTTTCAGGTAGCCAATCTGCTTGATATATAGTCCAAAAAACTACATATTAGCCTTTGCATACTTGATAGTGTAAAAAAAAAAAGACTAGTATATAGCGATTAAACAGCTAGACTATTTTTTAGTGGATTAGATTAATTTATTTCTTGCTAAGAATATTAAATATTGGGGAGCAGGTCTGCAAGATCATTGGCTGGCAGTGCAACCCCACCATTTTGGTCAAATCTAAGGCCTATTGCCAGTGGTCCGTCAGCAGTGGGACTTAACCACGATTACTCTTCAGATGATGACACTGATGATGCTCCTTCAAATATTTCCATTAGCCAACCTAAGCCTATCCCACGATCCGTAAGTGATTCTCCTCCTTTCTATTATTATTGTATTAATTAGTATTCAGTGGAGTCTTGGAGGATTAAAGTGCAAATTGAAAATTCACTACACCAGCAACTTGCTTATAAGTTATGAATCATAACAATTGTTCAAATATTGTTAGTCCCAACATATTCGAAAAGCATCCTACTCATGTACTAGTATGGCAAGTTGAGAAAACGTCCTCCAACTCTGACCCCCACAGAAGACATTACTCCATTAATTTGAAAAAAGAATGACATAATTTCCTTCTTAGCTTATTCAAAGAAAGAAGTTCACATTATTAAATTAGAAAGAATTTAACTTGAACATCCCATTTTACTTTTAATGAGAAATTTTTTATGGCCACACATTTGCTATTACATATTTAAGATCACAAATTTCAAGATTTGGTACAACACAAATTTTAGAATGACATATTTTAGTTCATACCGTTCAAAAGTTTCATTTCTTTTTAAAACCTCGTGTCTAGTAAAATTATGACATATATATTGGAACTGAAGGAGTATAAGATAATCTATGACGATCTCTCCCTTTTTGTAGTTGAGCTTTATTTTTATATGCGGATAGGGGAAAGAATCAGGTTAATTAAAAGATTACCACATGTAATTATCTATAATAAGTTGAGTTAGTTAGAGCAAAAAGTAAAACATGTTACCTGCTACGATAGATTAAATTATTCAAAACTAATGGTTCTTGCTGAGGGATATCTTTTTATTTTTCTTGAGCTGAGATGGTCAATTTTGATAGTAAAATAATTTCAGGCAGGTTATGGCGCGTTCCTAGCAACATCATCCTGGATGCCTCACCAAACAAAGGCTTTGATGGACACCTATGTTGGATTTGGTGGAAGAAAGCTATTACAAGTATATTCTGCACCACAAAGTTGGTGAAACTTATAAGATTATCAATTGAAGGTATGGTTCATGACATAATCCTTTTCTGGCAGGAGCATGGGACGGAGCACAGTGCAGTTGGCCAAGTTTTGGGGTGGATGATGGCTGTTGTCTACATGGGTGGTCGACTACCCCAAATATACTTAAATGTAAGTCATAAGTTTCATAACTCCAATAAAATGCTAACAGTTAAATGTTGAAACCCCTGTTTTGTTTAATGGTAGATCGAGTACGCATGCAAACTCACTAAATGTGTTTCTTTGCTTGACAGATAAAACGAGGGAATGTTGAGGTAAAATTATTCCACACAATTTTCTTCTGGAAGTGTTCTTACTCTATACGAGGCATAACTTATTGCAGCATGGACACTAGTGCAGAAATCTAATATTGTGTTTACACCATGCACAGGGTTTAAATCCTCTCATGTTCGTGTTTGCACTCATTGCCAATGTCACTTATGTAGCGAGGTATTTTCCCCTTTCATTCAACTCTGTATCGTTAGCACTTTGATGTATTCTAAGCTTCAGTATATATAATTTAAATCCTTCTAAATATGTGAATTCTATTAAAATGCTTTCTATAACCTGCTCCTAATTCATTTGTGCGCTCTGTACATGTTATGCAGTATACTTGTTAGATCGACAGAATGGAATAAGATTAAAGCCAATATGCCTTGGTTGTTGGATGCTGTTGTCTGCGTCGTGCTAGACTTATTTGTATCCTGCTTATTCATCCTTAATTTTAGCATATAATTTGATTTTTACGGATTTAATCTATATGCATTAACATCATAAAGTCATTACATTGTCAATGCCCAACGTAAACTTTATAGGTGCTCATAACTTAAACTCTCGTTTGAAACATATAGATATCTATTCTGTGCTTATGCTAGCTAAGTTATTCGTTCTTCTGAAACAGTTTTGCCTTAACACAAGTATAGATCATATTACAATATGTGTACTATAAGTACTTCCGAAAGAATTGTTCCACTTCCAAAGGCAAAGAAGATAGAGGAGCATACAAGCAAGCAAACAAAAAGTGAACGCAAATTGCTTACAATATGGGCTGCTGCTCTTATCATATAGCTGTAAAGTGGAGGACCAAAATTCTAAATTCGGAAGACACTTGCAGCTGTTTCTCCTTGTAATCGAGTCTTAAATCTCTTTTTTCCTTAACTCATAATTATAGGATTTCTTTGACCTGTGTTTTCTAATTGTGTTCAAGAGTCATGAATTCACAGATTACTTGTCAGAATTTCTTTCTTAATCTTATAGAAATTTTTTTGGAGAGGCTGTTTCACTCGTACATCTTTAGCTTGTCAAAACTTATATAATTAGTCATTTCAATATTTATATAGCTCTCCCATGCCTTAGAGCTATGATTCGTCTCACATAATTTTGAACACATATCTAGATTTTTATCTCTGTCTATAAGGGGACATGTTTGCTGCATCTTATGAACTTGTATTGTTATGACTGCAATTCTCAATCATCATACATTCAACTTTGTCCATGTAATTTTTCCGCAGTAACAAATAATTTAAACCGAGTCTTAATTAGTATGGTGCAATGTCGTTACATCACACAAAAAATAAGAGAGAAACTTGCCTCTATGTAAATGTATTGCATGTTAAAGTTGAGGGCTATATGCGTTATTCTGTAAACAGAAAAATGAAAAGATTGAGGGAAAATAGAAGAAGGGCAAAAAACGTGGCAGCTGTGTGACCCTAGACCATCGGTCGACCATAGCGTCTTGATGGCTAAATCATGGCCTGCAAAAAAGAGTTACACAAATAAGCATATTTGTGCTTCCTCTTGAAAGATTGAGCACACAAAATATGGTCTTTAAAAAAATAGATTTACACAAATAAGCCTATTTGTATATGGTCATGAGAGGGTGCACATACTGAACATAGAGAAAATAACGTATCTTAGCTAAAATTTAGCTAAAATCAAACTTGGCCATACATTTAAATAGCTATTGAAAGTCTCACACAAAGGCTAGTCAAAAATTACCCTAAAATCTCTAAAAAAAAAATATAAGTATAATCGTTTTATTAGCTGATCCATTCCACAAAAAATAAGGAGAGAATCTTGCTGGTGATCAATATCAAAACTAATTTCCAATCAAATAGTCAGTGTTTTAATCCCTTCACCTATTAATAAGGAGAAAATATAATTGGTAAAAATCATAATTGATTGTCAACATAACTTTCAGTGATTTAATGAAAGTAAAAGCTAAATCACCTAAAACCGTACTTATTAATTTATTCTTATTCTACCTTAGATATAAATTAAGACATATATAAAGTTACCTCAAATATATCTAAAATATCAATGTTAAACATATTATTACAGTCAAACGTCGCTATTGTGACAGCATTTGTCTGAAACTTTCATGTCCGCTATAATGAGGTGCAGTTATATATGTATACTGGCGTTTGACATCTAGATCTCATTTAGTTGTTATTACCGAAAAGTACGCAAAAAATACATGTTAATTATAAAAGTTCAATAGATTTTCATATTTCATTAATTAAAAGAATGTAACAATTAATACATTATTAATAAATCCATAACTGATGGTACCGTACCGACAAACTATAAAGTATAAATCAAAAAATGTAACTCTGCTAGTTAAGATTTAAAATATAAATTCATATTATCTAACCATGATTAAGTTTTATATATATATGACAGACCAGGAGTTTATAAGAATTAAACAAAAGTATAGTATAATCAGACATTGTACAGTCCAATAAGGTCCCCTTTCGATCAAGAGTTAGACTAAATGCCAAATGCTATTAAGCACGGTTGTTTTTTATTTTGGCTCAATATATGGCAGGCCTAAATCCAAAAGATATACAAAGTTTTTAATAATATGCATATATACTTTAATTTAAAGTTTATTGTTCTAAATCTTTTGAAAAGCAATGTTATAAATTAATCTTTTTAAATTATTTCTTCAAATATTTTTTTAATGAACAAATAAACATTGTTGATTCGGACTTATATGGTCAAGACATTAATAATGTGGAAAATCTTCTTTCCAAAGCTTTCGAGTTTTTTTTTTAATTAAAAAAACTCAAGTTTTACTATAGCAGAACATTGTCTAATATTTTAGAAGCTAAATTAAAGTCGAATTTGCCAATAATATTTTTGACAACTACAACTAATGTAGTGTATTGGAACAAAAGGCTTGTTCACTTAAAAGAACTCTTACTTAGTATAGATATAAACATAATTAATAGTAAATGTTGCGGCCTTTTGAATCGTGGGGACCTAAAGCGAAAGATTTAATAGCCTTATCCTTGAGCTACTCATTTTTTTGATATGTGCTGCATCCGAACCACACCGTTTCTGTCCTTATCATTTGTTTAAAGTTCGCATCAACGTAGGTTTCTGATTAGTTTATAATTACATTCCGACAACTCTATAATTTTTTAATATATATAAAAACAATATGATATGGTAGGGATGAAAAATAAAAATGCATACGTGGTCCGTAAATACTAATAAAGAGAAAACTCAATTCAAAACTAATATGGCATTTCTAGGTAGCCAATCTGCTTGATATATAGTCCAAAAAACTAAGTACATGTTAGCCTTTGCATACTCGATGGTGTAAAAAAAAAAGACATAGACCAGTGTATAGGGATTAAACAGCTAGTCTATTTTTTTAGTGGATTAGATTAATTTATTTCTTGCTAAGAATATTAAATATTGGGGAGCAGGTATGCAAGATCATTGGCTGGCAGTGCAACCCCACCATTTTGGTCAAATCTAAAGCCTATTGCCAGTGGTCCATCAGCAGTGGGACTTAACCACGATTACTCTTCAGATGATGACACTGATGATGCTCCTTCAAATATTTCCATTAGCCAACCTAAGCCTATCCCATGATCCGTAAGTGAATCTCCTACTTTCTATTGTTGTTGTATTGATTAGTATATATTGATTTGTCAGTAGAGTCTTGGAGGAGTAGAGTGCAAGTTGAAAATTCACTACATCAGCAACTTGCTCATAAGTTATAACTTATGAGTCATAACAACCGTTCAAATATTGCTAGTCCCAACCGATTCAAAAAACACCCTGCTCATGTACCAATATGACAAGTTGAGAAAAGACCCCACCAAAGACCCAAAAGACATTACTCCATTAGTTTTTTTTTTTTAAAAAAAAAGAAAAAAGAATGATACAATTTTCTTCTTAGCTTGTTCAAAGAAAGAATGTCACATTATTAACTTAGAAAGAATTTATCTTGAACATCTCATTTTACTTTTAAAAGAAGTTTTTGTAGCCACACGCTTGTTATTACATGTTGAAGACCACAAGTTTCAAGATTGGTAACAATACAAATTTTAAAATGATATATTTTAGTTCGTTTCATTTCTTTTTAAAACTTTGTATCGAGTAAAATTACAATATGACATATATATTGGAACTGAAGGTGTATAAGATAATCTACGACGATATCTCCCTTTTTGTAGTTGAGTTTTATTTTTATATATGGATAAGGTAAAGAATTAGATTAATTAAAAGATTACCATATGTAATTATTTATAATAAGTTAGAGAGAGTTAGAGGGAGAAAAAGTAAACATATCACCTGCTATGATAAGTTATTCAAAATTAAACGGTTTTTGCTGAGGAGTATCTTTTTTTATTTATTTGAGCTGAGATAGTCAATTTTGATAGTAAAATAATTTCAGGCAGGTTATGGCGCGTTCTTAGCAACATCGTCCTAGATGCCTCACCAAACAAAGGCTTTGATGGACACCTAGGTAGGATTTGGTCGAGGAAAGCTATTACAAGTATACTCTGCACCACAGAGATCGTGAAATTTACAAGGTTATCAATTGAAGGTATGGGTCATGACAATCCTTTTCTTGCAGGAGCATGGGACGGAGCACAGTGCACTTGGCCAAGCTTTGGGGTGGATGATGGCTGCCGTCTACATGGGTTGTCGACTACCCTAAATATACTTAAATGTAAGTCATAAGTTTTATAACTCCAACAAAATGCTAACAGTTAAATGTTGAAACCCCTATTTTGTTTAATGGTAGATTGATGCAAATTTGTGTACGCATGCAAACTCACTAAATGTGTTTCTTTGCTTGACAGATAAAACGAGGGAATGTTGAGGTAAAATTATTCCGCACAAATTTCTTCTGGAAGTGTTCTTACTCTATACGAGGCATAACTTATTGCAGCGTAGACATTAGTGCAGAAATCTAATATTGTGTTTACACCATGCATAGGGCTTAAATCCTCTCATATTCGTGTTTGCACTCATTGCCAATGTCACTTACGTAGCGAGGTATTTTCCCCTTTATTCACTCTGTATCGTTTGCACTTTGATGTATTCTAAGCTTCAGTATATATAAATTAAATCCTTCTAAATTTGTGAATTCCATTAAAATGCTTCATATAACCTGCTCCTAATTCATTTGCGTGCTCTGTTCATGTTATGCAATATACGTGTTAGATCGGCAAAATGGAATAAGATTAAAGCCAATATGCCTTGGTTGTTGGATGCTGTTGTCTGCGTCGTGCTAGACTTATTTGTATCCTGCTCATTCGTCCTTAATTTTAGCATATCATTTGATCTTAACGGATTTAATCTATATGCATGAACATCATAAAGTCTTTACATCGTCAATGCCCAACGTAAACTTTATAGGTGCACATAACGTAAACTCTTGTTTTTGAAACATATAGGCATCAATTAAATGCTCATGCTAGCTAAGTTATTCGTTCTTCAAGACTGTTATGCCTTAACACAAGTATAGATCATATTTCAATATGTGTACTATAAGTACTTCCGAAAGAATTCTTCCACTTCCAAAGGCAAAGAAGACAGAGGAGCCTACAAGCAAGCAAACAAAAATTGAAGTCACATTGCTTACAATATGGGCTGCTGCTCTATTGTATAGCTGTAAAGTCTCGGACCAAATTTCTAAATTCGGAAAATATTCGCAGCTGTTTCTCCTTGTAGTTCCTTTCTTAATCTTATAGAAATTTGTTGGAGAAGCTGTTTCACTAGTACATCTTCAGCTTTTTGAAACTTATATAACTTAATTAGTCATCTCTATATTTATATAGCTCTGGCACACCTTAATTAGTCGTCTCAATCTTTATGTAGCTTTCCATACCTTAGAGCAATGATTCTTCTCACATAGTTTGAACGCATATCTAGATTTTTATCTTAGTCTATAAGGGGGATATATTTGCTGCATGTTATAAACGATATTGTCATGACTGCAATTCTCGATCAACATACATTCAAATTTGTCCATGTAAATCTATTGCATGTTGAAGTTGGAGGATATATGCGTTATTCTGTAAATAGAAGAAGGAAAAGATTGAGGGAAAATTAAAGGAAAAAACGGAGAAAAACTTGGCAGTAATGTGACACTAGAATATCTTCGGGTTATTTACAAAATCATGACATGAGAGCAATTGGTTCCTATAACATTGGTTTAGTAAAAAAGACCTCTGCTTAGTTTAATGAATAAATTTCGAACGAAAATACCCATAAAATTTTATAAATGATGCCTGTATCGGTGTCCTCTCTTTCTCCGTAAGTAATGTCTATGAGATAGCACTTGTCTCTGACTCTCTTGCTTAGACAACAGTTGCCCTTCGAATTTTCTCATATTCTCCTAGCTAACTTGAAGTGTTGCATACGCAGTACTTGCTGTTGGCATTTATGCCTTGTCAATACTTGCGCTTGACCTCTTCCCATATTTTTTCAAATAACTTGCAGTGTTGCCTATCTAAATAAAAAATACCACTTTGCTAAAATTATCTTATACAGGGACAAATTTGAGTTTGAGTCAATTTTTTGGACAGTAGGTGAAACTTTTGCTGTTGACAAATAAGAATTTTTGTATGGCCAATTTGCAGAATTATGACACTATAGGTAATAGTTTGCCTTTTTGCCCCTATATAACAGTGGTTTAGAGAAAAATGACCTCTGCTTGGTTTAATAAATAATTTTCGGACAAGAATTCACTGATGAATCTTATATTGTCGCCCCCATCTCCGCCCTCTCTTTCTCCGTAAGTATTGGCAAAAAGGCAGCACTTGCCTTTGAACTATCTTCATAACAACATTTCCCATTGAATCTCACATTCTCCCTGATAAAATATTGTCTGTGCAGCACTTGTCTCTTCATATATCTTCTCACATTCTCCTAGATTACTTGAATGGTTGTCTAGGAAACACTTGTTAGTTGACTTCTTCCTAAAAAGAAACACTTGTCAATTCATAACTTGAAGTGTTGCCTACAGATCAGAAGGAAGGGCATTTTGCTAGAACTATATTAAATAGCGGTAAACACTCAAAACCAGTCAATTTTGGGGACATTAGGTGAAAGTTTTGTATTTGTATTATTCTTAGGGAAGTTTAGGAAAATACCTATCAAAATCAAAATATTTACTCACCTCTACCCAGAAGTTTAATATTTACAAGCTCTTTCCATAAACTACTTACATGCAGTATACTTTAAAGGTATACACTCATAAGGTATAACAAAAGTATACAGTAATAAATGGGTAGATTGAGTAAATACTTTTAGCTTCATGGGTAGTGTAATTTGTAACAGGTATGACCTGTAAACACTTTGAATTTTATGGGTATATATTGTAAAAAACCCTTATTCTTAACAGATTGAGCACAAGAAAGATGATTTATAGAAAAGATATTTCTACCCGAATAAGGATATTTGTGCATGGTCTTGAGATATTGAACATATTAAAGTTGTTCTTTAGAAAATTAGCGCTTTTACATATAATAAAACTATATTTTTGAAAATACCCTCGCTTCCTACTAGCATAGCAAAATTAGGACAATATAGCATTTATTTATATAGTGTGCCAAAAAAATTATGTCAATTTTTCAAATAAATGATGTTAAATCGTCTTTGCTCCGCATATCCATACAAATACACGACAAACATAACTTTAGGTGCTAATCATGACAATCTGAATTGTAGTTATTCATATAATGTGCCAAAGTTCGTACAGTTGGCAAATAACATACACCTCTCACTTCGTTCATGCACAAAATTCCACATAAAACATAACATCAGAACAATTCAGTGGACTTATTTATATAGTGAGTCAAAATACGATGTATATTTGGCAAACAACTGAAGCCAAATCATCCTCACTTCGCTCACCTATAAAAATACACAGAAAAACATAAAATTATGACAATTCGACCACACTTATCATTTAATGAACCAAATGCTCAACTCATTTTGTAAATAACTTAGGCTAGATCATCCTCCTCTAATCTCTTGACAAGTCTCCACCATATCTTCTACATCATTTAGGGGAAATTCGAACTAGAATGGCCACACATATAGAAGTGATGGATTCAACATACTTTTAAATTGTAAAGTGGTCCATTGTTTCTCGATCTGTTGGAGTTAACGAAGTCTGAGTCGGAGGATGACGACGAAGCCATAACGACGATGAGGAAGTAGTAGTTGCCGTTCAATTCCACCAAAATGTACTAAAAAATTCAAGACCATAATATTTTCTACTCAATTCATGAAAAAGTTGGCTTGCAAATGATCTTATAGGCTATATGTAGCCCTCTGGTCCAGAAACAAAAATTTTCATTGGGTGCTTTCCATAAGGTGTGGTTTTACAAAATTGCTCCCATTTAATAATGTTTTAGCAAAATACACTTTTGTTCACACGCAGCCAAAACTTCAAGGCAAAAGTTAGTAAGTGTTGGCATGGCGCTAAGACTTTAAGAGCAAGTGTTGTCTTACCAACACTTCAAATTATACAGCAAGAATGTAGGAAGAGATTGGAAGGGGCAAATGTTTTGCCAATATTTGCGACCAAATGCTGGCAAGTGTTGTCTTATTTCTGCAAATGATCCGTGAAGAAAAATTGGAAGTCTTTGAATGAAATAAATAGATCTGACGCTGCTATTATCATATTACCCCCCCCCCCCCCCCCCAAGAAATATCTTACAGAAATGGTTTAGGAAAAGTTCCAAACTTCTAGCACCGCCAGGTCTCTGTTAATATAAAAATATGGTGACCTCTTTTTTATACAACACCAAATTTAAATTTATAAGACTTTTCTTAAGGGCACTAAATCTGTGGTTTAAGACTTTTTTTTATGGTGATCCGACGTTGCTTGTTTGTATGAACATGGTGATGTGATGAGCATGTGACTGCAGTTGCAGTGAGAAAATTATCTAGAAAATTGATAATTTTGTATATTTAATTTGTCTTTAACAAGTGATTTACATTCAAATTTGATGTCTTTATTATACATAAGAATTAATTTTATTATGGGCAAGCGTGACAACTAAAACCAAGAGAAGTTTCATCACTTGTATTCAAAATTATTAGTAAGGGCAAATTAATCATATTATTATTTTCTACGTCAATAATCAATGTATTTAAAGAGTTGTTACAAAGTAATGAAAATAATAATTGTAAAGCGTATTGTAGACCATGAGGGAGATGGATTAAACGGAACCAAATTTGGAGGGAGATGTTTAAAATTATTCATATAATAAAGTACATGATCATTTCAGAAAAAAATTGTAACAGTAAGGAATAGGCTTTGAAAGGGAAGTTTAATCTAGCCTATTCTTATAAAAGTTGAATCTCCTAAATAAAAATTCTGATTATACCACTTGGTGCTTCATTACTTTCTGATTATACCACTTGGTGCAATCTCCAAAAAATCTTTATACTCCCTCCGGTCTATTTTATATGATATTTTGGGTATTTTCACACATATTAAGAAAATTACCTTTTTGGTACTCCCTTCGTCCCAATTTATGTAGCACCATTTGACTGGGCACGGAGTTTAAGAAAATAGAGGTTGACCTTGTTAAGTATCAATTTTACCCTTGAAAAAGTAAGAGAGAGAAGATTTGAGTAATAAAAAAGTTGTTGGTAGGTTTAAAAGTATGTAGGACCCAACAAGGGTAAAATAGAGATGATGCATTAAATAGTTGTCAAATAAGGAAATGTGTCACTTATTTTGGGACAAACAAAAAAGGAAATGGTGCCACATAAATTGGGACGGAGGGAGTATTAATTAGCAACATAATTGACCATATCAACCCTTATCCAAGCTACTATTACCTAAAGTTTTGTTTTACGTCATTTATTAACAAGGGTGATATGAGAAAAAACCTTCTTGATTTGTGTAAAGATCAAATATTGTGGACAAAAAAAAAAATACGCCAAAACATCATATATTGTGGACCGGGGAGTATATAATCTTCTTGGAATGGAAAGATGAATCATGCAAATAATGAGTCACCATTAAATTTTGACACTTTAGGCTTAATATGTCAGTGTCTGTTTACGGATTCAGGGGCGTAAATTACGGATTAATGGTTGCTAAACTGTGAGATTGTTTTCTTTTTAACTCTTCTAACTTCACTAATCACTGTGAGAGGTTACCGACATAAATTTTGTACACACTTTCTCAGTTAAAGCTTGTTCTTAAAAGTAACATAAATTAATTTGACTTGTAAAAGGCATATCACAGCACGAACTGATAGACCCTTTGACTAAGGCTTAAATTGTGCTTTGTTGTCTCGGTTTTAGTCGTAACTCGTAGTATATTGATAGTTACAATACCAGCTATTGAGAAGATTTTAAATTTTCTAAATTACAAATTCCAGTGAGTTTCTATTAGCATAGATTGGATGTTGAAGGAGGAACTAGAGAATTGTAATTTTCTTTTCATATATGAAATAATTAGACTAGCTTACTTAACTTAAATAATGTAAATTTACAACTTAAAAAGAAGGAAAAATATATCATCAAAGGGTATGGTAGAGTAATAAGTATTCCCATCTTCTTAAGAGAATTTGAGCCTCGCCTTTAGGCTTTAGATGTAGGAAGTACTTTGCCTAAAGTGAAGTTTTCAAACATAAAATCGAGATTAATAGAGCCTCAAAATACTACCAAGTAAGGGAATGACCAAGTAAGCTAATGGATACTTATGATTGAATCCTCGTAAGAATTCTGATTGAATTTGAGTGTACCAAGTTGACTAACTACGGCTCTTACACTTTGATTCTTTTGTTAGAGGAGCACCCTGAATTTGAACCTGTTCCAAAATGGGTCTTTTTTATATTTAATAAGTTGATAATTCAAATACCATATATGATAAGTTTACAATCATAAATTCAAAAGATATTTTAGTACATTAGACATATTTTTAATTTAAAATTACAAAATTAAAAAGTCTCTCTATATTTATTAAAATTTTGTGATCAGTTAAACTAAGATATTTAAATTGGGACGTAGATAATACAATATACAAGATGAAAATAAGTTAAAGTAAAATATCCAAATAGTAGGGACCTCCGGTCTAAATGATAAACTAATAAATTATGGAATCGTGTCAAACCTTTTGCACAAGACTGCATGTGCAGGGCCATGTGGTTTAATTGGTTTCTTTCAAACAATTAAGCATTTACTTGTCCCGCCCAACACAAATTAAAAGATACTCTACCGACACTTCTCCTTTTCCTTTTTTACGTTTATTTTTTCATGTCCCTTTTTATCTTTCCTCCACTTTTCCATTTATCTTACCTCTTAAGTATTAGGACTAATAATTTATTAAAAAACGATGACAAATGTTATCATATGAGATTCACTTTAGCTTGGGAGAAAAATAGAAAAAGAGAAGTGATAACTAATCAATATGCATGTTTGCATGCCAAAGAAAGGGTTGTGAAACCTACCACTTTTTTCCTTCTAAATATAGTAAACTGCAAATATATGATATCATCTCATACGTTCAAAAATAGTACTCTAGGAAAGTTCAATGTGAAATTCTTCATAACTGTATAGAGTAAGTTACTAGAAGTAACAAAATCCTCACCTTAATCCTTCTAGGTCTCCTTGAAAAGAAACAAATACTGTACATTAATCAATCGAGGAGGATCTCCAGACACCGATCTCTACTCTCGATCTTTTTTACGTATTAGAATTCTACGATACCTGAAATTATAAAAGTAACTCAAGAAAATAAGAAGCAGTTCACAAGATGCAATAATAAGGTCGGAGGAAACTGCATAAGCTTTGACACCGTGATGTTATTGGAGTTAATTCACGTATCCTCATTGAAATATAGTATCAACACTAGTACTTATAACACTAAAACCAATAGAACTAGCTACTTGTAGTCACACAATTAAGTCATTAACTTCATCTAGTATAATACTAAAATCTACCCATTAAGGTGATTTTACTGTTGTATTAACGTCTGTGACTTAAGTTTTAAAGTAATTAGTAAAATCGAGTCACTTTAATGTGACAAAATATTATGGATTTGTAACTTTAATATCATCGTGGATAAAAATTCAATTACTGCAATGAGACAATAAATTACTGTGCATTATTAGTAAGTAGAGCAAAGTAAAGTACCTTAAGATTCAAGAGAATAAGGCGTTTGGAGCAGATCATAAGGTGCCCATAGGGCATCTAATGGACAAGGTTGATTCGAGTCGAGTCGAGCCCAAGGTTTTCCCTTTCCACTCCAATGCAATAGACTAACCGGACCAGGATGCAACTCTCGACAGAGTCCACGAAAATTATCTCCACCAAGACCATGTTGGTTCCACCTATGATCCACAGGAGCAATATGTCCAGCAAAAACAAGCAAAAAAGGTGGTAAAGAACCTAACTCATAAATCCTCATTCTCTTTTGCAACTCCATCCATTCAACAATCTTTGTAGTATAATCCCCTGCTCTCCATCTTTCAAGATCAATAACCATAACTCCTGTATTAAAATAACAAGGCTTTCGATTTCGATTCGCAAAAGTTAAAGAAAGTGAAGGATTAGACCAGAAAGTTGGCGTGAAATATGTTGTGAAATTAGCATTGCAATATTCAGGTGCAGCTAAAACAGAATCATCTGTTAAAAGTGTTGATGCTAATTTTGCAATGTCATCTACTAGAATAATGTCTGAATCAAGATACACGACTTTGTTAAGGTGTTGAGGAAGTAAATCAGCAAGATAATTACGTGCATAATTTAACGGACAGTCTAATGCAGAACGAATAGAAGTTGAAATTAGTCCTGCCACGGGTGCATCTTGAAAAGGATAAATTGTGAATTTAAGATAAGGGAAAGAACTATTAATTGTGAAATTAAGATGTGTAATTTCATTAGAGGAAGTGGCTACAAAGTGAAAAAAAACGTTTTCGGGACACGAAGAATGTTGAAGAACAGAAAGAATTGCAGCCATTGAACCTCGGAGATAATATGTATCTAGGGTCATAGCTATATGTATTGTATTTTTAGAATAATTGATACATGTTGGAGAGTTGTAAAATTGTGGTGCTTCTTTGAAATGGAGATTGGACTTTGTATTTTTGGTAGAAGTAGCGAAATTTGCAATGGAGAAGATGATCAAGAAAAGAGAACACAAGGTTATGTCTATGGAACTTCTAAGTTTTGACATTATGGAGTAGGGAGACAAACAAACAAATGCACATTGTACACAAATTTCCTTATATATATGAGAACTTTCTTTGCCTCGGCCTTCGCTTTAGTTGTATATTTTAGAAAGTATGAAAAAGTTTTATAAATACAATTTTAATATGGTAAGAATTTTCAACAAATTTTAGTCAACTAGTCAAAGAAAAGGTAATTTGATCTCCTAAATATAGTATGAACTGTCACAAAATGATTATATTTTGGACCAATTTTTCTTTTTCACAAAATGATTATGTTTTGGACACATTAATATTTGACTTAAGAAGCTTGGGTGATGAAAGCGCAGTTGGCACGCAGTCCAGCGGGTCCCTTGCATTTTTGGGGGGTCTTTGCCGCTCTTAAGTTCAGCTAATCTATCAGCCTGCTTGGATGGACTTATAAGCAGCTTATTTTAAGTGATTTATAAGTCAAAAAGTGACTTTTTAAAAAGTTAGAATTTTCTAACTTATCAAAAAGTAGTTTTTAAGCCTTTTATGGCTTATAAATAAAAAATATTTTAAGTTACCAAACATGTATTACTGGACTTATAAATTTAGAAGCCACTTTTAAATTCATCTAAACGGGCTCTATATCTCGGATTAATAACTTAAATAATTAAAAAGTATACATTATATACTCCATTTAGTTATGTCTTGAACTTATTTTTTCTTATGCATAAATTTATTTTTTTTTGGATCAAACACATGAAAATTATGGTGACAAGAAGACTCAAAACTCTTTCTCTACATGAATACCATAATAAAAGATTGTGATGATCGTATTGAAAAGTTTAAAGATTAACAGAAAAAATAATATATCGACTTAATTGTGTTTTTAACGTCCAGTCCGTCAATGCACAATAAAGGGGAAAAACAGTGAAAATGGAACCTCACTTGGGAGCAGATTTTGGGAATTTTTAGGAAAAATTTGTTTGGACATACTTTTTAATAAATTTTTGGTCAAGTTTTGAAAAACCAAAAAGTGGCCAAGGAGTTTTTGAAAAAATTGACTTATCTTACCTACAAAACTTCAACTATTTTTCAAGTAAATTCTTATGTCCAAACACAAATTCAAATTTTAAAAATTATTTTTCAACTCAACTCCAAAAGTTCAAATTCTCATGTTTCCACCAGATCTATGTCCAAACGCTATCTAAAGCTAAATAATGCTCTTAAACAAGATATTTTGCACAAAAATCATTGCTTAGTTATAGTGCTCTTTTAAGTGGTCGGTAAATGGCAAAGCAGAAACTATCCACGAAACGAATTCAAACTTTAGCCTCTACAATATGTTTGATGAAAGGTTTCCATTGGACATGTACTGTTGTATAATTTGTACATGACAGACAGGCCTCATTAATTGGAAACCTACTCCTTAGTCCTTTTTTTAAGCATTAAAGCACTAGTCAAATATCTACTAAAATTCCTCATCTCCTTTAATGCAGACGGGGACCTACTTGTACCAGAAAATCTATCATCTCCCTATTTTTTGTCGTTATTTGTTCCACTCATTCTTATTTTCCAATCAACATTGACTAATTGTTGTAAGATTTTTTTTTATATATGGCCTAATTTCTCATTTTGCGTCTCCTTGTATTGTTGGAGTACTAGTATATATGAAGATTGATATGGGTTAATTTTTGTGCACTTGTAAACAATTTTAATTATTCGCTGATATGGGTTATAAAGTACTACTCCTTTAGAGAAATTTTTATACGTATTAAAGGATAGTCTGATAAAAATGTAGTAATTGGAAACTATCAGCAGCAAAAAGTAACTCTTAATAGGGACATTTCGTATTAAGCTACCCCATGTGATCCACTACTGAGATATACAGCTCTTTTATTTTTTATGCTAAAACGAGATGCTTATTACTTACCCTTGCACTAAGCTGAGAGGTGTTGCTTTTTTATTTCTGTGAACTTTTTTCTTATATATTTTGGAACATGTTATACCCTGAGTCTTGCATTAGTAGCTATTGAAAATCTTACAGTAATCTCAAATTTCTAGAATTGATTGGTAAACTAGTGAGGGCTGGAGTGAAATTTAAGTTAAAAAAAAAAAACAGTTGAGTAACTAGAAGAGATTTGTTATCGGCCACGAATACAACATGGAAAGATTAGCAATAGAAGACTCAGTTATTAACTAAGGGACTTAATTTGATTTAGATGTGTTACTAGTATTGCATTAAGATATAGTGAACACAAAAATTTGGCCATTAATTGGACAGCAACTTAAACAACAACAACAACAACATACAATGGTATCCCACCAAGGTGGGGTCTAGGGATGGTGAAATGTACGCAGACCTTATCTCCATCAAAGTGAAAAGGTTGGTTTCGATAGACCCTCAGTTAAAAAACATAAGTGGGAAAACATAATTGGGGGAAACAAAATGACAGTAGCAAAATAATAAAAATGATATATTGTTGGAAAACAACTTAGATGATGACAAATGTTAATTTGATTTAGATGTGTTGCTAGTATTGGATTAAGATATATTGAACACAAAATTTTGGCCATTAATTGGACAACACCCTAGACGATGACAAATGATTGAATTGCATGTGCCCTTTCACATGCTCATGCTTTAAGCTTTTAAAGATCTTCCAACTGAAAGGACGGGGACTATCGTATTCATTGTTATGCTATATGCATCATGCATTTTTGTCATTATCCCGGTTCCTTCTATTAATTGGAGCAATTTATGATGAGGGTCTTGTTGTTTACTTGTTTCTTTCAAATCGCAATGTAAAATATTGCACTAGAACAAGGAAATCTACTTTATGATGAAGGATAAAAAACTACTGTAAACTTATTTGTACCTAGAATTTTAATCAAATAATCATAACGATATAAAACAATCGAGCAAAAAATATACACTTTAGCTGTAACTAAGTGATAAATATTTATCGGAAGAACTTTATTGTATTGGGTAAAAATCGACGTACTCTGATAGCACTTCGGTATGGTGAGCCGAGGACAATCGAACTGATGTTCTGAAGGATAAAGATCGGAGCGAGAGACTGGATTACCGAAGTCGAGCATCAATGTCACCACCGAAGGGAGCCGCATGCTGAGCTTTGGTGACATTTATTTCGGCCGAACAACAAGGTTCAATCATCGAAGTCATACACCTGAACTTCGGCGAGGCACCTCGGTCCAAGCGGGCTGAGCAGCCCACTAACTCCCATAATAAATGTCCAGAACGTGGGTGAGAGCATGATCAGTCATGGAGAACGTGGGCGAGGCCCTTTAGCCTATAAATAGTACTTCATTTTACATTGTATTCATTCAGAAAGATATGCAGAAACTCTGGCAAAATTTATACTCACGGCAATATATTGAAATCATATTATTTTCTCGCATTTTCACTTATTCTTAGTATTTTCCCGACTTTGATACGAAGATTTGCTTGTGTTCTTACCCAAATTCGATTTGTTATTCTAAACTGATCTAGGCCCATACACTTATATATATATAGTTATTGATCGTTTTGGTTAATCAGAACGTGTAAGTTTTTATTTTAACCATGGTGAAATAGAGCTTTAGTTCATTGCCGACAGCAAGAAGAACACGGCATGGTAACCTTGTCTCCACGTAACGCAGCACAATTGTATCCTAAGGAACATTATAAGATCCCTCTAGAGCAAGTCCAATTTAGCCACGTTTATAAGCTGATGAAAACTCGACTTCTCCATCTAACATAAATTTGGAGAAGCAAACCGGCTGTGTTAATACAACCAAAAATTATTTCATGAGCTAACATGGCTTTATCTAGAAAATAATAAACTTGTATATAATTTTAAATTAGCATAAAACATAGTAGTATATTATAACAATGTGAAAGATGAGGTATAGAGATAAAGTTTTGGTAAAATTTTGTAATTAAAAGCTGACGATAGTATCTGAACACTGCATCTCCAAGTAAGTGACTTTTCAAAAAATTTCACCGCATGTCCTCCATAAGGAGTGGTTTTATAAAATTGCACGCGCTAAGAAATATTTTAGCAAAATATCTTTATTTAGTCCGGAGCTAAGATTTCAAGGCAAAAATTTTGTTAGTCTTGGCAATTGGCTATACTTCAAGGACAAGTGTTGTTTTGTCAATACTTAAAGTCTTAGCAATTTTGTTTTGCTCATGCCTTTTGCCCAACACTTATCGTTCAAGTGTTGGCAAATTGAGCAGGGGTCAAAGGCAAGTCTTGCCTTTTTGCCAGACTTGCGGCCAAGTGTGGCAAGTATTGGATGCTAATACTTGAAGGGATAAGGTTTTAAAAGCGGAAAAATATAAAGGCAAGTCTTGGCCCCGGACTTTTTTCATTAAACCTTAACGTGGGCATTTTTACAAGCCATCTGTTAGCGCGGGCAAAAAGGCAAACCATTGTTTCTCGTGTCATATTTTTGCAAATGAGCCGTGACTTTTAGAGCCTATTTGGCCAAGCTGTCAAAAACTTCTTATTTTGAAAAGTACTTTTGTCAGAAATACTTCTCAGATAAGTACTTTAAAGAATAAACAGTTTGTGTTTGTCCAATTAATTTGAGAAGTGTTTTTCAAAACAATTTGTATTTAGATAATATTTACAAAAAGTGTTTTTGAGTATCAAATTACGAATAAGTGCAGTTCTAGAATTCATTATGCGACTAATATTATTTGAACGTATAAAAAAAATCAATAGAAGAGTTAATTTAATTAATTTTATTTTTATTTAATTTAAACATAAAATAAATTTTTTTATTATGGTTGTTAATCAAAGAAATATAGTTAAACCAAAAGAGGGAAGCAGAAAACAAAGTTTTTTATTTTTAAATTTGATAGATATTTTAGGTAAAATAATTAAATATAGTATGGTAAATAAATATTTTTGGCAAGGATATTTGGGTCTTAGAAAATTAATAAATTGTTTATGCTTCTACTTTTGGGGATAAGCACAAATCTGTTGCTTCTCCCCAACTGCAGAAAAACTGCTTCTGCTTCTGCTTCTTCTCAAAAACATTTTTTGGGCCAAATACCTCAAAATTATTTAAAAATATTTTTTTCTTGGAAAAAGTACTTTTAGATTTGGAAAAGCTTGGCCAAACAGGTATTAGTGTTCTTAGAGAAAACATCTTCAATAATCTAAGATATGGATATCTGGGAACTGGAGAACTTACCACTGTTGTCTTATCTTCTCATTGATATGTTCTATTATTACATTTGCAACATATCGATTCTGCATTATTTGGATTGAGACCAACCAAAGATGGTGCCCTCGTCACTTTATCGGCTTTCAAAAAACATTAAGAGCATGTTTGGCATTGCTATAAAAAACTGCTTACTTTAAGAAGTACTTTTGGCATAAATACTTTTCAAAGGCGTATTTATAGAATATAAATAGTTTGTATTTATTGGAGAAATACTTTTGATAAATTATCGGTGTTGGTTAATTTTTACGAAAAGTACTTTTGAGTGTCAAATTATGAAAAAGACATCCAAGTTCAATTTTACATTTGGATTAATAGAATAAAAAAATAATTTTAAATATTTATGATAAAAGACTTTCATTAAAAAAATTATTTAGTTAAAATGTTAAATATAAAGTAAAAGATGTAAATTTAAGCTATTGAACAACATACAATATAATTTCTAATCATTATTTGCTTTTAAAAGATGATTTAAAGAATAGGAAATCTTATATACGGTTGATTGAAATACCTAGAAATAAAAACTAATCCTAAGAGGAAGAGGATTTGTAAAAGGACGTAGTAGGAAAAAATATATATATAATTTTATTTTGAGAAAAATATGGTCATTTAATGAGGAATAATTTGGTAAATATGATTTTTTGTTAAGGATATATTTGTCTTAAAAAAATTGATCAACTGCTTAGCTTTTTGGAAGAAGCAGGTATTTGTAGCTTCTCCCAACAGCAGAAAAGTTGCTTTTGTTTCTTTCTAAAAGTACTTTTTTTTATTGCCAAACACCTCAAAATTTCAAAAAATCTAATTTTTTTGAAATAAAATCACTTTTGGCTTTGGAAAAACAATGTCAAACAAGCTATAAATAACATTGTCCACGCCACTATCTCAATTAAATCCAACACACCACAATAAGTCACATTGTCCATGTCACTATCTAACTATTGTCGATCCTCTCTCTCTTTGAGGCAAAGTGGGATTGGAGAGAACTTTGATTAATAACAGAGAATCATATCATTTACCATCAGCAGAATTCAATTGTCAACTACCCTGTCTAACTAGTATGAATTACCAAACTGCAAACATGAAAAAAGTACAAGCACACTGAAAAGCATTAACAGCTATCAAGAACATGTGTTTGAAGGGGAAATAACCTGCTAGAACCACCTTCCAAGTTCAAACTATACACATTTCACAGCAAGATTAACTGGTTACAGGAAATTAACAAACTACTGAACTTCATATAAAGACATTTCCACAACTGAAGAGACTAATACCTGTAGACAACAATTATCCTGTCAAAAGTAGGTTCTTGAATTGTTATCTTGCTCAGCAGACTACGTAAACTGGATTCAGAAAAATAGAAAAAGTAGAAGTTGGTAGTAAGCATCAGGAACTCAAAGGCAACAAACATTGTCAATGCAAGTGATACAAAACATGATTATTAATGTCACTCGATTGGCTAACAGTGGTGAATCCAACAGCTGGCCATCCGCTTCTGGTGTTAACAGAGAAGTCATTCGGGAATTTATTAAACAACTTTCTTGCTCAAAGAGGCAAACTCACTACAAGCCATGCAGAGATGTGATTACTCAGATTCTTCCAACTACAATCAGGTTTAACAACCCTTTAAAAAAAAAACTGACAACTTTTCATTAGCTATTCACAGCATTACAGATTCCAGTTGTTAAAACTTTAATGAATCGATGAGAGCTACCCTAAGCCATTAGAATCTTTATTTCAACTCCTACAAGACAATGTCATCTCCATAATGCATGACATAATACATCTAATGGTGTAAATATATCGCTCAGTTCAATATGATACTTAAGAAAAAAAGATTCCAGGACTAAAAGTGCAACCAGAACGTCCTCAAATAGCATATCTGTTAAAGAAACAATACGGAACAGCATACAAGCACTCATTAAACCTGAGTTCCATATTTTCAATGCGGATACGCTCAACATAAAAGTCCTGATCTTCGGTTTCACTGTTAATTTCATCTTCTTTTTTTGGATCCTTTTTGCGACATGAACTTGATTTCCTCGAGAATAGTCGATCCAACCTGGCAGCATAAGAGCCTAAGAATGAAGACCCAATGCGTTCACTAAAACATTGAAAAGAGACTCAAGACAGAGGCTTAGCAGTCTATCTTCACATTCTTACCAAAAGGGTTTAGACTGTTATAGGAACTCTAATTTGAGTACAGTGCGAACAGTAAACAGGTTTACCATACTAAAGTATCTAAAAGCCACTTACCTTGTTTTTCTCAAAATCCATGCCCAAATACGAGAAATAATCATGTCCACCTTTTCCATGAAGAAGTAATCAGTAGTGCTATCAATTCCAATGCCGCGTCGAAAGATTACATACTGGAAAAGAAAAGGAGTGTATGGAGATTCAGAGGCTTAATCAAGCTCTTCACTTTCATCCTTTTCACCAGTGAGGGAATAATACAGATATTTACTGCATATAAAAGAAAATGGACAAGTTGAAGGTGGCACTAAATGGAATCCAGATTTGTCCCAAGAAAGATATATATTCATATTACACATTGATATACCTAATAATTTTCTTGATAAGGTAAAACATTGTAAATTGAACAGCTCAAAAAGAATAAAAGACATCCATGTCTATCCATGCTACAATTTGTAAGTTACAACAAGTGCACAAGTCACTCTTTATCTTTGTTAATTGCTACACTATTACAAGTTTGAGGAGTAGACCTTAAATGATGATTAGTCTTCCGAAATCAAGCAAGAAGATAAATCCCAGATTGTGCTCAGTCCTAACACACTATTTTGAGACACCAAATGTTGCAAACTCCCGGTACATATTACCAATCAGAACTGGACCATAATGGAATTTCAGTCTTTACCCACAGCCCTTACCTTATCGGGCTTGGAAGTAAAAGAATGGACGGAACAACATACATACACCTTGTTCGCCCTCTGGATACCCGTATAACCATCGAAGGCTATTTGAAGTGACTACTCCTGGAAATTTGGAGGCCATGAAACTTTTTTTTTTTTATATAGAAAATAGTTTTGTCTGAACCAATACATGATTTTCTTCTAGTCTCTCCAGGATTCTTCCAGTGAACCTGTCACAAGCTCTTTTTTTAATCAAAAGTATCTTTAATCAATGGAAAAGAAGCAAGGGCCAGAAGCACAATGTAACAACAAAGCCATGGTCGCAAACTTCCGCTTGTGTTTTGATTGGACTACAATTTCCTTCTTGGCAAAACTCATGGGGCAGTAATGAACCCCCCACACCTATGAGCTATTGTTATATACAGACAGCGGTTACTTCAAGATCTGCTATTGATGGAAATAGTAGTTTCAGAGCATCACATGTGGAGGCAGAGGTGACACACACTTTTTAAACAGCCGATCATAATTGTTGCAAAGCAAGGCAAAATTAAGGAAATAAATGGACACCATATTGAAACATCAACGATTCAAGTTGCATCCTTAGATCCCAAACAATGCAAGGCACCGAGACATGAAACAAATTGGGTAATATTCAATTTTGTGAAAATATCATAAATACAACCAGAATCTACACTTGCAGACATAGCATCAGGGAAGCTATTAATTTTATACCAAAAGTTCCAGCAAAAGTAAAAGCCCCAGTCTAAATTGTAACTTGAGGCTACACTATGTGATACCTTGTCAGCAAATTCTGGAAGGTTCTCATGAGGATGCACTGCAAAATACTTCTGTAAGAGTTTTTTGTCAAGCTGCACTCAGGAAAAGGTAGAGTGAATTCTATAGCCAACATGCCAAAAAGGAACTATATCAAGAGTCCCAATAATTGCTGGAACCAAATTGTATGCAGAAGCATCTGGTGAAGAACCTTAGATTCATCGACAGAGATAGGAAGATTTAGGAGATACTGCCCTGAATGTGCAACATCAATCTCTTCGTCACTAGCTATTTTAAAGTTGCTTTTGCTCATAATCTGCATCAGCATAAGAGAAATGAAGATATAAAGTGAACAATCATCAAATAGGGTTGCCAGAACACAAATGTCATTCCCATTTTCCCTTAGTCTCCAGCAGCACAAAGATGCTAACACTTGCACAGAACTACTTCAGAATAATCTGTAGTTAGATGCTGCCACTTTAATCTGCAACTTTTGGAATATACCAACCTAATTAGGCATGAATGTATTATCGCTGCAGTGTTTAAAAATAGCAGGTGAGGCATACAGAAACCACAAAAATTATATAATAGAATCCAAAGATGAGGTGTTCGGTAGGTACAACACGAAGATTAGAAATTGGATTTGTATCATTTATTCAGTCTATAAGTAGGAATAGCCATCAAAGGATTTTCCCTGCAAGTTACTATCCCAATAAACTGCTCATCAATGTCTAAATCACAAGGCTGAATACCATTTGGAAGCTCCCAATCAAAGCAATGCACTAATTGTGCCACTACAAGGCGAACAATGTTAATCCCCAACTGCATTCCAGGACAGCTTCTTCTACCGGAGCCAAATGGTAAAAGCTGAAAGTCGCGTCCACGAATATCTATGCTGCTCCCAACAAATCTCTCTGGCAAAAACTTCTCAGGCTTAGGCCAAGCATTCGGATCCCTCTGAATCGCGTAACAATTTATCATGATTCGTGATCCCTTTTGTACGTGGAAACCATCGACTACGCAATCTTCCATGGCCTCATGATGCATTATTGGGACTGTGGAATGCAGCCTCAGGCCCTCTTTGACAACCATGTCTAAGTACTTTAAATTCTCCAAGTCTGATTCTTCTACCATTCTTTCAAGGCCTACTACTACTTCCAACTCTTTTTGTAGTTTCTTCATAACTTGAGGGTGCCTAAGAAGCTCAGTGAGTATCCACTCTACTGATGTTGCTGAAGTGTCCAATGCAGCCATAAACATGTCCTGCACAGAATAGGAAACAGGGGAATTAATTAATGAAAACAGATTCAATAGTTTGTGGGATCTTGAGCTTACATTACTATGAAACTCCCAATGTACCATGTTATCCAACGCTCTTTACATCTTTCCCTATTGAAAACTATTTAATTAAGATATCGATTTTATCCTTAATAACATGGCTGTTTGTACCCAGTACCCACTTGTTATAAAATGTTATTCTTTTACTAGTAGAGTGGAAATGAAAAGAAGTTTGAAACTCTCACCATACCACTCTTTTTTTGGCAGTAAGGGCAAGTTTGATACTATTCATATATAGCTTATGTATCAGAAGTCTGCCTTTATTTTTAAAACTCCATAATAAAACACACACACATAAAATAGGGCGGACTAAGTAAATAGGATGAAACATACATACCAAGAGGATAGCCTTTACATGCCGACGATCAAACTGAAATTCTGCTTCTCCAGATTGCATAATATCCATCATGGTGTCTACAAAATCCTTAGTTTGCTTCTGGTCTTCAGACTGAACATGTTCATCAATAATCTTTTCAAAATACTCATCAAACACCTTTGAAAGATCCTTGAACTGGCGAGTTAGTCCTTGCAGATCAATAGTACCAAGAAAAGGGACAAAATCTCCCAGATTTGACTTTGCTGCTAAATGCACAACATCTTGAACTACAGCTTTAAGTCCTCTCTTGTCCAACTCTTCATCCATAAACTTCTTTCCAAACGCCATTAAGCAAGTCATATTAGTATTCAACAACGTAATCTTTGCACTAAGATCAACAACAGCGCGATCACCAGCTCCCTTTTTGAATGATTCAACCAAAAGTTCAACTTCTCTTTTTCTCATAGATTGAAATGAATTGATCTTGTGGCTACTCAATAGGTGCATGGTGCATAATTTGCGCATGTTACGCCAATATGCACCATACTTTGCAAATATCAAATTCTTCTGGCCATAAGCCATATATTGTGATGCCTGGTGATAAGGCCTACTAGCAAATATATGATCATACTTCTTGAGGACTTTTTCTGCTGCATCAGCAGACGAGGCAACGATTGCAGGTACTAATCCTAGGCGTACATACATAATAGGACCATATTTCTTGGCCAGGTTTTGTAAATCTTGATGTGGATTCTTCCCAAACAAATGAAGATGTCCAAAAATTGGAAGCCCTTTTGGACCTGGTGGAAACTTTTTTCTCTTCTTGATGTTTAGAAGCTCATGTAAGGCATATACAAATAGAGCAACTATTATTGTTGCCCATATCAAAGCCATGGCTTATAGGAGTTTGCTTAATTCTAAGAGCTCTTAATTGAGGATGTCAAGTATTTATAATGACTAAATTTCTCCTCTATTTTTAGGACTGCTGATATAGGCAAATTAAAAAAGGGAAAGAAAAATATGACTGCAACCAATACTAGTCCAACCAATACTAGTCCACTAACAGCTGTTCTGAACTTTTGAGTCTGTTTTTCCATTTCAAAATGTGGCCGTGATTGAACCAAAGATCAAAAGTCACAATCATCTACAACAGTCTATGAAAGAAAACATAAGTTATGTAGAAGATTTTTCACACAAATAGATGTGGGAATTCTTCTAAAAAAAATACTTTTAATTGATCATAATTGATAAGAGGGTCCATGTAAAAGTGCTAACCGTTGTCTCTTGCCTCCTCTTTTTATAGATCAAAGTATATATGTATAAACTTAAATTTTAACATAAATATCGGATTGATCTACATGAGAAATCCGACTCCAATTTGCTTCACTTAATTTTCTTTTTCCTTCAGTTTCATTGACTTATGGAATAAATGACCAAGTCCACCAAGGTGACTTATTGACTTAGAAATTTCCTTGCATTCTACAATGGACTCATGGGTTGATTCTTAATTCTCAGGCTAAATAGTGCCCAGTCAAAGAAAGGTGCTATCAAGTGAGGGGATCTCCTTGATTAAAGTGTTAGAACGGATAGTATTATACGGGGCATTTGCAAAAATATGATACGGGAAGCATTGGTTTGCCAAAATGCCGAGAAGCTGTGATCGAGGAAGCCCCGCCCAGTAGTGCATCTATTCTACTAGTTCTAGTACTAGATACTAGATAGGCAGGTCGGTCACCAAACCAAAATGCCCACAGATGTTTAGCAAAAATATCCTCATTAGTTTAATGAAACTTTTTCGGACCAAAATATCAGTAAAAAGACGCGTTCCAATCCGTCCCCTTCCTTTTCTCCATTCACTCTATCAAGAAAACCATAAAACCTCTCTTTTTACGGATTACTTTGTTCAAAAGAATATTCAACGTAAGATTTCTTCAAGTTGCAAGAGTAAAGTTCTCTGCAACGATTGCCAAGAGTTTAAGTTCTGCTGCAAAGACTGAAAATCTCTAAAGTATCAGCAATAGCCAAGACTTTAAACTCTACTGCAACGGGAGGCTGTGTAGAGACTTCTTGCCTATTGCCAAGACTTTAAGCCCTGTTGCCATGGTTTCTCAGGCTAAATAGTCCTCAGTCAAAGAAAGGTGCTATCCAGTGAGGGGATCTCCTTGATTAGAGTGTTAGAACGGATAGTATTATAATTTGCAAAAATATGACACGGGAAGCATTGGTTTGCCAAAATGCCGAGAAGCTGTGATCGAGGAAGCCCCGCCTAGTAGTGCATTTATTCTACTAGTCCTAGTACTAGATAGGAATTTTTACACTGTATAGACATTTGAGAGGGACTTTATCAGAAAATAGATACATTTTATCTAAATTATTGTAAATAGACTTTTAGACTTATTTACTAATCATTTAATAGCCACTTTTAAAAACTCTTTAACTCCCTATCAGCGTGCCTATTATCATGGGAATGAGCAATTTTTTAACTGTGCATTTATTAGTTTTATCACTTCTCAATTACTACTCACTGATTATGAAAATTATCCTATTTTTTCGGATACTCTCTGAATTTACATATTACTATGCGTGGGATAATCAGTGAGTAAGATATTTTTTTCATATTTCGGATAATCAGTGAGTAGGATATTTTTTTCCACTTCTAGGATAATTCCTCTAAAAGTAATATGTAAAAGTAGTATGTAATTTACATAATCACTGATTATCCTTCTTTGTACCTATTTCTCGCTAAGAACTTTGATGATGAATTTTTAATTTTTTCCATTTTCCATAATTTCAGCTTATATCCTACTCACTGATTATCCTAGTAGTGGAAAAAAAATTATATATTTCTGAATTTACATATTACTTTTATATTTTGTGCATATTGTTGATATTTACCTAGCATATTGTCAATTAGTTTAAATAGTATGGTTATATTTCTGGAATATTTCATGCATATACCTTGCATACAGTCTTTATATTTGCATATACAGTGAATTTCCATACAGTCCTGACTATTTCCTTTTAACTGTTTTGTTGATATTGCATGCATATCCCTTGCATACTGTCCTGAATTTTCACGCGTCCATTAGTTTGCAGATTTTTCGGCTGCTGATAGTTAACACAATCGACGCTAGTATTTAGGAGATATTCATGCAGATCTTTTAGAAGTTAGGATATCCATGTACCTATTATTTAGCATCAATTTTGGTTAGCCATTGATATATGTTAATATGTCTATTATCTAGTAGGGTTATGTAAGATACTTGGTTAGTTATGAAATTTTCCCTACTAGATACTAGATAGGCAGGCCGGTCACCAAACCAAAATGCCCTCAGTAACAGATGTTTAGCAAAAATGTCCTCATTAGTTTAATGAAACTTTTTCGGACCAAAATACCTCTACAAATCAGTAAAAAGACGCGCCCCAATCCCTCCCCTTCCTTTTCTCCATTCACGAAATCAAGAAAACCATAAAACCTCTCTTTTTACGGATTGCTTTGTTCAAAAGAATATTCAACGTAAGATTTTTTCAAGTTGCAAGAGTAAAGTTCTCTGCAACTATTGCCAAGAGTTTAAGTTTTGCTGCAAAGACTGAAAAATCTCTAAAGTATCAGCAATAGCCAAGACTTTAAACTCTACTGCAACGGGAGGCTGTGTAGAGACTTCTTGCCTATTGCCAAGACTTTAAGCCCTGTTGCCATGGTCTCTACAACTATTGCAAATAGCCAACACTTTAAATTCCAGCGGAAGGGGAACTTGTACAAATAGTCTCTGCAAGTATTGACAATTGCCAGAACTTTAAACTCTAGTGTAAGGAGCAACTTGTACAAATAGTCTCTCCAAGTATTGGCAGTTGCCAAGACTTTTACCTATATCGTTATGCAAAACTTGCAGAGAAAGTCTCTGCAACTCTTGTCGTTATTTGTTCCACTCATTCTTATTTTCCAATCAACATTGACTATTTGTTGTAGGATTTTTATTTTTTTATATCGAATATATGGCCTAATTTCTCATTTTGCGTCTCCTTGTATTTTTGGAGTACTAGTATATATGAAGATTGATATGGGTTAATTTTTGTGCACTTGTAAACAATTTTAATTATTCGCTGATATGGGTTATAAAGTACTACTCCTTTAGAGAAATTTTTATACGTATTAAAAGATAGTCTGATAAAAATGTAGTAATTGGAAACTATCAGCAGCAACAAGTAACTCTTAATGGGGACTTATCGTATTGAGGTACCCCATGTGGTATTCGTGGCCGATAACATGATGGAAAGATTAGCCATAGAAGGCTCAGTGATTAACTAAGGGACTTACTGGTCGTTTGGTTGAGATAGAGTTTACGTGGATATTAATAATGTACGTATTAGTAATGCGGGTATTAATAATGTGTGTATTAATAATGTGTGTATTAATAATGCGAGTATTAGTAATACGGGTATTAATAATGTAGGTATTAGTAATGCATGTACTTATTAGCTATGCACATATTACAACATATGGATTATTTCTTAAATCACTATTATATCACAAATTAATATACAATATTATAATTTTAAATATTTAGTTACTCCTTAAATATAATTTAAAAATATCCTTACTACTATGATGGTTAATTTTATCATTTTAAATTTTAATACATGCATTGCTAATACACACATTACTTATTCCACCTTCTACCCCGCATAAAATAATACATAGATTTCCGCATAACTTATGCAGGTATTAGCTATGCGGAATATACAAAAGCGCAACCAAACGTTGCATTAAAATTTCTCCAAACCAACCAAACATGGTACTAAATTTGTGTGTCTTTTTATGCGGGTATTATTTTAATACAAAAGCAACCAAACGACCCGTTAGTGTTACTAGTATTGCATTAAGATATTGTGAACACAAAAATTTGGCCATTAATTGGACAACAATGTAGACGATGACAAATGTTAATTTGATTTAGATGTGTTACTAGTATTGGATTAAGATATATTGAACACAAAAATTTGGCCATTAATTGGACAACACCCTAGACGATGACAAATGTTAATTTGATTTAGAGCCTTCCCGTGTCATATTTTTGCAAATTAGCTGTGATTTTTAGAGCCTGTTTGGGCAAGCTGTCAAAAACTCATTATATTGCAAAGTACTTTTGTTAGAAGTACTTTTCAGATAAGTACTTTTAAAGAATAAACAGTTTGTGTTTGACCAATTAATTTGAGAAGTGTTTTTCTAAACAATTTGTGTTTGGATAATATTTACTAAAAGTACTTTTGAGTATCAAATTACGAATAAGTGCAGTTGTAGAATTCATTATGCGACTAATATAAAAAAAATCAATAGGAGAGTTAATTTAATTATTTTTATTTTTATTTAATTTAAACATAAAATAAAAATGTATATTATGGTTGTTAATCAAAGAAATATAGTTAAACCAAAAGACGAAAGCAGAAAACAAAGTTTTTTGTTTTTAACTTTGATACATATTTTAGTTAAAATAATTAAATATAGTATGGTAAATAAATATTTTTGGTAAGGATTTTTGTGTCTTAAAAAATTAATAAATTGCTTTTGCTTCTACTTCTGGGGAGAAAGCAGAAATTTGTTGCTTCTTCCCCAATTTCAGAAAAACTGATTCTGCTTATTCTAAAAAATATTTTTTTTTTGGCCAAATATCTCAAAATTGTTTAAAAATATTTTTTTCTTGAAAAAAGTACTTTTAGATTCGGAGAAGCTCGGCCAAACCGTGTTCTTAGAGAAAACATCTTCAATAATCTAAGATATGGATTTCTGGGAACTGGAGAACTTACCACTGTTGTCTTATCTTCTCATTGATATGTTCTATTAGTATTACATTTGCAACATATCGATTCTGCATTATTTTGATTGAGACCAACCAAAGATGGTGCCCTCATCACTTTATCAGCTTTCAAAAACATTAAGAGCATGCTTGACATTGCTGCAAAAAATTATTCCCTTCCTCTCAATTTATGTGGCACCATTTGACCGGGCACGAAGTTTAAGAAAATAGAGATTGACCTTGTTAAGTACATCAATTTTACTCTTGAAAAAGTACGAGAGAAGATTTGAGTAATAAAAAGGTTGTTGGTAGGTTTAAAAGTATGTAGGACCCAACAAGGGTAAAATAGAGATAATGCATTAAATAGTTGTCAAATAAGGAAAGGTGCCACATAAATTGGGACGGAGGGAGTACTTACTTTAAGAAGTACTTTTGACATAAATACTTTTCAAAAAAATACTTATAGATAATAAGTAGTTTGTATTTTGACAACTCATTGGAAAAATACTTTTTGATAAATTATTTGTGTTGGGTTAATCTTTACGAAAAGTACTTTTGAGTGTCAAATTACGAAAAAGACATCTAAGTTCATTTTACATTTGGATTAATAGAATAAAAAAAATAATTTTAAATGTTTATGATAAAAGACTTTAATTAAAAAAATTATTTAGTTAAAATATAAAATATAAAGTAAATGATGTAAATTTAAGCTATTGAACAACATAAAATATAATTTCTAGTCATTATTTGCTTTTAAAAGATGATTTAAAGAATAGGAAATCCTATATACGGTTGATTGGAACACCTAGAAATAAAAACTAATCGAGGAAGAGGATTTGTAAAAGTACGTAACAGGAAAAAAAGAAAAAAGAAAAATATAATTTTATTTTGAGAAAGATATGATCAATTAAAGAGGAATAATTTGGTAAATATGAATTTTTGTGAAGGATATATTTGCCTTAAAAAAATTGATCAACTGCTTATGCTTTTTAGAAGAAGCACGTATTTTTAGCTTCTCCCAACAGCAGAAAAGTTGCTTCTGTTTCTTCCTAAAAGTACTTTTTTTTTTTTTTTGCCAAACACCTCAAAATTTCAAAAAATAATAATTTTTTTGAAATAAAATCACTTTTGACTTTTGGAAAGCAATGTCAAACAGACTATAAGTCACATTGTCCACGCCACTATCTCAATTAAATCCAACACAAAACACAATAAGTCACACTCTCCATGCCACTATCTCAATTAAATCCAACACACCACAATAAGTCACATTGTCCTTGTCACTAACTATTGTCGATCCTCTTTCTCTTTCAGGCAAAGTGGGATTGGAGAGAACTTTGATTAATAACAGAGAATCGTATCATATACCATCAGCAGAATTCAATTGTCAACTACCCTGTCTAACTAGTATGAATTACCAAACTGCAAACATGAAAAAAGTACAAGCACACTGAAAAGCATTAACAGCTATCAAGAACATGTGTTTGAAGGGGAAATAACCTGCTAGAACCACCTTCCAAGTTCAAACTATACACATTTCACAGTAAGATTAACTGGTTACAGGAAATTAACAAAGTGCCAGCATCTACAAATCACCAAAGTTATCTCTGTGTAACTTCAAAGTGACTGCAGAATTAACATATCCACATGCACAAAACTGAAAGCCAAGGTTAGTATCAGGCCTAGAGTGGATCCATTCCTTAACCCAACAAGTAAATGAGCACAAGAAAACCAACAAGTAAGAACATAAACTTGAGATTGCTATCTGCCTGTGCTTGGGTTGGGTCTTGAGCAGGACGTACATGTGGCCCATGATATGCAGGAGCATAACCAAATGGGTAATTTGGTGCAGTAGGATACGCTGTCGGACCAGGGAATCCATGAAACTGGAAGCTGAGTAATGAAGGGAACAATCCACCAAAACCAGCAGACATAGTAAAGTTACCAAATCTTGCCGTTGCCGTTGGAAAAAATCCACCCATAAGACCAAAACCAAGGTTAGGAATATTATTTGGTTCAGGTTGAGGAGCCGTTTCAGGTCGTTGTCCAGCAGGCCGATTAGGAATTTCAAGGCCGGGGATCGGTTTTGATCTGGGATCAGTAGAAGTCCTTCCTCTGCCATAAAGAGGAACTAATTTTTCCTCTTGAATAAGGGCCTTACAAACAGGGCATTCATGGGACTGTGAATGAAGATGCAGCCATCTATAAAGACATGGCCAACAATAAAGGTGACCACAGAGTGTCACAATGGGATCTTGGGCCAATTCAAAGCAGATGTTGCATTCAAAATCACCAGCTTCATTGTTCCCATCCCCGGAGGAGAAAGAAGAGCTTTCAAATGCCCTAGAAGTTGACTCCTGCATCTCACTCAGATATATCTGTATTTCAAAACTTCAAATCAAAAAACCCCAACCTGTAAATTATAAGTATTAGGGGTTGACCAAACAAAATGAATGGCAGGTGTAAGATGCATACCAACTCTTTTTACCAACTCAAATTTATTCAATTACACCTCAAATAGAGCCCTATTGTATGGCGGAATATGAATTTGCCAATATTTGACTACCCGAATTGTTGAAAATGTTCTTGCCAAATAAAATACATTCCTCTACAAGGGAGAAAATGACTTCCATCAGGTCATTTTCCCTTTACAAACATCTTAACGCTCACATGGCATAATTGCACCAACTAAAACTTAAATGGTTGTTAATCCTTTAGGTACTCATAAGTATCATCAAAAAACGATCCTCATACTTTCCACCTTGTACCATTACCATATTCCACATTTGTTACCATTATAGTTACTCTCATGATTTTTTACAACCAAGAAATCCCCGAGGGCCAAAGAGACATGGTCTGAAACTCAATGAATGATGGACCCGCCCCTGCATCCTTGACCACTTAAGAATACCAGGCTTTTTGATCTACAATAGGGCTCGAATCCTGACGTGCACCTAACCAACACTCTTACCAATAAACCGAAGCATAACATTATACCCAATTAAACACTAGACGACAATTTCCCAAGATAAACATTTTCATGGAAAACAGTTTATGAAGAGCCCTCTAATATGGCAGATCTAACATTGCATACAAAAGGAAACCTCGAATCTAATCAAATCCTATGTCACGACAACGTAACAACAACTAAGTCTCAATACCAAACAAGTTGAAATCGACTATATCAAATAAATCTTGCATTACAATTCTACTCAATTGGGGTCCATTTAATTCCAATACGGGTAATTCATTTTCCCTTTTAACTCCTCAATAACCTATGTAACAACAACAACAATGTATCCAGTGTTATACCACAAATACGGTCGGAGGAGGTTGAGATGTACGCAGAACTTGCCCGGAGGAGAGGCTGTCTATGTAACAACAAGAAGGTAAAAAAATGTAATGTCCAACATAAATATTTATATTAAGAAAAGTAATTGACTTTACAATTAGATAAGAATAAATCATATAAAATGCAAAATAAGTATTTGTTAATTACGTACCGAGTTAAGGCAAAGGGGATCAATGGATCGAAGATTATAGGGCTTTTCACCCCCTCTGTTTTCCCAAAGTTTTAACGAGTTTTCGTGTCCCCTTTGTTGTTCTATTCTAATTTCAATTACCTGGAGACGGGTCAACTGGATCCGACGCAAAATATTTGAACCGTTATTCCCAAATTTGACTATATTTGAGAGTTTGTTTTTTTAAGATGGTTTTAGCAAACTGACATTCATCCGTAGATAATACATTAAGGGGTCGTTCGGTTACTCGTGTTGTTTACACAGGTATTAATTAGTAATGTGGGTATTACTAATGTGGGTATTAATAATGTATGTATTAATAATTTGGGTATTAATAATGCGGTTATTAGTTAGCGCGCGGTTTAGTAATGTGGGTATTAGTCATGCATATATTATAACATAGGGATTATTTTTTGAATCACTGATATATTATAATATTATTATTTAAACTATTTATTTACTCCTTAAATTAAATTTTAAAATATATTCTCATAATGAGGTTACTTTTGTCATTTTAAATTTATATACCTGCGTTATTAATACCCACATTATTAATACCATCTTCTACCCCGTATAAAGTAATACATAGATTCACGCATTAATAATGCAGGTATTAATAATGCGAATATACAAAAACGTAACCAAACATTGTATTAATTTATGCATGTATTAAAATTTCTCAGAAAACCAATCAAACGCTGCGCTAAATTAACGCAGAGTTTTGTGCGGGTATTAACTATTTAACCCAGTAACCGAACGACCCCTAAGTTATCTTGAAACACTATAAAAAGGTTAAAGGGCAAGTGCTGCTTAGTGCTTAGGCAAGACTTTTTCAATGACAAGTGTTGTCTAGACAAGAATTTCAATGGCAAGTGTTGTGTTAGCAATACTTCAAGTTATGTGGGAGAATATGAGAAATGATTCCAGGAGAAATATTGTTTAACCAAGATGGGTCAAGTACAACTGTTGCTTCTTAAGCAGTACTTATGAGAAAAGAATGTAGTAATACGGGCATTATTATAAGATTCATAGGGGTATTTCTATTCAAAATTTATTAATTAAACCAAGTGGAAGCCTTTTGCTAAATCAGTGTTACGTGGGTCAAAAAGGCATGCTAGTAGCCCCGGTGTCATTGTTTTGTAAATAACTCTGATACAACCTTCTATTGGGCCTTTGTTCTTATGCTAATTGAACATTTATTTTACATTGTATTGAAGTTCTGAGCAATTTTTTCACCATATTGGATTTTTTTAGCACATTAATTAAGGACGTGGAGGGGGTTTGTTTTTTCTCACACACTTGAACATTTACATTGAGCACATTCATAAAGGGCCCGTTCCATGCATTTTCGGTCACTGGAGATGACTGTTACTCCAGCCAGCCATTCTTTATGTCCCCGTCGTTTCCTTAACATACCACAACCAATCATCGTCGTTTCCTTTACATGCCACAACAAATCGGCGTCACTTCGTTTAAACACCACAACCATTTACTTCCTGTCGCCGTCGTTGATGATAACGACGATAACGAACTAACCGCGGAGGAACTAAAGCTCCTCCATTGTCTCGTAGCTATCATAAGCATAACTAGTCGTCACCGCCGTTGTAGAAGCACTGTCGGCAAATAGAGTATCTTTATATTTAGAGGGTTGTATAGGTTTAGAATTCACCTTTGCTTTTTCCAAACCATAGCCAACTGCCGTAAAAGTAATATTCACCTATTTTTAGATTCAAGCGGTAATACTTTTCACGAACGACGGTGTGATAGAACAAGGAACTATTGTCGGAGAAGTGCGGTGATAATTTTATAGTTATTGTGTCACTAAATGTGAAAAGTGCGGTGATATTTTTATAATTATGAGTTACGACTTCATTAAATATAATTATACAGTGAAATTTTTGTAATTATTTTAAAGACCATTATTAATGTGTTCCTTCTCTCAATACCAAGCTCATTTTTGTCTATTCGTGTAAATAAACCTTTATTTCAAGGGCATTTGTACGAATGAGTAGAAATTTACTAAAATAGGACATTCTGGCGGCCCTCTCTCATTTTTGTTCCATATGAAAATTCTTATATTTTTAGCCCCAATATTAGACTCCAGAGCAAAAATTCCTGGCAAGTCTTGGCGATCTTCTGAACTTTTGAACAAAAGTTTGGCGATCACCGGCAATTTCCTAGTTATTAGGACAAAAAGACAATATTTTTAAGATATTTACTCCTATAAAAATAGGAGGGAGTAACAATATTTTTTGGGATAGTTACATTAAGAGACACACTTTCCATAAAAATAATCAAAAAAGGTCCATATTTGCCGGCAGTAGGTCAGTGGCTCCTAGGGTTTTTAGTTCAAAGAGGGTGTTATGTTATGTAATTTAAAAATAAGGGGATGCTATGAATGAAATATAGCCCCATTTATAATTTTGGGTGGTGGACTGTCTATTTTTGAAAATTTTCCATATTTTTTACATCATCTAGACATAAAACTTAAATCTTTGACTTGTTTTCATCAAATTAAACCCTTTAATTTCGACATATATAAGTAATGATTACAAGGTAGTGGAAAAGGCTAACTGGATTACTGTTGTCAAGATGGTCACTAGGAGTTCAACCCATGATATTTCAATTCAGATTGTGATCTATTTAGGCACAAAGATGAAGAAGTTTACATGACATTTTCTTGTTACAATCGACATTGTTAGATCTGTCTGAATGTTGTTCGTGGAAGATCAACTACACTTTCCGACCACATACTATACCTAATTAATAGTCTCATTAATTGCTACAATCTACATATTGTTAGGTCTGTCTGAATGCTCTTTCCTCTAGTTAGTGCAAAATTTTTGATATATACGGGAGAAAGTTGAAGGAAGAAAAGGTACTAGTACTTACTAGAGTCTAGAAGATAATAACAGTAAACAAAATGGCATGGAGTGGACTTCTTTTCTTTAATTATTTGATATCCATCCGAAATCACTATAGCCTGACTAACAAGTGACTGGACCTTGTTCTTTTTTGGTTTTAGGCATTTGACATCTAAAGCTCACTTGGCCAAGTTAATCATCTTGAATCATCTTGGGTAGCTCATTATGGGAGTAAAACGTTTCCAATCAAGAAGTTCTCTATTCTTAATCTTCGATCAGTGCTCGAACCTGGTATCTCTGGTTAAGAATATGCTGGATTTAGCTCAAGTATCTTATTCTTTCCAGAGTCCAAGTTTCCATGCTCTTTGTTCTTTCTATTCTGTAAGTGCATCTTGACATAGAAGTTGAGGAACAAGAAAAGAATAGCTGCATTGAGCACAGAGTTGAAAACCCATGCTCCAATTCCATGACACCCACCTTTCATAAAATGAAGCAATAACACTCCAATATGGCACACTATATTACATCCCAGTAACAGAATTTGACAACTTGTAACAAAAGGGAAACAAGCACTTGGTAATCCAACCGCCGTCCAAAATCTGTACCCATACACTATAGAATATGAAAACGTCGTCAATAGTATTGCAAGCACTTGAAAAGATTGTGAGAATTCTAGCCATAAAAAGGACATGAAGATGAGAATTGAATGGTTAAATATTTGAAAGAAAGAGAGTTTTCTACGAAGGATGATAGTGAAGAAGATACGTAGTGCATGGAAAAAGCGAGAAAGGTAGAATATGTAGGACCAGAAGAACACGCGGCCAGAAGACCGCGTGCCTAGAGGAAAACAAAGCAACCACTGAAAGGTGGTTGTTTTGTTACGGCGCCAAAACCAACGGGTGTCCCGAATCTCAGCCGCAGCAGAGAGGAGGATCCCTGTAAAGATAGTGAGGGAAATTAGGACCATGGCAAGGGAGTGGGCGGCGGGAATAGGGCCGAGGGAGAGAGGCCGGCGGTGGCGGAAGAGGAGGAAGAGGAAGTGGAGGAATAATGAGAAAATTATATAGGCCATGATTGAAGTAAAGAGGAATGACCACGTATTGCCCCATGATTGGCTGTGACTCCAACGAAAATTTACTATAGAAGGGTGCTCAGAAAGGTAATACCTCATGTTCGTAATCATAGTTGGTCGAACGAGAACACAAATTATATATGCAAATTGAAAGGCAGAAAGTTGACACTTTCTCAAATAATGGTGTGTTAATTTTACACAGGAGGTTGTGATGTTTAATTCAGTGCTTTATAGATACTGGAGTTTATACTACTGCTATAAGTAGTATGTTATGGAAGGGTTTTACGTAGAGAATCTTTTCTGGTGCTTTGAGTGAAAGATTTGATGATAAATATGACTAGTTGGTTATGAAACTTGTGCTCTTATATAGAGTAAACCAGAGCTCCACACGGTTTCTATTATACTCCCGCGTTATGTTTACTTGTCATTTTAGCAATTCAAGATAAAACTGGCTATGCTCTTTCTAATTTACTCTTGATATTAAATATTTTTTACTTTTCAAAATTCCTTCCCTATTAAATATCTTGTACTTTTCAAGTATAATTAATAAAGGTATATTTGTCGAGTTTATATATATATATTTTTTTTGTGGGAGTGAAAAGCTGAAAATTGACAAGTAAATATAAATGGAGGGAGTATAATCGTAGCCAATGCACCTTAGTTCGTAAGGATTCATTAGGACACGTTAATTGGCATAATGATTATTAGGCACGTTGTAATTAACCTTCATAGAGTACGTCTAAACACAATTTCTTTCCTCAGTCTTTGACAACCGAAAAGTCTATTTTTGGCATATATATTCTACCTAACTTCATTAGATAACCCAATATCAGCAATTTCTATTGTAAAGGAGAACAATTGAACAAACTCTAAGCTCATTTTTATATTTCTTAATATGGGGTTCTATTCGATCCACATAACTTAGGCAATTTTGATAGTGTTGTCAGGAGTCCACTTTACTAATGGAGTAGGAAGAATAATTATATAGCTTTAGAGGTGGTTTGGTCACAGACCAACTTATACCAGCATTGTATAGATTAAATTAGTAATCAGATTATTAGTGATATACTATGTTTTTTTTTTTGGATAGACGTTTGATTCGTTGGATAAAAAATGAGATATATACAAAATTATTTTCAGTTTTAATTAATCTTGACTTAGATCTTAAATTACGACAAGAGTTTTAGAAAAGAACGTCTTTGTACGTAGTTTGATATTTTAACCAGAACTAATCCCAAGCTTTTTATTCCAAATTCAGTGTGGATTAATGTATAGTATAAACAATACTGAGATTACTTATATCAGGAAAAAAAAATTCATTTTATCCTCATGAGATTATTAACCTTATCCCTAATATCAAACTACCTCGAGGCAAGATTTTTCTGCTTCTCTTTATCCATACTACTTCCTCCGGTCCATTTTATTTAATGTTTTAGCCTCTTTTTTTTTCCACAATATTTGATATTCTCGGAAATCAAAATGAAATTTTACAATGTCACCTCTTGCTAATAAATAACTTTAAACAAAATGCTCAGTAATAATAACTTGAATAAGGGTTAATATAGTCAATTACATTGCTAATTAATGCTAAAAAAGTAATTTTCTTAATACACGTGAAAACACTCAAAACATCAAATAATTTGGACCGGACGAAGTAATATCTTGTTATTTCTACTTCCCAACTGCCCTGTAAAACTCATTCCGAGGCTTGGAAATATAAGAGAATTCGAGTCCCATCCCATGTTATCTTTACGGGGAAAGTATGTTGCAGACGTGTTATCTCACCACTAGTTAAATTGGATATATTTCCTGTCTCCCTAGTGTCTCCAGATGCTGGGCAGTCAACTTCTTTTATCAATTTCAATGATATTTTGAGTATTTTTCAAATGAACTGATGTAGGAGGCCGAGGCGTGGTCACCTTGTGTGAAGGAGGTACAAATGCGTCCCTTTTGTCGAGAAATTATGCCGTTCAAAAGAGTAATAACTGTTCTTTTGTATATACTCACTCCGTCTCAAATTAGATGTTGCCTTTAGCTTTTTCACGCTTATTAAGAAAACCATTAAATAGAATGTATATTTACTATGTTACCCTTATTTAATGTCTGACTATTAAATTTTATTGAGAATATTTTTAATTATTAAAGGTATAGTTGGAAAATACTAATATTTTTTGCCTAATTTGGGACAAATAATTATTCCTAAAATATCGACTAATTTGGGATGGAGGGAGTATATACTATACAAGTTCTTGAATCCTTTTAACATACTCTAGATGATATCTTTGGTGCACACTTTCATAAGAGTCCCTTTCGTCGAGAAATTATAATGCTATACAAGTTGTTGAATTCTTTTGGCATATGTTGCATCTTTAGTTCGACACTTTCACATTTTAAAAAATCTCTCCTTATCCAAATTTTTGATTCCTCCACTAAAATAGTGGCAGTACTCCTATTCGCCTTTGGACTAGTAATTGGTAACATAACAATGTCCACGGGCTTGGAACTCTCATATGGCAGCATAATTATTGTAGCTGCAGTAGTCATAATAGGCCTCTTCAGTGGTCATATTATCAGCTCGAACAGCTGAGATAATTAAATGAATAAAACCTACTCTTTAGTTTTTGTCACTTCCCTATTGTTTTTTTAAGTTAACCATAATAACATCAATAAGAAAAGTTGGATAAAATTAGGTGTTTGGGCATATATTTTAGTTGCAAATCAAGTTTGGCCATTTATTTCAACTTCAACTTGAAATGGAGAATTTTAATTTTGAAAAGCTGGTTTGAGAAGTATTTCAAATAAAATAATGATTTTTACTTACAAACTTCAATAATTCAAATGATTTCATGTCCATACACGATTGCAAGTTCTTTCCTTCTTTTTTTTTTTTGGCAAACAATCTATTACGTATAAGTTATAACTTTAAACTTTCAGAACACCAATTTGGAAATAATCGTTGATTCTTTAACGATTATTGAAGAGTCTGTTTGGGTGGGCTTATAAACAGCTTATTTTAAGTGGCTTATAAGTTAAAAAGTAATTTAAAAGCCACTTTTCTAAAAGTTTGGATTTGAATTTCCTAACTTCTCAAAAAGTAGCTTTTAAGTTACTTATTGCTTATAAGTCCAAAATTTTTTAAGTTGCCAAACAAATATTAATAACCTTATAAGCTTATAAGCTACTTTTAAGCTAGGGATTTTTACCCGACATAACCATTCTCAACCCTTATCCACTTTTTGTAACCATATTTTGTCCTTTCTTTCTTTTCCTAGCATATTTATTAAATATAATTTGATGATATAAATATTTAAAAAATATAGGACAAATATATATGTATATAGAAGGTATATATACAAAATATCAATCTATTATATTTGATATTTTAATTATAAATTAAATTTTAAATATAAATATTGTGGCTATATTATGTTAGTGCTAAATGACTTGTTAATATGAAATATTGTGGGCTATTTACGTGGAAATCCCTTTAACCTACCTAAACGGGCTCGAAGTATTGAGATGCCAATTTGGATATAGTCCTAAAAATTTGGCCCATAGTCAGTTTCCACCGTGCAAATTAAATACTAACTAGTGGAGCAAAACTTTTTGAAGACTAGCACGTTTCGGACAAGTCCCAGTACTGGAATTTTAAACATGTTAGTTCAAAGTCCCAGTATAAAATACAGTGGTCAGTTAAACACTATCCCAGTATTTTATACTGGGACCTTGAACATGTTAGTTCAAAGTCCCAATATTTTATACAGAGACTTTATATATAAAGGGGTTTTGAACATGAACCCAGTATAAAATAATGGGACTTTGAACTAGCAAGTTCAAAGTTCTAGAGTGTATTTTGCCAACACTAATGAAGTGTAAGTGTGCGCAATAATTTTTAACTATTTCTCAATTAATTTTGAAACAGTGAATAATACTACTTAGGGAGTACAAAATTGGCTACTCATCAATTTTTCCCGATATAGTACAGTGGCCAGTGGGCTTGATATCACTTTTCATGAAATTTGTGTCTGAGGTCACCTTTTTTAGCACCAAACGAAAAATAGACAACTATTCAAACTGCAGATTTTTATTTGATTCTTCAGTTCAAAATCTCATGTCTAAATACTAAAGTTTAAAGTGAAGAATCTTGTATCTCAGAAAAGATAATGAAATTCTTAAAGTACAATATTTTTTCCTAAAATTCAGAATTTTTCACTTCAAACTCCACTATTTTAACTTGTGATTTTGAATTGAAACCCATTATTTTTTTACAACTTGAGTAACTGTGACTATTCATTTAAAGCTTTATAAATGGCTGACTATTTCTTGTTTAGTACTCTAAAGAGTGGAAATTCGTCAAAATTACCCTAGTTTGCTTGTTATAGGTATTCATCTGGTCTATTCTTTAACTTTGGGACTCGACGAATCCAGTCTTCTTTAAAATTACGGACTATTCAAAGTAAAATTTAGCTAGTATCCATTATCCCGCTAGCATTTAAGGCATAACAACTTTTAAAATCCTTTTGCAAATTTAATTACTAAAATTCAAACCAAAAAAAAAAAAAAAAACAAGTTGAAGTTGAGAGCAACTTAGACAAACAAAAAATGTTTCTAACTCGAAGGACTGAAGTTAGACTTATATGGAGTACAACTTATGTCCATGAGTCTAATTTGTTAAAGTGGTTCCGCCTGGTAAAGTTTTGTAAAAAGTAAGATAATCCTAAATAGTGCCGTAAAAAACTGATTATTTGTGCACTTTGCTCCTATTTCATTCTCCAATAGGCTATGATCCCTATTAGTAAAAATTTCGTTCAGAGGCTAGTTTTGCCACTGGTCTTTGCTTTGAGGCTACTTTTTATTTTTATTGATTTTGCATGAGAGACCACTTTTTAGAAGTTCAATCCTTGTGGGTTAAACTTCATACCACAAGGGTTGAAGTTCTACTTCAGCCCATAAGGGTTGAAGTTTACGGATCTATGCCTAAAAGTTTAGCCCTTGTAGGTTGAAATTGAACTTTATACCTTAGGCATGAAGTTCAGTACATGGATTGAATTTCAGCCCACAAGGTTTGAACTTCATCCCACAAGAATTGAAGTTCAAAAAAGTAGTCTCTCATGTAAAATCACTAAAATAAGTGGCCTCAAACCCAAGAATACTGGAATAATGGCTATTCGTGCAGTTTGCCCTCCCAATTAATTGTTGTTTTTGCATCTAATAGATATTTCTTGCGGTGATGTTACATTTTGTCCCATATCATAACTCTTTGTTTTTTAGTCCCAATAGTTAAGACTGTCAGAAAAAATTGCTACCGCTCGTCATATTTTAGCTCAAGACTCCTGACGATCGCCAGGACAGTCAGGAATTTTTTCCACTAATTAACAATAGTGGCTAAAAATATAAGAACTTTTTTATAGGGGAAAAAATACGACAGTGGCACCAGAATATATATTTCCGTAAAATTTTCAATTAATCAAGAAGAATTTATTCATTAAGCTGGAATACCAAATTTACAAACATAAATACTAGCTTTTTGTACGGGCCTAAATCGTTTTTAGGTACACAAATCGAATTTGGATTCGAGTATAAGCAAATCTTTGTATCAAAGCAGTAAACGATGCACGAAATAGATGAAAAATGCGTAAAATAACTTGCTTTCAATATATAGATGTTCAATACAAATTTTGGCAGAGTTTCGGTATAAATTTCTGGATGCCTATAATACAAAATGAACATCTATTTATAGGCCTAAGGGCCAGACCCACGTTCTCCATCATCCCCCAATGTCTCTTCCACGATCTTGATGGGTAAATGCTGAGTAGTGGCTGAGCTAGTGGGGTGAAGTAGTGGGCTGCATGGCCGCTGGAACCGAGGTTGTGACCGAGGCCTTATCACAAGACTTCGGTCGTTTGACCTCGTTGTTCGAGTAGGATGGTTTGTCGCCGAAGCCCAAGGCCTAACTTGCCTTCGGGCGGGCCACAAGGCGCTGGCTTCGGAGGGTGGATCGCGAGATCGATAGTCCTCTCTTCGGAGCACCAGCTCGTTTCGCCTTCGGTCTACCATCTCGGGGTGCTGACCGAAGGTGATGATTTTTACCCAATACAGATAGTCCCCCCACTCCTTGGTAGACGCTGAAGTCACCGAGGAGTGGAATGAATTTAGGCGGGAGGTTGACGTGGCAAAGCCCTATCCACGAATTTCAAAAGTCGCGTATCTGTAGAGTCATTGTTCCGCGTTACGTGGCGGCTCGTGATAGGTCTCTGAACGGTCACGCCGTCTTTTCGTTTTCTCCAATGTTTTAGTCATCATTGGACTCCCACTTGCACGTGTGCAAGGCACTATAAATACCTCACTTTAGTCTCTTTCTTCTTCACTCTATATTTCAACTTAAGAAAAGGATCGACAGAGAGCTTTTTCGATCGCCATTTCTGCTGCTACCTTTTCACGTTCACGGAAAAGAAAACCCTTTTTAGCTTCCATTATTGACTTCCATCATGTCTGCTACCAACTCAGGCCGCGGTTCGAGTGATTCCGGCGAACGAGCGGAGCGTTTTGCCGCTATGGCAATGAACGAAGAAGCCACTGCTTCTCTGCCACCTCTGCAGGTGGTGGCAGCGGGTGACGGTGGTGAGGCCACGTCTGCCGCTCCCATCCCCTCCCGGCGCAAGGCCGGCCGCGGCACGGCTGAGGTCAGCGAATATGTGGATCCTGACGTGGTGGATGACGTCGAAGGAGATGACGTCGAGGGAGATGACGCCACCAGCGTTAAGGAGGTGGGTGGCTCGGTCGGAGGGATAGAGACGAGTGAAGGATCCGATGATGAAGGTGATAGTGCCGAAGAGGGCAGTGGGGATGCCGGCGGGGCGTAGCCTTCATACTTTGCAGATTTTTGCTTTAGTTTTATGGGCCTTCGTGCCTTTTAGGATATGGGCCTTCGGGCTTTCATGTATATATGTTGGACCTTCGGGCCATATTTTGGGTGTAAATAACTTTAGCCTTCGGGCCTTTAATGGAAATTTTTGCATTTTTATTTCATGTGATGGGCTTTTACCAGTACCGAACACTTTGATGCGATTTTTAATGTTTGCTTGCAAGACTTTAAGCAGAATTTAACCGATGCGAACTTGGGGCGACGTCTCGCCCTCGAGTCGATGCATTGCGCGTTAAAAAATGTAAGATTCTCAGATAACATAAGTGCAAACGAAGCCGCTTTATTGATATCGGTGAGCCGAAGACCATGTACAAAGAACCAAGTCGGGGCGGACCTTGGGTAGAAAAAGTTAACAAAAACGTGCCACTATCGGACTAATTACAATGCACTAAATCTAATCCTCGGGCATAAGTCCCCGGTTGTTGGATAGATAAGCTTCGGTTGGGAGGCTCGATGTCGACCTCGCTATCAACCCCTTCTCACTCCCCCCCAGTGTTCGATTGTGAATCTTGATGAAGATCCGAGCACTGGGATCGGTTCGGTTCGCTTCCTGAAGAGGTCAAGCAAAAAGAGGGAACGAGGAGCAAGTTAGTTCATTGTTTACCAATGCCACGGGAGCGTTGTTCGGCTCGGGGCTGTTTAGTTTAAAAAGATTTGAAAGATGTTTACCTCGGCTAAAAGTAATATCGCTTCAGATGGGAGACATTCCAGTTCAGAGGTTCGGGTTTGCCTTGCAGAGATTCAATTTGATAAGAGCCTTTTCCAACGATTGCTTTGACCCTGTAAGGTCCTTCCCAATTTGCAATGAGTTTCCCTCCGTTGTCCTCCTTCGTTGATTGATTCACAGTTTTCAACACGTAATCTCCCACCTTGAAGTAATTTAGCTTTCCTATTTAGGTAAGCCTCGATCTGTCTTTTTTGGGCAGCAAGCCGAACCAAAGCTAATTCCCTCTTTTCTTCGAGCAAATCCAGCTCGATGCGCATCGCCTCTTGGTTGGCGTCTTCGGTTGTATGAGCATACCGAAGGCTTGGTTCGCCCACTTCTACCGGGATGAGAGAATCCATGCCATAGGCTAATGAAAAGGGGGTCTCACCGGTGCTGTTCTTCTCCATTGTACGCATGGCCCATAGCACTCCATCCAGCTCCTCGGGCCAAGGGCCTTTCGTCTTATCAAGTCGTTTCTTCAAATTTTCAATTATGATCCTATTTGAAGACTCAGCTTGGCCATTAGCACTTGGGTGATATGGAGTCGAGGCTATCCTTTTGATTCCCCACTGTTTAAAAAAGTCAGTGATAGCAGCCCCCATGAATTGTTTGCCATTGTCACAAGCGATCTCTTTTGGGACGCCGAACCTATAGATGATATTCTTTCTAACGAAGTCGATTACTTGCTTTTGCTTCACTTCGGTGAGAGCTGCCGCTTCCACCCATTTTGTAAAGTAATCGGTCAGCACTAAGATGAACCGAACACCACCTTTTCCTTTGGGCAATGGTCCCACGACATCCATTCCCCATTTCATGAAGGGCCACGGTGATACCACCGAATGAAGAGGCTCGGCCTGTTGGTGAATCATCGGTCCGTGGCGCTGGCACTTATCGCATTTTTGCACGAAGGCTTTCACATCGGCACTTATTGTGGGCCAATAATACCCAGCTCTTAGCAATTTACGCACTAGGGACTTTCCCCCCGAATGGTTGCCACACTCGCCTTCGTGCACTTCGGCCATCACATACCTTGCCTCGTCGGGGCCCAAACATTTGGCCATCGGGCCGCAATACAATCGTTTGTACAGATTGCCCTCGATTAAGTGATACGAAGCCGCTTGAGTTCGCAGCTTCCTTGCTTCTTTTCTATTTTGGGGGACAGTCCCCGAGTCAAAATAGGAGATGAATTTGCTTCGCCAATCCCAACGGTTATCCACGGAATTAACTTATAGCTTCATCTCTCTCATTTGAGCTGATAGCAATCGAACCACCGAGTCAGTCCCCGAGTGGGCTTCATCGATTGCTGAACCTAGATTTGCCAAGGCATCAGCCTCGGTGTTCTCCTCTCGAGGTATTTGCTTAATCTGCCATTCTTGGAATTGTGCTAAAATCCTTTGTGCTCGATCCAAGTATAGCTGCATTCTGGGCTCTCGAGCCGTATAATCACCGAGGACTTGGTTGACCACCAATTGTGAATCGCACCTTAGTTCAATTCTTTCAACTCCCATTTCTTTAGCCAGCTCTAAGCCTGGTAGAGCTGCTTCATACTCTGCTTCGTTGTTGGTTACTTTTTTGAACCGAACCGAATGCCTGATTTTCTCCCCGGTGGGCGCCCTCAATACAATGCCTAACCCCGAACCCTTTGAATTTGTTGCCCCATCGGTATGCAGCACCCACAGTCCCGAAGGGTGCCCTTTTGCCATTGAATTCTCTTTTTCCGCCTCGGGCAAAATTCCAATGCTAAAATCAGCCACGAAATCCGCCAAGACTTGGGATTTAATGGCTGTTCGGGGTTGATAAGTGATGTCATATTCACTTAACTCAACCGCCCATTTAGACAATCTCCCCGACAACTCTGGCTTATGCAATATGTTTCTCAGGGGGAAAGTTGAAACTACTGCTATTGGAAGGCATTGAAAGTAGGGGCGCAGTTTTCGAGCAGTAATTAGTAAGGCAAGAGCTAATTTTTCCAAGTGTGGATACCTGGTTTCAGCATCGAGGAGTGTCTTGCTTACATAATAGATGGGCTGTTGTTTGCCGTCTTCCTCTCGAACCAGCACTGCACTGGCTGATACCTCGGACACTGCTAAATATACCAGCAATGTCTCTCCTTCCTTCGGCTTGGCAAGCAGAGATGCGTTAGCCAAGTATCGCTTCAGATCTTTCAATGCCTGTTTACACTCCGGTGTCCACTCGAAGTGATTGTTCTTCCTCAAAACGGAGAAAAAGTTGTGGCATCGCTCCGAGGATCTTGAGATGAATCGACTCAAGGCAGCGACTCGGCCAGTTAAGCGTTGAACCTCCTTTACCCCGGTTAACTCTTCGGGGATTTCTTCGATGGCTCTGATTTTATCTGGGTTAGCTTCGATTCCACGCTCGGAGACAATAAAACCCAAGAATTTCCCTGATCCTACGCCGAAGGCGCACTTCTCAGGGTTCAATTTCATACCATATTGTCTTAATACAGCAAAAGCTTCCCTCAGATGATTCAAATGATCCTCGATTTGGATCGATTTGATGAGCATGTCGTCTATGTAGACTTCCATAGACTTCCCGATATACTCTTTAAACATGCGACACACCAACCTTCGGTATGTCGCCCCGGCGTTTTTTAGACCGAAGGGCATTACTTTGTAACAGAAGGTGCCTCGGTGTGTGATGAACGAGGTTTTCTCTTCGTCCTTCGGGTCCATGAGAATTTGGTTGTACCCTGAGTATGCATCTAGAAAAGTTAATAGTTTATGTCCAGCCGTGGAGTCTATTAACCTGTCAATTTGTGGTAGTGGATATGAATCCTTGGGGCAAGCTTTGTTCAAGTCAGTGTAATCCACGCACATTCTCCACTTGCCATTTTTCTTTGGTACCACCACGACGTTGGCCAACCACTCAGGGTACTTCACTTCTCTGATGAAACCATTTTCTTGTAGTTTCGTGGTTTCGTCTTCGATTGCCTTCTTCTTGACCCCGGCGTGAGGCCTTTTCTTCTGTTTCACCGGGGTAAACTTTGGGTCTACAGTCAGTTTGTGGGTCATGATCTCCGGATCGATACCCGTCATGTCTGAGTGCGACCAAGCAAAACAATCGTGGTTGGACTTCAAAACTTCTATTATCGCTTTTTTCGACTCCGGGTCCAACTCCGAGCCGACAAATACCTTCCTATCGGGGAAATCTTTTGATAGAGTGAAAGACTCCAACTCTTCAATAGTTGAGTCCTCGGCCTTTTGCTTCCGAGGCTCTTGAACGCAAGCTGGAAGTTTTTCGTCTTCTCCTCGGGCGTCCTCCCCGCTTGACCCCGAATCCTGTAGTTGCTATTGTTTTGGCCCAACCGGGGCGACTCCACTTTTAAGTGCAACTGAATAGCACTCTCTTGCTACTCGCTGCTCCCCTTTGATCGATCTAACCCCCCAAGGCGTTGGGAACTTGATCACTTGATGTAAAGTGGAAGGAACAGCTTCCATGGAGTGGATCCATGGCCTTCCGAGGATCACATTGTAGGCTAGATCCTCGGGCATAACTTGGAACAGTGTCTCCTTGGTAACCCCCTCGGCGAATGTTTTGAGTGTGATCTCACCCAAGGTCTTCTCCGTGGAGTTGTTGAAGCCAGCTAACACTGTTGACTTGGGAACAGCTTCACCCTTCAACCACATCTTCTTAACGGCCCCGTAGCTAATTATGTTAACTGAGCTACCGGGGTCGATCAAGACTCTTTTGATATCGGAGTCATTGATCCTCAGCATGATGACTAGTGCGTCGTGGTGGGGAAACATCATCCCATCACAATCATCGTCATCGAAAACAATTTCTTTGCCCGAGCCTCCAACTCGAATCCTTTTCTCCATGGTGATGGAGAGCTTAGCGAACTTTTTGGCAGCGGCGAAGTTAACGCCGTTCACTTCGGACCCCCCCCAGTGATGACATTGACTACTCTTTCAGGGGGTGGAGCCCGAGGTGGTTGTCCGTCACCTCGGTTCTTAGAGAAGTTGTCTTTTCCTTTATCAGTGAGGAACTCTGCCAAGACTCATTTCTTCAGTAGGTGAGCCACCTCGAGGCGCAGGGCCTTGCAGTCCTCGGTTCTGTGGCCATAATCTGCATGAAATTCACAATGCAGATTCTGGTCCCTTTTGTCCGCCGGGGTTCTCATATCTTTGGGGACTCTTACCCCAGCTGTCCCCTTTACGACGTCGACCAGCTCCGAGGTCGATATGTTGAAATTATAATCTTGGATCCGAGGAAGATCATTTCTTGGGACCGAAGCGGAGCTCGAGGGATTCCTTTGGTTCATATTGGTTTGAACCTTCCCTCCAAGCCTTTGGCTTATATGAGATGTTGGGTATGAGTTGCCGGGGTTGTTGCCTAACCTCTGGCTAACATGTTGCCTCGGCGAAGTGTAAGGCTCATACCTCCCCTTCGAATTATTTCGCGGCGTCTCGGCGCGATTTGAAGTATCACCTCGATTTTGATAACCTCGGTTCTTGAACTCCGCCTCCTCAAGTCTGATTTTGGAGTAAGCTCTTCTATGTAGATCCTCCCACGTCAGGACCTGATACTGTTGCAACTCTTTGCGCAATTCAGCTGCGGCACATGAATTGCGACTATTGATACCTTTTTCGAAGGCCATGATAGCCAAGGTGTCGTCCATTCGAGGCAACTCCATGCGTTCGGCATGGAATCGCTCGAGGAACTCTTTAAGTGGCTCACCGGAGCGCTGCTTCACTTCACATATATCCTCCTTCCTCTGGAGGATCTTTTGCGCGCCGGTGTGAGCTTTGACAAAGGCGCTGGACAGCTCCTTAAACGAGGAGATTGACCCCGCTGGTAAGCACAAATACCACCGAAGAGCACCTTTTTTTAATGAACTACCAAACTTCTTTAAGAACATCGACTCGAGCTGTGTGAATGTCAAGTCGTTGCTCTTTACCATGGACATGTATTCCCTTATGTGTTCCTTGGGATCAGTTGTCCCATCGTACTTTTTAAGGAATGTGAGTTTGAAACCCACAGGTGTTGGAGCTGGGGCAGCCTCGGGCTTATAGGGCTGCTCCCTATACTGCTCGATGTCGAGGTCATCTTCCTCTTTGCTTATCCCTGGTACGCCTTCAAGACGCTTTTCCACGCGCGCCTCGATCTCTCTACTCATTCTTTCAACGTCGACCGAGGACGTTGTTTCAGCCATGGTGGGAAACGTCCCGAAGTGTGGCGATGCAGTTGGGTTATTCCCCGAACCCCCAGACGTGGCTCCATTGTGAGGTCCCCCTGTTGTCGCGCCCGGAGGAACGAAGGGAGGGGTGCCTCCACCAGGAGCCGAAGGCTGGATGCCGTTTGGGGCGGCGCTATTTCTCACTTCCAACGAAGCGCGAAACTCGGCGTTGATACTAGCCTGCTCATCCTGCTTACTTTGGATAGCTTTTAGCGTGGTGACAACATACATTTGAAATTCTTCGGTTGACATTGGGGTGAAGGATTGTTGGTTCGTTGGAACGTCAACCCGATCACCGTTACCACCACTGTTGTTATCAGCCATGACGTTGGGTCACAAATTTCTTGATGAAAAACGGATTTTGAACTTTGGAACAAAGCGTTATTGCTTATATCCCCACAGACGGCGCCAATTTGTACGGGTCTAAATCGTTTTTAGGTAAACAAATCGAATTTGGATTCGAGTATAAGCAAATCTTTGTATCAAAGCAGTAAACGATGCACGAAATAGATGAAAAATGCGTAAAATAACTTGCTTTCAATATATAGATGTTCAATACAAATTTTGGCAGAGTTTCGGTATAAATTTCTGGATGCCTATAATACAAAATGAACATCTATTTATAGGCCTAAGGGCCAGACCCACGTTCTCCATCATCCGCCAATGTCTCTTCCACGATCTTGATGGGTAAATGCTGAGTAGTGGCTGAGCTAGTGGGGTGAAGTAGTGGGCTGCATGGCCGCTGGAACCGAGGTTGTGACCGAGGCCTTATCACAAGACTTCGGTCGTTTGACCTCGCTGTTCGAGTAGGATGGTTTGTCGCCGAAGCCCAAGGCCTAACTTGCCTTCGGGCGGGCCACAAGGCGCTGGCTTCGGAGGGTGGATCGTGAGATCGATAGTCCTCTCTTCGGAGCACCAGCTCGTTTCGCCTTCGGTCTACCATCTCGGGGTGCTGACCGAAGGTGATGATTTTTACCCAATACACTTTTGAACTTAGTTTTTATGACGAATTCTGACTTACGGAATTACTGTATAGATAGTTTTAACGAAAGAAAAATTCGATACTATTAGATAATTGCAGCTTTCAGTTACAATTATCTACTAGAATTCGTTGTCAATACTTGTCCTTTCTTTTGTTTATTTATTGAAGTCTATGATTGTTTCTTTCTTCCTCTTTTTATTTTATTTTCTAAAATGGCATGAAATACCCAATTACATGATATGTTTAGTTAAGCTTCCATTCTTCTCATATAATTGACTTTTACATATGCATCGTAAATGAAACTAAAATTAATTACTTCACCTTACGATATTACCTTTAGCTCATAATCAATTAGGCCTATGCACGAAACATAATAAGTTATATTAGTAGTAACAATTAGGTTCTGAATTTCTTTCTATGTGCTTGCACCATAGAGGTGCTACTTTATTTTGACATTAATTTTAAGTAAATCTTGGAATGTCGGAAGAGTCCCATATAGGTGAAAGAGAGGGTGCACGATGCTCATATAAGCTTTGAACAATCTTCCACCCTTTAAGCTAGCTTTTGGGGTGTGAGTTACGTACAAGATTGTGTGGCGCCCATGTGTGTGCGGATGCTCATGTGATGAGCGCCCGAATTTGTTGTGCCCGGACGTGTGGGTCGTCCGATACCAGGTCTTATCATTGTATAAGAGGCAATCAGTAAAGCAACAATAAATTCTTGTTCTATACACAGTACCTTTATTATATGAACATGTGCTCAGGTATCAATTTGTACCACATACCAGTGACAAAAAATTTGTCTCATTTCCTTCTCGCAATATTCCTCTGAAAGTTGCCGGTCGAGCCATTGTGAAGCTCTAAAGATTATAAGGTTGAGGGATTTTAAAAATTGTATAAATAATAAGTAAATTTAATTTAATATATACGCCAGGCTCTCGTACTAATTAGTACAAAATAACAAAAGAGAATCATATATCGATTGGTCTAATCAGTGCAACGTGGCATTCTTATCATCAAGATAATATGTTAATAAGTCGGTGATTTAATTAAGCTGATAAATTATTTGTTTAGATGAGTATGATTCTTTGAAACTCATTTGTGATCAATATAATACCTTTATATTTTGTGGTACACTACCAGAAATAAACACGCGAGTCTTGTTTGTAGAATATAGGTTTTTGAAGGTCTTTCATTGAAGTCCCGTAGGAAATTTCATAATGCTAGTAACATGGCATGCATGATAGACGTTAACCCTTATAAAACACACATATATAATGACTGTTTTGTTGTTAAGAGCTCAATTTATGCCCAACAGCTAACTTGTGGGTGAAAATCATTTTGTAATCAACGAGACATTCTTTTCAAAACAAACCCCCAATCTACATCTTTATTTCACTTGGCCATTTGTCATTTTTAATATAAAATTTTCTTAATTTCTTTTTTTTTGTAAATAATTTAAAAACAATTTAGTATGTGTAATAGAAAATGTATTTATTAGCAATTTTTCTACCGAAGACACCAATTATTTATAACATGTTGCAACACTTCTATCAAAATATGTATTTGTTTATTTATAAAATTAGTTTCAATACTTAAAAGTATTTCTCAGTACGTTGTGCTTATTAGAAACCTTAATCAACTAAACCAAACGAGCTCTTTCAACTATGTGTTTTATATAGTAGTCTTACTAGTGTAAGAACTCAGTATAAGACTAGCGGTGGTGTGTGTATTGTTAAAAAAAAATACTTTGTTAAGATACTTGTGACAATTTTCAATTAAATTAATCAAAATAGACAACTTTCATTTAGTAGAGAAGTTTTATTAATATTAAGATGTCTATATATGAATATACATCTGAATAGTAAGATGTTGCATGAAATTCTGAACTGGCTGTTTAAGACTATTGGTTTTCTTAATATCTGAACAATTATTATTTATCATTATTAAATTACTCGATAAATATAAAATTCAAATAAAATAAATTAAATATTATATCCACAATATATTAGGTAGTTAGGTGGTGGTATTTGGTGGCTGTTTGTGGTAGTATTCGGCAGTGGTCGGTGTTGGCTGAGCGATGATGGTAGTTTGTGATAATAATGGTGATTGAGCTAATGGTTATGATATAGCATATTTGATTTCAACGATAATGGAGGTTTTTCGTGGTGGTGTCTGGTGATGATGGTTGTGCGGTAGGAATATTATTGGTTGTGCGGTGGTCGATATGGTTGGTGATCGTGGGTAAAGTGGTGGTTGACGGTGGGTAGTGGTGATGTTAGTAGTTAGTGATGATAGAAGTAGTTATTAGTTGTTGTAGGTGGTAGTGGTTGTGGTGATTAGTGGTAGCGGCTTGTAGTGGTGACTAATGTTTGTGGTGATGGTAAAAAAATTTGATGGTGGTCGTGGTTGTGGTTGTTGACGGACGACGGAGGTAATTGGTAGTAGTGATTGGCGGCGGCGGTGGCGGTGGGGTTGTTTGATGATTGTGATTAATCATGGTTGCTGGCGGTGGAGGTGGCGTCAGTTGGAAATGTTGTTGGTAGTGATGGTGGTTGGCATCAGTGACAGTTATGACAATGAACGTGGTTGGTGTGACAGTGATTAGTATTGGTGGTGGTTGGCAGCAACGACGGTGATAATTGTGATGGTGGAGGTGGTTAATGATTCAACGAATTCAACTCGGTTCTTCCTATTGAACACTTGCTCCAAATTCACAACTAACCACTTCCGTGCACTAGCTATGACTTTCACTAACTAATCTTCCAATTAATTAATGAAGATGATTAGAACTACAAGTATGGTTCACAATCGGGCTCGGTGGTCACAACTCACCCTATTGACAACCTAAGTAATTCCTTGGTTTTAGGTTGAAATATTGCTAAGCATTTAACCATAACTCGTGAATTTATTCCTAAACGCACAAGGATAAAGGGAGCAATCAATTGGGGGCCCTTCCAATCAATTAGCAAACAAAACGTAAATACTTAGATAGGAAGAATAATCAAGTTTCATTCATCAAAATCAATTAATCAATTCACATAGTATTGGAGTGGTTCAATCAACCCTAGCCACTCATGGTCATCAAAGATAAATCAAGAATAATCATGAATGAATAAACTACAAAGGAGAAGAAATAATGGAAGAAAGAACTCTTAATCTTCAAGTCTTTAATCCCACGCCTCCTTGTGTGTTCCTTGCCTCCAAGAGTCCAAAGTGCTTCCACAATGGTGGTCTTGCTCTCCCAAGTCAAGATTGGGGCTGAAAATAGGTTAGAAAACCTTTTATACCTCGTGTGAAACTCGTGGACAAGTTTGCCCCTCGCCACTTTTCGCCAGAAAATTTGTCTCATGGCTGGATCATGGCCTTACGATGCCTGGGCCATGCACTTGCGAAATTCTGCTTTCAACTTCATGGCTGAATCATGGCTTTACGATGGCTGGGCCGTGACATTTCGTCTTCAAATTCCTTTCATGGCTAATCCACGGCCTTGGCTCCTTACAACGCTGTAAATTAACTTCAATTTTGCTCCAAATCATCAAACTTTAACACTTTTTCAAACCATTTGATTCCTACACATTCAAACACCCAATATAAGCACAACATACTATTGTTCACACTAAAATAATCCACAAAAGCACCAAAATATGATGTAACTAATACTAAAATATATGCATTTTTAGCCTAACATCAGTTAATTAATGTGATGGTGATTGTCGGTGATAGTTCCCATTGATGAAAGGTCATCTTATCAATTTTCTTTTTAATTGAGTAGCATCTTCATGATATTAAGTCTTTGTTTCGGATCTAAATAGTTTAGATTTATTCGGATCCAAAACAACAACAACATACTCAGTAGTATCCCATCTTAAAATCTTAAAAAAACTTGAATTATTCAGATTAAGACCTTCATTAAATACATACAAATAAAGTTTTCATTAAGTACATGCAGATGAGGCCGAATACATGTTACTTTACTGGTAACCGGGCAGCTTATCTCCACCCATTTGTGATGTTAATAAATGTAATACTCCTCGCACTAGTCTTACCATTTTGGCAGAAAAACTAAAGGCAGAAGAGAGAAATTGCTGTTACAACTTTATATTTTGGTTCATTAATCATTAGTTAGGAGATGGGAAACGCATACTTACTAGATTAGGAGTAGGGATGGTGTAAGAATATGGATCACGGGTCATGGGTCGCTCCAATTGGGCTGATCCGACCCGGTTAGGAGAAATAAGAATATGTGGTTAAAGGAAGTTACCACATTCCACCACATCTCCTATACTTCCTCCACTAAAGGGATATGCAAAAGTGGGGGAGTGGGGAAGTGGGGGAGTGGGGAAGATAGTGGGAAGTTACATTTGTTTCTTCCAACTTCTTTATATTATATATAAGAAGAAGAAGAAACAAAAAGAAATAAGAAACAAGAAGAGGTAGTAACTTTTTCACTCTTCTTATGATTCCACCAAAAAGACACAAAACAAAAGGAAGGCATTTAGTTGGTGACAATTAAACTTTGTTTCCTAGTGATTCAAAGTAGACTTGGGCAATTGCAAGGTGGTAAATACAATCTTCCGCTGTGGTGTTAACAGGTACACAATTCATGTTCCTGTTACCATTATGAATTATCTAACAATTGGTATCAAGAGCCTGGATTAATTGTTCCAACTTAATGCCGATGTTTTATTTTTTTTTGTATGTGTACAAAACATGAAAAGAAAATAATAGACAAAAGTTTCATAGTGGTTGATGAAAATATTGAATGTTAACAGCATAATATAATGTCTGAAAATTAAAATTAGTCTAGCCCATAAAAATTTTTTGACATGATACATATTTTTTTTAGATTGTACTCGTTTGGGGCTTTCCGTTGATATATTATACATCAAAAACGGATTTAAAACGAGTAAGATATGAATTTTTGAAGTAATGCTGAAAATTGGACAGTTTTATAAAAAACTGCGTTCTGTAATTTGATTTCTGCAAATTACTGGTTTAGAATTAAAATATGGGTTATATATTTTCATAATCTACTCGTCACAAGCTTTCCGTTGATATATTATATGATGATAAACGGATTTAAAATGAGTGAGATATGAAGTGTTGAAGTTCTGCCAATAAATGTGTTGCTCTTCGAATGACTTCGTAATAGCCAAACTATTGTGATGGTATACAACCCTTACATGCATTCTTCTACAAGTTGTGACATATGTTGTCATATTGCATGGTATGTCCATTCTTATTGTTTCTTTGTTCCCATTTCAGACATGGCTGAACAGGGACAAGCTCGACTTGCTCCAAGTGGGAGTGGTGTTGGAAATCGAGCAAGAGGACAACGTAGAAGAGTACGTCGCCGTAGGACTTATTCTCGAGGACGTGAAGTCATACGGAATGTCCCCAGGGCGATGCAAAATTTTCTAAGGGATGAAAGGGCTATTCGAAGGGAGGGAGAAAAGAAACTTAAGGAGTTTAGAGAGCTTAGGGCTTCACTGGCTGATCAAATTGAACATTATCAGTTTACCCGAAATGCACTAATTGATGCTATTGGCGAAATTGAACTTTATGATTGGGAAGCCTTAGCAATTTTAGTAGATTCACTTGGAGAACCTTTAGGTAGCATTTTAACTGATATTTATCACGAGATTTGGCCAAGTGAATCTTTTTGGGTTTATATTCTTAAATTTGAAGCCGAGTGGGAGAATCGTCTCTACAACTACTTGTAATTTATTTTTTTATTAATGAAACTTTGTTATTTGTTTGTAAGATTACATGTCATTTTATTTGTTTAATTTTTTATGTGTGGCAATTAAAAAAAAAATAAGAATGACATGATATTGAAAATCTTAACGAGATACACACTATGAGAAATGATTTTATAAAATATTAGTTGAACATTTAGTTGTAGATGATGAATGGAAACTTAGTAACCTTTCAATTCTATACTAAGTGTAAAATTAATATTTTATTTAATTGATTCGCCTAAGTGTGCATATCACATGCGAGAATGATGAGTAATAAATACACTTGCATTATTGTTTCATTTAACAGACTATGGCATCAAAAACTATCATTGCTGACTTAAACAAGGGTGACAAACTAAACGGCGAAAATTATGATATTTGGAGCCGTAAGATGTGGTATGTGCTGGAAGAGCAAGATGCTTTAGAAGCTATTAACCATGTCATGGTTTGCCCAGAGGAGGGTAACACTGCCCAACATAGGAGGGATCTTGAGGCTTACAATTCTTGGAAAAAGAAAGATGCCACTGCACGTGGAATCATTGTAAGCTCGGTTGTGGATGATTTCATTCACGAGTGTGAACAATTCCCTACTACTCATGCCATGTGGGCACATTTGAGAGAAACATATGGGGGTACTACAGTGACCCGCCTTAGACAGCTGACTATCAAATTTGACACTTACAAGAAGCGTCATGACCACAGTGTCAAACAACACCTTAGGGTGATGTCAAACATGATAGCTCAACTCAAAAGTGCTGGTCATATTCTCTCTGATGAGCAGCAGGTTCAGGCAGTGATCCGGTCTCTTCCAAGTAATTGGGAACATCTGAAAGTAAACTTGACCCACAATGACAGCATCAAAACTTTTGGTGATGTTGCTCGCCATGTTGAACTTGAAGATGAGCGGCTTGGTGCTGCAAAAGCTATACCCACTGCCTATGTGGCAGAATCAAGTGGTAAAAAGGCTTCAGGATTCAAGCGTAAAAATGATTGGAAGAAAGGCGGAAAGGGCAAGGAGACTGGTGAGGGACCCTCAAAGAAGAGAAACAAACCAAACCCTAAGAAGGGAAAACGGTTCTTTAAGAAGAAAGACAAGAGCAAGATGAAATGCTACAACTGCCAAGTGCCGGGACAATTTGCTCGTGAATGTACTGAGCCGAAAAAGGTAGCATTTCAAAACGCATCTCTAAGTGCTACATTTGTTTCTAGCACTGTTTTATTAACTGAATCTTATCCTGTGTGGATTGTAGACTCAGGGGCCACAAACCATGTGACCCGTGATCGAGAAGCGTTTGTGGAGTACCGTCGAGTTCCATCTGGATCAAGGTGGATATATGTAGGAAACAATGCGAAGGTTGAAGTCAAAGGTCTTGGCACTTGCAGGATTGACTTGCGTGGTTGCCGTACTTTGATGTTGCATGACGTCCTATATGCTCCAGAAATTCGACGGAACTTAATATCTGTGTCTGTCCTTCTTAATTTAGGTTTCTGTTTAAACTTTAGTCGCAATGTTGTGAGAATTACTCAAGACAATGTTTTTTATGGTTCTGGACATCTTTACGATGGTTTCTTTGTATTAAGTTGTAATCCTTCTACTTATGACTATTATGTGGACCGTTGTGTTATGGCATGTACTTCTAGTAATAGAGATGTTGACATTATTACATGGCATGCTAGTTTAGGTCACATTGGGCAAGATCGAATGAATAGATTGGCAAAGGAAGGACACTTGAGTTCTTTCTCGAAAATTGAAATGCCAACTTGTGAACAATGTCTTGCCGGAAAGATTACACGTAAACCTTTTGGGAAGGCTAAGAGAGCTGACTTTCCATTGCAATTAATCCATTCAGATATCTGTGGTCCAATGAACGTGAAGGTAAGATCTGGTGCCTTATACTTCATTACGTTTATTGATGATTTCACGCGTTTTGGTTATGTTTATTTGATTTCTCATAAATCCGAAGCACTTGAGTGCTTCAAACGATACATGAATGAGGTTGAGAATCAATTAGACAAGAGTATAAAAACTCTAAGAACTGATAGAGGGCGTGAATATTTTTCAAGACAATTTATTGACTTGTGTAGTGAAAAAGGAATCACCAGACAATTAACTATTCCTTATACACCTCAGCAAAATGGTGTAGCAGAAAGGAGGAATAGAACTCTATTGGATATGACAAGATCAATGATGGCGCAAGCTAATTTACCTATCTCTTTTTGGGGAGATGCGTTATTAACTGCAGCCTATATATTGAATAGAGTGCCTTCTAAGTCAGTTCCTTCCACTCCTTATGAGCTATGGACCGGCCAGAAACCAAACTTGGATTATTTACGACCTTGGGGTTGTGCTGCATTCATAAAAGATTCTTTTAACAAGTTTGGTAAACTGGGTCCAAAAGGCAAGAAATGTATCTTTATAAGATACTCAGAACACTCCAAAGGGTATGTGTTTATTGGTGAATTGGAGGATGGAAGTGTTACTGAAATTGAATCACGAGATGTCACATTTTTAGAAAATGATTTTCCTAAGAAGGGTGAAGTAAAGGATGGAGAGCCTCTTTATGAAATGTTGAACTCAAATGGTCAGCAAGTGTCTTCTGACACATTTGATGATCTAATTGATCAAGAGTATGGTGCTGATCCGAGTGGGAGCTTTTCAATACAAGATCCTTCTTGTGAATCTGAGTTTCAATTAAGAAAGAGTACCAGGAAAGGTGTACCTAAACGTACTTATGATATAGAGGATTATGTTTTCCTGGTATCGGCATCGGAAGTGAATGAACCAAATTCCATTGCCAAGGCTTTATCGAGCCCTGAAAAGGATGAGTGGATGAAAGCAATGAAAGAAGAGTTAGAGTCCATGAGAACCAACAAAGTCTGGGACTTAGTTGATCTTCCGCCTGAGCGTAAAGCAATTAAGAACAAATGGGTTCTGAAAATTAAACGTAAAGCGGATGGATCGATAGAAAGATACAAGGCACGACTGGTAGCAAAAGGCTTTACTCAGCAAGCAGGAATTGATTATGAGGATACTTTTTCGCCAGTTGTGAAGTTTACCTCAATTCGCTTACTTTTAGCTATTGTTGCGCGTTTGGATCTAGAATTACACCAAATGGACGTAAAGACAGCTTTTCTCAATGGAGAATTGAACGAGGAGATCTACATGGAACAACCTGTAGGTTTCATCGTTAAGGGCCAAGAAAATAAGGTCTGTAAATTGAAAAGATCTATTTATGGTCTAAAGCAGTCTTCAAGGCAATGGTACTTGAGATTTCATAAAGAAATGATCTCATATGATTTTACTATGTTTGATGAAGACCATTGCATTTATGTTAAAAGGTCCAATGATATGTTTGTAATTCTTTCTCTTTACGTGGATGATATATTAATGGCTGGAAATAATTTGGAGTATCTAAAGATTATCAAGTCATGGCTTTCAAAGTCATTTGACATGAAAGATATGGGTGAAGCAGACTATATCCTAGGAGTTAAGATCCAAAGAAACCGTTCCAAGAAATTATTGAGTCTGTCTCAAGAAACATATATAAAGAAAATTCTGGAACGCTTTCGGATGAGTGAGTGCAAACCCATGGATACTCCTGTAGCGAAAGGTGAAGCTTTATGTCTTGAAATGTGTCCACAGACGCAAAGAGAGAAGGATGAAATGTCTCGAGTTCCATACTCAAGTGCTATCGGGAGCTTGATGTACGCTATGTTGTGTACTCGCCCTGATATCTGTTATGCCATAGGTCTAGTTAGCAGGTATCAATCCAATCCTGGAAGAGATCATTGGAAAGCAGTGAAGAGGATATTTCGATACCTGAAAGGAACTGCAGATTATTCACTGTGCTATGGTGGATCTGATTTGATGTTGAGAGGTTATACAGATGCTGATTGGGCTGGTGACTTGGATGAACGAAAGTCAACATCTGGATATGCTTTCTTACTAAATGGTGGGGCCATTTCATGGAAAAGTAAGAAACAAACTTGTATTGCTCTTTCAACTATGGAAGCTGAGTTTGTAGCTTATACATATGCAGTACAAGAAGCTGTTTGGTTGAAGAGATTCTTTGAGCATCTAGATATTGCAAAGAATCCTCAAGGATCGATAATTTTATATTGTGATAGTCAGGCGGCTATTGATTTTATAAAAGATCCTAAGCATCATGAAAAGACCAAACACATTGATACCAAGTATAAGTACTTGAGAAACATAGTTGCAAGTGGTGAAGTTCCAATACAATACATGCCTACACTGAAAATGGTAGCTGATCCTTTTACAAAGGCGATATCTAGAGACCAGTTTGAGAAACATGTTATGGCTCTAGGTTTGCGTAGGATATGACTAAATTTATGTATTGTAGAACAATTTAAATGCTCATCTATATATATATTTTTGAGTTTGTATTAAATCTCATGTGCATGTGATGGAATTTATTTGTGATAAGTGTGTCGAACAAGTCGCGAGATCGGCTCTCTCACACGGGCGATCGCCTCTGACGTCGAGGAACGTGCAGAGATGAGACCAATTGGAACCTTGAATTGTACAAGGTCATAAATAGTTTAAATGGTCGGTGTTGATTAGATTTCAGACTTATGGATTTGTATATCCTATATGACTTGTTTCGTAAGCCAGATGTGAGTTTTTCATAAATTAATGGATCTGAGGATTGTTTGAAGAAAAACTCAGGTTAGACATTCAGAAGTGTCTAGATCAAGATCTGTACGGTGTTTATATATTTAGAAATGAGACACACGCGCCAAAATTAGGCAAGAACACCGTAGCACGTGTTTCATACCATGTGTGCTGATCGACCAATAGGGTAATAGAAGAATGGATCCCTGCTTCTTCATTGTGTGAGACCCTAAGAAAAATCAATTTGATTTTCATTAGAATACCCTTTGACCTTTTACTGTCTCTTGAAGTACAAATCTGTGTTGCTACTTTAGCATGTTACTAATAGCCACGAGTGATTCGGCAATGCGGTGCATGTCTAGGAAAGCAGCTGATTTGGGATGAATAGATTCGAGTAGAAAGGGAAGACAATTAGAATGATTTATAAATTAACTTATATTCACAGGTCGACCATTACATTTGTCATGAGAGTTTCAAGTGTAATTGTGATACTAAGTTAAATAGGAACTCGAGTTCGCCTCAATCGAGGTTGAGGGATCAGATAAGTAGCTACCAGAGTAGCGAATGATGTCTGGGGTATTGCGAGTAATAAGATCCTCATGTTAGTAGTGAATCCTTTTCCGCATGTGATTGGATTTCTTTATGGAGCTATTGTACAACCTTAACAGGTTTAGCTCTTATTAATGCTCGCAGGTCGCACGAACTATTTGCGTGTATGATTTTGTTTTTGTGTTGTGGATCCAGCCCACTATAAGCGAAGTGGGAGATGTAAGAATATGGATCACGGGTCATGGGTCGCTCCAATTGGGCTGATCCGACCCGGTTAGGAGAAATAAGAATATGTGGTTAAAGGAAGTTACCACATTCCACCACATCTCCTATACTTCCTCCACTAAAGGGATATGCAAAAGTGGGGGAGTGGGGAAGTGGGGGAGTGGGGAAGATAGTGGGAAGTTACATTTGTTTCTTCCAACTTCTTTATATTATATATAAGAAGAAGAAGAAACAAAAAGAAATAAGAAACAAGAAGAGGTAGTAACTTTTTCACTCTTCTTATGATTCCACCAAAAAGACACAAAACAAAAGGAAGGCATTTAGTTGGTGACAATTAAACTTTGTTTCCTAGTGATTCAAAGTAGACTTGGGCAATTGCAAGGTGGTAAATACAATCTTCCGCTGTGGTGTTAACAGGTACACAATTCATGTTCCTGTTACCATTATTAATTTCTAACAGATGAAAATTGGGGCGGGGTGGGGTGGGGCAAAAATTTATTTAAAATTTTTTGGAGCAGGGCGGGGCAAAACGGGACAAGGCAGGACGGGTCAAACGAGGCAGGACGGGACGGGATTGGAACTTGACAAAGATCAAAATAGGCGGGGCGAGGCAGGGCAATGCAGGGGAAGGGCTCAACCCCGCCCCGCCCCACTGCCACTCCTAATTAGGAGCTTCACAAATTTTCCATTCATTATTTTGAAGTCATACAAACTTCGAATGTTAATTAAAGTTAGCAAAGAGGCACTAGTCTACATGCTTTTCGAAGAAACAAATGTATTCTTTTGTTTTTTATTTAAAACTGTTTAGACATATCTATGAGGTAGACCATGCCATGAGATGTGAATTAGAAACGTTTGGTCATGTCATGTCCCTTTTCATAAGTTTGTAACGCAGTGCTATTGCTTTCAGTTTGGGCTATCGACTTTACTCGACTATCATAGTGTAATTATTGTAATTCCCATTTGTTTACCCTATCCCACGCATAGGGCTCATTTAGGCAAATTGGGCAACAATACCACCACTTGCTGTATCTATCAGGACCATCAATGTTTAGGAAATAGCCGTGTAAATGCAGTTGCAAATTAAAAGAAAAAAAAATGTTGGAAAGATTAGAAGAAACGAAGAAAGAGGGAGACACAAAAAACATTAGATGCTCTTTGTTTGAGGTGGTTGCAGTTCCCAGACTATTAGGAATCTGTAAAATATAAAATGTGCACATACTTTGCATTTGGCTTATAACATGGTTCAGTTTGAAGTTTGTCCTATCTTCATACATCATATTCCCTAAAATCTGGGGAGATGAAAGCAAAACCAAATGATACCGTGCCCATCTTTGATTTTCTCTTTTGATGGGAAAGAGACAGTTTTATATACAAGTTATTTTCTCGGTATATTCATGGAATCAAAATTAACAAATACTCCTAGATGAATTTTATGATTTTTTTAATCGAATTGGCACAATCAAAGAATGCAACAGGAATCTCCTCGGGGGTCCAATTTTTATTCGTAAGCCCTCTTCTCTTAAATATACAAAAGCCGTGACATAGATAACTATAAAGTTAATCTAGGTCAATAGTAAAAGTAAAACAACAACACTTCAATCCCAAATTATTAATTGGGATCAGCTCTATATGTATTCCCTATATCCATTTGACTCTTAACTTAAAAGTAAAACAAGTTAGAGGAAAAAAAAAAACAAAATGTGACATCTTCCCTTTCCATTCTTTGATTCATTTTTCTTTCACTATACCCTCAACAATATCCCTCTACCTCACAAAATGTTAATGTAATGTTAAGGTGTTTCCAAGACCAAGAGGCATCGACGAGTGAGGATCACAAGCTTTTCGGAGCTCATTGTACTTATGAAGATCGAAATTGTGGAGCTTCATGAGTCGCTTTTGCTTTGCACTAAACCGGCTATGGAAGAAACCTTCAAAAGTTGGTTCTTTGGAGGTCCTAAGGAAGAATGCATAACCGGCCATACAGTAAAAGGATGTGACAAAGAAGCAAATGGGCTCCATTACATCCCATGATAGCTCCCAAAAAGTTAGCCTCATGAAAGCTGCAGTTTGAATAACAAAGTATCCTAGTCCACACCACAACTCTCTACGAACCAATGATTCTGCTTTCTTGTCAATAATTGCTTTGCTTTCCTCCATTTGTTGAAGCTCCTTCATCATTTTTGGGTCATTTGGCTGGGCCAATGGCATTGGCATTAGGCCTTCCATGGCTTTCACCACCTGTATCAAAACAAAGGGACCAAAATGCTTGTGTAAAACAATAGAACTCCACTTCACACGCCTTATTATATGCTAATGAGACTACTAATTTCCCATTTTGAGAAAAGCCACATGACACCTAGATATGCATTTAGATCGGTGAATTCAACTGAGCTCACTACTTTCAATTCGAATCACTTATACACGACAAAATAATTGTTAAAAAACTTAAATTTAGATCAACCACCTGTTGAGTCTAAACGCTAAACACATCCTAAAAATGTTTAAACACACACGTATATACACTAAAAATTGATACCCTTTTTTTTTTCCAAGAAAAGCCTAAAATGGGGACTTATTCAATCCGCATTATGTGGGGGCCAAAACAGATTCACAAATGGACTAACCCTATCACAATCAAGACAAATTCTCACCGTCTTGTTTTTCTAATATTCTACAAATTCTCTTGCGTCAAGCATTAAAAAATACAAGTTGGGTTGTTAAAAAGTAGCTGTACTTCGTTTTTTTGTGGTGTAGGTTTTGACTCCACCAAATAAATACACTTACATGTCCTTTCCCTATCACATATCCCCCCCTACCATCCCCCTCCCCATACCCCCAGACAAAGTGGAAATCAATTATGTGAAAAACTGAAAAATTTGTGACGTTTGGTTCAATAATTTGCAAATATAACAAGAAAAAATTTCTTGGCAATTGTGAAAAAATATGTTTGTAAAAAATTGTTTCAATTTTTGAACCAAATGCCACTGTCTAATCCAATATATTTGGAAGTTAAAAAAAGTGTGGAGGGTGTGTTCTCAATGGTGTAATTTTTGGGTAATTGAAAATGGTCCAACTGTGATGCACTCCCTTTATAATAGGTCACCATCTCGTTTAAGAGATCTGGAATAACTTTCTTTCACTTTCCTGTTGAAGAAAACATAGAACACACAAAAATAAAGGAAAATTCTATCAGTTTTCGGTAGACTCATAAATACCAACAAATTTAAAAAACTAATATCAATACTTATCATCAATGCAGCTTAATATGAGCTGATCAATTCACATAGACATCTGGCAAAATAATCTGATTATACAGAAGTTATCGATATCAACAATTAAACAAAACAAATTGGAACAGAAGTGTTCGGACTTTTATCTAATAGTAAGAGCTCGGATTGTGACATGTATTAGAGTACTAAGCTTTTAGCCTGATCGAAAAAGTATTTAATTTTTAACCTCTTATGGCGATTCGCCAATCCACCCTAGCAATCTGTCACAAATGGTGACAGGACTAAAAGTTAAACGATTTTTTAACGGGCTAAAAGTTTAACAGTGCCGTCAAAGTATCATTTTTCATTTTTTTTTATTAGACACACGTCACTAATTCGAACATCCAAAATTTCTGGACTAATAAAAATCAAGAAAATAAAAGGAGGAAACAGAAAACGAAACCAACCTGATGAGGCTTAAGAAACACCACATTTCCAAGAACAATAACAGTTCCTGATTGATCCAGCATTCTTGCAAATTCCAGGGCTTGATCAGCATTATTCGCACAAGCTCCCTTACAGATCTGAATAAACTCAGGATACGTAACACAATTCTCTTTCATCTCCTTAATCTTGGTTTTAACAACCTCAATCTGTGCTAACCTCAAAACTTTCCTAGCATCCTCAACCGTTAATTTCCCTTCTTCTTGTACGGGTGGAATAAGTCCATCGAGTCGAATCCTATCTTTAGTAATATCCATTCCTCTTAATTTCTCAATCAACTTTTCTCCAAATGGGAGTGATCGTAGTTCGGGCGATGATGCCACTGACTTACGATGCAGGAATCTACGTATTATTTTATCGTCTCCAGGATCAACAACCATTGATTTAGGTATGGTTGATGAAGATATACGACATGTTGATAAAGAAGGACGAGTAATTTTGTAGGTATTGAAAAGACGTTGAGCTAATGTTCTTTTGAAGGCCATTTCTTGAAACTATGAATGTGCTATTTTTTGTAAATATTTTTGCAGGCTAGGTTTACTGAAAACACAAGATGAGAAAATAGTGTTGTAATTGGTTTGTATTTATAGGTGGCCAGTTAAGCGTTGATGAAACGCATGGATGAGTTTATCATTCCACGTAATATCACTCTTGGCGATATATTGGTTTTAATACGCGAGAAAATGGATTATTTCCATAAAAATAGGACAAGTAACGTAGTAAAATTTCCATTTGAAATTATCTTATCGTGCGTGAAACAACCTTTTGCTTTCTTTGAGGATCGTTTGGTTAACAATTAAGTAGCTTAGGAGTACTAATTTATTGTGATTTTTATAATACATAAATTATTTGGAAGATGAATGATAAAAACAAAAATTATAGAATATCAAACAAAACCTTATACAATAATAAAACATTGTTATTCTATCGCAGTAAATGATAGTAAATACTACATTCGTCTCATATTAAGTGTCTATGTTTGACAGAATACCAAATATTTTTAAATATTGTAGTTTAAAATTAAAGGTGTACGTAATGTAAGTTAGTGTTTTTAAAATCTGTGGTTCAAAACAAATATTGGAATTAAAGAATTATCAAATATGGAAAGAGTATACTTTTTTAGGACGAGCTAAAAAAGAAAGTTAAACACTTAAATTGCCACGTAGGATGTACTAGTTTATTACTTTATTCGGTCCAAAATGAATGCTACTATTTCCTTTTTAGTTCGTTCCAAAAAGAATTACACAATTTTAAATTTGGAAATATTCTTTCGTCGAAACTATTACTTTACCCTTAATGAAATGTTTTATAGCTATATATATTTATGTATGGCTTATTTTGGACCACAAGTTCCAAAAATCTTACCACATTTTTTAAACTTCACTCTAAGTCAAACTATAACAACCATTTTGGAACGAAGGGAGTACTATTTGGAAATTACTCCCTTTGGTTGTATTACCAACTAAAAGATTTTATTACGTAATTATTACTAATATGTGATAATTATTTTTCTAAGTCGCACTGCAAATTTGATTAAAAAATTTATGTTGAATTTAATAATAGTTTATACAATCAACCAAACACTCGTACATGGGTCAAATGAGGTTTGCGAAAAGATGGGTGGCGCAGGGTTTTTAAAAACAGATTGTGTCAACATTGTGTGGGTACATAGTCATGATCCAATTCATTAAACAATTATTTTATATTAGGTTTAATCTTTTTAAAAATGATTATTAAGTTATAATCCTAGTCATTCAGTTCGAATATTCTCGTGTAATTATTCATCAGATTAGCTAATGAATAAAGTAGAGTAATATTCTTTCAGAGTTAACATGTTGGATTATACTTTTCTAATCCATGATGTTATAAAATTAAGAGCCCATTGAGTGATCTTAAAAGTGGCTTATAAACGTATTAGTAAATATATTTGGTAACTAAAAAATTCATAGATTTATAAATCCTTATATACTTTAAAAAAATAAAAAATATAATTTACCAGCTATTTATAACTTATAAACTGCTTAAAATAAGCTCACTCAAACGGGCTCTAAGTTGAATTTTGCCTTAAATTAGCTCACTCAACTCGTTGCTTGTTGTATAGCTTAGTCGAGCAAGTAACTATTTCACGAGGGCAAATATCAAAGGTATGGTGATCTAATCACCATACACGTGGTTGGCTAGAGATGCTTGGGCGATTACCGTCCGATTGTTAGAGAATTGAAGTAATCACGAGGGGCCTGAGTGACTGTGAATGACAACTTTAGGGTAATATGATTCAACACTTAACCCCTTTTTGTTTTAACGAAAATATGGTTCATCCTTAACACGTGTTATTTTTTGGTAATATATGCATCAGCAAATGTCGAATCTTAGCTCTCAGCAATTAGTTGTTGGAGCCTTGGAGGTTGTACAATATGAAGTTGAGTGTAAACGTGTCAATAATAAAACCCAAAGTAGAAGAGAGGAATGGTGGTGGATGATGGACACTTACTCCGTTTCATTTTATACGTTGTTGTTTAAATTGGTTTGAAATTAAAGAAATAAATGAAAATTTTTGTAACGTATAGTCTAGAATAAATTTTAGATATTTGTATGTTTATAAATTATTTAATAAATGATAATGTAGGAATTTGAAATTACACTATTTTCAATTTTTACAAGGTAGGCTCGTGTCCGGGACCGGGTTCACTCGGGAAAGGAAGGTTCTAGCGAATTTATAAAACTGCTATTCTTTTTGAAATTGATCAATAAAAAAATATTGCTACCTAAATAGACGAAGAGAGTGTTTTGATTGATTTTTTCTGAGAATGGGGAGCGTCGAAGCACAACTAAATAGAATGTGAAGTCTTATTACGACTTTGCTAAGAAAGTTGGAGGTCTTATTTATGATTTTAACAAAGTTAGAGGTTTTATTAGTAGTATTTTAACGAATTTGGAGGTCATAAGAAACGCAAACGTGTCGCCACATATATTCCAAGGTGGCGAGGGCAGAGAGACCGTAAAGTAGGGGCTTTGTTGTTTGTGACGATTAATTAGGTTAGTTGAATTTGTTTCGCTAAAAGTCTGGAATTGTTAGCTTGTAAAAAGAACGTGACGCGTAAGTTATTGGAACTTGAAAATTGTACTCCTACAAGAAAGTTAATTAGATATAACCTCCACCAAAACTAGCCATTTACATGGCATGCTCCTTTAAGGCTTATTCCACAAAGAGGATACAACCTAGGCTTGCTTTTCTCCACTTTTTCATTTCCTTTATCTTCTTCTTCTTGTGGATGGGAAGAATCGAAATAAATTACTACTAGAAAAGAGAGATAAATAGAGGAGTTTAGTAGTCTCAGATTCACTCACCTATGGCTATATGGTACTGTGCGTTGAAATTGTAACCATTAGGAGTAATATATTAAGCTACAACACTGTATTTCACTCTCGTTTTTTTTCTGTTTAAAAAATACTACGCAACTTCCTTAAGTTCACTATAGTATTTTCTAAGTGAGTACCCTTTTCAGCAGGTATTTATCCTGAAAAATGGATCTTATTCATTGCCAGATCCCAAACTATTGCTATATAACAACATTATTTCATGCTTTTGACCAATTTTCCCTCAATTATATCTTCCTACGTCCCCTTCACTATATCGTAAATGAATAATGATACAATTGAGGCGAGTATCAAGATACACGTGGATCCCTATCTCAATTAAGGTCCATTGTTAAAGAAGAGTTATATTCTTGTAGTTCACACCAGCATTATGTATTTAATTAGCACTTATGCATGCTCACGGGGTACAGTGTACAAATTATGTTTGAAGTGGATCGTCTGTTGATGCTTCATTGCAAATTAAACTTCCTAAAAAAGATATACGTGATACATGTACATTGACACAGTGGCTCTAGAAATCATCAGCATTGGAAGCCACATCCTGAAGGAGTATGAATATAAATATAATACTCCATAGACTAAAAATAAATTAAAGTATGATCGCTAGGCAGCTAACTTAGACATAATTAATGCAGAAGGAAATAAAATACGTACTATAATTAAGGGAGATTAGCTAGTAGCCGTTGGAGAGGATGAGATTGACACACCATTTCTTGCCAAAAGAAAATTCGAAGAGAATAAATGATATGAGGATTGAGGAATATGGTGGGGGTGGGAAAAGGGTGACGCAGAGCTCGTCCCACAGATAGATTGACATGGATATGTGCTTCAAGAATCAAACGTCAATCCATGAACCACACACTATATCGTAAGTCTTCTAACTTTTCTTTTTTATATATAAAATCGATAAGTTATTTAAAACTGTACGTTATGCATAATTTTCAATTGAAGATATTTGTCGAATTTAGACATTACATGTTGCGCTCTTACCAAATACCAACACACGATTTATTCTTGAGAGGCTTGAAATGATTAAAATATGCACTATCTGCCCTTTGATGTACTGATAATTATTGCCCCACTTAGCCCTTCATCTGCCCTCCCTCAATCGAGTGGGAGATTAACCAAAAGTTGGAAACAAACATCAAAATGGAATTTGCTTGGATCCCTACCATATATCATTGCTTAGTCCTAAGTTAACTTAAATTTCATTATTACTATACGCTCTTTGTGTGTACAATATAGATCTACTATACCAAAGACTATTCTCTATCTTTTGCCTTCCATCTTAGCTTTTTGATTACTTATTAATTAATAGGATCATTGTCATCCGATTGAGAGAAAACAAGACAATTAGCTAGGATCAAGTTTGATAATTAAACTGAAAGTTGGGTGATTAAAGGTATAGTACAAATTCCCTAGATAAATATGACTTTATTGGAGGCCAAAATTGGAAAGGCTAAGTTTAAAATTGCAAAATCAAATTCTCAAAAGGGAGAACAGAATATATTTACGTGTTGTTTGAACTTATGATTCCAATACTGAGGTTAGAATGTTATGACAGATACCGATTGTAAGCTGATATTCTGGGAACATATAGCATCTAAGATCTTGAAAATGAGTGCCCACCATTAAAACAAAGAACTGGCTTAGAATTGCAAGCTGATATACGTTTATTTCTGCAATAGCATATTAGCATATATTCCCATTAATACTGTCCTATGGATAAAAATATCATGTAGTTTCTATTCCGGTGAATCACTTTTCTTGTCTTGAATTGATTAAATAGTTGACGAATTTACCTCTATATATATACCTTAAACAATGAAATGTGCATTTAAGATGAATTGTTTATTCGAGTAATAATTCTTACATTCGAGCAAACTCTTTCCAACATAAATACATCAGCATATTCATTCCACGTCTTCAATAGCTACTTCTAGTTGCAAAACTCACTTCAGGACAGCGATAAACCAAGTAATTTATTCAATATCCATATTTTAATATGTTCTGCTTGCGTAGGTTTTAACAATCTGAAAGGCCACACGTCCTCCACGTCAAGATACAAAAATATAAATATAAAGAACAAGGCAAGCAATCAATAATCTACACGATTAACCTGTTCATCATAATCTTAATGAAGAAGCCAAGAGAAAGACTCAAAAGAAGTGGTCTGAATCCCACCGGCCACCTCCATTTAATCATTTCTGTGTGGGCTTAAATCTGATTAGGTCACTTAAATAAAATTTGTAGAGTGGTTAACAAGAAAATCGTTGTATCAAAGTTATAATCGAATAAAGATTCAAATTAAACGAGGCGAATGCTTGATGAAAGTAAGTAAACAAGGCAAAGAACAAATGAGTTGCAATGCAAACAAACAAGACAAAGTCTAAAACAAGATATTTGAGCAAATCATAAGTAGAGTGTTGTATTTCTGAAGTTATTTCAGGATGCCTTTCAACTATTATAGATAGCTATTTATAGATTACAAAAGATGCCAAGGGACTATGATTACTTAAAGACGGAAATGATTAAAAATATTACAAGTCGTCGTTAATCTCTTACTCTTCCATCCCATACTAATCTCCAATGTCCAAGTTAACGGTAAGCATATATGCTTACGTCTACTTCTGTTGTTATCCTTGAATTCTTAAAGTTGAAAGACTGCAGGACAACGTCAGCTGAAATAATTACAATGTATTAAAGAAATAAACAAATAAAGGACTTTTTTTAAGGAAAAAAAAAAAAAGAAGAAGAAGAGGAGGAGGAAAACAAAAGACGGAGGTAGCCGCCACTGTAATAGTAAACTTTACGTATCAATGATATTCACAGTTACAAGCAACTGGTATGTGAATGATCATAACACAGGAAATCTATGTCATATATATGTACATTAGATAAATAACGTTCACTAACACGCACAAAATAACTACTACTAGTGTATATATGAGCTTGAAGACTTTGGTGATTCATTATTGTATACACATATATTATTAGCAGCCTTCTTTATCAATTACACTCTACTTATGGGATAACAGTGGGTTTATTGTTATTGTTGTTGCTGTCAATTATTACTCTTTACACAGTATATGAGCTGGAGCTTGGAGATAGGAGTGTAAAGTTTTCATATGAAAGGTAGTACCAGCATTGCTTCAGACAATAGAATGGAATTTTACTAAGCATTAATTAAGATTTAGGAGCATGTCCCTTCAACTAGCTCAAGAGGGCAAACTGTAAAGGAAAAGACAACATTAACTAGATAGGATCTAGGTCTCAAGATTGAGATCTTTTTACCAAACTGTAAATTTTCCTCACGTACACTAAAGTTGTACAAAAATATAATTTAGATAGCAATCTATTTGTTGGTTTAGTAAAACAACAGTATAATATTTGCTCTCTTTCAAGTGACACAACAACAAAGTCGTTGTAGTATAGTGGTAAGTATTCCCGCCTGTCACGCGGGTGACCCGGGTTCGATCCCCGGCAACGGCGTATATCATTTTTTTCCTTTTTCCTTTTTTATTATTTTTTTAAATTTTTTATAAGAGCAGAATCCCTGATTACAGTCACTACTAGAAATTAATCATTCAGCGTCAAAGTTTGGAGACGGAATTCCGTCTCCAAACCGTTTGGAGACGGAATTCCGTCTCTGAGCGTCCTTCGCTTTTAAGCGCGTCGTTGGACTGCTTGGAGACGGAATTCCGTCTCCAAATGCAAAAGCTGCTGACACACTGACACATTCTTGGAGACGGAATTCCGTCTCCAAGAATGTGTCAGAACGCGTGAACTTTTGCATTTGGAGAGGGAATTCCCTCTCCAAACACTAAATCAATTAAATTAATTTAGTGCTTTGAGAGGGAATTCCCTCTCCAATCACTAAATTAATTTAATTAATTTAATGCTTGGAGAGGGAATTCCCTCTCAAACATAAATTATATATATTATTTTAATTATTTAGAGATGGAGTTCCCTCTCCAATTAAAATTTTAAAAATTATTTTTGTTGTTTAGAGACGGAATTTCGTCTCTAAAAAAATTATTTAATTTTTTTTGGTTGGTTAGAGACGGAATTCCGTCTCTAACTATACAAATCCTGCTAAACAAAAATATTAGAAATTCGGTACAAAGCAACCAAATACCAAAAAACAACCTGTTTAACATAAAATACCTGTTTAACATAAAACAAAGCCACCACGGCCAATAAAACAATTCAACATGCATATTGTTTCATCATTAACCATTCAACACAAATAAAAACTAAAGGATGTTCACAACTTAACAAACCATAAGAGTACTAATCCGCTCCTTGGGACGGGCCACTTCCTTGCTCCTTATCTCTCCAAATCTTTGCCACAATTTCCTGTAATTTCTTTACACTCTCACGGTCTTCCATCCGTTGCCTTTCACTATCTACTAGCCTTTGCTCCATATCCGCCAATCTAGCGTGCAACTCATCATCCCCAGCTTGTGGTGCATGTGAAGAAGAAGAAGAACAACTAGCATTGACAATACCTACACGAGAAGGCTTCTTGTACCTCGAAGGACCAAGGCCATAGGCTCGATTTTTGCTAGTATAGCCACCACCCGCCTGAACGAACATTGCATTTTCTTCTTCCAGGGTGGGTTTAGGAGAGCCTTCAGCGACTTGTGACCCTTGGCTCTCAAGCCATTCTTGGTGTAAAGCTTTGTAGTTCTCCTAAAATACACGACGCGATTAGAATAATTAATTAAAAAATAATTTTAAAAAAATAAAATTATTTATGATATCTCACCTCTAGTTGTGTTGCACGTGGCTCGACCCATCCCACCTCATTTCCTTGTTCGTCATATAAATAATGGAACAAACGGAAAAATTCATAATCACTAACTTTTCCATGTTCCGCTTCCTACACAATGCAAATTTGTTAATGCTAAATCAAAATGGTTTTAAGTTTTTAATTTAAATAAAAATTAGATTGACTTACATATCGTGCCCGATGGGTGGCCAAACTAACTGAACCACAAGTGTGCTTCGATCCTCCCCTTGCGGATGCTCTGTTTTTCTTAGCCTGCTCGCTCTGGGCTAAGAATTCAGGTGTTTCCCAATAAATTTTGAGTTTATCCCAATTTTGTTGATAAATCCATTTGGGAACTTTACCCTTTGTTCTGTATTTTGATAGGGAATCACTTAGCCTTTTAGCCGCCTTTTTTTCAAAAACTGCTCGGACTTGATCATCATATATAGGATCCCACGAACACTTGTTCTGAAACAATAACAATATAATAAGTGAAAACTAATAAAACACATATAATAATCAAATGACAAAAGCTTCATAAGTATAGTTAATACCGTAAAAGCTTCAAACATGCGGTTCCTAACAGGTACTGGCACCTTTCCCCAGGTCGGCCAACCATCAGTAAAGTGTGGTGTCATAGATTCAACAACAAGTTTCACTGCCTTGTCCGATGGAACAAACCTGCATTAAATTTAACATACAAAATTATGTTGATAAATATATATTGCATTCAATTCAAAAGTTTATAATTTAAAGGTTAATGAATAAATCTTACCCTTCTTTGCTGTCAGGCATGATAATCAACCTCCCAGACTCATCGAGAGATCCAATACCACCGGGCAACTGAACTGTAGCGCTAGTACGCTTTTTCCTACCCTTTCGCGCTGTAGTGGTGACAGATGGAGAGGACCCTGGCTGAATCTCTGGTACGGGTGTACTCGAACTGGGGCATGCCGATGATGATGCAGATGGAACAGTACTCGAAATGGAAGGTGTAGCAGATGGCAAACTATGTGGATGCATACTAGGAGTAGGTATCATCATCAGCTGTGAAGGGCCCGGTGCGCCGAATGGCTGAAATGTAGGGGCCCGTACATGCACAGACTGAGGGGATGTGCCTACCATAGGCATGGAATGGAAAGAGGGACCAGCAGGCTGGCCAAACTGATAGTGTTGCCCCGTATGTGGCATGGTCTGTGCAGATATACTAGGGGCCTGTGACTGATGGAATAGTGGGTTACTAGGGAGACCAGCAAAAAATGTAGGCGGATAATTACCTAGCTGTGAGAGCAACTCAGCCGTAGGGGTCATCACCGGAAGTGGAGGAGTAGTATGACCTGTGGAAGTATGACCACCACGGGTCTTAGGTCCTTTCCTACCTCGACCGGACATATCTACAAATTAATGTTAAATTCAATAGAATTAGATATTTAATAAAGTGTATCATCGTTAATTAAATACCACAAACAACAAATGTAACGCACAAATATTCAACTACTAACATCAATCATCATCGCTTCCTTCTAGTTCATCAAGCAATTCATCCTCAGAGGTATCATTTTCATCTATCTACTCCCCTTCTTCATTTCCCAACGACGTTTCCATGGTTTGATTGAGCACCGACATATCAAATTCTTCAAAATAATCCACACCCTGATGCAACTCGCCGGGTAATTCTTCATCTACAATTTCTTGAACAGTTGAAATGTCATTTTGGTATGCTTCATCTAATGCATCATCCACCTCAATTCTTCCAACCGGTTTGGCTTTCAAAACAACCCACCAATTTGCTTTTGCCTTGTTCTTCAGTTTATTTTTGCACTTTGGATAAGGAACGTAGTACACTTGTTTCACATTTTGAGCAATGATAAATGGATCATAGTGTGCATACGTTCTTTTGTGATTGATTTCAACTATTTTATATACTGGATACACCTTTGTACCCCGAAGTGGTGTTGGATCAAACCACTTACACCGAAAGAGCACCAACTTTTTCCTTGGATGACCATTAAACTCTAGCTCTAATATTTCATGTATTACACCATAATAGTCAAACTCTCCATCACCAGTGCCTGCATTCACCCACACTCCGCAGTTATATGTTTTCTTCCCCATGGACCATTCTTCAGTATAAAACTTATAGCCATTGATGAAGTACTTAGACATTTGTCTGTACTTATAAATAGGGCCCAATGATAAATCACAAAACAGTGGATGATTGACGCCGTTTTCAGGATTGTTCACCTAACATGCATACAATTGTAGATTTATAAGTTAAAACATACTTGCGTAAAGTATTCACCAACGGGATATGTGCCACTAAAATACTTACATATTCTCTAAACCACTCTGAAAATTTGGTCGTCACAGCATCGTGCCCAAAGTTACTGACAAATAAACTGCTATGCACAACAACAATATTTAGGATGTAAAAATTAATATATGTATTAACCTTTTTTTTTATGTAGAAACTGACAAATACCTATAAAAAGGTTGCACTTCTGGGCAATTCAGCAGTACATGTGTCGTAGCAACTTGTCTATCGATGTCGCTGAATGTTTTTGTGCAACCTTTTTCTGATCCTCGACCGGGATGATTGAATATGGAAAAATGAGGATACAGTGAATTGCCGCTTCCACCATCATCATGTCGGTTAGGCCTGCGACTTAGAGAAGGTACTTCGGCCCTAAAATAATAAGAACAGAAATGCGACGTTTTCCTAACAAGATAAGCCTCACATATCGACCCCTCAATTCTATTCATATTTTTTGCAGTCCGCTTACATTTGCCAATAGTCCTGTATAACATAGATAGCCATATAATTATACGGTGAATTAAAAAATATTAAATATAGGAGGAAATCTATGATATGCATTACCTTTCAGTAGGATACATCCACCTTCCCTGAACCGGGCCTCCAAGTCTTGCTTCTTCAACAAGGTGCATAGGCAGATGTTCCATAACATTGAAGAAACCAGGGGGAAATATCTTGGTCAATTTGGTAGAGATCACAGGAATATTACTTTCCATCAATTGTAGATTTTCTTCCCTCAATGTACTAGAACACAAGTCCTTGAAAAACACACTCATTTCAGTGAGTGGTTTCCAAATTGTATCAGGCAAGCCATTGAACGCAATTGGCAACAAATTTTCCATGAAAACATGACAATCATGGCTTTTCATTGCCGTAAGCTTACCTTCTGTCATGTCGACACATTTGGATATATTTGATGCGCAACCATCAGGAAACTTAATATTCTGTATCCACTCACAAATCATTCTTCTCTCCTCCAAGTCAAAAGTGTAGTTCGCTGATGGCTTGCGCACCTTAACCCCATCTGATTGTAGGTTCAATTCTGGTCGTCGACAATATGCCTGAACATCTAACCTTGCCTTCAAGTTGTCCTTCGTTTTGTTATTGACATCCATCACAGTGTTAAAGACAGCATCAAAAAAGTTTTTTTCAATATGCATTGGATCCAGATTATGCCTAAGAAGATTGTCCTTCCAATAAGGAAGTTTCCAAAATATGCTCTGCTTTGTCCAATTATGTGTAACACCAAAACCTGCTATTCTAGGCAATGGTTGCTGCTCCGTTGCCTTGGGATACCCCTGAACCCGATACCAAACTTCATGCCCCGTCAACCTCTGTGGAGGATCATTAAAATCCTCCTTATTCTTCATGAATGCAGTAGTGTTTCTCCTAAATGGATGGTCATCTGGCAGAAACTGGCGCTGACAGTCGAACCATGTGTGCTTACGCCCATGTTTCAAATAAAATGCTTTTGTATCTTCCATACAAATAGGACAAGATAGCTTACCAGCAGTGGACCAACCAGACAACATGCCATATGCAGGGAAATCATTAATTGTCCACATCAAACAAGCATGCAATCTAAAGTTTTTTTTCAAGGAACAATCATATGTTACAACACCATCACGCCACAATATTTGTAACTCATCAATCAAAGGCTGCAAGAATACATCAATAGAGCTTTTTGGGTTACTAGGACCAGGGATAATACAAGTCAGGAAAATATATGGACTTGTCATACACATTTCTGGGGGTAGATTATACGGTGTGACGAATACAGGCCAGCAAGAATATGGTGCAGCAGAGACAGCAAACGGAGTAAACCCATCAGAACTCAAACCCAACCTGATGTTTCTAGGTTCACTTGCAAATTCAGGATACACTCTATCAAAATGCTTCCATGCTTCTCCATCAGACGGATGACATAGAATACCAGATTGTCGTTTACGTTCATGATGCCATCTCATATGAGGAGCAGAACTCATTGATGCATACAACCTCTTTAACCTTGGTATAAGAGGTAAGTAATGCATCGCTTTTACTGGGACCTGTTTCTGTTTAGCATTTTTGACTTGCTTGTAGCGAGCCTCACCGCAAAACGTACAAAATTGCTTATCTTTGTTTTCTTTGTAGTATAACATGCAACCTTTTTTACAGCAGTGAATTCTTTCTGAAGATAGCCCTAAAAACGAAACCAACTTTTTTGCATCGTAGTACGAGGAAGGCAATCCCAAGTTACTTATGTTTAGTTCATTCAAAAGTCCAATGATCTCATCCATGCCTCCTTGAGATATGTTATAATCTGATTTGATACTAAGCAACCTAACTGTCACCGACAACTTTGAATGACTTGCCCCCTCGTAAAATGGGCGACTTGCTTCTTCCAACTGTTCATAGAAGAGTTTCGCCTCATTATTGGGAATCTCCTCAACATTCGGTTGAGAGGGTTCCCCTTGGTACATTCCAAACGCATCATTCAACATCTCATTCATAGGATAGTTATACCCGACATAGTCATTTTGGAAGTTCTCTCTATGGACACTAGGGTTACACTCTCCATGTGCAGTCCACACAAAATAATTTGGCATAAATCCTTTTCTATAAAGGTGCAACACGACATTTTCAATTGGTTGCACGTGGCTACACTTGCATTTCACACAAGGACATTTGATTGACCCCTCTCGTATATATTCAGGAAGTAATTTAGCTTTAGCAATAAACCCATCAACCCCATCTACATAACTTTTCCTCAAACCACTATTTTCATAGAACATATTGTACATCCAACTACGATTTTCATCATGTTCCATCTACAAAAATTGCACACAAATAAATATAAATCAATGCAACAAATTATAGCAATTTTTCTAGCAAACTATAGGTGTATAACATAATTGTTAAATTATGTTGTATATTAATTTTTTAATTAACTAACTAAATCAAACTCCCTACATTTATTTTATTTGTCATGTTCAATAACATTGTTCTTAATTATTTCTTTCGAATTATTCTTCAATTAAATTTATCTACTTTATATTATTTTTCTAACTATTTCTAGAACTAATGACATTTAATTTCTAATAATCCACTCTAACAAATATTAAACGAGTATACAAACACGATAGCAATTTTAAATCAATACAACAACTTATAGCAGTTTTTCTAGCAAACTATAGGTGTATAACATTATTGTTAAATTATGTTGTATATTAATTTTTTAATTAACTAACTAAATCAAACTACCTACATTTATTTTATTTGTCATGTTCAATAACATTGTTCTTAATTATTTCTTTCTAATTATTCTTGAATTAAATTTATCTACTTTATATTATTTTTCTAACTATTTCTAGAACTAATGACATTTAATTTCTAATAATCCAATCTAACAAATATTAAACAAGTATACAAACATAATAGTTGGGGTGTCAAAGTTGGTATTGGGGTGGGGAAAATGGGGGTCGAATTCATGGATGGAAAAAATGGGGAGGGAAAAATAATTTTAATTTGCTAAAAATAATGTGGATTCTTGATATTCAAATGAAGAAAAAACTTACTTGGTATTGGGGTTGGGGATGTTTTTGCCGGGGAGGGAAGAAATTCGCCGGAGCAGTGAGTTCACCGGGGGAGCAGTGAGTTCGCCGGGGGAGCAGTGGGTTTGGGGGGTTTTTTGATTTTGGGAGTGAATGAATACTGAATGTGGAAGAGAAGCGGGTTAATTAATTTGGGTTGGAGACGGAATTCCGTCTCCAACTCTAAAAAATTTTATTATTTTTTTATTATTTCTGTAGTTTGAGAGGGAATTACACTGATTGGAGACGGAATTCCTTCTCCAATCAATTAGAGAGGGAATTCCGTCTCCACCCTTTTGTAGCATTTTACACGATTTCTAGTAGTGAGTAATGGATCACAACCTTATCATTATGTAGAATTTGATCCAATTCTAGTGATCCAAAGGGAGTGAACCCCAATTAATAACTCAATATTTCATACGATTTTCTTATGGAAACAAGTTATATTTAAGAAATAATTTAATCATGAAAATTTGCAATATGTAATTTTTACTGCAAATCATTTAGTATGTTTGGTTATTTTACGATAGAGTTAAGGAATTAATGTCCAGGTTCATACTGAAAAATAAATATTTTGTTTACATTATGCAAGACAATTGTCATGTTATTTTTGGGAATGCAAGGAGTTCTTCTCCCTCAAGAAGATTAGAGACATACTAAAGCAGAATCCATCACCTAATAATTACTATCTAGTTTCAGTGAAGTTGGGCCACGAAGGCTTAAATCACGTTAATTGGAGTACAAAATATTGCATGATGAATTCGAATTCATTAACGATTGGATGGAACCATGTCTATTACGGCAATTATTTAAGTCATGATTCACGTGCGAACATGTCCAATGTGTACAGTCCAAGTATGTCATTTTCTACTATCCTGATTGGAACACTTGGACCAAAACTTAGTCCACTATTTCATACCCCACAGGCACTTGTGGACTTAGAGACTAATTTAATCTTTCTTGTCTCCTCATTTCTCATGTTTCGTTTTCCTTACCTTCTTTTCCATGTCATGGTATTTTGACATCCCCCAAACCACCCATCAAGGACCATTATTGATAATTGTGGTATATCGAGCTATGAGTTGAGCTTTAATCAAGAAATATGGTCAGTGAAAATATATATAGCCGACCTCAATTTGTTTGTAATTGAGGTTTAGATATTATTAATGTCCAGATAATTGATTGGTGGAATCTCGACTTTTTCACAAATACTTACTACTTTTACAACATTATTTTTTTTTACTGACGTTTAGATGTGTGAGAAGAATCGCTAATTATTTTTTTATAAATCTTGGGTTTTGATATTTGACGAGTGGGCAAAGTGAACCGTCGTGCTATCAAACCTACATTTTCAAGAAAAGTTTCTTATTAGGAGATTATAAACAAAACGAAAAAAGTTTGAGAACATAGATATATATTGACAGCAGTCTAGATTTAGGTTTCACTCAGCACCAGAGTCCAGAAAATTAAAGAATGACTTATTTGCTAGTCAATTAGTGTATTTCTTCTAGAATACTCTCCAGATATTTCGTTATTTAATCTCAAAAACACTGTGGTTGATTTTTATTTTTTTTGGTTAGGTAAGGACAATGAGAAGGGCCATCAATTATAACAATGTTGGTTATATAAATGACCCCCTTGCAATTGTAAAAAGAAAATGATGGTAACATATATTAGGCTAACTTTCTGCTTATTAAGAGTTATATTCAGGAGCAAAAGATGGAACATGTTTAAATAATTTCCCTGTTCACGGTAACCTGTTCCTAAGATTTGATATAGTTTATTAATACAACTGCTTATCATAGTTGATTTTTTACCACGATGTCCTACTAGAGTAGTTTAATTTGTGACCTCTAGGGAGTGAGTTTGACTAGTAGGATTCCAATTGCCATTATAGATGGATTGAAAATGATTTCCTTAAACATGAAAAAGAGAAGAAAATTTTCTAATTGGCAGTTCATTATTTATATTCTAATAAATTGAAGCTTAATAATAAAATCCTACAAGAAGTGATATGCTTAATTAGATTCTAATGAATTGGGTAAGGGGGTCCCTTGTTTCAGGATATTGTCCTTCTTCTTAGCTAAATGTTGCATGCTTGGACCACATACCTTAGTCCTCCACTATAAGAAGACCAATTCTCTTCCTTCTACTTCTCATTCCAAATGCATATACTTTCATACAATCTTGAACTTATTTTCATCTACAAACATACAATTTGCAATGGAGATGAAGGGAAATTCTGGGGCAAGAGTAGATGAGTCAAAGAAGAGGATATCAAGTAAAAGACTTGGAAAATTTCTCAAGGAGCAGAGAGGAAGGCTTTACATTATGAGAAGATGTGTAGCTATGCTACTTTGCTGGAATGATTGATGATGTTAATTGTTAACACTTAAAACATTATATTATAAGGTCATGCATGGATGAGAAAAGACAATTCGATTATCCTTTTTCCATGCCCTCCTTCCAATTTTGTACAGTAAATAGAAAAGAGGATTCAACTAGTTTATATATAGCAGAGTTGGTTAACTTCATATAATTTTATTGTGTAATTACTATGGCAAAGCTAGCGATACTGGTTTTGTAATTACCTTTGTAATGTGTAGTACTCAAATATTTCCCTCAAAAGAGTTTATTGTGCAACAGTAACTCACACTTTTATTGAATACATCTGAATATATATAGTACGAGCAGTTGGCATGCTTTTGCCTATTAATTAACAATAAAATAACACGATATTATCTGTGAATAGCATGCATCGTAAAATCTGATCTTGTATATCTCAATATATCCACAAGTATAGTAAGAAAAACAAGTATTGGGTCAAGGCAGATTTCTAATATACAACCACAGTTATGGAAGAATGTTCAACTATATATCTATCTAATCCCATTGTTATTCTTCTCTAAATAGCTAGGTCACGAATTTCATGTGAAGATATGTTTTTATATAAGGAGTTACTCCTATAACATTTGTTGTAGATCTATCAAGCATGAAGTAAGATAAGTTTTGTATCACTCTTGTAAATATCGGGAAAATTAACGATACTGGAATAGACGATATTTGATTTAAGTGTAAAATAAATATCGGTAATTCATTTTGTGATATTTACGTGATTAAAAATGACATTTAAAAAATGTCATCGTATCCTAATTTTCTTGTAGTGGCCTGTTTGACATCTTTGCACTCTTTAATAGTATTACATTGAATAGCGCTGGTCATATATACAACTACATCTACGTTGTACTATCTTTTCCAAACCTCCTGAAGTACTATACTGTTTTTTATTTAACCATCGTATTATTCATAGTAACCATCCACAAAGAAAAGTTAGAATTATTCGGAAGAAGGCATGTGGGTTTAATTTGTAGTTTTGTACCCTCGTCTCTTTGAGAAATGTCATCTCCAAAAATCTGTCGTTTCCTTTGGACTCCATTGTCACACTACACTTGTACCCACAAAATGCAAACCAAGGTATGCACTAAAATGAAAATATAGAGCTTGAAACAAAAACGGAATAATCGATCAGTAGAGGTTGAAATAAGAAAAAAGTTGAATAATTGATCTACTACGAAAGTTATGATGTAATTCACTTTAATTTGATGATTAATAATTATAGTTATATTTCAAAGTAACAAGCTCAAACTCTTTCTTTATACGTTAAACCATCAAATAATAGAGACTATTTCTCAGCGTACAAAAAAGGCGTTGAAGTCGACCAACTTTGATAAAGATGATCCAATTTTTTGCATTGTTTTGGCAACACAAGTGACACAACATTAATGTCTTTGCAAAAGTGGATCTTACTGTGCCATGTGGACTCTAAACTCCCTCTTAACTTGCATGTGTGACTTGTTTATTTTATCAGAGATTAGTCAAGATCAAACAGTCTTCACCTTACTAATGTATTTCTTTTGGTCCCCCGAAGAAAAATGGGGGTACTGGTACCCAAAAATGGATTTTTTTTTAAGGTTTTTTACACAAATATACAAATTTTCATCCTTAATTACAAAAAAATAGCAATATTTCTCTAATTACAATGCATAGTATTATTTTTCTAACACATTTAACAATAATCTAACACATTTCACTTTCACCTCTCATTTTCCTCAAATTAAAAATTCTCTCACTTACTCTCTCTTTCTCCCATCACCCCACACCCACCCCCACCACTCCAACGCCATAACCCCACCCTAACGCCATCACCACCACCCCACCACCATCACCCCACCATCAGTCACAACAATGACCTGTATTGACCTTTCAGGCCAGTTCTTTAATACCCTGTTATGAGTGATAAGTGAAGATAGCAGAAATTGAACAAAAAAAATATTCTCCGATCTTGGTTACTGTAGAGCGTTTATGGTTTTAGATGAAAATTGGAAGAACAAGACAAGTTTCCAACGATACCTCTAATTCCATCATGGCAACGTATTTGTGCAGATGAATGTCATATTGGAGGATTGGGGGAAATGGTGAGCACTTTATACTGTTGGCACTGCCAAAAATAAAACAACATTATTTGTTTATAGCCAAAAATAATACTGCTCTCCGCCAAAAATAAAGTACACTCAAATGCCAACTGTTCTTCCTCAAGGGCTGTCTATTTTTGTTGTCTACTTTTTCTTATTTTGTTTCACTTTCACTATACTCTGTATCTGATACAATTCAATATTTAAAGATTTTTAAGTAGTACACATACACTCACTGAACTGTTGAATTTATGGATTCACATACTATTTAATGAAAGTTATGTGACTTTTTACTCATATGTTTATGAGAAATATCAAACGTAATTATTGTCAATGGTAAGATGGAGAAAAAAGTAAGCATATTTCGTCCTACTCTCATCACCCACGAACAAACCCACCCAACTAGTAAAGAAAGGGAAAATAATTGACGGATAAATCAATTTCAGTACACTAGAAGGAAAGGGAAAATAATTGAAATTTTGATATTCTCTGAAGTTTGATAAAGTGCTGCAGAAACAGTTGATACGGTGCAGAAACAGTTAGATACGGTGATGAAGAAACAATTGAAACGGTGCAGAAACAGTTGAAACGGTGCAGAAACAGTTAGATACGGTGCTGCAGAAACAGTTGAAACGGTGCAGAAACAGTTGAAACGGTGCAGAAACAGCTAGATACGGTGCTGCAGAAACAGTTGAAACAGTGCAGAAACAGTTAGATACGGTGCTGCAGAAACAGTTGAAACGGTGCAGAAACAGTTGAGATACGGTGAGATACAACGAGATACATCGAGGATGGGATGAGGAAAAATGAAATTGGGGAAAATAATAGGAATAAAAGTGAAATTGGAGGAAATGGTGGAAGAAAAGTGAAATAGGGAGAAATTGGAGGAGCAAAAGTGATTGTGGGGGAAATAGGAGGAATAATGTAATGGTTTGGTATGTTAAGGAAAAATATTGCTATGTTTTTGCTATATGTGTAATTAACTTGTGTTTTCCTCTATATAGGGTTATTTTGCTAAAATGTTGTTATGTTTGGTAATTAAGTTCTGAAACTTGTACTTTTATGTAAAAAATCTTTTTTTTTTATATTTATATATTACTTGAATAACCCATGTTATCTATTTTTTGTGCCCCTGATCAAACCCTGGGTCTACCTCTAACCATGAGGCTATTTTTGCAAAGTTATTGATGGAAGGTCAAAAGTTAAATAATGGAAATGAAATCTCTATATCTGAAAATCTCCTAAGATCGGTGATGCACCAAATTCCCAAATCAGTAATTCGTGGAAATTACATTTCTAGGGTTTCGTTTACATTTTAGCCACTATGTCTTGAAGGCTGAAGTTTTGTTCTTGAGTTCAAAACATCAAAGGCACTGCATCCTAAAATTGAGTCTTGTCATTCAAATTTTCAGAATTATAATTACTGGCTAAAGCCTAAATAGTTACATTATGGAGTGGCTAATCCGGTACGACACCTTCATCAGGGGAAAAGTGAACGGATAGACACTTTTGCCAACGGTCTTTTATTTGAGGCCATCTTTTTAATCTATTTTGTATGAGAGGCTACTTTTTGTACTTCAATCAATCTGGACTGATGTTCAAACCTTGTGGGCTGTACTTCATGCCTAAGGTATGAAGTTCAATTTCAGCCCATAATGATTGATCTTTTAGGCATAGATGCGTAAACATCAACCCTTATGGGATGAAGTCAATGTGGTGGGCTGAAGTTGAACTTCAACCCTTGTGGTGTGAAGTTCATCCAATAAGTGACCTCACATGCAAAATCAATAAATAAAATAGCCTCAAATCAAAGACCATTGGTAAAAGTGGCCTGTGTGCAAAAATTTGACAATCATTAGCTCATAACCTAAAAATTATTCACACATAGGCCACTTTTGCCAGTGCTTTTTCATTTAAAGCTACTTTTTTTATTGGTTTTGCATGAGAGACCACTTTTTGGAACTTCAATCTTTGTGGGCTGTAAACTTCAGGCCACAACAACGGTTGAAGTTCAAATTCAGCCTACAAGAGGTGAAATTTACGCATTATATGCTTAACACTTACAAAAAGGTTTATACTCTAAAAGTATTAATACAAAAAGGTTTACACTCTAATGAAGTTTAAATACTTTTAGAGTGTAAAAATCCCAATGTTCAGCCTTTGCGGGCTGAAGTTGAACTTGATGTTCAGCCACAAGGTTTAAACTTCAACTCCACCAAGATTGAAGTTCCAAAAAGCAGTCTTTCATGCAAAATCAATACAAAAATAACCTCAAACAAAAGACTACTGGAAAAATGGCTATTCGTGCACTTTAACCTCAACTTGTAACCTTGTAGGCCCAATAAGAGGCTCATAAGATGTTGTAGTGAAATAGTAATGGATGAACAACGTCTAATTCACCGTTTACATTTCCTAGCCAGTATATGTATTCCTTTTTAAAAAAATATATATTAAAATGCTAATAAGTGTTTATTTTTAATTTAAAATACTACTCCTCCATCCTATTTTATGTGGCACCATTTGACCGAACACGATGTTTAAGAAAATAAAGGTGGACCTTGTAAAGTTTCAATTTTATGGAGTACATGTTTTTCAGTTCAAAGGACATGAAAGCTGTGTAGTGAGTTGAACTTGTATCTTCTAAAACTGAAGGAAATCTAGCTAGTGGAAGATATATGAGAAGTGATAAATGTGTTTACATGTGTGATGAGCTACGACAAAATATTACAAACATATAACTATTGATTTGCAGTACGGTTCTCTTCTCTCCCTCTTATCTTGCCGTGTACTATTCTAATTTCTAAAGGTTCTTAGTTTTTTATAAAGAAAAATAGAACAAAAGATGCATGCATTTTAACATGACAAGCCACACTTACCTTTGTCTTCTCCATTCCATTATCAATTAGAAGTGTCACAAATATGATAAGCCACAAGCACTTCCCTTTGTCTTCTCCATGTGCTGATTAGGGAATTACCGCATCCGATATGTTTCAGTTGAGGTGATAAAATCTAGAAAATGAAGGCCATAATTGTTAATTTTGAACGTGAATTTAAATTTAAAATTTTAAAATTTTGAAGATAAATATATATAACATATTTGAAAGCGGCATGAAAAATGCTAGTCATAATGATTTATAGTTACAAATATTTATACATGATGAAATTTGTTTGACGTACGTATTACCTTCGAAAATTCATTTGATGAAGAGCGGAGACGATACATGATGAAAAATATGATAGTGCAAAACAGTAATGTAAATTCTAACCAATGAATTAAAGGAAAATTTTAAACTAATAAGTTTGTGAATTATTCTATGGGGACAATGACATTGATTTGGTAATTTCCAGTATACATAATGTCACACTTAGTTTTCCTATTTGTTACTGTGCTGTCGGATCTTGTTTAGGTTGCCCAAAAACTTGTTGCTCCCAAACGCACACGCAAGTATACGTGGTCGACAAGTAATAAAGTGATAAGTAGAGTATCGTTCCCACGAGGACTATTCAGACTGAATTCTAGCAAACAATTTCCTAAAACTATTCAGGGATCTTTTTCCAATGGTTGAGAATTTACTAACTAAATGCAATAATTAAAACAATTAACTGAAGTCAAGTAATAGAGCAATTTATGGGTTGTTATCAATAATGGAGAAACGGTCCAGGGTCAGAGTTGCAAACAGTCCAGTTGAGTTTTCCAGTTGATTCTACTTCTTGATTTCCTAGATTGCTAACTAACAGGTTAATTGTACCCGTGAAAACCTTTCGATTCTTCACGGTCTATGCAGGCTACTCCAATCCCTATATGTCTATGGGTTGAATCACGTGCACGCATTAACGATCCTGTAATGAGTTAAACTAGGCGAGCAAGTATATGTCTATCCTACCCACAAATTGGTTCCCCGATGCCCGGGTTCACAAACTAGTTCTATTCTTTCTTATTTGCGTTCATAAATTCCCTCTGTCGAGTTCAATCTAAGAACCGTAGATAGTGCTCAATTATACGGCCGTTATAATCAAACAATTATGATCAAGAAAGAATAAACAATCCGTAATGGTAAATCAATAGGAAGAAATCAACTTTCAAACATCAACCTTCATGTATTTACTCTAATCCTAGAACGAACAAACTATAGAATTAAAGAAGAAGGATAAGAGAAAGAGAGAAAGAACTTGTGTAGAAGACATCTAGGGCTCCTCCCCTCTCCTCCAAAACTTGCTCCAAAGTCTGAACTCCCCATGAAAAACTAAGTAAAAGAGTATTTATAGAGTTTACAAACACCTAATAATAAGTTAGACCCAATCCTAGACGAAATAGGACATAAAAGCGCGCACAAGGGGCGCTATAACGGGCGCCCCGCGCCTCGGAACGCGTGAGGATGGACAGAGGACGCCGAAACTCACACGCCTTGGCTCCGCGGTGCATGGGAAACCGCGCCAGCCAGGGCGCGCGGTAAGGGGCGCGGCGCGGAGCCCACGACGCCCAGCCATTTTTCTGTTTTCTTGCTCCTTCGCTCGCTCGTGTCATGCCTTCGTGTGCTCGATCCAATCCTCAATCAAAATCCAATCTTTTCTTGCTCAATCATGCTCTTAAAAGCTCCAATTACACTGCATAACAACCTACACACACACGACATAAAATTAGTGTAAAACTACATTCATAAACTATAAAACGAGCGAATAAGGTACTAAAACGTGAGGAAATATTAAGGAAATATAGGCATAAAATTCCAAACATCATTGCCACAGTAGGTGCCCAAGTCAGAAATCAGAAAGAAGTTTGAGGACGGGGAAATTGATTGTCATTTGTGTAAAAGCATGATTTATCTCCCACTATGAAATTTCCAAAAAAAGGTTTCTTGGATTATCTATAGTTTCTGATACCATGTTGATAAAATGTAAACATTTTGTAGAATGTATTTCTGTGCAAAATTTGACCAAAAAGAAACACGAGTTATATCCTCCATTCAAAGTAAATATCATTCATAAGTAGACAAATTTTCTGACAGAAGAACTATTACCATATATGTCGTTAAGGTAAACTATTACTTTACAAACCCAAATATTATGCGCAATGGGGTCTAAAAAATCATAGCCACCAAAAGAAGAAATGACATCACTTTGTAAGTATCACTGCCAAACTCCACTAATAATCATAATTAAATCTTTGAAATATCTACTATCAAAGCTATGATTAATCATTCTGCAGCGAATGCTTTAAAGGTTAAGCAGCTCCACCATTAATCGACCGGTAAGTTGAAGATTCAAATTATATTGAATGGTAAATGGAAACACAATTGATCTTTATAAGAAAGGAAAAGGCTTAGCAATTCCACAAATAGATCTTCCCTCATTATTAATTAGGATAATATTTGATATACATAGTAACCATCATTTCTATACATAGTAATCATCATTTTACTTACTCGTTAGGGTGATATGTAACATATCAACACCTATGATTAATTTTTCCTCATTAGAGTTAGTTAATTGAAATTATGAATTACAAAAAAGAAAAAGAAATTGTTGCTACTTTCTGAATATATGCAGATTTTGGAAATGCACTGCAATATAATGTTCATGTAGTACTCCATTAAGTTACTACTCCTAGCTAGTACAATGGTGGCGCAATTAATACGAGACAGAATACCTACATAGTAACTGATAAGAGTTGAAAATAAAAGATCTGAAAATTAAACATGTATACTGCAACAACATTTGACATGCATGCCTTGATTTTATTTTATGTTTTTCTTTCTAAAATTTAGCGAAAATTTTACATGTTATAACGGGAAAATGAAACAATGTGCAGAGACATAGACACATGATGAAAAGTTCATGATAACGACTGGATTGGAATTTCTATTTTGTTTGACAATGATTGAAGGACCCCCCCTCCCACCCCCCCCCCCCAACCCCCAAACGAATTGGAAATGGCTAATGCCATAATAAGGAGGATAACGATGTGATATACTTTCTATAAGTACTCTTTTTTTTCCTATTTTTTACAAGTTACATGATACCGTTGTTAGTTTCACAACTTTTTCGAAACCATATATGCACCAGCAGATGGCCCCAGCTTGAAATTTATGAATCTCTCCTTAGCTAGGTACCAAGTCCGATCCAAGTATAGTTCCTCTTTATTTGTTGAAAAAAAAAAAAAAAAAAAAAAAGAGACTTGAGAGTATAATTAAATTGCATTCTCTTCATCTTAAAGGAATGAGAGTAAAAATTAAAATTACTTCAAAGATTATGATTACAAATTCATTAACACAATTTTAATACATAAACGTATGTGTATCAATTTGGCTTCTCTTGATTTAACTGGACTATATAGAAACTCTCTGGTCAGTTGTTAAGGTCCAAGCAAACAACAGTACTCCAACAAACACAATGTAGAAATCTTTATTCTTGCATCTATTGTATGGAACACTTCCACCAATATATAAGTATATAACTAGCTTACTTTACAAACACTAGAGGCTGGAGTTAATCTGAATGAACCCAAGAATAACAGTTGGAGAATACTACTAAGTATCTCAAAAAAAAGGTTGTCCCTTGTTGGTCAGAAAGAGCTCAATCTTTTTTATTTTACTTTACCTTATTTTAAACTAGCCAGTACAAATTTTAATAGCAGCGATCTACTACTTATATTAAATTGATATTTATAAAGGTGTGGGTACATAAAGAAGATAAGTAACATCACTTAGGGGATCTTTGGTATGGGGGATAGGACTAATTAAACATGGTATAAAGTTATTCATTGTCTAACTCTTTGTTTGGTTACTTTTTTCTTTCATGTATAATCAATCCATGTATTAAGCTATACATGAATTGGGATATTATTTTATCCCACATAGGCACATCCTATGTGAGATGTGCCTATGTGGGATAACTAATTAATCCATTGGATAAAAGAGCAAAATGACAAAATTATCCTTCACTTTTTCCTAGAAACCAATTAAAGTCAAGTATCAAAGGATATGATTGTAAACTCATTTTTTTTTAACTTAAAATAAAGTAAATATTTTAACTGATAACTTACATCTCAATTTTTAGTGCAATGTACCAAACACCAAATAAAAAATAATCTCTGTATTACTAATCCATGTATTATTAATCTATGCATTACTAATGCATGCATTACCTGTCTACATACCAAACGACCCCTTAAAGATAAGACTACTGATCTAAAAATACTTATCTACACAAGAGATAATTCACTATCTATAATGGTTATCAAATAAAAGACCTAATATCACAAAATCTGACATTAAATTATGAAGTTGAGACTAACTTCAGACTCTTAACTGCATAGACTTTGGTACAGGCCAACGTCATTAAAGCACTTTTTAAATGCTTGAGCTTATTTTTATACGTATTTGGATAGAAGTGTTGAAACTGAAAAGAAGTTGTTGAGATATTTGATTAAAAAGCCTTTTTTTAATGTTAAATAATTTAAAAATCTTTAAATAATTAAAAGGAAAGGAAAATATAATCTAGGACATTTGTCAGTGAAAATATTAGTAGAATTAGAAAAAACTATAGGCGATAAAACAGTAAAATAGTTGATCAAACCATAACAGCTTTTAAGCCAAAAACAATAAGTTGGGATTACTACCCAGCTTATAGCTTTTGGCTCTTTTTTTTAAACTTAAAAACTAAGTGTTTTCGAGCAATTTTGCAGTAAACACTTATATGAGGCTATGAGCTAAAAGTAGCTTAAAAGCTGATTAGACCAGCTTTTAAGCTAAGCCAAACATTCTCTATATTTAAACCTTTTATAAGCTTTCATCTTTTCTTCTTTGAATGACGATGCTAAAAACGACTATGCTTGAACTTTTCCCCATTGACGGCAAACTTTTGTGAAATTCTTAGGGGTCGTTTGGTAGGAGTGATTGTCAAAAGTGGGATATTCCATGATTTTGGGATAAAAGTTGTCTCCGGATTAAAAATGGGATTAAAACTTGGGATAACTTATCCAACTCTCTATATGGGATAAGTTAATCCCATAAATGTAGAATTGATTATTTTACTCTGTTAAGTTAATTAAAATATATGTTTTGATAATGACAAAAAGAATACGACACTTAAGTCCTATGTGCCTTTTGCAGGACTTACAAGGACGACCTCTGCAAAGATCCCAATTGTTAAAATCGCTGATTGATTTGTTACGAGAGTCAGCTATGGAAGGTCGAGATTTGAGGCGCGCTTATTTCATGGGACTTGTCCCAAATCAGCTCTTACCTTATTTTCAGGAGATATTCATATCCTCTAGAGAATCAAATCTCTTGGATCAATCTCTCTACTCCTCAATTCTAGATAATCACATCTCCATTCAATCTCGCATGCAGATCTGCTACATATCCTTGTCAACGGGCATCTCTAGTGATTCACTATTTATTCTGGAGTCTCTGAAGAAATTACTTATGCTTCTAATTACAATTTACTCTCTCTAATTCTTTTACTTGCAAGTACTGTATTAGTGTCTACGAGTGTGTCACAGAAAAGAAAGAGAGATCTTGTAGTTAGGTAATAGTTGTGTCACTGAAGTTGGTCTGATTATCTATAAATCAGACAAGGTCGTTAGTGGTGAGCGAAGGAATAAAACCACTTGTGGGAAAATGTTTTTGGTTAACGATAAATCATAATTGTATTCGCGTTTTACAAGAGCTTAAAGAGAGATAACTCCCTTGTGACCCAAGGGAACTGGATTAGAAACCGTTTGGTTCTAAACCAGTATAAAACTCTATTTCGTTCCATACTTATTTACTGCCTTTTGTTTTGCACTGCATATTGCTTATCACCTAAGTCAACTAATAACTTGATAAAATTATAAGTCAAAACAATTCACTCCCCCTCTTGTATTCATCATATTCCACTTTATCCAATACTTCCTTCCAAACCAAACATAGAACAAATCTAATCTTATTCTTTATATCAGGATCCTTATCCTTCTTATCAAACGACCCCTTATTGTGCTATAAAAACTCTCGATAATAAGTCGGTCAATAGTGTGTGTGTGCGTGTATGTGTTTAAAGCCATTGCTCAATATAAACCGATCTACTTTATCCACATTTGACAAATACCTTATTAAAGTACGTACCACTCTACTAGGGAGAAACTTTTGGGTTGGGATTTTAGGTAACGAACATTGTAACCTAAGCAAAAGAACAAAGAGTTTGCTTAGTTTCTATTTTTCTTTTTTTGTTCTTTTTAAACTGGTTAAATACTTCTTCATATCAATTTCGATGGAAGAAAATATTTCTAACCTCGAAACTGGCATTAATTTGCATTATCAGAGGGACAATTCATTTAAAGTATTGTTTAAAAAGGGCTCGTTGCGATTGGAGTACACGTTGCAAGTGTAACAGTGATATAAAAACTCTCAAAAAAATCGTCAAATATCTCAATAATTGTATTGCTTCCAAATATAACATGAAAAATTGATTCAAAAGTAAAGTTGGCTATTATAGTAAACTATTATATATATAGAAGACCATTGTTACAGATGAATCTGACTTTATAACTTTATAACGATATAGACACCGAGGTTGATGTGGTTACCATTTACCATAAATGCCCAAAAACGTATAGAGTAAAAAGTTTGTTCTTACAGTAACTCGTCCATGATTTATGAAAAGTAGTACTCTTTCTGTTCTAAAAGAATGAAAAAATTGTTTTTTTAATAAAATTTATAAGTCTTCAATTATTTCTTAATCTTTGTATCAAGTCAAACTGCAAACCTATAAATCAAAATGGATGGAGTAGTAATAGAATATGGTTAACTTATACTATATACTGATGATATCATAAACTAGTTTTTGCTTAAAGTTTTATATACAGATAATATAAAGTTTACTCCATTTTCGAGTTACCATGTCAATTAGTTTGATAAAAAGTGTAGTTGCCTATTTTTGTAGGTTAATTTTAATTACCTAATGCTATAAAGAATTTAGGCACTCTCAGTTTACATAACCTAACTTTATATTTCAACCTCTTATTGCAGCTAACATGCTTATATTCTTTGTTTTACAATATTAGTATATAAAAGTTAAACGCACATAATTAAAAGTATGGATGAATAGGGATAAACTTAAAAAAGTTAATATCGAGGGAAAGTGAGAAAAAAAAGCCAATTTGATTTAGTTATGTTATTACTATGTCTTTTAACATTCCTAGGGGTTTTTAGGGTGATGTCTAGTTTAGGTTTACTATTGGGGAAGTAGGATGGAGATGTATAATTAGGGTTTCGTTGATTGTTAAAGTAAATTCAATGAAGTTTGAGGAGCCAGTAAAGAAGAAAACAGTAGTGAATTGTCGTTTTGCGTAGGATGACAGACAAAAGTACGAGTACCTATCCACAATTTCTTCACAGAGTCCAAACATAAAAAGCTCACGGCGTTAAACATACATGTGAGGTTATTAGAGTCGGTTTAAAAGCTGGATGGTTTTATGTTGTGTTTGGTTTGCAAATTTAAATCAGTATTATCTAGTCCAAATATAAATTTATGCATAATTTGATTGATTAATCAAATACCAAACCCCCCCCCCCCCCCCACATAATATAAAATAACTTCAGTATTAACTTATCTTTGTATAACTAATTCCGTTATAACTTATCCTTGTACAAAACGATCCTTAACGTGTTCAATTAGATTTGTACCATTGAGTTTCAATAGTAGATATTTCTTTTTAAAGTTTAGTGACATTTTACATGTATTTTAATTAATACTTCATGTCGAAAATATTGAGATATACTCCATTCGCCACATACTAGGGCACTGACCTTTAACCCTCCCCACAACATCTTCTGTAACTCATTTATATTTGGGATATCTTCTTTCCCCAAGCTTTTCTTGTAGTACTAGTTCAATCAAACCTAAATGACTCATATATATAATCTTCTGTTTGTCCATAAATGTTTACCTTTGTTCTTCACTCACAATAATTGTATAAACAATTTCCATCACTCCAATCACTTAAATAGTTTTTGAGGGCTACTTTTAATATAGTACTGTACTGTTTTAGGGAGTAGTAGATGTTCTTTAAAAAGGTTGATTTCTTTATGAGTAAAGATGGACAAGTAGAAACACAACCATCAGAAGAAAGACAACTCAGTCTATGCCATGAATATTTTAATAAACCCTTCCTTCTCCTTCTCTACAATGCATTAGTATTTAGTTCTTCAAGATTTTATACACAAAGTTCTAAGTTTTTTTGCCCAAAATGTTCCCTTCAGGAAACAGTAATGTGAACCCTATTCTCCACTATTCATCACCATCCTTTCATCACACTACTAATTCTTCCTTTCTTGGCCTTAATGGCAACCAAATACTTCTTCAACAATACCAAGATCAAATTTCTAGTCATTACTTAGCGTCTAATGCTGACTTAATCGGCGCAAATAATAATCAAAATGTGTGTGACCCTTTAAGTAGAGGGAAGAAATTGCCTATGAAAAAGGATAGACATAGTAAAATTTTGACATCACAAGGTCACAGGGATAGGAGGGTAAGATTGTCTATTGGCGTTGCTCGTAAGTTCTTTGACTTGCAAGATATGCTTGGTTTTGACAAACCAAGTAAAACCCTTGATTGGTTATTCACAAAGTCAAAATTAGCCATTGAAGAGCTCGTGACTCAGATGAACACTAGCCGTGAGGAGTCTTCCAAGAAGAGTCCTTCCTCTATTTCAGAATGTGATGACTTGGTCATGACCACAACTAAAGAAACCAAAACAGCACAACAAAAACAGGTGAAACTACAGGAGGATCCACTTCATGTCCTTGCGAGAGAGTCAAGAGCCAAGGCTAGAGCAAGAGCTAGGGAAAGAACAATCAAGAAAATCTGGAGCCAAATTGAAGCTCATGACAACGGATCAGGTTATGTTGAACTGTGTGACGGTCTACATTTATTTACTTGATTATGTTATACCTTAACAAGATTGCTCACAAGGGGTCTAATTCTTTTTTAGGTTGTAAGACCAAATCTAACAAGGAGCATAAGAAGATGGAAGAACCAAATAGTGAAAACAACCAAGCTAGTGTAGCAGCAATCAAACAAAGGATTCACTCATCTGTACTTGTTCCCAGTAGGATCAAGCCTTCCTCAGCATTGGGTTTTAACTCAAATCTCAGTGGTCAAAAAGAGGCAATGTCAAACTACAATGGCTATTCTTCCAATACAACCCAATATTGGGATGTTAGAAGAGCAATAATGAGCTCTAGTTTGAGTGCTGCTATGACTGCCATTAGCACCTCATCGCAAGGTAAGCTTGGTGATATAATCACAATTTAGTCAAGAGTTTGAAGTTAGGTGCGGTCGTGATGTAAAAAAGTATTCACAAAATTAGGTCACTTGTAAGATGATTACAGTTAAATCTTTAAACCTTTGCAGTTCTTCAAGGCTTTGATCAGAAAGCATGGGAATCATATCACGCCAGCCAAATCTAAAGAAGACAGCGTAAGATAAAACTTACTGTTTCTTGGTTTGATACTACTATAGAGGTTTCTTCTGTTTTTTTTCTTTTCTTTTTGCACTCCTTCTATATGCAGCATATATAGGTAATTAAATGTGGTCTGATCTATTGCTTACCTTAATTTTCCATGGAATTATAGCTACATTTGCTGTTGTAACTTTCGTGCGTGTAAGTCTACAATGTATCTTCCATTTTTTTAAAAAGTAATGCATTAAAAGTTTGTAAGGAGTTTTTGGAGGAATGTCTTAGAAAATTGAACTCATTTCCAAGTAATTTCTTTCTACGCTGATGAATTAATGTGTGGACTGGGCTTTCCATGGTGAGTTTCCCTAACCCATACACTTCATCTCTATGTTTCTGGGTATTTCAAGACATGGAGGAAAATTATGTCAGGCGTTAGCTAGGACCATTAATCTTCCGCTTGAAATGAAGAAAAAGATGAAGATGAGCTAATAACCTCTCAAATTACAACTAATATATGGTGAAATAGATAGAATTCTGTCCTCCAAGATCTCTGGTTCGACGTTCGAGTCAACTAATTGGTAGGATGCATTTTCTCTTATTGGGTCCTACACAGAGCGAATATGATTTAGTCGTGTAGTGAGTTCCGATATTAATTGTTTAAACAAAAAAGAAAGCCTATAAAATTTAACTAGCAGAAAAACACTGATGTTCTTCATGTTAACAAAAGGAAAATTTTTAAGTCTGAAAACTACTTACCCCTGCAATGGGATCTGGATTGACCCCTTTCTTGACTTGCTTCATGTGTAACCCTTGTATCAGCCATGTATCAGAATAAATAGAGATCATGTTAATTCCAAACTTGAAACTTTTGAAATGATTAATTAGATATGGGAATTCTGAAACATATCTAATTAGTTCTATAGTTACTTAAAACATACTAACCCTAAACTACTGTAGTTCATAATTTTAAACCAAATATAGAGTTTCAGTTTGACAAAAGAATTCACCTAACCTAGTAAGCCTCTTTGTCTCAAAGGCACAAGTTGTCATAAAGAAACATGTTAACATTCTCACAAGTTGTCATAAAGAAACATGTTAGTTTCTACTGTCTTGTGAATGACCAAGTTACTTGGCTTATTGACTAAACATTGCAGGCACTTTCTAGTTTTAGTTCTTTGTTTTTCTTTATTCAATTCCTTGCTTTCCGTGAGTATAGATAGGGTTATCAAGTTCTATGTATTTCAAGAACCAGAGTAATTTTCAAAACTTAAGGAACCATATTGTATAACTTATCAAAGCATGCATGCGTGAAATGCTTGTGTTATTAACAGGATTTTCAAAACTTAAGGAACCATATTATACAACTTATCAAAGAATGTTTCAAGCCATATTCTGCTCTCCTTTACTGAAAGATTACCTTCATTTTCTGTGATCAATTAGCTCAGCTAGCTGATATATTCATTTTTACTCCCTCGATTCCAATATTATCAAATATACAGTCAGACATCTCTATAATAGTCATTTTCTATAATAGAAATTGATCATCATAACAACAAAGCTTTCTTTGGAAACTGATTTTCATGTGCTGTTATATAGTATTTTTTTAATAAAAACACCTCATTGTAGCAGCTAAAATTTGTCAAAGACAGATGGCACCATTATAGAAGGGCGCTTACATATGGACATCATGCAAATAAGTTGTTCTTTAACAACAATTTAACATGCTTTCTATGAGTTTAAGTTTTTTTGCATTTTAGTACAATTTTTTACACCATCACATCAACCCAGAGATATTCACAAGTAACCTTTCATAAAAGTGAGACTTATCTTTTTTTAAAATAACAAGGTAATTTACATACTACAATAAATAACCTAATCATGTAAATAGTACATACATTGTGAGTACACAAAAATTAAAATCCATTCAGCTTTAGTTGTTTTCCTGCCAGTTACTTTTATGCTGAGTAGTAATATATACAACCTAAAATCTATCCTAGAGGATCAGGAGTTCCGAAATGTAAGTTTTTGTAAGACTAGAGAAAAACATCAAGGCCAACTAATTTGCAAACGCAAGAAGTATGGTATGTGGTGTAGTAAATGAGACATACAAAAATGAGTTTAATTTTGTACACCATCAACATTAAGTTGATCTACGTACAATAACATATAAAATTTCATAACGAAAAGTTTATACGGTTCCCCGGAAAATAGAGTACGAAGTAACCATAGTTAACTTGTTAAGCCACTAAAATAAAATTGACATTATTTATTATCCTAACAATTTATATAATCTTGAGGGTAAAAGTAGCATGGTGTTACTACGAGTTTGCTGGTCAACATATATCAAGTGAATAGGCATTATGTTAGCTTTTTGATAAATAAAATAAGAAAACACATAGATAAGGTGTACCAAATTTTTTATAATTAATAACGTCACACCTGTATGTGAGGAGGTTTGTCCTTGAACCCAACCTGTATGTGTCAAAATCCAAAATGTAAAGACACGATGAGGACATGGTGCCTTATCTGTCCTTCTAACACTTATGGAGTAAGTTGTAAGCCAGATATACCTGGCCTGGATTTCCTTTTCATTCTCCCTTAAAAAAAATTATCACTCACTCTGTTCCAAAAAGATGATATGTTTCGAATTTCGAGAGTCAAACGAGTTTATTTTGACTGTGAATTTGAACGATATTTATATATTTAGAAACTACATAAAAAGTACTATAAGTCACAATAATTAATAATTCAAAATATTTAAAAGACATGAATATATTACTGTCAAAGATAAACTTATTTGACTCTCGAAATCCAAAACATGTCATCTATCGTGGAACGGAGGGAGTACAATATACTCAATATTATACCACGTACCAGTAGGGTTTGGAAAGCATGAGATGTATTAGGTTTTGTAACGGATCAACTATTACTATACTTTTGCAATTATAAATTCAAAAATTAATATTTGTTGAAATATTACAATATTCTATTTATATACTATTTAATTATCTTCGATGTCAAAAATATTGGGTAAAGTTCAACCTATTGATTATGTCGGCCTGTCAATTGACCGTTCATATGTGTTTTGTAAGTTAAAATGCTATGCAGTTCTCTGAAAATTCTAATAAAGAAATTTAAAGAAACTTTTTGACATATGGACATTCTTCCAGTTAAAAGAGAGAAACTTGTACATCAGTGGATTAACGGAATAAGGATAAGAAGCTATTAATTCCAGTGACGGAACTATAAATTCTAAATAAAGAAATGTAAAAATTCTTCTAACAAGGAAATTTGAAAATTGAAACTTCGATCAAACAGTTTTGAACTACATTTTTCACTACCATCCAAATTGTTATATGTTAAGAAGATTTAAAAGATAAATATATAAAAAAAAAAAAAAGCTTATATATACTATTTGCACAATATGATTTTCCATCAAAGAAGATTCGACTAAACCCCTCCATTGACCTTGATAAGATATTGAATTATTTTATCTTATGTTGAATTTAAACAATCTATTACGATATAAGTTGATAGACATGTGATCAAAACTTGACTAGTTGAAAGAACACAATAAAGAACCACCCCTATTATTGTTGCAGAATGGACGGATCCCTCAACTCTTAACTCGAAATATACTTCGAGCTTTGAAAATACAAAAAATCCTCAAAAATGGACTTAAAATACCAAACACCACCATGTAGGAAAGAAAAACACAATTAAGCACAGTGAAGAACGTTATCAAACACGTACACCACATGTATTTTTCGAATAATTAGACACATACTCTATAGTGTCTAAATCGGGCAAAACTGAGAAGCACCATTTTAAATTTCTCTATCCCAAATGATACTACTAGTAGTATTTACAAGGTGATCAAATATTTCCCTCGTCTATAAAGTGAAAAAGTGCATGTCCAGCTATATACTATAGTTCTGTTTTTCCACCTTAAAGCAGAAAGTACAAATCTTAGGCTTACCTTCAATTATGAGCTCCAAGTAGTTGCCTCTAGTCTCATTCACAGTTACCACCCATGAAGAATGCAGTCTTTTAGATTGTGAGGAGAAAGAGAAAACTGTTAGCAAAGATGAATATTACGTTTATGATGAGTTGTTTCCTCTGATGGAGACTAGGAGTTGGTACTCTGATTAATATACAGGTTGAAATAACTAATTACTCCTTTTTTTTAATCCCGTCATTTCATGAGTCAAATTAATGGAGACATGTGATGATGAGTACTACGATTACTACTGCTAGTACTACATTTAATTTACGTGGATTTTTTCTTCTTTTTCTTTTTGTTAGTTTCTATTGCTTTCTTCATTTCATATTATGCCACAGTGTTTCCTTGAATACAAAATTTAAAGAAAAAAAGAGAAAGATGTATACACAAATCCAAGTATGCATGAAACTTATAATGACATTCTTATGACTATAAAAGCATGTCTTTAAAGATAATAAAATGTTTACATTAAATTATTCACAAACAAACAAACATGTCATTTTAGGAACAAACAAAAAAAGATAAGTGTCAATAAAATGAAATAATGGAATTTTAATTGTAGAAGCCTATATATATTTGTATAATGAATGATACAGTACTTTTTTGGCTTAATAAAATAATAAGATGTATCCACTTACGTACTAGAAAGAAAAGATTGACTACTCCTAGTTTTTTATGCATGTGTAGCGTAAATCCTGGAAAAGAAGTAGTACTCCACAAATATAAAAGAATAAATTTCCAGTTCTCAGAATATTATTTGATATTCCAGCTATAAATGTAACAATACTAGATCTTCCGATGAAGCATGGTTCAGAATACAGACCAGATGAGACAGGGGGAGATTTGTTTAATTATTTTAATCAATTTCTGGATTTTGTGGAATAACTTTCTCTGTAAAATTTGACCAAGAACATGTTTTAGAACTGAAATTTTGGAGACTAGGTTAGCCATCATGAGTACTAACTACTAAGTGGTTCATCTTAGGTCAAGTAATAAAACGAGTTCCCTGCATAATACTCACGTCAAGTCATATTATTTTATTATACCTCTATATATTAGATTTAGGTTTCAGAGATCAATTTAAAATGTCTTAGTCGAGACTTGAGATATCTTTTTGTTCAGTCCGGATACAGAGCGGTTGTACGCCCATATATATAGCTAGTAAAACACGACACCCAAACTAAACTTTTACTAGTACTAGTACAAGATTCGATAACTATACGTACAAGTAGTATTTTCCTATATTATTAGCTAGCGTTTGGACATAGATTCTCAAATAATTTTTAGGAAATATTTTTTGGGTGAAATTTGATATGAAAATAAAAAAATATTTGGACATACTTTTTGGGAACGAATTTTTTGGCATTGCCATAGCCTTTAAGCTCTTATCCAGAGCTAGTTTGTACAATTTCTGGCCCAAAAACACCTCCAGACCAGTTTTTAAGCTTTTTAGAGTTTTTGGAAAAAATTTTGCTCAAATAGCATAAACAAACACTTTCTCAACCAAAAACTCCCCCCAAAAACTATGTCCAAACAGGAGCTTAGTTTTTTGCAGTTAAAATTTGTATATCTCCCTCGTGCCTAGATTATACTTGTCAATCGGGTCAAGACCGGCTCGTTAAGAGTCGGCTCACTGGTCTCAGTATCGGTCCAGTCCGATCGGTCTTTTTTTCAAAAATTTTAAGTCTGGTTCGGCCCTAGCTCATTAAGCACCGGTCCAGTCCGGTCTAATTTTTTTTTCTTTTTTTTTTTCATAATTTAGCTAAGCATGTCACTTTCTACTTGCAATTGGAAGGACATATAATCCTATAAAAAGAGAAATAAATATTATCTCATCATTACTCTAGTCCGCCTAATCAGAAAGATACAATTTTAATACAACTCAAGGGTGAGAAATTGAGACTATCGATTTCTCTTACAACCAAGAAGATCGGTTATATAAAGTGCTTAATATATATTCTTGATTTTTAGTACTTGGTCTAACTTATTAACTGCTACTTAGCAATAAAAAAAATAGTAAATGAATATGTTCATTCTTTGTAATTTTTTTTTTTTTTTTTTTTTAACAAATAGAAGGTGTAGTTTTCGTCCATTAGAGACATACTAATCCAACAAAATAGTAGTGGACCTTTGTATTTCACAATACAGATTACTAGTCCATCACATTAAGTTTTTTCATTCTTCCAAAATTCTTGCCCAACTAAATGGTCCTAAGTTACTACTTGTTAGACAGAAAACTAAAACCTACTACCTTATTTCAACCTTAATTTCCATCATTAGCAGATTTCAGATAAAGATTCTCACCACCATGACAACTAGAGCTTTCACAGCAGTCTTCAGCAGACATAGAGAATTGTTCATTCGTTGTACCTAATGAAATTAAAAATATCTTTGATACTGCTCCATATTGAGGGTTCTAAAAGGGACTAGATGCTACATTAGATTTTGTATGATTCTTGACAAAAGCGTGACTCAATTTCCCTCGACATATAGTATAATTTTTCTATCAAAAAATCAGTCCAGTCCAGTCCGGTCCACCATGGACCAAAGACCGGTCTTTTACCGGTGCGGGCTAACCCGTCTTTTTTCTTAAGCCCGGCTCGGCCCGCAACCCACCTCCTCCTTATCCGGTACCGGACTAGCCCGGCTCGATTGACAGATATAGTCTAGATGAATTAAAGCATGTATCATGATCCCTATACAACTTTTATCTATAGGTTTGTGATTTGAATTCAGGAATGAACAAATTGTTAATAGATAACGCTTCTCCCTTTAATGGATCATATGTGTGTCAATAATTCTAATTAGTTGAGTAACTGATACTTGATATATTTAAATATCGGATGGTCATGATATGCTATGACAAGCTGAAAATTAGAAGGATGATCATATTCAATTAATTAACCACCTCGATCACGTACCAGTAAGAACACGTTATAAGATTTTTTATATCCCCAAAAAAAGAAAAAAAGATCTTATGTATCCACTTCGTTCTACTAGTACTATTTAGATCCATTTAAGATAATGACCATTAACAATTGACATGACATAGCTGCAAGTCTGCAACTTTGATCTTGATGAGCAATACAATATTAACCTTCTTACACTAAATACTAGGGAAAATCTAGTGTAGTACTATTGGAATGTATGACCACATTAAATTGCAAGATCCAAATGTATAACCATATATATGTATGTTCAATTTCTATTTTTGGTTGTCCAAGGGGAAATAGACAAGCCAGTGTAGTGCATTCACCAAAGTGCATTTCTCCGATTACTTTCTTTCCCAATACTCTCTTTTGTCTACCCAAAAAACAAATGGAGGCCAATGGGGGAAACATAATCATAGATTGGTCGACATAAATTTTTGAATCAAACTTCAACTATCCATATTACATTCGATCTAATGATGAATATGAATTAAAATCTTCCTTAATTAAGCATGTGTGAGTATGTTTATTTTAACAAGAATAAAACTGTCATTTTTGTTGCAGAGGGTTAATATGACGGGGCTCGTACATCTTAATTACTACTCCCTCCGTCCCAATTTATGTGGCACAATTTCCTTTTTTGTTTGTCTCAAAATAAGTGGCACCTTTCCTTATTTGACAACTATTTAATGTATTATCTCTATTTTACTCTTGTCGTGCCCTACATACTTTTAAACCTACCAACAACTTTTTTATTACTCAAATCTTCTCTCTCTTACTTTTTCAAGAGTAAAATTGATACTTAACAAGGTCAACATTTATTTTCTTAAACTCCGTATCCGGTCAAATGGTGCCACATAAATTGGGACGGAGGGAATACTACTTAATAGCTAAGCTAGCATTAACGTAAATATCTAAAAGAAATTAGGGAGAGTGACATACCGAGAAACGTCAAAACAAGTTGGTTTATATAATTTTGAATGCGATTTTTATAACATTGTTAGCATTGTAAAGGGTCATGAGCTCTGAGGCATGTTGCGGAAAGAAAACACACCTGAAACTGGATTTTTATTTTAAAAAATTATTAACTACTCATACATTTTTATTCGGATACTGTACAGTTACACTCCAAAGCCATGAATACTTTGTCAACAATAAGGTATTTCGCGGGCTACGAATTATTTTCGTCCAACAACCTTTAAACCTTGGACCAAATTAAATTAGACAGTCTTCAAATAAGCAAATCTAATTTATATAAAATGCACCAAGATTTAAAATCAGAGGGAAAACAAGTACGTTGGTTAAAAAAAATATGAAATCCGTATTAGACACTGCTTATTATATTATTACTAGTTTTTTGGAGACGCGCAATGCGTGTGTGTCCTTAATAATGATGTAATATATTAAAAAAATTATATAATTGTTGTTTAAAAAAAATTGTACTTGAGTTGCACAATTGATATCTTAAATTTCATAAAATTGTCAAAGAAACATGAGGAAGTCACTATTCTATTTCTGTCTTAATAACAATTTTATATTTCGTTCTTTGCGGAAATGAAAATAATGGTGTCACAATGATTTTTAAACGGCTAAAATAGACTCAGGATTAGAGTTTCATCAAAGTTGTAAATTATTTTAAAAAAATACAATGATAAATGTATTAAGATCCGTGTTAAATATTGCAACTATTCCGCTTGCAGTATTCCTAAATGTTAATAAACTTTATATATATATACAGTATATATATATATGAGACCAAAAGAACACGAAAAGAAGTTTTAAAATTCACAATAGCAAAATTATAGTCAAACAAAATTCTGTTCGAAAGACACACCGCTAACCTCATTTGTATTTGTGCAAATTCTAAGCCGCTTACGAAATGAAACAGGATAACTGCGGATCAGATGTTGATAGTCTGATATTGTATTTTATGAAAGATCAAATACATTCAAAGATAAATCTTTTAGCTTCCCAAAAAAAGGAAGTGGTTTTTAACCGAACTTGCATAAACAATGCGTGAAACAAAGTGTGCTGAATAATCATAGGAATTAATAAAGAAGAAAATAAACTTACTTGTCAAATACAATTTTAGTAATGTCTCTCGGCTACTGCTATAGATAAAGTGAAACTGGAAGAAAATAAACTTTTCACTTGTAATTCTTAAACACAGAATTTGATTAGCTATTTGGTGAGTTCCTTCCGTAATTAAGTAATTTAGTAACAAATATATTGAGTGTTTGTTCACTTTCTTCAACTGATGAATGTTCATTCGCCTCATTAAGTTGGAGATGTAAAAGTCATCCTTGATCCTTGGATAGTAATAAATGTTTAGTAATGAATGACATCCATTATATCTCTCCAGAACCAAATACATGTATGAAGTGAACCTGAAGATATGAAAAGGCATCACAATCCTATTTAAAAGATGGCATTTTTATTATCTATATTAAGCATTTTTTATAATTTGTATAAAATATTGGAGTAGAAATTTAATTCTGTATTGACTTTCTTGTACAAAAAAAATATTTAAAAAAAAACTTTACTATAGGGGCAAAAAGGTCGTTTACTTTTTGCTATAGAGATTAGCTATTTTAGAATAGTATGATGATGATATATACACTGGTTGTACATTAAGGTAGAAATATTTGCACGAGTAGGGTAATTTTAGTGCACTTTTTATGTTTTATCTCATTTAAGTATTTTTTTGTAAGAACACCCCAAATTTTAAGTGTTGCCGGGCGCGTTAAAATTTTACACAAATTTTGGCGGATTAATCAAAAAGTTTAATTATTCACTTTTTTTTTTTTGGAATCTCCAAAAGTTGCATTTACGTTTTAAATGGTGATCCAAATTTTTTGCAATTTCAAAGAACACAATAACAATTGATCTTTAAAAATTTTGCCAAGACATGTGATAAGATTGTCTTGAGGTCTTATCAACAGTTGAAAATTGAGATTATTCTAAAGAAAAAGAGTTTTTTACACTTATATACAATCCTACACCTTCTATTTACAAAAAACATAGCACTAGGTAGTTTTCTTTTTTCATTTTGAAAAAAAAAAATAGGCGAAGGCCTTTTTCCTTGATTGCACGAGCTAGCCAGCAAGCTAGCAAACCCACTGTCAAATCAGTAGCAAAGGCACAAGGACGGACGGTTGGTTGAACCAGGCAATAGCTTCGCGATCGATAGCTCAGTGAGGTACGCCACCCGCCCTACTTCTAATGATAGATAGAAAAGGTGGGAGAGGTGCTGAGGGACGGCAAAGGTACAAAAACAAAAACTACATAAGCAGACCTTGTCATTCTTCTCCTTAATTGCCAGTGGATAAGTACACTAGGGCTGGAATGCTCTTTTATCATGTATGTGGATTACCTGATCGATTACTTGATTGCACTAGTCTCATAGCCATCTCTTTAGCGTCCTGCCATTCCTTCTTGTTAACACAAGAAATCTAACTCATTCTAAGGTAGAGCTGTTAGAGTCTTATTTAAAGTTAAAGGTAGTTCTTTAGTTAAAGCAAGGAGAGCAGAAAGCAGCTACCGGCCATCAAGAGATCCATGACTTTAAGATCCGCATGCATGCAAGGGAAGATTTTTTAAGCCCAAAGGCTAGATCCCATCCCACTTCGAACTTTATGTTTCAAGCACGTTGGCATTTGATTTTCACCAAAGACTGAAGAGAATTCCGCCAAGTATGGCAGGCTCTTGCAAGAAATCTGTGTGCGGACAAAAGAAGTTGCCTGTCAGGCAGGAGTGCAGGACGAACTCAAGTTGGAAAAACTCGTCGACGCCGCCAAGTTTCTTGCCGACGTGGACGAGTTGGAAGAAGAGGACCGAATATCCACTCTCGAATCCGAGCAATGAAAGGAGGAAGAACCATATAGATATTCAGTAATGAATACCATGTGGATCCATTCCAAACACCCGCATGAGTGGATAGCCACTTGACTATAAGGAGTGGAGCTTAAAGCCAATATCTTGGGGAAAGGCCTCTACTCTACGAACCAAGTCTTTCTGACAAGACACCAGCTTTCTTTTTTGATCCCAGAGTAGCATTTCCTTTCACTAAGGAATTGGCGGATGCTTTAACATAGGCGGATGTGGGACACAGAAAGAATAGATTCAGGTGCTCCTGAGTCCATAGTTGTGGATCTCGATCCAAAGGTTCTTTCTTGATCTAGCTACAAGGATGGGGCAGAATAGAACGAGAAAATGTGGAAACCTCATTTATCAAAGACCCTTAAAAACAAAACAACTACTCTTATACGTACCACTGTCAACCCAAAAGACCTTGATCTTTGATATGCTAAAAAGGCCATAAGAATTTACTTTGTAGGCGTAAGAATGAACGACTCGCTGTTACCTCCCTGCCTGTTTTCCTTTTTTTCTTTTTTGTTTCATATCTATAGTTTAGGATATAAAAGCAGATGGTCTCCGATTATTGATATTACAATACATAGCAATTTTTGTAGTACAAATTGCTAGAAATAACTAAAAAAATTGTATCCTCCATCTCCCATCTCTCCCCCTAGCTAGTGCACATTATGTCACATGTTGCCCCTCTGCAACCCCGTTCTTCCACCGCTTCCGCTTCCACTCTGCAAAAATTGTGCAGAAAAAGTGCAAAAACAATTCAGAAACACAATAACAGTAAAAATAGTGTAGATATAAGAAGAAATATCATAGATAAAAGTACAAACAATATAGAAAAAAGTGAAAAATAGTGAAGAAAAAGTGCGAAAACCCATAAATAGTACAGGAAAAATGCATAAACGTAGGAATAGTGCATAAATGTTGAAACAATGCAGAAACAATGCATAAATAAAGTAGAAACAATTAGATTGCATAAACAGTACAAATATGGTGAGATACAATAGGATCAAATCCAGCCGAACAATACCAGATCTTATCAGGAAACATCAAATCTAGTCGAGCACTACCAGATTTGGCCGAAATTACAAAATTTTAATCGAAAAAGCCCCATATTGAACCAAAAAAATGAAATACGAATGGAAAGCACCTGAAATAATAACTAAAATAAAAGACAACTCGGTGCACAGAACATCCCGCATTTACGTAGGGTTTGGAGAAGGGCCCCACCCAAAGAGTGTGATGTACGCAGCCTAACTTAATGCAAGCATTAGTGGCTTTTTCCAAGGCTTGAACTCATGACCTATAGGTCACACGAAGACAACTTTACCAGTTGCTCCAAGGCTCCCTTTTCTTAAATAATTTAAAATAAAGCGTGAAATAGTTCCTACTTTGTTGATTCAACAGCTTGAAGGTTCTTATTATTAGAACTTAAATGTAAGTCTTGTAGCAAATCTGTTGTTTCTTTAACAAATCAAATTAAGGAGGCAAAAAAGATGTCATATAGCGGTGGCGGGTGAGGTGTGACCGTGTGCCGAGAATCTAGATTTGTGGTGATTGGGTAGAAGACCAGAGTAGCATCGGTGATGGGGGTTGAGGGTTGGTCGAAGCTCCGGTGGCAGAAGGAGAAAGGCAGCAGTGGTGATTAGAGGTGAGAGAGGGGGGAGTGGGAGAAGGAAGTAGAAGCAAATTAAAGCCAGGTTTTGAAGCTTGGGAGTTCAGGTTCTAGTCCTTTTAAAATAAGGGTTCTAAATTAATAATTTGTGCATATTAAATAATTTTTTTAAAGACGAATACAGGGTTTAGACCAAAGCTATGGGGTTCGGACGAACCCCCACAAACCATGCTAGCTCCATGCGTGGAAGGAAGACATGATTTTGCTATATCTAGGGTTTTATAATTTTTGTTGTATTTTATAATTAAGCTTAATTTCTTTATAATTGTAATTTGGACAAAATATCTATATGTTTCGTAAAGAGGTCTCCAAATTGTAATGTTGTGTAATTTTCTCATAAGGGACGGTAATTTATAGGGCCATCTACAACAATTAAGGTAAAAATTTCGCCCAGAGGCCACTTTTGCTACTGATATTTAGTTTAAAATTATTTTTTTTATTGGTTTTACATGAGAAGCCACTTTTTGGAACTTCAATCTTTGTGGGCTGAAGTTCAAACCCTGTGGGTTGAACTTCATGCTTAAGTTATGAAGTTCAACTTCAATCCGTAAGGGTTGAACTTTTAGATATAGTGTGGGCCGAAGTTTGAACTTCAATCCTTGTGGTGAGCTAAAGTTAAACTTCAATCCTTGTGGGCTATTAAAGTTTCAAAAAGTAGTCTCTCATGCAAAATCAATAAAAAAAGTAGCCTCAAACCATAGACCAGTGGCAAAAATGGCCTCTCATGCACTTTCCCCACAATTAAGGGGGAGATTTATAGAACTATATGTATAGCCATTTTGGACGCACTTAAAGATATTTATTCACCGTTTTAAAATTAATTGAAAAATAGCAAAAAATTTGCGCACATACTTATGCTCCATTAGCTTGGAAAAACACTCCAGACTAGTCTCATTACAAAATATTGGGGCTTTGAACAAAATTTGTTCAAAGCCCAAGTATTTTGTTATGAGACTGAAGCTTTATACAAAATCCCATAACAAAATAATCTCATAACAAATTAATGGGACCTTGAAGAAACATGTTCAAAGGTCTCATTATTTTGTTATGGGACTTTATCCCATAACAAAATAATGGGATTTATCCCTTTTGTTATGGGACTTTATATATAAAGCTTCAGTCCCATAACAAAATGCCGGGGCTGTGAACAAGTTTTGTTAAAAGCCTCAGTATTTTGTTATGAGACTGAAGCTTTATACAAAGTCCCATAACAAAAAAATGGGGTTTTGAACAAAACTTGTTCAAAGCCTCAGTATTTTATACTGGGGTTAGTTTACTGAAGCTTCCCAGTATAAATATTGGGGTTTTGAACAAAACTTGTTCTTGTTCAAAGCTCCAGTACTTATACTGAGACTTGTCCGGAGGTGGCTATTTTTCAGCAAATTTATTTTTGACGGCTACAATCAATTAGCGCGCTCCAAACAGGCCCCTACGCGAATTTTTTCCACGTCGGTGGCAATAGTTTGCCTTTTTGACCTCATTTAACATGGTTTAGGAAATATGGCTCGTCGTTGATTTAATGAATATATAATATTCGAACGGAAATAACCCTTAACACCTAATTATTCTTCCCCCATCCTTTTCCAGCTATTGCATTGAAGTTTTGGCAGAACAATACATGCCATCGACCCCCTTTACTCTTGTCAAACTAAATTGCCTCGAAATCTTGGCAAATAATTAACCCTTGAAGTCTTGGCATGACAACACTTGCCCTCGACCCTTTTCCCTCGACTCGATATAGAGTACCTTGAAATCTTGAGAAATAGTCAACACTTGCCTTCGACTTCTTCATTGCATTTTTCAACTAAATTACTTTGAAGTCTTAGCACGACAACACTTGTCATGAAGGTCTTTTTTTTTCTTCTAAATCGTGAAAATGGGGACAAACCGTTAAAACTAGTCGAGTGAAGGTCTGAAATTCAACCTGAAGGTCTGAAGTTGAATTTTAAACTCGAAGGTTTGAAAATTACCCCAAGCTCTAAAGTTCAAAAAATGATTAAAAATTAAATAATATTTAAGAAGTGACTAACACTGTAATGGCTACCCAAACAAAGTGGCTATTTCTGCATTTCCCCCTTAAAACCCCTCCTTCCCCCTTTCTTTTCTTGTTGAGAAAGATTTGTTTAGCTTAAATTCCTCTTCACAGGAAAAAAAAAAAAAACAAGAAGAAGAAGAAGAAAGAAAAGCATAATGGAAGGTTCAAAGGATATAGCACATGAAATTGGAGGAGTTAGAAACGATGCGTTTCGATTTGGACTTCATGGTGTTAAAAGTGACATTGTTGGATCTCATCCTCTTGAATCTTCCTATCAATCTGTAAGTAACATTCTTTACGTCTATCGGAAATAGTTTCTTCACCTTAGCGGGATAAATTTGCATACATCTCACCTCGTCAGACTCCACTTGCGGGATAACACCGAGTAATATTATTGTTGTATTCTAATTTGTATTTTTTTGTGGGACCAGAGTAAGGTTAGACAAGAGGAGATGAAAAAGAAAATACTTGCAAATACTTATGGGTCTGCTTTTCCTATGAAATTAGAACTCGATCGCCAAATCCTTTCCAGGTAATTTTTTTTTATCTGATGGATTATTGTTACAGAAGTACCCTTTAATTGTTAGCTAGGGTTTTATATTTTCAGATACTTTTCTGAAAGAGTTGAAATGCAACCTGAATAGAGAGCGATGGATAGTATAGTTGATTCATCGATTGATAAAGTATATGACTAAGTAAAGTGAAATTCCCTTGTTTGATTGATTTGAGTTATATTTAATTAGGAGTTCGTTTCGAATTCGTACATGTAAGGAATATGTTGTCTGGATTAATTGACAGTTTTAGATATGGACGTGTTTGCTTTTCGTCCGAGCTCTTAAGTATTAACTAAGTTTTACCCAACAACAACAACATACTTAGTGTGATCCCACAAGTGGAGTTTGAGGAGGGTGAGATGTACGCATACTTTATCCCCATCTTGTGAGAGGTAGCGATGCTGTTTCTGAAAGACCCTTCGCTAAAATAAAAATATTGGAGAAAAGCAAGATATTGATGACAAATAATAGAAAAAACAATAGCAATACAAGTCAAAGGATAAGGGATAGTAGAATAATAACAATAGTGCAAACAAGAAGCAGAAAAGTATGCTAAAACCCCTACCACTTGAAGACTTTACTCCTATGAATTGTGACTAATTTCATTAACTAAGCTTTAACCAATCAAATAAAAAGTCAGAGCTAAATTTTAGAGTGAACTGGGTGTGTTTATGGAAGCGATGAATATTCATTTATACTTGTAGTTGATGTTATTTTCCTCATGTTTTGTGATGGTTAGATCAACTTCAAGCCCTTCACAATATGGATGCAAAAAACATGTCTTTTTAATTTCAATCCCATTTTGTAGAGGTTTGAATTGGTGCGTCCATCTATTATCCGTGAACATGCACTAAGGTTTTAATCACTTTTCTTTGGGTGGAATTGAAATGTCAAGTTTTGTACTTAACTATTGGCTTGATAGTTGTTAAGACGGGAAAAGGAGTGACTTACTGATACCTCTCCTTTTGTTAAACAAAATTAAATGGACTTCCTCTGTTCTAGTTTAAGAGATGTCAAAGCCCACCCATCTAGTGTAGTAATGTCATTACCAGTTACGGCTTTGTTGCTTAAATCGATGAAGCGATGCAAACCGCAAGTTGAGGGGTTGTCGCTTGATCGCTTCATAGATGAAGCCATGCACTTCAACTTCAGAAGAATGTGCACTTCAAACAATGATTTGCAAAATTGGCTGAAGAAAGAGCAGTCAGCAGTGCACATTATGTCACAGCTTTGAGGAGTTGAACTAATATTGGCACTACTGGAAGCGCGATTCACTTCTCACTTTTCACTTCAAGCTCCAAAGACTTTGTTCCTTTTTTATGCTTTTCGCATTTCAAAGCACTGATCATTACTAAGACCACCTGTGCCAGTAGGTTTTCATTACATCATAGTGAATGGGCTGTGACATAGCTGAAAACCTCAGTTTATTTTCGACTGACACTCACATGATTTACACTAACAATAACATGAAAAAGAAAAGAGCAAAAAAAGAATAGGTTGTGTTCAGCCCTGATCCAAAAGAGAAAAGTGGTGTTCAACCTCCAGATATGTCGATCCTATCCGCAAACAACACTTCTGGTCACTCCTCAGAGCCCCCAGCCCCCTTCACTGCTGTGATCTCCCCTCCCCTCAGAGACCCATCCCCTATCTTGTTGTTTCCCACTTGGCACTCCCCTCCCTGCTCTCTTCACCCTCTTCTCCCTACCCTCCCACCTGCCCTGCTATCTGCTCCTTCACACAATCATGCTCAGTGCACTTGTCAATTTCTAGATCTTTCACCAGTTTCAAAAATTACATATGATAGTGGCTGTTTCGCCATAGATTTGAAATTTTTTTTGAAAAAAGAGTTTTAAAGTTGAGTTGAAAAATGGTTTTTGGAAGTTGAAGTTGTGTTTGGACGTACATTTCACTTGAAAAAAAATATAGAGTTTTGTGAGAGGAGAAAAAACTTTTTTTGAAAAAACTTGAAAAAGTGAAAAAGTGCTCTAAACACTTTTTGGTTTTTCAAAAACTGTTTTCTAAAAAAAGTTGAAAAAGTCACAAGATTTCATGGATGTTTATGTTTTTCAAAAACTTTTTGAAAAAAGAAAACAATTTTTTTTTATGGACAAATGGGTCCTTAATCTTGATTGGATGAGGGCATTTGATCAGATTGTATACTGCATTGAGGCAATTAGAGAGGAGGTCTCAGGTATGTCTCAAATTAAAGGGGAGGTCGTATTAGTAGCCAAACAGGAAAAGCCAAGTAATTCAGCTGAAAATCTGCATACATTGATTAAACGGTAATTTTGATAAGAAAGATGGTAATATCAAGGACTAAACATGGGGAACACAATCAAGTTAGAGTATATATTTTCATTTGAAAACTTAACATTGTTTGGAAAGAAAGAAGGCTTTGACCAAGGCCTTCAATTTCATCTTCGAAGTGTCATTTCTGAGAATAAGATTTGTTTTAGACTAGATAAAGAAAGCTCCAACATGTTATCTATGTAAATTTTCAACTGGAAAAGCTATTTCGTTGGTGTAACTGCTGTAATTTTACTGTCTTTTTTGGTTTCAAAACTTGGGCATGTGTAATGGGGAAGCTAGTTGACCCCAGAAGTGTGGGTCACTCTTTGTTCTGAATCTCTTTTCCCTCTAAATTTTGCAGATTTCAGAGGCCACCAGGGGCAATACCATCCTCAATGGTGGGGTTAGATGCCCTAACCGGAGATTTGGATGACTTTGCTTTTGAGGACTATCTGAATGGTACCAAAGTTCTTATGATATGCTCCTTTTATGATTTACTGCTTGTTTTTCTTTTTGAGACCTCTACGTGCAGTCTATGCTTTTCCATGTTTTTATTTGGTTGCCATTAATTCATAGCAGTGCTGTTAAAAGAAAATCCTATAAGATACTGGAGCACAATTGCTTTTTGACATGGTTCCAAGGTCTAGTAAAACTGTTTCAGCTTGTTTGGCAAGCATGAACTACCTGCAGTGGATACATTTCCTCTATACATTTATATGACTGTGTTTGACTGGATTTTATGAAAGAAATAAGAACTTTTGACTCATACATTAAATATGTATAACATTTCGAAATATCCTTAAAATACTGTGATGTTCAATGTGCAATATCATTCATAGAAGAGCATGTCGTTTGGGCCAAACTTAAAGAGTGTGTGTAGAAATGTGTCAATCTTTGAAACAGACTAAAAAGGAAAGTGTCGTATGAAATGGAAGAGATGGAGTGGTAATTCTCTTTTGCAATTGTCATTGGAATATATGAAGAACTTGTAGTAATGTGTCAATCGTTGAAACAAACTAAAAAGGAAAGTGTCTTATAAAATTGGGATGGAGTGGTAATTATCTTTTGTGATTGTCTTTGGAAAAAATGAAGAACTTGTTCGTATTATTCTTGGAATATGCCCAGTGTACATCTGAATTTTGGGCAACTAGAAGCTAGACAATCTGCTCAGCCTGACTAGACCGTGATCTACTGCTTAAGTCATATTATGTGACATAAGATGTGGTGAAAATTGATTTCATTGTACATAATGTATAAACTTTCGTCAATCGTTTTTTTCCCTCTTGATGTTACTTATTGATGCTAAACGTTCAGGAGAATACTTCCGTGGTTTTTCACTAATTTCTTCCGTGCATAAGAATACCAGTTTCACTCTAATGCCATCTAAGTGTTAACTTTAGTTTGTGCTATTATTTTCTGCATGTTTCTTGTGCCAATTGAGTAGTAGCATAAGGTTCTGGTTCTATCCAGCTCTGTGGAATATTTTGTGATATCTTTGGGATGCTGGTGATGAAGGGGGTGCTGATGGTGGCACCATCAGTTGGTCGACTTGACTTGACTTTTGAGAGTTTTCCAGTAAAAGTCTGTGTAATTGTATACATTTGAGGTCTTAACTTCGTACTCTTGATGCTTCTTGCAGATCCCAAGGAGTCTGAGAGTTTTCGTCCAGCTGACATGCATCATGGCATGGAAGTTCGCCTTGGCCTTTCTCGGGGGCCAGTGTGCCCAAGTTTCATTTGAATCGTTTGCAATTGACTGAGAAACTGTAACTTATAATGTTGCTGCTGTGTACTTCTCATCTTACAACTTGGTAGCGTTGAATTTTTCAATATAGCTGGATTTGGCAACAAACAGTTACTTGTTCTTCTTTATTTTCCTGTTTTTTTCCAGTCCGTTTTCTTGCTTCTGTTCCTTTTTGCTATCACTTTTGCCGCGAAGAAGATGCAGTAATGCCTATAGAATCATTCCCGTTTCCTTATCTTCTGTTAACCCGACAACCAGTCTTACATCTAACTCGAGTCTATTACATTGATGATGAAATTTTTGTGAGGCTAAAAGTATTTCGGCCTATTACAGGGTGGAGTTCAATAATTGCAATGTTCATACCGAATTACATGTGGAAGTCAAATTCTCCATTGTTATAAAACAATAGAAAGAAGCCTGAAGAGAGGAACCAAGGACAAAATAAAACTTAACGAAGATTCATCTCTCTTATGTTTGGGATTTAAGACCTTTTCTAGCGTTTCCTTAACTTTTATATTTACACCTTGTTTACTTGTAACAATCAACTCACTCGAGGTGAAATGTATGAAAATATCGCTGTGTTTGTGAATAATTAAAAGTTATTTGGTTGTTCATATAATTAATTTGAACGAGAGATGTAGATGTAAGAAATTGAGTGGTGCCTGAACTTCAACTGGCACTTCTAAATAAAGATGTTAAGATTAGTGGCTTAACACAGTTGATTAGAACATCTTATCTCAGAAACGTAAATCATTTAACTTTGGTGATTAGAAAATCTTATCTTAAAAAAGTATATAAAGTGACGGCTCCATTTAAAATTGAGAAAACAAGTCCTTTTGATTAAAATGTTTCAACGCTGGGTGTTGGGGTTGGGTTCGAAACTTTTGCTTTTGCATTGGCTTTTACACATGCCAAGTCTTGTCCATGAGTCTCTAAATTAGTGAATAATTAGATTCTAAAGGGATGTCTCTAAGCTTCTGATGGAATAAAACACAAAGAAATAATGATTTCAACATATACTTTTCAAGAAAGATCCATAAACAATTAATTCCATCATTTTTTACTTTTGTTTAATTATTCAATATTCGAAGTTAATTGGTCTCACTAATCCGTAGACATATAATTTAATCTCTCATAGTGAGAACAAGTAATACTCCCTCCGGTCCATTTTATATGATTTTTTTTATGTCCAAAATATTTGATTTTTTCAAAAACCAATATGTTATTTGTTTTGACTTTCCAAAGTTACCCTTATTAATAAATTAATCACACAAAGCTCTCACAATTTTTTATGAGTAAATTTTAAAAGAGATGAAGGTTAATTTAGTCAATAACATATTTAATTAATGCTAAAAGGTGGATTCCTTGGTCTGTGTAAAAACAGTCAAAAAATCAAATAATATGGATCGAATGGAGTACAAAACTAATAAGCTCAACATTTATTTGTGCAAGTTTGCACAAATTGACCATCATAAACAGAGTAGGACAAATGATGAGAGTGAGGTAGTACTTAGTAGTTATCCACCCCTTTGCAAACCAAGCCCACAAGTACATAACATGAAGTACAACTATACAAAGTACAACAGGTAGAAAGAGGAGTCTTTCACCATTAACTAAAATAGAAAGGGAAAAATAATACTAGTAATAATTACTCCCTGTCATAATTTATATGATATGATACTATTTTATTATGATCTGTTTCAAAAAAAATTGTTTCATTAAAGTAAAAAAAATTTAACTTTATAAAATACCTCCTTTGCCCCAATTTATTTATCATAATTTGAGTTAGTACAAAATTTAATAATAAAAAGAAAATTTTTGAAACTGGTGGTTTATAATAAGCTATGGATAGATGCAAATGAGTTAAAAATTAATTTTGGAATTAATTTGTTACCAAATTTAGAAATATGATACATTTTTTTGAAACGGATCAACAAAGAAAGTATGATAAACAAAGTAGCACACAGAGAGTAATTATTAACCATACAAATTTTATAATTTATTTTATTATTAAAAATTTTAAAGTATCATTTTTTTAAAATAAGTGTCGAGTCAAACACCGCCACATAAAAAGAACCAGACAGTACAAAGCAGTAAACAGTAAAACTATAGCCGTTTAACACTCCACTCCCAAAAATCCGAGCTGAACCCCATCACTGTAATAAAAACTTCAATTCTAAACCCTAGCTTTCTTCTCCCAATCCCCAAATTCCCCTTTCTCTGATGGAATCTCGTCGTGTTCCTCGTACAGTTTCCGACCCGAAAGTTCGTCAAGTCGGGTTTTTCGCCCCACCCGATAGGTCCCAATCGGGTCCAACAATTCCCCCATTTTCTTCATCTCCACCAATTTCCGATCTCTCTCCGTCCGGCAACTCACTCTCCCCCGTCATGATTCCGCCGCCACGTCATCTCTCCTCCGCCGCTATTCCTCCGGCACCGTTGTCCCCACTCCGCCGTGATTCCTCTATCCCCGTTGGTAGTTATAATCCCTCGGAATTCTCGTCGCCTACTAATAACTCTGAGTTTCCAGAAGATTCTTCGTCGCCTGGCTGGCATCGTAGGGGTAGTTCTGGTAAATTTGCTACGTCACTTCCTTCAGCTGGTTTTGAAATGCCGGTGGCGAAACAGAATAGCTTTACTGCTTCTAGATTGACTACGGTGTCTAAAGTGAATGCGAACACGCCTTTGGGAGTATCAGGTGGTTTACGCCGTTAGATAGAGCACACTTTATTTATTTAACTGTCTCGTCAACAAATATTACTTTATTGATTACTATAACATGTGTTTATTAAGCTGTTAGATAGAACACACTTTGTTTATTTAACTGTCTCGACAACAAATATTACTTTATTGACCGCGCCTTTGGGAGTAATAGGTGTTTGAGCTGTTAGATAGAACACACACTGTTTATTTAATTGTCTCGTCAATATATATTGCTTTTTATTGTTATTATTATTGTAATTGTTGATAATGTTAGTCCAGTGAACGCGCCTTTGGGACGTGGGAGTTATAGCCTTATAGGTGCTTTTAAGCTGTTAGATAGAGCATACTTTTATTTTAATAGTCTGGTCAACAGATATTACTGTTTTTATTATTGTTAATTGTTGATAGTGTAAGTAAAGTGAACACGCCTTTGGGACTGGCATGTGTTTAAGTTGTTAGATAGAACACACTTTATTTATTTAATTGTCTCGTCAACAGATATTACACTTTTTATTATTGTAATTGTTGATAAAGTTAGGTGTATTTTTGAATTTTAGATAAAGATGGGGAAGGGAAGAAAGAACGAGCTGCAGGTTCGAAATCACTGAAAGAGAAAACGACCAAAGCGGAGAGGCGTGCTCTTCAAGAAGCTCAAAGAGCTGCAAAAGCTGCTGCTAAAGGTGTAATTTTTCTCTCGAAATTATATTTCGTGGAATCTTTGTTTTTCTGATATGTTTACTCTTTTGTACAAGAAATCAGCTATTGCAAGTTATGATGCTGTTATTTGTCTTATAAAGGAATAATTTTATAGTGTGTGGAGGTTAATGTTTTTACTAGGGGAGTGTTCCTTTGTGAATACATTGGTTATTTTACAGCTTAGCACATGTTGACCTATTTGTTTTAAGAAATTTTGTAGCTTATATCTTTGGGCAGGATGCATTTAATTAACCAAATGTTAATTGGTGTATTTTCTTTCCAATCCATTACGTTTGAGTTTTATTTTTGAAAACGCTGCTAATTTGTGGCATTTGGCGGAAAAATATCTAGACATATATACAGGCTAAGTCGTTCAGATTAGGGACCATGCCGTGCAAATATAAGTCTCATCCTTACGATTTCTTATGGTGGATTGAGATGGCTGTAACAACTCATGCAATATGACGTTTCCTATTAGCCGATGTGTCATGTTTTATGTGGAAGAAAGTATCGCGAGGGATTTTGGCGGTCAGAGGCAGAGGCGGATCCAGGATTTAAGCTCTACGGGTTCAACTTTAAAGTTCCTAGCATTGAAACCATTATATTTTTGAAATTCTGGTTCAAACCTACTATTGATTCCAAATCTGGTGGATTTTTACACAAATTTGTGTTGTGTGTTGAAAGTACTGGTTTCAGCTGAACCTGCCGCTGCAACGCTGCATTCTCCCCTAGTAACAGTTAGAAGACAGATGCTGGGGAAGCTGTCCCTCTTGGTGTGGATTCTCTGTTGGTATTTTAGGAGTTGATTGAGATGTCTCTGCGTAAATTGAATGCTTCATAGCTCATGCTTCTGCATCTTGCTTTGAGGCTGGATAGTATGGTGGTTTCTGCGGTAGGGAATGACTAAATCAACTTCTGAATGGATAATTGGAGACATGAAACATCAAAGAAAAACAATCTAATATATGGGTCCTGCCCTCACAATTTTTTTATTCTATGACATTCAACTCTATTTTGGCATGGCATTTCTACGTGCCATTGCTTTGTGAAGCATATCCTCACTTGTCAGGATTAATATTCATTCCAGAATTTGTTACCTTCTTCAAAAAATATTCATTCCAGAATTTAGTATCTTTTCTGGACTTGATTGTTTAAGGTTGAGAAGCATTCTTTATGGGAATATATTATGTCTCAAAAATCTTACTGCAGGGAAAATATTATTGTTATGTTCTCTGATTCAGATTGCATCTTGCATCCTTTCAACAGAGTCACAAAACTTATGTAGGGTTGTCGTGATGATTATATGCCAGGTGATGGAACTAAGACCGCCACTGCTGCTTCTGGAGAAGTTCCATCTGCAAATTCAAACCCAGTAAAGATTGCCAAGGGCACTTCACAAAAGAAAGAAAACTCTACGGTTGTAGCTCTTGAAAAAAAGAGCAGTGAACGTGCAACAGATAAAGATAGGAAAAAAGATGTTCCTCATCCACGGATGCAATTTGATGATAAAAGTCGTGTAGAAAAGGCGAAGAAGCGCTCAGTAGTGAAGCAAACTGAAGCCAGAAACAGGGTTGAACTTTTTAGGCATTTGCCTCAATATGAACATGGAACAAGACTTCCCGAGCTTGAATCAAAGTTCTTCCAACTGGATCCAGTTCATCCTGCTGTTTTCAAGGTATACCTGATTATATTATATTTCTTTTCCATTTGATTTTGTTTTATTTCTCCTATTTTGGGGTTGGAGGAAGGTCTTTTTACCGCATTTTCACTGTCATATTGCTTTAAGTCAACCTGTGGAATCTATTTTCCCCATTCCAGCCCCAGCCCTCTAAAGGAAGGGAATCAGGGTCAATTATGGCCGCTTTGACCATGTTTGTTAAATATAAAAAAATATAATTAGAACTGTGTTTGCATCAGGACTCCTGAAGAGTCAAGGGGAGTTGCAAGGGTTTCTTTCTTATTTGCTACGAAGGGTATATGTGTGGCTAGGAGCTAGTATCTTGCTAATACTCTAAACTTCTTGCATTAAAGTCTTGGATTTTCTGCTTGGTATTAGGTTGGGCTGAGATATTTGGCTGGAGATATATCTGGTGGGAATGCCCGGTGTATTGCGATGCTTCAAGCTTTCCAAGAGTCCATCAAAGACTACTCAACTCCCCCGGAGAAAGCTCTCATAAGAGACTTGACTGCAAAAGTTAATTGCTATGTTTCATTTTTGATCGAATGCAGGCCCCTCTCAATTAGCATGGGGAATGCTATTAGGTTTCTTAAAACTAGGATTGCCAAATTACCTTTGACTTTGTCTGAGGAAGAAGCTAAAGACACTCTTGTGACAGATATTGATCGCTTCATAAGTGAAAAGATAATACTTGCTGACAAGGTGATAGTGAAACATGCAGTAACTAAAATAAGGGATGGGGACGTTCTCCTCACCTATGGATCATCCTCTGCTGTTGAAATGATTCTTTTACATGCTCATGAGCTTGGCAAGGATTTCCGTGTTGTAGTAGTAGACGCACGTCCAAAGCTTGAAGGAAGATTACTACTTCGTCGGTTGGTGGGGAAGGGTGTTAAGTGTACATACACTCATATAAATGCCATTTCTTATATCATGCATGAAGTTACTAAAGTACTTTTGGGTGCTTCATCAGTTTTGTCCAATGGAACTGTTTATTCAAGAGTTGGAACTGCATCCGTTGCTATGGTTGCTCATTCATTTCGGGTTCCCGTCTTGATATGCTGTGAAGCATATAAATTTCATGAAAGGGTTCAACTTGACTCAATTTGCTCTAATGAACTTGGTATGCAACTCCACCGCCATTCACCCCAACAAAGAGGGTCCCTAGGGGTTTGATTGTTTTGTTTTTGTGCTGATTGCTTCCTTGATGCTATCTTGTTTCTAACTATCTCTGCCATATTTCTGTACAGGTGATCCAGAAGCTATAGCTAAGGTTCCTGGTAGAATGGAGATTAACCACTTGGATGGTTGGGATAACAGTGATAATCTACAACTTTTGAATCTAATGTAAGTATATCATTATGTCAGAGATATGATATTTGGTTTGCAATGGCTTACCAGTCACGTTGTTTAGAGCTCACTTCTTATTTTCAACCCTTACAGTTACGATGCAACACCTTCAGATTATGTGTCAATGATAATCACAGATTATGGCATGGTAAGTCATCAATTCTTGTGTTCTTCATCAAAAAGTCATCAATACTTGCGTTTATATAATTTCCTCCCTGGGGATTTCCTGAAGAAATATCGAGTATAACTTGGAGTTCATCTCAATATATGCAGATCCCTCCTACAAGTGTTCCTGTTATTGTCCGAGAGTATCGCCAAGAATATTTATGGACATGAGAGGAACACAACTGAAAGCTTCAAAGATCTGATAGTTGCCTCAAGAAAAGCAAATGGAGACCTTGGCACAAAGTTGCACCCCACTGCTAGCATGCATCTCAAAGATATAGATGGGGAAATGGGTTTCGAGACATCTACCGTTGCTGAACATCTTTTAAATTCTCCTTGGTTCCTTTTTGAGATAATGATTTTGAGTAATGTGGCTCAGGTTGAGTTTTCTTATTTTAGCTAACCCCATGAAGAGAGCGAATTCTCCGCCTCTCAGGGCAATTTTTGGAATGTATACTCTCGTGAGAAACAGATTTGCGAAATTGTGATAAAATTTTCATATGAATAACAATTCATGAAGTCGCTCACCTTCCTCATTCACCAGCTATCTTCATGTATCTGTTTGATACGGTATGCTTTAAGTTTTTATTTTCCTGTGCGGAATTTTGTATAACAGGTCAGTGGTAAGGTGTTATTAGGTGGTATGCATCTGCGGGCACAACTTTCCTATTACTTTAGCATGATGTTGATCTTTATTTTTCTGATAGATAACCGAGAATATCACTAAATATACTTTACCAGTAAATAGTACTCCTATAATTTATATATAATGTAAGGGAAGGTGCTCCGACAAGACATGGCTCAGATCCTGATCATCGAGGACATGACCTTAGATAGGGGAGCATGGAGGTCGAAGATTAGGGTAGAGGGTTAGGTATTAGTCGAGTGTTTGAGGGTTAGGTATTAGTCGAGTGTTTGTTCTCTTCCTGGAGGTAGTATTATATGTATATATTCGATTCCCATCTTAGTCTGTACCGTTTTATATACTGATGTGTATGTTTATTTTGAATAAGCGCTAGTTTTACTTTTCTCCCTAGCATTGTATTGTTGTTTATTGTGGTCTTGTTGTCTTGATTTTCAAAATTGTCTAAAATATCGTAATTTTTTTTAACCGATGGTCTATCGGAAATAGCCTCTCCACCTCGGTGGGATAAGGTCTGCGTACATCTCTTCTCTTCAGACTCCACTTGTGGGATTAACTGGGTATATTTTTGTTGTTGTTGTTGTAAGGGAAGGTGCATCTGTATCGTAGTTATTGTATGACAATTGACATATTATACAAATGAGTCAAAATGCATTTATATACACCACCTGATCTTGTGTTATAGATCGTGTCACGCTTCTGATATCCAGGACTTAACATGAGAACAAAAGACTCCTACGGGCAGCTTGACCAAATTCAATCTTGGTTGAAGATAGGTATTAGAAAATAAAGTGGCAGAAACCAATATCAAGGGGCCTTAGAAAATCTAGATGTAAAAAATATAAGACGTGAAATAACTTTAGGGTATCATTGGTCGAAAAAGACTAAGATTGCTGTTCTTGGAACCTCGATTTTAGGCATATTTCCCTCTCATGCAAATTGTACAAGAAAACATCAAACACAACCTAATGGTATAGCTTCATAGATACTCACCAAATGTATCATCGGGTGGTAACATGAGTACTTGGGAGCTTAATTAGCTACAAGTATTTCCCTAGCTAATTAACCAGCATTTTATACTGCTATTAGTGGAAACTTAATAATCAAGCCTCCAGTAAAGATGTGCTAAAAAGTACATAGAGAGGGATGTTAAAAAAGAAAATCGGGTAGTCTCCATAAGCAAGCAACAAGATGCTTTGGTTAAAACATGGAAAAGGTTAGTAACGGCAAGTCTTCATTGTCAAGCAAGGTTATGGTATAATTTTTTAATTAAATGTTTGCGAAGGAACTCAAGGATACATGGATTGTAAAATGAACACAAAACACTGCGTTTAGTAGTACACACGAATGAGCAATTCATTACTTTATATGATAATCTAGAATAAAAGATTGATTGCTAACTTTAACCTCCTTTTAACAATGCAAATGATCCTTCTTAGAATGATCAAGGTGGTCATGAGAATCCAATAAAATTTAGACGCGTGAAATGATAATGTTAGGCGATAGAGAGGCGAATTATAAACGTCACCGGAATAGCTTTAGTTTAAATTATGTATTTATATTATAAAACCCATCAAATATGCAAAAAAAAAAAGAGGAAAATTTAAAAATCAGTTACTAACGCTTGAAGTCACTGTTCTAAAATATAGAATACAAGCTTCGACTCTAATTACAATTGTGTATCTTTAATCAATCTTTATCTTAGACACAAAAAGCAACACTTCTTTAGTTCACGTTGCCTCCATCATTTCTTTTTTCCTTTCCTCCTCCTCCAGTGAGATTTGATGTGTAAAATAAGAGTGTTCACTTTTTTGTAAACTTTTTCCTCGATCCATACATGTGAAGAATCCAAAGTATACTGTTCGAACAAGAGTATAATATCATATACTCCCTCCGTCCCATTTTAGTTGTCGCTTTTAGCTTTTTCACGTCCATTAAGAAAATCATTAAATATGGTGTATATTTTACTATGTTACCCCTATTTAATGTTTGACTATTAGTTTTTTTTATAGAATTTTTGTAATTATTAAGGGTATAGTTGGAAAGAACTAATATATTTTGTCTTGAAATCCTAAAGCGTCAACTAATTTGGGACAAATACATCTTGCTAAAACGTCAACTAATTTGGGACGGAGGGAGTATTCTCTTGCCTCAAGTCTTAGTCATTAGGAAACTAATTATCCCAAGGTAGCATTAAAGTATCTGCCGTAAATAGTAAGCAACATAATTAAATTATATGGTCGTCACATGGTCTCCTAGGAAAATTCGTTGTCAAAAAGCTAACTGCCAAAAGTATCAATCTTATTCTCTTGACTTTCAATATTAATACGAGGTTATAACAACAATTAAAATTCATAGTTGTAGGGAACAGTTTTATAATCTTAAAACAATAAAAAGACAGTGCAGCAGTCAAGATATATAACTCAACTGCAAGCTGAATTATAATCTCATAATTACAAAATAGTACTCTTTCTGTTTAAAAAAAAATGAACCCATTTAATTTTGTTATAAAGGGATTAATACTTTAAAATATTTTTTAATTAATTATCCTAATCCAACTATCACTGATACACACATGTTTAATCCATATTCTATTATTATTAAAATGATACTCTCTCCGTCTATTTTTGCTTGTTCACTTTCAACTTTTCACACTCACCAAGAAAAAATTTAACTTTACTAATATATCCTTATTAATGATACTTGATTCAATTAATTGTAACACTTTAAAAATTACAAGATGTTTAATATTAAAGGCAATTTAGGAAGAATATAGATAATTTTTTTTTAAATTATTAAAAAAATAAGTTAAAATAAAATCTGATTTTAAAAGAATTGGACAAGTAAAAATGGAGCGATGGAATACATTAAATGTTAGCACAACTAATCTCACAAGTAGTAGTACTAGGAGCGTCAAGCCAAATAGTGAGTGTTATACCACTAATGATTATGCTGAAAATTCCAACATATATATGGTGTGCTCCTATTAGCTAGTTACAAAAGAATTGCAACAATTAATATTTTTATAATGCAGCCAAGACATCTGACCGGTCAACTATTTGGAATTTCAGTCATCCACATTTTCCAAGTTAATTTGACCATAATTGGATAATGCAAGTGTTTCCATAAAGAATTAAGTGAAAGACATGATTAAACTATTCCCAATGCTTCAACACCGTGACAGTGCAGCATATTCCCCTTTTACACGCCAAATTACTTCTTATTTACTCTTCATAGTCCCCTTAACTACCTATTTTAATATACTTATTTTTACTCCCCATTTTAATTTATGTGACAGCATTTTCTTATCAGTCTGTTCCAAAAATAATACTCCCTCCATCCCAAAATGAGTGTCTGAGTTTGGCTGGACACAGAATTTAAGAAAATGAGGAAGACTTTTATATCATGTGGTTTAAAATGAAATGTGTGTGTAATGTGGGCCAGAGTCTTTAAATCCTGTGGTCCAAAACAAATCTTAGATTTAAAGAGTTGCGATAAAAGGAAAAAGACACTCATTTTGGGACAAACTAAAAAGGAAAGGTAGACACTCATTTTGAGACGGAGGGAGTAACAGTATTTAGAATTTGGTAACAATTTACTTCAAAAATTACAGTTTTGCCACAAATATTATATCTTATTTTAGATTATAAATTTCAAAAGTATTCTTTATCGTTAAATTTTATGGCGAATCAAATTATGACACATAGTGGAACAGAATGAGTATCTACTTTTGGAACTTTATTGTTTAACCAAACCAACTCATGTTCACCCCTATTCCAAGAGGGAGGTTAAAATAGTAACTTCACACGGCTCAATCCCTGTCGGCCCCAAAAAAATAGTACGTACATAAATAAATAGCTTTAAATTAAAAAAGACACGACAAAACTGTGAATTGTTAAAAAGGGAAGGGCCGGAGGAGCCTTGTTTCTAAATTTAGGAATTCTCCGGCGAGGGTTTCAAATTAACTGTTTTATTATTTGTTACAAATTTCAAATAATTATATTTTGCTATCGCGAAAAGGCCTCCAATTTTATTGAGCCGCTCATATATTATATAATTTGTTATTATAAGAATATAACAGATGTCTACACCGCCGAGAAAGTTTTGGACCGGGTGGTCACCGTCAACGAAGACTGAACCGGTTGATAAAGGCAAAGGCGTGGCGTTTATGGATCAGGAAACTACGCTAATTGAGAAAGTTTCCAAGCTTGAAACTGAGGTTAGTTAATGCAATAAACCATATTTTGTAATAGTATTTAATATGTAGTTACTATATTTGTTGTGATTTTCATAAAGTATATACAACTTTTACTTTTAGTTCGTTTTGATATGTGACAATGTATAAGTAATGTGTAACATTATAGCTACATTGTAACCTGTCGAGGGTCTATTGGAAACAGCCTCTCCATCTTGGTAGGGGTAAGGTCTGCGTACATCTCACCCTCCCCCAGACCCCGCCTATTTAAGCTGTTAACGATTTCAGAACCTGTAGTCATCATGGTTACTATCAAGTCTATGTTATCAAAAGATCATAGAGGAAGTTCTGGTAACAATCTTGTACTTTCACAGGCCTGTATTTCCACTCCTAATCTATGTTAGATAATTCGAAATTTTATTTACTCTCGTGTATGAAACCTGAAATCGATTCTCAGATGTAAGGTTTCTGACCTCCGGTTTTCTTGTGCTTGTCATATGCTGAGTTAAGTTGGGAATTTTTAATTATTTTACCTATAAAAAAGAGCTTTGTAGTAATGATAGGAGTAGATTGTAAGTGCTGTTCATCAACCTATTATTGTCGTCCCAATTATTTCTGGATTTAATGTTATGCTTATGCATGAATAGAATTCAGTTTAGGCTGTACTGGTAATCTATTTTACCCTAAACTTGTCTGTGCCCCTGGTCTGCACAAACCTGCCAAAATGAGAAAAAAAGTTAGAAGCTGTGGTTGGGGCAATAGACAAAAGATAAAAGGCACATGTGCTCAAAAAATATGCCAAAGCCACTTGTAGGCAGGAAGAAAATTTTTATTGCTTTTATTTGGATGTTTATGTTAGCTTTCCTCGATATATCTGCTACACCGCTGGTTTACCGTGGATGTTCAACTATGTGACAAGGTTATTTACTGCAATACTGCTGCATTTTTCTACAGCTTGTTGACTACCAATATAATATGGGCCTTCTCCTGCTTGAGAAGAAAGAATGGTCTTCTAAGTTCGAAGAAATGAAGCAAGCCTTAGAAGAAGCAAATGATGCTTATAGAAGAGAACAAGCAGCTCATTCAATTGCTTTATCTGAAGTAGAGAAACGGGAAGAGAATTTAAGGAAGGCACTGGGAATCGATAAGCAATGTGTGCTAGAGGTACACGTTCGATTTCTTCATTAAGCATCCATAGGTTTAAGCAGTCATTGTTCGTTGAAGAGATCTAGATGAGCAAGCTAACTTGATTGGTTATTTGTTGTTCTCGAATATTTTATTAGGTTTTCCTGGAAAGCCTAAGAATTAATACCAGATTGACTCTCAACTTGGGAATCAAGAAAACAAGTGTATGCAAGCAATTCTAATTTACAGTTAAGGAGCCTTGTCACAGAAAAAACAAAGTTAACAGTTTGGAGACCACATAATTATGAGCAGACATATTCCTGCACTTTTCCTAAGAACTATGAGATGTTCATAAGGGATGCTGCATCACAAGTTCACAAGTTTAAACTCTGTAATGATACACTGCATTTTAATTCATACTGGGAATTATTTTTATGGGTTGGGATAATTCCTGTAAACTAACAAGGAAATTTTAACAGGCCAGATTTAACTAAGCACGTTTGCATGGCATGTACTGGTAATGGGTGATTTTATTGTTGACTCATGCTTTTGTATGTTGAACTTGCACAATTCTCCTACTTGAATTTTAATGTTTCCTGGTCTCTTTTTAATTATGCTTGTTATAAATTTTGACATTTTAATGAATTATCTAAGAGGGCTTCTCTATGTGTTTCCTAGAGTTAACTATCTACAAAGGGTCTTTGCTTGTTGAAGTTCTCAATCCTTTAATGACTACTAGTCCATCTATGCAGAAAACTTTCATTACTGACAGATTTTTGGTGACTATTTTCTGTGATTGTTGGTTTCTGCAGCTAGAGAAGGCATTGCGCGAGATGCGATCGGAGTGTGCTGAGGCTAAATATACAGCTGACTCAAAATTGGCTGAGGCAAATGCATTGGTTACTAGTGTTGAAGAAAAATCATTGGAGGTAGAAGCAAAGCTGCGTGCGGTTGATGCCAAGCTTGCCGAGGTGGATAGAAAGAGTTCTGAAATTGAGAGGAAACTTAACGAAGTTGAGGCTCAAGAAAATGCGATTCGAAGAGAACGGTCATCTTTCTATGCAGAGTAAGCTATTGGCTCTGAATGAGACTTTCTTATCCCTTCTCAATAATTTGTTTCCATCTAAATTGACAGACTGAATTGGTAAGAGTAATTTTGACCGCATTTAATTCTCTCTTGATAGTGACAGTGCTTATTTGTTGTTTCGTAGGCGTGAAGCTTATGAGACTAATCTATCCAGACAAAGAGAAGACTTGCAAGAATGGGAAAGAAAACTACAGGCGGGAGAGGAGAGGCTGGCTGATGGCCGAGGATTGCTTAACCAAAGAGAGCAGCGAGCAAATGACACTGATAGAATCTTGAGGCAGAAGCAAAATGACCTTGAAGATGAGCAGAGGAAAATTGACTCAGCTAACTTAGTTTTGAGGAAGAAAGAAGATGAGATGAGCAGTCGAATAGCAAACCTTACACATAAGGAGAAGGCAAGTTTCCTTTGAATTCTTCCATCGCCTAGCTGAAGTTGTAGTTTGATATTTACCTTTCAAGTTTTCCCCTTGATATAGGAACTCGAGGATGCGAGGAAGAGCCTGGAAACAAAAGAGAGGGATTTGCTTGATCTACAGGAAAAGCTGAATCTTAAAGAGAGAGTGAGTATCTGTGTCCTTCGTTTTTGGGGTTTGCCTAATTAGTAGACATGATTGTCATTTATGAGCTTATTGATGAAGATGGCCTCTGTTGTATTGAGTTAATTTTTTGGAAAGTATTATGACCTTGAAGCCATTAATCCTAAAACATTTATCAGTCAATATCTTGTTGTTGTTGACAATATTCTTTTTGAACCCATTCCAATTGTCTGAGTTGCACTTTAAAAGCTTTCTTCTGCTTTATGATTTGTGGTTCATTTTTCTGTTTTCCTCCCTCTTGTCCTTTCAAGGAAGGGAGAAACTTAAAAAGGAAGAGTCAAGTATCTTGATTACCATCAAACTATAGCGTGTACCTTTGACTTGTCCTTCTTATTGAACATAAACAGGAGGGAATTCAAAAGCTGATGGACGAACACCGGAGTATCCTGCATTCCAGGGAAGAGGAGTTTGAATTGGAACTGAGGCAGAGGCAGGCATCGCTAGATGAGGAACTGAAAGGTAAGGTGCTTGAACTGGAGAAGAAGGAAGCTGAAGTTAATCACATGGAAGAAAAGATTAAGAAACGAGAGCAAGCAGTTGAAAAGAAAATGGAGAAAGTAAAGGAGAAGGAAAAAGATCATGAGTTGAAGTCAAAAGCTTCGAAAGAAAAGGAGAAGTCTCTTAAAACGGAGGAGAAAAATTTGGAATCTGAAAGGAAGCAGATAGTTTCTGAGAAGGAGAATTTGCTAGCTCTGAAGGCTGAGCTTGAGAATGTGAGAGCTGACCTTGAAAAGCAACAGCTCAAGATTGGTGAGGAAGCGGAACAACTTAAAATAACTGAAGATGAGAGAATGGAACATGCTCGCCTACAATCAGAACTGAAGCAGGAAATTAACAAGTATAGACTCCTCCGAGAAAATCTATCGAAGGAAGCTGAGGATTTGAAGCAGGATAAAGAAAGATTCGAGAGAGAATGGGAAGAATTGGATAAGAAAAGATCCGAGATCAATATAGACTTGCAGGAACTTAATGAACAGAGAAAAAATTTCGAAAAAATGAAGCACATTGAAGAAGAAAGGATAAGCAAGGAGAAGCTGGAAACAGAGAATTATGTTCAGGGGGAGTTGGAAGTGCTTAGATTGGCAAGAGAAACATTTGAAGATACCATGGATCATGAGAAGTCAATATTAGCAGAGCAAACTAAAATTGAGAAGAGCCAGATGCTTCATTCTTTTGAACAGCAGAAAAGAGAACTTGAAAGTGATATGCAGAGGAAGCAGGAGGAAATGGAGTCTGCATTGCACGTACGGGAGAAACTCTTTGAGGAAGAGAGGCAGAGGGAGCTCAGCAATATCGAGTATCTAAAGGAAGTTGCCCATAGAGAAATGGAAGAGATGAGATTAGAAAGAGTCAGTCTGGAGAAAGAAAAAAAGGAAATTTCTACCAACAAGGGGCTTCTTGAAGTACAACAGTCAGAGATGAAAAAGGATATTAATGAGCTTGTTGGCTTAAGCAGGAAGATGAAGGATCAGAGGTTAGCTTTTATTAAGGAGAGGGACAGGTTTATTGATTTTGTCAAACAGCAGAAGAGCTGCAGTTCATGCGGAGAAGGAATTCGTGTGATTGAGTTTTCTAACCTTCAAACTCTCTCTGAAGCAGAGTGTTTTGAGGCACCGCCTCTTCCAAGCATTGCACAGGAATATTTAAAGAATGGTCTCCAGGGGTCTTTAGAAAGGACTGGAGATGAGGTGTCTCCTGTTGCTTTTAATACAGGATCTATGGTTTCTACTGGAACAATATCCTGGCTTCGAAAATGTACATCTAAGATTCTCAAACTCTCACCAGGCAAGAAGATTGAAGGTGCTGCTTCTCCTAGTCTGGTTGATGGATCTTCTCTGTCAGAGAATTGTGCGGGCGTATCACCAAATAAACTATCAAACAAAGGAAATCCAACAGATCTGGCTGTTTCCATGAATGTTCTTCATGATCAGAGGCTTCAACAGGGTGATACCATTATAGAGGTGGAAGTTGGTCAAGACGTTGTGGAAGACTCTCATCATCCCAACGTGAAAGTTGGTCAGCGCAGGCCTGTCAAGAAAGGGCGCGGTAGAAGGAGAACAGAAAAAGCTGCAGATACAAGGGCAATTCTTGGAAAAGTTCCTAAAGAGACTGAGGATATGCACGCCAGTGGAAGTTTGGAGACTTCCGTTAACATGAACGAGGAGAGCCAGAGAGAATCTGGTCTCTTGGGTAGAGCACCAAGAAACTCCCGAAAGCGTAGTCACTTGCATACATCACAGGGAACAGCTAGTGAGATTGATGGAAATAATAGTGAAGGACAGTCGGATAGTGTAGCCAGCAGTCGCAGGAAGAGGAGACAACAGACTGCCCCTGGTGTGCAGACTCATGCTCAGGGAAGATACAATCTCCGCCGACCTAGAAGGTAAGTTGTTTGAATGCCTTTTTGATGTATGTAAAGATGGCTTCCAATGTAACCTGTAGTCCTGTACATAGTTGATTTACTTATACGTAAATATGTTACCATCTCAATTTAAAAAAAAAAAACAATGTAGAAACTTATCTTTAGAATCACATCAAATTTTGTCATCCCTGTCCTCAAAATATTTATGCTCAGCAAGAATTATAAGCCACTGCATTCACCTGCTCAAGAGATAATGTTATTTGGCCAATTCTTGGTGGTTGACTCTCATTTTCTTTTGTTCTCAGTGCTGCACCAGCAGCAGACAACGGATCTTTGTCAGACCCGATCTCAAAATCTCAGGGAGAGATTTGGAATAAAGTTCCCCTGGCAACTCCTTTAGTGGACCACTGTGAAGATGATGGAAAGGATAGAAATTTTGCTGCTGGTCATCCCTCGGTAGCTGACAGCCCTGTTAGTACTCTCTACCTTTATAAACTGGGAGGGGGGGGGGGGGGGTGTGGAGGCAAAGAGTAAAAAAGAAAGCATTGTTATTACTATCGCGCTCTCCCCATTTGTGATACACAATTTTTCACAAGTTGACACAAACTCAAACTTCTTAAAATGCAATTCTGTATATTTAATCAAGCTGCTTTGATATTAACTTCATTGCTTTTTCTTGATTAAAAAATTTGTAAAGCTACTTTGTGTGTTACGCACATCATGTTCTCTTTTATACCTTCACATACCTCTTGTTAGTACCAAGGGCAGGCAGGTGCAAGCTGTTATTAAGCTGGAAAGTTTCATTAGTGTGATTTATGTTCCCATAACTAGATGTATTATTAAAATTTGTTATATTTTTATGCCAGATGAATGATGCAGCGGGCTATCAGGAAGGCAGCGCTAATGTAGCAGATGAGTTGGTAGATGATACAGGCTTAAGTGAAGAGGTGAATGAAACACCAAAACGGCCTTCAGCTTATGGTATGGATGTAGAGGGGGAAGGGGGTAGTGATGGTGATGATGATGGGGGTGATGAGGAAGAGATTGAACATCCGGGTGAAGTCTCTATTGGGAAGAAACTTTGGACTTTCATCACCACATAGTCTAAACCGGAATGACTATATAGTTTGGTCACACATTTGAGGGTAGCTTTTTAGCCTACTTCTTGATTAGGTATTTTTGTTCCATTTGCTGCTTGTAGAATAGGTGATGATTTGAGAGTAATGTGCAGTGTTGTGTATCCTTCTCAAAATGTAGTCAACCAGAATCAGTTAGGGTCCAAAAGTTGATTGTTATGTAATGTTGGTCCGAGTCGGGGTGCATTCACACCAGTAATTTTTATTAACCATATGCTTGATGTGCTAAGTTAACCATTCAGGTATAACATTAGAGTGTGCTCTACTGTATCTATGACGTTGAAAGTTGACCACTGAATAAGTGGATAATTTCCTTTAATTTATTTTCGTTCATCTCTTGGTTGGTTAATATTGATGACTTTTTATATTTACTACGTATGATTTTACATGGATAACTGAATTTTGGCGTTACTATAATTTTCTAGCAATTTGGTTGGTTAACACTTAACACAATTCGGAATGACATGTCGCATGTTCACTGATTTATAAAATACGTACAAAATTCCTGATACACAATGACCAATAAATCTAATATTACCAACTTTTTTAACTTGATATAAGAGTAAAATGTTTCACCAGAAGGGAGCAAAAAAGAGGAGGGATACAATCTCATAAGGATCTGAATTATGCTCAATAGGTAATGTTACCATTGCCTGAAGCTTGTCTTAAAGTTTTCTTACAGAACTACTCTTTCATTAAATTAACTGCTTGTACTATATTTCTCTACAAAGGGCAACTACACTATACTAAGTTAACTTGTACTATATTTTCTCTACAAAAATTCCTGCCAGCTGGCGCTCCCACAAAAGGGTTAATCTTGGGAGGCAAACTGGGGAAGTCCTAAACCATGTTGTTACTCAACTACAATGGCAACTCTATGTACATTTCATGTTTAGCACATGTACTAGGATCTTGAGCAGGATTTGTGGCAATCTTCACAAAAACTCATGCCACCAGCTGATGAGCCTGTGTCACTGTACATCAAGTCAACGTTGTCAATTACCGAAATTGCTATATACTTGTGATGAATATACACTAGGATGATCATGACAATGTAATCTCTTGTTGTCGCTAACCCCTTTCACCTCTGAAGTGATGAATTCCTTGCGACATGCTTTTTAATGTCCCTGCAAATGTTCAATGAAAATGGTGAGGTCACATAAATTCCGAAGCAATAACTTTGAGAAGCTAAAGTTCAGGACTTGACATACATGCAACGGGGAACTCGGCAACTGAAATCTTGACATGTCTGTGAATGCCAGTGCAGCAGGGACCAGGTTTTGAGACAAAGTTCACAACCCCCTGGAGCTCTAACATTGCATCGACTAGCATGCCGAAAAAGTGTTCTAATTTTGAGGCATCCTGAATACGGGCAGGGATTACTTCGAGCAGCACGGCATTGCAATGCATGTACCAGTACGCCCATTAATTTGACCTGCACCACCATTTATGTTAGATGAATTGAACAATGTTGATGACAACTATGAAAAAGCCAAAGGTCATTTATTGTATATTTCAGAGGATGTTGCTATTTATCCAAAGACTCGAAAACATTGGTACTAGTTAACAATAAAAGATATAGCAACACATACCTGCAACGGTCTCTTCCTCCCAAATTGCTCACTTTCATAGTCAGGATCGGTTTTAGACAAGTGAATCTTCTTGTAGAGATGATACAATATCATCATTGAGGAATGTTTCGCTCGACGGAGTGCGTCAAATTGATAGTGATTTTCCTGGCAGAAGCTTAAAAAGGAATGCCTATTCTCTAAAAGATCATTATCCATGATGGTATCTCCGTCCTCAGTATCAGCAGGTATATTGTCCACCACAACCTATAATCATAATCAGTTAAAACATGTGGGGAAACAGTTCAGTAACAGTTCTTGATATAAAAATAAACAGGTCAGTAACAGTTTTGGAGAAAATGGTTTGATGCTTAGAATGGCAGTGAGGTGAGGTCAAAGTTATTCATTACACCATTGCATAAATAAAGGGGAGGTGAGAAGAAAGAATATGTTGGCCCAAATTCGAACTTATCCATCTATTCCCCAACTCCAATTCTATTCATCTTGTGTATTAGTCTTCTCTACTTTCTCGACATATTTCTTTCAGACCCTTGCCCAAGATGGTGAAGAATTATTTAAGAAAGGGAGTTCACCTCAGAAAGTGAATGTTGTTCTCCACTAATGGAAGTGTGTGTTTTCTGCTCGCTGGGGTTTTCCTTCAAAGCAAGACACCTGCATAAAAGAATATAAATTAGTATCACAATACATATTCTATATTTATGATTCTTGTGGAAGTAACCACCATTTCAACACAGAAGACCCAAAACACATCATTGCTACACGTGTTTCTCCCCAGGGGGAGAGAGGTCAAGAGAGGAAATACTACTAAACATGATATATTAAAGGCTGTGAACAGAAACTACTTAGGATGTCATGAAAACCTAGAACATAGAAAATTGTATTGCTTTACTGATGAGAACATAGGGGTCTCTTTATATAGTTGTAGGACTTGATTAAATTAGTGTCCCATGAGTCTTTTCCTGAACTTCTTTCACATGTTCTCCTAAAATATTCTGCTCCACCAAAAGACAGACAATTAAAGACATAAATTTGAAAAGTTAAAGAGTGTTGCATTATGTTTCTTTAGTTATAAACTAGCTAGAGCTGAGTAATTACAATTCCCTTAGCATGATGTCAAAATCAATTAATCCTCATTTCCACAAATTAAACAGAGTAAAAGAAATTTCTTAAAAGAATAAAGAAATAAAGGGGGGAAATATAAGAGGGGCAAAATATCACCTTCCGCATATATTAAAGTTCCTGCACTGGTCACAAAACCATCGGCTTCCTGATAATATTGCTTCATGGCAGTCGGTGCATACAACATGCAAGTTTACAATGATGAAATCTTCTTTCACGGGTAAGATTGTTTGTCCAAGCTGTCAATTGAAAGGATTAGAAATAGTCAAGTTGATAATACATTCACGCTATTTAGAACCATCTGGTCTTTCAGCTGAACACACACACAGGCTCACTCACACATGTATCGACCATATATTTTAGCATGTCTCATCAATCACCTCGTATGAAAGTTGAGACATCAAGTAGACCAGGCATAAGGATGCACAATATGTCTTATCAAAAGCTATATTTCTAGTTTAACGCCTACATATCTACAAAGAGATCGATTTACTTTTTCAGCACATTTCCAAGCTTCTCATTTGTTGATGATATCAAGTTTTTTCAATTACTGGAAAAGTGTAAGATGCTCATTAGATTCTGCAACCACTCTATATGATATTTAACGTTTTCCTAATCCTCCGTCCCATTTATATGATGTTGACACAGTTTAAGATGTCGATTTGACATATCTGATAATAATAGCACTGGAAAGGACCAAGTGTGTCGCCTAGTGGTCGGTGAAGTGGGAGTAGAACCATGAGGTCTCGGGTTCAAATCTCATTGGAGGCAAAAAATACCAGGCGATTCTCCCATTTGCCCAAGCCTTGGTGGACAGCGTCGCCCAGTATTTGTGCTAGTGGCAGGTATAGGATTGGAAATTATATTAAAGCAATGATTGAAATGTCAGTTTAATCAAAGTTCAAATTACGTATGTGAATTTGCAAATCGTGAAAGTTATATAGAAAAAAAATATTTCCAGTGGAATGAGTAAATAATTTTTAGCGGAGCATTTCAAACATTTTGGTATGTCCCAAAATGGAAATAGTACCAGAAAAATTGAGAATGAAGAGAGTAGTAAGTCACGCCTATATTTTTTCCTTTTCCTAAGCATATGAAATTTCAGAAAACCTCCATTGCTTTTCTTTGCATCCTAGTCTCTTACTGCAACCTATTAAAGACTTTAGAACTAACATCAAAAGAAGGGAAAAGATCTTTCAAGTGAAGTATGCTAAGTGAGGACGTATGCCAATAAACCATACCTTTTGCATCACTAGAATGTCCTTAGTCGCATCAGCCGATAGATTGTTATGCCTGATTGCTTTTACTGTCCTCTTCGTCATTAGCTTTTTCACTCTATTCGGTGAATCACCTCTGCTCTCTTTGTCAATATTCCTAATTAAATCTTCTGCAGCACCTGACCAATAGCCTCCATCGAAATATGGCAGATGAGCAGCAGTTATCCTAGCATTATTCCTTGCACTCGGAACAAAAAAGTGGTCGTATAAATTAGTGTAGTTCACCACGATATCCTCTTCAGATGCTTTCCTTAACATTGACCTATACCTGCATCCCAAAAAACGAAATCCATTCAATTCCAGAGGGCCTTAAGAGAATCTAGAAATCCGATGTTTTGACAGATTAAATGATTCTGAATGAAATGGTTCATACTGTTGATTTATTAATAAAGAAACTTCTTCCAACTTTTGAGTAGAAGCAAAAACTGAGAGAGTAGATGAACTACATGGCTTGATTTACTTTTTAGGGCTTTGAAAGCAAGAAAACTGATATATGTGAGTCTTGTCCCCTTTTTGCCACACACATGGACCGAAGCGCATTCGAAACTCGGTGTATAATCCCCCCACCCCCTGCCATTATCCACTTAAATACCAGGCTTTTCTCTCCGTTGGTTTCGAACTTGTAATGTGCATCTAATCCACACATCATATGCCCATATGTTCATGTCATATACATATAAGAAAAGAAATAAACCAATACAGGAAAGGGGCGATAGAGACACATACCACAACCGAAGTTTGTCTGGTTTTGGAGTCTTCTGATTTTCTGGGTGGCAATGCAGGATATAGTCTTCACCTTTTACAGGCGGGCAAGCCCATATGTAGCAAGTTGTAAATCCTCGTTTCTTGCAGTACTCCAAGTATCCAATCTAATATGATAACCAAGAGAAAGCAAATATTGAATTATCCAGTGATTCAAAAGATAGATATAACTAAAATCAATAAGTATAAAATGGGAGTTCTATTTTGCACTTACCAATATTTCATGATATACAAAAGTACGCAGAGCTTCCCCTTTGACAGTTTGTATCTCGGGTCTAAAATACTTGATAGAATCAAGATATGATATATAGACACACCGTTTATTTGGAGGAGCACATTCTGATCCAAACTCCTGGACATACATTCCAAAGAGGCAAACATCTACTCCTTCGATATTTTGAAACAATAAAATCACCTATTTGAGCATAATGTCAGATTCACCCCCAAAAATTTAGCATTTTCAAAATGTACAGAGGATAAAAGAGAAAAAGGGTGTCAACCACAAAAAGTGTCTGCCTGTTTCATTTAAATTCCACAACTTTATAAATCAAGAACTGAAATTGCAAGTAACACCAAACAGTTTGAATTAAGGTTAAAACTAGCTCAAGAAAGAATTCTAAAGTACACTTCTCACCTTTGATCTATATTGGAACGCTGGTGGGTAACTTTCACCTTGAAAAAGATCCAAATATTGCTGCTTTACTTCCAACCTTTTGTTAACAGACAGTACCACTCTGATAATTAGATCTTCTGCAGTTGGTACCTGGCAACAGGTAAATATTTGAAAAGTGCTAGTTATGTGCATGGTACTACATTCCAACTTCTAAATGCTCGAATACAAGGAACGGACAGTTATAAGCCCTGACATAGGCTATACTTACACGAGAGATAATAACATAACAGCAAAAGGGCATCATAGTTTTGTATCTTGCATATTTATTGTTCCGCATTTTACCTCTTTAGGGCAGAATTACTATAATGCATACCAAAATCTAGACAAAAGAATGTAGTATGTTTTAATTACTAACCCGAAGCCATCAAACTTTCTGGAATACTAGTGTGCATGCCATTTATGAAATGTAATTGCAGTCAAGTCAGAAAACGATCTAGGCATGCAAAATGCTCTCATTAATGAAAAACAAGAAAAAATACTATGAAAATACAGTTTGCATAAAAAAATTGCGGACACGATTTTCTATGTATTCCAGCTTCACTTAAGATAGTTAACAATTTATGTAGCTGTGTGGATAAAATAAACAGCTTCAATGAGTTATTGAACTTGGAAAGTTTGTTAAAAACAGTAGTAACTTACCTCATCAGCGTCCTGCCCGGACAATTTTGCCCTCTCAGTTCTCTCTAGCTTAAGCCGCCTGAACAATCTCTGCTCAATGTGATCACTAAGCATAGTCCTAGGAAGATCTTGGGCTCTAAGAGGAGCCGGTAAAGGCATGCCCTCTCCTTCTTCAATCTCCTTTAAGCGACAGAATGGACATATGTACTTTGCCTGTCCTTCTAGATCTTTCTTAGCATTATACAGACCACAGACTTGATGCTGCCAGCGTTCGCACTTATCACATTGTACCCACTACATATAACCCAATGAGATAAATTAAGCAACAATTGAAGAAACAAATACAAACACTTGAAACAGAAAGTTATACTAAACTAACCGATTCTTCATTTTGCTCATCATTTTTTGCCTTTTGAAACGTCATTTTGCTAATTGACAGTCCCTGGGATGAGACATTATCACCACGATACTTCCTGAAGCATTTTGTACAAAAGCAGCTCCGTGCACCAGATTTATCAATTGCCCAATAATATACCAAGTTACGCTTGATAAAAGCAAAGCATGATGAGCAATATACAGGTGTAGGGACAAACACAAGCCTATTTGTGCCACATAACTGGCATACATTCTCACATATAGAATGGACCATCATATTTCCAGCTGTCCCCTAAAAACAATAATAAAGATAATTAGAGGAAGGGCCTCCACAAAACATTTACACGAGCACACAAAAATTAAAACAATAATAAAGATAATTAGAAATAAAAGAGAAACGGAAAATAAAGAAGACAGAAACAATAAGGAGCTTAACACGGATACCTTGATACAAATTCATGAATCACTAAGTTTCAGAAAACCTAATTATATATGCAAGATTCACAATGTGTGCAATATTTAATTCCCACTCCCCAAAACTGACCAAAATGGCAGAAGTGTCATTTTCTCCAAACTCTTTTCTTCCCGCTAAGTAACACTTCTCCATGAATTTGATAGTGAAGTAACCAAAACTAGAACGAATTTTCATGGTATGTCTTTGCATTTAGATTGGATAGAAGAAGAAATGCCTTTAAGTTCTGCTCCTTTCACTTAGCTAACACTGCAGTATGTACTTATTGCACACCCATACAAGTGTGACACGGGTGAGGCACCAAAAATGAAGAGTCCGAGCAACTTAGCTTATACAGGCACAAGAAGAGTGACGGACATGAAAGAAAATAAAAAGACATTATACATAAATTGAACCACTAAAATATCCTCAAAGTAAACATGCAGACGAAAATTTTGAAATGCTCAGCCCAATGGTCAGATGGTATACTCTTTGCATTTAGATTGGATAAAAGAAGAAATGACTTTAAATTTTACTCCTTCACTTAGCTAACTCAGCAGTATATGCTAGTGAAAGTTTGGAAACTTAAAGTTCGAGGAAGTTTGAGAACTCACTTACGTGTAATGTGAGTCCCTACTATCTGACCTTCTTTACGTATCTTTATTAATCTGCTCTTTTCCATTAAACAACAACAATAGAAATAGGCCTCCTAATTCACTATTGCTCACTTATAACATGCACAATAAGAGAGACGGATAGGAAAGAGAACAAAAGGTCATTCTACATTAATTGTACAACTAAATTATCATCTCAAAGTAAACAAGCAGAAGAAGGTTTCAAAATCCTCAACCCAAACCCATCAAATTCTGCTGCAGTTTGGTACTCAAAGTGTTCCATAATTTTGATCTAAGAAAGCATTTTGATCTAGGAGAAAAACATAGAACAAATAAGAAGGTCAGGTTATTTTTCTAACCTGATTGTACTGACTGAGACTATGAATATGAATCTTCAACTGCTCAACCGTGAAAAAGTCTGTCAATGAAACACCTCTCCTCTTTGGATCCTTTTCCATCTGATAATTAGTTTTTGGTTCAGTTAATTCACTTATTGCTGCTGATCCGATCTGGTTATACTTCTCCTTTCGTTGATCATCAGGCTCTACCTTCTGCAATTCACAATCATTAACGAGACCATTGTCAACCTGCCACATGTCGACGCTGGCAAGATTACAAGATTCACCAGCTGTATTTGGGTCCGGATCCACACTATTTGCAATTTCGTCGCTGATCTCGCTCTTTTTCTTTTTGCTACAAATAGGACTTTCAGAGTACTTCCCTAACAATAAATTTCCAGTAACCGTGGACTGCTGATTGACAGAATCAGCATCAGCATTAAAGAGATCTTCCGCCCTCTTCCGCTTCAATGGAGGTATAGCATCTTGCTCCACCGAGCACCCATGTGATCTCAAATTAGGCAGCTGATAAGATATTGCAGGTGGTAAAGTGTTGTCTTCAGAAACCAATTTAATGCCTGGTTCTGAAGTCCAAAGATTCAGATGAGATGATTCGACATTTTGTCCATGTAATGCTGGAATATTTTCATAATAAATATTCTGATTACTTTCCAAAAAACCTCTGTAGTTTCTGATATTCAATTCAACTGTCCAAATCAAGCAAAAAGAGCAAGTGCAATAAGTAACTATACTAAAAAGGAAAACAAAAGGTAAAAACCATGGAGAATGACAGTTCGATCTCAGAACAGTAGCAGATAATTAAGTCGAAAGACAGGCTTCCTAAAGATAATTTATTGGCTTCTGATTAAAGCAGGTCCAAAGTTGAAGATAAAGTTATATAGCTGATAAATATTAGATTCTTACGGCAAGTAATAGCTGATAATGGGGCTAAAACTAATGAAATTAACTTTTTGACAAATACAAAATTTCAAGAGTATAAAGGTGGGTTCTAAATTCACCTTCGTGAATATAAATATAAACATATAGAAAAGTATTGAAGAGTGTCAAGACCAAGAAAAGGTGACAAGAGTTCCAGACAAACTAAAGTGGGAAGTAGAACAAAATAAAATGGAAAAGGTCGGAACATTGAGAGAATGAGAAATGCAACAAAAGGTTAGAGCCATCTCAGAGAATGATAAATTCAGAGGTTATCATCACAACCATTTATCCATACTAACATGTTTCATAAGTAGATTTAGGAATTAATACATTAATAGAAATCTTACCCTCATCAGAATTCTGAGGCTTAATTGAACTTTTTGATACTGACTCAGAGATACACGGCAAAGTGCTATCTGAAAACATTCCTCCATCTTCATAAGGTTCCTTATTGTCATTCCATTCTCCATCAGAGCATACAGTAACCGATGAGATTTGTTCAGGAGAATTAACAATCTCTACGGGAACATGTGATACACTAACGGGGGAAAGTACATCTCCCAATTCACCTGGCCTATTGGCTGAGGATCCTGTCATAAAAATAATAATATCATAATTTTGTAAATTGTAAAGAAACAAAAGTCGCATGAAACAAAGTTTGAAGGTTCTAGACCATAGTCTTTCTTGCTTGCTTACTGGGTTGTGCATGGATAATTTAAACATATTAAGGGTGTGTTTAATATGGAGTAGTATTTTCTGGAAAATATTTTCCAAATTTTCCATGTTTGGTTGGTCAAAATATTTTGATAAACATTTTCCGTAGGAAAACAAGGTCCTTAGAAGTGAAAAAGATGACTTCTCTAGTTGGAGTAGGGAAACAAGTTCCATAAGTGGCATTATCTCCTCCCTACCTAAAAACAACCCCACCCCAACCCCATCATCACTCACCAACCCACCCACCCTGCCTCAACCATCATAGTGTTCCTAGATTACTTAAAAATGCTCTTGGGACAATATTTTCTGGTTATTTTCTAGAAAATAAGCAAGAAAATCACTTATTTTCCAAAAAACGTTTTCCTCGGAAAACATTTTCCTTCATACCAAACACACCTTAAGTGAATTTTAAAGAAAAATACAAGGTTTGAGCCAAGGTTACTGGTTCTGCTGAACCCGTACCAAGGCTGGTAGGTCTGGCCCTGCACTAAAGTTGTCAAACTCACCTGTCAAAAGCATGCTGTAACTCAGACAAGAAGCCACTAAGAGATCATTCTCTGCAGATTGGAAATTTGAGCTGCAAAAAGCAGGTGGATCACCGAGGTCTATTGTACTGGAAATGGGTGTCAAGGTGGACGAAAGAAAGTCTTGTGCTTCATTTCCCCATGTTTGCTCTTGCTGGATTAGGTTTTGATATTCACGTGAAGGTATCTCCTTCCACTCATGATCCTGTTAATTTAATTCAAAACATTAGTCATCCAACAAAAGCAAACTCATCATTGGTGCTGGATTATTCATTTAGAAAGCATTGGACTAAGAACAGATTCTCGTTTTAAAAGAAAAAAATCAACTAAAGAATCATGTGACAGGGATATTGGTATGTTTCTCGGACTAAAAATAATTAATGCCCACCAAAGAAACAGACCTTACAAACAGCATTCACTGAGTAGTCAGCCAAATTGTTGAACATCTGCTCGCCCACGTCAAAATTCTGTCTCCACATAAAATTCTTGCTGCAAAAGAAAATTGTTTACAAAAGTCAGAAAATTAAGCAAACATACCATTCATGTGAAATCATATGTCCAAGTTTTAACAACTTTACACATGGATAAACATAGAATATTGGAACTTACATCATATTTCCATTCACAGGATCCCTTCTTTGATCTTTGGTCCATTCAATTCGATTATCATCTTGTTTTTCAGAGCAATGTTGCTGCAAACCAGAGTAATTAAGCTGATAGAGATATTTTGCCTCCTGAAACAAGTAGTTTTGTCCAGAACTGAATGGTAACCCAAAGTTGACTCCGTTCAAATCCATCGCGCTTTCTACACATTCCTCCTGCAATGAAAATTAAAATGCCAACAAATTTAGGGGCTTTGTACACTTACCAGCTGACAGAAAAGTGTTTTTAGCTACTTTCATAAGTGATTCAGACACTAATGCAAGTTCAAATAGGTTTTGGTTCAACTATTGTGGCAACACTAATCCCACATTATAGAGCAAAGAGTCATTTAACATATGTGGGTATTCAATTCCCAAGTCTAAACTCGTGACTTTGCACGTCTTCTTTCTAACTGGCCAACTAAGGTGATCATAGTAGTTTAATTTAATTTTCTTTTAAGGTTGGAGAAGGGGGAAGACGACCTTGTCTCCCTTCTACCACAACAAGTCACTTGAGGTTACACATAAAGTTCACCCATAACTTGCAGAGTAATATTAATTATGCTCTAAAAAGTGTAAAAGCATCAAAGAAAATTAAGCAAATAAACATAAAGTAATCACATGATGTATAAAGGAAAGATGTTATGCAACATAAACATCACATTAAGGACTTCTTAAGCTGGTGTGCAGGTGCACATTCCGTTTTTCCCTTACTAGTAGGAATTCTGTCTTTTCCCTCCGACATTTGGTTTTCATTGGATTTACTCTATCTTGTTTAAATGGCTATCCCTTCTCCACCTTGGGGAAAGGAGACGGGGGGCTGAGAAGCGGATTCAGGATTTTAAGTCTACGGGTTCCGAATCACATCTCTTTTTTATTACTGGTTCTACACAGATATTTATACATATTAAGTCGATAATTCAACACAACTACATGGTCTGTGCCAAAGTTCCCGTAAACATGCTTGCGCATCCGCCCCTGGCAGTGGAAATCACTCGAAATTCTCTACAACAACTATAGCGAGATTACCGTAACCAGTCTCGATCAAACAAAAGATTCATCAATTAAAAAAAAGGACTAAATCATTACACAAAGGGGGTAATTACACCTACAACATACCTATTAATTTGAACGTAATTATCTAAAAAAACTCGAATAATGCAAGTATTTAGTGTATCCACTATTGATCCATTAGACTATACAACTAACTAACAACCAACAACAACAACATACCCAAAGTGATATCCCACAAGTTGGGTATGGGGAGGGTACCTTACCCCACCAAGGTGAAGAGGCTGCTTCCACTAGACTCTCGGCGAAAGACATTACACTATACAACTAACAACAACAACATACTCAGTGATATCCCACAAGTGGGGTCTCGGAAGGGTGAGATGTACGCACACCTCACTCCAGCAAGGTGGAGAGGCTTTTCTCGGTAGACCCTCGACAAAAGACATTACACAATACAACTAACAACAACAACATACCCAATAATATCCCACAAGTAAGGTCCGGGGAGGGTGCGGCGTACATAGACGTTACCCGCCGAGGTGGGCAGGGTGTTCCGACAAACCCTCAGCGAAAGACATTACACTATACAACTAATTACAGAAAAAAATATTAAAAAAACAATCACAAAGTCTTAAAAAAATCCTAATTTTGTAATTACAATGCTGATCAACGTTGCATGGCATAACATAATTCAATAACAGTTTATGTAATTAATTAATTCTTACAATTCACATGCAAACCCTAGGCAATTATCATACGTGAAACAAATAAGAACGTAAAATTGAGTTATAAAATTCAATAAAAATTATGATATTCAAACACAGCAATTAAAATTAAATTCAGAAAAATAAGAAATTAGTGATTTACCATGAAATAGCATTCCAAAAAGGGAAAGTTTTTAGGTATAATTGAAGAATTTTGGTTTTGTTGAAATAAAGAGAAGGTTTTGTATGGGTGTAAATAAAAGGGCGCGGCAAGGTGAAGAGGTTACTATTTTGAGGAGGAAAGGGAATACTAATTTGGGTTCAATTTGGATTTTAATTTATTTGGAGGTAATTAGTAAAAATTACTTTTATAATGGATGGTCTTGTACTTTTAACCTCGCTAAAAAATATTATTGAAAAACACGTCGGTTGCCTATTGGACATAAGTTGTAGGCGTAAATTAGTTTTGCATATAAAGTACGAGTTCGAGATATTTCAATTAGTGACAGATAGAGAATCTTCTTAATCGGTTAAAGATTTTATAGCACAAATAAAAATTACGTATGTTGCTCGATTGTTCATGAGATAAATACTATTAAAACTGTTTCTCAATATACAATATATTATACTATCTTCATTGTTGGTAACTTTTAGAAATGTCATGAATTTTCGTATAGTATGAAAACTGACTTATCTGCCTATTACTGCAACTAGAACTTGTGCCCATAACTTATGCTCGATGGGCATCTAATGTCAATATGTAATATTTTTTGTCAATCTAAGCGAACAGTGAAAGATCTCCACTATATTGTCCTATTTATGCAATTTTTCATTTATTTACGATTAAGATAGCCCAGTAAAATGAATATGATCTTGGACGAAATACGGATAGGGCAAGAAGAAATTTTCACAAGGTGTTGAGGGTTTGTCCTCGTATCTATGATTTTAATTAAATGATACGCAACTTGTTAATGTTATGTCGACTTCAAGGCAATATAGCTGGGAGAGAGAGTAAAGGAATCGAGGACAAGTGTTATTTCAACTCAATTTAGTTGGAGACGAGGAGAAGGGATCGAGGGCAAGTATTGTCTTGTCAAGACTTCAAGGATTGCCTATTTATCAAGATTTCAATCACGGGTGAAAAAGGTCGATGTCAAGTATTAACCTGCCAAGGTTTCACGTGATTAAGCTGGAGATAAAGGGTGGAAGAACGTGCTCCATTAATAAGGTGGTGAAAATTGAAAAGTATTATCAGTAGAGGAACCTTTTTTCTAAACCGTGTCAAATAGGGCCAAAAAGGCAAACCATTGTCTACGATGTCAATAGCTCTGCAAACCACGCTAATAGGATTGCATAATAGTCGCTTTGTCATCAAAAAATTTCACCGCGTCATCTCCATAAGGAGTGGTTTTGCAAAAATACCCGCACTAAGCAATGTTTTAACAAATACCCTTTTTAGCTCGGAACCAAGACTTCAAGGCAAAAATCTTGTAAGTCTTGGCAATTGCCAATACTTCAAGGGTAAGTACTGTTTTGTCAATACTTCAAGCTATATGGTGAGAGTGCAGGGAGAAACTGGAAGTGACAAGTCTTGGCAATTGTCATGACTTACGACCAAGTACGACTTTCCAACACTTTAAGGGTAAGAGTTGGCAAATAGAGAGGGGACACAGGCAAATCTTGGGACTTACGACCAAGAGCGACAAGTATTGCTTTTTGCCAACATTTGAAGGAGTAAGTGTTGAAAAACAGATAAGTATAAAGACAAGTCTTGACACCGACCTAAAAACTTGATAGGGGAGTTTTCGTCCAAATTTTTTTCATTAAACTTAATGCGGACATTTTTACAAAACTCCTATTAGCGTGGACAAAAGACAAACCATTGCTTATGGTGTCATATTTTTGCATATAGGCCCTTTGTCTTTGCTTATGGAGCTCTCACTTTTTTTAAAGGAATAATTACACTAAAAGACGAACAAAAGACGAAAATTACTAAAAATGGCCCATATTTCGAATCTTACCCGAGCTGTCACCCTTTTCTCGAGATAGGGGTCGCCGCAAGTTTCTACAATTTTATACAAATTTATACACATGTATAAAATTGTATAAATTTGTATAAGTATGTATATGCGAGTGAATAAATCTGTATATTAAGGATGTTTATATAAATTTTTACTTTTTTTTGTGTATATTTTTGTATTTCTCTTATTGCTACGCATTTATCTATGTATATTTATGTATAATTTATTTTTTGGGGGAGATTGTGTGTATAAACTTGTCCAAAGCAATGATTCAGACGCAATAAACAACATAAATTCAGTAAAATACAAAAAAATAACGACACCACTGGCGGGAGAGAGTATCTTCCGGCAACTTAATGGCTGGGGAGGAGGAGATTTGGTTGCTAGGGTATTTTTTATGAAGGAGTGCTAAAATTTGTAATTTTAGAGGTGGGTGCTATGCATGAAAAAAAAAATATGACCTCTTGTTTGTAATTTTGGGCAGTAGGCTGCCTATTTTTGAAAATGTTTCTTTTTAAAAAAATAAGTCCCAACCACTTCATCAACTTAAATTTATCACGAATGATCTTAAACTTTGTCCAGGCTTAACTTCAAACCTTCAAGTTGAGGCCAATTTCACACATCCACCTAAACATACTCATTTCAGCTACAAAATTAAGTTATTTCTAATTTTTAAAAGTTGTAATTATTTAATTACACTAAAAAATAAAAAATGTTTCAATATAAAATGGAACAAAAAGAGTACAACATTTTATGAAGCAAAGGTTTTCTAAAAGTTATCAAGTACTACTTCACATGTCCTGAAAACTCCACTCCCTTCTTTAAACGTATACGTATAATTTACGGATTCCAAGTTTCCAACAACCAAAAGAAGAAAAAGACGTACTATCTAGCATAGCTTCTTTTGTTTTTTTTGGTCGAAAAGAGCATGGTATTGTGCTTAGATTACAGTCTGGCACACTCGTGAAAATTAGTTTAAAACTAAGACAGTCATCATAACCCCTCTGTGAAAACAAGTTACGTCCATAGGTACTTTAGCTGAACAAGTCTATTCTAGTTAGCATCCTTATAGATATTAAAAAAGAAAAAGAAAAGAAAACTCTAGTACTTGGTATTCGTCCTTTCGAATTAAGCACAATTCTTGAATTGCCGTCGAACCTAGTTGTCATGAATTGTATCCTATATATTGCAGCTGTCTTCTACCTGAACCACCATCTCTGAATAATAGAAATAGGAGTATGCAAGAATGGAGCATATCGTTGGACCAGAGGATTCACATGCATCCCAATCTTAGCCCACATGCTCTGATGATAACCAGCAGTAGCAGGAGCTTGATACATAAGCTTCAATAGCTGCCAAAGAGTTGAATACTTGAAATGAGGACTAGGGACAAAACTGCCGAAGAAAATGCAAATGGACAGATAGACACATGCTGAAACAAGACGTTAACTTCGTCTAGTTTGATCACTCTCTCAAATGGAAAGAGGTCTGTAGAAACGGGTGTCGTTAAAAAATGTGTTTCTTTCTTTGATAAGGTGTGTGGGTGTTTCATACATACTGCTATGTAACAATATAATCTCTTATACTCCAACAAGAATCGAAAAAGAAAGATTAAAGAAGGTAAAAGTTCCAGAAATTTTACTCACTGCTTTCAAAAAAGTCACACATTTACAAGGAAAAAGATGTGGAACTTAATTTCATTGAGTGACAGAACAATGCATACCTGCCAGTACATAAAGGTTTGTATTATATTACGCTGCCACCTGCATGTTTAAGGATATGAAAAGTTATAAGCAAAGTAGAATGAACAATGCGAATGCTAGAAATGGTAACCCCAGCATTAAGTAGAAGTTAGTGGAAAAACTGAGGTGAGATACTAACGATAAAAGGGAGACAATTAGAAGAAATCCGAGCCCAATCTCAGCCTGTGAAGACAGTATGCTAAGAGTAGTTGTGTTTGACTCAACCCATACACAAGCCTCTTCCAAGTACTTCCTGTAGAGATTGCCAAATTAAGCCAGAGACAAGGAAAAGTTTTGGCACCCCAGGAAAAAAGAAAAGGCAGGAATGAACAAAAATTAAATAATTAGATAGAAACATCCAACATGAATAAACAATTTGCTCTGACATCAAAGATTTCGATAGGTTTGTTCTACTTCTTTTTTTCCAATAAGGAAATTTTATCAATTTCAAACAATTTACAACCACCCATTTCAACTGAAATAGCTTTAACATTTATTAAGGAAACACAGTTCTGCTACCTGTACAAAGAAGATGTGCTGAAGTTGCGCCTAAGAAACTTTGCAACATGTTCGAGTGCTCGACATAAAACGGGAATCAAAGCAACTGCACAACATTGACCATCAACACATCAAATTGAACTAAGTCACAGAAACTTCATAAATATATAAGAAAAAGAGCTACAAAGGATATTAGACTGAAGTGAAGCTCACATTTCAAGAAAAGCTGTGAGGTGACAAATGTAAGGCAGTAAATAAAGTATATGAAATCTTTCGTCCCAATAACTGACTGAAGCCAGACTTGCAGTGCCTGCATATTCCAAGCCCTGGGTTTCTGCAGAAATTGATTAGATTATCAAAAGTTCATAGACAATAGCCAATAGGCATGAACTAGCCTCAACAACGAGGCAAGACAGGGTAATGAAAAGAATCTGCATTTAGAATTTACCCCATATAATGAGTATAATGAATACAGGGAACCACATGCAGTTCCCAAAAAGGACAGGCGGTACGCTCTGTTTGACAGAGTGGTAGGTACAAGTGGAAAGATAGCAAGAATAGCCACAACAAGGACCTGCAGAGAAGAGTACCAAAACCAACTTAGAAGCTGGATAACTACACTATAGGCCACATTCACCAATAATCGAAATCCTGTGGAAATGACTAGTAAGCTGAAGAGTGGCACAATAGCAAACACAAGAAAATAGGTAGAAATGCTTCTGCAAAGATCATCCTAAGAAAGAAGCATCATGATATAAGTTTTCCCAAAGCTTGATCCTAAGAATCCCAAAAGCTCTTAGAAGACCGCTTGCCAAATTCCATGCTTTCCCTGAGCTGAAAGAGGCAGGGGCTAGTAAAGGAATTAATGTACCCTGACATGATGACATCTAAAGTGGATATTAAAGGCAGCGTACAACATTTATTTAGGAAAAAAGTGACGCACGTGCATACATAGATCAAGTTTTTCCATAGCTATTTTAAGGAATCATAACCAAAATTTACCTAACAGGTTATTTCAAGAAAAACATGGAATCATGCAAAGATGTCTCTAATTGACAGTAAATTTGACTTCTCTCTCTTCTCTTCATAACACCTCCCCCCTCAACTTTTAGGAAAAAAAAGAAGAAGGTAAAGTAGAACCGCAAAAGCAGTGAATAAAAGATTTAAACTGTAATCAAGCTTAATGAAAAGTCATGATGAACGACAATAATCATACAAGGATTTTTTCAATAGGTTCATAGGGAGGCATCACTGCTAGCACAAGTGGCACATGGTAAAACAGACCATCAATGCAAAGGAAACTAGGTCCTACCCCTAAAGTAATTATTAACTAAATGACCTCCTTTTGATTTGTATTGACCATTTACCGTCTGTTTGGTGGCTTTGGTCGAACTTCTAGGAAGCTAAAAGTGCTTATATTTCAAATAAAATGATGCTTATTTTAAAGCAATTCTCAAAATAAGCAGATTTCAGAAACTTGCGAAAGAGGCTCTTAATCTTATTCCAGATAGAGCAGTTAAGATCTTTGGATTTTGTAGGACAAACGAAGCAGCCAACCATAACATTCTCTTAGAGGAACCATGGTGCAAGAGTAAAAAAAAGAAAATGCTTCAAAATTTAAGAAACTAAAATGAGCATATTGTACCCAAGCATTGACGGAAAATTGTATAGTTTGTGGGTTCCATTGCAGTGATGTTGCATTTGAAGTTGGATTTGAAGATGTCCCAGTAGTTCTAGTAGCTGCCCCTGCAAAAGAATAAAAAATATTTCATAGGACAGAATACACATTTTACATATGACGTGAACATGCCTTCCAAGAAACCTTGTATTCATTCAGAAATCAGCAAGAAAATCATACCAGAGCTACGCTGTCTTGACTGGTTGTTTGAAGTTGACGATGACGATGAAGATTGTGGGGCTGATGACCTTGTTGGTTGGGACGAACCACTTGTATTCATTGGTTCAACAACTAGACCTGGATCCTGGACATAGAGATGCTAAATCAACATTCCAAACTGGCAAACCACAAAGGGAACCTCTCAAGATCAAAATAAAAATCATGCCCCGATTATTTTGATAATCCGGAATTCTATTGTTAGTCAAATCCAAGCTTAAGATCCCATTAAAATGATAAAATAGCCGTTTCAAGCAAAATTCTTGATAAGGAATCCACACTCATGTTACCAGGTTAACAATCTCTCAACAATATCAGTACATAACACTAGTGGCTTGGGACTGTTACATCTATCCCCCTCCGAAATGGAAATGACGAACTTATTAAGATCCGGTACAAAATAATAAAACATCAAAGGCAGGAAAAACAGAAGAAAGTTGTGAACTCAAAACCAAGTGAAGGATGCACCAGGAAAAAGAAGAAATAGAAAAAGCAAAAGAAAAGGCAGTGGGAAAAGCACAATTTCATCAAGTCCCCGGTTGTCCAAGTCACTGCATTTATAATTACTAAGGAAGAGAGGGAAATGAAAGTAAGACAAATTGAAGCTGACAAAGGAACCTGCATAAATTAGCAATCCGCGAGTAATCAGGAACCTCCATGGACAACATTTGCACTGTGCAACATAAGTGCAATGAAGAAAGTAGCGCAACCACTAACAGCTTGTTTCTCGTTGCATGATATCGTATTGTTAATTTTGTTACAATGTTTGTTTTGATTGTTACTTAAACAATATTATATCTATATTGTTAAACCCATTGTTACTAACAACGAAAGGTCTCATTTTATGTAACGACCTTTAGTATGGTCGCGTCATTACCTTTTTTTTTTCCTTCTCATCTTGCCAATACTTATTACTCCCTTTTACCCTACTTAACTCTACCCGTAACTTACATTTTTTTCGTAATATTGTAAGGCCATTCACCATATTGCTGGTGCGTGGTATTATGAAATGACGGGAAACAATACAATCAATCCAAACACTGTATTAAAGTGACATGGTATTAAACACTGTCTGGACTCAAACTCTCAACTATAAAGCAAAAAACTCTCAACTATAAAGCAACGAAAACCTAATATTCCGAATTATTTATATATGCTATCAGCTCGGACTGAAAAAGCCCCAAACATTAGATAAATTAATAGAGAATTAGTGCAAAATCCAAATGATTCCTCACAGTAGACTTTGGAGAGAAACATGCATAAGGTCAACGAAAAGTTTAGCAAATAGAGTAACTCAAAAGCAAATGAGTACTTTAAAAATAATGAGTTTAACTAATATGCACCGACATTGTAAACCTTTTTTTTACATCATCAGGTAATCAAAAGGTCATTGCAAGAAATTTTCAAGTACTCTTATTTGTTTTAATATTTAACATTAATTATGCCAATGATTAGGCTAAGTCAAGTATGTGTCCTCGCGTTATTGCTCAACACGCCAACTATACACTAGTTTTTACAATTAATGATTCTTGAAGATCAATTCATCCATCGTGACTTAACCATTAGTCAATTTTCTAAGCTAGAATAATTGAATATATACTGACTGCGTTAAAAAAGGCTTACACTGTAAATAATTACTACATTAATCGAGATCTAGGAACAATAAATAAGTAAATAAAAAAAAAAAAAAAAGCAAATATATATAGTGTGTGTACATACATGAAACGTATGTAAATAAATAGGAATAAATACGTACAATGTAACGCTGGTAAAATTTGCGTTTATAATGTTCAACGACATCGGAACGGGCAGCCATGTGAGGAGGAATAAGAATATTGGACCAATAATCAGCCCATTTTGGATCATTTTCATAGTCATATGCTTGGGCTGCTATTCTCTTCAATTTCTGTGGATCCCCTTCTTCTCCCATCTCTCTTATTATTCAACTACTGCTACTTGTGTAATTTTAATCAATCGTAATTCGTATGGTCTGCTAGTTTCACAGTCGTTTAGTTTTACGACTCTTTTGACTAAGCAATACTAGAGAACAACGTCTCCTGGCTTCCAGAAGGTTCCGCTATTGGAAAAGGAACATGCTGTTTTCGTGAAAGAATGGTATACATTGCAGAAAAAGGACACTCATTGGGGATGACTTGAATTTTTGTCATTCCGTCCTAATGCAGTTTAATTTTACTTGGCACGGAGTTTAAGACCACACTAAAATATTATTCTACCATGGCCTAAGTTTTGTTTAAATACTCTGTAGCCACATAGCCACAATATTGAGGTATACCATTGAAGTATCAAACTTGTATACCATTAAGTTATATCGTATACTAGAAGGTAAACACTAGAAGCATGGTTATACTGTGACAAATCAAATTTGTATATTATTGGAATATACCGTATACTATTAGGGCTATGAAGTATACCAACTTGGGGTATACTGATGCCTATGGAATGAAATATTAGCCAATTGGCCAGCTCATGTAAATAATTTTAAGTATGACTATTTTTTAGTTCAAAATAAAAGTTAGTGGACATACATGGTAAAAATCCCTTAGGAGCATCATGGATCAGATACTTGAACGTGCAACCAAAACAGTTTTAGATAACCTATTTTTCAGTTTTTTTTTTTCATCAATAAAAATCAGATACTCAAGCCAATCCATTGAGAATGATTATTGTTGATAGTTGAGGAGGGAGTTTGATTTTTAAATCAAAATTGAGGGTGTAAATAATTTTCACCCTTTGGAACGAAAAGGTAAATACTCTATATCATTCAAAATATTTAAACAAATAGAAAAATGGAGAGTAATAAAAATGATTCCATACATGTAATTTTGCTTTTTAAAGAAACATATAGCATGTTGTATAGAAATTGGTGCTATATGACTTTAAAATAATTTCAAAGGATTTAAATATATGTATACATTTTTTTATGTCCAACATACTAATGTTTATATATAACATGTCATTTGTTGTATGTTTCACTTAAAAGGTTAATTTTAAGGTAACCACATAGTTGTTTTTTAAACAAAAAAATATCACGAAAATAGAATAATTTACCATTTGGAAACAAGAGGTAAATACTCTTTATATCTTCATCTTCAAAATATTTAAACAAACAGAAAAATGGAGAGTAATAAAAATTATCTCATACATGTAATTTTGCTTTTTGAACAAATACATAGCAAAGAATATACGTTAACAGCTTGCAAGCTCAAGCTACTAGCAGACTAGAGTTGCAACCACACTGCAAAAGTTAGCTATTAAAAATAAGCTTCACATCAGCCCCTATTTGGCGAGTGTGAGACTTAAGTCGTTTACCTTGTAATGGACCCTAACACATAGTAGTAACAGGTTAGGATGGGGTTTGCAATATTAATGAAGCAATAAACAAGCTACTTGTTCATTTTTTCTAGTCACTGTTTGCAAGAGAGGCGTTGTGAAGCACGAATTAGTAATCTACTGAGCTTTGAGTTAGTAATTCTTGGAGAAATTTCATCATTATCCCCTGATATTGCAAGAAGACTTTGATCCCCACATAATTGACCATGCATATTCAAGCCATTTTCAAGTTGTATAGCCTCTTCCAATGTTCCAATCAATTTTCCAAAGCAAATATATCTTCCAGATGCTCCATAGTCCATGTCTTCATAAACATGGATATGTGCTTCTGCCACCTTACCAACATCTTCAGTTGCTAAAAGTCCTTGATGTAACATGAAATGGCCACCTATAATTAACATTTCTTGCGGTTACTATAAGAATTGAGTTACAATTCCTAAGCTCGATTTTAATTTCACCAAATTAATCAAAAAGATGTAAGAGATAAACTCATATGGATTGAGATGTTATGTATGAAAAATGCTACTATTACCTTTGAGATATGGGAGAGAAGTTTCAAGGTGAGCATTTGGGAAAGATGGTGCCATGAGAAGTCCAGGACATAAAGTAACAAGTTTCACCTTCATCTCCCTTGCTTTACTCCAAGCAGCCTTTTCTGCCCTGGTTTTGCCCAATGCTAGCCAAAGCTGCTTTTCCATGAAAATAATTTAATAAGCGAATAGATTAAAGAAGAGCTTTTCTTAGTAGAGGTAAATCCAGGATGTAGACTAGGTGATTCAGTAAGTTCAGAATGAGTGTGATGTTATTATGTATACATAGTCGTAGTCGAAAAAGTACCTTGTTTTCTCTGCAGAACTCCTCATCACTCCAAGAACTCTCATTCATGAGGTTTGACATGTCATTGCCTTTCCAGATGCATGCAAGTAGAGAAGAGGTGAAAATGCATCTTTTAACATATGCTGTCCTGCCACAAGCTTCTATGACTTTCTTTGCTGCTTCAGTTTCAAGAAATGCCATTCGTTCCTGAAACATACTGGCTTGTCAGCATACCTTTGGGGTTTACATAGACTGAATCTTGTTTTAGTAGAAGTCAAAACATTACTCTAGGAATTTAAAGAGTTCTCTTTTCCTTTTTATAGTTTTGTACAATCTGTATTGTATAAAGAAGGTTGGAAAATCATTTTTGCTGCAGAATTCCTTGTTCTCATGATTGGTAACCACCAAACACTAGTAGTACTTAACAACTAGTGTGCATATAGTAATGACGCTTTGTCTTTGTTAACCTCCGGCTTCCTTGTCTAGAAAGGGAAACTTTGGTAGCCCGGCCTTCCCTATGGGCTACGAGGTGACTTGACTCAGCACGACCTACTTGGCTCAACAGTTATAGTATGGCTTTCATTCGACGAGAGCCATTAGTTCAAATCCAACAGTAAGTAAAACGGATCAAAACCTCCACTTTTGCCAGCACTATATAATGCAAAAGAGGGGAAACAAAAAGAAGACCAACCGTGTATCCTGAGATCCCTTGTGGATCAATGAAAGATGATGTGTGGAAAACAGCATGACAACCTCTAAAAGCAGTACAGAGGCTCTCTAGGTCTCCTATTCTTGCTACCACAATACTTTCCAATTGCTCCATTTCTTCCCTCATCAGCTCCTTCATGTCCTCAAGATTAGCTGCTCAAATTGGAGTAACTTGTAAATTTCAGTAACAAAAAGCAAAGATAAAGAGGGGAAACTTCAAAATTCTTTCATCTACAAATACATTGTGATTGTATACACAAGTTGGAACTGCTTGAGAAAATTCCAAATGTAGCTAATAGTCTCTCTCAGATCACTCCACCTCCCAGTCTAATAACTGCAATGAGCATTAGAGAAAAAGTAGTACTAGACTACTAGTAGTTTACCAGTTTACATAATCAGAGAAAATTAATTAATACCTTACAAGAAAGCACAAGTGTACAGCAAGGAAAAAGGGATTATCTAAGGATTCCTAGGTCATGACAAAGAAGCAATGTCACTCGATCATTATCAAACTTAACTACAATCTTTTTTTGTTCGTGAAGTTTGTCAGTTACCTAACACGACAAAGCACTCCCCGAGGGCATGCAATATCTAACCTTTTTTTTTTTGTCAGAATATCCATAGTAATGTCTCTATTAGATTCTCTAGTCGAAATAAAAGAAAATTCAATTCTCGATGGATAATGTACCTGGATTTTGAATGGTAACTCGAACAAGGTAACCAAATGCCAAAAGCTTCTTGATCAAGTGAGAACCAAAATAGGAGTTACCACTGGTGACACAAACAAGTTTTCTGTCTCTTGCATTCAAATTGCAGATAAAACTATTAGCAAAGCACATTCCATGATCATTCATCTGCTTTGGTGGCTGCAATGGTAAGGACATTGCAACCTCCATATCTCTAACAAAGCCTCAAGCTACCTGCCACTTAGTTTGATATATTTAAAGAGTGGCCTTCTTGAACTTTACAGCTGTATAATTCCATCCAAGAATCAAAGCATAGATCATTAAAAGAAACCAAGTCAGTCAAAAACTTGTCTAAGTAACATGTGAAAAAAGATAACTTTACTTAGGTAAAAATGGAAAGAAACATGTGATGTGATTGCATGAAATTACTTGAGGGAGTTTTTGTCTATAAATATCAAGTAGAAAGTTAGGTTGTATTGATCAAGATAGGTTTCTACAACTTAGGTGGTGTCACTTGAGCACTATATATAGGCTGAATTTCAAAGATTTTGCCAACCTCTTAAACTAAACATTAGACCTTTGGGACAATTTTAGATTTAAAAAACAAGTGTACATTTAATTATCATTAATATGGTAGGTTGAAGTCAACAGGTACCTACTATAACTACCTGAGGTAGTTCAGGATGGACCAAAATATGGATTAGTTGTTGATTAACGTATAATTCTTCTAGCAAATTCAAGGTCACATGACTTCATTAGGATAGTGAAAGAATTTCATTTGGATCATTTATTATTTGATGGAAAACTTTGTATCAGCCAACACTTTACAGTATTATTTTTCCAATTTATGAGGCATGAAAGAAGCTTACGTGGAAAGTGCAAAATCATTCAAAAGAAAGAAAAGTCATTTAATTTCTTTAAATTGGTGTTAGTGTAATAGGGTCACTCAATTAATGCTAACCGTAAGGGTTAGTGGCTTTTGCATGTTACATCCTAGACTTCTCCTAGATAAAATATTCTTGAATACATGTCTCACCTACAATGAGCTAAAGTTTGGCTTTATGTTGCACGTAGGCCTGGGCATAGAATTGAGCCGGCTCGGAGCTCGGCTCGGTTCAATTGCCTTTTAGCTCGGCTCGGTCTCATATAAAATTTGGCTCGGCTCGGTCAAAGCTCGGTTCGACTGGATTCGCTGGATATTTAGAAGTTTACGTGATATTTAATATTTTAATGCAATAGTTAATCATTAATAAACTAGTATTTTTATCCTTATTTATGATTATGATCAAAAGAAAAATTTAAATATTATTTTTTATATTACTCCATTAAGTATGGGGACACAAGAAAAAAAGTCGGCTCAGGCTTGGCTCGGGCTCAAACATTAACAAAGCTCGGTTGAACTCAGCTCGGGCTCATCTCGGTATGGTATAAAGCTCGGTTTGGCTCGGGCTCTGTTAGGCTCAGCTTGCTTGATGCCCAGGCCTAGTTGCACGTTCTTTTATAAGTCAATCATACCCTTTTTTTTCAATAACTCAGGTTAAGTGATTACCGGTCTCTATCAATTCATTAATGAAATGATTAATTGACTAATTAAGGAGTCAATGTCTCATATCTTGAATAATATCTCTAGGGACAAAATTTGGAGAACAAAAAGATTAGTTAACAGGCATTTCAAGTCAAACGAACCCTTCATTAATATATCTACATTGTATGAATAGAATGTTGAATTTCAGATTGCTACAAAACCAATTGCTCGTCGTATGATCTAATAAAGACAACAAAAAGAAGTAAAAAAAGAATGCAGATTTCGACTAGCCAAAAAAAAGAACAGCAAAGTGATTTACACAATGTAATTACAGGTCAGATATCTCAGTGAGTTATGGTAAAATCAGTTCAAGATTTTGTGAAACCACCACTTGTTGGTGCAAATTGCGAAGATTTGCCACCATAGCTGCTTTGGGAGTAGTTGAAGAAATCTGAACTGTATTCTTGACTTCCAAAGGCCATCCTTTGAAACATTCTTATCTGTGCAGATTGTTCTCTTGAATCGAAAATTCCACTTTGCCCAGGCTTCATTCCATTTGAAAGATCCGACAGCTCTTCCATGGAATCTAGAGCTCGAACCACCTGAAATTGGAAGACATTCGGACGATGGAAAATATTAGGAAGGGAAGAAAATGAAAGAATGAGTTGCCTGCCCCGGAATAAGACTTTAATTACCTGACTCATCTTAGGCCTCTTTGAGCCTGAATGACGCACACAAGCTGCAGCTGCTTCAATCATCCGGAACATCTCACTTGCAACATAGTTCTTTTCGAGCATAGGATCTACTATATCGTCAAAATTTTCAGTCTCAAGTGCTTGAGCAAGCAAAGGTCGAGCCTACAGGATAGAAGGTCGCATTCCCAACATTCATTCAATGAAGCACTTGCAGAAATTTGTTGATAAAGATAAGACAATATATGAGCTAAGTTGCTCTATGATTCTCTTTATCATCTCAAAAGATCCACACAACACTTTGTTGTGTTGCTTATGTTCTGTGCCACAGATAGTTAACAAATATTACATTATTAATCAAGTAACTTGAGACACAACCCAAACCAATCCTCGAAGCGTCAGAACTACACTATGAATTGTCTCGACCTTGTCAATAATGCTAACACTGGTGTTGTGTTCAATTTAGTCTATTATGTATGATCACTATGGTGGTCAGCCCCTGCCCAATCGACTGGGCCATATCCTCATGGTGCCACAAGGTTCAATGTTCTTGCTACTTGCTAGTACACATACCTTGCTTCTACAACCCCTTCCACCTTAGTCAAAGCGGCTTCTCCCTCAACACTAGTTTCCTCTGATGTTTCAACGACAGGCCCTCGCTTGGTCCATGTTAAATATTTTTTAACAAACTGATTTTGTACGCAGTTCTTGGCCCATATACATTATTACTTTAAGTGTCAATATCATCCTTATTGTATTCTGTTTTTTAAGTAGTCCTAAATAACACCATCCATGAGACCATTTGGAAAACAACCTCCTTCCTTCCTCAAAAGAAAAGATCATCCTAGAAGACCCTGCTTTTCCCTTAGATAGGAAACATGCATGTCCTATATAGGTTTCAGTATTTTGGTTCTCTTTAATCCAGCATACAAGAGATGCTTGGCCACAAACTCTGTAAGTATCACCATTAATCATTGCAGGAAATTAACAACAAATGAAAACTTGAACTTACCCATTCGACCAGGCTTTCATCACCTAAGGGCTGAGATTGGTCGACAGGCTTCCGTCCCGTAATAAGCTCCAAAAGCACAACGCCAAATGAATAAACATCAGACTTCTCTGTTAATTTTCCACTAGCTGCATACTCTGGTGCCAAGTATCTGGAATCATTCAAGTTAATGTTAAGTGATCAGCTGAAGGCATAAGAGACAACTACTAAATTAGTCATATTGATTAATATCAGTTTAGCCACTGTCTGTTTTGGGTGACAGGGCCAATTGGAAAATTAGATAGCTGATATTTGCATAATGTTCTGATGCAGAAAAACAACAGTTTGACAAAAGACTAACTCCTGCCCTCAGACAAGAGTACAGAGTTACCAGTTGGAGGCTGATACCAACTGTAGGCCGTTCTTACAAGTGGGGACTCGACTTATGATACTAAGATCAATTTACTCAACCCAGTTCAAAGAGAAATAAAAGTGACATTTAGTGTGTGTTTACTGTTTAGTATGAAGGGAAATGTTTTCCGAAATGTTTTCCTAGAAAACGTTTTCATGGAAAATAAGTGGCTTCATACTTCTTTTCCGGTGTTTAGTCGCCAAATAGTAAAATAATTTCCTAACCATCTAATAAGGGTGGAATGGGGGTGTAGGAGGTGGGTAGGGGGGTGTTGGTGGGTGTAAAATGTTTTCTTTCATACCAAACACACCCTTAGTAACAAAAGTTTTAAAAGTAAAAGCAGTTTTTCTTTTATAGTTATAAAAGTAAAAGCAGTTTAGAATAACAGTTTATGGAGATTATGGTGTAATCGCCAAGTGTTGAGGATACTGTCAGTCGATACAAGATTGTAACAGCATAGGATGCCGAAATAGATTTCTTCAAATTTGAGACAAAACCCATGTATCACCTACCCGAAGGTTCCCATCACACGAGTTGTGACATGTGTAGTATTGGTATCACCAACTAACCTTGCAAGCCCAAAGTCGGCAACCTGTAAGGAGAAAACGCATTGTAAAATTGCATAAATGCAAAAGCTATTAGCCAGACGCATATGATTTCCTATACATCACTACAGCATGGAACACAAGATGTTTTGGTTCAGTTGCCTAAATTCAACAAACAATGACAGCACCAAGTCAGGGTATGAGTTAAGGCAGGATAAATTGGCATACCTGTGCTTCAAAGTTGATATCCAAGAGAATGTTTGATGATTTTATATCCCTATGGATAATACGGGGATGACCTGAGAAAGACATAAAAAGCAAAATTATAAAGGTAAATCAGTAAAGAAAATTTGTATATTGTTCTATTACCAAAGAAGTTCATTCACCTCCACGGCATTACAACTGCAAAATTAGTCTATTTTAATATTAGTTCTCATGAATTAACGGTGCAGTTACCAATTATATTGATAGTCATGGTTTCACACCTCTTTAATGAAGGAGTATCAAAGTAAACATTTTGATGGAAAACACAAGCTAGTGAAGAGCATTCTGTATTTTGCATCTGAGCTTCTTTGGAGAAATCTAAACCGCTCCTAAAGCAACTTGGTCTCCATTTTACTTTTATTGAGTCTCCTAAAGCCATATTTAGTCAAGAGGAAATATAAACACAAGAGAAAAGGAGGGAGATTACAGTCTTCATGGAGATAAGCAAGTCCACGTGCTGCACCAGCAGCTACTTTTACTCGGGTAGCCCAATCCATAGTTGGCATGCCTTTACCTGCAGTATTTAATCAAGTCATAAGAGTTAAGTTGGCATCATATCTGAGACTAGAGAACATCCTTCTCAATTTTATTTATGTTCATTGAAATGTGGCACAGAAGAAGGCCAAATGGTTGAAGCTATTGTAGCAGGTCATTTGGTCTTAATTAGCCATGACTAGAAAAATGAGTAACTCATCTAAAAATTGTGAAAGTGGAGATTTCCATCAAAGAGAAGAGAATCTAGAGTACAGTAGTCCTCGTTTTTTTAATAGGTAATCCATCAGTTCCTTTATTTCAAACCTCTCTTACCATGAAGATGGTAGTCAAGCGTGTCGTTTGGCACATAGTCGTAGACAAGTAACCTCTGCTGCTCTGATATACAATAACCAACGAGTGAAACCAAATGACGATGGTGTACACGGCTGATAATCTCAACTTCTGCTCTGAACTCACGTTCCCCTTGTCCACTTCCACTTTTCAGCTGCTTGACAGCGACTTCCCTTCCGTCACTAAGAACACCTTTGTAAACACATCCAAAACCACCTTCACCCAAAACACTCTCAGAGGAAAAACCATTTGTCGCCTCAGCTAATTCTTCGTAAGTGAACCATGATCTTGAATTTCCAATACCACCATGGTCTGGAGAGTACATAAAATTGCTCTGTGAGCCGCTTCCAGCGAGATAAGTAGATTGTTGGGACCTTGATCTTAGGAATGATGTATCTGGAAAGATAAGTATTTCATTATGACTCAAAGGCTGGGAAGGGGTTGTGTTTTTATCGTTCCATAATAAACTGTAAACAATATCCAAAAACAAACATGCAGAATTGAAAAAAGTGGAAATCAACTTCTCTGATCTGTAGTAAACACTTTAAAGCTGATATATCAGTGAAAACTTAAAAGCAGCACAAAGATATCCAAGTTACAAGAAAGTTCTAGAATCTTGCTTTCTTGGCAAAAGTAATTTTGCTGCATGCACTTAACTCCGTCTAAAGGGAACAGGATAGAGTGGATCTTCAAGCAAAAGAAACAAAAGTATACTTCTAAGTTCTAATATTCAGCAATAAAGACGGGACATCTGTAATTTTTGAAATACAGAGCTCACGATACCATTAAAGCAAATTCCTTCTACAGAAGAATCATTATGGATTCACGTGCTATAGTTTTCTTCTTAAATAGCCGAGAAATTCCCAAGGGTCTGTGCAAATTCGCTGAATAATGGGCTTGCACCTCCACTTAAATACTGGACTTTTATCAGTGGCAGGGTTCAAACCCCATGATGTGCAGCTAAACCCACACATAATGCACTGCACCCATAATTACCCAAAGCCCTGGGGGCGGATTCTCATGCTATATAGTTCCTTGTCATCACTAAAGTAAACCATACAAGGAAGAGTTTGGGCAAGAATGAAAATATTTAGTTACTCTATCAAATTAGAATGATGTAGCAATGACAAATTCAACTTAGCAAAATCCATATCATCAAATCTATAAGGAAATTCAAGAACTTTCAAAGCAATACCTGAATTTGGTGAGGAAGCAAATGGAGAGGGTCCCAAGTAATTGAGATTAAATGCATTATCTCTTTTCTTGCGCTTCCGTGTAAACCAGACAGCAACCATCAGCAGGCTAAGGGCCAAAAACCCAGCAACAACACCAATTGCCACCACGCCACCACCCTTATTTCCCCCACCATTTCTGGCACTTGACTCTGCATTGATAGCAGGGTTAGGGATAGTTGACTTGGCTGTGGGCTTCTCTGTGGCTGGGGGAGGCAGAGGCAATGGAGGGGGAGCTCCAGGTAGAGATGCGTTAATACTCGGGGAAGGAGCAGGAGGAGAAATTGAAGGGGGTGGAGATGTTAAGGGGACAGGTGGAGGAGCAGATGGCAGTGAAGCTGGAGGGGGTGCCAATGCAGGTTGAGGCGGAGGGGCGTTTTGTGGCGGATTAGCGTCAGGTGGAGGAGGTGGTGAAGCATCAGGGGGTGGTGAATGATGTTTCACTGGTGGTGGAGGAGAAGGCGAAACTGCTGGAGGGGAAGGAGGAGGAGCTGGAGGGGAAGGAGGAGGGGCTGGAGGAGGAGAATCTTTTGGTGGTGGTGGGGGTGGAGATGAAACTGGAGGTGGGGAACTAGCAGGTGGAGGAGCATTTTTAGGGGGAGGTGCTGGTGGTGGAGGTGACACTAATGGCGGTGGCGGTGGCGACACCGACGGTGGTGGCGCCGCTACTATAGGTGGAGGAGGTGGAGGAGATTGATCAGGGGGTGGTGATTTCGACTCGGACGGAGGAGGAGAATCCGGAGATGGTGGAGATTCAGCATTATCAGCAGGAGGAGGAGGAGGTGGAGGTGTAGTGGAAGAACTATTTGAAGGTGAATTTGGAGAAAGACCTGGGAATGGAACAAGTGAAGGGGAAGAATCTGGAGAAGATGCCATTTTTTCAATAAAGTTCCAAACTTTAATCAAGAATCATACATTAAACCTCTAAAATCCACATTGGTATTCCTCAAAACCCCTCATTTCCACATAAACAACCAAGAATCCACCAAATTATCCAATAACACAAAACCCCTTTTCCACAAACACTCTTATCTTAATTCTTAACTATACTCTATATCAAAATTGTCCAAGATTCAACCTTTAAACCAAAAACTAGTCCTATAAACACTATAATCAAATGTTACCAGTCTAAATTAACAGATCTTTCAAATAGTAATTAGAACAAAGCTGAATTACAATGTTGGTAGAGTTCAAGACTCAAAACTTACCTCAATTACAGGTAGAGGAGGAACCTTGTAACATGAGAAATGGTGAAGCTGTACTATAGTCTACACCACCATGAAATGTGGGGCAAATTGGAACGTGGGTGCAACTTCAAAATATAGTCTTTTTTGTCAATATAATCAGAATCTTGAATACAACATGGGAAGGCCTAGGAGAAAGACTTGGTGAATAGTAATATACTGCTCTTCTGTCTCACTTTCTTTGTTCTATTTGATTAGTCCGTTCAAAAAATATTAGTATAAATTTTTAAATTTAATAATTATTCAACTCCAACCTTCTCGTTTTAATATTATTTACATAATTTATGATTTATTTAGACAATAAATTTTATATTTTATTTTATTAAACAGATCGAATTATGACAAATAAAATGAAGCGATAGACTATGTCAAACAAAATAAATTATCATCTATGTGTGTGTGAAAGAAGGTTATTGAGAAGCTAAGTCAAAGAAAACATCATGAAGGCCATGTTACAAGATTTTTTTTTTTTTTTTTTTTTTTTTGGTGTCCATACAAAAATTACAAACAGATGCTAGTAATCATTAGTCATAGTCCCTACACTACGTTTAGAATATTTCAAAGTAGTGTTCTCTAGTTGTCTTTCTAGATGTAATTGTTTTGTCAGTTTATAACTGTCATTGTCTATGTGAAAACATATATACGTTGAACTTGCTAGTACTATTAAGTATTATTAGTAACAGTGATTTATGAGTCACTAAATTTACTCCCTAATTACAGCGCATGCGTAAAAATGGCGGTGATAGTTTCTTTTTGGTTTTGTTATTATGTGTCCTTCAAATTTTACTTTTTACTTTTATTATACTCTCGGAAGGGAAGTCTAGAAAGTAATTCTAGTATAACCAAGTTCAAGTTATGGAATCAGCCACTTATATATGTATTAAAGTTGGCAGCTTACATTGCACACATTTGAAAAGCGGTTCTTTCTCGAATATTTTGTGATTACAAAATATTTTGTGCACCGACTGTTTTTTTTACTTGTAATATATTCCCCACCGTTTTCTGTTTTTCCTGTTCATGATACTAAGACGTTACAATCCAAATGAAATTTTCAATTTGAAGTCTAAAAAGTTTGTTGAACTAATGAGAGAATACTGGTTTTACTTGAACAAGGGCAACCGGCAAGTTGATATTACTAGCTGTAAAGTCCAAATATGGCCCCGTATACTACTTGAAATTACTACCCTTTATCCACGTCAAATTTTTGATATAATTTTATCCTTGCCATTAGCAAATCACCTTGAATTTTACCTTTTTTTATTGATGAAGCAAAACTGAGTTTCAAAACATTCGAGATAACATTTATACCAGATATGTTGTATGGGGCAGAATGCTGGCCAGTCAAGAACTCGCACATTCAGAAGATGAATGTGGCAAAAATGAGGATGCTTAGATGGATGTGTGGTCACACTAGGATGGATAAGATAAGAATGAAGTTATTCGTGACAAGGTGGGGTGGCCCCAGAGCTGAGAAGATGCGAGAGACGAGGTTGAGATGGTTCGGACACGTAAGGAGGATGAGTGCTGATGCCCCAGTAAGGAGGTGTGAGAGGTTGGCAGTGTTGGGTCTACGGAGAGGTAGAAGTAGACCGAAAAAGAACTGCGCCGAGGTGATTAGACAATATATGACACAGATCCAGATCACCAAGGATATGACCCTAGATAGGGGGCGTGAAGGTCGAGGATTATGGTAGAAGATTAGGTAGTAGTCGAGTGTCTTTTCTCTCTATTTATTGCTAGTGCCTGTTTATTTTGGATATGCTGCAGTTTTCTCATGCTATTTAACATGATATTGTTGTCTTGATTTTCAAACTGTTTTCAAAATAAAATTTTCATAGTCGATGATCTATCGAAAACAGTCTTTTCACATTGATGGAGGTAAGATCTGCGTACATTTCACCCTCTCCAAATCTTACTTGTGGGATATACTGGATATGTTGTTGTTGTTGTTGTTGAACTACTTGACCTGTGACACCTAGGAAACCAATAAATGAAAAAATAAAAAAGAATGGTGTGCGACATTTCTTTCTAGTAGTAACTTTACGTGCATTTTGAAAACAAAAATTGTAAAATCAGCTAAACATCTCTTATAGCTATTTCTTAATCAATTTTCCATGGCATATGGTAAGAAGTTTGAGTCAGTCCAAAGAGATCAAATGGCTCTCCTCTCTTTTATTTGTTGTCACCTTGCTGGAGGGGGTGCCCACCAAACCATTTAAAAAAGAATTACTAATGTAAACACTTCATATCATAGTAATATCTAATCAAGAAAACTAATGCTTTATAATGCAGCAACCGTGGCAGTTACACCAGATCTCAGCCATCTTGTTATATATTATGACTAGTCACAACTGGGCATACCATGGACACCAGCTAATGTATTAGGTTGTCTCCCTGAAGATATACTTTTCTTGCATCAAAATGTTAATAATCAAACTTAAAATGTTAGGATGCAACATATTTGCACGCAATGTCGGAGACACCATTCTGTCACGGGTATCATCCGACATCACTTTACCGATAACATTCTCACTAAATATATGTGTAAATAGTACAATATATATATTTTTACAGACATTAGACCGATTCGATTTGAAAATAAGGCAAAATAAATATCAAATTTGGGACGAAAAAGTAAGGCCTTAGAACCTTACATTTTCAGACTCAAACTCACATGCAAATTAAATTGTGATAATAGATCGACACTACTTGTACAAAATTTTGCATATGCCACTATTTACACAAACCTACGACACAACCCAATGGGAATCGGCCCATTTGGCGTTTTAGCTTAGTGGATAAGTGCCAATTACATGATGTCTAGATGTCAAGTTATGTAAGGCATAAAATGTGGCAGCAACAAAATTAGGAACTGTGTTAGTCAAGATGCATATTTTCATGTAAAAATTGGCTTCAAGAAATGGCCCAGCTTGAAAAACATGTACTTTGGGACATTGGTATTCTCATTGTGTTCCTCAAATCATATTTATTGAAGTATCCTTAGACAAATGAAATTGATGATCTCATCAAGAATAACAATCTACAAACATAATTAGCAAATTTATCATGTTTAATATTCATCATGTCCTGCTGTGAATCCACCACAAAAGATTTGAAAGTGAATTTCCATCATCATGACTCTGCAGGTCCCTCACTTGTTGTAAAGCTTGCTGCTTGTCATAAATAGCTTCCAATGCATAAACAAATCCTTTCCAACCTTCTTCAGTCCTGTTTTTTGGCATACTTGGGAATGCCCATTGCACAAGCTCCTTCACATATGCAACATCAGAAAACACAACCTCAGTGATTGGCAATAATGGTAAAACTTGAATCCCCAGCCTAATGTCTTTCCTCTCAGCTGGAGCAAACCAAAGGATGCTGTCTCTTTTCCTAGACCATAAAATACCAACAATTTTATTGTTGTTGACATAACTTGGTGCATAGATTGTGTTGTCTCCTCTTACATGCCACCAAGTCTGTGCTGACAGAATCTCGAAAGCAACAAGAGTTGATCCAATCGAAACAAGATCTTTATCTCCATACGCGAACCCCATTAAGGCTGCTGAATAATATGCATTGATAGCTTCACTTGTACTCTCTTGATTTCTTCCAAATGGATATACAGTCAGTCCTGCAGCCCAAGAATGCAACTTCCATAAATCGAAGTTCCTGAGACGCGTATAATGCTGGTTCTCCATCGGTCCCAAGTTCAAGTAATCTTCCACTAAAGCATATGCTTGCCTCTTGTACTGCTTTCCCCATGTAGGATCAAATTTGGCAAGCACAGAAATCGCGTAAACATAGTATCCTAAATGAAAATGATGGTCATTGTAAACTCCAAAACCAAAATCAGCTGTTGTATCATTTATCCCTTGTTTAGTCTGAAGGCCACCCCATTGCCTGTCATAGAAAAAACCATTGGCACCAAATGTTCCATTTAACCAAGGCTCTATTGTATCCTTCAAGTATTGAACAACAACTGGCCTTATCTTAGGATACTTAGAAACCTCTTCCTCAATCAATGCTAATCTTGCTGCTCTAGCAACCAACTTTCCATAAAAGTAAGACGATGTAGTAGTTATGTTCGATGCATTCAAACTCTTAACATCTTTACGAAGAGCACTAATAATTTCAGGGATTGAATTTCTATTCACACCTTTAACTGAATGCCACGAGACCGGGATTGAGTCTGTTTTTAGCTGCCATGAACTCCCAACAACACCAACAAGCTCACCATCCATGCTATTGTACTTGAAATCCTCAAGAATAGAATCTTCTTTTGAAAGAAGCCGACGATGGAGAGGATGAGCAAGCATAAGCAACTTGCCATTACCTTTCACATCCCACTTATACTTGAGAGCAAAAGACCTCAAAGTGGCACTTCCAGACACAGGATAAGCTGAGCTATACTTATCAAGAATTTTCTCAACTTGAGAATCAGAACTAGGCAAGAGAGCAATCCGAATGACCCCCGAGAATCCACTCGAGACAATGGAGGATGATTTTCCACTCAAATGAATTGGAGAAGATGCATATAGTATCCAAGTTTGACTATTCTTGAGTTTAATTGTATACTTAGTAAAAGAACTATCACAAGAGATTTTTCTAATATCATGAATAGTTGAGATTGCAATAGATGAATAACCATTAACAGAAAATGTCAAGTAAGGACTACCTCTAACAAGAAAGAATGTAAGGTTACTTGATGGTAAGTCTAAAGTAACACTAAGATCACTATATGATGAAATAATGTGTTTCTCTTTTGGCTTAGGATTCTTGAATGCAGATATAGTTAGATCAGGTTGAAAAATCTGTTCAATTAATGAAGAACTAATGTTCTGAGTTGGGTAACAAAGTGAAATGGATGAATTTGCAGATTGAATGAGATATGGTTGTATATACTCAGGTGTATCACCATTCTTGAGTACAAAATTTTGGAAAAATGAGTTAGTAGGTAAAGGTGTTGATAAAAGTTGGCTAGAAAAGTAATCAGATGGATCCTGCACAACTTTGGATTGTACTTTGGGAAACAAGAAATCATTGTTGTTGGATTTGTCATATGTATTAAACTGAGCATTACAACTAGTATGTAAGAAAACAGAAAATACAAAGAGCAATAAAAGGAGTTGTTTCATTTTCAAGATGTTGAAAATAGTATACTCACTTTGCAAAGAAGTTTGAGTTGCAACTCCCATTTGAAATTATTGGTAATCAAGTTTTGGAAGACCCTTTATATATTATTTGGTATTTGGTATATTTTAAGAGAAGATTGGATCAGGATTGGTAAGAAATAAGAAAGATTAGGAGTATAAAGTTGACGTAGTAAACATGTACTATTATAATTTCTTTCCTTGTTTACACACTGCGGGCCATGTTCCTTTGTACCTTAACAAGTGGGCTAGAAGTCCAAGATTTCTGCAATATAACGGCATTGTCACCAACGGGAAGGAAAATGAGACAAGACAGGGGAAGGAATAGGATACCACAAAACTTTTCATGCTTTAATGTGTGTATTGGTCTAAATCGGATTATGACAATCAATAAAATTTATAAGGGGTTTACAAACAATATGTTGTATCAAAGTTGCTAAAAGAACTATAAATCAATCAAGACAATCGAACAGAAAGAATAAAATGTGATTCCAATAATAACTATTGCGAGGTTACAATTGGACAGAGTTTCTGTAAGTATTTATATATATCTTTACAAGGTAAATGAATTGTTATTTATATCTCACTAAGCTGATGATAATTATGGCTAGTAGCTTGCCGTTTTCCCACATTCAGATTTACGTTCTTGCCCACTTAATGCTGAATTAATGGGCAGAAGACATGGGGAAACCCCTCCGCTGAAAATATAACTGACTCCTCAAGGCTTGGGTTTCTCACCGAGGCAAGTTGTCCTCGAGGCTTGCCAAGGATTCTGACCTCGGGGCTTCGTCTCGGAGACCGTACTGTCTACCTCGTGTCTAATCCTATGATCCTTTGGTTACGTTCAGAAAGTTACCGTCCATTATACTTCAAGTTGGAGCATCAATCACGCAGGATACTACTAATACATAAGTTAAGACTGAGACCCTTTTTCCTTCATGTAATTAAAGTTGAATCCTCCATAACGTAACAATAAAAACTGTACGGAAGGAGAAAAAGCACGTTGCAGGGACGTATTCGATACTCCCAAGTCAGTCACAGTAGTTTGTGCCTAGCATTAAATATCATTTAATAGAACCATTCAATAATACAGAACATAGCTAACGTTACTAACAAAGATTTGGTACACCTTTGGCTGTTAGTCAAATTTTGCATAATGTAATACTGATTGAAATAGAAGAAAGTGCTTCAATAAACGGTAAGTACAAATTATTCCCTCCGTTCCAAAATGGTTGTCATAGTTTGATTTGAAGCGGAGTTTAAGAAATGTGGTAACATTTTTGAAATTTGTGGTCTAAAATAAGCCATACATAAATATGTGGCTATAAAGCATTTCATTAAGGGTAAAGTAGTAGTTTCAACTCAAAAATATTTCTAAATTTAGAATTGTGTCATTCTTTTTGGAACGGACTAATAAGGAAACTATGACAACCATTTTGAAACGGATGATAGTTGCTAGCTAAAACCAACAAAACTGTCCCTTTTTTTGGGCATTACAAGTTGCTAAGAAAAGTAACCTTAGTCAAGAGCGTTCCAGCTATATGTCATTAGAAGGTTTTGGCAGAAGTGGAACAAGCAAGATATTTATTTTCCTCGTCCCATTTTAAGTGTATATATTAATGTTCAATTTATTGATAAAAAGAAAAGAATTAAGTGTACGGTAAATATATCAAATTTATTTACAAATATTTTGAAATAATTTTGTCAATTAAAATGATATGTAAAATGAGGCAGAGCTAGGGTATAGCTTCCATCACTGATTCACAATTGTCAATGTGAAAATGGTCATTCGGTGCATCACTTTATATTTTAGTGCGTCATTTATGCAATTTTCACCAATAATAGTAATGGAATGCAATCATATGTTGCGGAGCCTTCCATATTTCCTGTTCTCAAAGTGATTTTTCTTACGAAACAAAAAAAGAAGAAAAAGAAAATAAACAAATAATCAACATTATTTGACCAAATCGGTTTTGGTCCAAGTAAACTATCGCCAAATTGGATACCCTTGAGTCAAAAGTCAACCCAAAAAAATGTGGTAGTTAATGTGCACTCTTAAATTATTAGCTCAGGTACTTTCAAATTTACATAAATTCTCAATTTGTAAATTTAATCTCGTAATTGTATGCCCTATTATCGGTATTTAAGTTTACCATTAAATTTATTTAAAAGATTACAAGCAATTTGTTGTATGATGGTAATAACTATGAGCGTAAATACGAAATACAAGATAATGACAATGACAAGAACAATGAAGCAATATTGTATTATACTAAGGATACAAATTGACAATATTTGTGCATATATGTAAATGCCCTTATAAATGATTCTAAGTTCTATTATAATGCTTAGATGTTGAACCTTAAATGCCACATTAAGATACCATGTTTCCACGTTAAATGATGGGTTGATCTAAGGCGCACTTAATGCGTTGCATGGCGGTGACAAACTCAGAAGGTCTAGCTATAAACAATACAGACACTCCATGAAACTTGTATATGGAAAGTCTTGCATAGACTTATCATGGTTCATGGAGCTTGTCCACAACTGGTGTCTTGAGTCCTGACCTTCTATTTGCTGATTTGTTGACTTTCTTATAATGGCTGAACCAAGTCTCACCCTCAAGAAGGTTTATATCTGTATGCCAAGTGTCCGTGGCGAAATTATACCAATTCGGTAATGCTTTTGACCCATTAAGTTACACCGTTTTGACCCCCTTGTTGGATCAAACCAATACAAAAGCCATCTCGTCTAAACTCTGACCCATTACTATGAAATTAACCAATTTGTCACTTCTAACGGGAAAGTTCATTCACTCACACTACTAAAAAAAGTTGAATCTGAGACCACCATCATGCGACCGATTTTCGGTCTCCACAGTTGTGCGACCGATTTTCGGTCGCACATTCAATGAAAAAAAGTGGCGACCGAAAATCGGTCGCACATCGGTCTTTGAAAAATTAGTCACAGCTATGCGACCGACAATCGGTCGCATGTCGGTCGTATAACTGTAACTAAAAACGGGGCAAAACCCCTTTCTTCCCCATTTCAAAATTCCCAAAACCCACACAATCCCTAAAAACCGAACCCCCCCCCCCCCCCACCCCATAATCAACTTCCCACCATTATAAACCCCATATAACTTTAAATTACTACTCTATTACCTCCAACATAACATTTAACACAATCTAAACCTACAAATTCAAGGTAAATTTTATTTTTTTAGTAATTTGTGTTATTTTTTTAAAAACTCATATAATGACTTTTTAATTCACTTTTTTTTGTAGTTATTGGGTGGATAGCACATTGGTAACTCATACTTTCTTGCCATTGGATCCAATACAAAGTAGAGGTAATTTTTTTTTTGGTTTAATAATCCGAATTTAATTATATATATATTTATAAATAATGGAGAGCCTATATATATTGTTTACATGTTAGTTGTTAGTTATAATTAGTTTATTCTATATAATGTGATGTATAATAAGTTGTTTTGGGTTGATGAACTTTAAATATAGGGTTGTAATGTTTGTGATTAATTATGGTGATTGTTGGGATATGTTGGGAATTGTTTGGTAGAGTTGTTTGCAATGTGTTGATGTCTTGTCATGGGTTGTGGTGTTTAGAATACTTGTTATGTATTTAAAGTTAGGGTTTAGGTATTGTTGTTTTGATTGTTCATGTTTGCAATATCTTATGACTAAACCGGATAAATTGTATGCGTTTTGTATTGCATTGAACTTACTAGATAATATGGAATTCAAACGGATCAATGGATATTCAAAAAAAGGCTAGGATTATTAAAAATTGGTACCCATTGGATTGTTCTCAATGTTTGGATTGCTGTTTTATTGCTGTGTTTTGCTGTCCAGGTTCCATTGAATTGCTGGTTTTTGCTGTTGCTACTGCCTGATTGCGGGATTTTTATTGCAGGTTTTTACAGGTTTGGCGACCGATTTTCGGTCGCACAGCGGTCACAATTGAGACCAAGTATGCGACCGATTTTCGGTCGCACATTCTGTGCGACCGAAATTCGGTCGCATACTTGGTCACCATTAATTCCCACAAATGAGACCAAGTATGCGACCGAAAATCGGTCGCAATAGGATGTGCGACCGAAAATCGGTCGCATACTTGGTCACTGTATGTGAGCTATTGTGCGACCGAAATTCGGTCGCACAGTGGTCGAAGTATCGACCGAAAATCGGTCGCAGGGCTATTTGCTACCATTAATATTCCGACTACCCGTATCGGTCGCCGATCGGTCGACCTGGCGACCGATGTGCGACCGATTGGGTGGTCGCAGATTCAGCTTTTTTTAGTAGTGTCATATTCTCCGCTCCAAGATATTGCTGGCATTGGATTAAAGTTAAAAAAAATCTTATATTAAGTGTTCAATAGTACTACTCTCTCTGTCCCAATTTATGTGTCACACTCCTCTTTTTGGTCTGTCTAAAAAAGAATGTCACATTTCCTTATTTGTCAATTTTTTAATGCATTATCTCTATTTTACCCATATTGGGCCCTACTTATTTTAAAAGTCACAAACAATTTTTTGATTACTCTAATCTTTTCTCTCTTATTTTTTCAAGAGCAAATTTGAACATTTCCGAAGTCAACTTCTATTTCTTAAACTCCGTATCAAGTCAAACACTGCCACATAAATTGGGACGGAGAGAGTACTATAATCTCTTTCCTTGTTCACACACTGCAAATAAACGGCATTGTCACCAACAAAAGGAAAAAAAAAAGAAAAAAGAAACAAGACAGTACAGGGGATGCAATAGGATACGAGGTTTTTCTTTTGGAAAAAAGGTAAATTTAACTGTCTAACATACGATTTTTTATTTTTATTTTAACCTCTGCCATGCTTTAATGGAACTCTGGCATGAGCTAAATGAATTCCACATATCAAATATTTCAGAGGAAAAGTGTAATTTTTTTCTTCTTTTTACTGGCTATTTTATCGTTTGGAACAATTCGATAAAATATAGTACTCCCTCCGGTTCATTTTATTTGATCACTTTCCTTTTTTAAAAGTCAAACAATACAAACTTTGACCAATATTTTGAGATATATTTCTTTACCATATTAATATAACAAGAATTACAACTTGTAGTACTTTTCGTGTAGTTTTTTAATATCTAAATTATAATTTTAAAGTATTGCCTAAATCTAGTTCAATTTAAATCCAAAATTGGTCAACTTGACTCTCGAAAAGTGAAACGGATCAAATAAAATGGACCGGAGGGAGTAGTATCATTTTGGCTATGTTCAAAAGTTATCGTCAGTTGTACTTCAGGTTACAGCTCATCAGGCAGTGTACTAATACAAAGATTAAGACAAACCCTCTTGTAAATATTAAATTTGAGTGCTCCATAACGTAACATTAAAACTGTGCGGAAGGAGAAAAAAGCAAGTCGCATGGACTTTTTCCGATGTTCACGTACTTTGTACCTGACAGCTTTTCACTTTCACAAGGAAAAAAATCCAACTTAAATAATATATTCTTATTAATGATATTTAGTTCAATTAATTGAGAAGTGATTTGAAAATTACAAAGTCTTTAATATCAAGGACAGTATATAAAGAATATGGCTAATTTCCTCTTAAATTGCTAAAAAAATAAGTAGAAATAAAATTTGACTTTGAAAAAAATTAGACAAGGTAAAAATGAACGGACAAAATATCATTCAATAGAACCATTCAATGAAACAAAATAACCAGAGGTAACTTTACTAACAAAGGTTTGGTACACATTTGGCTGTTGAAGTCAAATCTCCCATTATGAAACACTGAGTCCATAGGTAGAAGAAATTAATGGTTAAAGTCTTAACTTAAGGTGAGACTAGGTATATTGGATTGGCAATAAAAATATACGTAAAGACAAATGTAATATATTCATTAAATTGATAAAATCGGTTAGTAATTTACATATGATACAACTAACATAATTTACCTGTGATACGAAATAGTTTAAGAGTTTGAAGCCAATTTATTCATATGTCATGATCTAGATCAAGATCTAATGCAAAAAAATAGAGAAAAGAAGACAAAAGAGCATACAACGTCTAGTTGAAGAAAGTTCTTTAATAAACGGTAAGTTCGAAGATGCTAGTTCCATTTTTTGGGTGTTATACTTATAAGTTGCTAATAAAGTAGACTTTTTTGGATGTACGGAGATGGAGGAGAGCGGGGGGTGTCATTTTAATTTTTAAGTGTTCGATCTATTAATCAATAAAATATTAAGTGCACGATAAATTTTAATTAATTATTCTTATTTATTTGACTAACAAATAGTAATTTATTATGGGATGAACACTATCGATTACTTTTGAGCTCTTTAAGGAGTAGTAAGAGTATAATGGGAAAATATTACTAATTCCGTCTTTGTTTTACAAATATTTTGAAATAATATTGTGAATTAAAATGACATGTAAAATGAGGCGAAGATAGTTTATTGAGCGTCACCCTTCACCACATTATCGGAAGGAATTTTTTACACAAAAGTATAATTTTTAGAACTTAATTACCAAAGATAGCAATATTTTAGTAAAATAACCCTATATAGAGGAAAACACAATTTAATTACAAACATAGCAAAAACATAGCAATATTTTTCCATAACATACCAGACCCTTACATTCTTCCTCTTATTCCCCCACTATTATTTTTGCTCCTCTCATTTCTTCATATTTCACTTTTCCTCCCACCATTTCCCCCAATTTCACTTGTACTCCTCCCATTTCTCCCAATTTCACTTTTCCTCATCCAGTGCTCACTGTACCTCGTTGTATCTCACCGTATCTCGATGTTTCTCAACTACCAACCACATCGTATCTCGTTGTATCTTTCTGTATCTCACTGTATCTGCACTGTTCTGCACCGTATCTAACCGTTTCTGCACCGTATCAAACTGTTCTGCACCGTATCAAACTGTTTCTGCACTGTATCAAACTATTTCTGCACCGTTTCATGTTGTGATCAGCACCGTATCAAACTGTTTCTGCACTGTTTCAGGTTGTGTTCAGCACCGTATCAAATTGTTTCTGTATCGTTCCATGTTGTTTCAGCACTGTTTCTACACCGTTTCAGACTGTATCAACACTGTATCTTACTATTTTTGCACCGTTTCAGACTGTATCATATCGTTTCAACAAGTATTTCAAATTGTTTCAACGCCGTTTAAAATTGTATCATATTGTTTCAACGTCGTTTTCGACTGTGTTTGTGAAGGGAATTCTTCCCAGAAAGAGATTGCACAGTGTCAACTACATTCAAAAAGTGTTGGTGCCTACTTCTTCAAGGTCGTCTCTGTTGTCAAGCAACAATGCTTTTTGTGCATGAACACTATCTTTTATATGGACCCGTAGTACAATCCTTCTGGAAATCTACTGGTTTTAACATATGTAAATGTGAAATTCCTTCAGATGCACCCCATCTCCCCCAACTACTGACATGTAAAAGAGTAGCTAAAAGTTACAGAAATAGAAATCCTTTGAAGATCCCTAAAATTTCATTTATGTCAAAAATATTTTGGCCCAAGATAAGCGGTATGGAATCAATAGGTAACTAATGATCAGAATAAAAAGGTACAGATTAACAACACGAATTCATATACACCATATCTGTAATTGACTGGCCTACGAATCTGGCAAGAACGACAAACAACAAAGTTTCTTAAGCCTTCTATAAGTCTTTGTCCTCTTTGTTGTTGCTTCAGAGCAATATCTTTCTTCTGTGAAGGGAAAATATTTATATGTTTCAAGAACGTATGACTAAAGCAAAAATACTTCTGCATAAATTTTCTTGGACTCCTCAGCTGAAATCCAACGACCAATCTGCTCCCTACTCAATAGCTTGCGTAGGGGTAGGGGTGATGGCGCTGGGTGGTGGGGTGGTGGTGATAGCGTTAGGGTGGGAGTTATGGCGTTGGGGTAGTGGGATGGGTGTGGGGCGATGGGAGAAAGAAAGAGTAAGTGAGAAAAATTTTAATTTGGGGAAAATAAGAAGTGAAAGTAAAATATGTTAGATTATTGTTAAATGTGGTAGAAAAATAATATTATGCATTGTAATTAGAGAAATTTTGCTACTTTTTTTGTAATTAAGAATAAAAATTCGTATATTTATGTAAAAACCCTTTTCTGAATTAGTACTGCATCACATGATTCCCAATTGTGAAAATAAGGTCATTTAGTGCGTCACTTTATTTTTAGTCCACTTAGTGCGTCACATGTTTGATTCAATTAATGAGAAAAACTCTAACAATTATAGAATGCAATCATATGTTGCTACGTCTTCTATATTTTCCTGCCTCAAAGTGATTTTTCTTATGGATAAAGAAAACAAAAAATGAAAGATAAGAAAAGAAAAGAAAAGAAAAACAGACCGAATCAACATATACATCAATTATTCGGCAAAGATCGGAATTAGGACTTAGGACCCGTTTTGCCATACGAATATTTGACTTTAAAAAAAAATGAAAACTTATTCGTCCATAAAAATCTTAGCAATTTCGGAAAAATGATCTTTGAAAAATAAAAAATAAGTCGTTACGTTTTTCAAGTTTTTAGTAATTTTTTCTTCACTCACAAAACTTTGACTTCAAAACCTTAATAATTTCAAGTTTTTAGTAATTTTTTCTTCACTCACAAAACTTTGACTTCAAAACCTTAATAATTCTCATAAATAGGATTCTAATTGATGTGCCATAGCACTAAGACTTCTAAAGTTTTGAAACTATGGCCCTGCAAAACTTCAGATCCGTGAGGGGCTGTACATGTAGAATCAAGCTTTTCAAGCAACACGGATAGTTTAGTCGTGAGGTTCTTTACATGTAACCAATACATCTGGCTAGTAAAAGCACTCTAGTTTAGTCGTTTTAATGTAATGTAAGGCTCAGTTGCTAATGGATGTGAAAGGATACAAAGGCTCACTCAGCTCTTGCGCTAGCTGCCTATCATATTCCTAACCATGATAGTTCCCAACTGACAACGCTACACGAAGGCTATTGGTGCTTTACTTAAGGTCGGCCCAAGTTCTCGAGCCTACATCGTAAATGAAGGTGAAATGAAGAGTAATGCATTGCGTTGAAGTTGCATAAGCATACTAACTTGGGCCAAATAGGGACAATCCCAACCAAAAAATCATAGAGAAAAAGAAAGTTAATCTATGATTGAAGGTGCCTGGCTTAACCAAAGGTGCAGCATGAAGCTAATCGCAAATTGAGCAAAAAAAATTTGGACCATTTCTCGATTTGTGCGTGTCATCCTTGCGCAGGGGCCATGCTAATCTTCTCTGTATCGTTCCAATTTTATCGGATGTCCCCGAAGGGACAAAGCTATGTCTTCTACTTCTGCTATATTAAGTCTACTGAGCTTCATCTTTTCGTCGGTGTGGGATTATCTAGTTAGAGGAGCCTCATTGGTATTGAACTGGGACTTCTTTTCTTGTATAGTTGAAGCCCATCATAAAAAGGGTTTTGCTTCTGGACTACAACCTTAGCCCATAGATAACTGCAACCTGCAACTCTTTACAAGGCCTATTCATCAATTTCCAATTTGCATTCATTTTCAAGCACCGGATTTCCTGAGATAATAATTACTCCATCCATTTCAAAAATGATGAAGCTTTTCGTTTTTCGAGAGTCAAATTGGATGAATTTTAACCAACAATTTAAGATAATTTTTTTCATCATATTGATATGGGAAAAGTTGTATGTTATAGAACTTTTCGTATAGTTTTTAAATATGCAAATTTTTATTTGAAAATATTAATTTAATATAGTATAATTTAGATTTAAAGATTAATCAAATTAGCTTTCAAAAAGTGAAAAGATTTATCGTTATTGAAACAGAGTAAGTACTAGTCAAGAGAGATAAACTAAGTTGTACTAATGATCAATGACATACTAATGGAAGGAAGCAGCAGAAGTCAGTTTGTTGTCATAAGCAAAGAATAGTTTCCCCAACACCAAAGCAAAAAGAAAAGGTATCTGCTTTCTATCGTCACAGGTTATAACAGCCACTTCTTATCGCTAACTGAAAAAGATGGAAGACATATCAAGCAACTAAGTAGATCACATAATCGTCAAAAAGATCAAATGAGGTTCAACTAATAACCAATCAGTAAATAGTCTAAATTTTATAGGGCAATCATCTAATTGTTAGTCATGAATCGACACAGGCACGAACCATGATAAACTAACAAGAGGACCTACTTATAAATATAGTCTATAATATGCATTTTGTTTTCCATAATATGTTGTTGGGAGGGGGTTGGGTAGAGTGAAACAACCTTCTATAAAAATGTCTATGGCTAATGTGATATCAGGTCTTGGATCTAGGTTGTCATTGATCATGGTTCCAAGTCTTCTCTTCATGCATATGCCATGGTGCAGCCAATAAGAAGCCAAACCTCCGATTTCAGAAGCAATTGGCCATAGGCTATGTTGCTTGAATCCTCCGAAAATGCCGTCGGGTGCGTGTCGGATCCTCCAAAAGTAGTGCATTTTTGGAGGATTCGACACGGGTGCGGCATCATTCTGGAGGATCCGAGCAACTTAGGTCTTAGGCCACACCATGGCTATTGCTGATTCTTTCAAAAATCATCACTGTTGTCGATCTTTTAAAAACTTCACCACCAACAGCAAATTTGATCACTAATGAGAAAATCTTTAAAATAACAACAGAAGAAGACAGAACTCGAAACTCAACTCAACAATACCGAGGTTTCAAGACTACTTCATAAACGACTACCTGATAGATACAAAGGTTCAAAAGGATCAATGCATGGGCCACCCATGAAGATAGCGAGATGTCTAGATGAAGAATAGAGATTGAAGAACATATTTGCAAGACACTATTACACAGAAAGGTTCCCACTTGGAATTTTCAGATAGCAAGAAATCAATTTATTATTTGCAAAGCAGTGTTTTCCGTCACCTCTTCCTTGTCCTCAAGTCTCCATTCAACATAAGTAGACTCTTACAATGAATTAAGAAGCTTTGCTCTAATGGTTGTGCACCTCTACCCTCAACGGGTTGGTTGAAGGCTGAGTCACACTGGAGGGTAAGTGGGAACACCATTGATCCTCCTGGGAGGGGGTAGACTTATTGAGTATTTATCCCTATGAACATTGATATTCTTTGGCAGGTGTTGATTCATAGCTTCACATCTAAAACTGGAAACGTCCCGAATTAACCTTAGATGCACAAATATCAACTCAGTAACTATATTCTTGGCTTCATCTCCTATATTTGGAAGTGTATGGACACAAATGATCAACTCAGAAAATTATTCATGCATGGCAATCAAAACTGAACTGGTCTTTGAATCTTCTAAAAATTAAGTATTGGTAAGTTGAGCTTTATTTAAAACAACTCAAGATCTGAGGAAAAATTACAACAATCATACGATAGAGAGTATTGAGCTGCAGAATAATGCTCAAACTTCTATACAAACAAAAAAGAAACAAACACCAAGATACCAAACAAAATAACCTCTTTTCATGTGGTCATATTTTGTGTATACTCAATCAAGGCCTTAAAGATCATTCCAAATGTAACACACCATACAGTTCAATGAGAGTAGTGTCGGAACCAGCAGAACTTGCTTCCTTTATCACTTTCCTCCACTGCATCATCTCTAGAATGAATCCACCATAGAAGATTTGTAAGCGTGTTTCCATCATCGAATCCAGTTAACCTCTTAGTTTTTTCCAAAGCACCTGCTTTATCATATATCGCTTCCAAGGTATACACAAACCCTTTCCACCCTTCTCCAACCCCACCTTCCCTTGCCAGAGCTGGCAGTGTCCATTCGACCAACTGCTTCACAAACTGAACGTCCGAAAACAGAAGTTCAGTGATGGGCAATATGGGCAAGACCTGAATTCCAAGTCTACACTCTTTCCACTCAGGTGGAGCAAACCAAAGGCCGCTGTCCCTTTTGTTAGACCATAAAACACCCACCACCCTGTTCTCTCTTGTGAATTCTTCACCATATAAAGTGCTTCCCTCTTTCACATGCCACCAAGTCTGTGCAGAATGAATCTCAAGAGCTGAAAGGGTCGATCCAATGGCAACAAGATGTGAATCCCCATAGGCCAAACCCATTAAAGCTGCTGAATAGTATGCATTTACTGCTTCACTTGTGCTCTCCTGGTTCCGCCCATCTGCAAATTCTGTCAATCCTCCGGCCCAAGAATGCAGCTTCCACGAGTCAAAACACCTCAAGCGAGCATACTTTGAGTTTGCTCGCCTGCTTAAATTCATAAAATCCCCCATAAGTGCATAAGCTTGTGGCTTATACTTCCTCCCCCAAATTGGATCTATCTTGGCGAGCACAGCAATTGCATAAAGGAAATGTCCAATATGAAAATGGTGATCATTATAGACACCGAAACCAAAGTCAGCTCCCGAATCCAATGCCCCTTGTTTAGTCACAATTCCACCCCACTTTGATTCATAAAAGAAACCATTCGCTTCAAAAGTCCCATCCAACCATGGTTCAACTGTATCCTTCAAGAATTTGCGAATTACCGGGATAACATCAAGGTAACAAACTTCTTCAGCTATCAACGCCAACCTAGCTGCTCTAGCAATCAATTTACCATAAAAGTAAGATGATGTCGTAGATATCCCCTTCGAATCAAGGGAAGCGACATCCTTATTCAAAGCATCAATTATTTCTAAACAAGCATCTTCCTTAACACCTTTAATAGAATGCCATGTTACAGAAACAGGATCACTTTTCAATATCCAAGAATCTCCTACAACACCAACAAGCTCACCATCGATACTATTATACTTAAACCCCTCCAAGACACTAACTTTACAATCAGAAACCGAAAGCAGCTTCACATGAAGAGGGTGAGCTAGCATAAGCAAATCACCCCATCCTTTCTTTTCCCATTTATATTCTAAACAAAATGGCTGACTAAAAACAGCATTACCACTCACAGGATAACAAGAACTAAACCTATCAAGAACTTCCTCACACGATGAATCTAAATTAGGCAAGAGCGCGATTCTAATCACACCCGAAAACACACTAGACTTAATACTAGAAACATCATGACTCAACTCAATCGACGACGAAGCATACAATAGCCAAGTTTGTCCATTATTAAGCTTAATAGTATACTTAGTACCATTACTATTAGAACTACATTCAAGAACAGCATGAATTGTTGTAATTAAAAGCTCTACATTACTAACAACATTACAAGTAATAAAGGGAGAACCTTTAACAAGAAAGAACCTTAAATTACTTGAAGGAAGGTCTAATGTGACACTTAAATCATCAAAGCTTGAAACTTTATGGGGTGTATTTGGATTGGAATTATTCAAAGAACTAATAGTTAAATCTTGAATAAAAGATTGGTATATGAAACTAGGATTATGAAACTGAGATGGGTAACAAAGAGTTAGTGATGAAAGTGAAGATTTTATAAGATAAGGGTGTATAAATTCAGGTTGATCACCATTTTTTAGAACAAAATTTTGGAAAAATGAATTTGTTGGTAATGGATTTGATAATAGATTTTGTGCAAAAAATGAAGATGGGTCTGGAAGAACAGTTGATTGAGTTCTTGGAAAAAGAAATGGTTGTGACATGGTGAAATGTTTGTGTGGAAAATTGGTGAAATGATGGAGGGGTTTTATAGGGTTTGTTAGGATTTTTGAAAGTTTTGCCTTTTATGTCGGTTTTATTAGTATTGTATTATTCTCATATACTCCCTCCGTCCCAAATTAGTTGTCGCTTTAGGAGAAACGGTTTGTCCCAAATTAGTTGTCACTTTAGGATTTCAAGACTAAATTTACTAGTTCTTTCCAACTATACCCTTAATAATTAAAATAATTCTCAAAGAAAGTTAATAATCAAACATTAAATAAGGGTAACATAGTAAAATACATACCCTATTTAATGGTTTTCTTAATGGACGTGAAAAAGCTGTAGGCGACAACTAAAATGGGATGGAGGGAGTATGTCTTTATTGTTATTGGTGTTTGTTTATCTTGGTTATGCTACTATCTTCTTAATTATGATATTTTTATTTTATATATTCAATTTCAATTTGTTCTTTAACGGAGGATCTATCGAAAACAGTATCTCCATTTTTGTGGGAGTAAAGTCTGATACATGTCACCTTTCTCATACTTCTAGTATTTGTACTATTCTTATATACTGTTTTTTTACGTCTTTATTGATATTGGTGTTTGTTTACCTTGGTTATCGTAATGTCATATCTCCTTTATTAGGATATTTTTGTTTTGTTCTATCGAATATGTATTCAATTTTGTTCTTTAGCTGAGGCACAATCAGAAATAGTTTCTTCATCTTAGTGGGAGTAAGGTCTAATACATCTCACCCTCCCATACTTTTAATGGATTATATTGGGTATATTATTATTGTTTTATATAATTGCTTTGACTTGTCTTTTAGTTTTGTTTAACATGATGTTACTAAGATAATGAAACTTAAGCGCGTTAATATATAATGTGAAGATTATGGGAATAGGAATATTGTTAATTATGTGCAAGTGGATAATGTACCTGTCAATATTGGTACGTCATAGTGAAGTAGTTAGTTGGGAAATATTATGCCTGTTTGAATATATCAGCAGCCAGAGAGAGGAAACAAAGAAGAAAGAGAGCAAGTTTGACTAGCAATTAAGGGGATTTGAAGATTGTAACCCCACAAAAGGAAGGAGTGGAAATTTCTTTTTTTTAATCTCATTCTTTTTTCTCTTTCGAAATAAATAGTGGTCCTCGTACTTTTTGTTCTTACGATGACTCGAATCCACAATATCTTAAATGTAGGTGGACGACGCTTATCATCTGAACAACCCTCATTTATCGGTAGGGTGGAGATTGGGATTTGAAAATAAGCAAATGGGACAGATCGGCCGAGGGGTGACTTGGTTATATGATGTACTAGTCATGTAGCTTAGGGGAAGAAGAGTTTGATTGCAAGTGAAGATGAGTATTGTTTGGGGGAGATGGTAGCAAGATATCTAGGCACAAGGCACGTCCTAGAGTCTTGGACAACTCATGAAAGGGTGAGATAAACTTATGATTGTGAAGGGTATTTTACTACATAGGAAAGCAAAGAAAGGAAGATTGAGATATCTATTACTTAGTAGTAGGGCTGTTGTTTTTTCGGTTTAAACCTATAAATCGAACCGATAAAAAGTTAATGGTTTATAAATATTGAGTTATCGGGTTATCGGTTATTTAACGGTTTGCAAAAATCTTTTATTGGGTTATCGGTTCGGGTGTCGGTTTTGTACATTTTCTTATTGGTTAAACCGATAACCCAAAAAGGTTTTTCAAATTTACTATGTTGCGCTTATGTGCATAAAAGTAGTATACTTAATTATTATTAGTTGGAACTTGAAAACCTCAAATCCTAGTCTTCTTTTACTTGTGTAGCTTTCAAGTCGCCTCATCCATTTCAACCACCGATTTACTATTTCATTCCTTGCCTCCTCCATAAGTTTATAGAATAATGAAGTATATTTGAATATGTTGTTGGTTTCTTTTTTGAATATGGCGAATGCTACAAGAGGCATTTGAATTCGCTGTGAAAATAAAGCCGATTTTGTATTGGATGCAATCATTTAAGAGGTTTTTTATTATTATTATTATTTTTTTAACACTTGTTAGCCCTAAGTTTCTTAATGATTAAACCGAAAACCGAACCAATAAGAACCTAAAACCGATAACCCGAAAACCGATAACCAATAGCTTATTGGTTTAGCACTTTTAAAAATCGAAAACCGATAGTCCAAACCGATAAGGTGCAAAACCGAACCGAACCGAACCGACCGATAAACACCTCTACTTAGTAGTTTGCGAGTTTGTGGTCTATCAATCAATAATAAAGGATAAAATGCATAGAGGATTAAAGTTTAAATTTTAATAAAAACAAAAACGTGAGGTGTTATATTTTTCTTCTTTCCAAATCTTGATACTCAGAATTACCTAATAATATTGGTGGAAGTGATTGACATCCAATAAAATTATTAATATACGCATTAGCTGATGGAGGCTCGACCATTCTAAAACAAACATGCATATTTTTTGTTAAGTGACAAATTATATTTTTGTAATGTGAAAATAGAATAAACAGGTCATAGTGACGATCAAACTACATCCATGAAAGCACAGTAATATTGTCCCAAAACATCTTTTTTTTTTTTTCCAGAAGAATTGTAAAATTTAAGGTTTGGCCGTATGGCTAGTTTGTATATTGGCTAAATTTTACAATTTATGTTTTTTTTTTTTTTTGAAAGAAAACAAGTTGTAACTATTTTTCTATAGCCAAATAATGCACTAGAATATTTTTGTTACCGCGCAAATCTTTAATTCAAGCATATTTACTTAGAAGCTACGTTTCCTAGCTTTCAATTGCACCTTTGGCTGTTAAGCGTTTTCAATTCGCAATTCTTTATGTTTTTCCCAACCGGCTTTACATGATTTACAACAAGCACAATAAGAATTTATTTAACTAAGGAGATCATTAAATTAATTGTGAAATTTAGTTATAACAATTAGCTATTTCTAGAAAAAGAGTTAAATTTGAAATGGGGACCTAAATTCAAGTCTAGTCAAGCAATTTCCCCATCCAAATCACTAATCATTACCTACCCATCCAGCCAGCTGATTTAGCAGCCATGTACGGTCAAACCTCGTTATAGTGGTCTGGAACTTTCATCGCAGTTATAGTGATGTGTTATTATATATGTATGCTGTTATTTGAAGTTTAGATCTTATTTAACGGTTATAATCAAAATATTTTCATGTATTTTTTATGTTATAAACGAAAACAAAATACATGTTAAATTTACCATCTCAATAGATTTTTATATTTCATTAATTAAAAATTAAGAAGACCAATACAATATTAATAAATTCATAACTAGTTATCGAATTAAAATTTAAGGAACATATGCTTTTAAAATTAATTAAAAATTTATAAAAATATAAGTTTGGTAAGAATTTTACAATTGTAGGTTGTTCGTAAATTTTAGTCTCTTAGTGATAATATAACGCAATTTAGCAAATATTTTTGTCCAAACTTTCAACAAAAGGATATTCAATAGCTCTCGCTTGAAGGCTGTCTAATAGTCTAACAATTGACTCTTGTATCTCAACCCAAGTAGCAGTAGGTCGAAGGCCTTGAGGCTCTTCATCAACACTTTTGTTGTCACCTCTACCTCTGTTATCTCTTGTTCTTCACACCATTGACTTGTTCAATAACATTTTTATCGGTGTAAGTTTCAATGATTGGAAGTGTTGTGTCAAACTCCATATAAGTGGTAGCACCCATTACTTAATTGTTATTTTGAGATAAGATTTGGTCTATAAGTGATGACACGCTACCAACATCCTCAACAAGTTCTATATTTTCGTTACTAACATTGAGGTTGTCGTCCGTATATAGAATGCTGATATTTTTCCAACAACGTAGAATGGTAGAGGTCTTGACATAACTCCATGTTTCTTTTTTGCTAGCCGTAAGTTGTCATTAGATAATGAGTATCATGGAATATTCAACTTACAGTTTAACTCATCATTCATATATATATATATATATATATATATATATATATATATATATATATGGTACGAATGATTACCATAAATATTTTATTTTTTATCTTTATACATAATATATTTTTACAAAATATTACTTCGTATTGCACAATATTTTAGTATAGCTATTATAGAAAAGTAGTTTTACAAAAAGTGTACCGGTATAATGAGCGTCATTATTGTTTTAGGAGATTTTTACACAAATATACAAATTTTCACCCTTAATTACATAAAAATAGCAATACTTTTCTAATTACAATGCATGGCAATATTTTTCCTAGCAAAATAGCAATGTATAAATACTTTATTCCAACTCTATTTACAGAAACTAAAACCCTTCTTGTTTTCTCTCTGTTTTTCTCTCTCTAGCTCTGCCTCCACTGTGTCGCGTTACTTTTCTGTTTCTATTAAAAATCGTTACTTTTCTGTTTCTATTTGTTTCTACACAGCGTACTCTGTTTTCGATCAACAATTCTACAAAGCTGCTACCGTTTCTCCAATGTGTCGCGTCTGTTTCTGCTCTGTTTCGCGTCTGTTTATGCTCTGTGTCGCAGCTGTCGAGCCTCTATTTCTGGTTGCTGTTACGAGTGCTGTACAATTTAAACATATCAAAATCGAAACTTTACAATAGATATGGCACAAATACAAATTCTACTAAAACATAGTGGAAGATGGGACAAATTCGACAATTATATTGATTTTGTAGTTGATGCAATCGCGATAAATCCAGATTCAAACTTTCAGATGCTTCGTGATACAGTTGCGAAGCAACTGAATATTGATCTGACGAGAAAAATTGTTAAAATAAAGTATAAGGTAATGGAAAAAAGTCCGGGTTTAGAAATACACAATGTCATAGGTGTTTTAGTGTATACAGGATTGAAAATAGAGAAAAAAGGAATAGAAATCTATCCACTTTTATCACACTGGAAGATATTGTTGAGGATCAAGGGTTCTGGAGTGATAGACAAAGCATAAGGAGTCGTGATACAGTGGGAGACTGTGTTGATACTGACAGAAACAGTTCCAATATAAACACGAACATTGATGATACGCTTATCAGCAGTGCTGAAACGGTAGAACTACTGATTAAAGGAACTTCTGATGAGCACGAGGTAGAAGAAGTTGCAGTAATTACCAATAGCTTGCAAAACGAGATAGTAGAGGGCCAAGTGTACATTAACAAAAACACTGTAGTAATGGCCATGAAACGATTTGCAATAACAGAAAAGGTTCAGTTTAAGGTTGAGAGATCAAGCGCAACAAGGTATTATATCTCAGTATTTTTGTTTTATATCAATTTATTTCACATTGTATCATTGTATCTGTTTCTGTGTAACTGTATCATAAGTACTCTAAGAAATGTTCTTGATATCAGTATTTTTGTTTTGTATCAATTTATTTCAAATTGTATCATTGTATCTGTTTCTGTGTAACTGTATCATAAGTACTCTAAGAAATGTTCTTGATATCAGTATTTTTGTTTTGTATCAATTTATTTCAAATTGTATCATTGTATCTGTTTCTGTGTAACTGTATCATGAGTACTCTAAGAAATGTTCTTGATATCAGTATTTTTGTTTTGTATCAATTTATTTCAAATTGTATCATTGTATCTGTTTCTGTGTAACTGTATCATAAGTACTCTAAGAAATGTTCTTGATATCAGTATTTTTGTTTTGTATCAATTTATTTCAAATTGTATCATTGTATCTGTTTCTGTGTAACTGTATCATGAGTTTGTTTCATGAACAAACAGTTTCTATATTGTATCTGAAATGTGTATTTTGTTTCAAGCAATAACAATCTATATGTAAGATACAATGTGTGAATTATGTATCACATTGTATCTGATTTATAACTCTACCATCTCTGATTATATCATACACGCCTGTTAGAAATTAAGTAAATTGTATTTGTATAATACTGTACAATTTTGTATCTGTTACTTAATTTCTGAAGCTTTCTGTATCATGTAACACTTTCTGTATCATACTGTATCTGCAGCTACTGCCTGATATGCAAAGGTGAAAATTGCAAATGGAAATTTAGGGCGTCAAGTTTGAATTCATCAAGTTTGTTCAAAGTTAGAGAATTCATCAATGAACACACATGTCCATACAAAGAAAGAGTTTATGGGCAAGCGCAGCTTACATCACGAATGATTGGTATGATTGTCAAGGACAGGGTTGATGACCCAAAGTCGACCTACAAGCCTAAAGAGATAATGGACGAAATGCAGAGGTGTTACGGTATACACATAGATTATATGAAGGCTTGGAGAGCAAAAGAAATGGCCATTGCAATGATACGAGGAGACCCAACTGAATCTTACAAGAAGCTGCCAAGTTACCTTTATATGTTAGAGTAGAGAAACCCAGGGTCAGTTGTTGCTTTACATGCAAGTGAGGACCATTTGTTCAAGTACGCTTTTGTTGCTTTGAATGCTTCAATAAAGGGATTTCAACATTGCAAACCAATCGTAGTTGTTGATGGTAGCTTCCTTAAAGCAGCGCACAAAGGAACATTCCTAGCAGCAAGTACATTAGATGCAGCAGGTAAATTGATTTCTAACAGTACCTGTTGTATCATACTGTTTCAACTGTTTGTGTCGTAATATTTCAGCATCTCTCATTTGTTTCATACTGTTTCAGCTTTGTATCAGACTGTTTGAACTTTGTTATCAAGATTTTTAAGACCATATATTATCTGTTTCATCATCTTTTATTTGTATCAGACTGGTTCACTTTTGTATCAAACTATTTCCAGCTTTGGTATCAGGGTTTTTCAGACACATGGTTTATTTATATCAGACTGCTTCAATTTTTGTATCACCTTTGTATCAAACCGTTTGAACTCTGCCACAGACTTTTTAAAGCCATCTATTTCTCTCTATTAAATCATGTTTTATCTCTATCACAGTGTTTCACTTTGTATCAAAAATATTTATAGATTTTTGCTATCAGTTTCTTTGAGAACTTTAAGCTTTCTATTTGAATCAGACTGTTACAATTTCTACTTGTGTGGCACTGTTTCAAATATTTATCTTACTGTTTCTGTCCATAGGTAGCATATTGCCGCTTGCGTATGCAATTGTTGATTCAGAGAACGATGCCTCATGGCAATGGTTCTTTGAAAAGTTCAAACATGCTTACGGTGAGAGAGAAAACATGTGCGTTGTGTCAGACCGTAATGAAAGCATAATTAAGGCTACTACAATCATATATCCTCAGGTCCCACACTATGCATGCATATGGCACTTGTGGAACAACCTCAAGACTAAGTTCAAGAAATGTGAAGACAAGCTCCATGAAACATTCTTCAGTATGGCAATGGCATACACCATACATGAATTTGACACATACATGAACAGTGTGGAAAAAATGGATAAACGTATCAAAGCATACTTGCTAAATGCTGGATACCAGAAATGGTCAAGGGCGCATTCAACAGTAAATAGGGGGTTTACAATAACATCAAACATTGCAGAATCTTTGAATGCAGTCAACAGGGATGCGCGTGATATGCCTGCAGTCTCATTTATGGAGTACATGCGCTCACTGATTGGAAATTGGACTGATGATAACAGAAAGAAATCACATGAGACATTCACACCTCTTGGATTCAAGTACAACAAAATATTGGATGGATACAGAAGCAAAGCTATGCAGCTAAAGGTAGAATAGAAACTGTTTCATTTCTACTGTATCTAAGTTGTTTCATCCTGTATCTTGCTTGTATTTTCTGTTTCAAAAATGTATCATCCTGTGTGTTGTAGATACATTCAACAGGAAATGAAGCAGCTATCTATGACGGTGAAAAAAAATTCATTGTTAATCTGAATGAACGGACATGCTGTTGTGGAAAATTTCAAATGGAAGAACTGCCCTGTGTGCATGCTTTGGCTATTCTAAAGTACAAAGGCCTGGAAGAAGAAGATTATAGCTATAACTACTACTCAACAAAGTCCCTGGTAAAGACATACGAGTTCCATGTTAATTCGATACCAGATGAAAGCAGATGGGAGATTCCAGCATTTGTTTCAGAAATTAAACTACTCCCGCCAGTTGCTAGACGGCCACCAAGAAGGCAAAAAACTACTAGATACAAACCACAATGGGAAGTACATGCAAAAAGGACAAAGATTACGTGTGCAAATTGTGGTCGCGAAGGACACAACAGAAAAACTTGCACACATCCTCCGAAGCCCAAATAGAACTTTTTTTAGTTCTTTCTTTGTCATTGAATCTGAAGTGTTAGAAGTGATACAGTTTGACAATTGCTGCGTGAACTTTTAATAAATTTAGCTGTCTGTAGCAGAATGTCTCATGACTGTATGAAAACTGTTTCATGACTGTATGAAACTGTTTCACCTTTATGTTTTATTTTTTTTTTTCAAATTGGATCTGAATGGCTAAAAGTGAAACAGTTTCACAAGTGGTTGCTGAGATAGTCAAGATAATTTCAACTGTTTCTGTGTTAAGTTAGCTATGTGATACAGTTAATAATTGTGTCAAACTGTTTCACAGTTGTGTTTTACTATTTCTTTGTTATTGAATCTGACTAGTTAGAAGTGATACAGTTTCACACGTGGTTGCTGAGGTAGTGAAGATAATTTCAACTGTTTTTATGTCAACTTAGCTATCTGATACAGTTAATAATTGTATGAAACTGTTTCACACTTCAAAAAGGGACAAAAATAAAAGAGAATTGCTGTAAAATTTAAACCTTCTGAAACTGTCATTACATAGATAGTGAGTACAACAAACAACATCTAGAAGAAACAACATCCAGAACAAACAACATACTAAAGTAGACACGGTTACTACTTCAAACATAAATATAGAAACATCACAAAAGAAACAGAACTAATGGTTGGGATTGGCAACTCGTAAACGACGCTTTATGGCGCCTTTTCTCTTAGCAAGACGCCCAGGATTTTCACATGCGCTCACTGCATCTAAATCAATCTTCCTTTTGCCATAATCCCAAAGCAGCGTTGCAAGACGGCCACGGTAAAGATCTATATCAAAATCAGGCACACTTGTGATATCAGTCTCAGAAATAAAGTACTCCGCATACGCCATGACAAACATTCCACAATCCCTGAAACAGTGACAAAAATATGAGAAAAGATACAATTAGTAATTCTGAAACAGATGTGATTCAGATACAGGGAAAAGAAAGGGAAAAGAAACATACAGGGAACCATGACTCTGTTGCGGAAGGTCTAGAACAAAGAAAAACCCAAAAGGATCATCTAGATCTGCATCAGCATATGCTTCACTTGTAAGAATATCAATGTCGGGCCTTGACTGGTAAAATTCGGTCAGTACAAGATACCGTGGCAACAACTCGGCAATCTTTTCAACAACTTCAACAACAGCATTATAACGAGTACCCGCACCACTCATTGAATCGTATATCCCAATGGACATATCCTTGAATGATACTACACCCAACACCCAATGACACGGAGACTTTATGTTAATCGGGAGCAGAACATAGTCAACCTCTACCCAAGGCACATTTCCAAGGATCTTGCAGCCTCTAATGTAGCAAGCAACAGAATCAACATCAGAAAGCGCTGAAACATCCTTGCCACTATTCACATACTTGTCATAGACAATCTCGATCATCGTTTTAAACCAACAATCAGTAGTAGTGAAGGATAATTCAGTCTTCGGTCAATACTTTCCTTGCTTACGCAAGTAGTAGAAAACAACATTAAGATGTTGTAACATTGAAAAAAATATTAATGATATAAATAGATGATACATTACAGAAACAATGAAGAAACAAACAAAATTACAGTAACAGATACACCGAGAAAGAAAAAGAAACAGTATAGGGGCATATGCACACATACAAATATAAAAGAAACAGAAACACACCTTCACACAGTAGAAGAAACAGAAAAGATACAGTAAAGATACAAAACACACAAAGACTAAAAAGAAAAACAAAATAAACTTACTGAATCCTGCAACGCATGACTGTCACGACCCTTTTTTAACTCAAAAAAAAAAAAACTTATTTGTGTTTTAAAGAGGTCTGTGACTAGGTGTTAATAGGTACACTATTTATTAGAGATTTCGGAGTCGCCACTTGACAAGTTAAAGGTGTGCCAAGTCACCAAAGTGGTGTACCTAGAACACCTATGACTCGTAAATGGTCTGCGTTAGAGTTCCAAGTAAGGATCTCGGTTGACTCTCAGGAAGGTGTTAGGCACCCTCGAGTCCTGTGCAAGCACAGTTGCTTTTATTGACGCATTTCGACTCTTTGAAATTTTTGTTTATTATATTTTGCCTTGGTTTACTTCGCTTCGATTCGATAATTTTAAATTTGTCTGTTCAAATGAAAACTCAAAATCGAGATATAATTGTGCAGGCACTTCACCCGAACAAAATCTTCCGACTTAAGCCAATTAAATCGCGCAGGCACTTCACCCATTCGAAATCTCTTGACTTAATTGAATTTCACATGAAACAATTGAATTACTTCTACAGTTTAATTGAACTTCATTCGCCCTATTAGCTTGCCAACTCGTGTTAATCTTATTTATTCGTCAAGTATTCGCTAATCATGTGTAAAATATAATTTACTTATTTTGTTTGGCACGTTTTAAGCTTACTAATAAGTTTTCATTGCTTGTCTTAATTTACACTAAAAGCTCTGTTTTGTTTTATCATTTTTTTTCAAATTTGCCTACCTTTAAAAATTTACTAACACATACCTATATTTGCCTAACTTTGCATAAAAATACGAGCTACATAACAGTACTTGCTTATGTGACTAGAGAGTTTGCATCACTTGTCCTAATCTTTTTATTCCTTCAACCTATATCCCTTTACACAAGTCAAGACACTTTTTGCAAATCTGATTACATACACATGGCTAATCTTTTAAAAAAAATGTTACTGCCATACATCTTTGATAAGGTAATGCTCACAATCACAAGATTTCTTTACCATGTTTTTCATGACAAATCAGTTATCTTTGTCATGTTTTTTCATGACAAATCAATTAATAAAGTGTAAATGAGAAGCAAACATGAACATAAATACAAATGATTCCATGCTCGATCTAACTGAAGTAGCAGGTTTTATGATGAAATACATGATAGAAATGTGGGCAAAATCCATTAGACTTTGATTTCATACATACATATTTCGTAAAATAGACAAAGTTAGAAGGAAAATACCTAATGAGGTCCACAAGCCAAATTTCAAGCTGCTGAACCAACAAAGAAACTCCAGGAACCAGCAACAAGCCCCAACAAACAGCCTCTGTTTTTAGACTCAAGATCTCACTATTTCCCTCCACAAACTCTATACTTTCCTCTTCCTTTCTACCAAGTTTTTTAAGAAAAATTCAGATCTGAAGTTTAAACAAGTAAAAATAAGTATTTTCCAGATCCTTTGTGTTAGGAGAGTCCTCCAGATCTGTGTTTCTCTTCAGACAGAGCCTTTCCTCAAGAGAGAAGTGTTTTTCTCACTTTCAGATCTTGTGTGTTGTGTTCCTTTTCAGATCTGAATTTTTGAAGTGTAAAGAGAAGTGAGAGTGTATTTTTTTCATCTACTTTCGTGTGTTCTGTGTGTTCTCTCTTTTTTTCTTTTTTGTTACCAGATCTCATTCTCTGTAGTGAGAGGCAAAAGCCCTCTTAAATAGGCTTGAAGTTGGGGTGCAAGAGAGGTGAAAGCTACTTCTTGATACAATGCCCCAAAACATTTAATGCAAGCAGGCATGCCTTCACTAGGCAACAAAAGATGGCTAGAAAAGCCTATTTGTGTGCTGCACCTTGTACTTCCTTTTTGACTTGTTGACATCTAAAAAGAAACTGAAATTTCAACTCAATAAACCATAAACTAATTCTAACTAAGACTCAGATCCCAAATTAAATCCTAAAGACTAGTTAACAGACTAATATACATGATTATACTAAACAGAATATTCAGACAAGTAGCTTTCATGCTTGTCAAACAAACCGACTACTTAAAATGAAACAAGCGCACAGTCTTAACCATGAATCAAAGTTATTCGACTTCAAAACCAGTTAAGCTGGCAGTCACACAAACTCACATAATTCACATGCTCGACACCATTTGCATACTCGGACAGTAAAAGTGCATGATAGCCGAACAAGTACCACACAACTTATTTTGATGACATACACGTAGTCACGCACACACACACACAACAAGGTGATTCCAATCAACAGCAAACAAATAACGTAAAACAATATCCATTTTGTATTAATTCACACCTGTGAGCACACATCCCATTTTTACAAGCTAACCATTTGGATTAGAACATGGATAATTCAGAACAATTCACGCATAGACATTCATACTATGATACTCCTTGTTGATACTAAACCTATAGCTAAATTATAAAAGTAAACAAACTATATGGAAAACAAAGAAAACTAGGATTTACTCTAACCAGCTGCCGAAGCTAAAGCATCACCAACTACAGCTGCATCGCCATCGAATCGAGGCTGCCTCGCCTCACCATCGTCACCGCTGCGTCTTGCCATCTTTGAGTCACCAGTGAACACCGCCGCTGGTTCACAAAGCCAAAAGAATCGAACACCATTGTCAAAGCATCATCACCACTGTTTCGCCCTTGCCACGCCACCACTATGAATTGTAAACAAGCAGCACAAGTCATCATCGGCATCAGCTACTCCATAGCGCCACCACTACACCGAATGCTTAAGCTAAAGCAATTTCCAACCGCAGTCTCCCTATCGACGCCCACAACGCTACTGTAATAGTCACTAAAGCAGCACCCATCACCTCCGTATCACACCCCTTCAAATCCATTATCACAAACATCATCACCGTGTCCCCGTCACTACCCCCCACAAGTTCATCATCATAGCAACGCCTCCTCGCCAAATCACAAATTCAAAAGAAGAAAAGAGGAGAACTATTACAACCAAGAAGAAGAAACGGGCAAAGAGAAGAAGGGGATTTGAGGCAGGGGTACAAGACGTACAAGAAGGGAGAGGGGATGAGAATGAAACAAGAAACTTACCGGAAAAATCAGGGGTCGCCGGAGTTAGGTTTTGCCTCAAGTTTAAGCCTTGATCCCCACTGATTCACGTGTATGATGTAAAAAATAATGCCATATCGGAGTAGAGGGCGACGAGACGAGCTCGGGGATGTAAGATTTGACCGGAGAAGAGAGCCTCCGCCGTCGCCGGTGGCGGAGCTCCGGCGGGTGGAGAAGGGATTTGGCAAGAGTTTCTTTCTGATTTTTGGTGAACTTGGGAAAAAATTTAACAAAAATGGCAACTTGTAAGTTATATACTATTGAGACTGGGCCGGGTTAAAAGGGAAATTGGGCCAGCGGATCAAGGGAGTGGGCTTGGCCCCCTTTCGTTTTATTTTCTGAATTGGGTCGACCCAATAGCATACTTAACACATAAATTAACAAGGAAATTTAATTAACTAAACCAAACAACAATAACAACTCACACAAAATATTTACAAGGAACATTTAATTAATCACAAGATTTTAAATATTTATTATGTCACGACCCTTTTTCAACTTAAAAAGAAAAACTTATTGTATTAAAAGGTTGTGACGGTGTTGATAGGTACACGAATATTTAAGAGATTTCGGAGTCGCCACTTGAAAAGTTAAAGGTGTGCCAAGTCACCAACACCTATGACTCGTAAATGGTCTGCGTCAGAGTTCCGGATAAGGATCTCGGTTGACTCGCGGGAAGGTGTTAGGCACCCTCGAGTCCTGTGCCGAGCACAGTTGCTTTTATTGACGCGTTTCGACTCTTTGAAAATTGTTTGTTATATTTGCCTTGATTTTGTTACGCTTCAATTTATTATTAATTTTATCGTTTGACAATTGAAACTCCAATCGAATATAATCGCGCGAGAACTTCACTCGTTCGAAATCTTTCGACTTAAATCAATTAAATCGCGCAGGCACTTCACCCGTTCGAAATCTCTTGACTTAATATGAGTTCCAATATGATCAAATGGGTGATTTAAATTTAACATCGCTCCTTCATTGATTGAAACCCTATTTATCTACAAACACGTTATTCGTTCGAAACATGATTTAAACGAGTTCTATGTAATATTGGAGCGACTTAGTTTGGCGTTAAATTCATGCCACTAATCATTTGCCTAATCGAATCATTAAGAAAAGATACCTGTTGTTATTGTGTACTTACTCCCATTTAAATTTTCATTCAAAATTGGCTTACCATACAGCCTACTTCTCGCCTAGTTTGAATAATTAATATTTCCCATTTATCTTTTCTCATTTATCTTTGGCAAAACAAAGTACATTTCAACGTTCTGGACTTGATTACACATGTGAATTTGCACGACTCCTAAATGATGTCAAACAATATGCAAAATTTTGACTAACTAATAAGTGAGGTGAGAGAAAGAGAAAGAGGGAAGGGGGGTCTCTATTGCACTCATTTACCAGTGTTATTTAATTTAGAAGCCAATGTGCCAAGAACCAGATAAAACCAAACACGAGTAGTACAATTTCAAAACAGTATAACTGAAACTTGGACGAATAATTTTCAAGCTTTTCCGTCTCAATGCATATTAACTATGTAAATTCTAAAGAAACACAACCAACATGAACATAAAAATGTTTAGCAACTTCTTGATCTTTTTTTTTCTTGTCACCACTTTTTTTAAAAAAAATAACTTTGCAAACGGTTTAACGAAAACAAATTAAGAGATATACACTGAGCAAAGATTGCTAATAGGCTCTGAACCATTTCATTCACAAATACAGCGAAGCTTTAAAGAAAATACAAGAGAGAAAGTTGTATTTACCTAGTGAAGATAAAGTTCCTAGCCAAAAAATTGTAACGAAATCCCACTTGCTAGCTTACAAACGAAACGAACAGCAGTAACAGCTAACAGCAAGCAGACCAGCACCCTTTCACAATTCTATTTCTCATTTGTCTCCTTTCCTTTCTATTTTTCTACTATTTTACTCTCCACCTGTGTAGTGAGAGTATTTTTTTTTTCTTTTCCAGATCTAAGATCAATGAAGAGTCAAGTCTCCAGATCTGTTGGTGTCTTAGAGGAGTAAATATTCAGATGTTCTTCCTTCTGTGAAGTGTTCTCGTGTGTGTATCTGTGTGTTCTCTATGTAGTTGGTCCCCTAAAGAGTGAGGGAATGGCCTCTTAAATAGGCCAAAGGAGAAGTGTAAAAGTTGGGTGAAAAGTACACCCATGTGCCTATGTTTTTTACCCTCAGAAAATTACCTTTGGCATGCTAAAACTCTTCCACTAAAACACAAAAAAGGGCAGAAGAAAGCCTATTTTTAAGGCTGCCACCAGTACTCTCTATTTGACTTTTAATTCCCAGTCAGAAACAATCCAAATCAGACCTCTTGCTCTACACGATGAACTACACAAAGCATTTCACTAAGAAAGCCTTTATCAGTACACAAACAAACAAGAACAAATGAACATTTGAACAATGAAACAAGATAGATGTTTGAACACTTGAGGACTTGTACATATTCACACCCAAGCAAACCATCCAGGAAATATACACTAATACTTAGGCAGATTACCACAACCAACTCATGCTAAACAGGATGCAATTCCATTACAAACTTACTCAAACAAAACCAGGGCAAATCGGTCGTGATTTCCACTTGAGCGGATGAACTGAAACAAACCAGTTTCAAACAAATCCGAATATAACGACTTTCAAATAAAAGGCTTAACATGGCTAACAAACCAGCTGGACAGTTTTCTTTTACCCTTTACCAACAATTACAAGATTTCTACTGAACAAACAACAAGAACGATCGAGCTATTGCCGAAGCATGACTTCAAAACAAAAGGCTAAACCATTTCCATGCGACAAATGAACAATGACAAGAAAAGATATGTATTCAAACAGGATCCAATAAACCGATATAGATATGATAATAGACATGCTAACGCTAAACGTAGATACATCGTCAATCACAGTAAAGCACACATGATATGAACATAGTCATTTGAAATTAATTCAAATTCAAACCATGAAGATACAAATTTCATTTCATAGTTTAAGACTAATTCATGACTAGTTTTGCTAAAGGCTAAACATGTGTATTTTCTATTTAAAAAATGAGGATAAACAGGCAGGGAAAGAAGAGAGGTGTGGCGGTTTCAAATCTAACCGGAGAAGCCGAAGCAATCAACAATCTGAGCTGCTATTGCCTTCACGGCCAACACCATTGTTAACGCTTCGCCTATAAAAATCATCATCGCAGCTGCACACACCCACACACTGCTTCACTCACCGCTGCCCTCGAATCCCCATCGCTGCCTCGACACGAACCTCACTGTTCCATCGCAATCGAACAACCCCCACTGCCTCGCTACGGAACCTAAACGCTGCAGCTTCACATCGGCATTGTTTCACCTTCATCGCAGCACTAATCCGCTGCCAATGTCGCCTCAAAACGACATACTGTTTTGTCATCGCATCAACACCCCTGCCATTCAATCATCACCATTACGCCATAACAACACTGCCTAGTCATTGTTAAATCGCCATCCCTTATCGCCCTATCACAGCGACACCACTTCTATCACACGAGAACAATCACAACATCTTCATCACAGTTTCACACGCGCGACAACTCCACCAAATGCTTCATCGACGCCAAAAAAAACAACTCCACTGCCTCACTAAGCTAAACAGAGTACAACAACCCCCCTCTCATTCAATCATCGCAGCCACCACTGATTTTTTTTCTATGTCTTAATCATCGCGACCTTGTCGCCATCGCAGCATCACATTCCCAACCCCGACATCACCATCGTCGCACACGTTACTGCCTCGCTAGCATCAGCTACACACACGTACACAGCCACAAACAGTCCACACAGTCACAGACTCCACTAAACAACCACCATTTCTGCCGTTTAACACCTAACCAACAGTCCCCAGGTTCATACGTTAGAACATTCAGATCCGTCGCCTCTTCTTCTAACTGAAACGATCCCATTTGGGGTCGTTTCATCTAGAAAAAGAAAGAACGGAAAAAGGAGGAAAAACAAACAGTGTGTACCCGTAAAATCCCACCGGAGAAACAAATGGGTCACCGGGAAGTTTTTGGCCGTGTTTTCGAACCTCGATTCACGCTGATTCCTTTAGTATTTTGATGAAATTGATGGTGGGAATGGAGAGAAGAGATGAAGAGGCATCAGGAAACATAAATTTTGGCCGGAGAGAGCAGGTTCGTTGTCATCAGTGGCGGAGATCGGCGACGGCTGAAATTTGGCCATGGCCTTTCTTTGTATGATGATTTTTGTGTTGTGGGGGAAAATGTGTGGGGAAAGGGTTTTGTTCATAAACGTGGGCCGGGTCAAATAGATATTGGGCTGGGTATTTCTTTCAATTTCAGGCGGTCCATAGCCATTAGTTTAAAGTTTAGCCATCCAATTCAAAACACTTTGGGCTATGCATTTTGCAATGTTATAAACCTACGTAACAAATTATTAAAGCAACAATAAAATCACATTTAATCACATGCTCTAGCAGTTGCTCACATCACGAATATATATTTTTTGATAATTTTCTAGTATTTTTGTCCTAATCAAATGACTAAAATTAGTTATGATACATATAAAATAAAAGAAAATTAACACTACTATTTTGATAAATTTTGAATTTAGTGCCAAAATTAGGTGATTACATATTACACTCAATCAATTCTATTTTTGGTAATTTTTGATATTTTCCTCCTAGTTAATTGACGGAAATAACTTAAATAAAGTGGTAAAATTCATGAAATAATTAAGCGAAAAATTCTGGAAAATTAGAATTATATTTTATCTATTTTTTTGAATTTGGTGCCAAAATTAGGTGATTACAGCTGCCCCTCTTTGGTCGAGAACATCGAAGAGTTTTCGGGCAAAGATATAATCACAACTAATTTTTGCTTTTGGTTCTAGCCAAGAGTACGCAAAATGGTGACCGAACCTTGACTTTTCGGTTCTAACCAAGAACAAGGTTACCTACATATCCTCGGACTAAGGAATCAGGTCAGTGTAGTTCCTGACGTGCGGTAGTTTGGGACTACCGCGTATAAACAGACACTGGACTCTTCTAGACTAACACTAAGACCTCTCTAGATATACACAGACTAACTCTAGACACTTTCAGAACTAACTGGGACTGACTCGACACTCCTAGACTTACCCGGACTGACACAAGACACTTTGACACACTAGAGTTGTTGCTGCTGGTCACTGTCGCTGGTTGCTGGCTAGCTGGCTGGTGATCACTGCTTTACAAAGGAAAAATGAAAATACAACATTTGAAATGTGAAATTACAATTCCTAAGCTAACTTCTTCATGCTTCCCAAGCTGATAACTGGTCTGAAGCTCCCACTACCAAGTGGGTCTTGAAAACTTAAAATTGCCGCTCGGGCGGGCTTGACTTGAAAGTTGAATTTGCCGCTCGGGCGGGCTTTTGACTTGAAAGTTGAAATTGCCGCTTTGACGGGCTTTGAAATTGCCGCTTTGACGGGCTTGACTTGAAAACTGAAATTGCCGCTTTGACGGGCTTTGACTTTGAAAGTTGAAATTGCCGCTTTGACGGGCTTTGACTTGAAAGTAATTGCCGCTTTGACGGACTTTGACTTGAATAAAATTGCCGCTTTGACGGGCTTTGACTTGAATGAAATTACCGCTTTGACGGGCTTTGACTTGAAAGATAAAACTGGAACCACCACTCTGGCGGGTCTTGCTTTTTGTTGAAAATTAGAAACCATCACTCTGATGGGTCTTGCTTGTGCTGGAAATTAGAACCATCACTCTGATGGGTCTTGCTTCTGCTGAATTGAACACCATCACTCTGACGGATCTTGCTCTTGCTGAATTGAAAACCATCACTCTGATGGATCTTGCTCTTGCTGAGTTGAAAACCATCACTCTGATGGGTCTTGTTCCTGCTGAAAATTAAACTCATCTCTCTGATGGGTCTTGTTCTTGCTGAATTGAAAACCATCACTCTGATGGGTCTTGCCTCTTTACAGAAACGGATACCCTCGTTCTTCATGTGGGCGCCTGGACTTTCTCTAAACTACTCCCTCATTCTCCAGGTGGGTGCCTCGACTTTCTAAACTACTCCCTCATTCTCCAGGTGGGTGCCTCAACTTCTCTAAACTACTCCCTCATTCTCTAGGTGGTGCCTCGACTTTCCAAATTACTCCCTCATTCTCCAGGTGGGTGCCTCGACTTTCTCTAAACTACTCCCCTCATTCCTCCAGGTGGGTGCCTCGACTTCCTCTAAACTACTCCCTCATTCTCCAGGTGGGTGCCTCGACTTCCTCTAAACTACTCCCTCATTCTCCAGGTGGGTGCCTCAACTTCCTCTAAATTACTCCCTCATTCTCCAGGTGGGTGCCTCGACTTCCTCTAAACTACTCCCTCATTCTCCAGGTGGGTGCCTCGACTTCTCTAAGCTACTCCCCCATTCTCCACAAGCTGATGAACCGGTCTGAAGCTCCAACTAATCCAGTGAATTTTTGAAACTTGAAATTGCCGCTCGGGCGGACTTTAACTTGAAACTGCTGCTCAGGCGGGCTTTAACTTGAAAGTTGAAATTGCCGTTTTGACGGGCTTTGACTGCTGAAAACTTGTAATTGCTGCTGGGGCAGGCTTTGACTCGAAAGTTGAAATTGCCGCTTTGACGGGCTTTGACTTGAAAGCAGAAATTACCGCTTTGACGGGCTTTGAAAAACTCGTAATTGCTGCTGGGGCAGGCTTTGATTTGAAACTGCATCTTGAAATCTGCATGTCCTTTGATGATCTCCTTCATGGTACACTCCTTGGTGTGGCATACATTGTGCCGATATGGAACATTGGGCTCCAATTATCAAGGTTGGTCCTGACTTGCTCTAGTACAACTATGAAACTATAACAAGTTTTGCAAAACTTTCTTACTCGTTTGATGTTGGAGAAACTGAAACGAACTGAAGTAAGACAAAATGATGAAACGACAAAGCTTCCAACCAAAAGATGAAAAAAAAATGATGACATCCCTTACGGGAGAGGTAAAGGACTGAAGAGATGACGATCTTTTTTAACATGACATGTATTTTGGAATCAACTCTTAATCCGCTCACATAGTCCATCCATGACTGTGTACCCAGCTTTCCCAATCTTGTTTGATGGCAAATCTAACGACCATCATTCGACTAGCAGTGCCCTTTCGGGTTTTCACCGACTAGCCTCTCTCTTTGTTCTTTTTAACTCACTATTGTCTTGCAGCGCCCTTTCAGGTTTTCACCGACAAGACTTCATTTTTCTCTTCTTTCTTTTTTTTCTTTTTTTTTCTTTTTTTTTCATTTTTTTGCTCTTTCCCAACCGACCTCCGATCTTTCCTTCATGATCGACCCCATTTTTCTTTCTTTCTTCAATTTTGGCCTTATCCTGATTCCCTGGAGAATCTCTTCTTTAATGACCTTGGTGCTCCAAACTCCTAATGCGATTGTCGGCTTAAGAATGCGACTTTACAGCGTGGATCTTATCCCTTGATACCCTACTCGGCTTGCCATTCTCAATGATCGGTCAGAAGGGTCTTTATTTGGACTGTAACATTGGATTTGGTTAGGCTATGAAGAAAAGAGTTCAGCATAAAAGCTCAAAAATATCTCCTGAGACGACTAGAATGAGCATTACAAGATTTGAAATCACCGCTTTTGAAAAATAAACCAAACTTTTTCCCAGTTTAGGCAAATTGGGGTTCCCTTTTTTTTTTTTTTTGGTTTGAAGAGCGGTATGAAAGCATCTCATGAAACGACTTGGTAAAATATTACAATCCTTGGAATCATTGCTGAAACTTGAAATTGCCGCTCGGGCGGGTCTTGACTGTTGAAAGCTTAAAATTGCTGCTTGGCAGGCTTTGACTTGAATGAAATTTTTGAAACTTGAAATTGCCGCTCGGGCGGGCTTTGACTGTTGAAAGCTTGAAATTGCCGCTTTGATGGGCTTTGAACTGAATGAAATTGCCGCTTTGACGGGCTTTGATTTGAAATTTTAAACTTCATCTTGAAATCTGCATATCCTTTGATGATCTCTTTCATGGTACACTGCTTGGTGTGTCATTCTTTGTGCTGATGTGAAACAATAGGGCTCCAATTATCAAGGTTGGTCCTGACTTGCTCTAGTACAACTGTGAAACTATAACAAGTTTTGCAAATCTTTCTTTGCTTGTTTGATGTTGGAGAAATTGACACGAACTGAAGCAAGACAAAATGATGGAAACGAAAAAGCTTTCAACCAAAAGATGAAAAAAATGATGACGTCCCTTACGGGAGAGGTAAAGGACTGAAGAGATGACGATCTTTTTAACATGACGTGTATTTTGGAATCAACTCTTAATCCGCTCACATAGTCCATCCATGACTGTGTACCCAGCTTTCCCAATCTTGTTTGATGGCAAATCTAACGACCCTCATTCGACTAGCAGTGCCCTTTCGGGTTTTCACCGACTAGCCTCTCTCTTTGTTCTTTTAACTCACCGTTGTCTTGCAGCGCCCTTTCAGGTTTTCACCGGCAAGACTTCACTTTTTTTTTCTTTTTTCTTTTTTCTTTTCATTTTTTGTCATTTTTCGCTCTTTCCCAATCGACCTCCGATCTTTCCTTGCTGCTCGACCCCGTCTTTCTTTTCTTCCTTCAATTTTAGCCTTTATCTTGATTCCTCGGAGAATTTATCCTTTAATGACCTTGGTGCTCCCAGCTCCCAAATGCGATTGTCGGCTTATAAGAATGCGACTTTACAGCGTGGAACTTATCCCTTGACACCCTACTCGGCTTAACATTCTCAATGATCGGTCAGAAGGGTCTTTATTTGGACTGTAACATTGGATTTGGTTAGGCTATGAAGAAAAGGATTCAGCATAAAAACTCAGAAACATCTCATGAGACGACTAGAATGAGCATCACAAGATTTGAAATCACCGCTTTTGAAAAAATAAACCAAACTTTTCCCCAGATTAGGCAAATTGGGGATTCCTTCTTTTCTTTTTCTTTTTTTTTTTGTTTTGTTTTGTTTTGAAGAGCGGTATGAAAGCATCTCATGAAACGACTTGGTAAAATATTACAACCTTTGGAATCATTTCTTTTAAAATAATAACTAACTGAGACCCCAATTTATTGAAAAACCGAGGAATTATCTTTTGAATTTTCTGATATGCAAACAGAGGGGATATTGAGACTTTCCCCCGAGATGAAAACAAAGAAAGCAAAAGGAATTGACTTTCTCCCTTTCTTTTAAAAAAAAAAACTGAACTTCTGCCCCAGTTTAGGATAAACTGGGGTGCTTTGAGTTTCTTCCTCGGTTTCGAGACTGATATCTCATGAAACATATGAATAGATGGTACAAAAACATAGAAGTTTGTTTTTATTTTATTTTATTTTTAAAAAATAAAATAAAAACAAACTTCTGCCCCAGTTTGGCATACATTGGGGATTTGAATTTCTTTTGACATTGGCCGCAAACTTGGAGGCAAGCTTTTGCGTCAACAAGGAATAGGGAAAAAATGAACTTTCCCCTATTATGACCGCACCCGGATGGTTGCCTACGTATCCTTTTGAGAGGAATCAGGTCAGACGTAGCTCTACCACTGAGGTAGATTTTCTTGTTTCTTTTCAAATATATATTTTTTCTCTTTTTTTTTTTTTTTTTCATTTTTTCCAATTTCAATCCCATTGATTCCAAATGAGGGTAGCCAAAGAAAAATACTCAAGGCTCAAAGGGCTAGAAAATTGGTATTGTGTTTGGGTAGCAGAAACGAAAGCCGTTCGTCATCCCGACCCGAGAATGCCTCGCACAAATAATGATTCAAAGAATTGATCTAGACTTATCCACGCGTGTCATCGACTTCTACTTCACTGATGGTATTCAAAACTGGTATTTTAACTTCGGTCGAACCGACCGTGCACGATCTTGAACTTCTCACCGATCTCCCTTATCAGATGACTACTGATTAATTCCCAACTTATTTCACTCCATCTTTTATCCCTCTTTACTACTTAGATAGCTCACAATGTCAGAGCGTGTGTTCAGATCAAGACGTCAATTCCGCACGCATGTCATGTTATTAAGGCCGACAAAACATAAAACAAAATACTAAGAAAACAAGACCAAGAAAGAAAATAAAAGAAAATAATGTCGAGACGAGAAAAAGATCTCGCTTTTCATTGAATTAAAGGCAAAAGGGTTTGAACATCAAAATAAGCAAAATAACGCACTTGGATTACAACCCTTAAATAACCAAGTACTCAGAAAGATTAGCAAAACAAGCTACAACATTTCACAGTCACTCAATTGCAAGTCAGGGATAGTTTTCCTGTGTTAGGCATTATTGAGCCCTTCACCAAGATGCACCATGCTGGTACCAAAGAAATTCTCTGAATCTGGCATTTTCTTCTTCTTTTCCTTATTTTCTCCAAGTCCCATCAGAGTAGCTTTCACTTCTTTGGGACTGATGAATGACCGAGTAAGATTTGGAATTGGCTTCTCGAGAGACACGTTCATCTTCTTCATTTCTTCAACCCTTACTCTGTCTACCACCCTTGGCACAATTTCAGGAACACCGTTCACTGTCACTAGCATTTTGTTGGCCCCAGCTGACACATCATCAACAGGCACTATTGGCATTGCAGATTCAGCTCCCAAATCTTCTACATCCACCATACCCACCATATGCACATCATCACAGACAGGCAATGAGTTTCGATTTATATCTGGTGCATCTGAACCCTCAACTTGAATCTGATCGTTATCAATCAAAGCTTGGATATCCTTCTTGAGAAAATAGCAATCCTCTGTGTCATGCCCAGGTGCGCCCGAATGGTAAGCACATCGGCGAGAATAATCAACCTTTCCCGTGGGATGCATATTCCCATAGATCGGCCTCAACATATCCAAAGCCTGCAACTTCTCGAAGATACTAGTGTAAGATTCTCCGATCGGCGTGAGCTTTCTCTTTTTCTCTTCTCGTGCCTTCTTGTATTCGGGTCTTGGGATGAAAGTAGAAGGTCTCCTTGATCGATATGGAAATTCTGGTGGAGTCCGATATTGATTATGTGGAGCTTGGTGAGTGTGGTATGTGGGTTGTGAGGCTGGCGCGGTCCATTGCGGATATGAAAAATTTGGAGCATATGGTCGCGCTTTTTGGAGTGGAGGAATGGAATGTTTTGTATTTTGTAAAGGGTAGTGCTGCGAATGCTGCTTCTGTGAGGCTCGATGGCGTGAGTGGAGCCGTTTGTACCGTTCCTCATCCCTCCTTCCTGGACCTCGTTCTCTTTCATCTTTCTTCCCAAAACTCTCCGTCCTAACTAAGCCTGTGAATGGTGGAACAGAGACCAGGGGTGAAGCACACCTCTGTTTGGGCGGAGGTGGTGGTGCCGGAGGACACCCTGGGAAGGTTCTCAGAACATCTGTTGTGCTATAGTAGGGAGAGTCGGGAGAATACTGCAGGTCCTCAGCTGTAGGGCCTTGTGCCTGATGTAAGATAGTCGAGGCATGCCCTAGAAGACTAACTGGCACGGTAGAACAAGCTTGTCCCGTGTTCATGGCGATATACATATCAGCCACCAATTGTTTCAGATTTTTGACCTCTTCAGTCAACCTCTTGTTTTCCAGCACCAGAAGTTCATGGACGCCGATCTCAGAGTTTCCCTTATCAAACGACATGGTAATGGCTTCCTTTGATCCTATTGTGTATGTGTGGAATAATGCCAGAATTCCGTACCAAATCTCCAAATTCCAAAGCTTTGCACAAACAAACCGGGTTAGCACAAAAGAAGCACATATTGCAAGCCTAGGGTTGTTATGCGTCATCCCGAAACGGTTAACGGCGTAAGCCGAGTGTACCGGTCGTATCCCCGAAAGATTACAACGTGCCTTGAGCAAAATTAGAGCAAAATTGTAACTGGCACGTAATTTAAAACAAAGACGAGCTTGGAGTTTCTCTCTCTCTCTATCTCTTTTTTTTCCGAATATTCCTTACATCAAAGTAATAGACAAATTTAAACTACAACACTAGACCGACTCAATAGACAAATTTTTTTTTTTTCAATTTTCTTTCATTTGTTTGATTTTTTTCAAAAATTCCTTTCTGACTCAACAAACATGATTTTAACAACGATACTAGACCGACTCAAAATAATATTTAACGCGACCCGCGAGCCAAAAGACATAAGCTGACAGACATGATAATGGGCGAGTCCACCCGGACTGTGAAAATAACGAGACTCGACATTTGAGTAGAGCCAGACTACACGAGAAACAAAGCAAAATACAGTTCAAGTAATTGTAATTGATTGTCCTTACCCTAACTTGACCTTAACAAAACAAAACAAAGTGGGTTTTCAAAAATTTTATTTTATTTTATTGTTTTTTTAATGAAAAATTAAAACTGAACCCGAGATTCAAACTGAAATTAAGGACGAATTATGAAAACAAAACCCTTTTTTTTTTTTTTTCAATCCCAAAATCGGACATTACGATATCGTAAAGATGGGGCACAACTGATTTTGCAACAAACTCTTCGATTTAATTTGAAAATGAATCTTAGAGTATTTACAAAATCTGACCATTATGACGACACGATAACTACTTCGACACAAAACGTTAATTAAACACACAATTGGTTCCAAAACTTGCCATTTCGACGGCACAAAACCCGAAAAATTAATTTCAAATAATGAACTTGACTTGAACTCAAACACAAAAGGGTTCCAAAATTTCGCCATTATACCGGCGCAAAATTATGACAAATTATTTTCTAACCCGAACACAAAATTAGACTCTAAGAGTTCTTGAAAAAATTCGCCATTATAACGGCGTAAAATGACAACTAAACAAAATATATTTCGAAACACGGGACTAAACCCAATTTTTCTATCATTTTCCCTTTTTTTTTCTTTTTTTTTTTTCAAAATTTGGCTCTCGCCCTTCGGTGATCGGTCAGCATAACAACCCTTCGACTAGAAACAATGCAACACATTAATATGCCCAATGACGTATCTTTTGGGACATGGGCCCCACTATGACACGAGGGAGTCAGCCTAGACGAGTGCGGTACCGGTGTACCGCACCTCACTAAGTCTAATGACATGCAAATAAATCGGCCTAGATAAAAGCGCAGTTTACACTCTAGGTGACTCAATGGGTTCATGTTCTATAGTTTCTGGCAATTTGGAAGTGCCTCGGGGGTACCGCTCGACAACGTCTAACGGCCTAACCCAACGCACCTCCTCCTAAGAAGGGTTAACTTTTTGTGTCCTGAGACACGACAGAAATTCCAGACGCCGAAGCGAAACTGGCGTGCATGTGTGCAGTGTTCCAGAAGACTCAGAGGTGTACGAGAGAAGACAGTTGTGTATATACAGTTCAGACATATCAAAGCAGTAACATTCAAGGCAATATCTACAAACAATATTCAAAGCCGAAAGCGACAAATTTTAAAGCCTGAGACTCTCAGTTTTCACTTTCCTCCCCAGCGGAGTCGCCAAGCTGTCACGACCCTTTTTCAACTTAAAAAGAAAAACTTATTGTATTAAAAGGTTGTGACGGTGTTGATAGGTACACGAATATTTAAGAGATTTCGGAGTCGCCACTTGACAAGTTAAAGGTGTGCCAAGTCACCAGAGTGGTGTACCTAGAACACCTATGACTCGTAAATGGTCTGCGTCAGAGTTCCGGATAAGGATCTCGGTTGACTCGCGGGAAGGTGTTAGGCACCCTCGAGTCCTGTGCCGAGCACAGTTGCTTTTATTGACGCGTTTCGACTCTTTGAAAATTGTTTGTTATATTTGCCTTGATTTTGTTACGCTTCAATTTATTATTAATTTTATCATTTGACAATTGAAACTCCAATCGAATATAATCGCGCGAGAACTTCACTCGTTCGAAATCTTTCGACTTAAATCAATTAAATCGCGCAGGCACTTCACCCGTTCGAAATCTCTTGACTTAATATGAGTTCCAATATGATCAAATGGGTGATTTAAATTTAACATCGCTCCTTCATTGATTGAAACCCTATTTATCTACAAACACGTTATTCGTTCGAAACATGATTTAAACGAGTTCTATGTAATATTGGAGCGACTTAGTTTGGCGTTAAATGCATGCCACTAATCATTTGCCTAATCGAATCATTAAGAAAAGATACCTGTTGTTATTGTGTACTTACTCCCATTTAAATTTTCATTCAAAATTGGCTTACCATACAGCCTACTTCTCGCCTAGTTTGAATAATTAATATTTCCCATTTACCTTTTCTCATTTATCTTTGGCAAAACAAAGTACATTTCAACGTTCTGGACTTGATTACACATGTGAATTTGCACGACTCCTAAATGATGTCAAACAATATGCAAAATTTTGACTAACTAATAAGTGAGGTGAGAGAAAGAGAAAGAGGGAAGGGGGGTCTCTATTGCACTCATTTACCAGTGTTATTTAATTTAGAAGCCAATGTGCCAAGAACCAGATAAAACCAAACACGAGTAGTACAATTTCAAAACAGTATAACTGAAACTTGGACGAATAATTTTCAAGCTTTTCCGTCTCAATGCATATTAACTATGTAAATTCTAAAGAAACACAACCAACATGAACATAAAAATGTTTAGCAACTTCTTGATCTTTTTTTTTCTTGTCACCACTTTTTTTAAAAAAAATAACTTTGCAAACGGTTTAACGAAAACAAATTAAGAGATATACACTGAGCAAAGATTGCTAATAGGCTCTGAACCATTTCATTCACAAATACAGCGAAGCTTTAAAGAAAATACAAGAGAGAAAGTTGTATTTACCTAGTGAAGATAAAGTTCCTAGCCAAAAAATTGTAACGAAATCCCACTTGCTAGCTTACAAACGAAACGAACAGCAGTAACAGCTAACAGCAAGCAGACCAGCACCCTTTCACAATTCTATTTCTCATTTGTCTCCTTTCCTTTCTATTTTTCTACTATTTTACTCTCCACCTGTGTAGTGAGAGTATTTTTTTTTTCTTTTCCAGATCTAAGATCAATGAAGAGTCAAGTCTCCAGATCTGTTGGTGTCTTAGAGGAGTAAATATTCAGATGTTCTTCCTTCTGTGAAGTGTTCTCGTGTGTGTATCTGTGTGTTCTCTATGTAGTTGGTCCCCTAAAGAGTGAGGGAATGGCCTCTTAAATAGGCCAAAGGAGAAGTGTAAAAGTTGGGTGAAAAGTACACCCATGTGCCTATGTTTTTTACCCTCAGAAAATTACCTTTGGCATGCTAAAACTCTTCCACTAAAACACAAAAAAGGGCAGAAGAAAGCCTATTTTTAAGGCTGCCACCAGTACTCTCTATTTGACTTTTAATTCCCAGTCAGAAACAATCCAAATCAGACCTCTTGCTCTACACGATGAACTACACAAAGCATTTCACTAAGAAAGCCTTTATCAGTACACAAACAAACAAGAACAAATGAACATTTGAACAATGAAACAAGATAGATGTTTGAACACTTGAGGACTTGTACATATTCACACCCAAGCAAACCATCCAGGAAATATACACTAATACTTAGGCAGATTACCACAACCAACTCATGCTAAACAGGATGCAATTCCATTACAAACTTACTCAAACAAAACCAGGGCAAATCGGTCGTGATTTCCACTTGAGCGGATGAACTGAAACAAACCAGTTTCAAACAAATCCGAATATAACGACTTTCAAATAAAAGGCTTAACATGGCTAACAAACCAGCTGGACAGTTTTCTTTTACCCTTTACCAACAATTACAAGATTTCTACTGAACAAACAACAAGAACGATCGAGCTATTGCCGAAGCATGACTTCAAAACAAAAGGCTAAACCATTTCCATGCGACAAATGAACAATGACAAGAAAAGATATGTATTCAAACAGGATCCAATAAACCGATATAGATATGATTCTAGACATGCTAACGCTAAACGTAGATACATCGTCAATCACAGTAAAGCACACATGATATGAACATAGTCATTTGAAATTAATTCAAACTCAAACCATGAAGATACAAATTTCATTTCATAGTTTAAGACTAATTCATGACTAGTTTTGCTAAAGGCTAAACATGTGTATTTTCTATTTAAAAAATGAGGATAAACAGGCAGGGAAAGAAGAGAGGTGTGGCGGTTTCAAATCTAACCGGAGAAGCCGAAGCAATCAACAATCTGAGCTGCTATTGCCTTCACGGCCAACACCATTGTTAACGCTTCGCCTATAAAAATCATCATCGCAGCTGCACACACCCACACACTGCTTCACTCACCGCTGCCCTCGAATCCCCATCGCTGCCTCGACACGAACCTCACTGTTCCATCGCAATCGAACAGCCCCCACTGCCTCGCTACGGAACCTAAACGCTGCAGCTTCACATCGGCATTGTTTCACCTTCATCGCAGCACTAATCCGCTGCCAATGTCGCCTCAAAACGACATACTGTTTTGTCATCGCATCAACACCCCTGCCATTCAATCATCACCATTACGCCATAACAACACTGCCTAGTCATTGTTAAATCGCCATCCCTTATCGCCCTATCACAGCGACACCACTTCTATCACACGAGAACAATCACAACATCTTCATCACAGTTTCACACGCGCGACAACTCCACCAAATGCTTCATCGACGCCAAAAAAAACAACTCCACTGCCTCACTAAGCTAAACAGAGTACAACAACCCCCCTCTCATTCAATCATCGCAGCCACCACTGATTTTTTTTCTATGTCTTAATCATCGCGACCTTGTCGCCATCGCAGCATCACATTCCCAACCCCGACATCACCATCGTCGCACACGTTACTGCCTCGCTAGCATCAGCTACACACACGTACACAGCCACAAACAGTCCACACAGTCACAGACTCCACTAAACAACCACCATTTCTGCCGTTTAACACCTGACCAACAGTCCCCAGGTTCATACGTTAGAACATTCAGATCCGTCGCCTCTTCTTCTAACTGAAACGATCCCATTTGGGGTCGTTTCATCTAGAAAAAGAAAGAACGGAAAAAGGAGGAAAAACAAACAGTGTGTACCCGTAAAATCCCACCGGAGAAACAAATGGGTCACCGGGAAGTTTTTGGCCGTGTTTTCGAACCTCGATTCACGCTGATTCCTTTAGTATTTTGATGAAATTGATGGTGGGAATGGAGAGAAGAGATGAAGAGGCATCAGGAAACATAAATTTTGGCCGGAGAGAGCAGGTTCGTTGTCATCAGTGGCGGAGATCGGCGACGGCTGAAATTTGGCCATGGCCTTTCTTTGTATGATGATTTTTGTGTTGTGGGGAAAATGTGTGGGGAAAGGGTTTTGTTCATAAACGTGGGCCGGGTCAAATAGATATTGGGCTGGGTATTTCTTTCAATTTCAGGCGGTCCATAGCCATTAGTTTAAAGTTTAGCCATCCAATTCAAAACACTTTGGGCTATGCATTTTGCAATGTTATAAACCTACGTAACAAATTATTAAAGCAACAATAAAATCACATTTAATCACATGCTCTAGCAGTTGCTCACATCACGAATATATATTTTTTGATAATTTTCTAGTATTTTTGTCCTAATCAAATGACTAAAATTAGTTATGATACATATAAAATAAAAGAAAATTAACACTACTATTTTTGATAATTTTGAATTTAGTGCCAAAATTAGGTGATTACATATTACACTCAATCAATTCTATTTTTGGTAATTTTTGATATTTTCCTCCTAGTTAATTGACGGAAATAACTTAAATAAAGTGGTAAAATTCATGAAATAATTAAGCGAAAAATTCTGGAAAATTAGAATTATATTTTATCTATTTTTTTGAATTTGGTGCCAAAATTAGGTGATTACAGCTGCCCCTCTTTGGTCGAGAACATCGAAGAGTTTTCGGGCAAAGATATAATCACAACTAATTTTTGCTTTTTGGTTCTAGCCAAGAGTACGCAAAATGGTGACCGAACCTTGACTTTTCGGTTCTAACCAAGAACAAGGTTACCTACATATCCTCGGACTAAGGAATCAGGTCAGTGTAGTTCCTGACGTGCGGTAGTTTGGGACTACCGCGTATAAACAGACACTGGACTCTTCTAGACTAACACTAAGACCTCTCTAGATATACACAGACTAACTCTAGACACTTTCAGAACTAACTGGGACTGACTCGACACTCCTAGACTTACCCGGACTGACACAAGACACTTTGACACACTAGAGTTGTTGCTGCTGGTCACTGTCGCTGGTTGCTGGCTAGCTGGCTGGTGATCACTGCTTTACAAAGGAAAAATGAAAATACAACATTTGAAATGTGAAATTACAATTCCTAAGCTAACTTCTTCATGCTTCCCAAGCTGATAAACTGGTCTGAAGCTCCCACTACCAAGTGGGTCTTGAAAACTTAAAATTGCCGCTCGGGCGGGCTTGACTTGAAAGTTGAATTTGCCGCTCGGGCGGGCTTTTGACTTGAAAGTTGAAATTGCCGCTTTGACGGGCTTTGAAATTGCCGCTTTGACGGGCTTGACTTGAAAACTGAAATTGCCGCTTTGACGGGCTTTGACTTTGAAAGTTGAAATTGCCGCTTTGACGGGCTTTGACTTGAAAGTAATTGCCGCTTTGACGGACTTTGACTTGAATAAAATTGCCGCTTTGACGGGCTTTGACTTGAATGAAATTACCGCTTTGACGGGCTTTGACTTGAAAGATAAAACTGGAACCACCACTCTGGCGGGTCTTGCTTTTTGTTGAAAATTAGAAACCATCACTCTGATGGGTCTTGCTTGTGCTGGAAATTAGAAACCATCACTCTGATGGGTCTTGCTTCTGCTGAATTGAACACCATCACTCTGACGGATCTTGCTCTTGCTGAATTGAAAACCATCACTCTGATGGATCTTGCTCTTGCTGAGTTGAAAACCATCACTCTGATGGGTCTTGTTCCTGCTGAAAATTAAACTCATCTCTCTGATGGGTCTTGTTCTTGCTGAATTGAAAACCATCACTCTGATGGGTCTTGCCTCTTTACAGAAACGGATACCCTCGTTCTTCATGTGGGCGCCTGGACTTTCTCTAAACTACTCCCTCATTCTCCAGGTGGGTGCCTCGACTTTCTAAACTACTCCCTCATTCTCCAGGTGGGTGCCTCAACTTCTCTAAACTACTCCCTCATTCTCTAGGTGGGTGCCTCGACTTTCCAAATTACTCCCTCATTCTCCAGGTGGGTGCCTCGACTTTCTCTAAACTACTCCCTCATTCTCCAGGTGGGTGCCTCGACTTCCTCTAAACTACTCCCTCATTCTCCAGGTGGGTGCCTCGACTTCCTCTAAACTACTCCCTCATTCTCCAGGTGGGTGCCTCAACTTCCTCTAAATTACTCCCTCATTCTCCAGGTGGGTGCCTCGACTTCCTCTAAACTACTCCCTCATTCTCCAGGTGGGTGCCTCGACTTCTCTAAGCTACTCCCCCATTCTCCACAAGCTGATGAACCGGTCTGAAGCTCCAACTAATCCAGTGAATTTTTGAAACTTGAAATTGCCGCTCGGGCGGACTTTAACTTGAAACTGCTGCTCAGGCGGGCTTTAACTTGAAAGTTGAAATTGCCGTTTTGACGGGCTTTGACTGCTGAAAACTTGTAATTGCTGCTGGGGCAGGCTTTGACTCGAAAGTTGAAATTGCCGCTTTGACGGGCTTTGACTTGAAAGCAGAAATTACCGCTTTGACGGGCTTTGAAAAACTCGTAATTGCTGCTGGGGCAGGCTTTGATTTGAAACTGCATCTTGAAATCTGCATGTCCTTTGATGATCTCCTTCATGGTACACTCCTTGGTGTGGCATACATTGTGCCGATATGGAACATTGGGCTCCAATTATCAAGGTTGGTCCTGACTTGCTCTAGTACAACTATGAAACTATAACAAGTTTTGCAAAACTTTCTTTACTCGTTTGATGTTGGAGAAACTGAAACGAACTGAAGTAAGACAAAATGATGAAACGACAAAGCTTCCAACCAAAAGATGAAAAAAAAATGATGACATCCCTTACGGGAGAGGTAAAGGACTGAAGAGATGACGATCTTTTTTAACATGACATGTATTTTGGAATCAACTCTTAATCCGCTCACATAGTCCATCCATGACTGTGTACCCAGCTTTCCCAATCTTGTTTGATGGCAAATCTAACGACCATCATTCGACTAGCAGTGCCCTTTCGGGTTTTCACCGACTAGCCTCTCTCTTTGTTCTTTTTAACTCACTATTGTCTTGCAGCGCCCTTTCAGGTTTTCACCGACAAGACTTCATTTTTCTCTTCTTTCTTTTTTTCTTTTTTTTTCATTTTTTTGCTCTTTCCCAACCGACCTCCGATCTTTCCTTCATGATCGACCCCATTTTTCTTTCTTTCTTCAATTTTGGCCTTATCCTGATTCCCTGGAGAATCTCTTCTTTAATGACCTTGGTGCTCCAAACTCCTAATGCGATTGTCGGCTTAAGAATGCGACTTTACAGCGTGGATCTTATCCCTTGATACCCTACTCGGCTTGCCATTCTCAATGATCGGTCAGAAGGGTCTTTATTTGGACTGTAACATTGGATTTGGTTAGGCTATGAAGAAAAGAGTTCAGCATAAAAGCTCAAAAATATCTCCTGAGACGACTAGAATGAGCATTACAAGATTTGAAATCACCGCTTTTGAAAAATAAACCAAACTTTTTCCCAGTTTAGGCAAATTGGGGTTCCCTTTTTTTTTTTTTGGTTTGAAGAGCGGTATGAAAGCATCTCATGAAACGACTTGGTAAAATATTACAATCCTTGGAATCATTTCTTTTAAAATAAAAACCAACTGAGGACCCAATTTATTGAAAAATCGAGGAATTATATATATTTTTTTGAATTTTCTGATATGCAAACATAGGGGATATTGAGACTTTCCCCCGAGATAACACAAAGAAAGCAAAAAGAATTGACTTTCTCCTTTTCTTTTAGAAATAAAACTTCTGCCCCAGTTTAGGATAAACTGGGCGCTTTGAATTTCTTCCTCGATTTCGAGACTGATTTCTCATGAAACATATGAATAGATGGTACAAAACATAGAAGTTTGTTTTTATTTTATTTTATTCTCTTTAAAATAAAATAAAAACAAACTTCTGCCCCAGTTTAGCATACATTGGGGATTTGAATTTCTTTTGACATTGGCCGCAAACTTGGAGGCAAGATTTTGCGTCAATATGAGACAGGGGAAAAATGGACTTTCCCCTGTTATGACCGCACCAGAATGGTTGCCTACGTATCCGTTTGAGAGGAATCAGGTCAGACGTAGCTCTACCGCTGAGGTAGATTTTCTTGTTTCTTTTTCAAATATTTTTTTTTTCTTTTTCTTTTTTTTTTTTTTTCATTTTTTCCAATTTCAATCACATTGATTCCAAAGGAGGGTAGCCAAAGAAAAACCAAAACAGGGCTAAAAAAAAAAGGTCTGACAAAAGGATATAGTGTTTGGGTAAAAGAAACGAAAGCCGTTCGTCATCCCGACCCGAGAATGCCTCACACAAATAATGGTTCAATCAATTGACCTGGATTGATCCACACGTGTCCTCGACCTCTACTTCGACGATGGCTCTCAAAACTAGTGTTTCAACTTCGGTCGAAGCGACCGTGCATGATCTTGAACTTCTCACCGATCTCCCTTATCGGATAACTGCAGATTAATTTCCAACTCATTTCGCTCGCTCTTTTGTCTCTCGTTACTACTCAGATAGCTCACAATGTCAGACCACGTGTTTAGATCAAGACGTAAATTCCGCACGCATATCATGTTATTAAGGCCGACAAAACATAAGACAGAATACTAAGAAAACAAGACCGAGAAAGAAAATAAGAGAAATAATGTCGAGACGAGAGAAAGATCTCGCTTTTCATTGAATTAAAGATAGAAGGGTTTGAACATCAAAATAAACAAAATAATGCACTTGGATTACAACCCTTAAATAACTAAGTACACAGAAAGATCAGCAAAACAAGCTACAACATTTCACAGTCACTCAATTGCAAGTCAGGACCAGTTCCCTGCTTTAAGCATTGTCAAGCCCTTCACCAAAATGTACCATGCCGATACCAGAGAAATTCCCTGAATCTGGCAACATCTTCTGCTTTTCCTCATTTTCAGCAACTCCCATCAGGGTAGACTTCACTTCTTTGGGATTGATGAATGACCCAGTAAGATATGGAATTGACTTCTCAAGAGACATGTTCGTCTTCTTCATTTCTTCAACCCTTACTCTGTCTGCTAACCCTGGCACAATTTCAGGAACACAGTTCACTGTCACAAGCATTTGGTTAGCCCTAATTGAAACACCACCACCAGGTACTGTCGGCATTGTAGATTCATCTCTCAAATCTTCTCAATATACCATTCCCACCATATACACATCATCATGGACGGGCAATGAGTTCTGGTTGATATCTGGCGCATCTGAGTCCTCGACTTGGATCTGACCATTATCTATCAGAGCTTGGACCGCCTTCTTGAGACTACGACAATCATCTGTGTCGTGCCCTGGCATGTCTGAGTGGTAAGCACATTGACGAGTATGGTCTACCTTCGCCATTGGGAGGACATTTCCAGTGATTGGCTTCAGCATATTCAAGTTCTTGAGCTTTTGGAAAAGGCTGGAGTAAGATTCTCCAATTGGCGTAAACCTGTTCCTTTCTTCCTTACGCAGCTTCTGATGATAAGCACTTGGGCGGAAAATAGGAGACCTTTCTGGCCGGTAAGAAATATTTGATGGAGCTTGAAAATGATTATGTGGAGCTTGGTGAGTGGGATATGTAGGCTGTGGGGCAGGAGCACGCCATTGCAGATAGAAAGGTGCTGGAGCATATGGCTGTGCTAGATGGACTAAGTATTGTGGTGGAAGAGTGGAGTATTGTGGATTTTGTGGAGGGTGGTAGGGTTGTGGAGGACGTATTTGTGGAGCTTGGTATGAGTGGGTTTGATTGTATCCTTTCTCGCTCCACTTTTGTGAACTCGAACCCACCATGGATACATCATCTTGATTCTTCTTCCCAAAGGCTCCTGCCTGCACAGCCTGTGTAGCTGCTTTCAATGTGGTCTGGCTCACAATCTTACCAGCTTTGACTCCCCTCTCAATCATTTCTCCCATCTTGACGACTTCACTAAACGGTTTCCCAAAGGCGACGATCAATGAACCATAGAACGCCTCATCCTGCGCCTCAATGAACAAACGGACCATGTCAACGTCCGGGATTGCGGGGCTCACTCGAGCGGCCTGCTCGCGCCATCTGAGGGCGTACTCCCTAAAGCTTTCGCTTGGCTTCTTTTTTATCGCATCCAAAGAGGAACGATCTGGCAAAACTTCAATGTGGTACTTGTACTGCTCGTAAAATGCTTGTGCCATATCCTCAAATGACAACCATTTAGTTAAATCCTGCCTCATGAACCATTCGGCAGCTGCGCCCCCCAAGCTTTCAGAAAAGTAGGCTATCAACAGTTTGTCTTTCTTGACTCCTCTCATTTTGTTGCAGTAGGTTTTCATATGAACCCTTGGATCTCCTTGCCCGGTGTATAGATCAAACTTTGGCACTATGAACCCATCTGGCAATTGCAATTCAGGGTAGGGGCAAAGATCCTTGAAAGAGATGTCAGTATGATCTCCATATCCTTGAATGGTCCTTACTGCTTGTTCTAGGCCCTTCATCTTTCTTAGAACCTCGCTCTCATCAAGCTTTCCTGATCGATCAACCTCAACTTGAGACCCGCGATGGAACCCCAGATCATACGAGTCACTATGTCGGAAATTGGGTTCATGGTGCTGATCATAATGATGATCCCCAGCCTGGAGATGTGGTTCGCTGTTGGACCTAGCCATAGCAGGCCTAGCTGGGCCCCGAAAAATTGGAACTTGTGGGAGAGGTGGGTCATACTGCCCCTGTGGCGGAGGTGGTGCATGAGGACGCACTTCAGCTTCATTTGTTACGCCACGGACAAGGGCAAGACCGGTAGGATAAGTGGGATCCTCAACTGCCGTAGATGTGCCCGGTGCTCGTTGTACCGCTGTCGGCACAACCCCATCTAGGTCGGTTGGAATAGGAGGAGGTGCCCGTCCTGTGGTCAATGCGTGATGCATGTCGGCCACGAGTTGTTTCAAAGTATTAACCTCCCCAGTCAATCTCTCATTTTCCAGTGCCAAGAGTTCCTGGGCACCAGTCTCGGACCTCTCTCCATCAGATGGCATGGCTAGGGGTGAAGTCACAGGTCCCTTTGATTTAGTTCTGTACGGATGGGTCGATGCCAGGATTTCGTACCAAATCTCCAACTCCAAACTAATGAAACAAATCAGGTTAGCACAAAAGAATCACAGATTGCAGCCTAAGGTTGTTATGCGTCATCCCGAAACAGTTAACGGCGTAAGCCGAGTGTACCGATCGTATCTCCGAAAGATTGCTTATGAGCCTTGATCAAAATTAGAACAAAATTGTAACTGATACATAATCAGCACAAGGACGAACTTGGATGATTAATATATTTATTTTTTCCTCTCCTCTTTTCTGACTCAACAAACGTAATTTAGACAAACGACACGAGACAAACTCAAAATAAAAGTGCTTGACATAATGTACGAGTCAAAGATATATACAAACTGACACATTGGGCGGGTACACTGGACGGTGAAAATAATGAGACTCGACTTTTTAGCGGAGTCAAATTATTCTACCAAGATCAACGCAAAATACAACTTAACTAATTGCAATTTATCGTATACACCCTGACTTGACCTTAAACAAAACAAATAAAATGGGACCCTGAAAGAAATATTATTTATTTATTTATTTATTTTTTTTTTGAAAATTAAGACTCAACCGGAGATTCGAAACAGAACTTAAGAACAGATTACGAAACAAACTATTTTTATTATCCGAAAGATGACTCCCAAAATCGGACATTACGACAACACAAAGACGGACACAATTTTTTTATTTTTTGGTTTTGTTTTTTTGTTTTTTTTTTTTTTGTTTTTTGTTTGAAACAAACTCTTTGATCTAATTCGAGAAAGAATCTTTAGAGTATTTACAAAATCTGGCAATTAGGACGACATAGAATATTACACAAATTAGACGCAAAATTGATTTCTAAAATTGGCCATTATGACGGCATAAAACCCCGACAAATTAATTTCAAAATATGAACTAGACTTGGACACAAACACAAAAGGGTCCCAAAATTTCGGCATTATACCGGCGCAAAATTATGACAAAATTATTTTCTAACACTAGGGACCAAACCCGGACACTAAATGAGACTCAAAAGTTATTGAAAATTTTCGCCATTATAACGGCGTAAAATGACAACTAAACAAAAAATATTTCGAAACACGGGACTAAACCCAATTTATCATTTTCCTCTTTTTTTTCTTTTTTTTTTTCCTTTCAAAATTTGGCTCTCATCCCTCGGTGATCGGTCAGCATAACAACTCTTAGACTAGGAAAAATGCAACACATTATATGCTCATGATGTGTCTTTTGGGGATGCGGCCCCATCCTGACACGAGTGAGTTAGCCTAGACAAGTGCGGTACCGGTGTACCGCACCTCACTAAGTCTAATGACATGTAAATAAATCGGCCTAGATAAAAGCACAGGCTCAACTCTAGGTGACTCAATGGGTTCATGTTCTAGTGGTTCAGCAAATTGGAAGTGCCTCGGGGGTACCGGTCGACAACGTCTAACGGCCTAACCCAACGCACCTCCTCCTAAGAAGGGTTAACTTTTTGTGTCCTGAGACACGACAGAAATTCCAGACGCCGAAGCGAAACTGGCGTGCATGTGTGCAGTGTTCCAGAAGACTCAGAGGTGTACGAGAGAAGACAGTTGTGAATATACAATTCAAACATATCAAAACAGTAACATTCAAGGCAATATATACAAACAATATTCAAAGCTGAAAGCGACAAGTTTTAAAGCCTGAGACTCTCAGTTTTTCACTTTCCTCCCCAGAGGAGTCGCCAAGCTGTCACGACCCTTTTTTAACTCAAAAAAAAAAAAACTTATTTGTGTTTTAAAGAGGTCTGTGACTAGGTGTTAATAGGTACACTATTTATTAGAGATTTCGGAGTCGCCACTTGACAAGTTAAAGGTGTGCCAAGTCACCAAAGTGGTGTACCTAGAACACCTATGACTCGTAAATGGTCTGCGTCAGAGTTCCAAGTAAGGATCTCGGTTGACTCTCAGGAAGGTGTTAGGCACCCTCGAGTCCTGTGCAAGCACATTTGCTTTTATTGACGCATTTCGTCTCTTTGAAATTTTTGTTTATTATATTTTGCCTTGGTTTACTTCGCTTCGATTCGATAATTTTAAATTTGTCCGTTCAAATGAAAACTCAGAATCGAGACATAATTGTGCAGGCACTTCACCCGAACAAAATCTTCCGACTTAAGCCAATTAAATCGCGCAGGCACTTCACCCATTCGAAATCTCTTGACTTAATTGAATTTCACATGAAACAATTGAATTACTTCTACAGTTTAATTGAACTTCATTCGCCCTATTAGCTTGCCAACTCGTGTTAATCTTATTTATTCGTCAAGTATTCGCTAATCATGTGTAAAATATAATTTACTTATTTTGTTTGGCACGTTTTAAGCTTACTAATAAGTTTTCATTGCTTGTCTTAATTTACACTAAAAGCTCTGTTTTGTTTTATCATTTTTTTTCAAATTTGCCTACCTTTAAAAATTTACTAACACATACCTATATTTGCCTAACTTTGCATAAAAATACGAGCTACATAACAGTACTTGCTTATGTGACTAGAGAGTTTGCATCACTTGTCCTAATCTTTTTATTCCTTCAACCTATATCCCTTTACACAAGTCAAGACACTTTTTGCAAATCTGATTACATACACATGGCTAATCTTTTAAAAAAAATGTTACTGCCATACATCTTTGATAAGGTAATGCTCACAATCACAAGATTTCTTTACCATATTTTTCATGACAAATCAGTTATCTTTGTCATGTTTTTTCATGACAAATCAATTAATAAAGTGTAAATGAGAAGCAAACATGAACATAAATACAAATGATTCCATGCTCGATCTAACTGAAGTAGCAGGTTTTATGATGAAATACATGATAGAAATGTGGGCAAAATCCATTAGACTTTGATTTCATACATACATATTTCGTAAAATAGACAAAGTTAGAAGGAAAATACCTAATGAGGTCCACAAGCCAAATTTCAAGCTGCTGAACCAACAAAGAAACTCCAGGAACCAGCAACAAGCCCCAACAAACAGCCTCTGTTTTTAGACTCAAGATCTCACTATTTCCCTCCACAAACTCTATACTTTCCTCTTCCTTTCTACCAAGTTTTTTAAGAAAAATTCAGATCTGAAGTTTAAACAAGTAAAAATAAGTATTTTCCAGATCCTTTGTGTTAGGAGAGTCCTCCAGATCTGTGTTTCTCTTCAGACAGAGCCTTTCCTCAAGAGAGAAGTGTTTTTCTCACTTTCAGATCTTGTGTGTTGTGTTCCTTTTCAGATCTGAATTTTTGAAGTGTAAAGAGAAGTGAGAGTGTATTTTTTTCATCTACTTTCGTGTGTTCTGTGTGTTCTCTCTTTTTTTCTTTTTTGTTACCAGATCTCATTCTCTGTAGTGAGAGGCAAAAGCCCTCTTAAATAGGCTTGAAGTTGGGGTGCAAGAGAGGTGAAAGCTACTTCTTGATACAATGCCCCAAAACATTTAATGCAAGCAGGCATGCCTTCACTAGGCAACAAAAGATGGCTAGAAAAGCCTATTTGTGTGCTGCACCTTGTACTTCCTTTTTGACTTGTTGACATCTAAAAAGAAACTGAAATTTCAACTCAATAAACCATAAACTAATTCTAACTAAGACTCAGATCCCAAATTAAATCCTAAAGACTAGTTAACAGACTAATATACATGATTATACTAAACAGAATATTCAGACAAGTAGCTTTCATGCTTGTCAAACAAACCGACTACTTAAAATGAAACAAGCGCACAGTCTTAACCATGAATCAAAGTTATTCGACTTCAAAACCAGTTAAGCTGGCAGTCACACAAACTCACATAATTCACATGCTCGACACCATTTGCATACTCGGACAGTAAAAGTGCATGATAGCCGAACAAGTACCACACAACTTATTTTGATGACATACACGTAGTCACGCACACACACACACAACAAGGTGATTCCAATCAACAGCAAACAAATAACGTAAAACAATATCCATTTTGTATTAATTCACACCTGTGAGCACACATCCCATTTTTACAAGCTAACCATTTGGATTAGAACATGGATAATTCAGAACAATTCACGCATAGACATTCATACTATGATACTCCTTGTTGATACTAAACCTATAGCTAAATTATAACAGTAAACAAACTATATGGAAAACAAAGAAAACTAGGATTTACTCTAACCAGCTGCCGAAGCTAAAGCATCACCAACTACAGCTGCATCGCCATCGAATCGAGGCTGCCTCGCCTCACCATCGTCACCGCTGCGTCTTGCCATCTTTGAGTCACCAGTGAACACCGCCGCTGGTTCACAAAGCCAAAAGAATCGAACACCATTGTCAAAGCATCATCACCACTGTTTCGCCCTTGCCACGCCACCACTATGAATTGTAAACAAGCAGCACAAGTCATCATCGGCATCAGCTACTCCATAGCGCCACCACTACACCGAATGCTTAAGCTAAAGCAATTTCCAACCGCAGTCTCCCTATCGACGCCCACAACGCTACTGTAATAGTCACTAAAGCAGCACCCATCACCTCCGTATCACACCCCTTCAAATCCATTATCACAAACATCATCACCGTGTCCCCGTCACTACCCCCCACAAGTTCATCATCATAGCAACGCCTCCTCGCCAAATCACAAATTCAAAAGAAGAAAAGAGGAGAACTATTACAACCAAGAAGAAGAAACGGGCAAAGAGAAGAAGGGGATTTGAGGCAGGGGTACAAGAAGGGAGAGGGGATGAGAATGAAACAAGAAACTTACCGGAAAAATCAGGGGTCGCCGGAGTTAGGTTTTGCCTCAAGTTTAAGCCTTGATCCCCACTGATTCACGTGTATGATGTAAAAAATAATGCCATATCGGAGTAGAGGGCGACGAGACGAGCTCGGGGATGTAAGATTTGACCGGAGAAGAGAGCCTCCGCCGTCGCCGGTGGCGGAGCTCCGGCGGGTGGAGAAGGGATTTGGCAAGAGTTTCTTTCTGATTTTTGGTGAACTTGGGAAAAAATTTAACAAAAATGGCAACTTGTAAGTTATATACTATTGAGACTGGGCCGGGTTAAAAGGGAAATTGGGCCAGCGGATCAAGGGAGTGGGCTTGGCCCCCTTTCGTTTTATTTTCTGAATTGGGTCGACCCAATAGCATACTTAACACATAAATTAACAATGAAAATTTAATTAACTAAACCAAACAACCAATAACAACTCACACAAAATAATTACAAGGAACATTTAATTAATCACAAGATTTTAAATATCTATTACACTCAATCAATTCTATTTTTGGTAATTTTTGATATTTTCCTCCTAGTTAATTGACGGAAATAACTTAAATAAAGTGGTAAAATTCATGAAATAATTAAGCGAAAAATTCTGGAAAATTAGAATTATATTTTATCTATTTTTTTTTGAATTTGGTGCCAAAATTAGGTGATTACAATGACCACCATGCAACAGAATATAGAACCACATTCGAGTTGACACAGTTTCGACTCCGAATTGAAACTCATATGGAAGTATATTGTCAGTTTTGGAATAGGCACAAATCCTAAAAATAAAAACCAAAACAAAAATGAATTAAAAAAATATCAACATGATAAATGATACAATAAACAAGCATTGAAGGGGAACAAACCTTCCTTTTTTCCGCTTAGCAAGATCATCAACAAATGATACAAACTGATTTAATAATTCTTCATCAACATCCTCTGTGACGGGAACACAAAATGGATGCCTTTGCAACATCAAAGGTTTGGGCGAAACATAATTGGCACTAGCACCAGAAGCAAACTCACGCAGAAAAGGTGAAACATCATATTTACCAGGACGCTTCACCCTTACCAACGCCTATGATGGTGTACTAGTATCCGCACGTGGGCTAGCATCCTTGTTCTCATGGTCACTAACCAACATAATATCAGAATCATCAGCATCGTGCTCAATAAGCTCTTCATCAGCAACAGTATCATGAGACATTTCAGCAACCCGAGCACCATGCTCTGCAGCAACAGTATCAGAAGCATCTTCAGCAACACTGGGACTAGGATCTGCAGCAACAGTATCAGCAGGCATTTCAGCAACCCTAGCACCGTGCTCTGCAGCAACAGTATCATAAGCATCTTCAGCAATAGCGGCAGCAGCATCTGCTTCAACAGTATCAGTGGCTGCTTCAGAAACAGTGGCACCAGGTTGTCCAGCAACAGGGTTGATTTCAAATTGTTTCTTCACATTCTTAATGGTGTCGGCAATGTTACGGTCCATCTCTGCAAACTGCTCGGCCGTCCAATTATCAAAGAAATCATCCGATATAAAAGAAGGTCCGGCAATATCTTTCTTAGAAAATGAAGCACCATCAACAGAATAACCTTTAATAAACTAATACAAAAAAAAAAAATTAACGTTAGAAACAATGTACAAATATATAATACAGTTTACAAACAAGGGAGAAACAAAAGGCTTAAATAACATAGAGAAAAAAAAAGGTAAATGCACGCACCTCATCAGGTTTAGGAGTCTTTAGAAAATCTTGGCTGAAATTCAAACCAAGGTCAAAGTTTGGGAATTGCAATGAAGGGGTCAAATGAACCTTGGTTGAAACTGTTGCAGCCATTGGAACACGTTCTCTAATAACAACTCTTTCAACATGACTGCCTCCACCATCAACAGACAACACATTAACATCTTTTCCGCTGCCGCTTGCTACATTAGTCGCTCCACCAGTAGCACATGGCTAAAAAAATAAAACAAAAAATAATTGGTAGATGTACAAATTCATTGGCTTGTTAAACTGTTTCGAGTTGAAACTATCTGTAGCTGTTTGTATCTAAAAGTATCTAGTTGTTTCAACATAAATGAAATAAGCTACATACCGTAACATTAGCCGTACCAACATTTAAACTGTCTGTATCACCAACATCGGATTGAAAATTTTCTGTAGCATCAACATCATCAGAATTGAGCTTCTCTGTATCACCACTAGCAGGTGGTGTCCGTGGTGAACCTTGACGATTATCTGCACCACTTTGAGTACCCTGTATAAAAAAAAAAGGTAATTGAAACGAACATTACATCGACAAGAAACAATAAATAGTTTCTTCAACAATTAATACCTGTCCTTGCGCAAATAGCTTAATTGCATCAACAACTTTTCTAAGCTCCTCACCAAAGAATTCCTTGACATTATTAAACTGATCATCAACCTTCAAAAGAAACAAAAGAAAAACAATATGACAATAATTCTAACTGTTTAAACAAAGTAAAAACACATAAACACAAATAATCCTCACATGACCCTTTAATAACTCCAAATCATTGCTAAGCTGAAACAAAAAACAAAAACTGTATCAGAATGTGCCAAAAAACAGTATCACAAATATTCAAGTGACTGAATGACTCAATATTAAAAACTAAACATACCTTCTCAACTGAGTGAGTCAATATGTCAATCTTAGCATAATTTTCAAACAGCGGCGCAGGTTTCGACTGTGCCTGCTTTGCAACAGTTTCAGGAGGAATGTCGACAAAAGCGGCAGAAGAGGAGGGACCAGACGCTACACGGTGGAGCAAAATATCATCCTCACTAGAATCTTGCATAGCATCCGCAACAGGTGCGACCGTATCATCCATCAACTCAAATCTGGCCAACTCAGCAACAGTTGGCTGCATAGGCCGGAAAACAGGCTGCACCATACATAACAGTACACAAATCAATGAAAACAGATACAAAAGCAGATACAAAAATATGCAAAACAGAAAAATGAAGAATGAAACAGATACAATAGAAATGAAACAGATACAATAGAAATGAAACAGATACAATAGAAATGAAAACAGATACAAAACAATGAAAGTATACCTTGTTCACTGGGTCCTCTAAAATCTTACAAATTGTCTTATACTTTGAAAGACTACTCGTCACTTTCCAGTTCAAGATACGAGGACTTCGACTCCTAACGCGCATAGCTACTGATGACGGAATGTTTGTCCAACACTCATAAAACCATACTTGCAATGCAGAAGCCAAACCTACCACCCGAAAATATGTACTAGTAGTTTTAACCTTCTTGTTAATACTATCAAACAATTCTTTGAACGAATCAATACCCCATGGATAGTCATTGTAAAGACCAGACTCAACCAAATCGAAGTATTTCTTAGATACAGTTTGAACATCAGATACCGACATCACAAAATTCACAATAACATATAGAACTGCAATCTTAACAGCATCCTCATCACCAATCCACTTCCGTTGAATAAAAGCATTCTTAATATCTACATGAGACACCTTCTCCACAGTCGGGAAGTAACTACTCATCAACCGATTTGGACCACTCGTATCAAGAGAACTTAGAGTATCGCCAGAGCACTTTAAACCAGACACTACTTCAAACTCACGCAATCCAAATTGCAAACGTGAACCATTGACACAAACCTCAAACGTACAAGGCGTGGAGGACGCAATCTCACGCACCAGCAAAGACCGAAGCAACTGATTTTGAACGGGCAAACTTTCTAACTGTAACAAATAACCAAAACAGGTCTTTTTGAACATTCCCAACTGCACAGGGCTTAACTCATCCTTCAAATTCGTTCCAATATCACCATCCGTAATTAGACGTAGATGAAACTCTTTCCAATTAAAATTCTGGAGAATATAAAATGATACAGCCTATAAAGGAAAAAACAAACTCAGTTAAAAAACAGTAAGTACAATACAGAAACATTAAAAATCAATGCAGAAACAAGAAAAGACACAATAAAAAACACTACAACACACAATAAGCAATAGTAACATACAATGATACAATCAACAAACAAGAAAAGACAGAAACAGTAAAAAAACATACAGAACCAGTACAAAAACAACAGCAACAGTAAATAAACTACAACAACAGGAAAATGGAAGTCAAAAACAGTAAAAGACACAGATACAGGAACAACAAAAAGCCTACCGAACCAGTAAAAAAAAGCTACAGCAACAATAAATAAACTACAGCAACAGTAAAATGCAATTCAGAAACAGTAAAACACACAGATACAACAATATATGCTAAAGAACAACGAAAAGCCTTCCAAAGCAATACAACACAGTAAAAGGCACAGATACAGTAAATATGCTAAAGAAACAATAAATACACTAAACAAATACTAAATACACTAAACAAACAAGTAAAAAACTACAGAAACAGTAATAATAACATACAGAAACAATAAAACACACAGCAGAAACAGAAAATCCTTTTTGGCTATCAATCTGGGATGCTTCAGGAAAAGATTTTCCAAGATTTTTCAGGTAATTAATGAATTATTATCAGCGCTTAAATACACTAAACAAATACTAAATGCACTAAACAAACAAGTAAAAAACTACAGAAACAGTAATAGTAACATACAGAAACAATAAAACACACAGCAGAAACAGAAAAAACTACAGAAACAATGAAACACACAGCAGAAACAGAAAAAACTACAGAAACAATGAATAGAAACACTAAATTACAAAAAATGCAACAACAAACAACAAATTAATAATTTGATACAAAAAACAGAAATAGAAATAAAATTACCTGTAATGCCACATCAGCCAACACAGAAATCCGACTTTTCTTCAACGGTCGAGCATCTTCTTCAAAATCATCATCAGCATCAACCAAAACTTTAGCTTTACCTTTACCCGTAGCAGGAGAGGTAGACGACCGCGTCACACGCTTCAATTGTTGCGGGGTTTCTTTCGGCTTAAACACAGGAACTTTTACCTTTAAAACTGATTTCGACCCAATTTTATTTACATTTGTATCATGTTTCGTTTTACTCCTAAGTTCCCTAGAACTAGAAGACGAACTAGAATTAGACATTGAAATGAAACCCTAAAATCAAACCCTAAAAAATGGAAAAAATTCAAAATTTAAACACTGCAAATCAGTTACGAAATGCTTCACAAACAGATATGATAGTGGAGAAAGTGGGGAAGAAAATGGGAGAGAAAAAGTAGGGAGAAACGGTTGAGAAACACGAATGATACAAAGGCAGGGGAGAGAAACAACGCTGAAACAGTGGAAAAAACGGGAAAACTGAGAAAATAAGGAAATCAGCACAAATTTTGTCAAAATTACAAAAACGCCCCCAAACAGTACCAAAATAAAGAAATAAATAAAACTAGCAATATTTTTTGACATAATATGCTATATTTGTAATTAACTTGCGTTTTTCTCTATTTAGGGTTATTTTGCTAAAATGTTGTTATGTTTGGTAATTAAGTGCTAAAACTTGTACTTTTATGTAAAAATTCCTTGTTTTAGATAGAATAATGTTATATAAAGTCAAAAAGATAAGATGAAAAATTGATTTTGCAGAAAATGACTGTATACCCATTCTTTGATGTTTAGTGCTACTATCAAATAACCATAAAACAAAAATGAAAAAGGAAAATAAAAGACGTTTTCATTCAATTTCGGTCAAAGCAAAATCCCAAAAGTCTGCACTAAATCTTTCCCATTTCCTCTTTCACTTTCCTTCGGCTTTCACTTAAAAAAGACCAACTCTTTTAGATCCTTGTATTATATTCATGCACTACGACTCAAGGCCATCTCCCTCGTGGATTCAAGGCAAGCTGGTTGCATTAGTAGTATCGGTTCTTGGAGGGATCTTCATATTTTATTTGGAATCCTCAGGTGGTCTTTTGAAATACGTCCACATTGCTTCAGATTATATTATTGCATCTGGAATGTGGCCGTATTTCAAAAGACTCCTTCGTGGGAGTGAGATCAATGGGGATACAATCATTCAAGCGAGTGAGGCATGCCTCAAGCTGATGTCGCGCGAGTACATTTCTTTTTGGAGTCACTAGCAAATCCTAAGGACTAAAAGACCTAAGGACATAAGCACGTACAGTGCGTGGATTAGTGTATCACTCTATTGAATGTCTATGCGATGTAAAATTTCCAAGCTTTAAACCTGTTTCGTTTGGATAGTCTGAAGAGTTAAAGACATGGATATGGCAGAATTTCAAGTTTTGGAGGTTTAAATTACTGACTTATTCATTGATAGCAATGAACATTACCATGTTGAAAACTTGGTGTGGGCGACAATGACTGCTTTAAATTTCATGTAATACAATACATGATGTTGAATTATACAAATACTATTACAGACATTAAAAAAGTTTTTATACTTTGGTTCAAAGTCCTAAAGATAAACATAAATTACTATTCCGAAGAATAATGACCGGTGCTATTTCAAGAATTCAACTCATTCTAATTCTACTTTTGAATCAATATGCTTCCATCTTCAAAATGGCTAGCAAAAGTTCATTCCATATATCAACAGGGCCTGGCATGCACCAATGGACACAATCTGCAGCCATAGTTTTCTTCTCATTTGGCCAATGTCCATAGTGGTTAGGATGTCCATCTGGTCTCAATAACATAGCTTGAGTTGTATCTAACAATCTGAACTTAACCCCCCTTTTGTTGCCTTTCTTTTGTGCTGCCTTGAATTCTTCCAATTGAGTCATATACATCTCCCATGTATATCCTTCCAGCTTAATATCTTGCTTCATAAAGGGTCTTGTTCTATTACAAGTCCCTCCTGTATTCCAATTCCCATTCTCAAAATGTGCTGGAGAAAATGGCCTTAACATTACCAATCGACCCTTTAATTTCTTGAGGTTTAGAAGTGTCTTGAAAGCTGTACGAAAAGCCATTCTATATCCATAGTAATGACTAAGTTTTGTGGTGTTCGATTCGTTGCATCTGTGACATCCTATGAGCTGACCATTTTCATAGTACAAAAATGGCCTAGAAAACCATTGTCCTCCAGAGATGATGACAATATTCGCTTTGTCAACTTGACTTGCCCAGACATCATCAGACTCATCAAGATATAGCTTCATGAGACTGTCGTAGGGATTGCCATTAGGATCAAATTCATAGGTTTTAAGTAACTCTGGGGACCATAGGGCTATGATTGTGAAGTTGTAATCTTTATACAACCATCGTCTGAATCTCGTGTCCTCAATCTTTGATACGTCAAGAGGAATAGCTACCTGAAATTTACAATATGATATTTTGATTAGACAGAATTTAGAAGGAAAAAAAAAAAGAAGCTGTCTTTTTTTGGAACTGGTTTACAACTTTGATTTTGCCTATTCTCATTTATGTATTAATGTGTTCCTAAATTGGACTAACTTAAATCTTATATTAGCATAGTAGGGCCTTCCTCCCGCAGATGACATGTTTGTAGATGAGTTTTAATTTCCTACATTGACTGTAAAACTTTCTTACCGCATCAGATTAAGTAACCTAATTTGCTAACCAAAAAAGTTACTAATAAGTAAAATATACCCTGATGGAATTGGTAAAAAAATATATTGGTAGTGTAAAAAGTCGTTACATTGTGCATAAAAGTTATATCCTTGTAGATCTTCTCTTCCTACATGGTTGTATAACAAGAAGTCTAAAGGGCAGCCCGGTACATAAAGCATCCCGCGTGGCGCAGGCTTCAGAGAAGGAGATTCATGATTTGCTGAAAACATAGGAATAGTGGAAGCTGGAACTTTGGAAGCTTAAGTTGGAGATGTAATCAAAGAAGACCACTTACACTAGCTAGCAGGCACACCAGTGACTGCATTTGGTTTCTTGCTAAAGAGTCTCCAACAAAAGCCAAAGTCTTACCACGGACAAGTTCTAAAAATTGCATTGCATCAAAAAGTGGCAGCTCACAATCATCTGGCTTCCATCTCCAGTGTAAAAAGTCACGATCCGGTCGTCCAAATTTCATGCAATTTTGTCTATCATCGATAGCACAATTTGTCTCATTTGTATAGTATGGTCCCTTTGAATATGGTATCCATTTTCCCATAAAAATGTTACAGTTTTGCTGCTTTATACCAGCTTTTTCTGAATCGTTAACGCTACGGACTGATCCATTGAGACTTGATTCAAGATTTAGCAGCAAAGAATCAGTGGTAGTATTATAAGAGAAGCTGATTGTGACTAGGAGAATTAATGTTAAGATTGGTAGAACAACTTTTCTAAAACTTTCCAACAGCATATGAATGTTCTTCCAATAGGAAAACTCTGCTTCACTACCCTTCATCTGCAAGTGATGTTTGGAAAAGATCCAAATCTTGTGAGCAACATTTTCAATAACTTGCAGAGGGAAAAGGTTAAAGAGGTTGTTGGGGACTTGATCAAAGTTCAAACTGTGTGGAACATGGCGTAAGTTGGTGGCAATAAGCTTGATCATGAGGACCCCGATGGCTTTGAATTGCATTGAGTCCTTGTCTATTTACCCTTTTTCCCTTTACATTGCTAGTTTCACGTGTCATCCGCCATTGATAAAAATAGTATCCTAGAATCTCCTTTTAATCACAAATAACAAAAGATTGACATGAGTATTTGTTTGTTTAATTGTTCACCAAATCATGCTGGATTGACATGACTTTGTCCGTGTTCAATTGTTCACTAAATCCCACCAGATTAGCGTCACTTTTATATTAATCTGCCATATTGCATAACTTTATCTGTATTTTTCGATAAGTATTTTTTTAAATTTGTAGTTTCAGTTTCTATCCAACCACCCCAAATATACTCCAAATGATCTCAAATTTGAAACAAAACAACAACATAAACCATTACCAATCGCCAATTTAGACAAACAACACCAATCAAGAAGACTCACTTTGTCTAGCTCAAAATCAACTCTCAAAATCAACTCTCAAAATCATTTTCCTTCTAGTTATTAATTCCCAATTTTTAATTAAGAAGCTCAAACTTATATTGTACTAAAGGATTTAACTTTTATATAACTGAGTCACTGACTATGTAAAAGAAAAAAGAATTGCACAATATCACTCTTCATGGTAAATTTGATTAATAATAATAAGAAGAAAACAATGTAAACAACCTGTTATAATAAGTATGTGAAAAAAGGTCGATAGACATAATACAAAGAAGTGTTGCTCAGTAAAATAACAAATGGTAGTTCAGGAAGGTACGCACGTGAGAATGCAAAAAGAAATAGCAGTACAATATATTTTCTGACTTAGATCTGTAGAAAGAACATATGCATGGAACTAGCCACTAGCTAGGTGGATGATGCATGCAAGAACGTGGATACACAAAACAAGATCAACTAAATTAATTAGACATCTCATCGATACCAAACTCTCCATCTTTCAATTTGTATGGCAGACTCTTAATAGATACAAAGTTTTGAAAAAAAAAAATTGAAATTTATGGTCATAGCCATAACATTTTTGTGCTTATGGATAAAATTGGAAGTTTAATTTATATTAATTAAAAGTTAATAATAAATTCATACGATAATAAGATTTAAAAAACATCACCGTCGAATTTTCACCCAAACAACACTTTTAAGCTAAAATTTGAAAAACTATACTCCACTCTTGGTGAAATTCACTTATGACAACAATTTATTCGATGCTTTTAGATACTTTTTAATCATGACTCTTCTCTGAAAAAAAAAGAGTCAGAAAGGAGTTGGAAAAGAAGAAAAATGGAAAACAAAAATGTCTTGCCCCTTGTAAAGGATACTATCGTTTGAAGACAAACAAAACCAGGGCCATTTGCTTAAGCCATATGACCAAAGTGCCACCTGATTCAATGTTCAATTTTTTGGGCGAACTTCGTCTAAAGTGGCCTCAACTAGATGCAGTAAGTTGCTATAATTGCAAAGTAATTTAAGAAGTGATTGCGACATAAATTGTAGAGGACACAGGCCAGGCCACCGTGCGTAATTTTTTCATTAATACCTATATCCTAGCATTGCATTCTATATTTCCACAATGTGAACTCAGTAATAGACAATTCAGCAGACACTATTATCCATAGCAAAAACTAAATTATACTTGATGGACTTGTATGCCCAATCATACCATAAGTCCAGTGCTTCTTGCATTCAAATAAATGTCAAAGGACTTCCATCCTATTATGAAATAAATCCCCCCTCTATTTTGCTTTAGTTGGAAAAAAGTTGCTCAAAATATAGATCGTATATAAGTGACCTCACTATTAGCTGTTATTCAGATCTCATATTCATATCCCTGTGTAATGTGTTTTCTTCTCCAGTTACCTTATTAAAAAAATATGTTTTCCACTTTAATATCCACCAAACATTTTTAGTTGCAATTTGCTACTTCCTTGGACAATATTCTCATATTACAATTCTTCATGTATTACACTATTACTAATCACCGTATTACTAATTTCTGCATTGTAGTGCTCGTTTAACTTGTATTCGAACCAAATGACCCCTGAAGTGATTGTGATAATGACAAATATTTATGAGATATTGGATGATAGTTGTGGAAAGATAAGAGTTATAATCTCAAATGGTCATTCAACTTTGAGAAATTAACCACCAAAGTTACTTTGCTTTGGTTGGTCCCAAAAAGGTCACTCAACTTTGATAAATTAACCATCAAAGTCACTTTGCTTTGGTTGGTCCCAAAAAGGTCACTCAACTTAGAGAAAATATCTCCAAAAGTAATTCTTGTCAGTTTTTGCACCGTCACCCACCGGAAATCTGACGTGGCTTTTTAAAATATTTTTCATATAATCGTAGGTCCCACTTTCTTTGCTATGTAGGACTTTTTTTAATAGTTACTTACTAGTTTTCTGACAAGTGCAATGCACGTGTATTCCTAATAACTAATACAAAAATTATAAATATGAGTAATAAGCGTGTATCGTTGATAGTAAATTAAAGAAAAAAAATGTAAATTCAAAGTACTGATATATCGAATCCTTTTCGTTCGATATTTTTTGTTATTGTAATACATAATCATACTAAACATTACTATTGTACAAAGGCCAGTAATTAATATTTGAACGACCATAATCATGCAAAATTTATAATATATCAAGTTCGAAGGCCAAATAATTTTTTGTCGTACTCCTAATTCCTAGTGCATAGTAATAGTTTGCCATTAGCACAAAAAAATAAAAACCAAGAAAAAGTATTGATATCAAGCTAAATACTTGATATTATAAAGTTTGCATGATTAAAATTGTTCAAATATTAATTACTGGCATTCGTACAATAGTAATGTTTAATTAGTATGATTATGTATTGCAAAAATAAAAAATATCAATTGTAAAGGATTCGATATATCAGTACTTCTAATTTATATTTTTTTCCTTTAATTTACTAGCAATTATACACGCTTATTACTATATATTTATAATTTTTGTACTAGTTATTACGAATACACGTGCATTGCACTTGTCAGAAAACTAGGAAGTAACTATTAAAAAAGTCGTACATGGCAAAGAAAGTGGGACCTACGGTTATATAAAAATATTTTATAAAGCCACGTAAGATTTTCGGTGGGTGACGGTGCAAAAACCAGCAAGAATTACTTTTGGAGATATTTTCCCTAAGTTGAGTGATCTTTTTGGGACCATCCAAAGCAAAGTGACTTTGGTAGTTAATTTTCCAAAGTTGAGTGACCATTTTAGGACCAACCAAAGCAAAGTGACTTTAGTGGTTAATTTCTCAAAGTTGGGTGACCATCTGAGATTTTAACTCGGAAAGATAATGGTAGACTACCAACCACCCCCAAAAATAGGCACGTATAGTGGAATAGTGTTTTGCACTCTATTGAATGTCTATGCTATATTGGATAAAAATCGACGTGCTCGGGTAGCACTTAGGTGTGGCGAACCGAGGACAAACGAACTGATGTTCCGAAGGAAAGAGACCGAAGCAAGCAATTGAGCCGCCGAAGTCAATCACCAAGGTCATCACCAAAGGCGAGCCGCGAGCTGAGCTTCGACGATGCTCACTTCAACCGAACATCAAGGTCATACCACTGAGGTCAGGCATTTAGGCCTCGGTGGAGCACCTCGGTTCAAGCGGCTTTGCAGCCCACTAATCCCACTATTGGATGTGCTGAACGTGTATGTAGGCATGATCAGTCAAAGAAAAACGTGGGTAAGGCCCCTTGTACCTATAAATAGCATTAGCTTTCACTTTGTATTCATTCAGAAACACTTACAGAAACTTGGCAAAATTTGTACTCACATATATATTGAAATCACATCATTTTCTTATATTTTCGCTTGTTATTCGTATTGTCTCGACTCTGATACTAAAGATTTGCTTGTATTCGCTACCCAAATTCGATTTGTGATCCTAAATCAGTTTAGGCCCAGGTGTAAAATTGCCTAAGCTTTAAACCTGTTTCGTTGGGCTAGTCTAAAGAGTTACAGACATGGATATAAAAGAATTTCAAATTTTGAAGGTTTAAATTACTGACCTGCTCATTGATAGCAATGAATATTAACCTTTCTGAAAAATTGCATGAGCACAAAGACTTCTTTACATTTCCTGTAATACAATACATTATGTTGAATTATACAAATATACTACAGACATTTAAAAGGTTTTTATATTTTGTTGAATTACTATTTTAAAGAATGACTGGTGCTATTCCAAGAATTCAACTCATTATGTTTCTAACTCTTGTTGAATCCATTGCTTCTATCTTCAAAGTAGCTAGCAAAAGTTCATTCCATGTATCAACAGGGCCAGGCATGCACCAATGAACACAATCAGCCATACTATTATTCTCTTGTGGCCAATGTCCATAATAACTAGGATGACCATCTGGTCTCAATAACATTGCTTGTGTTGTATCTAACAATCTGAACTTAACACCCCTTTTGTTGCCTTTCTTTTGTGCTGCCTTGAATTCTTCCAATTGAGTCATATACATCTCCCATGTATATCCTTCCAACTTAATATCTTGCTTTAGAAAAGGTCTAGTTCTATTACAAGTCCCTCCTGTATTCCAATTCCCATTCTCAAAATGTGCTGGAGAAAATGGCCTTAACATTACCAATCGACCCTTTAATTTCTTGAGGTTTAGAAGTGTCTTGAAGGCTGTACGAAAAGCCATTCTAAATCCATAGTAATGGCTTAATGTTGTGATGTTCTTTTCATTGCATCTGTGACATCCTATGACCTGACCCTTTTTATAGTACAAAAATGGCCTAAAGAACCATTGTCCTCCAGAGATTATGACAATATTAGCTTTGTCAACTTGACTAGCCCAGACATCATCGGACTCGTCTAGATAGAGATTCACGGGACTGTTGAATGAATAGTCAGTAGGATGAGATTCATAGGATTTAAGTAACTGTGGAGACCACAGGGATATGATTGTGAAGTTGTAATCTTTATACAGCCATCGTCTGAATCTCACGTCCTTCAGCTCTGATACATCCATAGGAATGGCTGCCTGAGATATGCCCATGATTTCTGATTAAAAAATGTAGGAAAATAAAAGAAGCTGCTGAAATTTATGGAACTGGATGAGTTTAACTTACATACATTAACCGTAAAACTTTCTTACTCCACAACAATAAGTAATTATTTGTAGAAGGCCTAATTTGCTTTAAAAAATAAACTAAAAAGCCTTATGTAATCGGAAAGAATATATATACTGATAGTGTAAAGTTTCTTTACGTTGTACATCAAAGTTAAATCCTTTGTAGATATTCCCTTCTACATGGTTGACACCACTAAAACAGCAAGTCTAGCTAGTTGAGGAAATTCATAATTAGCTGAAAGTATAGCAACTTTGGAACTTTGAAAGCATAAAAGCTTCTGATCTGGAGATGCATTCAAAGAAGAACACTTACACTAGCTAGAAGACACACCAGTGATTGCATTTGGTTTCTTGCTAGTGAATCTCCAACAAAAGCCAAAGTTTTACCACGGACAAGTTCTAAAAATTGCATAGCATCAAAGAATGGCAACTCACAATCATCTGGCTTCCATCTCCAGTGTAAAAAATCACTATCCGGTCTTCCAAATTTCATGCAATTTTGTCTATCATCAATCACACAGTTTGTTTCATTTGTATAATATGGTCTCTTTGGATATGGTACCCAATTTCCCACAAAAATGTTGCATTTTTGCTGCTTTATCCCTTCTTTATTCGAAGGATTAACGCTAGGGACGGATCCATTGAGGCTTGATTCAAGATTTAGCAGCAAAGAATCAATGGTAGTAGTATAGAAGGTGATCTTGACTAGGAGAACTAACATTAAGATTGGTAGAACAACTTTTCTAAAGCTTTCCAACAGCATATGCATGTTCTTCCCATTGGGAAGTTCTGCTCCACCACCCTTCATCTGCAAGTAACGTATGGAAAAGATAAAAAATTTGTGAGCAATTTATATACTTGCTAGTACTAGGAAATCAATGATAGAAAAAGTTTCTTTACTGTATATGTTTGGTAATATAGGCTTGAATGATTATTATTATCTTGAAGTTGATGATGGATTCTTTCAAACTGGAACTAATATTCTGGTTTAGAATGTAGTAATATGTAGCATGTTAGTATAATTTATACATGAAAGTAGAGTCACTTGAGGCTTGTAATAGAAAGAAATGCAAAAATGGGAGGCCATGTGAGGAGATTTTGAGAACAACTAGTACTAGATCTCGACATAGTAAAATCTCTCTAATTTATTTATCTTTCGACATAGTACTAGTAGTAAATAGTAGGTATATAAGCACATTGAGTGCTCAAGAAAATCAAAATGATGCCATGCTGTTATACATGTGCCCTCTTCTATCCAACAGCTAAAAGACAGTTAAAAAAGATGAGTTGGATTCCGTCATATCGGTTGTTTATGGCTGGCACAATTTGGCATGTATAGCAAATTGCTAAAGCCCTGCAGCTAGTGTTCGAATGTCGAGCAAAATATTCTCTATGTAGATAATATAGATATATCAAGAACCAACTCTTCAAGCTACACAGATATTTTGATATTTTTTACACCATCATTGTATATACGTTTAGTACTGTCGTGTAGATACATAGTAGTACATTCACTATCTTATGTAAACAAGTTAATTTGACTAATAAGCTATAGTCCTAGATTCAGATAAAATTTCTTACTAGTTTCATGCATCATGAGATAGAAGATGGAATTAGTTTTCTTGTTAATTTGGTGGTTCATCTGTTTCATGTAGAATGAATTTTCCAAAGACAAGGTAGTTATTCTATATGATTAACAACTTATATAGGAGTACTAATCTTTCCTTCTTTCTCTGCAACTTTAAACTCAGCAACTTGGATCCTATATTGCTTCAAGCTTTGACCCTCCAATGCAGTCTCTTACTTCTATATGGCCTACTCCTTACGCAATCCCTCTCCCTTATTTCATTCCCCAAGTTCAAAATGAGAAGGTGCAAAAGTCCTAAGAATCACTGCACCCTTAAATGATGACCAATATGTTGCTAATGTAAAGTTGTAAGTTCGGTATCTGTACTTCTTGAAAGCTTGATCGAGATTATCAACAATATCCATAGGATATCCCTAAGTTGGACCATATTGGTTTTTAAGCCGTGTCAGTTAAGCCCACGATTAGCATAACTAAGTTTTAACTTTACACCAATATGGCAGAATTTCAAATTTTGAAGGTTTAATCACTGACATGCTCATTGACAGCAATGCACATATATTAACACTGTTTAAAGTTGCATTTAAGACGAAGACTTCTATACAATTCCTAAAAGACGTTATGTTGAATTATACGAATACATTACATAAAAAGTTGTACTTTACACCAAATTTCTGAAGAATGACTGGTGCAATTCCAAGAATTCAGCTCATTGTGTTTCTATCTCTGGATAAATCCATCTGCTTCCCTTTTCAAAATGGCTAGTAAAAGCTCATTCCAAGTATCAACAGGGCCTGGCATGCACCAATGGACACAATCAGCCATAGTTTTCTTCTCATTTGGCCAATGTCCATAATGGTTAGGATGTCCATCAGGTCTCAATAACATAGCTTGAGTTGTATCCAACAATCTGAACTTAACACCCCTTTTGTTGCCTTCCCTTTGTGCAGCCTTAAATTCCTCCAGTTGAGTCAAATACATCTCCAGTGTATATCCCTCCAACTTAATATCTTGCTTTTTAAAGGGTCTTGTTCTATTACAATTTGCTCCTGTATTCCAATTCCCATTCTCAAAATGTGTTGGAGAAAATGGCCTTAACAATACCAATCGACCCTCTAATTTCTCGAGGTTTAGAATTGACTTGAAGGATGTACGCAAAGCCATTTTGTATCCATAGTAATTGCTAAGCTTTTTGGTGTTTGAATCGTTGCATATGTGACATCCTATGAGCTGATCCTTTACATAATACAAAAATGGCCTAAAGAACCATTGTCCTCCAGAGATTATGACAATATTCGCCTTTTCAACTTGACTAGCCCAGACATCATCAGACTCGTCTAGATACAGGTTCATGAGACTGTCATAGGAATAGCCATTAGCATCAGATTCATGGGATTTAATCAACTGCGGAGACCACAGGGCCATGATTGTGAAGTTGTAATCTTTGTACAACCATCGCCTGAATCTCATGTCCTTAATTTCTGATACATCTACAGGAATGGCTGCCTGAGATATACACATGATACTTGATTAGAAAAAAAGTAGCAAAATAAAAGAAGCTGGTGTGATTTATGGAACAGGATATCACAACCTTGACTTTTCCTATTCTCATATCATGTAGTAATGCATTCAGCACGTTAAACCTTCAGCATTCCAAAATTGGAGTTGGTTATTTTATTCGCATAGTAGAGAGGGTCTTGCAATGCTCCGTGGACGTCATGTAATTTGTAGATAAGTTTAACTTGTGTACATTGACAGTAAAACTTTCTCAGACCATCAAATTAAAGTGACCATAACAACAAGTAATTGTTTATAGTAGGCCTAATTTGATAACCTTGAAAATTAAGTAACATACTCTGATAATACACTGTAGTGTAAAAATTACAGAAGTAAATCCTTCATAGTTAGTCTTAAATATATTGATGTTTACATGTGTATCAAATGATATAACTAAAGTCCAAGAATGAGGAATTTTTTTGTCTAGTTTACAACATAAGCAATGAAATTACCACAAAAGTTCCTGGTTCTCAGATGTATTCAAAGAAGAAAACTTACACTAGCTAGAAGGCACATCAGTGACTGCATTTGGTTTCTTGCTAAGGAGTCTCCAACAAAAGCCAAAGTCTTACCACGGACAAGTTCTAAAAACTGCATAGCATCAAAGAGTGGCAACTCACAATCATCTGGCTTCCATCTCCAGTGTAAAAAATCACGATCCGGTCTTCCAAATTTCATGCAGTTTTGTCGATCATCGATAGCACAATTTGTCTCATTTGTATAGTATGGTCTCTTTGGATATGGTATCCACTTTCCCACAAAAATGTTACATGTTTGCTGCTTTATCCCTGTTTTTTCTGAATCAATATTAATACTAGGGACTGATCCACGGAGGCTTGATTCAATATTTAGCAGCAAAGAATCAGTGGTAGTAGTATAGAAGGTGATCTTGACTAGGAGAATTAACATTAAGATTGGTAGAGCAACTTTTTTAAAGCTTTCCAATAGCATATGCATGTTCTTCCCATTGGAAAGTTCTGCTTCACCAACCTTCATCTGCAAGTGACGTTTGGAAAAGATCAAAATTTTATGAGCAATAGTACTAGGCAATATTGGCTGAATGATTATTATGTTTATGATGGATTCTTTCAAATTGGAACTAACATTCTGGATTAGAATATCACTGTACTCAATAAGTAGCATATTATAGTAGAGTCGCTTAAGGCATATGTTACAGTGTTAGAAAGAAAAAGCAAAAAAAGGAAGGCCATATGAGGAGATTTTGAGCACAACTACTACTGGATCTTGACATTGTAAGACTTCTCTCATTTATTTATTTTTCGACAATAGTACTACTGCTAGTAATTAATAGGTATATAATGCAAAAGAAAATCAAGGTGATGCTATATATGTTCTTGTATATGTTACCTCTTTTATCCAACAGCTAAAAGACAGTTAAAAAGATGCCTTGGATTTCCGTTATATCCATTGTTTATGGCTGGCACAATTTGGCATGTATAGCAAAAATTACTAAAGCCCTGCAGCTAGTGTTGTTAATTAATGTCAGAGCAAAATGTTCTCTATGTAGATAATATAGATATATCACGAACCAACCATTCAAGCTACACAGTTATTTTGATATTTTTAACACCATTAACTATACGTTAATACCGTATAGATTCATAGTGGTACATGCAATATCTTATGTAAACAAGTTACTAGTTTGACTAAGCTATCGTCCTAGGTTCACATGAAATTTCCTACTATCATTAATAATTAATAAAGCTGTTTCACAAATTAATTGGGCAATGATTGTGTTAATTTGACTAAGTACATTCAATTCTCACATGATTTTAGTTAATTTAATTGGACAACGATTATGTTATCCAACATTATCAATATAGCAAAATAAAAGGTTGAAGAGGTTGTTGGAGTAATATAGATCAAGGGTAATTGTTTAGAGAAGTGCAGAAAAGTTGGTGACTTTATTCAAAAAATTTCATTGTAAAACTTTTGTTGTTTTAGCATCTCTTTTGGGATTATTAATCTAGCATGTAGAAGTGTCATTCTTTAATCAAACTTTTATAATACACAAATATATGATTTAACTTAAATACTAATCTTCCCTTCTTTTTCTGCGACTTTAAACTCATCAACTTGGATTCTATATTGCTCCAAGCAGTGACCTTACACAGCCTCGTTACTTCTATATGGCCTTGTCCTTACACAATCCCTCCCTTAAAAGGCACATATTAGCACAGTATAAAGTTGTATCTAAGACAAAGACTTCTATACATTTCCTAAAAGGCGCTATGTTTAATTATAAAAATAAATTACACAAACATCGTACAGTAATATTTTTATACTTTGTTACCAAATTTCCGAAGAATGCCTGGTCTATTCCAAGAATCCAACTCATTCTGTTTCTATCTCTGGATGAATCCATCTATTTCCATTTTCAAAATGGCTAGCAAAAGCTCATTCCAAGTATCAACAGGGCCTGGCATGCACCAATGGACACAATCAGCCATAGTTTTCTTCTCATTTGGCCAATGTCCATAATGATTAGGATGTCCATCTGGTCTCAATAACATAGCTTGAGTTGTATCCAACAATCTGAACTTGACACCCCTTTTGTTGCCTTTCCTTTGTGCTGCCTTAAATTCCTCCAGTTGAGTCAAATACATCTCCCATGTATATCCTTCAAACTTAATATCTTGCTTTACGAAGGGTCTTGTTCTATTACAATTCCCTCCTGTATTCCAGTTCCCATTCTCAAAATGTGATGGAGAAAATGGCCTTAACATTACCAATCGATTCTTTAACTTCTTGAGGTTTAGAAGTGTCTTGAAAGCTGTACGAAAAGCCATTCTGTATCCATAGTAATGGCTAAGTTTTTTGGTGTTTGAATCGTTGCATCTGTGACATCCTATAAGCTGACCATTTTCATAGTACAAAAAAGGCCTAAAGAACCATTGTCCTCCAGAGATAATGACAATATTCGCTTTGTCAACTTGACTTGCCCAGACTTCATCGGATTCATCTAGGTACAACTTCATGAGACTGTCGTAGGAATAGCCACTAGGATCAGATTCATAGGATTTAATCAACTGAGGAGACCATAGGGCCATCATTGTGAAGTTGTAATCTTTATACAGCCATCGCCTGAATCTCGCGTCCTTGATCTCTGATACATCTACAGGAATGGCTGCCTAAGATGCACATGATATTTGATTAGAAAAAAAGTAAGAAAATAAAAGAAGCTGGTGTGATTTATGGAACTGGATATCAAAACATTAAATATGCCTATTCTATCTATATTCATGCATTCATAAATTAGACTAACCTAGTTCTTTTAATAGAGAGGATCTTGTTCCATGGAGGACATGTAATTTGTAGATGAGTTTAACTTTTGTACATTGACAACTTTCTTAAACCTTCTCAGTTTAAAAAAGTGACCTTAACAATTGGTAATCATTTATAGTAGGCTAAATTTGCTAACATAAAAAAATAAAGTATAACCTGAAGTAATAGGTAAGAATATACAAAGAGTGTGAAAATTCGTTACTCTGTCCGTGCATATAAGTTAAATCCTTTAATTTGTAGAATGTCCGTTCAACATGATTGAGATCAGTGAGAGAGCAATTTATGGGTAACCGAAGTCCATAAATGAGGAAATTCGGATTAGTTTACAACATAAGCAATGAAATTGCATTTACAGATGTATTCGAAGGAAAAAACTTACAGTAGCTAGAAGGCAGACCAGTGACTGCATTTGGTTTCTTGCTAAGGAGTCTCCAACAAAAGCCAAAGTCTTACCACGAACAAGTTCCAAAAATTGCAAAGCAGAAAAAAGTGGCAGCTCACAATCATCTGGTTTCCATCTCCACTGTAAAAATTCTCTATCAGGTCTTCCAAACTTCATGCAATTTTGTCGATCATCGATAGCACAGTTTGTTTCATTTGTATAATATGGTGTTTTTGGATATTTTACCCATTTTCCCACAAAAATGTTGCATGTTTGTTGCATAATCCCTGCATTTTCTGATTCTTTAATACTAGGGACTGATCCATTGAGGCTTGATTCAAGATTTTGCAGCAAAGAATCAGTGGTAGTATTATATGATGAGAAGGTGATTGTGACTAGGAGAATTAATGCTAAGATTGGTAGAACAACTTTTCTAAAACTTTCTAACATCATATGCATGTTCTTCCAATTGAAAAGCTCTGCTCCACCACCCTTCATCTGCAAGTGATATTTGGAAGATAAAAAACTTTGTGAGCAATTTATATACTTGTGCCATGAAAATTAGTGGTAGGAAAAGCTACACTCTACTGTATATGTTTGGTAATAGGGAATGAAATGATTATTATCTTGATCATTTTTTCTTATAACTTGAACTAATAACTGACATATTGCATCCATTAAAGATATATATAACTTAAACTCTTGACTGTATGTTCTCAACCTTGTCATAATAGATTTCAAACCTAGTAGATAATGGGATGGCGTGATGAGTCCCGAACTTGAGGCTATAGTTTCAAATCCTAGATCCGTATCTGATAGTAGTGCATCACGTATGTAATTATGTAAACTAAACATATTTGACCAAGTGATCGTCCTAGGTTCACATGAGATGTCCTACTATCATTAATCACAACTTACTGATGTCGACATTCCTTCACTCTCATTAGGTAAAAAAGTTCACAAAAGAAAAAAGAACCACTAGTGAAGAGTTCCTTAGGATGGATAGGCCTTATTCTGTTAGATAACAACTACAATTCAAATGAACAATGATCTTTTTTTTCCAATAACTTGCAGAGGAAAAAGGTGAGAAAGTTGTTGGCAACTTATAAAACTGATATGGCGTAGCTTGGTGGCAATTAGCTGATCAATGATCTTGATGACCCCATGGCTTTGCATTGCTTTTTGCCTCCTTGTCTATTTACCATTTATGTCTTTACAGTACGAGTTTCACGTGTCATTTGCCATTGATTAAAATAGTTTCCTTTGATTTAAAAATTTCAAACTTGAGTTAACTCTTCTCATACATTGACCAATCATCTTGAAAAGAACACTATTAATAATTGTCTAGCAAAATATGTATACTCATATACTTTAGCAACTTTACCATCCCTTTCGTGGGAATATAATTCGAGTGAAAAATACTTAAAAACTTATTTTTCTTTCAACAATTAGATTTAAGGAAGGAATTAGAAACATGAAAACAAGAGCTTTCATTTATAAACTTTGTGAAAAATGTGGACAGTTATAATAGACTATTTCAATCCAAAACAAACATAAACAAAGATTGGGATAATCAGACTTGGCAAAGGAACATGTTAAAATGGATTTGGTTCTATGAACACATCATGGCCCAATCTCAATAAAAGTGTACTTTGGTTCGTTTGAAAAAACAAAATGTGTCATCGTCTAAACTCTAACCTCCCCATCTTTGTGATCTAAGGTAAAAAAGAAAGAACAGCAACAAGATCGGTCACAATTTCAGAAACTAACTGAGAAGTCATAAAAATACAGTGGAAGTTGACATTTTATTGAATCTAAAAACGGCCCAATCTTGGTCTTCAGCGTTAGCTGTCAATGTGTTGTCCTTAGGCCATTGATTATTATAGTCTTGGTGGGCATCAAGGTTAAGATTTCAACCCTCGACAGGAAAAGCGTTGTTGCTAAATGCACACGCAAATGTACGTAATCAACAAGTAATAAAATAGTGGATTGAGTATGTTCCCACATGTACTATTGTTAACGATTGTATCCTAGCAAACTATTTTCTATAAACTATCCAGGGATCTTTCTCAATAATGGACTAATGGTTGTAATTTTTACTAGCTAAAGGAAACAATAATTAAAAAGTGAGTAATTGAAATCAAGTATTCGAGAGCAAGGTGTGAGTTATCAAAGAGAGAGACGATCTAGTATTAGAGCGACAAACTGTCGATTGCTAACTAACAAGTTTAGTATATTCGTGAAAATCGGTTGTTTCTTCTGTGGAATTAGACCTAACAAGTATGCATTAATGAACTATGTATTTAGCTAAGCAAGAAAAATATGTATATGTCTATCCATATCCACAAATTGATTCCCTGATGTCCAGGTTACAATCAAGCCATATTCCTTCTTTAGTGTATTCATAAATTCTCTCTGTCGAGTTGAACTTATGAACCGTAGATTGTGTTCAGTTATCAGACCATAATAACCAAACAATTAAGCTCAACAACAACATACTCAGTGTTATCCCACAAGAAGTGTGTTGTTGTTGTTGATGTTGTTGCGCTTAATTGTTTGGTTATTAGGACTCGATAATTGAACACTCTCTATGGTTCATAAGTTGAACTCGACAAAGGGATTTTATGAATACACATAAAAAGGAATAAGGCTTGATTATGAACATAGGTATCAAGGATTCCATAGGTAGATCAAATAGGTTGAACTCAGCTTTCAAACATCAACCTTCATGCAATTGCCCTAACTCCAGAACGATATATTTAGTTATGCATATTCATGATAACAAACAAGAATTCATAGAAGAAAGATGGAATATTCTAATAGCTGAAGTAAAAGAATTTAATCTTTGGTTCAAGTGTTAAGAACCCAATATTTGTTCTAAAATCTGATTTTTCCTCTAAATACAAAAATATAATGTGTTTATGTGTTTACAAAATACCAGGCTAAGTTAAACCAACTTCGAAACTACTTTAGAGAAGTTGGGGTCATCAGGCGTCAAGTTGTTTTAAAGGCGCCGCCTCTAGAACAGCCTTGACAAAATAGTGATGTCAAAATCTTGTAAAGCTTTCTCTGGCCGCCGCAGACGAAACAGACTCTGAAAGGGATGTGCTGAAGGCGTCGCTTGCGAAAGAAGTAAAGCTTGCACACATTGCCTTGTTTTCTAACATCATATTCCATCATTTTGCTAAGTCCATTCTCAACCCCTCTCGTCGATTCTTCACTTCTTGCTCGGTTTCATCTATTCTTGCTCCGTTTGCACTCATTCCCTCCCTACAAGCACAACTACGAACAATGAGTGCAAAACCATAATTATAACACAAAAGGAATGAGTAAAGTAATAAAAATGCAATGAAATATTAAAAAAAAAAAATATAGGCATTATCGCCGAATATCAAGTGTCTAATCTTTATCTCCTTATGACGACCTGCGAATTATGTCAGAAAACTTTTTGGACTGAATTCATGGCGATTCATCAGGAAGTATGTCTGCATTCTTGCAATAATGGCAAAAGGTAAAAACGATTTTAAAAGGAGGCCGGAAGTTTAACAGTAACGCTGAATTATCCTATTTTGTTAATCTCCCTCAGATAAGCAAACAGGATATAGTTCACGATCCCATTAAATAGTTCATGAATCATGAGATAAAAGATGGGTTCCTTTTCTTGTTCGTGGGTATGAGCTTTTCAAAGACAAATTGTATGGAAAAGTACGTACTTCAACTAATATTCTCTTTTGTCCCGAATTTGTAACCTGTTAAGACTCTTCTTTCTTGAAGAGATGAAAAAGAGTTTCAAGAGAATTATAACTCCTTCAAGCCTATTATTTTCTTGAAGGAGAAGCTATTAAACTCTTATAAATAGAGAATCTTCTTCCCATAATATCAACCAAAAAAAAAAAATATCCACAATGTAGTCCTTTAAATTTTTAGAGTAATGCTTAGGGAGACTTTATATTTTAGTATTTTCTTTTATACTAGTATTAGTTTTTTAATCTCTCCCTATGTAGGTCAATTCATGACCAAACCACAATAAATAATATTCTTTTTTTAAAAAAAAAAAAATTTGTTGGGATCGAAACAACATGGTGCATGCGGAAGCTAACAATACAATCATTGATTGACAATAAATCCGACATATAGAAAAATAAGCTAAATTGTTATTTAAAATGGTTTGGCCAAACAGCCTACATCATATGGGAGAAGAAAAATCTCTCCAAAACTAAATTCTCTTAAAGACTACATTGTGGAGTTTGGTGGTGTTGTTGTTCTGAAGAAGATATCATCTATTTATAGTTTTCAAGACTTCTTTCCTAAGTAAAGGATAAGTCATATAAAGAAGATATATTTCTTCTAGAACTCTTTTTCATCCCATCAAGATTGAAGAGTCCTATTAGGTTAAAAATTCAGGGCAAAACCCTAACAATTCTTCCCTTGGCCTGAATTTTCTGACAATGAAATCTTGATCTTCTTCACATATTTCAACGTATGACTGCTTCTTACAATGGTTAAAAATATGTATGGGTTAAAATTTTGGTATTGGTTGAAAAGATCCCAAGAAAAGGTTAAAAGGAGCCAAATATGGGTTAAAAGTAGCTCATGCGTTAAAAGTACGCATGAGTTAAAACTGACATCGGTTAAAAGTAGCCCAAACATGGGTTAAAAGAGATTTTTAATTTGAAAATGTAGCAGCAATATTTTTGAAAGTTTGGTTGAAATTTTTCTCCACATGTAGCATCACATTTTTCTTTTTTTTTTTTGATAAATCTTCATCTTCATTATATTGATTGCGGTTAGAACTGAAACCACCTTGAACCCACCTTCAACCTCATCAACCCGGCTCATCGAACCATCGGCTGAACATGGCTCTGATACCACTTGTTGGGATCGAAACAACATGGTGCATGCGGAAGCTAACAATACAATCATTGATTTACAATAAATCCGACATATAGAAAAATAAGCTAAATTTTTATTTAAAATGGTTTGGCCAAACGACTTACATTATATGGGAGAAGAAAAATCTCCCCTAAACTAAATTCTCTTAAAGACTACATTGTGGAGTTTGGTGTTGTTGTTGTTGTGAAGAAGATATCATCTATTTATAGTTTTCAAGATTTCTTTCCTAAGTAAAGGATAAGTCATATAAAGGAGATATGTTTCTTCTAAAACTCTTATTCATCCCATCAAGATTGAAGAGTCCTATTACGTTAAAAATTAAGGTCAAAACCCTAACAATATGTTTATGTACTTAATTAACCAGAAAATAGAAAAGCTTGTACTAGTGGATCGTCGCTGGTGGCTGCACAATCTAACTTCCCACAGATCAGTTTTAGATTCACTTATTCCGAGTTCTAATATTTTAAGTGCCTTTGAACGAACTGAAAATGTGCATACAATTTCCTGAATGGGGGAACAAAACTTTGGGCGGTAAAGTTATCAAAAGAATGAATAGTAATTACATAGTGAACTCCACAGAAATTTGCAAGAAAAGTTTAGTGACTGTTCATAAAAAAATTCCTTGTAAAACCTTTTGCAATTCTTCGTTTAAAGTTTCTTTTGGCATCATTATTTTATCATATAAAAGTTTCATTCCTTTTTTAAAAATAATTATTAGAATACACAATGTTATTAGCAAGTGATTATGCCATATATAGAAATATCATCACTTTTACAAAATTCAAGATGATTTATTTTATTCACTTTTTTACCAGAGCTATGGTTACATTATCACGTCAACCATAACTTTCCAGAACAAGGGTTCCTCTTTGAATAAAAACAACAATCCTAAAAGGAAATCAAACAGACAGAAGTTCAGAGTACATTGTATTGTTTTGCCCTCTCATTGAAGCTTTTCCTCAAAGGATCCGGTACCCTACATCTTCAACATATGACCAGGCAAGCACCAATGAAGACAGTCAATTTTCAATACGTTATGTTCATCCTTCGACCTATGATGAACATATTTACTTGGGTGACCATCTGGTCTCAACAACATAGCTTGTGTTATGTCCATCAATCTAAACTTCTTTCCTCTCATATTCCCTTCTTCCTCCGCAGCCTTAAACTCTTTAACTAGGATCTTGTATTTCTCCAAGGTTTCACCCTCCAGCACTGTCTCGTTACTTCTATATGGCCTTGTCCTTACGCAATCCCCGCCGTTATTCCATGCCCCATCTTCAAAATGAGAAGGTGAAAAAGTCCTAAGGATCGTTACACCCTTAAAATTTTCTAAGTTGTTGATGGCTGTTAAAGCAGTACCACTACTAAAAAAACCGTCATTTTCGACCGCCCAATCGGTCGAAATTCGGTCGACCTATCGACCATATTTCGACCGATTGTGGTGGTCGATAAAATTCAGGTCGAAATTCAAGTATCGACCGAAATTCGGTCGAAGGTCGACCGAGGTTCGACCGAATTTCAGTCGAAGAGCATGTCACCTTAGTCCATGTTCTTCGACCGAATTTCGGTCGATAGGCTTTCGACCGAAATTCGGTCGAAGAGTATTTCGACCGAAATTCGTTCGAAGGTCTGGTAATTTTTTTTGACCAACTTTCGACCGAAAGTCGGTCGAAAACCTGTAAAAACCTGCAACATAAAAGCTGAAATTAGGCCTATACCACCTGTAAACACGCAGAAAAACCAGTCACAAGACATTCATAAACGCTATTCAAACAAGGCTAACAAAGCCAAACAATAGAAATGAGTCTTTCAACATTCGTTCAAGTTTTACAATATTCAAACAAACTAAACAAACAGTTTAAAGTTCAACTTTCACTACTAATGGCTAGAAGCCGAACTAGACCCGGCATCAGACTGAGACGGTGAATGGTGGCTATGTCTGCTCTTGCTCTTTCCCTTTCCCGAGCTATCACGCTTTCCTTTGCCTTTTCTTTGGTTCCTGAGGAGCTCTTGCATCATTTCATGCATTTCTCTCTGATGCGCCTCCTGTGATGCGCGCATCATTTCATGCACTTCTCTCTGATGCGCCTCCTGTGCTAAGCGCATAGCTTCATTTTGTTTTCTCAGTTCTTCGATCTCCGCTTGCATCCGAGTCATTTCTGGAGCGGGAGTAGAGCTTGGAGGAGCACTTGAACACGAGCCCAAATAGTTCGATTTATGCTTGGCAGATGAATACAGTGTTCCAATGCCATAAGCTGAACCCTTCTTCACCCCTCCGACCGCTTCCAACCATAAGTTGGTTTCTTGCTCGAGCGTTAGCGGTACTGGGGTACTGCTTCCGCATTCAGATTGCTGAGTCGCGGTCCAGTCCTCAAGGGCCTTTGTAGCTTTTTCCTGAAAAACATAAATATATCAACGGTACAACTATGAAGTTTTAAACTTGAAGGATTGGCGCGACTTTAGTTTAAATTTAAGTACTTACCCAGGCCTCTTGTGCTCGGGGCTCGACCCATGTTTCTCCGCCCTTTTTATCTTTCTTGATATGGCGGATCTTGTGCATTTCAGAGAGCGGAATAGTCCGATTTTGTTGCTTTTCCTACAAATTAAAGAAGAGAACAAGTTAGATAGAAAATAAACTATTATAGTAATTCTTATAAATTAAATTACTTTACCAAGCGCATCTTCTGCGTCGCAGCGCTAACTGCGCTGCCGGTATGCAGCGATCCACCCTTAGTAGATGCCCGAGCTTTCTTCCCTTGCTCGCTCTTCCTCTGAAATTCGGGAGTACCCCAATACTGCAGCAGCTCTCTCCATTGATGATCATAGAGGAAGCCGGGCATTTTCCCATTTTTGCGCGCATTGTACATTGCGTTCTTGTACACATCCGCGCATTTCTTAGGGAAGTTAGAACGGACTTTATAGTCCAGAGCCGGATGCCACTTACACTGAACCTGCAATATTCATCAAAATATTTTATTTAAACATAATCATTAAGAAAACCTGCAATTAGTGAAAAACCGTATGCATATTTATCACCTCAAAAGCTTGCATTATCTGTTGCTTTACATGAGGGGGCACAGCACCCCAGGATGACCATGATTCCTTCCATTGAGATTTCATGCATTTCGTCAGCACAGGAGTAGCATCAGTGTTGGGGCAAAAGCTACGTAAAAAAACAGACGGGTTAATAGAAATACTAATATTTAAAAGCTTACTGCTAAATAGATAAGAACTTCATAAATACTATACTTACCTCTTATCCCCCTCGGGATAAATAATCAAACGCCCGTCTTCCCAAGTGCCAGGCTCACCGATGTAATATGGAGATCTGGGATCATAGTAAGGAATCTCCTGCTGTACCGAAGGGCAGGTAGGGCTAGATGGGTCGGAAGGCGGCTGAGTCGACCCAGACGGACTAGTGGACTGTGTGGGATCGCCTAGTCCGGGAACGCCCTGGGATGGACCGTCCTGGCTCTCAGTCATGTCATAACTACTGAAGTGATGCCTCCAACCAGTATGGCTCTGAGGCATGCCAGGTGGTCTGAAAAAATCCGGACTGTATCCGGCAGGTGCTCCTGTAGGAAGCGAATGCGGCACCTGGGACATGCCGGGCGGCCTGAAAAAATCTGGACTGTTTGCTGCTGGTGCTCCTGTAGGAAGGTGATGCGGCACCTGAGAGGTAGGAGTGTCCTGTGCCGGCTCACCTGAAGGCTCACCTGCCTTTCCTTTCCCCTTCCTTCTTGCAAACACTCGAGGGGGAGGAGTGTCCTGTGCCGGCTCACGTGAAGGCTCACCTGCCTTTTTAGGCCCCTTCTTTCCTGAAAAAATATTCTTCATTCCTGTTGACACATTCATTGCACAAAAATTAGACGGGTTAAATAGATTAAATAAACACATTCATTGCAAAAAAAATAGGCGGGTTAAATAGATTAAATAAACACATTCATTGCAAAAAAAAATAGGCGGGTTAAATAGATTAAATACACACATTCATTGAAAAAAATAGGCGGGTAACATAGATTAAATACACACATTCATTGAAAAAAAAAATAGTCTAGTTAAATAGATTAAATACACACATTCATTGAAAAAAAAAATAGTGAATACAAATATCTTCTTATTAATTAATGAAATGCCCCAAAGAAACAATATTATCTAATAACACCTTATTAATTAATATTATCCAAGCAATTCAAACAAACAAAAGCTTATTCGTTTTAGGCATAACATGTTCATCTTCTCAACAATACCAAGGCAAGAACACATTGCAAACAACACTACCAAACAATACCAACAACTACAACAATCCCAAACAACACAAACCTAACTTTGTAATAGCTAACAACACCAAACAAGTTGTTCAACATCAACAATTACTACAATAAGCTTTGCTAACTAATAAGTAACTAAATATGCAACATTAAATATGCAAAGTTACAAAATAATTAAAAAGTTAATTAAATTCGGAATAAATAAAAAAAAAAGTACCTAAACGTTGATTTATGCTCCTATAGCACCTACAATTGATTCCCCACTGGTTATATGCTTCAAAACTACAAAAAAATTGAGTTAAAAAGTTAGGGTTCAAGTTTTACAAAGTAATTAAAGTAACCCTAAAATTAAGAATTTACCTTGAATTTGTTGTTATGGGTAGTGATTAGGAGGGTAGATTGTGTTTTAGTGTTGATTTTTGGGGTGGGTTATGGTGGATTTCGTATTTTTTGACGTTTGGGGGTGGGTTATGGTGTTTAGAGAGAGAGAGATAATTGGAGAAGAAGAAAAAATGAAGAAGGAGGGCTGTCTGCTGAAATGTATATCGCGTGGGTCGACCGCTATTTCGACCGAATTTCGGTCGAGATACCAGACAATTTTTTTTGTTCGACCGAAAATCGGTCGAACACCTATTTCGACCGATTTTCGGTCGAACACTTTCACCAAGTGTACTGTTCGACCGAAAATCGGTCGAAATAGGTGTTCGACCGATTTTCGGTCGAATTCTGGCAGTCGAAAAATCCTGTTTTTTTAGTAGTGTACTCCATGCGATTTGGTAGACTAAGGTAAGTGGTAATTCAATAACATTTGCCAATCCACATCCCCTGCAGCCAACTCGTTGTTTGTTCTTATAGTAGAAGCTGGGCCGAGGAAACCAGTGGCCGGCGTTTAAGATAACGTAGTCATATCTTTCAATTTCGTCTGTCCATTTCTTGTCTGCTTCATCTAGGTAAAGATTGTAGAATGTAGTATGATTTGGACCAATGTCTGCTTCTGTAGTAGAGACCAAAAATGGTGACCGATATGTTGCTAGTGTAAAGTTGTAATTTGCGTATTTGTACTTGAAACCTTGATCTGGATTATCAGATATATTAACAGGATCTTCTACCTGAAATAAGAAATCGAAAAGAAATGAGAAGAAGATCAAAGTTGTTATTACTTCTGTCTTCATTGATCATTCTCACTTCGATTTGTTTTTAGATAAGTTTGACACTAATTCATGCACATCTCGTCACACGTGCGTGGTAACATACTTATCCACAACGGGTTACATAGAACCATGTTGACTTATTATGGTTAAGGGATCTAATAATGTAAAAGATATACATTAATTATAGGTGATGAAACTTTATTCTTAAACACTTGACATAAATCCATTGATTTAGTGTAAATACCGGTGTGAGTAAGTTTTTACCTTCTAAAATTATGGGTTCAAATTTAATGTTTATTATAATTTTCATGGATATATATATATATCTATCAATTAACCTTATATAGGATTAGAATAAAATACCATGCTTTAAAAAATAAAAATTAATAAATTACTGACTGCAGCCGAAGCAAAATTGAATTGGTGCCTTTTCTAAGAGTTGTGTCCATTCTAAAAAAAATTATTACTGTAATAAACTTGCGCCTACAAAGGAAACACAATACCGTACTAATTAAATGAAAAACCTCCAGCACATAGCCACCTCTAGACGAAACACACGACGCTTAGGAACAATGAAAAACATACGGCTTGGTGGAGACGACGTGCTTATTCGCAAGAGCTGACACCGAAAATCATTAATATTACATCAATTTTCATGGAGAAAAAAAAACACAAGCAGAGAGATCACGTTGGTTGTAGCAATAAAATTGGAGTCCCTGATGCAATATAAATTGGGCCTAAACGACAATCATCAAGAGCCAACCTCGAGAGCACAAAGAGTACAAGTGAAAAGCTTCGGAAGCGACTTGACGATCATGCATTGGAGTATCATGGAAGAAGGACCCTTTAGGCGATAAAGGAGAGGCTCGAGAGACACATTTTGAGCCGTTTCAAGAACTACCAGGAAGGGGTGGAGCGCCTATTTTGGCCGCCCATTTTTTGAGGCGATCTCTGAAGCTGCAAAGGGGCGGACCGCCCCTGTGTTTAGGCGGACCTCCCACTCCCAGCAGGTGGGGCACCTACTCTTCTACACTGAGTCCAGGTGGAGCGCCTGTTTTGGCTAGGCGGGGTGCCTGTTTTCGGGTGAATTCAAGACTAGCTTTTGAGGTGTAATTCCTATTTTAGCCCTTAGTGATTCTAATGTATTAACTAGACCTATGGGCTTTTAGTCATTTCACATTTATGTAAAGGAGCACTATATAAACTCCCCTTAGCCATTTTCATCATTTAGATCACCTTGAATATTGTAGAAACATGAGCTATGCTCTCTTTGAACCCTTGTTTGGGGCTTGAATTCAATTGGTGGAATCCAATTTGAACTTCATCCATCTTTGATCATTCTATTTGCAAGAGTCGGGTATCTCTTGAGGATAGTTGCATAGCGTAGGTGATTCCTTGACATTCACTTGAGGTGTAACGAGACAAGTTCCTCTACTTAGATAATCATTCTAGTCTCGTCTCGTTCTTATCTTTACTTTTAGCTTCCACATTTTACATTGCATCAGTCCCTGGTTGATTACATTCCTATTACTAGAAGATATGGTCAAAATGCAGTATCTATAGTGATTGAACTAACAAGATATTACAGTAAGTTATTACTATTCACGTGATGTTGCATCATCCTGTATGTTCGAAGGAGTGATTAAGAAAGATATCTTTAGGATTCCGTGAGTACACAACAATGACCAAAGGTTTTGATTGACCAATGGCCAACGGTTTCAACGATTTGTTGTTGCGAAGTCTTAAAAAGAGAAGACCAAATACATAAGTGACTCTTTAAAATTGTCATCAAATTTCATGTAGGCACCTTATTACCTATTGGATACTCAAACTTTAATGGGCCACTAAGTCGTATGGTCGCTTCAGCGAACTATCCTTTATGATTTATGAAATTCAGGTTCTATAAATGTAGTACAAACAGTTCTTTCTTCTTATTGTCTTATGATTTGTTTTTTAGAAAATAGAAAGTTGAATGAACGATGCATAACAATACCATATGTGCGCAGCCTTTACTTGAAAAGAAAATCGATACACGGATCTGTTTCTTTTGGAGCTATTATGAGTTATACCATAGCTTTGGATGGAATATTGGTCACTAATTGATTTGTGCACAAGGTGATCAAATGATTCACATGTGTATTTCCCTTGTAAGGAAAAGCACCAGCAATTAGTGGAATTAGTGGAGATCAAAGTGGTGTGGTTCAAAAAGAAAGTCGCAAAGTTCAGGTTTTATTTTTATGAACTCCACTTATTATTATTTAAGGAGTAGTTTTTACCTCTGTGGCTTTTTCAATGAAGTACAATTGATATAAATGTTAGGGTAGGTTACCCACTTTATGATGATCCTAATGCATGCTAATTTTGGAATAATGTCTTTGAATCCTTTTTATGTCTTCTAATTCCATGCCAAACTATAAACATCATAAATTGGCATCACCATGTTGGATAAAGATCATGTAAAATTTACTTAAATTTCTAGTTGTGAAACTATATATACTTGAAATAGGTTATACCATGAGGAAAATGTTATTTTTATTTGGATATAAATTGCAAATAGAGGTCATTTTACTTTTTCTGTTTGTTATTTTGAACTTTGAGTAATGATTCTCCATGACTTGCTTCTTCCGATCCCAAAAGCACTTTATGTCGAATGAGCTATGAAAGGAGGATGAAGAAATAATATAGTTCTGCATATGAGTTCACTTTATTTGATTTGGAGAGAATAGTAGCTCACGAGAATCAGGGGCGAAGCTAGAGTGGATTGTCCGGCGTCGGCTAAATCCAATAGCTTTAAGTTTAACCCTGAATTTATTTTAAAAAGTTTATATAACCTATAAATTTCAAATCTTAGCTCTCGCCCTGTAGCTTACCTAGCCTTATACAGTAATTTGTTTGTGGATTAATTGTTGCCTTTGTGAAATTTAAGTGGGAATTTAGAATCACAAACTGTGTATTCATGAACCCCGGCTAAATTGACTTATAGATGATTTCTTTTTACTTATTGTGAGATTTATTTATTAAAAAAAATAGTGAATTTTTTTTGATGAAATGAAGAAACACAGTAGCAATTACAGATTGCTTGGACAGAGCACTTCATGTGGAAGCTTTACTTAGTATGATCTTTGCACAAAGGAATTAGTATTTCTTAGCCACCAGTCAAGAACTCTCCCACTTTTCTTTCTCATGGCAAACATCCAATAACAAGACTAATATAGAGACAAGCTGGATGAAGGGAAAAAAAGAGACGAGATTGCTAGAGGCAGAGAGAAGGAGTGGCTAGAAAAAGACCCAGAAGATAACTATCTTGGCCTCGACAAACATTTCATCATGCGAAGATCAACATTAATCAATCACTCAAATTTGTACTTTACTTTTGTTTATTAGCTAATAAAAGTTTTGTTTTAGTAATTTATGACTCGACATGCACGTGTCGAGAAATTATATATATATATATATATACACACATACATACACACAATAACAACAACATTTCCAGTATATCCTATAAGTGAGGTCTAGGGAGGGTGAGATGTACGCAGACCTTACCCCATCAAGATGGAGAGGTTGTTTCCGTTAGACCCTCGGCAGAGAGAACATGCAGAAAACACGTACGAAATCAAGACAAAATAACAAGATATAGAATGGTAAAACTAAGGCATACCAAAAATACACAGACAACAACAATAGATATAAAGGGGAGGGCTAACATGGAAATACACTATATAGGCATAACACTACAACTAATAAGAGAATAGACACTTGACAACTAATTACCCTACTACTCTAATTCTCGATCTCTATGCTTTTCTATCTAGGGTCATGTCCTCGGTGATCTAGATTTGGGCCATGTCCTATTTAATCACCTCGACCTAGTTCTTCTACAGTCTACCTCTACCTCTTCTTAGCCCCAACACTGCCAATCTTTCACATCTTCTTACAGGAAAATTTGGATTCCTCATTTTCACGTGAGCGAACCATCGCAACCTCGCTTCATGCATCTTCTCTACTACCGGGCCACACCCACTTTATCTCGAATGACCTCATTCGTAATCTTATCCATCCTAGTATACCCGCATATCCATTTAAGCATTCTCATTTCTGCCACACTTATCTTTTGGATGTGCGAGTTCTTAACTGGCCAATACTCTGCTCCATACAACATAGCTGGTCTAACAACCAACCTATAGAATGTGCCTTTGAGCCTGATGTAAGCGGAAATAGAGAAAAGTACGTAATCAAAAGACACAAAATAGAGATAGAGGGGAAAAAGGATAGGAAGGAGAAAGAAAGGATAGAGAAACAAGTAAAGATGTAATTAGACAACCCAAGTCATCAATGCTTAGACTTCCTAATTAACAATCAACACAAGTTTAACAATCCGAGGGGGAAGAGACTTGAACTCATACAATGGATCTCTCACACAAGACAATCCAAGAGAGATCCGGGAAGAGATAAAGGGATTCCACCCACATAATCTCTCACAAGAGTGTACTCAATATTCACCAATCAATTAGCTAATAAATAAACCCTAGAGTTAGGCTATTTATAGTAGCTAACTAAAATACAATGATAAATAGACTAAATAGCCCCAACACTAATTCTGGCCGCACTTTGGGCGCTCTCCTGTTCAGTCGCTCTCCTGTTCGGGTACTTTGCTGTTCGGACGCTCTCCTGCTCATATGCTCTGATGTTCGGCCGCTCACCTGTTCGGACGCTCTCTTGCTCGGTCGCTCTTCTGCTCGGGCGCTCTCTCGTTTGGGAGCTCTCCCGCTTGGGCGCTCTCCTTTTCGGGTGCTCCCCTATTCGGACGCTCTGTTGTTCGGGCGCTCTCCTCACTACTAGAAATCATCTGTTTTGCGTCACAGTTTTGAGACGGAATTCCCTCTCTAAAAGGAGTTTGGAGATGGAATTCCGTCTCTGCGCGTCCTTCGCCATTTGGTGCGTCGGTGGCCACGTTGGAGAGGGAATTCCGTCTCCAATTCAAAAAGTAACTGCAACGCGTGATTGTGTCAGTGAGTGATTAGAGACAGAATTCTCTCTCTAGCAAAATAATTAATTTAATGCTTAGAGAGGGAATTCCGTCTCCAACATGAGGTGTAGAAATTATTTTTATTGTTCAGAGATGGAATTCCCTCTCCAGGAATATAATTAAAAATTATTTTTACTGTCCAGTAAATAAATTAAAAATTATTTTTATTTTTTAGAGACAGAATTTCCTCTCTAAAAAAATAATTAAAAACTATTTTTATTGTTTAGAGACAGAATTCCCTCTCTAACTATATTAACCCTGCTAAATAAAAATATTAGAAACTCGCTACAAAGCAACTGTATGGGCCTAAATCAATTTTAGGTTTACAAATCGAATTTGGATTCGAATATAAGCAAATCTTCGTATCAAAGTTGAATAAACGCACAAAACAGATGTAAATACGAAAGAATAACTTGATTTCAATATATAATCGAGAGTACAAATTTGGGCAGAGTTTCAGTATATATTTCTGGATCCCTATGACACAAAATAAACTACTATTTATAGGCCTAGGAGCCTTGCCCACGTTCTCCACCATCAGCTTGTGCTTTGTCCCACGATCTTAGTATTAAAGGAAGGAGTTAGTGGGGTGAAGTAGTGGGCTGCAGAGCTGCTGGAACCGAGGTGCCCACCGAAGCTCGATCACACGACTTTGGTGGTATGACCTTGCTGTTCGGTTAGGGGGAGATGTCACCGAAGCTCATCCCGTAGCTCGCCTTCGGTAATGACGTTGGAGTTCGACTTCGGTAACTTGATCAGTTGGTTCAACCATTTCTCTTTGGAGCGTCGGCTCGCTTTCTCTTCGGTCCATCATTCAGAGGTGCTGACCGAGCACGTCAATTTTTACCCAATACAGCAACCAAAAATCAGAAACGCACCACTAAAACAGTTATATACAACCTGTTTAATATAAAACAAAGCCACCACGGGCAATTAAACAATTCTACCTACATGTTTCTTCCTTAAGCATTCAACACAAATAAAAACTAAAGTATTTAATTAGTAACATGTTCGACAAACTTAACAAACCATGAGACTAATCCGCCCTTTGGGAGGAGCCACTGCCTTGCTCCTTATCCCTCCAAATCTTTGCCACAATTTCCTCTAATTTCTTTACATTCTCACGGTCAGCTAACCGTTGCCTTTCACTATCTAGTAGCCTTTGCTCAATTTCCACCAATTTAGAGCGCAAATCATCATCCATAACTTGTGGTGCAGGTGAAGAAGAAGAAGAGCAATTAGCATTGACAATACCTACACGAGAAGGCTTCTTGTACCTCGAAGGACCAAGGCCATAGGCTCGGTTTTTGCTAGTATAGCCACCACCCACCTGAACGAACATTGTATTTTCTTCTTCCTGGGTGGGTTTAGGAGAGCCTTCAACGACCTGTGACTCTTGGCTCTCAAGCCATTCTGGGTGGTCCAGTGTTTGTTGCTGTACATTACCAAAATCCCAATACTATCATCATCATCATTTCCACCAAAAGTCAAACAAACTTGAGAAGAACCATTTATTCAAGATTCAATTCAAACCACTATTTATATCAAGATTCAATATTGCCATATGCAACTTTTCTATTAAGCAGCAAATACACTATTTTTTTAAGCTAGAAACGGATATGCATACAAATATTTCAATACAATTTATTTCAAAAAAGAAATGGGGTGGGGAAAATGGGGAGGGGAAAATAATGGGGGATACGAAAGGGGAAAATAATGGGGAAGACGAAAGGGGAACTTACTTGCATACGAAAGTGGTGGCCGGAGAAAATGGGGGTGCTGCTGGTGCTCGGTGCCACTGTGGAGAATTTGGGGACGTTTTGAATATTTTTGAGTCTGTGAAAATTTTGGGAGCCCGCTGTAGTAATTGGGAATTGTTTAGGGTTGGAGACGGAATTCCGTCTCAAACCAAAAAGTAAAAAAGGTGTCAGGTGATTGGCGACGTAATTCCGTCTCCAACACCTGACACTTTTTTTACTTTTTGATTGGAGACGGAATTCCGTCTTCAACTTTTCCAATTTAATTTATTTTAACCGCAATACACTGATTGGAGACGGAATTCACTTGCTAACTGATTGGAGATGGAATTCCGTCTCCAACCATTCTGTAGCTTTTTACTCTTTTTCTAATAGTGCCTACTCAAGCGCTCTCTTGCTCAGGCAATCTCTTGCTCGGGAGCTCTCCTGCTCGGACGCTCTCCTGTTCGGACGCTTTGATATTCGGGCGCTCTTCTGTTGCTTAGAACTTACTTTCCATGCCCTCTTAAAACACTCCAAGCTCTTGATGTCAATTATGAATCCTCCACGGCTTTGGGGGCTTATCTGGATTGCACCAAAGCCTCAGTGGCACTCTCTTATCACATAGTACACCGAAAGCGAGCCTCCACTTCATCCAGCCTACTCCTATACGAAGTGTGACATCATCATCAATTTCTCCATTCTTTTGTAGGATTGAGCCTAAAATTTGAAGCTTCCTTTCTTGGAAATGACTTGAGAATCAAGTCTCACTGTCACATCTGACTCCTCAGATGAGTCACTAAACTTGCATTCTATGTACACTGTTTTCGTCCTGCTCAGCCTAAAGTCTTTAGACTCTAACGTCTACCTCTACTCCTCCAGCTTCTCAATAACACCCATATATATATATATATATATATAGTGGAGATGTAGGATTCGGACAAACCCGTTGCCTAAGGGCTACATCCGCCCTTGCAGGTGCGGTGTTTAGCAAGAATCAGGCTGCTTCCCAGCAATTCTCAGGCTTACAATAAAGTGTTGTATCTACACCAAATATAAGTAAATTAATTGAAGAAATCTTTAGATGGCCACAATTATCCTTTTTATCACCTGGCATTTCTAAGAAGCAACAACTAATGACCCACGTTACCTGGCTTGGATTCTCTAACTATTTGTCACGACAAGACTATTTTAAGATATATTTTAATGGGACACACAAGCACACTTTGGAAAAAAGCGACTTTCTATGGCTAATTTCGTTTTTATTTCCCAAAAGGAAAAGTTAAAAGCTTATTAATATCAATAATATGTACGCAAGTTAAATGGTTAATGTGTATTTTAATTGATAGGGCTTATGACTAAACTTATATATCTGCTTTTAACAAGTGGAAGTGCTTAAACGCCGTTGTATCACCGCCATATCAGATTTATATTCACGTGGTCCGGGATTTGTCCTTGATCTCTCGGCCATTTGAGGAAAGATGAAAGAGCATTACACTTCCAGCATGAAAACAAGCAAAACATACAAGAAAATGATGCACTCAGGATTATCCCAAATTAGTTAGCATGAAGTGAAATTATCTCCTTCATGTTTATTTTTAGAGATTGTTGAATTATCAAATTGAGAGAATACGGAATCAAACCATACACTTTAAAAGTTGTAGATAAGTCTAGCTGCCAAAAAATGGATCATGTGGCCTAAGTAGAATGTCTGTGGATATGAAGACATGAAAACTTTGAAATGTTTGGAGACAAAACTGTGTATATATGTTAAAGGTTAATTAAGTACTGTACTCTCCTTTGTCCCGACTAGTAAATTCACCAAACCTATCCTACGATGACAAAGAATATGGATTAGTCGAGCTTGAGCCGGCGAGTTTTGAATATTGCATGGTTAAGAAAACTAATAGGATAAACTATAAATAGCAAGTTCTGTGCAAAATGAAAACGAAAAATTAACAAGAAGTATTAAGAAAAGAAAATGGTACGTACCCTAGCCAAGAGACATATCAAGGACTGCATTTGATTTAATCCAAGTGAGTCACCAACAAGTGCTAAAGACTTATTTCTAACCATATCCAAAAACTGAAACGGGTTAAAAATGGGCAAGTCACAACCATTAGGCTTCCATCTCCACTTCATATAATCAGAATCAGGTCTTCCAAACTTCATGCAATTATACTCATCGAATGCTAAACAAGTCATATTTGTATAATATGGAGCATCCGGATTCCAAACCCATTCACCTTTAAAAATATCACACGTACTGTCTGATTCTTTAACTTTTATTTTGTGGTCTTCAGCATGGTATGTGGATGATACTTCAGATAGGGTAAAAACTAAATTTGCTGTGGACCAACTAAATGGGTGATAATAAAGTGGGATAAGACCAAGAACTATAACTGCTAAAACTGAAAATATCAATATTCTTTGTACTAAAGTGGAGTATTTCCCAAAGGGAAGTAGCTCCATTTTTTTAACTAAGAACTTCTTCAATGGAAGGTTGAAAAGGAAGGTAGAAATGCGAGAAAGGAGAAATGCAAGCTGTTAGAAATACTTTGGGAATGTAATGAAGGAACCAAATTGGCACATGTAAATCGACTCTAAAAGAACGTGAACACACATATTTTATTCCAACAGTACAAAATAAATTTATTGTTGATACAATATTAAATCCTGCAAGGATAAAACTAATAACTTTCAAATGAACGTTCATTATTGAACTTTATTTGAAAGTTCGTCATGAACAAATATCGAACTTTAAAGTTCGTTTCAAACAAATGTGAAACTTTACAAATAGACAACTAACTTGAGGCAAATAGTAACCTCATTATCTAAGTAAACTGGCGACACAGATAGATATAAGTATGTGAGCCAACGATTTCTTTACATCAACATTCATAATGTGCTTGTTCGGCAACCAAATTGAAAATTCAATCAGTCTGACAATATTGTAATTTGTAAGGGATCAAAATGCATTATATTGTAATCTTAAAATGCAAGGAAGTCATCAAATCACTTCATTAAGACCCTAAATGAAGAATTTAATTTGATTCACTAAACAATAAAATACACAAGTGCAATAACAATCATGCCAAATAAATTATCTATGATTATTCCTGATCCATCAAAATAACCATCCAAAATTAATATCATTGAGTAACCAAACATATAAGCAGTAAAAATGAACTTGTTGGAAGAGGATAGGCTAAGAAATCAAAACCACAACTCAAAAAATGAAGGGAAAATTATTAATCTTATGAACAATTACTCGAAGAGGTATAGATAGGCAAAAGACACGATTGATTGACGGGTACACATACAAAAAGGCTTCTCTAATTTTCAAATCAAAATAATAGAAAAAATATATAATTTTTATGGTATCTAATTAGGCATATTTCAACTTTAGCACCAGCTCTACGCTCTACCCAATAAAGTAAATTCTAACAATGTAAAAAAAGAAAATCAACAACAAACTGGTTTGGTAGCAGACGTCATACATTTCTTACAATATTGTGAATAGTAAGACATAGACTATACGCATGTTAGACTGTAATCACATAATTTATGTCATGTGGTTCTACACAAGTTTTTTGTTAATTGGTAGACTAGAATCCAGAAGCTTAGATAGTAGTACTATAGTTTAATGGAGTATCTTATAAATATTTTTTAAAGTAAAGGCATTTCAATGACAATGAATGCAACTATTGAAATTAGTGATCGTTAAATCACATTAGAACATTGTGCCTGAATCCTACTTCATGGGCTTGAATCAACAAACAAATAAGCTCATTGCGATAGAACTTTTCAAGTGGATAACCTTCAGACATTTCAAAAGAAATAATTAATTAATCATACATCACACGCTAATTAGGAATATAGAAGTACTACAGGGCCGTCTCAATAAAATTGGGGGCCTAAAGCCAAGTTCACAGAGAGGCGCTATTTTTTTAAAAAAAAAAAGAAACACCGCCGTATATATTTTTATTTAAAAGTATATTTTTCTATTTTTTTAGATGCGAAGTCATTGATTGCTGTTTTATAGTTGATTTTTTCTAATAATTCATTTTCAATTGATGATATAGCTATTACATTCCATCTCTTTTGACAAATGTTTATCTTAAATAAGATTTTATCAATTTTAATTTTGAAAAACTTCTTTTGGCTGAGGCAACAATTACATAAACTATTAACATTAGTCTATAAGCAATATGTGTATTTGAAAAAGATCTTGTCTGTTTATTTGATTGAGTATTTCGATTAGATGATTTTTTTTTCTCGTGTATTTCTGTTAGCACTTCTAAAAATAAGTCTAAACTATCAATATCATAATAACTATTACTATTTGGTAAAGAAATTCAAGGTTAAGATAGTATTTTGTACAATTCTCATTATCTAAATGATCTCAAAAGTTTACGATTGAACCAAAAATATTTTCATACCTTCAAAAATGTTATGGCACTTTCTTCCCAAAAATTTTTCTCAAATTTAATACATCACGATTTTCTTTTAATTGTATATATATATATGAGTACGTATTTAGATAAAATAAATAGGGCCCCAAAAAGTTGGGCCCCAAGCCATTTCCTTAGTGGCTTTATAGTTAAGCTGGCCCTGAAGTACTATACATATTCATGTCCTTGAACATTTAACCGCCTTAGTAATGAAAATGAAATACTAAAACACCTAAATCTGGTACTAAATTTATTCACATCTTAATCTGCCATCGTAAATTCTGTATATATATACTAATCATGGCCTCCAGTAAGCTATGGCTTTGTATACTTAAACTAATATCATCACTTTTACAAAATTCAAGATAATTTATTTTGTTCACTTTTTTAACAGTGCTATGGTTTCATTTTCACGTCAACCATAACTTTCCAGAACAAGGGTTCCTCTTTGAATAAAAACAACAATCCTAAAAGGAAATCAAACAAACAAAAGTTCAGAGTACATTGTATTGTTTTGCCCTGTCAGTGAAGCTTTTCATCCAAGGATCTGCGGCTCTCCATCTTTACCATATGAAACAAAAAATCAGCCCAAGAATCAATAGGACCAGGCAAGCACCAATGAAGACAGTCAATTTTCCATAGGGTATGTTCATCCTTCGACTTATGAGGAATATATTTACTTGGGTGACCATCTGGTCTCAACAACATAGCTTGTGTTATGTCCATCAATCTGAACTTCTTTCCTCTCATCTTCCCTTCTTTCTCAGCAGCCTTAAACTCTTCAACTTGGATCTTGTATTGCTCCAAGTTTTGACCCTCCAGCACTGTCTCGTTACTTCTATATGGCCTTGTCCTTACGCAATTCCCGCCCTCATACCATGCTCCACCTTCAAAATGAGAAGGTGAAAATGTCCTAAGGATCGTTACGCTCTTAAAATTTTCTAAGTTGTTGATGGCTTTTAAAGCAGTTCTCAATGCGCTTTGGTAGGCATAGGTAAGTGGGAGTTCAGTAACATTTGGCCTTCTACAAAGCCTGCAGCCAACTAGTTGTTTGTTCTCATAGTAGAAGCTGGTCCGATGAAACCAGTGGCCGGCGTTTAAGATAACGTAGTCATATCTTTCTATTTCGTCTGTCCATTTCTTGTCTACTTCGTCTAGGTAAAGGTTGTAGCATGTAGTATGATTTGGACCAACGCCTGCTTCTGTTGTAGAGACCAAAAATGGTGACCAATATGCTGTTAGTGTAAAGTTGTAAGTTGCGTATTTGTACTTCTTGATATCTTCATCAAGATTATCAGAAATATTAAGAGGATATTCCACCTGAAATAAGAAATCGAAAAAAAAATGCAGACAAATTTGTTATTACTTCAGTCTTCATTGATCATTCTCACATTGATTTGTGTGTGTATAAGTTTGACACTAATTCACACGCATAGGTACATAAAAACAAATCTACAATTTAAACTTGATGTGTTCTTCTAAAGTAATTTTTAGTATTGAAACTCACTATTACTTCAAAATTATTGGTTCAAATTTAATGTTTCTTTATATCCTCTATGGATTGTCAATATATATCTTTGCTCTCATTAGGGATGCAGGAATTTAGATAATTAAACTCGATGCCTAGGGGCTACGTCGTCCCATCGGGCTTACAATGAAGTGTTGTATCACCAAAAATAAGTAAACTACTTAAAACAAATCTCTAGAAGGGCAAAATTATCCTTGTTATCACCTGGCATTTCTAAAAAGCGACATTTAATGAAACTACATTACCTGACTTGGATTCACTAACAATTTGTCACGACATTTTAATGGGAATAAGCACAAACGCACGTTGGAACAAAAGCGATTTTCTATGCTAAATTTGGTTTTTAACAGTCGGAAGTGCTTAAACGGCGTTGTATCACCGCCTTATCACATTTATATTCACGAGGCAGGGATTATTTTTGTGGTATATCAGAATGGTACGTACCCGAGCCAAGAGAAGTATCAAGGACAGCATTTGATTTCTTCCAAGTGAATCACCAACAAATGCTAAGGACTTATTTCTAACCATATCCAAAAACTGAAACGGGTTAAAAATAGGCAAGTCACAACCATTAGGCTTCCATCTCCACTTCATGTAATCAGAATCAGGTCTTCCATTCTTCATACAATTTTCATTGATCGGAAAAGAAGTCATATTTGTATAATATGGAGCATCCGGATTCCAAACCCATTCACCTTTAAAAATATCACACGTACTGTCTGGTTCTTTAACTTTTATTTTGTGGTCTTCAGCATGGTATGTGGATGATATTTCAGATAGGTTAATTACTAAATTTGATCGGGACCAATTAAATTGGTGATAAAATGGGATAAGACCAAGAACTGTAATTGTTAAAGCTATAAGTATGAGTATTCTTTGTACTGAAGTGGAATATTTTCCAAAGGGAAGTAGCTCCATATTTTTTTTAACTGGGAACTTCTTCAATAGAAGGTTGAAAAGGGAATGCGAGAAAGGAGAAAAATAAGCTGTTATGGGGAATGTAATGAAGGAACAAATTGGCACATGTATATTGACTCTAAAAGAACGTGCGCACACGTATTATAAGCTTATTGATGGAAACAAACCCACGTGAAGTAAGAGAAATGAAAAGAAAGAAGTACAAGAAAAGAAATAACAGATGAGAGAGAAGAAAGAAAGTCAAAGAAAAAGGCAGAAGTGTTTGCAAAATTAGGCAGAAGAAGAAAAACATACAACATTGAAATAAGCAATTACGTATATATGTTACTTCTGAAGCCTATAAATAGTCAGACCTTTCAGCATTTGTAATCATCCCTCACAACTTTCTTCTTTCTCTCAGTGAAATAAAACATTCTCTGTGTGGCCGTGGACGTAGGCAAAAATTGCCGAACCACGTAAATCTTGTGTCTTGTTTTGTCTTGTGAATTTTATTATTTTTATCATTCAAATATTTTCCCTTTCAACTAGCCTAGCACGCTTCCCAACAACTGGTATCAGAGCACAGACAGTGTATTTCTGGTAGAGCAGACTGTGCTGGCATAGTACTATTCACGTTTTTACTATTCACAGTCACTATTCACAAAATATTTTTTTTTTTTTGGTGAAATTATAGCTATGGATGAAGGGAAAGTTAAGATTGACAAATTCAATGGCAAAGATTTTGGTTTCTGGAAAATGCAGATAGAGGACTATCTGTACCAGAAAAAATTGCATTTAACTCTGACCGGGGTAAAACCAGAGAGTACGGCCAAGGCAGATTGGGATCTATTAGATCGCCAAGCTCTTGGTGTGATTAGGCTGACGCTGACACGGAATGTGGCTTTCAATATTATTAATGAAACGACCACCTCAGGCTTGATGACAGCGCTATCAAATATGTATGAGAAGCCATCGGCTTCAAACAAAGTATATTTGATGCGCCGCTTGTTCAACTTAAAGATGACAGAAGGTGCATCTGTCACGGAACATATCAATGAGTTTAATACAATTTTAACTCAGTTGAGTTCTGTCACTATCACATTTGATGACGAAGTCAAGGTGCTGATTTTACTATCATCCTTACCGGAAAGTTGGAATGCAACTGTAACTGCAGTCAGCAGTTCGTCGAGAAATTCCAAGCTCAAATTGGATGATATTCGGGACTTGATTCTAAGCGAAGATATTCGCCGGAGAGAATCTAGTGATTCCCCAGGATCTGCTTTAAACACCGAAAGCAGGGGGAGAAGCAGCCAGAAAGGACAAAGTCAAGGACGTGGCAGATCAAAGTCGAGGAGAAGGGGTCAATCCAAAAATCGCAAAGACATTAATTGTTGGAATTGCGATAAGAAGGGCCATTATAGCAATCAGTGCAAAGAACCGAAGAAGAAAGATCATCAAAAGGATGATGGTTCAGCAAATGTTAGTGCTGAACAAGTTGGTGATGCGCTAATTTGTTGCGTAGACAGTCCAGTTGAATCTTGGATTCTGGACTCAGGTGCATCTTTTCACTCTACCCCATGCAAAGAATTATTGCATAATTATGTTGCTGGAAAATTCGGCAAGGTTTATCTCGCAGATGATGAACCTTTGGATATTGTGGGGAAAGGTGAAGTTCATATAAAGACTGCACAAGGGATGCTGTTGAAATTGCAAAATGTGAGACATGTTCCGGGTCTCAAGAAGAACCTGATATCCATGGGTCAAATTGACAGTGAAGGATATACAACAGTATTCGGTAACGGATCATGGAAGATAACCAAAGGAAATTTGGTTATAGCACGAGGCTCCAAGAAAGGAACACTATATGCAACTGCAGTACAGAGGGACTGTGTTTGTGAAGGGAATTCTTCCCAGAAAGAGATTGCACAGTGTCGACTACATTCAAAAAGTGTTGGTGCCTACTTCTTCAAGGTCGTCTATGTTGTCAAGCAACAATGCTTTTTGTGCATTAACACTATCTTTTATATGGACCCGTAGTACAATCCTTTCACTCTGGAAATCTACTGGTTTTATCATATGTAAATGTGAAATTCCTTCAGATGCACCCCCATCTCCCCCAACTACTGACATGTAAAAGAGTAGCTAAAAGTTACAGAAATAGAAATCCCTTTGAAGATCCCTAAAATTTCATTTATGTCAAAAATATTTTGGCCCAAGATAAGCGGTATGGAATCAATAGGTAACTAATGATCAGAATAAAAAGGTACAGATTAACAACACGAATTCATATACACCATATCTGTAATTGACTGGCCTACTAATCTGGCAAGAACGAGAAACAACAAAGTTTCTTAAGCCTTCTATAAGTCTTTGTCCTCTTTGTTGTTGCTTCAGAGCAATATCTTTCTTCTGTGAAGGGAAAATATTTATATGTTTCAAGAACGTAAGACTAAAGCAAAAATACTTCTGCATAAATTTTCTTGGACTCCTCAGCTGAAATCCAACGACCAATCTGCTCCCTACTCAATAGCTTGCGTAGGGGTAGGGGTGATGGCGCTGGGTGGTGGGTTGGTGGTGATAGCGTTAGGGTGGGGGTTATGGCGTTGGGGTAGTGGGATGGGTGTGGGGCGATGGGAGAAAGAAATAGTAAGTGAGAAAATTTTTAATTTGGAGAAAATGAGAAGTGAAGGTGAAATATATTAGATTATTGTTAAATATTAGAAAAATAATGTTATGTATTGTAATTAGAGAAATATTGCTATTTTTTTTAATTAAGGATAAAAATTTGTATATTTATGTAAAAACCCTTATCTGAATTAGTACTGCTATCACATGATTCCCAATTGTGAAAATAAGGTCATTTAGTGCGTCACTTTATTTTTTAGTCCACTTAGTGCGTCACATGTTTGATTCAATTAATGAGAAAAACTAACAATTATAGAATGCAATCATATGTTGCTACGTCTTCTATATTTTCCTGCCTCAAAGTGATTTTTCTTATGGATAAAGAAAACAAAAAATGAAAGATAAGAAAAGAAAAGAAAAGAAAAACAGACCGAATCAACATATAGTGTGTACTCAATCAAGGCCTTAAAGATCATTCCAAATGTAACACACCATACAGTTCAATGAGAGTAGTGTCGGAACCAGCAGAACTTGCTTCCGTTATCACTTTCCTCCACTGCATCATCTCTAGAATGAATCCACCATAGAAGATTTGTAAGCGTGTTTCCATCATCGAATCCAGTTAACCTCTTAGTTTTTTCCAAAGCACCTGCTTTATCATATATCGCTTCCAAGGTATACACAAACCCTTTCCACCCTTCTCCAACCCCACCTTCCCTTGCCAGAGCTGGCAGTGTCCATTCGACCAACTGCTTCACAAACTGAACGTCTGAAAACAGAAGTTCAGTGATGGGCAATATGGGCAAGACCTGAATTCCAAGTCTACACTCTTTCCACTCAGGTGGAGCAAACCAAAGGCCGCTGTCCCTTTTGTTAGACCATAAAACACCCACCACCCTGTTCTCTCTTGTGAATTCTTCACCATATAAAGTGCTTCCCTCTTTCACATGCCACCAAGTCTGTGCAGAATGAATCTCAAGAGCTGAAAGGGTCGATCCAATGGCAACAAGATGTGAATCCCCATAGGCCAAACCCATTAAAGCTGCTGAATAGTATGCATTTACTGCTTCACTTGTGCTCTCCTATGACTTGCCCAGACTTCATCGGATTCATCTAGGTACAACTTCATGAGACTGTCGTAGGAATAGCCACTAGGATCAGATTCATAGGATTTAATCAACTGAGGAGACCATAGGGCCATCATTGTGAAGTTGTAATCTTTATACAGCCATCGCCTGAATCTCGCGTCCTTGATCTCTGATACATCTACAGGAATGGCTGCCTAAGATGCACATGATATTTGATTAGAAAAAAAGTAAGAAAATAAAAGAAGCTGCTGTGATTTTATGGAACTGGATAAACACAACATTAAATATGCATATTCTATCTGTATTCATGCATTCATAAATTAGACTAACCTAGTTCTTTTAATAGAGAGGATCTTGTTCCATGGAGGACATGTAATTTGTAGATGAGTTTAACTTTTGTACATTGACAACTTTCTTAAACCTTCTCAGTTTAAAAAAGTGACCTTAACAATTGGTAATCATTTATAGTAGGCTAAATTTGCTAACATAAAAAATAAAGTATAACCTGAAGTAATAGGTAAGAATATACAAAGAGTGTGAAAATTCGTTACCCTGTCCGTGCATATAAGTTAAATCCTTTAATTTGTAGAATGTCCGTTCAACATGATTGAGATCAGTGAAAGAGCAAGTTATGGGTAACCGAAGTCCATAAATGAGGAAATTCGGATTAACTTACAACATAAGCAAGAAATTACCACAAAATTTCCTGATTTACAGATGTATTCAAAGGAGAAAACTTACACTAGCTAGAAGGCAGACCAGTGACTGCATTTGGTTTCTTGCTAAGGAGTCTCCAACAAAAGCCAAAGTCTTACCACGAACAAGTTCCAAAAATTGCAAAGCAGCAAAAAGTGGCAGCTCACAATCATCTGGTTTCCATCTCCACTGTAAAAATTCCCTATCAGCTCTTCCAAACTTCATGCAATTTTGTCGATCATCGATAGCACAGTTTGTTTCATTAGTATAATATGGTCTTTTTGGATACTTTACCCATTTTCCCACAAAAATGTTGCATGTTTGTTGCATAATCCCTGCATTTTCTGATTCATTAATGCTAGGGACTGATCCATTGAGGCTTGATTCAAGATTTTGCAGCAAAGAATCAGTGGTAGTATTATATGATGAGAAGGTGATTGTGACTAGGAGAATTAATGCTAAGATTGGTAGAACAACTTTTCTAAAACTTTCTAACATCATATGCATGTTCTTCCAATTGAAAAGCTCTGCTCCACCACCCTTCATCTGCAAGTGATATTTGGAAGATAAAAAACTTTGTGAGCAATTTATATACTTGTGCCATGAAAATTAGTGGTAGGAAAAGCTACACTCTACTGTATATGTTTGGTAATAGGGAATGAAATGATTATTATCTTGATCATTTTTTCTTATAACTTGAACTAATAACTGACATATTGCATCCATTAAAGATATATATAACTTAAACTCTTGACTGTATGTTCTCAACCTTGTCATAATAGATTTCAAACCTAGTAGATAATGGGATGGCGTGATGAGTCCCGAACTTGAGGCTATAGTTTCAAATCCTAGATCCGTATCTGATAGTAGTGCATCACGTATGTAATTATGTAAACTAAACATATTTGACCAAGTGATCGTCCTAGGTTCACATGAGATGTCCTACTATCATTAATCACAACTTACTGATGTCGACATTCCTTCACTCTCATTAGGTAAAAAAGTTCACAAAAGAAAAAAGAACCACTAGTGAAGAGTTCCTTAGGATGGATAGGCCTTATTCTGTTAGATAACAACTACAATTCAAATGAACAATGATCTTTTTTTTCCAATAACTTGCAGAGGAAAAAGGTGAGAAAGTTGTTGGCAACTTATAAAACTGATATGGCGTAGCTTGGTGGCAATTAGCTGATCAATGATCTTGATGACCCCATGGCTTTGCATTGCTTTTTGCCTCCTTGTCTATTTACCATTTTTGTCTTTACAGTACGAGTTTCACGTGTCATTGGCCATTGATTAAAATAGTTTCCTTTGATTTAAAAATTCTGCGTTAAAAAATATCAGAAAATACAAAAACAGAAATGTGTAATCAGTATATTGGACAATCCCAAGAAAGTTTCTAGTATATTGGACAATCCCGAGCCCACAAGTTTTTTGTGTGTTTTTTGTGTCTCCTTAAGGAATCTGTTTCAGAAAACTTAATTTTAGTTTTTGTTGGTCGTGTCTCCTTAAGGAAAGTTTCTCAGTATATTGGACAATCCCGAGCCCACAAGTTTTTTGTGTCTCCTTAAGGAATTTGTTTCAGAAAACTTTTGTGTCTCCTTAAGGAATCTGTTTCAGAAAACTTAATTTTAGTTTTTGTTGGTCCAAAAAATTAACCAAAGCCAAGACGAGCGATGACGTGAGGCTCCCTTTTTCTGAACCCTTTTAAAACTTAGAAGAAGCATTTCTCTATTTAAACCCAACAAAAGCCTTTTCCTCTTCCAATGTGGGAGAAAGTGCATTTCCCTTATAAAATGAACCTTTTCACCTTTCTACCCATTTCCCATTCACACTCTTCACATTCCAAAAAGCCCAACATATAATTCGAGTGAAAAATACTTAAAAACTTATTTTCTTTCAACAATTAGATTTAAGGAAGGAATTAGAAACATGAAAATTAGAGCTTACATTTATAAACTTTGTGAAAAATGTGGACTAATCCATAGGCGGGACAATTATAATAGACTGTTTCAATCCATAACAAACATAAACAAAGATTGGGATAATCAAACTTGGCAAAGGAACATGTTAAAATGGATTTGGTTCTATGAATACATCATGGCCCAATCTCAATTAAAGTGTACTTTGGTTCGTTTAAAAAAATGTGTCATTGTCTAACCTCTCCATCTTTGTGATCTAAAGTAAAAGAGAAAGAACAGCAACAAGATCAGTCATAATTTCAGAAACTAACTCAGAAGTCATAAAAATACAGTGGAAGTTGAAATTTTATTGAATCAAAAAAGGGCCCAATCTTTGTCTTCAGCATTAGCTGTCAATGTGTTGTCCTTAGGCCATTCATTATTATAGTCTTGCTGGGCATCAAGGTTAAGATTTCAACCCTCGACAGGAAAAGGGTTGTTGCTAAATGCACACGCAAAATATACGTGATCGACAAGTAATAAAATAGTGATTTGAGTATCGTTCCCACGAGTACTATTGTTAACGGCTGTATCCTAACAAACTATTTCCTATAAACTATCTAGGGATCTTTCTCAATAATGGTTGTAATTTTTACTAACTAAAGAAAACAATAATTAAAAAGTGAGTAACTAAAATCAAGTATTCGAGAGCAAGCTGTGAGTTATCAATAAGAGAGAGACGATCCTGTATTAGAGCGACAAATTGTAATCAGGTTTAATATATTCGTGAAAATCTGTTGATTCTTCTGTGGAATTAGACCTAACAAGTATGCATTAGTGAACTATGTATTTACCTAAGCAAGGCGAATATGTATATGTACCTATCCATATCTATAAATTGATTCCTTGATGCCTAGGTCACAATCAAGCCCTATTCATTCTTATGTACATCCATAAATACTCTCTGTCGAGTTGTACTTATGAACTGTAGATAGAGTTCAATTATCAGGCCATAATAACCAAACAATTAAGCTCAATAAAACAATACCCAGTGTTATCCCACAAGAAGTGTGTTGTCGTTGTTGCGCATTATTGTTTGGTTATTAGGACTCAATAATTGAACACTCTCTATGGTTCATAAGTTGAACTCGGCAAAAGGATTTTATGAACACACATAAAAAGGAATAAGGCTTGATTGTGAATATGGGTATCAAGGAATCGATAGGTAGATCAAATAGGTTGAAATCAACTTTCAAACATCACCTTCATGTAATTGCCCTAACTCCAGAACGATATGTTTAGTTACGCATATTCATGATAACAAACAAGAATTCATAGAAGAAAGATCGAATATTCTAATAGCTTAAATAAAAGAATTAAACCCTTGGTTCAAGTGTTGGAAACCCAATATTATTTCCAAAATCTCAGTTCTTCCTCTAAATAATAAAAATAAAATGCATTTATAGTGTTTATAAAATACCATACTAAGTTAAACCAACTCCGAAATTACTTTAGAGAAGTTGGGATTGTGTGGCAAAAATACGCCACATACTATTACGGGGATACGAGTCCAGCTGGCGAGACTGGACTTATCTTACAAGTCACCGGGCGCAGAGGATACACGCCCACTCCTGGAGCCAACAACTGTTTAGGCGACATGGCCACAGGACGCATGTTATACATCCCGCCGCTTAGGGTTTACAGCCTCCTAGTTAGGGTTTAGTATATACCACCGCCTTGAGTTAAACAGTGGCGTACGCAGAATTTTTCATTAGTGGTGTCAGTGGCGTACGCAGAATTTTTCATGGTTTAGTATATACCACCGCCTTGAGTTAAACAGTGGCGTACGCAGAATTTTTCATTAGTGGTGTCAGTGGCGTACGCAGAATTTTTCATTAGTGGTGACAGTTAAAGGTCCATAGCCTTATTAGTCTTTGTATTTTACCTTATTAAAGACTGAGTATCACTACTATAAATACCCCTCCTTACATTGTATTGTACAAAAAGGGCAATTCACCTCAGAATTCGGTTATTCTCAAGGAATAAGAATTACTCTACCTATTCTTGCTTATTTCGTCTTGTTTATTTATGAGATAATGGTAAAAAAAAACCGCTAAACTATCACTTTTTTGTTAGTTTCATACTTAAACTATGGATTGGTTAAGTTACCCCCTTGAACTATACCACAGTTATTCCAGCAATCCAACAGCTCCTTAGTGTTCCCTGGCATTATCCATTTTAGTCCCACTATGTTCAAAAAGAGTTGCCACAATTGATCTGTTACTTGACAGTGTATGAAAAGGTGACTATTACTTTCTAAAGCTAATCCACACAAAATGCACCTGGAACATAACTGAAAGCCCCTCTTCTTAAGATTCTCTTGTGTCAAACAAGCATCTTTTACGACTAACCATGAGAAACACACCACTTTGAACGGAATTTTGATTTTCCATATATATTTCCTTACCGTTTTTATTATATTTACATACTTTTCCGTCGTAATTACTGTATTGCTTGTGACACCAACCATAATTAATTGTTTAACCTAGACGTACAATTTTAGGCATAAACAGGGGTCATCAGGCATCAAGTTGTTCTAAAGGCGCTGCCTCTAGAACAACCTTGACAAAATAATGATGCCAAAATCTTGTAAAGCTTTTTCTGGGCGCCGCAGACGAAACAGACTCTGACATTAAAAGTAAAGCTTGCACACATTGCCTTGTCTTCTAACATCATATTCCAACATTTTGCTAAATCCATAGTCAACTCCTCTCGTCGACTCTTCACTTCTTGCTCGGTATCATCTATTCTGCTCTGTTTGCATGTGTTCACTCCCTACAAGCACAAATATAAACAATGAGTGCAAAACCATAATTATTACACAAAAGGAATAAGTAAAGTACGAACAATGCAATGAAATATTAAAAAAATATAGGCATTATCGCCGAATATCAAGTGTCTAATCTTTATCTCCTTATGACGACCTGCGGGTTATGTCAGAAAACTTTTTGGACTGAACTCATGGCGATTCATCAGGAAGTATTGCAATAATGGCAAAAGGTTAAAACGGGCTTTAAAAGGAGGCCGGAAGTTTAACAGTAATGCTGAATTATCCTATTTTGTTAATCTCCCTCAGATAAGCAAACAGGATATAGTTCATGATCCCATTAAATAGTTCATGAATCATGAGATAAAAGATGGGTTCCTTTTCTTGTTCGTGGGTATGAGCTTTTCAAAGACAAATTGTATGGAAAAGTACGTATTTCAACTAATATTCTCTTTTGTCCCAATCAAATATGTTTATGTACTTAATTAACCAGAAAATAGAAAAGCTTGTACTAGTGGATCGTCGCTGGTGGCTGCACAATCTTTTTTTTTTTTTTTTTTTTTTTTTTTTTTTGTGGCTGCACAATCTAACTTCCCGCTGATCAGTTTTAGATTCACTTATTCCGACTTCTAATATTTTAAGTGCCTTAATTTGAACGAACTGAAAATGTGCGTACAATTTCCTGAATGGGGGAACTAAACTTTGGGCGGTAAAGTTATCAAAAGGATGAATAGTGTAATTACATAGTGAACTCCACAGAAATTTGCAAGAAAGGTTTAGTGTAATTACATAGTGAACTCCTTGTAAAACCTATTGCAATTCTTCTTTTAACGTTTCTTTTGGCATCATTATTTTATCATATAAAAGTTTCATTCCTTTTCTAAAAATAATTATTAGAATGCACAATGTTATTAGCAAGTGATTATGCCATATATAGAATTGATTTAAGTACTAAAAGAATCGCACCCCCTAATGTGGAGCGTTTGAGCGACAGAAATGTTTTCCATGGATATGGCTATGGCTATGGTAAGTAGTTCATTAGCTGCAGCAGTCGCACATATCCTTTGGTATCTATGGGGAGAAGTAACGTACCTTTTTTTTTTCTTTCCAATTTTCAAAATGTTGTTTTCTCCCACCTTTTTTAACAGTGATATGGTTACATTTTCAATCAAATATGACTTTCTAAGAAACTAGACTTCCTCTTTGAATAAAACAACAATCCTAAAAGGAAATCAAACAGACAAAAGTTCAGAGTACATTGTATTGTTTTGCCCTCTCAGTGAAGCTTTTCATCCAAGGATCTGCTACCCTACATCTTCAACATATGAAACAGGAAATCAGCCCAAGAATCAATAGGACCAGGCAAGCACCAATGAAGACAGTCAATTTTCCATATGACAGGATCATCCTTCGACCTATGAGGAATATATTTACTTGGGTGACCATCTGGTCTCAACAACATAGCTTGTGTTATGTCCATCAATTCGAACTTCTTTCCTCTCATCTTCCCTTCTTTCTCTGCAGTCTTAAACTCTTCAACTTGGATCTTGTATTTCTCCAAGTTTTGACCCTCTAGTACTGTCTCGTTACTTCTATATGGCCTTGTCCTTACGCAATTCCCGACATACCATGCTCCACCTTCAAAATGAAAAGGTGAAAACGTCCTAAGGATCGTTACGCCCTTAAAATTTTCTAAGTTGTTGATGGCTTTTAAAGCAGTTCTCAATGCGCTTTGGTAGGCATAGGTATGTGGGAGTTCAGTAACATTTGGCCTTCTACAATGCTTGCAGCCAACTAGTTGTTTGTTCTCATAGTAGAAGCTGAACTTGTGAAACCAGTGGCCGGCGTTTAAGATAATGTAGTCATATCTTTCAATTTCGGTTGTCCATTTCTCGTCTACTTCATCTAGGTAGAGGTTGTAGAGCATATTTCCAAAGTCTACTTCTGTAGCAGAGACCAAAAATGGTGACCAATATCTTGCTAGCGTAAAGTTGTAAGTTGCGTATTTGTACTTGAAACCTTGATCTGGATTATCAGATATTTTAACAGGATATTCTACCTGAAATAAGAAATCGAAAAGAAATGAGAATAAGATCAAATTTGTTATTACTTCTGTCTTCATTGATCATTCTCACTTCGATTTTTTTTAGATAAGTTTGACACTAATTCCACGTGAGTGGAGTAGTTGTTAGTATTGAACAGTTACTTACTAATACTTATCTACAACGGGTGTTTATATCGAACTATGTTGACTTATTATGGTTAAGGGATCTAATAATGTAAAAAGTATACATCAATTAAAGCTGGAGTACAGGATGAGCAAAGACAAAGATTGCTGGATATAACAGGGTTTGCACAAGGGATCTTGGTTGAAAAGATCACCAACAAGATCAATGCAGTAGCATCAAGGCATCTATCATATGCTGGGAGACTACAAATTATTAATGCAGTTGATATTACCTCAAAGTATCCTAAATGCAGTTGATAGGAAGTGTAGAGATTACTTATGGGGGAGCAGCACAGAAAGAAGGAAAGTGCCATTGATACCTTGGGAGAAGGTATATTTATCAAAGAAGAATGGAGGTCCGAACATAAAGAACTGCAAGTTGTGGAACATTGCACTGGTAGGGAAATACATCTGGATGATAAATAAGGACACACTATGGATGAAATGAGTTCATGGAATTTATATGAGGAATAATCGGGATATCTGGAGTCACAGACCATAGGCAGACAGTAGCTGGTATTGGAGGAAACTTAACAACATAAAGCTGTTAATGCTCAATTGGTATGAACAAGGGAGATACTGCTTGACACGCAATAGAACTTACTCAGTTTCAATGAGTTATGCCAAGTTGAAGGGTGAGGCACGAAACTGGGACATTTCTGGACTGCTATGGAACAAAGTCATGCTACCAAAGCACAGGTTTATCCTGTGGCTAGTTGTGCAGAACAGATTATTGACAAAGAAAAGAATGCAAAGACTGATGCAGTCTGACCATACCGATTGTGTGTTGTGCAAAACAGGGGATATTGAGAGTCTGCAGCATTTGTTTAGTGAATGTGTTTTGACAAGGCGGGTATGGAATGCACTGGCAAGCTGAATGAGCAATGGGGATTAGATTACAAACCTACTTCAACACATTTCAAGAATCAAGAGGAAGCATTAGCCAACTTTCAAGGAGGAGGTGACAGTTGCTGTAGTAGGGGCTTATATGTATCACATATGGAAAGCTAGGAACTGGAGGATATTCAGGAGACATCATAATGTAGATAATTTAGTAATTCAACAGATACAAGAGAAAATACAGGAAAGAGTTAGAATGTTAGCTAGAACTAAGAGAGCTAGGAGATATTAGGGGTGGGCACTAAACCGAAAAAATCGAAATACTGAACCGAACTAATCCGGTATTTCGGGTTCGGTATTTCGGTATTTCAGTTCGGTTCGGTCCAAGAAATTTTGAAATTTCAGTTTTTCGGTTCGGTTTTCAGTTTCGGGCAACTCGGAATTTCGGAACCCGAAAAACCGAAAAAACCAAAGTTTTTTTTTTCTACACATATGCCATATATTTTCTAAATCCCTTAGTTACCCATTGTCCGTAAGTAACATGATTCTACATATTGATTGATTTAACTAAAGGCTCTGCTATTTTTTATTTTGCAGAATAGAGAAAGTATCTAAATGTTCGTTACTTTTTGCATCATAGTAAACCATAGCTAGGTTACATAAAGTCTGTTAATGGATTGATTAGAGCCGCACAATCTCTAAGTTTGAAAGTTAAATGTGCTCAATCTATACCATTGCTAACGAAATTATAGTTTGCAAAAGGTACGAGACCAAAAGTGCACGACATGCTTGATTTGAGAAAGAGGAATTAATAGAGTTTCTTATTTTTCCTTTCAAAATATCGGTTATTGTCATGATCAACGTTAAAGTCTTAGTTGTCAAACAAGTTGAATTCGCCTAAAATAATTTATATTCTCAAGTTTCGTTTCTGATGTAATATACATAGACTGATATATGAAATGTCCCAGTGTAAAAATCTTTCATAGCACAATTATCTAAATTGAGACGTTACAAAATTACATCAGTGCCAAGTGACGAAACTAATAATTTTACTAAGAGTGTTTAAGAATTTTCAAAATTTAATAAATATCAAGTAATACTCCTATTTGACTTATATATATACAATTATAGTTTTTCAGTCTGAACTTTCACTGATTGTGGCTCCGCCATGATAATACCATACTGTACGAAGGGGGTGAATAGTTTCATTTCCTGTAATTAGTCATACTTTTTGTACTAATTTTGTTTAAGCTAAAAGAAATTGAAAGAAATGAGAAAGTGAGAAGACCAAATTATGGTATGGTCGAGGGGACCAAATTATCCTAGTTAGTCATAGGCTATAAATTTTCTAGTTCGCGATTTTTTTTTTTGCCATAAACGTTGGTTTAAACCGAAACACCGATGTACCGAACTGAAGTACCGAACTAAAAAACCGAACCGAATCGAATTATAAAAATTACGGGTTTTTCTACACTTCAAACTGAATCGAAAACCAAAATACCGAACCAAAGTTTCAAAAAACCGAACCGAAGTACCGAACGCCCACCCCTATAATATAGGCAGTTAATTAGTTGAGGTTTTTTGTACTTGAATGATGAGTTTAAATAATGTAATTTGTATGAATCTGAGGCCTGGTTTCTCTGGACAAGTGGAGAACTAGGTGCTCTTAGGTTGTAAGTATTTTTTGATTAATGATAATTTTCAAAGTTATTACCAAAATAAAAAATAAAAAAATAATTATAGGTGATGAAACTCTATTCTTAAACAATTGACATAAATTCATTGATTTAGTGTAAATATCGGTGTGAGTAAGTTTTTACCTTCTAAAATTATGGGTTCAAATTTAATGTTTATTATAATTATTAATGGATTGTTTATTCAAATTAGCTACCTCGAAATTTTACACAATAACCAAAATTTAAGGTATTAGCCATCTCGAAATTTTAGACGTTTGACCATAATAAATCAAACTTTAAACTTTAAATATAAAGTTTGTCTATGACAATTCAAACTTCAAACCTCTCACATTTTGTTATTTTTTCTTAAAAATAAGAATATGCTAAGGGAAAAGATTCAACTTAAAGTAAAACCAAATTTGCTAACAAAAATATCTAAAATATATACCACATATGAAAACATTTAAAATTTAATAATTATTATTGCCAAAAATATGTAAAAAAAACTTATGATGCTGCATTATTCAACTATAATTGTTGGGGAAGATTTCAAATAACTACATTAGTTATAATTTCTAATTACACTCTATACCATATTTGTAGTGGTACCTAATTACAAAACAACCATAATACTATTTCCACACTTTGAAATCAGCTTAACCGTATGCCAAATTACTCAATGCATTCCATAATCCCTCTGCCCTTATGAAGTTCTCGTACTTTAATTTACATAGATATATATAATTAGCATATGATGCACAATTTACGGTTGAAGAAAATCAAATATGCTATTAGTATGCTAATAGCAGAAAACCAAATATACTATTAATATGCAAATAAGATATTAATATACACCAGTAATATAATATACCAAAAACACCTATAATATAAAGACAAAAAATAAATGATCCATCATTAAATATCTCATAAATAAATAATTGGTGCATTTTTACAAAGTTTAAAATATTTGTTGGGTCCATTTTTAATAAAAAGGACTAAAAAAAATGCCACATTAGATTTTTTTGGTGAACTTTAACTACAACTTGGGAGAATGACTTTTTAAAGTACTTTGGATAAATTGAATGATATTTTTGTCCCAAACCAAAAGAAAGTGACTTTTTTAGATACTTTGCATTAGTTCAATGACCATTTTAGGAATTAACTTATTTTAATTGATAGGGCTTATGACTAAACTGATATCTGCTTTTAACAGGTGGAAGTGCTTAAACGCCGTTGTATCACCGCCACATCACATTTATATTCACGAGTTTAGGGATTTTTCCTTGATCTCTCGGCCATTTGAGGAAAGATGAAAACAAGCAAAGCATACAAGAAAATGATGCATTCAGGATTACCTCAAATTATTTAGCAAATTACCTCTTTCATGTTTATTTTTAGAGATAGTTTTGAATTATCAAATTGAGAGAATGCGGAATCAAAACACACACTTTAAAAGTTGTACAGATAAGTCTAGCTGCCAAAAAATGGAACATGTGGCCTAAGTAGAATGTCAGTGGATATGAAGACATGAAAACTTTGAAGTGTTAAAGGTTAATTAAGTACTGTACTTTCCTTTGTCCTGACTAGTAAATTCACCAAACCTATCCTACGATGACAAGAATATGGATTAGTCGAGCTTGAGTCGGCGAGTTTTGAATATTGCATGGTTAAGAAAACTAATAGGATAAACTATAAATAGCAAGTTCTGTGCAAAATGAAAACGAAAAATTAACAAGAAGTATTAAGAAAAGAAAATGGTACGTACCCTAGCCAAGAGACATATCAAGGACTCTATTTGATTTAATCCAAGTGAGTCACCAACAAGTGCTAAAGACTTATTTCTAACCATATCCAAAAACTGAAACGGGTTAAAAATGGGCAAGTCACAACCATTAGGCTTCCATCTCCACTTCATATAATCAGAATCAGGTCTTCCAAACTTCATGCAATTATACTCATCGAATGCTAAACAAGTCATATTTGTATAATATGGAGCATCCGGATTCCAAACCCATTCACCTTTAAAAATATCACACGTACTGTCTGGTTCTTTAACTCTTATTTCGTGGTCTTTAGCATAGTGTGCGGATGATACTTCAGATAGGGTAAAAACTAAATTTGCTGTGGACCAACTAAATGGGTGATAATAAAGTGGGATAAGACCAAGAACTATAACTGCTAAAACTGAAAGTATCAATATTCTTTGTACTAAAGTGGAGTATTTCCCAAAGGGAAGTAGCTCCATTTTTTTAACTAAGAACTTCTTCAATGGAAGGTTGAAAAGGAAGGTAGAAATGCGAGAAAGGAGAAATGCGAGCTGTTAAAAATACTTAGGGAATGTAATGAAGGAACCAAATTGGCACATGTAAATCGACTCTAAAAGAACGTGAACACACATATTTTAAGCTTATTAATCTGGTTATTGCATTACCTGTACTGCTGGTCAGTTTTTTTATTCAGTTCTTTTTACAAGCAAAATATTTAATGCAAGAATTTATGGATCACAAATATATATGTATCAAGTATATTAACAACTATCATTAAGTTGGTCCAAACAAAGTGATCTAATAAGATTAAAAGTCAAATGAGCCTAATTAGACACCTCATTAAGTATGGAGTCTTTATCAGGATGTAATTCTTATTTAATGATAGGTTGAATAAGAATTACATAAACAGTCATGATCCTCAAATTAGACCAAGGTTTCTTTTCTGATATCGATTGTCCTACAAATTCAGGTACGCTTCCGCGTCTAGATTTAATTTTTGATGATTTGACACGGTAGATCTTGAAGTATACGTATTAATCTACAAATTAATTCTAACAATTCGTATCAATTATGTCTATATCATGCTGAATAGATTAACTTTTAAGGTAATCAATTAGCAAAAGGAAAGGACTAAGGTAGGACGTTTTTGTGATTTGTGGATACTGTTTCGAGAATGCGGAGATTTCGTTCTCCTTTTAGACGTTAGAGAGGAACTTTTCTCTCTTTCTTAAAGTATTTTAGTTCTAATTAACCAAAAAAAAAAAAAGAAAAACAAGATTAAGCAAACTGATCAATTTGGCATAGAAATTGGAGTTTTGACCTCAATTACGGCTGCAGTAAGACTTTGCAAGTCTTTTTCGATTATATTTTGATTGGAATTATTCTTTTATTTAATTACAAAATAAAAAATTAAGAGGAATACTTGCAGATTATGGCCGCCCTTGCGGCATTGAAAGGTTTAAGATTCGGGACTCTACTTTGTATCTACTGCAAGAAAAGTTTTGAAAACTTTTAAGTAATTTCTTTTGGTGAATTAGTTTTAAGTAATCAAACAGCAGTCTTACTTTCATCTTGGACAAGATAAGGGAGGTTATGGATTGTCCGCAAAGTTTGAATGTGTTGCTATATTTTTTAAACAAGTTTAAATGTGCAATTAGGTACTTCACCTTCTTTTCTTTTTCTTTTCTTCAAATTATCATATTTTAAGTGCCTTAGATCGAACTGAAAAACATGTCTTCAATTTTCCTGAATCGGGAACTAACCTTTCGACAGTAGAATACCAAGAAAATATGATTCATTAGAAAGGAAAATCTATAGTTCTTTGAGCTTTCTTAGCAAAGATTGAAAATGGCAATAATGTGACTATCTAGAGTCCTTTGAGCTTTCTTAGCAAAGATTGAAAATGCATTAAAAGCTTCTTCTTTAGATGCAAGGAATACAGTCCATGTAAATCTGGAGTAATCATCCACTAATACCATAACATACTTCTTACCTCCACGACTCATTGTTCTCGTTGGACCACATAAATCCATATGGACCAGTTCCAAAGGTTTAGTGGTACTTACCTGTTTCTTTGGTTTGAAGGATGATTTTACCTGCTTCCCCCTGGCACATGCTGCACATACTTTTTCATCCTTAAACTTGATGTTAGGAAGACCTATCACCAAATCCTTGGACACAAGTTTGTTCAATTATGAAAGGCTAGCATGTCCTAGTCTTTTGTGCCATAGGAGGGGATCATTTTGCACCACACTTAAGCAACTCAAGCTTCCATCAGATAGTGTCAGCAAGTCTACCTTGTAGATGTTTCCATGTCTATTTCCCTGCAAAATAATCTCTCCAGAAGTTTGGTTAGTCACAGTGCATCCAGTAGATGAGAAATTAACATTATTACCTTTGTCACACAATTGAGATATACTCAATAAGCAATGCTTCAGCCCATCTACTAGAAACACATTGTCTATACTATGTGAATCAGACCTACCTACCTTTCCAATGCCAATGATTTCCCCTTTCTTATCATTACCGAAGGAAACACTTCCTCCTTGGAAGGCTGAGAGTGAATGGAACAGTTCTTTGTGTCCTGTCATGTGCTTGGAGCAACCACTGTTCATGTACCGTTTTGTGGCTCCTCATTTTCTCTCCAGCCTGCAAAAAGAAAACTAGGGGTTAATTTTAGGAACTCAAACTAGTTTGGGTCCCTTTCCTTTAACAAAAGGGTGAATTAAATCTCTCCTAGCCCAGAATGGTAATGGTTTCTTTGTATGAACAGTTTCTTTCTCACATAATTTTGAATTGGTTCATAGGACCTGTTCCTCTGTGCAGCCATTTTTAAAGATTTGCAATTTTCTTTCCGGTGGCCAGTGTTCCCACAATGAGTGCATAGCCAGTTTTCAGGAAGTGATAAGTACTTACTCTTTGGATCCCATTTGGATGAAAACTGTGCTTTCATGAATCCAATACCCTTCCTGTTACTATTATGATTTTCCTGTAACCATTCTAGTGCTTCAGAAGACTTGTTCCATTTTACAGTTTCTCCTGGCTCCATTTTTGTTTTAACCAATTCTTCTTCCAAAGATCTTATCTTCTCATCTTTTTTGCACAATTCATCAACTGTGACTTTCAGTTTCTCTTCAGCAATGATCTGATGAGAATTAGCAATACCTTTACCCTTTTCAACTGTTTTAATATTTTCTAATTCCTGAACAGTTGATTCAAGTGTGAGGACCTGTTCCTCAAGCATGCTAATCTTTCTTTTCAGAAAGTCATTTTTAATTGCTTCCTCTTTGTATTCTGTTCCTAAACTATCAATTTCATCATGCAGTTGATGGTTGCCATCTCTTAGAGATTTAAACTCATTTAGCACAGTGTGAAATACTTTGACTAATTTCTCTCTAGGCATGCTTTTCACATCTTGTCTAAGTTTAGAAACAAATACCTCTGCATCTTCTTCATCATCTGAATTTTCAAGAGCAATTAGAGCCAGCTCATCATCCAGATCATCATCAGACTGCTCATCTTCACTATCTTGCCAGCCAGCAACCATTGCTTTGGGAGTTCCATTCTTCTTTCGGAACTGTTCCTTAGCCTTTCTCTTTTCAACATACTTTTTCCTCCATTCTTCTTCCATGATTGGGCATTTGCTAATGTAGTGTTCCATGCTTCCACATTTGAAGCATTCTCCTCCCTGTTTCATGTTAGAAGATCTATCTTGTCTACTAGATCCCTCTTTATTCAGGAATCTTTGGACATTTCTAGCTATAAGGACCAGTTCCTTCTCATCATCAACAAAATTGTTAGCAGCAGATAAAGCTAAATTAGATTCAGTTTTAACTGATTCTTCTATGTTCTTGACTTTCTTCCTCAGTTCATATGTTCTTAGATTATCTATAAGTTCATCTAAGGAGGGAGTACTAAGATCCTTGCTTTCAATGATAGCACATGCTTTGATTTTCCAAGAATCTGGAAGTACTCTAGTCAAGATCTTTTCAACTCTATCTTCTACAGTTAAGATTCTTCCAAGAGAGATAAGTTCAGTTGCAATAGCATTAAACCTAGTGTACATTTTAGAAATTGTTTCTCCTTCTCTCATTTTAAAATTTTCATATTCAGCAAAGAGAAGTGTACCTCTAGATCTTTTAACCTGATTGGTTCCTTCATGAGCAATCTGCAATACATCCCAGATTTCCTTTCCTGCAACATCATTGAACAATGGTAGCCTAACAGTGGACTGACCCTCGGAGTTTCCTTGTAGTGCACTCATTCTAATCCTAAGGTGTTAGCCTATTCAAGGATAACCCGCTCTGATACCAAATGATAATTCCCAATATACACCACTTTACTGTTTTGAGGACCAGTTCCCTAAGATGTGTTCCTTTACTATGTTATGTGCGGAATTCGAACTGTAAGTAAATGAACACCAAATATTAGCGTGGAAAAACCCCTTGACTCGGGATAAAAAAACCACGACCTACTTCTCAAGTAGGATTTCAACTTCACTATGTAAAAAGACCCACTTGGTTACAAGACTACCTTCTTACTAACCTAGGACTAACTCTAATCCTTTAGTGATCTTTTTTACGATCAGTGAAGTTTCTCCAAGTAACAAGACTTGAATGACACGTACTCTTACAGTGCTTCTATGAAAGCAAATAGTACAATTTGATATACCCTACTACAGATGAACTAAGACTGAACTTTGGCAAGACTCAATCTAAGGAACAAGTTCTTCACTTAGTTCCCGGTAGCTTAATGACTACACAAATACAATTTCGGCTCAACAATGATAAAGCTTTTTTCTCTCTGTATTTGTGCGTAACTTCAACAGCTGAAATGCTCCTCTTCTTATAGCTTTGAAATCTGAGGAGTCTTGAGCAATTAGAACTCCAAAGCCTCCAAGAGTTTGAGTCCTAATTGAACTCCTTGCTTATCTTCAAGCCTTATCCTAATCTTATGCAATCTTTTCTTATCACGTACAACTCTGCATAATTATCAAGATAAACATTAGACACTAGGATAATAATTAATTTTCCCGCTTAATTGATTTTGCATAATTATTTATTCAGCTGTAGCGATCCAAAGGAACAGGTCCTTTGAATCCGTTCCTTAATCATCAGTCAAAACTCCAAGCTTATCCAAGCTAACAGTTACGCCCTTAAAATTTTCTAAGTTGTTGATGGCTGTTAAAGCAGTACTCCATGCGATTTGGTAGACTAAGGTAAGTGGTAATTCAATAACATTTGGCAATCCACATTCCCTGCAGCCAACTCGTTGTTTGTTCTTATAGTAGAAGCTGGCCCGAAGAAACCAGTGGCCGGCATTTAAGATAACGTAGTCATATCTTTCAATTTCGTCTGTCCATTTCTTGTCTGCTTCATCTAGGTAAAGGTTGTAGAATGTAGTATGATTTGGACCAATGTCTGCTTCTGTAGTAGAGACCAAAAATGGTGACAAATATGTTGCTAGTGTAAAGTTGTAAGTTGCGTATTTGTACTTTTTGAAATAATGATCTGGATTATCAAAAATATCTACCGGATATTCCACGTGAAATAAGAAATCGAAAAAAAAAAAAAACAGATCAAATTTGTTACTATTACTTCAGTCTTCATTGACCATTCTCACGTTGATTTGTGTGTAGATAAGTTTGACACTAATTCACGCACATAGGTACATGGAAACAGATCAATAATTTAAACCTGATGAGTTCGCGTTACTCTCAAAAATTTTGGTTCAAATTTAATGTTTCTTTATATCCTCTATGGATTGTCAATATATATCTTTGCTCCCATTGAGGATGCAGGAATTTGGATAATTAATTAAACTCGATGCCTAAGGGCTACGTCGTCCCATCGGGCTTACAATGAAATGTTGTATCTGCACTAAAAATAAGTAATTTACTTAAACAAATCTCTAGAAGGGCACATTTATCCTTGTTATCCCCTGGCATTTCGAAGAAGCAACATTTAATGAAACTGCATTACCTGGCTTGGATTCTCTAACAATTTGTCGCGATATTTTAATGGGAAGCACAAACGCACGTTGGATCAAAAGCGACTTTCTATGCTAAATTTCGTTTTTAACAGTCGGAAGTGCTTAAACGGCGTTGTATCACCGCCTTATCACATTTATATTCACGAGGCAGGGATTATTTTTGTGGTATATATATCAGAAAATTTTAAATATATACTCCTTTATTAAATATGGACATAGTTGGAAAGAATTGGAAAAAAATATCTTGAAATGCTAAAGCGACAACTAATTTGGGACGGAGGGAGTATATATCAGAAAATTTTAAATATATTACCTAAGATCTCTTATAGTATGATTAATTATTCAACGGCCCACCCACGCTGCCCTTTCCAAACATCATTAGATGAGAAGTACAAAAGTTTAAATTTTAGTCGTCCAAAAGTTTGCAGACGAGTTCATTAAACACTTAGTCTCACTAGCTAGCAATTTGAGCCAATAAAACATTATTAGTAGATATTTTAACTGTACCTAAGATCTTTTTATATTGTTTTGGTCGCCATGTCCTTTCTTCTAACCCTACATTCTTTCTTCCTCACGAGAACATAGAAAAATCCTATTCAAGTTAATTGTGGCATAAATGGCCACATATAAAAAAGACAAAATCATGATATAATCTGGAAGCTGTAGCCTGTAAGTATATAACAATTATACCGTTCAATTTAGTGGAGAAAACGATAAATACTGCCTATTGTGTGAGGATAACTTTATATTATGTGATACTAACATCTTTAGCAATTAATATTCTTCAACTGTTTCTGAATAATGCCAAGGTAAGGCCAAGGAAGAAAACAAAACTACTACTATAAAATTTATTTTAGGAAAGATGAAAGAGCCACTTCAAACCCAAATTATTTAGCATGAAGTGAAATTATCTCCTTCTTCATGTTTATTTTTAGAGTTAGTTGAATTATCAAATTGAGATAATACGGAATCAACAACACACTTTAAAAGTCGTAGCGAAGTTTAGCTGCCAAAAAATGGAACATATGGCCTAAGTAGAATGTCTCTGGATATGAAGACATGAAAACTTGAAAATTTTGGAGACCTGATCAGCATGAGAGTGGGTATGTTTAGGGTTAATTACTGTTCCTTCCTTTGTCCCGATTACTAAGTTCACTAAACCTATCCTATGTGACAAGAATATGGATTAGTCAGAGCTTGAGCCAGTGGATTTAGAATATTACATAGTTAAAAAAACTAAGATAAAATATAGTAGATCAGTAAGTTCTGTGAAACACAGGTGCGGCCATTCCCACATCCTGTATGAATACCGACTACGAGATGCTTTGTGTAATATCTGTGCAAAATGAAAACGAAAAGTTAAACTATAGAAAAGAAAATGGTACGTACCCGAGCCAAGAGACATATCAAGGACTGCATTTGATTTCTTCCAAGTGAATCATGTATTGGATAAAAGCTGACTGGACTTGGAAAGGTGACACGTGTCTTCCACGTAGCACGGGCAGACATTTCAACGGACAGACATCCAACGGACAAACATTCATCAAGAGCAGACCTAAAGGAGTTATGAAACACTTCAACAGTCAACACGGTTTAAATGAGCAGTTATTAACATGATCATCCACGATCAATCTATTAATGGTCATTAAGGCAATCATTACAACCCAGCGGTTATGACTCCAACGGATACGTGACCAGCAGTTACTTATCCAAACGAATCCATGCCAAGCGGTTACAAAACCCCAACGGGTGCCTACTAGGCTTATAAATAGCATTCGCCTTAATCGATTGAAAAACAACTTTACTTCCTGTCTACACTATCAATAAGAATACTCTCTCGCCCTTGCTCAGATATTCTCTTTGCTCATATTTTGATTATTACTTTAGTTCTTTGATCGTCTGAAGTGCAGTTGGTATCGAAGAACTCTCTCCGAAGACGAGCGATACGATACGGTTACTTCTCCTTGTTTCCGTTTATGCCTTATTTTTACTAGTTAATACTCGCATCTCGCTCTCGTATTATCATCATCTTAGCTCACCGTATAAACTCTTAATCTCAACTATTGACCGTGACTCCGCAAATACAAATTTAATTGTTAATTGGCCTAAAATCGGATCTAGGTTAAACAATTTGGCGACCACAGTGGGAGCCGGTCAATAGCCTTCGTAGGTTGATAGTTTATCTTTAATATTATACCTATTTTCGTCTATCTTTTTGCTCTATAACTAACATGGAAGAAAGCAACTCTCAACGATCTATCGTAAAGGGAAGTCAGGAAAATACTCGCGCAGCGAATATCTTCAAAGTGAAGCAAAAGCTTGGTGAATCTCTTTGCCAGTATGTAGATCGCTTCCAAAAAGAGCGGGCAGCACTTCCCGAGATGCCAGACAGATGGGCGATAATCGCATTCACCTACAGTCTGGATATTGGATGCTCCATAGCTACGCGTCGATTGTACGAATCTCTCCGCGAGTCCTCAGCAGTCAGCTGGTCGGACGTTTGTGGTCGTTACACTTCAAGGGTAAATGTTAACGAGCCCGAATGAAAAGATTCTCGGGGAGGTTACCCTTAAGACTCTTGCCGAAGGGGTAGACCTTGGATCTAGCCTACAACATTATTTTGGGTAGACCTTGGATCCACGACATGCAAGTTGTTCCTTGTACCTATCATCAAGTATTGAAGTTCCCATTTGAATGGGGAGTACGTGAGGTCCGAGGAGAGCAACGCTCTGCCCGAGACTGCTATTATGTGGCTCTCAAACTGCTCGAAGAGAACAAATAGCAATTACAGCAACCGGGACCAGACATACCATCTGAAACGGCTGAGTACGAAGTCCCGGAATTCATCACGAAGATGGACGAGAGAGAAAAACATATGCCGACCGTAGAAGTTTTGGAACCCGAAGAGCTGTTCACCGACAAGCCAGAGCGGAAGGTGTATCTAGGGACCGAGCTGAACGAGCGCCTGCGAGGAGATATCCTCCAGTTCCTCAAGAAACGGCATACAACATTCGCCTGGTCTCACGCAGATATGACAGGTATTTCTCCTGACATCATTACTCACAGGTTGAACGTTGATCCGTATCACTGCCCGGTGAAACAAAAGACGCGCCAGCAAGGAGCATTCCGGAACCAGGTCATCGACGAGGTCGACCGGCTGCTGAAAATCGGTTCAGTACGTGAAGTCAAGTACCCAGACTGGCTAGCCAACGTGGTTGTCGTACCTAAAAAGAACGGCAAATGGCGAGTCTGTATTGACTTCACAGATCTAAACAAAGCCTGCCCGAAGGATTCATATCCTCTTCCCAGGATAGATCAACTGATCGATGCAACGGCTGGACATGAGGTGCTAACTTTCCTCGACGCGTACTCCGGATATAACAAGATATTGATGGATCCTGAAGACCAGGAGAAGACGGCATTCATAACCTGTCGAGATACGTATTGTTATAAAGTTATGCCCTTCGGACTGAAAAATGCAGGTGCAACTTATCAGCGTCTGGTCAATCGAATGTTCCATGACCATATCGAAAAGATTATGGAAGTGTACATCGATGACATGCTGATCAAATCCAAACGAGCAGAAGACCATCTGGCACATCTGAAAGAAGCTTTCCGAATCTTGGATCAGTATAACATGAAGCTGAATCCAGAGAAATGCGCTTTCGGAGTCGGATCCGGGAAGTTTCCGGGATTCATTATTTCTCAGCGTGGAATTGAATTCAATCCCGCTCAGATAAAAGTCATTGAATCCCACATGTACTTCACAACAGGAAAGATTTCATGAGACTGATGGGGAGAGTGGCAGCTCTACGCAGATTCATTTACTGATCATCTGACCGTTGCAAAAGTTTCTTCGATGTCTTAAAGCAGAACAAAGAGTTCGAATGGACTCCCGAATGCCAGCAAGCATTGAAAGATTTGAAAAAGTATTTATCCAATCCTCCACTGCTCTCCACGCCTCAAGAAGGTGAGCAGCTGCTGATTTATTTGGCAGTCTCAGACTCATCGGTAAGCGCTGTACTAGTTCGGGAAAATAAAGGTAAACAACTTCCTATTTATTACATTAGCAAAGCTCTAATTGATGCAGAAACACGCTATCAACCTTTAGAAAAACTGGCACTGGCACTAGTAATTGCTGCTCGTAAGTTACGCCCTTATTTTCAAAGTCATTCGATAGCTGTACTAACAACCTTTCTTTTGCGAAATGTTCTGCAAAAACCTGAATAGGAAGGCTGGTAAAATGGGTTATAGAATTATCTGAATTTGATATCACCTATCAGCCTAGAGTAGCAATAAAGTCACAAGTTCTAGCAGACTTTGTGCAGACTTCAGCACTAACATATACCCTGAAACAGAAAGGGAAGCTATTCTTTATGCATGGCAAGCTCCTGGCACATGGACCCTTCACACAGACAGCTCCTCGAGCGTCAAAGGGTCCGGCCTTGGATTGGTTCTTGTTGCTCCATCCGGCGAAACGGTAAGACAGGCTATCAAGTGCCCATTTATTACTAACAATGAGGCCGAATATGAGGCCGTTATTGCAGGATTGGAACTAGCCCGAAGTTATGGAGCAACCATCGTCAAACTAAAAAGCGACTCTCAGCTCGTGGTCAATCAGATCAATGGAGGTTTCATTGCACGAGAATCCAGGATGCAAGTATACCTCGCCCGAGTGAAAGAGCTCCTAGCACAGTTTGGTGAATGGGAAGCAGTCCAGATTCCACGGGAAGAGAACGATGAAGCTGATGCTCTTGCAAACATGGGATCAGTGGCAGAGATAGGGGCAGCCAGCTCTTCAGCTGTTGTTCAACTTCTCTACACAACCATGGACAGAGAAAAGTCCGAAGTCAACACCATTAACGCTACTTGGGACTGGCGGAATGAGATAACAAATTATCTTATCCATGGAACTCTACCTACAGATGCAAAAGCTGCACGCAAACTCCGAGTGAAAGCGGCTCGATATACAATCCTCAACAGCGAGCTTTACCGGAGGATATTCGCAGGACCTCTCGCAAAATGCCTTGGACCTAATCAAATCAATTACGTGATGAGAGAAGTCCACGAAGGCTGTTGCGGAAATCATTCCGGGGGTAAGGCATTAACCCGGAAGCTGATTCGTGCAGGTTACTATTGGGACAAAGATACGAACGAATTTGTCAAGAAATGTGACAAATGCCAGAGGTTCGCCCATCTTCTCCATCAGCCAGCGGAACCACTACATTCTATAATCTCCCCGTGGTCCTTCATGAAATGGGGGATGGACATCGTTGGTCCTCTTCCCACAGCTCCAAGGGGGATGCACTTCTTATTGATCATCACCGACTACTTCACAAAGTGGGTCGAAGCGGCGACATATTCAAGGATACAACAAACGGAAGTCGTCGACTTTCTCTGGCGTTTTGTAGTATGTCTCTTTGGAGCACCTGAGGAAATAGTCATGGACAACCGCCCACAATTCATCGGCCAGAAAGTGACTAGGTTTCTCGACGATCTGCACATCAAGAGGATCACCTCCTCTCCATATCATCCTGTTGCAAATGGACAGGCGGAGTATACCAACAAAATCATCGTTGAATCCCTCAAAAAGTGCCTCGAGCAGGCAAAGGGATGTTGGGTAGAGGAGTCACCTGGAGTACTATGGGCTTATCGCACACCTATAAAAATGAGTACCGGAGAAACTCCTTACTCATTAGTGTATGGTGCAGATGCTCTAATCCCAGTTTAAATCGGAGAGCCCAACTTATGATATGCACATGCCACTAAGGAATCAAACTCAGTCAACCTATCCGAAGAGCTGGACCTCCTCGAAGAACGCAGAGAACTAGCTCTTGTACGAGTAGTCGCTCAAAAAGAACGAATCAAGCAATACTACAATCGGGGACTGCGCGTACGAAGCTTCCAAGTCGAGGACTTTGTACTCAGAAAAGTCTCCCAGAGCACACAAGAAACAAATTCAGGGAAGCTTGCTCCTAACTGGGAAGGCCCCTACAAAGTAATTACTTCAGTCGGCAAAGGATCTTATCGTTTGGCACGACCAGACGGCTCCACTGTCCCGAACAGTTGGAATGTGGTTCACCTCAAAAGGTATCACTTTTAAGTGGTAAAACGGTTAGTTATCTTACACTTACCTTTTATCTTTACAAAAGTTCTTATTTTTATTATATATTCTCTCTAAATGGTATTAACGACCTAAACAAGGTCAGATTCGTTTAGCTTAACTGGTAGAGCTCGAAGTTCTTCAACTTCGCGGCTGTGGGTTCGAATCCCACAACGGACACACTCCTCATTTGGTTATATGTGTTCTATATGCAACTCACCGAAAACTCTTTTCATGTTATCACTTTACGTGCTCCAACATAAAAACAAGGGGGGTGGTAAGAGGCCCATGTAGGCCAGATAAGCCCTTCATAAAGGCAAAAGACCTTACCAAAAGGTAAATTTTTAAAAGTTTTTCAAAAAACTTTTACGTGATACGACTTCCAAGGCAAATAAGAGGAGTCATTTACAAAATAAAAACCTTTAAGTGACAAGGCTTCCCCGAAAATAAGAGAAGTCGTTCACAAGGCCAACGACTCGGCCAGAGCCAATCTATAAAGCCATGCAACAACTTTCAACTATCAAAATGATAAGCAAAGTTATACGCACAGAGCAATGATTCGGCCAAAACTCTAAACGACCAGGATTCGGTCAGACTACCTACAACTTACGACCTCTTCCTAACGAAAGGCTAAGTTAAAAACATTCGGGCAGACTCTTGGAGATACGAACTTAATAAAGTTCAAACTTTAGAAAACTCTCAATCATAAGGCACGAAAGCCACAACACATGCAAAAGATCAAGAAGTTCAAACTAAATATAGTCACTGAACAGATCTAAATAGCATATATACATTATCTTGTAAATTGATAAAATACCGAATACGGCTGACAGAAATTTGCAGAGTGTTCAAAGGCAAAATGAACCGGCCATACAAAGGACCAGAAAGTCTTTGCTAGACTTCTGTCCACCAACAAACAAATCCGGCTCTCGCCAGACAATAAAAACAGTACATCAATCACAGATTGAGAAAAGCGCATTAACATTTAGGGCTACGACCAGAACTCGACGCACCAACTCCGTCAGTCCTGCCGTTGTCCCCTGAATTCTCGCTGTCATCTTCGTCTTCATCATCATCATCACCTTCAGACTCCTCAGGAGAGAGACCCAATGCTTGTTTTATTCTTCGAACAGCGTTCTTTGTTGTCTGCAGCATCTCCTCGACATTAACTTGTCCAGTCTGAATCTGCACGAGCAATGTACGCTTGGCCTCAAGAGCAGCAAGCTTGGTTTTGATTTCAGACTGATCACGCAGGTTTGCCAAGTCCTTGGTTAATGCGGTCTGAGCACTCATTAATTGAGCGACCTGATCCTTGGCAGCCTGGAGATCAGCCCTGGCTTTAACAGATCCTTCATTAGCTCTCTGCAGATCTATCTCAAGGGATGCACGATCTTCGATAGCACCGTTCAAAGAGTTTCAACAGTCTTCAAGCAGTCTCTCTAAACCCTGGGAAAAGCGTGCGAACCCTTCTCTCTCTTCGAGAAGAAGGTCCTTCTCCCTGGTGAGTGCGTTGATTTGATCAACACGTTCATTATTGACATCAGTCAACCGGTTAACCTCACCACCAAGGAGACCACACTGCTCTATCAGAGTCTTGTTCTCCTTCAGAGCTTCCAGCAACTCTTTCTTTGTTTCAACCACTTGATAGACATTGTTAAGCCTGGAGCGAAACATGAGCTCAGCAGCCAGCATAGTCGACTGAAAAAACAAAGTGAGTCAGAGTTAGAAGTCCGAGGCTACAGTCATTCCCAAAGCAAAGTGGAAAATACTTACCCGGGCAGAGTCAGAAGCGATCTGGAAGGCTAACTCCTCATCGCTCAGCTCCCTCAGCACCCATTCTTCACGGGGACTGATGAGCGAGGAGACCGCCTTAGCCAAGCTGCGTGGCCTAGTTACGAAGTTAACATCAGGGGGCAAGTTTCAAAGTGTGCTTCCTCTCGCAGAACTTGGGTTCCCAAGCCTGTTCGGAGGGATAATTTGGCCCAAACTTGTAACGCACCCCCCTGATATCATTCAACTCTGTCCGCCCACCAATGACCGACCGCCAAACGAATCTTGATGAGGAAAGGTTAGAGTCACCTTCCACTCCAGGATTTATTGTCTCACATTCACGAAGACCAACGGGAGTCGCCCCCTCAGTAGCCACATTCTCCACTTCCTCAAAACGAAAAACACAAGGACCTTGGCTACCCTCTTGGGAAGCTTCTTCTCTTACTTCTTCTTTCACCTCTTCTTCTTCTTCTTCACCTACTTTTCTTTTCCCCTTGTCTACACGAGAAGGACCTGCCTCCGCCCCGTCATCAACTCGGGGACTCCTCTGCGGAGTTCGGACAGCTTCCTCCTCGACCGTTCTTCTGTCACTATGAAGATGAGGCCTTCGCCTAAGAGGAACATCAACTTCTGCCTCAGTGTCCGAAAGATCGATAACCTCCTTGGCTATACCCTCTCCCCGTACGGACTCGGGGACTCCAGCAGCAGCATCGACATTCTCTTCTACGGGCTCCGGTACACTGGCCCTAGAAGAAGGATCACCACCAGCCGACGAGGTTTGCCTGGCAGCCACGGAAGTCTTACGATTAGACTTCTTCCATGCTCCGCCCTCGCCTTGGCTCCTCTTATTCCTTTTCAGGGAGCCCAGTCCACCGGACAGGAGTTCCTCGCCCCCCTCCCTGCTGCGCAGAGCACCCACTGAAGCTAGTATAGCCTCAGCTTCAGCTTCTGGGTCAGCAACAGGCTCGGAAGGCCCATCTTGGGGGGAGCAGGGAAAAAATCTCCCGAAGTGCCCAAACCAATAAAAAGGTGAAACGGTCAGACATGAAGAAATTTCAAAGAAGAAGAACGATCATGAAAGCAGAAATATTCTCACCATGATTCTGTACAATCAAACTTCTTTGAGCGACAAAATACATCCACTCTCTCTTCTCAGGAGTAAACTACTTCAAAATTGGCTCAACCCACGCGGTCAAATCTTCAACAGAAATGAGTCCGTCGTAGGGTTGCTTGGCCGCTACAAAAATTGAACGGAGTTAGAAGACGAGAAGAAGAAAGATCACAAAGAATTTCAAAAAGGACTCGGGGACTTACGCTTCTTATTCCAGACTTCTGGAAGATAAGCCTTGTCGTTAAAAGTCAAGGCCGAAGAGCGCACAAACAGATACCGATGCACCCAGCCTCGGTCACCAGTATCCTCAGAACTGCGCACCAAGCCCTTGCTTCCGCGCATTCTGGCATTTACATAGTCGTCTTTAAAAATTTGTATACTATATAAAGAAATAAAATGCTCATAGCCAAAAGATTGATCAGTTCCTGCCGCGAACCAATCTAAAAGAGTAACTATCCTATATATAATGGGGCTCAGTTGCCCCGGACAGAGGAGGTACTCCCTGCAGAGCCTCTCCAACACAGGGTGCATGGGTAATCTACATCCCACTGTGAAAGGGTAGGTGCACATGGCTGTCCACCCAGCCCTATGGGAAGTAATATTCTCCTCCTCAGAGACCGACAAGAGGGGAACCTCATCGCCCCAATGACAGTCTGTCCTCACTCGTGGGATCACCTCTTTCGTGATCCCAGATTTAAACCTATACGCCGGCCAGTTGCGCGTATCTCCCTCTCTATTATGGAAGGACTTAATGTTACAGTCCGCCTCAAGTTCACCCTATTTCCTGTGGATTATTTCTGCAGCAATAGCTTGAGTAGCCCGGGGCCTAGGAGTGGCCGCCGAAGAACTACCAGCAACATCGGTGCTCTGGTTTTTCCTAGACCTTGAAGTCATGGTTGTAGAGAAAATATGAAGTTATCAAGAAGAATTCAAAAGGTAGTTCAAAGTATATTCAAAGAACAGCAGAGAAGAAATAAAGGCAAGTAAAAGGTTTCTCATCAGGCAAACCCCTATTTATAGGAGTGAAAATTCAGCCCCACAAAATTCCTGCGAGACACGTGGAAGCCGTCAGAGAAACCTCGATCAGCTCTGGCCGTCAAGGGAAAGAGTAGAGATCACCAAAACTTTATAGCATCATCATCATTCTGAAGAGTAGCGGTCACCTCGCAATCAACAGGCAACGTGTGCACGTGACTGAAGCGGTTAAAATCATTACTAAACCCTTGGGGCATGCAATAGTCACTTCAGAAAGACCTACAGTTCCGCAGACGTGCCAGCTGCAGTTACTTTTTTATACGGCGCATTTAATGCGCACGTCATAAGGGCTTGTCACTTAGCTGATAAGGCTCGTACGTCATCAACATACATCACATGGACACAAAAATTTGCAAGAAACTCCCGCCAAAATTCATATCCACTTCTCGAACAGATACTCTACTCGAGAAGTGCGGGGACTATCTGTATTAGATAAAAGCTGACTGGACTAGGAAAGGTGACACGTGTCTTCCACGTGGCACGGGCAGACATTTCAATGGACAAACATTCATCACGAGCAGACCTAAAGGAGTTATGAAACACTTCAACAGTTAACACGGTCTAAATGAGCAGTTATTAACATGATCATCCACGATCAATCTATTAATGGTCATTAAGGCAATCATTACAACCCAGCGGTTATGACTCCAACGGATACGTGACCAGCAGTTACTTATCCAAACGGATCCATGCCCAGCGGTTACAAAACCCCAACGGGTGCCTACCAGGCTTATAAAAAGCATTCGCCTTAATCGATTGAGAAACAACTTTACTTCCTGTCTACACTATCAATAAGAATACTCTCTCGCCCTTGCTCAGATATTCTCTTTGCTCATATTTTAATTATTACTTTAGTTCTTTGATCGTCTGAAGTGCGGTTGGTATCGAAGAACTCTCTCCGAAGACGAGCAATACGATACGGTTACTTCTCCTTATTTCCGTTTATGCCTTATTTTTACTAGTTAATACTCACATCTCGCTCTCGTATTATCATCATCTTAGCTCACCGTATAAACTCTTAATCTCAACTATTGACCGTGACTCCGCAAATACAAATTTAATTGTTAATTGGCTTAAAATCGGATCTAGGTTAAACAAATCACCAACAAAAGCTAAGGACTTATTTCTAACAATATCCAAAAACTGAAACGGGTTAAAAATAGGCAACTCACAACCATTAGGCTTCCATCTCCACTTCATATAATCAGAATCAGGTCTTCCATTCTTCATACAATTTTCATAGATCGGAAAACAAGTCATATTTGTATAATATGGAGCATCCGGATTCCAAACCCATTCACCTTTAAAAATATCACACGTACTGTCTGGTTCTTTAACTTTTATTTCGTGGTCTTTAGCATAGTGTGTGGATGATACTTCAGATAGGGAAATTACTAAATCTGCTGTAGACCAATTAAATGGGTGATAAAGTGGGATAAGACCAAGAGCTATAACTGCTAAAACTGAAAGTATCAATATTTTTTGTACTAAAGTGGAGTATTTCCCAAAGGAAAGTAGCTCCATTTATTTTACTAAGAACTTCTTCTATGGAAGGTTGAAAAGGAAGGTAGAAATGCGAGAAAGGAGAAAAGTAAACTGTTAAAACTACATAGGGAATGTAATTAAGGGACCAAATTGGCACTTGTATATTGACTCTAAAAGAACGTGCAGACACATATTATAAGCTCATTAATCTTGTTATTGCATAATCTGTACTACCTGTTTAACCTAGATCCGATTTTAGGCCAATTAACAATTAAATTTGTATTTGCGGAATCACGATCAATAGTTGAGATTAAGAGTTTATACGGTAAGCTAAGATGATGATAATACGAGAACGATATGCAAATATGAGCTATTAAAAGTAATGCACAAATGGAAACAGTGAGAAGTAACTGTATCGTATCACTCGTCTTCGGAGAAAGTTCTTCAATATCAGTCGTACTTTGGACGATCAAAGAACTAAAGTAGTAACCAAAATAAGAGAAGTAACCGTATCGTATCACTCGTCTTCGGAGAGAGTTCTTCAATATCAGTCGTAGACGATCAAAGAACTAAAGTAGTAACCAAAATAAGGACAAAGAGAGTATCTAAGCAAGAGCGAGAGAGTATTCTTATTGATAATGTAAGCGGGAAGTAAAAGTTGTTCTACAATCGATTAAGGCGAATGCTATTTATAAGCCTTGTAGGCACCCGTTGGGATTTTGTAACCACCGGGCGTGGATCCGTCTGGATAAGTAACTGCCGGTCACATATCCATTGGAGTCATAACCGCTGGGTTGTAATGATTGCCTTAATGAACATTAATAGATTGATCGCGGATGATCGTGTTAATAACTGCTCATTTAGACCGTGTTGACTGTTGAAGTATTTCAGAACTCCTTCAGATCTGCTCGTGATGAATGTCTGTCCGTTGGATGTCTGTCCGTTGAAGTGTCGGCCCGTGCCATGTGGATGACACGTGTCATCTTTTCAAGTCTAGTCAGCTTTTATCCAATACACTACCGCTCACTTTTTTATTCACTTATGTTTTAGCAAAGCACAAGGTAATTGAGTTATGGTTTAGCAAGAAGCTTGCCCACAGTGCACGCGAAGTACAACCATTATAATGGTTAGAAAAAGAAGGTTGCTGATGTTCATGGAGTTTTACGATTGTGGGTGGTGGAATGAGCACTATTATGCGTGGTCTTTATTTGGTGAGCTATTTTTTTATGGTCTTTAAAGCCTATGCACTTTTTAAGCACTATAAAAAAAATACTTTTTGTACTACCCTTAACCACTATTATTTGACATTCATTACTTTCTCTCTCTACATGTCCACTTTCTCTCTCTATACACAAAACCTAACCCCACCACAACCACCACCACCAACCCACCGAGCTCTCAACTATAGCAAGCGAGCTCACCGTCTCAACTCTTCCACCGAGTTTTCGAAATGCTCACCAGCGGTGGTGATCGATCTTGAACACCATCACCGCCTGTACCATGGAATTTACAGCATCTCTTGTATTTATTCTCAGTAACCGCTGTACTCAGTACTATTCGACATGACATTACCAAAACAATTGGTTGGAAAACAAATTAACACTTATACATGACACAATCACAACCGAGACCAACAATTATAAGCTCTTAAAGTGAGATATAGAGGGTGTTTGGCTAAGCTTATAAGCAGGTCAAACAAGCTTATAAGCACTTTTTAGTTTATCTACGTGTTTGGTAAGTATAAAAAGTGCTTATAACCAAAATCAGTCATAAGCCGATTTGCCATCATTTATTTACCAAATGAACATGAATTTTTGTTCATTATATGAAGAAATGATGCCGGATTGGTCTTATGTTATGTTTTTCTTTGATTTTTGTATATAAGAGAAATGATGACGATTTGACTTTTTTTATTTACAAAATAGTCGTGAAGCACAAACAAATTGACAGTCTTGTATATGAGCAGAACGATGCCGATTTGGCCTTATTTATTCACAAAATGGACGTGAAACACGACCCCGTTGGCACTGATTTTTGCTGTGTAGGAAGCAATGGCTTTTTATTTTTTTATAATTTTGGAGGTAAAAAGGTGTGGTGGCATTTTTGTAATTACGACTTCAAAAAATAGTCTGTGGCATTTTTGTAATTACGACTTTAAAAAATGGTCGGTGGCATTTTTATAATTACGAGAAGTTCTCTATTAGTAAGGGTATTTTTGTATTTTCAGCTTCATTTAATGGTAAAGTGCTTATGTTTTCAAGACCACCAAAAAATGCTTATGCTTTCAAGATCGAGTGTACTTGTGCTCTTTTTTGTAATTCACCCAAAATTATGTGTCTATGATCATACTCCGAAGTAAAGCCATTTTCATGTTGTGCAGTAGCTGCAGGAACCATATAAAAGCCTGTTTGGGTGAGCTTATTTTAAGCAGCTTATAAGCCATTTTTCACTTTTGGCATTTCTTAAGCATATAAAAGCTTATAACCCTATGAATTTTTGAGTTATCAAATATTTACTAATTGACTTATAAGCTTATAAACTATTTTTAAGCTCACCTAACCAGGCTCATAATCTCATTTGGTCTATGGGGAGAAATATCATCACCTTAACAAAATTCAAGATGATTTATTTTCTTCACTTTTTTAACAGTGCTAAGGTTTCATTTTCAAGTCAACGATAAATTTCCATGAACAAGAGTTCCACTTCGAATAAAAAACAACAATCCTAAAAGGAAATCAACAAACAAAAGTTCAGAGTACATTGTATTGTTTTGCCCTCTCATTGAAGCTTTTACTCAAAGGAATTGCTGCTCTCCATCTTTAACATATGAAACAAGAAATTAGCCCAAGAATCAATAGGACCATGCAAGCACCAATGAAGACAATCATTATACATTACCATACGTTGGTTCTTTGAACGATGAATATATTTACCTGGGTGACCATCCGGTCTTAACAACATAGCTTGTGTTATATCCATCAATCTGAACTTTTTTCCCCTAATCTTTCCTTCTTCCTCTGCAGCCTTAAACTCTTCAGCTTGGATCTTGTATTTCTCCAAGGTTAGACCCTCCAATGCTGTCTCGTTACTTCGATACGGCCTTGTCCTTACACAATCCCCGCCGTGATGCCACTCCCCATTTTCAACATGGAAAGGTGAAAAAGTTCTAAGGATTGTTACACACTTGAGATTTTCTAAGTTGTTGATGGCTTTTAAATCAGTTCTAAATGCTCTTTGGTAGGCATAGGCAAGTGGGAGTTGAGTAACATTTGGCAATCCGCAATGTCGGCAGCCAACTCGTTGTTTCTTCTCATAGTAGATGCTGAACCGATGAAACCAATGGCCAGCGTTTAAGATAACGTAGTCATATCTTTCAATTTCATCTGCCCATTTCTTGTCTTCTTCGTCTAGGTAAAGGTTGTAGCATATAGTATGATTTGGACCAATGTCTGCTTCTGTAGTAGAGACCAAAAATGGTGACCAATATGTTGCTAGCGTAAAGTTGTAAGTAGCATATTTGAACTTTTTGAAATAATGATCTGGATTATCAGAAATATCTACCGGATATTCCACCTGAAATAAGATATTGAAAAGAACATCAAATTTGTTACTAGCTACTTCATTGATCATTCTCAGTTTGATCTGTTTTTAGAACAGTTTAACACTACTTCAGGCACACGTTGTCACAAGTGTCGGAAACTGATCTATAAATTAAACTCGATAGATTCAACCATTAAAGTTTTTAGTATTAAATTCATTGTTGCTTTTAAAATTGTGAATTTTAATTTATTGATTGTTAAAATCTTGATGGATCGTCCCTATATAATATATACGGAAAAGGGTCATTCACCCTTCAACTATGGGATTTTGGGCAATTATACTCTCCGTTAGCTAAACATGGCTACTGTATTGGGTAAAAATCGGCTCGCGATGATTCACCCCGGTCCCACAACCTGACAAGCAACCGAGCACTTAACGACAAGCCAAAGACCGAACCTAAGAGGATCGCCGAGGTCACACGTCAAGGTCGTCGCCGAAGGCGAGCCGTAAGCTGGGCTTCGTGACGTCTACCTCGATCGAACAGCAAGGCCTCATCACCTTCAGCAGCAAAAGCTACTACAATTCCTAAATGGACTTAATGATTCATATGACCAGTCTAGGAGACAAATACTCATGAATACCACTGTTCAAATTGTGAATCAAACATATAACATGATAATTGAGGATGAGGCTCAGAAACCTGTCAACATGACTGTTATAAGTGAGAATTATGATCCAATTGCTATGAATGCTGGACGACCTGCACAATATCAGTTTCAAGGAGGCAGAAATGGTACAAGTGATAGAAATTGAAACAATCAATACAATAGGAATTCTGAGGGATCCAGAGGAAGAAGGAATTCCTACCCTCCATGTGATCACTGTGGCCTGAGAAACCACTCGAAGGAGAACTGTTACCTAGTTAAAGGATATCCAGCAGGTTATCAGAGGAGGCAATATAACAATGAGAAGCAGCCCTTCATGAATGCTCACAATGCTACATTGGGACATAGTGGTGCTGACCAGCAGTTTGGGGCACATGTTAACAATCAAAACCCACAGACCTATAGCAGATCTGAACAGTCATCACAGTCTTCTCAATACTGTGCAAACACTATGAGATTTAGTGACTCAAAAGGCCATTTCTTCACAGAGCAGCTGTACAATCAGATCCTGGCTATGTTGAACAGGGACTCAGGAGATCATTTTGCAAATGTGGCAGGTACTGCTACTTGCTTGATGTCAAACCTCATCCATAATGAACGGATAATTGACTCTGGTGCATCTCACCATATTACACCTAATCTGGAATTGCTAAAAGATGAGAGTTTAAAGTCCAGTCCCAGGAATGATAGGATTCACTTACCCACTGGGGAACATGCAGACATCAAACATATTGGTGAAACAAACTTGCTTGATCAATGAACACTAAAACATGTCCTACACGTGCCATACTTTAAGCTTAACCTGTTATCAGTGTCAAAACTGACCAAGGACCTTGCTTGCTCTGTCACCTTCTTTCCTGATTTTTGTATATTTCAGGACCTTTACAGTGGCAGGGTGAAGGGGATTGGTAGAGAAAGATCAGGGTTGTACATAGTGCAGGAGAAGAGTAGTGTCAGAGGTGGAGTGAATGCAATAAGAAGTGCAGCTTGAGCTGAAAAAGCAACTACAAATGAAGAATACAGATTGTGGCATATGAGACTTGGTCACCCCTCTATGACAATAATGAAGAATGTAGCATTACTAAGAGATAGAATAAGCAGCTCAGTACATGAAGCATGTTCAATATTTCCTATGGCAAAGCAGGCCAGATTACAATTTCCCACTAGCAGTTCTAAGAGTTGTTTCCCTTTCCATCTTGTACATTTGGACCTTTGGGGACCTTATAAAACAACTACTTTTGATAAGAAATCATACTTCCTGACAGTGGTGTATGATTGCACTAGGTATACTTGGGTCTATTTATTACAACATAAATCTGAAGTGATGGTTGTTTTAAAAGTTTTTTTAGCCATGGTGAAGAATCAGTTTGGTGTGATGGTCAAGATGATCAGGTCTGATAATGGCACTAAATTCTTCAATACTCAGTGTGATGAACTCTTGCAACAGATGGGAATAATACACCAGAGTAGTTGTGTATACACTCCACAACAAAATGGAGTTGTGGAGAGAAAACATAGGCATATCCTAGATGTGGCCAGAACCTTAAGATTTCAAGCCAAAATTCCCATATATTTCTGGGGAGCATGCATTAAAGCTGCTGTGTATTTGATCAATAGGCTGCCTTCCACAGCTTTGAATGGACAAGTACCATATGAGAGATTGTACAAAAAGAAGGTGCAGCTGAGTCATCTGAAAATCATAGGTTGTTTATGCTATGCAACAAATCTTGTGAAAGGAGACAAATTTGCTGAGTGAGCTAGAGCTTCTGTGTTTATGGGATACTTAGAGACCCAAAAGGGATATTTACTCATGGAACTGACAGCAAGACAATTCTTTGTGAGTAGGGATGTCAAGTTTAGGGAATCAGTGTTTCCCTTTGCCACTGAAAATAGAGCATCCAAGCAGTTTTTTGAAGATCTTGACTTCACCATTGATGATAGCACATCAAAAAGAGAGTGTGTGGACACAAGTAAAAAACAGGAAGTGATCACCAGGAGGGAACAATCACAAACTTGACAGAACCAACTTCTATATCAAATGGCACACCAGAATAATCAACAGAAGTTGAAGAGGAAGCATAGGTTGCTGCTCCAGAGGTAGAAATCACAGCTGAAATGCAAGAACCAGTTGCTCCAGCCTATACAAGAAAGAACCAATCAAGAGAAAGAAAAGAACCAATCTGGATGAAGAACTATGCGACAACAAGAAACAAGGAGAAAGTGAATGCTTGTTCCTATCCCATCTCAGATTACATCAGCTACAATAACACATCACCTAAATATCAAAGTTACTTAGCCAGAACTTCAACACTGGTAGAACCATAGAGTTTCAAAGAGGCAGTCAAGGACACCAAAAATGTCGCATTTGTATAGTATGGTCTCTTTGGATATGGTATCCATTTTCAAACAAAAATGTTACATGTTTGCTGCTTTATCCCTGCTTTTTCTGAATCAATATTAATACTAGGGACTGATCCACGGAGGCTTGATTCAATATTTAGCAGCAAAGAATCAGTGGTAGTAGTATAGAAGGTGATCTTGACTAGGAGAATTAACATTAAGATTGGTAGAGCAACTTTTTTAAAGCTTTCCAATAGCATATGCATGTTCTTCCCATTGGAAAGTTCTGCTTCACCAACCTTCATCTGCAAGTGACGTTTGGAAAAGATCAAAATTTTATGAGCAATAGTAATAGGCAATATTGGCTGAATGATTATTATGTTAATGATGGATTCTTTAAAACAGGAACTAATATTCTGGATTAGAATATCACTGTACTCAATAAGCAGCATATTATAATTTATACTACATGATAGTAGAGTCGCTTAAGGCATATGTTACAGTGTTAGAAAGAAAAAGAAAAAAAAAGGAAGGCTATATGAGGAGATTTTGAGCACAACTATTACTGGATCTTGACATTGTAAGACCCCTCTCATTAATTTATCTTTCGACATAGTACTACTACTAGAAATTAATAGGTACATAATGCAAAAGAAAATCAACGTGATGCTATATGTTGTTGTACATGTGCCCTAGATCTTCTATCCAACAACCAAAAGACAGTTTAAAAGATGCCTTGGATTACGTTATATCCATTGTTTATGGCTGGCACAATTTGGCATCTATAGCAAAAATTACTAAAGCCCTGCAGCTAGTGTTGTTAATCAACTTGGATTCTATATTGTTCCAAGCATTGACCCTTCAACACAGTCTCGTTACTTCTATATGGCCTTGTCCTTACACAATCCCTTCCTTAAAAGGCACATATTAGCACAGTTTAAAGTTGTACCTAAGGCGCTATGTTTAATTATAAAAATAAATTACACAAACATTTAAATATTTTTATACTTTGTTACCAAATTTCTGAAGAATGCCTGGTCTATTCCAAGAATCCAACTCATTCTGTTTCTATCTCTGGATGAATCCATCAATTTCAATTTTCAAAATGGCTAGCAAAAGCTCATTCCAAGTATCAACGGGGCCTGGCATGCATCAATGGACACAATCAGCCATAGTTTTCTTCTCATTTGGCCAATGTCCGTAATGATTAGGATGTCCATCTGGTCTCAATAACATAGCTTGAGTTGTATCCAACAATCTGAACTTAACACCCCTTTTGTTGCCTTCCCTTTGTGCACCCTTAAATTCCTCCAGTTGAGTCAAATACATCTCCAGTGTATATCCCTCCAACTTAATATCTTGCTTTATAAAGGGTCTTGTTCTATTATAATTCCCTCCTGTATTCCAATTCCCATTCTCAAAATGTGATGGAGAAAAAGGCCTTAACATTACCAATCGACTCTCTAATTTCTTTAGGTTTAGAAGTGTCTTGAAGGCTGTACGAAAAGCCATTCTGTATCCATAGTAATGGCTAAGTTTTGTGGTGTTTGAATCGTTGCATCTGTGACATCCTATAAGCTGACCATTTTCATAGTACAAAAATGGCCTAAAGAACCATTGTCCTCCAGAGATAATGACAATATTCGCTTTGTCAACTTGACTTGCCCAGGCTTCATCGGATTCATCTAGGTACAACTTCATGAGACTGTCGTAGGAATAGCCACTAGGATCAGATTCATAGGATTTAATCAACTGAGGAGACCATAGGGCCATCATTGTGAAGTTGTAATCTTTATACAGCCATCGCCTGAATCTCGTGTCCTTGAAATCTGATACATCTACAGGAATGGCTGCCTGAGATGCACATGATATTTGATTAGAAAAAAAGTAAGAAAGTAAACGAAGCTGCTGTGATTTATGGAACTGGATATAACAACATTAAATATGCCTATTCTATCTGTATTCATGCATTCATAAATTGGACTAACTTAGTTCTTCTAGTAGATAGGGCCTTGTTCCATGGAGGACATGTAATTTGTAGATGAGTTTTTGTACATTGACAATACAACTTTCTTAAACCTTGTCAGTTTAATAAACTGACCTTAACAACTATAATTATTTATAGTAGGCTAAATTTGCTAATGTTGACACCCAATTTTGTCCCGAAAAGTTTGAATTAATTTAATTATTTAAATAAGGTTAATTAAAAAAAAAAAAATCAAAGGTTGAATTGATTAATTTAAAAGAAAGGAGGTTAAAATCGCATAACATAGGCTAAACTATGTCCCATCCGTGCAACCCCTCAATTTTCTTAATTATTCAGTTAGAGGCTATATTTGTTCCTAAACCTAAAAGTCAGCCTATCTATGCAACCAATACATATACTCTTATACGCACGCCTATTCAGTCAATTACCCAGACCCAATTCCCCTACCCGCTTCTAATCCCTAACCCGCTTTCTCTCAAATTTTACCCAGAAATTCAAATCCTTTCCCCTTTCCAGCTATGATCAGTACGAATTCGTACAAAGCTTATCCGTTAAAGACCGTTTGGGGTCACTTTGGGTATTTTCCTTCCACCTAGAACCCTAAATTTTAGGGATATAAAAGGGGCTGCGAATCTCATTTTTGAGGCAGCGGCAGAGGGCCGGGATAGAAAGAATGGGGTAGTGAGAGCAGCGACAGTAGTAGAGAGTTCATAGAGGGAGCAGCTGAAAAGAATGGAGAGAAGAAATGGCACACATTAAACACACAAGAGTCCCTTTTAATTCCAGCTTTTAAAATTCGAAGGGAGGATTCTGGTTTCCTTTCAATTATTTGTTTATCGCTTTCATTTTCGAGTCGCTTTATCGTCGTTCAAGTCATCGACCTCGCTCGAGTCGTTTCCCTTGTTCGAGTTGCTTCTTCGGATCGTCGCCCTTTTTCACTGCCCTGCAGCAGGTAACATTTCAACTTTTACTTGGGTTTTATTATCAGTTTTAATAGTTACATGTTTGGTAGAGTTTATAAACTGCTCAGAATTTATCACAAACCACAGATTATTAAAATGCCATTAAGTTATCAAATCTAATTGAGAATGGTGTGAAGGTTCAATTTTTATTCTTGTAAGTTATTTAAGTTAAAATCTTGTTATCCGTTCAGTACTTGCATTAGTTTTCTGGAATTTATGGTGAAGTAGGTGCTGTTTTTGAGTTTGCTCAAGGGGTCTGTTGCTAGTAGAGATCGTCTCTGTGAGTTGAGAGGCAGTCTGTTGGTGTATAGGCCGTGTGTATTTGTTCAGCTTTGTTCCTGTTAGTGTGTGAATTCAAGGAGGGAAGCAGAGGTCTTGTGAAAGTTCTTGGAGTAGCGAGTTGGTTGTATAAGCTTTAGTATGTGTCTGGAGTGTTTAGTGAATTTGAATGGAGTCCTAGTAATAGTGGTAAGGTTCAGGGAGGCTGCAGTAATTAGAGGGGTATGCAGGGGCTGTGCTTGATGTTTGTAGGGTTGTTTCGGGTTGTCTTTTCTGGAATTTTCTGGTTGTTCAGAGGAGATGTAGGGTGCTTTCAAGGGTCTGTGAGGGAGTCTGGGATGTCGCAGGTTCTGGGGGTTGATAGTCAGGTGGTTCTTGGAGTCTCAGGGAGTTTTTGCTGCAGCTGGTCAGGCAGGAGGAGGGTGCTGATGCCCTGTTTTGTCTATGAGGGAGCTGAGGTAAAGTTCGCGATGTTGAGAGTTGTGTGCAGGTGTTTGCGAGTTGTTTTTAAAGGTTGGTTTGGTTTCCAGGCAGAAGCAGAGGTCAAGCTCTAGTTCCATTCAGAGTGAAAGGTTGGTTGAGTTGCATGTCCTCTGGTGGTTGCTTGAGTGTGAAGGGATTTAGGCAGTGAGGTGAGTAGGTAATTGTTTAGGTGATGTGTAGTTGTTTGCAGGGTCTAGAAGAGGTCAGGGGTCTTGTGGGTTTGAGTTTGTTGTTGCTAATTTTGGGGGGAAAGTCCAGGAGTTGAGAGCAGGGATTGTTATCCTGGTTTGGTGAGTTTAAAGAGGGGTTCAGGTTCTGTTTTCTGATTCAGAGAAGTAGGGTATGTTTTGTTTAGTGTGTGCAGTGTATAAGCTGAGTAATATGTTGTTTGTGTGGTTTGTCCTTTGAGCATGTTTAATTGAAGTTCACTTTTCTACTTTAAATTCTGTAAACTTCAAAAAATGTAATTTTTCCTTTGTGTATTTGTCAAGTTTCTGCGTGTTTAAATCAAAGAATGATACATTTTTTAGAGTCAGGTTGTATGTTAGATTCAGGGTGTAAAATTTAGTTCCTTAATCACAAGGTGTTGTCTTGGTTTGCCATCTGTGGAAAGCTGAATACTTTGGAGATGAAGAAATAAAGATTTCCTTCATTAGTTTTGGTTCTTAAGTTTAGTTTAATCCGTTCATTTTTTTGTAAAGGGTTGAAACTTTAAGCTCTTTCTTTGATAAAGTCTTTGATCTATAACTGATTTTCATGATTAGTTCTGTAAAGATTAAACCAAGTGAATTATGTTATAATTTCTTCTTAATCCATTTGAAGCCTGCTAGTATTTCAAATTTAAAGTTATAAATTTTGAATGAAGGTTCTGTTTAGTTTTCCCTAGTTTGTTCTGAAATCCTCCATTTGACATGTGAAAATTCATTTACTGGACAAAAGTTCATTCTAGGAAATTTTGTATCAAAAATAGACCACCTGGGTTGTTGCTTTAGACCTTGTTTCCCTTCGTTAAAATCTGCATTTAAGATTTCTCCAATGTTTTGTCATCTTGTTTTAATCTGAGATGTGTCAGGAAGTGATCAATGTTAATAGAGTTTATGATAATCTGTTTGCGTCTTTTTTTTAGAAAATATGAGGTAAACTTTGTTCACAACAAACTTTTTTTCTCAAATTTACAGTTCTAGTACATTTCCTTCCTCATTGGAGCAACATAGACTACGTATATTGAGCATTTAGTCATTTCTGTTAGCTAGACTACTTGTCTGTTCATCAAGCAATTTTTTATACACTTCTTTGTTTACATTTTTTATATATTCTAATTCTTATTTGTTTCCGTTCTTTGCATGAACTCTTGGGATCGAGTTGGATAAACTCACAAATGGGAAAGTGCATTGCATTGGAGCCGCTTGGGTTCGAGTCGGGACGCAAGCTTTCAAGAAATGAAGACCTATAGAATTTTAAAAATGCTTTGTTGAGTCATGTGATGTTTAGACTCATGGGCATAATGTATAAAAAAATAAAATTCAAGGCTCCCATGAGTTTTATCAATTTCCGGGTTCTTCTTCTAAACCTCCTCTTTCCCATCCTTAGAAATTGCATGCCTATAGGAATTCCCCGTAGATAACTATTGTAGAATACTTTATTTGATTGATTATGAATGAATATTTAGTTATTTATTGAATTATTTTGTGAATATTTTATTTCTTTAGAATCTCCATCTTATTTTAGGAATTTTGAATCTTTTAGTTAAATAATGCGTGCAAGCCAATTCGTAATAATTTTAAAATCGCTTTTAAAATACAACTTTAATGCAAGTCTTCAAGTCAATTAGTTTTCTTATTAAAGTCATTTATTTTTCCTAACTTTATACTTGATTTTAAATTCAATTAGTGACGCTTTTAATTGAAAGTCAAATATTTTTGTAAATTGCATTTATTTAGCTATTTTGTGAAAACCGAAGGATTAACCACATTTTGTGGATTTTCGAAAGTGCTTTTCAAATGAAAACCTTCTTTCGAAAATAATTGAACCTCTTACTTAGAATCTCTGAAAAGACCATTTTCCTTAAAACGGAGTGCTTGCACGCACTATTTAATTAATTGGTTCCTAATAATCCTTAAATTAGGTGGCGACTCCAAAGAAAGCCCTTTGGAGTCCCATTTTGTTGAACATTATACCTGAAACCTATCTTTTCTTAAAAAGAAAGGGTAATTTTTGGGGTTCAACAGCATGGCGACTCCGCTGGGGACTACCTTAAGGTTCTAACCGCAAGGTTTTCACAAGATAACTCTTTATTTGTTTAATATTATTTGCAAAAAATAGCATGATTATTTAATTTGATTATTTGCAATTGTTTGTCACTGAAAGCATGTCACTACACTTTTATTTGCGCACATATAAAACTGGCATTCCGTTCATATTTCCCCCACTCCTGGGAGCTTCTTCATGGTTACTTATACCCGCGAGGTGTATGCATATACACCCGCAACTCACAAAAACCTTTAAGAAAGAGTGCGCGTACCTGCGGGGTGAGCGGATAGTTTTACTACCGCGTGACCGCTTGCCACTCAAAACAGCCTTGTGTTTAGTAAACCCACTCTAGAGTTTCCGTTAGGAACATGCATGCATAAACCTTAGATTGGACCCGGTCCTTGGTACCGCCTCCATAGTTAAGAAAATCGCCCTTTTTCGTTGACGGGTTTAAACCCAACAACATTGCATATTATGTGTTTATGTGATAACGGAACTTCCAGTCCAAGCCAAGTTTTGCAATTAATTAAATTTAGAATACTTTTATTAATTTTGTAGACTGGCAGATACTTTAATTCAAGATGTATTCAAATAAGTCGTCAAGTTGAAATTGAGAAGATACTTGCAAGAAGATAACAAGTCGGGGCAAGAGACGTCGAAAAGACGATAAGATGTTCGATCCATTTGATCGATGTTTGATTCAAGTAAGTTTTGGATGCAAACCACATTTGGGACCAGATGCTAGAAATTACACCGATTGTGCAAGCAAGGATTGATCGAAACAGGCTTGCACTTCAGTTCCATTGCCTCCTCGAGCCTGATGCAGCATAGTTATTGAAGTTATTTATATTTTCATTATACTCAAAACGATGTATTTAAATTATGTCTGATACTTTCTATTTTTGATGTAATAATGATGTACTCAAAATCAAGTTATGACGAAAGAGAAATTATTATTACTGTCATTGTCTCTTACTCTAAATTCGATTATTGCAAAACCGGCTTGGACTACTTTTCGTTATCATCTATTTGGCGTCTTAGGCTCACCTCTGGCACAAAGAGGCACCTTACAGGGTAGGACGCGCCCACATTTTCATTTACCTCAACTAATTGTGATTGCCACATGTCAAACTTGTTTAAAATGCAAAGCGCTACGTGACGCGCGCTACGTGATTGTATGCAATGTTGTTAATGACACGCAAACTAACATAGTTTACCTTTTGAATTTTTCTTTTGTTTTGATTATTCCCCAAAACAGAGAGAGTTTGATTCGTGTTGACTCCCGAGTTAGTTAAGTGTCTGATCTAAAGTGAAGCTAGCAATGACTGATTTGACTGATGATCAGACTGGTATCCCTGAATCATCTAATGAGCAAGCAGTTGTTGTTCCTGATGAACGAATCTTCAGAATGGCTAAGCAGATTGAATGTATGCAAGCTGAAATAGAAAGAATAAAAGGGTCGAGCTACAGAAACGTGCCAGCCGTGCTATCAACTCTGAATCCCGATGTTGAAACTGCTAATCCGAGCATGCCTTTAAATTCCGGTGTCATTCATATGCTTGCACCAGTTAACGACATCCCAAATGCATTCATTAACCAGAACAACTTGCCTCACTATCAATATTTACCTGCCAAAGATACTCATCGTCCTCCACAATCCAAAGCGCCCATTTCTGTGGCTGTTGCTCCTCAAAATATCAATGACCCAAGACAAGGATATCCCCAAGCCCAATACTATGAGCATGACCCTAATGATAAGAACGTGGATTTCACTAACTATGTGCCACAAAGTGAAGTACCCGTAACCGTGAAAAGACGGGGGTGGACAGTTGAGCAAGGGGAGATAATCCAAACAATGAAAATCATGCAGCAATCCATTAAAGATTTGCAAGTGTCTAGAGGGCGTCAAAGTATCTCCTATCGCAATCTTTATCTATACCCTGACGTTACTCTTCCTCCCGGGTTTAAAGTGCCAAAATTTGATATGTATGATGGTCATAGTGACCCATTTGTTCATTTGACCAAATATATCAACCGAATGAGGGTTGTGGGAGGTAAAGAAGAACTTCTGATGGTTTTCTTCAGTCATAGTCTAGAAGGTATTGCTGCTGAATGGTTTTCAAGACAGGATATAAGCAAGTGGAGTGAGTTTGATGACATAGCCAATGATTTTACAAAGCAGTTTGAGTACAATGTCGAGGTGGCTCCTGACCTTATAACCTTGTCCAATATGAAGAAGACACCAACAGAAACCTTTAGGGAATACGCACTGAGATGGCGAGAACAGGCTGGAAGGGTGCAACCACCAATGACCGAGAAAGACATGGTGAAGTACTTTATCCGAGCCCAAAATGATTCTTATTACATGCACTTGCTCCCTATGATGGGTAAACCCTATTCTGAACTTCTTATGATGGGAGAAATGATTGAAGAAGGGATTAAGACGGGGAGAATTGTAAGTTTTGCTACAGTGAAAGCAACTGCGCAAGCCATCCAGACTGGTTTGGGAAATTTAGAGGGAAAAGAGAAGGAAGTTGGCATTATTACTACGAAGAACTCATTATCCCAGCCTACTCACCAAAGCAATCCACATCCAGGCTACAATGCTCAACCCGTCTACTACCAGCAATCATTTGGCCACCAATCAGAAATTACCAATCCCCAAGTCCGCACTTTTCAAAATCACCTAGCTGTACCAAAGCCACGCACTAATCCTGTCAAGAAGACATATAAAACCTACACACCTTTAGCGGAACCTTACAGTCAGCTTTATGAAAGGCTAAGGGCAGCTGGGTTGATTCACCCTATTGCTGATGCAACACCTAATCCTCTTCCAAAATGGTTCGATGGAACCAAACTGTTAGCTTGGAAAGCTTGGAGTTTTGACTGATGACTGAGGAACGGATTCAAAGGACCTGTTCCTTTGAATTACTGAAGCAGAATAGATAATTCATGCAAAATCATTTGATTAAGATATTATTATTTATCCTAATACTGACGTATATCTTGATAATTATGCAGGCCTAATCAGATACGAAAAGATTGCATAATCCTAAAGGATAAAGGATTCGGATTCAAGAAGGTAGAATCCAATTAGGATTCAAAGTCAAGGGAGCTTTGGAATTCTAATTCATTGGGACTTCTTGGCTGCTGGAAACTATAAAACGAGATGACTATCAGCCATAGAAGTTGTACACAAATAGAGAGAGCATCGAGCAAAAGCTGAGAAGAATTATTAGCTTATTTGTGTAATCATTAGCTACAGTAGAACTAAGTAAGAACCTGTTCCTTAGATTGAGTCTTGTAAAAGTTCAAGTCTTAGTTCAATTGTAGTAAGCAAAAATCGAGTTGTAAACTGTGTAGTTCAAGTCGTGGACTTGACACAACTTCACTGATCGTGAGAAAGATCACTAAAGGATTAGAGTTAGTCCTAGGTTAGTAAGAGTGAGTCTTGTAACCAAGTGGGTCTTTTTACATAGTGAAGTTGAAATCCTACTTGAGAAGTAGGTCGTGGTTTTTTGATCCCGTGTCTAGGGGTTTTTCCACGCTAAAATCTGGTGTTCAATTACTTACAGTTTTATTCCGCACATCGTAGAGTAAAGGAACACATTTTAAGGAACTGGTCCTTAAAACAGTAAAGTGGTGTATTCGTGGGAAATAACAATTGGTATCAGAGCAGGTTATCCTTGAAAAGGCTAACACCTAGGATTAGATGAGTACATCACGTGAGAACAGTGAGGGTCAGTCAATGGTTAGAGCACCTTACTTCAATGGAAAATACTATTCATGGTGGAAAGAGAGGATGCGTGATCACCTTCAGGCAGAGGATTACGAACTGTGGGACATAGTTACTGAAGGTCCCATGATCCCAATGAAGAAGGATGCTGATGGGAAGGATGTTCCCAAAACCAGGAAGGAGTGCAATGCCGAAGACATAAAGCAATGGGAAAAGAATGCTAAGGCAAGGAAGTGGCTGGTTGGTGGACTTAGTCCTGACGAATGCACAAGGATCAGAGGGTATGCCACTGCTAAGGAGATTTGGGATGCTCTACAAGTTGCACACGAAGGAACAAGTCAGGTAAAAAGGTCCAGAGGTACACTTCTTTATGCTGAATATGAAAGCTTTAAAATGAAAGAAGAAGAATCAATCTCTGAAATGTATACTAGATTCAATGCTATTGCCTCTGAACTTATCTCTTTGGGAAGGGTTTTAACTGTGGAAGATAGGGTAGAAAAGATTTTAACTAGGGTTCTTCCAGATTCTTGGGAGATAAAGCATGTGCTATCATTGAAAGTAAAGATTTAACCACATTATCCTTAGATGAGCTCATAGGAAATCTAAAGACTTACGAACTAAGGAAAAAGGTTAAAAACATAGGAGCACCAGTTAAAACTGAACCTAACCTAGCCTTAACTGCTGGTGATAAAATCATTGATGATAAGGAACTGGTCCTTATCGCTAAAAGTGTTCAGAAATATTTAAATAAGAAAAGGGAAATTAGTGGACAGGGTAGGTCTACTAACATGAAACAGGCTGGAGAATGCCACAAATGTGGAAGCTCGGAGCACTACATCAGCAAATGTCCAATCATGGAAGGAGAATGGAGGAAGAAATTCATTGATGAAAGGAAGAAGGCTAGGGAACAGGTCCATAGAAAAAGTGGAAATCCCAAAGCGCTGGTTGCAGGATGGCAAGACAGTGAAGATGAAATAACTGATGATGATCTGGATGAGGATCTTGCTCTAATGGCACTTGGAGATTCAGAAAATGAAGAGGATCCTGAGGTATTTGTTTCTAAACTTAAAGAAGATGTAAAAAGCATGTCTAGAGAAAAGTTGGTTAAAGTATTCCATATTGTGCTAAATGAATTTAAAACTCTGAGGGATGATAATCACCAACTGCATGATAAAGTTGACTGTTTAGAAATAGAATGCAAAGAGGAAATAATTAAAAATGATTTTCTGGAAAGGAAGATTAGCATGCTTGAGGAACAGGTCCTCACACTTGAAACAACTGCTCAGGAATTAGAAAATGTTAAAACAGTTGTAAAAGGTAAAGGTATTGCTAATTCTCATCAGATTATTGCTGAAGAGAAACTGAAAAACACAGTTGATGAATTGTGTAAAAAAGATGAAAAGATAAGATCTTTAGAAGAAGACCTGGTTAAAACAAAAATGGAATTAAGAAAAACTGTAGAATGGAACAAGTCTTCTGAAGCACTAGAATGGTTGCAAGAAAATCATAGCAGTAACAGGAAAGGTATTGGATTCATGAAGGCACAAAGTTCATCCAAATGGGATCCAAAGAGTAAGTACTTATCATTTCCTGAAAACTGGCTATGTACTCACTGTGGGAACACTGGTCACCGGAAAGAAAATTGTCAATCTTTAAAAATGGCTGCCCAGAGGAACAGGTCCTATAAACCTGTTCGAAATCCTGTGAAACAGAAGAATAGGTCCTACAAACCTGTTCAACATTCTGTAAAAAGGAGAGATGTTCACACAAAGAAACCTTTACCATTTTGGGCTAAAAGAGATCTGATTCATCCTTTTTCAAAAGGAAAGGAACCCAAACTAGTTTGGGTTCTTAAAATTAACCCCTAGTTTTCTTTTGCAGGCTAGAGTGAAGGAGACAAACCACAAATGGTACATGGACAGTGGTTGCTCAAGACATATGACGGGGCATAAGGAACTGTTCCTTTCACTCTCAGCCTTCTAAGGAGGAAGTGTTTCCTTCGGTAATGGTAAGAAAGGGGAAATTATTGGAATTGGAAAGGTAGGTAAGTCTGACTCACACTGCATAGATAATGTATTTCTAGTAGATGGACTGAAGCATTGCTTATTGAGTATATCTCAATTGTGTGACAAAGGTAATAATGTTAATTTTTCATCTACTGGATGCACTGTGACTAATCAAGCTTCTGGAGAGGTTATTTTGCAGGGAAACAGACATGGAAACATCTACAAAGTAGACTTGCTGACATTATCTGATGGAAGCTTGAGCTGCTTAAGTGTGGAGCAAAATGATCCCCTCCTATGGCACAAAAGACTAGGACATGCTAGTCTTTCACAATTGAACAAACTTGTGTCAAAGGACTTGGTGATAGGTCTTCCTAACATCAGGTTTAATGATGAAAAGATATGTGAAGCTTGTGCCAGGGGGAAGCAGGTAAAATCCTCCTTCAAATCGAAGAAACAGGTAAGTACCACTAAGCCTTTGGAACTGGTCCATATGGATTTATGTGGTCCAATGAGAACAATGAGTCGTGGAGGTAAGAAGTATGTAATGGTATTGGTGGATGATTACTCTAGATTTACATGGACTATATTTCTTGCATCTAAAGAAGAAGCATTTAATGCATTTTCAATTTTTGCTAAGAAAGCTGAAAGAACACTAGACAGTCCTATTGTTGCCATTAGGTCAGATCATGGAACTGAATTTGAAAATCATATGTTTTTCAATTTTTGCAATGAAAATGGCATTAATCACAATTTTTCTTCACCTAGAACTCCACAACAAAATGGTGTAGTGGAAAGGAAAAATAGGACTCTAGAAGAAATGGCAAGAACTATGTTAATATCTGGAAATCTTCCACAAAACTTTTGGGCTGAGGCTATTAATACTGCATGCTACATAATAAATAGATGTATGACTAGGCCATTGATAGAAAAGACCCCATATGAGTTGCTTAAAGGAAGAAAACCAAACATCTCTCATCTTAGGGCTTTTGGTTGCAAGTGTTTCATACACAACAATGGGAAAGATGCCTTAGGGAAATTTGAACCTAGAAGTGATGAAGGAATCTTTGTTGGTTATTCTTCGAATAGTAAGGCATATAGGGTGTTTAACAAGAAAACTTTAAAAATTGAAGAAAGCATACATGTAAAATTCGATGAAACTGACAGTCTCACTCAAGAACAGGTACAGGAGGATGAAGAAATTGGACTGCTGAAAGCTTATGAACTTGATCCACAAATGCAAGGTCTGGATGTGAGAACTGAACTGCAAGGAACTGTTCCTCAGAACAGAACTGAGAACAGTGGCACATGTACAGGGGGAACAAATGCTAGTTCCAACTCACAAACTGGTAGTGCTACTCGATCAGGAACTGTTCCTCAGCAGAGGACTTCTGACAATGGATTGACCCCCAAGCCTTACAAGTATCAAGGGTCACATCCTGTGGATCAAATAATCTCAGACAAGAATGCAGGAATTCAAACTAGATCAGCAGTCAAAAATCACAATCTGTGTGCTTTTAGTGCTTTCCTATCTCTTGTTGAACCCAAAAATGTGAAAGAAGCACTGAAGGATGCAGACTGGATAAATGCTATGCAGGAGGAATTGAATCAATTTCAAAGAAGTCAAGTTTGGCATCTGGAACCCAAGCCAAGGAACAGGTCCATAATTGGAACAAAATGGGTTTTCAGAAACAAACTTGATGAGGATGGCATGGTAACAAGGAATAAGGCCAGACTGGTTGTTCAGGGATACAGTCAAGAGGAGGGCATCGACTATGATGAGACTTTTGCTCCAGTTGCAAGATTGGAAGCAATAAGACTCCTTATAGCCTTTGCTACATACATGGACTTTACTCTACATCAAATGGATGTCAAGAGTGCATTTCTGAATGGTTACTTGAAAGAGGAAGTGTATGTCAAACAACCCCCAGGTTTTGAAAGTGAACAGTTCCCTGAACATGTGTACAAGTTGGACAAGGCCTTGTATGGGCTCAAGCAGGCACCAAGAGCATGGTATGAAAGGCTATCAAAATTTCTACTCCAGCATGGATACAAGAGAGGTAAAATTGATAGTACTTTGTTCTTAAAAGAAAAAGGTAAGGATCTCTTAATTGTTCAAATCTATGTAGATGACATAATTTTTGGTGCTACTTGTGAAAATTTAAGTAAAGAATTTGCAAACTTGATGGGGAGTGAATTTGAGATGAGCATGATGGGTGAACTCAATTTCTTTTTGGGTTTACAAATTAAGCAAACCTCAAATGGAACTATGATCCATCAACAAAAGTATGTTAAGGAATTACTTAAAAGATTTGATATGGATAATGCTAAGGGAATTGACACACCTATTGCCACTGCCACAAAATTGGATCTTGATGAACATGGAATATCAGTTGATCAAAAATTGTATAGGGGCATGATAGGTTCCTTACTTTATCTAACTGCTAGTAGACCTGATATAGTGTTCAGTGTTGGTTTGTGTGCAAGGTTCCAATCAGATCCTAAGGAATCTCATTTGAAAGCTGTTAAAAGAATCTTGAGGTATCTGAAAGGAACAGGTCCCTTGGGACTTTGGTATCCAAAAGGTGGTAATTTTAATCTTGTTGGATATACTGATGCTGATTATGCAGGTTTCCTTGTCGATAGAAAAAGCACCTCAGGTATGGCACATTTTCTTGGTGAGTGTTTGGTTTCTTGGGGAACCAAGAAACAAAATTCAGTGGCACTTTCCACTGCTGAGGCTGAATATGTGGCAGCTGCTTCATGTTGTTCACAGTTGTTATAGATCAAACAACAATTACAGGATTTTGGTGTTGATGTAGGAACTGTTCCTATCTATTGTGATAACACTAGTGCTATTAATATGACAAAAAATCCAGTGCATCACAAAAGGACTAAACACATTGACATAAGACATCATTTCCTAAGAGACAATTATGAAAAAGGTTTGATCACCATAGCATTTTGCCCAACTGAAAAACAAATAGCTGACATTTTTACAAAAGCTCTAGGTAGAGATGATTTTGAAAGAAATAGATTGGAATTAGGGATGATTAAATTCACATAAAATCTTCAATGCTTTACTTCATAATTGGCTAGAAAATTGCTCTTAAAATGAATTTTATTCAAGTCATTATGAATTATTCAGTCCAGTCTCTATACTTAAATGTATACTCTCATGCTACATATATTATTTAGAGTTGCTAAAATTGAATGATGTTACCCTTATGCTCTTAGAATTTCAGATGATCAAAAATTGCAAATTGGAAGGACACTGAATTGTGGTGTTAAAAACAGGTATGTACTCGTAATTATTCAATTAATTTAGGAGTATAAAGGCTATAGGTAACTTGTGTTTAGGATAAAATCCCACTAAGTTTCCTACCCATATCCAAACTGCAAAAGAGTCCCATCGGAGGAACAGTTCCCATTCTGAAAAGGTGTCATACAGCCTAACGGCTCTTTTTCTCCGGGAGACTCCCAAGAGTCCTTAGCCGTTGCATGTTGTGCTGAGGTAAGCTGATCGTCTCCTACTCTAATTGCACTACTTAATTCACTCTATAAATACTCTTCTTCTCCTACATTATTCTTTTACCTTGTTCATCAATTGAATTAGCAAAATTTCAGAAAGAATTGTCAATTATCTTTTGATTAGAATTGCAAACATGTCTCTTTCTTCTGATAATTCTCCATCTGCACCCACTGTTGAACAACCACAAAATCTCAACCCTCCTTCACCCATGGAAATCATCGACCCAAACCCTGAAGTTCCTGAACAAATTCCAGAAATACCTGAACCTGAGATTCAGGGGGAAGGATCAGTTCCCACGGCTGAATCCATTGCTGAGCAGGTTGAGGATCTCTCTCATGCTATGGTGTTGTATCAGTTTAAGGTAAACTACACTCACCCTCTGAATGTTGTTATTGATGAGGAAGAAGAGGGAGAAGGTTCTGAGGCTGCTCTTGAGGGGGAACTCATTAGAAGTTTGGAAGCACCGGTGCATGGGGGGTCAGGGTCTCCAGAGGCTGCTTTTAGAGCACCCATGGAAGATGTTATAGATGTTGAAGAGGCTATGAGTGACAGTGATAGGCCATTGGTGGATTTGATAAATATTAGGAGCCTGAAAAGAAAATTGGCTAGAAAGGGACCCATTAATGATCATGAGACTGTTGAAATTGCTGCTAAATTGAAGAAGATAAGTGATAGTTATAAGCCTGGAAATAAGAAGAAAGTTGAAAGTTCCTCTAAGGCAAAAGGACCTGTTCCTTCTGCCTCAACCCCTGCATCTGGGGGTAGGAGGACAAGAAGTGCTGCTAAAGCTGCTGATGAACAACTGGCTGCTGCCTTGGAAAGGAGCAGAAAAGGGAAAGGAAAACAGGTAGTTGAGGAAGAAAAAGTGGATGATAGTGATGATTTTGATTTGGCTGATTTTTTTTGAGGATGATGAGATGGTAGAGGCTGAGGAGGTGGTGCCTCAGTCAAAGAAAAGAAAGGTTCCTGAGAGAAGGGTGACAAGAAGCTCAGTTAAAGCTGCTGAGAAAATTGCTAAGAGGACCAGGTCCTCTAAAAGAAGGAATGGTTTGGTTGCTGCAAAAGCTACATGCTCAGGGTTGGAGGGACATGGTCCTTAAGATCTCTGGTAGGTGTGCAAAGGGAATGGTGCAGGAATTCTATAAGAATTGTTCCATCCGAGGTGATCAAATCACTACATCTGTTAATGACAATGTCATCATTTTTGATACAAGGGAACTTGGTGAGTTGCTGGGGATCCCTGCCTCTGGGTATGCTAGTTATGTCAAGACTGTTTGGCCTGACTTGACAAACTTGCCTACTGATCTGGAGATCACTAGGAAGTTTGCTGAGAATGATGGTGAAGAAAAACCCAGGGCAGTGCAAAAGAGTGAGATGCATCCACAGCATCAGGTTTTATTTGAATTTGTGAACAAAGTCGTGATGCCAAGGCAGGAGAAAAGAGGAGTTGCCAGTTTCATGGACCTGGTCCTTATGGAACTGTTGGACACTGAAAAGCAGATCAATTGGCCCAGCTTTATGATCCACCTGATAAAAAGGGTGATTGCTGGGAAGAGAAAACACTCCCTGCCGTTTGGTTTCATTCTGACTGATATTTTTGCCAAGTTGAAGGTTCCCTTGGAAGGGGTTGTGAAAGCTACAAAGAAGGAGAAATTTGGGTGTGCTACATTGATAAACTGTGACTTGCCGGTTCAGGCTGATCCTCCACAGGCTGGTGTTGGGAGGCAGCCTCTGAACAACAAAGTGAGGGCACTTAGGCAACAAGTTGCTATGCAGGCTGCTGAGATTGCAAGGTTGGAAGAAGAGAGGAATTACTGGAAGGCAGAGGCCTCAAAAGCAAAAGAGACCAATGAGGGAATGCTCAAGCAGATGTTTGATCTCCTTCACAAGTCTCAGGGAACTGGTCCTTCCACATCCTGACCACCTTAGCCCTAGCCTTTAGCCATCTTTTGTCTAGTGGGATCTAGCCTAGCCAAGTGCCTTAGCCTTTATTTTCTTCTTTAGTAGTTGGATAATTTTGTAGTACTTGCTGTATCCCCTGATTATAATATTTGGTTATATGAATTGTCTTGGATGGCTAATATCATTGTCTTGCAGTTGCTTTATTTAATTTATGTTTGCACTTTGAGTTGCCTCAATGGCTATGTGCTGATTAAATCTAACACTTGAGTTATATTTTGATATGCAACCTTTTCAATGATGCCAAAAGGGGGAAGAGTAAGGGCTGATTTTGCATGATTTTATACCTAATAAAAATTTGTTCCTTAATGATGAATTAATTCTCCACTGATTGATTGTCTTTTTGAGCTTACATTGTACTTCAGGACATTAAGGAGATGAAGCTATAAGTATGAATTTGTCATCATCAAAAAGGGGGAAATTGTTAGCTTGGAAAGCTTGGAGTTTTGACTGATGACTGAGGAACGGATTCAAAGGACCTGTTCCTTTGAATTACTGAAGCAGAATAGATAATTCATGCAAAATCATTTGATTAAGATATTATTATTTATCCTAATACTGACGTATATCTTGATAATTATGCAGGCCTAATCAGATACGAAAAGATTGCATAATCCTAAAGGATAAAGGATTCGGATTCAAGAAGGTAGAATCCAATTAGGATTCAAAGTCAAGGGAGCTTTGGAATTCTAATTCATTGGGACTTCTTGGCTGCTGGAAACTATAAAACGAGATGACTATCAGCCATAGAAGTTGTACACAAATAGAGAGAGCATCGAGCAAAAGCTGAGAAGAATTATTAGCTTATTTGTGTAATCATTAGCTACAATAGAACTAAGTAAGAACCTGTTCCTTAGATTGAGTCTTGTAAAAGTTCAAGTCTTAGTTCAATTGTAGTAAGCAAAAATCGAGTTGTAAACTGTGTAGTTCAAGTCGTGGACTTGACACAACTTCACTGATCGTGAGAAAGATCACTAAAGGATTAGAGTTAGTCCTAGGTTAGTAAGAGTGAGTCTTGTAACCAAGTGGGTCTTTTTACATAGTGAAGTTGAAATCCTACTTGAGAAGTAGGTCGTGGTTTTTTGATCCCGTGTCTAGGGGTTTTTCCACGCTAAAATCTGGTGTTCAATTACTTACAGTTTTATTCCGCACATCGTAGAGTAAAGGAACACATTTTAAGGAACTGGTCCTTAAAACAGTAAAGTGGTGTATTCGTGGGAAATAACACAAACATTGTACCTATCATTCAGGGGCTCCAGGGCATGACACTGAAAATTGCCACAGTCTAAAAAATGCAGTTGAAACTCTAATCCAAGAAGGTTCGATTCAACTCATTGGGAACACACCTGCTGATAATGACCCTTTGGTAGATGATGAGTATGGCATACACTTGATATCAGTTGATGAGGCTGAAAAAGGGACCATTGTGATCCCAAAGAGCCAAACAACAAAGAAGAGCTCTCGAACTTACAAAGTCGGGAGGACCAAATGCTTTCAACGCAGAGGACAAATCAAGACAAACCCAAACTGGGGCAGATTTTATTGAAGAAGTTTTGTTGCCAAAGAAGGTAAAGTAAATCCCTAGCCAATATCAAATCAAGAACAATCAAGAGATACTACATTTGACAAGCGGCAAAATCAGTCTTTTCATTTTAATGTAATTTTCTATGTAATGCGAACTACGCGTAACCTGATTCCCAAGGCTGGGATACGTAAGCAACTCACATAGAGCTCGGTTACACTAGCATAGGAATCCCCTATTTCCTCTTTTATGTAATTTTGAACTACTTTTGATCTGATTCCTGAAATGGCAACAAGATAAGTAAGCAATCCACATCGGATTCGATCAGATTTTATAATACTTTAGGTTTGTTTATCTTTGATGATGTAATTCCGAACTATGCATCTGGGCAGATGTGTAGGTATTCCAATTCGGATTCGGCTTCGCACTTAGATTGCCATATTTTCCCCCAAAAAATCTTTATGTAAGCAGAACTACGCACAGTCTGATTCCCGTGGAGGGATACGTAGGCGCTCTTAACGGGCTCGACTCTATAATATTAAAATTTTCAGTCTCCCCTAAGGCAAGCAACTGGGGCAATTTTACAAAGATAATTCGAAGATATGGAGGAAAGAAACTGGGGAAAATTTTGCAAAGAGAGATGAAGTTTGAAAATAGCAACAGGGGCAAATTTTGCAAGGCAAGTTGAAGATTTGAAAGATCATAACTGGGGCAAATTTTGCAAAAAGTCGTATTGCTTGACAAAGAGTTTGTTGGCCAAGTCTCGAAATACGGATCACAAATCTAGGCAGACTGAGAAAAGGAAGTAGTTGCAGGATGAAGGCTCGAGTCAGCATGAATCAAACGCTTCATCCTCCCTCCCAAAACTAACAATTTCTCTTTGAGTACAGGAATTCTCAAAAGCAGCAAAATGAGGAAAATTTGCAACCATTTTGTCATACACATTGGACAATGTTGCCAAGATAATCAACCGAGATTGGAAGCGTTATTTGATCCATCGCATATGCGAAATAAATTTTTTTTTTTTTTTTTTTCTTTCCTCTATTTTGCCCTTGCTTAATCAAGACCTTATTGCTTTATTAACAACTTTACTTTACTCTTTGCAGGAATTAAGCATTAACTTCAGTTTTACTCAAGAGCAACACTCAACCCTTTATGGCGTCACCAAATATAAGCCGGACGGCTTAAACTCTTGCTTTACATCTCCTTTATCTTTGATATTTTCCTGTTTATATGAATTTAATGAAAAATTTATTTTGCAGGCCATTTATTTTACAAGTATCAACATCAAGTCTATTGGTGACAACCGAAGACATCACTTTATTGTCATTATTTACCATAGACAACTGGTGATATTATTTTGACAAAATTGTTATCAAAACTTGTCATAGACACTTGATTGAGGTATCATTGGTACCGCAGACCATCAAGGATGTTATTATCAAAGATCATGACTTGTTATATTGGATCCATCGTACACAATCGATGGTATTATTTCAATGACCTTCTATTTTAGATTTACTGTGCACAATCGGTGGTATTATTCTAATGGCCTTCTTATATTGGAATCATCGTACACAAATCGATGGTATTATTCCAATGGTTTTCTTATATTGGATCAATCCTATAATTGGTGGTTTTGTTCCAATGGCTTTTACATCGGATCCATCGTACACAACCGATGATATTATTTCAATGGCTTTCTATATTGTAATCATCGCACACAATCGATGGTATTATTCAAATGACTTTCAATATTGGAATCATCGTATACAATCGGTGGTATTATTCCAATGACTTTATTATATTTGATCGATCATATACCACTGGTGATATTATTTTAATGGCTTTCTTTTATTGGATCCATCATATACAATTGGTGTTTATATCGGATTAATCATGTGCAATCGGTTTTATTATCTCAACGGGTTTATTATGATAGTTTTATAATCCAGTCTATTGTATACAACCGAAGAAGCTACTTCATTAAGTCTACTGAGTACAATCAGAGACGTTATTTTGGAAGTCTACCGTAAACAATCGGAGACATCACATTTACCAAGTCTACCGTAGACAATCGGAGGCGTGGTTCTTTTTCAAGTCTATCGTAGACAATCGAAGACATTATTATTGAAGCCTATCGTAGACAATCGAAGGCCTTATCATTTGAAGCCTACCATAGACAATTGGAGGCCCTATTGTGAAGTCTACCATAAACAATCGGAGACATCACATTTACCAAGTCTACCAAGTCTACCGTAGACAATCGGAGGCGTGGTTCTTTATCAATTCTATCGTATACAATCGAAGACATTATCATTGAAGCCTACCATAAACAATTGGAGGTCTTTTTATGAAGCCTATCGTAGACAATCGAAGGCGCTATTGCTATGGAGCCTACCGTAAACAATCGGGGGCCTCATTATGAAGCCTATCGTAGACAATCGAAGGCGCTATTGCTATGGAGCCTACCGTAAACAATCGGGGGCCTCATTATGAAATCTATCGTAAACAATCGAAGACGTCATCATCATTTAAAAGCCTTCCATAAACAATTGGAGGCCTTTTTATGAAGCCTATCGTAAACAATCGAAGGCGCTATTATTATGAAGCCTACCATAAACAATTGGAGGCTTTATTATGAAGTCTAACATGAACAGGCAAAGACGTCATTATCATGAAGCTTACCATAGACAATTGGAGGCCTATCGTAAACAATCGAAGGCGTTATTGTTATGAATCCTACCATAGACAACTGGAGACTCGATCATGAGTCATTGCCGAAAGACGACATTTTTATTTTATATTTTATTTAAGTCTACTTTATGTTTCTATGCATTGAAGTCCTTTACTGTTTTATTTTCAGTCTACCAACGGCCCTGAAGTCATCTTGCCTCACAAAGCCGGATTTCTTCTAGTTGATTGGAGACGAGCTTGTCATTGACATTAAAACCAGCATCTACAAATTTTATTCATTTCTTACTCCATTTATTAAGCTTTATTTGCATTTACTCGCTTACCGTTTGTCAAGTTTATTACAGGATATTAGTAGCACCGCAACAACACCGCAGCAGCATTTGGAGCATAACGTGGAACTCTTTCTTAGCAGTGAACTGGGGCAATCGTTGATATGAGCTAGACTCATCAACGAGGATCTGAAGAATCGCACTCGAACAAGCAAGTATATCCTAATCTTTCATTTCGAATTAGGGTGTCAGTTTGGTTTCTTTTCTATTCGTGCGTCTTTTCTGTCAATCGTGTGGTCTTCGTATCTAAGTGTCGTCGAACTACATATGGCCTAATTCTCTTTTAGCCCGAGATATGAAGGCAACTCGAAAACCGGTGTTCGGCCATGTCCATAAGCCTCGCATTTTGATCCTTGGAATCAAAGTACTTGGCCTTGTCGTGACAAAATTGGTTTTCCGTCAACTTCTTTACCCTGAAAACTCTTTCATCCTTTTCCGGGTAAAGAGGGGCAGCTGTTGACACCCAATTTTGTCCCGAAAAGTTTGAATTAATTTAATTATTTAAATAAGGTTAATTAAAAAAAAAAATCAAAGGTTGAATTGATTAATTTAAAAGAAAGGAGGTTAAAATCGCATAACATAGGCTAAACTATGTCCCATCCGTGCAACCCCTCAATTTTCTTAATTATTCAGTTAGAGGCTATATTTGTTCCTAAACCTAAAAGTCAGCCTATCTATGCAACCAATACATATACTCTTATACGCACGCCTAATCAGTCAATTACCCAGACCCAATTCCCCTACCCGCTTCTAATCCCTAACCCGCTTTCTCTCAAATTTTACCCAGAAATTCAAATCCTTTCCCCTTTCCAGCTATGATCAGTACGAATTCGTACAAAGCTTATCCGTTAAAGACCGTTTGGGGTCACTTTGGGTATTTTCCTTCCACCTAGAACCCTAAATTTTAGGGATATAAAAGGGGCTGCGAATCTCATTTTTGAGGCAGCGGCAGAGGGCCGGGATAGAAAGAATGGGGTAGTGAGAGCAGCGACAGTAGTAGAGAGTTCATAGAGGGAGCAGCTGAAAAGAATGGAGAGAAGAAATGGCACACATTAAACACACAAGAGTCCCTTTTAATTCCAGCTTTTAAAATTCGAAGGGAGGATTCTGGTTTCCTTTCAATTATTTGTTTATCGCTTTCATTTTCGAGTCGCTTTATCGTCGTTCAAGTCATCGACCTCGCTCGATTCGTTTCCCTTGTTCGAGTTGCTTCTTCGGATCGTCGCCCTTTTTCACTGCCCTGCAGCAGGTAACATTTCAACTTTTACTTGGGTTTTATTATCAGTTTTAATAGTTACATGTTTGGTAGAGTTTATAAACTGCTCAGAATTTATCACAAACCACAGATTATTAAAATGCCATTAAGTTATCAAATCTAATTGAGAATGGTGTGAAGGTTCAATTTTTATTCTTGTATGTTATTTAAGTTAAAATCTTGTTATCCGTTCAGTACTTGCATTAGTTTTCTGGAATTTATGGTGAAGTAGGTGCTGTTTTTGAGTTTGCTCAAGGGGTCTGTTGCTAGTAGAGATCGTCTCTGTGAGTTGAGAGGCAGTCTGTTGGTGTATAGGCCGTGTGTATTTGTTCAGCTTTGTTCCTGTTAGTGTGTGAATTCAAGGAGGGAAGCAGAGGTCTTGTGAAAGTTCTTGGAGTAGCGAGTTGGTTGTATAAGCTTTAGTATGTGTCTGGAGTGTTTAGTGAATTTGAATGGAGTCCTAGTAATAGTGGTAAGGTTCAGGGAGGCTGCAGTAATTAGAGGGGTATGCAGGGGCTGTGCTTGATGTTTGTAGGGTTGTTTCGGGTTGTCTTTTCTGGAATTTTCTGGTTGTTCAGAGGAGATGTAGGGTGCTTTCAAGGGTCTGTGAGGGAGTCTGGGATGTCGCAGGTTCTGGGGGTTGATAGTCAGGTGGTTCTTGGAGTCTCAGGGAGTTTTTGCTGCAGCTGGTCAGGCAGGAGGAGGGTGCTGATGCCCTGTTTTGTCTATGAGGGAGCTGAGGTAAAGTTCGCGATGTTGAGAGTTGTGTGCAGGTGTTTGCGAGTTGTTTTTAAAGGTTGGTTTGGTTTCCAGGCAGAAGCAGAGGTCAAGCTCTAGTTCCATTCAGAGTGAAAGGTTGGTTGAGTTGCATGTCCTCTGGTGGTTGCTTGAGTGTGAAGGGATTTAGGCAGTGAGGTGAGTAGGTAATTGTTTAGGTGATGTGTAGTTGTTTGCAGGGTCTAGAAGAGGTCAGGGGTCTTGTGGGTTTGAGTTTGTTGTTGCTAATTTTGGGGGGAAAGTCCAGGAGTTGAGAGCAGGGATTGTTATCCTGGTTTGGTGAGTTTAAAGAGGGGTTCAGGTTCTGTTTTCTGATTCAGAGAAGTAGGGTATGTTTTGTTTAGTGTGTGCAGTGTATAAGCTGAGTAATATGTTGTTTGTGTGGTTTGTCCTTTGAGCATGTTTAATTGAAGTTCACTTTTCTACTTTAAATTCTGTAAACTTCAAAAAATGTAATTTTTCCTTTGTGTATTTGTCAAGTTTCTGCGTGTTTAAATCAAAGAATGATACATTTTTTAGAGTCAGGTTGTATGTTAGATTCAGGGTGTAAAATTTAGTTCCTTAATCACAAGGTGTTGTCTTGGTTTGCCATCTGTGGAAAGCTGAATACTTTGGAGATGAAGAAATAAAGATTTCCTTCATTAGTTTTGGTTCTTAAGTTTAGTTTAATCCGTTCATTTTTTTGTAAAGGGTTGAAACTTTAAGCTCTTTCTTTGATAAAGTCTTTGATCTATAACTGATTTTCATGATTAGTTCTGTAAAGATTAAACCAAGTGAATTATGTTATAATTTCTTCTTAATCCATTTGAAGCCTGCTAGTATTTCAAATTTAAAGTTATAAATTTTGAATGAAGGTTCTGTTTAGTTTTCCCTAGTTTGTTCTGAAATCCTCCATTTGACATGTGAAAATTCATTTACTGGACAAAAGTTCATTCTAGGAAATTTTGTATCAAAAATAGACCACCTGGGTTGTTGCTTTAGACCTTGTTTCCCTTCGTTAAAATCTGCATTTAAGATTTCTCCAATGTTTTGTCATCTTGTTTTAATCTGAGATGTGTCAGGAAGTGATCAATGTTAATAGAGTTTATGATAATCTGTTTGCGTCTTTTTTTTAGAAAATATGAGGTAAACTTTGTTCACAACAAACTTTTTTTCTCAAATTTACAGTTCTAGTACATTTCCTTCCTCATTGGAGCAACATAGACTACGTATATTGAGCATTTAGTCATTTCTGTTAGCTAGACTACTTGTCTGTTCATCAAGCAATTTTTTATACACTTCTTTGTTTACATTTTTTATATATTCTAATTCTTATTTGTTTCCGTTCTTTGCATGAACTCTTGGGATCGAGTTGGATAAACTCACAAATGGGAAAGTGCATTGCATTGGAGCCGCTTGGGTTCGAGTCGGGACGCAAGCTTTCAAGAAATGAAGACCTATAGAATTTTAAAAATGCTTTGTTGAGTCATGTGATGTTTAGACTCATGGGCATAATGTATAAAAAAATAAAATTCAAGGCTCCCATGAGTTTTATCAATTTCCGGGTTCTTCTTCTAAACCTCCTCTTTCCCATCCTTAGAAATTGCATGCCTATAGGAATTCCCCGTAGATAACTATTGTAGAATACTTTATTTGATTGATTATGAATGAATATTTAGTTATTTATTGAATTATTTTGTGAATATTTTATTTCTTTAGAATCTCCATCTTATTTTAGGAATTTTGAATCTTTTAGTTAAATAATGCGTGCAAGCCAATTCGTAATAATTTTAAAATCGCTTTTAAAATACAACTTTAATGCAAGTCTTCAAGTCAATTAGTTTTCTTATTAAAGTCATTTATTTTTCCTAACTTTATACTTGATTTTAAATTCAATTAGTGACGCTTTTAATTGAAAGTCAAATATTTTTGTAAATTGCATTTATTTAGCTATTTTGTGAAAACCGAAGGATTAACCACATTTTGTGGATTTTCGAAAGTGCTTTTCAAATGAAAACCTTCTTTCGAAAATAATTGAACCTCTTACTTAGAATCTCTGAAAAGACCATTTTCCTTAAAACGGAGTGCTTGCACGCACTATTTAATTAATTGGTTCCTAATAATCCTTAAATTAGGTGGCGACTCCAAAGAAAGCCCTTTGGAGTCCCATTTTGTTGAACATTATACCTGAAACCTATCTTTTCTTAAAAAGAAAGGGTAATTTTTGGGGTTCAACAGCTAACATAAAAAATAAAGTATAACCTGAAGTAATAGGTAAGAATATACAGAGAGTGAAATTTCGTTACATTGTCAGTGCATATAAGTTAAATCCTTTAATTTGTAGAATGTCCGTTCAACATGATTGAGATCAGTGAAAGAGCAAGTTATGGGTAACCGAAGTCCATAAATGAGGAAATTCGGATTAACTTACAACATAAGCAATGAAATTACCACAAAATTTCCTGATTTACAGATGTATTCAAAGGAGAAAACTTACACTAGCTAGAAGGCAGACCAGTGACTGCATTTGGTTTCTTGCTAAGGAGTCTCCAACAAAAGCCAAAGTCTTACCACGAACAAGTTCCAAAAATTGCATAGCAGCAAATAGTGGCAGCTCACAATCATCTGGTTTCCATCTCCACTGTAAAAATTCTCTATCAGGTCTTCCAAACTTCATGCAATTTTGTCGATCATCGATAGCACAGTTTGTTTCATTTGTATAATATGGTCTTTTTGGATATTTTACCCATTTTCCCACAAAAATGTTGCATGTTTGTTGCATAATCCCTGCTTTTTCTGATTCTTTAATGCTAGGGACTGATCCATTGAGGCTTGATTCAAGATTTTGCAGCAAAGAATCAGTGGTAGTATTATATGATGAGAAGGTGATTGTGACTAGGAGAATTAATGCTAAGATTGGTAGAACAACTTTTCTAAAGCTTTCTAACAGCATATGCATGGTTTTCCAATTGAAAAGCTCTGCTCCACCACCCTTCATCTGCAAGTGATATTTGGAAGATAAAAAACTTTGTGAGCAATTTATATGCTAGTACCATGAAAATTAGTGGTAGGAAAAGCTACACTCTACTGTATATGTTTGGTAATAGGGATGAATGATTATTATCTTGATCATTCTTTCTTATAACTTGAACTAATAACTGACATATTGCATCCATTAAAGATATATATAACTTAAACTCTTGACTGTATGTTCTCAACCTTGTCATAATAGATTTCAAACCTAGTAGATAATGGGATGGCGTGATGAGTCCCGAACTTGAGGCCATAGTTTCAAATCCTAGATCCGAATCTGATAGTAGTGCATTTCCTATGTAATTATGTAAACTAAACATGTTTGACTAAGGATCGTCCTAGGTTCACATGAGATGTCCTACTATCATTAATCACAACTTACTGATGTCGACCTTCCTTCACTCTCATTAGGTAAAAAAGTTCACAAAAGAAAAAAGAACCACTAGTGAAGAGTTCCTTAGGATGGATAGGCCTTATTCTGTTAGATAACAACTACAATTCAAATGAACAATGATCTTTTTTTTCCAATAACTTGCAGAGGAAAAAGGTGAGAAAGTTGTTGGCAACTTATAAAACTGATATGGCGTAGCTTGGTGGCAATTAGCTGATCAATGATCTTGATGACCCCATGGCTTTGCATTGCTTTTTGCCTCCTTGTCTATTTACCATTTATGTCTTTACAGTACGAGTTTCACGTGTCATTTGCCATTGATTAAAATAGTTTCCTTTGATTTAAAAATTTCAAACTTGAGTTAACTCTTCTCATACATTGACCAATCATCTTGAAAAGAACACTATTAATAATTGTCTAGCAAAATATGTATACTCATATACTTTAGCAACTTTACCATCCCTTTCGTGGGAATATAATTCGAGTGAAAAATACTTAAAAACTTATTTTTCTTTCAACAATTAGATTTAAGGAAGGAATTAGAAACATGAAAACAAGAGCTTTCATTTATAAACTTTGTGAAAAATGTGGACAATTATAATAGACTATTTCAATCCAAAACAAACATAAACAAAGATTGGGATAATCAGACTTGGCAAAGGAACATGTTAAAATGGATTTGGTTCTATGAACACATCATGGCCCAATCTCAATAAAAGTGTACTTTGGTTCGTTTGAAAAAACAAAATGTGTCATCGTCTAAACTCTAACCTCCCCATCTTTGTGATCTAAGGTAAAAAAGAAAGAACAGCAACAAGATCGGTCACAATTTCAGAAACTAACTGAGAAGTCATAAAAATACAGTGGAAGTTGACATTTTATTGAATCTAAAAACGGCCCAATCTTGGTCTTCAGCGTTAGCTGTCAATGTGTTGTCCTTAGGCCATTGATTATTATAGTCTTGGTGGGCATCAAGGTTAAGATTTCAACCCTCGACAGGAAAAGCGTTGTTGCTAAATGCACACGCAAATGTACGTAATCAACAAGTAATAAAATAGTGGATTGAGTATGTTCCCACATGTACTATTGTTAACGATTGTATCCTAGCAAACTATTTTCTATAAACTATCCAGGGATCTTTCTCAATAATGGACTAATGGTTGTAATTTTTACTAGCTAAAGGAAACAATAATTAAAAAGTGAGTAATTGAAATCAAGTATTCGAGAGCAAGGTGTGAGTTATCAAAGAGAGAGACGATCTAGTATTAGAGCGACAAACTGTCGATTGCTAACTAACAAGTTTAGTATATTCGTGAAAATCGGTTGTTTCTTCTGTGGAATTAGACCTAACAAGTATGCATTAATGAACTATGTATTTAGCTAAGCAAGAAAAATATGTATATGTCTATCCATATCCACAAATTGATTCCCTGATGTCCAGGTTACAATCAAGCCATATTCCTTCTTTAGTGTATTCATAAATTCTCTCTGTCGAGTTGAACTTATGAACCGTAGATTGTGTTCAGTTATCAGACCATAATAACCAAACAATTAAGCTCAACAACAACATACTCAGTGTTATCCCACAAGAAGTGTGTTGTTGTTGTTGATGTTGTTGCGCTTAATTGTTTGGTTATTAGGACTCGATAATTGAACACTCTCTATGGTTCATAAGTTGAACTCGACAAAGGGATTTTATGAATACACATAAAAAGGAATAAGGCTTGATTATGAACATAGGTATCAAGGATTCCATAGGTAGATCAAATAGGTTGAACTCAGCTTTCAAACATCAACCTTCATGTAATTGCCCTAACTCCAGAACGATATATTTAGTTATGCATATTCATGATAACAAACAAGAATTCATAGAAGAAAGATGGAATATTCTAATAGCTGAAGTAAAAGAATTTAATCTTTGGTTCAAGTGTTAAGAACCCAATATTTGTTCTAAAATCTGATTTTTCCTCTAAATACAAAAATATAATGTGTTTATGTGTTTACAAAATACCAGGCTAAGTTAAACCAACTTCGAAACTACTTTAGAGAAGTTGGGGTCATCAGGCGTCAAGTTGTTTTAAAGGCGCCGCCTCTAGAACAGCCTTGACAAAATAGTGATGTCAAAATCTTGTAAAGATTTCTCTGGCCGCCGCAGACGAAACAGACTCTGAAAGGGATGTGCTGAAGGCATCGCTTGCGAAAGAAGTAAAGCTTGCACACATTGCCTTGTTTTCTAACATCATATTCCATCATTTTGCTAAGTCCATTCTCAACCCCTCTCGTCGATTCTTCACTTCTTGCTCGGTTTCATCTATTCTTGCTCCGTTTGCACTCATTCCCTCCCTACAAGCACAACTACGAACAATGAGTGCAAAACCATAATTATAACACAAAAGGAATGAGTAAAGTAATAAAAATGCAATGAAATATTAAAAAAAAAAAATATAGGCATTATCGCCGAATATCAAGTGTCTAATCTTTATCTCCTTATGACGACCTGCGAATTATGTCAGAAAACTTTTTGGACTGAATTCATGGCGATTCATCAGGAAGTATGTCTGCATTCTTGCAATAATGGCAAAAGGTAAAAACGATTTTAAAAGGAGGCCGGAAGTTTAACAGTAACGCTGAATTATCCTATTTTGTTAATCTCCCTCAGATAAGCAAACAGGATATAGTTCACGATCCCATTAAATAGTTCATGAATCATGAGATAAAAGATGGGTTCCTTTTCTTGTTCGTGGGTATGAGCTTTTCAAAGACAAATTGTATGGAAAAGTACGTACTTCAACTAATATTCTCTTTTGTCCCGAATTTGTAACCTGTTAAGACTCTTCTTTCTTGAAGAGATGAAAAAGAGTTTCAAGAGAATTATAACTCCTTCAAGCCTATTATTTTCTTGAAGGAGAAGCTATTAAACTCTTATAAATAGAGAATCTTCTTCCCATAATATCAACCAAAAAAAAAAAAATATCCACAATGTAGTCCTTTAAATTTTTAGAGTAATGCTTAGGGAGACTTTATATTTTAGTATTTTCTTTTATACTAGTATTAGTTTTTTAATCTCTCCCTATGTAGGTCAATTCATGACCAAACCACAATAAATAATATTCTTTTTTTAAAAAAAAAAAAATTTGTTGGGATCGAAACAACATGGTGCATGCGGAAGCTAACAATACAATCATTGATTGACAATAAATCCGACATATAGAAAAATAAGCTAAATTGTTATTTAAAATGGTTTGGCCAAACAGCCTACATCATATGGGAGAAGAAAAATCTCTCCAAAACTAAATTCTCTTAAAGACTACATTGTGGAGTTTGGTGGTGTTGTTGTTCTGAAGAAGATATCATCTATTTATAGTTTTCAAGACTTCTTTCCTAAGTAAAGGATAAGTCATATAAAGAAGATATATTTCTTCTAGAACTCTTTTTCATCCCATCAAGATTGAAGAGTCCTATTAGGTTAAAAATTCAGGGCAAAACCCTAACAATTCTTCCCTTGGCCTGAATTTTCTGACAATGAAATCTTGATCTTCTTCACATATTTCAACGTATGACTGCTTCTTACAATGGTTAAAAATATGTATGGGTTAAAATTTTGGTATTGGTTGAAAAGATCCCAAGAAAAGGTTAAAAGGAGCCAAATATGGGTTAAAAGTAGCTCATGCGTTAAAAGTACGCATGAGTTAAAACTGACATCGGTTAAAAGTAGCCCAAACATGGGTTAAAAGAGATTTTTAATTTGAAAATGTAGCAGCAATATTTTTGAAAGTTTGGTTGAAATTTTTCTCCACATGTAGCATCACATTTTTCTTTTTTTTTTTTGATAAATCTTCATCTTCATTATATTGATTGCGGTTAGAACTGAAACCACCTTGAACCCACCTTCAACCTCATCAACCCGGCTCATCGAACCATCGGCTGAACATGGCTCTGATACCACTTGTTGGGATCGAAACAACATGGTGCATGCGGAAGCTAACAATACAATCATTGATTTACAATAAATCCGACATATAGAAAAATAAGCTAAATTTTTATTTAAAATGGTTTGGCCAAACGACTTACATTATATGGGAGAAGAAAAATCTCCCCTAAACTAAATTCTCTTAAAGACTACATTGTGGAGTTTGGTGTTGTTGTTGTTGTGAAGAAGATATCATCTATTTATAGTTTTCAAGATTTCTTTCCTAAGTAAAGGATAAGTCATATAAAGGAGATATGTTTCTTCTAAAACTCTTATTCATCCCATCAAGATTGAAGAGTCCTATTACGTTAAAAATTAAGGTCAAAACCCTAACAATATGTTTATGTACTTAATTAACCAGAAAATAGAAAAGCTTGTACTAGTGGATCGTCGCTGGTGGCTGCACAATCTAACTTCCCACAGATCAGTTTTAGATTCACTTATTCCGAGTTCTAATATTTTAAGTGCCTTTGAACGAACTGAAAATGTGCATACAATTTCCTGAATGGGGGAACAAAACTTTGGGCGGTAAAGTTATCAAAAGAATGAATAGTAATTACATAGTGAACTCCACAGAAATTTGCAAGAAAAGTTTAGTGACTGTTCATAAAAAAATTCCTTGTAAAACCTTTTGCAATTCTTCGTTTAAAGTTTCTTTTGGCATCATTATTTTATCATATAAAAGTTTCATTCCTTTTTTAAAAATAATTATTAGAATACACAATGTTATTAGCAAGTGATTATGCCATATATAGAAATATCATCACTTTTACAAAATTCAAGATGATTTATTTTATTCACTTTTTTACCAGAGCTATGGTTACATTATCACGTCAACCATAACTTTCCAGAACAAGGGTTCCTCTTTGAATAAAAACAACAATCCTAAAAGGAAATCAAACAGACAGAAGTTCAGAGTACATTGTATTGTTTTGCCCTCTCATTGAAGCTTTTCCTCAAAGGATCCGGTACCCTACATCTTCAACATATGACCAGGCAAGCACCAATGAAGACAGTCAATTTTCAATACGTTATGTTCATCCTTCGACCTATGATGAACATATTTACTTGGGTGACCATCTGGTCTCAACAACATAGCTTGTGTTATGTCCATCAATCTAAACTTCTTTCCTCTCATATTCCCTTCTTCCTCCGCAGCCTTAAACTCTTTAACTAGGATCTTGTATTTCTCCAAGGTTTCACCCTCCAGCACTGTCTCGTTACTTCTATATGGCCTTGTCCTTACGCAATCCCCGCCGTTATTCCATGCCCCATCTTCAAAATGAGAAGGTGAAAAAGTCCTAAGGATCGTTACACCCTTAAAATTTTCTAAGTTGTTGATGGCTGTTAAAGCAGTACCACTACTAAAAAAACCGTCATTTTCGACCGCCCAATCGGTCGAAATTCGGTCGACCTATCGACCATATTTCGACCGATTGTGGTGGTCGATAAAATTCAGGTCGAAATTCAAGTATCGACCGAAATTCGGTCGAAGGTCGACCGAGGTTTGACCGAATTTCAGTCGAAGAGCATGTCACCTTAGTCCATGTTCTTCGACCGAATTTCGGTCGATAGGCTTTCGACCGAAATTCGGTCGAAGAGTATTTCGACCGAAATTCGTTCGAAGGTCTGGTAATTTTTTTTGACCAACTTTCGACCGAAAGTCGGTCGAAAACCTGTAAAAACCTGCAACATAAAAGCTGAAATTAGGCCTATACCACCTGTAAACACGCAGAAAAACCAGTCACAAGACATTCATAAACGCTATTCAAACAAGGCTAACAAAGCCAAACAATAGAAATGAGTCTTTCAACATTCGTTCAAGTTTTACAATATTCAAACAAACTAAACAAACAGTTTAAAGTTCAACTTTCACTACTAATGGCTAGAAGCCGAACTAGACCCGGCATCAGACTGAGACGGTGAATGGTGGCTATGTCTGCTCTTGCTCTTTCCCTTTCCCGAGCTATCACGCTTTCCTTTGCCTTTTCTTTGGTTCCTGAGGAGCTCTTGCATCATTTCATGCATTTCTCTCTGATGCGCCTCCTGTGATGCGCGCATCATTTCATGCACTTCTCTCTGATGCGCCTCCTGTGCTAAGCGCATAGCTTCATTTTGTTTTCTCAGTTCTTCGATCTCCGCTTGCATCCGAGTCATTTCTGGAGCGGGAGTAGAGCTTGGAGGAGCACTTGAACACGAGCCCAAATAGTTCGATTTATGCTTGGCAGATGAATACAGTGTTCCAATGCCATAAGCTGAACCCTTCTTCACCCCTCCGACCGCTTCCAACCATAAGTTGGTTTCTTGCTCGAGCGTTAGCGGTACTGGGGTACTGCTTCCGCATTCAGATTGCTGAGTCGCGGTCCAGTCCTCAAGGGCCTTTGTAGCTTTTTCCTGAAAAACATAAATATATCAACGGTACAACTATGAAGTTTTAAACTTGAAGGATTGGCGCGACTTTAGTTTAAATTTAAGTACTTACCCAGGCCTCTTGTGCTCGGGGCTCGACCCATGTTTCTCCGCCCTTTTTATCTTTCTTGATATGGCGGATCTTGTGCATTTCAGAGAGCGGAATAGTCCGATTTTGTTGCTTTTCCTACAAATTAAAGAAGAGAACAAGTTAGATAGAAAATAAACTATTATAGTAATTCTTATAAATTAAATTACTTTACCAAGCGCATCTTCTGCGTCGCAGCGCTAACTGCGCTGCCGGTATGCAGCGATCCACCCTTAGTAGATGCCCGAGCTTTCTTCCCTTGCTCGCTCTTCCTCTGAAATTCGGGAGTACCCCAATACTGCAGCAGCTCTCTCCATTGATGATCATAGAGGAAGCCGGGCATTTTCCCATTTTTGCGCGCATTGTACATTGCGTTCTTGTACACATCCGCGCATTTCTTAGGGAAGTTAGAACGGACTTTATAGTCCAGAGCCGGATGCCACTTACACTGAACCTGCAATATTCATCAAAATATTTTATTTAAACATAATCATTAAGAAAACCTGCAATTAGTGAAAAACCGTATGCATATTTATCACCTCAAAAGCTTGCATTATCTGTTGCTTTACATGAGGGGGCACAGCACCCCAGGATGGCCATGATTCCTTCCATTGAGATTTCATGCATTTCGTCAGCACAGGAGTAGCATCAGTGTTGGGGCAAAAGCTACGTAAAAAAACAGACGGGTTAATAGAAATACTAATATTTAAAAGCTTACTGCTAAATAGATAAGAACTTCATAAATACTATACTTACCTCTTATCCCCCTCGGGATAAATAATCAAACGCCCGTCTTCCCAAGTGCCAGGCTCACCGATGTAATATGGAGATCTGGGATCATAGTAAGGAATCTCCTGCTGTACCGAAGGGCAGGTAGGGCTAGATGGGTCGGAAGGCGGCTGAGTCGACCCAGACGGACTAGTGGACTGTGTGGGATCGCCTAGTCCGGGAACGCCCTGGGATGGACCGTCCTGGCTCTCAGTCATGTCATAACTACTGAAGTGATGCCTCCAACCAGTATGGCTCTGAGGCATGCCAGGTGTCTGAAAAAATCCGGACTGTATCCGGCAGGTGCTCCTGTAGGAAGCGAATGCGGCACCTGGGACATGCCGGGCGGCCTGAAAAAATCTGGACTGTTTGCTGCTGGTGCTCCTGTAGGAAGGTGATGCGGCACCTGAGAGGTAGGAGTGTCCTGTGCCGGCTCACCTGAAGGCTCACCTGCCTTTCCTTTCCCCTTCCTTCTTGCAAACACTCGAGGGGGAGGAGTGTCCTGTGCCGGCTCACGTGAAGGCTCACCTGCCTTTTTAGGCCCCTTCTTTCCTGAAAAAATATTCTTCATTCCTGTTGACACATTCATTGCACAAAAATTAGACGGGTTAAATAGATTAAATAAACACATTCATTGCAAAAAAAATAGGCGGGTTAAATAGATTAAATAAACACATTCATTGCAAAAAAAATAGGCGGGTTAAATAGATTAAATACACACATTCATTGAAAAAAATAGGCGGGTAACATAGATTAAATACACACATTCATTGAAAAAAAAAATAGTCTAGTTAAATAGATTAAATACACACATTCATTGAAAAAAAAAATAGTGAATACAAATATCTTCTTCTTAATTAATGAAATGCCCCAAAGAAACAATATTATCTAATAACACCTTATTAATTAATATTATCCAAGCAATTCAAACAAACAAAAGCTTATTCGTTTTAGGCATAACATGTTCATCTTCTCAACAATACCAAGGCAAGAACACATTGCAAACAACACTACCAAACAATACCAACAACTACAACAATCCCAAACAACACAAACCTAACTTTGTAATAGCTAACAACACCAAACAAGTTGTTCAACATCAACAATTACTACAATAAGCTTTGCTAACTAATAAGTAACTAAATATGCAACATTAAATATGCAAAGTTACAAAATAATTAAAAAGTTAATTAAATTCGGAATAAAAAAAAAAAGTACCTAAACGTTGATTTATGCTCCTATAGCACCTACAATTGATTCCCCACTGGTTATATGCTTCAAAACTACACAAAAATTGAGTTAAAAAGTTAGGGTTCAAGTTTTACAAAGTAATTAAAGTAACCCTAAAATTAAGAATTTACCTTGAATTTGTTGTTATGGGTAGTGATTAGGAGGGTAGATTGTGTTTTAGTGTTGATTTTTGGGGTGGGTTATGGTGGATTTCGTATTTTTTGACGTTTGGGGGTGGGTTATGGTGTTTAGAGAGAGAGAGATAATTGGAGAAGAAGAAAAAATGAAGAAGGAGGGCTGTCTGCTGAAATGTATATCGCGTGGGTCGACCGCTATTTCGACCGAATTTCGGTCGAGATACCAGACAATTTTTTTTGTTCGACCGAAAATCGGTCGAACACCTATTTCGACCGATTTTCGGTCGAACACTTTCACCAAGTGTACTGTTCGACCGAAAATCGGTCGAAATAGGTGTTCGACCGATTTTCGGTCGAATTCTGGCAGTCGAAAAATCCTGTTTTTTTAGTAGTGTACTCCATGCGATTTGGTAGACTAAGGTAAGTGGTAATTCAATAACATTTGCCAATCCACATCCCCTGCAGCCAACTCGTTGTTTGTTCTTATAGTAGAAGCTGGGCCGAGGAAACCAGTGGCCGGCGTTTAAGATAACGTAGTCATATCTTTCAATTTCGTCTGTCCATTTCTTGTCTGCTTCATCTAGGTAAAGATTGTAGAATGTAGTATGATTTGGACCAATGTCTGCTTCTGTAGTAGAGACCAAAAATGGTGACCGATATGTTGCTAGTGTAAAGTTGTAATTTGCGTATTTGTACTTGAAACCTTGATCTGGATTATCAGATATATTAACAGGATCTTCTACCTGAAATAAGAAATCGAAAAGAAATGAGAAGAAGATCAAAGTTGTTATTACTTCTGTCTTCATTGATCATTCTCACTTCGATTTGTTTTTAGATAAGTTTGACACTAGTTCATGCACATCTCGTCACACGTGCGTGGTAACATACTTATCCACAACGGGTTACATAGAACCATGTTGACTTATTATGGTTAAGGGATCTAATAATGTAAAAGATATACATTAATTATAGGTGATGAAACTTTATTCTTAAACACTTGACATAAATCCATTGATTTAGTGTAAATACCGGTGTGAGTAAGTTTTTACCTTCTAAAATTATGGGTTCAAATTTAATGTTTATTATAATTTTCATGGATATATATATATATCTATCAATTAACCTTATATAGGATTAGAATAAAATACCATGCTTTAAAAAATAAAAATTAATAAATTACTGACTGCAGCCGAAGCAAAATTGAATTGGTGCCTTTTCTAAGAGTTGTGTCCATTCTAAAAAAAATTATTACTGTAATAAACTTGCGCCTACAAAGGAAACACAATACCGTACTAATTAAATGAAAAACCTCCAGCACATAGCCACCTCTAGACGAAACACACGACGCTTAGGAACAATGAAAAACATACGGCTTGGTGGAGACGACGTGCTTATTCGCAAGAGCTGACACCGAAAATCATTAATATTACATCAATTTTCATGGAGAAAAAAAAACACAAGCAGAGAGATCACGTTGGTTGTAGCAATAAAATTGGAGTCCCTGATGCAATATAAATTGGGCCTAAACGACAATCATCAAGAGCCAACCTCGAGAGCACAAAGAGTACAAGTGAAAAGCTTCGGAAGCGACTTGACGATCATGCATTGGAGTATCATGGAAGAAGGACCCTTTAGGCGATAAAGGAGAGGCTCGAGAGACACATTTTGAGCCGTTTCAAGAACTACCAGGAAGGGGTGGAGCGCCTATTTTGGCCGCCCATTTTTTGAGGCGATCTCTGAAGCTGCAAAGGGGCGGACCGCCCCTGTGTTTAGGCGGACCTCCCACTCCCAGCAGGTGGGGCACCTACTCTTCTACACTGAGTCCAGGTGGAGCGCCTGTTTTGGCTAGGCGGGGTGCCTGTTTTCGGGTGAATTCAAGACTAGCTTTTGAGGTGTAATTCCTATTTTAGCCCTTAGTGATTCTAATGTATTAACTAGACCTATGGGCTTTTAGTCATTTCACATTTATGTAAAGGAGCACTATATAAACTCCCCTTAGCCATTTTCATCATTTAGATCACCTTGAATATTGTAGAAACATGAGCTATGCTCTCTTTGAACCCTTGTTTGGGGCTTGAATTCAATTGGTGGAATCCAATTTGAACTTCATCCATCTTTGATCATTCTATTTGCAAGAGTCGGGTATCTCTTGAGGATAGTTGCATAGCGTAGGTGATTCCTTGACATTCACTTGAGGTGTAACGAGACAAGTTCCTCTACTTAGATAATCATTCTAGTCTCGTCTCGTTCTTATCTTTACTTTTAGCTTCCACATTTTACATTGCATCAGTCCCTGGTTGATTACATTCCTATTACTAGAAGATATGGTCAAAATGCAGTATCTATAGTGATTGAACTAACAAGATATTACGGTAAGTTATTACTATTCACGTGATGTTGCATCATCCTGTATGTTCGAAGGAGTGATTAAGAAAGATATCTTTAGGATTCCGTGAGTACACAACAATGACCAAAGGTTTTGATTGACCAATGGCCAACGGTTTCAACGATTTGTTGTTGCGAAGTCTTAAAAAGAGAAGACCAAATACATAAGTGACTCTTTAAAATTGTCATCAAATTTCATGTAGGCACCTTATTACCTATTGGATACTCAAACTTTAATGGGCCACTAAGTCGTATGGTCGCTTCAGCGAACTATCCTTTATGATTTATGAAATTCAGGTTCTATAAATGTAGTACAAACAGTTCTTTCTTCTTATTGTCTTATGATTTGTTTTTTAGAAAATAGAAAGTTGAATGAACGATGCATAACAATACCATATGTGCGCAGCCTTTACTTGAAAAGAAAATCGATACACGGATCTGTTTCTTTTGGAGCTATTATGAGTTATACCATAGCTTTGGATGGAATATTGGTCACTAATTGATTTGTGCACAAGGTGATCAAATGATTCACATGTGTATTTCCCTTGTAAGGAAAAGCACCAGCAATTAGTGGAATTAGTGGAGATCAAAGTGGTGTGGTTCAAAAAGAAAGTCGCAAAGTTCAGGTTTTATTTTTATGAACTCCACTTATTATTATTTAAGGAGTAGTTTTTACCTCTGTGGCTTTTTCAATGAAGTACAATTGATATAAATGTTAGGGTAGGTTACCCACTTTATGATGATCCTAATGCATGCTAATTTTGGAATAATGTCTTTGAATCCTTTTTATGTCTTCTAATTCCATGCCAAACTATAAACATCATAAATTGGCATCACCATGTTGGATAAAGATCATGTAAAATTTACTTAAATTTCTAGTTGTGAAACTATATATACTTGAAATAGGTTATACCATGAGGAAAATGTTATTTTTATTTGGATATAAATTGCAAATAGAGGTCATTTTACTTTTTCTATTTGTTATTTTGAACTTTGAGTAATGATTCTCCATGACTTGCTTCTTCCGATCCCAAAAGCACTTTATGTCGAATGAGCTATGAAAGGAGGATGAAGAAATAATATAGTTCTGCATATGAGTTCACTTTATTTGATTTGGAGAGAATAGTAGCTCACGAGAATCAGGGGCGAAGCTAGAGTGGATTGTCCGGCGTCGGCTAAATCCAATAGCTTTAAGTTTAACCCTGAATTTATTTTAAAAAGTTTATATAACCTATAAATTTCAAATCTTAGCTCTCGCCCTGTAGCTTACCTAGCCTTATACAGTAATTTGTTTGTGGATTAATTGTTGCCTTTGTGAAATTTAAGTGGGAATTTAGAATCACAAACTGTGTATTCATGAACCCCGGCTAAATTGACTTATAGATGATTTCTTTTTACTTATTGTGAGATTTATTTATTAAAAAAAATAGTGAATTTTTTTTGATGAAATGAAGAAACACAGTAGCAATTACAGATTGCTTGGACAGAGCACTTCATGTGGAAGCTTTACTTAGTATGATCTTTGCACAAAGGAATTAGTATTTCTTAGCCACCAGTCAAGAACTCTCCCACTTTTCTTTCTCATGGCAAACATCCAATAACAAGACTAATATAGAGACAAGCTGGATGAAGGGAAAAAAAGAGACGAGATTGCTAGAGGCAGAGAGAAGGAGTGGCTAGAAAAAGACCCAGAAGATAACTATCTTGGCCTCGACAAACATTTCATCATGCGAAGATCAACATTAATCAATCACTCAAATTTGTACTTTACTTTTGTTTATTAGCTAATAAAAGTTTTGTTTTAGTAATTTATGACTCGACATGCACGTGTCGAGAAATTATATATATATATATATATACACACACATACATACACACAATAACAACAACATTTCCAGTATATCCTATAAGTGAGGTCTAGGGAGGGTGAGATGTACGCAGACCTTACCCCATCAAGATGGAGAGGTTGTTTCCGTTAGACCCTCGGCAGAGAGAACATGCAGAAAACACGTACGAAATCAAGACAAAATAACAAGATATAGAATGGTAAAACTAAGGCATACCAAAAATACACAGACAACAACAATAGATATAAAGGGGAGGGCTAACATGGAAATACACTATATAGGCATAACACTACAACTAATAAGAGAATAGACACTTGACAACTAATTACCCTACTACTCTAATTCTCGATCTCTATGCTTTTCTATCTAGGGTCATGTCCTCGGTGATCTAGATTTGGGCCATGTCCTATTTAATCACCTCGACCTAGTTCTTCTACAGTCTACCTCTACCTCTTCTTAGCCCCAACACTGCCAATCTTTCACATCTTCTTACAGGAAAATTTGGATTCCTCATTTTCACGTGAGCGAACCATCGCAACCTCGCTTCATGCATCTTCTCTACTACCGGGCCACACCCACTTTATCTCGAATGACCTCATTCGTAATCTTATCCATCCTAGTATACCCGCATATCCATTTAAGCATTCTCATTTCTGCCACACTTATCTTTTGGATGTGCGAGTTCTTAACTGGCCAATACTCTGCTCCATACAACATAGCTGGTCTAACAACCAACCTATAGAATTTGCCTTTGAGCCTGATGTAAGCGGAAATAGAGAAAAGTACGTAATCAAAAGACACAAAATAGAGATAGAGGGGAAAAAGGATAGGAAGGAGAAAGAAAGGATAGAGAAACAAGTAAAGATGTAATTAGACAACCCAAGTCATCAATGCTTAGACTTCCTAATTAACAATCAACACAAGTTTAACAATCCGAGGGGGAAGAGACTTGAACTCATACAATGGATCTCTCACACAAGACAATCCAAGAGAGATCCGGGAAGAGATAAAGGGATTCCACCCACATAATCTCTCACAAGAGTGTACTCAATATTCACCAATCAATTAGCTAATAAATAAACCCTAGAGTTAGGCTATTTATAGTAGCTAACTAAAATACAATGATAAATAGACTAAATAGCCCCAACACTAATTCTGGCCGCACTTTGGGCGCTCTCCTGTTCAGTCGCTCTCCTGTTCGGGTACTTTGCTGTTCGGACGCTCTCCTGCTCATATGCTCTGATGTTCGGCCGCTCACCTGTTCGGACGCTCTCTTGCTCGGTCGCTCTTCTGCTCGGGCGCTCTCTCGTTTGGGAGCTCTCCCGCTTGGGCGCTCTCCTTTTCGGGTGCTCCCCTATTCGGACGCTCTGTTGTTCGGGCGCTCTCCTCACTACTAGAAATCATCTGTTTTGCGTCACAGTTTTGAGACGGAATTCCCTCTCTAAAAGGAGTTTGGAGATGGAATTCCGTCTCTGCGCGTCCTTCGCCATTTGGTGCGTCGGTGGCCACGTTGGAGAGGGAATTCCGTCTCCAATTCAAAAAGTAACTGCAACGCGTGATTGTGTCAGTGAGTGATTAGAGACAGAATTCTCTCTCTAGCAAAATAATTAATTTAATGCTTAGAGAGGGAATTCCGTCTCCAACATGAGGTGTAGAAATTATTTTTATTGTTCAGAGATGGAATTCCCTCTCCAGGAATATAATTAAAAATTATTTTTACTGTCCAGTAAATAAATTAAAAATTATTTTTATTTTTTAGAGACAGAATTTCCTCTCTAAAAAAATAATTAAAAACTATTTTTATTGTTTAGAGACAGAATTCCCTCTCTAACTATATTAACCCTGCTAAATAAAAATATTAGAAACTCGCTACAAAGCAACTGTATGGGCCTAAATCAATTTTAGGTTTACAAATCGAATTTGGATTCGAATATAAGCAAATCTTCGTATCAAAGTTGAATAAACGCACAAAACAGATGTAAATACGAAAGAATAACTTGATTTCAATATATAATCGAGAGTACAAATTTGGGCAGAGTTTCAGTATATATTTCTGGATCCCTATGACACAAAATAAACTACTATTTATAGGCCTAGGAGCCTTGCCCACGTTCTCCACCATCAGCTTGTGCTTTGTCCCACGATCTTAGTATTAAAGGAAGGAGTTAGTGGGGTGAAGTAGTGGGCTGCAGAGCTGCTGGAACCGAGGTGCCCACCGAAGCTCGATCACACGACTTTGGTGGTATGACCTTGCTGTTCGGTTAGGGGGAGATGTCACCGAAGCTCATCCCGTAGCTCGCCTTCGGTAATGACGTTGGAGTTCGACTTCGGTAACTTGATCAGTTGGTTCAACCATTTCTCTTTGGAGCGTCGGCTCGCTTTCTCTTCGGTCCATCATTCAGAGGTGCTGACCGAGCACGTCAATTTTTACCCAATACAGCAACCAAAAATCAGAAACGCACCACTAAAACAGTTATATACAACCTGTTTAATATAAAACAAAGCCACCACGGGCAATTAAACAATTCTACCTACATGTTTCTTCCTTAAGCATTCAACACAAATAAAAACTAAAGTATTTAATTAGTAACATGTTCGACAAACTTAACAAACCATGAGACTAATCCGCCCTTTGGGAGGAGCCACTGCCTTGCTCCTTATCCCTCCAAATCTTTGCCACAATTTCCTCTAATTTCTTTACATTCTCACGGTCAGCTAACCGTTGCCTTTCACTATCTAGTAGCCTTTGCTCAATTTCCACCAATTTAGAGCGCAAATCATCATCCATAACTTGTGGTGCAGGTGAAGAAGAAGAAGAGCAATTAGCATTGACAATACCTACACGAGAAGGCTTCTTGTACCTCGAAGGACCAAGGCCATAGGCTCGGTTTTTGCTAGTATAGCCACCACCCACCTGAACGAACATTGTATTTTCTTCTTCCTGGGTGGGTTTAGGAGAGCCTTCAACGACCTGTGACTCTTGGCTCTCAAGCCATTCTGGGTGGTCCAGTGTTTGTTGCTGTACATTACCAAAATCCCAATACTATCATCATCATCATTTCCACCAAAAGTCAAACAAACTTGAGAAGAACCATTTATTCAAGATTCAATTCAAACCACTATTTATATCAAGATTCAATATTGCCATATGCAACTTTTCTATTAAGCAGCAAATACACTATTTTTTTAAGCTAGAAACGGATATGCATACAAATATTTCAATACAATTTATTTCAAAAAAGAAATGGGGTGGGGAAAATGGGGAGGGGAAAATAATGGGGGATACGAAAGGGGAAAATAATGGGGAAGACGAAAGGGGAACTTACTTGCATACGAAAGTGGTGGCCGGAGAAAATGGGGGTGCTGCTGGTGCTCGGTGCCACTGTGGAGAATTTTGGGACGTTTTGAATATTTTTGAGTCTGTGAAAATTTTGGGAGCCCGCTGTAGTAATTGGGAATTGTTTAGGGTTGGAGACGGAATTCCGTCTCAAACCAAAAAGTAAAAAAGGTGTCAGGTGATTGGCGACGTAATTCCGTCTCCAACACCTGATACTTTTTTTACTTTTTGATTGGAGACGGAATTCCGTCTTCAACTTTTCCAATTTAATTTATTTTAACCGCAATACACTGATTGGAGACGGAATTCACTTGCTAACTGATTGGAGATGGAATTCCGTCTCCAACCATTCTGTAGCTTTTTACTCTTTTTCTAATAGTGCCTACTCAAGCGCTCTCTTGCTCAGGCAATCTCTTGCTCGGGAGCTCTCCTGCTCGGACGCTCTCCTGTTCGGACGCTTTGATATTCGGGCGCTCTTCTGTTGCTTAGAACTTACTTTCCATGCCCTCTTAAAACACTCCAAGCTCTTGATGTCAATTATGAATCCTCCACGGCTTTGGGGGCTTATCTGGATTGCACCAAAGCCTCAGTGGCACTCTCTTATCACATAGTACACCGAAAGCGAGCCTCCACTTCATCCAGCCTACTCCTATACGAAGTGTGACATCATCATCAATTTCTCCATTCTTTTGTAGGATTGAGCCTAAAATTTGAAGCTTCCTTTCTTGGAAATGACTTGAGAATCAAGTCTCACTGTCACATCTGACTCCTCAGATGAGTCACTAAACTTGCATTCTATGTACACTGTTTTCGTCCTGCTCAGCCTAAAGTCTTTAGACTCTAACGTCTACCTCTACTCCTCCAGCTTCTCAATAACACCCATATATATATATATATATATATATATATATATATATATAGTGGAGATGTAGGATTCGGACAAACCCGTTGCCTAAGGGCTACATCCGCCCTTGCAGGTGCGGTGTTTAGCAAGAATCAGGCTGCTTCCCAGCAATTCTCAGGCTTACAATAAAGTGTTGTATCTACACCAAATATAAGTAAATTAATTGAAGAAATCTTTAGATGGCCACAATTATCCTTTTTATCACCTGGCATTTCTAAGAAGCAACAACTAATGACCCACGTTACCTGGCTTGGATTCTCTAACTATTTGTCACGACAAGACTATTTTAAGATATATTTTAATGGGACACACAAGCACACTTTGGAAAAAAGCGACTTTCTATGGCTAATTTCGTTTTTATTTCCCAAAAGGAAAAGTTAAAAGCTTATTAATATCAATAATATGTACGCAAGTTAAATGGTTAATGTGTATTTTAATTGATAGGGCTTATGACTAAACTTATATATCTGCTTTTAACAAGTGGAAGTGCTTAAACGCCGTTGTATCACCGCCATATCAGATTTATATTCACGTGGTCCGGGATTTGTCCTTGATCTCTCGGCCATTTGAGGAAAGATGAAAGAGCATTACACTTCCAGCATGAAAACAAGCAAAACATACAAGAAAATGATGCACTCAGGATTATCCCAAATTAGTTAGCATGAAGTGAAATTATCTCCTTCATGTTTATTTTTAGAGATTGTTGAATTATCAAATTGAGAGAATACGGAATCAAACCATACACTTTAAAAGTTGTAGATAAGTCTAGCTGCCAAAAAATGGAACATGTGGCCTAAGTAGAATGTCTGTGGATATGAAGACATGAAAACTTTGAAATGTTTGGAGACAAAACTGTGTATATATGTTAAAGGTTAATTAAGTACTGTACTCTCCTTTGTCCCGACTAGTAAATTCACCAAACCTATCCTACGATGACAAAGAATATGGATTAGTCGAGCTTGAGCCGGCGAGTTTTGAATATTGCATGGTTAAGAAAACTAATAGGATAAACTATAAATAGCAAGTTCTGTGCAAAATGAAAACGAAAAATTAACAAGAAGTATTAAGAAAAGAAAATGGTACGTACCCTAGCCAAGAGACATATCAAGGACTGCATTTGATTTAATCCAAGTGAGTCACCAACAAGTGCTAAAGACTTATTTCTAACCATATCCAAAAACTGAAACGGGTTAAAAATGGGCAAGTCACAACCATTAGGCTTCCATCTCCACTTCATATAATCAGAATCAGGTCTTCCAAACTTCATGCAATTATACTCATCGAATGCTAAACAAGTCATATTTGTATAATATGGAGCATCCGGATTCCAAACCCATTCACCTTTAAAAATATCACACGTACTGTCTGATTCTTTAACTTTTATTTTGTGGTCTTCAGCATGGTATGTGGATGATACTTCAGATAGGGTAAAAACTAAATTTGCTGTGGACCAACTAAATGGGTGATAATAAAGTGGGATAAGACCAAGAACTATAACTGCTAAAACTGAAAGTATCAATATTCTTTGTACTAAAGTGGAGTATTTCCCAAAGGGAAGTAGCTCCATTTTTTTAACTAAGAACTTCTTCAATGGAAGGTTGAAAAGGAAGGTAGAAATGCGAGAAAGGAGAAATGCAAGCTGTTAGAAATACTTTGGGAATGTAATGAAGGAACCAAATTGGCACATGTAAATCGACTCTAAAAGAACGTGAACACACATATTTTATTCCAACAGTACAAAATAAATTTATTGTTGATACAATATTAAATCCTGCAAGGATAAAACTAATAACTTTCAAATGAACGTTCATTATTGAACTTTATTTGAAAGTTCGTCATGAACAAATATCGAACTTTAAAGTTCGTTTCAAACAAATGTGAAACTTTACAAATAGACAACTAACTTGAGGCAAATAGTAACCTCATTATCTAAGTAAACTGGCGACACAGATAGATATAAGTATGTGAGCCAACGATTTCTTTACATCAACATTCATAATGTGCTTGTTCGGCAACCAAATTGAAAATTCAATCAGTCTGACAATATTGTAATTTGTAAGGGATCAAAATGCATTATATTGTAATCTTAAAATGCAAGGAAGTCATCAAATCACTTCATTAAGACCCTAAATGAAGAATTTAATTTGATTCACTAAACAATAAAATACACAAGTGCAATAACAATCATGCCAAATAAATTATCTATGATTATTCCCGATCCATCAAAATAACCATCCAAAATTAATATCATTGAGTAACCAAACATATAAGCAGTAAAAATGAACTTGTTGGAAGAGGATAGGCTAAGAAATCAAAACCACAACTCAAAAAATGAAGGGAAAATTATTAATCTTATGAACAATTACTTGAAGAGGTATAGATAGACAAAAGACACGATTGATTGACGGGTACACATACAAAAAAGCTTCTCTGATTTTCAAATCAAAATAATAGAAAAAATATATAATTTTTATGGTATCTAACTAGGCATATTTCAACTTTAGCACCAGCTCTACGCTCTACCCAATAAAGTAAATTCTAACAATGTAAAAAAAGAAAATCAACAACAAACTGGTTTGGTAGCAGACGTCATACATTTCTTACAATATTGTGAATAGTAAGACATAGACTATACGCATGTTAGACTGTAATCACATAATTTATGTCATGTGGTTCTACACAAGTTTTTTGTTAATTGGTAGACTAGAATCCAGAAGCTTAGATAGTACTATAGTTTAATGGAGTATCTTATAAATATTTTTTAAAGTAAAGGCATTTCAATGACAATGAATGCAACTATTGAAATTAGTGATCGTTAAATCACATTAGAACATTGTGCCTGAATCCTACTTCATGGGCTTGAATCAACAAACAAATAAGCTCATTGCGATAGAACTTTTCAAGTGGATAACCTTCAGACATTTCAAAAGAAATAATTAATTAATCATACATCACACGCTAATTAGGAATATAGAAGTACTACAGGGCCGTCTCAATAAAATTGGGGGCCTAAAGCCAAGTTCACAGAGAGGCGCTATTTTTTTTTTTAAAAAAAGAAACACCGCCGTATATATTTTTATTTAAAAGTATATTTTTCTATTTTTTTAGATGCGAAGTCATTGATTGCTGTTTTATAGTTGATTTTTTCTAATAATTCATTTTCAATTGATGATATAGCTATTACATTCCATCTCTTTTGACAAATGTTTATCTTAAATAAGATTTTATCAATTTTAATTTTGAAAAACTTCTTTTGGCTGAGGCAACAATTACATAAACTATTAACATTAGTCTATAAGCAATATGTGTATTTGAAAAAGATCTTGTCTGTTTATTTGATTGAGTATTTCGATTAGATGATTTTTTTTTCTCGTGTATTTCTGTTAGCACTTCTAAAAATAAGTCTAAACTATCAATATCATAATAACTATTACTATTTGGTAAAGAAATTCAAGGTTAAGATAGTATTTTGTACAATTCTCATTATCTAAATGATCTCAAAAGTTTACGATTGAACCAAAAATATTTTCATACCTTCAAAAATGTTATGGCACTTTCTTCCCAAAAATTTTTCTCAAATTTAATACATCACGATTTTCTTTTAATTGTATATATATATATGAGTACGTATTTAGATAAAATAAATAGGGCCCCAAAAAGTTGGGCCCCAAGCCATTTCCTTAGTGGCTTTATAGTTAAGCTGGCCCTGAAGTACTATACATATTCATGTCCTTGAACATTTAACCGCCTTAGTAATGAAAATGAAATACTAAAACACCTAAATCTGGTACTAAATTTATTCACATCTTAATCTGCCATCGTAAATTCTGTATATATATACTAATCATGGCCTCCAGTAAGCTATGGCTTTGTATACTTAAACTAATATCATCACTTTTACAAAATTCAAGATAATTTATTTTGTTCACTTTTTTAACAGTGCTATGGTTTCATTTTCACGTCAACCATAACTTTCCAGAACAAGGGTTCCTCTTTGAATAAAAACAACAATCCTAAAAGGAAATCAAACAAACAAAAGTTCAGAGTACATTGTATTGTTTTGCCCTGTCAGTGAAGCTTTTCATCCAAGGATCTGCGGCTCTCCATCTTTACCATATGAAACAAAAAATCAGCCCAAGAATCAATAGGACCAGGCAAGCACCAATGAAGACAGTCAATTTTCCATAGGGTATGTTCATCCTTCGACTTATGAGGAATATATTTACTTGGGTGACCATCTGGTCTCAACAACATAGCTTGTGTTATGTCCATCAATCTGAACTTCTTTCCTCTCATCTTCCCTTCTTTCTCAGCAGCCTTAAACTCTTCAACTTGGATCTTGTATTGCTCCAAGTTTTGACCCTCCAGCACTGTCTCGTTACTTCTATATGGCCTTGTCCTTACGCAATTCCCGCCCTCATACCATGCTCCACCTTCAAAATGAGAAGGTGAAAATGTCCTAAGGATCGTTACGCTCTTAAAATTTTCTAAGTTGTTGATGGCTTTTAAAGCAGTTCTCAATGCGCTTTGGTAGGCATAGGTAAGTGGGAGTTCAGTAACATTTGGCCTTCTACAAAGCCTGCAGCCAACTAGTTGTTTGTTCTCATAGTAGAAGCTGGTCCGATGAAACCAGTGGCCGGCGTTTAAGATAACGTAGTCATATCTTTCTATTTCGTCTGTCCATTTCTTGTCTACTTCGTCTAGGTAAAGGTTGTAGCATGTAGTATGATTTGGACCAACGCCTGCTTCTGTTGTAGAGACCAAAAATGGTGACCAATATGCTGTTAGTGTAAAGTTGTAAGTTGCGTATTTGTACTTCTTGATATCTTCATCAAGATTATCAGAAATATTAAGAGGATATTCCACCTGAAATAAGAAATCGAAAAAAAAATGCAGACAAATTTGTTATTACTTCAGTCTTCATTGATCATTCTCACATTGATTTGTGTGTGTATAAGTTTGACACTAATTCACACGCATAGGTACATAAAAACAAATCTACAATTTAAACTTGATGTGTTCTTCTAAAGTAATTTTTAGTATTGAAACTCACTATTACTTCAAAATTATTGGTTCAAATTTAATGTTTCTTTATATCCTCTATGGATTGTCAATATATATCTTTGCTCTCATTAGGGATGCAGGAATTTAGATAATTAAACTCGATGCCTAGGGGCTACGTCGTCCCATCGGGCTTACAATGAAGTGTTGTATCACCAAAAATAAGTAAACTACTTAAAACAAATCTCTAGAAGGGCAAAATTATCCTTGTTATCACCTGGCATTTCTAAAAAGCGACATTTAATGAAACTACATTACCTGACTTGGATTCACTAACAATTTGTCACGACATTTTAATGGGAATAAGCACAAACGCACGTTGGAACAAAAGCGATTTTCTATGCTAAATTTGGTTTTTAACAGTCGGAAGTGCTTAAACGGCGTTGTATCACCGCCTTATCACATTTATATTCACGAGGCAGGGATTATTTTTGTGGTATATCAGAATGGTACGTACCCGAGCCAAGAGAAGTATCAAGGACAGCATTTGATTTCTTCCAAGTGAATCACCAACAAATGCTAAGGACTTATTTCTAACCATATCCAAAAACTGAAACGGGTTAAAAATAGGCAACTCACAACCATTAGGCTTCCATCTCCACTTCATGTAATCAGAATCAGGTCTTCCATTCTTCATACAATTTTCATTGATCGGAAAAGAAGTCATATTTGTATAATATGGAGCATCCGGATTCCAAACCCATTCACCTTTAAAAATATCACACGTACTGTCTGGTTCTTTAACTTTTATTTTGTGGTCTTCAGCATGGTATGTGGATGATATTTCAGATAGGTTAATTACTAAATTTGATCGGGACCAATTAAATTGGTGATAAAATGGGATAAGACCAAGAACTGTAATTGTTAAAGCTATAAGTATGAGTATTCTTTGTACTGAAGTGGAATATTTTCCAAAGGGAAGTAGCTCCATATTTTTTTTAACTGGGAACTTCTTCAATAGAAGGTTGAAAAGGGAATGCGAGAAAGGAGAAAAATAAGCTGTTATGGGGAATGTAATGAAGGAACAAATTGGCACATGTATATTGACTCTAAAAGAACGTGCGCACACGTATTATAAGCTTATTGATGGAAACAAACCCACGTGAAGTAAGAGAAATGAAAAGAAAGAAGTACAAGAAAAGAAATAACAGATGAGAGAGAAGAAAGAAAGTCAAAGAAAAAGGCAGAAGTGTTTGCAAAATTAGGCAGAAGAAGAAAAACATACAACATTGAAATAAGCAATTACGTATATATGTTACTTCTGAAGCCTATAAATAGTCAGACCTTTCAGCATTTGTAATCATCCCTCACAACTTTCTTCTTTCTCTCAGTGAAATAAAACATTCTCTGTGTGGCCGTGGACGTAGGCAAAAATTGCCGAACCACGTAAATCTTGTGTCTTGTTTTGTCTTGTGAATTTTATTATTTTTATCATTCAAATATTTTCCCTTTCAACTAGCCTAGCACGCTTCCCAACAACTGGTATCAGAGCACAGACAGTGTATTTCTGGTAGAGCAGACTGTGCTGGCATAGTACTATTCACGTTTTTACTATTCACAGTCACTATTCACAAAATATTTTTTTTTTTTTGGTGAAATTATAGCTATGGATGAAGGGAAAGTTAAGATTGACAAATTCAATGGCAAAGATTTTGGTTTCTGGAAAATGCAGATAGAGGACTATCTGTACCAGAAAAAATTGCATTTAACTCTGACCGGGGTAAAACCAGAGAGTACGGCCAAGGCAGATTGGGATCTATTAGATCGCCAAGCTCTTGGTGTGATTAGGCTGATGCTGACACGGAATGTGGCTTTCAATATTATTAATGAAACGACCACCTCAGGCTTGATGACAGCGCTATCAAATATGTATGAGAAGCCATCGGCTTCAAACAAAGTATATTTGATGCGCCGCTTGTTCAACTTAAAGATGACAGAAGGTGCATCTGTCACGGAACATATCAATGAGTTTAATACAATTTTAACTCAGTTGAGTTTGTCACTATCACATTTGATGACGAAGTCAAGGTGCTGATTTTACTATCATCCTTACCGGAAAGTTGGAATGCAACTGTAACTGCAGTCAGCAGTTCGTCGAGAAATTCCAAGCTCAAATTGGATGATATTCGGGACTTGATTCTAAGCGAAGATATTCGCCGGAGAGAATCTAGTGATTCCCCAGGATCTGCTTTAAACACCGAAAGCAGGGGGAGAAGCAGCCAGAAAGGACAAAGTCAAGGACGTGGCAGATCAAAGTCGAGGAGAAGGGGTCAATCCAAAAATCGCAAAGACATTAATTGTTGGAATTGCGATAAGAAGGGCCATTATAGCAATCAGTGCAAAGAACCGAAGAAGAAAGATCATCAAAAGGATGATGGTTCAGCAAATGTTAGTGCTGAACAAGTTGGTGATGCGCTAATTTGTTGCGTAGACAGTCCAGTTGAATCTTGGATTCTGGACTCAGGTGCATCTTTTCACTCTACCCCATGCAAAGAATTATTGCATAATTATGTTGCTGGAAAATTCGGCAAGGTTTATCTCGCAGATGATGAACCTTTGGATATTGTGGGGAAAGGTGAAGTTCATATAAAGACTGCACAAGGGATGCTGTTGAAATTGCAAAATGTGAGACATGTTCCGGGTCTCAAGAAGAACCTGATATCCATGGGTCAAATTGACAGTGAAGGATATACAACAGTATTCGGTAACGGATCATGGAAGATAACCAAAGGAAATTTGGTTATAGCACGAGGCTCCAAGAAAGGAACACTATATGCAACTGCAGTACAGAGGGACTGTGTTTGTGAAGGGAATTCTTCCCAGAAAGAGATTGCACAGTGTCGACTACATTCAAAAAGTGTTGGTGCCTACTTCTTCAAGGTCGTCTATGTTGTCAAGCAACAATGCTTTTTGTGCATGAACACTATCTTTTATATGGACCCGTAGTACAATCCTTTCACTCTGGAAATCTACTGGTTTTATCATATGTAAATGTGAAATTCCTTCAGATGCACCCCCATCTCCCCCAACTACTGACATGTAAAAGAGTAGCTAAAAGTTACAGAAATAGAAATCCCTTTGAAGATCCCTAAAATTTCATTTATGTCAAAAATATTTTGGCCCAAGATAAGCGGTATGGAATCAATAGGTAACTAATGATCAGAATAAAAAGGTACAGATTAACAACACGAATTCATATACACCATATCTGTAATTGACTGGCCTACTAATCTGGCAAGAACGAGAAACAACAAAGTTTCTTAAGCCTTCTATAAGTCTTTGTCCTCTTTGTTGTTGCTTCAGAGCAATATCTTTCTTCTGTGAAGGGAAAATATTTATATGTTTCAAGAACGTAAGACTAAAGCAAAAATACTTCTGCATAAATTTTCTTGGACTCCTCAGCTGAAATCCAACGACCAATCTGCTCCCTACTCAATAGCTTGCGTAGGGGTAGGGGTGATGGCGCTGGGTGGTGGGTTGGTGGTGATAGCGTTAGGGTGGGGGTTATGGCGTTGGGGTAGTGGGATGGGTGTGGGGCGATGGGAGAAAGAAATAGTAAGTGAGAAAATTTTTAATTTGGAGAAAATGAGAAGTGAAGGTGAAATATATTAGATTATTGTTAAATATTAGAAAAATAATGTTATGTATTGTAATTAGAGAAATATTGCTATTTTTTTTAATTAAGGATAAAAATTTGTATATTTATGTAAAAACCCTTATCTGAATTAGTACTGCTATCACATGATTCCCAATTGTGAAAATAAGGTCATTTAGTGCGTCACTTTATTTTTTAGTCCACTTAGTGCGTCACATGTTTGATTCAATTAATGAGAAAAACTAACAATTATAGAATGCAATCATATGTTGCTACGTCTTCTATATTTTCCTGCCTCAAAGTGATTTTTCTTATGGATAAAGAAAACAAAAAATGAAAGATAAGAAAAGAAAAGAAAAGAAAAACAGACCGAATCAACATATAGTGTGTACTCAATCAAGGCCTTAAAGATCATTCCAAATGTAACACACCATACAGTTCAATGAGAGTAGTGTCGGAACCAGCAGAACTTGCTTCCGTTATCACTTTCCTCCACTGCATCATCTCTAGAATGAATCCACCATAGAAGATTTGTAAGCGTGTTTCCATCATCGAATCCAGTTAACCTCTTAGTTTTTTCCAAAGCACCTGCTTTATCATATATCGCTTCCAAGGTATACACAAACCCTTTCCACCCTTCTCCAACCCCACCTTCCCTTGCCAGAGCTGGCAGTGTCCATTCGACCAACTGCTTCACAAACTGAACGTCTGAAAACAGAAGTTCAGTGATGGGCAATATGGGCAAGACCTGAATTCCAAGTCTACACTCTTTCCACTCAGGTGGAGCAAACCAAAGGCCGCTGTCCCTTTTGTTAGACCATAAAACACCCACCACCCTGTTCTCTCTTGTGAATTCTTCACCATATAAAGTGCTTCCCTCTTTCACATGCCACCAAGTCTGTGCAGAATGAATCTCAAGAGCTGAAAGGGTCGATCCAATGGCAACAAGATGTGAATCCCCATAGGCCAAACCCATTAAAGCTGCTGAATAGTATGCATTTACTGCTTCACTTGTGCTCTCCTATGACTTGCCCAGACTTCATCGGATTCATCTAGGTACAACTTCATGAGACTGTCGTAGGAATAGCCACTAGGATCAGATTCATAGGATTTAATCAACTGAGGAGACCATAGGGCCATCATTGTGAAGTTGTAATCTTTATACAGCCATCGCCTGAATCTCGCGTCCTTGATCTCTGATACATCTACAGGAATGGCTGCCTAAGATGCACATGATATTTGATTAGAAAAAAAGTAAGAAAATAAAAGAAGCTGCTGTGATTTTATGGAACTGGATAAACACAACATTAAATATGCATATTCTATCTGTATTCATGCATTCATAAATTAGACTAACCTAGTTCTTTTAATAGAGAGGATCTTGTTCCATGGAGGACATGTAATTTGTAGATGAGTTTAACTTTTGTACATTGACAACTTTCTTAAACCTTCTCAGTTTAAAAAAGTGACCTTAACAATTGGTAATCATTTATAGTAGGCTAAATTTGCTAACATAAAAAATAAAGTATAACCTGAAGTAATAGGTAAGAATATACAAAGAGTGTGAAAATTCGTTACCCTGTCCGTGCATATAAGTTAAATCCTTTAATTTGTAGAATGTCCGTTCAACATGATTGAGATCAGTGAAAGAGCAAGTTATGGGTAACCGAAGTCCATAAATGAGGAAATTCGGATTAACTTACAACATAAGCAAGAAATTACCACAAAATTTCCTGATTTACAGATGTATTCAAAGGAGAAAACTTACACTAGCTAGAAGGCAGACCAGTGACTGCATTTGGTTTCTTGCTAAGGAGTCTCCAACAAAAGCCAAAGTCTTACCACGAACAAGTTCCAAAAATTGCAAAGCAGCAAAAAGTGGCAGCTCACAATCATCTGGTTTCCATCTCCACTGTAAAAATTCCCTATCAGCTCTTCCAAACTTCATGCAATTTTGTCGATCATCGATAGCACAGTTTGTTTCATTAGTATAATATGGTCTTTTTGGATACTTTACCCATTTTCCCACAAAAATGTTGCATGTTTGTTGCATAATCCCTGCATTTTCTGATTCATTAATGCTAGGGACTGATCCATTGAGGCTTGATTCAAGATTTTGCAGCAAAGAATCAGTGGTAGTATTATATGATGAGAAGGTGATTGTGACTAGGAGAATTAATGCTAAGATTGGTAGAACAACTTTTCTAAAACTTTCTAACATCATATGCATGTTCTTCCAATTGAAAAGCTCTGCTCCACCACCCTTCATCTGCAAGTGATATTTGGAAGATTAAAAACTTTGTGAGCAATTTATATACTTGTGCCATGAAAATTAGTGGTAGGAAAAGCTACACTCTACTGTATATGTTTGGTAATAGGGAATGAAATGATTATTATCTTGATCATTTTTTCTTATAACTTGAACTAATAACTGACATATTGCATCCATTAAAGATATATATAACTTAAACTCTTGACTGTATGTTCTCAACCTTGTCATAATAGATTTCAAACCTAGTAGATAATGGGATGGCGTGATGAGTCCCGAACTTGAGGCTATAGTTTCAAATCCTAGATCCGTATCTGATAGTAGTGCATCACGTATGTAATTATGTAAACTAAACATATTTGACCAAGTGATCGTCCTAGGTTCACATGAGATGTCCTACTATCATTAATCACAACTTACTGATGTCGACATTCCTTCACTCTCATTAGGTAAAAAAGTTCACAAAAGAAAAAAGAACCACTAGTGAAGAGTTCCTTAGGATGGATAGGCCTTATTCTGTTAGATAACAACTACAATTCAAATGAACAATGATCTTTTTTTTCCAATAACTTGCAGAGGAAAAAGGTGAGAAAGTTGTTGGCAACTTATAAAACTGATATGGCGTAGCTTGGTGGCAATTAGCTGATCAATGATCTTGATGACCCCATGGCTTTGCATTGCTTTTTGCCTCCTTGTCTATTTACCATTTTTGTCTTTACAGTACGAGTTTCACGTGTCATTGGCCATTGATTAAAATAGTTTCCTTTGATTTAAAAATTCTGCGTTAAAAAATATCAGAAAATACAAAAACTGAAATGTGTAATCAGTATATTGGACAATCCCAAGAAAGTTTCTAGTATATTGGACAATCCCGAGCCCACAAGTTTTTTGTGTCTCCTTAAGGAATCTGTTTCAGAAAACTTAATTTTAGTTTTTGTTGGTCGTGTCTCCTTAAGGAAAGTTTCTCAGTATATTGGACAATCCCGAGCCCACAAGTTTTTTGTGTCTCCTTAAGGAATTTGTTTCAGAAAACTTTTGTGTCTCCTTAAGGAATCTGTTTCAGAAAACTTAATTTTAGTTTTTGTTGGTCCAAAAAATTAACCAAAGCCAAGACGAGCGATGACGTGAGGCTCCCTTTTTCTGAACCCTTTTAAAACTTAGAAGAAGCATTTCTCTATTTAAACCCAACAAAAGCCTTTTCCTCTTCCAATGTGGGAGAAAGTGCATTTCCCTTATAAAATGAACCTTTTCACCTTTCTACCAATTTCCCATTCACACTCTTCACATTCCAAAAAGCCCAACATATAATTCGAGTGAAAAATACTTAAAAACTTATTTTCTTTCAACAATTAGATTTAAGGAAGGAATTAGAAACATGAAAATTAGAGCTTACATTTATAAACTTTGTGAAAAATGTGGACTAATCCATAGGCGGGACAATTATAATAGACTGTTTCAATCCATAACAAACATAAACAAAGATTGGGATAATCAAACTTGGCAAAGGAACATGTTAAAATGGATTTGGTTCTATGAATACATCATGGCCCAATCTCAATTAAAGTGTACTTTGGTTCGTTTAAAAAAATGTGTCATTGTCTAACCTCTCCATCTTTGTGATCTAAAGTAAAAGAGAAAGAACAGCAACAAGATCAGTCATAATTTCAGAAACTAACTCAGAAGTCATAAAAATACAGTGGAAGTTGAAATTTTATTGAATCAAAAAAGGGCCCAATCTTTGTCTTCAGCATTAGCTGTCAATGTGTTGTCCTTAGGCCATTCATTATTATAGTCTTGCTGGGCATCAAGGTTAAGATTTCAACCCTCGACAGGAAAAGGGTTGTTGCTAAATGCACACGCAAAATATACGTGATCGACAAGTAATAAAATAGTGATTTGAGTATCGTTCCCACGAGTACTATTGTTAACGGCTGTATCCTAACAAACTATTTCCTATAAACTATCTAGGGATCTTTCTCAATAATGGTTGTAATTTTTACTAACTAAAGAAAACAATAATTAAAAAGTGAGTAACTAAAATCAAGTATTCGAGAGCAAGCTGTGAGTTATCAATAAGAGAGAGACGATCCTGTATTAGAGCGACAAATTGTAATCAGGTTTAATATATTCGTGAAAATCTGTTGATTCTTCTGTGGAATTAGACCTAACAAGTATGCATTAGTGAACTATGTATTTACCTAAGCAAGGCGAATATGTATATGTACCTATCCATATCTATAAATTGATTCCTTGATGCCTAGGTCACAATCAAGCCCTATTCATTCTTATGTACATCCATAAATACTCTCTGTCGAGTTGTACTTATGAACTGTAGATAGAGTTCAATTATCAGGCCATAATAACCAAACAATTAAGCTCAATAAAACAATACCCAGTGTTATCCCACAAGAAGTGTGTTGTCGTTGTTGCGCATTATTGTTTGGTTATTAGGACTCAATAATTGAACACTCTCTATGGTTCATAAGTTGAACTCGGCAAAAGGATTTTATGAACACACATAAAAAGGAATAAGGCTTGATTGTGAATATGGGTATCAAGGAATCGATAGGTAGATCAAATAGGTTGAAATCAACTTTCAAACATCACCTTCATGTAATTGCCCTAACTCCAGAACGATATGTTTAGTTACGCATATTCATGATAACAAACAAGAATTCATAGAAGAAAGATCGAATATTCTAATAGCTTAAATAAAAGAATTAAACCCTTGGTTCAAGTGTTGGAAACCCAATATTATTTCCAAAATCTCAGTTCTTCCTCTAAATAATAAAAATAAAATGCATTTATAGTGTTTATAAAATACCATACTAAGTTAAACCAACTCCGAAATTACTTTAGAGAAGTTGGGATTGTGTGGCAAAAATACGCCACATACTATTACGGGGATACGAGTCCAGCTGGCGAGACTGGACTTATCTTACAAGTCACCGGGCGCAGAGGATACACGCCCACTCCTGGAGCCAACAACTTTTTAGGCGACATGGCCACAGGACGCATGTTATACATCCCGCCGCTTAGGGTTTACAGCCTCCTAGTTAGGGTTTAGTATATACCACCGCCTTGAGTTAAACAGTGGCGTACGCAGAATTTTTCATTAGTGGTGTCAGTGGCGTACGCAGAATTTTTCATGGTTTAGTATATACCACCGCCTTGAGTTAAACAGTGGCGTACGCAGAATTTTTCATTAGTGGTGTCAGTGGCGTACGCAGAATTTTTCATTAGTGGTGACAGTTAAAGGTCCATAGCCTTATTAGTCTTTGTATTTTACCTTATTAAAGACTGAGTATCACTACTATAAATACCCCTCCTTACATTGTATTGTACAAAAAGGGCAATTCACCTCAGAATTCGGTTATTCTCAAGGAATAAGAATTACTCTACCTATTCTTGCTTATTTCGTCTTGTTTATTTATGAGATAATGGTAAAAAAAAACCGCTAAACTATCACTTTTTTGTTAGTTTCATACTTAAACTATGGATTGGTTAAGTTACCCCCTTGAACTATCAATTTTCATATTCAAAACTCCTACTCCCATGCAGTGTCAAGTGGCATGGAGAGTGACTTCACTCTCTTTGTTGTGCCTGGAAAAATAAAGTAGACCAATAAAAAGCATCCATGTTGCATTTCTCTTCAATTTTGAAAATTTAAATATCCTTTTACTTATTTATTATTATTTTTGTCTTTTTTTTTTCTTCTTTTCTAATTAATTATTTTCTTCTTCATAACTCTACTTTTTTTTTTGGGCCAATAACAACAAACTAGTTGAGACTCACTAACCTTAGAATAATAAGAGTACTAAAAATGATTTAATCAAATATGATAAATTCTGTTGCAGTTTACAACCAAATTTTGTCAATAATGGTCATTTTAATTAAAAAGATATAACCCTTAACATGCAATGTATCATTTTAATATTTTAATACGGAAGTTCTCAATTGAGTTTATTATAGTTGAGTAAATTCAGTTTTATATAATAATTAAGTTTACTATTGTTGGTTAATATTTATTATTCTAGAAATATGAGTTTTCAACTAAGGTAAAGATTTTTTATTTTGACGAAAAATTAAAAGAAAAAAATTAATAAATTTAAAAAAAGAAAAATATCAAATAAGAAATAAGAACAACTACTTTAAAAAATTAATTGTATGGATGCTCTACAAAGAGAGTGAAGTCACCCACCATGCCACTTGGCACTGCAGGAGGTTTTGAATATGAAAATTGATAGTTCAGGGGAGTAACGTGACCAACCCATAGTTTAAGTATGAAACTAACAAAAAAGTGATAGTTTAGGGGGTTTTTGACAATTATCTCTTTATTTATTACCGTTTTTATTACTTTTTTTTTAGAATGGTAACAATGAATAAAAATCAGCACAAAGGCAGTGCTAATGGCATAGTTACAGGAGGTAGAAACAAAGAAGAAAAATCGAAACTCTATCAATAAGCCTAAACTCATAAGGAGTCTAACATGTCTAGAAGGGATTCGACATCATCTACAAAGTTTTCTTTGCACAAAAAATGAAATAACAAGATACAATTCGTTTTAATCTTTGTACCGAACTGTGCATATCTTCAAAAATTCTTGCATTCCTCTCTTTCAGATTTCCATCAAATGCAAGCCGCTACCATGCTCCACCATATTTTCTGCTTGACACATCCCCCACAGTTATTCCAGCAATCCAACAGCTCCTTAGTGTTCCCTGGCATTATCCATTTTAGTCCCACTATGTTCAAAAAGAGTTGCCACAATTGATCTGTTACTTGACAGTGTATGAAAAGGTGACTATTACTTTCTAAAGCTAATCCACACAAAATGCACCTGGAACATAACTGAAAGCCCCTCTTCTTAAGATTCTCTTGTGTCAAACAAGCATCTTTTACGACTAACCATGAGAAACACACCACTTTGAACGGAATTTTGATTTTCCATATATATTTCCTTACCGTTTTTATTATATTTACATACTTTTCCGTCGTAATTACTGTATTGCTTGTGACACCAACCATAATTAATTGTTTAACCTAGACGTACAATTTTAGGCATAAACAGGGGTCATCAGGCATCAAGTTGTTCTAAAGGCGCTGCCTCTAGAACAACCTTGACAAAATAATGATGCCAAAATCTTGTAAAGCTTTTTCTGGGCGCCGCAGACGAAACAGACTCTGACATTAAAAGTAAAGCTTGCACACATTGCCTTGTCTTCTAACATCATATTCCAACATTTTGCTAAATCCATAGTCAACTCCTCTCGTCGACTCTTCACTTCTTGCTCGGTATCATCTATTCTGCTCTGTTTGCATGTGTTCACTCCCTACAAGCACAAATATAAACAATGAGTGCAAAACCATAATTATTACACAAAAGGAATAAGTAAAGTACGAACAATGCAATGAAATATTAAAAAAATATAGGCATTATCGCCGAATATCAAGTGTCTAATCTTTATCTCCTTATGACGACCTGCGGGTTATGTCAGAAAACTTTTTGGACTGAACTCATGGCGATTCATCAGGAAGTATTGCAATAATGGCAAAAGGTTAAAACGGGCTTTAAAAGGAGGCCGGAAGTTTAACAGTAATGCTGAATTATCCTATTTTGTTAATCTCCCTCAGATAAGCAAACAGGATATAGTTCATGATCCCATTAAATAGTTCATGAATCATGAGATAAAAGATGGGTTCCTTTTCTTGTTCGTGGGTATGAGCTTTTCAAAGACAAATTGTATGGAAAAGTACGTATTTCAACTAATATTCTCTTTTTTCCCAATCAAATATGTTTATGTACTTAATTAACCAGAAAATAGAAAAGCTTGTACTAGTGGATCGTCGCTGGTGGCTGCACAATCTCTTTTTTTTTTTTTTTTTTTTTTTTTTTTTTTGTGGCTGCACAATCTAACTTCCCGCTGATCAGTTTTAGATTCACTTATTCCGACTTCTAATATTTTAAGTGCCTTAATTTGAACGAACTGAAAATGTGCGTACAATTTCCTGAATGGGGGAACTAAACTTTGGGCGGTAAAGTTATCAAAAGGATGAATAGTGTAATTACATAGTGAACTCCACAGAAATTTGCAAGAAAGGTTTAGTGTAATTACATAGTGAACTCCTTGTAAAACCTATTGCAATTCTTCTTTTAACGTTTCTTTTGGCATCATTATTTTATCATATAAAAGTTTCATTCCTTTTCTAAAAATAATTATTAGAATGCACAATGTTATTAGCAAGTGATTATGCCATATATAGAATTGATTTAAGTACTAAAAGAATCGCACCCCCTAATGTGGAGCGTTTGAGCGACAGAAATGTTTTCCATGGATATGGCTATGGCTATGGTAAGTAGTTCATTAGCTGCAGCAGTCGCACATATCCTTTGGTATCTATGGGGAGAAGTAACGTACCTTTTTTTTTTCTTTCCAATTTTCAAAATGTTGTTTTCTCCCACCTTTTTTAACAGTGATATGGTTACATTTTCAATCAAATATGACTTTCTAAGAAACTAGACTTCCTCTTTGAATAAAACAACAATCCTAAAAGGAAATCAAACAGACAAAAGTTCAGAGTACATTGTATTGTTTTGCCCTCTCAGTGAAGCTTTTCATCCAAGGATCTGCTACCCTACATCTTCAACATATGAAACAGGAAATCAGCCCAAGAATCAATAGGACCAGGCAAGCACCAATGAAGACAGTCAATTTTCCATATGACAGGATCATCCTTCGACCTATGAGGAATATATTTACTTGGGTGACCATCTGGTCTCAACAACATAGCTTGTGTTATGTCCATCAATTCGAACTTCTTTCCTCTCATCTTCCCTTCTTTCTCTGCAGTCTTAAACTCTTCAACTTGGATCTTGTATTTCTCCAAGTTTTGACCCTCTAGTACTGTCTCGTTACTTCTATATGGCCTTGTCCTTACGCAATTCCCGACATACCATGCTCCACCTTCAAAATGAAAAGGTGAAAACGTCCTAAGGATCGTTACGCCCTTAAAATTTTCTAAGTTGTTGATGGCTTTTAAAGCAGTTCTCAATGCGCTTTGGTAGGCATAGGTATGTGGGAGTTCAGTAACATTTGGCCTTCTACAATGCTTGCAGCCAACTAGTTGTTTGTTCTCATAGTAGAAGCTGAACTTGTGAAACCAGTGGCCGGCGTTTAAGATAATGTAGTCATATCTTTCAATTTCGGTTGTCCATTTCTCGTCTACTTCATCTAGGTAGAGGTTGTAGAGCATATTTCCAAAGTCTACTTCTGTAGCAGAGACCAAAAATGGTGACCAATATCTTGCTAGCGTAAAGTTGTAAGTTGCGTATTTGTACTTGAAACCTTGATCTGGATTATCAGATATTTTAACAGGATATTCTACCTGAAATAAGAAATCGAAAAGAAATGAGAATAAGATCAAATTTGTTATTACTTCTGTCTTCATTGATCATTCTCACTTCGATTTTTTTTAGATAAGTTTGACACTAATTCCACGTGAGTGGAGTAGTTGTTAGTATTGAACAGTTACTTACTAATACTTATCTACAACGGGTGTTTATATCGAACTATGTTGACTTATTATGGTTAAGGGATCTAATAATGTAAAAAGTATACATCAATTAAAGCTGGAGTACAGGATGAGCAAAGACAAAGATTGCTGGATATAACAGGGTTTGCACAAGGGATCTTGGTTGAAAAGATCACCAACAAGATCAATGCAGTAGCATCAAGGCATCTATCATATGCTGGGAGACTACAAATTATTAATGCAGTTGATATTACCTCAAAGTATCCTAAATGCAGTTGATAGGAAGTGTAGAGATTACTTATGGGGGAGCAGCACAGAAAGAAGGAAAGTGCCATTGATACCTTGGGAGAAGGTATATTTATCAAAGAAGAATGGAGGTCCGAACATAAAGAACTGCAAGTTGTGGAACATTGCACTGGTAGGGAAATACATCTGGATGATAAATAAGGACACACTATGGATGAAATGAGTTCATGGAATTTATATGAGGAATAATCGGGATATCTGGAGTCACAGACCATAGGCAGACAGTAGCTGGTATTGGAGGAAACTTAACAACATAAAGCTGTTAATGCTCAATTGGTATGAACAAGGGAGATACTGCTTGACACGCAATAGAACTTACTCAGTTTCAATGAGTTATGCCAAGTTGAAGGGTGAGGCACGAAACTGGGACATTTCTGGACTGCTATGGAACAAAGTCATGCTACCAAAGCACAGGTTTATCCTGTGGCTAGTTGTGCAGAACAGATTATTGACAAAGAAAAGAATGCAAAGACTGATGCAGTCTGACCATACCGATTGTGTGTTGTGCAAAACAGGGGATATTGAGAGTCTGCAGCATTTGTTTAGTGAATGTGTTTTGACAAGGCGGGTATGGAATGCACTGGCAAGCTGAATGAGCAATGGGGATTAGATTACAAACCTACTTCAACACATTTCAAGAATCAAGAGGAAGCATTAGCCAACTTTCAAGAAGGAGGTGACAGTTGCTGTAGTAGGGGCTTATATGTATCACATATGGAAAGCTAGGAACTGGAGGATATTCAGGAGACATCATAATGTAGATAATTTAGTAATTCAACAGATACAAGAGAAAATACAGGAAAGAGTTAGAATGTTAGCTAGAACTAAGAGAGCTAGGAGATATTAGGGGTGGGCACTAAACCGAAAAAATCGAAATACTGAACCGAACTAATCCGGTATTTCGGGTTCGGTATTTCGGTATTTCAGTTCGGTTCGGTCCAAGAAATTTTGAAATTTCAGTTTTTCGGTTCGGTTTTCAGTTTCGGGCAACTCGGAATTTCGGAACCCGAAAAACCGAAAAAACCAAAGTTTTTTTTTTCTACACATATGCCATATATTTTCTAAATCCCTTAGTTACCCATTGTCCGTAAGTAACATGATTCTACATATTGATTGATTTAACTAAAGGCTCTGCTATTTTTTATTTTGCAGAATAGAGAAAGTATCTAAATGTTCGTTACTTTTTGCATCATAGTAAACCATAGCTAGGTTACATAAAGTCTGTTAATGGATTGATTAGAGCCGCACAATCTCTAAGTTTGAAAGTTAAATGTGCTCAATCTATACCATTGCTAACGAAATTATAGTTTGCAAAAGGTACGAGACCAAAAGTGCACGACATGCTTGATTTGAGAAAGAGGAATTAATAGAGTTTCTTATTTTTCCTTTCAAAATATCGGTTATTGTCATGATCAACGTTAAAGTCTTAGTTGTCAAACAAGTTGAATTCGCCTAAAATAATTTATATTCTCAAGTTTCGTTTCTGATGTAATATACATAGACTGATATATGAAATGTCCCAGTGTAAAATCTTTCATAGCACAATTATCTAAATTGAGACGTTACAAAATTACATCAGTGCCAAGTGACGAAACTAATAATTTTACTAAGAGTGTTTAAGAATTTTCAAAATTTAATAAATATCAAGTAATACTCCTATTTGACTTATATATATACAATTATAGTTTTTCAGTCTGAACTTTCACTGATTGTGGCTCCGCCATGATAATACCATACTGTACGAAGGGGGTGAATAGTTTCATTTCCTGTAATTAGTCATACTTTTTGTACTAATTTTGTTTAAGCTAAAAGAAATTGAAAGAAATGAGAAAGTGAGAAGACCAAATTATGGTATGGTCGAGGGGACCAAATTATCCTAGTTAGTCATAGGCTATAAATTTTCTAGTTCGGGATTTTTTTTTTTGCCATAAACGTTGGTTTAAACCGAAACACCGATGTACCGAACTGAAGTACCGAACTAAAAAACCGAACCGAATCGAATTATAAAAATTACGGGTTTTTCTACACTTCAAACTGAATCGAAAACCAAAATACCGAACCAAAGTTTCAAAAAACCGAACCGAAGTACCGAACGCCCACCCCTATAATATAGGCAGTTAATTAGTTGAGGTTTTTTGTACTTGAATGATGAGTTTAAATAATGTAATTTGTATGAATCTGAGGCCTGGTTTCTCTGGACAAGTGGAGAACTAGGTGCTCTTAGGTTGTAAGTATTTTTTGATTAATGATAATTTTCAAAGTTATTACCAAAATAAAAAATAAAAAAATAATTATAGGTGATGAAACTCTATTCTTAAACAATTGACATAAATTCATTGATTTAGTGTAAATATCGGTGTGAGTAAGTTTTTACCTTCTAAAATTATGGGTTCAAATTTAATGTTTATTATAATTATTAATGGATTGTTTATTCAAATTAGCTACCTCGAAATTTTACACAATAACCAAAATTTAAGGTATTAGCCATCTCGAAATTTTAGACGTTTGACCATAATAAATCAAACTTTAAACTTTAAATATAAAGTTTGTCTATGACAATTCAAACTTCAAACCTCTCACATTTTGTTATTTTTTCTTAAAAATAAGAATATGCTAAGGGAAAAGATTCAACTTAAAGTAAAACCAAATTTGCTAACAAAAATATCTAAAATATATACCACATATGAAAACATTTAAAATTTAATAATTATTATTGCCAAAAATATGTAAAAAAAACTTATGATGCTGCATTATTCAACTATAATTGTTGGGGAAGATTTCAAATAACTACATTAGTTATAATTTCTAATTACACTCTATACCATATTTGTAGTGGTACCTAATTACAAAACAACCATAATACTATTTCCACACTTTGAAATCAGCTTAACCGTATGCCAAATTACTCAATGCATTCCATAATCCCTCTGCCCTTATGAAGTTCTCGTACTTTAATTTACATAGATATATATAATTAGCATATGATGCACAATTTACGGTTGAAGAAAATCAAATATGCTATTAGTATGCTAATAGCAGAAAACCAAATATACTATTAATATGCAAATAAGATATTAATATACACCAGTAATATAATATACCAAAAACACCTATAATATAAAGACAAAAAATAAATGATCCATCATTAAATATCTCATAAATAAATAATTGGTGCATTTTTACAAAGTTTAAAATATTTGTTGGGTCCATTTTTAATAAAAAAGACTAAAAAAAATGCCACATTAGATTTTTTTGGTGAACTTTAACTACAACTTGGGAGAATGACTTTTTAAAGTACTTTGGATAAATTGAATGATATTTTTGTCCCAAACCAAAAGAAAGTGACTTTTTTAGATACTTTGCATTAGTTCAATGACCATTTTAGGAATTAACTTATTTTAATTGATAGGGCTTATGACTAAACTGATATCTGCTTTTAACAGGTGGAAGTGCTTAAACGCCGTTGTATCACCGCCACATCACATTTATATTCACGAGTTTAGGGATTTTTCCTTGATCTCTCGGCCATTTGAGGAAAGATGAAAACAAGCAAAGCATACAAGAAAATGATGCATTCAGGATTACCTCAAATTATTTAGCAAATTACCTCTTTCATGTTTATTTTTAGAGATAGTTTTGAATTATCAAATTGAGAGAATGCGGAATCAAAACACACACTTTAAAAGTTGTACAGATAAGTCTAGCTGCCAAAAAATGGAACATGTGGCCTAAGTAGAATGTCAGTGGATATGAAGACATGAAAACTTTGAAGTGTTAAAGGTTAATTAAGTACTGTACTTTCCTTTGTCCTGACTAGTAAATTCACCAAACCTATCCTACGATGACAAGAATATGGATTAGTCGAGCTTGAGCCGGCGAGTTTTGAATATTGCATGGTTAAGAAAACTAATAGGATAAACTATAAATAGCAAGTTCTGTGCAAAATGAAAACGAAAAATTAACAAGAAGTATTAAGAAAAGAAAATGGTACGTACCCTAGCCAAGAGACATATCAAGGACTCTATTTGATTTAATCCAAGTGAGTCACCAACAAGTGCTAAAGACTTATTTCTAACCATATCCAAAAACTGAAACGGGTTAAAAATGGGCAAGTCACAACCATTAGGCTTCCATCTCCACTTCATATAATCAGAATCAGGTCTTCCAAACTTCATGCAATTATACTCATCGAATGCTAAACAAGTCATATTTGTATAATATGGAGCATCCGGATTCCAAACCCATTCACCTTTAAAAATATCACACGTACTGTCTGGTTCTTTAACTCTTATTTCGTGGTCTTTAGCATAGTGTGCGGATGATACTTCAGATAGGGTAAAAACTAAATTTGCTGTGGACCAACTAAATGGGTGATAATAAAGTGGGATAAGACCAAGAACTATAACTGCTAAAACTGAAAGTATCAATATTCTTTGTACTAAAGTGGAGTATTTCCCAAAGGGAAGTAGCTCCATTTTTTTAACTAAGAACTTCTTCAATGGAAGGTTGAAAAGGAAGGTAGAAATGCGAGAAAGGAGAAATGCGAGCTGTTAAAAATACTTAGGGAATGTAATGAAGGAACCAAATTGGCACATGTAAATCGACTCTAAAAGAACGTGAACACACATATTTTAAGCTTATTAATCTGGTTATTGCATTACCTGTACTGCTGGTCAGCTTTTTATTCAGTTCTTTTTACAAGCAAAATATTTAATGCAAGAATTTATGGATCACAAATATATATGTATCAAGTATATTAACAACTATCATTAAGGTTGGTCCAAACAAAGTGATCTAATAAGGTTTAAAGTCAAATGAGCCTAATTAGACACCTCATTAAGTATGGAGTGTTTATCAAAATGTAATTCTTATTTAATGATAGGTTGAATAAGATTTACATAAACAATCATGGTCCTCAAATTAGACCAAGGTTTCTTTTCTGATATCGATTGTCAGAAGAGCGCAAGGTGCCCTCACATCATGGTTTGAAAGACCTACAAATTCAGGTACGCTTCCGCATTTAGATTTAATTTTTGATGATTTGACACGATAGATCTTGGAGTATACGTATTAATCTACAAATTAATTCTAACAATTGGTATCAATTATGTCTATATCATGTTGAATAGATTAACTTTTAAGGTAATCAATTAGCAAAAAGGAAAGGACTAAGGTAGGACGTTTTTGTGATTTGTCGATACTGTTTCGAGAATGCGGAGATTTCGTTCTCCTTTTAGACGTTAGAGAGGAACTTTTCTTTCTTACTTAAAGTATTTTAGTTCTAATTAACCCAAAAATAAAAAAAAACAAGATTAAGCAAACTGATCAATTTGGCATAGAAATTGGAGTTTTGACCTCAATTTGACCTGATTGGTTCCTTCATGAGCAACATGCAATGCATCCCAAATTTCCTTACCTGCAACATCATTGAACAATGGTGGCCTAACAGTGGACTGTCACTCGAAATTTCCTTGTGGTGCACTCATTTTAATCCTAAGGTGTTAGCCTCTTCAAGGATAACCCGCTCTGATACCAATTGATAATTCCCAATATACACCACTTTACTGTTTTGAGGACCAGTTCCCTAAGATGTGTTCCTTTACTATGTTATGTGCAGAATTCAAACTGTTAGTAAATGAACACCAAATATTAGCGTGGAAAAACCCCTTGACTCGAGATCAAAAAACCACGACCTACTTCTCAAGTAGAATTTCAACTTCTCTATGTAAAAAGACCAACTTGGTTACAAGACTACCTTCTTACTAACCTAGGACTAACTCTAATCCTTTAGTGATCTTTTTCACGATCCGTGAAGTTCCTCCAAGTAACAAGACTTGAATGATACGTACTCTTACAGTGCTTCTATGAAAGCAAATAGTACAACTTGATATACCCTACTACAGAAGAACTAAGACTGAACTTTGACAAGACTCAATCTAAGGAACAGGTTCATCACTTAGTTCCCTGTAGCTTAATGACTACACAAATACAATTTCGACTCAACAATGATAAAGCTCTTTTCTCTCTGTATTTGTGCGTAACTTCAACAGCTGAAATGCTCCTCTTCTTATAGCTTTGAAATCTGAGGAGTCTTGAGCAATTAGAACTCCAAAGCCTCCAAGAGTTTGAGTCCTAATTGAACTCCTTGCTTATCTTCAAGCCTTATCCTAATCGTATGCAATCTTTTCTTATCACGTACAACTCTGCATAATTATCAAGAAAAACATTAGATACTAGGATAATAATTAATTTTCCCGCTTAATTGATTTTGCATAATTATTTATTCAGCTGCAGCGATCCAAAGGAACAGGGTCCTTTGGATCCGTTCCTTAGTCATCAGTCAAAACTCCAAGCTTATCCAAGCTAACGTTTTCCCCCTTTTTTATGATGACAAACTCATAGACTTCGCTTCATATCCTTAATGTCCTGAACCACGATTTTCAACTTAAAAGCCACATTAGCAGAAATCAATTTCATCATTAAGGATCAGGTTCTTGAACAGGTTATAAATATCACAAGTAAAATCATACTTACTCTTCCCCCTTTTGGCATCATTGAAAAGGTTGCATAAGTCAGAATTATTATAAGCAATAAAAATAATCAACTCATAGCCGTTTAGGCAACTCAAAATGCAAACATAATCCAACAAAAAGCAACTGCATTGAAATGATATTAGCCATCGAAGATATGACATCATAAGCAAAAATATTTTCAACCAGGGGAAACAAACTAAGCCAGTACTGCTAAACTAGTCAAAAACTAAAGATAAGAAGGCTAGGAGACTAGAACTAATCTAAATCCCACTGACAAAAGATGGCTTTTTGGTTTTGGGTATCAGGGGGTGAAAGGACCAGGTCCCTGATATTTTTCCTGCAGCAACTCAAACATTTTACTGAGCATCCCTTCATTTATTTCTTTTGCCTTAGCAGCCTCAGCCTTCGAGAATACCCTTTCTTCCTATAACCTCTTAATTTTTTTCAACAACCAAACCATTCCCTCTTCTTCCACATCAGCAAGCACCCTGCCTTTCAACAACTTTCTTTTGTCAAAATCAGTGTGTATAGTTTGTTCAGCCGCATCACCTTTACTCTCACTTTTAGCTTCACCTTCAACAAAATCACTATTCTCATCTACCAAAGTTCTCAACTGGCACAACAGGCTCAGGAACATGTTTCCATTTACCTTTCCTGCTTCTCTCAAGAGCTTTAGACATTATCTCATCAGCAGCTTTTACAGAACTTCTGGTTCTCCTATCCCCACTAGCAGGAGTTTGGGTAGAAGGAACAGTTCCTTTACCCTTAGCAGAACTTTCCCCTTGGCTTTTCTTCTTAAATTCAAGTTTATAGCTATCACTGATCTTCTTAAGCTTAGCATTTATTTCAGCAAGTTCTTTAGGATCAATAGGCCCCTGCTTTGTCTTTTTTTTTTTCCCTTCAAACCTCTCAATTTAATTAAATCAACAAGTGGCCTATCACTGTCGCTAATTTCCTCATTGACATCCAACATATCTACATCATCCATGGGTGCTCTAGAAGCAGCCTCTGGAGACCCAGGAGACTCATGCATGGGAGCCTCTAAACACTTCACAGTTTCCTTTTCCCCCTCATTTTTTGGTACAGACAAACCTAAACCTTCTACTTCTTCACCCTTATCATCAAAAACATTTCAAAGGTTCAGCGTAGTTTACCTTGAATTCATACAGGATCATGGCCCTAGACAAATTATCCATATGTTCCAGTGTCTCAGTAACAGATGGACCTGATCCTTCCCCCCTGAATTTCAGAGTTAGGGTTTTGAGGGTTTTGATTTTCTGGATGTGATGAATTTATTTGCATGGGTGAAGTAGGCTTTGTAACTGGTGGTTGCTCATTGGTAGGCATGGATGAAGTGTTTTCAAGTGAGAGAGACATTGCAGTTTTTTGATTTAGAAGATAATGAATCACCTTTTCTTGAATGAGAATATGAGATTGGAGCTTAAAAGATTATATAGAAGTAAATGATAGTGATAGAGATGGAGTGTAAAATGAATTACCTTTCAGATTCCTTAATTAAATAGAGTTCCAGACTGATTAGGTTTCTTGAACGTTTCAAAATAGAGCCATTAGGATTAAGAGTTCAAGCAGAAGATGGAGTGTGGAACAGTTCCTTAATGAGACTGATTTCAGAGAGATAGAGTTTGAGTGGGATTTAAACTCGTCTACTTACCTGTGTTCTTCAAACTCTAATAGTTTCTGAATAATAAAGTAATACATACCTGAGAATGTAACAGGGAACAGTTCCTTACCCAATTTCAATCAAATTGCATAATCTGGAATTCTAAGAACATAAGGGTAACATCATTAAAATTTAGTAAACTTAAGCAGAAATCATGGCATCGAGTATACAATTAAGTATAGAACTAAGCTGAAAACTTCAATTGACTTTAATAAAATTCATTTTTAAGCCAAATTTTCTAGCCAATTTTTGAAGTAAAGCTGAGTAGACTTAGGTGAATTTACTCATCCCTAATTCTAACCCGTTCCTTTTAAAATGATCTCTACCTAAGGCCTTTGTGAAAATATCAAAAATTTGTTTATCAGTAGGACAAAAGGCTATAATGATCAAACCCTTCTCATAATTATCCCTCAAGAAATGGTGTCTTATGTCAATGTGTTTAGTTCTCTTGTGATGGACGGGATTCTTTGTCATGTTAATAGCACTATTGTTGTCACAAAAGATAGGAACAGTTCCTACATCAACACCAAAATCCTGTAATTGTTGTTTGATCCATAATAACTGTGAACAGCATGGAGCTACTGCCACATATTCAGCCTCAGCAGTGGAAAGTGCCACTGAATTTTGTTTCTTGGTTCCCCAAGAAACCAAACACTTACCAAGAAAATGTGCCATACCTGAGGTACTTAGTCTATCAACAAGAAAACCTGCATAGTCAGCATCAGTATATCCAACAAGATTAAAACTACCACATTTTGGATACCAAAGTCCTAAGGGACCTGTTCCTTTCAGATACCTCAATATTCTCTTAACAGCTTTCAAATGATATTTCTTAGGATCTGATTGAAACCTAGCACACAAACCAACACTGAATACAATATCAGGTCTACTAGCAGTTAGATAAAGTAGAGAACCAATCATACCTCTATACAATCTTTGATCAACTGATATTCCATGTTCATCAAGATCCAATTTTGTGGCAGTGGCAATAGGTGTGGTAATTTCCTTAGCATTATCCATATCAAATCTTTTAAGTAATTCCTTAACATACTTTTGTTGATGGATCATAGTTCCATTTGAGGTTTGCTTAATTTGTAAACCCAAAAAGAAATTGAGTTCACCCATCATGCTCATCTCAAACTCACTCCCCATTAAGTTTGCAAATTCCTTACTTAAATTTTCACAAGTAGCACCAAAGATTATATCATCTACATAAATTTGAACAATTAAGAGATGCTTACCTTTTTCTTTCAAAAATAATGTGCTATCAATTTTACCTCTCTTGTATCCATGCTGGAGTAGAAATTTTGATAGCCTTTCATACCATGCTCTTGGTGCCTGCTTGAGCCCATACAAGGCCTTGTCCAACTTGTACATATGTTCAGGGAACTGTTCATTCTCAAAACCTGGAGGTTGCTTGACATACACTTCTTCTTTCAAGTAACCATTCAGAAATGCACTCTTAACATCCATTTGATGTAGAGTAAATTCCATGTATGCAGCAAAGGCTATGAGAAGTCTTATTGTATCCAATCTTTCAACTTGAGCAAAAGTCTCATCATAGTCGATGCCCTCCTCCTGACTATATCCCTGAACAACTAGCCTGGCCTTATTTCTTGTTACCATGCCATCCTCATCGAGTTTGTTTCTAAAAACCCATTTTGTTCCAATTATGGACCTGTTCCTTAGCTTGGGTTCCAGATGCCAAACTTGACTTCTTTGGAATTGATTTAATTCCTCCTGCATAGCATTGATCCAATCTGCATCCTTCAGTGCTTCTTTCACATTTTTGGGTTCAACAAGAGATAGGAAAGCACTAAAGGCACACAGATTGTGATTCTTGACTGCTGATCTAGTATGTATCCTAGCAGCTTTATCTGAGATTATTTGATCCACAAGATGTGATCCTTGATACTTGTAAGGCTTGAGTGTTAATCCAATGTCAGAAGTCCCTTGCTGAGGAACAGTTCCTAAAGGAGTAGTACTTCCAATATGTGAGGTGGAACCAATATTTGTTCCCCCTGTTTCTGTGCCATTCTTCTCAGTTCTGTCCTGAGGAACAGTTCCTTGCAGTTCACTTCTCACATCCAGAGTCTGCATTTGTGGATCAACTTCATTAAGTTTCAGCATTCCAATCTCTTCATCCTCCTGTACCTGTTCTTGAGTGAGATTGTCAGTTTCATCAAATTTAGCATGCATGCTTTCTTCAATTTTCAATGTTTTCTTGTTAAAAATTCTATAAGATTTACTATTTGAAGAATAACCAACAAAGATCCCCTCATCACTTCTAGGGTCAAATTTTCCTAAGGCATCTTTCCCATTGTTGTGTATAAAACATTTGCAACCAAAAGCCTTAAGATGGGAGATATTTGTTTTTCTTCCTTTAAGCAGCTCATATGGAGTCTTTTCTATTAATGGCCTTGTCATACATCTATTTATTATGTAGCATGCAGTATTAATAGCCTCAACCCAAAAGTTTTGTGGAAGATTTCCAGATATTAGCATGGTCCTTGCCATTTCCTCTAGAGTCCTATTTTTCCTTTCCACTACACCATTTTGTTGTGGAGTTCTAGGTGAAGAGAAATTGTGATTAATGTCATTTTCATTACAAAAATTGAAAAACATATGATTTTCAAATTCAGTTCCATGATCCGACCTAATGGCAACAATGTGACTATCTAGAGTTCTTTGAGCTTTCTTAGCAAAGATTGAAAATGCATTAAAAGCTTCTTCTTTAGATGCAAGGAATACAATCTATGTAAATCTGGAGTAATCATCCACTAATACCATAACATACTTCTTACCTCCATGACTCATTGTTCTCATTGGACCACATAAATCCATATGGACCAGTTCCAAAGGTTTAGTGGTACTTACCTGTTTCTTTAGTTTGAAGGATGATTTTACCTGCTTCCCCCTGGCACATGTTGCACATACTTTTTCATCCTTAAACTTGATGTTAGGAAGACCTATCACCAAATTCTTGGACACAAGTTTGTTCAATTATGAAAGGCTAGCATGTCCTAGTCTTTTGTGCCATATGAGGGGATGATTTTGCACCACACTTAAGCAACTCAAGCTTCCATCAGATAGTGTCAGTAAGTCTACCTTGTAGATGTTTCCATGCCTATTTCCCTGCAAAATAATCTCTCCAGAAGTTTGGTTAGTCACAGTGCATCCAGTAGATGAGAAATTAACATTATTACCTTTGTCACACAATTGATATATACTCAATAAGCAATGCTTCAGCCCATCTACTAGAAACACATTGTCTATACTATGTGAATCAGACCTACCTACCTTTCCAATGCCAATGATTTCCTCTTTCTTACCATTACCGAAGGAAACACTTCCTCCTCGGAAGGCTGAGAGTGAATGGAACAGTTCCTTGTGTCCTATCATGTGCTTGGAGCAACCGCTATTCATGTACCGTTTTGTGGCTCCTCACTTTCACTCTAGCCTGCAAAAAAAAACTAGGGGTTAATTTTATTAACCCAAACTAGTTTGGGTCCCTTTCCTTTAACAAAATGGTGAATTAAATCTCTCCTAGCCCAGAATGGTAATGGTTTCTTTGTGTGAACAGTTTTCTTTCTCACATAATTTTGAACTGGTTCATAGGACCTATTCCTCTGTGCAGCCATTTTTAATGATTTGCAATTTTCTTTCCGGTGGCCAGTGTTCCTACAATGAGTGCATAGCCAGTTTTCAGGAAGTAATAAGTACTTACTCTTTGGATCCCATTTGGATGAAAACTGTGCTTTCATGAATCCAATACCCTTCCTGTTACTACTATGATTTTCCTGTAACCATTCTAGTGCTTCAGAAGACTTGTTCCATTTTACAGTTTCTCGTAGCTCCATTTTTGTTTTAACCAAGTCTTATTCCAAAGATCTTATCTTCTCATCTTTTTTGCACAATTCATCAACTGTGACTTTAAGTTTCTCTTCAGCAATGATCTGATGAGAATTAGCAATACCTTTACCCTTTTCAACTGTTTTAACATTTTCTAATTCATGAACAGTTGATTCAAGTGTGAGGACCTGTTCCTCAAGCATGCTAATCTTTGTTTTCAGAAAGTCATTTTTAATTGCTGCCTCTTAGTATTCTGTTCCTAAACTATCAATTTCATCATGCAGTTGATGGTTGCCATCCCTTAGAGATTTAAACTCATTTAGAACAGTGTGAAATACTTTGACTAATTTCTCTCTAGGCATGCTTTTCACATCTTGTCTAAGTTTAGAAACAAATACCTCTGCATCTTCTTCATCATCTGAATTTTCAAGAGCAATTAGAGCCAGCTCATCATCCAGATCATCATCAGACTGCTCATCTTCACTATCTTGCCCGCCAGCAACCATTGCTTTGGGAGTTCCATTCTTCTTTTGGAACTGTTCCTTAGCCTTTCTCTTTTCAACATACTTTTTCCTCCATTCTTCTTTCATGACTGGGCATTTGCTAATGTAGTGCTCCATGCTTCCATATTTGAAGCATTCTCCTCCCTGTTTCATGTTAGAAGATCTATCTTGTCTACTAGATCCCTCTTTATTCAGGAATCTTTGGACATTTCTGGCTATAAGGACCAGTTCCTTCTCATCATCAACAAAATTGTTAGCAGCAGATAAAGCTAAATTAGGTTCAGTTTTAACTGATTCTCCTATGTTCTTGACTTTCTTCCTCAGTTCATATGTTCTTAGATTATCTATAAGTTCATCTAAGGAGGGAGTACTAAGATACTTGCTTTCAATGATAGCACATGCTTTAATTTTCCAAGAATCTGGAAGTACTCTAGTCAAGATCTTTTCAACTCTATCTTCTACAGTTAAGATTCTTCCAAGAGAGATAAGTTCAGTTGCAATAGCATTAAACCTAGTGTACATTTTAGAAATTGTTTCTTCTTCTCTCATTTTAAAATTTTCATATTCAGCAAAGAGAAGTGTACCTCTAGATCTTTTAACTTGATTGGTTCCTTCATGAGCAACCTGCAATGCATCCCAGATTTCCTTACCTGCAACATCATTGAACAATGGTGGCCTAACAGTGGACTGTCCATCGGAGTTTTCTTGTGGTGTACTCATTCTAATCCTAAGGTGTTAGCCTCTTCAAGGATAACCCGCTCTGATACCAATTGATAATTCCCAATATACACCACTTTACTGTTTTGAGGACCAGTTCCCGAAGATGTGTTCCTTTACTATGTTATGTGCGGAATTCAAACTGTAAGTAAATGAATACCAAATATTAGCGTGGAAAAACCCCTTGACTCGGGATCAAAAAACCACTACCTACTTCTCAAGTAGAATTTCAACTTCACTATGTAAAAAGACCCACTTGGTTACAAGACTACCTTCTTACTAACCTAGGACTAACTCTAATCCTTTAGTGATCTTTTTCACGATCCGTGAAGTTCCTCCAAGTAACAAGACTTGAATGACACGTACTCTTACAGTGCTTCTATGAAAGCAAATAGTACAATTTGATATACCCTACTACAGATGAACTCAGACTGAACTTTGACAAGACACAATTTAAGGAACAGGTTCATCACTTAGTTCCCTGTAGCTTAATGACTACACAAATACAATTTCGACTCAACAATGATAAAGCTCTTTTCTCTCTATATTTGTGCGTAACTTCAACAGCTGAAATGCTCCTCTTCTTATAGCTTTAAAATCTGAGGAGTCTTGAGCAATTAGAACTCCAAAGCCTCCAAGAGTTTGAGTCCTAATTGAACTCCTTGCTTATCTTCAAGACTTATCCTAATCTTATGCAATCTTTTCTTATCACGTACAAATCTGCATAATTATCAAGATAAATATTAGACACTAGGATAATAATTAATTTTCCTGCTTAATTGATTTTTCATAATTATTTATTCAGCTGCAGCGATCCAAAGGAACAGGTCCTTTGAATCCGTTCCTTAATCATCAGTCAAAACTCCAAGCTTATCCAAGCTAACAGTTACGCCCTTAAAATTTTCTAAGTTGTTGATGGCTGTTAAAGCAGTACTCCATGCGATTTGGTAGACTAAGGTAAGTGGTAATTCAATAACATTTGGCAATCCACATTCCCTGCAGCCAACTCGTTGTTTGTTCTTATAGTAGAAGCTGGCCCGAGGAAACCAGTGGCCGGCGTTTAAGATAACGCAGTCATATCTTTCAATTTCGTCTGTCCATTTCTTGTCTGCTTCATTTAGGTAAAGGTTGTAGAATGTAGTATGATTTGGACCAATGTCTGCTTCTGTAGTAGAGACCAAAAATGGTGACAAATATGTTGCTAGTGTAAAGTTGTAAGTTGCGTATTTTTACTTTTTGAAATAATGATCTGGATTATCAGAAATATCTACCGGATATTCCACCTGAAATAAAAAATCGAAAAAAAAACAGATCAAATTTGTTACTATTACTTCAGTCTTCATTGACCATTCTCACGTTGATTTGTGTGTAGATAAGTTTGACACTAATTCACGCACATAGGTACATGAAAACAGATCAATAATTTAAACCTGATGAGTTCGTGTTACTCTCAAAAATTTTGGTTCAAATTTAATGTTTTTTTATATCCTCTATGGATTGTCAAATATATCTTTGCTCCCATTGGGGATGCAGGAATTTGGATAATTAATTAAACTCGATGCCTAAGGGCTATGTCGTCCCATCGGGCTTACAATGAAATGTTGTATCTGCACTAAAAATAGGTAATTTACTTAAACAAATCTCTAGAAGGGCACAATTATCCTTGTTATCACCTGGCATTTCGAAGAAGCAACATTTAATAAAACTGCATTACCCGGCTTGGATTCTCTAACAATTTGTCACGATATTTTAATGGGAAGCACAAACGCACGTTGGAACAAAAGCGATTTTCTATGCTAAATTTCGTTTTTAACAGTCGGAAGTGCTTAAACGCCGTTGTATCACCGCCTTATCACATTAATATTCACGAGGCAGGGATCTTTTTCAATAATGGACTAATGCACTACAACAAATTAGGCCTTCAACCACATTTGAAAAGTGTGGCATAAACTATTAGAAAGTGTGGGCTTTGATCAAAGGCCACACTTTTTGACCAAAGACAACGCTTTTCGAGGGGTGGCCTAAACCGGCATTATCTTTTCCCTAAGGCAACGCTTTTTATTGACCAAAGGCCACACTTTTTATATACCCCCAATGGCAACGCTTTTCACATCATATAACTATAATTTTGAAGCGTAGTCTTTGTTACTCTTTAAGCCACGCTTTCCAACCGTGGCTCCTAAAGCAATTATAAATGTGGCCTGTTTTACTGCAAAGGACACACCTTAGCTAGCACTTTATGGCCACACTTTTCAAGTGTAGCATTTGCGTTATACACCCTATAATCACATCTAATATTATATATATTGAGATCATCGCATAATTATGAAGAGCTGAAGCACTACATTGACTAATTAACAAATAACTAGATTTGTTTCAAATGCTTATAATTGCAATGAACATTGAAACTATACATTTAATTCTTTACATCAATGAATGCATCAAATTGCTTGTATGTACTAGCAATAAACTTCACAAAACCTAATGTCATATATTATCATGAACAATACACATCATGGTTGTCCAATTGTCTTCATAAACTTCAAAAAGATCAAATTGATTTCTTGTCGCCGTATCCAAATGCATACTAGAATTTTCCTACACATGAAATTAAAAATTACATAGAAACCATTAGTGTGCAGCTGCAATGTCAGTGTGTTAAAACAAAAACTACAAATTATAAGATAACTGCAACAAACTAAGTATAACATTGGCTTTGCCATTTTTCTGGCTGGAAAGAAACTTAACTGAACAACCAAATTATAGCGCAACTCAGGGGATTACAACAATCAAATTATAGTGCAACTCAGGCGATTACAACAGGTTATTGGCTAGAATTGCATAAAGTCACAATCAGCATAAGAGGGGCCTACAATTATTAATACATATGTTTTAATAGTTTTTCGATAATCTGTATCCTAATTCCTGAATATTTCAAAACATTGCAAAGATCCTTCAAGAAATGACTCTCATTGTTCTCTCTCACCTAAATAAGTTAACCAGATACTCTGCAACTCTGTCTCAACTATTGTCGAGCCACTTAATTATACAATTTTAAGACTCACTATCTTTTAGATGAGGAATGGAGTAACTTACATTGTTAAATTTATAAATTATATAGCTGAGAATAAGCCATAGATAACATGTTTATAACAAGTTGAGAACGATAGACATATTTCTAAAGTATTAGAACGCCAACTCGCATATATGTGGTAAAAGGTATTCTTCAATGCTTACAAGTGATAGATAATTGGTAAAATTCTAATCAAAAAAAGAAAACAAGAAATTATATGACATTCATGTACAAAAGAAAAATATAAACACTCAATTAGAATAGACGGATTTTATATATAATGAATTAAGAAATGTAAACTCACATTCCAATAGTGTTCATTCATAATGCCAAATCCTCCCAGGTTTTTCTTGGAATTGTCTAAAGCGTCTATTCACATTGTATCATCCGATTGACAGGCTTTTAAATCATTATCTGATCATCTATTCTTGTTTCTGCAGAATCAATGACTCAATAGACTTGCCTACAACATGAGACTAATTGAATGTTGCTTGCTGCATTCATAATCAAATTCACATGCAAACTAGTTACAAGCAAAGAAAGAAAATCGACAATCCCCAAGAAGATGCTTGAGCGAAACAAGTTTAAAAGTTTCCAACTAATTGCAAACCTATCTTCATAAGAGCCAAGTCAAAGTTTTGGACAACATTGAATAGAAATACAGATGTAGTAACGTCAATAACATGAGATTCATACATTAAGGGTCCATAAATCTATATCTGAAGGCAAAATAAATCAACATATATATTGTAGGAGTACATTCAACAGACATGAACTTAATGTTCTAGGTAATAGAAGTAAGATCATAAGTTATTATTACTAGAGCTGTTACGACAAATCTATAAATAAAATAGAGACATAAAATTACTTAAGAACAACATTTTTGAGAGAAATGTAATTGTATTAAAGAATAAAGCATCGAGAAAGTGCTGAATAAACAGGTTTTGAAAAATTAAAAAAAAAACAAAGGAAATAAGGGATGCTTACGAGCAATATTAAGCTTAACAATTTCTCTTCTCGCCTCCAACTCATCCATTTCCTGGTGAAGAAAAATATATAACCATCAAATAAAGTTCTTAGAAGCTAACAAAGAATGCTCGTGAAGGACAATAAAATCCTAAGGACAGACAACAACTATAGTAGCTAGCTTACCTCAGGAGTTGGAACACTCTTCCGCTGTAATCCATTCAACTACAACAATCAACAATAACTACTTAATCGCAACAAATGATGTGGTAGGGTACCTTGGTAAGTTAATAAAGGTATTCAGTTGTTTTTTTCAATGACAAATTAACTTGAGCTAGCTAGTATTTCCCCCAATAGCACATTAATTTGTTGAAGTAGCACATTAAGTAGATACGAAAGGCCACTGCATATTAATTTCACAGCATCTAGGAGACTCCATTAAACAAATTGCAAAGGTTCTGAAACAAGAAAAGGAATTTCAAAAAAAAAAAAAACGTAGAATGATTAAACAAGAAAAGGAATTTAAGTAATTTCATAGAAAATAAATTTCAAATCTTTTAAACTGAATGAAAAAGTTCATAGAAATCTTACAAATAAGTTTATGGCAGATAAAACAAATTGAGCTCGCAAGAATTGGTTGAATGATCGATGTTAGCCGAATTGGTCGATGATTTAAGTGGATGCCAAAATCGCGTTGCCTACAATATGTCGAACAAATATATTTTAGCTTATACGAAAAGTTTAGTTAGGGTTTAACAGATAATACCTTTCGAGTGTTGAAAATTTCTTCTTAGATGGAAGATATGTGTTCATTCAGAAAATTTAGTCTATTAGTTTATGCCTAAATGAAGGGTTTTGATAATCTTATACCCTTTTGGAGGAATTTTTTCTAATAGCAAAGCTTGGGAAGGTATTGGGTTTTGGGGGGAAAAGAAAAAGTAATGGTAGCAGCGGAAGAATTTTAGTAAAAATTTGAAAGTAAAAACTATTAGAGCACAATTTACTTGCGTTGCATTTAGGTTTTAAAAATAGACCTTGGAAAGTGTTGTTTTAGGGACAAATAAGTGTTGCTAAATATTTTATGATTGGCAACGCTTAAAAAGTGTAGCATTTATATTCAAAGAGAACACTTTACAAGTGTGGTCTAACTAGCATGGCCAAAAGCTATTGACAAAGGCCACCCTTTAAAAAAGGTTGCCTTAAAATATTTTGGCAAGTGTTGTCCAGAATTAGCGTGGCCTTCGGCCCAATTTGTTGTAGTGATGGTTGTAATTTTTACTAGCTAAAGGAAACAATAATTAAAAAGTGAGTAATTGAAATCAAGTATTCGAGAGCAAGGTGAGAGTTATCAAAGAGAGAGACGATCTAGTATTAGAGCGATAAACTGTCGATTGCTAACTAACAAGTTTAGTATATTCGTGAAAATCGGTTGATTCTTCTGTGGAATTAGACCTAACAAGTATGCATTAATGAACTATGTATTTAGCTAAGCAAGAAAAATATGTATATGTCTATCCATATCCATAAATTGATTCCCTGATGTCCAGGTTACAATCAAGCCATATTCCTTCTTATGTGTGTTCATAAATTCTCTCTGTCGAGTTGAACTTATGAACCGTAGATTGTGTTCAGTTATCAGGCCATAATAACCAAACAATTAAGCTCAACAACAACATACTCAGTGTTATCCCACAAGAAGTGTGTTGTTGTTGTTGATGTTGTTGCACTTAATTGTTTGGTTAATAGGACTCGATAATTGAACACTCTCTATGGTTCATAAGTTGAACTCGACAAAGGGATTTTATGAATACACATAAAAAGGAATAAGGCTTGATTGTGAACATAGGTATCAAGGATTCGATAGGTCGATCAAATAGGTTGAAATCAGCTTTCATACATCAACCTTCATGTAATTACCCTAACTCCAGAACGATATGTTTAGTTATGCATATTCATGATAACAAACAAGAATTCATAGAAGAAAGATGGAATATTCTAATAGCTGAAGTATAAGAATTAAATCTTTGGTTCAAGTGTTAAGAACCCAATGTTTGTTCTAAAATCTGATTTTTCCTCTAAATACAAAAATATAATGTATTTATTGTGTTTACAAAATACTGGGTTAAGTTAAACCAACTTCGAAACTACTTTAGAGAAGTTGGGGTCATCAGGCGTCAAGTTGTTTTAAAGGCGCCGCCTCTAGAACAGCCTTGACAAAATAGTGATGCCAAAATCTTGTAAAGCTTTCTCTGGCCGCTGCAGACGAGACGAAACAGACTCTGAAAGGAATGTGCTGAAGGCGTCGCTTGCGAAAGAAGTAAAGCTTGCACACATTGCCTTGTTTTCTAACATCATATTCCATCATTTTGCTAAGTCCATTCTCAACCCCTCTCGTCGATTCTTCATTTTTTGCTCGGTTTCATCTATTCTTGCTCCGTTTGCACTCATTCCCTCCCTACAAGCACAACTACGAACAATGAGTGCAAAACCATAATTATAACACAAATAGAATGAGTAAAGTAATAAAAACGCAATGAAATATTAAAAAAATATAGACATTATCGCCGAATATCAAGTGTCTAATCTTTATCTCCTTATGACGACCTGCGGGTTATGTCAGAAAATTTTTTGGACTGAATTCATGGCGATTCATCAGGATCAAGTATTCTGCATTCTTGCAATAATGGCAAAAGGTTAAAACGAGCTTTAAAAGGAGGCCGGAAGTTTAACAGTAACGCTGAATTATCCTATTTTGTTAATCTCCCTCAGATAAGCAAACAGAATATAGTTCATGATCCCATTAAATAGTTCATGAATCATGAGATAAAAGATGGGTTCCTTTCCTTGTTCGTGGGATATGAGATTTTCAAAGACAAATTGTATGGAAAAATACATACTTCAACTAATATTCTCTTTTGTCCCAATCAAATATGTTTATGTGGAGCATTTGAGCGACAGAAATGTTTTCCATGGATATGGCTATGGTAAGTAGTTCATTAGCTGCAGCAGTCGCACATATCCTCTGGTGCTGCTGGGCCTAGCCGTGCTGCTGCAACGGTTATGCCACCTGCAGAAAAGTCGGGGAAGTTTTCTGGTGTGGACTTTAAAAGGTGGCAGCAAAAGATGTTCTTTTATCTGACCACCTTAAGCCTGCAAAGGTTTATCAAGGAGGATGCTCCAGTCCTGACTGATGAAACACCTGAAAACGAACGCTTCCTTGTGATTGAGGCTTGGAAGCATTCTGACTTCCTATGCAAGAATTACATTTTAAGTGGCTTGGAAGATGACCTGTACAACGTTTACAGTAATGTTTAAACGTCTAAGAAACTGTGGGATGTTCTAGAAAAGAAATATATGACTGAAGACGCTGGACTGAAGAAATTTGTGGCTGCCAAATTTCTGGATAATAAAATGGTGGATAACAAATCTGTTGTGTCCCAAGTCCAAGAACTTCAAGTCCTTATCCATGATCTCTTTGCTGAAGGTTTGATCCTGATTAATACTTATGTGAAGAGTATTATTTATATTGTTGCTAACAAACTTTTCTTTGAAGGTTTGAAGATTAATGAAGCGTTTCAAGTTGCAGCCATGATTGAAAAGTTACCTCCATCATGGAATGACTTTAAAAATTACTTGAAACACAAACGCAAGGAGATGACCCTTGAAGATTTGGTTGTACGCTTGAGTATTGAAGAGGACAACAGATCTGCTGCAAAGAAGGCTCGTGGAAGTGCTGCAATAGCGGGAGCAAATATTGTTGAGCATACTCCAAATCAAAATAAGAGAAAGAAGCCTTCTGGAGGGAAGACCAACCCCAGCAAGAAAAAGTTCAAGGAAAATTGCTACAACTGTGGTAAGAGTGGACATAAGTCCGCAGACTGTCGTGCTGCAAAGAAGGACGGGAAAAAGGAAAAAGGTCAAGCAAACATGGTTGAAGAGACAAAATTGGCCCAAGGAGTGCAAGACATTGATTTATGTGCTATGATTTCTGAATGCAACTTAGTTGGAAATTCTAAGGAATGGTGGATTGATGCAGGAGCCACCCGCCATGTTTGTGCTGTGAAGGAAGCCTTTGCTTCATATGCTCCCGCTGGACCTGATGAGGCGCTCTCTATGGGCAATTCTGCAACGACCAAAATTGAAGGATATGGGAAGATATTCCTCAAGATGACGTCTGGCAAGGTTGTGACTCTGACCAATGTTCTTCACGTTCCTGAAATAAGGAAGAACTTGGTGTCTACTGCACTTCTTGTGAAAATCGGGTTTAAGTGTGTGTTTGTTTCTGACAAAGTTGTAATAACTAAGAATGAGTTGTATGTAGGAAAAGGTTACCTGACTGAGGGCCTTTTCAAACTCAATGTAATGGTCGTTGACACTATGAATAAAATTGCAGCTTCTTCTTACTTACTTGAGTCAAATAATTTATGGCATTCTCATTTGGGACATGTCAATTATAAAACCTTGCGAAAAATGATCAATTTGGAAGTATCCTAAATTTGATTGCGCTAAGTCAAAATGTCAAATATGTGTTGAGTCTAAATATGCTAAACACCCTTACAAGTCAATTGAAAGGGATTCTGAACCATTAGACTTAATTCATACAGATATTTGTGACATAAAGTCAATACCATCTCGCGGTGGAAAGAAGTATTTCATAACTTTTATTGACGATAGCACTCGTTACTGCTATGTTTATTTACTTAGTAGTAAAGATGAGGCAATTGACGCATTCAAGCAATACAAAAATGAAGTTGAAACGCAACTTAACAAAAAGATCAAAATGATAAGAAGTGATAGGGGTGGAGAATATGAATCTCCTTTTGAACAAATATGTTTGGAATATGGCATTATTCATCAAACAACTGCCCCTTACACGCCTCAATCCAATGCGATTGCGGAAAGGAAAAATCAGACATTAAAGGAGATGATGAATGCCTTGTTAATCAGTTCGGGTCTACCCCAGAACTTGTGGGGGGAAGCTATATTCACGGCTAATCAAATACTCAATCTAGTTCCCCATAGCAAAACACTTTCCATTCCATCTGAAAAGTGGAAAGGAAGGAAGCCCAACTTGAATTACTTCAAAGTGTGGGGGTGTTTGGCAAAAGTACAAGTCCCAAAACTCAAAAGGGTTAAGATTTGACCGAAAACAGTTGATTATGTTTTCATTGGGTATGCTATAAACAGTAAAGCATATCGGTTTCTGGTTCATAAATCAGAAAATCCCGACATTCATGTTAATACGGTGATGGAATCAGATAGTGCTGAATTCTTTGAAACTATATATCCATATAAGAAGGAATGTGAGTCAGTTGGTGAAAGATCCAAACGACCTCGGGAAGGAACCAAAGGAAATTCACCAAATGAGGAAGAACCAAGACGAAGCAAGCGTCAAAGAACTTCTACTTCGTTTGGAGATGATTTTGTCACTTTCCTGTTGGAAAATGAGCCTCGGACGTTTAAAGAAGCAATGTCTTCTTCAGACTCTCCATTTTGGAAAGAGGCAGTCAATAGTGAAATAGAATCTATTTTGAGCAACCATACTTGGGAGTTGGTTGATCTTCCTCCTGGAAACAAACCATTAGGTTCTAAGTGGATTTTCAAAAGGAAAATGAAAGATGATGGCACTATTGACAAGTACAAGGCAAGGCTTGTTGTTAAAGGATATAGACAGCAAGAAGGTCTTGACTACTTTGACACATACTCGCCAGTAACCAGAATTACATCCATTCGTATGTTAATAGCGTTAGCCGCCGTGTATGGTCTGGAAATCCATCAAATGGACGTTAAGACAGCGTTCTTAAACGGGGATCTGGAGGAAGAAATTTACATGGAACAACCTGAAGGGTTCGTGGTTCCAGGTAAAGAAAAGATGGTGTGTAAACTTGTTAAGTCACTTTATGGACTGAAACAAGCACCTAAACAATGGCATGCGAAATTTGATCATACAATGTTGCCAAATGGCTTTAAAATTAACGAGTGTGACAAATGTGTCTACATTAAGAACACTCCTAACTTTATAGTCATTGTTTGCTTGTATGTGGACGATATGTTGATAATGAGCAATAACATTGCCAATATAAATGCTACGAAACGCATGTTGACTAGCAAATTTGATATGAAAGACTTAGGAGTTGCGGACTTAATTCTGGGTGTTAAGATCCATAGAACTCCTCAAGGTCTGGCGTTGTCTCAAACTCACTACATCAATAGTGTTCTTTAAAAATTTAAATATTTGGATTTTAAAATTACAAAGACTCCTATTGATGTAAACCTTGCTCTAAAGAAGAACAAAGGTCAAAGCACGTCGCAACGGGATTATGCACGTGTTTTAGGAAGTTTGATGTACGTCATGAATTGTACTCGACCAGATATAGCTTGTGCTATAAGTAAACTAAGTCGATACACGAGTAATCCCAATCAGACCCATTGGATGGCAATGAAACGTGTTTTGGGGTATTTAAAATACACTCAAGACTTTGCATTGCATTATAACAAGTATCCTGCAGTCATTGAAGGATATTGTGATGCTAATTGGATCACCGGCACAACTGATTCTAAGTCCGCATGTGGATATATTTTCGCACTTGGTGGAGGAGCGGTGTCTTGAAAATCGTCCAAGCAAACATGTATTGCCCGCTCTACTATGGAAGCTGAATTCATAGCCTTGGATAAAGCCGATGAAGAAGCTGAATGGCTTCGGAACTTTTTGGAAGACATTCCGTTTTGGCCTAAGCCGTTGACACCAATTTGTATGCATTGTGATAGTCAATCGGCTATAGGAAGAGCGAGGAATGTCATGTATAACGGTAAGAATCGTCACATACGACGAAGGCATAAAACCATTAGGGACCTACTCTCTAGGGGAATTATCACTATTGACTACGTGAAGTCAAGGGATAATGTGGCGGATCCGCTTACAAAAGGCTTAACTAGAGAGGCGGTTGAGTGTTCATCGAAGGGAATGGGACTATGGCCAAGGACAAGTCATCACGGCGGTAACTCTACCTAGGAGACTGGAGATCCCAAGAACTAGGTTCAAGGAGAATACAAAGTCGTGTTTGACGGTCCAACATTGTCAGTTAATGTTTGGTCCATTCTCATGATTAGACAATGTTCAAGTACCAAGGGTAAAATGCTAGAGGTATTTTTTAATGATTGTCTAAGTTTGATATTTTAATTATCAAACAGTGTACATCTATAGGATTACACGTTTAGAAATCACCTATGTAAGTGTGAAGTGGAAGCCGCTTCAAGGAGAATTCGGTATGGCAAGTTCTCTAAGTACTTATGAAACCAGGCGGTGTTCATGGCTGAAACGTACACAACAGTGAGAACCAAAGACGGTTAAGGGTTAGTTGTGTGACTTACGTTGTCTAGGTATACACCAAAGCTCAACGGTTCAAAGATATCAAATCTACCGATTGACCGAGTATATCCGATGTATGTTCACTACGGAAAGTTCAAAGGGAAACCTACTTATCCCGATGCAACTAATTCTTTCTTGCAAATCACACAAGTCTGTCATGCATATTCCCAATATAGCCATTCCCCATTCATGTGGGGGATTGTTGGGGTTTTGGAATAAATAAAGTGTGAATGGGAAATGGGTGGGAAGGTGAAAAGGTTCCTTTTTGTAAGGAAATGCACATTCTCCCATATTGGTAGAGGAAAAGACTTTTGTTGGGTTTAAATACAAATTCACTTCTCTTAGCTCTTAAAAGGGTTGAGAAGAAGGGAAGCCTCGCGCCGTCGTCGTCGCTCGCTCGTCTCGGCTTCGGATTTCGGATTTCGGATTTCGGTCAATTTTTTGGACCAACAAAACTAAAAATATTAATTAATTAATAATTTATTATTAATATTTAATATTTAATCTGTTTGTGTAACAAAAATCTGAATGGATTAATCTGATTAATCCAAAGTAAATTATTCCTCCACGTTCTCCCACTCTCCCACGTTTTCCCATTAACTAAAAAATTCATCACTAACATTTAGTGAATTCAGCCATTAGTGGCAGTAAATTCAGGTGTTAGTGGCAGTGAATTTAGCCATTAGTGGTGATGAATTCAGATTGTTAGTGGCAATGAATTCAGCCATTAGTGGTGACTCTTCCTTCCATTTCCCATGGCTATATAAACTGGTCAGTCTTCAACATTTCAACATACACTGAAAACACAGAAATATAAAACATCTTACTGCATACCCTCTCTTTCCGCATACTAAGTAGTCTTAGTAAGTCGTGTGATTTGCTCCGTTTCTTTGAGTTCGCAGTGTTCTACTGTTTGAAGTGCCTCTACAGTAGAACTGTTATCCCGTTCCATCCTGGGAGAAATTAACCAAATTGTGGGGGACACAAGTAAATTGTGGGCTCGGGATCGTCCCATAACAAACTGATAATATACTTCTGTTTTTCTGTCTTTTTCTGATTTATTTGGTTGTAGGAATAACAGGTTGTAGCATGTAGTATGATTTGGACCAATGTCTGCTTCTGTAGTAGAGACCAAAAATGGTGACCAATATGTTGCTAGTGTAAAGTTGTAAGTTGCGTATTTGTACTTGTTGATATCTTCATCAAGATTATCAGAAATATTAAGAGGATATTCCACCTGAAATAAGAAATCAAAAAAAAAAAATGCAGACCAATTTTTTATTACTTCAGTCTTCATTGATCATTCTCACGTTGATTTGTGTGTGTATAAGTTTGACACTAATTCACGCGCATAGGTACATAAAAATAAATCTACAATTTAAACTTGATGTGTTCTTCTAATAATTTTTAGTATTGAAACTCGCTATTACTTCAAAATTATTGGTTCAAATTTAATGTTTATCCTCTATGGATTGTCAATATATATCTTTGCAGGAATTTAGATAATTAAACTCGATGCCTAGGGGCTACATCGTCCCATCGGGCTTACAATGAAGTGTTGTCTCACCAAAAATAAGTAAACTACTTAAAACAAATCTCTAGAAGGGCACAATTATCCTTGTTATCACCTGGCATTTCTAAAAAGCGACATTTAATGAAACTACATTACCTGGCTTGGATTCTCTAACAATTTGTCACGATATTTTAATGGGAATAAGTATTTTTGATTAAATTGTTATTTGAGTGGCTATTTTTGTTACTTTTTCTTGTTTTTCTACAACTCTATAATGTTACTCATAGATAAGGGTTAGATAGTTCAAGTATTTTGGTGACATTGTTCAAGTAATAATGGTAAAAATGATTCTTTGATTGATAAGATGTGCAAACACTATCTCAGAATCTCACTTATAGCAGTGTAGACTCTAGAAATATTTTTAAAGTTCATATTAAACAATTTAAAATTCATGCATTTTAGTACAAATAAATTTGTTATATTATCATCGAGTTAACCCTAAAAGTGGGTATTTAGTAAGCAAGATATGCAAAAAGGTTGAGTGGATATTTTTGCATATCTTGCTTACTAAATACCAATTTTCGGATTCAAATTGAACTAGATTTAGTCAATATTTTAAAATTATAATTTAGATATTAAAAAACTACACGAAAAGTACTACAAGTTGCAATTCTTGTCATATTAATATGGTGAATAAATATATCTCAAAATATTGGTCAAAGTTTACATTATTTGACTTTTAAAAAAGGAAAGTGATCAAATAAAATGGACCGGGGGAGTAGTACGGTATCAAACAACACACTTTAAAAGTTGTAGAGAAGTTTAGCTGCCAAAAAATTGGAACATGTGGCCTAAGTAGAATGCCTGTGGATCGATATATGAATACATGAAAACGTTGAAATGTCTGGTGAGCTTAGCATGAAACTGTGTATATGTAGGATTAACTACTGTTCCTTCCTTTGTCCCGACTAGCAAGTTCACCAAACATACCCTATGTGACAAGAATATGGATTACTTAGTGGATTTAGAATATTGCATGGTTAAGAAAACTAAGATAAAATATGAGTACTCACTAAGTTCCAGGAATGTAGGTGCAGCTTCTCTCGAACCTGTATGAATGCGAGATACTTTGTGTACTAGCTAGGCTGTGCAGAATAAGAACGAAAACGAAAAATTAAACTAAAGAGAAGAAAATGGTACGTACCCGAGCCAAGAGACATATCAATGACTGCATTTGATTTCTTCCAAGTGAATCACCAACAAGTGCTAAAGACTTATTTCTAACCATATCCAAAAACTGAAAGGGGTTAAAAATTGGCAACTCACATCCATTAGGCTTCCATCTCCACTTCATGTAATCAGAATCAGGTCTTCCATTCTTCATACAATTTTCATAGATAGGAAAACAATTCATGTTTAATTTGTATAATATGGAGCATCCGGATTCCAAACCCATTCACCTTTAAAAATATCACACGTACTGTCTGGTTCTTTAACTTTTATTTTGTGGTCTTCAGCATGGTATGTGGATGATATTTCAGATAGGTTAATTACTAAATTTGATCGGGACCAATTAAATTGGTGATAAAATGGGATAAGACCAAGAACTGTAATTGCTAAAGCTATAAGTATGAATATTCTTTGTACTGAAGTGGAGTATTTCCCAAAGGGAAGTAGCTCCATATTTTTTATTAACTGGGAACTTCTTCAATAGAAGGTTGAAAAGGGAATGCGAGAAAGGAGAAAAGTAAGCTGTTAAAAATACTTGGGGAATGTAATTAAGGGGACCAAATTGAGAAAAGTAAGCTGTTAAAAATACTTGGGGAATGTAATTAAGGGGACCAAATTGGCACATGCATGTATATTGACTCTAAAAGAACAAGAACGTGCAGATATATGGGGCTTTGGCATGGCAGTACCTGCCAATTTTTTTTGAGTGAAAAAAGGCTCAAGTTTTAAACATGAAATCTAAGGTAAAAATTTAGTGTAGGGGCCTGTTTGGCGCGCGTTAATTGATTTGTAGCCGTCAAAAATAAATTCGCTGAGAAATAGCCACCTCCGGACAAATCCCAGTATAAATACTGGGACTTTGAACAAAACTTGTTCAAGGCCCCAGTATTTGTACTGGGGAAGCTTCAGTAAACTAACCCCAGTATAAATACTGGGGCTTTGAACAAGTTTTGTTCAAGGCCCCAGCATTTTGTTATGGGACTATGTATAAAGCTTCAGTCTCATAACAAAATGCTGGGGCTGTGAACAAAACTTGTTCAAAGCCCCAGCATTATTATGAGACTGAAGCTTTATATATAAAGTCTCATAACCCATAACAAAATGCTGGGGCTGTGAACAAAACTTGTTCAAAGCCCCATCATTTTGTTATGGGACTCAGCTTTATATATAAAGTCCCATAACAAAATACTTGGGCTTTGAACAAGTTTTGTTCAAAGCCCCAGTTTTTTGTTGTGGGGCTAGTCTGGGGTGTTTTTCCAACGCTAATGGAGCTTAAGTGTGCGCGCGAATTTTTGGCTATTCTTCAATGAATTTTGAAACGGTGGATAGTCCCCATTGAGCGCGTCCAAAAATGGCTAGTGATCAAAATTTCCCAAATCTAAGTTCCTCATTTAATTAGTGTTATTAACTATCTAATATTCTCACACCCAATGTTTTGTAAGTTACACAATAGTCCATGTATAAAAGCTAGTTTTTTGCCAAATTTGGCCATTTACCTAGCTGCTTCCCTCTCTCCTCTTCCCCGTTTTCCCTCCATTTTTTTCCCATTCCATTCCCGCCCAAAGTTCCACCATACCTGTTGAGCTTCCTTTCCTAGATCGAAATAATATCCATTCAACCATAGCTGCTGAGTTTATTTACTAAATATCCTTTCCAGTTTTAGGCAATTCAAGCTGAGACCACCCATATTTGGGTTATACTGCATTTTGTTAAATTTGGTCGTTTCTTATCCATTAAAGGGGAAATCTTGTTCCTCTAATTTTAATCGTATCAATTGTTTCTTATCCATCATATTTGCTTATAGTTCGCAACACATCAACTATCGTTTAGGATATTACAATACGATGTTCCAAACGACAACTTATTCTACTCCATTTCTGGAAAAGTTAATAAATGCATACACCAAGTTCGGAACATATACCATGTGTTCCAACACAGAAATCTATGTTCGGAACGCAACTGGTATGTTCTAGGTATAAATGATAATCATTAACACTATACACGACTAAATTTCCAGAATAGAGTGATAAATGATGTTAATTTTAACTAGAAAGTACCAATTATACTTGTTTGATTTACAAATGATGATGATTATCACTAGAAATGACACACTGTACTAGTAAAAGTGACAAATGATGCCCATTTCGCTTAAAAGGACCAAATATAGTTGGTTGACTAAGAAATGATGACAATTATCAGTAGTAATGACCAATTATACTTGTTAGAGTGATAAATGTTGACAATTATCAGTAGTGATGACCAATTGACTGACAAGTGATGATCATCTATCGTAGGGTTGTTTTAAACAACCTATTGATGTTCGTCGCATTAAACGGTCATTCGGATCGCACAATTTTTAATGTTGCTATCTTCATCATATGATGATCCATACACACATATTGGTTTCAAACATCAAATAGATGTTTGTCATATGTTATGTGTCGTTCCGAGCGCCATGTTCAATTTTTTCTATGTTCATCATACTTTATCACAATTAGAGTAGTTAGCGCGACAAATTATGATGATCGTATGGCTATAAGTGACCAATTATACTTGTAAGAGTGATAGACTCATCCTCTTTCATCACAAAGACCACTTAGAGTAGTTGGTGTTACAAATGATGATCATTATGAGTAGCAATGGACAACTAGAGTTGTCAGAGTGACAAATGATGATCATTATACCTACAAATGACCAACTATACATGTAAGAGTGACAAATTATGATCACTGTCACACCCCTTTTTTCCGCGCTCCCGCTTATGGAAGGGCGTTTCGGGTTTAGGAAAGCGCTTATGAGATTTTTATGATTATTTGGCGCTATCCCGAGTTAGGGTTTCCATTTAAGGAAGTGACGGTGTTCCAAGGTACAAATTATTTATTTAAATTCGGAGTCGCCACTTGACAAGTTTAAGGTTAGCCAAGTCACCAAAGTGGTGTACCTAGAACACCTATGACTCGTTTAGTGGTCTACGTCAGAGTTCCGGGTAAGGATCTCGGTTGACTCGAGGGAAGGTGTTAGGCACCCTCGAGTCCTGTGCCAAGCACAGTTGCTTTTGTTGACGCATTTCGACTCTTTTGAAATTGTCTATTATATATGCCTTGATTTTATTACGCTTCAATTTATTTATTTTTTTAATTTTTTCCATTTCAGTGACTCGGCCGAATATTTTCGCGCAGGCACTTCACCCGTTCGAAACCTTATCAACCTTAATTTGAGTCTCAATTTTTGTATTTTTATTTTTTTTAAGCTTGGATTATGCTTCCAGCTTGATTATGGGGGTTAAATAAATTATCTAACACTTCACTATTTATTCAATTCGCTTATTCAAATATTTATGAAGTATAATTTATTTAAACCGGATATGATCGCGCAGGCACTTCACCCATTCGAGATCTTCCGACTTAAATAAACTACACTTGAGTCAATTAATTATTGCGTTGTAGACGTCCTCTTAGCTTACTTCTGATAACCGTCCAGATAATAGCTTCCCCTATTTTGCTAAACATTAACTGTAGCCCTAAAGACAAAGGCTAAAGATTAAAACCGGGATGAACTCTGCCAAAGTTTTCGTTATGCCCGTTTTTCTACTGTTTTAGGGGCAAAACGGGACCCTACGAAGCTCGGAATGATACCAAATTTTGCACACAAGCCATAAAATACTTGGGCGACATGCTCGTCAAGACGGAACTCAATTCGGACCTCCAGAACTCAAAAAGTGGGTCCCACGGCAAAGATTCAATTTTCGACTTTCGCCAAAATAGCGAAATTTAACCAAACGACCTCGGAATCCAATTCCGAAAGTTGCTACAAGTCACAAATGACTATACGAACCTAACGGAAGTTTCGGATCTCTCATCGGAGCTCATTTTCTCAAATCGAGCTCGGAAACCTCTTTTAACTCTTTTAAACTTCCGAAACGGGGACTTTATCAAAAGTCCTATCAAACGAGGTCCGTTTTCAATTTTGAAGGTTGCTACATATCATAAATGACGAGACGGACCTAACGGTGTGCTCGGATTTTCCATCGGGGTTCGTTTACTCAAAACGACCTATCGAAACCCCAAATTCCTTTCCGGAATTTCATAAACGGATCCTTTTCTCGAAAACCTATCAAACGGACTCCGTTTCGACTCAGATTTCACAGACGGGTCATAAATGACCTAACGGAGCTTTTGGGACTGTTGACATGCAAATCGAGGTCCCGGATCCCGTAACGACTATTTGTGGGTCGTTACACTAAGTTCCATTCCAGTTTCGTGCTTCAGAAGCCAACTTATACACTTAGATTATGAATAAACAAACAAATCGGACAGATTTATTCAACCAAAACATGAGCATTTGAACAAACTACAACCTAACTGAGTATTATTCGGATGAACAATCATATGCATACACACGCCGATACTCACATACAGAGACCTCAATCAACAGTAAAGCGCACGAGATTAACATAGCCATTCGTATTAACTCAAAGTCAAATCATGAACATACAAATTTTTATTCACAAGTTTAAGACTAAACTATGACTATTTACTAGGCTAAACATTGACTATATGAGAAAGGAAAACATAAAAGCGAATACCATCACGTCCGAGCGCTCAAACTGTCACGACGCCCTGCTGCCTCGACCCCACTGCCTCGAGCTTGCTAGCACATCATCACCACTGCCTCGTCGAGGCTTCTCAGCCTCGACATTGCCAAAGTAACTAAAGCATCGTCGACACTAGAATCAACATCAACACTGCCCAAGATTCCCATGGAATGCCCAAAAACAGTCAACACCAGATTAGCTTCACGCCTTTATGAACTTCATCACGCAGCCTCGCTTCAATGTCATTGCCTTGCTCCCTCGGATTAGCTTTAGCACGATGCATCATCAACACTGAACCACCAAGCTGCTGCTACATATGCTTCGACGATCCCCATTACAGAAGCTACGACATTGCCTCGCCAATCACTAAAGCTGCAGCGACCTCACCATCGCTCGCTACTGCCATCATCCCCACTAATGTCGAATCGCTGCCTTGAAAACCAACACCATTGTTAATGCCTCGCCAATACAAAATCATCATCGCAGCCCCCTCACAATACCATCATCTTTTCAGCTTAACAGAATCCCCACCCCACACGACCTTCACAACATCATCACCATAGCTCCCAAACCAAACTCATCACAGAACCATCGAGAAGCTAACACCCCTGCACCGTTCGTCCATTAGCAGTTTCAAAACACCAATTCACGGTAAGGAATGGGATTCACGGCGGAGAAGAAGCAAGGGGAGAAATAGGGGCCTTTCGGGGAAATCAACCTTAGAACCACGTAGAGGAGAACAAGACGAGTCCATTGATGTATATTTGATTTGAAAAACTCACCGGACTTAGGATTTACTTCACTTTGAATTTCGATCAGCGACGAATCGTGGGATTTTAAGCAAACCGATGTTGGAAATGAGGAGAGGGATCACGGCGAGTTCAATGATGTAAAAATTGGCCGGATAGTGCATCGCCTGGTTTCTGATCTCTTGTGTGCAATGGGGAAATTGATGAAGTGAGGGGATTTTGGGAAAATTATGAGGGAGATGGGCTGCGGGTCAAATTAGGTGGACTGGGCTAAATTTCCTTTATAAATGGCCATTAGAAGCTTTAAAGTACACTATTAGCCAGAATCAAAATTACACAAAATTGTAATACTATCACAATTAAAACTTGATTTACAATCAAACACACACAAGAAGTAATTTCATAACTTTTTGTATTTTTTTCTAATTAAAAATAATTTTAGTTAAAATAAAAGACCATAATTCCAGAAAAGTTGACAAAAAACTTATGAAATTAGCAAGGATTTTGAGCAATTTTTTGTATTTTCGTGCCAAAATTAGGTGATTACAATCACTATCACTATAATCGACCCACTATACTTGTAAAAGTGACAAATGATGATAATTATCACTATTAATGACCCACTATACTTCTTATAGGGAGAAATTATGATCACTATCACTATAAATGACCCACTATACTTGTTATAGAGAGAAATGATGATCATTATACCTTCAAATGACCCACTATACGTGTAAGACTGACAAATGATGATTACTATGACTATAAATGACCCACTATGCTTGTAAGAGTGACAAATGATGATCACTATCACTATAAATGACCAACTATGCTTCTTATAGGGAGAAATGATGATCATTATATATACAAATGACCAACTATACTTGTAAGAGTGACAAATGATGATCACTATCACTATAAATAACCAACTATACTTGTCATAGGGAGAAATAATTATTCATACATATACTCTAGTTTCGAACATCCACTAGACGTTTGTCACATGTTATGTGTCGTTCCGAGCGCTATGTTCAATTTTTTCTATGTTCATCATACTTTTTCACAATTAGAGTAGTTAGTGCGACAAATTATGATGATTGTATGGCTATAAATGACCAATTATACTTGTAAGAGTGATAAACGCATCCACTTTCATCACAAAGACCACTTAGAGTAGTTTGTGTGACAAATGATGATCATTATGAGTAGAAATGGCCAACTAGAGTTGTCAGAGTAACAAATGATGATCAATATGATAAGAAATGACCCACTATACTTGTTAGAGTGATAAATGATGATCATTATGAGTAGAAATGACCCATTATAATTTTAAGAGTTACAAATGATGATCATTATGAGTAGAAATGACCCACTATACTTGTAAGAGTTACAAATGATGATCATTATACCTACAAATGACCCACTATACTTGTTACAGTGAGAAATGATGATCACTATCATTATAAATGACCAACTATACTTGTTAGAGTGACAAATGATGATCATTATACCTACAAATGACCCACTATACTTGTTAGAGTGAGAAATGATGATCACTATCACTATAAATGACCCATTATACGTGTAAGAGTGACAAATGATGATTATTATGACTACAAATGACCCACTATGCTTGTAAGAGTGACAAATGATGATCACTATCACTTGTTGACACCCAATTTTGTCCCGAAATTTTTAATTTACGTCTAATTATGTTTAAAATAAGGTTAATTTTTTATAATAAATTAAGTTAATAATTTTAACGTAAAAAGGCCATAATTGTCCTTCATTTTGAATCCTGACCTATTTACGCAACACATAATTTTCCTTCGAGCCTATTTGTGCAAATCACATACCCATATATATATACCCTTATCTATAACCCTAGCCTCTCACACCCCACTCATTTTTTACCCCCACCCTCACATTACACACTAATCATTTTCATCTTCCCACTCACAAAAAACCCTCATTATTATTCATTATTTATACCATTTACAAGAAAATATCAGACCTCTTCTCTCAATTTTACAAGCACACACAAACACTCACACCCAAAAAAAAAAAAAACCTGACACCCATTTGGAAATATCGATCAGCCCCGTTCACTAACCCTTCTTCTCGATAACTCCTCCTGGCCTCCTCTCCTCACACAAACACAATAGACGACACACACCACAAGCAGATCTGAACAAGGGACATCGGGGGGTTAGGGAAAAGGCCCCGTCTTCTGTTTTCTTCACTTTAGTTTTGCTCGTGAATCAGAGAAAGGAAAGGAGTTGAAGCGACGCTGGCAAAGGTCGCCGGAATCTCCACCGAAGACCTTCTAGGCAGTCGCTCCTCCTCCTTATGTTGGTGGCTGCGCTTTGTTCTTACCATTGCCTCGCCGGAAAACTACCATAGGCGTTTGCTTTGGTCCTTTCGATTCTTCTGAGTTCGTTTATGGCTTGTTGAAACTGAAAGAAAAATAGAAAAGGCAGAGGAAGTTCAGGGTGGCAGCGACACCAGCGAGGTCGCCGGAGTTTTACGCCGGGACCCGCCGACTGTCGCTCCCCTGTTTCTTGTCACTGCGTTATTGTTTTGCAGGTCTTGCCCGACCTATTGCAGATTTCTATCACGTTTTGGGTCTTCGGAACCGGAGGCGACTGTTTCTGGATCGTTGTTTGGCCTGAGCTGTTAGCTTGATTTTGAGCATTATTGCTCCTCCGAACTTGTTTGTTTGAACCCTTTGCTTGAACTGTTGTTACCTCTGTCACTCACTAAATGATACTAGGCGATTTGCATTGTTTCACTTTGATTTCTTGCTTTCCAATTTTGGATAAAGTTTTATTGATGATTGTTAAGGCAATGAAAAATCCAAGAAGTGCTCTTTGCAAGACTTTTGTTATGGCTTCAGTTGATATCTTTAAAGCATTTGGTGATAAGTTGTTTGAATCACCTAATCCTGATGCATTTGACAATGTGATCTCTGTTTGGCGTCCATTGAAATGTGTAATGGATATGTTTGACCCGGTTGGATTATTGGTTTGGTCCGTTTACATGGTTGGATTACTGTTATGCATTGACTGGATTTTCTGAGTACAGGAACCCGTTTTGGATAAATTTGGTATATCACGGAACATTGGATTGATTTGGACAAATGCTACGCTAACTGGCCAATGAAAAATACATATACACGTATTGAGGCCTCAGGATCGATTTGAACATGATACTACACTTGAACCGTCCTGTTCCCGTGTCCCTAAAGCAAAAGGCGATGATGAACGTATGAATTTAATGCAAAGCAAGTCGGATAGAGTGGTGGGTTTGGTACCTGGCATGGCAACACGACCGGCTCCGTGTTTGCAACCGTACCAATATCCCGAGCCTCTACATGATGCGCCATACAAATCTGAGCCTAAATTTTGCAAAAACAACCCCCCCCCCTTTACTATTATTATTATTTTATTACTACTATTATATATTATTATTATTATTATTATTACTATTATTATTATTATTACTTTATTAATTTATTATTAGTATTTTATTTTCATTGGTTATTACGCTTTATTATTGTACTAATCCAATTTTACTTGTTTGTTTTGCGAGGTACATTTGGCACGAATAATTTATGGACGAGTTTGGCTAACTCACGAATGGGAATAATCCATTGCATTGAAGGCATTTGGGGATTGAATTCGGACCCGAGCATTCAGAAATAAGACTTAGGAATTTTAGAAAATTCAAGACTCCCGCGAGTTGATCAATTTCCTGGTTCTATCTTTAACTTTGCATTAATTTCCTTGCATATTTATGCAAATAAATGTGTAAAATATTTTATTTATCAATAATATTTGATTGTCGGATCGATTGCTTTACTTTATGTTCATTGCCTTTTATTTTAAAGTCGTTATTTAATTTATTGCAAATTGGGGCCGTCTTAGCAAATGCGTGCAAGTAAAATATATATTTTGCAAATAAGCTTCTTATTCAATTGATTATTATTATTATTATTATTATTATTATTATTATTATTATTATTATTATTATTCAAATAATTCATTCCGAAAGAAAAGCGCACTTGTAAATATTTGGAAACCTGTCGGATTAACCGTATTTTACGGAATTTTGGAAGTGCCTTAAAAACCTTCTTCTGAAATTAATAAAACCTCTTACCTTTCGAATCTCTGAAAGAAAGACCGTCTTTTTATAAAAACAGAGTTTTTGCACGCATTTGCTAATTTGGTTCCCTGTTTTCCTTAAATTGGGTGGCGACTCCAAAAACTCCAAAAGAGTTAGTCCATCCTGTCGATATTCCAGAATTTATCCTTTTTGGGGTAATTTTTGGGGTTCAACATCACTATAAATGACCAACTATACTTCTTATAGGGAGATATGATGATCATTATACGTACAAATGTGAAATGACCAACTATACTTGTAAGAGTGACAAATGATGATCACTATCACTATAAATGACCAACTATACTTGTTAGAGTAACAAATGATGACCAATATGATAAGAAATGACCCACTATACTTGTAAGAGCGAAAAATGATGATCACTATCACTATAAATGACCAATTATACTTGTTATAGGGAGAAATGATGATCACTATCACTATAAATGACCAACTATACTTGTTAGAGTGACAAATGATGATCAATATGATAAGAAATGACCCACTATACTTGTAAGAGCGACAAATGATGATCACTATCACTATAAATGACCAATTATACTTGTTATAGGGAGAAATGATGATCCATACATATAGTCTTGTTTCGAACATCCAACAGATGTTTGTCACATTATATGTTATGTTCCGTGCGAAATGTTCTGTTGTTTCTATTGTCACATTATAATTAAAGGGCGATGATCATTATCACTCTAAATTACCAAGTATACTTGTTAGAGTGACAAATGATTATCCATCTATCTTTGTTGTTTCGAACATGCTGTTGATGTTTGTCACATGAACATCATGTTCGGAGCGCCATTTTCCGATGTTGCTATCTTCATCGTATTGTTTTTGAAAATATTCAGAACAGATAGCGATATAATTGAAACATGAAGTGAGTCGTGCGGAACGACTTAGGGTACAATGGTAATTTACAGGACAAATAACAATTTCAAATGAAATTTCTTGATCATTACTCATTAGTACACAAAACCAAATATTGGAAATAAATAGAACCTAAAGTATGAACCAACACTTGATCCAACTTGTATTAAGTTATAATAATCTATATTTATCGCTCTAACTTGTATAATTGATTATTTTAAGTGATAATCTTTTATAATTATCACTTCAACATTATCAGTTGATCATATATTGTGCAGACGTTGGTAATATCTATGAATTGTTTCAAATGTAGAAAAGTTATAACTGCTAATATTTAACCATATACTATGAAAGATAATTCATATATTACATACCTACAAGAAAGATTAATTGATTATCCTCTACTTTTTTTTCATTCTATTTCGGAGTAATATATATATATATGTATATATATATACACACAAGTTGATGTCTCATAAATAAGTATTTAATTCATATGATGGTACATAAGATTTTAACATCTACAATCACTCTGGTAGATATTTAAACATCGGTGGAAAGTGAAATATCTCACAAGAAGTTTCAAACATCACGTAGAAGTTCAGAACATATTTGTAGTCGTTCAAAACTTTCAATATGTTTGAAACATCTTGAGTATCTTTTTTTTCTTCTGAAAAATGATAAATATATACACAAGGATGGTTATGTATGTTGTGTGATAGTATTTGATCTGTTGTTGTTGATTGTGGAGGTTGTGTATACAAATGGAATTTATAAAATCTGGTGCATTTGTTAAGGGGTTGTGTATACAAAAAGGTATGTTGAGAATAAGATGAGTGTAGATAGACGAGTTGGATAGCTCGAGTGTGAAAAAGTGTGAAAAAACTTATTAGTATTGTAAGTTTAGTTCTCTAAATTTATTTAATGGTTGGAACATCACAAAGGATGTTTCGAACATCTTGAGTAATGATAGGAACCTCCATCAAGACATTTCATCTTTAATATGTTGGTTTTTTTTTTTTTTTTTTTTTTTTGAGTTCATCGCTTAAAGATAAATAATCCAAAATAAGGAGAGAGGTTTCTGAAATTAACTATAGAGTTTTTTGTTTTTTTTTTTTTAAAAAAGAAGAATGTTGAAAAAATTTATAGGTACATTAATTCTGTCTAATGATTATCGCTTTCCTTATGTTTTTCATTTGTCACTCACCGATTGAGTTACTTTTGAGGATCGAAAAGCCAAATGATATTTTTATTTCAAATCTTATCTCAACATCTAGATAAAAGATGCTTCCAACATCCTGACAGAGATGTTCCGAACATCATGGTAGAAGATGTTCCGAACACCCTGGCAGTTGTTCTGAATTTCCTGATAGAAGATATTCCAAATACCGTAACAAATGTTCCGTACATTCTGACAGAAGATGTTCCGAACACCTCCAAAAAAAATATTTCAACCACGAATTTTTATTCAAAATTCATTCAAAGCAACTCAAATCAACACCAAATTATCTCAAATTTTATACTTAAGATCCAAACACCATTCTCAAGCATTTCAAACAATACCCACTCCAAAATTACATAAAAATCATGTTTGGATTTTTAAACCCACTTCAAATTTTATTTTGTTTTATTTATTATTATTATTATTATTATTATTATTATTATTATTTTGCATAAAAAGAAGAAGAAGACAAAGAAGAATGAGAGCAAGAAGAAGAAGAAAATGACTATGTAAACAGCAAAAACTAGTTGAAGAGTATGACAAGAAAGATGAAGAAAATGAGAAGAATGTGAAGAAAAGAAAATAGAAGAGAAGGAAGATGAAGTAGATATGATGAACAAGAAGAGAAAAGAGAGAATTTTTATTCATTTATTTTAAAAAATTTTGGTATTTAATTTTGATCCCAAGAAGTTTAAAAGTTTTGTTACATTTAATTACAGCCCACAAAGTTTTAGTAATGCTAATTTGGTCCATGATTAGTCCTAATTGTACTTAGAATAAAAAGAAAATAAAAAAGAAAAGGCGAGGCCCTTTTCTGCCAAAAAAGATTTGAGAAGTTCTAGAACACCACATCTCACCAGACACATATTATAAGCTCATTAATCTTGTTATTGCATAATCTGTACTACAGCTCACTTTTTTATTCACTTCTAATTTAGCAAAGCACAAGGTAATTGAGTTATGGTTTAGCAAGTAGCTTGCCCACAATGCACGCGAAGTAAAACCATTATAATGGTTAGAAAAAGAAGGGTTGCGGGTGTCCATGGAGTTTTACGATTGTGGGGTTGGAATGAGCACTTTTATGCATGGTCTTTATTAGGTGAGCTATTTTTTTATGGTCTTTAAAGTCTATGCACTTTTTAAACATTATTAAAAATACTTTTACTACTACCCTTAACCGCTATTATTTTGACATTCATTACTTTCTCTCTCTACATGTCCACTTTCTCTCTCTATACATCAAACCTAACCCCACCACAACTACCACCACTAACCCACCGAGCTCTCAACTATGCCAAGCGAGCTCAGCGTCTCCACTCTTCCACCGAGTTTCCGAAATGCTCACCAGCGATGGTGATCGAGCTTGAACACCATCACCGCCTGTACTATGGAATTTACAGCATCTCTTGTATTTATTCTCAGTAACCGCTGTACTCAGTACTATTCGACATGACATTACCAAAACAATTGGTTGGAAAACAAATTAACACTTATACATGACACAATCACAACCGAGACCAACAATTATAAACTCTTAAAGTGAGGTATAGAGGGTGTTTGGTTAAGCTTATAAGCTGGTCAAACAAGCTTATAAGAACTTTATATACGTGCTTGGTAAATATTAAAAGTGCTTATAACCAAAATCAGTCATAAACCAATTTGGCATCATTTATTTACCAAATGAACATGATATTTTGTTCATTATATGAAGAAATGATGCCGGATTGATCTTATGTTATGTTTGCTTTAATTTTTGTATATAAGAGAAATGATGACGATTTGACTTTATTTATTCACAAAATAGTCGTAAAGCACAAACGAATTAATAGCCCTGTATATGAGCACAACGATGCCTATGCCGATTTGGCCTTATTTATTCACAAAATGGACGTGAAACACGACCGGGTTGGCATGGTTTTTGCTGTGTAAGAAGCAATGGCTTTTTATTTTTTTAATAATTTTGGAAGTTTATCAATCATCACATCCCCCTCCAAATCAGAGTATGCAGCAACCAAACAAACAAATCCATAACAAGAAGAGAAAGAAGAAAAAATGAGAAGAAAGAAGAAACAAAAAACAAAAAACAGAGCAGAAAAAGAAAGGAGCGACGGGCCAAGAAAAAATTCAGGAAACGGGTGTGGGGTGATGGGGAAGGGTGAGGGGAAGAGAAAAGACCAAAAACTCACCGGAAAAAAGTCAAGGTGGCCGGAATTGTGCTTTGATCGAGATTTTGACCGACGATCTACGCAAATTGGCTATGAATTTGAAGAAGATAGTTGCGGAAATGGAATTGGGCGGAGGGGGGGGGGGGAGGGGGTCGAGATCATTCCAATGATCCATTTTGCTTAAATTTCCGGCCACCGGAGGTAGTGGTCCGGCGGCGGAGCAGTGGTGGCTCCGCCGTGGAAGGCGATTTCCGGCGGCGAGGAAAAAATTTGGCAAGGTTTCCCTAGCCTTGGCGGCTGGGAGAAGAATGAGTGAGTTGTGAGGGTTTTTGGTTTATATAGAATAATTGTGGGCCGGGTTAAAATGTTGGGCTGGTGGATCATGAGAATTGGGCTGTTATTTTTTCTTACAAATGGCCATAAAAATGATTTATACACACACAACTAACTAAAATTAAACCACATACTTTACAACACTATCACAATTAAACTATAGAGTCAAAAATTAAACACATAACAAGTGATTTTGGTAATTTTCATATTTCACATCCCAATTAAAGACAAACTTAGTCAAAATTAGGTGATTACATCAATCCGACATAACATATTGAGATCTCTTCACATTCATAAATTTTCAGGTACCTGAACCTCTCCTGATGAGGTTTTATGAAGTGTTATGTCGTGGACTCTTCTAGAGCCTGCCTCCTTATTTGACTATCTCAAATATTTGCTCCTTTCCTTTTTCAAAGACTTTTACCTTTGGAACCGAATGGTCTACCACGCTTCAGGCGTGCCTTAGACTCATTTACATAAATAGATTGTCTCACCAGGACATCAGGAGCATTAGCAGCTGGAATATAATATTTTTCTTTGGTTCAGTAATGCGTCTGGCAGTGACTTGCATTATCTTTATATGAGGATCATAATCAAATAATAATTTAATTTATTTATTCCCCTAATGTTAGCCAAACTAACATTCGTTCCCAACCTTATATAGGATCCATCTTTGTGTATTGCGGTGGAGCAATTGATAATATACCACACATTAAAATTATTAGATGGAAGATATTTGGTTCCTGACCCTAAACAAATTATGAGGGGGAATTCATTTTATGACATGTCGTGCACAAGTGCTGCTTTATGGTTATACCATACCTCTTACTTGATTTAGGTAGCATTGTTCTCATATGCATGGTTTAGCAATTTGAGGCTTTTAATATATGAATATGCTAAACTTGCTTGCCAACATTATCAAGATAACTTGTCTTGATTGCATAATCTGGAAATATGCTCATAATAAGATTTATTTTAGCAAATACTTAACCTCGCAAGTACTATTGCGGGTTTGTAATAAAACGCACATGTGACCTTATCATAGATGCATCTATTTATAATAATTATATGGTCCACGTGGCAGGTGAACGGGCCCATATTCACCTTTTATACCTTCCAGAAGTGTGGGGATTCAGATCCCAAATTTAGTTGGTCTAATAATTTTCATGAGAGCAAGCACACAAAGAGAATTCTTGAAGATTCCTGATTCTTCAGTATATGCCCATGCGAATTCGCAATATATTTTGTTCATCATATTTGAACAGGGATGGTCAAACCGGTCATGCCAAGTAATAAATTGATCATCTAGTAAACTTCTGGTTTACTATAGCATGGGCTTTGTAAAAATAAACTAAAGTTTATTGTGGCATACACTTATGATTCTACCACACTTATATTTTGTGTAGTACAAACTTGAGGAAGAGACAGGGAGCTTTTCAAGCACATATATCTCACCTGATATTCTTATATTTATATGGTACAAACTGGAGGAAGAGGCGGGTAACCCTTTATTATAAACATATATCTTACCCACTATGACTGTAGTAATATAAAGATATTAAATCTTCCCATATTTGTAGTCTCAATATGATAGCAATTTCGAAAATATATTTGAAACTTAATAAGTTTCTTTGAGACATACTACATCAAATATTTCATCTATCTCATTCCTCCAGGTAGTAATATTTTGGCTCTTCCAGAGCACTCAAATAGCTTTGTACTACCATATATTTTATTACACCAACCATATGGTGAATATCTCATTTCAAGGAGAAAATCATATTATTTTTCTCATGGTAAAATCATTATAGGCAAGATCAATTTCTTGCTTCACTTGCGCTTATGTAATTCATAATAATACATAATTATGGCGTACGTTCTGTACGAGAGCAATGACCATTTATGCCACAATAAATAATAGAATTATTATAGTCGAACCTTTTCTAGAGGTGAGTTGTGGTACTTTATCAACCACGCATGGGCACGTCCATATTCATCTTTCGCAAACCTCTTCTGGAGGCGAGTTTTGATATTATATCACATATTGCCACATTCACTTCGGTGAATGGGTCTATATTCATAATTTTTTTTTATAAATTGTCTCATTCACTACAAGGAATGGACCATAATCATTTGGACTTGCCTCATGCTCATATGATACATCGAGGGCATTATTATATTTACTGTTTGAACGGTTACTTTTTGAGAACCCTTACTGTTCTCTTATTTATTTCACAATGATGGCTATTTTTTTCATCCTTTGCCACGTCCACATCCATGGTCTCTACCATGGTAATTATTTTTTCGTCTTTTAGACATAAAATTATTTACCTTTTTTTCAGACATAAAATATTGTGTCTTCTTTCAGACATAAAGATATGTTGCCTTCTTTCAGGCACATTATGTTGTGTCTTCTTTCAGACATAATGATAATTTACCTTCTTTCAGGAACATCTAAGAATGGAGCATTATGTTGTGCTCCCACATTCACCTTATGGAATGGAGCTTGTCTTGCTCCCACATTCATCTTAGGGAATGGAGCATTATTTTGTGATCCCACATTCACCTTATGGAATGGAGCTTGTCTTGCTCCCACATTCATCTTAGGGAATGGAGCATATATTGCTCCCACATTCACCTCTATGAATGGAGCCTATTTAGTGGACGGGCTTCATGACTTTTATCAAAAATAGTTTTATCTTTTTTATAATACTTTAGTTTGCCTCAATCATCATTATGCCATCAATATCTTATTATCGCAAAAGCGTGTTATGCCATAGTGCATTGGGAGTTGAATATGATGTCTTACCCTTAACTAATGGGATAATAGGCCAAAGTGTGTACATATGATGCGATTTGAAGTACAATACTCAAAGGTACTCATGCTTCGTGTAATTGAAACATAGTACTGTAATCATGTATCAATGATATAACACTAATATATCGGGTAAAGATCATAAAAAAAATAAGCATTATTTCTCCTGTCTCCACTTACCAAGAGTATAAAAATTTATACCCAACTATAAATCAAAGAAGCATTCTTTAAAATTTACCACATTTGTTTCATTCCATATATCCATGTGAGAGTAAAATATTAACCATACTACATAATCCATGTTTGCTCTCACAAGCAGTTTACCTTGAAACATGAGTATAACTGATCTACAATATCATGTTGCTAGGCCATGCACCCTTAAATTGTTGTCAAATGATAGCTACAAAATCCACCAAACAATGGAAGGATCGACAAAAGTTATAGTCAGTGAAAGGTTTCCACAATTTAAAGTGGTATAAAACAAAATGAAAATATGATACTATTAATTTTGAGATTAACAAAAACCATAATATGAAGAAATTTTAACAAAAAAAACTTATCTTGTGTTAGCAACCAGAACATTGGCTTCTATCAATTGCATCATAATTTGCTTTTCATTTCTTCTAAATCGTGTAAGAAAATAGAGACTCGTGCTGATAACGTGTTGTAAAACTAATAGTAAAGTAGTGCAAGGACAAGACAAAATATATGAGAGGAGAAGGAAGAACTTGTATTATTCTCCAAGTATTTCAAGTGTGTCTTCCATAGACAAAATGTCCTCTATTTATAGGACACCAATACATAGAAAGTTACAAGTCATCCCAAAGGTTGTAAGAATTAAGAGGTCCCTAAATGAGGGACCTCTATTTGCTTTTCATTTCTTCTAAATCGTGTAACAAAATAGAGACTCGTGCTGATAACGTGTTGTAAAACTAATAGTAAAGTAGTGCAAGGACAAGACAAAATATATGAGAGGAGAAGGAAGAACTTGTATTATTCTCCAAGTGTTTCAAGTGTGTCTTCCATAGACAAAATGTCCTCTATTTATAGGACACCAATACATAGGAAGTTACAAGAGATCTTTTATTATTAGTACCTTTTGAGTCTTCTATTGTAGGATAGGTGACTCAAGTTTTAAGTATTAGCTATAGGTGCCTTTTTTAAGATTAGTGCTAATAACAAATATATTAAAACCCCAATGTTTTCATATTTACACATAGTCCCCTGCCTCCTCACCTCCCCCTTCCCCCTCATCCCCCTCCTCCTCATTTTTCATCTCCACCTCCTCCATCTCCACTTCTTTGCCTCATCTCCGCCTCCTCATCTACCTCTCTCTATCCTCCACCTCCTCCTCACCCATCTCCGCCTCTTTCTTCGCCCCTTCACCTTCTCCTCCTTCTCAACTACAAAAATTCCTCCTAAAATCAAACAAGAAACAACAACAGATTCAGTTGTTGCAACAAATGCGACAGTCGTTCAACAACTTTGATGATTGTTGCAATAATTACATAAGTTGTTGCAACAAATTCGATAAATTGTTGCAACAAATACAGTAAATTGTTGCAACAACTTTTCAAAGTTGTTGCACAAATAAGAACTTGTGCAACAGCTTTGAATTTGTTGCAACAACCTTGGAAATTTACTGCAACAAATTAGAATTTGTGCAACAATTTTAGAATTTGTTGGATCGATGTCAGAATTTCCTCCAATAGTAAAAATTTATTGTTTCTCAAATCTTCTCCATAGATCTTCATGATCAAACTAAAAACATACTTTACATTAAGAAGGAGGAGAAGAAGAAGACGACAATGACTGTAAATTCAAAAGAAGAAAGAGGATAGGAGAAGAAGATGATGATAAAGAAGAAGAGGAGGAGAAGGAGTAAGAAAAAAAGAAGAAAATGCGGAAGAGAAAGAAAAAAGGAACAAGAAACAAGAGAAATAAAGAAGAAGAAGATGGAAGATAAGATTTGAAATTTGAAATTTCAAAATATGAGATTTGGGAAGGGAGGGATCTTTAAATTTTAAAATTTTCAGATTTTTCATTTTAACCCTAAAGTTTTAATAATTCTAATTGAATCCCAAAATTACTTAATTAGTACTAGTTATGTTTGACCCAGTCAAAGGCACCTTTTTTTAAATGAAGACTTGAAGGGTACCTTCCCCCAAATCTTCTCAAGTTACAAGTCATCCCAAAGGTTGTAAGAATTAAGAGGTCCCTAAATGAGGAATTAAGTAGGACATAGTGGGGAGGAATTAAGTATGAGAAAATGGGGTAGTAAACCATAGGCTACAATTGAATAATAGTGAGTAGTGGTCATCCACATTAATACCAAATACATGGATTTACAACACTATTGTTACATTGAATAAAACAACAATCCTAAAAGGAAATCAAACAGAGACAGAAGTCAGAAGTACATTGTATTTTTTTGCCCTCTCATTGAAGCTTTTCCTCGAAGGATTTGTCGCTCTCCATCTTCAACATATGAAACAGGAATTCAGCCCAAGAATCAATAGGACCACGCAAGCACCAATGAAGACAGTCATTAAACGATACCACATGTCCAACCTTTAACCAAGGACGAACATATTTACTTGGGTGACCATCTGGTCTCAACAACATAGCTTGTGTTATGTCCATCAATCTGAACTTCTTTCCTCTCATCTTCCCTTCTTCCTCTGCAGCCTTAAACTCTTCAAATTGGATCTTGTATTTGTCCAAGTTTTGACCCTCCAGCACTATCTCGTTACTTCTATATGGCCTTGTCCTTGCACAATACCCTCCATCAAACCATTGCCTACCTTCAAAGTGAAAAGGTGAAAACGTCCTAAGGATCGTTACGCCCTTAAAATTTTCTAAGTTGTTGATGGCTGTTAAAGCAGTACTCCATGCGCTTTGGTAGACTGAGGTAAGTGGAAATTCAATAACATTTGGTAATCCACATCCCCTGCAGCCAACTCGTTGTTTGTTCTTATAGTAGAAGCTGGCCCGATGAAACCAGTGGCCGGCGTTTAAGATAACATAGTCATATCTTTCAATTTCGTCTGTCCATTTCTTGTCTGCTTCGTCTAGGTAAAGGTTGTAGAATGTAGTATGATTTGGACCAACGTCTGGTTCTGTAGTAGAGACCAAAAATGGTGACCAATATGTTGCTAGTGTAAAGTTGTAAGTTGCGTATTTGTACTTCTTGGAATATTCATCTGGATTATCAGAAATATTAAGAGGATATTCCACCTGAAATAAGAAATCGAAAAAAAAAAAAAACAGATCAAATTTGTTATTACTTCAGTCTTCATTGATCATTCTCACGTTGATTTGTGTGTAGATAAGTTCGACACTAATTCACGCACATAAATGCATGGAAGCAGATCTACAATTTAAACCTGATGAGTTCATCTAATAATTTTTAGTACTGAACTCACTATTACTTTCAATTATTGGTTCAAATTTAATGTTTCTTTATATCCTCTATGGATTGTCAATATACTATATCTTTGCTCCCATTGGTGATGCAGGAATTTGAATAATTAATTAAACTCGACACCTAAGGGCTACGTCGTCCCATCAGGCTTACAATGAAGTGTTGTATCTGCACTAAAAATAAGTAATTTACTCAAACAAATCTCTAGAAGGGCACAATTATCCTTGTTATCACCTGGCATTTCTGAAGCGACCATTTAATGAAACTACATTACCTGGCTTGGATTCTCTAACAATTTGTCACGATAAATTATTTAGATGTACTCCCTCCTATCCATATTAATGGGAAACACAAACACATATTTTGGAACAAAAGCGACTTTCTATAATCTCTACGGTCCATATTATTTGTCCAGTTTCACTTTCTAAGAATTAAGTTGATCAATATTCGGCCTTAAATTGAACTTAATTAGATCCATTCAGTATTTTAAAATTATAATTTAGATATTACTAACTACACGAAAAATACTGCAAATTGTAATTCTTTTTATATCAATATAATAAAGAAAATACATCTCACAATGTTGATTAAAATTTACATTGTTTAACTTTTAAGAAAAGAAAGTGCACAAATAATATGGACCGGAGGGAGTATATACTAAATTGGGATACTTACAAAAATACCCACAAAATCTAAAATAATTACAGCCACTACCCACTACTTTCAAATATTACCGGACCTACCCACTAAATTATTTACCCACTCTACCCACACAGACTTGTATACCATAGTTTATGCAGTATACCATAAAGGTATATACCTATAAGGCATAACAAAGGTATACAGTAATAAATGTCCCTCCAGACTTGTATACCATAATTTATGCAGTATACTTTAAAGGTATACACCTATAAGGCATAACAAAGGTATACAATAATAAATGGGTAGGTTGGGTAAATACTTTTAGTTTTATGGACAGTATAATTTGTAATGGGTATGACTTGTAAATACTTTAAATTTTATGGGTATAGAGTGTAAAAATCCCTACTAAATTTCGTTTTTACTCCCCAAAAGGAAAAGTTAAAAGGTTTTTAGTTTCAATAATGTGTACTTGCTAAGTTAAATGGTTAATGTGTATTTTAATTGATAGGGCTTATGACTAAACTATGTACTATATAATGCTTTTAACGGTCGGAAGTGCTTAAACGCCGTTGTATCACCGCCTTATCACATTTATATTCAAGGATTATTTTTGTGGTATATTAGTACAGTATTAAATAATAGTATTGCTTAAAATCTGTTATAGTAGGATTATCCCAGGCTTCCCTTTCCAAGCATCATTAGATAATTACAAAAGTTTAGATTTCCAGTCGTCCATAAGTCTATAACAATTATACTCTCCAATTTAGAGGTGAAAACGATAAATACTGCCAATTGTGTGAGAAGAACTTTATATAATTTCATACTAACATCTTTAGAAAATAATATTCTTCAACTGTTTCTGAATAATGGCAAGGTAGGGCCAACGAAGAATAAAGAACTATTACTATAAAAGTAATTTGAGGAAAGATACAGACGAAAGAGAGTTCACTTCAACCCAAATATAATTATTTAACATGAAGTGAAATATTATCTCCTTCATGTTTATTTTTAGAGTTAGTTGAATTATCAAAATTGAGATAATATGGAATCAAACAACACGCTTAAACAGTTGAATAGAAAAGTTTAGCTCCCCAAAAATGGAACATGTGGCCTAAGTAGAATGCCTGTGGATATGATCGAATACATGAAAATGTTGAAATGTCTGGAGAGCTTAGCATGATACTGTGAATGTTTAAGGTTAATTACTGTTAGGGGTTCGAAATTCTAGTCGGTTTAAGTTACGGGTTCTAACTTAATAATTTGTAAAGATTATATGAATTTTTTAAAACAAATACAGAGTTTGGACCAATGCTTGGGGTTCGGCCGAACCCCTTCACTACGCTCCCTCCGCCCTCCTTCCTTTGTCCCGACTAGTAAGTTAACCAACCCTATATCCTATGTGACAAGAATATGGATTAGTAGAGCTTGAGCCCGTGGATTTCGAATATTGCATGGTTAAGAAAACTAATACGATAACTTATATATAGATCAAGAAGTTTTGTACAAAACAAACTCCAAAAATTAACGAGTATTGTAGAAAAGAAAATGGTACGTACCCGAGCCAAGAGACAGATCAAGGACTCCATTTGATTTCTTCCAAGTGAATCACCAACAAATGCTAAAGACTTATTTCTAACCATATCCAAAAACTGAAACGGGTTAAAAATTGGCAACTCACACCCATTAGGCTTCCATTTCCATTTCAAATAATCAGAATCAGGTCTTCCAAACTTCATGCAATTAAACTCATCGAATGCTAAACAAGTCATATTTGTATAATATGGAGCATCCGGATTCCAAACCCATTCACCTTTAAAAATATCACACGTACTGTCTGGTTCTTTAACTCTTATTTCGTGGTCTTTAGCATAGTATGTGGATGATACTTCAGATAGGTAAATAAATGAATTTGCAGGGGCCCAATTAAGTGGGTGATAATGTGGGATAAGACCAAGAATTATAACTGCTAAAACTAAAAGTACTATGAATATTCTTTGTGCTGAAGTGGAGTATTTCCCAAAGGGTAGTACCTCCATTTTTTTTAAACTGTGAACTTCTTCAATGGAAGGTTATAAGGAAAGTAGAAATGCAATGAGAAAAGTAAGCTGTTAAAATACTTGAGGAATGTCATGAAGGAGGCCAATTGGAACTTGTAAATTGACTCTAAAAGAACGTGCTAGCACTAATTAAAGCTTATTAAGCTGGTTATTGCGTGATCTATACTACTGGGCAGTTTTTTGTTCTTTTTAATTGGCAATATCCAAATGCACATCTAACTCATCTCGATAACACGGCACACACACTCAAACTTTGACCCGTCACCCCTTAAGTGGAATTATATTCCCCTTGTAGAACTATTTGTACTTGTGTAGAGGGTGTTGCACAATCATCACGTACGCAATGCATGGCAACTATATCATTGACATATTATTTTTCGGTGCAAACTTATTTTAATTTATAATTTATTTTATTACTCATTTTTCGGTATATCGAATTTTCACTATTACTAGAAAAAGAGTAAAAAGCTACAGAATGGTTGGAGACGGAATTACCTCTTCAATCAGTTAGAGAGTTTGATTGGAGATGGAATTCCGTCTCCAATCCTAAACAATTCCCAATCTATACAGCGGGCTCCCAATATTTTCAGACACCCAAACTTTTCAAAACACCCAAAATCCTCCATATCTCCCCGGCGAAAAATCCCCACAGCTCGTCACCTCCATTTTTTCCGGCCACCGTATTCAAGTAAGTTCCCCTTTCGTCTTTCCCATTACTTTTCCCTTTCGTATGCTCCATTATTTTCCCTCCCCATTTTCCAGATTTTCTATAGTATAGTGTTGTTTTTGAATTGACTAGTAAGCTGATTATTACTGATGTTTGGCATTTTATGCCTATATTTCCTTAATATTTCCTCACGTTTTAGTACCTTATTCGCTCGTTTTGTGGTTTATGAATATGGTTTTACACTGATTTTATGTCGTGTGTATGTAGGTTGTTATGCAGTGTAATTGGAGCTTTTAAGAGCATGATTGAGCAAGAAAAGATTGGATTTTGATTGAGGATTGGATCGAGCACACGAAGGCACGACACGAGCGAGCAAAAGAGCGAACGAAACAGGAATTTGGCTGGGCGCTGTGGGCCATGCCCCGCGCCCCTCAAGGCGTCAGCACCCCCAGCGCGTTTTGCCATGCGCCGCAGGTCCAAAGCGAAAGGTTTTTGGCGTCCTCTGTCCAAGCTCACGCGTTCCGTGGCGGGCGCCCCTTGAGCGCGTTTTTACGTCCTATTTCGTCTAGGATTGGGTCTAACTTATTACTAGGTGTTTGTAAACTCTATAAATACTCTTTTACTTCGTTTTTCATGGGAGTTCAGACTTTGGAGCAAGTTTTGGAGGAGAGGGGAGGAGCCCTAGATGTCTTCTACACAAGTTCTTTCTCTCTTTCTCTTATTCTTCTCTTTAATTCTATAGTTTGTTTGTTCTAGGGTTAGAGTAAATACATGAAGGTTGATGTTTGAAAGTTGATTTCTATATATTAATTTACCATTATGGATTGTTTATTCTTTCTTGATCATAATTGTTTGATTATTGAGGCCTGATAATTGAACACTATCTATGGTTTTTAGATTGAACTCGAAAGAGGGAATTTAATTACGCAATAAGAAAGAATAGAACTAGTTTGTGAACCCGGGCATCGGGGAACCAATTTGTGAGTAGGATAGACATATACTTGCTCGCCTAGTTTAACTCATTACAGAATTCGTTAATGCGTGCACGTGATTCAACCCATAGACATATAGGGATTGGAGTAGCCTGCATAGACCGTGAAGAATCGAAATGTTTTCATGGGTACATTTAACCTGTAGTTAGCAATCTAGGAAATCAAGAAGTAGAATCAACTGAAAAACTCAACTGGATTGTTCGTAACTCTGACCCGGGACCGTCATCTTTTATTGATAACAACGTAGAATTTGCTCTGTTACTTGATTTCAATTACTTGTTTTTATTACTGCATTTAGTTAGTAAATTCTCAACCATTGGAAAAAGATCCCTGAATAGTTTTAGGAAATTGTTTGCTAGAATTCAGTCTGAATAGTCCTCGTGGGAACGATACTCTACTTATCACTTTATTACTTGTCGACCACGTATACTTGCGTGTGCGTTGGGAGCAACAATTACCGGTCAATAATGGTACACTTGGGATAACATGAGTAACATTCTGGGCTGACGGAAATATGTTGTTCTTGTAGGTTTAGACTATGTTTTGTGATTTGAATTTCAACTAAAGCTAAATCAGAAATATAGAACCTATTTAGAGGAGAAAGAAAAATTCATTTAGCTCATCCTTTTATCTTTTTCATAACATGTACATTTCATTCCGCTCATTCTTTTATTTCATCCTAGTACAAACCTCTGCACCTGTCTGAGCTGATGCCTATTTGTTTATTTTATTAGGTATTGATTTCATTCTTCTATAATATATAAACACTAAAATGTTCTTTTGTTGTGGATTTTTTCATATTTAATCGTGTGATAAATTAGTGAAGCAAAATGTAGAAGTATTTGGAAATAGAGAACTAAGATGATTTGGTATTTTTGGTCTTGTTTGCTTTTTCCCTTGATACGAACCACACCTCTAGCATAGCTACAGAAACTTTTGTGATTTTTGATTTTTAATAAATCAAATTATTGGCTAAACTTTAAAATAATTATTATTGGGATTTGACAATTAGCGAGTTTCTAATATTTTTATTTAGCAGGGTTAATATAGTTAGAGAGGGAATTCCGTCTCTAAACAATAAAAATAAATTTTAATTATTTTATAGGAGAGGGAATTCCATCTCTAAACAATAAAAATAATTTTTAATTATTTTACTGGAGAGGGAATTCCGTCTCTAAACAATAAAAATAATTTTTAATTATATGCCTGGAGAGGGAATTCCGTCTCTAAAAAATAAAAATAATTTCTACACTTTGTGTTGGAGACGGAATTCCCTCTCCAAGCATTTCCGTCTCCAAGCACTCACTACACAAGCAGACGCGCCAGTTACTTTTTGAATTGGAGACGAAATTCGTCTCCAAGTTGGCCAACGACGCGCCTTTTGGCGAAGGACGCGCAGAGACGGAATTCCGTCTCCAAACTTCTTTTAGAGAGGGAATTCCGTCTCCAAACTGTGATGCAAAACAGATGATTTCTAGTAGTGTTTGAGGTATACTATATTATAAAATAAACTTTTGTGAATGATCCATGTGGATCATCGAATGATACTTGAATAAACATAGAAGATACAAGAGTTGTTGAGACTTGAGATTACTTGATATGAAAAAAAAAAAAAACATAAATATTAATCAATGTATATGTTTAGAAGTCTCAAATTTAGGGACATTTCTCTACCAACAATTATAGTAGTTACTAAAACTTCCTTTGAATACTTTTAAACGATTTTAATGCCATCGCTAGTTGACATGACACACATGTTTGGATGTCATCACCGATGGCCTATCTTAAGAAAGACCAACATGGTCGCTTGCTGATGATTCTAACATGTTCTATCAAGCTGTCGAACCTTTTGATTTAATTCATTGTGATTTGTGGGGTCCTTATAGACCTGAATCCTCGTGTGGAGCATCATATTTTTCGACTGTTGTTGACGATTGTTCACAAGGAGTATGGGTGTTTTTGTTACTTGATAAAAGAGAAGTCGGACAAAAATTGAAAGGTTTCTTCGTTATGGTAGAAAGACAATTCAATAAACTGGTTAAGTATATCCGGAGTGATAATGGAAGCGAATTTATAAGTTTGAAAGGTTATTTTCTCGAACAAGGGATCTTGTTCCAAACTTCCTGTGTAGGGACACCTCAGCAAAATGGTAGAATTGAATGAAAACATCGACATATCTTGAATGTAGCACGGGCGCTACGCTTTCAAGCTAATTTGCCGATTGATTTCTGGAGAAAATGTGTGATGACGGCATGTTATTTAATTAACCGACACCCACTAAGTTGTTGAATGGGAAGACATCATACAATGTCTTAATGGAAGTGGTCCCAAATTATGATCATTTGAGGTGTTCGGTTGCTTGTGTTACGGTCGTAATCAAGGACGAACAGGTGACAAATTTTAGAGTAGGAGTCATACCACAATGAGATTTGCAGAAGAATTTGCCATCCTCCATGAATCTGCACTCAACGCTGTTTTGTAAAAAGTAATGTCCAAATTGTATTTTAACAAAATTGGTGTTTGCATTATTATGAAAGAATACAACCCTTAATTAGTAGACACGTTTCATTTAGAATGCTTATTGTTAATATTTTTTAAAAAAAATTCCAGGAATTTGCTCCCTTCAGTCATAATTGATTGCAACTTGCTCATCGTCTGTACATGAAATTTAGCCAAGCAATTACCATAAGCGTGATATTGGTTGAAGTACCAAGTAGTTAAAAAAAAAAATTAATAATAATAATAATAATAATAATAATAATAATAATAATAATAATAATAATAATAATAATAATGCAGCACACATGGCATAAAAGCGACACATGAAGCACACTTAATTAATTTTCTTAATGTGCTATAGAGCTGTTACCTTTTAATATGTTAATCCAAGGTAAAGAAAAAATAGAGTTATCAGAACCTGATTATATTTGTATGCAATGCAACACATAAGAACAGTTGAATCATCAGTAATAAAAGAACTCATGACTCAAACCACCATATATACATAAGCAGATGTGACTTTTCCCCTCACTGCAATTGTAACTACTCTTTGATAGCTAATTATGCAACTTTTCGGAAATTAGTTTTTTTAATTAATAGAAAGACTTAACCCAAGATAATGAAAATTGAAAATGAAAAAGGGTAATTAGGTCTTTCACATTTTAACTTTGAGGATTCACGCTTTTATAATAGTTTGATGATTGATGATTTGATTGATTGATTTGATATGATATGATGATTCTTCCTAGTTCCACCACCCACAAACGTAAAATCCATTGCTACCACCAGCCCCTTTCGTTTCTCTCTTTAACCACTGCAATGGTTGAAATTTAAAATCTCAGATCTCTTGCTCACCTCAACCACTCAAAATTTTCGATCTATATATTCTCTCTCAACAAGCTTAAATTTTAGTTTTCAGAGTTTGCAAGAGAATGTGAGTGTATTGGGTGAAAAATAACTTGCATACATGGCATCTCTGACGCATAGTTCGAGTATTTCACAAAGATTTGCAAGAAGGCCACGAGGTTAATAGCATGGTACTCGAGGCATTGCTCCGAGGTCGAGGTCCTTTGCAAGCTGCGAGGAGGAGTCACCTCGGGGAACAGAGAAATCATCCGCCAAGGGCGAGTGACCCAAGTCTCGGGGCACGATCTCTGCCCATCAATTCAGTATTTAATGGGTAAGATCGTGGGCAAACCATGATTTGAACGTGGGAAAAAACGGCTAGATAATGGCCTTAATTGCGTTCAGATCGATAGGCTATAAATAACATCTCATTTACCTTGTAAAGATATTCAGAAATTCATACAGAAACGCTGCCAAATTGTAATAAAAAACAAATATTATTGAAAAATCATTACTTCATATCTTCATCATTTGCTTCATCTCAGTTAATTCCCGTCTTTTTGCCAACTTTAATACAATATATTGCTTGTAAGCCCCATGACAAATTCGATTGATTAACCTAACCCGATTTAAGTTAATACAGCGAATAAACTGATTTATAATTATGGTGTTGTTTAGCGACCTCCTCTGGGATAACTTTAACCATATTTGTTTTCTATGGGCGGAGCTAGCCGAGTCTGTATCATATGTTTTCATAATTGTCCCTTATGGCTTTGTACACTTGAACCACACTTGAAGTAGGTCATTTTCAAGTTGTTCAATGCTGCAGCAACCATGAATAAACATTTGGTCTATGGGTATAAATATCATCACTTTACAAAATTCAAGATTTTTTTGATCATTTTCTGAACAGTGCTGTGGTTTACATTTGCAAGCCAACCATAACTGTAACAAAGTTCCTCTTTTTAAGAACAATCCTAAAATTAATGAAATTAATGGAAAAATAGAGGACAATGTATATTTTTGCTCTCATTGAAGCTTTTCCTCAAGGGATCTGCTGCCCTCCATCTTCAACATATGAGACAAGAAATCAGCCCAAGAATCAACAGGACCAGGCAAACACCAGTGAACACAGTCATTATACATAACCACATTGGCATTTGGCCAATGCCCATATTTACTTGGGTGACCATCTGGTCTCAGCCACATTGCTTGTGTTATGTCCATTAATCTAAATTTCTTCCCCTTCATCTTCCCTTCCTTCTCTGCAACCTTGAACTCTTCAACTTGGGCTCTGTATTGCTCCAAGGTTTCACCCTCCAACACGGTCTCATTACTTCTATATGGCCTTGTCCTTGCACAATCCCCACCTTTATCCCATGACCCACCTTCAAAATGAGAAGGTGCAAAAGTCCTAAGGATCGCTACGCCCTTAAAATTTTCTAAGTTATTGATGGCTTTAAGAGCAGTTCTGAATGCCCTTCGGTAGGCATAAGTAAGTGGAAGTTCAGTAACATTTGGCAGACCACAGTACCGGCAACCGACTCGTTCGCTGTTCTCGTAGTAGACACTGCACCGCCCAAACCAAGCGCCAGCGTTTAAGATGGCGTAGTCGTATCTTTCAATTTCGGCAGTCCATTTCTCATCTGCTTCGTCGAGGTAAAGGTTGTAGAGTCCAGTATGGCTTGGACCATCTGCATCTGCCTCTTTCGTTGACACCAAAAATGGTGACCAATATGTTGCTAGTGTAAAGTTGTAAGTCGGGTATTTGTACTTTTTGAAAGCTTGATCAGGATTATCAGAAATATCTTCAGGATATTCCACCTGAAATAAGAAACCGGAAAGAAGAGAAAAAGGTCAAAATTTCATTATATTAGTGATAATTTTTCACATTGATTTGTTTCTAGATTAGTTTATTGCTAATTCAGGTAAGTGTTATCGCAAAGTGGATCTATAGAATTAAACTTGATGAGTTCCACCTTGTAAGACTTTGGAACCTCATATTTAGTATTTGTTAAAAATTTTGTACATCCTGTAAAAATAACTCGATACGGATGAACTCGGTACCTAAGGGTTCATCGACCTTTTTCTCACGGATCCGAAGATCCCTATTCTCGAACTCGATCAATTGGCTGCATGTACTGTCTTTAGCTAGAAACAAGTTGTTCCCAAGGCCCAAGCAATTCTACGGTTTACTACAAATTAAAGAGTTGTATCCAAACCAAAATAAAGTAATTAATATAAGATCCATGGCAATGGTTGTTAAGATCTAGTCAAACAAATCTCTAGAGGGGCAAAATTTTCTTTTTATATATTGGCATCACTAAGAAACATGTTACCAACCCATGCAACCGGGCTTGGATTCTCTAACAATTTGTCAAGATGCATCAGGATACTTTAATGGGAAAGACTCTTGTGGATCTAGCTAAATAGTCATTATATAATATTGAGAACAACAAAAGTTTGGTAACTACTAACATGCAATATATTAACAACCTGTCACCCAATACAGTATACTTATTTTATTTATTTATTGGAGGGCTGATGAATGTATGAAATAAGAAAAAAAAATTATTGGACTTAATGAAACAAACTGTTATTTAAACTACTGTTTTTACCCTTTAAAAAAAACATAAGGAAAAGTTAAGAGCTTATTAGCTTGAATAATTTGTAATTAAATGGTTAATCCCTATATCTTAATGATAATGGTTTATGACTAGACTAGACTGGCATCTGCTTTGGAAAGTTCGAAATGATTAAACGACGTCGTAGTAACATTTATATTCACGAGGTTGGAATTATTCCATGGCCCATTTTGAGATGAGTACAAGACTTTACATTATCAGCCCTCCAATCTGCTGTTCATGATCATTTTTACCCATTAATCCTAAATTCCTGTACATTTTACTACCTCTCATAACTTCTTCTGGACACAAATTAGCGTTGACCCTTCAATGGTGTCTTCAATGAACTTTGCCCAAAATCTTGAAACAACTCTAACCTTCTCTTAGGTAACTGAGAAATCTGGGCTAGTGGCGTCCGATTCGAATTCGAGCATAATGTGCAACTCGGTTAACCTTCTCCACTTAAGTACCATGCTTTACCAAGTTTTACCAGAATATTACCGTGTCTAACCAGCACATCACAAGCTAAGCAGCTTCTTACTACTAGACCAAAAGTTGTCTGCCAAATTTCACCCAAATCTTGAAACAAGGTCTAACCTTAAGTACACCTAATCCTCAATCAACACTAAAGTGTACATCCAACAACAAACTAAGTGCATCTAACAAGTTTATCCATCACGCAATGAGATCAACTATATTTTACAAGCAGCAATTTACCATAGATCAGCAAGCTCAATATCAAAAATAATTAAAAAATTAAGAGTAGAGAAGAAATTAGTACCCGGGCCAAGAGGCAAATCAAAGATTGCATTTGATTTCTTCCAACAGAATCACCAACAAGTGCTAAAGACTTATTTCTAACCATATCCAAGAACTGAAACGGATTAAAAATAGGCAATTCACATCCATTAGGCTGCCATCTCCACTTCAAATAATCACTATCAGGTCTACCATACTTCATACAATTTTGATGTTCTTGGATCACATAACATGTATTATTTGTATAATATGGAGCATCTGGATTCCATACCCATTCACCTTTAAAAATATCACACGTCTCAGGTTCTTTTACTTTTATTTTTTGGTCTTCACTATAGTATGTAGTAGGTGATATTTCAGCTGGGCTAGTTATTAAACCTGCTGGATACCAATTAAATGGATGGTATAATGGGATTAGACCAAGAACTATAACTGCTAATACTAACAGTATGAATATTCTTGGTGTTCTTTGTGTTGAACTGGAGTATTTCCCAAAGGGAAGTAGCTCCATTTTTGTTTGAAAAAGGAAAGTGGAGAGGTAGAGAGAGGAGGAAAGTTAGATTTTAAAATTAATGTTTTGTGGGTGTAATGAATAAGGGACCAGTTGGCACATGTATGTTGACTCTTGTGAACGTGCTAGTCACATATTATATGGTTATTTAAATCTTTATTGGTTAGTATAATTAAGTACTTATACCATTAGTAAGTACTTATACCATTAGTAATTAGTAGCTCTGTTATGGATCTTGATTACAATTACACTGGCACTTACAGATCATGATTTAGAATCCGCAAGTACATTTGAAAAATTACCTAAGTGATCGTGGTGGAATAGTAAGTAGCCCTTGAATCTTTTTATCCTAATTTATGTGAATGTGTTTGATTGAGTTCGAAATTTAAGAAATAAAGATGACTTGTTCTTGCTGCGACTGGCGAAAAAAGAAATAGTGTGTATGGTTAGAATGGATATGAACAGATTTCGAGTTTGAATCATGCGAATCAAGTTGCTTATGGCGAATAGAACTTTTCAATATGAACCCAAATTAATCGATAGTCCAAATAAGTATTGTAAATTGAAAGATAAAAAAGTATATTGTAAATTGAAAGATAAAAAATTAAGTACAAGAATTAAAACACATACATGTATACTTACTTCATATGTGTGTATTCATGTCTTTATACTAGAGCCTTCTCTACTTGATTGTTACTGATCCAACTTTCATTTGGTTTGAAGACAAGTTATGCAGAGATTAACAATGTAGGGATTAGTTATACAGAGATTAACAATGCAGGGATAAGTTATTCAAGGATTAACAATGCAGAGATTAGTTATGCAGGGATTAACAATGTAGGAATAAGTTATGCAGGGATTATAATACATGGATTACAACGTAGAAATGATTTCTAGTTGGATGTTTGGTTAGTTGAATTAAAAGTTATACTCTAATCCACAATTTATTTTTTTAAGAGAATAAAATAAGGTATTTACTAAAATAGAATTTTGAAGAAATTGATAAGGGTATTTTTGTCATTTTTTTATTTTAATCCATGTATTGTTAATACATGTATTCTTATTCCACCCTCTAACCCGCATAAAATAATACATAGATTGATGTATAACTTATACCAGTATTGTTAATACGGAAATGACAAAATGTAACCAAACAATGTATTGTTTGTACTTAGTTTAATACCAGTTTCTACTAGTCAAACCAAACAATGTACTATTAGTACAGACTCTTATACAACCAACCAAATAATGGATTAACTTATCCAAACTCTTATATATGGATTAGCTAATACTATACCGCATATCAAACGTCCCGTTACTGTTCTGCAATTATTAGTATTTGTGCATTGTGAATCAATTATGTGTTACATAATCACGTATGAACCGTTATTAAGACCACTTGCATAGTTTGGATACACATTCTGATTAACTTTACATATTATTTCATTAGTCAAATGTACTAATCCAAAAGTTTAATGTCATAAAAAATTCTTATAGCCTAGCAGGCTCGCACTACTCATTTCTTAAAATTGACTTTTAGCTGTGTCCCGAAGCTTCCCGAGGATTACCATATGTGAAACCTGGGAGTATTGGTGGTACAATATGCAGTGTTGGTGGTACTAGTGTCGGTGGGGTGGGTGGCTCATATATACCACTTGTATTCTACACTAAAATATTATTTGCCGTAACGAGTGGTGGCTGATTAGTTGTCTCCATTTGAGGAGTTAATTAAGGACACATGTTTTTTCATAATTTCATTTGCCCCATAACATTTTACAAAATGAAAAAGAAATGGCAACCACCATATTGTAATTGATTTAATGAGTACTATAGTACTTGCTTCGTTTCAAAATAGATGAACTTTTTCATTTTTTGAAAGTTAATTTGACTAATCTTTGAACTTAAATTAGACTATATTAAATTAATATTTTCAAACAAAAATTTGCATATTCAAAAACTATACAAAAAGTACTATAACATGCAACTCTTCGAATATCAAATGAAAAAAATCATCTTAAATTGTTGGTCAAAATTCATCCAATTTAATTCTCGAAAAGCGAAAAGATTCATTCATTCTGAAACAGAGGGAGTAGTACTTAACATGTACAATTTCCAGGGAACATATATTACTATGCTATTTTTCCCTCTTAACATACAAGTATATTGGAATATTTTATTAAACTATAGGAGATAAATGTAATAGAAAAACTAAAACACCTAAAGTTTGAATCATTAAAACGGTGTACAACTCATATTGTTGTAGATATATTGCCTTGAAAGAAACAAAATTAATAATTCCAGGGAATAGAATACAAAAGTTGTATTTGCAAATGCACATTCTGTATCTTTTTGTGGAGAAATTTACCCTTCTAACCACAAAAAATAAAAAAAAAAAAAAAAAAAAAACACTAAGTAACAAATTGAAGAAAAATGAAAATCTCTTGTAGAAGCTCTTAAGAGATGATTTTTTACATAAAATAGTCAATCTCTCACTTCCCTTTTCAACAACTCTACTAAGAAATCATTCCATGCATCAATTGGCCCAGGCAAACACCAATGAACACAGTCATTAGGGACAGTAACATTAGGATTAGGCCATCGACCATATTTACTAGGATGACCATCTGGTCTCAACAACATAGGTTGTGTTGCATCAAACAACCTAAATTTCAACCCTGTTCTTCTCCCTGCTCTTTGTGCAATCTTTAATTCATCCAATTGAATCTTATAAAACTCCAAATTATAATCATCCAATACTTTCTCATTTCTCTTAAATGGTTTAGTCCTTACACAATCTCCACCTTTATCCCAAGGTCCATTTTCAAAATGTGATGGTGCAAATGTCCTCAAAAACGTTACACCTTTAAAGTTTTCGAGACTATTAATGCCTCGAAATGCTGTCCTAAAAGCTCGTCGATAGCTAAAATATGATGTAACATGGCTAATATTGGCTTCTGGACAGTACAGGCAGCCTACAAGTCGACGGTTTAAGTAAAACATTGTTGGTCTGAAAAACCAATGACCAGCAGAAATGATCACATAATCGAAACTTTGGATTTGGTTTGTCCAAAATTCATCGAATTCGTCGAGATATAAGTTGAAGGGCTTTGTAACATCATTTGGATCAGTTTTTTCTGTTTTTACCAAATAAGGTGCCCAAAACATGGAAATGTTGAAGTCGTAGTCTTTGTATATCCACCGTCTGTTTTCGTCTTGAGTTTCTGAAATATCCTCTGGGTAGGCAATCTAAAAGCAAAAGTAAAAATGAGAAAAGACAATATTTTTTGAACAAGTCCAATTTGCCGACTGATGGCGAAAATGCTAAAGCTTTGTAGTAGGCTAAGCACTAGTATTACATGAGGCTTTAAGTTTCAAAACTTCCAAAAAAATTTGTTTGACTTGCAAATACTGAAAGATTCATTTGCATATACTGGTTTGACCATCAATATTCACAATTATTGATATTCACTATTTGAAACTAGTGAAATATTGATAAACTTGTTCACACGAGAAACAATGTTTTTACCTAATAAATCTCCATTCTTTTTCCAAGTCAAAGTTAATACGTTCAAACAAACTGTATTTCGTGAAGGATCAGACCTTGGTGCTAATTTACGTTGAATTTTAAGTCAGCACAAGGTCAACGAAATTTCAAACCACAATGACTTTAGTCTTTGTATGCACACACATAACAAACAGAAACAAGTTGGCAAGAATTAGGATGATTTAATGAAAACGAATGGACAATATATGGTGACGAGAGCTTACCCTGGACAAGAGACATATCAATGACTGCATATGATTTCTTGCAACAGAGTCTCCAACAAATGCAAGAGACTTGCCTCTAACAAGTTCCAAGAATTGTATAGGGTCAAATATTGGCAACTCACAAGAATCTGGTTTCCACCTCCACTTCAAGTATCCATCATCAGGCCTTCCAAATTTCATGCAATTTTGATGTTGTTGAATTGCATAACATGTATCATTTGTATAATAAGGCCCTTCTGGATTTTGCACCCATTCCCCTGAGAATAAGTCGCAGTATTCATTATCTGATACTTCTGATGTCAAACTTCTATAATCGCCATTATCACTAGGTGATTTCTTCTTATCTACTTTTTCAGTCGTGACTTTAGGGACCGTGAAGTCACGTTGACGATGACTAGATTTTTTTCTAGCACGTTGATCATGTCTTTCAAGTTTTTTTCTACTTTCAGGTAACTTTTTATTTGCTATGTCACTTTTGGTGACAATGTTAGCACTTTTCTCATCTTTTTCATGTGTTTTGACGGATTTTTCTTTTTCTTCTTCTCTTATAGGCACGTTACAAGGTTGCATGGGCACATCCTCAACGGGACATGGCTGATGGAGTTGCAAATCATTATCCAAATGATCAACTATCTGAATTGTATCTTCAGAATTAGAAGAAATAACTTCTGAGATTTTCTTTTGAGAAGAATAACGTATAGAAGGATAGTAAATTGGAATAATGGTGAAAAGAATTGTAATGGCAACAAGAGGTGCAATTTTTGGAGCAGTTTTTCTTCTTGTTTGTGGTTTCCCTAATGGAAGTTCAGAGGTTTGGAACTTCATGGAGAAAACTTTGTATGGACATAAGTTTGAAATTACGAGAAATTAAAGTAAAGAGAGATGGAAGAAGAAGAAAGAAAGAGAGGTAATTAGTGAAGAAAATATTAAAGAAAGAGAGCTTATGAAATATACGAATGTTGCGCTATGTTCATTAACAAAGTGATGGTCATCTCTTTACCAAACTTAGTAACACCATAATCGCCAAATAAATAAATTACTGTTGATATGATATACTATATAGTATCTAATTTATTACATTTTATGGGAAGTTTGTCTCAAGAAATAAATATTGTTATGTCTGCACGTAAATTGAAGCCCCCGAATCACGATTATATTGACCTAATTTGACTAGTTTATTTGACACTATTAATGTGGCACGGTTAATAAGAGTAGAGTTACAAATATCAGATAGCTAGCTTCATTATATTAACAAAAAATTATTAAGGTTCTGTTTGTGTGATACATGTTTAAATTAAAGGACAGAATAACTATGCAGTAATGCAGAGAGGAAAAGTGGTTATTGTAAAATTTTTGTTGCAATTAAAATATTTAAACTAACTTCCATAGCAATTTCAAAATATCTAAAGAACTACTAATATGTAGGACAAGTATTGTGGATTCTTGGAATAGATGGAACTACACGTTTAGCTGATTGTACAGCAGCACTCAAGGAAAATATTGAGCCGTGCGCGAATATTGATCAGAATGAATTGACCTTGAATCTAGCCATCTAAGAAAGAAGGGTGATTTGGCATTGTTTAACTTATGGAACCCTTAAAACACCTATATAAAAAATGCATCGGTGCAAGAAATTTGGAGATACTTTCAACTGTAACCATGCAAGATCATCGAACTTTAGTTCAAAAAATCCTAACGGAGGACCATATATCAAATCACTTTTTACAATTTTTTTTCCGGGACCAAAATATAAATACAAGACGCCCAGAAGATCGCCCAGTGTAAAGACATTGAATATGACGAATATGACTGGGGGCCTGGGGCTGCTAGCAAGCCCAACTTACAAGCTATAAAGTTAAGATTTCCAGTATAGGCTTGTTTTCCTAAGCCTATTTAGTTTGCATCCACCTTTTTAAAAATTTTATAAAAATTGCAACTGATGGTCTGAATTTACCCTCAACTTCATACCATGGTCTAAACTTCAAAAAATGATTTGTTTTCATCTAAAATTGAGCCAAATTAACCCCAAAAATATAATAAAAAAATATCAAACTTGAATTTCAAACCAAATGGACTGAAGTTAGATTAATCTGGTCTCAAATTCAACCCTAATGGATTGAAGATAGAAATCTCGATGAAATGATTGACCCTTGCGAACTCTGCGAAGATGATGGCTACAATTTAAATTAAAAGAGTAAAATAGGTTACTTCTGTACTTTGCCCAACTATAAACCATATCGGTTATGTCCCATTTGCAGAACTATGACACATAAGGTAATCGTTAGTAAAATATCATCATCTTGGTTTAATGAATAAATTTCAGACAGAAATATCCCTCTGAATCTTATAATGATGCTCATATCAACGCTCTCCTTCTCTAAGATGTAGTACTTACCTTTGACCCCTCTTTCATAAGCAACACTTGACATTAAATTTCACATTCTCCCAGATAAAGTGTTGTCTGAGCAACACTTGGACCTTAAAATCTCTTTCTCCATTCTGCTACCAAATGATCTGATCCTAAAATAGAGATTCAAGCAAATTGAAGAATATATTCTCCAAACCTCAAGAACACTACCAAACTTTAAAGACGAGTAATTAAAAGACAAGAATTTAACAAGACAAAGTAATAATAGAAGATATATGAAATAGGCGTGAAGAAAGAAAGAATAGAAATCACATAATGATCGCAGTTAATCAAACTAAGTCATCAAAGTTTAGCCCTATTAATTAACAATCAAATACAACAGTAATATCTAAGGGAGAAAAGACTTGAATTCATACAATGGATAATCTCACACATGAGAAATCCAAGAGAGATCCAAAAGGAGGTAAAGGGATACAACTCATACACACTCTCAATAGAGTATACTCAATAATCATTAAGGTAGTCTCATCTCTAAAACTCTATAATTAAGCTAGTTATAGTATCTAATAAATTCAAATGATAAATTTACCAAATAGCCCCTATTCCTGCTAGAAATCTGGCCTTGTTGCTCTTCAACGCAATCGTGCCTAGGGGTCTCACGATCGCGTTATGTGACCTGAAGCTTCATCACGATCGCGTCTGAGTATCTCAGGGTCGCGTACTTTAATTGACTGCTTCTTCGCGACCGCGCTTCCTTCTCGTGATCGAGTGCGTCCAGAATCCGGCAAGCTCAATTTTTCACTTTTTGTCATCCTTTTGACTTGATTTTTGGCTTCCAAGCTCTTTTGAAACATTCTAAGCTCCTAATGTTGATTGTGAACCCTCCACTACTTTGAGTGCTAATCTGGATTGCATTAGTGTGATGACCTATATAAGTTGGAAAATGAGCTTCACTATCCGTTTAATACCCCCACCCCTCCCCCCCCCCCCCCCCCACCAACAAAAAAAAAAATACCTACACTGGTAGCATATATACGTTAAGTCCAATATTTATACTATGAGGTATATGAAATCAATTGTTTATATATAGATAAATCTTCATAAGGTACATTTGCAAAAATATGACACGGGAAGCTTTGATTTGCCAAAATACCCTCACTAACAGATGTTTAGTAAAAATGTCCTCATTAGTTTAATGAAATTTTTTCGGACCAAAATACCCCTACAAACCAATAAAAAGACGCGCCCAGTCATTCCCCTTCTTTTTCTCCATTCATGTTATCAACAAAACCATAAAATCTCATTCTTTTTACGGATTGCTCTGTTCAAGAGAAGATTCAACGTAAGATTTCTTCAAGTTGCAAGGGTAAAGTTCTCTACAACTATTGCCAAGAGTTTAAGCTCTAGTGCAATTAACATTGGAATCAAGCAAACACAAGAAAAAATCCCAAATTTTCAGCACACAAAGAAGAAAGAAGGAGGCCAGGAATGGGGAAAGAGAGAAGGAAATATGTTCAGCGTGAATTAAACAAGTTGGGGCAAAATAATCCTTCCATAAGGGGGTGGTATGACGTGGAGGGCATTTATTTAAAACATTTGTAAGTGTGGACAATTAGGTAAGACCATGTCTTATTGAGGGCGCTAGGTGAAATTTTTTGAAAACAAGTTGATTGCGAAGAAAAGAAGTTAGTTAAAGTAACATTTTCAATGAATCTTCTAATGTTTTGTTTTTCTTTCAAAATTTCATATTAGGTAGCTAACTAGCTATCCTTTGCGTCTAACCAATTAACTCCGAAACTGCATAAGCAATATATAATGAGCATCTCCACGACAACTTTGTAAGTAATTGGTGAATAAAAGAAGGAATAATTACGAAAAGAAATGAAAGGGGGTTTGTTTACTAAAGAGGGTTATGGGCTCTGGTCCACTTCTTGAGGATATGTTTCTATCAAACTGCTGAACCAATCAATCAACTATGAAAACGCAAAGTTATGGTGTAGAGGAGGTTATGTTGCCTCCATCAATGATAAGTACCTTCACATTCTCTTGTTTAGTGATGTTTGGCATTTTATGCCTATATTTCCTTAATATTTCCTCACGTTTTAGTACCTTATTCGCTCGTTTTATGGTTTATGAATGTGGTTTTACACTGATTTTATGTCGTGTGTGTGTAGGTAGTTGTGCAGTGTAATTGGAGCTTTTAAGAGCTTGATTGAGCAAGAAAAGATTTGATGTTGATTGAGGATTGGATTGAGCACACATAGGCACGACACGAGCCGAGTTTTGGAGTGGAAAAGAGCGATTTTTGCTTGGCGCTCTGGGGCCCGCGCCGCGCAGCCTATAGCGCGCGGTGGCCTGGCGCGTTTGGCACGCGACGCAAGCCCAAGGCACGAAGCCTGGATGCGGGTTCTGGTCTTGTGCACGCTTTTCGGGGCGCGGGGCGCCCGCTATAGCGCCCCTTGTGCGCGATTTTACTCCCTATTCCTCCTAGTTTTGGGTCTAACTTATTACCAAGGGTATGGAAACATTATAAATAGTTTATTACTTAGTTTTGGTGAGGAGTGGAGACTTTGGAGCAAATTTGAGAGCTCATAACATCAAGAACAAGGGTTTTTCTTCCTACCATTAATCTATTACATCATTATTTCATTATTACATCAATTCCTTGTGTTGTTATTATGAGTATGCGTAGCTAAATCTATCGTTCTAGGGTTAGAGTATTACATGAAGGTTGATGTTTGAAGATTGATTCCCATTAATTGAATTCCATTACGGGTTACTTATTCTTTCTTGATTTCACTTGTGTAATTGTCAGGGCCCGATTATTACGCATTATCTATGGTTTTTAGATTGAACTCGAAAGAGGGAATTTAATTACGTAATAAGAAAGAATAGAACTAGTTTGTGAACCCGGGCATCGGGGAACCAATTTGTGAGTAGGATAGAAATATACTTGCTCGCCTAGTTTAACTCATTACAGAATTCGTTAATGCGTGCACGTGATTCAACCCATAGACATAAAGGGATTGGAGTAGCCTGCATAGACCGTGAAGAACTGAAAGGTTGTCACGGGTACATTTAATCTGTTAGTTAGTAACCCGGGATTTAAGAAGTGGAATCAATTGGATAACTCAACTGGATTGTTCGTAACTCTGACCCTGGACCGTCTCCTTATTACTGATAACAACCAAGTTTTGCTCCATTGCTTGAATTCACTTTTACCATTTAATTACTGTTCTTTAGTTAATAAACTCATCACTATTGGAACAAGATCCCTGAATAGTTTAAATAAATTGTTTGCTAGAACTCAGTCTGCATAGTCCTCGTGGGAACGATACTCATTTTATCACTTTATTACTTGTCGACCACGTATACTTGCGTGTGCGTTTGGGAGCAACAAGTTTTTGGCGCCGTTGCCGGGGACTAATTTTTGACTGATTTCTTTTTGAACAGTTTATTAATTTCTATTCAGGTTTAATTTTTGTTTTGAGTTTTCTGCTGTTTCAGGTATTAGGTCCTGCTTGATCTTTACCTACAGGAATGGCAGAAGAACAAGCTTTAGCTGTGCGAGATGTTGCTCTCCCCAGCCTGGAGGGAGTAGCCTCGAGCATAGTTAAGCCTAGAATTACTGGAAATTTTGAGATTAAGTCCGGTATGATACAACTGTTACATACGACTGGACAATTTGGTGGATTACTTCATGAAGATCCGCAACAACATATCCAGAATTTCTTGGAGATCAGTGATACTTATACACCAACGGGTGTGCCTACTGATTATGTTCGCTTGACTTTATTCCCATTTTCACTGATTGGGGCAGCAAAGAGGTGGTTAAAGGCTGAAAAGTCTGGGTCTATCACCACTTGGAATGATTTGGCTAAGAAGTTCTTGGCTAAGTTTTATCCATCTGCCAAGACAGCCCGGGTGAGGAGTGAAATTATGTCCTTCAGACAGTTAGAAGGAGAATCTTTATATTCTGCCTGGGAGCGGTTCAAAGCTTTACTGAGAGATTGTCCACACCACAACCAATCCAATGAGGTTCTTGCACATACTTTTGTTGAGGGGTTGACTGCACATACTAAGATCGTGGTAGATGCTGCTGCTGGAGGTCAAGTATTGGCCTTAAATTTTGACCAGATCTATGATTTGCTAGATAAGTTTTCGCAGAGCAATCCTGATTGGCAAGGTGATGGTAGAGCTACTACGCAGAAAGCTGCAGGGGTACTTCAATTAGATGCAGTTTCAGAGCTAAGGGCGAGGATGGATGCTATTTCCAATCAAATTAGCAAGTTAGCGCTGCAAAAGGCTCAGCAACCATTGGCTCCAGTGCAACAACTCCAGAGCTTTTGTGAGGTTTGTGGTCAAGACCATGCTACAGAGGTGTGCGCTTCTAATCCAGAGTCAGTTTATTACGTGGGTAATCAAAACAGGCTGCAGGGTCAAAACCAGTTTGGTAATGGGTATTATCAAAGCAATACGAGAACCCCGAATAATTACCACCCACTTCCAGCACCACCACAGCAGGTTAGCAGTTCAGTTGAAGATATGCTAAAGCAAATAATGGCAGGCCAGCAGAGAATGATAGCTGACACTGCAGCCCATGCACAAGCCATACAAGATCTTGCCAATGCTCACAAGAACCTAGAGCACCAGTTGGGGCAATTGGTGGGAGAAAGAAGCACTGTTAAAAAAGAGCCTGAACAATGTCTTGCAGTGACCTTAATTGAAGGTGGAGAGCTGATGAACAAGTTTGAAGAGAGAGCTGAAATAGAAAAAGTTGAAAAAGTGGAGAAGGTAAAGAAGAAAGAAGAGAGAAAGGAGGCACCTCTGCCACCCCCACCATTCCCACAGAGACTTATACCATCGAAGGATCTGGCCCAGTATCAAAAATTTGTGAGTATGTTGAAAGAACTTCAAGTTAATATTCCTTTGACTGATGTGTTTGAATTGATGCCATCCTTTGTGAAGTTCTTAAAAGAGATTTTAGTCAAGAAGAAAAAGCCTCAAGAGATAGATACAGTTGAGTTAGTTGAGGAGTGTAGCACAATCTTGAGCAAGCTACCTCCAAAACTTCAAGATCCTGGGAGGTTTACTATTCCTTGTACCATTGGAGGGCATAATATCACTGGAGCCTTGTGTGATTTGGGTGCGAGCATAAATCTCATGCCTCTGTCTGTTTGCAAAAGGTTAGGGCTAGGAGCAATCAAGCCCTCTTCAGTTACTCTTAAGATGGCAGATGGATCTCTCACTCACCCTGATGGTAGGTTGGAGGATGTGTTGCTAAAAGTTGGTAAGTTTACATTCTCTGCTGATTTTGTAGTCCTAGATTATGAAGAGGACCGAGAAGCTCCAATCATTTTGGGGAGACCATTCTTAGTCACCTCGAAGGCAATTATTGACATGGAGCTGGGTGAGATGACTGTTAGAGCGCATGAAGAGAAGGTTACTTTCAAGGTGTATAATGAGAAGGAGCACATCGCTAAGATGGAAGAGTGCTCTATGATTGAATGTGTTAGTCAAGAACATGGAAGTACACCACATGTGAAGTTGAAAGGGGGGTCTCTCAAAGAAAGGAAAAAGGCAAAGGTTCGGCGTAAGAAGAGAAGACATAAATACTGGAAGTGAGCTAAAAGTGTCGTCGTGCCACGACGTTAACTAAGGCGCTTCTCGGGAGGCAACCCGAGTTTGTACTTGTATTATTTTATTTATAGTGTCATGTAGTTGTTGTTTTTCCTTGGATTGCAGGTTCATGTAATGTCGAGGCTAAGTGTGGGGTGTCCTCACCCTTGCATAATATTGATGACGTGATGGGGGAAGTCTGAGTACCTCATGAAGCTTGGAGGATACTAGCGCCAAGGACTACAGTCTTCAGGGAAGTTTTCTTTACCTTGCACTTGCTTATTTTTCGCACTGAGGACATTGCTTAGTTTAAGTGTGGGGTGGGGAACTCTCCCTTATTTTTGAGGTTATGGATGCATGTACCATAGGATTTTTCTTTTGTCACTTGACTTTATTTTTATTTGTTTCTTGCTTTAATATATGAAAAAAAAATTAGAAAACCAATGAAAAATTCTAAAAAGATTTTCCTTTTAGTTTTATTAGTGGTACATGTCATCCGCCCCGTGGTTTTTCTTATGGCATCGGTTCTTTTCCACGGGTAGACCTTTGAACCGGGTAGTTTTTATTTTTTTAGGATTAGAGTAGTTAGTTATAGGTGACCCTAGACGTAGGAAAAAGGTAGAATGCTAGGTGCCTTTGATTTGTTTGATACCGGTGGACTTGGACTTGATTGCATGTGCTATTTGTGGTGTCCTTGAGTTTTAATTTTGATGCATGCCTAGAGAAAAATTGGAACGACCCCCTTGAGATGCTTGAATCCGCTTGCTTGACTTGATTGTTAACTTTTGTGCATGAGTGCTTAAATTTCCACAAGTTGCATTCTAGAAGCTTGGTTGAGAGTTGTTGATGGAACCTTTTTGTGTGGATTGTGTGCAATGTGTGTTGTGAGGCATGTTCTTATTTGCTCCGTGTTGCTTATTAATGTCTAGAACTTGCCCCGTGTGTGTGCAAAGCGAAATCCTAGGTTTTCTCTAGTCGGGAGATGATACAAGGCCTTCTTTTGTTAGCCTACCCTTACATATATACCTTGAAAAAAATTGTTGTTGTGATTTCTTTGACCCTTTTTGTTGGCACCCACACCCCGAGCCTACCCATTTGTTCTAAATTGTCTCTTTTGGCCCTTTACTCCTTAAGCACTTTAATTGATATTGTGATATTATTTTGGAGTTGTGGTTGAATATTGGGAGGTTTTTGAGTGGAACTAATGAAGAGGAATACTTGTGAAAAATTGTGAAGTAGTTGTTTATGAGCATTGGCAAGGTTGGATGGAATTGAAAAGAAAAAAAATAGCAAAGTTGCAAAGAAAGAAAAAAAATTGTGGAAAAAGAAATAAAAAGAGAAAGATATCCCTTCCTTGCTAGTGTGTGCTTAAAAAGAAAAAAAAAATGCTACTTGTTGAGAAGGTGTATGTGTGATAGTTGTTGATTGGGTGGCTTTGATGAGAATTGTGTTTGAAATTAAATGTGATGTATTAAAGTGCTTAGGGAGGTAGTCACTATTACCATATGTATCCTACCAGCCCCTTAGCCTACATTACAACCTTTTTAAAGTCCTAGTTAATCCCGATTGGAGTGAGCCTACATTAGTGGAGTCCTACACTACGGGCAAGCCTATGGTACATTGTGTGTGACATGTGAGATTTTCATGAGAGTGAGTGAATTCTTTCTATGCTATTGTCCCCATTCTATTCTTGATATTCATTGTTGTGTGTGATATTTGGGGGACACTCTCTTGCTTCATTTTGGTGAGGGCACATGGTTTGCATGAGATAGGTGAAATTGATGGCTTCTTGGTTGAGTAGATAGGTGTGATTTTGTGGGAGCATGGTTGCGTTAAGTTGAGTTTGTGCATTTGAGCTATTTTGGGGTGGTTGTTCTCATATTTTTGGTTTTGGTAAATTGTTGGCATGTTGTGGATCCATAGTAGTCATGTGTGCATTGGTTCAATGGTCGGTATCAACCATAGTCATAGGCAGACCTGTTTTACCTAGGATGGGAAGTGAGGTGTGACTTGCTCGAGGGCGAGCAAAGGTTCAAGTGTGGGGTGGTGATGTTTGGCATTTTATGCCTATATTTCCTTAATATTTCCTCACGTTTTAGTACCTTATTCGCTCGTTTTATGGTTTATGAATGTGGTTTTACACTGATTTTATGTCGTGTGTGTGTAGGTAGTTGTGCAGTGTAATTGGAGCTTTTAAGAGCTTGATTGAGCAAGAAAAGATTTGATGTTGATTGAGGATTGGATTGAGCACACATAGGCACGACACGAGCCGAGTTTTGGAGTGGAAAAGAGCGATTTTTGCTTGGCGCTCTGGGGCCCGCGCCGCGCAGCCTATAGCGCGCGGTGGCCTGGCGCGTTTGGCACGCGACGCAAGCCCAAGGCACGAAGCCTGGATGCGGGTTCTGGTCTTGTGCACGCTTTTCGGGGCGCGGGGCGCCCGCTATAGCGCCCCTTGTGCGCGATTTTACTCCCTATTCCTCCTAGTTTTGGGTCTAACTTATTACCAAGGGTATGGAAACATTATAAATAGTTTATTACTTAGTTTTGGTGAGGAGTGGAGACTTTGGAGCAAATTTGAGAGCTCATAACATCAAGAACAAGGGTTTTTCTTCCTACCATTAATCTATTACATCATTATTTCATTATTACATCAATTCCTTGTGTTGTTATTATGAGTATGCGTAGCTAAATCTATCGTTCTAGGGTTAGAGTATTACATGAAGGTTGATGTTTGAAGATTGATTCCCATTAATTGAATTCCATTACGGGTTACTTATTCTTTCTTGATTTCACTTGTGTAATTGTCAGGGCCCGATTATTACGCATTATCTATGGTTTTTAGATTGAACTCGAAAGAGGGAATTTAATTACGTAATAAGAAAGAATAGAACTAGTTTGTGAACCCGGGCATCGGGGAACCAATTTGTGAGTAGGATAGAAATATACTTGCTCGCCTAGTTTAACTCATTACAGAATTCGTTAATGCGTGCACGTGATTCAACCCATAGACATAAAGGGATTGGAGTAGCCTGCATAGACCGTGAAGAACTGAAAGGTTGTCACGGGTACATTTAATCTGTTAGTTAGTAACCCGGGATTTAAGAAGTGGAATCAATTGGATAACTCAACTGGATTGTTCGTAACTCTGACCCTGGACCGTCTCCTTATTACTGATAACAACCAAGTTTTGCTCCATTGCTTGAATTCACTTTTACCATTTAATTACTGTTCTTTAGTTAATAAACTCATCACTATTGGAACAAGATCCCTGAATAGTTTAAATAAATTGTTTGCTAGAACTCAGTCTGCATAGTCCTCGTGGGAACGATACTCATTTTATCACTTTATTACTTGTCGACCACGTATACTTGCGTGTGCGTTTGGGAGCAACATTTAGTATTCTTTTCCTCTTTTGTTTTCTTCTTTTCTGTCTTATAGAATCTTGGCTGTCCTTTTCATGAATTCTAGTGCCGTATTCTCTTGATAGTAGTATTAAAAAAGGACTCTCTTTGAAGGTGTTTGAGAAGTTAATCAGCTATATTTCCCCCCGTACCTGATTAATAATTCAGATAATATGGGTCATGAGTTGGAGAAGGATTGGATGTTGAATATATATATGATTCATCTACACTTTTTTTTTCGCATCTATATATAGGATTCATCTCAATATACCAATGAGAAATGATAAATATTCAGTCTATAATTTGTGGCCGAGAAACCAAAAATAGAACTGTGTCTGGGACGAGTATCAATATAAGAAATGAATTTTGCGTCAACTCTACAAACAAGACTCATTTAAGACGTGTGAGTTGTCCAAAACTACTCCCTCCGTCTCATTTTAGTTGTCGCTTTAGGCTTATGCACGCTCATTAAGAAATTAATAAATACGGTATGTATATTACTATTTTACTCATAATAAATGAAACTGGATTGACTTTTCTAGGAAATACTCATTTATTAAATATAGGCATAATTGGAAGAAGAATTTAAGTTCTTTGCACCATCAGTGTACAAAACTTTTTACACTATCAGGTAATTTTAAAGGTAACTAATACTATTTTTTTTCTTTTTTAAATTAAAAGTATAATTTACTGATAGAAGACATTAAATGCAAATTGTACTCTACCAAAATTAGTTCCTAGCCGAATGTGAAATCATGTTTATTTCCTTTCCTAGATTTACTAAGTTCTTTTAAAGGTAACTAATACTATTTTTTTTCTTTTTTAAATTAAAAGTATAAAAGTATAAGTTTCTCCCAATTTTGTCAATAAGTCGTTAATTATAGTACTGAATTTAAATGTGCAAAATGCTTTTCATCAGTTTTGCCTCAATCTCGTGGCTGGAAAGTGTTGTTCCTTTACAACCGAGTTATGAGATTCCATCCACTTGGTGCCAAGGATGGTGGATGTGGAACCAGATTTGTTAGTACTTTTGGTATACGTTCAAAGCAAAGTGGCTCTCAATAGAATTCGTCTAAATTTAAAGAAAAAGGATTAAAACATGTTAGTCCTACTATAGCAAGTTAATTGTACCTGATGGTATAAAAAATTTATACATCGACGGTGCATAAAACTTAAACTCTTGGAAGAATTGGTAAAGTATATTTTAAAATGCTAAAGCGACAATTAATTTGGAACAAATGAAACTTGATAAAGCGACAACTAAAATGGGACGGAGGGAGTATATAAGAAACAACCATTCATATATTTTGGTAAGCACAAGTATGCTGCCTCTACTTGTGATGTCTAACTCCTATATTTTATTTGGTAAAACAATATATCTAACTCCTCTAGTGTAGTAAACAATCACAATCTAAGGATTTTAAAGAAGCTACTATAAATGAGTAAGTCCAGAATAACCTAGTAGTAGTAATAAATTCTTCTGATGACCAACTTATATCAATCTCCTCTATAGTTATCCATGGCTATCTGGAAATGACAAAATCAGTTAGATATTTAATGCTGCCATTAAAAGCAAAATAATAATCCAATGAAAATTTTTATCCAAAAAAAGTCAAGATTTGCACTACTTTGCAATTTCAATTCGCGTTACAACGGTAAGTTTCAATTCCACCAAATTACATTTCCCTTCTCCACTATTCTTTGAGCACACAAGCAAAATAATTGAACGCACATCATAAATAATTGATTTACATAATTCTTTATTATATTTAATATATGTATTGGGTAAAAATCGACTCGCGATTATTCGCCCCGGTCATGCAAATTCTGACGACCGAACACGTCACAGCAGGACAGATGCCGAAGCGATTGAATAAGTTGCCGAAGCCATGAAACCGAAGGTCGCTACCGAAGGCGGGCTGTAAGCTGAGCTTCGGCAGCAATCACCTCGGTCAAGCAGCAGGGCCGAGCCACCGAGGTCAATCCTTCGCACCTCGGTGGACCCCCTCGATTCGAGTGGCTTTGCAGCCCACTACTTTACCCCCACTAACTCCTCCATTTAATGCCTAGATCGTGGGAAACGCTTCAGCTGCTGGTGGAGAACGTGGGCAAGGACTTCATGCCTATAAATACTAGATCGTTTTGTATTATAGGAATCCAGAAAATTTGTACTGAAATGCTTCCCAAATTTGTAATCACACTCATATATTGAAATACAGTTATTTCCTCGCATTTACACTTTTTTTTTGCGTATTATTTCAACTTTGATACGAAGAATTGCTTGTATCCGAATCCAAATTCGATTTATACACCTAAACTGATTTAGACCCATACAATATATAAATCATTATTTAACACAAAAAACAATCTAAGACAATCTCCACTTATACTCATAAAAAAAATTGAAATAACAAATGTACTCCAATAAAAAGGTTTCAAAGGAAAAAAAGAAAATTCAGGATTTCCAAAGGAGGAGTCAACGTTGGTTTTCAACTCCATATGTAACTGAAATACGTGGTCCACTTTAAAACTTGTTAAAATTGCCTTCATTGCATGATATCCAACCGTTATTCATTCACATTATCTCCCTTACTTAGCTTTTGTCCAAACGTCACCTAAAACCAAATAAACTCCCCTACCCCCCCCCCCCCCCCACCCCACACAAACTCTATAAATTTTAGGACATCTTTGTTGGTACTATAAAAACACCCCCTTGCTCATTTTCCCATCTTACTATCATCACTCAACTTCTTTTAGCCTTAAGCCTCTTTCAAACAAGAAATAGTCACCCTTTCTATATGCTTTTGCTTTACTTTCTTGGTATGCTTTGCTTCTCTTTCTTTCTATTACTTTGTGTTTTCAATGTTGGTTTTTTATTTTATTTATTTAGTATATGGTATTTATAAATTTTTAGTTGTATCTTTTGCAGGCTATTAATTAAGAAGATGATGGGGTTTGAGAGATTAATGGTGAATTTCAAGACGAAATTGAGGAGGTCATTTAAAATGAAGGAATCTTATGATAAGATTGAGAAGAGTGAAAGCATGAGAGTTGAGATTAGAAGCAAGAAAGCTCGTAAGCTCATTGAACAGACACTTAAAATTGCTGATTCCCCCAAAACCAGAAGCTATACTTTTTAGTAGTACTGGTTATAATCTTTTAGGATCAAAATGACTTGTAATGACAAATTACCAACTTTGATAAGAAAATCAAGTCAAGCCCTGATGGTTAATGGCATCTATGTTCTTTTATCTTATCTTATCTTTACACAAATACACACAGATCACTTGAGTGCATGTTTTTTTTTTCCTCACCCGTGTTTGTTATTAATTTTGGGTCCAATTAATGTGGATTTATGCCGGAAAATCTTATTTTTGAGGGTTAAAATATCCTCAGCCAAAAACGATAATATCACAAGGACTCAAACTCGAAATCTTTAATTAAAGTTGACCGTACTTTTAACTTATCACCCACCATAATTTTTGGTGCTCTCTCGAACGTATACACATTTGATGCTGGGGTGATTTTTTTTGTTATACATTGGGAAAAGGGAAGGGAGGGGGAAATACGGAGGAGATTACAGGATGAAAAATCAACTACTCTATTAAATTGTCGTGGGTAAAGAGGTTCAGAAGAAGACGTGCAATTTATTTTGTATTTTATATCTTTTTAATTTGTTGCATATGTACATACATTGAGTAAAAATTTCAATTAAACCCACTGAATCTAGGCTAAAGTCATCTCTAGTTCTAACTCATTAATTAGTTTGTGTTAGTTCTGAAGATAATGACAATTCACAAATTAACTAACATTAGTTGCATTTCTCTATCTCTGTTCTTCTTTCTCTCGATAGATCTAAGCAGAGCACGTTTTGGCTCTTTCTTTGTTTGGTCTGGTTAGTAAAATTATATCATGTGCATTTGCAACCACTAGCTTTTCACCTTCTTCTTTTCTCAAATATCGAGAAGTCCTAGAATACTAATGAGACACATTCAAAATTTTCGTTTAACTAATAAATATTCTTCGAAAAAATAAAATAAACAAGTTGAGTGAATGTTTAATTGTTTTCTTGGAATTGATGGAAATTGAAGTGCTGTTGATTTTCGAGACTAGAATGTTTGTCGCAGAAGAAGATACTTATATATTCAATCTCAATTTATTAAAAGTAGAAGTGTATTGATTACTTAGATTTAGATGTTGATACTTGATAGTACGTGAGATTATATAATCTGCAGAAATCCCATCTCTATTTTTGTACTTATCAAAAAATCCCACCTCAATCATTGTACTTATCTCAAAAGAAAAATAAAAGAACCATGTCACTATTTGTAATCTTGTCTAGTTTTATAATTGCATATGAATTGAATCTCTGGTAGATTGCCTTGCTTCTTTACTAGATCTACCCAACTATCACTATTGAGTACGATACAATATCCAATCGGATAAAAATTTACTCGCACCTGATTTTTATACCAAACTATAAAATGCATGACATGTATATTGTATATACCACTTTTAGTACTTAACCATGATTAAGTTATGTGCATTTTCACTATAATTTCTAACTGTTAAAGTTAAATTCTATGATTTGATATAAATATCGAGTGCGGGTAAATATTTATCTAGTAGTAATTGACACTGCTTAGTGTGAATGATCCAAGAAAAGAAAAACAAAACAAGGGGGAATTAATTATTATTACATGTTGCCTAGACTGTTAAGTGTTTAACATGCAATAGGACAAATAATGAGTCATTGACAGAAAAAGCAAGAGAAAAAACCAAAATAAAAATTAATAAAGCCATGCAAGTTTAGCTTTGCGCCTACTTTTGATAGTCAGCACAGCTAATTATTTAGGCAAAAAGATGGTAAACAGAGTACGGCAATTAAGAGAAAGTGAGAGACCAAACAATACATGTCTCTATGGTGATGTGGATACTCTCTGGACGTATCCCGTGTCAGCTGTTCGATCTGTTTTTTCTTAATTTTATTTCTACGTTTCGTTCATATTATTTGTATAGACTGCTCATCTATATTTCTCTTGACTCTTTCACATAATTAATACTCGATGGAATTGAGGCAGTAATAGTAAATTTAGAAAGAAAAATAATGACAGAGTTTAGAAAAAAGAAATTCTCAGGAAAAATTTGGGCGACGTATTAAGATATGAAGGCTTTTATTCCGGAGACCATACGAAAGTATATTTCTTTCACTCTTTTATATACTAGGAAATTTCATTTAAAAAAGTGTTTCATGGAGTACTAATTGATGGATTCGACTCCATAATCATGGACCAATGCACAAGATCTTGTAACATATACCAATGAAGTCTTATTATTGAATAGTGTTACATAGACAAATTCATTATATACATTGAACAATTAAATCGGCTCTTCATAGGCAAAACTTGGCCCGCTCAGAAAATTATATTTCATTAGCTAAATTTGACACACTTTCTGAAACTTATCCTGCTCATTAATTTGTCATATTGGGCAAAGATAGTAAAATGAGCTGAGACTATTCGTGATAGGAAATGGCTTTTGCTCTTTACTTTTCACAATAAAGTGGTACTTAAAAAAGAATTTTTGCAATACAAATGTTGGTTTGATGCAATGAATATGCTTTTTGATCCTAGAATTATGTCTGACAAATTCAAGGAGGGCGCCCACATATGCTTACTGTCGTGAGGAAATGGTTGTTTTCAGCTTGTATTGTTCTGCCGTCTTTTGTCTTGTCGCAGACATTGCTAAACTAGATCTCTCTGGTCTGTTAGTTCCATTATCATCTATGTAAGTGAGAAGAGTGATAACATTTTCTGACCAATATTATAAATACCTATACTAATATAATGGGCATGAAGAACAAAGGAGTGATTGAGGCAGTAAGTTATGAATGTGGTCTATTGGTTAATTAAGTAGTTGAAAATTACAGAGTTTGAGTAAGGGTTCAACCTATGAAGAAGTAACTTTTTTTTTTTTTTTGATGAATGGGTGCACCTAACACTCTAAAGACCCAATGTGGTCTATTGAACCCGGAATCATTTTTCTCTCTATTGGTGTTGTTTCATGTCTAAGGATGTCTAACGGTCCAGTTTGAACCAGATTGGACCGTTAACAGATCGGGCTGGACTATTTACACATAACCAATCGAGTCTTTAGAGTTACGAACTTCAGAAACGGTCTGAAACTACTTAGCTTGTTCAAATCGGTAAGAACAACTAACCGTTTACGGCTACTTTGGCCAAATAGACGTTGGCAACAACGGGAAATTTGGGCTCCTTTACCCTCCCCCGAGAAAATATTTTTAACCTTAGGTTTATTAAATTACACTTTAACTCAATTTCATAACTATAATTCTTCATCACTTATCACACCAATTTTCAATTCTCTCCATCTCTTTCTAATTTCGCTAGCGATTTAGCAATTTGCTATCAAGTATGTATATTAGTTACGTAAAATAGGAAACTAGCTGGATCAAGTTTCAACTATCACCTGAAATTTTATGGTTCTATATGGTACACTTATTCCAACAATTTATTTAATTTGCCTAGAATTATTTTTAGCATACTTAATGATATGTTGGTATTTTGTACTTAATTGCAACTCATTCTAACTAAATTTTATCATTTTTAGTGATGTTATTTTATGAATCTTATGTTATTCTTCGTGTTTCAGGTGTAATCACCTAATTTTGGCACTAAATTCAAAATTATCAAAAATAGTAGTGTTAATTTTCTTTTATTTTATATGTATCATAACTAATTTTAGTCATTTGATTAGGATAAAAATACTAGAAAATTATCAAAAAATATATATTCGTGATGTGAGCAACTGCTAGAGCATGTGATTAAATGTGATTTTATTGTTGCTTTAATAATTTGTTACGTAGGTTTATAACATTGCAAAATGCATAGCCCAAAGTGTTTTGAATTGGATGGCTAAACTTTAAACTAATGGCTATGGACCGCCTGAAATTGAAAGAAATACCCAGCCCAATATCTATTTGACCCGGCCCACGTTTATGAACAAAACCCTTTCCCCACACATTTTCCCCACAACACAAAAATCATCATACAAAGAAAGGCCATGGCCAAATTTCAGCCGTCGCCGATCTCCGCCACTGGTGACGACGAACTTGCTCTCTCCGGCCAAAATTTATGTTTCCTGATGCCTCTTCATCTCTTCTCTCCATTCCCACCATCAATTTCGTCAAAATACTAAAGGAATCAGCGTGAATCGAGGTTCGAAAACACGGCCAAAAACTTTCCGGTGACCCATTTGTTTCTCCGGTGGGATTTTACGGGTACACACTGTTTGTTTTTCCTCCTTTTCCGTTTTTTCTTTTTCTAGCTGAAACGACCCCAAATGGGATCGTTTCAGTTAGAAGAAGAGGCGACGGATCTGAATGTTCTAACGTATTGGTTAGGTGTTAAACGGCAGAAATGGTGGCTGTTTAGTGGAGTCTGTGACTGTGTGGACTGTTTGTGGCTGTGTACGTGTGTGTAACTGATGCTAGCGAGGCAGTAACGTGTGCGACGATGGTGATGTCGGGGTTGGGAATGTGATGCTGCGATGGCGACAAGGTCGCGATGATTAAGACATAGAAAAAATCAGTGGTGGCTGCGATGATTGAATGAGAGGGGGGCTGTTGTACTCTGTTTAGCTTAGTGAGGCAGTGGAGTTGTTTTGTTTGGCGTCGATGAAGCATTTGGTGGAGTTGTCGTGCGTGTGAGACTGTGATGATTGTGCTACTGTGAAGCGATACACTAGGGATGCAACGTAGGCCGGGCAGTGATAATTCAATTGAAACAGGAGCGACGAGGGCGTTAGGATGGTGCTGCGATGGAGTTGAAACGACGACAATATATGGCTGCTATGTTTCGATTCATTGTGAATGGCAGTGTTGATGTTGATGTTGATTCTAATGTCGACGATGCTTTAGTTATTTTGGCAATGGCGAGGCTGAGAAGCCTCGACGAGGCAGTGGTGATGAGGTGCTAGCAATGCTCAAGGCAGTGGGGTCGAGGCAGCAGGGCGTCGTGACAGTTTGAGCGCTCGGACGTGATGGTATTCGCTTTTATGTTTTCCTTTCTCATATAGTCGATGTTTAGCCTAGTATAGTCATAGTTAATCTTAAACTTGTGATAGAAATTTGTATCTTCATGGTTTGAGTTTGAATTAATTTCAAATGACTATGTTCATATCACGTGTGCTTTACTGTGATTGACGATGTCGAGGCAGTGGCGAGTTGATATATCTGTTGAGTTTCTGATTCTACTCCTGTTGAGTTAAAAAGCCATTTTTTTTATAAATGATCAGTCATAAGTAATGTGATAAATGTGGAAACTGAGTTGGTTTGTTCTAGTGTGTATTTGTTAGTTTAGTTATGAATTTGTTCAAATATGAATGATATGTTTAGCATATGGAATCAGTGATGTGAGTTAGCCGTAGATTTGTTCGTTGAAGTTTGAAGAGTTTAGTTGTCAGTTTGTTTAGTTATAGTATTTAGCATTCCTATTTGATCTGTTGAGTTGTTCCAGTGAAGTGGAGTTCTTATTAGAGTGATTCTGGACTCTTTTAGCCAAGAGTTTGAAGTCCAAAGTGTTGTTTAGGTGGACTTAGTCCATTCATGTTTAATTTGATCATGGTTGTTGATTTGCTTAGATATTAGATGACATAGGGCTTGATGATGTCAAATGGGGATGTCAAAATTGAGTCAATGAAGTACATCTCTGTTTGTTTTGGTACAGCCTTGCATGCAAGGCAATTATGGGCTGAAAATATGATAAGTGAGGAGGGCACATGGTCTGTGTACTTCTACTGGTACACACCCCCTCTCTCTTGTCTATTTTTTAGCCTTTGACTCTCTTTAAAAAGGGAGAAAAGACAGAACTGAAAGGGAGGAGAACAGAACTATAAAAAAAAAAAAAGAACAGAGAGTGGGAAAAATTACAGAACAAAGAGAGTGAGCAAGAGAGGAGAACAGGAGAGAGCAAGAAAATATATACACTAGTGTAGCAGAGTACAAGGAAATTTGAAAGAAAAGAAACAAAAAATAGTTTGAGAAGTAAGAAGAGTCAAGGGTCATTGCTGGTATCTTGGTGTTGCTACTGTTGTTTGGAGATTTGCACTTAAGCTTTGGGAAGTTAACTCAATAGTATTTTAAATAGCAAAGTTTGGGGGTTCAAAAGGTTTGGTCACTGCTGGTTATCTGCTGCCATGGTTGTTGATGTTCGTTGTTGATTTTTTTAGTATTACTCAATTTAAGTTGATGATTATCTTGAGGAGAATTCAGCATTAGGTAAATCTTTCTTAACCTTGCATTTTTTCCTTTGGAAAACTTATTGTTGCTACATATTAAATGGCTTAATCAAGCCTAAAGTATTGCTACCCTTCCACTTTTGTTTACATCTTGGTGCATTTTACATTTTTCTGTTGTGAAAAAAAAAATGGAAAAGAGTTCGAAATTGTTAAATTTGAGCCACAATATATTGTCTTGACCACGTTTTGTCTTAGGGGAGCAGTTAATTTCTTGGAGTAGCACAGTTTTCATGACTTGTTTAGATTTTGACCACATATGTGTGTAATTAAAATTTAAAATAAGAATGAGTACATGTGCAGGTTTTGGATCAAAACATAAAATGTATAGACAAGAATAGGATGTTGATGCAAACTGGTTAAGCTGAATAGTACTTTCCTTAAAGTAGTTAGACTTGCGCAAAAGAAAAAATAAATAAATAAATAATAATAATGAATAAATAAATTTGGCACGAGCCCGAACTTACAAATTGGGGACTGATGTAGGCTTATTCAGAATGAAAATGACTAGGATACATTCTTAATAATTCAGCCCATTACTTACATATATTATGGAAATGGTTAACTAAGCCTACATTCTTAATAATTCAGCCCATTACTTACATATATTATGGAAATGGTTAACTAGAGTAATACGTAATTTTGTTTAATATGCGATAAGGTTAGGCAAGATATATAGGCCGAAGGCAAACCTTTAAGATAAGATGAAACTTAAATAGATACGCGAATAGGCAAGTGTTGCGAATAAGTGAATAGTCTAAACGATCACATTGGAACTCATATTAAGTCAAGAGATTTCGAACGGGTGAAGTACCTGCATGATTTAATTGACTTAAGTCGGAAGATTTCGAACGAGTGAAGTTCTCGCGCGATTATATTCGATCTGAGTTTTATTTGTCAAACGGGTAAAGCTAATATCAATTATCAAAGCGTAACAAAATAAAGGCAAATACTACAAACAACTTCAAAGAGTCGAAATGCGCCAATTAAGGCAACTGTGCTTGACACAGGACTCGGGGGTGCCTAACACCTTCCCGCGAGTCAACCGAGATCCTTATCCGGAACTCTGACGCAGACCATTTACGAGTCATAGGTGTTCTAGGTACACCACTTTGGTGACTTGGCACACCTTTAACTTGTCAAGTGGCGACTCCGAAATCTCTAATATCTAGTGTACCTTTAACACCGTCACCAGAGCCTTTTAAAACAATAAATTTTTTTCTTTTTGAGTTGAAAAAGGGTCGTGACAGCTTGGCGACTCCGCTGGGGAGGAAAGTGAAAACTGAGAGTCTCAGGCTTTAAAATTTGTCGCTTTCGGCTTTGAATATTGTTTGTATATATTGCCTTGAATGTTACTGCTTTAATATTGTTTGAACTGTATATACACAATTGTCTTCTCTCGTACACCTCTGAGTCTTCTGGAACACTGCACACATGCACGCCAGTTTCGCTTCGGCGTCTGGAATTTCTGTCGTGTCTCAGGACACAAAAAGTTAACCCTTCTTAGGAGGAGGTGCGTTGGGTTAGGCCGTTAGACGTTGTCGACCGGTACCCCCGAGGCACTTCCAAATTGCCAGAAACTGTAGAACATGAACCCATTGAGTCACCTAGAGTTGAACCTGTGCTTTTATCTAGGCCGATTTATTTGCATGTCATTAGACTTAGCGAGGTGTGGTACACCTGTACCGCGCTTGTCTAGGCTGACCCTTTAGAGTCAGATGGGGCCCACACCCCAGAAAGACAATAGTGACATCTTTTGTGTTGCATCTAGAGAGGCCGTTATGCTGACCGTTTATCGAGAGAAAGCGGGTTAGTCTGGAAAAATGAGAAAAAAAAGAGAGAGAAGAAACACTTTGTTAAGAGGGGCAATTTCAGATTTTTTCAAAAAAAAAAAAAAAATATATATATATATATATTAGCGTGTCAATTGTCCTCTTCCCGTTGTCGGCAAAGATTTTAAAAGCCAATTTCACGCCGTTATAATGGCCAATTTTGTGAAAAAATAAAAGAGAAAAACAACGTCAATAGTCAAATTTTTGGTGGCGTTGTCATGTCAAATTTTGTTCAAAATTAGAAAATCAAAAATCAAAATAGAGTCGTCTTGTTTGTAAAACATTGACAAGTTTTGTTCCTATCTGTCTAGGCTAGTCGGATCATGTAAATATTTTATTTGAGCCGGCTTGTCCGTTTTAGTGTCAATAGTCAAATTTTAGTGTCGTTGTCATGTTGAGTTTTGTTCAAAAATTAGAAAATCAAAAAATCAAAGTAGAGTCGTCTTGTTTGTATAACATTGACAAGTTTTGTTTCTATTTGTCTAGCCTAGTCAATCATGTGAAATTTTGTTTGAGTCGGCTTGTCCGTTTAAAATGTTGTTTTACAAAATTTTGTCCAAGTTTTCTCGGTCCTAATCCTTCATTTTTAATAAAATAGGTATCATGGCTGCATCATCATCTAGAGTAGGAAAAAGGAAGTTTCCTGAGGGATCTACTCCACCGCCTATTAAGATGGTCGATAAATGTCCTCCATTGTTGAGAAATTGGTGGTACCATTTGAGCGAAAAGCAGAAAGGGGTTGTGCATGCGAGAATTGGGGAAATGACACATTTTCTTAACCCTAAGTTTGCCCCACGCCGGGAACTGGTAAATGCTTTGATTCGGTATTGGGAACCGAGTCAAAATACCTTTGTGTTTGGTGATATTGAGATGACTCCCACTTTAGAAGAGATCTCGGGTTTGACTAATGCAGTGTTTAGGACAAAGAAGTGCATAGCACCTCGGTTTGTGAGAGTCGAGGAGTTCCTACGGGACATGAGTCTGCGTTCTGATACCCAGTTAGTGAGTTTGGCCTCAGGTTGGGTCAGTCTGGAGTATCTTTATGCTCTTTATGGGCGGGGAGATGGTTACACAGAGCATCGGCCGAAATTCATCACTATGTTGAGCCATGACCAATGGGATAACCTTAGGGAAAGAGCTTTCATTTTCGCTTTCCTTGGCCTCATGGTCTTCCCGATGGAGAATGGACAAATCTCTATCCATACCTCTTGGATCGTGAGAGCTTTATTTGGGGGAGTTCGAGATTCTACTGTTGTACCGATGATCTTGGGCAGTATTTATCGTGCTCTGACTCGATGCAAAGAGAAAGGGGCCCGATTTTTCGAGGGTTGCAACTTGTTGTTGCAAGTATGGTTCGTTGAGCATTTGTTCGGCCGTTCTGACCCTACTCCATTACCCGATGCGCCTAAATGCCATTTGAACACCCATTATTATCGTGCTCGACATCTTGATCTACCTGAGAGCTTTGATGGGTGGGCCAAGTACTTGAGCGAGCTCACTCTGGAGAATATCCGGTGGCAGGTTAGTTGGTACCCCTCGAAAGAGGGAATATATGGTAGTATGGACCGTCCTTTTCTAGTATTGATGGGTCATAAGGGAGCCGAGCCTTATTGCCCTACGCGGGTGCTCCGACAGCTTGGGCGCGTTCAGGGTGTACCTAGGGTAGAGGCCGTGGAAGAGTATCGACTTGAGCATATTAGCGGTGAGTTTCCCAGGCACACTCAGTGGTTCTCCATTTGGGATAATATGAGACATTTGACCTCCAGCACACAGGTTATAGACCGATTCAGAGGCGAGGTCGCTCCCGAGTATGTTTTCTGGTTCGGCCGACAGCCTGCTTTGGTAGCTATGCCAGCAAAAACGGTTAAGGGACCGTATGATGAGGCACTCAGGATTGACATGAAGATAGAGATGCATAGGGTAGAGACTGAGGAGAGATATGCAGGTTTGGTCTACCGTCTTCGTTCTGAGAGGGATGCCGCTCGAGCTGCTTTGGTTGAGAATGAGGGTCTCGCGCATCAGCACCTAGACACAGTTAGACGACTCCGTGTTATGCACTCTGAAGCATTGACAGAGCGGGATGCCGACAGGGCAGCTTTGGTGGAGAGCAGGAGAAGGGAGGATTATCATCGTCGGGACGCCATGGATGCTCGAGCTCGACTCGACAGGGCACTGGAGCAAGAAGAGCAGCTCAGGAAGCTAGCACAGAGCCGACTTCAGGATATACAGGCTGCTGGACAGACTATCAGTGTAGTTTATCGGCAGGTTTATGACTCTGCTGTATATGTTGCACAGGCTATCAGTGACTATAGGAGGCTGCCCGCGGAGGACCTACTTCCCCATGTGCTTCCCTTCGTCACCAGAGTTGCAGAAAATTTGGCTGGAATGCGCCGCACTTTGGTAGAAGGCCCACCAGCAGATCCCGAGGAGCCACCAGAGGAAGATCTCGACGAGCCATTTGAGTCAGATCCAGAGGAGCCAGATGAGGCAGGGCCCGGATCACCTTAGCAGATATATGCCAGTCCGAGATGATGCAGCTCATTGCCTTTTGTCATTCATTTAGCATCTTGGACAGATTGTAGCTTTTATTATGTATTGGCATTTCTATTTCGAACAGTCGGTCTAGTTTGTCTGTTTTAATTTTTTAGGAGTACTACTATTGCCCCATGTTGTCGGCGGGCTTTTTATATTGTACTGTTTCGGCATTTATGAAAAAGAAATCAGAAAATCCAAAATTGTGTCTTTTATTATCTTAAATGCATTTTTTTTTTTTCTTCCTTTTTCAATCTGATTTTGGACCCCTCTTATATTTGAAAGATATATGATATGAAAAAAAAAAAAAAAAAAATGAAAAAAAGAGAGCGAAAGAAAGAGAGGAAAATGAAAGAAAAAAAAAAAAGAGAAAGGAAAAAGAAGAGAAGAAAAGAAAGAGAGGACCCGCTTTGTCTTGATTCGGGATGATGCATGACGACTTTAGGCTTGTAGGCGCGCTCGGCTCGTAAATATCATGTTTCCTAACCTGTTTTGTTTGCAGACAAGACTAGATTACCAGTGACTTGGTGCAGCGCTCTAGCATTACCCCACTCTCACACGACTAACTCAAGGGGACTTGAAATTCCATTTGGTAACATGGCCACTGAAGGAGACAAATCCGATGCCGGTTCTGAAGAAAATGATAGGACGACAGAAGAGGCCCTGATTCTGAAGCAATTTCTGGTGGACATGCATCATGCGATAACCACAGGACGGGTACCTCCTCCCATGCCAAACCTCCTAGATGGGCTTATGCCAACAGTTAGCCAGCGAGCACCAGGCACATCTACGGCGGTTGAGGATCCGACCTATCCCCCTGGTTTTGGCACTAGTCAGGGTCCAACAAAAGAAGTTGAAGTGCGCCCTCATGCACCGCCCCCACCACCTCCACCTCAAGGGCAATATGGACAACATCTACCACAGGGGCAGTATGGTCCACCCCTACCACAGGGACAGTATGGTCCACCTCCGCCACAGGGGCAGTATGGCCCACCTCTCCCACAAGTTCCAATTTTTCGGGGCCCAGCCAGGCCTGTTATGGCTAGGTCCAACAGCGAACCACATCTCCAGGGTGGGGATCATCATTATGATCAGCACCATGAACCCAATTTCCGACATAGTGACTCGTATGATCAGGGGTTCCATCGCGGGTCTCAAGTTGAGGTTGATCGATCAGGAAAGCTGGATGAGAGTGAGGTTCTAAGAAAGATGAAGGGCTTAGAACAAGCAGTAAGGACCATTCAAGGATATGGAGATCATACTGACATCTCTTTCAAGGATCTTTGCCCCTACCCTGAATTGCAATTGCCAGATGGGTTCATAGTGCCAAAGTTTGATCTATACACCGGGCAAGGAGATCCAAGGGTCCATATGAAAACCTACTGCAACAAAATGAGAGGGGTCAAGAAAGACAAACTGTTGATAGCCTACTTTTCTGAAAGCTTGGGGGGCGCGGCTGCCGAATGGTTCATGAGGCAGGACTTAACTAAATGGTTGTCATTTGAGGATATGGCACAGGCATTCTACGACCAGTACAAGTACCACATTGAAGTTTTGCCAGATCGATCCTCTTTGGATGCAATAAAAAAGAAGCCAAGCGAAAGCTTTAGGGAGTACGCCCTCAGATGGCGCGAGCAGGCCGCTCGAGTGAGCCCCGCAATCCCGGACGATGACATGGTCCGTTTGTTCATTGAGGCGCAGGATGAGGCGTTCTATGGTTCATTGATCGCCGCCTTTGGGAAACCGTTTAGCGAAGTCGTCAAGATGGGAGAAATGATTGAGAGAGGAGTCAAAGCTGGCAAGATTGTGAGCCAGACTGCACTAAAGGCGACCACACAGGCTGTGCAGACAGGGGCAGCAGGGTTCGGTAAGAAGAAGAAAGAAGATGTGGCCATGGTAGGGTCGGGTCCACGAAGGTGGAATGATGAGCGATACAGTCAAGCTAATTCATACCAAGCTCCACAAACACCCTATTTACAACACTATTACCCACCACAAAATGCACAATACTCCATACCTCCACCCCAATACTCCGTACATGCCGCGCAGCCATATGCCCCAACGTCTTATCCGCAATGGCGCGCACCAGCCCCACAGCCTACATATCCCGTTCACCAAGCTCCACATAATCACTATCAGGCTCCACCTAACCCTACTTACCGACCAAGAGGTCCGGCAGGCTTTCGTCCGAGAGCTGAATTCAAGAAGGCTCGAGAAGAGAAGAAGAGAGAATTCACGCCAATTGGAGAATCCTACACCAGTATCTTTGAGAAACTGCGGGCCTTGAACATGATAAAGCCAATTCAAGGAAACATGAATCCTACTGGCAAAGTGGACCATTCTCGGCATTGTGATTACCACTCGGGCGCACCAGGGCATGATACAGAAGATTGCTACTATCTCAAGAGAGTGGTGCAAGAGCTGATTGACAACAACCAAATTGTGATAGAGGATGCAGAAACTCCGAACATTAATCGCAATCCTCTGCCAGTCCATGATGTACACATGGTATATGCATGCACAGGGGGATTTGAAAGCGAATCTGCAAGGCCAATAGTGTCAGTCGATGCAATAACAGTTGAGGTGGAAAAGATGCATATCACTTCAAAGACAAGTCCTGCTGTGGTGTCCGGAGGAACAAAGCCATCTGTCCAGTTGGATAAGCCCGTGTTAACATTAAAACGAGCTGTTGAGGAAAGGGAAGAGATGACGGAGAAACCAAAGTTGGTGATCTCAAGGTCCATCAGAAAGGAAGGGGAAGCAGATTCTGCTACCAAACCGAAGTTGGTTATAAGAAATGCACTTCTGCGCGAGCCCATTTTCATAAAGAGGGCATCCCAGTTCCATGTGACAGATAGCAAGGCTGTCCCGTGGAACTATGCCCAGGCAGTGGTAACGTACATGGGAAAGGAGGTTGTAGCAGAAACGACACAAGTGGGCGGTCTAACTCGTTCTGGGCGGTGCTTTACCCCGGAAGAGTTAAGAAAAGCAAAGCAAGCCAGGGAAAATCAGGGTCCCATCAAGGAACCTGTCACTGAGAAAGAGGCAGAAGAGTTTCTAAAGAAGATGAAAGTGCAAGATTATTCTATTGTGGAGCAGCTGAGGAAGACCCCTGCTCAAATTTCTTTGTTGTCCCTGCTGATGCATTCTGAGGCGCACCGTCATGCTCTATTGAAAATCCTGAATGAAGCTCATGTATCTGAAAAAATGACTGTTGGAAATTTGGAGGCAATTGCTAGTCGTATCTTTGAAGTAAACAGGATCACTTTCACTGATGAAGAATTGCCTATGGAAGGCACAGGCCACAACAAAGCACTACATCTGACTGTCAAGGTCGACAATTCTTATGTCACTAGGGTGCTGGTTGACGGTGGGTCCGGTCTGAACATCTGTCCATTGTCTACTTTGAAAAGATTGAAAATCAACGTGGACAGAATTCGAACCAACACTATGAGTATCCGGGCTTTCGATGGAGAAAAAAGACAGTCAATTGGTGAGATCGAGCTGACATTGACAATTGGGCCTGTGGACTTTGCTATTAATTTCCAAGTCCTCGATATGGATTCGTCTTATAATCTACTGTTGGGAAGGCCCTGGATTCATATGGCGGGCGCAGTACCGTCGACTTTACACCAGACTGTCAAGTTTGAATGGGATCATGAGATGATTATGGTACACGGAGAGGGAGATTTGTCAATCTACAAGGATCCGTCCATTCCAGTCATTGAGGTCACCAATGATAGCCCAACACTGATGTACCAAGCCTTTGAAGCAGTCAATGTAGATGAGGTTCCTGAAGGCAAGCCTTTGCCCCAAGCAAGATTGTCAGAAGCAGCAGTCATGATGGCTACGGAAATGTTGAAGCATGGTTTCAAACCCGGGAAAGGTCTCGGAGCATCACTACAAGGAATGTCACATCCAATTAGTCCACTTGGCATTCGAGGTACCTGGGGTCTGGGATACAAGCCTACAGCTGCAGACAGAGCAAGAGCTAGGAAGATGAAGAAACAAGAATGGTCTCTAGAGAAACCTGTCCCTTGCCTCGCTCAATCTTTCACGAGGATCAACGGGGGCAAGTCTATTTCAAAAAATGCTGAGGAGACTGAAGAACAGAAGAAGTTACTGTCAGACCTGAGGCACGTCTTTGGCATCAACATGGTGCAAACCGGAGAAGGACCTAGCAATGCAGAAATCCAGGACATTGGCCCTGATGTGAAGCTGAACAACTGGGAATCCATGCCTCTCCCCACTAGGAGGGGCTATTGGTAGCAAGTTTTTGTTATCCTTTCTGTATACTTGGTTATTATAAGGGTTGTAATCCAAGTGTATTTATTTTGCTCGTTATGATGTCAAACCCTTTTGTCTTTCAAATTCAATGAAAAGCAAGACCATGCTTCTTGTCTCTATATTCTGTCTCTTTATTTTCCTAATTTTTACTTCTTATTTCTTTCTGTAGCTATGTTTCTGATGGCCTTAATAACATGACATGCATGCTGAAATCACGCCCTGATCTAAACACACAGTTTAACTTGGTCTCAATGAATCAACCAAAAATTGAGGAAGTGCATGATGGGGGGTGGGATGATTCTGAAGTGGCAATTGAGGAGGTAGATGACATGGAAAGGAGTGATAATAAAGGAAGTTTTAAGGAAGTATATGATGAAGAGGAGGCTGAGATTGAAATAAATGGAGAGTTAGAACAATTTGAAAATAAGCCCAAGCCCAATCTAGATGACACAGAAAATATAAATTTGGGAAGTCCCGATGATGTCAGGGAAACCAAGATAAGCATGCACGCTCTACCGAAGGTGAAAAATGACATAGTCCAAGTTTTGTTTGACTATAGAGACGTGTTTGCTTGGTCATATGATGACATGCCCGGTCTGAGCACAGATTTGGTGGTTCACAAGTTGCCGATCAATCCTGGTTTCCCTCCGGTCAAGCAGCTTCGGAGGAAATTCAAGACAGATGTGAGTGAGAAGATCCATGAGGAAATTATGAAGCAGCTATCTGCGAAGGTGATACAATCTCTTCAGTATTCCACTTGGTTGGCCAATGTTGTGCCGGTGCCGAAGAAAGATGGGAAGACAAGAATTTGTGTTGACTATCGAGATTTGAACAAGGCCAGTCCCAAGGATAATTTTCCTTTGCCTAATATTCACATTCTCATAGACAATTGTGCTAAACATGAGATCCAATCTTTTGTGGATTGCTATGCCGGATATCACCAGATCCTGATGGATGAAGACGATGCAGAAAAGACGGCGTTCACTACACCTTGGGGAACCTTTTGTTACAGGGTCATGCCGTTCGGCTTGAAGAACGCCGGGGCAACGTACATGAGAGCCATGACAACCGTCTTTCACGACATGATACACAAGGAAATTGAGGTGTATGTGGATGATGTGATAATCAAATCAAGAACAGCAGAGGATCATGTTAAAGACCTTAGGAAATTCTTTGAAAGGCTTAGAAGATACAATCTGAAGTTGAATCCGGCTAAATGCGCATTCGGTGTTCCAGCTGGAAAGTTGTTGGGTTTTATTGTCAGCAGACGAGGCATTGAATTGGATCCTTCAAAGATCAAAGCTATACAAGAGTTGCCTCCGCCAAAAAACAAGAAAGAAGTCATGAGCTTCCTCGGAAGATTGAACTACATCAGTAGGTTCATCGCTCAACTCACTACAACTTGTGAGCCAATCTTCAAGCTGCTAAAGAAAGATGTTGCAGTCAAGTGGACCGAGGAATGCCAAGCGGCTTTTGACCAGATCAAGCAATACTTGTCAAATCCACCTGTGTTGGTCCCACCAGAGCCAGGCCGACCTTTGTTCCTCTATTTGTCGGTGATGGATAGTTCATTCGGTTGTGTACTGGGACAACACGATTCCACAGGCAAGAAAGAGCAAGCCATCTACTACATGAGCAAGAAGTTCACGGATTATGAGGTCAAGTACACTTTGTTAGAAAGAACGTGTTGTGCCCTCACTTGGGTAGCACAGAAGTTGAGGCATTATTTATTGTCATACACTACTTACCTCATATCCCGGATGGATCCACTGAAGTATATCTTCCAGAAGCCGATGCCAACAGGAAGGCTTGCCAAGTGGCAAATGTTACTCACAGAGTTTGACATAGTCTATGTCACCCGTACTGCAATGAAAGCCCAGGCTTTGGCCGATCATTTGGCTGAGAACCCAGTGGATGATGAGTATGAACCTCTCAAGACATACTTTCCTGATGAAGAGGTTGGTACAATTGAAGAGTTGTCCTCTGAAGATGATCATTATTGGAAGCTTTATTTTGATGGGGCCTCTAACTACAAAGGTGACGGTATCGGGGCTGTTCTCATATCTCCAACAGGTCATTACTATCCAGCGGCTGCGCAACTTCGTTTCTGGTGTACTAATAACACAGCGGAATACGAAGCTTGCATCATGGGTCTACGCATGGCGATAGACATGGACATCAAAGAACTACTGGTGCTCGGAGATTCCGACCTACTAGTACATCAAATCAAGGGTGAATGGGAAACTCGAGACGTGAAACTCATCATGTATAAGCAGTATCTGGAAGATCTTTGCCGAAGGTTTGATTCTATTGAATTCAGGCATATCCCAAGAGTGCACAATGAGTTGGCAGACGCTTTGGCTACATTAGCATCCATGCTTAGTCATCCTGACCAAACTCACATTGATCCTCTCGAGATTCAAGTTAGGGATCAACATGCTTATTGCAACATGGTTGAAGAAGAACTTGATGGCGAGCCATGGTACCTGGACATCAAAAACTACATCAAGAATGGAGAGTATCCAGCGCTAGCAGAGAGTAATCAGAAAAGAACCCTCCGCCGTCTTGCAAATGGTTTCTTTCTGAGCGGAGGGATATTGTACAAGAGAACCCCAGATCTGGGACTGTTGAGATGTGTAGACGCACAAGAAGCCTCGAGAATTCTTAATGAGGTACATTCAGGAATTTGTGGGCCACACATGAATGGCTATGTGCTAGCCAAGAAGATTTTAAGAGCAGGTTATTTCTGGCTCACTATGGAGAGAGATTGCATAGGGTTTGTGCGAAAATGCCACCAATGTCAAGTGCACGGTGATTTGATACATTCACCTCCCTTAGAGCTCCACACAATGTCCGCCCCTTGGCCTTTCGCTGCATGGGGAATGGATGTCATTGGCCCGATAGAACCAAAGGCATCGAATGGGCATAGATTTATCTTGGTCGCCATTGATTATTTTACCAAGTGGGTGGAAGCAGCGACATTCAAGTCAGTTACCAAGAAAGCTGTGGTCGACTTTGTTCACTCAAACATCATTTGTCGATTCGGTATTCCCAATACCATCATCACTGACAATGGGGCTAATCTGAACAGTCATTTGATGAGAGAGGTATGTGAAAGGTTCAAAATTGTGCATAGAAATTCTACACCATACCGGCCAAAAGCAAATGGCGCGGTCGAAGCTGCAAACAAAAACATCAAGAAGATCCTTCGAAAAATGGTGGAAGGATCTCGAGATTGGCATGAGAAGTTGCCATTTGCTCTTCTGGGTTATCGCACAACTGTGCGCACCTCAATAGGCACGACTCCATATGAACTGGTGTATGGGACTGAAGCGGTCATTCCAGCAGAAGTCGAAATACCATCCTTGAGAATCATCGTTGAAGCTGAAATTGAGGACACTGAATGGGTCAAATCCCGCTTGGAACAATTGGCTCTGATTGACGAGAAAAGGCTAAATGCAGTATGTTATGGTCAACTATATCAGAAGAGAATGGCCAAAGCATACAACAAGAAAGTGCGCCAACGCAAGTTCAATGAAGGCCAGTTAGTCTTGAAGCGCATCTTTCCACATCAGGAAGAAGCAAAGGGCAAGTTTGCTCCAAATTGGCAAGGACCGTATGTGGTGAGGAAGGTGTTGCCCAATGGTGCCCTATTCTTGACGGACATCGAAGGCACGATGGCTGAAATGATTGTTAATGCTGATGCAGTGAAGAGGTACTACATTTGATGTTCTTGGATTGGGATACCGAAGGTCTTTGTTTCCCTTATCCAGATAATGTATCCCTTTTGTTAGCCTTTGGCTTTGTACTGCTTTTGTGAACCCTTGTTGGGAATCCTGTAATTGAATTGAAATGAAATGAAAAGAGAAAAAAATTCCAAATTTGGCATTAAATTGCTAGAGCTACGTCTGACCTGATTCCTCTCAAAAGGATACGTAGGCAACCATTCAGGTGCGGTCATATCAGCGAAAGTTCTAAAGGTTCCCTAGTTTCATATTAGGGGAAATTTTCCATTTTTCCTATCTCACATTGACGCAAAACTTGCCTTCAAGTTTGCGGCCAAATTCAAAGAAAATCAAATCCGCAGTTTCTGCTAAACTGGGGCAGAAGTTTGTTTTTATTTTATTTGTCAATAAAATAAAAACAAACTTCTATTATTCTTACCATCTTTCACATGCTCATGGGACGTTTGAGATTTTGGTCTCGAAGTCAGGAAGAGGCTCAAAGCACCCAAGACATTATCATCAAAAGAGTGAAAAAAAAAAAAAAAAAAAAAAAAAAAGAGAAGAAAAAATGAAAAGAAAAGAGAATGAAGTCTTGCCGGTGAAAACCTGAAAGGGCGCCGCATGACAAACAGTGAGTTAAAAGAACAATGAGAGAGGTTAGTTGGTGAAAACCCCAAATGGGGCACCACTAGCCGAATGAGAGATGTTATATTTGTCATCAAGATGGGCTTGGCAAGTAGTCATTGCTGAATGTTCGGATTGAGGGAGAGGTCGAGGAAGAGCTGTCGTGAATGGATCGGGGTTCGAGGCCAAGATGCATGTCATGTCTATTGGGGTCATCATCATTTTTGCCTCCAGATAAGTTCATTTTCATCTTTTAAAGGACATCTCTTGTCCAGAGTCCTTTGTCCAGAATCTTCCATTTTTCGACTCTCAGTCAAAATAACATCAAAACGAGCAAAAGAAAGTTTCGCAAAAATTGTTTACCTGTTTGCAGTTGTAGCAGAGCACAGTCAGGACCCGCCTGGATAATGGAAGCCAACATCACATCTCGATAGCAAGAATGACACATCGAGAATTTGCACCATTAAAAGACCAACAAGAGAGCCAAAGGAAATACAGAGAAATGGAAAGAAAGTAGGAAAAGAAGGGAAATAAGGAAAGCAGAATTTGGAATAGTTTCAAGAAAGTCGAGGCACCCACCTGAAGAATGAGGGAGTAGTTTAGAGAAAGTCGAGGCACCCACCTGGAGAATGAGGGAGTAGTTTAGAGAAAGTCGAGGCACCCACCTGGAGAATGAGGGAGTAGTTTAGAAAGTCGAGGCACCCACCTGGAGAATGAGGGAGTAGTTTTGAAGAAGTCAAGGCGCCCACCTGAAGAATGAGGGAATTCATTTCAAGAAAGTCGAGGCACCCACCTGGAGAATGAGGGAGTAGTTTAGAGAAAGTCAAGGCGCCCACTTGAAGAATTAGGGAATTCATTTAGAGAAAGTCAGGGCGCCCACCTGAAGAATGAGGGAATATATATCAAGAAGTCGAGGCACCCACCTGGAGAATGAGGGAGTAGTTTAGAGAAAGTCAAGGCGCCCACCTGAAGAATTAGGGAATTCATTTCAAGAAAGTCGAGGCACCCACCGGGAGAATGAGGGAGTAGTTTTGAAGAAGTCTAGGCGCTCACCTGAAGAATGAAGGAATTTATTTCCAGAAGATCAAGTATCCAAGACCCACCCGAAACCAAAGTGGTGGTTTACTTTTCAACAAATGAAGGGAGCAAGAACCAAGGAGCCCATCTCGGGAAGCATGAAGAAGTTAGCTTAGAAATTGTAATTTTACATTTTCAAATGTTGTATGTTCATTCCCTTTGTAAAGCAGTGACCACCAGCCAGCTAGCCAGCAACCAGCGACAGTGACCAGCAGCAACAACTCCAGTGTGTCAAAAGTGTTTTGTGTCAGTTCGGGTAAGTCTAGGAGCGTCGAGTCAGCCCCAGTTAGTTTTGAACGTGTCTAGAGTTGGTCTGCGTATGTCCAGAGAGTGCTTAGTGTTATTCTAGAAGAGTCCAGTGTCTGTCTAAATGCGGTAGTCCCAGCTATCGCACGGGAGGAACTACACTGACCTGATTCCTTAGTCCGGGGATATGTAGGTAGCTTTGTTCTTGGTTAGAACCAAAATTCAAGGTACGGTCACTATTTTGCAAAGCGTGTTCTCGGCTAGAACCGAAAAGCCAAAATTAGTTGTTGATTCCGTCTTTGTCCGAAAACTCTTCATGTTCTCGAACAAAGAGGGGCAGCTGTAATCACCTAATTTTGGCACTAAATTCAAAATTATCAAAAATAGTAGTGTTAATTTTCTTTTATTTTATATGTATCATAACTAATTTTAGTCATTTGATTAGGATAAAAATACTAGAAAATTATCAAAAAATATATATTCGTGATGTGAGCAACTGCTAGAGCATGTGATTAAATGTGATTTTATTGTTGCTTTAATAATTTGTTACGTAGGTTTATAACATTGCAAAATGCATAGCCCAAAGTGTTTTGAATTGGATGGCTAAACTTTAAACTAATGGCTATGGACCGCCTGAAATTGAAAGAAATACCCAGCCCAATATCTATTTGACCCGGCCCACGTTTATGAACAAAACCCTTTCCCCACACATTTTCCCCACAACACAAAAATCATCATACAAAGAAAGGCCATGGCCAAATTTCAGCCGTCGCCGATCTCCGCCACTGGTGACGACGAACTTGCTCTCTCCGGCCAAAATTTATGTTTCCTGATGCCTCTTCATCTCTTCTCTCCATTCCCACCATCAATTTCGTCAAAATACTAAAGGAATCAGCGTGAATCGAGGTTCGAAAACACGGCCAAAAACTTTCCGGTGACCCATTTGTTTCTCCGGTGGGATTTTACGGGTACACACTGTTTGTTTTTCCTCCTTTTCCGTTTTTTCTTTTTCTAGCTGAAACGACCCCAAATGGGATCGTTTCAGTTAGAAGAAGAGGCGACGGATCTGAATGTTCTAACGTATTGGTTAGGTGTTAAACGGCAGAAATGGTGGCTGTTTAGTGGAGTCTGTGACTGTGTGGACTGTTTGTGGCTGTGTACGTGTGTGTAACTGATGCTAGCGAGGCAGTAACGTGTGCGACGATGGTGATGTCGGGGTTGGGAATGTGATGCTGCGATGGCGACAAGGTCGCGATGATTAAGACATAGAAAAAATCAGTGGTGGCTGCGATGATTGAATGAGAGGGGGGCTGTTGTACTCTGTTTAGCTTAGTGAGGCAGTGGAGTTGTTTTGTTTGGCGTCGATGAAGCATTTGGTGGAGTTGTCGTGCGTGTGAGACTGTGATGATTGTGCTACTGTGAAGCGATACACTAGGGATGCAACGTAGGCCGGGCAGTGATAATTCAATTGAAACAGGAGCGACGAGGGCGTTAGGATGGTGCTGCGATGGAGTTGAAACGACGACAATATATGGCTGCTATGTTTCGATTCATTGTGAATGGCAGTGTTGATGTTGATGTTGATTCTAATGTCGACGATGCTTTAGTTATTTTGGCAATGGCGAGGCTGAGAAGCCTCGACGAGGCAGTGGTGATGAGGTGCTAGCAATGCTCAAGGCAGTGGGGTCGAGGCAGCAGGGCGTCGTGACAGTTTGAGCGCTCGGACGTGATGGTATTCGCTTTTATGTTTTCCTTTCTCATATAGTCGATGTTTAGCCTAGTATAGTCATAGTTAATCTTAAACTTGTGATAGAAATTTGTATCTTCATGGTTTGAGTTTGAATTAATTTCAAATGACTATGTTCATATCACGTGTGCTTTACTGTGATTGACGATGTCGAGGCAGTGGCGAGTTGATATATCTGTTGAGTTTCTGATTCTACTCCTGTTGAGTTAAAAAGCCATTTTTTTTATAAATGATCAGTCATAAGTAATGTGATAAATGTGGAAACTGAGTTGGTTTGTTCTAGTGTGTATTTGTTAGTTTAGTTATGAATTTATTCAAATATGAATGATATGTTTAGCATATGGAATCAGTGATGTGAGTTAGCCGTAGATTTGTTCGTTGAAGTTTGAAGAGTTTAGTTGTCAGTTTGTTTAGTTATAGTATTTAGCATTCCTATTTGATCTGTTGAGTTGTTCCAGTGAAGTGGAGTTCTTATTAGAGTGATTCTGGACTCTTTTAGCCAAGAGTTTGAAGTCCAAAGTGTTGTTTAGGTGGACTTAGTCCATTCATGTTTAATTTGATCATGGTTGTTGATTTGCTTAGATATTAGATGACATAGGGCTTGATGATGTCAAATGGGGATGTCAAAATTGAGTCAATGAAGTACATCTCTGTTTGTTTTGGTACAGCCTTGCATGCAAGGCAATTATGGGCTGAAAATATGATAAGTGAGGAGGGCACATGGTCTGTGTACTTCTACTGGTACACACCCCCTCTCTCTTGTCTATTTTTTAGCCTTTGACTCTCTTTAAAAAGGGAGAAAAGACAGAACTGAAAGGGAGGAGAACAGAACTATAAAAAAAAAAAAAAGAACAGAGAGTGGGAAAAATTACAGAACAAAGAGAGTGAGCAAGAGAGGAGAACAGGAGAGAGCAAGAAAATATATACACTAGTGTAGCAGAGTACAAGGAAATTTGAAAGAAAAGAAACAAAAAATAGTTTGAGAAGTAAGAAGAGTCAAGGGTCATTGCTGGTATCTTGGTGTTGCTACTGTTGTTTGGAGATTTGCACTTAAGCTTTGGGAAGTTAACTCAATAGTATTTTAAATAGCAAAGTTTGGGGGTTCAAAAGGTTTGGTCACTGCTGGTTATCTGCTGCCATGGTTGTTGATGTTCGTTGTTGATTTTTTTAGTATTACTCAATTTAAGTTGATGATTATCTTGAGGAGAATTCAGCATTAGGTAAATCTTTCTTAACCTTGCATTTTTTCCTTTGGAAAACTTATTGTTGCTACATATTAAATGGCTTAATCAAGCCTAAAGTATTGCTACCCTTCCACTTTTGTTTACATCTTGGTGCATTTTACATTTTTCTGTTGTGAAAAAAAAAATGGAAAAGAGTTCGAAATTGTTAAATTTGAGCCACAATATATTGTCTTGACCACGTTTTGTCTTAGGGGAGCAGTTAATTTCTTGGAGTAGCACAGTTTTCATGACTTGTTTAGATTTTGACCACATATGTGTGTAATTAAAATTTAAAATAAGAATGAGTACATGTGCAGGTTTTGGATCAAAACATAAAATGTATAGACAAGAATAGGATGTTGATGCAAACTGGTTAAGCTGAATAGTACTTTCCTTAAAGTAGTTAGACTTGCGCAAAAGAAAAAATAAATAAATAAATAATAATAATGAATAAATAAATTTGGCACGAGCCCGAACTTACAAATTGGGGACTGATGTAGGCTTATTCAGAATGAAAATGACTAGGATACATTCTTAATAATTCAGCCCATTACTTACATATATTATGGAAATGGTTAACTAAGCCTACATTCTTAATAATTCAGCCCATTACTTACATATATTATGGAAATGGTTAACTAGAGTAATACGTAATTTTGTTTAATATGCGATAAGGTTAGGCAAGATATATAGGCCGAAGGCAAACCTTTAAGATAAGATGAAACTTAAATAGATACGCGAATAGGCAAGTGTTGCGAATAAGTGAATAGTCTAAACGATCACATTGGAACTCATATTAAGTCAAGAGATTTCGAACGGGTGAAGTACCTGCACGATTTAATTGACTTAAGTCGGAAGATTTCGAACGAGTGAAGTTCTCGCGCGATTATATTCGATCTGAGTTTTATTTGTCAAACGGGTAAAGCTAATATCAATTATCAAAGCGTAACAAAATAAAGGCAAATACTACAAACAACTTCAAAGAGTCGAAATGCGCCAATAAAGGCAACTGTGCTTGACACAGGACTCGGGGGTGCCTAACACCTTCCCGCGAGTCAACCGAGATCCTTATCCGGAACTCTGACGCAGACCATTTACGAGTCATAGGTGTTCTAGGTACACCACTTTGGTGACTTGGCACACCTTTAACTTGTCAAGTGGCGACTCCGAAATCTCTAATATCTAGTGTACCTTTAACACCGTCACCAGAGCCTTTTAAAACAATAAATTTTTTTCTTTTTGAGTTGAAAAAGGGTCGTGACATCAGGTTGTTAAGAGAATTGATATACAAAGCCAAAGAAAATATGAAAAAGAGCAAAAACAAGTGCACTTTGGTTACAAAATGAAGAACATGAAGATAAGACAACAGTTGGATCGGCGCTTCGCCGAATTTGTGGCTCAAGAGGTTAGTCATCCGCCGAAGGAGGAAAGTGTTCATGACAATCAGCAACTGGAAGGGCGGATCGCCGAGTAGAGTGCTGAATGCCATAGGCGACTCGTAGAAGAAGCGGCGCACCCGTCGATGCTCACAGAAGGATCTTGAAGCCTGCGAAGCTCAGGAGTCGACCGCAGTTATAAGGGCGCCCCGCCAAACCTGCACCGCAAAAAAAAAAAAAAATGAACGCTGAGCAAAACATGAAGATGGCGAGCCAGCAACCAATTGGGCGGCTCGCCGAAGAAGCGGCGGCCTGCCGTAAAAACAAGGAAAATGGAAAATTTGTAAATATTAAATTAGTTTTGAAACTCATGCCTTTAAATAGGCTGTTACGCCTCCGATAAAACATGCCTTTTTCAGCTTAGAATATTACTTTATGCTTTTTTAATATTCTTGGAGAACAATGAGGGTTTCTACTTGAATCTTTGTAAGGATTTTATTCTTCAATCTGAATTCTTATATGATTCTTACTATTTTATCTTATATTATGTGTGTGTTAGACCCTAGTATGAGTAGCTAAACTCATATTAGGGGTTTATTCATGAAAACTTGATTATCTTAACTTAAATCTTGGACTTAATCTTATAAAATCAATGGGTTAACATAAATCTAGATCTTCATCGCACTTTCTTAACTAGGGTTTAAGGTACGGCCGGACTTGAATCTAACCCTACTTTGCTTTTGTCACCTGAAAGGGAATGAAGACGTAGGTTAATGGAGACTAGCGAGAATTCGCGTCACCTTGGTTGCAACCTACCCCATCTAAAGGGATCGACTTTAAAAGGCCGACCCCGCTCGGGTCTTTGGACTAGGATTTCAAGCGCTTCATTATTGACCTGATAGGACTTGATGAGGTAAAATTTTCTCTATCCCGAGAGGGTTTTGAGGAATACATTAGAGGTCCAACCATTGATGATACCCATATGATTTGTGAGGTTAATGCAAGTGTTTAACTAAGAAAAACTTGTTCGAATGGATAGACCCCTAACTCATTTTCATCATTTACACCCATCGTCATTATTTAGCTTGTTTTACATTAATTGTAAGTGTAGTTGTAGTTAAGACACTTTTACCCTTATTCATTAGGAATTTATGGACAGCTCTTAGAACTTGTTATTATTCAACCTAAGTCTAATAGATTACTTCGCAAAGCTCCCCCTGAAATCGACCCCGACTCTCGTTGGGTACTATTACTTTTGACGACCGCCCCATCATCCTTAGTGGTGAGTGGATTGAGCGTGGATCACTTAACATTTGTAATATAGTACGTATTATTTGTGTTCACACAAATATTAATGTCTAGAACATGTACTTCTACCTTGTCAGGCGATTTATACAACGTACGGAAGTTAGGATGACGATGCTACACCAAGTAAAACTACATCTTTTATGTTTCAACTCATCATCTAAAAGAAAAGCAGGGATACCTTTGCGGTGCTTAAGAATATATTAGGTTCAATCAGCCACGTGACGCTCAAATCAACGAGTTTGATGTTTATCTACTTCAGTATCCAAACATGTTGAAGAGCTCAGAAATGAAACGTGTTGAAATACTAGAAGGAGCAAAAAACACAATTTTCAATTCTTTTAAAAATGGCCTAGGGTGTGTTAATATTTTCTACTTCATCAATTGTCTCAGAAACCACATTTAGCCAAGGGAGATGACAACTCGGAGACCACCAATACTCATTGTTGGAAGATATCTTGGAGACTGCAGCCTCATTCAAAAATTGCAATGGAATAGAGCGAACAAATTTTGGAATTTCAGAAGAAAATGGAGAAATCGACACAATATATCCCAATGGAATACTATCATCTAGAACTGGCGTTAGAAGTAAAATTAACGAAGAAGAGTTAGCCAATTCATCTAAAAGAGTCTACTGAAGCTATTGAGAATTTAAGAAGATAGACAAATACAGTTTGCCAAGTTAATATTTTATTACTTTGGCCATGAAATTTGCAACTTTTTAAATTTGATTATTCAATAAAATTGCTTTAAGCCATGAAATTTCTTCATAATCATTTGAGTTAAAAAAAGTAAAAATTAAGAAATAAAAAAAGAATTGGAAATACCGGACCAGACCAACATAGTTGAAGCAGATTCAGGTTCCAACTCAAACCAATCTCTGAAACCGATAGGCCGGATCGATAATGACGGTAAGGCGATATCCCTCAAAGGTTTTTTGATGGATTGATCTAGAACCAATAGGTTAAATCAGAATCTGACATGCGACAGTTCGTAGACAGCCTTATCATTGTCTCATGAAAATGTAAAAGAATATTTGGGAATTATGTGATCATGTATTTATTAGTATAATCCTTTATTTTTTTTTATAAATATTGCAACTCTTTTAAGTAACTACCCTTACAAAAATATACAATATGGTAGATAATAGTTTTAAAAAAATACTGATACTATCTCACTTTACAAGTATAACAATATATTATTTTTATAAAACAAATACAAACTCCAACAACTTTGCCTAAAGTGTTATGTTTTGTATTAAATTTAAAAATATCGTTATACTTTATAATTTTTAAATCTATTGATATATTTTCTAATAAATATCCCTAAAGTATCAATAGTGTAAAAATCTCCTCAAATAAAGGGTTTTGGTTCATTGGGGAGAATTGCATAACTATGACACAACAGTCAATAATTTGCTTTTTTACCTCAATTATGGTGGTTTGGCAAATATGACCTCCGTTCATGAATAAATTTTGGATTTTTTACATAAAAGTACAAGTTTTAGAGCTTAATTACCAAACATAGCAACATTTTAGTAAAATTACCCTATATAGAGAAAAACACAAGATAATTACAAACATAGCAAAAACATAGCAATATTTTCCCAAACCCTTACATTCTTCCTTATATTTTCCCCACTATCACTTTTGCTCCTCCCATTTCCCCTTATTTCACTTTTCCTCCCACCATTTCCCCCCAATTTCACTTTTACTCCTCTCATTTTCCCCAATTTCACTTTTCCTCATCCATCCTCAATGTATCTCGTTGAATCTCACTATTTCTGCACCGTATCAACTATTTCTGCACCGTATCTAACTGTTTCTGCACCGTTTCAACTGTTTTTGCAGCACCGTATCTAACTGTTTCTGCACCGTTTCAACTGTTTCTGCAGAACCGTATCTAACTGTTTCTGCACCGTTTCAACTGTTTCTGCAGCACCGTATCTAACTGTTTCTGCACCGTTTCAACTGTTTCTGCAGCACCGTATCAAACTGTTTCTGCACCGTTTCAACTGTTTCTAACTGTTTCAGCACCGTTTCAGACTGTATCAACTCCATTTCAGACTGTATCATAGCATTTTAATGTCGTTTCAGACTGTTTTAAACTGTATCAAGTCCTGTTTCAGACTGTATCATACTGTTTTAAACTGTATCAACTCCCGTTTTAGACCGTATCAGATTGTTTCAGACCGTATCATAGTGTTTCAATGTTGTTTCAGACTGTATCAGACTGTTTTAAACTGTATCAAGTCCCGTTTCAGACTGTATCATACTGTTTTAAACTGTATCAACTCCCGTTCTAGACCGTATCAGACAGTTTCAACAGTTATTTCAGATTGTTTCAATGTCGTTTCAGACAGTATCATACTGTTTCAGTATCGTTTCAGATGTATCAAGCATTTGCAACAATTGTTTCAATATTTTAACGATGTTTCAAATTGTATCATTTTGTTTCAATGCCATCAGTCGTGAGCAATAGAAAATAAGAGTTCAAATTTATTAATCTGACAAATCTGTACAAACAGGAACAGAAACGAAATCTAAACAATTCTGAAGAAACAGAAACGGAACAAAAATAAAACAAATCTAAAGAAACAGAAACGGTTGAGAGCAGATTCCCAAACATTTTGCCAATTGAAATATCCTTACAATCCATAATTTCAAATAAAATACTAGAACATTCCAGAATGTACTCAACTGTATCAATTTTCATCGCCGAAAAGGCAACGAAGGCGAGAAGAAAAAGCACCAGTAGGCTCAACAACAGCTTCATCAAGTAGACTTTGTTTAATATGATTCATACGCTGAACAAGTCCTTGTTGTTCTTCTTTTAAAGCAGCTGTATCTCTAGTCAAATCATTTATATTGGATTTTGGGACTGTCTAGATCTAGATCTAGATCCCTGTACATGTAACAAACAACCAGATCGGATCGGAGCAGTCGAGATCGGAGCAATGCTCGAATACTAAAACTCTGATGACCGGCGAAATGCTCAATCTTTGATCCTATGTTGGGAAGGAGGTTTATGCGCCTTCGTCATCTCTAGTAACTTTCTTTTTCCTGTTTGGTGACGAATTAGCACCTTATTCCATTTATCTCTTATTTTGTGTATCTTTATTTTTGGGTAGATGAGGGGGGTAGGGGGAGAGTGGGGTTGCTTACCTTGATGAAGATCAGAGAGAGAAATTGATGATTTCTTCTTTGCTGTAAAAATACGAATGAACTAGTTTTGACAAAAGGGTGGGGAGTTGGGAAGGATTTTGGGGGTATGGGGTTGAAGTTAGGGTTTGTTTGGAAAATTGTGATTTATCTTGTTTATTGTGAAATGTGCTAAAAAAATATTGCTATGCATTGTAATTTAGAAAATCTTGCTATTTTTTTGTAATTTAGGGTGGAAATTTGTATATTTGTGTAAAAAACCCATAAATTTTAGATGGAAAATATTCCTATGAATCTTATAAATAACGTACCGTATCTCCTCCTTCTCTTTTCTCCATTTAGAAGTACTGCTCATGCAACATTTTCCCCCTCGCCCCTTCCCATATTCTCCAAACTAATTGTCTTGAAAAGTATGCTAGATAACACTTGCCTTCCAATCCAATATCCACTTAATTGCCTTAAAATCTGGCATAGGCAGCACTTGCCCTCGACCATCTTCCCCCAATGTCTCAGCTAATTGTGACAGCTGTGAATACAGTTAGTGAAGCTAGCACTTGTCCTCAACCCCTTCCTCCAATCTTCCTTGACAATATTTTTCCTCGACTGCTTCCCACATTCTCCAGTTAATTACCTTGAAGTATTGACTAAGCAGCACTTGTCCTCATATCTTACCCCATTCACTCAAATAATTGAAGTGTAGTCTAGGCAACACTTTTTTTTTTTTTTAAAAAAAAGGAATAACAAAATTGAGTGCTATTTTACAAAAACCATGGAAAACGGAACGCTCTCTCAGAACCAAACAATTTTTATGACACCAGGTGAATTTTTTCGGCTCATAGTTGGTTGGCCCAAACAAGTTTGAAAGAGATGTGCCTGATTATGGCCCAAAAGATAAAAGGGACTTCGACATAGACCATTTCATCGAGCTGAAAAGAGAGCTAGGTTCAGTTGGTTTGTCAATTCGTTGACATGATGGCTTTTATGTACGACTGATCAAATTAACAAGTTGTGGAAACATAACCTTTAGGCCAAGTCAATAAGCTGTAAAAGATATTATATGATCTTGTATCAATTATATCCTTTTAACCAGTCTTGCTACTCTGCTATTCTCTCATTTGATATGTTTGCAGAAAATAATATAAAGAGAGGACAAAACAAAGTAAAGGGGTTGAGCTAGTTCATACGCCGAAACAATGGGAAGATTTACGGAAATAGGAAACTTCAGCACCAGTGTTTAGCTTTTCACCCTGATTGAAAAGCATTTTACTTTAAACCTCGCTGTCAGACTTGAAGGCACTTCCAGGCCAATCTCCATAAAAGGCTCAAATTTAAACACTTCTTCCTCCAAGGCTAAAGTTAAGCACTTGCGGCCGCCAGGGCTCCTTATAGAAAATTCTATTTTCTAGAGAAGGAAAGATATAGAGAAATTAACCTAAATAGCTCCCACTCAATCCTTAAATAAAGATAGCCAAAATATATGTATAGACCCGTATAATTAGCGTAGTATTCTGATTAAAGGATGTATATATTTAATTTGGCCGGCTATTTTGTGAAAAGATCCCAAGATATAAGTCTAACAATGGCCCAACAGATAAAGGGATTCATCATGATGTTTAAGCGAGTAACAACATTTTGCAGTGCTAGTCAATGAATAACCAAGATTTGCAAAGTTCCAAAATATGATCACAGCTTCCCAAATTCCAGAATTTTTTCTTTGAGTGTAGTTCAACCCCCACCCTGATTGAAAATCCTGGTTTTTTGAACTATCCAGAAAAAACAAAAAATTTTATTTTAAGGGTAAGAGAAAAGATGATATATCTTTATATTGGTTCTTGCTTTGGGATGAATTTCTGATTCTAATGTTTTGGTTCATATGGCTTCTTCTTATAAGTTCGTTAACAAAAGAATAATAATTTTTAAATTTGCGAATGATTTAAATTAGTTACTTCTTTTTTTACCTTTAACAATAAGAAGCTTTTCTAGTTCTTTGCTTAGCCGAGGGTCTATCGAAAACAGCGTTTCCATCTTGGTGGGGTAAGGTCTGCGTACATCTCACCCTCTCCAAATCCCACTTGTGCGATATACTGAGTATGTTGTTGTTGTTGTTGTAATAAGAAGCTTTTCTAGTCATATAAAATTAGATATTAAGACCACACGTTCAATTATAATATATTTATACTTATAAGCCAAATATATTTTGAAAGAAAAAGTAGTATAAAGGAGGAGACACTTTTAGTAGATAATCAATATTGAAAGCTAATAACATATACTCATTAACATGTACAAATTCAACATATTCTTGTAGATCATTCCCACTGGCACACAATTTTCTGAGTGTCCTTGAAATTGAAGTTGATCAACAAACTCCCATCCATTCTCCTAAACACAAAACTCTCTACCAAAACATAACAACTAAATTTTCTCCAATATCCATTCTCACTTTCTATCTCTTCTACACCTTCCACTTTTACATCACTTTCTCCTCCTTCAAACCATCCCCTTCTTTCTTGTATCCATCTCATTTTCTCAATAATTGCACCATTTAAACCTACTTTCTCCACTATGCATTTGTTTCTATATTCCTCTTTCACTCTAAACCAAACAACTCCTCCACTTCCTTCTTCATCTTTTACAGCTTCCATGCCACTTACTAAAGTTAACAACTTCCTCACGCGTGCATCCACTTCCACATGAGCTTTGTTTCGTCTTGTTGCATTCTCGCAAGAAAATATTTGCTCCCACCAACGCTTAAGAGTTACCTGTTAGAAAAATAGAAAGAAATAAAGAAAGACTTTTGAAACGGAAAACTATTTTTCTTAGAGAGATATTGGCAGTAGATTAATTGAGAAAATAGTGACAAATCGCGGACTTAGCTACTTCATTAATGAATGCTCTGAATTTATAGAGTTGAAATAATGCTCTTCTAAATAGTCATATTATTCAGGAACGTTTACATACGTTTTAATTTAGAACTTACATTCAAACCAAATCTGTAGTGAGTATAAAGATCGAATAACCAAATAGACAATTGTACTTGCACTCGATTGTGTTCTTGGCCCCCAATTACATGCAAGTACGAGTATGTTTATCTTAAATGATTCTGATGTGGGACAATCCCAACATTACAAACTACTCCCTCTATTCCAATTTATGTGACAATATTTCATTATTAATCTGTTCCAAAAAGAATGACATCATCCTAAATTTGGTAAGAATTGAAGTTCAAAATTACTACTTTGTCATTACTGAAATGATTTACATCCACACAAACATCAACGTCTTATTTTAGACCACAAATTTTAAAATATTTCTTTATTTCTCAAATTCCGTGTCGAGTCAAACTATAACACAAAGTGAAACGGTGGGAGTAGTAACATTACCTCATAGAACAAAGACTTGTTCATTTGTTCTTTAGTTCTTGATTTTCCCTCCTTCACAAGCACACATGGACAATACCACTTGCCAATAATTACTGGAACTGAACGTTTGGAAGATGCAGGAATATTCAATTCAGGGATATCTGAATCTGATGGTTGAAAAGATTGAAGGCCTTGAGCTTCTCTCAAGTTGACTTTAAGTGAATGGACACTATTAACTTGCCAACCTTTTTTCCTAAGGAATTTTGGAGGAACACCATCATAGGCTACTGATTTAGCATAGAAACCACCAAGGTCATATGGACAAATCTCAAATTGTTGATATGGGTCTTTGTGATTAAATGGCCTTGGTTTTAAATCATTCATTGAATTATCAAAGCAACAACTATCCATATCTGCTTCTTTCCAAGATGTATATGCCCGCCTGCATGAGTTGATACATAGGATAAATTACAATAAATAAGATGATGTAGATCATGACGAGTTTAAGTTTTATGCAATGATGTAAAAATATTTATATAATCACGTTACTTACAAGAAATTATGTAATTATCTGTGATAAGAATCCATCGCTCAGATAAATTTCAAGATATATACATCTGATAGCACAACAGGTTTTTACACTAACAATGTTACTTAATTAACCTCATGATGTAAAATCAGGGCTTGAGGTAACTGAGACACTGAAGCTGGTCGAGATCGAGAGGTTTCTTATCTTATCATGCAGCTCCTGGATTGAGAAGAAGCTGGTGGCCTTGTATATGTGTTAAAATCTACTAAATATATACAAATATTAACTATCAAACCCAATAACTCAAATTATTCGCGAGTTCAATTATATACTGAACTTATAAACATTAAATTCTAATTTCGTCTCTATATCAATAATTACAACTTGCTACTGCATTTACCCTAACCTGATGTTGGACTATACACATGTAACTTAAACACATTAGATAAAAGTGATAACTAGCGAATTATCACATGTTAAACTACACTGACATTAATATAACATAGAAATTTGTAATTTTATAGGATCTGAGAAAATTTTAAGTTACGTACCCTTTGTGTCTGCCTCTGGCTTTGATAACATAGTATCGGCTGGATGCTAGAGGTTGATCAAGAACAGGTAAGAACCAAACTTTATGAACACTAGGCTCACCGAATTCTGGATTGTGAACAACCTTCAAGATTCTGTCTTGAGGAAATGGGAGCTTAGTGATACTGCTATGCTTACACATACCCCAGCAAAATGTATCCATTTCTTCAGATTCTTCATCAGTCAGTGCTATATACCCTGTAATAGTTGGTGGATTTGTAGTCTTTAAAAGTGCTTTTGGCAAGTTTCTGTATAAAGAACGTGGTGTTGTAGCAAACATCTCTGCTTAATTCACTGCAGTGTTTGATGTTGCTTTGTGGTTGGGACTTGGATGGTTTATTTATACTACACTGTTTAGTTTCTTATGAGAGAAGGAATATACATAATGCTTTTACTATGATGTAATTGAAAATTCAGTTATGCTAATCTGCTGAAAAGTTTTGGAATTATGATATAATACTAACTTTTTTTGTTTAATAATCATCTGATATATATAATGCCCACTGTCCTAGCTAATTAGAATTCATACATGATAAATAAGTTACGGAATAAGACGCTCACTATCAAGAAATTCTTTATTTTCAAAGTTCGAAACAAAAATATTTAATTATGGCAATAGAATCTCAACCATCTCACCTTACGTGTTATAATGTATGGAAATTATAATACAGTTTGTACTAAAGATTCAGCCACGAGGGATAAAGAAATGTAATTTAAGTGACTACATGTACGAACGAAAAGACGAGCACTTCAAAAAGAGAGATAAAAAGCAAAGTAAAATAAGCACTAACTAGAAAAAAGAATTAGCAAACAAAACAATGATTAGCAACTCTCACATCATCAATTTCCACTTACTTTATGAGATATTGTTATTAAATATAGATAGTGTCCTAAATAACGGGCAGCTTTCTTTATCATATGATAAGATTCAAGGGCAAACTTTAGTCAAATTTCTGAAGACCATGCTAAAGCAAACTTTCATATCTTTTGTTTTTGTCCAGACAAATCAAGAAAATTACACTGGACTCGATGGAGTGGGGCACCAGATATAGTTCAAACTGTGTGATAATAGCCATCTTTATGCACTATATATGCATGCAGGTGCCCACAGAAAAGTTACAACTTTCACCACTCCAGAAGTTTCGCCGATATAAAGTAGGCTTGAGTTTTGTATTCACATAGTAGGTGTTATATTTGCCCCCCACACCACTTAAAATTAAAGGAACTGATGTATGACAAGTATATACACTAAACACTCTCTTAGTCTTTAAAGAAAAGATTCAAATGCTCCTTATTGACGTACATTCATGTAACTTTGTCTATCATTATTGTTACCCTTCGATAATTTACCTTTATTTGCTCACGACACTCGATCCATCTAGACGATTTAATCTCTATCCATACTAATCATTAAGCCAGTTGAATTTACACGTGGATTTACACGTAAGAGCAAGTCTTGGCAGACCCGTCTATGTACCTATCAGTTATATATAGTTTGTCATTAAAGCTTAGATGGGTTTGATTTCAAGCAAAAGCATATCCAAAAATGTTATTGACAAAACCATTTTTCATGAATAGTCAAACTCAATTGGCTCTTTAATAACGATAGATATACAAAGATGAAGTTCGATTGGTGATTTCTCAATTTCAACCTTTGAGTGAAAGTTTTCAAGCTTTAGTGTAAAGGTTTGATTGAGAGCCGACTAAACCTAACTTCAAACTTGAAGAACGGAAGTTAGAAGCTGGCTAAGTCTTACTTCAAACATGCAAGACTAAAGTTGGAAATTGGGATGCCTAAATGCAAACATTAAGGGCCGAAGTACATTGGGCTTCAAACATTCATGTCTGATCTTAGGCTAGATAAGACCCAACTTCATACCGAAGTTCAACCTCAGACAGAATATGATATTAGATTCTAGGGTGGCTAAACGTTAAATAAATTTGTAAAAATGACCACATCTAAAATGGAACTGACAAATTAGGCTCTTCCTAAACTTTCCCTAAATGTTAGTTAAGTTATTTAGAAAAATAGGACGCCTCTTGCGTTCCATCACAGATTTAGTCCTCATAAGAAAAGTCATAGAAATTTAACCACTATAAGAAATTTCCTGTAGGTCACCAGATTTTCTATTAGCAAGATCAAAAGATAGCTAGGAGTTTTTCTCTAGTAGTCGCCTAGAACTTTTCCTGGCGAGTGCCAAAATTGTAAAATTTTTCTTATAAAGGTTAAAACTGTAACAACGGCCAGATTTGTCAATTTTGCACAAAAACATGGTTTAACTTTGATAGGGCCCAAAACCAAAAAAATTTCACAGTGCCGTCCATAAACACTGGTCTTACCAATTTGCCCCCATTTTCAAATGTTTTAAGTAAATGCCCTTCACATCATCATTCACTATGCGAAAGGACTATTTTGCTCCTGCCCAAACCCAATTCATATAGAACATTCTCCTTCTCTCTTTCCTCCTTCATTTCCTTCTTTCTTCTTTGTGTCCTAGAGAGATTTGGGAAATCAGTAAAAGTTTTATTTATTTTAAAAAATTTCTTTAATTTGTGTTATAGTATAATTTTTATTTTGCCTAATCATTTATTTGTATTTATTTTTTTCTGTATTTTTTATAACTATTATCTATACACTTATCTATAAGTTTTTTCCATTTTGATTGATGATCGTTGAATTAAATTTGATGTTCCTGTGATTACTTTTTTATTTTACTTCTTATGCTTGATTAAGATGATTTTAAGATTCTTATTGGCAATAGCAATTAGATATTGTTGTTGCTCATTGCATAGAGCTTAAAGTCTTGGCTATTGCCATTAATGCATAGACTTTCTCTTCAAGTAGCATCTATTGCACAGAGATTAAAGTCTTGGCAATTGCCAAGACTTGAAGAGACTTTCTCTGCAAGTGGCTTATTGCATAGAGCTTAAAGTCTTGGTTATTGTAAATACTTGCAGAGACTTTGTGTGCAGGTTTCCTATTGTACCAGATCGTAAAGTATTGACAACTACCAATACTTACAGAGACTTCCCCTACAAGTTGACTCCTTCTACCTGACCTTAAAGTGTTGGCTATTGTCAAAAGTTGCAGAGAATTTGGTAACATCACTTGGGTGGTGTTGCCATTGATAAAAGAAGTTGGTTTCTTGATTTGTCCAGTGATAAGTTGACCCTTAATGACGATGTTCGTAACTTTCATTCAATCTTGTTTTTGTTTTTCTTGTGCTGGATTTACTTTGATTTCCTAGTTAAGGCGCCCATCGCACCAGAGCTTGAACTCTTGGCAATAATCAAGACTTACGGAGCCTTTCTCGCAAATTATCCAATGCAACAAATCTTGAAGTCTTGGCAATTGCCAAGAAGTCTGTGCAAGGTGCCCATTGCACCATAGCTTGAACTCTTGGCAATAGCCAAGACTTGAAGAGACTTTCTATGTAAATTACCTACTACAGCGGGGCTTAAAGTTTTGAGTCTGTGCAAGGTGCCCATTACACCAGAGTTTGAACTCTTGGTAATAGCCAAGACTTGCGGTGACTTTCTCTTCAAATTGGCCACTACAACAGGGCTTGATGTCTTGACAATTGCCAAGAAGTCTTTGTAAGGTGTCCATTGCACCATAGCTTAAACTCTTGGCAATAGTCAAGATTTGCAGAGACTTTCTTTTGCAAGTTGGCCACAATAATAAAGCTTGAAATCTTGGCAATTGCAAGGGAAGTCTCTGTAAAGTGGCATTGCACCAGAGCTTAAACTCTTTGCATAGCCAATACTTGCAGAGACAAGTTGCACATTGCAACAGGGTTTGAAGTTTTCGCAATTGCGAATAAGTCTGTGCAAGGTGCCCATTGCCAAGAAGTTTGTGTAAGATACCTATTTTATAGATTTTCTACAAGGTTATCCATATGAATGTAAGAGAGTAGGAATGTGAAGGAATGTAACCGTGAATCTTCGTTTCAATGGAGGAATCTGTAAAAGGTGTAGGTTTTTAGGGTTTAGAGATTGTTTGAATGGAGAAAAGGAATGGGAGGATAGTGTGGGTCTTTTATTAGTTATGAGGGGTATTTTCGTCCGGAATAAGTTTTATTAAACTAATGGAGGACAATTTTGCTAAACCACTATTATTGAGGGTATTTTGGCAAACTATTGCTTCCCATGTCATATTTTTGCAATTCAGCCCTATTTTAATGGGTTTTTGTTGTGCCAAGCCTATTAATTTTAGGTGATTTATAGGTACCCATCACAGATTGGCATCAATAAAAAAAATCTTACAAACTTAGCACCCATAAGAAAGTATCCGGCGATCGCCTAACTTTTATATTAGCTAGAATTTTAGGATGCTAGGTCCAGCAATTTTGCCTGATGGAAGCTATATTGGTATGACTTTACTAAAAGGGCTCAAAATGTAACAGTGATGCCAAATTTGTCCACTTCGTGCCAAAAAATGCACTTTCTTTTTTTAGAAGAATGGTGATTTATATAATTATGTAAATATACATTCTACTTTATATAAAGACTAGTGGCCGTAAGTCCGGGCAAGCCCGGGCCCAATCTTAATATGGAGGACTATTTATATAAGCGGAATGCTTTAATTTTGGTGTATAACTTTTAACCCCTCCGTGAAAATCGTTCAACATTTGACTCTCATCATCAGGACCGGAGACAAATCGTCATAAAACACTAAGGGACCGTTTGGTATATGATATAGGATTAATTAATCCTGGTATAAAAAGCTGGATGATTTTATTCTGTGTTTCAAATCAGTATTATCCAATCTCAATATAAATTTATCCACAATTTGATGAATAAATCAATACCAACAATTCCATGGTATTAACTTATCCCAGTATGGAACACAATCGAGCAAAATTTTCTAAAAATTTCATTCGTCAATTTTATTTGAGACTTCTACCACCATAAAATTGTACTTTTCCAAGGTAATATTTATCTTCTGAGAAAAGGTAGTTTACCTTTTAATAATATCTTTTTTGTCATGCATTTTATAGAGTATATATGAAAAAAAGTTATCATTATATTAGTTAGCTAATAACTTTAACAGTATACACGACATAATTTGTATTTTAAATCAACGGAGTCTCTGTGCTTCTTTTAACTTTTATTTACTTGTGTAGTAACTTTTCTTTGCTTTTACGGAGGCTAATTATATGGTTCATGCCTCATTTTATTTTTATTTTAATGAGTCTAGCCAATTTATTATGCTAATTAGCAAACCCTGATTCTTCTTTCTTTTAGCATCAGCATAAATGATTGTTTGTCAAAATCATCCATTGAAACTTCTTCTCTTTTAACTCGCAATAAGTTTTGAAGTTGTGGTTATCTCGTACCTATTTTAAAAATAATTTATTATATTCTAATTAGCAATCCTAAAAGTGGCCACTCAATTAGTAAGTTATTCCTAAAAGTGACTATGCTTCAAAGGGCACCACTAAAAGTAGCTACTTGGGGTCGGCAAGGAGGACGACCCTAAGCTCCTCTCAACTCACGCTTATATAATAGTACTAATGTCAAACAATACACCAGTTTCAAACATTATTTTTTAGAACATATAGAAGGTGAAACAAACCCTAAAACACCCTCCTACTACTCCTGCTAACCTTCCAACTACCGCCCCTAAAGCTGGCGCCTTCATTCGCCGAAATTTTGTTTCAATGTTTTTTTTTTTTTTTTTTAATTTTTTTTTTGTATGTACTGTATTTTTTTCATAATATGTATTGTTTGTCTATTCTTTGTATGTTTAGGCCCCATTTTTTTACTTTTAATGGGAGTCATAATCTGATAATTAAGATTTCACACCATCAAGTGTATTTTTTTTTAATTTAATCACTTATTACCACTTAATAAATCTGTCCAAATCAGATTTGTAACAAAGTCTTTCCAGCATTCAGATTGTTTTGAAATGCACGACACTTTTTCAGGAAGCAACTTCCCACTCTTTCTTATCCGTAACTTCCATGCTTGATTCACTTTATTGAAACTATCTTTTCATTCTTTTATTATTAATCCAAAATTTTCTGATAACACTTCATTTCATTGGTACAAAGCAAGTAATGCATCTATCTTTTAGTTAAATAATATTTTATTAAAAGAATAACTAAAGTTATATTTTTAAAATCTTTTTACATACAGTTGGTTGGTGACACAATTGTGTTTGTTTTGTTGATAGTAATTTTATTTCCATTTAAATGAGTTCAACATTTTTATCAAATATAAAATATCCATATATATCATTAAATATTTAATTTTTTATTAAAAATAGTTTTATTTTTATTAATAAGATTTTCTATAGTAATTTATTAATTACAATAGTTTGTTGTTACTTCTAATTATATAATATTTAGATATATATGCATTACACTCATTCAGATATTGATAAACAAACAGTCTTAATGATGCAATATTCAGATCTATTGACAATATCTTAACATTCAAATGTGTATTCAGATCCAAACGTCTTAATCGTAATAAAAATAAATGGGTCCTTAGTGTATTTATGTTCATACATAGGACATACAAAATATATACAATAGATAAACTAACATACAATTATACATTTATTGTATGTAAAGTGTGCGCTCATTGTATATTTGGTGTATATTTGTTGTATATATATATAGCATACAGTAAATATACAGCGGGCATTGACTTGTCATACATCTTTCTTTCATTCAACAACCACCAAAAAAACACCACAATTGCGTAGATCCGCCATATCCATCGGAAAAAACTAAAAACTAAAAACTAAAAAAAAAAAAAAACAAAGCAACGCCGGAAAAAGCATCATGACATGTAAAGTATGGTGACTACTTTACATGTCATATATATGTAAAGTCTCTGCAAGTATTGGCAATAGCCAAGACTTTAAGCTCTATACAATTGACAACTTGTAGAGAAAGTCTCTTCAAGTCTTGGCAATCTCTGTGCAATACAAGCTACTTGTAGAGAAAGTCTCTGCATTAATGGCAATAGCCAAAACTTTAAGCTCTATGCAATGAGCAACAACAATATCTAATTGCTATTGCCAATAAGAACCTTAAAATCATCTTAATCAAGCATAAGAAGTAAAAAAAAATTACAGTAACGTCAAATTTAATTCAACGATCATCAATCAAAATAGAAAAAACTTATAGATAATAGTTACAAAAAAAATACAGAAAAAAATAAACACAAATAAAGGATTAGGCAAAATAAAAATTATATTATAACACAAATTAAAGAAAACTTATAAAATAAATACAACTTTTACAGATTTTCAAAATCTCTCTAGGACACAAAGAAGAAAGAATGAAAGGAATGAGGAAGGTGAGAAGGAAAAAAAGGAGGAAAGAGGGAAGTAGACTATTCCATATGAATTGGATTTAGGTAAGGGCAAAATAGTCTTTTCGCATAGTGAGGGATGATGTGGCGGGCATTTACTTAAAATATTTGAAAGTGGGATAAATTGGTAAGACCAATACTTATGGAGGGCATTGCGTGAAATTTTTTGTTAAAATAGTGGGGTGGGTTTATTTACAAAACTATGACACAAGGTGTCACGACCCTTTTTTCGCTTAAAAAAGAAAAACTTTTTTTCTTTATAAAGGTCTGTGACGGTGTTGATAGGTACACGATTATCAAGAGATTTTCGGAGTCGCCACTTGACAAGTTAAAGGTGTGCCAAGTCACCAAAGTGGTGTACCTAGAACACCTATGACTCGTAAATGGTCTGCGTCAGAGTTCCGGGTAAGGATCTCGGTTGACTCGCGGGAAGGTGTTAGGCACCCTCGAGTCCTGTGCCAAGCACAGTTGCTTTTATTGACGCATTTCGACTTTTTGAACTTGTTTCTTATATTTTGCCTTGATCTTATTACGCTTCAATTTGTTCTTACTTTTTATTGTTTGACAATTAAACTCCAATCGAATATAATCGCGCGAGAGCTTCACTCGTTCGAAATCTTTCGACTTAAATCAGTTAAATCGCGCAGGTACTTCACCCGTTCGAAATCTCTTGACTTAATATGAGTTATATATGAATTTCAATGCGAATACATGGTTATTATTTTAAACTTGTTTCGGCCTACTTGAAATTGCCTAATCGAGTATCTCTAAATAATGTCTGCTCGTGAATATTGCCTTCAATTTGTTACGCTTCAATTTATTATTAATTTTTATCGTTTGACAATTGAAATTCCAATCGAATATAATCGCGCGAGAACTTCACTCGTTCGAAATCTTTCGACTTAAATCAATTAAATCGCGCAGGTACTTCACCCGTTCGAAATCTCTTGACTTAATATGAGCTCCAATGTGAATGATTAATATTTAATTTTAATTGAATTTGATTCGGCCTATTAGCTTGCCAACTCGTATCTCATTTGAGTTGAAATGCATTAGAACTCATCATTTAAGTCATAACTCATTTAATTAATCATACCTGCTTAAGTTTAGGACACATCTAAGCCATGGGAAACTTACTGTCGATAAATGAACGCACTATAGAGCCAATCCTGATAAGTTAAAAGTTATCTTAATTTGCCTATTTGTTTCAATTTTGTATACGTTTGCAAATCTTATTTCAATTCAAACTTTATTTGCATAGAGAGGAAAACTTTAGACTAGCATTACAATATATGTCCTACACATGTCTATCTATCTACACGCTCTAATACTTGCACGAGTTGATTTCATGTCAAAACAATACCACAAATATTTCAATTCCTTTTGAATCATAGCAGTAGTGAACGCAAATGCGTCTACATCTTTCTTTTTATCCTCATCACCAGTAGCATGAAAAGTAAAACATTCACAAAGAGGTTCGTTCGAGCCTTTATCAAACTGATTTTCATAAACATAACAAGACTTTAAACATAGCAAAATTCCTACAAGAGAAAGTAAATCTTAGAAGAGTTACCTTGCGTTTTAAACTTCCCAAAAAACAAAGCAACTACCAGCAGCCTGGATCCAAACCAAGAGCAGCAACAGCCCAATAATCCACAACGAAACAGCCCCCTTTCAGCTCTACCTCAACTCTAAAACCTTTCTAGTGTTTCCCCCCTCTTTTTCTCATAATATTTCAGCTTTGATTCACTATTTTCTTCTCTTATTTTTTGCTCTTTCAGGATTCCAGATTTGCTTTTTTTCCTTTCAGATCCTCTTTTTTGTGTGAAGTGTGTGTTCTGTCTGTGTTCTTTTATAGAGAGAAGTTCTCAAAAAAAAAAAAGTTTCAGATCTGTGTGTTTTTCGTGTGTGTAGTGTTCTGTTCTCTATATCCTCTTAAATAGACAAATAAAGGTAGAGTGCCTAGGTGAGAAAAAGTACAACACTCACATGTTTGCTTTTAACTTTTCAGAAAAGTGGAAGAAACCATGTGAAGGTGTTGAATTTGTACTCTCCTTTGGTCCACTTCTTACTCCTTTTGTGCTAAACTTCTCACCAACCAAAAGAGATGCTGAAGCAATACTATTTCAGGCTAAGCTTTGTCCTACTTTTGACTCTTTCAAATCCCAACTTAATGACAAGAAAGACAAACTCTGAATTTTTAAAAACCAACAGCCAAGTGTTACCATTTTTCACTAAGACTCACTCACAGCTTATTAAAACAAGAAGAGGTAACAATAATAAGCAGGAAATTCAAATAACTTTCATGCTCAGTTACAAGCAAATGAGTTCATGCTTGGCCACGTTACTGTTTCATCCGAAGTAATCAACAAACCAGTCTCAGCTGAATTTCATGTTAAATGGAACTACAAACAGGATGGAACTAATTCACGTTCAACAAAAACCATCATCACTAAATCCAACTACTTTAATTGTGAACAAATAACAAGAAGAAGGGAACATCATGACAGAAACAACAATGTGGACGAATGAACGACAAAAAGGGCGTTTGTGATATATGAAAGCGATGGTACATAATTGTCGAGCTAACATGTGAACAAGATTTCCTATGGCTAAACAAAACATACACTGTTTCTGGTAAGGTTATCCCTGGCTAATCAAACTAAACACGAATGCAAACGCATAGAACAAGAAGACCAAGAAACTAGCAATTAACTTAATCCGTTACCAATGCTAACATCACACTTGCTGCAGCCCGAACCACTGCCTGGCCTCATTAACGATCATGAACAGCCCCTCGAACCATTACAAACTCCATTGCAGCAGCTTCCAAACAAACAACCCGACGTCTCACAAACAAACCGAGCTAAAACTCATCACCCCTGCCTCAAGGCCAAACGCCACTCCATCACAGACCACCACGACGCCACTGTTAAACGCCAAGTAACACGGCTTCAAACCACACCACGTCGCCGCAGTTCCAATACCATGAACTGCCCAAAACAATCAACCCCACAGCCGTTACAACATCACAACTCCACCAGTCATCGCTACATCCCCGACACGAATCAAAGTCACCCAAATCGATCGCCATAGCCTCATCGTGAGCCAAATAGCAACACCACCATCGCTGAGACACATTGCCACTGCCAAAGCACTGCTTCGCTGCACCATTGTAAATCAAACCCAAGCAAATAACAACCCCCTCAAAATCCACCACCATTGTATATTACGACCTCCGTTCACAACCCACAAACAAACACACGACTGAAATAAATGGGAAAAAGAAAAAACGAGGCAGCGGAGAGACGGAAAGAAGCTGAGGGATTTTCGGGGTAATTACCTTCGGAACAGTGTGGTGGGGAGTGAGGAAAGCCCACCAATGTATAGTTGATCAGAAAGCATGGTGGATCGATGGAGCTAGGTTTTCCGGTGATCTTTTCGACCTCGATCTGCCGATTGGATAAGTTTTTTGGGGAAATTGAGGCGAGAAATGGGAAGAAGAGGTGAGGAGGCGTCGGGTGACGTAAAATTTGGCCGGAAAAGAGGATATCGCCGTCGAGGAGCTCAGGCGGAGACGAAAAATCCCATGGCTTTGCTTATGTAAATGTAGTGTATGCAGTAATTGGGAATTAAGAAGGGAGTAACGGGCCGGGTCAAACAGCTCTGGAAATGGGCTTGTGGGTCAGGGAGTGGGCTTGGCCCCCTTTCCTTTCATTTTTTGAATTGGGTCGACCCAATAGCATACTTAACACATAAATTAACAAGGAAATTTAATTAACTAAACTAAACAACCAATGACAACTCACACAAAATAATTACAAGGAATGTTTAATTAATCACAAGATTTTAAATATCTATTACACTCAATCAATTCTATTTTTGGTAATTTTTTTGATATTTTCTCTTAGTTAATTGACAGAAATAACTTAAATAAAGTGGTAAAATTCATGAAATAATCAAGCGAAAAATTCTGAAAAATTAGAATTATATTTTATCTATTTTTGAATTTGGTGCCAAAATTAGGTGATTACAGCTGCCCCTCTTTGTTCGAGAACATGAAGAGTTTTCGGACAAAGAAGTAATCAACAGCTAATTTTGGCCTTTTGGTTCTAGCCGAGAGCATGCAAAATGGTGACCGTACCTTGAATATCGGTTCTAACCGAGAATAAGGTTACCTACATATCCCCGTGAAACGACCTCGGTCAGTCGTTTCGGAAGTTAGGACTCCGATTGGCATGCCGATAATTTTAAAATATTCGTAATGTCCATTAGGACCTGTCTGTAAAATTTGAGCTAAATCAGACCTCGTTTGGTAGGCATCGGAAGAAGGTTTCAGTTTTTATTGGCAATAAATATTAAAAAGAGATTTTCGAGCTCGGTTTTTGCCGAATGAGCTCCGATTCGAAATCCGAAAGCGCCGTTAGGTTCGTATGATTATTTGTGATTTTTGTAAGCTTTCGAAATTGAATTTCGATGTTGTTCGGCTAGTTTCCGCTAAAATGCCGAAAGTTAAATAATTTGACTTCTTTTCATTTAAATTCGCATCTTGAGTTTCGGGAGTCTGATTTGAGATCCGTCTTCGCGAGTATGTTACATATATTTTGTATAACTGCTATGCAAAAGTTGGAATCATTTCGAATATCACAGGGTACTGTTTTAATTTTCGTCGCGTAAAGAAAATAAAATTAAAAAAAAAAAAAAAAGGAAAAAAAGGACAAAAAAATTAATGGGTGGCGGTGGGTCCTTAGCTTATTAGCTAAGGACCATCATAACTGTGAAAGCTGGACTCAAAAAATGAAACGAGAGCAGAAACATTGAAACAGAAAAATCAAATAACACAGTGGGAAAAAATGCCAGAAAATGAGAAAAGGGGGCCGGGAAAAAGTAGAATTTTCACCCTGAAACATTCAGGTAATGATCCTAATATAGTATTTGAGTTTATTACGTGTGTTTAAATATATTTTTACGGTAAAATTAGGAATATTAGACATCGCCCTAATAACGTAAATTGATAGTTTAAAGGGTCAAATGGACCCCGATAATGAAATTGATTATATATTCGTGCTCAGTGAGTTATGGGCAACTTATAAATATAATTTATTTGGGATTTGGTTATGTGGCCTTAAACCCTGTATATAGGCCTGACCTGCGTATTGTGTATGTGAATAGGGTATCAGGTTCCTACCTGGATTGCCCTAAGATGTGAGGAATAAAGCCTTTAGCCTTATGTGATATATTTTTCTGGTTATTGAACACAGTGGGATCGTTTGACAATGAATCCAAAGGACAAAGCGGTTATTGAGTGGCTGTACTAACTTTGTAATAAGGTAAGTGTTTATATCCATTTCTTTGGAGGCACCTGGCCTCGTGGATTTTCTACCACGTATTCCTTACGTGTGTAGCTGCCGATAGGCGTACTCATTACGCCTTAGCTTTGGATTTATATTATATATCATATGTTATGTCCTATTGTTGGTATTGTATTGAGGATTTGAGCATTGTACCCTGGCTGCGAGTTGGCATCTACTTCCCGGTTGTCGATGAGAGTCCCGCGCCGGTGAAGGGTTATTGCATCACATTGCATTCATATGCATTACATTGCCTATCATATTGAGGGCAGGAGTATTCCGCCCCAGGAGCAGGAGTATTCCGCTCCATTGTATCACATTGAGGGTAGGAGGATTCCGCCCCAAGAGCAGGAGTATTCCGCTCTTATGTCAGATATTGAGTGCAGGAGTATTCCGCCTCAGCTTTACATTATATCGGGTGCAGGAGTATTCCGCCCCAGGAGAGTGCAGGAGTATTCCGCCTCTGGTTTATATTATATCGGGTGCAGGAGTATTCCGCCCCAGGAGCAGGAGTATTCCGCTCCAGTTGGTTATCAGATTGGATTCCCCTCGAATGCAGGAGTATTCCGCTTCGGGATGGGATTACGGGCACATGTGACCCTTCGCATCATATTTCATCTCATTTCATCTCACTTCATTTTATTTCATTTTATTTCATACCATTGTGTAAACTTGTGGTACATAACTATTGTCCTGCTTATATGTGCATTTCTTATTTGTTGTTATGTTTCTGGCACGCATCCTTGGTTGAGTTTATAAGTTTCTTACGTGTTTTCGGTTGTTATCTGGCTCTACCTTTTTATAATTTAAATAAAAGAAATTTGGTTTATCTGTTTCTTCTCCCCGGCTAGCTATCCTATTCTTTGAGGTGGCTAGTCTGCCCCACTTATTGAGTCCTTTTGACTCACCCTTGTTTGTTGTTTGTTTCTTGTCTATCTATTTCGTTTCGGCAGGTTCGCTCCAGGATTGAGTTCGCCGCGTTGTTCAGGAGCGAAGACGACTTCAGCTGTCAGGGTGAGCCAGATTTATTCCGGATGGCCACCAATTTATTGTTCATTATTTCAGTTGCATTTTGCTCCCTTTAGGAGGTATCTGTCTTCTTTTGTACTCTTAGATGTCTGGTCTGGATAGCCCTAAACCTAGCATGTTGGGTAGTCAGCTGTAATTTCTTTTGTACAGCTTAGAGGTATCAGTATGTCTGTGTTTTTATTTTAAGTCTTGTCCTTAATTGTAAATTGTTATATTTATTTTCCTGATTTAATTGGTAAGGGTTCGCCCGACGGGTCTAGGGGAGGATGTCGGGTGCCCGCACGGCCTAACCGGATTCCGGGTCGTGTCAGTTGGTATCAGAGCCCAGTTTTAGAGTCTATCCAGACTAAGACAGTGTCTAGTAGAGTCTCGCTGATGGGTACGTAGACGTCCGTACTTATCTACGAGAGGCTATGATGGCATTTAGGAAGTTTCACTTCCTTCATTTCTGATCGTGCGACGGTCTAGGATTCAAAAGTATTTTCGTTAATTCGTTCGTGGTAATTGTGAACCCCCGTACGACAAATTAGCAAATGGAAGGAGTTAAGGACGAAGCAGTCTAGCCTGGGGCTAGCACTGACGAAGCCCCGAGAGTTTTGATCGTGCTGACGATTTAGTTACGGAGGTCCCAGCTGTACGAGCTCGCGATGGGCAAGGGAGCAGAGCCTTGTGGTTCCCTTGGCTCTCTATGATGCTTTTACGAGAATTTTGGCGACGTAGATATCGCAAGAACCTATTATTCGCTGGGCAGCCTATTAGGTTGCCACAGATGCAGATATTTGGTCTCAGGGAGCTCCTATTCCAGTTCTTAATATTGTCGTAGTAAATTATGTTCCTAAAGTAGCATGTGTTGTGCCTCCAATTGTTCTGGCTGGTTAGCCAGCCGAGGTATCAGTTCGGTCCGAGTGTCCGAAGAGGTTGTATTATTTTACGCGGTTGAACCTTCCGATATTCTCAAGCCATTCATCAGATAAACCTCGTGATTCTTTTTATAAAAATAAAATGATGTCAGCATATCCTTCAGGCTGTTGGTTATCTCGAGCAATGTGCTGTGTATTATTCTGCATTCCAGTTTCAAGGTCCGGCCTTGAATTGGTGGGCCGCTCTCTTATTAGCTAACTTGGTTCGGTTTCTTCTAGATTCGTGGAAAGTTCCTTTTGAGTAGCGAACAAGATGAAAAGTTTATCCAGTTTGAGTGGATTGGACAGGGTAGCCTGTCGGTTAGCCTGTTGGTGTTTCGGGATATGAGATTGAATTCTATAGAATTGCTGGATATGCATTAGAACTAGTTCATGAGCCTTTCGAAAGATTCAGAGATTTGTTGATGACTTTTATTTTTCCTTGAAATCCCAGATGGCTCGAAAATTTGAGGTCTAGATTTTATTTGATGTTGTTGTTAATATTGCCCGAAGGTTCGAGGCATACCATAAGTTAGAGCGGGAAGAGTTAGGGCGGAAAAGTAAGAGATCCCACGGCCTTGGTGGGTAACCATGGTGCCTCGTTTGGAGGTAAAAGTTCTGATTATTTTGGGAGGTCACCTTCCAGGTTATCTTAGCTTGTGTCACGTAATTTTTAGAGTGCGCCAGTAGCTCGTCAAGATCAGATTCAGTCTTTTCTTTACAACTATCAACAATCTGCCCAGTTCCTATATTTAGCGAAAGGGTGTTATCATTGTCGTGAGTCTGATTATCTTTTGAAGAGTTTTTTTATTATCATTGTTGTGAGTCTGGCTATCCTTTGAGAAGTTTTCCCTTACTCCGACAAGTTAGCAGTCATCTTTTCTCTCGTCATCAGGTATCTGCGCAGTCGCATGGGATTTTATTTAGACCTCAATCAGCAAAACAAATGCCACCATCCGGTAGAGGTTGAGAGTGTGGTGGCAGTGGTTCTTCAGAAGGTGATTATCAGAGTAGTTGCTTAGTTCAGCTGCATAGGCAGTTTTATGAACTGCTTGTCTGGCAGGATGCTGATGTATCCGATATAGTAGACCCTGAGATTTCTTCTTCTCTTAAATGTGAGTAAGATTTGATTCTTCCGATCGGTCTGAACTTCGTTTATCTTACCATGTTTCCATGGCTTTCTTGGATATTGTTTCTATTAAGAAGTGATTGTGGTAGAGGGGTGAGCTTCTAGTATGATTTATTCTTGGCATTTGTGAGACCCTACTAGTTGATCTGGTTTAAATGTGAGAAATTTGGGAGAGGGTGTCGGTATGGTCTGCTCGGCATCTTTTTGTGCCACCCTCTATTATTATGTTAAATCAGTTTATCTCTCTCCTCGAAATTCAATGTTGGTAGGATAATGGGATCCTAATTCGTCACCATCCGAAAGTGTTATCGTTTCTTCCGGTGCAAATTGATTAGTAAGTAATATTCGATCTACGTATCTCATCTTTGTTCAAAATGCTAATAACTATTCTATGAGCTTATCTGGGTTATAAAAGGGTTTCTGGTAAATTGTCAGAGTTTCCTTCTTATTGGGAGGTTAAATTGGTATGGATGTTTTTCCATAAAGCTTATTTAATGTCTATCTCTTCAATTGCAATTCTTTGGCTCGCCTGACTCGGAGGTAGTCTAGCTTTGGTAGCCAAGCAAATAAGAAGATGAACTTCCTGAAGCTCTAATTATTTCTATCCTCGGTCCATTTCCATTTCTTCTTCGTCTGGCACTAGTAAGCTTAGGCGATCAGTAACCTATTGTGATGTTCCCTGTGTTGAGCCAGAGTGCATGTCAAGGTAACCGGGTAAGCATATTATTGTTTAGGTTGAAAATCAGGACAGTGGTGCTGTCCAGATATTCTATCTGCGGATTTGTTATGTCATCCAGTTGTCTCATCTTGTTATCCGCTTAACATGTTTATGTTATCAGTTTATCCGGGTATCCATTCCCATGTATAGTATAGTGCTGGTTCTGTTTTTGCGGATCATCCAGTTTCAGGGGAAACTCTGCCGAAATTTTTATATAGAAGTACCATTCATCAGGCGGTGGTGTTTACGGCAAAGGTATGGAGTTGTGAACTTGAGAGTTGCAGCTGTTTGGCAACTCGAAGGGGTAGTTGGTAGCTTAGGTCTGCCTACGTTCAGCTTTTAGCTAAATCCTCTTTAGTCCAGCAGGCTGTGCGAGGATGATTATTCCTATTCAAATAGCGGTATGAGTTTGTTCTTTAAGTGGAGGAGTCTTCCTCCAAATACTGAATGGTAATATTAAATCTCTGAGGTGTTGATATCACTTTTCTCACGACCCAAAGTAAGGCCACGGCAGAAATCTACAATGAGTGTCGATCATTGCTAAACCCACTAATAATCTATTAGCAACAGAGATAAGGTGGCAACTTGATCATATATACGTACCTATTTGCTGAAACCATAAAGTCTGGAAAGATGATACGATTTTAACTTGCTGGCAATTAGAACATTGAGCCACAAATTTTGCTATGTCACACTTCATTCCGTTCCACCAATAAATCTGTATAAGATCATGGTACATCTTAGTCGAGCCTGGATGAACAGTGTATTTGGAATAATGTGCCTCTATCATAATCTGTCCACGCAAATTTGTAACATCAGGGACACAAGGTTTATCTTTATACATGAGAACACCGTGAATAGTAACCCTGTATGGTGACTTCGGTTTTCTTTGGGCTATCTGTCTGTATTCAACTAGAACTGGATCCTCATACTGACGCTGTTTTACTTCATGAAAATTTGGAGTTAAAGGTCTAGTCCAGCTTGTCGATAATCCATCATTGGTATATATATCTCTTTCACACCTCAACTCTTTAAGAAGTTACTTTAACATTATAAGTGAACATGTAATCAACTTTATTGCTGGTATTTTGCCTCGACTCATGGTCCAACTACATGTCTCTTTTATTTGCACTTTTTCAAGTTATAATATTTCCAATCCAAAGACAATACCCTGAAGTAGATGTTCAGTCTGAAGATTATTCTTGGTCTGCATCATACTATCCAGTAATATTTGCATGATCCTTATCCTTATACGATAGACCCTGTTCAGATGAACCTATGACATACATTAGGATATGAGTAACTACATTCCTACAAGGAGCTTGCGGAACAACACTAAAATTAACTAAGATGTTGCATAGTGCATTTGTAAAAATAATGTAGCTTGCATCAAATCGTCTATAGTGAGTACTGACAAGGTACTTCAAAATCTTCCCCTATTGTATCAAGCGTGAGCTAATTCTTAGTTCCATCGACCTGTTCTGTATCTAAAGGTATATCAAAGAGGTGATTATCGGCTAAATCATGTTAACCCATTCAAAGTTCCGTGTATCTTTGCTTCGAAAATATAGAACTCTCCTCTCGTAATCGAGAAAGGATCATCTTAGTCAGAATAATCCGGGCAACGGTATTATCATATTATCCAGATATATTTTATTCCAAGAGTTCGGTATTCGTGTTATAGTTTTAATTCTGTAATCATGAGAAAAATTCAGTCGGATAATTTATGAAGGTCGTGCAAGTTTTTTTTTGTTATCAGCGTGAATCTTGCTTTAGATTTAGGCTCGTTCGAGGACGAACGAGAGTTTAAGTGGAGGAGAATGAAACGACCTCGGTCAGTCGTTTCGGAAGTTAGGACTCCGATTGGCATGCCGATAATTTTAAAATATTCGTAATGTCCATTAGGACCTGTCTGTAAAATTTGAGCTAAATCAGACCTCGTTTGGTAGGCATCGGAAGAAGGTTTCAGTTTTTATTGGCAATAAATATTAAAAAGAGATTTTCGAGCTCGGTTTTTGCCGAATGAGCTCCGATTCGAAATCCGAAAGCGCCGTTAGGTTCGTATGATTATTTGTGATTTTTGTAAGCTTTCGAAATTGAATTTCGATGTTGTTCGGCTAGTTTCCGCTAAAATGCCGAAAGTTAAATAATTTGACTTCTTTTCATTTAAATTCGCATCTTGAGTTTCGGGAGTCTGATTTGAGATCCGTCTTCGCGAGTATGTTACATATATTTTGTATAACTGCTATGCAAAAGTTGGAATCATTTCGAATATCACAGGGTACTGTTTTAATTTTCGTCGCGTAAAGAAAATAAAATTAAAAAAAAAAAAAAGGAAAAAAAGGACAAAAAAATTAATGGGTGGCGGTGGGTCCTTAGCTTATTAGCTAAGGACCATCATAACTGTGAAAGCTGGACTCAAAAAATGAAACGAGAGCAGAAACATTGAAACAGAAAAATCAAATAACACAGTGGGAAAAAATGCCAGAAAATGAGAAAAGGGGGCCGGGAAAAAGTAGAATTTTCACCCTGAAACATTCAGGTAATGATCCTAATATAGTATTTGAGTTTATTACGTGTGTTTAAATATATTTTTACGGTAAAATTAGGAATATTAGACATCGCCCTAATAACGTAAATTTATAGTTTAAAGGGTCAAATGGACCCCGATAATGAAATTGATTATATATTCGTGCTCAGTGAGTTATGGGCAACTTATAAATATAATTTATTTGGGATTTGGTTATGTGGCCTTAAACCCTGTATATAGGCCTGACCTGCGTATTGTGTATGTGAATAGGGTATCAGGTTCCTACCTGGATTGCCCTAAGATGTGAGGAATAAAGCCTTTAGCCTTATGTGATATATTTTTCTGGTTATTGAACACAGTGGGATCGTTTGACAATGAATCCAAAGGACAAAGCGGTTATTGAGTGGCTGTACTAACTTTGTAATAAGGTAAGTGTTTATATCCATTTCTTTGGAGGCACCTGGCCTCGTGGATTTTCTACCACGTATTCCTTACGTGTGTAGCTGCCGATAGGCGTACTCATTACGCCTTAGCTTTGGATTTATATTATATATCATATGTTATGTCCTATTGTTGGTATTGTATTGAGGATTTGAGCATTGTACCCTGGCTGCGAGTTGGCATCTACTTCCCGGTTGTCGATGAGAGTCCCGCGCCGGTGAAGGGTTATTGCATCACATTGCATTCATATGCATTACATTGCCTATCATATTGAGGGCAGGAGTATTCCGCCCCAGGAGCAGGAGTATTCCGCTCCATTGTATCACATTGAGGGTAGGAGGATTCCGCCCCAAGAGCAGGAGTATTCCGCTCTTATGTCAGATATTGAGTGCAGGAGTATTCCGCCTCAGCTTTACATTATATCGGGTGCAGGAGTATTCCGCCCCAGGAGAGTGCAGGAGTATTCCGCCTCTGGTTTATATTATATCGGGTGCAGGAGTATTCCGCCCCAGGAGCAGGAGTATTCCGCTCCAGTTGGTTATCAGATTGGATTCCCCTCGAATGCAGGAGTATTCCGCTTCGGGATGGAATTACGGGCACATGTGACCCTTCGCATCATATTTCATCTCATTTCATCTCACTTCATTTTATTTCATTTTATTTCATACCATTGTGTAAACTTGTGGTACATAACTATTGTCCTGCTTATATGTGCATTTCTTATTTGTTGTTATGTTTCTGGCACGCATCCTTGGTTGAGTTTATAAGTTTCTTACGTGTTTTCGGTTGTTATCTGGCTCTACCTTTTTATAATTTAAATAAAAGAAATTTGGTTTATCTGTTTCTTCTCCCCGGCTAGCTATCCTATTCTTTGAGGTGGCTAGTCTGCCCCACTTATTGAGTCCTTTTGACTCACCCTTGTTTGTTGTTTGTTTCTTGTCTATCTATTTCGTTTCGGCAGGTTCGCTCCAGGATTGAGTTCGCCGCGTTGTTCAGGAGCGAAGACGACTTCAGCTGTCAGGGTGAGCCAGATTTATTCCGGATGGCCACCAATTTATTGTTCATTATTTCAGTTGCATTTTGCTCCCTTTAGGAGGTATCTGTCTTCTTTTGTACTCTTAGATGTCTGGTCTGGATAGCCCTAAACCTAGCATGGTGGGTAGTCAGCTGTAATTTCTTTTGTACAGCTTAGAGGTATCAGTATGTCTGTGTTTTTATTTTAAGTCTTGTCCTTAATTGTAAATTGTTATATTTATTTTCCTGATTTAATTGGTAAGGGTTCGCCCGACGGGTCTAGGGGAGGATGTCGGGTGCCCGCACGGCCTAACCGGATTCCGGGTCGTGTCACCCCGGACTAAGGAATCAGGTCAGTGTAGTTCCTCACGTGCGATAGCTGAGACTATCGCATGCAAACAAACACTAGACTCTCCTAACACTAAGCACTTTCTAGACATACACAGACTAACTCTAGACACTCTCAGAACTAACTGGGACTGACTCGACGCTCCTAGACTTACCCGGACTGACACACGACACTTTTGACAAACTAGAGTTGTTGCTGCTGGTCACTGTCGCTGGTTGCTGGCTAGCTGGCTGGTGGTCACTGCTTTACAAAGGAAAAATGAAAATACAACATTTGAAATGTAAAATTACAATTCCTAAGCTAACTTCTTCATGCTTCCCAAGCTGATAAACTGGTCCGAAGTTCCCACTACCAAAGTAGTCTTGAAAACTTGAAATTGCCGCTCGGGCGGGCTTTGCCTCTAAAGTTGAAACTGCCGCCTTGACAGGCTTTGACTTGAAAATAAAGTTGCCGCTTTGACGGACTTTGACTTGAAAGTAAAATTGCCGCTTTGACGGGCTTTGACTTGAAAGTAGAAATTACCGCTTTGACGGGCTTTGACTTGAATGTTGAAATTGCCGCTTTGACGGGCTTTGACTTTAATGCTGAAATTGCCGCTTTGACGGGCTTGACTTGAAAATTGAAATTGCCGCTTTGACGGACTTTGACTTGAATGAAATTGAGATTGCCGCTCGGGCGGGCTTTGACTTGATGAAATTGCCGCTTTGACGGGCTTTTGCTTGACTTGAATGAAATTGCCGCTTTGACGGGCTTTGACTTGAATGAGATTGCCGCTCAGGCGGGCTTTGACTTGAAAATTAAAACTGGAACCACCACTCTTGTAGGTCTTGCCTTTGCTGAAAATTAAAGCAATCTCTCTGATGGGTCTTGTTCTTGCTGAATTGAAAACCATCACTCTAATGGGTCTTGCTTTTGCTGAAAATTAAAAACCATCACTCTGATGGGTCTTGCTTATGCTGGAAAATGAAAACCATCACTCTGATGGGTCTTGCTTCTTCTAAAAATTGAAAACCATCACTCTGATAGGTCTTTCCCCTGCTGGAAATTTAAAGCCATCACTCTGACAGGTCTTGCTCTTGCTGAAAATTAAAACCATCTCTCTGATGGGTCTTGTTCTTGCTGAATTGGGGACCATCACTCTGATGGGTCTTGTTCTTGCTGAAAATTAAAACCATCTCTCTGATGGGTCTTGTTCTTGCTGAATTGGAGACCATCACTCTGATGGGTCTTGTTCTTGCTGAATTGGAGACCATCACTCTGATGGGTCTTGTTCTTGCTGAATTGAAAACCATCACTCTGATAGGTCTTGTTCTTGCTGAAAATTAAAACCATCTCTCTGATGGGTCTTGTTCTTGCTGAATTGGAGACCATCACTCTGATGGGTCTTGCTTCTTTACAGAAACGGATTCCCTCGTTCTCCAGGTGGGTGCCTCGACTTTCTCTAAACTACTCCCTCAGCTTCTCAAACTACTCCCTCATTCTCCAGGTGGGTGCCTCGACTTTCTCTAAACTACTCCCTCATTCTCCAGGTGGGTGCCTCGACTTTCTCTAAACTACTCCCTCATTATCCAGGTGGGTGCCTCGACTTCTCAAAAATTACTCCCTCATTCTCCAGGTGGGTGCCTCGACTTTCTCTAAACTACTCCCTCGTTCTCCAGGTGGGTGCCTCGACTTCTCTAAACTACTCCCTCATTCTCCAGGTGAGTGCCTCGACTTCCCAAATTACTCCCTCATTCTCCAGGTGGGTGCCTCGACTTTCTCTAAACTACTCCCTCATTCTCCAGGTGGGTGCCTCGACTTTCTCTAAACTACTCCCTCGTTCTCCAGGTGGGTGCCTCGACTTCTCTAAACTGCTCCCTCATTCTCCAGGTGAGTGCCTCGACTTCCCAAATTACTCCCTCATTCTCCAGGTGGGTGCCTCAACTTTCTCTAAACTACTCCCTCATTCTCCAGGTGGGTGCCTCGACTTTCTCTAAACTACTCTCTCATTCTCCACAAGCTGATGAACCGGTCTGAAGCTCCAACTAATCTAGTGGGTCTTGAAACTTGAAATTGCCGCTCAAGCGGGCTTTAACTTGAAACTTGAAACTTGAAACTGCCGGGCTTTAACTTGAAAGTTGAAACTGCCGCTTTGACGGGCTTTGGCTTGAATGAAATTGCTGAAACTTGAAATTGCCGCTCGGGCGGGCTTTGACTGTTGAAAGCTTGAAATTGCTGCTTGGCAGGCTTTGACTTGAATGAAATTTTTGAAACTTGAAATTGCCGCTCGGGCGGGCTTTGACTGTTGAAAGCTGGAAATTGCTGCTTGGCAGGCTTTGATTTGAAATTTAACTGCATCTTGAAATCTGCATATCCTTTGATGATCTCCTTCATGGTACACTCCTTGGTGTGGCATACTTTGTGCCGATGTGAAACATTGGGCTCCAATTATCAAGGTTGGTCCTGACTTGCTCTAGTACGACTATGAAACTTGTAAACGAGCTTTGCGAAGCTTTCTATTGCTCGAAAAGAAATGAAAAGAAAATAAAATGAAAGAATTTCAAGAGGAGTCATTGAATGAAAAATGTCTCCAGAAAAAGCAGAATTTATCCTGAGGTGAAATAACGACCTTATTAAGCATGACATGCATTTTGGAATCAACTCTTCATCCGTTCACACGATCTTATCCCTGATTTTGCTCCCATTCTTCAAATCTAGTATGATGGCAAATCTAACGACCCTCATTCGACTAGCAGTGCCCTTTCGGGTTTTCACAAACTAGCCTCTCTCTTTGTTCTTTTAACTCACCGTTGTCTTGCAGCGCCCTTTCAGGTTTTCACCGACAAGACTTCACTTTTTTTTTTCTTTTCTTTCTTTTTTTCTTTTTTTTTTGTTTTCATTTTTGTCATTTTTCGCTCTTTCCCAATCGACCTCCGATCTTTCCTTGCTGCTCGACCCCGTCTTTCTTTTCTTCCTTCAATTTGGCCTTTATCTTGGTTCCCCGGAGAATTTCTCCTTTAGTGACCTTGGTGCTCCCAGCTCCTAAATGCGATTGTCGGCTTAAGAATGCGACTTTACAGCGTGGATCTTATCCCTTGATACCCTACTCGGCTTGACATTCTCAATGATCGGTCAGAAGGGTCTTTATTTGGACTGTAACATTGGATTTGGTTAGGCTATGATGAAAAGGATTCAGCATAAAAGCTCAAAAACATCTCGTGAGACAACTAGAATGAGCATTACAACATTTGAAATCACCGCTTTTGAAAAGTAAACCAAACTTTTCCCCAGTTTTAGGCAAATTGGGGATTCTTTTCTCTTTTTTTTTCTTTTTCTTTTTCCTTGGCTTAAAAGGCGGTATGAAAGCATCTCATGAAACGACTTGGTAAAATATTACAACCTTTGGAATCATTTCTTTTAAAATAATAACTAACTGAGACCCCAATTTATTGAAAAACTGAGGAATTATCTTTTGAATTTTCTGATATGCAAACAGAGGGGATATTGAGACTTTCCCCCGAGATGAAAACAAAGAAAGCAAAAGGAATTGACTTTCTCCCTTTCTTTTTAAAAAAGAAACTAAACTTCTGCCCCAGTTTAGGATAAACTGGGGCGCCTTGAATTTCTTCCTCGGTTTCGAGACTGATATCTCATGAAACATATGAATAGATGGTACAAAAACATAGAAGTTTGTTTTTATTTTATTTTATTTTTTTTAAATAAAATAAAAACAAACTTCTGCCCCAGTTTAGCATACATTGGGGATTTGAATTTCTTTTTGACATTGGCCGCAAACTTGGAGGCAAGCTTTTGCGTCAACGAGGAATAGGGGAAAAATGAACTTTCCCCTATTATGACCGCACCCGAATGGTTGCCTACGTATCCTTTTGAGAGGAATCAGGTCAGACGTAGCTCTACCACTGAGGTAGATTTTTGTTGTTTTTTGTTTCCTCTTTTCTCTTTTTCTTTTCCCTTTTTTTTCTCTCTTTTTTTTCTTTCCTTTAATCACATCAAATTGATTCCAAGGGAGGGTAGCCAAAGAAAAATACTCAAGGCTCAAAGGGCTAGAAAATTGGTATTGTGTTTGGGTAGCAGAAACGAAAGCCGTTCGTCATCCCGACCCGAGAATGCCTCGCACAAATAATGATTCAAAGAATTGAACTAGACTTATCCACGCGTATCATCGACTTCTACTTCATTGATGGTTCTCAAACTGGTATTTCACCTTCGGTCGAAGCGACCGTGCACGATTTTGAACTTCTCGCTGATCTCCCTCATCCGATGACTGCTGATTAATTTTCCACTTATTTCACTCCCTCTTTTACCATCTTTACTACTCAAATAGCCCACGATGCCAGAACGCGTGTTTAGATCAAGACGTAAATTCCGCACGCATGTCATGTTATTAAGGCCGACAAAACATAAAACAGAATACTAGGAAAACAAGATCAAGAAGGAAAATAAAAGACATAATGTTGAGACGAGAACTGATCCCGTTTTTCATTGAATTAAAGATAGAAGGGTTTGAACATCAAAACAAGCAAAATAATGCACTTGGATTACAACCCTTAAATAACCAAGTACACAGAAAGATTAGCAAAGCAAGCTACAATATTTCACAGTCGCTCAATTGCAAGTCAGGGCTAGTTTTCCTGTGTTACGCATTGTGGAGCCCTTCACCAAAATGTACCATGTTTATACCAAAGAAAATCCCTGAATCTGGCAAGGTCTTCCGCTTTTCCTCATTTTGTCCAACTTCCATCAGGGTAGACTTCACTTTTTTGGGACTGATGAATGACCGCGTAAGATTTGGAATTGGCTTCTCGAAAGACATGTTCGTCTTCTTCATTTCATCACCCTTTACTCTGTCTGCCACCCCAAGCACAATCTTAGGAACACAGTTCATTGTCACTAGCCTTTTGTTGGCCCCAACTGACACCTCACCAACAGATATTATCGGCATTGCAGATTCAACTCTCAAATCTTCTACACCCACCATTCCCACCATATACACATCATCATCGACGGGCAATGAGTTCTGGTTGACATCTGGCACATCTGAGCCCTCAACTTGGATCTGACCATTATCTATCAGAGCTTGGATCGCCTTCTTGAGATAGTGGCAATCTTCTGTGTCATGCCCAGGTGCGCCTGAATGGTATGCACATCGGCGAGAATAATCAACCTTTCCCGTGGGATGCATATTCCCATAGATCGGCCTCAACATATCCAAAGCCTGCAACTTCTCGAAGACACTAGTGTAAGATTCCCCGATTGGCGTGAGCTTTCTCTTTTTCTCTTCTCGCGCCTTCTTGTATTCGGGTCTTGGGATGAAAGTAGAAGGTCTCCTTGATTGATATGGAAATCCTGGGAGTCTGATATTGATTATGGGGAGCTTGGTGAGTGTGGTATGTGGGTTGTGGGGCAGGAGCACGCCATTGCGGATATGCAAATTTTGGAGCATATGGTCGCGCCTTTTGAAGTGGAGGAATGGAATGTTTTGTATAATGATGCTTCTGTGAGGCTCGAGGGTGTGAGTGGAGCCGTTTGTACCGTTCCTCATCCCTCCTTCTTGGACCTCGTTCTCTTTCATCTTTCTTCCCAAGACTCTCCGTCCTAACTAAGCCTATGAATGGTGGAATAGAGACCAGGGGTGAAGCACACGCCTGTTTGGGCGGAGGTGGTGGTTCCAGAGGACACACTGGGGAGGTTATCACAACATTTTTTGTGCTATAGTAGGGAGAGTCGGGAGAATACTGCAGGTCCTCAGCTGTAGGGCCTTGTGCCTGACGTAAGACAGTCGAGGCATGCCCTAGAAGACTAACTGGCATGGTAGGACAAGCTTGTCCCGTGTTCATGGCGATATACATATCAGCCACCAATTGTTTCAGATTTTTGACCTCTTCAGTCAACCTCTTGTTTTCCAGCACCAGAAGTTCATGGACGCCGATCTCAGAATTTCCCTTATCAGACGACATGGTAATGGGTTCCTTTGATCCTGTTGTGTATGTGTGGAATGATGCCAGAATTCCGTACCAAATCTCCAAATTCCAAAGCTAGTACAAACAAACCGGGTTAGCACAAAAGAAACACATATTGCAAGCCTAGGGTTGTTATGCGTCATCCCGAAACGGTTAACGGCGTAAGCCGAGTGTACCGATCGTATCCCCGAAAGATTGCTTATGTGCCTTGATTAGAACAAAATTGTAACTGATACATAATCAGCACAAGGACGAACTTGGATGATTAATATATTTATTTTTTCCTTTCCTCTTTTTCTGACTCAACAAACGTAATTTAGACAAACGACACGAGACAAACTCAAAATAAAAGCTTGATGTGATGCACGAGTCAAAATACATATACAAACTGACACATTGGGTGGGTACACTGGACGGTAAAAATAATGAGACTCGACTTTTTAGTGGAGTCAAATTATTCTACCAAGATCAACGCAAAATACAACTTAACTAATTGTAATTTATCGTATGCACCCTGACTTGACCTTAAACAAAACAAATAAAGTGGGACCCTGAAAGAAATATATATTTTTTGAAAATTAAGACTCAACCGGAGATTCGAAACAGAACTTAATAACAAATTATGAAACAAACTATTTTTATTATCCGAAAGGTGACTCCCAAAATCGGACATTACGACAACACAAAGACGGACACAATATTTTTTGTTTTGTTTTTTTTTTTCTTTTTTTTTAAAACAAACTCTTTGATCTAATTCGAGAAAGAATCTTTAGAGTATTTACAAAATCTGGTAATTAAGACGACAAACCGACACAAAATAATACACGAATTAGACGCAAAATTGGTTTATAAAAATTGGCCATTATGACGGCGTAAAATCCCGATAAATTACCCTTTTTTTTTAAAAAAGAAATATGGACTTGATTTGGACACAGACTCAAGCACAAAAGGATCCCAAAATTTCGTCATTATAACGACGCAAAACTATTACAAATTATTTTCTACTACTTGGGACCAAGCCCGGACATAACATGAGACTAAAAAAAAAAAACTTGAAAAATTTTCGCCATTATAACGGCGTAAAAGGACAACTAAACAAAAATATTTCAAGACACGGGACTAAACCCAATTTTTCTATCATTTTTACTTTTTTTTTTCAAAATTTGGCTCTCGCCCCTCGGTGATCGGTCAGCATAACAACCCTTCGACTAGAAAAAATGCAACACATTATATGCTCATGATGTGTCTTTTGGGGACGCGGGCCCCATTATGACACGAGGAAGTCAGCCTAGACAAGTGCGGTACCGGTGTACCGCACCTCACTAAGTCTAATGACATGCAAATAAATTGGCCTAGATAAAAGCACAGGTTCAACTCTAGGTGACTCAATGGGTTCATGTTCTACAGTTTCTGGCAATTTGGAAGTGCCTCGGGGGTACCGGTCGACAACGTCTAATGGCCTAACCCCACGCACCTCCTCCTAAGAAGGGTTAACTTTCGTGTCCTGAGACACGACAGAAATTCCAGACGCCGAAGCGAAACTGGCGTGCATGTGTGCAGTGTTCCAGAAGACTCAGAGGTGTACGAGAGAAGGCAGTTGTGTATATACAGTTCAAACATATCAAAGCAGTAACATTCAAGGCAATATATACAAACAATATTCAAAGCCGAAAGCGACAAATTTTAAAGCCTGAGACTCTCAGTTTTCACTTTCCTCCCCAGCGGAGTCGCCAAGCTGTCACGATCCTTTTTTCGCTTAAAAAAGAAAAACTTTTTTTCTTTATAAAGGTCTGTGACGGTGTTGATAGGTACACGATTATCAAGAGATTTTCGGAGTCGCCACTTGACAAGTTAAAGGTGTGCCAAGTCACCAAAGTGGTGTACCTAGAACACCTATGACTCGTAAATGGTCTGCGTCAGAGTTCCGGGTAAGGATCTCGGTTGACTCGCGGGAAGGTGTTAGGCACCCTCGAGTCCTGTGCCAAGCACAGTTGCTTTTATTGACCCATTTCGACTTTTTGAACTTGTTTCTTATATTTTGCCTTGATCTTATTACGCTTCAATTTGTTCTTACTTTTTATTGTTTGACAATTAAACTCCAATCGAATATAATCGCGCGAGAGCTTCACTCGTTCGAAATCTTTCGACTTAAATCAGTTAAATCGTGCAGGTACTTCACCCGTTCGAAATCTCTTGACTTAATATGAGTTATATATGAATTTCAATGCGAATACATGGTTATTATTTTAAACTTGTTTCGGCCTACTTGAAATTGCCTAATCGAGTATCTCTAAATAATGTCTGCTCGTGAATATTGCCTTCAATTTGTTACGCTTCAATTTATTATTAATTTTTATCGTTTGACAATTGAAACTCCAATCGAATATAATCGCGCGAGAACTTCACTCGTTCGAAATCTTTCGACTTAAATCAATTAAATCGCGCAGGTACTTCACCCGTTCGAAATCTCTTGACTTAATATGAGCTCCAATGTGAATGATTAATATTTAATTTTAATTGAATTTGATTCGGCCTATTAGCTTGCCAACTCGTATCTCATTTGAGTTGAAATGCATTAGAACTCATCATTTAAGTCATAACTCATTTAATTAATCATACCTGCTTAAGTTTAGGACACATCTAAGCCATGGGAAACTTACTGTCATAAATGAACGCACTATAGAGCCAATCCTGATAAGTTAAAAGTTATCTTAATTTGCCTATTTGTTTCAATTTTGTATACGTTTGCAAATCTTATTTCAATTCAAACTTTATTTGCATAGAGAGGAAAACTTTAGGCTAGCATTACAATATATGTCCTACACATGTCTATCTATCTACACGCTCTAATACTTGCACGAGTTGATTTCATGTCAAAACAATACCACAAATATTTCAATTCCTTTTGAATCATAGCAGTAGTGAATGCAAATGCGTCTACATCTTTCTTTTTATCCTCATCACCAGTAGCATGAAAAGTAAAACATTCACAAAGAGGTTCGTTCGAGCCTTTATCAAACTGATTTTCATAAACATAACAAGACTTTAAACATAGCAAAATTCCTACAAGAGAAAGTAAATCTTAGAAGAGTTACCTTGCGTTTTAAACTTCCCAAAAAAAAAAGCAACTACCAGCAGCCTGGATCCAAACCGAGAGCAGCAACAGCCCAATAATCCACAACGAAACAGCCCCCTTTCAGCTCTACCTCAACTCTAAAACCTTTCTAGTGTTTCCCCCCTCTTTTTCTCATAATATTTCAGCTTTGATTCACTATTTTCTTCTCATATTTTTTGCTCTTTCAGGATTCCAGATTTGCTTTTTTTCCTTTCAGATCCTCTTTTTTGTGTGAAGTGTGTGTTCTGTCTGTGTTCTTTTATAGAGAGAAGTTCTCAAAAAAAAAAAAAAGTTTCAGATCTGTGTGTTTTTCGTGTGTGTAGTGTTCTGTTCTCTATATCCTCTTAAATAGACAAATAAAGGTAGAGTGCCTAGGTGAGAAAAAGTACAACACTCACATGTTTGCTTTTAACTTTTCAGAAAAGTGGAAGAAACCATGTGAAGGTGTTGAATTTGTACTCTCCTTTGGTCCACTTCTTACTCCTTTTGTGCTAAACTTCTCACCAACCAAAAGAGATGCTGAAGCAATACTATTTCAGGCTAAGCTTTGTCCTACTTTTGACTCTTTCAAATCCCAACTTAATGACAAGAAAGACAAACTCTGAATTTTTAAAAACCAACAGCCAAGTGTTACCATTTTTCACTAAGACTCACTCACAGCTTATTAAAACAAGAAGAGGTAACAATAATAAGCAGGGAATTCAAATAACTTTCATGCTCAGTTACAAGCAAATGAGTTCATGCTTGGCCACGTTACTGTTTCATCCGAAGTAATCAACAAACCAGTCTCAGCTGAATTTCATGTTAAATGGAACTACAAACAGGATGGAACTAATTCACGTTCAACAAAAACCATCATCACTAAATCCAACTACTTTAATTGTGAACAAATAACAAGAAGAAGGGAACATCATGACAGAAACAACAATGTGGACGAATGAACGACAAAAAGGGCGTTTGTGATATATGAAAGCGATGGTACATAATTGTCGAGCTAACATGTGAACAAGATTTCCTATGGCTAAACAAAACATACACTGTTTCTGGTAAGGTTATCCCTGGCTAATCAAACTAAACACGAATGCAAACGCATAGAACAAGAAGACCAAGAAACTAGCAATTAACTTAATCCGTTACCAATGCTAACATCACACTTTCTGCAGCCCGAACCACTGCCTTGCCTCATTAACGATCATGAACAGCCCCTCGAACCATTACAAACTCCATTGCAGCAGCTTCCAAACAAACAACCCGACGTCTCACAAACAAACCGAGCTAAAACTCATCACCCCTGCCTCAAGGCCAAACGCCACTCCATCACAGACCACCACGACGCCACTGTTAAACGCCAAGTAACACGGCTTCAAACCACACCACGTCGCCGCAGTTCCAATACCATGAACTGCCCAAAACAATCAACCCCACAGCCGTTACAACATCACAACTCCACCAGTCATCGCTACATCCCCGACACGAATCAAAGTCACCCAAATCGATCGCCATAGCCTCATCGTGAGCCAAATAGCAACACCACCATCGCTGAGACACATTGCCACTGCCAAAGCACTGCTTCGCTGCACCATTGTAAATCAAACCCAAGCAAATAACAACCCCCTCAAAATCCACCACCATTGTATATTACGACCTCCGTTCACAACCCACAAACAAACACACGACTGAAATAAATGGGAAAAAGAAAAAATGAGGCAGCGGAGAGACGGAAAGAAGCTGAGGGATTTTCGGGGTAGTTACCTTCGGAACAGTGTGGTGGGGAGTGAGGAAAGCCCACCAATGTATAGTTGATCAGAAAGCATGGTGGATCGATGGAGCTAGGTTTTCCGGTGATCTTTTCGACCTCGATCTGCACCGATTGGATAAGTTTTTTGGGGAAATTGAGGCGAGAAATGGGAAGAAGAGGTGAGGAGGCGTCGGGTGACGTAAAATTTGGCCGGAAAAGAGGATATCGCCGTCGAGGAGCTCAGGCGGAGACGAAAAATCCCATGGCTTTGCTTATGTAAATGTAGTGTATGCAGTAATTGGGAATTAAGAAGGGAGTAACGGGCCGGGTCAAACAGCTCTGGAAATGGGCTTGTGGGTCAGGGAGTGGGCTTGGCCCCCTTTCCTTTCATTTTCTGAATTGGGTCGACCCAATAGCATACTTAACACATAAATTAACAAGGAAATTTAATTAACTAAACTAAACAACCAATGACAACTCACACAAAATAATTACAAGGAATGTTTAATTAATCACAAGATTTTAAATATCTATTACACTCAATCAATTCTATTTTTGGTAATTTTTTTGATATTTTCTCTTAGTTAATTGACAGAAATAACTTAAATAAAGTGGTAAAATTCATGAAATAATCAAGCGAAAAATTCTGAAAAATTAGAATTATATTTTATCTATTTTTGAATTTGGTGCAAAAATTAGGTGATTACACAAGGCAATAGGTTTGACTTTTTGACCTCCATAATGCTGGCTTAGTAGCAGTGATTTTGCTTGGTTTAAATAATAAGTTTTTGACGAAAATATCCTTATGAGTATTATAAATGACGCATCGTATTCTCGCCATCTCTTTTCTTCATTAGTTCTGCCTAAGCGGTACTTGCCATTAGGGGTGAACATAGGTCAGATTGGTTCGGATTTTTCAGTTACCAAATCAAACCAATAATTTCGATTTTTTAATCTTTAAACCAAACCAAACCGTCCAAAGTCGGGTTTTCTAATATCGGTTTTATTCGATTTATTCGGGTTATTCGGTTTTTATTTGTTAACAATAAATATGTGGTATTTTTCTCTCTTTTAGAAGTATAGGTAAATAGCTCGTATCCAATTGTACAAAAAAAGACAAGTTAAACAAAGTTAGTTCATGTTAAAACTGTGTTGGATACATAGAGTTCAAGACTTTATCCTTTTTGTTTGATAGGTAACTGTAGAGTCTTACAAGAATTAACACTCTCAATAAGACATTCCAAATATCGATTCAGAGACGTACAATATAGCCCATCCAGATGCAGATAGATAACAAAAGAAAAAAATACTTACCGGTTAAAAAGACAATAATAGCGGCTCAAATGTTTGAGTGCCAGAATCTCTTGTTCTATGGAAATTATTTTTACTAATTAGGTTTTTTCTTTCGTGCACTTAATTTGCGTTCACTTGTTACTTTCTTGAGGGCTTTCCTTTATGGGTCATAAGTAAGGCTGTCTATTGACCCGGTCCGGTACGGTCCCAGTTCGGCTGGTCCGGTCCGGTGCGGTCCGGTGTTTTGTTGAAAAAAAAAATCCGTCACCGGCCCGGTTCCGGTCCGGTGCACCGGTGCAATTGCACCAATGCCGGATCGGAACCGGAACCGGCAGCCGGATATTGTGCCGGTCCCGGTCCGGTTTGATCCGGTTCGGTTCGGTTCGTTAATTATTATTTTTTTTGTTTTAAATTAAATTTTTTATTTTTTAAAATACTAAAATCTAAATAAACAACACAAAACACATATATTATTCAACAATACACACAGTACATTATGTTGGAAAATGAAAATGCATAATTAGAAAATAAAAACATGAAAATAGACTAGAAATTAGAAAAATACATAAATTTTCAAGTTCATCGACTCAACACTGACTCAACTCAATCATCAGTCATCACGTGGTTGCAGATATTTGCCACCAGCACTAGCTGCCCATTCGGGGTCATGATGGTTTTCCAAGTGGGTCTTAAACCTCATTGTCCCTCCAGTATTTGTTCCATCTTCCCAATTCCAAACTTTCTGACAAAGAGTACATTGAGCTTTGCCGGTATCATTATTTTTTGTGATAAATTCCCAAACTTCGGATCGTTTAGTTCTTTTTGGAGCACCAGACGGACCTACGTTAGTAGCACCTTGAACTTGATTTGCATTATTTGCATTTGCAGCCATGTTGATAGAAAATTTAATAAAATAGCCTTTTTTTAAGAGAAATGAATAGAAAATATTGAATTGTTATTAATTTGATGAAATATGGGAGTATTTATAGGCAAAATAGGTAGGGGAGGGTTGTAGGGGCGTTTATGGGTGTGGGGGTGGGAAAAATAGCCGTTTATGGCCGTTGCCAACGGCTATTTTTCAAAATGGAGCGGATTTGGACATAAATTTGAAGTGGGCCGGTCCGGTCCGGTCCGGCCCGGTTTTGTCGTTTTCTTTATTTTTTTTTTTGTTTTTTGTTTTTTGGTTATTTGTTTTGTTTAAATTTTAGTTTTATTTAATAACTTTTATATAATACTAGTAATCTAGTATTAAAATATTAACTATTATGTAATGTAGTATTTTAGTATTATAAAAGTATAATTGAGTATTTTTTATAAAACTTAGTAATCTAGTATAATGTAAGTAAATTGTTATTTTTTCAAACTTAATACTAAGTTAGTAGTATAATAGTATTTAGTATTTTAGTATTTTAGTTTTTAGTATTTAGTATTTAGTTTTTAGTTTTTAGTTTTTAGTATTTAGTATTTTAGTATTTTAGTATTTAGTATAGTATTTTAGTATTTTAGTATTTTAGTATTTTAGTATTTAGTATTTTAGTATTGAATTGCAAAGAGGTAACTTAATAGCAAAGGATACTTGAGAATATAACAAAGGATTTACTTAATAGCAAGGCGTAACGCATTTTATTGAATAATGGATAATGGTTGATTTTTTGCAAAGTACATAGATATTAAATTGCAAAAACTACATATTAATAAAAAAACTTCTCATTTTCTGAATAATTTCGTCTGGCACCTCTGGAGGAACCGGTGGCAAAGAGTCATCTTGTTCATATTCAGTTTCATTGTCCAAACTTCCATCGCCTGATAAAATTTCTGATGATGCTTCTGCATCGGCTACTTGATCTTCTGCAAATCCAAAATTTCTTCGCTCCGATCTAATCCAATCTCTGAATAATACGGCCGTCTCCATTGCTTCTTCCTTCAATGAACGTCTATGATCTCCAATTTGTAATCTTCCTTGGCTAAACGCGCTTTCTGAAGCAACAGATGATGCTTGAATAGTTAGAATATCCCGCGCCATTTTTGCTAAAACTGGAAACTGTGCTTGTTGATCCTTCCAAAATGGCAGTAGTTGATCGCTTCCAAAATACTCAATTTCCTTGCAACCATGAAGTAAATAAACATCAAGCTCGTTGAACCCTCCGCTGCTACTCGACTGCCTGCTAGAAAGCCTTTGATTAAGGCTGGAAAAACTTCCCAATCCGGTTGCAGGTCTTTTGGGAGCCTGCGTTGAACTTGATCCAGCTCCACTTGGAACACTTGGAACAACATTATCAGCTGCACTCCTATACCTTTCATAAATCCGTTGGCAATCTACAATTACCTGCGCACAAACTGTTTCTACACTTGGTGTTTCTTCATCAGTAATTCTCAAATTCCGATAAATTTCTCTAATGAGCATTTCCGTATTAAAACGTTTAAAACATGGATGTAATACAGATGCAATGTAATAAAGTGGTGGAATCGGAAAAAAATATTTTTTAAATTTTTCAAGCATTGCTTCTACCGAAACTTCATAACCAGGCACTACTCTATAATCGTTAAGTAATTCTGCTATTCCAGCTATAAAATACAACATGGTAGTGATTGTAGGATAATATTGACCGGAAAATTCTTTAGTAGCATAAAAAAACTTTGCTAAAAATTGAAGAAGACGCTCAACATCTTGCCAATCTGTTTCTTCTAGGTGATACACGTCAGCTACTTTGCGATTAAAATAATTAGTAATAGGCACTCGTAAAGTGTAAGCAACAGTCAAAGAGTCATATACAGTGTTCCACCTAGTTGAAACTTCCTTTGGAACTTTTCTAGGAGCTATACCTTCTTTCACACAATCTACTTGAAAGTCCCTCCATCTATCCGGTTTTTTAGATTTAAAAATATAACTAATTGCGAGTTTAACCTTCATAATAGTAGGATCAAATAACTTAAGGCCATCTTTTACAACTAAATTATATATATGACATGCACATCTAACATGAAACAATTCTTCAAAAGGGGGATGCAATGCGGGTATTAACTTAGTAATAGCATAATCATTGTTAGTTGCATTATCAAGAGTTATACTTAAAATTTTATCACTAAGATAATACGCCTTACAAATATCCGAAACTTCTCTCTTAATAAAATTTCCCGTGTGTGGTTCATCGACAGCAGAATATGCTAAAATTCTTTTTTGCATTACCCAATTAAGATCTATCCAATGACAAGTAACTGTTAAATACTCATACCCATTAACACCACGACCCAAATCAGAAGTAAGACAAACTCTACAATCAAAGTGATAAAATATATATCGTAAATATTGTCTATATTCATTTTTAAATTTTATAATATCAGTTCTAACCGTAGTTTTTGGAAAACCTTGAAAAGATGGATTATATACGGTTTGAATATAACGAATAAAACCTTGACAAGAAGCAAATGTAAAAGGTAAGCACTCTACCGCAATCATTTTTGCCATTTGTTCCCTATCTTTCTTTTTATCATAATGCAAAAGCCCCCCCGTCACTGGGTTAATTTCCTGTTGGACTCCACTACCTTGCGATGGAGCCATTCTATTCCCTGAACGAGGGCCACCCTCCCTCCTTTCCCATACATCCTTATGATGGTTTTCTAAGTGTGTTCTCAACTTTCCCGTCCCACTATTATGGCTGCCGGTTTTAAATTCCCAAACTTTTTTACAAATATTACATTTAGCTTTCTGAGCCGGAATATCTTTAGTCATAAATTTCCACACATCCGATCTTTCGGGTCGTGCATATCGTTCTCTACTAGGAGGCATAGGTGGTAATTCAGTTTCTTCATGTTGTTCACCTTGAAATTGACTAGTGGGTGTTTCATCTAAATTAGCCCCTTCGGTAAACTCTTCATATTGTGTCTCTAACATATCATTATCTAGTGGTGCACCAACATTTATATCATGCAAAAATTGCGAGTCATCTTCCTGAGTAAAATCATTTAGAAGAGCAGGAGCGCTAGAAGTACCAACTGGTCTTTTACCTAAAGCACGACTACGTCTATCATCCCCCCGTCGGTTAGAAGCACTTGATCTACGACCGCTACCCGTACGCCCAGTAATTGATCTCCAAATTCCAGACATTTTTATAATTACTAAAATATGCTTCAAACAAATTACTAAAATATGCTACAAACAATAATATTGTACAAAAATAAAATAGATAATAAAAAGTAAGAACGAGTTTACTTGATATCGTGAACTTAGAATGTAGAACTTAGGAAGTGAAAGTTGAAACTTGACCGGAACCGCACCGAACAATATTTCCACTTTACTCCAAATATTTTTTTAGTATGCAATTTAGCAAATAGCCTTTTGTAGAAATAAGAGAGATTGATAGAGATTTAGAGAGAATATTAGAGAAATTGTGAATAAATTGATGAAAAATGATGGTATTTATAGAAAAAACAGATAGGGGGGGTATGGGGGCGCCCTAGGGGGGTGGGGGGGCCAAAATAGCCGTTTTTGGCCGTTGGGGCAACGGCCAAAAGTGAAATAGCCGTTGCCCAACGGCTAGTTTTCGCAAGCCCATCAGGTCATCCGGTCCGGTCCGGCCCGGTTCCGGTCCATTTTGGTCCGGTTCGTCCGGTCCATTTTGGACGTGCCGGATCGAGACCGGGTCGGATTTTTTTTTTTTTATATTTGGCCCGATTTGATCCGGTCCGGTTCGGCCCTGCCCAAACCGGGCTATTAGACAGCCTTAGTCATAAGCCTATAACTCATTTTTATTAAAATTAGCTCATGTAGTTGTATTTTGTAAATCTTAAGTTTGTAACATAAGTACATAACTAAGAAAAGCTACGAAAATATTTATGCAATACTTTTCAATGAATGAATTTTATACATATAAAAATCTAAAAATAACATATATGTAATGTCGGTTCGGTTTGGTTTCAGTTCGGTTTTTTTATAGGTAACACCAAACCAAACCTAATATGTCAGTTTTTTTTCGCCAACACCAAACCAAGTCAAACCAAACCATAGTCGGGTTTTTTTCTCGGTGTAGTTCGGTTTGTCGGTTTGGTTCGGTTTAATGGTTTGGTTTGTACAACTCTACTTGCCATCACCTTTTCCCACATTCTCGTAGTTAATTGTCTCGAAGTATTGCCTAGGCAGCACTTGCCCACACCCTCTACCCAATCTCTCAGAAAATTAGAGAGTAACCTAGGAACGAAGCAGAGGCAATTTCGCAAAAACCATTGTAAACGTGGACAAACACTTAGAATCAATCAATTTTGGGAACACCGGATGAAATATTTTGAATTATTAGGTATAAACTATATTTCAATACAATAAAGTAAAGTTCTGAATTTGGACACAAATTTGAAAAATTAAATCTCAGACGCTCAGATTTTCAAACTTCATTTTTAAGTATTATGAGATGATGATTGAGGATAAAGACTGAAGGTTTCTCATACACCAAAAATTGGAGTGATCTATGATGTCACTTGCTGTGATTTAGATATATATAATCGCCACTAATCGCTTGCAGCTAGTTGCTGATTAGTTAGGCTCTTCTTGCTTAATCTATTGGTGGATAAAAAGAGTAGATAGATACTCTATTATTTCACATCTTACATCATACAGCATAATCCATTAATTTTTTTTTCCCTTTCCTTTTCCTTAGGTAGGCAAGGGGGATTAATTATTGGATGTGCACCGAATAGTTTAAAAAAGCCAACTAGCAATACTTCTTATCTGCACACGTTTTTAAAACCATACATGTTGATAATTTCAAAAGTTTTTTTAAAGATCCTATTATATCTTCTTTCTATCCTTTCATAATTGTTCAATCCCTTTAATAATTAAGTGTTCTCACTCACTATGTAAGTTGGCATATTTTATTCTTTGACTAAAACTTCTAGCTCCACTACTACAGTACCTGTCCAGTACCATTTTAGTTTGTATGCACTGCCCAAAGAAAATGATCCCAAATCAATATCCTTTTTAATTACTCCAAAATACTCTCTCCGTCCCAAATTAGTTGTCACTTTAGCAAAATGTGTTTGTCCCAAATTAGTTGTCACTTTAGGATTTCAAGGCTAAATTGATTAGTTTTTTCCAACTATAACCCTAATAATTAAAAAAATTCTCAAAAAAAATTAATGGTGAAACATTAAATAGGGATAAGATAGTAAAATAAACACTCTATTTAATGTCTTTCTTAATGAGCGTGAAAAAACCTAAAGCGACAACTAAAATGGAATGGAGGGAGTATGTCATTACAATCTTAATGAGGAAGTAATTTAAGACCAATATTCACCTGAGTTAGTCCCTAAGCCTCGCAAATCTCGCCTACACGGTAACTTGCTTATTTAGATTATTACTCCCTTCGGTCTATTTTATTTGATAGGTTTTATTTTTCGAGAGTCAAGTTGACCAATTTTCGAAGTTAAATTGAGCTAGATTTAGTCAATATTTTAAAATTATAATTCAGATATTAAAAAAACTACACGAATAGTACTACAAATTGCAATTCTTGTCATATTAATATGGTGAAGAAATATATCTCAAAATATTGGTCAAAATTTATATTATTTGACTTTTAGAAAAAAAAAGAGATCAATTATTTTGGAGCAGAGGGAGTATTGCTTTATCTTTAAATAGAAATTATACATGTACACAAAAGCATCAATCTAACGTAACAACTTTTTAGAGAGTATACTACCTTTCTATATTTACAAGGTTGCCCATATATCACAATCAGAGGATTAAGCACTGAGACGATTGGATGAGATTTTCTAGCCTCAAATTCCTTTAGACAAGATAAAAGAATCTTCTTTTCCTCTTCAACCTACTCCCTTGATCAGCAGATTCAGCACTTTCCTCAGAAATTCATTTTAGAAGATTCAGAAACATGCTAAAATATCATATTTAGGATTTGAACATGTGATCTAGGATCAATTTCAAATCGCTTTTTTGTCACTATAACAAAACTTTACAGTGAATATACAATATAGTGTAGTAATAAAAGTTTCTAATTGCCCGCTATTTGCGGAGTATCATTTCTCCCTCATAGATGTGAAAGTTGTTGGCATCGATCGAATCATTTCTTGCTTAGGGATCGATCTTTTTTTCTTTCGTGAAGAATTTTCAAGTTGCCAAAAGCGAAATGGATGCTTGACTTATCGTCAAAACTGAGAAGACTCAAAACTGATACAGTAGAATTTTTTTTTTTTTTTTTGGTTTTCCATTCGGTGTCAGGTATCTTTATTGAGCTCTGGCTAATTTGAATTCGCGCTGCGTAAGGTCCATTTTGGGGGAAGCGCTCCCTATCAGGATTTTTTTCATTCACATAGTTCGAATCCGAGACCTCTAGTTAAGGGTGGAGAGATCCTATCCATCCCACCACAACCTTCTGGTGGAAAACTGATAGAAATATGCATTTGTGCATTACCAATCTCCTAACTTATTACTCCCTCCGTCCCAAATTAGTTGTCGCTTTTAGCTTTTTCACGCCCATTAAGAAAACCATTAAATAGAGTGTGTATTTTACTATGTTACCCCTATTTAATGTTTGACTATTAAATTTTCTTGAGAATTTTTTTAATTATTAAGGGTATAGTTGGAAAGAATTGACAAAAATAGTCTTGAAATCCTAAAGCGTCAACTAATTTGGGACAAATGAATCTTGCTAAAGCGTCAACTAATTTGGGACGGAGGGAGTATATGCAGCTATTTTTCATCGGCTCGAACTATTTAGAAGAATCATGTTTAACTCATCCCCATATATACTAGTAGTAAATATAAAGTAGTACTAGTATATGTTCTTAACATTAATAATGTAAAAACAAATTTATGGAATTAAGTGACTGAAAAGTAATTACCGGTACTCCTATGTAATAACGTTAATTATTATAGATAAACGAAATGATAAATAATCTGTACGTTAAGCACCAATAACGTAAAAATTCAATCAATGCAGCACTTCTCTGTTGTCTCTCTTTAATTTTCTTTTCCTTTTGGCAACTAACGTTTTTTCGTCAATTAAGTGTAATAAATGTATGTGTAATGTCGGTCTTAATAAAGTTTAGATAACTGAACAAAGACAACATTGAGATAGCTAGTGGGTATATACCTTCTCAACAAATAACTATATTGATGAATGTATCTGTCAGCACGTCATTTACATCTCATCTATTGTTAGCTAAGTAGGACGGAAGTTTCGGGATAGCGTGTTACAAGTTGTAACTTAAAGGAGTAGACGTTGAATGGCATTAACTAATATATTAATTAAGGAGACATAAATAACAGAATATCAAGTGTTCTTTGTAGTAGTTTCATGGATAAAGAAAGGAAATTTTCTTTCTAATCAAAGCCCCTTCATCACATCACATTCGAATTATTACGTATTAAAATATTTCAAAAAGAAAAATCTCACAAAGTGTATTCATAAGTAATTAAAATATTTACATCAGAACACTTGTTTATCGCAATTCACCCCTAAAGTAAGTCAGAGTGAGAAACTAAATTGCAATATAGGAAAATTTTCTCATCAATTACTCGGACATATTGTTAATGTTTGCTAAATCATGGAAAATGTTAGTAATAATATAAATTCAGTTTAAGATGCCGGAGAATCTTGACATATAATATAAATTTAAATAAAAAGAAATATATTATAGTACTGATAAAGATTAAAGATATCTTATATATATTATAGTAAACGTAATTCTGCATTCCTTCGTGGATAAAATAATGTTTTCTTTTTAAGAAATGAATGTCGAAATATTAACTTGGTATTACTTCATTATTATCGTACTATTTATAGAAGATGATCTTTCCTTTAAATTACCGATTGTTTTCTAGCTACTTTTTGCCTTTGATTAGTGGTCCAAAACTTGTCCCTGTATCAAATTACTATTTAGTGGTTAAACTCTCCGTACCCACCTCGCTTTGTTGTGCCTACGAAAGGAAAATAGAGCAAAATCTAATAGGTACAAAAAGGAAAAAAAAAAAAAAAAAAAGGCTTCCTCCCCATTTTTTAAAGGGTTCTTTACAAAAATATACTACAAATTTGACCACTTAATTAAAAAAAAAATGTATAGGAAATTCATACGAGAGAAAAATGTATAGGAAATTTATCTCTACAAACACATACGAGAGAAAAATGTATAGGAAATTCATCAGATGTATGAAACGTAGTTTCAAACATTGAGTGAACGTATGTTTAACGAAACATCGTTTCAAAGCACTCGTCGACAGCTCGACTGATGTCGTCGCCGCGCTTGCCACCGGTGACGGCAGACATGAGAGGAAATTCATCGCCGATAATTTTCTCGTTGATCTCGATCTCTTCATTATTTCTTCCAGAAGTTGTGATGTCATTCTGTGCAATGTAAATAATGTTTGGTTTTTCGAATTTGGGGGTTTTATAGTGGGCGTTTCCAGATGGAGCTGTAGCAAAGGCAAAGATGAAATAGGAATTATGATGTAACCGAAACTATAATCTCCACGGATGAGGTAAGGAAGAGAGAAAATGTGTGATATAGAGTAATGAGTATGTGTAAGAGGGCACTTTTGGGATAAAATGAGATGTTTTTATATTATGTGAGTGGTTGGTTTTGGTTATGGGTTTTTGTAACCTAGGATTGTTTCGGGCAATGCCCGCATTTTACAGTAAAAATTTGAGAATCTAAACAAATTTTTGGGAAATGAAATAGCCTGAAAGGACGCTGAAACTATCTGAAACAATGTTGAAACAGTCTGAAACGGTGCTGAAACAGTCTGAAACGGTGCAGATACACAGAGATATAGTTAGATACGGTGCAAAACAGTGTTGAAACAGCGTTGAAACAGTCGGATACAGTTTGAAACAACTACTAAAAAAGTATGAAACAAAATTTAAAAAATAATGTGAAATAACGTAAAAAAAAAAGTGAAATAGTATAGAAATAGTAATAAATGATGAAACAATGTTGAAACAGTCTAGAAACAGCTAGATACAGTCTAGAAAATAGTTAGATACGGTACAAAACAACCTGAAACGATGCTGAAACATCTGAAAAGTGCTGAAACAACGTAGATACAGTAAGATCCAGTTTGATACGGAGCAAAAATAGTGGAGATATAGTGAGATACAGCGCTGAAACAGTCTGAAACCGCTAGTAAAAAAGTTCAAAATAAAATATAAAAAAAATAATGTGAAACAATGCAAAAATGTGAAATAGTTTAGAAACAGTGAGAAACAACGTACAAATGGTTAGATATGAGAGATTGGTAGTTGAGATACGATGTGGTTGTTAGTTGAGATACAATGTGATTGGTAGGCGAGATACGGTTAGATACGAGGTGGCTGGTAGTTTAGATACAATGAGATACGATGTGGTTGGTAGGCGAGATACGGTTAGATACGAGGTGGTTGGTAGTAAAGATATAATGAGATACAATGTGGTTGGTAGGCGAAATACGGTTAGATACGAGGTGGTTGGTAGTTGAGATACAACGAGATACGAAGTGGTTGGTAGTTGAGACACAATGAGATATGATGTGGTTGGTAGGCGAGATACGGTTAGATATGAGGTGGTTGGTAGCTGAGATACGATGTGGTTGGTATGAGTGATACGGTTAGATACGAGCTGGTTGGTAGTTGAGATACAATGTGGTTAGTAGGCGAGATACAGTTAGATACGAGGTGGTTGGTAGTTGAGATACAGTGAGATACAATATGATTGGTAGGCGAGATACAGTTAGATACGAGGTGGTTGGCAGTTGAGATACATTGAGATACAACGAGGTACGATTTGGTTGGTAGTTGAGATACGATGTGGTCGGTATGAAGGATACAATTAGATACGAGGTGCTTGGTAGTTGAGATATAAGATAGTTGGTTGTTGAGAAACATCGAGATACAGTGAGGATGGGATGAGGAAAAGTAAAATTTGGGGAAATGGGAGGAGTAAAAGCAAAATATGGGGAAATGAGAGGAGTATAAGTAAAATTCGTGGAAATGGTGGGAGGAAAAGTGAAATATGGAGAAATAAGAAGAAGATGTAAGAGTTTGGTATGTTATGAAAAAAATATTGCTATGTTTTTGATATGTTTGTAATTAACTTTTTTATATAAAGTTATTTAGCTAAAATATTGTTATGTTTGGTAATTAAGTTCAAAAAATTATACTTTTGTGTAAAAATTTCTTTTTTAAATAACGTTAAATAAATGGGTTGTGCCCACCAAAGCAAAAAAGATCAAAATATGAAAATTTTGATGTTATACCTCTCTAAAGCAATCATCCAAAGACAACAAAGATTTATTCTTAGAAAATAAACACATACTTGCGGGGTGATTCAATAATATGAGAAGCCTAAAGCCAAACTTTAAATGATGTCATAATCTTTTTTAAGAACATTCATATACATTTTAATTCAAAGTTCGATTTTCCTAATTCTTTAAAAATGCAAATCTATAAACTAACGAATTTAATTAGGTTTTTTTAAAAATCTATTATTTAATGGATGAATAGACACAATCATGACATTGGTTGTGAAAATATTCTTTCCAAGATTTTTTAAGTTTTTTCCTTTTTTTTAAAAAAAAAATAAGTTTTTCATGAAAAAATTCTCTAATATTTTAGAACTCCAAATTAAAATCATATATATTAATAAGATTTTTGTCAATTAAAATCAATGTATTGTATTTGAACAAATGACTAGCATTTTGTTCATCTTAAAGAAATCCTATTAATATAAATAAACTATAGTAAAATTTTAGAGCCTCTAATGCTCGGGGCCTAAAGCGAAAGTTTTAGTTACTTTACTCTTACTTGGTGCATAAACTAAATTTAGTTAACTTCAACTCCAAAAAAAAAATGGATTTAAAAAAAGATACTTTCTTTTCTTTATTCATAAATACCCACTATATATAATATTTGGATATTTTAAATTTTAATTCAGCAAAAAAATATTTGCCAAATAAATAACAACATGTGGTTATAATTTGATGAATTGAGAACGAATTTAGAATCTTACCCGGATATGGAAAAGTTTATTCTTTTACCTCAGATTAAGAAGTTACACAATTTTAGAATCTAATAATCATAATAAAATGAATCTTAGAAACTTTCCAACTCTTGAACTCAAAGAAGCTTTAGAATGCTTCCATACTACGCGGCAATGAATCATTGTCTCTGACATAGCTGACAATGCAAATTTTATCTCGTAGAAGGGACAAGGATTATAATTTCGGGATAAAAAATAAAATTAAATTTATGCTATGTTTGGTTATGGGTATTAAATAAATTGGGAGAAGAGTTATCCCACAATTATGGGATTATCTTATCCCATATAAGGTGTGGGATAAGTTATCTCATGTTTTAATCACACTTTCAATCACAAGATAAAGTTTATCCCGAATTCATGAGATATCACAACTTTAGTAATCTCTTGTATCAAACGACCACTAAAATGGTAGATAGATGCTAATATCAGGCCGATCAAATTTGCCAACTATACCAAAGTAGTCCTAAAATGTAATAACGGCTGTAACGCATAATTTATTTCGCGCAAAAAATTAATTCATTTCACAACTAGCGCTTAATTCACAAGTAGCAAAACTTTTACTAGTACAGTGTAAAAAAATTTATATTATCATCCGACAGTGTTACAAAATAATAACATGTAATATTTGTCTTATTTTCATAATTAAAATTTTTATTATAAATGAAGATTACATGTAGATGATATATTTGAGTTACTCGAGTAATTTTTTTAAAATATAATTCATGTTTTATTTGTTAAATTTCTCGATTACACGTCTTTTAAGAAACAATTTATAACAAGAAGTTTTTGGCTATTTTAGCATTTATCGATCTGATAATATCATAATCTTAAAAAAAAAAAAAAAAAGAATAGCCGGTGCACAAAGCATCCCACGTTCGCAGGGTTCAGGGAAGGCCCCCACCCCAAGGGGTGTACATAGTCTAACCTTGTGTAAACATAAGTGGATGTTTCCAAGACTTGAACCCGTGACCTATAGATCACATGAAGACAACTTTATCAGTTACCAATTGCTTAATCTAAGAAAAATTCAATAATTTAGTTGTTTGTGATCTTCAAGAATAATTATACGGTTATAATGTAAAAAATGTCTTTGGTTCTACATTAGCTACGTAGAGATAACATTGTTAGTCGATTTTAATTGTGGTTTCTTTTTTTAAGTAATTTAAGAAGTGCTTGGTAGAATTATATTTTACATTTTCTGTTGGGATTTTGGAATAAATAGAGTGTGAATGGGAAATGGGTGGGAAGGTGAAAAGGTTCCTTTTAGTAAGGAAATGCACATTCTCCCATAATGGTAGAGGAAAAGACTTTTGTTGGGTTTAAATACAAATTCACTTCTCTTAGCTCTTAAAAGGGTTGAGAAGAAGGGAAGCCTCGCGCCGTCGTCGTCGCTCGCTCGTCTCGGCCTCGGCTTCGGCTTCGGATTTCGGTCAATTGATTGACTTAATTTTTTGGACCAACAAAAACTAAAAATATTAATTAATTAATATTTTTTATTATTAATAATTAATATTTAATCTGTTTGTGTAACAGAAATGTGAATGGATTAATCTGATTAAACCAGCGTAGTTATTCCTCCACGTTCTCCCACTCTCCCACGTTTTCTCATTAGTGGACTACTCATTACTGACATTTAGTGAATTCAGCCATTAGTGGCAATGAATTCAGGTGCCATTAGTGGCAGAGTTAGTGGTGTTAGTGGCCATTAGTGGTGACTCTTCCTTCCATTTCCCATGGCTATATAAACTGGTCAGTCTTCAACATTTCAATACACTGACACACAGAAATACAAACAAAACTTCTTACTGCATTCCTCTCTTTTCTGCATACTAAGTAAGTCTTAGTAAGTCGTGTGATTTGCTCCGTTTTCTTTGAGTTCGCAGTGTTCTACTGTTTGAAGTGCCGCTACAGTAGAACTGTTATCCCGTTCCATCCTGGGAGAAATTAACCCGTGAACCTTGGGCAACTGTGAGGGGGTTAGATTTCTTAAGGAGACACAAGTAAATTGTGGGCTCGGGATTGTCCCATAACAACTGATAATATACTTCTGTTTGTTGTCTTTTCTGATTTATTTGGTTGCAGGAATAACAAGCTTAAGAAATCTAATGTTATTTATTTTCTGCACTTAAATAAATACTGGTTAAGGAGACTAAAACCTTTGTGGTTTTTTACTCGTTTATAATATATTAATCTGCTGTGGAGACTAAAACCTTCGTGGTTTTTTTCTACTCCTAATTACTGTGAAATAATCTGTTTGTGGGGATTAAAAGCCTTCGTGGTTTTTTCTACTCCTATTATTTAAACAGTTTATTAATATTGTTTCTGCTTGTGTCACTTGACAGAGATGACTAACGGAGCTGAACAAACTGTCCCTGCTGTGAATACGAATGCTACCGCAGTTTCTGGTGCTGCTGGGCCTAGCCGTGCTGCTGCAACGGTTATGCCACCTGCAGAAAAGCCGGGGAAGTTTACTGGTGTGGATTTTAAGAGGTGGCAGCAAAAGATGTTCTTTTATCTGACCACCTTAAGCCTGCAAAGGTTTATCAATGAGGATGCTCCAGTCCTGACTGATGAAACACCTGAAAACGAACGCTTCCTTGTGATTGAGGCTTGGAAGCATTCTGACTTCCTATGCAAGAATTACATTCTAAGTGGCTTGGAAGATGACCTGTACAACGTTTACAGTAATGTTGAAACGTCTAAGAAACTGTGGGATATTCTAGAAAAGAAGTATAAGACTGAAGACGCTGGACTGAAGAAATTTGTGGCTGCCAAATTTCTGGACTATAAAATGGTGGATAACAAATCTGTTGTGTCCCAAGTCCAAGAACTTCAAGTCCTTATCCATGATCTCCTTGCTGAAGGTTTGATCTTGATTAATACTTCTGTTAAGAGTATTACTTATATTGTTGCTAACAAACTTTTCTTTGAAGGTTTGAAGATTAATGAAGCGTTTCAAGTGGCAGCCATGATTGAAAAGTTACCTCCATCATGGAATGACTTTAAAAATTACTTGAAACACAAGCGCAAGGAGATGACCCTTGAAGATTTGGTTGTACGCTTGAGGATTGAAGAGGACAACAAATCTGCTGCAAAGAAGGCTCGTGGAAGTGCTGCAATAGCGGGAGCAAATATTGTTGAGCACACTCCAAATCAAAATAAGAGAAAGAAGCCTTCTGGAGGGAGGACCAACCCCAGCAAGAAAAAGTTCAAGGGGAATTGCTACAACTGTGGCAAGAGTGGACACAAGTCCGCAGACTGTCGTGCTGCAAAGAAGGACAGGAAAAAGGAAAAAGGTCAAGCAAACATGGTTGAAGAGACAAAATTGGCCCAAGGAGTGCAAGACATTGATCTATGTGCTATGATTTCTGAATGCAACTTAGTTGGAAATCCTAAGGAATGGTGGATTGATTCAGGAGCCACCCACCATGTTTGTGCTGTGAATGAAGCCTTTGCTTCGTATGCTCCCGCTGGACCTGATGAGGCGCTCTCTATGGGCAATTCTGCAACGGCCAAAATTGAAGGATATGGGAAGATATTCCTCAAGATGACGTCTGGCAAGGTTGTGACTCTGACCAATGTTCTTCACGTTCCTGAAATTAGGAAGAACTTGGTGTCTACTGCACTTCTTGTGAAAAACGGGTTTAAGTGTGTGTTTGTTTCTGACAAAGTTGTAATAACTAAGAATGAGCTGTATGTAGGAAAAGGTTACCTGACTGAGGGCCTTTTCAAACTCAATGTAATGGTCGTTGATACTATGAATAAAATTGCAGCTTCTTCTTACTTACTGTAGTCAAATAATTTATGGCATTCTCGTTTGGGACATGTCAATTATAAAACCTTGCGAAAAATGATCAATTTGGAAGTATTGCCTAAATTTGATTGCGCTAAGTCAAAATGTCAAATATGTGTTGAGTCTAAATATGCTAAACACCCTTACAAGTCAATTGAAAGGGATTCTGACCATTAGACTTAATTCATACAGATATTTGTGACATGAAGTCAATACCATCTCGCGGTGGAAAGAAGTATTTCATAACTTTTATTGACGATAGCACTCGTTACTGCTATGTTTATTTACTAAGTAGTAAAGATGAGGCAATTGACGCATTCAAGCAATACAAAAATGAAGTTGAAACGCAACTTAACAAAAAGATCAAAATGATAAGAAGTGATAGGGGTGGAGAATATGAATCTCCTTTTGAACAAATATGTTTGGAATATGGCATTATTCATCAAACAACTGCCCCTTACACGCCTCAATCCAATGGGATTGCAGAAAGGAAAAATCGAACGTTAAAGGAGATGATGAATGCCTTGTTAATTAGTTCGGGTCTACCCCAGAACTTGTGGGGGGAAGCTATATTCACGGCTAATCAAATACTCAATCGAGTTCCCCATAGCAAAACACTGTCCATTCCATATGAAAAGTGGAAAGGAAGGAAGCCCAACTTGAATTACTTCAAAGTGTGGGGGTGTTTGGCAAAAGTGCAAGTCCCAAAACCCAAAAGGGTTAAGATTGGACCGAAAACAGTTGATTGTGTTTTCATTGGGTATGCTATAAACAGTAAAGCATATCGGTTTCTGGTTCATAAATCAGAAAATCCCGACATTCATGTTAATACGGTGATGGAATCAGACAGTGCTGAGTTCTTTGAAACTATATATCCGTATAAGAAGGAATGTGAGTCAGTTGGTGAAAGATCCAAACGACCTCGGGAAGGAACCAAAGGAAATTCACCAAATGAGGAAGAACCAAGACGAAGCAAGCGTCAAAGGACTTCTACCTCGTTTGGAGATGACTTTGTCACTTTCCTGTTGGAAAATGAGCCTCGGACGTTTAAAGAAGCAATGTCTTCTTCAGACTCTCCGTTTTGGAAAGAGGCAGTCAATAGTGAAATAGAATCTATTTTGAGCAACCATACTTGGGAGTTGGTTGATCTTCCTCCTGGAAACAAACCATTAGGTTCTAAGTGGATTTTCAAAAGGAAAATGAAAGCTGATGGCACTATTGACAAGTACAAGGCAAGGCTTGTTGTTAAAGGCTATAGACAACAAGAAGGTCTTGACTACTTTGACACATACTCGCCGGTAACCAGAATTACATCCATTCGTATGTTAATAGCGTTAGCCGCCGTGTATGGTCTGCAAATCCATCAAATGGACGTTAAGACAGCGTTCTTAAACGGGGATTTGGAGGTAGAAATTTACATGGAACAACCTGAAGGGTTCGTGGTTCCAGGTAAAGAAAAGATGGTGTGTAAACTTGTTAAGTCACTTTATGGACTAAAACAAGCACCTAAACAATGGCATGCGAAATTTGATCATACAATATTGTCAAATGGCTTTAAAATTAACGAGTGTGATAAATGTGTCTACATTAAGAACACTCCTAATTTTATAGTCATTGTTTGCTTATATGTGGACGACATGTTGATAATGAGCAATAACATTGCCAATATAAATGCTACGAAACGCATGTTGACTAGCAAATTTGATATGAAAGACTTAGGAGTTGCGGACTTAATTCTGGGTGTTAAGATCCATAAAACTCCTCAAGGTCTGGCGTTGTCTCAAACTCACTACATCAATAGTGTTCTTGAAAAATTTAAATATTTGGATTTTAAAATTTCAAAGACTCCTATTGATGTAAACCTTGCTCTAAAGAAGAACAAAGGTCAAAGCACGTCGCAACGGGATTATGCACGTGTTTTGGGAAGTTTGATGTACGTCATGAATTGTACTCGACCAGATATAGCTTGTGCTATAAGTAAACTAAGTCGATACACGAGTAATCCCAATCAGACCCATTGGATGGCAATGAAACGTGTTTTGGGGTATTTAAAATACACTCAAGACTTTGCATTGCATTATAACAAGTATCCTGCCGTCATTGAAGGATATTGTGATGCCAATTGGATCACCGGCACAACTGATTCTAAGTCCACAAGTGGATATATTTTCGCACTTGGTGGAGGAGCGGTGTCTTGGAAATCGTCCAAGCAAACATGTATTGCCCGCTCTACTATGGAAGCTGAATTCATAGCCTTAGACAAAGCCGGTGAAGAAGCTGAATGGCTTCGAAACTTTTTGGAAGACATTCCGTTTTGGCCTAAGCCATTGACACCAGTTTGTATACATTGTGATAGTCAATCGGCTATAGGAAGAGCGAAGAATGTAATGTATAACGGTAAGAATCGTCACATACGACGAAGGCATAAAACCGTTAGAGACCTACTCTCTAGGGGAATTATCACCATTGACTACGTGAAGTCAAGGGATAATGTGGCGGATCCGCTTACAAAAGGCCTAACTAGAGAGGCGGTTGAGTGTTCATCGAAGGGAATGGGACTATGGCCAAGGACAAGTCATCACGGCGGTAACTCTACCTAGGAGACTGGAGATCCCAAGAACTAGGTTCAAGGAGAATACAAAGTCGTGTTTGACGGTCCAACATTGTCAGTTAATGTTTGGTCCATTCTCATGATTAGACAATGTTCAAGTACCAAGGGTAAAATGCTAGAGGCATTTTTTAATGATTGTCTAAGTTTGATATTTTAATTATCAAACAGTGTACATCTATAGGATTACACGTTTAGAAATCACCTATGTACGTGTGAAGTGGAAGCCGCTTCAAGGAGAATTCGGTATGGCAAGTTCTCTAAGTACTTATGAAACCAGGCGGTGTTCATGGCTGAAACGAACACAACAGTGAGAACCAAAGACGGTTAAGGGTTAGTTGTGTGACATACGTTGTCTAGGTATACACCAAAGCTCAACGGTTCAAAGATATCAAATCTACCGATTGACCGAGTATATCCGATGTATGTTCACTACGGAAAGTTCAAAGGGAAACCTACTTATCCCGATGCAACTAGTTCTTTCTTGCAAATCACACAAGTCTGTCATGCATATTTTCAATATAGCCATTCCCCATTCATGTGGGGGATTGTTGGGATTTTGGAATAAATAGAGTGTGAATGGGAAATGGGTGGGAAGGTGAAAAGGTTCCTTTTAGTAAGGAAATGCACATTCTCCCATAATGGTAGAGGAAAAGACTTTTGTTGGGTTTAAATACAAATTCACTTCTCTTAGCTCTTAAAAGGGTTGAGAAGAAGGGAAGCCTCGCGCCGTCGTCGTCGCTCGCTCGTCTCGGCCTCGGCTTCGGCTTCGGCTTCGGCTTCGGCTTCGGATTTCGGATTTCGGATTTCGGTCAATTGATATGATTGATTGACTTAATTTTTTGGACCAACAAAAACTAAAAATATTAATTAATTAATATTTTTTATTATTAATAATTAATATTTAATCTGTTTGTGTAACAGAAATGTGAATGGATTAATCTGATTAATCCAGCGTAGTTATTCCTCCACGTTCTCCCACTCTCCCACGTTTTCTCATTAGTGGACTACTCATTACTGACATTTAGTGAATTCAGCCATTAGTGGCAATGAATTCAGGTGCCATTAGTGGCAGAGTTAGTGGTGTTAGTGGCCATTAGTGGTGACTCTTCCTTCCATTTCCCATGGCTATATAAACTGGTCAGTCTTCAACATTTCAATACACTGACACACAGAAATACAAACAAAACTTCTTACTGCATTCCTCTCTTTTCTGCATACTAAGTAAGTCTTAGTAAGTCGTGTGATTTGCTCCGTTTTCTTTGAGTTCGCAGTGTTCTACTGTTTGAAGTGCCGCTACAGTAGAACTGTTATCCCGTTCCATCCTGGGAGAAATTAACCCGTGAACCTTGGGCAACTGTGAGGGGGTTAGATTTCTTAAGGAGACACAAGTAAATTGTGGGCTCGGGATTGTCCCATAACAACTGATAATATACTTCTGTTTGTTGTCTTTTCTGATTTATTTGGTTGCAGGAATAACATTTTCAAGATTATTGTTTCATATAATTTGGTACAAAAATAATTAATACAATTGTAAATAAATATTCTAGACATTATAAATTCAAAATTCAAATTTTTTAAGTAAAGACATAATAAAACCGTTCTGAATTTCATCCTAAAATTGTTGCGCTTTTATCCAACAAATGAAACAGTCCCTTAGATTATGGAAATGCGATTACTCTCTCAACATTCCCCTATTTTATAGCCTAAATGTGGTAGAATCAGAATCACGTGTTAGAAGGTTTAAGATGGAATATTTATCTGTGAATTGGAAAATTCATAAATCTTTGCAGCAACCAAAAAGAAAAGAAAAATCATTACACTTTTTTGCGAAAATTAAGCTTTGACTAAATATAAATTAAGGAGACGGAAATAACTGAATATCAAGTGTTCTTTATATTTCGTGGATAAAGAAAGGAAATTTATTAAATAATATACTATATGTTGTATCGTACATAATTTACTCTTTTTTTTTTTTTGGTGCAAAGAATGAACGTACATAACTTACTCAACATTCTACATTTCCCTCTTTTAAATCAAAGCCTCTTCATCACATCACGTTCTAATTAATACGTACAAAATATCCCAAAAAAGGTAATCTCACAAAATATATTCGTAAAAACGATTTATAAAAGTTATATCGAACATTAGTTTATCACATTTCTCCCCTAAAAGAAGTCACGGTGAGAAACTAATGGCGATACATGAAGATTTCTCACTAACATCTATTAGTCGAACATATTCGTTAGGTTTGCTAATTCTTGGAAAATGTAAGTGATAATACAAGTTCACTTTAAGATGCTGGTGAATCTTGGCAAATAACTTAAATAAGAAAATATACTATAGTATTGATAAAGATTACAGATATATAATATATATATTTTAGTAAAAGTAATTTTGCATGCCTCCATGTATGAGAATTGAGATAACGTTTTTTTGAAAGAAATGAATGTTGTAATATTAATTAGGTATTACTTCATTATCGCGCTATTTATGGAAAATGATCTTTCCTTTAAATTAGTGCTAATTGAATGGCTATAATTTGATGAATTTTGTACGAATTTCGAATCTTATCTGGATATGGAAAAGTTTATTGTTTTACTTCAGATTTAAAAGTTACACATTTTTAGAATCAAGTCTTAATAAAATGAATTTTAGAAATTTTCCAAACTCTTAAACCCAAAGAAGATTTAGAATGCTTCCATACTACGTGGCAGTGAGTCCTTGTCTCATGACACATAGCTGACAATGCAAATTTTATCTGTTTCTAAAGTACATTGAAATGGTAGAGAGATGCTAATGTCACGCCGACCAAATTTGCCAACTATATCAAAGTTGTCTTAAAACGTAGTAACGGCTGTAACACATCATTTATTTCGAGCAAAAAATAATTTCATTTTCAAAACTAGCGCGTAATGCGCAAGTAGACAGTGTAAAAATTTTATATTATCCGACAGTGTTGCCGAATAACATGTAATATTTGTCTTATTTTCAGAATTGAAAATTTTACTATTAACGAAGGTTACATGTAGATGATATATTTGGGTTACTTGAGTAAAAAAAATTATTTTAATATAATTTATCCATCTTGTTTTATTTGTCCTTTGATTTCCCTTAAAAATAATTATTATGGAAATCTTATCGACTATTTTATCATCCTAAAATTTAGTTGTTTGTGATCTTCAAGAACAAATATTACTAAAGGCACAATAGAAAAAAATTAATTTTGCCTTGATATTTAAAATTATAAATAGTTTGAGATAAATATTTATAGAAATTCGGAGAAATAAAATGAGATGAAAGAAGAACATAAGTTAAATTCTTGGTATCTAATGGATATACTTTTCTTAGTAGGTGTTTGACTTATTGCGCTAAAAAAAATACTCCCATGGGACACCATTTGACTCTGTACAGAGTTTAATAAAAAAATTGTTGGTAGCTTTAAAAGTATATAGGACCCAACAGGAGTAAAATAGAGACGACACATTAAATAGTTGTCAAATAAGAAAATGTGTCATTCTTTTTGGGACAAACAAAAAAGAAAATAGTGTCACATAAATTGGGACAGATGGAGTATACGGTTATAATATGAAAAATGTCTTTGGTTCTACAATAGCTAAGTGGAGATAAATTTTTTAGTCGATTTTTGTTGTGCTGTTATTAAGTAATTTAAAAAAAGAGCTTTGTAGAATTATATTTATATCTTAGAGATTATTATGTCATATAATTTGTTATACACATGGATGACCCGGGTTCGATCCTTCCTCAATGCCTTCTGAGTCGAGCCTGTCGCACCGGGTTTTCTTAGTGCGGTTCACACAAGGGGGGTTTACCCAGTGCGCACAGTCAATAAACTAGCGGTTGCGGTTTTTCTGGAGTTCCAAAAAAAAAAAATACAATTGGAAATAAATATTATTCAAAATTTTAAGTAAAGACATAATAAAACCGTTCTGAATTTCATCCTAAAATTGTTGCGCTTTTATCCAACAAATGAAACAATCCCTTAAATTATGGAACCGCCAGTGCTCTCTCAACATTCCCCGTTTTGGTAGCTCAAATGGCGTAGATTCAGAATCACGTGTTAGAAGGTTTAAGATGTTGTAATATTTATCCGTCTAATTGGAAAAATCATAAACCCTTGCAGCAACCAAAAAGAAAAAAGAAAAATCATTACACTATTTTACGAAAATTAAGCCTTTTGACTTTGACCAATGAATGATCTTCATCTATAAATAGCATGCAACATTTGAAACGTTACACATCCATTAGACACAACACAAACACAGAGAGAACAATTCAAACATATTATTAGTACATACATAACCAAATTCAGTTCATATGGCTAACAAAGTTGTATGTCCAAAACTTTTCCGTGACCTCCGGTGTTTTGTCCGGTGTCTAAACACAGCTCCGACTGTCCAACCAATGAATTTCACCGCCACTTATGACGCCGCGGACGCCGCGGCCACCGTCGCAACACCAACGTTAGTACCTACGGACATGGCTGCCGAAAAAAAAGTGATCAACTTTGATGATGTTAAGGAGCTGTTTATGGGTGTGTCCACATCAAAGTTGATTAAATCATCATTTACGTTACATATGGCAGCTATTGAACCTATGGTTGATATAGGCATGTGGGTAATGAATTCTAAACTTATGGTCATGCCAATATTTAGGGAGGTAATTCTTGGATTTGTTAAACAAACATTTTATGAACATTTTTGTGCTGGAAAAGACTTACCAGAAGTACGTAGAACCGTTACAAACATGTCTGATGTTGGTTTAAAAGCTATGCTTGATTATGGTGTGGAACATGCTACTGAAAATGAATCTTGTGATCAGAGTATGAAGGTGTTTCTTCAAACAGCTGAATCAACTAAGTCTCTTCCAATTGATTCTGTAAGATCAAATTTTTGCATATCTTTTTTGCATTAGTTCTTGTTTTCAACGTGTCTTATTGCGTAAAATATAAGTAACACTCCTCTCTGTTCTAATTTTTGCCATGAAATTACATAAACTTCTCTTAGAATAACCAGATTCCTATAACACGGATTCCTTTTCATGGTCTTACTAATAAGAGACATAATAAGATTTACGTTTATAGTAAAAAAACAGTTATAAATGTTTGAAATTTTTTTGTTTTATTATTGGATCAAACTTTCAACTTAACCTTGTCAAACAAAATGGTACACTTCATCTTAAAATCAGATCCAAATTTTAAGTTTGATTGATTCAATCTTTAAGTCCTTAAATTCAGCATACTGTATAAATTATGGATTCAGAATTTAATATTCGTCGAAAGTTTAGTAGTTTCTAATGTGTCATATTTCGTTATGAAACAGGTTAGCTTTGTGGTAGTGAAGGTAACTGCACTTTGTACACCAAAGTTGCTCAAAAGAGTGAGTGATTTGCTAAGGTGGGAACACAAGGATAGTTCATTCAAACTTCCATGGAAGCAAGAGACACTTCCACTGTTCTCTGATTCAAGTCCTTTTTATCACACTCAAACAAAACCAGAGCCTCTAACTGTTGAAGAAGAGCATGATCTACAATTAGCTCATGAAAGACTCACAAAAGTTTGCAAGAAATGCTTGGAACTTGATGTTGATTTACTAATTGATGCTGAAGATACAGCTATTCAACCAGCAATTGATTATTTTGCATATTCTGCAGCAATTAAGTATCATAAAGATGATGACCCTTTGATTTTTGGAACAATTCAAGCTTATTTGAAGGATGCAAAAGATAGAATGGTTATTGCTAAAAAGGCTGCAGAGAAAATGAGAGTTCCAATGGGTTTTAAGTTGGTGAGAGGGGCTTATATGTCAAGTGAAAATGAGAGAGCTTCTAGTTTAGGTGTCAAGTCTCCAGTTCACGATAGTATTGAGCAAACACATGCTTGCTTCAATTCTTGTGCTGAATTTATGCTTGATGAGATTTCTAATGGCTCTGGAGCAGTTGTTCTTGCAACCCATAATATTGACTCAGGTAAAGTTTGGTTTTTAATTTTTTTTAATCTAGATAACAGTGGTGTTCGGGGCTTGATTGCGTACTTACCACCTTCCACCAGTATATGTATTGACAACTTTGCCTATCAAGACTTAGGCCCCTCGGATAACTTTGTTCACCAAGACTACTATGTTATTAGCTAGGCTCCAGACCCTTATCTGTTAAAGTTTGATTGTATATTGATGTTAATAAAATTGAAAAAAACCTCTTTAACAAATTTTTTTTTGGTAAATAGGAAAACTTGCTGCAACCAAGGCTATAGATTTAGGAATAAGAAAGGATTGTCAAAGACTCCAATTTGCTCAGCTATATGGTATGGCAGAAGGGCTTTCATTTGGCCTGAGAAATGCAGGATTTCAGGTCAGCAAGTATTTACCATTTGGACCTGTAGACCAAGTTATGCCTTACCTTATAAGAAGAGCTGAAGAAAACAGAGGTCTCTTATCTACATCAGCCTTTGACAGGCAACTCATGAGGTAATTAAACATTAGTGATAATTTCGAAAAATCGATAAATTTATACTAGAATGCTTTTATTGATTTTTTTATAATATTGTTTGCAGCAAGGAGTTGATTAGGAGATTGAAAGAGGCAACAACTTCATGAATTCAGGAGTCAAGATCTTCTCATTTAATGGAAGTGTACATATTTAGTATTAGTAAGAATAAGTGAGGAGGCTTAGCAAAGCTTGTGATCAAGCAGTTAAGGCTTTTAGTACTTGATGATTTTAGTCTATGTTAACGTGATTAAAAGTTGTCACCAAACATTGTACATAATTCTAAGTGTGTGACAGAAATAATGGTCTCATCAAGCAACGAAATACAAGCGTGGATTCGATTAGAATTGATTCTCAGTATCGAGCCCGTATCAAAAGCAAGATTGTCAATTTTTTCAAAGTCTTGGGCTTGCACGCCTAAGTATAACAAAAGGAGAAGTGAAGGGGGCAAGCAATGAAGTGCAAACATGGCATTAGTAACAAAATTGGAAGTGAAGGGGACAACGAGGAACTCCGAGTAGACAAATCAAGTCCACTTTGATTATCTTTTTTTCATGAGCAATCTTAAGGTCTATTGCAACTTTTTAATTTGGAAGTTTATTCCAACATTTGTAGCAACTATTTTTATTGGGTTTATTAATACAAATCAAAGTTGCCTAAATGATAAAAATTACAATCTTTTATTTATTGCTCCCACATGATAAGTCGGCATATCAAATCACGTTTACTTTTCATGATTATGATTTAAAGATTCTCAACAAGGAACAGCATATAAGTCACTTCTACAAATCTGATTTGAAGGGGAAGATGCAGATTCTTTGACCCCACATCTTATAATGCATTTTGTGCGTATCGCAATAGAATTTTAAACTTGCGGAAAACATACTAGTACTAAGCAAAAGCATTGGTTCTAACTAGTAAAGTGGGCATCAATTTCTAACAAGTTGGCTTAACAGTAGAAGAATAATCTAAAATGGTTGGCTGAAGTAAAAGAGCCGCAAAGCAGTTACAATCTCCAGTCATCTCGGAGTCCTTAGTAAAAATGTCCACTTCTACTATATTGTCCGCTTATAGATGGTCCTGCAATAAGTCACCCCCTTGCAAGTTGCAACCCCCCTTTTATATTTGACTTGCATTTGACAATGTTAGCAAGTTAATACTGGCTAATGTTATTGATATTGCTATCACCAATATATATTTGATTTACTTTCTACCTTTATTTCTACTTGGTATTATAACATAGTGAGCTTAAATTTCGAAACATAGTTAGTGAGGATTATGCCGACTTATTTAGGATTAAAGCATTGTTATTATTATTGTTTAGATGCGCTTACGCTAATCAGGTCATCTACATACCACAGAACATACAACTTATGAGTAGTAGGAAAGCTATTTTTTGCTACTATTTAATCAAATCAAACCAAATTTTGACACTGAAAAATCGTTAGTTGAAAGAGTATATTCTAAATATTTTTTGATAAATCACAAAGATGAAGGGTATTTTTGTGAAACGATCTTAAGTAGTCGTTTCGGGAATTAGGACTCCGATTGACGTGCCATCAATTTTAAAAGCTTCGTAAGGACCATCCCGACTTATATGTAAAATTTGAGCTAAATTAGACCTCGTTTAGTAGGCATCGGAAGAAGGTTTCAGTTTTCGTTAACGATAAATCGTAAAACAGATATTTTCGAGCACAATTTTGGCGAAAGAGCTCCGATTCGAAATCTGAAAGCGTCGCTAGGTTCGTATGGTCATTTATGATATATGTGAATTTTTGAAGTGAGTTTCAAGGTTGTTCGGTTGATTTCGGCTAAAGTTCTGAAAGAATTAATAATTTGGTCCTTTTTCCTTTTAATTCGGGAGTCCGATTTGAGATTTGCCTTGGCGAGTATGTTACATATATTTTGTATAACTTACTTGAAAATTTTGGGATCATTTAGACTTCTCTAGGGTTCCATTTTAATTTTAATCGTCGTAGCGAATTTATTAAAAAAAAAATTATAAGGTCGGTTAGAGCAGCAGCATGTCAATATAGAAATAGAAACATTCGAACAAAACAGAGAAAAGAAAAATTAGAAAAAAGAGGAAAAAGGAAAAAAGAGGTGGAAAATAGTGGAGTTTCTAGCCCAATCTCCACGTAATAATGTTAACTCATTATCTTAGCTTATTACGTGTGTTTGAATATATTTTTACGGTAAAAATAGGGATATTAGACATCGCCCTAATGACTTAAATTGATTGTTTAAAGGGTCAACTGGACCCCCATAATGGAAATGATTATATATTTGTACTTAGTGAGTTATGGGCAACATATAAATATAATTTATTTAGGGTTTGGTTATGGGACTTTGAACCCTGTACATAGGCCTGACTGCGTATTGTGTATGCTAATAGGGTACCAGGTTCTAACTGGATTGCTCTAAGACATAAGGAATGATGCCTTTAGCTTTATTTGATATAATTTTTCTGCTTATTGAATAGAGCGGGATCGTTTGGCAGTTAATCCAAAGGAAAAAGCAGTTGTTGAGTAGCAGGGCTAGCTTTGGAATACGGTAAGTATTTATATCCATTCCTTTGGAGGCACTTGACCTCGTGGATTTTCTACCACGTGTTCCTTACGTGTGTAGCTGCCGATAGGCGTACTCATTACGCCATAGCTTTGAATTTACATTCTATATTATATGTTATGTCCTGTTATTGGTATTGCATTGAGAATCTGAGTATTGTACTTTGGCTTTGAGTTGGCATCTATTTCCCGGCTGTCGATGAGAGTCCCGTGCCGGTGAAGGGTTATTATTGCACCACATTGCATTCATATGCATTACATTGCATATCATACTGAGTGCAGGAGTATTCCGCCTCAACTTTACATTTTATTGGGTGCAGGAGTATTCTGCCCCAGAAGAGTGCAAGAGTTGGTTTATATTATATCGGGTGCAGGGGTATTCCGCCTCTGGTTGGTTAGCAGATTGGATTATCCTCGAATGCAGGAGTATTCCGCTTCGGGATGGAATTACGGGCACATGTGACCCTTTGCATCTCATTTCATTTCATCTCATTCCATTTCATTTCATACTATTGTGTAGATTTTCTGTACATGACTACTGTTCTGCTTATATTTGCATTGCTTATCTGTTGATTGTCGTGTGGTTCCGTTTCCCTGACTAGCGTATCTATTTTTCGAGGTTGCTAGTTTGTTCGCATTTATTGAGTCCTTATGACTCACCCCTATTTGTTCTTGTGTTTTCTTTTCGTTCGGCAGATTCTGCTCCAGGACCCAGCCAGTCGCTTCGTGATTGAGGAGTAGTACGTTTTCAGCTGTCTACAGTGAGCCATCCTGTTCATTGCGGCCACTAACTTTAGATATTACAGTTTTCCTTGCTTTCGCTCCCTTCGAAAGGTGTATATATCTTTTGGCCTTCTTAGATGTCTGATCTGGAAACCTTTAAAACTGTGTTTGCTGGGTAGTTAGTTGCATTATTCAGACAACTTGAATGTTTGTCTATCCTAGAGAGTTACCTTATGTTGTTAAAGTTTAGTTCATTTTCATTTCAAGGTAACTTCACAATTTATATCGATTCAGTCAATAGGGTTTGTCCGACAGGTTTAGGGGAGGTGGTCGGGTGCCCGCACGGCCTAACCGAGAATTCGGGTCGTGTCATTTTGTACCTTCTTCCGAGGGAATACCTTTTCTGAGTATAACCATACGTCACTTCATGTATGACATGTGACACACATGAATACAATGAGTTCAATGGTTTTGAACGTTACGAGGTCGGGAGTTGAAGAATCGCTTACGACGTGGAAGATTCCAAAGACGCCATTCTCGACCACAACATGATCATCGTCGGAATGATTCAGTAACTATTGTCTCAGCAAAATTATAAATCAAGTTTGGCTTGATATACAACCACTAATGAAGGCGGGATTCTAGATTTTAGGTGTTACCAATATTATAACTAATGATTACGATTCCGAGCACTACGCCTTACAGAGTAATGATAAATTTTTATTAACGGACAGATTATTAGGTCTTATAATCACTATATAAACTCATTTTTCCTCCATTTGCAAGCTATCTGGTTTTCTACAAGCTATAACATATTGTTGTTGGAAACCTCTGAGAACGTTGACACGAAGTCTTTATATATTTATTTAATCACTTTATCGTCTATAACTATTTTGTCATACTAATATTAATAGCTAATAATCTTGATACGATTGTATTGTCGGTGACCTAATTATAAATTCAATTTCTTAACATATTAAGTTAGTACTTTTTTAGGATAAACAATATTACAATTTGTTTAGGAAGTTCATACCAACATTTATAGTAACTGTTATTGGGTTTCTTAACAAAATTCAAAGTTGTTAATTAATGAAAAGCACAAGTGTTCATTATTTATTGCTCGCATGTGATTATTTGTTCAACCAATGTTGTGATTTCCTAAACAAAAATCAAACTTGCCCAAATGAAATAGTAAAAATCAATGTCGCCAAATGATGAAAAGTCTATAAGACTCTAATTTATTGCTTTCCGTTCAACCAACCGGGTACACTTTTACTTTGCTTCCGGGTTGTATACTAATATTGTTTGATTATGATTTAAGATTCCCATCTTGGAATCTAATTTGAAGGCGAAGATGCAGATTCCTTTGACCCTACATTCTTTATGCAATCCCAGTGTCTCGCAATATAATTACCATGTAAAATCATATTTTTAACTAGTAAAGTGGGAGTATCAATTACAAGGGGGCTTAATAAAAGCAAGAATAATTCAAAGAGCCGCAAAACAAGTTACAAGTTGTAATACTAAGTGGTCACGAACTTTCATGAATATAAGAAGTGTCCAAGAAAGTAGGACCATATAGTAGATAGATTCAATTATTTTTAAAAGTAATTTCACGTACGAAAAGGAGGAATCCAAGGCAAGTTGTAACACTTACCAGTAACCAGCTAAGAGATAGGAATTTTAACCGTCAATAACACATGGAGTTGCTGTGTTGCTGACTATCTACAGTAAATAACATCGTCAGTAACAGCACATCATCTACTCAGCATGACATTAAAATATTTTGGAAATTACCCGTTTTTTAAGTTATCACTTTGACCAAAAATCACTTTTGAATATTCATGCCCTTTATAAATACCCATGCAAACTTTACAAACCATACAAATACTTTCATTACACACAAAGAGAGAGACACATACAAACCCCACATCATACCACCTCCTCCACCGTTGCATGGCCAACAAGGTTGTTTGTCCGAAACTCTTCCAAAACGTACGTTGTTATGTCCGCCGTCTAAACTCGGCTCCGTCGTCTTTTCCCGCCGTTCCACCGTTGAGTTTCACCGGTGATTTTACCGCCACCACCACCGTTACAACACCAAGTTTACCAACTTTGGATACATCACCTACAGGACAAATTCTTGCTGACAAGAACATTATTAATTTTGAGGATGTTAAGGAACTTTTTAACGGTGTTACTACAACAAAATTGGTGAGATCGTCGTTGACATTACAAATGGCAGCGATTGAACCAATAGTTGATATGGGCATGTGGGTAATGAATTCTAAACTTATGGAATTGCCTATTTTTAAGGAGGTAATTATGGGGTTTGTTAAACATACATTTTATGAGCATTTTACTGCTGGAAAAGATTTAAACCAAGTTTGTAGGACCGTTACTAAGTTGTCCGATTGTGGCTTGAAAGCTATGCTTGATTATGGTGTTGAACATGCTACAGAAAATGAGTCTTGTGAACAAAGTATGAAGGCTTTTATTCAGACAATTGAATCAACAAAATCACTTCCACATTCTTCGGTAAGATCGAAAACTCCTCAATTATGTTTTTGATAAATCTTGGTTTTGTTTTAATTTAATCTATACTTTAATCTAAGAAGAAAATGGTCAATATCACTAAATTTTATTAGTAGTATTATATTCCTGACAAGGAATGATACTCTCTAGCATAATTTAATAGTATACTTTTCCAATGTTTATTAACGAAAAGGAATTAGAAGATTCACTTTTATGCTAAAAAAAATATTTCAAATTCTTTACAAGTAAACTTTACCTATATTCTTGGATCGACGTCTATTTAAATTATAAGGTTTCAGCTCTTATTGTGTGTATAAATGAAATGTAACACTTTAATCTTCTTAGTGTACATCAATACTTTGTCAATGTGAGTTAGGAAGATATTTACGATAGTAACTACGTCTCAATCTCGAACAAGATTTTTAACAAAGTTTGTTTTGATGAAACAGGTTAGCTTTGTGGTAGTGAAGGTAACAGCAATTTGTACACCTAAGTTGCTGAAAAGGGTGAGTGATTTGCTGAGATGGGAACACAAAGATCCTTCATTAAATCTTCCATGGAAGATCAAGTCACTTCCACTTTTCGGCGATTCAACCCCTCTTTATCACACTTCGAAAAGGCCAGAGCCTTTAACGATTGAAGAAGAACGTGATTTGCAATTAGCCCATGAAAGACTCACAAAAATTTGCGAGAAATGCTTGGAACTTGATGTTCCATTACTAATTGATGCCGAGGATACATCAATTCAACCTGCAATCGATTACTTTGCGTATTCTGCAGCGATTAAGTACCATAAAGGCGACGAGCCTCTGATCTTTGGAACAATTCAAGCATACTTGAAAGATGCAAAAGAAAGAATGGTGATCGCGAAAAAGGCTGCAGAGAAAATGGGAGTTCCAATGGGATTTAAGTTGGTAAGGGGTGCTTATATGCATAGTGAAAGAGCGTTGGCTTCTAGTTTAGGTTTCCAGTCTCCTATTCATGATAGCATTGGAGAAACACACGATTGCTACAACGAATGTGCCTCGTTTATGCTCGAAGAAATTGCTAATGGCTCTGGAGCTGTTGTTCTTGCAACTCACAACATTGAGTCAGGTAACAATCGAAAAAGATTGGTTTTATCGTTATGTTTGTGAAGTTGAAAATTAGTACTATTTGTCTAACCAGTATAATGTGTTGTGTTGTATAGGAAAACTTGCTGCAAGTAAAGCAATAGATTTGGGAATAAATAATGATCGTCAAAGACTCCAATTTGCTCAGCTATATGGCATGGCAGAGGGGCTTTCTTATGGCCTGAGAAATGCAGGATTTGAAGTAAGCAAATATTTACCATTTGGACCTGTAGATCAGATTATGCATTATCTTTTAAGGAGAGCTGAAGAAAACAGAGGTCTCCTGTCTACATCGACCCTCGACAGGCAACTCATGAGGTAAACATCAGTAAAAAAAATTCTAAAAATTCGATAAAAAATGTGTATATATATACTCGACGTTCTTAATCTGATTTCGTATGTCATTGCAGGAAGGAGTTGAGCCGAAGATTGAAAGTGACAACAATCTGAATCAATCCAAGATTCAATATTCGACAATGCAAGTCTATATTAGTAACAAGAATAAGCGCGGTGCCATCCGTGCCTACTGTAAATAATTCAATGGCGTGGTAGAAATGATCATGATCAAGAGCAAAAAAATGGCATTTGTAACAAGGAGCAATTCAGGGGATATCCTCCTTGTAGTATGAAAATAAGTATGTAGCCTCTCTACTGATGTAATCTTAGAGTTGGTACCCTAAAAGAGCAGAAATGGTCCACTTGTAGTATCTTTCTCCATGTGCAATTTTAGGTTTTGTTACTCACTTTTTACCAACATTTGTACCACCTTGGTTATCTTGTATGTCCATATTAGAAATGGAAGAAGTTGGCAAAAGTGAAGCCAAAATGTTGAAAATTACATGTGTTTATTTGTTTCTCTCCTCGTGACAATATGGCATATTAAAAGTTGCAATAATCAGAATACCAAATAAATCGTTGGTTAATTAGCAAGTATCAAAAGGAAGCCAGAAAAATAATCCAAAAATGGCACGGAAAAGGAGCCGCAAAACAAATAACAAGTTGCATCAGAGGTCACAATGGCATGCCGATTCAATCATTTTAAAGCAATTTGATGTACGAAAAGGAATCAGGCAAGTAGATAACTGGAGGACCTACTAGCTTAAAATTATTACTGCTTGTTGGTTTTGAACGTCAACCGTGAAAAGAACATGGTGATAGTGACCAATAAAAAAAGAGCTTAAAGTTAGAAACTTTGTTATAGTCTAAACTCGAAGTTCATTAATCCGACTAATTTACTAAAGATGAATATGCTATTTTTCATGAATATTTTCATTCTCAAGATTGACCTGACTAATTCCCTAAAAGACTTGCAACACCATGACCATTATCATTAGTGCTTGAGCAAGATTATTATAGTAGCAAGCTGTACATCTTATAATTAATATACACCTAACAGTCAAGCTGTCAGATTCAAATATTAAATGACGAGTTATTGCTTAGTACAAAATACAAACATCTCTAACAATTGTCACTTTCACAATCCGCAGTGAAATGCTGTCCCTTCCACAATCAAATAAACAAAGTCTAAATCAGATATCATGACTATATTTTATTACAACAGATAGGAGTACTAAATAAAGCTATCTCAGCTGCATAATTCACCTACCTCCGTAATTTCTAGACATCTGCATGAACGGCTGCATAACTATAAAACTTGCATCCAAAGTAACTATGGTAAAAATGGTTCAATTCTAAGTTAGTAGTCTTATATTCCAATAACAACGGGAGTTCTGTAAAGTCAAAACACAGTGACATAAAGTTTCTGATTGTTAATTCTAAGTTCCTAGTCACCAACAACAATATTGCAGTAGCTATAGTTCATTTATTAGCCATGTCTCAACAGCCACCGCTCACCTAACACACACAAGCTTGTGAATGAGAAGACAAAAAGAAAGAAAAAACAAAGCAAGAATCAGCAAACCATATCCAAACAAGTTCATATGATAACAATAATAATTACTACACCTCAATTTCTAGCAAATTAAACTCACTTTAAACGAGATAAATACTTATCAAAAAGAAAGTAACAAAAATCATAAGAGAAGCAAAGTTCACATAAGGTTGGGAAATAGTACCTCCGGTTCACCAGGTTCTATCACTGCAGGGCCCAATCATACTCAAAAGAAGAGTTTGATCTGGCTCAGAAGGAACGCTAGCTATATGCTTAACACATGCAAATCGAACGTTGCTTTCGGGGAGCTGAGCAGAAGGGCTAGTCACGTATATACGAAGTCTTGGCTAACTATGTTGCTACACTTAAACTTGTTTCAAACTAATATTATGCAAGATACAAATAAAAGTAAAAAAAATACATACTCCTTTCGGCCTATTTTATATGATTTTTTAGTTTTTTTTCTTAGGTCCAATATATTTGATTTTTTCAAAAATCAAGATGTTATTTGTTGTGTCTTTCCAAATTTACCCTCGTTAATAACTTCACGTAACTATGACATGAAATGTGAGGGTCATTGTAGAATTTTTCCTTTCTCTTGAGACACAATCAGCCCCTATGGAGTATGAAAAGTAACATCGTACTAGCACACATACATTTTATCCTTGTGATTAAATAAGAATCGAGAAACTTCATAAAAGGAACAGTATCAGAATCTTTTAGCGGATCTAAATTTATTTGAGATTAAGACATAATTACTGTTATTAAATAATGTAGCTTAACCAAATTTTTTACAAGGAATTTAATTAAAATACAAATATATCACATTTGAAATTTGAACTTGCACCTCTCTTATGTTTAGAGAATTAATATGTCAAAAGAATTATATTCACGCTACTTATAATATTTCAACGAATCCCCTTCATCTCATGGGCTCCGCCACTAGTTGTAACAGTAACACAGAATCTTTTTTTTTACTGGTGAAGAGACAGAAGCCTACAAACATGTTTTCCATAAGTGTAAAACTATAGCAAAATTTATAAGTACAAATGTTTGGCTGTACAACAGAAACATATACCCAACTGTACTGGGAGTTATCACGAGAAGTTAAATATTTCTATCTTCTGAGTGAGCCAAAAAATTACTAACAACTTTTTCCCTAGAGCAGTGGTGATCCCAGTTCTTGTACTTTTGTTTCCTACCGTTGGATTACAAAGAAATGAGGCCTGTTATACCATGTCACATGCTACACTATTATGAGTTTATGACTATCCTCTCTTTTTGGGTTTCCACTTCCAACAACGGGTGTCATTGATTCTCCCAATTTGGCATTATAAGTAGGACCCTTGTGTATTGAAAATGGAGTGACCAAAGCCATGAAAAAATCACTTTTATTTGGTACTCACTGTACATTTATATGGAATTGCACATATAAAAATACATAAATAATTAATGTCAGTTGTTATTATTAAAAAGTTGGTCCAGATTAAACTGATCTACTGAGGTTTAAGTTATGTGGACCTAATTAGACACCTCATAAAATATGAGATTTATGTGTAGATACCCGGTTCTAATTTCTAATTTAATGAAGGGTTGAACTAAAATTACATAAATTGTGTGCAACAATAAATAGGGTCATGGTCCTCAAATCAGACGGAGAGTTTTCTTTACTGATATCCCGTCATCAGTGAAAGAGAGAGTGACCCACGTAATGGTTTGGAAGACCAAAGACCGTGAGACTGAAGAGTCACAGTCATTGCTATGGTTTCAGTTACGCTTCCGCATCTAGTATTTTAATTCTTGATGATTTGACATGATAGGTCGTAGGGTAATTGTAGTTTAATCTACAACCCATTTTATTTGTGATAGTTCGGATTTCGAGAGTCAAACGAGTTTATTTTGACTGTAATCTTTATATATATCCTTAAATATTTTTGAGTAGTAATTTATTGTGACTTATACTCCCTCCGTTTTAAAATGGATGACACTATTTTCTTATTAGCCCGTTCCAAAAAGAATGTCACAATACTAAATTTGAAAGGGATTTTTACACAAATATACAAATTTAACCCCTTAATTACAAAAAAAAAAAATAGAAATACTTTTCTAATTACAAGGCATAACAATATTTTTTAAGCACATTTTACAATAGGCAAATTTCATTTCCCCAAATTTCATCTCACTTTAATCTCTCTCCTCCCATAGCTTATAATTGAGTTTACTCCCCCCCCCCCCCCCCCCCCCACAAAATGAACGCCCCATGACCCCCACCTCCAACCCCACCACCTCAGCGCCCATCACCCCACCCCCGCCAGATCTCCTTCAACCTACCTATTCAAAATTGTTGCTTACATGTTATGCTAGAAAGCAGCGAAGATTAGTGACGTAGGGCAAAGTGAGGTACCTCCTGCACAAACTGACAAATTCACCTAAAAACAACAGTCACAATCAATAGGGCAAAGTGAGGTACCTCCTGCATTATTCTTTCCAATTCCCAACTCCTCTTCAGTATATATAGTAAACCCATCAGCAGTTTTCTTCCTAGGCCGACGAGACGGGGCCGATTTGCAGAATCTAGAAAGCATCAATATTTGTATCTTCTGGAGTATTGCAACCAAGTGCAGCCTGATTTGCAGAATCTAGAACAAGATCGGAAGCTTGCTCATTCTTCCGACCCTGCAATCCTGTAAGCCGTGCAAGGTAGATCCATTGCTGCGAAGAGGAGATACAGAAGTATTAGTCACTAGCAAAAGGGGAAAATTACTTTATAAACAACGGAATGGACGATGATGGGTGGTCAGTGAAACAAGGGGAAAGCTAAAGGAGAAAGCTAAATATCTGAATAGGTAGAATTTTATTGAAGCATGAATGAAGAAACGCTACGAATTTTACAAATAAAAAGATCGTCAAATATATAGTGGTCATCGAACTCTTAACTTCAGAGCTGCTAATAAATTAGAAGAATCTTCTCTTGAAAGAAGAGCAGCATCTCCTATTATGTTCTAAATTTGATTTTTTTTGTGGGGAGGAAACAAGAAGAAAAGGCTCAACTGGGAAATGAATAGGGACAAAGAAAAGAAACAAGGAAACAGTGCAGAAACAGTTAGTTATAGTTGAAACTGTGCAGAAACAGTTAGATACGATGCTGCAAAAACAGTTGAAACGCTGCAGAAACAGTTAGAAACAGTTGAAACGGTGCAGAAACAGTTGAAACGGTGCAGAAACAGTTAGATACGGTGCTGCAGAAATAGTTGAGACGGTGCAGAAACAGTTAGATACAGTTAGATACGGTGCTGCAGAAACAGTGGAAACGGTGCTGCAGAAACAGTTAGAAACAATTGAAATGGTGCAGAAACAGTTAGATACGATGCTGCAGAAACAGTTGAAACGGTGCAGAAACAATTAGATACGGTGCTGCAGAAACAGTTGAAACGGTGCAGAAACAGTTGAGATACGGTGCTGCAGAAACAGTTGAAACGATGCAGAAACAGTTGAGATACGGTGCTGCAGAAACAATTGAAATGGTGCAGAAACAGTTGAGATACGGTGCTGCAGAAACAGTTGAAACAGTGCAGAAACAGTTGAGATACTGTGAGATACAACGAGATACATCGAGAATGGGATGAGGAAAAATGAAATTGGGGGAAATGATAGGAATAAAAATGAAATTAGGGGAAATGGTGGGCGGAAAAGTGAAATAGGGAGAAATGGGAGGAGCAAAAATGATAGTGTGGGGAAATAGGAGGAAAAATGTAAGGGTTTAGTATGTTATAGGAAAATATTGCTACGTTTTTACTATATTTGTAATTAACTTGTGTTTTCCTCTTTATACGGTTGTTTTGCTAAAATATTGGTATGTTTGGTAATTAAGTTCTAGAACTTGTACTTTTATGTAAAAAATCCAATTTGAAAATATTTTTGAGTTGAAACTACTACTTTATCCTTAATAAAATGCTTTATAGCCATATATTTATGTAGGGCTTATTTTGGACCACAAATTTCGAAAGTCTTACCACATTTCTTAAACTCTACTCCAAGTCAAACTAAGACAACCATTTTGGAACAGAGGGAGTAGTATTTTTAATGTAGTTTTCAAATATGTAATTATTTAAGAAAAAATTAAAGATTTTATATTCTAATCTGCGGTCAAATTTAAGAAGTTTGGCTCTCGAAACACTATAACAAACAAAAGGGGACATAAGGAGTACTTAATTATGTCTCCAACATGTTTCATGGCATGCTAGTCTACTTTATTTTCTCCATTTAGGTTTTAGCCGGAATTTTCTTTTTCTTTTTCTTTTTTGGTAAAAATAACCTATTTTGGGTCTTTGGCCGCCCATTTACAAGCCCTTCTCCTGTTCATAATATTTGACATGGTTTTGTGATTAGAGAGTTCTATGTAATTGTTGTTGTTGCCTCAAGTTACTTATGTTTCCATAACTACCTCAAGCTTTATAGTAGTTCCATTCTTGTTCGTGAGTTTCTTTTTATTCTCCTTCTGTAATTTTTAACATGGTTTTGTAATCAAAGAGTTCTATGTACTTGTTGTCTTTACCCCAGGTTATTAATGTTTTCATAATTGCCTCGAGCATTGCTACACTGTAACACTTTCATTCTTGTATGTGGGTTTGTTTTTATTCTCCTTTTACTCTCGTTCGAAGTTGGAAATTGCTATACCCAATTTCAAACCTAAAAGTTTGTGGCTTGGAGTTGTTATGTCCTACTTCAAATCTGAAATTAGAAGTTTCTATGCTGATGTGAAGTTGAGAGCTAAAGATTGTGAAGTAAAGAGCCGAATGTCTGAATTTCAAGCTAATGACTACAAATTAAATAGTTTCATAAAATTAGCTAAAACCTAAATGGAACGTCAAAAATAGACTATTCGTGCACAAAAATTTCGTGTGGGAGCCTGTTTGACACTCGCTAATTGATCCGTAGCCTCCAAAAATAAATTCAGTGAGAAATAGCCATCTCCGGACAAGTCCTAGTATTTTATACTGGGATTTTGAACATGTTAGTTCAAAATTCCAGTATAAAATACTCGGATCACTTAAACATTAATCCCAGTATAAAATACTGGACTTTGAACAGCACTTAAACATCAAAATCTTTATACTAGGACTTTATATACATAAAGCTCCAGGGAACTATAAACATGAATCTCGTTATAAATAATGGGACTTTGAACATGCTAGATCAAAGTCCCAGTATAAAAATCATGGATTAATCTGGGATGTTTGCCAACGCTAATAGAGTGTAAGTGTGCGCGCGGATTTTTTGCTATTTCTCAATTAATTTTAAAATAGTGGATAATTCTTACTTAGCGCGTCCAAAAAAGACTACGCATCAAAATTTTCCTATTCGTGCACTCCCCCCCTCCCCACCCCTCCACACAACTAAAGTATAGCTGCAGTTGCAAATTGAAGAAAAAGCGGCAAAATGCACGAATAGCCACTTTTATCCGTAGTCTTTGGTTTGAGGCTTTTTTTATTAGTTTTACATAAGAGACCCTTTTTTGGAACTTCAATCCTTGTGGGTTGAACTTCACACAAGTTCAGCCCACAAGGATTGAAGTTCAACTTTAGCCATAAGGATTTAAGTTTACGCATTTATGCCTAAAAATTCAGCCCTCACGGATTGAAGTTGAACTTCATAACTTAGGCATGAAGTTCAACCCACAAGGTTTGAACTTCAGCCCATAAAAGTTGAAGTTCCAATAAGTGGTCTCTCATGTAAAATCAATCAAAAAAAGTGGCTTCAAACCAAATATCAGTCACAAAAGTAATGTGTGGGCGAAATTTTTACAAGAAAATGTGAAGTGTGTGCACCGTAGCCAATTTTAGCGCGATAATGATGTCTAGCTAGCATTTGAAACATCTTAGATGAATAGCTATAATTTTAATAAGTGAGTTTTTGAAGAATAGGTGTTCCAAACTTGATATAAAATATTGAGATTAGAAGTAAAAGATACAGAATTACAAGGGAAAGAAAAAGCTGAATTTTGAACTGAAATAGTATTTTTCATACTGCATTTCTGGGCAAAGACTTGAGTTTGAACTAAATCAATATTTTTTTTAATCTTGGAGTTTAAATCCAATATATAAACTTGAGATTTGTACTTAAGAATATTGGTTTTTAAGTAAAAATAAAAAGTTCTGAACTAAAACTTAGAGGTCTTTATTGCAGATTTCAAAGTACAGCATAGAATTTTGAATTTTTATAACTAATTTATTGATTTTCATAAAAAAAAAATGTTGAACCTCAGAAATATTGTTGCAGCAGGTTGCTAAGGGTTGTAATTTAATCGAAATTCTTCAATTAATTTATAAAAATGGGCCACACTGTTTAACATGGTAAAAACAAGATGGAGTATTTATTTACCACTATTCCCATGAGAAGTTTTTGTGCAAAATAGACACTGGTTGCATCACTACTACAATTTTAACCCCTATATGAATTGTCTTACGAAAATGGCCATGTCATGGAAAGTTGCTGACAACCACCAGGGAGGAGCTTCTGGCAATCACAGTTTCTTAAAGAAAAGAATTTGTGATTGCCGGAAACTTTCATATGGGGATTATTTTTGTAAAACTTTTCTAATGAGGATCAAATCTCTGATGGAGCACCAGAAAGTGTCAAGTTTCTGTAAATCACCCGTAAGAAATTGGAATGGTTTGGACTAAACAGTAGCAATCGGGCCAAGCACAAACAAATGCCGTTTTATGGGACACATAGTAGAAATTGTAAAATTTTGATCTGATAGCCACTTTGTAACGCGCTAAGAGTGAAACAGCAATTGGAAAAAAGTTTTAGAAAAATAACCTTAACATAAACAATATGGAGAAAATTTGAAAACTAGCCAGCAAAAGTTGAGGAAATCTTCTTGGGAAATTTTCTGTGATTTTAGTTCGAAGGCCAAGAAAAAATTTGATGGGACCGCAAGATATGAGCTACAAGAAAATTTCCCAAAACTTTTGACTAAACTCTAGGAAATTTCATGGAGGTTCATTCAAAATTTCAGAATTTTTTTCTTGTGGTTAGTTTTCCAAAAAATACATGTTTTTATAATATGGTTATTTTTCTAAAAGTTTGTAACCTATTAAACAAGATTTGCTATGGTTCTTCATGTGACAGGTATTGTAAAATAGTGCTGTGAACGATATTCAATAGAGGACATCGTAAATCGTAATTTATAGTTTTTTGAACACTAGCTCATAGAGGACATTGTAATCCATACTGTTTTTTAATCTCTGATGACCGATATGTTTTCTAGTCGGGGAAAGTGCACGAAATGCCATTTTTTTCACTGGTTTTTTGGCACAGACCACTAATAACAAAATATTTAGTTCAGGGGCCGGATTGAAGTTCAGTCATTAAAGATTGAACTTCAGTCCAGGGCCGTATGGATTGAAGTTCACTCCTTAAAGACAGAACTTCAGTCCAGGGCCACGTTGACTGAAGTTCAGTCCTTAAAGATTGAACTTTAGTCCAGGGCCATATAGATTGAAGTTCAATCCTTAAAGATAGAACTTCAGTCCAGGGCCATGTTGACTGAAGTTCAGTCCAATCCTTTAAGTCTATATGGACTGAAGTTCAATCCTTAAAGATTGGAACTTCATTCCAGGGCCGTGGTGGACTGAACATCAGTCAATGATCAGAACTTAAGTCATAGTTTATTTAGTAAAGGCCCAAAAATAACCTCTAATGTATGACCAAAGAAGATAGTGGCCTCAAATCAAATATCGGTGTTAAAAGTGGCCACTGGGCGAAATTTTTACTTCCTAGTCGACTGTAGTAGGTGACGAATTTCAATTAGGGCAAATTACAATGTATGTCATTTTAGGGCACTTTTTAAAAAAACATAGCAATATTTTGTTACTTTACCAAACGTAGCAATATTTTTAAAAATGCTACCAAATATGTCACAAAAAACCCTAAATCTCTTTCCCTCTTCTCACTCTTTTCTCTCCTCCCCCTCCCTCAACCCCACCGATTCCGGCGCCGTTCTCCCTCCCCCAACCTTCGCCGGTGGTTTCTCACTCTTCCCCTTCCCCCGTCGTCGTTCCCAGAGCACAGTCGTGTTTTTAAGGGCCGTACTCTGTGTTTTTTGTTATCAGCGGCGGAGCTCCGACAAAGCAAGCTCTGGCGAGTGCTTTGTCGGAGCTCTATTACGTGACTGGGCCACCGTCTTCATCCCTCACCACCCCTCCCCCGTCGTAGTTTGTTGCTCCGGCGAGGATATAGTGTTGCTGCTGCGTTTTTGTGTTTGATTGTGCCCGGATCTGCTATAAAAGAGCAGATCCGGCCTTTTCCGGTGAGGATCTACCGGTGCTGCTACTTGTCACCTTTTTTTTTTTTTTTGGTGGTACACGGCGGGGTTACGGTGGTGGTGGTGTATGTTTGGTGTTTGCAGACTGTATGTAACGTATGGCATGCGTATTTTCATTGTATGTGTGGTGTATGCACTGTATATACAGTGAATATACACCGAACATACAATGTATATACACTTTTCATACAACACATATGTGTATGTTTGTTTGTTGGTTTCTCTGGCGGTGCAAGGTGGTTGTTGGTGGTGGTGGAGGCAAAAGAAACTGTTTTTCATGTGTATATCTAATGTATGTCACTGGACATACAATAGATATACACCTCACATACAATAGGTATAAGTGTATATTTGTGTTTATTCATTTGTATGTGTTGTGTATGGCTTATTGATGTAGATTCACACACTTTACATACACTGTGCATACAAAAAATATACATGTGACATACACTGAAAATACACAATACATACAGCAGCAGTGCTTGGGGGTGGTGGCTGGGGTTGGTAGGAGGAAGATCTAGGGTTTTTAGCACCATTTTATGTATTTTGCTATGTTTTGAAAAAAAATGTTGCTATATTTTGAAAATGAGAAAATGTTGACATTTTAGTGTAAGAAAGAATGTTAGTTTGTATAGTTTTGTGAATTGCCCTTTCAATTACTGCATAGACAAATATGGACATTACCCCTACCTACTTTCTCTAACATAGCTTGGTCTTGAGCTAGAATAGCCGATTAGTAAGAGTTTGATGTCAACCCTAACGTTTGGTTTCTGAGTTGGAATAAGGAGTTCCACGTTTATACTGACCAATCACTTTTTATTCTGAATAAAGTAAAATGAATATACATAATCCATATGGTTGACCATAGTTTATTTATTGCTATAGTTATATGTAATGGAATTATGTAATATCCCATTGAATAACAGTGACTAAAAGCACTTATTTCACCTCTCATAAATTGTGTGGCCAGTTAGCGATGTGAACTCTTATTTTAATACTCCTATCGCTCCATTTTATTTGATATGTTTCACTTTTCGAGAGTCAAGTTGACCATTTTTTAGATTTAAATTAAACTAGATTTAGTCAATATTTTAAAATTATAATTTAGATATTAAAAAACTACACGAAAAGTACTACAAGTTGCAATTCTTGTTATATTAATATGGTAAAAAAAAATATCTCAAAATATTGGTCAAAATTTATATTGTTTGACTTTAAAAAAGAAAAGTGATCAAATAAAATGGACCGAAGGGAGTAGCGTGTTTTTTTTTTTTCCTTTCTTGACGAGCAAGTAAGCAATAGCTAGTTGATTGAACTTCTGATGGTGTATGATTCCAAAATTGTGGGCAAAGATAACGAATCCTACTATAAAAAAGGGTCCATATGTTTAAAGAATAGAATAGATCAATAATCATTTAACTTTTCTTTTAGTTTCAAACCAATGCCTGCTAGAATGGTCTATTGCTTGCCATACACATCGTTAGATTCGTCATTATCTTGTTTTTTTTTTCATTTTTATTTTTCGTCAGCTTCTTCGTGATATTTTCCTTTGTCAAGTAGGTAGCAGACCACCTTTTTATTATTTTGTTCATTACCACAAATAGAATGAAGTGGTCCAAGTGGAAGTATATGGAACTTCTCCCTTTTTACGTGTCTATTGGATTGAAGAAACTTAGAGAACCACACAGAGATAAATGTTCAATTTAATTATTTGTATTTTTTATATCGTAAACTCTTTGTTCCCGTGTATAGCACTACTACTACTACTAGTGAAGGAAACAGAAAAATAAAGAAGAATAAAAGGTAGTATTTGACAAAGTTTTATCCAACACGTAATTGACATATGAATGAAATTACAATTATAAGACACTTGGGAGCGGCCACTATCATTAGATTACTATTTCCCTTTTCGATATGATTGACTGTATAATGTGTGGGTTAAAAATGCTACGAGTTTCTTACCTTATAAAGATTAAGTTTACTGTTTACATCATGAAACTCTAATATTGCTACTGATAAAATTATGATCTTTAAACAAATATATAAATAGAGAAGATCGAGTTGATGAGCAATCTTATTATTAACCACATTCCGAACCGTGCGTCACTCTCTCTCGAAAATTTTTATCAACAACAACAACAATAGCAAGTAGCATTTGCTAATAGTGAGATGTACGCAGACGTTACTCCACCAAAGTAAAGAGATTGTTTTCGATAGACCCTCGACTAAAAAAAATAATTATAAAAACACGCTAGAAAAAAATAAGCACGATGATAATACCACTACAAAAAGAATATCAACATAAGATTTAAAGATCACCAAAATAAATACAAAACACTAATAACTATAAAGGCAAAAAATGAAATAACAATAGCATAAATATGGATAACATATGCCAAGAAATTGCGTGAGTGCTATGTAACATTCTACCCCAATCCTCTACCTCAACGCTTTCCTAGCTAAGGACATGAACCATATCCTGTCTAATCACCTCGCTCCAATTGTTATTCGCTCTACCTCTACCTCTTCGTAGATCCATCACTGTCAACCCCTTGCACCTCCTTACTGGAGCATTTGTGCACCTCCTCTTTACATGTCCGAACCATCGCAGTCTCGTTTTCCGCATCTTTTCCACCACCGATGCCACTCCTACCTTGTCACGTATGACATCGTTCCTAATCTTATCAATCTTATTATTCCCACATACAACATAGGTCTGCTACGCTCATTTTCTAAATGTATGTGTTCTTGATTGGCCAACGCTCCATCCCATACAATATAGCTGGTCTTACGGCTACTTTATAAAATTTACCTTTAAGTCTAAATGACACTTTCTTATCGCATATGACCCCGGAAGTGAGCCTTCATTTCGTCTCAATTTCCTTAGATTATTGACCCAAGATACTTGAAGCAACATTTCTTGGGGATAACTGGAGTATCACGCATCACTTCCACTTCAGACTCATTAGAAACAACACTAAACTTGCACTCTATATACTTTGATTTCATCCTGCTCAGCCTGAAACCTTTTGACTCTAAAGTCTGTCTCCAAATCAACAACTTATCATTACTCCACTGCGAGTCTCGTCAACCAAAACTATATCATTTTCAAATAACATAAACCAAGGCACCTCTCCTTGAATACTCTGGGTTAATTCATCCATTACAAGATCAAATAAAAACAAACTAAGCGCTGACCACTGCGACAAATCTATCTCGACTGGAAAGTGGTCATAGTCTCCTCCAACTGTTCTCACTCAGGTCTTGGCTCCATTATACATGTCCGTAATCGCTCTGATGTATGCTACTAGTACACCTTTACATTTTAAGCATATCCACAATACCATCATCGAGACTTTGTCATAAGTCTTTTCAAGATCAATGAACGCGATATGCATATCTCTTTTCTTATCCCGATACTATTCTACCAACCTCCTCATAATATGGATGGCCTCCGTGGTCGATTGCCTAGGCATAAATTCGAATTGGTTCTTGAAATAACTACATCCCTCCTCATCCTCTTCTCTACCGCTTCTCCCAAACTTTCATTGTATGGCTTAACAGTTTGATACCCTTATAATTATTGCAATTTTGAATATCACATTTGTTCTTACACAAGGATACAATGGTAGTCGAAAACTTTTATGTTATCAAAAATTAAGTATGAAGTGTATTTTACCGTCGTATCCTCCCTCCATTACACAAATTAAAAATAAATTATTTCACGCGTGGTATGAAGTTTAAGATATAGATGAAGACTTTTGGAATTTGTGATTATAAAATATTTTATAGAATTTATATGATTGTGAAAATTTTCTTAAACTGTTTCTAATTTTGAAAATCAGTCATTTTTTTTTTAATATTATCATATAAATTTTTAATAACATATGAAGTAGATACATCAAAGTAAGATTAATTAACTATAATAAGCAATAAAATAATGTGAATCAAAAACTTAATTTTAGTAATTTATGCAAAGACATACATATATAAATATCTAGTGGATTAATAGTGTTTTCCTTTTTAATGTAAATATTGGAGGAGAAGAGAGTGGTAGAGTTTGAACAAAACAAGGAGAACACAGCTGTGATATTACGAATCCTGCGTTGTCACGACGCTATAATACCACACGAAATATCCCTTGGTCCAAATACATCGCACAATCTTCGAGAAAAATGAGAGGTCACAAAAATTTATAACATGACACATGTCAACTTCTTAGCACACGTAACTTTTTAGACCTAAGTCCTATAATTCTTTATAAATACCACCCTTACATCTTCATAACCTTAATGTGCTTCGCCTCTCTTTACATTACAAGAAAATAAAATTCTCTCTTCCCATCCCTTAATTTTTGCTTATAATTGAAAAAATATTCAATTTTGTTACAACCCCTTTTTCAGATTATTAACTTTTTATTTGAAGGAGATTTCATAGAGGTGTTCTACATAATTTTCATATACAGTTTTCACCAATTTTACCTCTAAGGTACGTTGCTTTTCTTTGGTGTCTTTTTGTTCTTTTTTGTGGTTGGTTTTTGATAATGTTGTGATTAATGTTGGAATCTTTTTCATTTTTTACTGTTTATTTAATCGTATGATTCATGATTTACAATTTTTATGGGGCCTGGAATTGATTGATTTTACTAACATAATTAAAAGGACTCTTTTATGTATGTGGATCTAGGATTTGAGTACATGCTTTAAACGACATTTAAACTAAAGCTATCGGATTCCGTCGAACCCGTATATTTAATGCTGCAAGCCTTTAATGGTTACTCGTAGTTTTTTTTTAAAACTTTTGGTATGCGTTTGATTAATGTATTTCAATTGGAAAGATTAGTCTTTTTTTGTTGTTGTTGAAGGAAAGATTCGGCTTTATTAGATGAATGTATATAACAGCCCAAGAAAAGTAATTGTCTAACAAAGAACAATTCAAGATTAGTTCTATGTTTATGGAGTACCAATTAAAGAAGAGCAGTTTTATGTTTCTTGTTCAGATTTAGGTATTAGGTATTAGGTTCTATAAAACTATCAATGTCTGTCTCTTAATATTTCAACTGAACATCTTGTTTGTTTTGAATGGTTTAAACAGGTAGTTTTCCATGAACTAATGGAGTCTAAAGGTGGGAAGAAGAAGTCTAGTAGTAGTTCCTTATTTTACGAAGCTCCCCTTGGTTACACTATTGAAGACGTTCGCCCTGACGGTGGTGTCAAGAAATTCAAATCAGCTGCTTACTCCAACGTGAGTTATTCTTCACCTTAATGTATCTACATTGTTTAATTTCTACTGCATACATTGTAGTAAACATGTGCCTAACTCTTGTCTTTGTTTATATGCAGTGCACTCGCAAGCCATCCTGAGATTTACCCGTGATCTATAGAATAAACCACCAAAGGTGGTTCTAGTAGATACTAGTAGTTTAACTTTAGAATCCTGTTAATTCTCAATACTTTTTCTTCATCCCTCATCCTCGTTTTAGTCTCTTCCAAAAAGAATTCCTTCCCGAACACTAGAGCAAGATGGCCGCGCCAACTTCTGCCATCGGATTTGAAGGTTACGAAAAGCGACTTGAGATTTGCTTCTTTGATTTAGGAAATGCTGATGGCCCTGGATGTGGCCTTAGGTCTCTCTCGAAAGACCAATTGGATGAAATTTTGACACCGGCTGCTTGTACCATTGTGTCCTCATTGGCGAATGATGAAGTAGACTCTTATGTTCTTTCGGAGTCTAGCTTGTTTGTTTACTCTTACAAGATCATAATCAAGACTTGTGGCACTACAAAGCTGCTGCTTTCAATCCTGCCCATTCTTAAGTTGGCGGAAGGTCTTGACCTGAAAGTGAAGTCTGTGAGGTACACTCGTGGTAGTTTCATCTTTCCTGGTGCTCAGCCATATCCACATCGCCACTTCTCGGAAGAAGTAGCCGTGCTTGATGACTACTTTGGTAAACTTGGTTCAGGCAGCAGTGCCTATGTTATGGGTAATGCTGATAAACAACAAAACTGGCATGTCTATTCTGCTTCAGCTGAACCTGCCAATGTCAATAATGTGAAGCCAGTTTATACGTTGGAGATGTGCATGACTAATTTGGACAAGAAGAAGGCAGCTGTATTCTTCAAGACTCAATCAAGCACTGCTGCTGAGATGACTGAAGTCTCAGGCATCCGGAAAATCCTTCCTGAATCGAACATATGTGATTTCGACTTTGACCCTTGTGGTTACTCGATGAATGCTATCGAGGGCGCTGCAATCTCTACAATTCACGTGACACCCGAAGATGGATTCAGCTATGCAAGTTTTGAAGCAGTTGGCTATGATTTCAGAGTCGTCGACTTGACTGCAATGATCGAGCGGGTGTTGTCCTGCTTCGGACCAGCTGATTTTTCTGTATCAGTTCACTGTGACACTCCTGGGAAGGAACTTTTTATTGACTGTGGCCTGGACGTTATCGGATACGTCTCTGCAGATAAGACTACTGAAGTGCTTGGTGAAGGAGGATCACTTACATACTTCAGCTTCAGTACCGGTGGTAGCTGTGGATCTCCCAGGTCAATCCTTAATAACTGCTGTTGGAGTGAAAACGAGGATGAGGAAATGGAGAAGATATATTAATGAGAAATATATTTGTTCTCCTTTTTATTATGCAAATACTATGATGCTTGGTATAGTTCCAGGCATGCAAATAATGTTTCTTTTGTTCGTTCATGAATTCTAGTAGTCTCAGGTTTTTATTGAGTCTGTGGTATGTCTTAAAACTGTCAGTGTTGGTCTATGAAGCTTGTTTGCTTTATAATGTTTGGTATTAATATTCAGTTGTCTGGTGTAATAATAAACCTCCATTGGAGACCAAAATAAAAATAATGTCATTTGGGTTATATCTATTAATTGTGTTTTGTTTTCCGTTATTGATAGATGATGAACAAATGCTCTTTCAAAATAGCCCTACAAGTGAAATGTGTTGAACTATGCATTGAACAGTTATAGTTGCAATTCATGCTTAAATATTCTTTTTCAAACGTAAACAGTGGCTTTTATTGGAAAAACAACAGAACCTGAAACAGAGAACTACCAAAATACGTAACAATCTCTCTACTTAACTTCTCCATTTTTTAGGTGTTTTTCCTTGTTTATTTTGGAACTTATGTATCCATTCTCACCTCAGCTGATTCCCCATGAATTCTTGACTAACCAATATTTAGCACCATCATTAGTTTTTCCATATCCAACTGCTGTGACACCATGATCCAACTCAATTCCACATTCTCCAGTGAAAACACCACTTGAATAGAACTGAAAATCAATTATAAGTGTTGGACTACTCCAGTGAATGGCCACGGACACTGGTTGGGTGGCAACTGCTTTTAGTAAAGCTGATTCACTGTTAGCCGGAACATTTTAGTAGAACTTTCTGATAAGTGTTTTAACCATCTTCTGATATTACAATTGGGAAATTGATCATTATGCTGTCCTATTTGCAAATTACTTCTATGTTTTCTATTAATGTTTGGAGGAGAAAGAGGCTGAATCATTAAACATATCCCCTTTTCATGACTCTAATAGGAAAGATCAAGAATAGCACAAAGTGCACTGAATAGTGGAGTATCATATTATTAACAACTATATGTAGGTTACTAGGATTTGTGGTACTTAATTGGAAAATCATTCGCTCGTCACAATAATGATTGTAATTTTTTTGGAGAAAGAAGCAATTTAGCTTGTAAATTAAATTGAAAAATAATTTGTTATCTGTTTTAACCAATCAAAGGTCAGTCCACGAACAAATATTCCAAGTACAAACAGACAAGTGCCTGAAAACATATTTGAGGGAGCTAGAAATGCAAAAAAGCACAACTCCAGGCAACATTAGCAGTTCAGAACCTTCTAATTGTTGACAAAACTTATCAAAACTCACAGGCTATATCTATCAGACTCGCTAGAAAGTCCTGTAACAAAATAAATAGAAGGGAGAATGCCATAGTAGAAGAGGTACAATAGTTTTGATTTCGCCGAAGCTTAGGGTCACTTACAAGAGAATCAGCATATCAACTCTAGGCTAAGCTTTTGAAATGCCTACCATTAACAACAGAAAGGGATAAGCTTCAGTTATAAATTTGGCACTTATCCCACTCCATACAAAATGGAAACTACGTAATAGTTCATCTATACTCACATCTCACGACATATCACATAACCTTATCAGTTACCTTTGCTGTTAGTTAAGCTGGGGCTTTTCGAAGAAACATAAATGGCCTGAACAGTTTTTGAAACCCATTCTTCATAAAGTCAAGTGTAGCAACAACTCTTCTATGGAGATCCTCTCTTTGTTCAATAAGGTCGGAATTTTCTTGCAGCCCTCAACTGCTGTATCCGCTTCTTATCCTGCTCAAATTTGCTCTGCAGCACCATGATCTCTGTGCATAATTCAAATGATAGTGAAAATAAGTACTCCAACAAACAACAGAAACAGAAAAAACCAACAAGAAGTCCACTAGAGTAACATAGCATGTTTCAATCATAGCATGTCCTTTAGATGACTGGATGGGCCAAGAAAAATTAATATAACTAGGAAAACATAAATCAGATAAAATTTTATGACCTAGGTTCGATATAAAATCAAAGTTGAAAAGGGTATCCCCGTTGAACCTTTGATGGAACAAATGACATAAATTGCAAATAGAATGACAGGAGAGAATCCATTGGCAGTGAGACCACCAAGCATAAGCAACTTAATCGGTCCAATTTTTAAGTCAATGAAAGATGATCTATAGTTTCATGATAAAGGAAAGTTTAAAATAGTATTACACATTACATATAGACGCGTAGCACGAAAAGAGTATTAGAACGACAATGAGAAGATTCCACTCAATCTTGAAAAGAGAATATTACGAGCATGTTCTTCTTTCTCTCCAATAAACTCTTTCTCCATGAAAGGGGGTGAAACTCTTATATAAACATAGCAGGTGGATTCCAAATGATAGTTCGCGTTTGGGGGGTTGGGGGGGGGGGGGGATAGCGTAACCACTCCATAGTTTAAGTAGGAAACTTAAGAATGGGTGATAGTTTAGGGGGGTTTTAGATCATTATCTCTAAATTTAAACTTCGGAGGTTTAAACTTTTAACCTTTTAGGATGTTTTCTATTCAATGATCAAGGAAATTCAACTGAGTAAAAGCAAAGTGTTGACAAAAGCAAAGAGGAAACAAGCGCACCGTTTCTTTTTGCTTCTCTTTTCTGAAATCGGTAGAAATCTAATCCCACATCATTCTTTTTCTTTTTGGCCATATTATCCATAACAGCAGCCTGAGAAACAGAACCAACTGCAATTCCAGTTTCAGAATCCGTTGTCTTCTTCCTGCCTTTGTGATGTACAACAACAGTCCATCCATCTCCTGCAAGAAGAGCTTCCTTTTCTTTCCTTTCCTGTATGTTTCAGAATAAAATATATGACAAGTGAAACAAGAAAATGAGCAATGTTTCTACATATACAACCACTAGTGTATAAGAATATGATTAATCGTGGGCAAATCAACAAATACAACCACTAGAATTTAAAGCGGGAAAATCGATAAACTTTTATGACACATCATTATGAGGTGGTCACAAGAAACAACTTCATCAGTACAGGTTGATGCATACAGGAAAGGCCAAAAGGTAAGTGCAAAACTCTTTAAAGACTAAGTCCAGCTTTTTCTTTGAGAGGAAAAATGAGCTATAAATACCCGTGGGAACTTTTTGCAGGAAGAATATGACAGCTCATGAACATATGAGCATTCTCACTATGCTTCAAAAAAGTCATCAGGAGCAATAAATGGCATCATAATCTGGAAATATAAAGTACCTGTTCCTTTTTCGCCTCATAAGTAGTTATAAACTCATCAATCCTTTCTTGCAACACACTTAACCCTGGCCTGCTCTGATAATAATCTGTTACCCACTCTGCACCCAGAAAAAAGAGGTTTACTCTTCATAAGGCAATCAATCAATTTTTTTTATACTGGTGTTCTAAATTCTAATACAATGCCATTCCTCACTGTGCTTCATCTCAAAAGAATCATTTATTTCATCATATCGAGGAAAATCCAAACTTAATAAAAGGGCATGTGTCAATAAGTTTCCAGAAATTTTCTTTCTTTTAAAAGAAAAAAAGAAATATACAACAGCAACGACTTTTAAATTGCTATGAATGATTTGAATGTTCTTCATAACATATTTGATGAGGCAAATGTCACGTCAAATCACAGAAATATAACAATTGGAGCAATAGATATTTCATTTAACAAAATAAAGAAAATCATACTTCTCATTCCTTTAGTGTAATCCTCATCCCCTGAAGATAGCTCATAAATCTCTTCTTCTTCACCCTGTTCTATCTTCTCTGGCATATCAACCTCAGCTATTGAAAATGGACGATCCTTCTCTACAACGTTGTCGGCCTCTTTTGACTTGCCTAGAAGAGATAAGACAATATTGCAGAAAGTTAAAAATCTTTAACATCACCAATTTTTTCATGAATAACATCAAAAAGCCAATAAATTAGAGTGCAGGATGACTATCAGGTATACTTCTAATTTATAACATCATGTACTTGTACGAAAAGTAGATTTCATTTAACTGAAGAGATGTAATTCATTTCAATTGGCATAAGTATCATCTCAGTCATGTTAAATTTGAAGTACATGATTAAGAAATAAGAAACAGAAACATGACAACTCAGGAACGATGTTTTTTCCATACCTTTTTGTCGTTTTGGTACATTGTTAGCATCAGTCTTTCCAGCTCTTTTTTCGCTTTTTCTCTTCTTTCCCTTGGATTTTCTTTTTTCCTGCGTATCAGGTTCACTCGATATAGTATTTGCTTGCCCAAGTCCATCCTCTACATCATTAGATTGCTCTACTACACCACTTTCAGAAAGTGCGTCATTTTTCCTTTTCTTATGCTTTAATGATTTCCGCTTTTTCTTTACCCCATCTGCTTTATCTGATTCATCTGCTAAGAACCTCAATAATCAACAAACAATCATATAAGCCAAAAATTAAGTAATATTACCAATTCACTACCTCTATCATATGAGAGACCGCGTTCATCTATTTCATCCTTGCTTCTTCTCTTCTGCAGTTCCAGTTTCTTCTTCATTTTCTTTTCTTTAGTAACCTTAGCAAAATTTTCCTCTACAATAAAAGGGCATCAATTAGCATAGCTGTTCAGTAAACATAGGAAAGAAATTATTAAATGAGGGAATGAGTGAAGAAGTAAGAAATATCCTGATAAGAATAAACATTCTTTGTAGCTCACCTACTTTTGGGCTTCTTACTGCAACAACTTGGCTTATTAACTGATGGAATTGTAGACAATGTTGAAACCTATATAAGAACTGACCTTTTCACTGGGTATTTATGAAGATTGCTGAATATAGTGCATATAGGATATTTTCTTGATTTATATTCATGCGAGTGGTGTGTCGACAAAAGTATATTAAGACATTCATCTACATGTAATAATCCTAAATGAAAAGACAACCGCCCTGTAGAGGAGATAGGGCTATATTGCAACTGAACCTCCCAAAGTTTCTTCATACGACAAGACCTCAATATGGAAAACTGAATAAAGCAAACACGATAAGCCTCGCAACAATGTATAACTCTGTATCTGAAACTGAATGATATTGCAAACAACGGTGGCAAAAGAAAATGCTGTGTCACAGTGTATTGTCACAATGATTCCTCCAGCCAGCTTTTTCTGGCTAATAATCAGCATTCTGGAAACTTTCCAAGAAATGAGGACATCAAGTATTTTGTTGAATGTAACTTAATACTATCCTAATGACTATGAAAAGTGAAGCTGCATGCGCAGTTATAATTGTATGAGGAAGCTCAATACTTGTCCTGAAACTTGGTGCAAGCAAGTGGACAGGCTCCTGCCTAATTTGAAATGCTAAAGGAAGTTTCTCCTAGTTCAATGTAATTCCGATTACGGAGCTTATTGTGATTATTCTTCCATCTATTGTTACTCGAGGAAAGTCTTATCATTCAGTCTTCTCATCTCCTTGTTCAATCTATAGATAACTAAACTATTATGGCAGTTGATTGTGCAGGTTCCGATATGACAGGGATTTGAGATGAGGTGGTAGTTGTTAAGCATTAGAGATAATGTGTTAATTACTCAGCTGACACATTAGATTTAGACATCTCTGCTGAAGTTTGCTAAGAAAAATTAAAAGCAAATACGCTCTTCTTGATTATTGAAATAATTTGAAATAAATCAATAATTAACATTACCCATTCACTACCTCTATCATATGAGAGACCGCGTTCATCTATTTCATCCTTGCTTCTTCTCTTCTGCAGTTCCAGTTTCTTCTTCATTTTCTTTTCTTTAGTAACCTTAGCAAAATTTTCCTCTACAATAGAAGGGCATCAATTAGCATAGCTGTTCAGTAAAAATAGGAAAAAAAAAATTATTAAACGAGGGAATGAGTGAAGAAGTAAGAAATATCCTGATAAGAATAAACATTCTTTGTAGCTCACCTACTTTTGGGCTTCTTACTGCAACAACTTGGCTTATTAACTGATGGAATTGTAGACAATGTTGAAACCTATATAAGAACTGACCTTTTCACTGGGTATTTATGAAGTGTGCTTATACAAGTGCCTAAAGGATATTTTCTTTATTTACATTCATGTGAGTGGTGCATCGACAAAAGTATACTAAGGCTTTCATCTACATGTAATATTCCTAAATGAAAAGAGAACCACCCTCTAGAGGAGATAAGGCCATATTGCAACTGAACCTCCTAAAGTTTCTTCATAAGACAAGACCTCACTATGGAAAACCAAATGAAGCAACCAAGATAAGCCTCTCAGCAATGAATAACTGCCATAGTGTATCTGAAACTGAATGATATCGCAAATAATGGTGGCAAAAGAAAATGTCTTGTTACGGTGTATTGTCACAATGATTCCTCCAGCCAGCTTTTTCTGGCTAATAATCAGCATTCTTGGAAATTTTCCTGGGAATGAGGATTCAAGTATTTTGTTGAATGTAGACTATCCTAATGACTAGGAAAAGAGAAGCTGCACGTGCAGTTATAATTGCATGAGAAAGCTCAAACTAGTCCTGAAACTTGGTGCAAGCAAGTGAAAAAACTCGTAACAAATTTGAAATGCTAAAGGAAGTTTCTCCTAGTTCAATGTGATTCCAATTGCGGAGCTTATTGTGATGATTCTTCCAACTATTCCTACTGGAGGAAAGTCTATCATCCAGTCTTCTCAACTCCTTGTTCAGATTATACATAACTAAATTATTATGTCAGCTGACAATAGTGCAGGTTCCAATATGACAGGGATTTGAGATAAGGTGGTAGTTCTTGAGCATTCGAGATAATGTGTTTGTTACTCAGTTGAAAATTAGATTTAGACATTTCTGCTGGAGTTTGCTAAAAATAATCAAAAGCAAGTAAGCTATTCTTGTTTCTAAATAACCGAGAAACCCTCAAGGCTGGTGGAGCACAGTTTGAAACTCGGTTAGTAATAGTTCCACCCTTTTACCCTTCTCCAATTAAATACCAACCTTCTATCTGGGACGGGATTCGAAACGTATGACACACGCCTAACCTACAGATAACAAGTAGAGCTCTTACCACGACCAAAGCCTTGGGGGCAAACAAACAATTAAACTTTGCTTTCATCATAAACAACAAGATGCATATCAATTTAGCACCAAACAGTTGAACTTGAACCATTTAGGAATCCAAGGAGCACCAATTGAAAATATTCAAAGGTAGCTCGAAAATCCAAGAAAAAAGCTAAGAATGTAACACTTACTTCTCAACAAGTTTTCCAAGATTTCTTTTTTCTTTTTCTGATTGATTAAGTAGAATACATTTCAACTGTGTCCTTTCCAATTTCTTACACAATATGCACTTTTTTTGGCGCACAGTTCGAAACTCGGTATATAATAGTCTTCCCCTCTACCCTTCTCCATTTAAATACCAGTCTTTTGTCTATAGCGGGGTTCGAACCTGTGATGCAAAATGTGTCCTTTTTGCTACTTGGGGTTTACTCTATTAGTTGAATAAATCAAAAAAGATGATTTTTTTTTTTTAATTTTGCAATGAAAAGCTGTAAAGAAAGAAAAAATAATACCATTTTGAATAAAGTTAGAATCTTTAATCTTGTTTTTCTTTAGCTTCTTGTTTTGCAAGTCCTTTGCTCCCATCTTCTTCTCTATAAAAGTTCTGTTAATGAAAACCAAGAAAATTAGGGGGAAAAAAAAAAGACAGAAACTTTTTTATATAAAACAAATAGAATACTAACCAAATAAGTTTGGAGATTGTGATGTTTTCACAGCCGCCAAGGGGCGGGGAGGTATGTTGAAGTTTGTAGTGTTGGAGACTGGAGAATGAAGAGGAAAGGGGTACTATGAAAAAGAGAAGAAACACAAAATATACAAAAAGTACCTCTAAAGTTTTACTACTCTTTAGACTTAACCCTCTTATCTTAACAAAACTCAGTTATCCACATTAGGTGTTTACATCAAATCATGTTAAAAATGGCAGGCCAAATCTCAAGAGATGTGATGTAGGTTGTCTAATCAAATATCAGTGAATGTTTTCAGGGCTTGAAACATGAATGATTTAATTATGTAAAAATATGTATTAACTAACGATGGTTTGGTAATGAAATATTTAAATACATGACATGGGTTGGTTTGATATAAACATCCGATGTGAGTAAATTTTTTTTTCCTCAACCTATTACTAGCTTTGTGTTTGTACAAGCTAACTGTTCTATACTCGTTTAACTTCAAACTCGAATTATGTCTATCTTTTATGGAATGGAAGGAGTATACTTTTAACACTTACTCTATTTTCTTTTCAAAATATATATGGCCCTACACTACGAATATGTATCTAAATATTTTGTATCAAGAGATTATAGAAGTTTCTATGATGTATCTCTATTTTAGTTTGGTTATTACATTAATATTTGTTATCTTAAATATTTTTTGACCTATCCAATAGTCGAGCCATATTTATTGAAGGAGGTTCGATTAAAGGTGTATAGATTCCACTTTACCCTTCATATTCTCAAATAAATGGCTCAAATTAGGGGTGTGCAAAATCGAACCGGTACCGATATCCGAACCGTTACCGCTACCGATAAGCATAACGGTATCGGTATAACGGTTATTGGTTCGGTAATGGTATAAATTTCTAATACCGATAAGATATTGGTATGGTAACGGTTTCTATATATCATTACCGTTACCGTACCGATAACCGATAAGGATTTTTTAATATAATTTTTATGTATTTTATTTATTATTAGTATATTAATTTATATGTTAAAGTATAAATATTATTGCTACTAGTGGCTATTTGTCGTTACAAACATATGAGGCCTGACCCATTTTGAATTTGTCATTACAACATTCTAAGATGGAGAATGTTGGGGAGAAAACATTGCAGAAGGTGCATAGATGTTGGCGGAGGAAACATTACTGTAAAATGATAATCCCTTGATTGAGGTTGCTAATGTTGATAAGTAATATTAATAGTTGTCTGTTTATGAAAGATATGAATGAAATTTATCTTCTTTTGGCTAATTTTCTTTTCTATAGGTTGTGCTGCTGCTTGTAACAAAAGTTTATAAGTTGTACATTTAAGAGTAAAGCTAATCTTTTTATGTGCTTTTCTGAGATTTCTTATTAATCCAGCAAGCTTTCTTTGATTACTTCCTTTCGTAAATCTGGGTTTTTGTGGCTTCGGTATACCGCTTTCCGAACCGTTAACTACCGATAACCGATAACCGATAGCTTATCGGTACGGTATTGGTTTTACATAATTACATACCGTTAACCGATTTACCGCTACCGATAAACTTAAAACCGTATCGTACCGTACCATGAACACCCCTAGCTCAAATCCTATGGCTGCCCATGGAACTTGTTTTTTAGAATCTGTTTCAATTAGTACAATATCAAAATGATTTAGTCGAGTCAATGGGTTCAAAATATAATATAGTTAAATTAAAGAAAAAATTATTCTTTGTACTTTATAAGCAACCGAGTCAATAACAAGAGATATCTAGTTCAGTGATCCTGACAAATTAGTTATAGCTGAAACATTAGAATTAACTCTAGAAACACTATCAACATTATATTTGATCATCCAAATTTCTAGAACATATAAATATAGCTGATTTTTGTACTATGCATAAGGTAATAATTCCAGAAGAATAATTAAACTCTCGACAAATTTTAATAACCTAACAAATGAAATTTTTGCTTAATACTTATTTCTACTACATCTTTTGCAAATTATAATTGGTATCTATTTAGATGTATTTTAGTCAGGCTCATAATATAGTATAATAATCTTTGTTAAGTACTAACTAACTTGAAAGATTAATAACTTATTCCGAGTCTTAAGAATTTACTTCTTTCTGTTTTTCTTTTTAACCTCTAAAAAGACTAACTTTAAGCAACTTCTTCCCCATTTTGAGGCCTAGATGTCAAGCATTGAATGGATTTCAAAAGCTATATATGCCATTTAATTATTCCCATAACAACACATTCACCAGCAAATTCTAAGTTCTACAAAAAATAGTTTGATTCTCACTGTCTATTACACTATTTTCTCAATTTCATACATAAAGTCATGGATAACTCTCAAAACATTAGCTATCAAGCTGGCCAAACCAAGGGCCAAGCCCAGGTAAGCATTATGTTGTTTCTTGCAGGTTCATTTTTTCTTTAACAAACATGCATGCAGTAGAAATCATAATAAGGGGATTCCAAAAAGTACAAAAATAATTAATGATTTAACATTTTAAACATGTGTTTAAAATGATTTTTGACAAGAATTAGTACGATATAATTTTCCTACTAGATGATTTAATTCCCTTATAACAATGTAGCTCCGCCCCTGATAACACATATATACATGTATTATTGTGCATTAGGAAAAGGGTAGCCAGATGATGGACAAGGCTGCTAATGCTGCACAGTCTGCTAAGGAGTCAATGCAGGAGGTAAATTAAATTGGCCATTGATATATCATTATTTGTTTAAATAACTGAAGTGTAAGTCTTTGTCATAATTCAAACATAATGTGTTTATATTTGGTTGACATATTTATAGGCGGGGCAGCAAATGCAGGCCAAGGCGCAAGACGCAGCTGAAGCAGTTAAAAATGCCACTGGCTTGAACAAATGAAAGACATCTTAATGTTCAACCTTTAGGATGGGATCTTCAAAATTTTGAAGTAAATTTTTATGTTTGTTTTCAAATTAGGGAAGCAATTTCTGATGCTTAGGTTTGAGTATTGTTGAGAGGTTTCATGTTTCTCAATTAAAGAAGTTGACTGTACAACTTCCTTCCTTGTGACACTCTAATTAATAATACAATTTTGGTCTATCTAATTTCCTTAGATACTTTGCACATCCTTTTTTGTTGTTTCACTCTATTAACATTGCTTGGTCATATCATCCATGTAATTTTCCTACTTAATTTACATTTCTCGCTAACAGCAAAGCTAGAAATTTGAGTAAGGAAATTCTAAATAATTGAGAAATATCACACTTAACATAAAAATATTTGAACATATTTCGACGGAATTCAATAGTTCATTTATATATAAAAAAAATATATATTTATATATTTTCACACTATCAACACAATATAAATTTTGAAGAAGGGAATTCAATTGAACTCTTCAATAACGATAGCTAGGCCCTTGCGATCACAATATGATCTTCTTTTCCCAAGCTTTGCATAAGAAATGAGATGATATGGTTATTGTTTTGTTGCTCAAACTTGTTGAACACTTCTAGCCTACGGAATGTCAATTATACAAATATTTTAAAAACATATACTCATATTTAACCCGTATGATAAGTTCTTTAAATTACACCTTTCTGTTATCAAAATAATGAAGCAATATATATTAAAATGTTGATCAAAAGTCAGTTAGCATTTAAAAGGCGAAAGCATGAGAAAGGGCATAAGCCCCAATACGTATGGCATAAGCCCTACATATATTTAATTTTTTTCTATAATAAAATAAATAATCATAAATTACAAAGCATTGTTTCAATTAGATAAAAAGAAGGCCGACTATCCACTAGTTTCTTTGCCCATTAATTAGTGAGAGAGATCGTCTTATCAATGGGGCAATGGTCTTCAAAGGGTGGAGGAGTTACAATGGTCTTCAAAGGGTGTTTTGAGAGTGGAGAGATTTAATTATTATGGTGATGATCGATTTAGATGGATGAGGTACGGCGGTAATAATAAAGTTTGGAGCACTTTGCAAAGTTTTATGAGGCAAATTTGCACCATTTCGCATAGTCCAAAGACAAAGTTTAATTATTTTCTCTAGTATATGTATTGGGTGAAATCCATCGTCACCAAAGTTGATGACTTGGTATCCACATAGGACGGCACACAAACGACACGTGGCTACGAATGGATATAAAGGCAGTGGATAAGATCGAAGATAAACAGTTACAACGGACAGATGAACAGTCACTACGGCCAGAAAAGTCGCAGCCCATCAATCAAGACAATTCAAAATAGGAACCTTATCCACAAGCAACGCAACTGCTCGCCTGAGGAATTACAACTGCTTGCAAACGGACACATAGCTGCCTATATATTGTAATTTAAGTCACAAGCACAGGACCGAATGCTTCTCTGAATCTACGCTTGTACTCAAACTATTTACTAGCATTCAATACTTTATCTCCAGAAAACATTTATTACTATTGCTGATGAAAGATCTTCTCTACTGTCTCATTAACTGAATCTCATAAAGAATACGAGGAAAGGAATTTAATCAAGTCTGAACGGCCTGAGCACGGTTCCCTTTTTTCGTTCGATTGTTCATTTATTATATCGTATTAATTGCTTCTTTACTCTTCCGCATTTATTACTGTCATTTATATTTACTTCATTAAGGGCGATTTAATCTCGATTATTGACCGTGACCCCGCTCTACAAATTTAATTGTAAATTAACCTAATAAAACGAAACTACGGTTAAACAATTTGGCGACCACAGTGGGAGCCGGTCAATAACGTCCGTAGGTTAAAATCGCTCGTCGTATTTTATTGTCTATTCGTTTTTCCTTCGATCGCTGGTTCTCCCCGTTTTCTCTTTGTTGAAATGGCAGATAACAACTCGCACAACAACGTTCTTATTGAAGAGCAACAAGACCTCAACGCTGCGGAGCAGATAAACCAGAATCTGGCCGGAGATGGGCAGCAAGATGTTCCCCTTGCAGACGACGACGTGATCCCCGTTGCAGAGGACGAGAACGTGCTTCCAGCGGAACAGGAGAACGAGCACAGCCAGCAAGGCAGCAGAAATAGTCGCAACCCTAGCCGAGTGAATGTCGATCAGGAAGCTGGAGGATCTAGGAGACCCAATGGCCCAAGGAATTCGAGGAACTCTCAGGATGCTATCCTCGAATTCATACGGCAACAGGCCGAGATCAACAGGCAGATACGGGAAGCTATCGACAGCCTGCGAGGACAGAACGTGCCGAACACGGGAAATCCGCCCATGGGACGTCCAAGAGATGCTTCACCGTCTCATGCTTCGAGGCGAGCAGAAAATCAGAATGCGGGTTCAGCGGTGCCGACTGAGATGAGCGAAGTCATGGAGGCCCTCACCAAGCAGTTCAAGGAAAGTCAAGAGGCTCTGCAGCGCTCCCTTCATGAGAGGATCGACCAGATCCCAGGCGCACCACCCACTTTGAAGAAAGTTGACGTTCAGCGGTATACTCAAAGGCCTTGGAAGAAAGAAGCAGCACCAAAGGCCATCCCCAAGACATTCAAAATGCCAAACATACCAAGATATCGAGGAACAACTGACCCCAATGATCACTTGATGATGTTTAGCAATTTCATAAAAGCAAGCGACCTGACCGACGAGGAAATCGAGTCGGTACAGTTAAAGAAATTCGTGGAAACATTGGCGGACGGAGCTCTACGGTGGTGTTCCATGCTGCCACCAAATTCAATAGGGTCTTTTGCCGAGATGGCGGAGTTATTCGTCAAAGCACACACAGGCGCCCAGAAGACAGAGACAAGAGTTGAGGATATCTTTGAAATCAAGCAGCTGCCTGGGGAGTCTCTCCGGAAGTATGTAGATCGCTTTCAGCGAGAGCGTATGTTGCTACCCAAGGTTCCAGATCGATGGGCAGCAATTGCATTCACTAACAGCTTGGACGTCAAGAGTTCTGAGGCGACCAGGCGACTGTACGAATCCCTGCGAGAATATCCTGCGGCAAGCTGGTCGGATGTCTACAACCGCTACAATTCCAAGGTACGTATAGACGAAGATAAATTAATTGGCACAGGTACCCGAGGACGGAGCCAAACATGCACCAACGGCGCTGGGGGGAAGATCGAGACGGACAGGCCAGATGCACGGCACGAGCCGTACCCTAGCCGATCACGCAACAACTCCAACGGACGCGGACGCAACAACAGAGGCCTGGCGAGGAGCACTGATTCTGCCTCAACCTCTAGTGGGATCCCAACCCTGCCCGTCTTCAGCATCAGAGCAGTCGAGCTTGTAGCAGTTCTCGAGGAGATGAGCGAAAAGGTCAAATGGCCCAAGGATATGAAGGGTGACCCCAGCAAACGCAACAAGAACTTGTGGTGCGAGTTCCATCGCGATCACGGCCACACAACGGATGACTGCAAGGCTCTAAGGTATGAAGTTGCTAATTTGTTGAAACAGGGCTATCTCAAGGAGTACTTGACAGAAAAAGGGAAGCAGACTCATGCGAAGGCCCAGCAAAACAAATCAGGACCTCCCCGAGTATCTTCTCCAAAAATGACGGTCAACGTCATCTCTGGCGGGATCGAGGTTGATGCAGTCACATACACAGCAAAGAAGTATGCCAAAGTCTCTATTACGAAGACCAAACGACCGCGACTTGAGGATGTGATGACTTTTGAAGAAGCGGATGCAGATGGCTTGCAGTTTCCTCACATGGACGCTTTGGTGATAACGCTACGAGTGGAGGAGTTCGACGTCAAAAGGGTGCTCGTTGATCCAGGAAGTTCAGCAAACATCATATTATCTCGGGTCGTGCAGCAGCTGAAGTTACATGATGGGATTTTACCAATTTCTCGCGTTCTTTCAGGATTTAACAACTCCAGTGAGAAAACGTTGGGAGAAATTACGCTGACGACCCTGGTCGAAGGTGCCATGAGACGGACAACGTTTCATGTCATTGATGGAGACATGGCCTACAACATAATCCTTGGGAGGCCATGGATACACGACATGCAGGCAGTTCCGTCAACCTATCACCAAGTGATGAAATTCCCTTCGGAGTGGGGAATACGAGAAGTTCGAGGAGAGCAGCGTTGCGCTAGAGATTGCTACTCAGTCGCAGTCAAGCTCCCCGAGGAAGCAAAATAGCAATTAAAGAATCCGGGATTGGAATCAAGCAGCGAAACTTTAAACTACCAAATCCCAGAATTCATATCAAAGTTGGATGCACGAGAAGAGTACGCGCCAACCATTGAAGCTCTGGAACCAGAAGAACTTTTCGACAACATGCCTGAAAGGAAGGTGTACTTGGGAGCGGAGCTGAACAAAGATTTACGGAAAGACATCTTGCACTTCCTCAAGGGACGGCACACCACCTTTGCGTGGTCACATGAGGACATGACGGGAATCTCCCCGTAGATTATCTCTCACAAGTTGAATGTGGATCCATACTTCCGCCCAGTGAAGCAAAAGAAACGCCAGCAAGGAGCATTCAGGAACCAAATCATAAACGACGAAGTTGACCGCTTGCTCAAGATTGGCTCTGTCCGAGAAGTCAAATATCCCGATTGGTTGGCCAACGTGGTCGTAGTGGCAAAGAAGAACGGCAAGTGGAGGGTCTGCATTGACTTCACTGATCTGAACAAAGCCTGCCCGAAAGATTCTTATCCACTACCTCAAATTGACCAACTAATCGACGCAACGGCCGGGCATGAGGTGCTTACATTCCTTGACGCATACTCAGGCTACAACCAAATCCTGATGAATCCCGACGACCAGGAGAAGACCTCTTTTATTACTTGCCGAGGTACGTATTGCTACAAAGTAATGCCTTTTGGACTTAAAAATGCAGGTGCAACCTACCAACGGTTAGTCAACCGGATGTTTCACGATCACATTGGCAAGACCATGGAGGTTTACATCGACGACATGCTGATCAAATCCAAGCGAGCAGAGGACCACTTAGCTCATTTGGAGGAAGCCTTTTGAATCCTTGATCAATACAACATGAAGCTCAACCCGGAGAAATGCGCGTTTGGAGTGGGTTCAGGGAAGTTCCTTGGTTTCATCGTCTCCCAACGAGGGATCGAGGTAAACCCCGCCCAGATAAAAGCAATAGAAGCCATCCCCGACGTACTTCACAACAGAAAAGATGTAATGCGGCTAACCGGGAGAGTAGCGGCGCTGAGGAGATTCATCTCCCGCTCGTCTGATCGGTGCAAAAGCTTCTTCGACGTGCTGAAACAAAACAAGGAGTTTGAATGGACCCCCGAATGTCAGCAAGCACTTAAGGACTTGAAGCGGTACTTGTCAAGCCCGCCTTTACTTTCAACGCCACAACCAGGTGAACAACTATTACTCTACCTGGCCGTATCTGAGTCAGCGGTAAGTGCAGTCTTGGTGCGAGAAGATAAAGGTAAGCAACTACCAATTTATTACATCAGTAAATCTCTATTAGATGCTGAAACACGCTATCAACCTTTGGAGAAACTGGCACTAGCATTGGTAATCGCTGCCCGCAAATTAAGACCTTATTTCCAAAGTCATTCAATAGCTGTAGTTACTACTTTCCCCCTACGTAATATCTTGCACAAACCTGAATTTTCGGACAGACTAGTAAAATGGGCAGTAGAATTAAGTGAATTTGACATATCTTATCAACCCCGAGTAGCAATAAAGTCTCAAGCTCTGGCAGATTTTATCGCAGATTTTAGCGCCACCATGTACCCTGATGCTCAGCGTGAAGCGGTTCTCTTCGCCGGATCCGAGCCGGGGACTTGGACCTTGCACACTGATGGGTCCTCGAGCGTGAAAGGGTCGGGGCTGGGTTTAGTCCTCACCACTCCCTCGGGTGAAACCATCAGGCAGGCTATAAAATGTCCTTTTATTACTAACAATGAGGCCGAGTATGAGGCCGTAATTGCAGGATTGAAACTAGCTCGAGATTATGGGGCAGACAGGATTCACCTCAAAAGTGATTCCGCCCTGGTCGTCAACCAGATAACTGGAGGTTTCGTCGCAAGAGAATCTCGTATGCAGAGGTATCTTGCCCGAGTCACTGGTTTGCTGGCACAATTCAGCAATTGGGAAGCTACGCAGATCCCGCGAGAGGAGAATCATGAAGCCGATGCCTTGGCCAATTTGGGTTCAGTCGCAGAAATTGGAGCAGCAGGTTCAATGGCCGTAGCTCATCTCCTGTGCACAACAATCGATAAAGACGCAATGGAGGTCAACACGACCAGTCTAACTTGGGATTGGAGGAATGAGATAATCAACTATATATTGCATGGAACCTTACCGTCAGACGTTAAGGCCGCTCGGAAATTGAGGATAAAGGCCGCCAGATATACAATTATAGATGGCACCCTCTATCGAAAGACTTTTGCAGGTCCACTCGCCAAATGCCTAGGCCCCAGCCAAACGGAGTATGTGATGAAAGAAGTTCATGAGGGGTGCTGTGGAAATCATTTGGGAGGGAAGGCGCTTGCGCGGAAACTCATACGAGCAGGTTATTATTGGGACAAGATGGAGAAAGATACCAACGAGTTTGTCAAAAAATACGATAAGTGCCAAAGGTTTGCGCATCTCCTCCATCAACCGGCGGAGCCCTTGCATTCAATCATTTCCCCGTGGCCGTTTATGAAGTGGGGGATGGACATCGTTGGACCACTACCCACTGCGCCTAGGGGGGTGCGTTTCTTGCTGATGATTACTGATTATTTTACAAAGTGGGTTGAGGCCGCAGCATATTCGAAGATACGCCAAACGGAAGTAATTGATTTCCTGTGGCGTTATGTCATTTGTCGGTTCGGAGCACCCAAAGAAATTGTTATGGATAACGGCCCCCAGTTCGTGGGTCAGAAGGTCACAAAGTTCCTTGAGGATCTGCATATTAAAAGGATTACTTCCTCCCCATATCACCCAGTGGCAAACGGGCAGGCGGAATCAACCAACAAAATAATAGTGGATTCACTCAAGAAGCGCCTCGAGCAGGCCAAAGGATGTTGGGTGGAAGAACTCCCCGGGGTTCTTTGGGCATATAGAACAACCACGAAAATGAGCACCGGGGAGACACCTTACTCGTTAGTATATGGTTCCGATGCATTGATCCCAGTCGAAATTGGCGAGCCAAGTCTACGATATGCCCATGCAACCGTAGAATCTAATTCAGTCAACCTCTCCGAGGAATTGGATTTTCTGGAAGAACGCAGGGAGTTAGCACTGATACGAGTAGTGGCTCAGAAAGAAAGGGTAGAGCAATATTACAATCGGGGACTGAGGCTACGCAACTTCGAAGTCGGGGACTTTGTATTGCGTAGAGTCTCCCAGAGCACGCAAGAGGTGAACGCCGGCAAACTTGGTCCAAACTGGGAGGGTCCATACAAGGTGGTTGCATCAGCTGGTAAAGGTTCATACCGTTTGGCACGACCAGATGGATCGCTTCTACCCAGCAGTTGGAACGTGGCTCACTTGAAAAAGTACCACTTCTAAGTGGTACAGGGGTTAGTGTTTCTATCCATTTTTACATTGCTTACATGCCTTCGTTTTCTTTTAAGTTGCTATGTTTTCCTATCTTTGTCTAAATGGTACTAACGGTCTTCAAAAGGCCAGATCCGTTTAGCTCAACTGGTAGAGCTCGAAGTCTTCGTGCTTCGCGGCTGTGGGTTCAAATCCCGCAACGGACACACTCCTCTTTTGGTTATATGTGTTCTCAGACTCAGCGCTTTACCCATTGTCTTTTCATGTCTGAAATTACGAAATTTCGACATAAAAACAGGGGGGTGGCGAGGGCCCCAGTAGGCCAAAATCCCGGCTAACACAGGTGATCTTCGAGCAGAGCAAGGTCATTCGTTGAAAGCACGGCTAAGCAAAATCAAGTAAGTTCAATAGAACTATTTTACTTGGGCTATATTGTCTTCTACATCTTTGCGGCCAGCACCCGCCTAAGTCCAACAACTTTACGACCAGAGAATCTTGTATTTTGATTTACGACCAAAACAATCCTACGTTCCGGTCATTGGGTTGCTTGCCCTTTTTCAATAGAAATAACAGGGAAGTCTTAACCGAACCAAATCAAATTTTTTCCATTTCCCTGCGAAAACTTTCAACTGTCAAATATGATAAGCAAAGTTTATCGCAAAACCGTCTTACACGGTCAAATTTCAGTCAGTCTGAACGACCCGATTTCGTTCAGCCCAGAAAGGCCTGGCTTCAGTCATCCTAACTAAGGAAAACTTAACCTGGTTACGATCAGGTCTTATGTCAGTCATCCTAACTAAGGATAACTTAACCTGGTTACGATCAGGTTTTATTTCAGTCACTTCAGACTTCATTTCAAAACATCTGCGCAGATTAAACCAAAAAAGGGAACTCAGACACTAAGGTTTGAAACATAATCTTGATCTCTGAAGATTCAACTAAGCAACAATCAGCATTCATATGGAAAAGACTTGAAAGACTAAAAATGGTCATCAAGCCCCATGTCAAACAAAGCAAAAACAGCCAAAGACATACATTCATGAAATTAACAAATATTCGAAATTCACAATATCCAACAAATGCAACAGGAGGACTAGACAAAATATCAATCATCATGTTGACCAGGATCCCGACCTGATGCACTAGCTCCATCAGTCGGATCCCCGCCCAAATTCTCATCTTCTTCATCTTCATTGTCCTCGCTGCCCTCATCGTCCCCTTCAACTCCATCATCATCGGTTCCCACTTCCATGCCCAGGGCTTGCTTGACACTAATGATGGCTGCAATGGTCTGATCGAGGACTGAATCAACATTGATCTGGCCGCGCTGCATTTGGATGAGCAATTTCTTTTTGGCTTCCAGAGCTTCTAACTTGGATTCGATCGTATAACGATCTCGCAAGTTAGCCAAATCCTTCGTCAGTAGCTCTTGAACCTTTGCAGACTCTGCAACCCGATTCCTGGCCTCTTGCAGTTCTCCTCGAGCAGCCTGAGATTCAGCCTCAGCTTTGTTCATGTTCCTCAGCATCAGGTCAGAAGCGTCGCGGATACTTGCCAGAGTAATTTCCTTCATATTGAGCTCATGGGCAAGTTGGGAGGTCTGACGGCCTTGCTCATCCATCTTTGCTTTTAGATCTTCAAAAGACAACACAAACCTGTCCTTCTCATCTAAAAGACGGTCCTTTTCCTCGAGGAGCGCGCTTATCTTGTCGTTAGCTTCAGCGTTGGATTTCTCCAACCTGTCTATCTTATCCTCGAAGAAGTCGCGCCTCCCCTCCAACACCCGCTTCTCCCCGATCAGAACCTTTTTCTCCTCTTCCAGGGCGTGATTTGCCCGGAGAACCTCCAAAAGATCTTTTTTCAAGCCAAGGACTTGATCTTGGTTGTTCAACCTGGAACGAAGCATGAGCTCGGTAGCCATCATACTCGCCTGGCAACAAGTAAAAACACGTAAATAATCAGGACTAAGGATTTTTTAACAGATATAAGGAAAGTGAAGGAAGAAAACATTACCCGAGCAGTATCCTCAGCAATCGCATAAGCCAACTGCTCATCGTTCATGCTGCGCATGTTCCACTCTTCGCGAGGGCCGATCAGGTTGGACGTTACCTTGACTAAGTGGCCAGGCTTCGTCAAAAAATCCGTGTCTGGGGGGATGATGAAGTCACACTCCCTCATGCACGGCCTAGGCTCTCTCGCCTGCTCCGAAAGGTAGTCGGGGCCAAATTTATGGCGAATACCTTTAACAGAGTACGTACCAATCGTACCTCCCAAAGATACTCGCCTGGTGAGCCTAGTCCGAGAGACTTCAACGTCACCTGACTCGCCGAGGCCTAGGGTGTCGCACTCCTGTAAATAAACTGGCGCCACCCCGTCAGCAGCCAAGTTTATCATATCTTTATAATAGAAGACCTGGGGTTCAGCCTCCCCCCCAGCCTTCTTCCAACCATCAACCTCCTCACCTGTCTCACCTTTCTCTTCACCTTCCTTCTCACCCTTCTCCTCGTCATCTTCCGCCATCGGCTCCTTGCCTGGACGTCTATTGCTGGCCTGCTCAGGCTCACTTTGTTGGCTTCGAGCCCGTTCAGGCTCGCTCGGCTCTGAAGCCTCAGGAAAAAATGCAAAACTCCCTTGCATTCTTTCCTCCCCCATTTCTTCAGCCCTCTCCTCCTCCCCATCACCAACTCGGGGACTTTGCTCGAAGGCATAAGAGGAAGTCTCTGCAGCTCTCCTCTTGTCACTCCGAAGATATGCCCTCCTCCTCTGATTCAAGCCCTCATCAGGGACCTCTGAATCTGACAGAACAACTACTACGGGCTCAGCTGATTCAGGGGCAGCCGCCGAACTCTTTATACTTTCTTGCCCAAACTTGGGAGTTTCGGCAGCACCTACGGTGGCCTCAACTGTCTTCTCAGAAGACTGAGGAGTCTTGCGAGCTGTCCTTTTCTTCTTCCTAGGCTTACTCTTTTCAGAGTCTGTCTGTTTTCTCTTCAGGCTCGCAAGAACCTCCTCGCCACCCTCTCTAGCTTTAATAGCCGCAGCAGTTTGAAGGATAGCAGCCGCCTCCTCGTTGACCTCGGCCACGGGATCGACAACCACCTCCTCGGAAGGAGGAGCAGGAAAGTAACTACCGCCAGTACCCAAACCTGAAAATAGAAGCGTATTTATGTCATAATAAGTTCTGCATAAGTCAAGAAAAGGATGCAAGTAGGGATCCTACCATGGGTGCTGGGGTTGGACAAATGCTTCAATGAAGCATAATGAGGCCATTGCCTCTGCTCGTGGGTAAACTCCGTCAAGATTGGTTCAACCCAGGCAGACAATTCCTCCTCAGTAATCAGGCCATCATAAGGGATCTTGTCAGTTAACCAACAAAGAATAGAAATTAGAAACTGCAGAATACATAATTCAAAGAATATTCAACACAAATACTCGGGGACTTACGAGTCTTGTTCCAGGCCTCGCGAAGGTTAGTTTTGTCGCCGCGTGTGAGGAGTCTGGACTGCACGTAAACGTACCGGTGCATCCAACCCCTATCCCCTGAGTCCTCGGACTTGCTCACTAGAGCCTTTCTCCCCCTCATGCGGGCATTTATATACCCATCCCTGGCAACCTGAAGACTGTATAAAGCAATGAAATGTTTAAACTCAAAATCCTGCTCGGTCTCATCGGCGAACCACTGCAGCAGGGTGACGATCCTATAAACGCTAGGACACAACTGCCCCGGGCAGATCAAATAGTATTTACAGATATCTTCTATGACAGGGTGCAGCGGGAACGTATAGCCTATCGTGAATGGGTATGTAGATATAGCCGTCCACCCAGGCCTCACTGAAGTAATATTTTCCGTTGGGAGGGGGCAAGAAATCATAAGGTCATCGTCCCACCCGCAATCTGTCCTAACCTTAGGCAGAAGGTCAGGAGTGATTGAACTCTTGAAACGGCTTGAAGGCCATGACCTTATGTTACCGTAATGACTAAACGAGCTGACTGAACAGTCGTTCTCAAGATTTCCCCAAATTTTTGGAATCACGTCGGCGACTGAAGTTGGAGAACTCGTGGGTTGTCCAGCCGCTGCCGAAGAAGAACTAGCTGCGGCATCCATATTCAAAACCCTCTTAGCTTTTGGAGACATTTTTAAATGAATTTGTCACGTTTCGAATTTTTTGCTGGAAAGTTGTTTAAAGCTCTGAAGGATAATATGAAATTTGAAGCAAGGTAAAAGATTTTCAGCTGGGAAAAATCATATTTATAGAGTTCGCAAAACCCACACGTGGCGAACATCCACGCCAAAGATGAATCGATCCAGCCGTTGAAGAAAATAATGAAATAAAAATCGGAATGACGGTTTTTCATCTTGGGACGTGCAAGACGTGAGTAGGCGCAGTTCAATCATCACGCCGGCAGTCTCGGAACACGCAACAGTCACTTCTTCAGGGAAAAGTGGAGCGGAATGGACAGCTTGCACGTCTTGTCTCTAACAGAGCATTTAATGCGCACACTAAAAGGACGCCAATCAGTCAAAGCTTTTGAGGAAACATTTAATACTTGTACTGAAGGGATAACGATCAGTCCAACGAGCAGAACCTTGTAGGAATTCGCGCTTACTATGAAAGGAGAGGTCAAAAGAGTTTATTCCCACTCGCAGTTGGTTCTCCACTCCTCGACCAGATCCTCTGCCCGAGAAGTGCGGGGACTCTCTGTATTGGGTGAAATCCATCGTCACCAAAGTTGATGACTTGGTATCCACATAGGACGGCACACAAACGACACGTGGCTACGAATGGATATAAAGGCAGTGGATAAGATCGAAGATAAACAGTTACAACGGACAGATGAACAGTCACTACGGCCAGAAAAGTCGCAGCCCATCAATCAAGACAATTCAAAATAGGAACCTTATCCACAAGCAACGCAACTGCTCGCCTGAGGAATTACAACTGCTTGCAAACGGACACATAGCTGCCTATATATTGTAATTTAAGTCACAAGCACAGGACCGAATGCTTCTCTGAATCTACGCTTGTACTCAAACTATTTACTAGCATTCAATACTTTATGTCCAGAAAATATTTATTACTATTGCTGATCGAAAGATCTTCTCTACTGTCTCATTAACTGAATCTCATAAAGAATACGAGGAAAGGAATTTAATCAAGTCTGAACGGCCTGAGCACGGTTCCCTTTTTTCGTTCGATTGTTCATTTATTATATCGTATTAATTGCTTCTTTACTCTTCCGCATTTATTACTGTCATTTATATTTACTTCATTAAGGGCGATTTAATCTCGATTATTGACCGTGACCCCGCTCTACAAATTTAATTGTAAATTAACCTAATAAAACGAAACTACGGTTAAACAGTATAAATGATCCATGTGATCTTGAAATGTTTATGTAGGTAGTCAATAACAAGGCTAAATTTGCACATTGTTTTAATGACTGCTAAATTTATAACCCCACTTTACATTGGAGAGCAAATGTGGATCAATTCACAAAGTTTAGAGGAAAACTTGGACTTTACCCCGATAACTAGATTGTAGACAAAGCATACTGATAACTGAAAAGAGTATAATCCCACTTACAAATTATGTGGTCGTATTAATTATTCCTTTAGCTATCAAAGTTTTCAATTTCAACTTCTAGTTCTATTTTCTTTCAAGCGCAATAAATATTATTCAAACGCCAAAACACAATAAGTAATAAAAATCCCGATATATTTTTAAATCTTATCAGAAAAACAAAATAATTGGAAAAGTTCTATATGAGATTTCTCATGCAGAATCATTAGGTAAACTTCTTTTTACTTTTAATTATATCAAAAAAAATTAAAAATTACTCTAGAGTCATGTCTTCTAATCTTTATAAAAATTTAGAAATGATTTCATAAGTTTTTTTTTATTTATATTTTTCGAATATAATACGTCGTAGTGGTGTTAGTGCATGGAGAAAGTTATTTTCGGGATGAAGGAAGTTCTAAGGAGGTGAATTTATGTGGGGGTGGAGGGTGGTGCACTGATAAAGTTACTGGTGGTGGTTATGTATGTGTGGAACCATTAGTTGTGTTGGCATTGAGGAGGGGGGGGGGGGGATGGTTTATAGTGTTGCATGGGGAGGGGAAGAAAAGGAAAATAATGAAAAGGAAAACAAGAGCAAATTCACTAAGGGGTTTGACCTTTACTATTAGGAAAATGATACATCCTCCACTTCTTGGATGAGACATTACTTTGGAGCTGGTGGAGCCATAAAACTTCTAATGAGTTACAAGCCATTCTATTTAAAATCATTCCAGTTTATATTACTTGGGAAATTTGGAAGATGAGATGTGCATCAATATATGGGCAAAGATCTACCTCCATCGGCAAAATGATTCATGAAATTGTCTTCAATGTTAAGATCAGCGTCCACAAGCAGTTTAATCAAATTACCTTGGACTCCAGCTGGAAAGATATATGCATTGTTTCAGATCAGTTCAGGTCTACGATATGTAGTATACCAGTGCTTTGGAATAAACCCTCCCTCCTCCGGTACAAGCTAAACACAGATGGTAGTTCGATGAGGAAGGAAGGCAAAGCTGGAGCTGGTGGTATCATTAGAGACTCTACAGGAAACTTGGTGATAGCCTTTGTAGAAGCTCTCAATTTCTGCAGTAACAACTTAGCAGAAATTCAAGCTGCAATTATCGGTTTGAACATCAGTATTTCTAATGGCATCACTGGGATCATACTTGAAATGGATTCTAAACTGATTGTCGACATGGTCTCTGGTGAGATGAATCCCTCCTGGAAGTTAGAGCCATGGATTACAAGGCTTCAAGAATGTCTAAAGAAAGCTCAGGGAAAGATCACTCACTGTTACAGGGAAGCCAATACAGTGGCTGATGTACTAGCTAAAGAAGGTTCAAAAAATGGTCAAAATTGCATTTTTCGAGATGTGCGGAATCTTCCCAAAGCCGCTATAGGATCCTACAAAATGGATAAAGTCGGCATTGCCAACTTTAGAATTAGACAATGTAAAAAAGGCATAGGCTAAGTTAGGAGTGAACAAATGATGAATCTGCTTGGTTCAGATTCAACATTTGTTCATTTCCTTTTTTTGTAAGCTTAACTAGAATTAGAGAGCAACCCTCTCCCCCTTATTTTTTGTATGCTCCCTCTTTGTAAAGAAGTGAGCAGAAGCTTCTCACTTCCTCTGTTGGTTTGCTTTTTGCCTCCATCAGACTTATTGTAATGTTTCTGGGTGTATATATATACAGGTAGGGGTCTGCCTAACCCCCCTCCCTCTCGAGGAGGATTCTATTAAAAAAAAAAAAAAAAAAAAAAAAGAAGACAGTTTATCTCTTGACTCAATATTTTTTGGTGAGTTTTAAACTTTTTAATATAAAAATAGAATATTATTGGAAATCCACAAGCTTTAAAGGTTAATTATAAGGGATTATAGAAAAATAATCCAGCGAAAAGTATACATCCAACACCATAAAATATATTTTTATTATTAAACAGTCAACTTCCGATGATATAATTCATTCCGAAGCAACACAAAATTGTCAATAAGCTAGGTAATACTTTTGATTCCATCGATAAACTCCGTAATTAGACTAGAGAATTAAAACGACAAGAGAAAAAAAAAAAAAAACAGAAGTGGGTGGGATGAACGATTGTAAAGGAGGACTGGCAAAAAGAAGAATAGTGTATAGAATTCTTAAAATTAATGATGTAAACTATGTATTATTATTATTATTATTATTATTATTATTATTATTTTGCATACACACAGTAATTCAACAAAAGACCTACACTTTTCGACTATTCTAGTTTTTCTAATAAGTGCACATTGATATACTTGTTAAAAAATATAATGATGCTGATATGGAGCAATAGCAAAGGTACTAGTACTAGGGGTGTTCATGGTACGGTACGGTTTTAAGCTTATCAGTAATGGTATATCGGTTAACGGTATGTAATTATGTAAAACCAATACCGTACCGATAAGCTATCGGTTAGCGGTTATCGGTAGTTAACGGTTCGGTAAGCGGTATACCGAAGCCACAATAACCCAGATTTACGAAAGGAAGTAATCAAAGAAAGCTTGCTGGATTAATAAGAAATCTCACAAAAGCACATAAAAATATTAGCTTTACTCTTAAATATACAACTTATAAACTTTTGTTACAAGCAGCAGCACAACCTATAGAAAAGAAAATTAGCCAAAAGAAGGTAAATTTCATTCATATCTTCCATAAACAGACAGCTATTAATATTACTTATCAACATTAGCAACCTCAATCAAGGGATTATCATTTTACAGTAATGTTTCCTCCGCCAACATCTATGCACCTTCTGCAATATTTTCTCTCCAACATTCTCCATCTTAGAATGTTGTAATGACAAATTCAAAATGGGTCAGGCCTCATATGTTTGTAACGAAAAATAGCCACTAGTAGCAATAATATTTATACTTTAACATATAAATTAATATACTAATAATAAATAAAATACATAAAAATTATTTTAAAAAATCCTTATCGGTTATCGGTACGGTAACGGTAATGATATATAGAAACCGTTACCATACCGATATCTTATCGGTATTATAAATTTATACCATTACCGAACCAATAACCGTTATACCGATATCGTTATGCTTATCGGTAGCGGTAACGGTTCGGATATCGGTACCGGTTCGGTTTTGCACACCCCTAACTAGTACATCACTATATTTTTACCTTTTCTATCTTCTTTTTCTATTAATTTGATGTTTTCCTCAATTCTAAGGCTGCTAATCAATATTTTCTAGTTAAATATACTCTAGATTGTGGTTTATAAAGTTTGACTTAAAATAAGATGAACAAATATATAAATAGAATTCTATTTTACACCCAGAATTCTCTCAGAAAAGAGTTATTCTTTACTTTTACATTTTCCAGCGACAATTTTTTTTTTCATGTTATTGACTTTTGAATCAAAGAGGTAATCTATTTCATTCAATAATCAATAGGTGGAAGGGGTATCGTTTCTTAAATAATAAATATTAAGGAAGTTTAGTAGATTTTACTCGGAAAACAAGAACTTTTTAAAAAAATTCATGATGTGGATAAAGAATGACCCTGGGTTGTTTGGTTGGCCGGACTAAAAGTAAGAATATTTTATAAGTTAGGAATTATAATTATTTTGGGATTAATTCCACATTTAATATGGGGACGGGATAATATTATGAATTTAGTATAAAAGTTATCCCAGATTAATTAATATCACTAATTAAACATAAAATAAATATTATCTTAAATTTAATACCGAGATTATTATTTCATTCACATCAACCAAACATGAAGTAATGCTAACGTGGTGATGAGATGGCATGTCATGGCATTGATGTGGTGTACGTGTACTTCACCTCATCCTGTGAAACTGGGTATTATATCTTTCAAAGAGTGTTTTGTCCACACCAGACAAGAATTGGTAGAAAAGGTAAAAGATCACTCCAAAATTAAGGTGTATAAGAAGTTTTTCAGGACAAGTTCGAGGAAATTAATGTAATGGTCCTTTTTTTAAGCCTCTTTTTTGTTTTACTGGTTTTTTTAAGCCTATAGATGACTATCTTTTTTATAGCAACTTCCCCTACAAAGGCTTAGAATGTGTCTTTCTTTCAACCGATTTACAAATGTCAACCGCAGAATGGATTTCAAGATCTATAAATACTTAATCTTCCTAAAATAACACATCCACAAGCAAATTCCAAGTTCTAAAAAAATAGTTTGATATCTCTAAGTCTATAACACTACTTTCTCAATTTTAAACCAATATCATGGATAACTCCCAGAACGTGAGCTACCAAGCTGGCCAAGCAAAGGGCCAAGCTCAGGTAATCTACATGTTCGTTGCATATTTTCATTTTCTTTAATGTGCTAGCTAGCGCACAGTGATCATAAATCAGAAAATTTAACAAGGAATTTCAGAAAAATATAAGAATGTCACACCTAAAACTTTAACACGTCACTTAAAGCAATATTTGAGCTATCTTTGTGGATATTTTAAGTTCTCTTTCGAAATGATTCAATAAACTTCTATAATAAGATGTGATCTATAAGAAGGGTGAGTTTGGAGGTGTGAAGAGAACGAAGGAATGTCATTTCATGTTCTGTTCGTTTTCATATAGGAAAGTACTAATAAAAAAGAGAAGTGTTAAGCTTTTTATCATCCTAGCATCAAGCTTTACATTTTCAATAACACGTATATATTTTTTCGGCAAGAAGACACGTTGTATTTATATTGTGATGCATCAGGAAAAGGGTAACCAGATGATGGACAAGGCTGCTAATGCTGCACAATCTGCCAAGGAATCAATGCAGGAGGTAATTTGGTTTAATATTCCATATTTGGTTGCTCAATATATACATCACTAGAAATACATTATACGTACTCTCATAAATAATGTTTCAATAAGCTTATTCATAAGACACAAATTAGCGAACTCTAGTAGTTAGGGCTTTGTTCACCTTTGGACGTGAACACTATTAATGTGTTTATATTGGTTGATATACTTGTATAGATGGGGCAGCAAATGCAGGCTAAGGCGCAAGGAGCAGCTGATGCAGTTAAAGATGCCACTGGCATGAACAAAAGAAATTAAAGACATCTTTTATTTGTAACCATTAGGCAAATTTTGAAGTTAATTTTGTTTTGTTGTTGTTTCAAATTTGTGAGGCAATCTCTGTTTCATAGGATTGCATATTTGTTAATTGTCGAGAGGTTTTCAAGTTTCTGAATTAAAGAAGAAGGAGAAGTTGTGTTTGTGTCACATCTTTCTTTCTCTTTTCTTTCGCTTTAATAATATAGGAGTAGTTTGAATTTTTATCTCACGACTTTACATTTCTCACCAACACTGTAAGATTTTAATTTTCATTGATTATGTTTAATCTAAAATGAGGCTTAATAAATGAATCCATTGAAAACAACTTATCCCTTCGTGTTACACACCCTAAAAGTAGAATATTCACATAGCCTAGAAACATAGAGTTAATTAAAGCCTAGAAACATAGAGTTAATTAAAGAAAGCGAGAGAAATTGACGTGCATGAATTTCTGTTAACTTTCAAAGACGTATGTCGACTTTGTTTGATAGCAAGGCTAAATAATTTTCTTGGTTACCAAGGCTTTTGAAAATTCGAATTTCTTCAACAGGTAAAGTGCTATCTAATCCTACCCCTACAAGGATTTGCTTTCTGATTATATGATTATAAGCATTGCCAAAGGCCTTCTAGGACTAACTACCATATTCTTGAAGTTCAACTTGATTTACACAACATTGAACGGCACATTCTATGTAACAAAGGAACAGCTTAAAAACTCGCCTTCTAAGAAGGAGTAAAATACTTAAAAGGTCACTCAACTTTGAGAAATGTGTGACCAAAGTCACTTTGCTTTGAATTGTACTAATAAAGTCACTCAACTTAAGGTAATTCTCACCAAAAGTCATTCTAACCAGATTTTGCACAATCATCTCACCGGAAATCTGACATGGCATTTTTATTTTTAATTATATATACATGTGGCATATTTTATTTTCGATATAGGATTTTATAATAAGTTGAATTATTTTCTAATGATTTGGAAAGTGTTCTTTTAAATTATTACAATAATAGAATATTGTGTCATTGCTAAATTTCTACGGGTACTGTCGAAATATTAGCTTTACTAGTCTTTCAAGTACTTAACTCTTTAATTAGTTATGGTTAGAATCATTATTTTTTTTCAAATCTATTAGTTAAATATATATTTTATATAATAGATAATAGGTAGATTAGTTAAATATAATAGATAGTTAAATATATATTTTATCTAGTGTCTCCATTTTCTCAAGTTCTTATTTGGATGAATAACACTTGGCCCTCCTTAAAACCAATATTCTAGATTTAATAGGGTAAATAAAGGTATTTAACTATGGTTTGGACAAAATATCTTTCTATTTCAAATTAATTTTATCTTAAAGAATACCATAATTTAGCAGCAAAAATTACATTAATTGTTAAACAAACTCATCTTATTTTAGATATAGAAGTGCAGAAGATCTATGTGATTTCTATAAGTATTATGAATTGGTTGAAAAGTTTCTTTCTAAGATAAAATGTGAATAACTATGAGCAGAATATTAGGTACTATCTTCGCAACTAGTTTTAACTGATGTGATAGTGTGAAAAGAATTTCTTCGTATATTGTTATTTGAGTAAATTGATATTATTAAATCTTGTCTTGTTAATTCTATTCCTTACGATGTTTTCACTTGCAAATAGTTTAACACTGTTTTTGGTTTTCTGTTATATGTTTGAGATTGGATTAGCAAAAACAAAGTTTTATTAAAACAATAAATAAACGAAAATTTTGGAGACCGAAAAATAATTTAGGAGGAGGGATGAAATTTGCTGCTAAATTATAAGATATGTTAGATGCTTTGAATTTAAAATAGGAAGATATATTTTTCTAACCATGGTCAAACATTTAGTTTTACTTCATTAAATCTAGACCATCCATTTCGAAAAAGGAGATGGATCCGAAAAAATGTGGAAGAGAAATGAGTTATGGATTAAGAGTTGGGTTAATCAACTTATTATAAAATCCTACATGGAAAATAAAGTATGCCACATGTATATATAATTAAAAATAAAAATGCCATGTCAGATTTTCGGTGAGATGATTGTGCAAAATCCGGTTACAATGACTTTTGGTGAGAATTACCTTAAATTGAGTGACTTTATTAGTACAATTCAAAGCAAAGTGACTTTGGTCACACATTTCTCAAAGTTGAGTGACCTTTTAAGTATTTTACTCTTCTAAGAAGGATGGAATCGATGAAGTTAAGGAAACAACACTTCGAATCTATGGCTGTGATCTTATCCAAGAAAGTGGGATTTTGCTCAAGTTACCTCAAGCTGTAATGGCCACTGGTCAAGTACTTTTTCATCGTTTTTATGCGGGGTCCAAACCTTATCAAATTAAATAACAAATAATAAAAAGAACAAATTATGATTGGTTGATGGGAGTGGCAAAGTAGGCGGTTGGTATATCAATTTGCCCGTGTCAATTTGCTTGGCAACGAGCAAATGAATTGAGAAATTTGATTGACTAATGGGGAGGAAACTTCTCCTATAAAAGGAGATCATTTTTTTACATTCAAAGTACACCAAAAACAAAGCAACGTAGTAGTTGCTTAATGTATTACACAGACTGAAAGAAAATAGTCTGTGTAGGAAAATAGAGAGTGTGGGCAATGTATTAAAATAAAGAGAGTTATTTCTTTTGAGTGCGTAGTAGTCTACGACTACAATATGTAATATTTCTCACTATAGTGAAGTCATTTTGCTCCTCTCAATACGTGGTTATTTTACTTTTTGTTAAAAGGTTTTTCCAAGTTAAGAAACCTGGTGTCGTTGTACTCTTCAATTCTTGTGGATTATTGTGGAAAATATTCTTGGGTATAATATTATTTTCTCAACAATGTGGTATCAGAGCCATGGCAAATAATAGTACACTCACTTTTCAATACCCTCGTCTCACAAAAGAAAATTATGAAAAATGGTGCCTACGCTTGAAAGCTATTCTTGGCTCTCAAGACGTGTTGGAGGTTGTACGTAGCGGGTATACAATACCCGATAATGAGGAAGCTCTGTCTCAAAATGAAAAAGATGTCTTGGTAAAAATAAGGAAGAAGGATCAACAAGCTCTCACTCTCATCCACCAATGTCTGGATGATGCCATGTTTGAGAAGGTAGCCGATGCTACCACCTCAAAAGAAGTTTGGGAGATTTTACAAAATTCTCTCCAAGGAGTTTATAAAGTCAGGAAGATAAAACTTCAAACTCTAAGGGCTGATTTTGAAGTTTTGAAAATGAAGGAATCCGAATGCATTTTGGATTATTGTTCAAGAGTAAAAGCTGTTGTGAACCAATTAAAAAGGTACGGGGAAGAAATGGAAGAAATTCGTGTGGTAAAAAAGATCATTCGGTCTTTAACACCTAAATTTGATTATGTGGTTTGTGCTATGGAGGAGTCTAAAGATTTAGACTTTATGTTGACGGAGCAACTGCAGGGCTTTTTTACAAGCCCACGAAGAAAAGATCAGGAGGAGACAAGAAGAGCCATTGGAGCAACTTCTTAAAACCAATGCATCCTTAAAGAATTATGGAGGTGAAAAGAGCTGTAGAGGAAATGGACGAGGAAGAGGTCGTGGTGGCCGAGGAAGAGGAAGAAGTAATGGTAAAACCTTCAACAATGAAGAAAAAAGCTTTCAAGCGTTCAGAGGTCGTGGTCGAGGGCAAAGAGGAGGAAGAGGACGTGGTTACTACCAAGAGATGAATGGCAAAAGATATGACAAAACTAAAATTGAGTGTTACAACTGTCATAAATTTGGCCATTTCTCTTGGGAATGTCGTAGTAATGTTGAAAAGAAAGCTAACATTGTTGACAACAAAGAAGAAGATGAGTCAACATTGTTGCTAGCACTCAAGGAAGGTGACAAGGATGATTGCAGCTCGTGGTAATTGGACAATGGAGCAAGCAACCATATGTGTGGATGCAAAGACAAGTTTGTGGAACTCACTAAAAGGGTGAAAGGAAATATGTCCTTTGGAGATTACTCAAAAATTCAAATTAAAGGGATAGATACGATTTTAATCTCGTCTAAAGATGGTGGCCATAAGATGATTAAAGATTTTTATTATGTGCCAAAACTAAAAAGTAATATTTTGAGTTTGGGCCAACTTCTTGAAAGAGGATATGATATTCATATTAAAGATATGCATCTTTGGATTAAAGATTCAAATGGAAAATTAATTGCTAAAGTTGAAATGGCAAAAAATAGATTGTTTACTTTGAATCTTAAGACAATTGATGCAAAGTGTTTGAAGGCTAATGTGTAATATGGGTCATGGTGCTGGCATATGCGATTTGGGCATTTGAACTTTGAAGCGCTCAAATCAATGGGGAAAAAATGATGGTGAAGGGAATGTCTTCAATCAACCATCCCAATCAATTGTGTGATGCTTGTCTTCTTGGCAAACATGCAAGGAAGAGTTTTCCGAAGGAGGCCACGTCAAGAGCAACCAAGCCACTCCAGCTTGTTCATACCGATGTGTGTGGACCAATCAATCCACCATCATTTGGTAAAAGTAAATACTTTCTGTTATTCATTGATGATTTTAGTAGAAAGACTTGAGTTTATTTCTTGAAGCAAAAATCTGAAACATTTGTTGCTTTTAAGAATTTTAAAGCACTTGTGGAAAAAAAAAAGTGGCCATAAAATAAAAGCTTTAAGGTCCGATAGAGGAGGCGAATTCACCTCAAAAGAATTTAATGACTTTTGTCAATCTCATGGAATTCGTCGTCCTCTAGCGGTACCTTACTCACCACATCAAAATGGAATTGCTGAAAGAAAGAATAGAACAATTCTTAATATGGCTAGATGTATGTTGAAAGCTAAAAGTATGCCCAAGAAATTTTGGGCCGAAGCTGTTTCTTGTGCAGTTTATTTGAGCAACAGATATCAAACAAGAAATGTTAGGGATCAAACTCCTCAAGAAGCATGGAGCGGAAGGAAGCCAAGTGTCAACCACTTGAGAATCTTTGGGAGCATAGCCTATGCTCATGTGCCACATTAACAAAGAGCTAAACTTGATGATCGAAGTGTCAAGCATGTGTTTGTTGGATATGACACGAGTTCAAAAGGCTACAAGTTATACAACCCTGGTAATGGCAAAGTGGTGGTGAGTCGTGATGTTGAATTTAATGAAGAAGCGACATGGAATTGGGAGTCTCAGGAAGAAAATACATATGATTTCCTTCCATACTTTGAAGATGATGAAGAAGAAGTATAAGAGGCCGAGGAACCCTTACAAGATACAACTCAACCTCTATCCCCAACCAATGATGCATCTCCTTCATCTCCAGCAAGTTCAAATGAAGCGCCTGAAAGAACGAGGACAATTGCATAACTCTATGATAATACAGATCAAATTATTAATTTTGATTTTTGTATTGTCTCTTTGCTGATGGTGAACCAATGAACTTTGATGAAGCTGTTACAGATAAAAAGTGGAGAAAAACCATGAAGGATGAGATCAAGTCAATAGAGAAGAACAATATTTGGAAGTTAACAACTCTTCCCAAGGGTCATCGAGCAATTGGAATGAAATAGGTATACAAGGCAAAGAAAAATGTTGATGGAGATATAAAAATATGTAAGGCAAGGCTTGTGGCTAAAGGCTACAAACAAAGGCATGGAATTGACTATGATGAAGTCTATGCACCTGTCGCCTGCATGGAGACGATCCGATTGCTTATCTCTTTGGCCGCACAAATGAAGTGAAAAATCCATCAACTAGATGTCAAATCAGCCTTTTTGAATGGCTATCTTGAAGAAGAAATCTATGTTGAGCAACCACTAGGCTTTGAGGTAAAAAATCATGAAGATAAAGTGCTTAGATTGAACAAAGCATTATATGTATTGAAGCAAGCTCCAAGGGCGTGGAATAGTCGCATCGACAAGTATTTTCAAGACAATGGGTTTACTCGTTGTCTCCATGAATATGCTCTTTATATTAAAGTTCATACTAATGGAGATATTTTACTTGTCTGTCTTTATGTTGATGATCTTATTTTTACGGGTAATAATCCCAATTTGTTTTAAGATTTCAAGAAAGCTATGTCCCGTGAGTTTGATATGATGGACATAGGGGTCATATTACCTGGGTCTGGAAGTGAAGCAGATGGAGGAAGGCATTTTCATATCTCAAGAAAGCTATACAAAAGAGATATTGAAGAAATTCAAGATGTTTGATTGCAACCCTGTAAACACACCAATGGAGAGTGGGACAAAGATATCAAAGTTTGATGATGGAAAAAAGGTGAATCCAACCTTTTTCAAAAGTCTTGTGGGAAGTTTAAGATACCTGACTTGTACGAGGCCAGATATACTCTTTGCGGTTGGCGTAGTGAGTCGCTTCATGGAAGCTCCTACCTCAACTTATTTGAAAGTTGCTAGAAGAATTCTCCGTTACCTCAAAGGTACAATTGACTATGGCATATTTATTCTCCTACTAATGATTTCAATCTTGTGGGATTTTGTGTTAGTGATTTTGCGGGAGATATTGATGATAGAAAAAGTACAACTGCTTTGTCTTTTTGTTGGGTAATTGTGTTATTACCTGGAGTTCAAAGAAACAATGCATTGTTACTCTCTCGACTTGTGAATCCAAATATATAGCAGCAACGTCTTGTACGTGTCATGCTATTTGGTTGAGAAGATTGTTGAAGGAGCTCAATTTTCCTCAAATTGAAGCCACGGCAATTTGCATTGATAACAAGTCCGCACAAGCACTTGCAACGAATCGAGTGTATCATGATCAAAGCAAGTACATAGACACAAGGTATCACTTCATCAGAGAATGCATTGCCAAAAAGGAGGTAGAGCTCAACTATGTGAAAACTCACGATCAAGTTGCAGATATCTTTACAAAGCCACTCAAATTTGAAGACTTTCAGAGAATGAGATCAATGCTTGGAATGAAGAAGAAAACTCAAAATTAAGGGGGAGATTTGTGGGGTCCAAACCTTATCAAATTAAATAACAAATAAAAAAAAAAGGAACAAATTGTGATTGGTGGGTGGGAGTGGCAAAGTAGGCGGTTGGTATATCAATTTGCCCGTGTCAATTTGCTTGGCAACGAGCAAATGAATTGAGAAATTTGATTGGCTGATGGGGTGGCAACTTCTCCTATAAAAGGAGATCATTTCTTTACATTTAGAGTACACCAAAAACAAAGCAATGCAGTAGCTGCTTAATGTATTCCACATACTGAAAGAAAATAGTCTGTGTAGGAAAATAGAGAGTATGGGCAATATCATATTGAGGTGTCTTTAAAATAAAGAGAGTTATTTCTTTTGAGTGTGTAGTAGTCTACGACTACAGTGTGTAATATTTCTCACTATAGTGAAGTTATTTTGCTCCTCTCAATACGTGGTTATTTTACTTTTCGTCAAAAGGTTTTTTCACTTTAAGAAACTTGGTGTCGTTGTACTCTTCAATTCTTGTGGATTATTGTGGGAAATATTTCTGGATATAATATTATTTTCCCAACATTTTACTGCAAGAAATCATTTGCCTGTTTTGATGTGAAAAAGGTTGCTGCTAGTTGTGTTTGGCTTGCATCAAAACTTGAAGAAAGTCCTAGAACATAAATGCAGGTACTTATTGTTTTCCACTGAATGGAATTCAGGAGGAACAACTTACCTTTACAGTATTTGGCCAGCGATACAACATATATTGATGATCTGAAAGCAGACCTTATTAGAATGGAAAGGCATAATCTAACAGAAACGGGTTTCATCTGCCATATCGAGCATCCTCATAAATTTGTATCAACTTGCGTTGCAATGCTTGAAACACCCGCAGAATTGAGACAAGAAGCTTGGAATCTTGCAAATGACAGTTTGCGCACAACTCTTTGTGTAAGATTCAAGAGTGAGGTTGTAGCCTGTGTGTTTATGTTGCAGCCTGTAGACTTCAAGTGCCCTCCCTGAGAATCCTCCTTGGTGGAAAGCATTCGATGCAGACAAGGCTTGCATTGATGAAGTTTGCAGAGTTCTCGTGCATCTTTACAGTATTCCACAATACAACAAAACATTGACTTAGCAGCACCTTCAATATATGACCAAGTTCCTTTTCTTTTTCTTAATTTTCATGCAAAGGACGACTTCATCAAGGCGTGTGGTTGCATATCTCTTTGCATTTACCTTGCTATATACTCCCTCCGTTTAATTTTATTTGTCCAATTTCTTCAAAGTTAAATTTTATTTTTACTTATTTTTTTAATAATTCATGAGAGAATTAGACGTATAAATCTTATATTGTCCTTGATATTAATTGTTAAAGATCTTGTAATTTTCAAATCCCTTTCCAATTAATTGAATCAAGTATCATAATAAGGGTATATTACTAAAGTTGAATTTTTTGCTGGTGGAAGTGAAAAGTTGAAAATGGACAAGTAAAAATTAACGGAGGAAATACATACTTTTCATACATTGACAAAGGCGAAAGGCATTTCTTTTTTCAATTTAGCCCTGCACTAAGCAATTTACCCCTGCACTAATTAAGGTGTATAAGGAGTTTTTCAGGACAAGTTCGAAGAAATTTATGTAATTTTCCTTTTTTTAAGCCTCTAGATGACTATCTTTTTTATCGCAACCTCCTCCTATAAAGGCTTAGAATGTGTCTTTCTTTCAACCGATTTACAAATGTCAAGCGCTGGATGGGTTTCAAGATCTATAAATACTTAATCTTCCTAAAACAACACATCCACAAAGCAAATTCCAAGTTCTAAAAAATAAAATAGTTTGATATCTCTTAATCTATAACACTACTTTCTCAATTTTAAACTAATATCATGGATAACTCCCAGAACGTGAGCTACCAAGCTGGCCAAGCAAAGGGCCAAGCTCAGGTATTCTACATGTTCCTTGCATATTTTCATTTTCTTTAATGTGCTAGATAGCACACAGTGATAAATCAGAATACTTAACAAAGAATTTCTGAAATATGTAAGAATGTAACACCTAGAATTTTGACATGTCACTTAAAGCAATTTTTGAGCTATCTTTGTGGATATTTTAAGCTTCTCTTTCAAAATGATTCAATAAAATTTTATATTAAGATTTCTGTTCGTTTTGATTTTTCATGTTCTGTTCGTTTTCATATCGAAAAGTGCTACTCTCTCAATCCCATTTTATGTAAATTAGTTTGGCTTCATACAAAATTTAAGATATAAGGAAGACTTTTGAAATTAACTTGTAGTTTAAAACAAATCATAGAAATTTATGTGGTTGAAAGTCATCTTATAAAGTTGAATTTTTACTAAATATAGAAATGTGTTGTTCTTTTTTGGACTGACAAAAAAGAAAAGTGTATCATATAAATTGAGATGGATGTAGTAATAAAAAAGAGAAGTGTTGAACTTTTTATCATCCTAACATCGAGCTATATATTTTCCGGCAAGAAGATTGAATCCTCTTGAATCATGTCGCTTCACCCCGATAACTCATTATATGTATTGTGATGCATCAGGAAAATGGTAACCAGATGATGGACAAGGCTGCTAATGTTGCACAGTCTGCCAAGGAATCAATGCAGGAGGTAATTTGGTTTGTATTTGGTTTTCAATATATACATCACTAAGAGCATATTATAATTAAGTACTCTCATGAATAATGTTTCAATAAGCTTATTCATAAGACACATATTAATGTATTTATATTGGTTGATACACTTGTATAGATGGGGCAGCAAATGCAGGCTAAGGCACAAGGGGCAGCTGATGCAGTTAAAGATGCCACTGGCATGAGCAAATGAAGTTCAAGATGTCTTCTATTTGCATCCTTTAGGCAAAATTTTGAAGTTAATTTTGTTTAGTTGTTTCAAATTTGTGAGGCAATCTTTGTTTCATAGGATTGAGTATTTGTTGAGAGGTTTCATGTTTCTACATTAAAGAAGGAGAAGATGTGCATGTATCACATCTTTCTTTCTCCTTTCTTTCACTTTAATAATATAGTTTGAATGTTTATCTCATTATGTTACATTTCTCACAATCACCGTAAGATTTTGTTTTACAATGATTGTGTTTAACCAAAAATGCAGCTTAATAGATAAATCAATTGAATTTGTTTAATAAGTCACAAGAAATGTAATTTTATTAAAGGTTGTAATGAGATACTAATTATAGAATTATGCTAGTAAGAGGTAGAATAATTAACGAATTAAGTAAGTAAAATAACTAATCAGCATGCCCGAAAGCGTGGTTTCTGGCTAGAGAATTTTGCAAGGTAGTATAAGTGATTGTGATAGCATTTCGACTTATTTCATGAGAGGGGTTTGGATTATTCATATAATGATTACAAGACTTAATAACGTGTGCATTCAACGAGAATCCGCCATTATTCTTCTAATCGTAACAGTTAGAGGCATATCATAGTCATACTAATGAATGTTGACAACTGTCAACTCCTGATATCCCGCCTCTATTTATTACCGTGTGTTTAGTTGAGCTCGTTCTTTGTATCTGGAAAGGGGATCATACAAGAATGATCCGACTATAGTTCTGGCGTGGTCGAAAACGTTTGATCCAATTATAGTTCTACTGAGTCTCCAAAATTCATGTTGTCGGATCTTTGTGCCACATATCACGCTATTAAGCTATTTTTACCCCATACAAATTACAAATATTAGAAGCAAATTTGGACCATTTCGTATAGTTCAAAAACAAAACTTTGACAATTTTCCCTAGTATTAAAGAACTAAGCCGTGTTGGAAAGTTTATGTCCTTGGTCAACAACATGGATAAATTTAGCATATTTTTGTAACAACGACAAAATTGACCCCAATTATTTATATTTTAATCATTTTTGCGAAGTCTAGGGGAAATTCTTGGACTTCCCTAAGAAATAAATAGTTGCGACAATCATCTGAAACTTTCTCCATAGACAATGTAGCATAATGATAATAGAAAAATGTACAATCCTTCCGACAATAAATGTTAGTATTAATTAAAGTTTCCCTGACTATCAAAATCTTCAATTTCAACTTCAAACGCCAAAACATAATATGTAAAAACAGTTTCTGAAATTTTCAATGTTTGCAAACCAAATTGCAAGAGAATAGAAGAAAATACAGACGAACTTTTTCATTCAGATCATAACGAAGACTTCTTTTTAATTTTCATGCAAAAACTTTAAAAATTACTCTAGTGTTCTATATTTAATCTTTGGTAGAAATTTAAAAGGATTTTCAGAAAACAATAATATATATGTCACCTCATCCTATCAAACTGGTATTATATCTTTCAACGGGGTGTTTGTTCCACACTAGACAAGAATGTGGAGAAAAGGTAAAAGGTCACCCGAAATTAAGGTGCATAAGGAGTTTTTTAGGACAAGTTGAAGGAAATTTATGTAATTTTCCTTGTTTAAACTTTATAATATGACTATTTTTACGCAACTTCCTCGTCTAAAGGTTTAGAATGTGTCTTGCCCTTCAACCAATTTACAAATGTCAAGCACAAAATGTGTTTCAAGATCTATAAATAGTACCTAATTTCCTGAAACAACACATTCACAAGCAAATTCCTAGTTCTAAAAAATAATTTGATTTCAACACTACTTTCTCAATTTCAAACGCAAAATCATGGATAACTCCCAGAACGTGAGCTACCAAGCTGGCCAAGCCCAGGTAATCTACATATTATTCCTTGCATATTCTCTTTTTCTTTAATGTGCTAGATATGTAACATGGAATGATATATAAGAAAATTTGATAAATGAGAAATTTTAACTAAAAGACTGAGAAAGTTGTAAGAATGTCACTCCTAGAACTTTGATATGTTACTTAAAGCAATTTTTAAGCTATCTTTGTGCCACTTTAAAAGCTCCTTTGACAAGATTCAATAACTTTAATATAAGAGATGTCACAATTGGAGTTTTTCAATAAGACATTTTAATTTTTCATCTTCATCGTTTTCATATTGAAAGTAATAGAAATGAGAGGTACAAATCTTTTATTCATCGAGCTATTTCCAATCCACACATATATATTTTTTCGGAAAGAAGAAGATTCAATCCCCTTCAATCATGTATTTCGCCCCGATAACACGTTATATTTATTGTTATGTATAGGAAAAGGGTAACCAAATGATGGACAAGGCTGCAAATGCTGCACAATCTGCAAAGGAATCAATGCAGGAGGTAATTTGGTCATTGCCATTCCAATATTTGTTGTTCAATATATAAGTACTTTCATAATTAATCTTTTAATTAGTTGATTCATAAGACAAAATAATGTGTTTATATTTGGTTGACAATTGTACAGGTGGGGCAGCAACTGCAAGCTAAGGCACAAGGAGCAACTGATGCAGTTAAAGATGCCATTGGCATGAACAAATGAAATTAAAGACATCTCCTATTTGCAACCTTTAGGCGAAATTTTGAAGTTGTTTTTGTTTTTGTTTCAAATTAGTGAAGCAATCTCTGCTTCTTAGGTTTGAGTATTTGTTGAGAGGCTCTCATGTTTCTTAATTAAAGAAGAAGAAGAAGAAGCTGTGTTGTGTCATGCACAGTGTCGTAGCTTTTTTTCCTTCTTTGTTTCACTTATAATAATAGTGTTTGATTTTTAATCTTCTTACTTGCACTTCTCATCACAGTTATTAAGATTTTATTTCCCAGTGTTTGCATGAGATAATATGGTTGTCACTTCTTTTCCCAGTTTATCGAAGGTCAATTTACCAATTCTTTTGAGCTAGTATATCGTACAAAATTACAAAAGTATACATATGTATATATATATTTAGCATCTCTATAATAGGGTCATTTCTCCATACATTCTTTTTAGCTAGAACAGCGAGTTGGCATTATAGAATATATTATATAATATATTATTAAAAAATCGGTTTCAAAAAAGTAGAATAATGTTTTAAAGAAATATGGTTACAGATATGTCTGCTCATAAACCATATGATAAAACAATTTTTCCTCCTACAAAATTAGGAAGAAACATACTTCTTAAAAGGGTTAATTTCATCGGTGGTCATTGAACTATTATTTCATTACCACAAAGTTATTTTTGATTTGTTACCTAAAAGTCACTCAACTTTGCTCTGGTCTACAACAAAGTCGCTCAAGCCGTATTTTGTTTAAAACTTGACGGAAAAATGATGTGGCATCATTAATTAAAAATAATTTTCTTAATTAATTTTTCATCTATTAATCTAATTCCTTAACCCATTATTCTTATTCTACTCAACCCAAGTACATTTCACTACGTCATCGTCGTGCATAAACATTTCATACCGATGTCATTTCTCTTTGCTTCTGTTTCGTATTGAATTAATTAGTTAATTAAATTGAGTAATGTTATGCAAATTGGTTGTGCAAAAAGGGGAAATGAGGAACGAGGAATGAATAAAAATGAACAAGCTTAGATCGATTTAGTTCGGTTTTTCATTTATGAAATCAAACTAGTTATGTCGATTATTTTTTTAAAATTTTAAAACCAAAATAACAGCTCGTTTGGACTGTTGTTATGTATATGGTTTCATAATGTATCTATTGTATTGTACTTTATGTTTTGTTGAGTTCAACGTTTTGATAGATTATATTGTTTGCAGTCGTTTCATGATATAACATATTAGTAAATGAAGAATGAATTTACAATATTGACAAGAAAATAATAAGATATGGTGTAGAGTTACTAAAAAAAAAAAAGATAAGATAAATGGTAATATATTAAGGGGAACAAGAGAGAAAAAAGACACGGTAACGACGCAATCACACCAAATCAGTCGTTACATAAAATGGGCTCTTCATCGTTATATAACGACAGACTAACGATACGATACAATAAAATTTTAAAGTAACAATTAATACAAATATTATTTTATAGTAACAGTACGATACTGTACAACTGATAACAACCATATATCCAAACAAACTAATACCAAACAAATTCGAATTTTTGTTTTTGATTTTTCTCTTTTTTTTTCTTTCGATTTTTCTGGGTTACTCGATTTTTGCTTGGTATCCCAGCGATTCTATGGTAGATAATATTTATCAAATTTTAAAATTTTTACTGATAAAATAGTTATGTGTATATCTTCATGTAAGATATGACACTCTAATTTATAGGTATGTCCTTGCTTTTGCTTACTGTATTAAAAAATAATTGACACACAAATATAAAGCCTTAAAAAATGACGTGTCTGACACTCTAGTTCAATACGAAACAGAAGCAAAGAGAAATGACATATGTATGAAATCTTTATGCACGACGATGACGTAGTGGAATGTGTTTGGGTTGGATAGAATAAAAATAATGGGTTAAGAAATTAGATTAATAGATGAAAAATTAATTAAGAAAAATATTTTTAATTAATAATACCATATCATTTTTCCGGCAAGTTTTAAATAAAATCCGGCTTGAGTGACTTTGTTGTAGACCGGAGCAAAGTTGAGTGACTTTTGGCTAACAAATGAAACAAAAGTGACTTTGTGGTAATGAAACAATAGTTCAGTGACCACCAGTGAAATTAACCCCTTCTTGAAATACTAGTAATAAAAATCAGTAAACTTTATTAATATCAGAAAATGAAAAAGAAAAAAAAAGTTAAATTTTTTTATAAAAGAAGTATATCACATTGCGTTGTATGCAAAATAACTAGTTTATATATCAGAGAATGAAAAAAAAAAGTAAAAATTTGTATAAAAGAAGTATTATTACAGTGCATGCAAAGTTACTAGTTTTATTATCAAAACACAAGCCTGTAGGATACTGTAAATTGAGTTTTTGACATATCGGTGTTTGCCCCCAAAATCGGGCATGAGGTAAACTAATGTTCAGAAATGGGCTATGGGACAAAAATAGGTAGGTAGCGGATATAATTAGCGAACTGCTATAGTTGTACGAAGCCTTGTGCGCGCCTACTGTTTAAATTATAGCCTGATGACAAAAACCTTGCAAATATAGCTTGCACTTAGATATTTATTTAGTTTTACGTCTGTAACAAGTTTATTCAACTTAATTTCCACTAGAAAAGTTATATAGTACATTCGTTTACTAATCCGTCCATGAACCCCTTTCAACCTTATCTTTCCTCTCAATATGTCACTCTCACAATCGGCTATTCAACTTAACTCTAATACGTCCACGGTACGAATTAGACTTCTAAAGTATAATTTGGTTTTCTCAAGAAGGTGAATCGGAAGTAAGAGAAACATATTTGCGACGAAAGATAATAGTGAAATTATCATAGATCGAAAACGTAATCAAATTACAAACACAAATCTAATATACTTTATGAGTTATTTAAACATTTTACTTAAATTGATTGAAAATGGTCCATCAGCATTAGGTATTAATTATTAAAATACACTTTTTAGGTGCTTAAATTAGGCTTTAGTAAACTTGGAAGTACTAAACCATGATTAAGTGTTATGTCCGTTTGGAAGGTTGTTACCCGTAGTTTCATAATGTATTTTGTATTGTATCGTACAATGTTTGTATATGATGTATTGTTTACTGTGATTTAATAACTGAATATCATACTAATATAAAAGAGTCAAACCCAAAAGCAAAATTTAAAAGACCATTTTACCCTGCAGCAATAAAAGTAAAAATAGTAAATAAAAATTAATAAAAGATTACATTACATTATACATTACACAAAGAATTATTACCCATTACACAAAAATGAGAAAGATACATGCACACTTCATCACCAATAAATATAGTAAATAGAAGTATCATATCATTATATACTATTCTAAAAGAGTCAATCCTATAGCAAAAAGTAAACGTATTTTTTGCCCTTCAACCAAATACTATTATCTATAATTTTGCACTAAAAAATAATTTACCTTTTAATGATGTCATCCTTTAATAAGGACTCAGGCTTTATTATGATATAAAAACATGAATCTCCTAAAGCAAGAAATGAATAACCATTTTACCATTTAAATATTGTTAGATGTTTAAAAAAAAAAATTATGCCTTCTTGGTTCTCACCTTCCAGGAATTCGTCCCCCATGATACATCGTATCTTAATTACTCCATTGTATATTATTTATAATGCTAAATTTTTCATATTTAAGTCTTTAATGTTTTGCTACTTTCAAACTTCCGTTATTAATAAGTTTCATGTATAACCTTTCACATACTTTGTTGCAATTTTATATATATCATCATATCATATTCATATAAAAGTGGGAATCCTCTAAGTAAAAAGTGAACGTCATTTTTGCCCCCCAATTAAACATTATTTATGAGTACCTTTGTGTACAAGAATGTAAATACTCAATCAATTAATTATAATAAAAAATAAAATACTAAATTTATAAACATAGATAAATTAAATTTCTTCATGAACCAGTTAATTCTCCTTTTATTATAAAATGTGGAGAATGTGAATAGTCTCATTGAAATAATTTAATAGGTAAGAAATTGATTATTAACAAAATTTAAGTGGTTGCCTTGAAGAAGTAAGAGTCTTTACAATTTTCTATCGTTCCTTTTACTTAGTCTTTACAAATTCAGCCGTTTCCTTTCCTCTATATTGCTTTGTAAATTTCTAGATGAAATTTGGATATATTTCATGGCTTATAAATAGAGTTGCTTCAAAGTGAATTGTTCCATGACTTGCTTACCATCGGTGAAGAATTTAAAGTAGCAAATTTTTGGTGTGTTGTTTGCATATGTAGGATGTCCAAGGTAAAAGTTAAATTGTGCACAAGCATGCTTAAACCTACTTGGGTGTTTTTATTCCTCATATAACTGCTTTGTTGCTTCAGTCTTTCTCTAGACTCTAGCTATGTTTTTTTTAATGCTTCTTCTCTTATATATCCATGCAGATTCGTGGAGATAATCAAGCAAATAAGAAATTTTAGATTTTAACAAATTAATATCAGGTACTTCTTTCTATATTTTGTCCAGTAAACATTAGGAAACTAAATAGTAGCTATGATGATTAATGTTACCAAAAAAAGCCGTAAAAATAACAAAACAGTGTCAAGTTTAATTTTTGGGAAAGAAGAATCATAGTTGAACGCGAGATTACTAATAATTGATCACATACAAGAAGTAAGGGATATAAATACTTCTGCATCTGAATTTGAAGATTAATATTTCCATTGAAAGTTTACCTTCTTTTTATTATTTTATAAGCGGACGCATTTTTTAAATAGTAATTATCGTGATTTTCTAAACTTTATACTCATTCACAAAGGGACACACGCGCAAAGCGCGTGCCCAAATACTAGTAAGTTAAATGGTAAAATGAGATTATTAAATAATAAGTGAGGGCATGATGGAAAAGAAAAACAAGTAATGATGCGATCTCACGAAATCGGACGTTACATAAAGTGATAGATGTAACTATAAATTTAACGATACGATACAATAGAAATTAGGGTAACAATAAGAACAAACGTTTTACTCACGGTAACAATATAATATCAAACACTGAGTTGCAATCATCCAAACTAGCTGGAATGTTTAACTGATAGGATTAAAATACTAAATTCGGCGTAAACACCCTATGCGAGCAAGAATTCAATAACTAAGGGGTCGTTTGGTTGCATTTGTATTAAAATAATACCCTCACAAAAAGACACACAAATTTAATACCATGTTTGGTTGGTTTGGAGAAAATTTTAATGCATGGAATAAAATTGATGCAACGTTTGGTTGCGCTTTTGTATATTCCGCATAGCTAATACCCGCATAAGTTATGCGGGAATCTATGTATTATTTTATGCAGGGTAGAAGGTGGAATAAGTAATGTGTGTATTAGCAATGCAGGTATTAAAATTTAAAATGACAAAATTAACCCTCATAACAGTAAAGATATTTTTAAATTATATTTAAGGAGCAACTAAATATTTTAAATTATAACATTGTATATTAATTTGTGATATATTAGTGATTCAAGAAATAATCCCTACGTTATAACATATGCATAGCTAATAAGTACCTACATTACTAATACACACATTATTAATACCCGCATTACTAATACCTGCATTATTAGTACACATATTACTAATACACACATTGCTAAACCCAGATTACTAATTATTAATACCGGCGTAAACTCTATCTCAACCAAACGACCCGTAAGATCCTTAGTATGCTCCATATGACCCGAACCTATTAGAACTCAAAACCCATCCATCCTTAAACCCTACCAAAATCCCCCTTCTTTCATTTCAAGAAACACAGCCGAAATCCCAAATCAAAAATATGAGAAATCAATGGCGAAAGCTTCTTCTTCTACGAAACAATTCTATAAAATCTCCTCAACACCCTCACATTTTCAGGTATGATCATTCTCCTTCATCATTTCAGGTAACTTCCTCATCACGTGCACCTCACGTGATCCCTTTTTCCCGTACCTTTTCTACATCTGATTCATTATCTGTTGAAAAACCCACTAAAGATTTAGATCAAATTTCAATTTTATCCAGCATTTTTGCTGAACCAAACAGGTCTAATGATGAAATTAAGCTTGATTTAGTGTCTAGTAATGTAATTTTGTCTCATGATTATGTCGTTAACGCGTTACGGAGTTTAAATAGTAGTCCTGATGTAGCACGTAGGTTTTTTAAGTGGGTTGTGGAGAATGAGAGTGAGAGGGTGAGTTCTAAAGTTTATAATTTTATGTTAGGGATATTGGGATCGAACGGGCTCGTTAACGAGTTTTGGGATTTGGTTGATGTGATGAAAAGTAAAGGCTATGGGGTATCGAGGGGTGCTTTTAATCGGGCGATGGAGAGATTTGAAAAGGAGGATAAGTTGAGTGGTGATGTGAAGAAGTTAAAAGAGTTGTATAATTGGAGGGAAGATAGTTGTTTTAGGGTTTCGAAGTTGATTCGCGGGAATGTATGGGGTGATGATGTGGAAAAGGAGTTGCGGGGGTTGAATGTTGAGTTTTCGAGTGAGTTGGTAAGTGGGGTTTTGGAGAAGCTTGAAGGTGAAAGTAATAAGGCTTTGATATTCTTTAGGTGGGTTGAAGAGAGTGGTGGTGTTAAGCACGACGAGCGGACGTTTAATACTATGGCGAGGGTGTTGGGTAAGGAAGAGTCGAGTGAGAAGTTTTGGAATTTACTTGATGAAATGAGAACTGCTGGGTTTGAAATGGAAAGGGAAACGTATATTAAGGTTTTGGAGAATTTTGTGAGGAGAAAAATGATTAAGGATGCTGTGGACTTGTATGAGTTTGCAATGGTTGGCGTAAACAAGCCATCCTCGCAAGACTGCACCTTTCTTTTGAAGAAAATAGTTGTTAGTAAGGAGCTTGATTTGGAGTTGTTCTCAAAAGTTTTGAGGGTCTTCACAGAAAGTGGCAATGCATTGACTGGTGCCACGCTCGATGCTGTTCTCAAGTCTTTGACCAGTGTTGATAGATTTGGCGAGTGCAACAAGATTTTGAAAGCAGTGGAGGATGCTGGTTTCGTACCTAGTCATAATCAGCAGAGCTCGATTGCTTTTCAGTTGGGTAGCGGCGGGAAGGATAAGGAGTCAACTGAGTTTATGAATCATATAGAATCATCGGGCACTACTCCAAAGTCTAAAATATGGACATCTTTAATTGAAGGGTACTACGGTGATCTGGCTAAAGCTTCAAATACATTTGAAATGATGGTTGAAAAGGAAGGGTCCTCCCATGCTGGGTATGCTTTAGAGTTGTTGGTTTCCTTGCACTGCCGCAAGAGAAGAGTGATTGATGCATTCAAGCTTGTCGAAAAGATGGTCAATGAGAAAGGCCTACGCGTGTGGCATACCACATATAAGTTTTTGGTTGGGAAGTTATTGGCTCAGCGTCGTTTGGAGGAAGCTCTGGATATTCTGGAGTTGATGAAAACCCAAGGTTATCCACCTTTTCTGGATCCATTCATTAAGTACCTTTCCAAGACAGGAAGTGCTGATGATGCCCTTGAATTTACTACAGCAGTGACTGTGAAGAATTTTCCATCAACTTCTGTATTTCTCCAGTTGTTTGAAGCATACTTCAAAGCAGGAAGGCGGAGTGAAGCACAGGACTTCCTTGCAAAATGTCCCAGATACATTAGGAACCATGCTGATGTTTTGGATCTTTTCTGTACCACGAAACCTCCTCAGAAAGCAACTGCCACTGTGACTGTGCCTGCATAGGTTAAGATGGATATGTCGCCTAGTTTATTTTGCATGAGAAGTGTTTGGACATTTTTCCCCTAATATTTTCTTATGAAAGTGTGCTGTCATCTCTGCTTTCTTTCAATATTGAGGCTTAGTTCCCTTTAAACTGCTTGCTAGTGTAATTCACTGGTGAAATTTATTTGACAGAAATAAGGAAAGAATTCTGTTGGACTCACCAAAGTTATGGTGAATACTTCGTGTTTTGACTATAAAATTTACTGATGAATTCTTCATCTCGACTCCAAGTTGTTCATTTTGTGACTTTCTGATCAAGTTTGAGGGAACAGAGCTCTGTAATTGGTCTAATCACCGAGTTTCTTAAGTCTGGATTATCTAGATTATGAGGACAGCCTTTTAGATTCTCATGTTTATAAGAGTTTGCTGCTGTCAAATGAATCCAACTCAAGTTTTTCATATCTTGAAGTCTCTTGATACTTGTTGATCATTGCAAATGCCCTTCAACCATAATGTTATTGTTTCACTCAATCGTGTTACATAAACTCAAGTTTATATCTTCTTTTGGGTCCTAGAACGTTAAGATAATTCAACTAAACCTTTACGTTCCAACATGGAAATGTCTATTGTGTCCTTGTTGAAGGGGAATGTGATAAAACGTATTAGCTGCTTTCTGCTATTTGCTTCCCATAAAAAAATGGCTAAAGATAGTTGCACAAAGCTTGTCTGTAAAATGGCTTCCATGTAGTATGATTTCATTTTGTGTCATTTATCTTTTACAAATTTACAGATTTGTTGAAAGTGTTGTCCGATAGTATATTTTTTGGTTCACACTATTCACTGTAGCACTGCACTTCTTGACCTTCAAAATCTTAATTCTTCTCTTTTGCTTGCTTCAGTTCAAAGTCGAGAATATGATTTATTTAAGTCTTCTATTCTTACTAGCTTCTCGACTTTGAAAATAGGCTGTATGGGCTTGGTGTTATGATTCTTATTTGTCATTTTATTTGTTTTTTCTAGAGTATCATCTCGTATCTAGCCAATGTCGAATGCAATTAGCCAATTAGAATGCCAGGTTTTATGTAACTTTTTGCTTTTATACGTGCTTTCCGTGCTGATACGAAAGGGAAAAGTGCACGAAAGATCACTTTTGTCACTGGTCTTTGGGCACAGGCCACTAATATCAAAATATTTATTTTGTGGCCACTTTTGCTTAAAGAGAGAGAACTTCAGTCCAAAGGCCGGATTGAAGTTCAGTCCTTAAAGATTGAACTTCAATCCAGGGCCATATGGACTGAAGTTCAGTCCAGTCCTTAAGATGAAACTTCAGTCCAGGGCCATATGGACGGAAGTTCAATCCTTAAAGATGGAACTTCAGTCCATGGTAAGAGTTCAGTCCATGGCCATATGGACGGGCCATGGACTGAAGTTCAGTTCTTAAAGATGGAATTTCAGTCCAGGAGCCGTACGGCCCGAACTTCAGTCAATTATCATAACTTAAGTCAATATTTATTTAGTAAAAGCCCAAAAATGGCCTCTAGTATAAGACCGAAAAAAATAGTGGCCTCAAACCAAATACCAGTGTTAAAAGTGACTGCTGGGCGAAATTTTTACGATATGAAAGAACATTTGAACATCGTAAAAGTTAGCTGGGCAGCCCAGAAAAGCAGCACCATCTAAGGCGCAACCATTTTTTAAACTTTTTCTGCAAGTGTTATTCTCTGAAGTTGATGCCAACTTTAGTAAATTCACTAAAAGGAGCTGAAGTTTGCCTTAGCTTCAAGTCCGGGGACAGAGGTTGAGGCCTATTACTCAGAAAGGAAAAGAAAAGAAAGCCTTTAGACTTAAAATTGAACTTAGGCTTAAATGAAAGTTGGATGGGAGTTGGGACTGAGAGCCCGTAAGTTTTTGGGGAGCCATAAGTGCTTATTTCAAAATTTTTGGGTGTTTGGCCAAGCTTTTAGGGAAAAATAAAATAAGTGCTTTTGAGTGGCAGCAGAAGCTGTATTTTTGCCGTGAGGAAGAAGCTGAAAATAGTAGCTTCTTGAAAAAATAAGTGCTTTTGATTATTTGGGACAAGGATACACACTTCAAACTTCCATATTTAATCAAATTAATATTATTGTATATCCATTTTCATAATTTGATTATTTTTTTAAATATTGGTCAAACACAAATTAATAACAAAAACACTTTTTTAAAATTTGGCCAAACACAAATTGCTTATCTTACAGAGCACTTATTTAAAAAATACTTTTCAAAATAAGCTGATTTTAGCAGCTTGGCCAAATATGCTCTGAATTTGATTAAGTGGCTGTGACTTGCAAATTCTTTCCAAGTGGCTGTACCTTAAATCAGAAAGGAAAAGAAAAAAAGCCTTTAGACTTGAATTAAAGTTAGGCACAAATGAAAGTTCGATGGGACTGAATTTGATTGAGTGGCCGTGTCTTGCAAATTCTTTTCATAAGTGGCTATTCCTCTAATGAAGTTACAAAAATAGGTTATTTGTGCAATTCACCCTTTTTAAGTTGCACAAGAAAACTTTGTGGACCAACTCCATTTCCGTACTTTATGCTCTTCGTGTTGTACCGGTATTTCATTTTACCATCTAAGTTTCTCGAAAAAGTCCCCACCAACATCAGTTGTACTAGAAAAACATAATCACCAGTAAGAGGAGTTTGAAATTTTTTTTTAAAAAAAAAGTAGAGGAGAAAGAATTCGTTTAAGTATTCGTTTGTTGGTGTAGGTAGAGACAGAATGAGATTAATTTATACACCGCATTAAAAATGTTTGGGAGTATTCTACACAAACACAAGTAGTGGGAAAATGATATATCAATCCTCTAACAGACAAAAGTCTCGTCATGGACCTTATTGTCACTTTATGCTTTATTTTTTCTTTTTTGTTTCTTTAACTATGTATTCAAAGATATTACTACTATTAAAATTTGAATATAACTTAGATTGCTCTTTGTTTTTCAACCATCAAAGGGGCTCATGTGATGAGTTTATCATCTGTGGTATAATTTCAGAAGTCCCAAAGAAGAATGGAATGAAAAAGTAACTCTTTAAATACTTATCCATCATTTTCATATTAGAAAGTACTTGTCAATGTTTAAAAAGATTCCTTATATTTTATTTTTAATAGTTATGTTCTGAAATGTCAGATTGTTCCAAAAAGCTACAATTTCAACCGAAATAGGTTCTCTAGTATACAAGATACTGAAGTTGAAATTTAGTTCAAAATGGACACTTCTCCAAGCAACTGCAGAGACAATCAATCTTTTGAGAGAGTAATAATATATGCCTCAAGCCTTCCTTTGTTTTCTATATTCTATTTTCATTGAACTCTAGCACTTTTTTTTAAAAAAAAAAAATATCCATATACTTGATTATCTCTCTAATAAGGGCTGGGGCCTGGGGCCAATCTCTTCATACACTTACATAAAGATAGAGGCTACACATAAATTGTTAGTGAATCTATGAAGTTAATAGGATTCACATTGGAAGGAAAAAAATAGTCTTTAGGACAAATTTTCGCCATTCTAATTCTGGTTGGGTTGCATAGGACTGAAGGAGACATTACAATGAGCAAAACGCGATGAGACTGACCTAACAAAAACTATATTAATGGATTTTGTTCTTTACAGTACCTTTTTTCATTAATAATATTTGATAAAAATTCAAACATTTTAGGTAGTTGTCTCGTATTGAGATACATATATTAATAGTACTTGATAGTTCATATAGAAGGATGACAGTGAAAATAAATATGAGTTGGATGCTTCTATTTGTCATATTACAAATAGGTATTTCCGTATTTGGAATTTAGCTTCACAGAATTGTAGACAACTGAGGTTCTTACAGTGCATAGGACAATTTTGCCATCAACTTGTGATGATTAATAGCTGTTTCAAGTTCCAATTTACTAGTGCATCAACCCCCCACCACAGCTCTATCTTTTTCTTTCGTTCCCGTTCAATATCCAGCATCTGCTGACGGAACCAGAATTTTCAGTAAAAAGTATCAAAATATAAATAAACGAATATATCAAAAAAATTAAGGGGCTCAACACATGATATATATATACATATAAAAAAAAGCCTACCTACTTATACCATATAACTTACCGGCGAAGTAGTATCAATTGATACCTCTTACTACCACTTAGGTCCACCCATGGCTGTATGCTGCCATTATTTGAATTCATGTTGAACCTTTAGTTAAGAATGTATGAATCATATATATCCCACCACAATTTTTAGTGGATTCAGTCCCGCCTTTGTTACCCCGACCCGGGGAGGCTACTACTTAGGGAAGATTTACAGTCAAGAAGATAACCAATGCAATTTTTCTAGGCTACTTTGCTTTTATTACTTTTATTAGTTTGTACTTTGTATACAAGTCCATTTTTTTTTTTTTGGTTAATTAATCAGAAAAAGCCAACAAGGTAAATTATTTAGACCTCCTCTCAAATATACATAGCTAATATAATTGACCTCTCTTTCTAATTTGATATTGCCACCCTTCTAGTATACTTTAACATCAGTGCTCTTTTCGGGAAAAAAAATGAACAGACAAATAATTAAAAATAGAATAGAAAACCATGCATTATAAGTAGTAAGGTATACTCATCTAATTATTTGAAGTTTGTTAAAAATTTACCAGCTTTAGTAGTTAGTAGCACGCTTAGGAATTGTCCTAATTTCTCTCTCATATTTTTTGTTGTTTTTAGGTAAATATGTACAGAATCAGAACAGAAGCTTTATCCTTCTTATAATAAGAATTTCAAAATTATAGGAAATTTTGTATATTTGCTTAAATATAGTGAAGTCCATTTCATTGGCCAAGTTAAAAGAGGGGAATGTCATGATATCCAAATTGGTTGTTACTCAAGAGTACTATTTGTGGAGAAATCTAACTGAAAAGTGGTCGTATTAGCTAGAAAATTATAACTATGCTTAGATAAATCAAGTACTAAAGAATTATTGTTGCGTACAATTTCTTTTTTTGGTGCCATGCATGACCACCTTAGCTTAATGATTCACGTAGCCACTTTGGGTTGCTTGCATGTTCCGTCAATTATTACTGAGTTATAAAACTATTTACATAATTAAATACTTTAATTAAAAGGTATGTGCCGGAAACTAGAATAAACATTACCACATGATAATTTGAAGGAATTGGTACATGAAATGTTAGCTATCTATTCATGTGTAAATTCAACTTTGTATCATCATGACTTACCCCATTAAAGTTAAAGTAAAATTAATCAATAACCTGTTTGTTGCAAATTTCCCTCCGTTAATCAATTGATTGTTTTCAAACTGTTGTGTTCAATCCAACATCAGAAAAAGAGAAGTACTCATAAAGCAAAATATAAAGCCACCAAAAAAAAAAAAAAGATGAGAAAAATATAAAGCCATAAAAAAAAAAAAAAGAATAAAGTGCTTCTACTGAGGTGAAATTTCCATTAAGGTGGATTTATTAGTTCAAATTGTGAAGGCGGAAGCCATGAAGGAACAACTACTCACCTAATCTTTTTGAATACTAATGGGAAGTAAAACTAAAAATAAATACTAATAACATTACATTAAACTTCTTGTTGTCAGTATTATGAATCTATAATATTGACAATCATATATAACTGAATGTTAATAGCCGACACTTTCCAATTTATTTGATCTTGTTTATGCTATCTCTACATTATATTGTAAAGAATTAGTGAATTGAAAATTAAAGGGAATAAGCAGAAAAAGATGAGGAACTGAAAATAGCACAAGTCGAATGAGTGGTGAGTATACATATGTATAATTGAATACTTGTGTCCAGAATATGCATGCATATTTATATATATTAGATTTATAATTATATGACAATCTCGTTTAAATGCTTAATCGTCATAAATAACATATATGTTAATTATTCAAATAATTTGGACATGATCTGTATAATGTTATTCCATGATCTCTATCTGCTTTGATATTTACCATATATCACAATTATGTGATTTTTGAATCGAAAAGCTAAAATTGTCGAACAGAGGATATAAATATTTTAATTACATGATAATAAGATGTCTCATGACATATATATTACTTAAATTATAGTGAAAATTCACCATGGTGGATTTAGAAAATCTTAGTTTGATGGCTGTATGGTCCCCAACACCAAGAAAGCAAGTATTCAGTCATACAATGGCATGTCTTTAGGATATTGTGAACAAAGAAAGAGACAATTGATACCAGCTGTTTATCAATCTTTTAATCCACCACATTATATATCCCTGCATATCTGTTTTTCTTTGTCATTTTGTCAATATGGTATTTTCTTTCTTGCGTTTAGTCAATTCTATTCGTATTGTTACAATATGTTGGTCCATTTTCTTGCATTTGTTTCGATCCATTTCATAAATTGCTTATATGCTGCTGCTCTTCACATCGATAAGATAATACCCTGAAAAGGAAAATAATAAAACTTGGCATGAAAAATGTATCAACTTTTACTGTTGTTGTTTGGTGTTAAAGTTCAAATCATTAAAGGAAAATAATCACCTTGGCGATGGTGGGATATTATGTTCGAAAGAACTTCAATATTAATAAAAGAGATTAGCATCTTGATCGAATGATTAATTGGATCGAATTATAAAAGAGTTGATTGAAGTCTGAGATTTGCCTAAAACCAAGGTCGGGTAACTAGCTTGACTATCATAGACACTCCTAATTTGAGAAACTCCTATAATATAACTTAGTGGAAAAAAACAAAAAAACAAAGGCCTTCAAGATTTTGCTTTTCACAACTCTGATAGGAACTTTCAGTTGGGTTATTATGTAAGACAGTAATAGTACTGTCTTTCTCACTTTCAAATTTCAAATAAAACATCTGATTAATTGATCCTAGAAATTGTTCTAACAAAGTAAAAAAGGTAAATTGAGAAGAAAAGAAAATATTCTTGGAGTGGTAGTTCCCACTATCTATTTGTATAATCTAGGAGGGAAAATAGTAGTAAGACAAATGCCTTATCAAACATGCTCTTCCACTTTCACCATAGCATCAATGGGTGGAGTAAAGGGAAATTAAAAGAAGAAAAGCGAAAAGAGAAAAGAGAGGAAAGGAAAAAAATTTAAACTACGAGTTATTAGACTTTAGGTACCAATTGGATGCAGTGAAAGAGAGAAAATTAAAGGTAAAACGCTTTAATGAAACAAATTTTACTCTATTTTATTATGACAAGAATTGCGAAGTGCACAAATAGCTTATTTTTTCCAACGTTATTACTTACTTAGTAATGTGTGATCACTTTAATAAAATCAGTCACATGAACTCAACTTGGACTTCATTTAATCTAATTTTAGGATTGAAGCTCAAGTCTGATTTTTTTTTTATTTGGTCTGAGTCGACCTCAACTTCAACTTTTATAGTTTGATTGTAGAATAATTTAAAAGATTGTCGTATCTTTGATGGCGCTGCCTAAATTTTTACTAAAAATACAATACTCCCTCCAGTTCACAATATAAGATTTTTAAGTTGTTTACACACAGATTAAACAATCCACCTTTTAACATTAATTAAAAAAATTATTGACTATATTAATATTTATCACTTTCAAATTTACTCATAAAAATTGTGAGCAATTTTTTAAAATATAATTAGATCATTTATTAACAAAGATAAATGTGGAAAGAACCTTTTAATAATTATTTTTTGATATTTGAACAAATCAATTATTTTAAAATAAAGAACAAAAACTAAAAAATCTTATATTGTGAACCGGATGGAGTATATCCACCAAAAACGTACAAACTCCATTGCATAATTTGCACTTTCCCTTTGATGGTTACCACTTACCTAAGTACCTTAAAATTCACATACTATCGCTTTAGAGAAATACCGTTATTCATTAATATACTTCTCAATCATTTCCTCCACTTCATCTTTCTCTTTCGTACCCAAAAAAAAAAAAAAAAACCAACCTAACATATATGCATGTAATAATGTTATGTCATGTAAAGGCTTCTCATATGTCAAAAGGTATCGTAAATTCAAATTTAGACGTTATAAACACAGAGTTTGAGATATTAAAATATACAAATATATATTCCGCAGTCTAGTTATATTTATACATATAATGTAATCTCTAGAATGTGCCATGGCCAAGATAGTCACATAAAAATAATCTTAAATCATAATTAGTATACTATCCATTAATTGGAATGAAAAGAAAAGGGAAACAAGAAAAGAAGAGATGAATGATGTTGTCCATTCACAACAAATTGAAATTCCTCTCATGATGTTTAGGAAGCAGAAAAAGATGGAGATGGACAGCTTTAGCTTTATTAAAAGTGCTTTGCTTTTGTAGGATAAGTTTCTTTGGAATAACTGTCTCATGAAGCTAGTTGCTAAGCGTGTGAAATCATATTACAACAACAAATAGTGTGGCTGGTGGAATCAATTAAAGTACATCCAAGATACCATCCGTTTCAAATTAGTTGACGCTTTAACAAAATTCGTTTGTCCCAAATTAGTCGACGCTTTAGAATTTCAAGACATTTTTTACTTATTTTTTTCAAATATACCTTTAATTATTAAAGATATTCTTAAAAAATTAATAATTATATATTAAATAAGAATAACATGGTAAAATATATACTCTATTTATTGATTTTCTTAATGGAAATGCAAAAGCTGAAAGTGACAACTAAAATAGGACGAAAAGAGTAGTTGGTTGAATAATTAAGGTGTGTATTAACTCATCCAAAATATATTATCCCAAAAATCAATGGTGGTAAAATTATTATGGAGTGAAATGTGAATAATTTAAAAAGTGGTCACATAGCCAACAAAGATGCCCCCTCATCATGGGCGTGGTCTTGACTCCATGGCCCATGAAACTGGTCACCAAAACCATTATCAATCTCGAGCCTAAATTTCTTGAGATTCCCACATTCTTAGGTTGTTTTTTAAAACTATAATTTATAAAATAGATAAGTTTTGGGATTTTGTTGAATGGCCAAACTCAGGGAATGTTGGATTCCCTTGTAAATCCAACTAGCATAACCAATACTTGCACTCTTACACATCCCAAATGTTTGTTCCCCATATTTTTTCTAAAAATATTATTGCATATAATAAAGCTCTAAGGATAATGACAAATATAACTTATTTCTAAGCCATAAGTTAGCTAGTGACTGACTCACACATGAGGTACTTTTGGTCTTATTATACGTATCAATAACACTAATGCTTTTGTTAATTTGTCTTCAAGAGTGATTTTGATATAAACTTAAAGAAAAGGCCATTAGGAACTTGTCATCTCTTTGTCTATAACATCAAGACAAAGTGCTTGATTAAGATAGCAGTAAGTAGATTTCCATATCTCAAATTCAATTTAGCCACCATCAACGGGAATATACGATGAGATGAATATGATCCCTCATTTTTTTATAAAAAATTACGGTTTCATGTTTTCGAACTTTAAACAAAGACATATTTATCATTAGCTAAATCGATGTCATTTCGTCGACAAAATAGCATATACACCATAGTAAGTAATATGACAACACAATATACATAAAATATCATGACATTTTTGTAAAGCTATAACATCTTAGAGCTTATTGGTCAATCAATTTATCAGCTTAATTTAATTGTGTCTAAACACGATGTCACTTATAATGATTTTATTCATTTGTTCACTTCTTTATATTGTCACACAATTATGTGTTTACCATTGATCTTAAGAATGAAAAAACATTTAGTAAGATAAATAAATTCTACTATAGTGGGTCCTACTAGTATAAATTTGAATTACTTGAAGTGGTGAAATTCTAAGACTAGGTGCATAAAGAATAAAGTTACAAATTTAACGTTAATGGTAGTAATATTCTGTTTTAGTAATGTTTAGTTTATTAAAATATTCTTTTCTTTACAAAAGCAATGTCCCAGTGACAGGCATGCTAAGTTCACCTTTTTACAAAGACTGCTTTTTCCTAAGGCCTGACAAGACAGTGTAGTAAAATGATTTTTTTCAGACATACAAAGCTAAAGTGTTGTTCTCAATCTAAGGAGTACTACTATTAGATTACCCCCTAAAAGAAAATCCAAGTAGAGTATTTGTCTCTCTGCACAACTTCAGTATTCATTAAAGTCTTGAATTACTAGATTTTCTTGAAATTTAATGGAACTGAGAAGTATAATAAAGGCTGCATTCTTGTATGTTACATTTTTGGCAATTTGTAGCTCTGTCACAGGATTACTTTCTCCTAAAGGTGTCAACTATGAAGGTAATTAATGTTCTTGTTTGATACTACTATAATTTTGCTGAATACTATGACATACTTAGGTTTATAGTTATTCATATTTTTTTCAGTGCAAGCATTAATGGCTATAAAAGCTGGTTTAAAGGATCCTCATGGTGTTCTTGATAATTGGGATGGCACTTCTGTTGATCCATGTAGTTGGGCTATGGTTACTTGTTCTGCTGAAAGTTTAGTCATTGGCCTGTAAGTGTTTCTTGAAAATGTGGATGCCTTTTGTTTTCTTGAATTTTTGCCTATAATTCATGGTTAATAATGTGTGTTATGCAGAGGGTCTCCTAGCCAAAATTTATCTGGTACACTTTCTCCAAGCATTGGCAATTTAACAAATCTTCAAATTATGTGAGTATTAAAATTAGTACTTTCAAGCTTTCTTGATTGTTTAAGTGTTAGTACTTATAAGTGATGAAATAACCATTGTTTGATAGATTGCTGCAGAATAATAACATAACAGGACCAATTCCAAAAGAAGTTGGAAGGCTCTCAAAACTTCAGACTCTTGATCTTTCAGATAATTTCTTCACTGGTCATATTCCTCCTTCTTTGGGACATTTGGATAGCCTCAAGTACATGTAAGCATCTGAAAATAAACTTCAATGTTTGTGCTTAGACACTTAGTGTTAATTATTTCTCTCTTTTTATCAAAGTTTTAATCAAAGATGATACTTTTATTAATTGGTTTAGGAGGCTCAACAATAACAGTCTATCCGGTGAAATTCCAGTGTCATTAGCCAACATGACACAACTCACTCTTGTGTAAATCCCTACTACTAGTCTTTTCTTTTTTCTCCTTTTTGCCCTTTCTTTTCACATTGTAATGTCAATAGCTTCAACAATTTGGATTGATGTTTGGTATTCAAATTTTTGGATTCAGGGACTTGTCCTATAATAACTTGAGCGGACCAGTGCCCCGGTTCCCTTCTAAGAAATTCGAGTAAGCTAATTAACACTTTATTCATGGATCAGTTACTTCATGTCTTTTGGCTTTTATTTAATGAAAAGCTGGATTGCTGAAATCACTTATGTTCTCTTTGTTGTTCTATCATTGTAGCATTGTTGGAAATCCCTTGATCTGCGCAACAGGATCAGAGCCACAGTGCTATGGAACACAACTGCTGCCTATGTCAATGACATTAAACAGTTCAGAAAGTATGCATCATAGAATGTCATTTTCAAAATTAACATTTTCTTCAGCTTGTAAATTTATATGTTCTATAATTCTTCTTTTTATCCTCACCTTTTGATCCTCGTTATCCAGCTCTGTCTTCCGGGAAGCAAAAAAGTCATAAAGCAGCGCTTGTATTTGGCTCAAGCCTTGGTTGCATCTCTTTGCTACTTCTTGGAATTGGACTCTTTCTATGGTCAAGGCATAGACACAAGCAACAGGCCTTTTATGATGTTAAAGGTTTGTCAACTAGTCTAGAACTTTAGCTCAGTGTTCTTATGAAAGTTATGCTCATTGTTTCATTAGTCTCTTTTATGATTTGAATTTTAGATCGGCACCATGAAGAAGTTTCTCTCGGTAATCTGAGAAGATTTCAATTCAAGGATCTCCAGATTGCAACCAACAACTTCAGCAACAAAAACATTTTGGGGAAAGGTGGTTTCGGGCATGTTTATAAAGGTCATCTCCCAGATGGAACTCCTGTGGCTGTAAAGAGGTTAAATGATGGCAACGCAGTTGGTGGTGAGAAACAATTCCAGACAGAAGTTGAAATGATAAGCTTAGCTGTGCACCGTAACCTCCTCAGGCTCTACGGCTTTTGCATGACCCCTATGGAGAAGCTTTTGGTTTATCCCTATATGTCCAATGGTAGTGTAGCTTCTCGTCTCCGAAGTAAGTGATAAATGTCTGCTTTATCTTATGAAATTCAGAAGTGGCTTTCATATTTTTATTTGCCTTGTGCTGAATTATTACATGCTATTTTCTATAGCAAAACCCGTGTTGGACTGGGGAACAAGGAAGCGAATTGCTCTAGGAGCTGCCCGAGGACTGTTATATCTTCATGAACAATGTGATCCAAAGATAATTCATAGGGATGTTAAGGCAGCAAATATATTGCTCGATGACTATTGTGAGGCGGTTGTGGGAGACTTTGGGCTGGCAAAGCTTTTGGATCATCAGGATTCACATGTCACAACTGCTGTGCGTGGAACTGTGGGGCATATAGCCCCTGAATACCTATCGACAGGCCAATCATCTGAGAAAACAGATGTGTTTGGATTTGGCATCCTTCTTCTTGAGCTGATCACTGGAATGACAGCTATAGCATTTGGAAAAGCAGCTAACCAGAAGGGAGCAATGCTTGATTGGGTGAGTTTCAATTTGTCAAGCATCACATACATGTATATCTACTTTATATGTTGAGACATAATATAATTAAGTATTTAAAAAGTGTGTTTTCTCTAACAACTGAATGGTCGCTCAATTCAACATGGTATCATACCAGGCAGAGGTCTTGTTCAATATATAAATAAATGTGTGCTCTCTATGATAACTTAAACTTCTAGATGAGTTGGTCTCAGAATTCAACACTTTTCTTGTTCTCACATGGTGCACAAGTCTGATCTATGTTCCCAAGATTATAGTTTGGCGCTCGTATAGTGCATCTCCTTTTTCTTTTTCAGAATGTCATCCCCTCTATGTAACATTTTGTTATACATATCAGGTTAAGAAAATTCACCAAGAGAAGAAACTTGATGTCCTTGTTGATAAAGATTTGAAAAGCAATTACGATCGAATTGAGCTGGAGGAAATGGTTCAAGTTGCTCTTCTCTGCACACAATATCTCCCAGGCCACAGACCAAGAATGTCCGAAATCGTTCGAATGCTCGAAGGTGATGGACTTGCTGAGAGATGGGAAGCATCCCAGAAAGTAGATGGTCATAGCAAGTACAAAACACAAGAGTTGTCCTCATCCGAGAGATTTTCAGATCTAACGGACGATTCTTTGTTGCTTGTACAAGCCATAGAACTGTCTGGTCCTAGGTGAGCCATTTGTATTCTTTAGTAAGTATTATACAGATTGAAATTCACACTTAGAACTGTCAGCAGATTTCTAGAGGTTATTTGTTAAACTATGTATTGTATAGTAATGATGAACCATCAAAGATTCAAAGAACTTTGATGTGTTCTTTTTTTCCTGTATATGTTCATCTTTTAAGTAAAATGATATCAGTGGAGAGTTCAAAAGGCTTTCCTTGAAACTTGTATTTGTAGTTTAGACGAAAGGTGTAGTTTGAAATTCTGAGCTGAGATTTTTAGCATTGTGGAGTGCATTTCCATAAAAATCATCATTTGGCTTTGACTACATGTCGTGCTATTTCGGTTAGCGATTAGCATGTATGCAACGGCTATGAAGAATAATGTCTATTAGAGTCTGAAAGAAGTTAACTTCGTGACGAGTCTATACTTTCAGCTAGGGGTGTTCATGTACGGTACGGTTCGAGGTTTGAGCTTATCGCTAATGGTATATCGGTTAACGATATGTAATTATATAAAACCAATACCGTACCAATAAGCTATCGATTATCGGTTCTTAACGGTTCGGAAATCGATACACTGAAGTAATGCGCGAATTCTCGGTGGATGGTTGTGAATTCGCTGGATGGTTGTCATATGTAAGATTTTTTTATTTCTATGAACAACCACTAAAGTAACAGACAAACCATTCAAACAAATTAAGTAAACGAGTGCAATCAACAAATCTTAACAATCTATTAATATAATACAAAATAATGAAATAGAAAAAGAAAAGATAAGAAAGTCTGATCAATGACCCGAGAAAGCAAAATCAACTATAAAATGGGTCAGACCCAATAATTAAAGTGTATGAGTATTGACATATAACCACCAATAATAATAATAATAATAATAATAATAATAATAATAATAATTGAAGTTTAATCTATAAATTAAAGTTGTAAATAAAAAATTTTAATGACTTAATATAATAATAAATAAATAAAATAAAAATTATAAAAAAATAGCTTATCGGTTATCGGTACGGTAACGGTAAAGAGATATAGAAACCGTTACCGATATCTTATCGGTATTGAAAATTAATACCATTATCGAACCAATAACCATTATACCCATACCGTTAAGCTTATCGATAGTGGTAGCAGTTCGGCTAGCGGTACCGATTCGATTTTGCACAACCCTCCTCTTGTTGTAACTCGTACATGTATTTCATTTTACCATTTAAATTTTCAGAAATGACTTCCCACCACCATATATTATACTAGAAAAACATAATCACCCATTAGAGGAGCTTGAAGTTTAAAGAAAATATGAGAGAAAGAATTCAGCTTTAGTATTTGTTTGTTGCTGAAGGGAGACACACAGCATCTTTGTTGTTTTTTTTTTTTTTCCAACCATCTAACAAAGATGTTATTAGAAGTTTAGAACTTGAATATGCTCATTTTGTCTATGAAGGAATACATACATGCATATATCACAAATCTATACTAAATAGATTGTTTAAACATAAACCGATAACTTACTTGTTGTTCTCGTAAGTGGAAGCGATAGGATCTTGAACCGTGGCTGGAATTACTGGCCGTCGGTGGTTGTCACGTACTTGACGGATCAACTCATTTATCAACAGTCTAAACACCTAAATTATTTAGTAGAGAGTAGGAAGAGCTGTAGGGAAATCAGTGTATTTATCTGAGCCTATTACTATTGTATTTATAACTGTATAATACAGTAGTTGTCCTCTTGTAGGACTCTATGGACTCTTTTATTCAGATAAATCCAACCGTCTATAATATGGGAGGATCATAGGACCTACCAAAGTTTAATAGCTGGTCAAATTTCTTGAAAGCTAAAAGCATGTTGTTTCAGATTTGAGGAATTAGCCATAACGAAAAAGTGCTTCGAGTATGAGCAGAAACAGTTTTTACAATATCAAATATAAGCTACAACTTTTGCTTCTCAATAAGCAAAAGCAGAGGCAAAAGATTTATTTTTCTAAGATGAAGATATCTTTACTAAAAATATATATTTACAAAGCTATCCATCATTATTTAACCTTTTTTGTCTTGCAAATATAAATGAAATCCCTTCCATTTCATGCTTCTACTTCATTTGGAGTATATTTTCAATTTATACTGAACATATTTTGATTAAGTAAAAACTTAATTAGCATTTTCGTAATTTTCAACTCCTTTCTTTATTGAACTAATCGTAAAATAAAAATTGAGACTGCTTTGTTTGTAATTTGACAGTCAAAGTACTCTCTTAAAGAAACATTAGTCAAACACATTCTATTTATCAAATATTAAAAATGTACTATGCAAATATATTTGCCAAAAACAAATAGTTTTTCTCATTAAGTTTAGCCAGTCTTAATGAGTCGTCTTAAACTTGTTATGGGTCGTTTAGTAGGCCTTTGTGAAGGGCTAATACATGTATTAAATCCTGCATAACTTATTGCAATGTTTGGTACGTGTTTTAAACTTGGTATTAAAAATAGCACAACTTATGCAACATTTGGTTGGATTTTGCATCTCTTCATACTTAATAGACATTTTTAAGGTAAATTACGGAACTATGACACTTAAGGCAATGGTTTGCCTAATTGACCTCACTAAGTGTGGTTTAGCAAGAATGACCTTGCTTAACTTAAGTGGAACATTTCAGGATGGAACTACCCCTTAACAAATAATAAAAAGACCTGATTGTCTCTTTCCCTTCCTTTACAATTTTGCAGCTTATTTCCCCACAAAAAAGAAGTTTTTACAAAAGCTTCAAACCCTAAAAATCCTAAATTTCGAGAAAAAAGAAGATTCAAAGGTAATTTCTTCAATGTTTCATTAATTATACGTAGTTTTTAAATTAAATTTTACATAATTACATCTTAAATTCGTAGAATTTGTTTTGTTTTCGTATACTAACAAATTAGCTATAGTCAGTTGTGAATTTTGATGATAATGATTGAAAACTACTACTAAATAACCAACAATTAACGTCCCATTGAATTTTAATTGCTGCAAAAAAAAAAAAATTATATTAGTTTGAATTTGTATTTGCTGTGGAATTTGCGAACAGAAATTGCGATTACTCTTATTTAGTTGCAACTTCATTTCTTTGCCCTAAATTAACTTGAAATAACTTGTAGATGATATCTGTAAATTTTCACTAGCAGGAAACGCTTTATAAGATCTATTCCATGGGAATTTGTTTGTAATGCACTCACTGCCTTGTGAGCAGCACTTGTAGCTGTACCGCAAACAATTGCTTGTAGATAAACTCTACATGTGCTGCCTAATATGCAGCACTTTTGATTACATGGAGTGGTGCCTAGTAAGTGTTGCCCACAGGGCTACACTTGGAGGTTCGATTAAAAATAGCACATGTAGAGTAGCTCTACATGTGCTGCCTAATAAGAAGAAGTTTTGAATACATAGTAGGTGTCTTTTCAAGTGTTGCCTTGTGGGCAACACTTGGAGGTTTGATGCAAAACAACATGTAGAAGATTCTCTATATGTGATGCCCAATATGCAGCACTTTAGTTGTGCTGCAAAATCTTTACATGCACCTGATATAACTTGTGTAGGGAAACTTCCCTACAAGCTGTGGTCGAAGGCCAACTCTTAAATTAAAAAAAGTGTAAACAAGTTCTATAACTTGTTGCTAGTCGACCTCCACCGCTTATGCATAACACTTAACAAAGGAAAATTGATGTTTGCTATATCTTGTTAATCTATTAACCAAACTCTAAACTCATGTTTCCATTTCATTGCGTGCAGCATTTGAGTAGCAACAAATTGCATCTACATTTTTTACAACGAAATATAGAGCGCTATTTTAAATGTAGCAAGTCTGGATGACAAAATGAAAAATTAGATGCAGAATTTGAACTTCGAATCACAATGTCCATAAAGTACTCAAGCAAAACAGAGAGATGATGCTTACGCGATGTATAAATGACGATGACAGACCTATCATTGATGAATCTACTCCATTGGCTTCACCAAATTAGTGCTATGTTGTCATGTCATTATGTTTTTTTTTTTTAAAAAAAAAAAAGATATTGTGAAGCACATTTTAAAGAACAATTTGTTTGCCTTTCTCTTATTGTATTTTGATTCAATATGTCTTGGCTTCGTTTCTTTCTTAACCCCTCTATCATTGTACTTGTCTGCTAGTGTTGGTAAATACGCAACAGTTGCCAGCCAACCCTTATCAATTTCTCACAGGCAATTGCTTTGAATTGCTACCCATGCAACACTTAGCCTCCCCTGCTCACCAAATTCCTTAGCCAATTCCAGTAAGATGCTTCCTAGGCAACCCTTGCCTCCACCCCCTCACCAAATTCTCAAAGCCAATACCCTTAAAATGCTTCCTAGGCAACAGTTGACCCCCACCACTTACCGAATTCCCTCAGTTGCCAATTCCCTCGAAATGCTGCCTAGACAGCACTTGACCTTCACCCGGCATCAAATTCCCTAAGTCAATTGTCTTGAGTTGTTGCCCTTATATAATAAGAATACAATATACAAACAAACACTAATAACACAAGCAAGGCATTCAATATGTCTTAGCTTCATTACTCCATTAACTCTCCTATACTATTGTGTTTAGTTTTAAGTGTTAACAAATAGGCAAGAGTTGCCCGCAAAGCCTTACCAAAACCTCACAGCCAACTGGCTTAAGTGGATGCCTGACAGGCAGCACTTCGCCTACACCAGATCCATTAATATGCAGCACTTGGCCTCCACCCATTACCCAAATTCCCAAAGCTAATACACTTGAAATAATGCTACATGGCCAACACTTCACCCCTTATCCCTCACCAAATTCCACAAGCCACTTACATTGAGTTAATGCCTTCACAACATCATAAGTTAACAAAACACAAACAAACATTAAAAAACAAGCCACGACACACATAAAACGCTTACAGGAAAATGTACATTCAACACTAAATACAATAAAACTTTACAAATCCCAAAGCATTTACATTACTAACATTATAAGCATGTGTTACACACAAACGATTCAATCGCGTCAACTAAAAAGACAAGCATTTACATTAAAAACTCAGTCATCCTCATCACTTTTATACAACAGAGAAAGACTTTCCAAGCACTACTTTATAAAAATGAGAATTATGCTCATGGTAATCAATCGTCTATCTTCTCAAGAGGAGTACCATATCCACCATTGACTTGGACCTTGAATGACTCCACAGGTTAGCAGCCCAATCAAAGTGATAATCTTTCAACTGCGCCCACTTCATCTTGAAAGCATCATTGTTATGCATTATTGAGTCAACAAACTTAAGCACATAGGCACCACCACCATACCTGCACAAGATTTATCGAAGAGTGAATGCAAAAAATAAATAAAATAAAAAATAGAATCAACAAATGCAATATCATACCATAATTAACTTAAACTTAATAGGCAACAACCTTCCCAGTTCAACCATCAAATGTAATGTCAACGTCACAAAAAGAAAAAAAAATAAAAAAGTTAATACCTACTACTAAACAGTAAGCAAGCACAACATGACAGACATCAGTTTTCCTACAAAAATAACTTATGTTTGAATGTTATATTAACCGTTGCCCTGTGGGCAACCGTTTCTACAAGAATATGAAAAATAAAAAATGTAACAGCCAACAAAACTTATAATTGAATATAATCTCAACTGTTGCCAAGGCAACAGTTTCTACTATAAAAAAAATAAAATACAACACCAATACTTTGCTAAAAATTCTCATCAACTACGTATATAATATAATTTTATATAACAGACTCAACAACATAAAACGAACATTACCGATTACAAACAAAATCTAACGAATCAAGGAAGCAAAAATTATAAAAAGAAAATAAAATCCAACACCAATACTTTGCTAAAAATTTACATCAACTACGTAATTAATGTAATTTCATAAGATACTCGACAATATTAAACAAAAGGTACTGATTAACAACAAAAATTAACGATTTAGGGAAGTAAAAATTGGATTATTTATAAAAATCAATAAAGAAAAAAAAAACAAAACTTAAATAAGAAGAATAGAGAAACTAACCCAGATGAAGAACCATAATTCGTAAGAGAAAGAAAGGGGGAGAGAGAGAGAGTAAGAGAGTGTGTGTGTGTGTGTGTGTGAGGGGAAAGAGAAGAGGTGGCTCAAAATTAGAAATTAGGGCTAATATTGGTCAGGGTTAAAATAGACTTTTCATATGTTTAAAAATAGGTAGGAGGCCATTTTGCTAAAACATTTCTTAGTGGGGACAAAAGGACATAACCAGGGATAAGGGGTACATGAGATGAAATTTTTTGACATTTTTACGCTAATTGACATACTAAACCACTTAATTACAGAAAATACCGATATTTTTAAATAATTACCCTAAATACCAACACTGTTCACATTTTACAAAATATACAATTTTTTCATTTCCTTTCTTCCCTCTCTACTCAAAACCCTAACTTCTCCCTCTCTCTTTCTCTCCTCTCCTCCACCCACCCACCCTCCCGTCGTTCCCCAACCCCCCTCGCCGATCGCCGCCGCTGCATTGCTCCACCGCGGCGAACTGGAGCAGATCTGCTCCTCTCTTTTCCGATCTTCTCCTATTTTTTTTTTTTTCATTTTGTATGTGTATATGTATATATTTTTATGTATACATATGTATTTTATAATACAAATTCAGATCTGCTTCTCCTTCTTCTTTTTTGCATTTGAATATACACATTCAAATACAAGTGTATGTATCTGTATGTTCGTGTATATACATGTAATATTTTTCAGCACACAAGTGTATGTACGTGTATATCACTATATGAATGTGTATATCTGAGCATCTTCTTGTATTTTTGTATGTATTTTTTTGTGTATGTCAAGTAATAAATGTCACACACATAAATTTGTATGTTTCGTTTGTAGATTTGTAGATTCGTGTATGTATGTGTGTGTTTAGTGTATGTATAACACAATTTTTTTTTGTGTGTATTTACATGTATGTTTGTTTATATATTTTTTCCAACTTTAATTTCAAAAAAAAAATCAATATTTATATGTGTATTTCATTTTTTAGATTCAAAAACACACAAAAAAAAAAAAAAAATCCGGTAGTGGATGGCGGCCACCACCTGGGGTGGTAGCAGTGGGGGGAGGGGGGAAAGGCAGTAGGAAGAAGGAGGAACCCTAATTTATTAGTTTTGTTGATTTTGTATATAATGTGTGAAAAAATATTGATATTTTTTTTGTAAAATGGAATAATGTCGGTATTTTTTGTAATTTTGGTGTTAGGGTTGTATATATTTGTAAATAGCCATACTTAATACCCGCATAAAATAATGAGAAAATCTATGTATTATTTTATGCAGAATAGAAGATGGAATAACAATACATGTACTAGTAATATATGGATAAAACTATTAAAATGACAAATATGCCCTCATTCCTATTTTAGACTTATATATGGTATGTAGAAGAGGAATGAAGATCACAATCTCTACAATGTACACCAATTTTAATAGTAAACAAATACCTTTTAGAAAGAAAAAGTAAAACACATAATCTAAGTTATATGCATACTAGTTTTACTACAACAAATCATTCCTTATACGAGAATTAATAATTGCATAGCTAATTCCTTCATTACTAATACCCACATAACTAATACGTGTATTGCTAATACGTGCATAATTAATACCTGCATAACTTGCCTTCATACCAAACAACCCCTTAAGGGCTTAAGTTTATGACCATCTGCCAGGTCCGGCTTCAAAGTCCTACCAAAGCTTATTTTTGTGAAGCTTTTTTTTTTTTTTATGAGGCTAAACCTTAAAGGATACTACCTAAGTATGGTATTATTAAACTTTCTAACTTAAAAGACTTAGGGGCCTTGTCGGCCCAATATTTTCTACTGCTAACCCATCTCCTTGTTGCCTAACTTAGAAATATTTTCACCCCCGCCGGCCGCCTCTTTACAAGCCATGAAAGTCTTCCTACATTCTCCAATCTTCCGTTTACTAATATCTTCATAATCATATTCACAATTAGCTGTATCCAATGAAGTTCTCAACATTATTGAAACAGTAACCCTACTCGAACCTTTTCTTGACAAAATAGCCCATATTTTATCCCCCACCACAATTTCCTCAATTCTTGAAGACCATCATATTAAATTTCAAAATCCTCAATTGGGTATTCGTTTTTTCATTTGGTCGGTTAAAAACAAAAAGAAATTTCCAAATACATTTTGCATAAAATTGTAATCTTGGATATGCTTGTAAAAAATACTAGTAATGGATTTGATTTTTGTTGGAATATTTTACAAGAACTTTAAGGTTTTAGAATTACCCTTTTGTACTAATGCTTTTCAACTTCGATTTGGGATTGTTGAAAGATTAATAATGCTGAAAAAAAATGTTGAAACTTTTGGAAAATGGAAGATTATGATCATAAACTTGATTTATTTACTTACAATATGGTACTTCATATTACTTCCTTAATTTGTATGTTTTGTTGAAATTTGTATATTTAAGGTAAAAATAATACTACTATGTTTGGTAAAGTTCTATAGTATCGATATTATGTTTAATTTAGAGTTTAGGTTTGTATATTAATATAATTGCTCCAAAATATTTAACGTGGGGTTCGGGCCTTTAGGTGGAACTAGTATAGCACCTGCGCGATGCACGGTCAATATTTAAAGAAAAATAAATTACAGCAAATTTTATATATCAAATAAGCATATTTAAAATTTTGATACAATTTTAGTATTTACCGTCGTAATTTCGTAACATTTTATTGTGTTGAAGCCCCAAAGATGGCAGAATAATAATTTAATATATCAATTGATCATTTATTTATTATCGGTTAAGTTGCTAACTTACATATTTCAGCACTTTAATTTAATTTTTAAAACAATACCTTACCTTTCTTCTTGATTTTGTGCGCTATGCATATTCAAAATTTTTATACGCACAACAGAAAATGATATAAAATTAATGTAAACAAATTTTATAATAATTGGATAACCTTTTGGTGGAAATAACTTAAAAACAACCTGAAATAAAAATTGGTGATTTGAAATAGTTTAAATCTCAAATAGAAAACTCGTTTTATGAATTGAATTATTTCTATATTAAGTCTATAAGGTTCAATATAACCACATTCTTTAGTTTTTATCTCTGCCATTTGTATGATTTGCTCACTAATGATTGATGTTATATTTAATATTTTTTTCAAAATAATTTAGTTTAGATTCTCGTATCAAAGTAATTGATTAATGTTAAACGATATATATTTTATTTCAGCAATCAACTGATAACGTAATTTCTTTGATAAGATAACCCATGAGTAGAAAATAGAATTAGTTAAATTGGTGCTATCGTCCCTGACAAGATTCAATATAAAAATAGTTAATACTTTCTCTTGAACTATCACATTTTCAATACTATTATATTTTGTTTTTCTTAGCGTTAGGTGATACTAATATTTTAACAAAATTTCAACTATCATCTTGTGATATTTTGATTATGGTAAATTTTTCCATTCAGTATTATTTAAAATCGAGTTTAAATTTTGTACATTATCAATATATACATAGTGTACACTATCACATCACCCAAGAGATTAATACCTCCATAAAATTGAGATTTGAGGAGTTGAATTAAATAATCACTCAACCACCACAATAGATAAATATAGCTCGAAAGTAATAAATTGTGTCACATTTAATACTACTAAATTGTGACTTTGGATTTGTCAAAATTAAAATAGAATCAAATTTTCTTGCACTTAAATCATTTTCTTATTTTTTAATATTATATTATATAATACTTAGTATTATTACATTGATAATATAACTTCTATGCTTATTATTAGCTTAATATCTTTGTCCACGTCTCTCCTTATTCACACTACTTATTGATGTGAGAAATTTCTTTATTTTATGATCGTTATTAGATAATTTTTGTCTCAAATTGATATTTTTTCTTCCAAAATGAAGCATTTTTTATTTAATCGTGTTATTTGATATTTTGTGTATCTCCTTGCACATTTAATTTCTTAAGTCTCCGTTTCATTTATAATCGCTTATGGGTATTAAGCGTACATGAAGCTAGATTGAGAACACTGAAAGTTAAAATTTAATGGTGCTAAAGAAAATTTTTTTCCTTCCAAGAGAACTCATTATTCCAATATCTAGATGCAATCAGTACTCAAATATATAATTTATTTTCTATAGTTAAAAAAGATGTTAATTTATTGATATATCATTTGACTGAACACACAAAATATATAGTTTTTGAAGATGTTTACTTAATTTTCATCATTCATATAGTACTCAACATGTGATTTTAGGCTAGGAATGGATATTATTGCTTCAATGGTCACATGAGATGATTACCTTAGAATTCACTTGTAAGGAGTTCGAGATAAAGACACAACTGCTTTTCATTAAAGCAAAAATATAGAAGTTACAACAATAAACGAAAGTAGTAAATGATATGTTACTATTTCAAATTTTTATTGAAAAACCTTGCATGAAAATAGTCATTATGTTAGTAGAAAATAGTCCCAACCTCATTTCTCACATCTCAACATCATATCATCTAAACACTATAACTATCTAAAGCAACAACCTTATCTAAGGATAAAAATTAAAAGATTTCATTCTATGAGCTATTCTGGTTTTTATTGAGCCTCCATAAAATGCTTCTTGAATAATCACCTTAGTAATAGCCTCAATGGTTCTTTGCTTTTGATGAAATAGGCGATGATTCCTTTCATGCCAAACTTGATATATGCAACCTGCAAGCGTTCGTACACTTTTGCCTTAAGCGTTGTCCTTTTGGCATTTCTAAGTGCCCATATTAATTCATCTTCCGAACACATTACTTGCCTCTTTATATCAAGCCATTGTAGTAAGCATGTCCACATAAGAGTTGATTGCCCATGGCACAACAAAGTTAATCAAGAAAATGTAAAACAAATAAAATTGGCATAGGACACTGTTATGAAGTAATGAAAAGCTAGTAAAATAAAGAAATCTTCCACGGAGTTTATGCATATAGATTATGTGTCGATAACACTTGATCCCTACCATAACAAAGTTAATATATAATATATACAAATTTATATCAACCCCAACTTTACTGTTTAATATATTAAATGTATTCGTAAGCATATAACAACTTGTAGAAGGCTTATACAACATCCTTTTTATCATGTTGAACAACTCAAGTAAAAAAATATTGTCTTGTCATGCTTCTTTGCTATATGGAGTAATCCACAATGGCACAACACAAACCGCTAGATTTCATTGCATCTTGGTAATGGATATCTCACTGATGATGTTAGTTTTTGTGGTTATAGTAAATAATTAATCTACTTTTTGCACTCATTTTTTTCAAACTTATCACATTCTTAGTATAGGAAAAGTTATGAGTTTTATTTGATAAATATAACTTTCTTCAACCAAATGATATAGACTTGCTTTGATCTTTTATACAGAATAAACACACAACTTGTCTTCCTACATCACCCATCACACCACCTTGCTTTACTCATTTAGTAGCCTCAATAAATGCATGCATGCCTTGCCAAGTAAAGGGGAACCAATAGAATTATAATTTTAGGACGCCTTTAAAAACCAATTGGCAGATCAATTATTTGCACTATCAATATGAACATGTTAATATTGTGATAACCATGAGAGACATAATCACCAGTTAACAAATATAACAATGCATATGTAAAGATATTTTAAACAACAAACAAACCTCAAAAATATAAAATAAATAAATAAAATGAATACGAAGAAATATTCAAGTTGCACATTCGCTCGTACTATATAGCTAAAACCATATCTTACATAGATGAATATCATTTTTAAACCATTACTTCTTTATCTGTGCATGACTTAATTTTTCATCTTTGATTATCAGTTTCGCTATTTCTTTATCCTTGAAAAGAACATAACGATTTCTAATATGTTGAAATCCATCTCCAAAGTTAATTAAACTTTTTATAATATTATAATTTTTCAAAGAGCTCAACAAAATATGAATGTTTAATGAAGAAAACTAACCTTAATCATGATTACCAATTCTTCACTTATGAACCAAAGCTCTTCCTCGCTATTCTTTCATCTTCTTCGATAGTTCTAGCTATAGAAGCAACACACATTAACTAAGTTAAATTAATTAACCATCATTCTCAATGCACAAGCACGGTTCTCAGAAGGCAAAAAACAAACAAAAAAAATTAAAATTTCAAGCATTACATGACTAAATTAAGCAATTTCATCCGACAAATTAAACATGATGACATTTAAGCGCTGCAATAATTTTGAAGCATTAATATATCTGGACATAACAGACAACAATGAAAATAAATGTGGGTCCAAATTGTATAACCATATGAACATATGCATGGGATGATAAAAATTAAGAGGCTTAACACTAAACAAAGGAGAAAGAGAATAATAAGAACTCAATAACTTTGTGAAAAGATGAGACTATATAGATGTAAATATCTAACGACCACTTTAAAATTGAGGGTATTAAATAGCAAATAAGGGGAAATAGATAAAAGAAACTGTATCTCTAAATTTACACTAATCTGAACTGTATAAGGATAAGAATAATACTTTAAATTTTAAAAATCGAAGTTGTTACGAAAGGATAATGATCCTAAATGTAATTATTATCTCTATTTACTCTCTAGTTGTCCAGCAAAAGAATTCCATTCGCCGAAGTATTCGAATGTTGCCATTTATGCATGTGTATCATCTTCCGAAGTCTTCACATGTTGATACCTGTTACATATTTATCCGCTAATTCGAATGCGAAGCTTTATCTCAGAATTCAAAATATTTAGTATTTCTAATGGCATTATCTTATTTAAAAAAACAACATATATATTTTAAACCTCATCTTGCGATCATTTAAATAAATATATGGAGCCAATCACATGATAGGTTTTATCCGTTGATATTTATCATATGGATAACACTATTATCAATTGTTAACGGGATATTAATTGAGTATTATAAAAAAAATTGTTAGTTAAAATAAGATAGTAGTAGGCAATTTATTTCAAAGTATTTATTGTTTTCTCATTAAAATTTTTTCTCATTTTGGAGATAAAGTAATGATAACATTATATATCATTACAATTGTTGTCCTAATATCCAATCCTAAAATTTGTCCTAAGCATTTTTTACTTTTATATATATATATATATATATATATATATATATAAGTGATCCCCAAGGTCCCAACCTAGTGTACTACTACAAATAGTACTATTCAAATTCAAAATTAATTATAACTAATGTGCTTCAATAATGAAGTATTTTTTCTAATTTTCGCTTCTAATCTTCTTTAAATTAAGTTGTTCCATAAGTAGTGGATTTGCATATGTGAGGTCTGCACGGGTCGATTGTGTTGGTGTAGTAATGTTTGTTCATTTTGAGTGAAGTTTTGACCTCTCTTTAGATTGATATTGATTCATCTTAATTTTGAACTATAATTTAATGTACATAGTCAAAAATATGCTAGACAACACGAATAAACGTGAATTTAACATTCAGGAAATCTTAATATTTAAATTCTCTAACTTTTGATTTATGCATTTTTTGTTGCTCTCTTAAAATGTTGTTTTTAAAAGAGCTTTGATAATTAATAAAATGTGTGATATCTATCAAACAAAAATATACATTGTCTTGAAATTTTGTATTTTTAGAATGCTTCACTTTCTCTTATTGCTCATGAATTTCTTTTAGATTTTCCCCAACTAATTGAAATGCGATACCTTTATTAATTTCTTATAATATTTTATCAATTAATATGGATATTATAATTTTGATTTGGTCACTATAACATATGAATTTAGTAACAAAATGATACCTTATTCTCAATGGGGTTCACTTGTAAAACTTCCGTCCAAAGGTAACTTTTGCCACTACTACTTGATTTCAGACCACGTTTTTTTTTTTTTTTTTTTTTTTTTGTTGTGCAAAAGAAGTCACTTTTAGAACTTCAGTCCTTGTGGTCTAAACTTCATACCTTCATGTCTGAAGTTCAACTTCAGCCCTTACACATTCGTGAAATTTTGATGTGTAGCTATTTTTGGACGCGTTCAATGAGTTTTATCCACCTTTAAAAATTAATTGAGAAATAGCCAAAAATCTGCGCGCACACTTACGCTCCATTAATGTTGAAAAATACCCCAGACTAATCTCAGTATTTTATACTGGGACTTTGAACTAGTTAGTTCAAAGTCCCAGTATAAAATACTGAGATATTTGTTCCTGAAGCTTATATAAAAAGTCCCATAATAAAGGAAGAATTACAAATATATACAACCCTAATACTAAAATTATAAAAAATACCAATACTATACAACTTTACAAAAAATAACAATACTTTTTTTACATATTATATACAAATTTAAACCACAAATTAGGGTTTCACCCTCTTCCCTTCCCCACCGCTACACTGTTTGTGCCGCCAGTCACCGGCAGCCGATCGCCGCGGGCCGCAGGTGACCGGAATATTTTTTTTTTTAATCTGAAAATAATGGTAGATGCATAAACATACAAAAAAATACTTTGATACTTAAAAAAGAAGTAGATTTGATCTATAGAAATACATAAACATACATACAAAACTAAAAATATATAAATATATATATATATACACCACACATACAAAAAATATTTATATACAAACAAAAGGATTTTGGACATACATTTAAAACACACATACACACAAATACAAATTTATACAAAAAAATATAAATTGACATACAAAAATATGTAGGTTGAAATACACATACAAAACATACAATAAATTTACAAAGAAATACTACTAAAAATATTTAAAAAAATATAAATTTATTTATACACCAAAAACATACATATACACATCAATACAAACTTATGCATAAATATACACATAAATACATACACAAAAAGAAAAAAGAAAAAAGAAGAAGATGTAGATCGGAACCAGAAGCTCTAGCGACGGGGGGAAATCAGATCCGTAACAGCAGCAGCGCCGCCATTCCGATGACAGAGCAGCAGCGGGGGGACGGCGCGGGGTAAAACGAGCAGTGGCGGCGTCAGCATTCGGTGGTTGCCGGAGGAGCAGATCGACGATGATAGGAGATGACGGCGGTAGGGTGGGTGGGTGAGTGGAGGAGGGAGAGAAAGAGAAAGGGAGAAATTAGAGTTTTGGGTAGAGAGAGAGAGAGAGAGAGGAGATAAATGAAAAATGGTATATTTTGTAAAAATATGAAAAGTATTTGTTATGCAGGGTAAATATTTAAAAGTATTGGTATATTTTGTAATTTAGCTATTAGGATAGTCATGTGGTGTAAATTTTTCCATAATAAAATACTGGGACTTTGAACTAACATGTTTAAAGTAGTGTTTAAGTGATCCCAGTATAAAATACTGGGACTTTGAAAAAGTCCTATTTCTCAGCGAATTTGTGCGCGGTAGTTATGGATCATAGCGCGTGCCAAACAGGCTCCCACGCAAAAATTTTACTACACATTCTATATCTAAAAGTTCAGTTCAGCCCACAAGGATTGAAGTAGACGAGCCAAAAAAATGGCTATTCGTGCATTTTCCCCGACTGACTTGTATGCTAAAAATACATTTTTAATCATGATGTACTTTTAGATAGAGGTTAAGAAAAAATAAATTATCCGAACCTTACTAATATAAAGAGAAACCAAGATGATTGGGACGACTTAAAAAAATTAATTCACATTTATACACATAAGAGTAACCACAATTTGATATGGTATGATTCAACTGAATAGAACTATTGACACTCCTAGATTTAGTCTAAGATTACCGATTCATAAGAAAGAGTAAGGCGAAATTTAAGCTGGTGGCTCGTGGAGACACCAATTTAACTCGACCTATTAAAAATATTGTTTCCATTTCAACCATCTCGCAAAACTTTTTTTTTTTTTTTAATGCTGAAACAAACATTGTGGTGTATCATGGTGAATTGTTATCACTTTTTATAGTAAAGAACGTGTATTAAAATCCTGGTGACAGAAGTCATGGCAAATCATTATGACTTTTTTTCGTAGATCAAAAGGGGCAACGTGATGCAGAAAGTATTCCGCTTTGTGCAGGGTCCGTGAAAGGGCGCACTTTAAGGGGTGTGATGTACACAGCCTAATCTTAAATCAGTGACTATTTCTACAGCTTGAATCCGTGACCTATAGGTCACACAAAGACAACTTTATCAGTTGCTCTTAAATAGAGTCACGGAAATTTGCCGTTTCTGCAAATCTCTTATAGAGGTTATTTCGGCCCAATCTTCTCTTCTGCTAACCATCTGTTTTAAGCTGAAAATGGAAGAATTACTAACCCCGCCGCCGGCCGCCTCCCCAAAATATCTGATACTTAAAGAGTGAACCAAACTTTCCTTCTTCTCATGACCCGGGCTTAAATTACAGTTCTGCGCACAAAGTATTTCCTAAAATTTAGCCATGAAAGTCCTCCTACATTCTCCAATCTTCCGTTCACTAATCTCTTCCAAATCATATTCACAATTAGCTTCTCCAATCTTCCGTTCACTAATCTCTTCCAAATCATATTCACAATTAGCTGTCAATGAAGTTCTCAACATTATTGAAACAGTAACCCCTTTTGAACCTTCTCTTGACAAAATAGCCCATTCCTTATCCCCAAACACAATTTCCTCAATTCTTGAAGACCATCATATTAAACATCAAAATCCTCAATTGGGTATTCGTTTTTTCATTTGGTCGGTTAAAAAAACTCAAATTTCCAAATGGGTTTTGCATAAAAATTTAATCTTTAATATGCTTGTTAAAGATAATTGTAATGGATTTGATTTATATTGGAATGTGTTAAATGACCTTAAAGATTTAGGGTTGCCCATTTCTTCTAAGGCATTTTCAGCTTTGATTTGGTGTTATTGGAAGGTTAATAAAGCTGAAAAAGCTGTTGAAACTTTTGGTAAAATGAAAGATTTTGATTGTAAACCTGATTTGTTTACTTACAATATGGTTCTTCATATTATGGTTCGAAAAGACGCGATTTTGTTAGCTTTAGCTGTGTATAATGTCATGTTGAAGTTGAATTCCCGGCCTAATAGCTCAACGTTTAGTATTTTGATTGATGGTTTGTGTAAGAGTGGTAAGACTAGTGATGCACTTAGATTGTTTGATGAGATGAGTGATAGGGGAGTTTTGCCTAGTAAGATTACTTATACGGTTATTTTATCCGGGTTGTGTCAGGCTAAGAGAACTGATGATGCGTATAGGTTGCTTAATGTGATGAAGAGTAGAGGGTGTAAGCCGGATTTTGTTACTTACAATGCTTTGCTTAATGGATTTTGTAAACTAGGTAGGATTGATGAAGCTCGGGCGCTTGTTGAGTCTTTTAAAAATGAAGGTTATTCGGTGGATATAAAGGGAAATACTTGCTTGATAGATGGTTTGGTTAGAACTAGGAGAATCGATGAAGCACGATCGATGTTTGAAAGTTTGTTAAAGAATAATATCGTTCCTGATGTTGTATTATATACGATTATGATTCGTGGTTTATCTGGAGTAGGTAGGGTAAAAGATGCATTGAATTTGTTAAGGGATATGACGGGGAGAGGTGTGCTGCCGGATACTCAGTGCTATAATACTCTGATAAAGGGATTTTGTGATATGGGCCTCCTAGACCAAGCTCGGTCTCTTCGGCTTGAAATTTCAAAAAATGATTGCTTTCCAGATAGCTGTACTTACTCTATTCTTATTTGTGGGATGTGCAGAAACGGCCTCATGAAGGAGGCTAGGCATATCTTCAATGAGATGGAGAAGTTAGGATGCTTTCCTTCCGTTGTAACTTTTAATACTCTCATTGATGGACTTTGTAAGGCTGGTGAACTTGAGGAAGCTCGCCTAATGTTTTACAAAATGGAGATAGGTAGAAATCCTTCATTGTTTCTTTGCCTCTCTCAAGGTGCTGATCGAGTCCTTGACAGTGCAAGCCTGCAAAAAATGGTGGAGAAATTGTGCGAATCAGGTTTGATTCTTAAAGCTTACAAGCTTCTTATGAAGTTGGCTGATTGTGGGGTTGTACCAAATATTATTACGTACAATATATTGATCAACGGACTGTGCAAATCGGGTAAAATGAGTGCTGCTTTTAAGCTTTTTGAAGAGCTTCAACTCAAGGGGCATTCCCCTGATTCAGTTACTTATGGGACACTTATGGAAGGTCTCCAAAGGGTTGATAGGGAAGAGGACGCTTTTAAACTCCTTGACCAAATGAGCAAGAATGGGTGTATGCCAAGTGCAGAGGTCTACAAGTCGCTTATGACTTGGTCTTGCAGGAGGGGAAAGATCTCTATTGCATTTAGCCTTTGGTTGGAGTATTTGAGGAGCCAAGCTGTTCGAGATGGTGAAGTGATAGGGTCAATCGAGAAACATTTAGAGAAATATGATCTGGAAAAAGCAGTTCAAGAATTACTCGCAATGGACCTAAAACTGGAAGACTTTGATTCATCACCTTACAACATTTGGTTGATTGGGTTGTGTCAGGCACACAAACCCGGCGAGGCTTTGAAGATATTTTATTTGCTTGAGGAGTTTGGTGTCACAATTTCAGCACCAAGTTGTGTAATGTTGATCCATAATCTTTGTGAGGAAGGAAAATTGGATCAGGCAGTTGAGGTTTTTCTATATACTGTCAATAGAGGTGTCCGGTTGATGCCAAGAATTTGCAATAGATTGCTTCAGTCCCTTCTCCGTTCCCAAGATAAAGCACAGCATGCTGTTGATCTTTTGGAAAGAATGAGGTCTACGGGTTACAACTTAAATGCTTACCTTCATAGTGGTACAAGATCTCTTTTCCAGCGATGGAATAGGAGGGGAACAGGAACTCTATCACCTGGATAAGGTTGCTTCTCACTTTTATGCACTCATCTTCTTTAGGAAGTAGCTAATCCTTTTAACCTTTAACCCTTGGTGTTTGATGAATAAAAACTGTTACCATTTTTTTTAAAAGAAGAAGAAGAAAGATATGCGCCTTACTAGCTATACTGTACTTTAACTTAAGTAATTCAACTCTGGATTTGGGTCTCACACTCCTCTTGTTCTTGGTCAAGCCAAAGTTGTTCACTACAATCCCAATATTCAGAGGTAATATGCTTAACCTTTTGATTAAGTAAAGATGTATTTCTTTACCTATTTTTGTGTGTGTAACTGTAACAAGGCTATGGACTTTTTGAGCTCATTACCAATTAGTACTTGATGCTACCCTTGTAATTACTTTACAGCACTTTCTTGCTGTTGGTCGTCGATAAAATCGATTTTTTTTTTAAAGAATCGAAAAGCTTAACCTTTCTGATTCGTATTGCTCCTTCTCAAGGTTCTTATTATCTGCGTATGTTCAGGACCTTGACTGTTGCCAAGGGTGTTATCAAGGAGAAGAATCAGTGTGCAACAAGGATGACAAGAAAATTGATCTTTCTGAAGAGAGGAAATTGCAGGAAGTGAGTTTGTTTGCTTATGACCTTAGTTCAATCTTTTGCACTGATGGTGCCCTTTGCACATCTCCCGACAATAATATCTGCATGTTGAGAAATCTTTATTAGCTGATTTTTATATTGATCACGTATCTACCTTAGATGGAACTGGATGTCTATGTGAAATAAAAGCAGTAGTACCTCCCTCCCATTCAAATATTTTAAGATGCAAACAGCACAAGCAACTTCATGTGGCCCTATGAAATATGAAACTGGCTGCATATTAACTTCGTCCTGAATAGTACTGCTACCCTAGGGTTATCAAAAGCGAAAAGCGCAAAAAAAGCGTTAAGGTCTGCTTTGGGCTTTAAGCGCAAAGCGCTAAAAAAGCGTGGGCTTTAATGAAGGAAGGCGCAACGGATGGAAATATACAAAAATATACTTGTACCCTAAGACTATTAATTTTATAAGCATGAATAACAAATAAATGGACAAAGAACTCGGAAAAACAATTAAGATAAAGTTTAGTATCAATTGTTTAAGTGTGACTCTTCACGAATACGTTCATTGGCAAGGAGAAGTTTGCCTTAGAGTCTTGATGAAGACACTGAAGCGCCCATTAAGCGAACCGAAGCACGCCTCGCTTCAAGGCTTAAGCACGCTTTTGATAACACTGGGTTGCACTGAGGCAAGTCCTGGTCATATCCATAAATGAAGAAATAGAGCTGATTAGATACTTGTGAAATTCAACTTTTCAGGATGAAGGCCCAATCTTCTCTCCCCAACTCGATTTTCGTTTAGGGGGCTACTTTGTTTTCTTTTTGATAAGCTTTTATGACCCTTTTGGGGAATTTTGTGTTCCTTCCTACCTTTTAGGTGCCCACTTGCTGGCATTACTCTTTTTTGTTGCGACGTCTTTTTTCTTTGGGTGGTAATCAACACTTGAGCTGTACTTTGCAGATAATGACTGCTGAATCCAGCTCTAATCAATACAAAGTGGTTGGTCAAGACTTTTGGTTGGCCGCGTGGTGTAACAGACTAACAGTATGGCACTTGAAGGGTACTTCTTTATTTGCAGCCCTCTTTATACAGTATAGCAGCATGGGACTCTTCAATACTTTCTCTAACCAGAGTCTTCTTTTTCTAATTTGCTTCCTTTTGTATTTGCTTAATCAGGAAGCGTCTTGAAGGAACAAGGATCACTCTTGTGAAAATGTAGAACACCATTATATCTTATTGGAGTTCAACCTTTTTTTATGTTGGAGAGGTGGGGGTGACTTGAGTAAATTACCGCCTTGCATTGGTTCCGATTTTTCTTACTTCTCATCAACTTTTTTGTTCCTTCCAGGGGTGAGATTGGTTACGACTTTGCAATTAGAACACCTTGTACACCTGCTAGATGGGATGACTTTGATGTGGAGATGACATCCACCTGGGAGGTATCCCCTAGATCTAATGTTTGAACATACTTTTTTTCCTTTTTTTGATGACAAGAAAACCTGCAGGCGCACCTGCAGCTACCCTGCGGGTGCTCTGGTTAAACCCCGCTCCTGATGCAATAGCCTGCAAACCACACAGGAGAGGTAATCCGCACTAGGCAAGCCTGGTGCAACAACCTCAAACTGAGAAGGTGGTTGGGAAGGGGGTTTTGAACCCAAGTCTCTCATGTGGGAACCACTTGCTAAACCAACTCAGCTCTACCCTTACGGTTCATACTTTTTTCCTTTTTGGAGGAATTTCTGCACTTGTCATTGCCAGAACATATTTTTCTACTTTTTGTATACTTAAAAAGCAATGTAATTTCAATGGGAGACAGTAGACATAGAAATCCTTTACAGGACATACCTTATAAAAGAAAATCCTTTACTGTACAGTATCATCCTCAGACATTTCTAGAAGCATTATACCTGAGATGACCTAGGTTTTCATGAGTATCATCTTCCTGAAATGGTTTGGCGTATATTTCTTACTTGAATATGTCAGAGACCAGCTATTTGGTTCCTAGCCGAAGCCTATCTATGCTTATTCATTTGCAATTGTTGCTTACTTCTGATTGTGTGGTTTACTTTGTATTCCCTTTTCTTCTGTTTATTGGTTCTCGAGACACACATGCGGCTTCTGTCTAAGTTGTCTGGGATTTAAATGATCGTGTTCTAGTTCACTACGTTGAGTACAAAATTGTTGTGCAGGCTCTTTGCGATACTCACTGTGGCGAGAATTATGGGTCAACAGATTTTGATGTGTTTAAAAATGTGCGAGATGCAATTTTTTTTTTTTTTTTTTTTGAGATTGTAACATATTTTATATATATAAGTCGGCTGCACAAAGTTTGTGCCACCACCATACTTACAGGGTGAAGGCGACCAGCCTTAGTTCATCTCACAGGGATTCTATTACATCAAAAAGGGAGTCTATATCCTCTAGAGTTTCCTGCTTGCACCAAAAGTAAAACAACAATAAACAGTTCATCTTGATTTTCTGGATAGAGTCGCATAGATTTTCGAAGCATCTTGAGTTCCTCTCTTTCCAAATTGTCCACCAGATACTAGCCGGGACAATTTTCCATCTCTCTTTATGGCTTGACTGTCTTCCATCACTGTTCCAGCATTCAAGGACTTCAGTTACTTTCCTTGGCATAACCCAACTAATACCCCTCAAATTAATGAATATCCTCCATAACTGAACAGTCATGTCGCAGTGCAAAAAAAGATGGTTGATTGTCTCAGCTTCCTTCCCACAAAGATGCAATCTTAAGGATGACATATTACTGGTAAGCATATTATCTTTTATTTGTTTGATCTCAAGTGTATGGTTTTCTTAAATTTTGTTCATAATTGTTGCAGGTGCAATTTCATGCCGCTTTCCAGAGGAACTTCTGTTGTCGGGTTTATAGTTTTGCTTGGACTACTCCTTGCTGCTAATATGGAGTTCACAGGAAGCATTCCTAAAGGTCTGCAGGTGGATTGGGATCCATCCTGGAGTTTGACCCCAATTCTTTTGTAGATTCTGTAAAGAGATGGTTGTACCCATCTCTCAAAGTCGGCACATCCTGCAAAAATTATCCAGATGTAACATCAACATTTGAGACGACTGGATCTGCTGTTGCTTCTCTGAGCTCCTATTCAGACTGAAGGAGATATGTCATTTATTGGTAAGTCTCTTCACATACGTACGAAAGAAGCAACTCTCTGTACTCAGCTCTAGCTGGATTATTATGTTTGCTATTTGTAGTTCAGCACAATTTGGTGTACATCCTTGTGTTTTGGGGTAGTAAGGGTATACCTTCTTGTATTTCACCTCTCCATAATATTCAATTTTACTAAGAATGTACACTGGACGAAGGTGCTTAATCTACTCGGCCAAGAGGTGTGTACTCCATAGACTTGAAATGAGGTTCTTCTTGTCTTTTAGGCCACACACCATAGGCTTGAAGTGTTGGTGGCTGAAAAGACTAGAACCCTCATTTGGGGGCTATTATGCTGCACCCAAGGGTTGTGCAATCTACTTGATGTTTTTGTTCTCTGTCAAAGTCTACTACTCTAGTGTCACTATAATGAAAATTGAAGGATAATACTTAAATTTTAAGTGGTGAAAGTATGGGATCCAGTACTAGCAGTAGCACCCTAAAACACAACGACATGAAACTCAATTGGCTTTTGGTAGTTTCTGTTCTAGTTAACCTTTGGATAAGGGCAAGGTTCATAGTGCCCTAAAGCTGCTCTCAACTTTTTAAGATAATAAAATTTGATAGGTGCTAAAAGTTTAATTCCTTCAGGCGTTGAGCCTCCTCATTTAGGCCTGTCTTTACTAGCTTGTCATGCAGAACCATATTGACATAGAGCATATGTGATGAAAATGAACAATCATGAAATAGACAGGAGATAATCTTTTAACAGCTGTAAATGATGTTGACTGTTTTAAGAATAAACAACAAACTGAAGGCTGAATAAATTATAGATGGATCCATGAGACTATTCCTTTATCCAACTAGCACATTTATATTTATGAACAAAATCAGTATATAAATACTTCTAGTATTCTTTCTTATGAGAGAAGGAAATTAGAATTTCATTTAATGCTCTTCATAAATAAGAGAACCAAGTTTGATTTGGTGTTCCTTATGATTGACACGATTTGTTTGATTAATACAATTTATAGTTCTGATTACAGTAATACAAGGATCCTGGGTTCAGTGTTTAAGTGTGCTTCATGGCGTGTGTTACATGCACTCTTGTATGTGGCAATCTTGGCCGTTTGGAGCTCTGCAGCAAGAGTGCTTTCTCCTAAAGGTGTCAATTTTGAAGGTAATAAGCATTCCAGTTGATAAAATTCTGCAGAATATATAAGACCCTATTTTAAAATTTTGATACGATGAAGAAGTTTTCATCTTGGTGGTTCCTCGTTTTCTCGAAGCTAGGTGTAATGGCCATATAAATTAAAAGCTGCTTTGAAGGATCCTTGTGAAGTTCTTGATAATTGGGATGACACCTCTGATGATCCATGTAGTTGGGTTATGGTCACTTGGTCTGCTGAGAGTTTTGTTATTGGCCTGTAAGTGTCTCTTGCAAAGATGGATGCTTTTTTCCTTTCCTGTTCCTTTGGAATTCAGAATGTTAAAGTTATCCTTCCTTCATAATTTTAAGCCAATTAGGGTGTCTTCTGCAGAGGGTCTCCCAGCCAGAATCTATCTGGTTCACTTTCTCCAAGCAATGACAATTTAACAGATCTTCTGATTATGTAAGTACGAAAATCAGCAATTTCAAAAGCTAACTTGATGGTTTCAGTGTTACTTTTTTCCGCATTTTATTGAGTGTGCTGATAACCATCTTTTGACAGATTGCTTCAGAATAACAACATAACAGGATCAATACCAAAACAGACTGGTTCAGACTCTTGATCTTTCAGATCACTTCTTCACTGGTGATATGCCTCCTTGGGACACTTGAATAGCCTCAAGTAAATGTAAGTAATCTGTAGTCTTGAAGAGGGAGTCAACTCTGAGATTGAACTTCAATTTTTATGCTTTGACACTTTGTTTTATGGTTCTTTTCATCTTCCAAAAGTTCTAAACGGAGATTTCTTTTATAAACTGGTTCAGGAGGCTCAATAATAAGAGTCTACCAGGACAAATTCCAGTCTCATTGGCCAACACGCCACAGCCCACTCGTGTAAATCTTCCAGGCCACAGACCAAAATTGTCTGAAATCGTCTAAATGCTTGAAGTTGATAGAACTTGCAGACCGGTGGCAAACATCCCAAAAAGTAGATGGTGATAAGTAAAAAACACGAACAACAGATCATCATCATTTGATTGCTTGTACAAGCCATAATGCGATCCGGTCCTAGGTGAGCTCATTGTATTCTTCAATACGTACCAGTACAGGTTCTCCATAAGGTGAAATACACACTTAGAACTGTCAAGTAGGGGTGGGCATTCGGAATTTCGGTTCGGGTTCGGTTTTTATAAATTCAGAATTTCGGTTTTTGGTACCTAATTGTCGATACCAAATACCAAACCAAAATTTATTCGGTTCGGTTCGGAATTATGTAATTCGGTTCGGTTTTTTCGGTACGGTTTCGGTTTTATAATTCGGTTTTTATTTCAATTTTATGTCGTTCTATTAATAGCATTTTTGCAAAACCAAATTTTGTAGTAAGTGGCGTAGTGTCACTGTACCAACTCCTAATGTTGTTCAACCTTAATAAGCTTTCAACGTGCTTTTAAGGACCACAACCCACAACATGATAGCAAGAAAAAGAAACAATGTTCAATAATATTATTAACTCTGTCAATGATAGAAATTTATAAGCGTATCAATTTCTGGCATCTACTTATAAAATTTTATTGAAGAATATGGCAGGCTAAGGTCGTAACATTTTAATACAATCCTGCCTTCAAATAAAGTGATTTCTACAATTAGAATTAATTATATTACAAAGTATTTATTCATCTGGTTATAATACAGATAGAGAACTTACAAAAAGAACGACAAGAAGTTGCAACTTAACCTCTTCAATGCAGAATAAGGAAGAAAAAAGTGTAAATAAAGTATATTTACTATTTGGGCTAAGAAAGAATTGGACTTGGGTTTGGTTTTAGTAATTAGAATTGTATTATGTATATATTTTAAATATATACACTATAAAAAATTCAGAATTTCGGTATTTCGAAATTTGACACCTCAAAACCGAATTCCAAAATACCGAATAGTATTCCGAAATTCCGAAACCGAAAAATCAAATTAATTTGGTTCGGTTCGATTTTTCGATTTTCGGAATTTATGCCCACCCCTACTGTCAAGGTTTCTAGACTTCGTTTATTAGCACCGTGTGTGATGCGGTAATGACCCATCAAAGATTCAACGGAACTTTGATGTGGTTTTCTTTTTTCTGTATAATGCCATCTTTAAGTTGAATGACTTCAATGGAGAGTTCAAATTCTTATTCCCATAACAATCATCATCTGGCTTCGAGTACATATGCCTTACTGCTATTTCGGTTAACGTTTAGCAATGACTATAGAAGAAGAATCAGACATTGCTGATGCATAAGCTAGTGATTTTGTTGAGACTCATTCTTGAAAAGAAAGACTATGGATTCAAGAAAGCTTCTTTTTTTTTTTTTTTTTGGATGAACGTGACATATTATCTTTTATTTTGGTGAAGAATGAGGATTGCCTTGGTACCTAACACAGATAATCTAACTTCTCATTTTGCTCTCAATAAAAACTTTATGGTTTAAAAACTTTAAGTTGGCAAACTTTATGGTCACGCAGTTGTTATTGACATATTCAATGCCACACATTTCAAGCTCTTATAGCCAAAATGCATGTTTAACACCAATTTTCAAACTATGTCACTAGAATGGAATCGAAGGAGTATTGTATTATTTCTTCAGTGGTATTATTATCTTTCTGCAAAAATACACGCTTCTGCAATATAGTAGGACATGGTAAGACGACAACCAAATCTATATTAAAGACCCAAAGTGTACACATCTGATAAAACTAGACATGCATTCACTATTCTTGATTAATGTTTACTAGCCAGTGCCTGTAACGCCTAAATCTTGCTTGTTCTCATCCTTACCAGCACCAAACACAGGACCACCTAAGCCAGCAGCATCTTTCACCTTGTCCTGCAGTTTATCAATCTGTATACCACCTTCATCTTCACGAGAATGGAGTTCCATTTTGGTCTTATTGTCCTTCTCTTTCTCTTCAACTACTGATTCATATGTTGTTGGTGTAAGAGCTCCCTTTGGTTGTGCTCCTTGTGCACCCGACATCCTTCTTCTTGATCAACCTTTATTACAATGTCCTCAATAACTCAATTCGTTCTTAAAACACTTGCAAGCTAGCTAAGTTTATTGGGAGTAAGTGTATATGTGTATTTATATAGGTGTGTTGTTGGGAAACCGCCATATGGATGCTTAAACTTCACTTGTAGAATGATTGATGGGCTAATGTTGCCACGTTCCATATTGCAAGCTTTATGTGGCTAATGTTGTGGAGTTCCACCTGTAATAGTATGCAATCTTCATCTGCACGTCCCTCGCTGTAAAATATATAAAAGTATACTCTATTACGGCCAGTGGCGGAATCAGCATTTTCACGAAAGGGTATCAAAGTTAATATAATTAAATATATAAATAAAATCATATTCATTAATATATGATATATCTACATAAAAATAATTTTTTTACCTATTTGTACCATATAATTTTCAAGCGAAGGGATATCAATTAATACACCATCACACTACCTAAGTCCGCCTATGGTTACAGCAATAAGATTGCAAGTTTATGACCTTTCTGGCTTGAACTTTAGTTGATAAGTTCTTGGGATTGAATTGGATTCTGAATGATGAGTTTAAATTTTACAGTTATATTTAAGAATACACGAAAAGTAAGTCACAATATATGCAAGTGTGTTTGATTGGGAACGTAATTTTTTTTTAAAATAAGATACTTTAAAGTTGTTTAAAACAAAAAATAAAATTTATGTGATTTTTGAATAATGTCACAAAGTTAAATTGCTACTCCTTCCGTTCCACTTTATGTGTCACAAAAGGAAGACTTTTGAAACATGTGGTGCAAAATGAGACAAAGATGATTGTGTGGTTGTAAATTATAGTAATGACAAAACTGTAATTTTGAAGTTAAATTGTTACCAAATTTAGAATGCTGTCATTCTTTTTGGAACAGACGAATAAAGAAACGTTGCCACATAAATTGAAACAGATGTAGTATATATTAATATTATCAATCTTTTGATGAGTGAGGAAGTAAGAGAATGTATCACATAAACTAAAAGGAAGATAATGAGTATTATTTTCTAAAAACGCTTACGAAACTAAATCCTAGTCCTTTGCCTAGTTCGAAAATACTTCCTCCAGTCCGTTCTATTTTATTTTAAGCCTTTTGCAAAACCATAAAGGAAACTGTTTGAAACATTATTTTGCACTATTGACATCTATCTCATTCCAAGACTTCTTTTTTTTTTTTTTGGAAAATTTGTTTAAACCATTTATTGAAAAGCGTGATTTCGAATAAATTGTGTTTGGTTCTTCTCAATTTATTTGTCATGCTTTAATTTGACATAAAATATAATAAAAGAATAGAGACTTTTGAAATTTATAGTTTAAAATAAACCTTTGGCATTAAGCCATATATACATATATTTATAGTTGAAATTTGTAACATAGAATAAGCTATATAATGGTTGTCAAATGAGTTTGATAAGAAGGTAATAATTAAATTGTTTCTAAATTTAGAAGTATGATAAATTTTTTAGGACGGTCTAAAAAAAGTACGTCAAATACAATGAGAACGGATAGAATACTTATTATCTTTTTGGTTTTAATTTCAAAGAACCAATTATTTTGGGCCACATAAAAAATATCTAAAATCAATAAAATGGATCGAATGGATGGCCATTTTTAGCACGAGGAATTATGGTACTTTTCTCGGTCTTCTAACACTGCAAAAACTACCTACAACAATAAAGATTTTATTAGCTAAACATATAAAGTCAACTCAAGATTTATAAACAAAATGATCCGTCCCCGACTCAAATATGTGAAGTTAATATAACCCTAAGTTTCTTATAAAAATATTTCACTTTAATGTATATATGTTCAGTTCAAACAAAGGTAGTAAATACGTCCGTTATCACTGCTAGCGTTATGTATGCCGTTACAACCACAATATACTCAGTATAATCTCATATATAGGGTCTGAGAAGGATGAGATGTACGCAGACCTTATCCCATCAAAATGTATCGTTATGTATGCCGTTAGTCATAACAAAACTAAGTCCAGGAACTAAGTTGGAGATTCATGTATGATGTAAACCCAAAATACATCTAGAGACTACTACTGTATTTTGTTATGTTTGGATCTTATCTATGAGTTATGACTGTATATGGCTATGCTAGTCATTGGTCGATTTACGTAAATCTAGCTATCTAAAGTAACAATAAGTGACAACGAAAGTGCAAAGTTAAATCAACATTTTGAGGCCAATTGCAATAAAAGCTATTTTGGCTTTATCATCTCTTTCAAAATCTGAGTCGGTAATGTATTTGAACATTGAAGTTTGATGATCAAGACAGCAAATCCAAAGCTAATGAAGACAATTTGAGGATATTACAATAGTGGCTGTAATAACTTTGGGTTTTAAAGGCCCAAAGCCACATCACTGTGTCCATGTCCATGTCACAAGGTTTTGATTACAGCTGTACCTTTCAAAGTGGGTCCAAAAGCCATGTGAATTGGGCCCAGTCTCTAGCCCACTAAGAACTTGTGGTCAAGGTGAATCTCCATCCAGCTGTGTCCACATGGCAGCAAACCATTGGGTTAATTTTTTGCTTCAAAACTTAGTGTGACTCAGATTTTCAAGTAGTGAATTAATGTGACTGAGTATGTTCCACGAGGTCTCAAAAGAATTTGTTTTATGGTTTATCCTAAAAACAGCGCATTTGAAGGTTAGAATGAAAAAAGTTGATGTTGAAGTTGGCTAATTGTGCACAATAAATGAAGAGTTGATATAGATGTTTTTTCCCTGTGCATTAGGAATTGGTCACAGAAGCCCCACAAAAGGCCACACTTAGACATTTTGTAGTCGGTATATTGAGAATGTGCTCTCAGAATAATTTGCTTAGTATGAGGCAAAAATATGCATTTATATTAATTTTCCAATTTATTCAATCCAAGAATGACAACTTCCAAAAGCTCTAACATTGGCAGAAAGCATTTCATTAAAATAATTTTTTGGAGCCACTAGGTATTTCGTTGAACCCGATATATTCGAATTTAGGTTAGAAAGTCTTATTTCAGGAGGTAAAACATTTTCCTATAAAAGCCGACTTTATTTTCAAGACTCAAACTCGAAACATCAGATTAATGATGGATGAGTCCTTACCTGTAAGGGTCCAAGTCCGTTAGTGATATTGTCCGCTCTGGACCTAGGCCTGCACGGCTTTAAAACGCGTCACTAAGGTCTAAGGCATGTTTACTTAAATAGTCAGGATCACTCCTGTGTTATGCCGATGTGAGACACTTAACCTTAGCTGGTGTGTTACATTACCAATCATAACTTTTGAGTTAATTCACTAAAACAATAAGCTAGCTCAAAATTTATTAGAGAAATAATAATTAACATAACTTCAATGAGCCAGCTCACAATATTATTAAGGAAATGAAATTTCCTTAGTCCATCTCGTGTGAAACAAAGCCAAGCCTTTTTCGGTCCTATATGTCGCCTTTCACTGCTCAAAACCTTTTTGCATTAGGCTTAATAATGAATCACCAAATTCTTTTCCAATAGAAATTCAGTTTAATCAAGTCAATGAACATCCGATATCAAACACTTGAAAGGAAAAAAAGTCAAGATTACAGCTCTCAGTTTCTAACTTTTCATTATGGATGTCTCGCTCCACATACAGAAAGTTCTAAATTTTAGACATTCATTTACACACTCTCAAGGTTCCCTATATAGAAATTCCGATAGATTTTGGCTTGCGAATTTGATTATTATCAATTAAATCAACAAAATGGCTCCATCTCACTAGCTAAAAACCATTCAAAAAAATATTTACAAATCGTTAAGTTCTCAGCAGAAGTTTGTAGTGCATTGCCAAATCTGGCTCAAATATTATTTTATGTCATTCGCTCTGGTAAATACTGTATTCTTACATTTTCTTCGAATTCCCTTGTTCACATTTCTAGATAATGCAATATATGATAGTAGTACCAATTTCTATTGAAATCTCCAGTACGAGTGGAGTCCCAGGCTGTATGGCTGTTTATGTACAAGCCTACATGCATACACACAATACAGTAACACCTGATAAACTATATGAGAAAGTGTGTCAGTATAGTCTCCCCTCTAAAAGGCAATCTCTTGGGCAAAGTTGTTCCACCTCAATTGATTCCAAAAGCCAAAGTCCCGTGGACCCAACCTCCTTGTTGCCTGACCCCACCACTTGGTCCCACCAGATTCATCACCCACCACATGATAATGAAACAACTTTTCCTAGCCATTAACTCCATGCCACGTGTCACCCATGGATTCTCTTCCCACTTGGTAGTTGCCTACTTGTTATTACAAACTCGGTACTCATAAGTACAAAGTTTTACAAGAAAAAATATAGAGAGCAAGAAGAAGAAGAAAGAAGAAAAAAAACAAGAAGTTAAATATTAGTTCAATGTTGAAAAAGGAGAGTAGTAACAACTGGGCAAGGGTGTGTGACACTTGCCGTTCTGCTGCATGTACTGTTTACTGCAGGGCGGATTCCGCTTATTTGTGTGCGGGCTGTGACGCCCGCATACATGCCGCTAATTTAGTGGCATCAAGGCATGAGCGCGTGTGGGTTTGCGAAGCCTGTGAACGCGCTCCTGCTGCCTTTTTATGCAAAGCGGATGCTGCCTCGCTTTGCGCTTCGTGCGACTCTGACATTCATTCTGCTAACCCTTTAGCGCGACGCCATCACCGTGTCCCAATCATGCCAATTCCAGGTAACATAAGTTCAACTGAATTCAATATTTATTAAACGGAACATAAATACACGTACAAAAAAAAATATTAAATATGAAATGCATTAAGCAGCAAGAACTATAAAAGTTGAACTCATCAAGTTTAAATTCTAAATCTTTCTTTCATTCCAGGAACCCTTTATGGTCCTCCAGCTGTTGATACTGTTGGAAATGGCTGTTTGATGATTTGCGGGCCGGGAGGAGAAGGCACGGAGGATGATGGATTCTTGACTACTCCAGATGACGAAGAAACAATTGATGAAGAAGATGAAGATGAAGCAGCTTCATGGTTGCTACTAAATCCTCCTCCAGTCAAGAGCAACAACAACAAGAACAACATCAACAACAACAACCAGAGCAACAACAATTATGGAATGTTGTTTGGTGGCGAAGTAGTGGATGACTACTTGGATCTTGGAGAGTATAGTCCATGTCAAGACAGTCAGTTCACTGATCAATACAGTGTTAATCACCAACAACAAAATTACTCAGTTCCTCAGAAGAGTTATGGTGGAGATAGCGTGGTGCCCGTGCAAGACGGACATGGAAAATATACGATTCATCACCAGCAACATCAACAGCAGCAGCAGCAGCAAAACCATCACCTGAGTTTTCAGTTGGGAATGGAATATGAGAACTCTAATACAGGATATGGTTACCCTGCTTCTATGAGTCACAGTGTAAGTTTTCTTCACTTGTATCCATATATCTCAGTTTAATTATATTCATAAGTTGTTTGTAAAATGAGCTTAAATGAAGCGACATGTATAGTGCAAATTCAGTTATTCATATAGCCGACCCTAACTTACAAATCGAGTCTTAGTTGTTGTAGTTGTCATAACTGCTATCTGCTTCAATTGTTATTATAATTATCTTTATATATCCTAAAACACTGTTGAATCATATTGACATAAGGGAATATTCTTATGTAGTGGTAAAGAAGATCAAAAGTTGTAAAAGTTCACAACTTTAAAATCCCAACTTATAGAATTTTTTTGCTCCATCACTGCTTATGTAAGCTATAACCTTAGTATTCTCACTTTCTCAGATTCTTTTGGTAAAATTATATCCTAAAGAATGGATATTCCAAAGAATCCTTCCCCTTTTCACTTTTCCATTGGCTTCTTTTGACGCTTTTGTTTTAACAAAAGTTACTATGTTTATGCTGTTAAGTAGTGCATCCTATGCAGATGTTACAGTAGTCTCGCTAGCCTAATGGACCAAGGAAATGTTTATGGAATTAATAACTAAAATACAATAACAGCTTAAGATATTCTTACATCAACGTGTATTTTAACATGTTGTAACATGTAATAACCTGAGTTATTTTTATGAACGATTACCTATAGTTATCTTTTAAGCGATACGTGAATCAAAATCATGACCTCTTTTGTATTCTTATCAGGTTTCAATGTCATCCATGGATGTTAGTGTTGTTCCTGAATCTGCACTAAGTGAAACTTCAAACTCTCACCCAAGACCTCCAAAAGGGACAATTGACCTTTTCTCAGGCCCTCCAGTTCAGATACCTCAACAACTTACTCCAATGGACAGAGAAGCAAGAGTTTTAAGGTACAGAGAAAAGAAGAAAAACCGTAAATTCGAAAAAACAATAAGGTATGCTTCAAGAAAAGCTTATGCAGAAACAAGGCCAAGAATTAAAGGTCGATTCGCGAAAAGAACAGACGTAGAGGCTGAAGTAGACCAGATGTTCTCAACACAACTGATAGCAGATAGCAGTTATGGAATTGTCCCTTCATTCTGAAAGAAGGAAAGAGAAGATCAATTGCAAGTTTCTAAACTTAGTATTCATATTGTATCCCTTACATCATTATCGATCTAACTAGTTAATGAATAATGAGAAATGTGCTTAAGTATATAGTTTTTCACAGAGGGTTTGTTAAATTCTCTGGCATTGTTGTAATGTAAAAATGAAATCTTTCTTGTAGACCGTGCCGCAGTCAGTACGTACAATTTTTCTGAGTAGAAAGTTAAAAAAAAAAAAAAAAAAAGTGCTTCCACTGCAGACGAATTGGCCCAAAAAAGTAAAATAGTACTACTCTGTTATAAGCAAATGAATTAGACTACAATACGATTGAGGAGTGGTTGAATGGTTGAGATCCATCCACCTTTAAGCAGAGGTTTCGTGTTCGAGCCTTGATAAATGGAAGAACTCTTGATGGGGGTGTCTTACTTCTTCAGTTGGCATGTTATGTGAATCTGAATTAATCAGGCCAACAATTTTCAGATAGCGGATACCTAAAGGTAGAAGGAATTGATTGCAGATAACTTTTCCATGTTAAGAAAAACTCAGTGCAGCCACAAGTAATGGGAAAAGCACTATTGCCAATGACTCCTTGATGCTCAGTGGCTTTATATGACATTGTGTGCTGGTGCAATATCATTGAAGCTCAGTTTTGCTTTCTGCTTTCCATTTTGGTCATCTTTTTGTTGGACCTTACTCTTTTAATGATATTCAATGTTCATCTATAGCTGTTTCTGGTCCAGGGGCATTCTCAACTAGATTTTGTCCCAGATTCTCTTTCAGTACAGTGAATGTTCCATCAGAGAAGATAAAGAATATAAGGTCTGGGTCTGCATAGAAAGGAAAGTGCCGGTTGAGATATGTTTGCGGATACTGGTACACCATAAGCACCTGATAAGGTAAATACTGTGATCATCAAACTTTTAGCAATAATGAATCAAGGTAAAAGGTAAACCTAAACAGCTAGAATACAGCTTTTAGTTTGTTCAGCTAGGAAATAAGTAACTCTTCAACAAATACAAGAAATACTATATTCTGTAATGAAAGGAAAATTAAAGGCAATGGTTGTCTAATAGCGATAAAAGTAAGGGAAAGGACATCGATAGATGGATAAAACTAGTAATTAGTTAAGCTAATGAAATCTTTAAGAAGACAACCCTATGTACTTCCCTTTACCTTTACTAAAAACCAGAAGTGGAAAGAGCATCAAGTCAATCAACAACTAAAGTGATACTCCTATCTTGGGATCTAAAATGTTCTCCATTCCATCCATTTCATTAATCACTTGGCAGTATGAATAGTACTGGTATCTTCTACTCAATGGTTTTGTGAAAAGCAATAGGGTATAAAGTACCACGGTATCTCGGGCTAAGTATAAAGTGTACTACTAAATGCATGTTAGTGAATAAAAAAGGAAATAAAGAATAAAAATAAAATATTTCATTGACTATTGTTTTTCCTCTAGATTTCTTGTTCCTATTTCAAGTAACTAATGTTCTCTTAACTATTGATACTTCACTTTGCCCTATAATTATTGCTTAGTACTGCCTCTTCAAACCAAAACTTACAGACACCTTATAAACTTAAGTACTGAAAGCAATTGTTTGTGCTGTGTTTTCCAGGCTCACACCTTACACTTAGCACTGAGTAAGCAAGCCGATACGCCCAGCATGTGCTATATCTAGCTTTGAGGTTTAAGCATGCCTCATGCGCACTTGGAACAGCATTGCTACATAATCCAACATACTTAATATTAACAAGTTTTATCACTTCACTTCAGAATCTACAGAACACTTTTTGTTTGATAGATATCAAAAGGGAAAATAAAAGAGAGAATTCAGACAACTGTTTTACAAACAAATAAGATTCTCTCCTACATCAAGCAGACATGACTTGGTAACTGCTTTAATAGGTTCCCAGCCATTATAAGGCTCACTTCTTCCTGCATTACCTATATAATAACAAAGTTTAAGATATATCTATAGAAGATACTTATTGATCCCTTCATATAACTTGTTTGCAGGATTTATTTGCAGGCTAATAAATTGCAAATCTATCTTTAGCGATCCTAAGTGTTCCAGCACATTGGATTTCCAGATCACGGTAAACCATGTAGCATGAAACTAAGTGTATTCCATGTCCTCAACAGTGTCAATAATCAAAATACATTAGTCTTTTATCAGTCTTGAGCTGATAGCAGCACTGCACTGATTAAGCAGGACAGGAAAGGAAAGCATATTGCACTTTTATCTTTTTGGATGTGAAGTCCCGGAAAAAGTAACAAGGAAAATTCCAGCTTATCAAATAGTAAAATTAAAATGTCATGGAGGTAAGAACTTTGTGGCTAAGAAATTTCATCCAAGAATGGCTTGGACATCCACTTTTAGGTCCTTTTATGATCATTGGGTACTTTTAGTATCCGATTCTGCTCTCCCATTCGTTGAGTACTAGACCTTTTGTCCACCTCAACACTCACTAGCAAAGAAGAATATTCATTGATGTGTAACCAATATTTTACTAATCCAAACTAACAGACAAAAAACTCAGATTGTTCGAGATACTCCTGATCCAGAAATGGTGGATAGGCATTACAAAGTTTTTTTTACATGATTAACAAAAGGATATTCAAGAAGCTCTTATATCTTATACTTCCTTTTAATCATGTCAAACAGACATGACTTGAGTATTGCTTTAATAAATACCCAGCCATTATAAGGCTCACTTATTTCCTGCGTTACCTATTTATTACCAAAGTAGTTAACAAATATCAATAAAAGACACTTGTTGATCTCTTCATATAACTTGTTTGCAGGATTCATTTGCAGGCTAATAAATTGCAAATCTATCTTTAGCGATCCTATGTGGTCCAGCACATTGGATTTCCAGATCATGGTAAACCGTGTAGCATGAAACGGAGAGTATTTCATGGCCTTAACAGTATCAATAATCAAAACACATTAGTCTTTTATCAGTCTTGAGCTGATAGCAGCTCTGAACATATGCTACTGACTGAACAGGACACGGATGGATAGCATATTGCACTTTCACCTTTTTGGATGTGAAGTCATGGAAAAAGTAACAATGCAAGTTCTAGCTTATCAAGTAGAAAAATTAAATGTCATGAAGGTAAGAACTTTGTGGCTTAAAAATTTCCTCCAGAAATGGCTTGGACATCCACTTTTAGGTCCTTTTCTGATCACTGAGTACTTTTAGTATCCGATTCTGCTCTCCCATTCGGTGCGTACTAGACCTTTTGTCCACCTCAACACTCACTAACGAAAAAGAATACTCATCAATGTGTCACCAGTAACTTTCGAATCCAAAATAACAGACAAAAAAACTCGGATTGTTTGAGATATTCCTGATCCAGAAATGGTGGATATATACTTGAAAGGGGTAGACATTATAAAGTTTTACATGATTAACAACAGTACATTCAAGATGCTCTAATATATTATACGTCCTTTAAATCATGTCCAGTTACTTTTTCAGGACTTGAACCAACATGTCTCATTTTGTATCAGTTGACAATAAAAGATTGCACCTGGAGGCTAATCCAATTCAAAACCAATATTATAAAGCATATGGTTTGTAAAAGAATGTAGCTCTTTCTACTTTTGTGGAGGTAAAGCCCTGAGAAAAAAATGGAAATAGTAGGTTCTAATCTCAGCAAAGAACATTGAAGTGGACCTGGTATGTTCCACTGAAGTCACCAGAGCAAGGCTAAGCCTTTCAAGTTTAAGGTCCCTCCAATCCAATGGGTACTTTATGTATCTATTTCTGCTCAGCCATTTGCTGAAACTCAGCACTTTTTCCATAGCTCATAAATGTCAAGCGATCCACCATTGATCAATTCCTAAGTTACTCGGACTCGGGTGCGGGTGTCCGATACGGGTGCGGATCTAGAGGTCGGATCCTTCATGATCTATATTTTAAGATTCGGGGATACGGATCCAGTTATGGATACGGGCGTGGGGATTCGATTAAAAAAAATTCAATAATCTAAAAGTAGAGTTATAAAACCTAAATTATGAGATATTATGTCAAAAACTTGAGGAAAAAATAGTGATCATGACATATAAGTTTCTATATACAATAATACAAGGTATTCTATTTCCTTCAATTTCCCCTTACTTTTGTTTTGATTAAAGAAATCATTGAATCTGTCCAAAATTTCTCCGTTGATTTTGGTCAAAATATCCAAAATCAGTTGACCAAATCGGGTACGGATCCCACACCCACACCCACACGGGTACGGATCCGACACGGGTGCGGCACCAAAATGAAGAGTCCGAGTAACATAGATCAATTCATGTAATTCCAACACTTAGTTAATACATGTGCTTCACCAGCACTGATATTGAATAAATCTGCACACCAAGATTTACACAGATGCAAAGAATTCACTGAGTGTGGCCTCTATTGGAGCTGGAGCCTTGGTTCCCAATGTAGTTACTCCAACTCCTTTACCGCTGGGAGCCACAAGCAAATCATATTAACTAAAGATAATTTTACTGTTTGTATATTATGTGAAGCAAAGAAACAATAGGCTCAGGCAAGACTTCAATGAACATATCACCCGGAGCCTAATGCTAATTGGAAGCATATAGTTTAAAAACCACTATATCACTTTTTACTTTTGCGGATGAAGAGTCCTATGAAAAAGCGAAAAGAGTAGGTTCTATCTTGGAAAGAATATTTAAGTTTTTGGACCTGGTGTGTTCCATAGAAGTTGCCAGGGTTCTAAGCCTTTCAAGTTTGAGGTCTTTCTTGAGCCATGGCACTTTACGTACCTATTTCTACTCAGCCATTCGCTGAATCTGAGCACTTTTCCACAGCTCATAAATGCCAAGCATTCCAACATGGAGCACTTCTTGGAATACCAATGTTTATAAAATCAGTAAAGCAACATAAAATCCTGCAGTGATTATTCCAGATAAAATCCAGAAGCAGTAAAAATATTTCTTAACTGTGAACAACTAATTTCATGCAAGTTCACTGGTCGAGATTGAAAGCTTCTGCCTTAAAATTTGAAACTATCCAAGATAATTTGATGACAAGCAAATTTATATAAACGAGATAATTTTACTGGTCATTCTTTTCCAGGTTATATGAGTCAACGATTCTACACATTAGGCTAAGGCAAAGTAGTTCAATCCTTTTATTTTTTCACTGTATGACTCAAAAGAGAAAAAGATTATGGAGCAATTCATGGAAAAGATACTTGTTGATTTCTTCGTACATGTTTGCAGGATTTGCAAGCCAACAAGTTGCTAATCTTTCTTTAGAAATCTTATGTGGTCCTTCTAGATCACAGTAAACCGTGTAGCATGTAACGAAGAGCATTCCACGGCCCCAACTATATCAGTACTCAAAACACAGTGCGCTTTTATCAGTCTTGAGCTGATACCAGGCACTCAACATATGCAACTGATTGAACACAACGCAGAATGAAAATATGTTGCGGTACTTTTACCTTTTTTGATGTGCAATCATCGAAAACAAGGCAAGTTCCTGCTGATGGAGGAAAATGAGAATGTTACAGAGGTAAGAACTATGTGGACAACAATTTTCATCCAAATTTTGACGTCCACTTTAGGTCTTTCCTGATCCTTGGGTACTTTTAATATCCGATTCCCATCTGATATTCGTTGAACGCCAGAACCTTTATCCACCTCACAACTCACTAGCAAAGAAAAGGAATACTCATCAATGTGTCCTGATCAATATTATTCGCATCCAGAATAATGGACAAAAAACTCAGATTGTTTGAGATACCTGATATGGTTTATATCACTTGAAAAGGGTCTAATTATAAAGTTTTACATTATTAACAACAGCATATTCAAGGTACTTTACTATCTTACTTCCTTTTAAATCATGTGGAATTACTTCTAAAATCTTCAAAAAGAAAAACGTCTCTTTTAGAAACTAGAAAGTATCAATTGACAGTCAAGGTTGCACCTGGAGGCTAATCCAAATACAGCATGTTGGAGCATGTGGTCTATAGAAGAGTGTAACACTTTTCTTTTGTGGAGGTAGAGTCCTGAGAAAAAGTGAAAAGAGTAAAAACTTTGAAGTTGTCGTGAAGTTGAAAATGTTAAGGATCTAACATGAACCTGGTATGTTCCAAGCAAGTCACCAGAGTGAGGTCCCTCCTACTCATGGGTACTTTATGTACCTATTTCTGCTCTGCCATTTGCTGAGCCTCAGCACTTTTTCACAGCTCATAAAGGCCAAGCAATCCACCTTGGAGCAATTCTTGTTATTCCAATGTTTATAAAATCATTAAAGCAACAAAACAAGCCTTGAGTGATTATTCCATGCACAGTTCAGTTACAGTATCTTAATTCTAGACTGTAAACAACTGATTTCATGCAAGTTCACTGGTCGAGATTGAAGGCTCGTGTCTTAAACTTGAAAATTCAAGATAACTTGATGACATGCAAATTTATACTATTAATGATGATAATATTGCAGGAAGTTGTTTTTCATATTCTATGAAGCATGCCTCAGTTTTTGTGGTTTTTAGGCCCTTGCAGATCACTGGGAACTTTATGTATCTATTTGTGCAATGCCATTTTCCAAACATCAAGCAGATATGACTTGGGCTTTTCTTTAATAAATTCCCAGCCATTATAAGGCTCACTTCTTCTTGCATAACCTACTTACTACCAAAGTTTAAGAAGTATCAATAGAAGATACTTATTGATCCCTTCATTTAACTTGTTTGCAGGATTTATTTGCAGGCTAAAAAATTGCAAATCTATCTTTAGCGATCCTATGTGGTCCAGCACATTGGATTTCCAGATCATGGTAAACAGTGTAGCATGAAACGAAGAGTATTTCATGGCCTCAACAGTATTTAATAATCAAAACACATTAGTCTTTTATCAGTCTTGAGCTGATAGCAGCTCTGAACATATGCTACTGATTGAACAGGACACGGATGGATAGCATATTGCACTTTTACCTTTTTGGATGTGAAGTCATGGAAAAAGTAACAAGCAAAGTTCTAGCTTATCAAGTAGTGAAATTAAATGTCATGAAGGTAAGAACTTTGTGGCTTAAAAAATTCCTCCAGGAATGGCTTGGACATCCACTTTTAGGTCCTTTTCTGATCGTTGAGTACTTTTAGTATCAGATTCTGCTCTCCCATTTGTTGAGTACTAGAGCTTTTGTCCACCTCAACACTCACTAGCAAAAAAGAATACCCATCTATGTGTCACCAATAACTTTTGATCCAAAATAACAAAAAAAAAACTCGGATTGTTCGAGATATTCCTGATCCAGAAATGGTGGATATCTACTTGAAAGGGGTAGACATTATTAAAGTTTTACATGATTAACAACAGTACACTCAAGATGCTCTAATATCTTATACTTCCTTTTAATCATGTCCAGTTACTTTTTCAGGACTTGGACAAAAATGTCTAATTTTGTATCAGTTGACAGTAAAAGATTGCACCTGGAGGCTAATCCAATTCAAAACCAATATTATAAAGCATATGGTTTGTAAAAGAATGTAGCTCTTTCTACTTTTGTGGAGGTAAAGCCCTGAGAAAGAAATGGAAATAGTAGGTTCTAATCTCCGGAAAGAACATTGAAGTGGACCTGGTATGTTCCACTGAAGTCACCAGAGCAAGGCTAAGCCTTTCAAGTTTAAGGTCCCTCCAATCCAATGGGTACTTTATGTATCTATTTCTGCTCAGCCATTTGCTGAAAATCATCACTTTTTCCATAGCTCATAAATGCCAAGCGATCCACCATTGATATATTCAAGTAATTCCAACACCTACTTAATACATGTGCTTCACCAGCACTGATATTGAATAAATCTGCACACCGAGATTTACACAGATGCGAAGCATTCACTGAGTGTGGCCTCAAGCAAATCATATTAACTCCTTTACCACTAGGAGCCACAAGCAAATCATATTAACTAAAGATAATTTTACTGTTTGTATATTATATGAAGCAAAGAAACAATAGGCTTAGGCAAGACTTCAATGAATCACCCGGAGCCTAATGCTAATTGGAAGCATATAGTTTAAAAACCACTATGTCACTTTTCACTTTTGTGGATGAAGAGTCATACAAAAAAGTAGGTTCTATCGTGGCAAGAATATTGAAGTTGACCTGAAATGTTCCACAGAAGTCACCAGAGCTCTAAGCCTTTCAAGGTTGAGGTCCTTCCTGATCCATGGCATTTTAGGTACCTATTTCTGCTCTGCCATTCGCTGAACCTCAGCACTTTTTCCACAGCTCATAAATGCCAAGCATTCCAATATGAAGCAATTCTTGGTATACAACCATTTATAAAATCATTAAAGCAACATTATATCCTTCAGTGACTATTCCACATAAAATCCAGTTACAGTACTCTTTTTTCTTGACTGTGAACAACTAATTACATGCAAGGTCACTGGTTGAAATTGAAAGCTTCTGTCTTATAATTGTAGATCCAAGATAACTTGATGACAAGCAAATTTATATTAACTAAAGATGTAGCTGTTTTTCATATTATATGAACCAAAGATTCCACACATCAGGCTAAGACAAAGTAGTTCAATCCTTTACTTTTTCCTGATATGACTCAAAGAGAAAAAGTTCATGTAGCAGTTCACGGAAGAGATTCTTGCCGATCTCTTCATACTTATTTGAGGATTTATTTGCAGGCTGACAAATTTTTAATCTATCTTTAGCAATCCTATGGCCCAGTTCAGAATTCCAGATAACAGTAAACCCTGTAGCAAAAACGAAGAGTATTACATGGCCTCTACAATATCAATAATTAAAACACAATGGCCTTTTATCAGTCTTGAGCTGATACAAGGCACTCAACATATGCAACTGATTGAACACGACGCAGGAGGAAAACATATTGCACTTTTACCTTTTCCGATATGCAATCATCGAATAGCAACCAGGCAAGTTCCCTTATGGATGAAAATGAGAATGTCACAGAAGTAAGAACTTTGTGGCCAACAAATTTCATCCACAGAATAGCTTTGACATCCACTTTAGGTCTTTCCTTATCGTTGGGTACTTTTAGTATCCGATTCTGCTCTGATATCCGTTGAACACCAGAACCTTTATCCACCTCACAACTTACTATTAAAGAAACAGAACACTCATCAATGTATCCTGATCAATATTAGTCGCATCCAGAATAATGGACAAAAAACTTAGATTGTTTGAGATATTCCTGATATGGTTTATATTATTTGAAAGGGGTTTATTATAAAGTTTTACATGATTAACAACAGGATATTCAAGGTACTGTACTATCTTACTTCCTTTTAAATCATGTGCAATTACTTTTTAGATCTTAAACAAAAATGCCTCTTTTAGAAAGTATCAATTGACATGCACCTGGAGGTTAACCCAAATCAGCATTGTGGAGCATGTGGTCTATAGAAGAATGTAGCACTTTTTTCTTTTGTGGCGGTAGAGTCCTGAGAAAAAGTGAAAACAGTAGTCATCAAAGAACATTAAAGTTAAAAATTTTGAGGCTCCAACATGAACCTGGTATGTTCCACAGGTGTGAGAAGTCACAGAGCAGCTATGCCTTTCAAGTTTGAGGTCCCTCCTACTCCATGGGGACTTTAGGTATCTATTTCTGCTCTGCCATTTGCTGAGCCTCAGCACTTTTTCCACAGCTCATACATGCCAAGCAATCCACTATGGAGCAATTCTTGTGATTCCAACGCTTATGAAACTGATAAAGCAACAAAACAACCTTCAGTACTTTTCAAATTCAATGTGAAAATTACAGACTATTTGCTGGCTTCACAACAAAATCCAGATAGAGCATTGTGTCTTTGAACAATTTATTTTCTGCAAGTTTATTGGTCGAGATTGTGTCTTATCCACTCACACAAACACGTCCGCACACATGTGGTGTCCAGACTTCACCTCGATCAATTCACCAGGTATCCGATACCTCCCACCAGCACATGTATCAAATAATTCTTGCCACTAAAATTTAGGCAAATGCAAAGAATTAATGTAATGTCACCCCTACTTGGATTCTTGAGTCCAATGTGTCACTCCAACTCCTTGACTCCTAGGAGCACAAGCGAATCATATTAACTAACAAAAATTTTACAGGCCGTTTTCCTTATTGTGAACCAATACAAGTATTATGCTTAGGCGCGATTTCTATGTTTGCTTGGATCCTCCAAAAATGCCGCTGGGTTGAATACACCAGAAATTATGCATTTGGAATTTGGAGGATCCGAGTAACACGGATCCTGGCCAATATGTTAAAGCATGTATGGTTTAAAAGACAATGTAGCACATTCTCATTTTTGTGGATGGAGAGTCCTAAGAAAAAGTGAAAAGAGTAGGTTCTATCTCAGCAAGAACATTGAAGTGGACCTGGTATGTTCCACACAAGTCACCAGGACATGGCTAAGCCTTTCAAGTTTAAGGTCCCTCAGATCCACTGGTACTTTAAGCACCTATTTCTGCACTGCCATTCGCTGAACTTCAGCACTTTTCCACAGCTCATAAAGGCCAAGCAATCCACCTTGATGCAATTCTTGTTATTTCAACGTTTGTAAAATCATTAAAGCAACAAAACATCCTTAATTGATTATTACACGCACAGTTCAGATAAAGTAAATCTTAATTTTTGACATTAAACAACTGATTTCATGCAAGTTCACTGGTTGAAAATTCAAGATAACTTGATGACAAGCAAATTTATGTTAACCAAGATAATTTTACATATTATATGAATCAATGAATTCTACACATTAGGCTAAGGCAAAGTAGTTTCAATTCCTCTACTTTTCCATGATACTATTCAAAGAGAGACTATGGAGCAATTCAAAGCAAACAAAAATCAACTCCAAGCGACGGAACAAAACCTATGGCCTCTTTTAATATATGGTTTTTTGCTTTAACTTTTGTGGAAGCATGCCTCAGTTTTTGTGGTTTTGAGGGCCTTTCAGATCAGTGGGGACTTTATGTATCTATTTCTGCAATGCCATTTGCCAAGCATCATTACTTTCGTCCACCTAGTTCACAACCACAATAAAGATTCTTCCTGTCATATCATCACATTTATCCAGTAGTAGCATTAAGAGGTAAATTGTCTTAAACATTTCAAAGAAAGCCTTTTATATATGTTTATACGTGTATTCAGCCGAGGTATGTCAGAAACAGCTTCTCTAGCTAGCTCATACAAAGTACACGTAACATCTGCGTATAGTCCACCACCCTCCACAGACCCCACTTGATATTTATAGTTCACCAGATGGTACACAGATGTCCATGTGTCATTTTAAAAAAGAAACTGTTAGCTTAGAACTACCTGACAATTGTCATATTCCAAATTTGCAGCCTCAGTTTTCACTTCATATGTAGTAACGTTGAGCTTTAAAATGTCCAATGTAAAAGGGAAATATTCCAAAATGTCCCTTGTAGAATTGACATGACTAAAGAAAATGACATGCATGTTGTGCCAAAACATGCAGCTGTGGTACTGTTTTCCTTTTTATAAATGGAAGGTTATTTAAAGCTTTTTGAACCAGTCAATGTTACTTCTATAAGGCATTATAAGCCATAAAACAAGAATTTTGAACAAATAATTCTCACCATGACATACTAGTATTATTTTCCATCAGCCTTCTTTTTTCTGATTAGGGGATGACCGCTAGTTAAATGAACTGAAAATTTTATCTGCTTCTTAAACTAATTAAGACCATATATCAGGTATGAAGTGACCTCTAAGAAAGCTTAATTTCAGAGGTTTACAGTTCGAACCTTTGATTTAAGTTGAGGCTACATTTGCACTTTTATCAGACGTTGGCCTCACTTGAGAGTGAGACTTTGAGGGGAAGTGCACGAAGAGCCTATTTTATGCACACCATTGAATTTTTATTAATTTTTAAAAAATATTTAATTTTTAGCTACTAGGTTGAACGTTAAACTTTTGCATTTTAAGTTACCTTCATGTTTGAAGTTCAACTTCACGGCTTTAGATTGAAGGCATAGGCAGGTTGAAGTTCAATATAGTGACTAAAATAGGCTTCAAACAGAATTTTTATCCACAGTTTTAGACAACTACAAACCTTCGGACCCCGGTATATAAGTTCAAAGACTTAAAGTAACTACCTTTTAAATGATCTTTACAAAGTGACTACGCCTCAAGTGACACCGTGCAAAGGTTACGCATTTTACATGTATAGTCAAAAGCAAGCTTGATCTTACTTTCGAATAGACATTAGGACTGTTGTACAAAGACTAGCCAATATTTATTATATAAAAATATGTTTACCTGGATTTTGTTCCTTAAAACTAGTGTGAATAGCATTGAGTACTAAATAGAATAAGCGTATGTTTGAAAATTCTAATCATAATAGTAATCCTTTTTTTCCTATTACATATTTACTATACCTTGATAGTTAGGCAAAAGCTTTTCATTATATTATACCGTCATTCTTGTTTACAGGTATCTGAATCTTTCCTATTTCATTGTCAACATGTATGCATATTTTCTAGAATGAAAAATAAGTCGGACCTGATTAGTATAGCAAGCATATAAAGTGCATAAATTAAAAATATGCACCCAATTTGCATATTGTATGCATATTTATTATAACTCATATTACATATATATTATTGTAATATTTATTGGCGAGTTAATTAAAAGACATTGAATGCATAATAGAATGATATTGAATATAACTCATACGACATGTGCATATTTGATGTATATTATCTATAACTCATACTACAAGTACATTGTAACAGATACCAAATATATGTAACCAATATACTTGAAAAATAAAAGTTGCCGTATCTTTTGATATTCATACTTTTAAATATATCTTTTTTACTTTTTACTCAACTGTTAGGCTGATGTGTTTAGGCATGAAAGTAGGAGAAAATTAAGTGATATGAGATTGCGTTAAAATATTTATGATATATCCAAAATTAACTAGACAAATATACTCCAAAAATTTCACCCACTGACCACTTTTGCCACTGGTATTTGGTTTGGAAGCTACTTTTTTTTTATTGATTTTACATGAGAGGCTACTTTTTAGAACTTCAATCTTTGTGGGCTGAAGTTCAACTTCAATCTGTAGAGGCTGAACTTTTAGGCATAGATGTATAAACTTAAACCCTTGTGGGCTGAAGTTGAACTTCAACCCTTGTGGGCAAAATTTATGTGAAGTTCAACCCACAAGTATTGAAGTTTCAAAAAGTGGTCTCTCATGCAAAAATAATTAAAAAACTAGCATCAAACTAATGATCACCGGCAAAAATGACTATTTGTGCACTTTGCCCAGAACAATTAGCATCGTTTAGACATGTTTTTGTGCGAATTGAGTTTTGGACATAGTTTTGAAGTGCTGAGTATTTTTTCATGATATTGAATTTTTTTAGCAATTATTAAGGGCATTTTTATCTTTTCACATAACATCTGCACAGTGTCCCTCCAGCACCACCGATCACCATCCAGGACCTCTCACCACCACTGCTCCGTCAAGCCATCCTCCACATCGACAACCACCCTCCACTACCTCTCACCAGAATTGTCGTCATCAGCACCACTATCTTCAGCTACAACCAGAGCTACATTTGCAAAACACATATAAAATGACTACTCTTTTAAATTGCAATAGACTTCGCCAAAAGGTAATGTGATAGTACAATTGTTTAGCCCAAGTCATAATCCTTATTGAGATTTTCACACTTGTATCTCCACTAATTTTTATTTTTAAATAAAAATAGCTATATTTAAAAGTATTTACCCGAACTGGTCATTTGGCTAAAAAATTTCATTCCATAGTCGCATATTACCCCCAAGCTTTTATAACCAATAGCCACAGTATACCCCAATGATATATGGTATCTTCTATTGTACCTTTCTAGTATAGATATACCCCAATAATATACAAGTTTAATATCCCAATGGTATAACTCAATGTTGTGGTTGTGTGTAGCTATAGAATATTTAAATAAAACTTGGGTCATGGTCAGGTAATATTTTAGTGTAGATTGACTAGTTTTGAAAACTTTCCATCCTTATTTCACGGAAAAGTGCACGAAATGCCACTTTTGCCACTGGTCTTTGGTCACAGGCCACTAATACCAAAATATTTAGTTTGTGGCCACTTTTGCTTAAAGAGATAGAACTTCAGTCCAGGGCCATATGGACTGAAGTTCAATCCTTAAAAATGGAACTTCAGTCTATGGCCATACCATGGACTGAAGTTCAGTCCATGCCATATAGACTGAAGTTCAGTCTTTAAAGATGGAACTTTAGTCCAGGGGCCGTATGGACTGAACTTCAGTCAATTATCAGAACTTAAGTCAATATTTATTTAGTAAAAGGCCCAAAAATGGTCTCTAGTGTAAGACCAAAGAAAATAGTGGCCTCAAACCAAATACCAATATTAAAAATGGCTGATGGGCGAAATTTATTTCACCCTCCTAGGCCCCAACCTAGTTGTAAAATATTTGTGCCCGTTAGACACTTCTGACGATGTTATCGGTTATAATTTTAATTTTGTAAGAAATTTTATAATTTTAGTCCTAATCGCCAGAGAATTATCAGCCATAAAATTTGCAGACACGCTCTAGATTTTAGTTTAATGCACCCTGACATTTTCCGGGACCCACCTGAAACTTTTGTACTACTGCCAATTGGGGCTCAAAGAGTTCTTTTATGGAGCTAAAAAAGTGAGAGTGACGCCAAAGTATCCTATTTCTGTAAATTTTAATTGTTTTATTGGTGTAGTTTAATCCAAAAAAGCTAATGTTCGAACTATAGAATCTGAACACATGCCTTCTTCGGAGCCTTCTAGCTACTACAATAGGATCTTCCTTAGTTAAGTAGAATTAAACAATTGTGTAATTTCACTACACCAGTGGTTAACAAAATTCTATTATGATAAGTTCGAAAACAGGACTTCCATTAGTACCGCAGCAACATACTCAATGGTATCCCATCAATGTGGGATTTGGGAAAGGTGAGATGCATGCAGACCTTACCTCCACTAAGGTGGAGAGACTGTTTTCGATAAACTCTCACCTAAATAACATCAATGAGAAACATACTTGAGAGAAGCATGATGATAATATCAAAATACATGAAATGAAATACTGCTAGGAAGCATTCTAACATGATCAAAATAAACAGAAAACACCAATAACAAATAAAATTCACAGTAAGCAGAGTAAGATGAAAGCATAATATACCGAAAATCACTCGATTACTATCTATCCATCTACCTTAATCTTCAACCTCCATTTTTTCTATCTAAGATCATGTCCTCGATAATTTGGAGATAAGACCTGTCGTTAGTGAATTTCTTTTTTCTTCTTTATGTACTCGGTAATTGAAACTCAACCAACTCTAGCTCGTATCCGTTGCATAGAGCCTCGGGAGGTAGCCTTTGTTTGTGGTGCTATTGAAGATGAACAAAGTTTCTTGGCATGTAAGAAAGCACTCAATATCCATTAGATGCTATGTGCTCACTTGCTTAAAGTAAGAGTTATGTATACCTAACTCATAAAGTCATAATCGCGTTATACTAAGATTTAAGTTTAAGCTTTTGAATGGTATAATTTTTATGAATTCTGGTGAACTCTAACACTTGTATCGGTGAAAAATAAATTCTATAGAATAATTAAAGATGAGCATAAAATAATTTAATAAATAATCCGATTATACATTGCTTAATTAATCTCTTCTAGGTAAATAGATTCTTATGCTAGTATTTTACGACATCACAAAAAAGAATAACTTAATGAACACATGGATTACGTGAAATTAAGGATTACTTAGCTATTAAGAGACTTTTTTCTCCTTTTAATCCATGAATTAGGTTATAGGAAAGTCATCTTATATATTCCTATAGAACCTAGCTTTATCCATGCTTTTCTGTTAAAGACTTGTGTTCCTTCTTTCATAAATAAATGATTTATCAGCCTATAATGGCTATAACTTAAAACTCTTAAACTGAATTGGATTCTTAACCCGAAAGAACACGTTTAGCGGGCCCCTAAGCCCATTAAATTCAAAGAAACTTTGCTCCTCAATTTCAAATGTTCACACATTTGGTCGTTTTAAACTTCATACTAGCAAATTACACATATACTCTTTTATAATCCATCCCCAACAACAACAACAACAACAACAACATACCCATTATATCCCACAAGTGGGGTCTGGGGAAGGTGAGATATACGCAGGTCTTAGCCCCACCAAAGTGGAAAGGCTGTTTCCGATAGATCCTCGGCTAGGAATTATAATCCATCCCCAAAAAACGTAAATAGTAGCTGAAAGAAAAACTTGGAACTCACAAGAGTGGAAACCATAGCCATGCCATATGACTCTAGAAATTCCTTAAGAAAGCGAGAGAGATCACTCGTAAAAGCAGATCCCCCTGCACTCCTTGAATCTTTCTTACTCCGGCTACAGAGCATGCCACTATGCTTAACACATTCAAAAGTATAGCAAAATACTTAAGCAGGAAAAGAGGAAAGCGACTTCAAAAGGAAAGAAAAGGGCAGAGCTCTATGCTCACTCAACCATGCATGGACTTTTTCCGATTTTAGGGCTACGGGGATATCTATAGAGCACCTTAAATAAAAATAACACGATTTTTTTTTTTTAAAATGGAATGTCATGATCTGCCCAATGTTTTTGTCCGCCAGTTGTTTGGATGGTCTTCTATGGAGATGACATATATATGAAATTTAGCTTATAGTTAGGTGACCATATCATATATAAATTAGATGATAGAGACAGTAGACGAATGATTTGCTAGCTAAATGAGAACGTCACTAGAGTCTAATCCACATTATCTTTAATAGCTTTTTAGATTAAAATAGAAAAAGAAAGACTTGGAAAGGGATCGAAGAGCTTATTAAGGAAAAATTAAGCTTTCTTTACTTTATTTCTTGTTTCTTATTAGCGATAGAGACATTAGTTGAATGATTGTTAGCTACAAGCCTCCTACTAGTTTACATGTGATAAAGGATTGGATGACACAAGAAAATTCTTAGGTACACTTAATTAGGACCTAATTAAATACTCCTCTTGTATAAGTTCCGTATTATACGACATCACGAAAATATTATGGCATGTCTGATCCTTTGTTTATGTATTAACATAATGTCGATAATCAGACATTGTCATATAATCTAAAGAGTACTAAAAGTGTCAATTCTCTGTAACCATTTTAACCTAAACTTGATTCTAAAAAAATAATTTATTTTTCTTGTATATACCTAGAAAAAGAACCAAGCATGAAATATAAGAAAATTTGTTGTATACCTAGAATAATTAAACAATTCGTCGTGCCCCATCTCAATGATCTAACCATTCAGATTTCATATGAGATTGTTCATATAATTAATTAAGCAGATATAAGATGAATTAGATGGTATGTATATGTATAGACAAGACAAGAATAAGAAAGAGGGATATATAAGGAAATTCAAGAAATAAAAGTTTGAAAAACTTGTTATATATAAATTAAAGTGAAGAATTTTGAGTGCATAGATCAGCAAGGTATACAGTAAAGAGCAAGAAAGAATCCCTTCCCATCAAACTTTTTCCTTCTTTTGTTAGTGAATGGTTTCTTGCTGGTATACTTCTGTTACTCAATATATACCATTTTCTTTTTCTTTTTCTAATATCTTAAGCTTATCCATGCACTGTTAAAACCCACTATTTCCCTTATTATTTTCCTTCTCTATAAATACAAACATAGTACTGAAAATCCATCTCTCATTATTCATTTCAACAAGAGAGAATATTAAACTGAGAAAAAAAAAAAATGACAACAATGATGATGATGAAGCCATCACATAATACAACTTCTACAATAGGAGACTCAAGTATTCATAAATGGAGTTCTCCTGTCCCTTATCTTTTTGGTGGATTAGCAATAATGATGGGATTAATAGCGGTAGCATTGTTAATCTTGGCTTGTACTTACAAGAAACCTTCAACAACGGAAGAATCATCGTCATCGAATTCCAACAACGTTAATGATACTGATCATCATCAAGAAATGAAGCAAGTAGAGTTCATGAAACCTGCAGAGATGGAACCAAAGTTTGTTGTGATTATGCCTGGAGATTTTAATCCTACGTGCTTAGCTTTAGCTAAGCCTACTTTCCCTTCTCGTCTAATTGGTCCTGATCAAGTTTAACAAAATTAGAAAGAGCCTCCCATCCCATTTGTTCAACTATAAATATAGCTTTTCAGTCATTTAATTTCATTGCCTAAGTATCTAGCATGATACTCACTGATAGAGAATTGGTGCTGCATGGACTCATAAGGAGAGTGAATGAAGGAATTGCATCCATCTCGTTATATTTGTTAGTGGTAATTTTTAGTCTTTGATTCATTCTTGTAGTACTAATCTTTTTTTTTTTTTTTTTTTTTTTTTTTTTTTTTTTGCCTTCTTTCTTAGGTTGAGAACAGTTTTTGAACAGTGGATGCAGGTGGTAAAAAGTAGAGATAACATGGCATTTTTATGTACATAAGTATTGTAGCAACTAACCTGTAACTACAATATTCCCTAGTATATTTTGTTAATTTCCAGGAAATTTAGTCTCAATGTCGCCATTTCTATATCCGTTTCTTGATCACGATAATAATTGGTTAGCAAGTGAAGCTTTGAGAGAGAGAGAAAGGAAATCTATCATAGTACTCCATCTGGTCCATATTATTTGATGTTTCAGGTGTTTTCACGCGTATTAAGAAAATTATATTTTTAATATTAATTAGCAATGTAATTGACTATATTAGCATTTATTCAAACTATTATTACTTATCATTTTATTTCAACTCATTTATTAGCAAGGGGTGATGTTGTAAAATCCCATCTTGATTTCAGAAAAGATCAAATATTATGGACAAAAAAAAAGACTAAAACATCAAATAAAGTGGACCGGAGGGAGTAACATTTTTCTTTTCTTTCATGCATTTGCAACAAGTACAAAATGTACTAGCTAGTAGTAATTAGTATGATTGTGTGGAGCATTATATCATGATCAGCTTGTTGTATTATTAGAACTTAAAAATCCTAGAACTACTCATACGACAAAACAATAAGTTTTTTAGATGCTATAAATTAAATAACACACTTGCGAAAAAGAGGCTTTCAATATTTTTTAATGGAAGAACCTAATTGATCATGGTGGAAATAATGTCCTTATGAGAAAAATCCATGAGAAGTTTATATTACAAAGTGAGCTTTTATGGAGTAAACATTAACGTGACGCAAGTTATAATAAGGCTATTGTGATGAAGTGGAGTGTTCCGATGACATTAAGGAAAAAGTTTCGTGCCATATAGTAATGAGAGAGGTTGAAGGGGGACACCTTTTTGACTTTGTTTGCGTTATAGAACTCATGATTAAAGTCTATATTACAAGCATTTAAGTGATAGCTCTTTCCTCTGTAATCGGTTCAAAAATTGGATAATAATACCTCTATATTTGAAAATAACAATTTATAATTAACTATAAATTTTATTTACCTTTAATAACGTATTTTTATGATTTATAAACAACAAGATATTTTTAAGAACAAAATTTCCTAAAACATTTTTTTTCTTTCTTTATTAAATTTCATGATGAGTAAAACACCATATACTATAAATTAATTAAGATGAAAGGGAAATTTCACTCGTGAGTTAACAGTGGATGCAGGTGGTAATTAAAAGGTAGAGATAACATGGCATTTTCATGGCATTTTTATGTGCATAAGTGATGTAGCAACTAATATCTGTAACTGCATTCCTAGTATATTTTTGTAAATTAAATTGACATTGTTTTCAAGCAAATTTAGTTTCAATGTCTTCATTTCTATACCCGATTCTTGATCACGACAATTAGGCATGTGCATTGAGCGAGTGAGCCGAACCTAATCGAGCCTGAGTCGAACCGAGTTTTATACATATCGAGCCGAGCCGAGCTCAATCGAACTTTGATAGAGTTTGACCGAGCCGAGCTCGAGCCAACTTTTTTTCTTGTGTCCCAATACTTAATAATATAAAATAATATTTAAATTTTCATTTTGATCATAAACATAGATAAAGATAAAAGTACTAGTTTATCAATTATTAACTATTGCATTAAAATATTAAATATCACGTAGACTTCTAATTTTTTTTTTTTGGTAATTAAATCTAATAAATAGAAGTTATATTTTAAAGAAAAGTTACACTATTAATCAAGCTAATCGAGTCGAGCCAAGTTTTGACTGAGCCGAGTTTGATCGAGCTATAACCGAACCGAATCGAGCTGAGCTAAACTTTAAATGAGATCGAGCCAAGCCGAGCCGAGCTGACTCAACTCCTATGCCCAGGCCCGACGACAACAATTAGGTTAGCATGAAGCTTTAAGAGGGGGGAAAATCAATCATAATTAGAAATTTTCTTTCATTATCATTTTAAATATATGCATTAATTTGCCACAAGTACTAAATGTAATATGATTGTCGTGGAGCACCATGATCACCTTGTCGTCTTATTAAAATTTAAGTAAATCCTAGAATTAGTCATACGACAAACAATAGACCTTTTTAGAATAAATTAAATAACACACTTGTGTGAGTACATATATAATTAGGCTTTCAACATATTTAATGGAAGAACCTAATTGTACAATATATTAAAACTTTATATGGAAATTTTTATTGATTAAATTATAAATTACCCTATCCTGCCATTGCTTCTTTGGTTTTAATAGTTTATCATGGTACGGATAATGTTCTTAAGAAAATATTCCTCGGCAAGTCTAAATTACAGAGTGAACTTTTGAAGTAGACATTAACGTGACGCAAACCGTAAGGCTATAGCAATTATTGTGACGAAGTGGAGTGTTGGAATGACATTAAGGAAAAAAATTCGTGCAATAGAAAGATTGAGAGAGGTTGAGGGGAACACCTTTTTGACTTTATTGCGTCATGGAACTCATGATTAAAGGATATATTACAAGCAGTATTATGGGATGGTGTTTCTCTTTAAACGGTTTACAAACTTAATAATAATATCTCTTAATATGAGTATAATAATTTAATTGATTTTGAATTTTTATTTTACCTCTAATACGAAATTCTTATAACTATACAAGTATTGCAATATTTTCATGAGGTGAGAATTATTTGAGACCATATAAAGAGACGGCACATCATGCATGAACTACTACCTATAAATCTAAAGACCTATAAGATAGTAATGTACCAGCAAAATTGGCAATGCCCATGATGTTGGAAGAATCAGATACTTGTGCATGCTGCAACAATCCAAGAAGCTGGGCATATTGCTGTTGAGTCAAGCCAGGAATGCGGACCCCTTGGTGTCCAGAATTGGCTGATCCAGGAGAAAACCCTGTATTGATATATCCATCATAATTCCCAGAAGCGTAAGATGGAACACCTAATGTTCAGAACCAGAAGAAATACCACCAGAATGAAAAGAACCATATTAAAAGGAAGAATTATCATATTCAGCTTAGGATTGTTGGAAACAACAATTGCATTGGCTGGAATTCTTCTTCCTTCGGAATACATATTAGTCTGATTAGATTGAGAATTATTGGAGTTGATAGCCTTAAGTTTGTTGCAATATTTAATAGTATGGCCATGGTTCTTGCAGTATCTAAAGAATCTTTGATTATTACTGTTGTTATTCTGATTAGATCTAGACTGAGTGGACTGGTCCCTTTCATTAGAGAAGGACTGATCAAAGGATATTTTTTGATTATCTTGGGAATAATTCTTGCCAAGATTGGCATTTGCATTGAATGATGTTGATTCTGAATGAAAATGTGGGTGAGAGAAGATTTGCTTTAACTGTCATCTTGCAAGAAAATGTTGTAGGCAGTGTCAAGTGAAGGTAAAGACTCACTACTAAAAAAATCGGAATTTTCGACTACGCTATTTCGACCGAAAATCGGTCGAACACGTATTTCGACCGATTTTCGGTCGAACAGTTCACTTCACGAAAATGTTCGACCGAAAATCGGTCGAAATACGTGTTCGACCGATTTTCGGTCGAACAAAAAAATTTCAGGAATAACTCTCGACCGAATTTCGGTCGACGTGGCGGTCGACCCACGCGATGATAACCAGGGCAGTGAGCCCTCCTCCTCCATTTTCTTCTTCTTCCCCAACCATTTCTCTCTCTCTAAACACCCCCCAAACCTCAAAAAACCCGAAATCCACCCAAACCCACCCCCAAAATCAACACTTAAACACAATCTACCCTCCTAATCACTACCCATAACAACAAATTCAAGGTAAATTTTTAATTTTAGGGTTACTTTAATTACTTTGTAAAACTTGAACCCTAACTTTTTAACCCAATTTTTTTGTAGTTTTGAAGCATATAAGCAGTGGGGATTCAATTGTACGTGCTATAGGAGCATAAATCAACGTTTAGGTACTTTTTTTTTTTTTATTTATTCCGAATTTAATTAACTTTTTAATTATTTTGTAACTTTGTATATTTAATGTTGCATATTTAGTTACTTATTAGTTAGCAAAGCTTATTGTATTATAGTTGATGTTGAACAACTTGTTTGGTGTTGTTAGCTATTACAAAGTTAGGTTTGTGTTGTTTGGAATTGTTGTAGTTGAATTGGTATTGTTTGGTAGTTTTGTTTGCAATGTGTTCTTGCCTTGGTATTGTTGAGAAGATGAACATGTTATGCCTAAAACGAATAAGCTTTTGTTTGTTTGAATTGCTTGGATAATATTAATTAATAGGGTGTTATTAGATAATATTGTTTCTTTGGGGCATTTCATCAAACAAGTAATTTACTAGTTTAATGTAATTTTTTAATTATAAACATAAGAAGATATTTGTATTCACTATTTTTGTTTACAATGATTGGGTCAAGATTTTTGTTCACTAAGAAGATAATGTGTGTATTTAATCTATGTTACCCGCCTATTTGTTTTCAATGAATGTGTGTATTTAATCTATTTAACCCGCCTATTTGTTTTCAATGAATGTGTGTATTTAATCTATTTAACCCGCCTATTTGTTTTCAATGAATGTGTGTATTTAATCTATTTAACCCGCCTATTTGTTTTCAATGAATGTGTGTATTTAATCTATTTAACCCGCCTATTTTTTTTGCAATGAATGTGTTTATTTAATCTATTTAACCAGCCTATTTTTTTTTGCAATGAATGTGTTTATTTAATCTATTTAACCCGTCTAATTTTTGTGCAATGAATGTGTCAACAGGAATGAAGAATATTTTTTCAGGAAAGAAGGGGACTAAAAAGGCAGCTGAGCCTTCACGTGAGCCGGCACAAGACAGTCCTCCCCCTCTAGTGTTTTCAAGAAGGAAGGGGAAAGGAAAGGCATGTGAGCCTTCAGGTGAGCCGGCACAGGAGACTCCTACCTCTCAGGTGCCGCATCACCTTCCTACAGGAGCACCAGCAGCAAACAGTCCAGATTTTTTCAGGCCGCCCGGCATGTCCCAGGTGCCGCATTCGCTTCCTACAGGAGCACCTGCCGGATACAGTCCGGATTTTTTCAGACCACCTGGCATGCCTCCGAGCCATACTGGTTGGAGGCATCACTTCAGTAGTTATGACATGACTGAGAGCCAGGACGGTCCATCCCAGGGCGTTCCCGGACTAGGCGATCCCACACAGTCCACTAGTCCGTCTGGGTCGACTCAGCCGCCTTCCGACCCATCTAGCCCTACCTGCCCTTCGGTACAGCAGGAGATTCCTTACTATGATCCCAGATCGCCATATTACATCGGTGAACCTGGCACTTGGGAAGACGGGCGTTTGATTATTTATCCCGAGGGGGATAAGGGGTAAGTATAGTATTTATGAAGTTCTTATCTATTTAGCAGTAAGATTTTAAATATTAGTATTTCTATTAACCCGTCTGTTTTTTTACGTAGCTTTTGCCCCAACACTGATGCTACTCCTGTGCTGACGAAATGCATGAAATCTCAATGGAAGGAATCATGGCCATCCTGGGGCGCTGTGCCCCCTCATGTAAAGCAACAGATAATGCAAGCTTTTGAGGTGATAAATATGCATAAGATTTTTCACTAATTGCAGGTTTTCTTAATGATTATGTTTAAATAAAATATTTTGATGAATATTGCACGTTCAGTGTAAGTGGCATCCGGCTCTGGACTATAAAGTCCGTTGTAACTTCCCTAAGAAATGCGCGGATGTGTACAAGAACGCAATGTACAATGCGCGCAAAAATGGGAAAATGCCCGGCTTCCTCTATGATCATCAATGGAGAGAGCTGCTGCAGTATTGGGGTACTCCCGAATTTCAGAGGAAGAGCGAGCAAGGGAAGGTAGCTCGGGCATCTACTAAGGGTGGATCGCTGCATACCGGCGGCGCAGTTAGCGCTGCGACGCAGAAGATGCGCTTGGTAAAGTAATTTAATTTATAAGAATTACTATAATAGTTTATTTTCTATCTAACTTGTTCTCTTCTTTAATTTGTAGGAAAAGCAACAAAATCGGACTATTCCGCTCTCTGAAATGCACAAGATCCGCCATATCAAGAAAGATAAAAAGGGCGGAGAAACATGGGTCGAGCCCCGAGCACAAGAGGCCTGGGTAAGTACTTAAATTTAAACTAAAGTCGCGCCAATCCTTCAAGTTTAAAACTTCATTGTTGTACCGTTGATATATTTATGTTTTTCAGGAAAAAGCTACAAAGGCCCTTGAGGACTGGACTACGACTCAGCAATCTGAATGCGGAAGCAGTACCCCAGCACCGCTAACGCTCGAGCAAGAAACCAACTTATGGTTGGAAGCGGTCGGAGGGGTGAAGAAGGGTTCAGCTTATGGCATTGGAACACTGTATTAATCTGCCAAGCATAAATCGAACTATTTGGGCTCGTGTTCAAGTGCTCCAGCAAGCTCTGCTCCCGCTCCAGAAATGACACAGATGCAAGCAGAGATCGAAGAACTGAGAAAGCAAAATGAAGCTATGCGCTTAGCACAAGAGGCGCATCAGAGAGAAGTGCATGAAATGATGCGCGCATCATAGGAGGCGCATCAAAGAGAAATGCATGAAATGATGCAACAGATCCTCAGGAACCAAAGAAAAGGTAAAGGAAGGCGTGATAGCTCGGGAAAGGGAAAGAGCAAGAGCAGACATAGCCACCATTCACCGTCTCAATCTGATGCCGGGTCTAGTTCGGCTTCTAGCCATTAGTAGTGAAAGTTGAACTTTAAACTATTTGTTTAGTTTGTTTGAATATTGTAGAACTTGAACGAACTATTGTTTGGCTTTGTTAGCCTTGTTTAAATAGCGTTTATGAATGTTTTGTGACTGGTTTTTCTGCGTGTTTACAGGTGGTATAGGCCTAATTTCAGCTTTTATGTTGCAGGTTTTTACAGGTTTTCGACCGACTTTCGGTCGAAAGTTGGTCAAAAAAAATTACCAGACCTTCGACCGAATTTCGGTCGAAATACACTTCGACCGAAATTCGGTCGAAGGCCTATCGACCGAAATTCGGTCGAATCTCGGTCGACCTTCGACCGAATTTCGGTCGATACTTGAATTTCTACCTGAATTTTATCGACCACCGCAATCGGTCGAAATATGGTCGATAGGTCGACCGAATTTCGACCGATTCGGCGGTCGAAAATGACGGTTTTTTTAGTAGTGACTGCATCATTAAGATATTACCCCTAACCCCCCACATAAGCATCATTCAAGCCCATCAAAAATGGGTATAGCTTATTTTCCTCATCCTCCTTCTTAATGTCATCCTTGGTAGCACAGGTGCATGCATTTACCTTGCTGCTGCGCATGTCCCTAAATTCATTCTATAGCTTCTTAAGCTTATTAAAATAAGAAGCTATGTCCAAGGAACTCTGGATTGTTGAAACAAGCTCTTCTTCAATTCAAATATCTTAGCCCCCTTGGCTATCCCATACCAAGAATTTAGCTGAATCCACATACTTTCAGCAATATCTGAATTACGCACGCTGTCAGCTATCTCGGGGGAAACTGAGTTTGTCAACCAAGAGATGGCCAAATTATTGCATCTATTCCACTGTTTAGGAGAGGGGAATTATCATCAGGCTTGGGACAAGTATCATCAATGAAGGAAATCTTCTTCTTAGCTAAAAGAAAGACAGTAACATCTCTCTTCCATCCTCTAAAACCGGTGCCAGAGAAAGGCACATGAACCAAAGGGGTTCTAGGTATATCAGAGAAGTGTATGAAGAGAAGACTTGTAGAATCAATTTTCTCAAAGGAATCATTGATAACGTACGAGGCGGTAGCTAGATTACTCATGATAAAATATGCAGATTAAACAGATAAGGAACTGGGCAAGTAAACAACAATGAGATGTATAGGAACAAATTACCAATCTCCTTCGCAGTGGGAAGGAGTCACAGCCTTGACAATATATGAAATATCCAGAGATCGCCGGAGTAGGAAGCAGAAACCCTATATCGCCGGTGAAATAAAACCCTAGGATATAGGTTGTTTGAAAATATGAATGCCGCAGCAAAATAATCGCCAAAAATGAAGGTCCACGCCGTAACCACACTATAAAATTGAAAATCCGGTCAAAATACGCCGAAAACTGAAAAGTCACAAAGGTCAGTGACTAAAAATATATCTACTCTGATACCATGAGAACTTTGAGAAATGAACGAGATTTGCAGAAAATATATCTAGGGTTTGTGAAAACGTGAGAGGGAAAGAGAGAAAAACTTAGTGGACAAGTTTGTGATATGAATTGGCCAACTGAAAATATCAGGGCCCAATTGTATTTATACTCGGGTATCCAATATCCAATTTAAGTAAAACGGGCTAAAACTAAGCTTAGCTATACTGATGAACTATAAAAGAGAAATATAAATACAAGCCCATACGAAAAACTGTACAAAGGCTTTACGCATTGTATACACAATTACATGTTCCTTATAGATCCAGAAGCAAAATATTCACCTGGTCCATCAAATGTTGAAAAATGAGCAGAGATTGTAAAGTAGTTGTTTTTTTTTTTTAAATACTAAACCATCAGATAATTCTTAGCTTGCACTTAGTAGAGAAGGGTTTGAACTTTAGGGTTTCATAATAACAATATCAAGTTGGCTCGGGAAAAAGATTGTTGAATCAAAAATAGCAAAAAAATTGGTTGAATCAAAAATAGGAAAACAACTTATAGATACTAAACTTTGTCAAAAAGCTTCGGTAGAATTAGAAAGGAAAGGTCCAGAAGTTATTGTGACAAAATCTTTTGTGTGGTCAAAGTCTTACGGCTTGGGGTTGTGACTCTAACTCTTATTATTTTAGGGATAATTTGGAACCAAAAAACAGAATAAACATGAATAGGATAGAAGCTACAGTGACTGAATATAAGAATCTACAAATTGATTTGTATAAAAAAATGTTGCATGATAGTATACTTGATTATGAAGTAGTGAGTAATGCGGTGAAAGAATCACACTTTGGTAGCTCCAAAAAAGAAATTGAAGCCAACTGGGGTTATTATAATGGAAGTTGAACAAGTTTATTGTGATGAAGATAGAAGATCCAAAAAAGAAATTGAAGCTAACTGGAGTTATTATAATGGAAGTTGAACAAATTGATTGTGATGAAGATGAAGATTTAAAAGAAGGGAGCATGTTCTTTGTGAAGGGGAAGCCTAGAATGCATGTTTTAGCGTACATAATGTAGAGACTTAGTTTTGTGGTATTTAACTTTGGATGGTTTTGAGTTTTCATCCTTGTCAAGACTTGATTTGGTTGAGTTAGGATTTCTTATTTATGTTGACCTTTTTATTGATGGGATGACAAGAAAATCCCTTGTTTAGAGAAAAACAAAAAATTCTTAGCTTGCAGATTGTGTAACAGTTTTTTTTATATTTTTTTAAAAGTTAAAAAACGTTAGCCATTTGTTTTGATACATTACTTTGGTTGTTGTAGTAAAAAATCTTGTTGTAATATATGAAAAATTGAGTAATTCAAAATTATAAAGTATTAGTCAAAATCTACTATTCAAAGCTTTATGTGTTATAATAAAAAAATTTAAAGTTTGACAAATAAAGCACATATTTTATAAGGTGACTAATTAGGCCTATATAGTTTTATACTTTAGTAGAGATCAGTTTAATTTAGGTCATTTATTTAATGATAACAATTAACATACACTTATTAATACTTATATAGGTGTAATTTCATGCATCCGTGCATTAGGTGCTTGAAAATGTGGAACAGGGAAAGTTAAAAGTAGTAAATTAAAAAAGTGAAACTCACTATTGATGAGGGGATCAGAAGGGACGATGAGTTGATTAGAGAAAGTTACATTAATTGTACCACTTTATCTTTTAAAGGGGAAGGCATGAAACATAATCAACATTACCAATTACTTCCACTCACTAATAGAGTATTTTACTTGGTATTATATATGACACATTTTTTGGACTATGTTTTTTTAAGTTTTTGAAGTTGTTGGCGATTGACTTATTGACCTGAGATCTATTCATTTTCTCTGTGTTTCCATGACGTAATTTTGTTCACGACTTATTGTTTGTTTTTTCTAGATCACTTTCCCATATTCTCGTTAACTGTAATTCCAGCTTAAATGCATTATCAGTAACTAAACAGTGTAGAAGAAGAATTAGCTGTCAACTTGAAAGAGCTTTAACTCTGAAAATCTTATTGAGTAACGAAGTTGTATTCTTTAGTAGTCAAACCGAAAACTGTGGACATGTTGAAAAATAAAGCAAGCATTCACTTGAGCTAATATTCAGTTAGTTCTGCGCTGTGCTAAGCATGTACTCCCCGGTTCATATTATTTGATGTTTTGGATGTTTTCATGGATATTAAGAAAATCACATTTTTCGTATTAATTAGCAATGTAATTGACTATATTAGCCCTTATTCAAGCCATTATTACTTATCATTTTGTTTAAAGTCATTTATTAGCAACGGGTGACATTGTAAAATTCCATCTTGATTTCCGAAAAGATCAAATATTGTGGACAAAAATAAAAAAGAAGCTAAAACATCAAATAAAATGGACCGGAAGGAGTACTATAAATTTCAATAGCAATTTAATGTTAAAGAGAATGCCAACCTTTAAGAAAATAACTTCAACCTAACCTCTAATCTCATATTTCTGAAAATGTCGGACTGCCGCATAAATTTTTAAGTTAATCTAATAATCGTGCTATAAAAGACTTCAAATAATAAATGATTAGTATCTGCCACAAAATTTCTTCTCTTGTTGACAAAGAAAAGAAAGAAAAAAGTACATATATTGATAGACGATTTGTTGTTTGGGTAGGTGAAATGCGGTGGCTCGGAAACGTAACATTTTAGAACCAAAATTGGAAAAGTGTGTAATCCAATTTCTTTCCCCTTTACCATCCGATATACATATACAATAACACTAGCAAAACTAATTTGGATTCTCATTAATGTTATTGACTTATTGTACATCTGGAAAATGTTGGCATAAATGAGTTACAGTAATATGCCAGCCAAAAAGTCCGTTTCAAGTGTGACATTGTGTAGAAGGCTTCGTTCATTTCTTGCCAATTACTTAACTTTTTTCTCCTGTGCTACATTATGGAAAACAAGCTAATGATTATGAAGTTTAATCCACTGTTTCTCATATCTCAAACCCACCCAAAATTTTTAAAAGGAAAATTAAATCAAAGCTGGCGAAGTCATTTAATTTATTTATCAGATTTACGCGGTAGTCTAACTTTTTAAAACATCACCTGTTTTTCAATATGCGTGGCATACGGAAATTAGGCATGAATTTAAAAAAATAAAGTTTTGAACTTTGTAAACTTATATATTTCATGCGGTTTTTGTGCTATAAAAGTATATCGCTGTGAGCAAATTAAATAAAAATTTAAAGCTAAATTATTTTCAATTATAAAATAATATTTTGTGAGGTAATAGAGTAATACTGCAGAGGAAGTAATACTTGTGACTGCGATGTTAGCTGCATAATTAGTTTGTTTTTGGTTACATTTACTTAAATTAGTCACTGATTATATGGAAACAAAAGTATATTATTACTTTAATTAAAATCTTGATCCAGCCCTTTTAATAATTAGAGTGACACAAAGGTTAATGTAATATTCTTCCGAAAAGGAAAAACGGAAAACAACATCCTTAAAATTCTACGAAACTTCGTTACTAAAATATCGTATTAATAGCACAAGGAGAATTAAACATATTAATTAGAGGCTATAACTAGTGGTATATTAGCAATTTTAAGGAACTAAAATCTCAAATGGTCAATTCAACTTTGGCAAATTAACCACCAAAGTCACTTTATTTTGGTTGGTCCCAAAATGGTTACTAGTTTTCTGGCACGTGCATTGCAAAAACGGCCAGAATTACTTTTGGAGATATTTTCCATAAGTTATGACCAAACTTAGTAAAGTGACTTTGATGGTTAATTTGTCAAAGTTGAATCACCATTTGAGATTTTAACTCCAATTTTAAGTGTTGGTGCTTGGTGCACAAGTATTTTACCTCTATAAGATCATATATTGCCATTTGAGTCATCGCATTATACGGAGAATCAAGATTCTAGAGATAAATAAGTTATGAATGACACAAAAACAAATTCAACATCAACCTCAATTGGTTCAAATAATGGTACAACTAGTACTTCATTTTGGCAATGGAAATCTCCTGTTCCTTTTCTTTTTGGTGGTTTAGGATTAACATTAGCACTCATTGTTGTAGCACTTGTCCTCTTGGCTTGTTCCTTCCATAAACAGTACTATTCCTCCACTGTATCTGATGAAGAGAAATCTGTACGTTCGCATGCCAACACTACAATTGTGGAAATGTCTCCAAGAATCGTTGTTATTATGGCTGGCGATCAAAAACCCACTCATCTCGGAATTCCAATTTGTTCATCTACTAAACCAACCGATTCTAGTAAATAAGATATATGGTCTTATTGAATTGGTCGTTCTTTCTCTCATTTGCTTTAGAAGGTTTCAGAGCGGAGTTTTAAGGTAAAAGTTTTCAGTAACGCTCTTAGAATCTAAAGTTTTCGAAGCATTAATAGGTATGTTGTACTTGTAGAACGGTTAAGGAATACATTTTGTATTTTTGATCTACTTCGATTACAGCTTGATTGTAATAAAATAAAATTGCTAGCTCTATGTCTCCCAAGAGCTAAAATGCCATAGTTCCAATATTTGTAATTTTCTTTAGAGTTTTACGAGATATGTGAAAAAGATAGTAGAGAAATGTAGATTCTCCATGAATCATTACTTTTTCTCCTAATCAAGTAAATAGTTATACTTTTGATTTTCAATCATATTTACGTGATCTTTTTTTGCTTACATTTATTTGTCCCAAATTTGTACTTTCAGTACCTTATTTATCATTAAATTCTGTTCTTCCTTATAATGTACCTCAAATGGTGAACCGAATTTTTTTTAAATGAGTGAGAACATGAATTAGGAGAGTTCAAAGTCAAGTAGGACTATGGTAATGCCAGAAGATAATGTACCTAACCTTTTTGAGAAATGTGGCTAAGGATGCGGCGAGCCGTTCACGCAAAAGAAAAACATGACAGCTTCAATGCACAAATAGCTACACTAAAAGCTGATTTGTCCAAGTCCCAATCTGATCTGCATGAGGCCGAGGCAGCTTCTGAGGCGAAAATGTGTGAACTATTAGTAATAAATATATAGATGATGACACAAATTGTCATGGGAAAGACTTAAGTTATAAACGTGATAATTTCCAATTTCACTATAATCTAATACTACTAGTATGTGATAGTACCAAGTTAGTACATACATTCTGTTGCTCATTGCACCAAAATGAAAACACGTGTCGTCCTTCATGCGTCATTTCACTATAAAATGGATTTCAAGAATTATTTTTTTAATAAAGAAAGTGTGGGTGGAGGGAAGAGGAGTAATGGAGTATTTTAATCGCACATAGTTTTCAAAGTAAATTTTAACTCTAGAAATATCTATAGTAACTCCATATTGGATTGACAATTATGAAAATAGCGCACATCACACGGCAATGTCGTCCATTCTATGTGAAAATGAAACCTGGTGAGTGGTGCTGACTTCACCAGTTAGATATCCAGAAAGTCTTTTTCTATTTTAAGTGGAATATTTGTAGTTAAAATTATTTTATATCCTAAGCCAATACCATCTTTATCAACTAGGTTAATTACCCATTGTTTTCAGTAGAAAAGTAACTTTAAGAAGTGTAGCATGTAGATGAAAACTAAATACAAACATTATAATTATGTCAATCGCTACATAGTGGAGAGACATATTGATATGAATCACTATTGAAAAAGCATACGAATTGGTTGAGAGTAAGGTCTTTTAATGCCTTTTTAAGCAGAGACGAAGTCAAAATTTAAAGTTTAGGGATTCAGAATTTTAATCTTTTAAAATTATGGGATTCTAAATCAATAATTAATACATATTATTTGAATTTTGTCACACAAATACAAGGTTAGAACCAAAGTTAGGGGTTCAGCCGAATCCCCGAACCCCTTCTAGCTCCGCCTCTGTTTTTAAGTGTAGAGCATTGTGGTAACTCTTGGTCATTAAGTATGTGCTTAATCGAACGATAACGGATTAGGTTAGAAACCATGTCGTGTGGGACATGTATTAGGTAGGTTAGAACTTAGAAGAGAATGATGGCTCTTTCATTCTATTATTTCTTTCTATTAAGTTAAGTGATATGTACTTACTTTTAAAAGTGTTTTATAATATGGATAAAGGGAGTAAGTAAAAAGTAAGTCGTGTGAAATTCATTGTAAATGTGGGGATATAAGTCAATTAGAGAGGAAGTTAAACTACCACTTTGTCTTTTTAAGTGGGATGCGTAAGCTAATTATTCAATGCCCACGGTGGTAAATTGATGGTATGTCCACTTTACTGCAATTTTTTTACTACTAAGACACTTTAATGGGGGATATGGTGATATTGCTCATTTAACTTTTGAAGTAGATGGTAATTGACTTATTGACCCCGAGTCTCTTACTCTTTTCCCCGTCTCAATTATGGAACCATGGGTTGGTAGAATGTGGTGGCTCGTCAATGTCACGTTTTGGAATCAAAATTGTGAAACAAATTAGACTTATGTTCAAATTTTATTGTCTCTCTAAACAAGAAAATGATCTCTTAAATATATGTTTTAAAAGGCGGGGGCGCAAGACAAGGCGTTTTACTTACAATGGGGCGACGCGTAAGCTTCAAGACGTGTGACGTAATTCTCATGGATCTTATTTTTAATTAATTTTAAATTAATAAAATAGCATAATGAGCCAAAAAAATATTGAAAATACATTAAAAATTATAAAAAAAAGATTATAGAAATAAAAGATCTAACTTGTTTTATAATTACAAGAAATTGAATAATATTACAGGTTTTATGAGAGATAAATAAATTATAAGGTTTTAACTTTCAAACAATTAAAAAGTAAAAAATTGTTACTATAAAAAGCGAATAAACAATAGTATTTATTACAATTTTAAATTAAAACATTAATTCTTCATTGATAAATATAAAGTTGCTTCTAGATTGCAAAACAATTGAAGTCTAATAATTTTGAGTGACAAAAATAAGACATGAAGTCCAATAACAAGTGATGATATAAATATCGACTACGCATTTTTAGGTACATATATGATATTCACCCTCATGATATTCTCAATTATAATACATGCAATATTATGTCTTGCTAATTAAGCTACACTCAATTTCTGAATTTCTATAGATGAATATTATCTCATTTTTAAAGAAAATTGTGGATGAACAATTTTAATTAGGGAATTAGATAGATCATTTACATAGGTTCTATAAGGCGAGTCCCGAGCGTTGAGTGTTGGGCGTGCTTTGGGCACACCGTCGGACGCTTGAGGCGTAAGCCTCACGGATCTAAGCCCCGCCTGAGAGTCTCAGCGCGTTTTGCAAGTGCCTGCCCCAGGGCGAGTCCCAAAACTACCTTTTAAAACAGAGGACATACCTATTTGAATAGACGAAAATATACTTGGAAATGCAGTGGCCGGTTAACCCGGACCGATTGACAAGTATATCTGCAATGGGTCAAATTAGATCTCCCGTACAGAAACATGGTATGTAATGATGATTATTCACTATTGAATTACAGCAATATGCCCACCAAGAGAGTCCGTTTCAAATGTGACATAGTGTCCACATAAAGGAGAAGCTTCTCCTCTTGTTTGAGTGGCAGACACTTTGAGCTAACCTAATTAATTTGTTCTGGTGTCCTATAATTTGAAAAAGAGTTTAACTAATATAGCAGGATTACAGGCTTCCGTAGGCAGTTTTTCCCCTTCAAGTATTTAGGGTGTCCAATATATCCTGGCAGGAAGAAAATTAGTTATTTCGCTGAAGTAACTAAAGCAGTAGTAAATAAAATTGGGGGATGGCAAGGTAGATTGTTATCTGTTGGAGGTAGGGCAACTTTGATTAATCATGTTTTGCAGTCCCAGACTTTTTATACAATGGCGGCTGTCTTTCCTCCTAAAACAGTGTTGAAACAATTGGAGAAATACTTTGCAAATTTTTTCTGGGGACAAAGTGAATTAAAGCAAAGTTATCACTGGAGCTCCTGGAAGAATCTAAGTTATCCTACTGAAGAAGGAGGAGCAGGATTCAAGAAACTGGAAGACATCTGTAAATCTTTCAGTGCAAAAAGATGGTGGAGATTTAGAGTGGAGTCTAATTTGTGGACCTCTTTTTTGATGACTAAATATTGCCAAAGGTCCCATCCAGTAGCAAAATTAGATCACACAAGTCAATCTGCAGCTTGGAGAGATCTTACAAAAATTAGGGACAAAATAGAACCTCATATCTTTTGGAAAGTCAATGCAGCGAACTCTTCTTTCTGGTGGGATAATTGGACAGGCCTTGGTGCTCTAGTCCGTTACATCAATATTGCGAGTAATCCTGGCAACCTTATTGTTGATGATTGTATCGAAAATGGTCATTGGGATAGGGATTTCATTCTGAAGTTGGTGCCTAATGAAGTGGCTCAAATTATCTTCAAAGTTCCAATTGGAGATAGAGAAAAAAATGATACAGCGGTGTGGCTACCAGTTAACTCTGGTAGTTTCTCTTGCTCTTCTGCGTGGCATATTATTAGACAAAGAAGAAATCCTACTCAAATGTGGAAACTCATATGGATTAAAGACATCCCCTTTAAGATGTCTTTCATCATTTGGAGAATCTTGAAAAGGAAGGTGCCAATGGATGAGGTGATAAGACAGTTTGGTCAACTCATTGTTTCAAAATGTTGTTGTTGCAGGCAAGCTATGGATGAAACAATTGATCATGTTTTTATTTCAGGAAGCTTGGCCAAAGGTGTTTGGAATTTCTTTGGAAGTTCCATGGGGGTAAATGTAACAGTACATAATTTGAATGGCATGATAAAAAATTGGAGTGAAATCAAGTGGAAAAATGCTTCTCAAAAGGAGCTTGGTCAAGCAATGCCTATATTCATAGGCTGGGAATTGTGGAAGACAAGATGTGCAACCAAATATGGTAGAAAGAAATTCAGCATTGCCAAAGTATGCCATGATGTGTTATTTAATGCAAAAATTTTCATGAAAAAGAAAGGTTTTGTCTTTGATTTGTCATGGGATTGGCAGAGAATATGCAAGGAAATAGAAGTGCATAAACCTAAACTATCATATAAATCTGTTTGCTGGGAGAAACCTCCTCTTAATTGGATAAAAATAAACACTGATGGAAGTAGCAATGGAATTTTGAAGAAAGCAGGGATGGGAGGAGTTGTTAGAACCAGAAGTGGAGATCTGATTATAGCATTTGCTAAATCACTACAATTCTGTACTAACAACAGTGCTGAAGTTGAAGCAGCTCTGTATGCAATTGATTGGTGCAATAGCTCAAAGCTAAGTAATGTGATTCTAGAGCTAGACTCTCAACTGGTGGTAAACATGCTACAAGGTACTTGCGCAATTCCTTGGAATTTAACTGAAAAAATTCAGAAGATGAGAGAAGGAATACAGAGACATCATATGGAAGTTAAGCATTGTTTTAGAGAAGCTAATCAAGTTGCTGATGCATTAGCTAAGCACGGAGCTTCTCTTGAACCAACTTATATTCCAGAAATGTTTTACAATTTGCAGGACTTGCCATCAAAAGCAAGAGGTCCTATGAGGATGGACCAAATTGGTCTTCCAACATTCAGAATCCGTCAAGCAAATGAGCCAACTAATTTGATGATTCGATGATGCAGTACAAGATACATAACCGGGAGGAGTTCTCCCTTTTTTTGGCACATAATGTAGTAATAGAATGCTTAACATTAGTCCTTAGTGTCTATAGAATCACCTGGAGTAGTTACTCAGGGAATAACCTTGTTTCTGCTATTTTTTGTAAGCTGCTATGTACAAATGAAATGACAGTGGTCACTTCTTGCAGTACTCTTGAGGAGGTAAGGTCTCATATCCCCCTCCTTCATGTATTTACTTATTGGATTTTAATATACAAGGTAGGGGTCAATGCCTTAACCCCCCAGCACCTCAATAATAAGAGGTGATTCTGGTTTTTGTTAAAAAAAAAAAAAAAAAAAAAAAAAAAAACTAATATACATCGACGGTGTAAATCTTTTTTTTTACATTGTCGGCTAATTCAACGCCTATTAAGCTCAAATTCGATCCTTCTACCACATCACAAACCAACCCAAAACATTCTTCAATGAAATGCTCATCATTTATCAGATACATTTGGTCAAAATGTCTCAACTTAATTTATCAGTTTCTGCTGCTGTGTATTATGTAAACAGCAGTAGAAGAAAATATTAAAACAGCATTTGAGATGTTGGTTAGGTAAATAAACACCATACCAAATATTATTATCTTTAAATTAAAGAAGCTCATTCTTTTAAAACGAAATAAAAAAAATATTACGACATAAACTAAAATAGAAAAAAATACAAAAAGTTATACTACTTATTTACGTAATGTTTCTTACTTTCATTCATAGGGGACGGGGAAGTAGTTAGAACTTAAGAGCTCAGGAGAGCACGAATCTAGACAAGAAATCTAACTAGATCCATCAATTGCTAAAACTTAAAAGCATATATGAGTAAAGAAACGTGGTGAAGAGTGGCTTGTTCAAAGAAAATTTAAATATGCTGAATTTAAGGAAGACATGATACTTTTGATACTTGTGATTATAGTATAAGTTACTAGTACATATTTGTGTGATTATTTTTGGGAAATTTTTAAAATTAGGCAGTCCACTGCCCAAAATTACAAACAGGAAGTCATATTTTTTTCACGCATAGCACTCATCCCTAAAATTATAAATTTTAGCACTCCTTCATAAAAAACACCCTAGCTACCAAATCTTCCCCTCTCCAACCACTAAGCCGCCGGCACACCCTCCCCGCCAGTTGTGTCGTTACCTTTTTGTATTTTACTGAATTTATGTTATTTATTGCGTCTAAATCATCGCTTTGGACAAGTTTATATACACAAATCTCCCCCAAATAAAATAAATTATACATGAATATATATAGATAAATTGGTAGCAATGAGAGAAATACAAAATATACACAAAAAAAAGTAAAAATTCATATAAACATTCTTAATATACAAATTTATTCACTCGCTATACACACTTATACAAATTTATACAATTTTATACATATGTATAAAATTGTATAAACTTGTATAAACTTGCGGCAAACTGATATCTCGGATGGGTGACAGCTCGAGTAAGGTTCGAAAATATAGACCATTTTTTGTAATTTTCGTCTTTTACTTGTCTTTTAGTGTAATTATCCCATTATTTTTACACTGTGATTTTAAGTGCTCCATAACATTTGTGTTAATATATATAAACTTCTTATTAAATAAAAAATAAAAAATTAAGTTAAATTATTTTTAAAATTAAATAAATAACTAACTAAAAATAAAATAGAGTCACATACGATGAGATAAATGGGGTACTACTTTATTTTCTGGGCGTTTATTACCCGTTCTTGTATCAAATTTGCCTAAACATGTAAAAGGAAAATAAATATAAAGCTTCTTAAAGGTTAAAAAGTCATGGTAATTTGCCTAGCATTGTTTTTACCCCCTCTCTTTACGTTATTTCTTTGTTCAGTTCTTTCTCATTAAATTAATGTGCAATTGACTCCATATAAATTATGACGATTGCTTAATCAAATCTTGATAATCCCTTTATATATTTATATGAACTTTACTATATAATCCTTACAACTACAAAAATACCTAAAAAAAAAAATTATAACTGTCGTGTAATTTTATCGTGTCACGGAAAGTTGTCTGTGACCGATTGCCATATTACGTTATAATAAATCAAATTTTATATCCGTAAAGGTTGTATAACTAATGACCAAGAATAATTGAAAATCCTATTCACTTTATAAACCATCAAACTAAAACAAACAAATTAGCATGATTAAAAACATGAATAGTGAGGAAACGAAACAGTAAAATGGAGAGTTTCAATTATCTTGAATTTCCAAGGAAACTTCGTCTAAAACTAACCAAAATCTACTAGATTGGTGTTAACCTCAAAACCAAATAATTTAAGCTTTAAAAATTACTTAGAAATTACCATAAGAATGTATGTTAATTAGCAATGACTGATATATCTTGTACTTATTATTTGATATAAACATTTAGCAATGAAGCATATTCTAAAGATGGTGGCATATTAGCAATTTCAAATAGAGTAGGGCTTCAGGTGCAAGTTGTATACCTCTATAAAATAGCTAACATTTTGCCAAACTGATCAGTCATCTGTCTACTGCTTTGTTTTACACTTTATAACAGAGAGTTATGAGAGAAATAAATACAAATTCAACATCAACTACAACTACTACTTCAATGGGTTCAAATTTCTGGCAATGGAAATCACCACTTCCTTACCTTTTTGGAAGTTTTGCAATAATGTTAGGACTTATTGTTGTGGCACTTGTTGTGCTTGCTTGTTCTTTCCATAAACGCCTTTCTTCTAATTCATCTGACGATCAAAAATCTGTACGTCCATCAGCAAATACAATGGTAGAGATGTCTCCAAGGATTGTTGTCATCATGGCTGGGGATCAAAAACCAAGTCACCTTGGAATTCCCATTTCTTCATCTGTGTAACTGATCTGTTACTTAGGAGTTTTGCTAGTACATCTTTTTGTAAGATTAGAAGAGATAGGTTCATTTTTGTAATCTTTTTTTTTTTCTTGAATTTTCCGGAAAATGTGAGAAAGATGGTTGACAAATAAACCATCTAATGATCATGAGTTTTTTGACATAGTAATAAATTCCAGAGTTTATGAATTGTGATTGTCTTTGTTTTGTATAATTTCTCAGTAGTTATATATATAATCGAGGTCTTGATCAGTTGATCGTCTCTTTTTTACTATTTATTTTCCTTCTGAAAATTAATCAACACCGAAACTAACAAGAATTAATGGTACTGAAATTTTAAGAGCAAAATGAAAGTCCATATATATGATGAATATGAATCCAAGAATTCTCTTTTTCAGGTAACCTCTAACAAATTTTGAGGGCTGATTAATTCTCTTATGAGAGATCTCTGTCTTGGTGCTCTTTCCACCTCTTTAATTTTCCATTTTTCATTCTTGTGGGTTTTTGCTATTAATGTTTTCTGTTTACTTCTCTTATTTTTACAAATTTATTTCAAAATTGTATTTTTCTCTTTTAATAGAGGTTCTATTGAAAACAGTCTTCCTATTGTGATCTCTGTGATGAGATTAAAGTATGCGTACATCTTTATCCTACATATATCATATGTATGAAATATTTGGGTATGTTATTGAGGTTTTACAGAAGGATTCCACCTTAGGTAATAGGTGTATATATATGTATTTGATCTCCTTTGAGGTGCAGCATGAACATGGACATAAGAGTGAACAAGAACAATTAGCTAGAAGTTTTCAACACTACTATTGGTAAGTGGTATCGTAGTAAATGCCAATAACTTTATTGTTTGAAATAAAATATGGATAGGGATGCGGCAAACCGTTCAGGAAAAGTAGAAAACAAAAGTTAGATAAACGAATAAATGAGTAGATGATGACAAAGAAAGAGAGTCATTGGGAAAAGGCAAAAAGAGGAACTGAGTGTCATGCGTGTCGTTACTATGAGTATTTGGGGTCTAAGTAAACACTTGTCATAGGAAGCTATACTTTTTTAGCTATGGCACTATATATTTTTTTTTTTTTTGCATATATTCTATTGGATATTCCCTAAAAAACTCTTTCTTCTATTACTTCAATTCAACGACGAGCCGCATCAGTATCACTATTTATCTTGGTAACGACCATGAAAGTTGTCATTTTATGTAACGATCGATTTGGTGTAATCGCGTCGTTACATATTTTTCTTACCCAACATGTCCTCACTTATTATTTAATATTCACATTTTATTTTTTACTTTATTTTTAATTATTAAACAACGGTAAACAATACAGTTTTTCTATATGTTGTACAACACAATACAATACAATACATTATGACACGATGGGTAACAACCATCCAAATGGAGTGTTAATGTTTGATAATAATAATAATAATAAATTCCAGATCAATTTGAATTTATTCTGTTTAAGGTTCATCTATGGACGAAGTACAACACTTACTAAAGCTAAGGATGTCTAAGAAAACACTTGTCAGTGAGTTATGTTTTTTTTGTAGTACAATTTTTTGCATATATTCCATGGGATATTCCCTAATCCCTACTATTACTACGTACTAGTACTACTACTTCAACGAGGCGCCGCGGCAGTACAACAATTCTCGGTCAACAACCTAAAGCACCTGAGAATTTGTTTATTTTTAAATCATAATTAAACAACTTGATAGTATTTGTTTATGTACAATATTCTGCATCCAACTTATACGACACCCCCGCTTTCTTACTAAATTTATTAGAGAAAATTTGAAGTGTCATGATAACTAAATTTTATAGTAATCTCACCACTTCCTAATTCATTTTTATTATTTTCAAAGTCGCGGTGAGTTGAGTCTTAAAAGTAGAGTCAACTTTGGTAAGGTGTACTTTACGGGTCCACACTGAATAGAACTTCCTTTCAATTAAATGGAATTTATTGATGCAAATCCAAATTAGCCGGAATAAAGTTGTTACCAGATATTGGGTATGAAACAAAAAGATTATGTTTATTTACATATTGAAAGTTTAGATTTTGATGGGACGTTATCTATCAATGTAATTTTCAATCTAACATGTTTAATGTTAGTATAGTATACTTACACAAATCTAATTAGTATATAGCCAATTACATGTCTAATCAAGCTGTGCTACTCCTATGTTTATTATAAGATTAAAAGCGAGGGAGTAGTTTAATTGAAAAGGGTTATTTAAATCAAAAGCCATGAGAAAGCTAAATTTGACGCTGAAACTTAAAGCACCATCATAGATTACACATCTAGATATTGGCCCAGAAAGATTGCGTATCATAATTAAATCAGATTTTATATAGATTACCAGAAAGTCCATATTACAATTTGTTGAAGTCCAATCTGACCATACATCCAGCAAGTATTAATAAACAAAATAAGCAGTGATGAAATTAAAGAGCATTATAAATGGACTAAGTTAAATATTAAAACTGGATTAAGTTCTGATTTTACTTCAATGATTGAACTGTACGAAATGGAATAAAATGAACTCATATTATAGAGCGTAATATGGGTAGGTTCATGGATGGTTATTCAATTTTCATAATTAAGACAAATGGTCACTGCAAAAAGTACCTTTAATTTAGAATTTGTCAACTGCATCCACTAAACCTTTAAGTTGATTGATAATTATATGAAAGAATCTTATTATCCTAACCACAACCATTGGTGGATGAAAAACATACTTAGGAAGATTTTTCAAACTACATAAGCAGGGAACATATGCATCCACCTTCTCAAACTCACAGATAAGAACTTAAAGTAGAATATTGTCTAGTGTGGTTTACCTCTCCTATATGATTTGCAAGCTATTGCATCAGGAGCGGAGTTTATTCAAAGCGCACCCAAAGAGTAGCGGCTGCAAATTTCGTTGTCATAAAAAAACTTAGGGGTCGTTCGGTTTGGCTTGTGTTTTACGCGGGTATTAACTATTAATGCAGGTATTAGTAATGTGGGTATTTATAATGTGTGTATTAATAATGTGTGTATTAATAATATGGGTATTGGTAATGCGGGTATTAGTTATGTGGGGTTTAATAATGTGGGTATTAGCCACGCATATATTATAGCGTAGGGATTATTTGTTGAATCACTGATATATTACAAATTAACAAAAAATATTATTATTTAAAATATTTATTTACTCCTTAAATAAAATTTTAAAATATCCTTATTATTATGAAGGTTAATTTTATCATTTTAAATTTTAATACCTGCATTATTAATACCCACATTATTAATACCACCTTCTACCCCGCATAAAATAATACATAGATTTCCGCATTAATAATGCGGGTATTAATAATGCGGAATATACAAAAACGCAACCAAATGTTGCACTAATTTTATGCAGGTATTAAAATTTCACAAAAACCAACCGAACGCTGCGCTAAATTAACGCTGAATTTTGTGCGGGTATTAAATATTAATACCTGAAACCGAACGACCCCTTAAAGTAGAATAGTGAACCTTTTCAAGAGTGAAGTTAACGCCTAATGCCTTATATATTGACCAATACTAACTTCTTGAATGAACTGAAGGCTTTGCCTTTATTTAAATCAAATCGATCCCACTGGTGTAGGCAACGTTGCGCCATCTGCTATACTTCCTATTCTTTTTAATAGATAAAATATAGTTTAGTTTGACACGAAATTAAAAAATAAAATGAAGACTTTTGAAGCTTATTGTCTAAAATAAAATGTATTTGTTTATACAGTTATAAATTATTTCATTAATGATAAAATGGAAAGACTAAAATTAAATTATTTTTAAATTTAGAAATACGACATTCTCATTTACACGGACTGATAAGGAAGTTGCACCATTCTTTCTTTAAATGAAGTATACTACTCCCTCCGGTCCATTTTATATGATTTTTTGGTATTTTTTCTTAGATCCAAAATATTTGATTTTTTCAAAAACCAAGATGATATTTCTTTTGACTTTCCAAAGTTACCCTTGTTAATAAATTAAACACATAAAGCTTTCACAATTTTCTATGAGTAAATTTTGAAAGAGATGAAGGTTAATTTAGTAAAAGATATTTTTAATATGCTAAAAGGTGGATTCCTTGGTCTGTGTGAAATAAGTCAAAAAATAAAATAATATGGACCGGAAGAAGTACGGTTAAAATATGGCTATTTTTATGGCAGTATGTTTGTGAACTACGCCAAGGAGATAGCTAGATTGACAATACTTTTATAAATAGGTCGACTTTTTTTAATTCTTGTTAAGGAAAATGAAAGTATGTAGTTTTGTTTAACATTGTAGACACTGAAAATTTATGTTTACTTGGAGGCTACTTTATTTAAAACCCTAGATCACACCTATAAAAAGGGGTCACATGTTCCTTAGAAGACATCTCAAAAATGTTAAGAGATCACAAAACAGACACCAAATATGTCTTTCTAGCCTCTTCTTGATCATCAAATATAACAAGGAGATGTAAATCATCCTACGTTCGAGAAATACGCCGCGAAGGCCCTCGAATTACGGATAACAAATAGGAGGGAAGAATCAAGGGATTACCAAAATTGTACTCGCATATTTTATGAATAAAAGTACATTTCTTTATGTTGTTTGTAATTACTTAAATTTTATTGCAAACAAGCACCTTATGATGTTCATGACCAATTAGATAGTTATAATAATTACGTTATTAGTATATTCCATGAGACAAAGTGTGTGTTATTCATAAGTATGTGTCAGTACAAATGTATCTCAACAAAAAGTGGGGTCTGGAGAAGGTGAAATATATGCAGACCTTATCCCATGGAGAGGCGGTTTCCGATAGACCCTAATCGTATTCGTATATATACGACTCTATCAGCAATCTCGTAATACTATGTATATTTGATGCAACTGATGATGCTATATCCATAATATAGGACGACCCTCTAGTAACATACTAATTCACAAACTTTTAGACTTGTGAGATAGAGACCAAAAACGAATGGAACTACAAGTGCATGCCTTTATTCACTTTCACTGTCTCCAGTGGACTCTTAAATTATGTAGTATCACTCTGATTTTCTCGCAACTTTTCTGAAGAATCTAAAAGGCACATTTTAGAATCTTCCTTCTTAACATTCTCAATTCTCATCTTTAAAAGGAGCTAGTAAATTTCCAGAACCATGAACACACAGATAGAGATCATAGAAATGAGGTTTACAAATTGTAATAGCACATATTCTTGCGCTGTTTGGAGGTGGAATTCTATAGTCCCTTATCTTTTTGGAGGGTTAGCCATTATATTTCTACTCATTTCAATAGCACTTGTCATCCTTGTCTGCACACAATGCAGGAAAAAATGCCGCAACTCATTACTAATAATGTCAAGAGGAGAGGTCATAGAGGAAAATGGAACGCAAATTCCTGGAAGTGTTCATAACCAGATTGACATGATAGTCACAACGACACCAAAGATTGTAGTCATTATGGCTGGTGATGACAAGCCTAGCTACTTGGCCACTCCATCTCTCGCTTGACCCTCTATAATAAAATTATGCTGTATTTAGTTCTTGCATTTTTATTATTTTTATACTATGCTATTTTCAGGTTATGGTAGATAGATTTCACTACCATTACATGAAGTTCCAGAATATTTAGAAATCCGCCCATACAGCCTAGTAGGGGTAAGTATGTTACAGTTTATCCCTAGTAGGGAGCAACTTCGATGAGACTCCACCCTCTGTTTCCGCTTCATTTCCTTAGATCCCTTATGGTGGGAATAAAGAACGTATCATTAAGGTTGTAATGAATCAAGAGAACTGTTGAGAGTCTGATCAAATTGATTTGAGATAATGGATTAATGTTGTTTATATGATGTCGAACAATTCTCACTATCTTTTAATGTTGAGTTAGATCTAATAGGGATTTCAAAATATCACACCTAAGATTTGATTATGTGACCTAAAGCTATTTCTGAACCCCCTTGGGCAACTTTACTAGACGTTTTCATCATTTTAAGAGGGTTCAATAGCTTATATATATACCAAAAAAAATCAAATTTTATCCTATATACAAATTTTCAACTAAGGGGTTCAATAACCCCCTTGGTTGAAGGTGGCTCCGCCCCTGAGATTTAATGTTCATTTTCTCTATATGATATTAGAGACACCCTTATACTTGTGTATTTTTCAATGTTGTGTACCATATTAAGTTATTCATACTTCAAGTGTTCCGACTAGAGCGTTTGGGAAGGGAAGGAGCGTAAGAGTGTCACATAATGGTTGAGAAAATGAATTGTTCTCCATATATGGTGACATACTTACCTCATGACATATCTTTGGGATTGAATTAGGCCAAAACTCTTTTTTCTCCACTAAAACTATTACTTCTAGCTAGGTTTTCAGGTGCAATCATTTTGTTTGTTAAGTAGTCATTAACTAGTCAAGAAAACTACTATACGTGATAACCTATGGGGTCTAAACCTAAGGTTATTTTTCTATTTCCGAAGTTGCCCGGTAGATTCGAAATGCAAATGGTCATGGAAAGTTGAGGTAGATGCCTTTTCTGCAGATGCCATGTTCTAAAAATAACTAAGGAGTAGAAGGAGATGTCAAACTAGAGATAAAAAGTGACAAGACTATACTTTATGAATGTATTTGGACGCAGCGGCTCGAAGCTCATGATCAATCATGTTATGGTGACTCAGATGGATCCCACACTTAACTAGTTTAAGGAATGAAACCTGAATATATAACTTTTCAAAAAGTAAAGCACATTGCGAATGTCTAATAGTGGAACACAATTGACGTTCCTCATTCTCCGACAGTACTACTCTTTCCTATAGCCTTTCATGGTTCCTACTGTATTCTGATGTTCTTGGGATATTCGAATTACTACTATACATTGCACAGTACACCAATAATGGGTGCTTTACTAACACTAGCCAAAACAAACAGGTCAGACTAAAACTATAAGACACTAATACCTGAATAAACATTTATATATTTTCCTTCTAAATACTAAAGCATGCTTCTATATTCGCTCTTTTGTTTTGGGGTGGGGGTGGGGGGAGGTTATTCACCTATTAGTTCAAACTTTAACTCGTATGCTATGTTCCTCAATTACAGCTTGAGACCTTGGAAATTCTTATAATTCTCAATTGGCATCCACAGTATTGCACAACTAAGAGAATAGACAAAGTGATATGAAATTGCTTGAACTGACTCAACTGAGCACTCAGAAGGTGAATCCTACTGTACCTAGGGACATTTCCTCTGCTTACCTAGAAGGTGGATAGCCTATCTCTTTCAAAAAAAAACAATCAGAGGCAAACGTTTACCTAGGCTAGAATAATTATACTTTCTTCGTTCTAATCTGTTTCTAACTTATCGCTTATTAAGATTCAATTCGACCAGAAGTCCTTTTTTTCTTTTGAGTAACCAGCCCAGTAATGCCGGTATTATTGAAGATAATATAATGAAGTCGAAATATCTTAGACTGTCTTCTACAGTTCTTGAAATTATCTCTAGATTCACTAACATTCGAATTCCAGAGACAACTTATTCAAATTGCTAAATCCAACATAGGTTAGGTCGGCAGATAATTTGACTCTATTTATGATACTTTTTAAGACTTTTTTTCTTGCACTTCTAAGGATTTGCCTCATGCTAAGTGACGACGAGACATTAAAATAAGGACACAAAAAGGTGGATAAATTTTTATAAGATGCGTGGCATCTAATAGCGTCTTTCATTTTTCATTTTTCATTTCTACAACTGATTCGTCTTACCTCTTCTATTATTAGAAGGAAGAGATGCATCCAACATTATGTTAAAAGTCTGCCAATAATCTTCATATATAGATGAAATGGAAATAACCCAACTGAGTAAGAGTGTAAGACGCTTCTTCTATTGTCCCAGTACGAGAATATAGTAAAGGGGAAGGGATAACATTACAGAGCTTACGTACTTCTTTTTTTTTTGAAATGGTAAGTAATACAGAGCTTATGTACTTGTAACTGTTGAGTATATCTATGAATTGTTGCAATAGAGTTATAATTATGTCTGAATAAGAATTCTAAATCACTCTTAACAAATAAATTACTAGCTTTTTTTCCAGTAATCGGAACTATAATAAACAATTCAAAAATCTCATTAAATGTAATAATTGAAACCTGTCCACATATTTTCTTTGAATGAAGAAACCTGTCCACATTATAAACTACAACTTTTGTATGTGTACTATGATAGCTCTAGGAGAGATTGAAATCACACTGAAAGGAACATACAGTAGGGCAGAGAAGAAGACGAAGCAAGAAGTGGATGAATGACAAACCTATAATGACTTCAAACATTCATGAATTATGAAGACCTGCGGTCAGAGGAAACGCTGGATGTGGCTGAATTCACCTTGTAAGCAGCAAATACCCTTTTTATAAATGCAAAATGGAACGATAATAGGGTGGTGTAAGATACCAAGAGGCCCAAAATCACCTTACTCAGCTTACAAGTAATTACTAATAGAGGAATGAAAAGGATAAAGAGCTACTAAAATAAATGCAGTTCATTTATCTAATGCCACAATCTGCATAAACTCTCATAAATAGAAACTACTCTTGACATACTCAAAAATTAAATTCTTTTTGGCTGTTGAGTCCAACAATACCACAGTTGCTGCAGTCCTATCCAAGCTTCCTCTTCGAGACCCATACCAACAAGCAATTCCTTTATTGCAGTCTTCCAGTCACGGCAGTTTCAACCAGTAAAAGGAAACTACCAGATTATATAATTGCATTTAATGGTTTGAAAAATCTGTTAATTCGTCACTAAACCCATTATCCATGCCAAAATCCCTTACAAAAGAATCACTTTACTGTCTACAAAAGATGTTCCTTTGGTTTCAACTTTTAAAGTTACAATAATAACAAAGAAGACAACAATTCTGAGACACTGTAGACAGAATCAACAGCCTGAGCTTTGCTCTGGAATAAAATAATTTTTCTTAGTATTCAGATGAATAATGAGTGTGATTTAGTTTCTGTTACCTCATTGGTGCAGAGGCAGTAACAGTCTGCTTCACTACACGCCAAAATTGCACATCTGCACAAACTCCATTTCAGAGTCAATATATTTAGTCCATAGCTCCTTGTATTGGTTCAAGGCTATGTCCAGCCAAGGCTTCATATCCCCATTGTAGTGAATCACAGCAGCCCTGTGGATCTCATCCATGCTTACACTTGGATTGTACCCAAGGCCAAGTACATGCCATGATTTATCCAATGATTTGGTTTTCGAGTAGAAGGTCATCAGCCCAGCTGGAAGTGTTCCCAACTTCCACAATGTCCGGTCCTCATTCTAATTAAAAGAAATAATTGATAAGAAATACTTTCTAAACAGGATAACAAAAAAAGAATAGACATCTTAATTGAATCAGATTGTCTGGTTCAACCTATCGCTTTCTTAGCTAGAATAAAATCAAGTGTACAGACGTAAGAAAAAGAGTAAAGCATACGACGACTCACCAAGTCCTGCCAGTAGTGGTATTGCTCAGTGCATGTTTCACGCCTCCAAGCATCTAGATCAAATATATTCATCCCAAACGCCCAGGCACATGCCTTAGGGTTGAACTTTTCCCTAACAAGGGGGTGGGAGAAATTCAAATACTGAGAAAAACGATGAAAAGATCCAAAGCATGTCTCAACTGCCCCATTGACCTTCCCATCCAAGTCAATGCTCCACAATGCGCTCAAATCCTTCTGAACCACAACATCGTCATCCAGAAACAAAATTCGGTGAAGTTTTGGATACATCTCCGGCAAATAAAATCTTAAGTGATTTAACATCGACAAGTACTTTGGATTCTTAAATTTCATGTTGTTCACATCTTTTGTAGCATTCTCTGCTCTGTTTTGGAAATAAAAGTCCTGCAGCTTTGCGGACTCAAGTTGCCTGAGCACTGGAACATAGGAAGAAGTTAAGAAAGTAAAATCCTCCACGGATTTGATTTCTATGTGAGCTTTCCGAATAGGCCTCATCTTAAACCACACCTTCATAGCAGCTAGATTCATCCTGTCAGAAACAACATGGAAAACATGTTTCCATGGCTCCTCAGCATTCTTTATCACTGAATTCACAACCACGGATACAGCAATTACATTATCTGAAAAGATGGCATAATGATACAAAGTGGGATCCTCGAATTCAGGCTCTGGGTCCTCATCCCTATATTTTTCAGGATGTGTAATCCTCTCTTCCATAAGCCGCATAGCAAGACAATGTAAACTCTTTGGAGTTGATTTAGCAGCAATCAAGTTGGCAAAAGCTCCATTCTTCTTTGCCTTCTGAAGCAACTCATTAACAGCAAATATCGTGTCTTTCAGCTTCTGTATTTTCAATTGATTATCATAAGACTCTTTTGAGTCAGCAATCAATAACCTCGCAAACTTCACCTTATCCTTGACCTCCTTCTCGAACTGTTTCAAAGAGTCATCATCCAGGGGTCCATCAGTATCAAACAAATTTGTGCGGTAATTTTGCTTTGATTGAAGATCCACAAAGTTCTGGGCCAAATCTTCAAACATCTTAAGCTGCTTAGAAATATCCAGCTTCAGCTTCCTTGCATAAGCAGCATAGGCATTCACAAGTGCTACATGATCATTTGCTTGTTTATGTATTAAATCTAACCTAGTCTTCAATGGATCTGAACTCAACGCCAGAAATGTCCGATGCACATACGCATTACCAGTAGTCTGTTTCATATGATCAAATGTTAAGTCAATTTCAATGTAACCTTGACTAATAATCAAATGCTCAATTTACTTACTTCAACGTGCCTAAATGGAAACTAACTGACTCTCCGCTAGATATTACGTAATGGAAGATATAAAGCATGTCATCTTTCCATGTAGGATGAACAATTACGAGAAAGAATTTAGACAACCACATCGAAACTAAAATCCACCTACTTAAACATAACAACTACTACGCCTCAACCCAAAACTAGTTGAAGTTTCCTCAATATCCATTCCGCTCCATCTAGGCCCATTTCATTCTACTAAGTACTTAATAATTTTCCTTTTTGGGACAAATTCGGGGTTCCTAATACAAGGAATTTCCTAAACAGTACACACTTAATACTGCATCGACTGTATTTTGAGTTAAGAAACTAAATCACAGCAATTTCCACTCCAATTTTCACGCGCAATCTACAAGTACTTACTGTATTTTATCAATCATCTACTATCTCTAACTACTTTTCCATTGCTTTATTTATTTATTTATTATAACTACAATATCCAGGCCAGCTTGTGTGTACCTCGACTAATTCTACCAGGTACCTGCTAGCTCCTACAAGCACAAGTACTGAGTAACACGTCTCGATATTAAGGAAAAATACTTAATATATCTAAGCTAGTAAAATTCACAGTACTTACACATTTATTCTAACGATCCATTAATCATTAAGCAAATTCTCAAACAATATGCAAAATCAAATGCAGTAAAATTATAAATAAAGTAATAAATGAACAGTAAAGAGATTTAAAAAACGTACGGAATCGTGATGTGGAGGATGAGAAGTGAAAAGTACAGAGAGAGTAGCTACAAAGAGTAAAGTAAACATTGCCGATACGAATACTCGATATGTGAAGAAATTCCGAAGTGTCGATCCTCCTCCGCCGCCACGTCGGACTGCAACCGCCATGTTTTCGGATCTTTTCCGACGGATCTAAAATTAATAATAATGTGAACACCAATTATTTGTGAATATTAAATATTTCAGAATTTAGTGAGAGTGTGGGGGGAGTTAATATATTATGAGATCTGAAGCAGAGGGAGTTGAAGATGGAGAGTGATAGCTCGTTCCCACTCGTCGGTGGTTTGTTTATTTTTGGGTTTCTTTAATTCTAACTCCGGATCTAACTGATTACTGGGAGTAAAGATGAAACTCTCTTCACTGAAAAGAAAAAAATAGGAAAAGTTTCACATGTGCCCACTAAATTACTTACTCTGTACCATATTAGTTGTGTTTTTCAGTTTTTTCCACCCCTATTAAGAAAATTGATACTCAAAGGTGTATTTTACTATAATACCTCTATTTAATAATTAATTATTAATTTTTTATAAAGTTAGTCTTTAAATTGTGAGAAGACAATTAATTTGAGATATTCTTTTTGTTGGGTTTTTTGGATTGAGAAGAGTGTAAATGGGAAATGGGTAGAAAGGTGAAAAGGTTCCTTTTTGTAAGGAAATGCATTTTCTCCCACATTGGTAGAGGAAAAGGCTTTTGTTGGGTTTAAATAGAGATTTACTTCTCTTAGCTCTTAAAAGGGTTGAGAAGAAGCGAAGCCTCGCGCCGTCGTCGTCGCTCGTCTCGGCTTCGGATTGCTGAAGTGAGTTCCCTAACGGGATAGTCTCTTTTCCCTCCACGTTTACAGTCATTAGTGGTAGATTAAGTCCTCCACGTTAAAGTCTTTTCCCTCCACGTTTACGGTCATTAGTGGTAGATTAACGTTTTCTCATTAAAGACAGCTTTGTGTCTCTTTTCCCTCTACGTTTCCACATTAAAGTCACGTTTTCAGTCATTAGTGGTAGATTAAGTCCTCCACGTTTTCTCATTAAAGTCAGGATCATTAGTGGTAGACTAATTCTTCCACGTTTTCTTATTAAAGGCAGCTGTGTCTCTTTTCCCTCCACGTTTCCACATTAAAGTCAGTCATTAGTGGAAGATTAATTCCTCCATATTTTCTCATTAAAGTCAGTCATTAGTGGTAGATTAATTCTTCCACGTTTTCTCATTAAAGGCAGTTGTTTCTCATTAAAGTCAATCATTAGTGGTAGATTAATTCTTCCACGTTTTCTCATTAAAGGCAGCTGTGTCTCTTTTCCCTCCACGTTTCCACATTAAAGTCAGTCAGTTTTCTCATTAAAGACAGCTGTGTCTCTTTTTCCTCCACGTTTCCACATTAAAGTCACGTTTTCAGTCATTAGTGGTAGATTAATTCCTCCACGTTTTCTCATTAAAGTCAGTCATTAGTGGTAGATTAATTCTTCCACGTTTTCACATTATAAGTCAGACTTTAGTGGTAGATTAATTCCTCCACGTTTTTTCATTAAAGTCAGGATCATTAGTAGTAGATTAATTCTTCCACGTTTTCTCATTAAAGGCAGTTGTGTCTCTTTTTCCTCCACGTTTCCACATTAAAGTCAGTCATTAGTGGTAGATTAATTCCTCTATGTTTTCTCATTAAAGGCAGTTGTATCTCTTCATACGGACAGAAAAACATATCTTACGAATCTCCTCGTGTGATTTGCTCCGTTCTTTTGTGTTCGAAGTGTTCTACCGTTTGAAGTGCCGCTATGGTAGAACTGTTATCTCGTTCCATCCTGGGAGAAATTAACCCGTGAACCTTGGACTGTTATCCCGTTCTATCCTGGGAGAAATTAACCCGTGAACCTTGGGCATTGTGAGGGGGTTAGATTTCTTAAGTACACACAAGTAAATTGTGGGCTCGGGATCGTCCCATATAAACTGATTATATACTTCTGTTTTCTGTATTTTTTGATTTATTTGAACGCAGGAACAATACTTTTTTCTTAAAGGGACAACTAGTATGGGACGGAGAGAGTATTTCATTTATTATATTTGTTTTCTATTTAATTTTCGGTCTACGAGAACCATTATCGTTATCTTTCGTCTCAATTAATTCTTTAAGTAATGATTTTTCATTGGGTGCAAATTGATCGGTATGGTGGAAGCCGTGCACAAAATAGTTCAATCTGTAGATGTAACTCGTAAGTTTAACAATTAACTTGAAAATTTCGATATTAAAAAATCACATGTGGCTCAACTAAATTTAATTATAATACCTGAAAACATATTTTAAGAAATACACCGATAATATTGAGGATTCTCATGAATGAAAGGTAAACGGTTACTTTATGATTAATTTAAACCTTCTTCCAAAAAAACAAAACCTATAATTTATTTAGTTCTTTAGAAACAAACCCTGAACTTCTTTTCTTCACTTATGATTGCTTTGTGTTAATTATGTGTGCGCTTTACTTCATCTTTTTCTCATCCTTTCTTTTCCCGTCCATGTGCAGACAAAGTCTATTATTTCCTTGGATGTGTTTGCTTAAATAAGAAAATACAAATTTTAATACGGAATTTTCCGTAAATTTGACTATTTAAAGAGAAGTTTAAATCGTAAAGATTTTTCACTTGTTTTTACCTTTTCATTTACAATCCCAAAGAAGAAATAGTAAGGTGTGCCTAAGATAGTGTAATGGGACAAGTAATCTTTTTGACACTCGTGACTTGGTTCTGTCAATCTTTTAGTTGCATATTCAAACTTCATAGGAGATCAAACCCTTGCTATCCAACCAAATTAGTAATGTATCAGTAATAATTTCACATAAAGTACGTGTACCACTCTGTGTATCTTACTCTTTTATTGTTACTTTATTTGTTGGTGAATGTTTTTCACAGCTAAAAAGGCTATCTTGAAAACTTTTAAAGAGGAAGCAAGGGGACGTGTGAGCATCATGTAATGAAGTAGGAATTTTCAGGATGTACTGTTTGGGTGGGCTTATAAGCAGCTTATTTTAAGTGCTTTATAAGCAGCTTATTTTAATTGGCTTATAAGCAGCTTATTTTAAGTGGCTTATAAGTCATAAGTAACTTAAAAGCCACTTTTTGAGAAGTTAAGTGGCTTTTAAGTCACTTATAACTTATAAGTCCAAAATTTTTTAAGTTACCAAACATATTTTAAAGGGCTTATAAGCTTAAAATTCAGCTCACACAAACGGGCTCGTAGTGATCAATTCTTTATCTTTTGTATATTTATTGGGCTATATGATCTAGCAAGAAATACCCCGAAAAGTATTTGATTGTAGAGCGATGCAGTAGAAGGGAGACAACATAATATGTTTGTTTTCTTTTGTATAATTCTTTTTTAATGTCTAAAGCTACCGTTTCACATGTAAAGGTGTTTTAAAGTCGTGAAGATCGTACATATTTTTGTGATGAGTTCAGTTTTATAAGGTGTGAGTGTTGAGAAAATTTATACTATCATATCAGCTTACATACTATAATAAATAACTTGCCTTAATGTTAAGATTTTAAATTTCATTTTCATACAACTACTTATAGATATTATTTGGGGATTTGATTGTTGAAACAAAAAAGCTTTACACTGCCAATATATATAACTTAAATTCTAGAACAAAAACCCATTCCCATGCGTCTCCTTATTAACAAATGGATAGGGTTGTTAGACGTGATGAAGTTTATCCCTTTAAATCTTAGAAGCCATTGGAGCTGAGATCTTATCTGCTTGATCGTTCATTTTTACGCCCTTCAGAGTCTATGGGAACTCGATGAGTTGAATCCGATTATAATCAGTAAGCCAGCCAAGCTAAGCTGAATTCATCTAGTCTCTGGTGAGTTGTGTCCGGTTGAACCTATACCACTAGGAGCTGAGTTGTGACTTGCCTCTGAACTTCACTCTAAATTTGCTATGTCATCCGACACTTGACAACACGTAGTCTGTCTGATTTTAACTAATACATATACAAGATAGAGTAGGTAATTTGAGTGAATGATGCCTAATTTATGGAGGTTACCCATCTTTGCCTTTGGAATTGTTAGCATACTAATCTATGAGATGTTTGTGGATGTAAAATCAACTCATTATAGAGTAAAATGAGAAATTTAAAGTTAAAGTATTTAAAAATATAAAAAATTATTTTAATACACTAAAAGCTTGTTTGGATGGTTGTAATTGTTACTATGAGTATGACGTTTTCTTTGATTGTTTATCTAATTAACATTGTATGGTATCGTTAAATTTATGGTTATGTAACCACGAAAACTGTCACTTTATGTAACGACCGATTTGGTGGGATCGCGTCGTTACCTATTTTTTTTACCCATTATGCCCTCACTTATTATTTAATACTCCCATTTTATTCTTTACATAATTTTCAATTATTAAACCACAGTAAACAATACAGTCTGTGAGTTTTGTTTCCCTCAAATCCGCGGCCCGGGTTTCTTCTCATGTTGTTTTGGATCTACTCTTGAACCGAGAGATTACTCGCGAACAAATCTCCTTTTCATCAAACATTTCACCGCCTTCCATAGACCATAGCAATATGAAAACCATATTCCGATTAGGAACACAGGTAATTTCCGACTATCTACTCATTGCATTAGAATTTAGATACTTCTTGTGAAACTCATAAAATTGATGATACTCATGCTCTATTCCATTGAAATTCAATAAAATTAAAATCCTGAGAAGTTGACACTATTAGTAAATGAACACTTAGTATAGTTGTCTTATATTTGTGATTGATTAGCTTTCTTTGACTAACATTTGATAATATTATTTTTGGCGAGTAGTAGTGAGGTACAAACACATTCGGAAAATTATATGTTCACTCTGATACTATATTGAATTATATAAGCTGTCACATTTAGAAGTTTAATGTACTAAGAATAAAAACACCTGTTATTTATTTGTTATATATAGATAACACATAGGTATAGCTCCGCAAGCCTTTTGACGATGGTGAACTTAAATTATACTACGTCATTAGGACTGTGGCCTTGCTCGTAAAGGATTTCCCTTCCTACAGACTACTTAATGACATGGCTACCTTGTCTACCTGCGAATTAATTACAACATTATTAAGAAGGTGAATTAAGGATAAGTAGGCAATCAAAGAAAGTTTGACAATTGAATTGTGATACACCTAGCAGGCGCATGGTTAAGTATGATATATATTACATTTTTCAAAAGTTCAGGCTTTAATTGAGAGGAGGAACCAGCATAAACAACTTGTAAGGAAAGTGATACCTATACTAGTGAGTGGTGATGGCCCAATGCTGAATCTGCTCTTCTTTGCCTGTAACAGGAGGGAGAAGTAGGATTAAGTCACAGTTACTATAGTTGTGCTTCAATGCGAATAGGTTTGATAAAACATGACATATAGAGGCAAGCCAGATTTTGAAGTTTTGGGGTTCATAATTCTAGTCCTTTTATATTAGGGGGTTCTAAATTGAAAATTAATACATATTTTTTCAAGGCAAATATATATAATATATGGTATGGCCAAAGCTACGGAGTTCGGACCCCAGTCTGGCACGCTAGCTCCGCCACTGATGACATAATAATGTCTTAACTCTGAAGATCACAATTAAAGGTTTGAACAGTAGATCCGGGGATTCAGTGGATGGCTTTTGACATGTTTCTCCAGTTGTGGCTATTCTTTCCATATATAAAACCTGTCAGGCACAACCCCATCTCTCCTGTCGTCTTGTTTAACTATCTTAGACATGTAACTTTCAGAAACAACGTTCTGCTCTTGTTTGCCAATTTCCATTGACAAAGCTGCTCTAGTGGAATTGTCCTGCTGTCTTTTCTATTCCCAATTTTTTGGACTGCAGATTCATTGCTGCTTTTAAAGATTCAATCTATTGTACTTGCATAGGTCGGTTGCTGTTTCATGGTCTCTTACCTTTTATTATTCACAAATTATGATGGATGATTCCTTTATATATAAATGCATATATATAGTGAAACTATCATAGTACACAGCACAAAAGAAGGGAAGATTTTTTTTATTGAATAGCTTATCAGCACAAGAAGAAGGGAGATAAAAGTTAAAACTAAACTCATAGCCTTCATCTTGTCAACAAAAGAGATAGAGGGAAAGCTAAACAACAAAATATATGACAAGAAAAAACAAAAGCACGTCATTATCATAACAAGCATCTGAGTTATCTGAATTAGTTATCCATTTTGAGATAAACCACTGCAGTGTTCATCATCAAGAGCTCTTAAGCTAGGACAAGGACTAGTAAGGTGCATGTCAGTAATCATTTGTCGAAGTTCTGAAGCTTCTTTTTTTAGTTGAGCATTTTCTTGAAGTGTTTGATCATGGCTCTCCGAAGCATGGTTTAGTTTCTCAAGGAGCTGGTGATTCTCATTTCGGAGCCAAACAACTTGTGCCCAAAGCTCATCTAAGTGCCTCTGCTTACGCATGCGTGATCTCCGTGCAGACTCTCTATTAGATATCATTCTTCTCTGTTTCCTTTCATTGATTAGACTCATCTGTTGCTCATCAGCTTCATCAGATGTAGAGTTACTGTTGAAACATGTTAATTGTGGATTAAGTTCTTGAACTTGAGGAGTGATCTGAAGTTGATACAGAGGGTTCAACAGCCTGTTTATCTGAAATGTGGATGAGTTATAGTTAGCACAGGATTGAGATGGGAATTGAGTTGGGTTTGAAGGAAGTAGGTAATAATAGTCTGTGACATCAGTGGATTGCATGGCTTAAAAGTATATGAGTTTATTAAGACAATGTTTGGAATCAGTCTTACTCAAGGGTCAAGCAAAAGAAGTTGGCTATGAAGGGCGAATGGGAACGTGAGCAAGAGGGGGACTTCTTATAGGATTGAGAAAAAGTTACATGGCCCCATGTATGATGTATCAAATATCAATTAGAAACAGTAAAGTTCCTTGAAAATGAAATCACCAGAATATCATCCTGAACATTACTTTATCTTTTCTTAATATAAAAGATGTGCATGTGCATATACTAACATCTGAGGGTCATAAGGAGGGGCAATTTACTCCATGACCAAATGTTTTACTTAATCTGATAATGGACACATACTTGGCATGAAGGGTGATCCAGGCAGACCAATTCAGCATTTGCAAGGCCAGTCAATCCATGACGTTTTTTTGACAACAATCGATGACGTAAAAGAATAGGAAAATGAGGTTTGGGAAGGCAAGCCCTATTCTGTAAGTGGAAAGATCACACACTTAACAAGTTGATGACTCAACAACCACAACATGGTTTAGAAATGAATATTATATGGTGCATAGCTCCTCCTGTGCATAACAGGACAGATACCTATAGTCACCTGTGGCAATTTAGGTGAATATGAGCTGCATCATACTCATTAGTGTTGCCTCAGTCACAGTAAAAACTCTACATTGTCATCTAAGGTAGGTGATTTTCTTCACTGTTAGTTGTATTTGCTTCCTTTGCAACAAAATGTGATTGGGGTATCCATCCTAATGGTATACATCTAATTCATGTCGCTCTAATTTCACTGATTGATTCCATTATTTGACATTTAGGAAAATAACCTCATTATATCAACAAGATCAAATATTTCAAAGCATTCTTGAAATTCCTTGAACATGACTAGTGACTTCAATTGATTTGTGCTTCATGATCTATTCATATTAACCACAACTTGGATTTACATGTGCGGTGAAAGTCTTGCTTTACGGTTGGTGGTGGAAGGAAGAGGTGCTAAGATATGGATGTGCTTTGAAATCCAGTCTTCCACTATGAAAAAGAAAAAAATTTGTAATGCATTCAAAACCAGAACTTCTTCAGTCCTTAGGGATAATGGTCTTCTTCCTTTCAGGTGGGTCTGTTTGAGTGGACTGAATGTTCAACAATATAATTACTCAAGTATTGACCCCAATTTCTTGTCTTGTCTTTAAATTGTTTTGCCTTTGTTGCATTTCTTTCCGTTCTACACTTTATACTTTAGCTTTTAAATGAAAGCATTTTCCTCTATGAGCACTTCTATGTTCAGGTGATTGATTTTGACAAATATATGTAGATCATTGTAGACATGTACTTATACTGATATGGTACATTTTGATTCCAGAGGCCAGAGCTGGTACTTGTATTTAGACAAAGTTCATGTAGCCCTTTCCTCTCTCCTTCCTTTCTTTTCTTATAGATAAATGGTAGTACTACTCTAAAAGTGATTAAAATTTCCAAGATTTGAGGACTTCTCTATTTTCTTGACAATTATCTTACGTGTGGAATACTAACACATCCTTTTGCTATACTAAAGAAGGTAAAAAAGATCCCTAGTTTTTTACTCCATGCTCATATCATCAGATCTATAATTGAAGTTGTTGTAGAAACATATGAGTCTCTGATGTTGATTAAGAAAGTTGTTTGATATATTCTCATTCACTGCACTTTTGAAATGCCAATCTTGAAAATAATATGATGAAGAAGTTGAGTATACGAAAATAAAGTATACTTTATTTGTTCTTTTTATTTTTTCCTTAGAAAAGAAAAACTTGGAAGGTTGAAAACTCACAATGAAATCTATGAGAAATACTGACCCTAGTGAAATACTCCCTCCGTCCCATTTTGTTTATCGTAGTTCGGATTTCGAGTGTCAAACGAGTTTATCTTTGACCGTGATCTTTATATGTATCTTTTAATATTTTGAGTTTTAATTTACGGAAAAACGTCTGATTTGCCCCTCTACTATGAACTATTAGTCACTCGTACCTCCCGTTATACAATACGTTCGTAAACTCCCCTACCGTTATCGAACTTAACTCATTTACCCCTAATTTTAACGCCCAGCCACGCTGGACCATTCCCCACATCAGAAATACACACATGGCTGCCACGTCGGATGCCATGTGTGTAATTAAACCCACTTCATCAATCCGAAATTACAAACACCTAAATATATACCCACCCATCCTTCACCTTTCACTTCCATCAGCAAAAACATATCCCCTTTCTTCTTCCATCACCCAAAAATTAGGGTTTAACCAATCTTTTTCTACACTCTTCAACAATGTCTCAAGGTAGTTGTTCTTCCAAGAGGATGTGCCACTGTGGTATCATTGCTAACCATTTCACCGCGTGTACTCCTACAAATCCGGGAAGGAAGTTCTACAAATGTTCTAGGGATGGCGTATGTAATTTTTTTAAACAATTAGTTATGTCAATTAATTATGTTATTACTTTAGACTTCTTAAATTGTTAACATCATGACATTGTCATCTATGTTTTGCAGGCTGATTCATGTGGGTTTTGGGAGTGGGATGATGAAATGTACAACAATAGAGTTGATGATTTGGTTAGAAATTTAAGGTCATCATTAGAAACAGTTAGAGGACAAACGGAAAAATTGAAGAAAAAGCTTGAATTTGTGGAGAAATCTCATAACGAACAAGTGAAGAAGGCCAAACACTTGGAAGAGAAAGTTACAAAGTTGTGGAGTTGCATCTACATTTCGTGGGCTATATTTATTGGATTTGCTTTAGCTATGTTGATTAAGTGAAGTATTATGCTTAGTAATCTATGTAAAAGTTGATTAAGTGAAATAGTATGTTTTGTAACAGCAATGGACTTGTGGAATTGCCTCGGCTGGTAGTATGTTAATGCAAGTTCATATTAATGCAAGTTCTTGTAATTGTCTTTTACTCATTTCAATTTTCAGTTTGAAAAATATGCACAAGAACATGATTTGGCTGTTCACAATCTACTTGTAATACACAATTGAAATAAAAAAACATAACTGAAATACACATTTAAATGACAGAAAATACAACTGAAACATAAGCAATGACAGAAAATACATAAACAAACATAAGAAATGAAAAAGGATCATTAGATTAAACCAAGTCTCAATGCTTGATAACATTCATACATTGCAAAAGGGATGCCATACTATAACCCCAAAACATAGCACACCTAAGTAATAGTATAGCATCCCTTTGTCACCATTAAAACACTAAGTCTAAGCAAATGTACTGTCTTAACAGCAGTAAATATAACCCCCAAAAATATACAACCTTAATAAGTCTTAAAACATAAACTTAAACAACATCACACTTGTGATTTTCCATTCCCCTTTCTTGCTTTCAACTTAGCCATCTTCTGCAGTCCAGAACTTGTAACAGCAGCTTTACCATTCCAAGTCAGCCTTACTGGTTCAAAAGGAAGATCTGTTGGTTCACACACACCACTTGCATCACCTCTAAAAGAGATAACTCGTGTACCAGCTGTCTTTTTAGGCTGCTGCCTTTTTTGAGCGATTGCTTCAATCTCTGCCACAGTCCTTGGCCTTAAAGTTGGGTCTTCAAACTCAGCATGGTTATAATCAGGCATTTGATGTTCATTTAAAGGCTTCTTGTGCACTGTTGGGGTAGGCATAAACCTAAACCCATTAGCTTGACTTGACTGGGTTTGTTGACTAGGTTGTGGTGCAGTGGCTTCAATGTCTTCTTCAAAGGGGTCACCTGGTGGAGGTGAAGAGCTCCCAATACCATGCTCAATGTCTTCATTCACCAGCTGGCTCTTCTTCTTTTTCTTTTGCCTTCCTCCAGCTGGCTGCTTCCCTTTTGACCTCTGTTAATATTCAAAAGAGGTCATTAGTATAGGAACAATGTAAATGTAAGAAATTTAGTTATGAATACTTACCATGTCACAAGATCTAGAGTTATGGTTTGGCTGCCCACAAGTCTTGCATGTCATAACCCTTCCCTTTCTAGAAGCAGCCCATCCACTTTGCCTTAGAATTGCCTCATCCTTTTGCCTTGTTCTTTTGATTCTAGGTCTGCCTGCCATCTTCACCAATACAGGTGGATCCATTGCTTGGGATGGGTGTACCCTCCAAAATTTATCCCCCCTTACAGGTTGTATCTTGTGCTTGTAGGTCAATAGATAGGCCTCCTTACTGTAGTACCAGTGCATTTCAACCAGTGGATCAACTTTCATGAACTGCAATGACTTGATTGCATGTTGACATGGGATTCCAGAAAGATCCCAATTTCTGCAAGTACACTTCTTCAATGCCAAGTTAACTGTGTGTTTGTCATTCCCATCAGTTACTTCAAAGCCATCATCACCATTGAAATCAACTGAGCATGATTGAGCAATCTTCAGGTATTCCTTATACAACTTCATTGCATAAGGACTGTATTCATAGTCCCATTTCTTCACAGCATTCTCATGTAACCTTAGCATGTTCATCACCTTGATCCTAATGTCTTCCAGCATCTTTATAATGGGTTTGTACCTTGCCTCCAGAATCCAAGCATTGAAGGATTCAGTGAAGTTGTTCTCAACTGCATTGTTCTTGCATACTGTATCAAAGTATGCCCTAACCCAAGTCTGAACAGGGTAGGTAACCAACTCACTTGCAGCATCTTTATCTAAGCTCCCCAATTTGTTCAACATATCCTTAAAGTCTTCCTCATAATTACTCCATGCAGACCACCAAAGCAGCATCCTCATAGCTCCAGATTTCCATCTCTTGCCCCAGTTGGATTCAATATGCTTGACACAATATCTATGCCTTGCAGCAGGAATAACAGCCTTCATTGCCTCATGTAAACCCTAAATGTAAAAGAAAGAGCATAAAAAAGAAGTTAACTATGTACATGATAAATTAATAAAATAAATTTATAGACTTTAATAAGAACAGTAAACTACCTTCTGCATGTCTGAAATAAAGGTGAACCCTTGACCATCATTGAGATCCAAAGACCTTTGCAAGTGTTCCAAGAACCAGCTCCAAGTGACCTTAGTTTCCTTGTCAACAATGGCCCAAGCTATGGGATAGAACTGGTTCATGGCATCTAAGGTTACAGCAGCTAGCACTTGTCCACATGCTTTGCCTCTCAAGAATGTACCATCTAACCCAATAAAAGGTCTCAAACCTTCTTTAAACCCCATTTTCAATGCATGAAAACAAACATACATCCTTGAAAATCTTCTCTTACCTTCAGCAAGTCCATCTTTTGAAATGTTGATTATAACATCACTTCCTGGATTACTTTCTCTCAATTCAGTACCATAAGCCTCAAGCCTTCTATAATCATCCCTAAAGCTACCCTCCAACTGTTCCAGAATTAATCTTTTTGCTCTTGTACACTTAGAACTAGAAACATTAATGTTAAACTCTTTCTTTAGATCCAGCTTCATATCCTTCACCTTATATTTAGGATTGCCTTGTAACTTTGACTTAAAGTAGTGGGCCACAGTATTATAATCCACACATGGATTATAAAAAATTGGTTCACATGTATGTTCAGCATTTAGTGTCTTGACTCTAACACCAGGAAAGTTTCCATCTCTAGAGATCAAACAAACAAATGGACAACCAATTTCACAGATATACCTAAGCCTTCTTCTATCACTTTTGACTGGAACTAAACCATAACCATTAGCAAGTGCATACAGTTTCATATATTTCCTAGCTTCAAATATATCAGTGAATGTGAGTGTTTTATCTACCTCCTTATAGTCAGATAACTTCTCATCCAAACACCTATTTTTCTGCCTGAATAGTGACTCTAAGTCTAAGTCTTCAGAGTCACTTGCAGATGATCCAAAGTCACTAAAATCATCCTCTTCAGATAAGGAACTACAATCACTAACAGCCAAATATTCTGAATGAAAGGTGCCACTATGGTCAAGAATATTAGGAACAAACAGACCCAACTCACTATCATCTACTGCATACAAGTTGATCACATTTTGTTCAACAGTAATTAATTCTAACAGAGCCCTAATCCCCTCATCCCCTTCAAGTTCAAACAATTTTCCAGAACTACCAGCAACAAGTAACTGTTGCACCCCAACATACCCTAATTCAGAAGTATACTCATTAACTAGATCAATGTAAGAAAGTAATTCAGAGTCATAACCTGACCACTTGTGAACTTGCCCCTTAGAATACATAGGTCCTGGACTCCTACTCCATCCTCCACCATAATTGAATACCAATTCAATTGTCACCATTTTTAACCTACAAAAACATGGAATGAACAAACATAAGTACCAAATGTAACCACCAGTATTAAATAAGTCAATGAATACCACTATCCCATTCATATTTAATTCCAGGACCACTATTATAGTAATGTGTATAAGTAAAAGTAAAAAAAAGGAAATAAACAAACAAAATAATGGTGACCCACTGATGAAAAGCAGCAAATAGCCCTTCCATGTGCTGAGTTTTATATTAAGGGAAGGGGACCACTACATGAATAAATAACCAATTTCAGGTCCCCTCTTCAATAAATAGGCAGTCCAATATCAATAAATAACAATATCAGACCAGCCAACAAAACCCTAAACCGTAAATGAGTACAACCCTAAAACTAAAACCCCTAAATCGAAACCCTAAAACCACTATACAGAAAACCCTAAAACCCCAATATTGAAGCCCTAAAACAGAAGATAAACCAAACAACTAAATTTACATAAAAAGACACAATTCAGAACCCCTAAATCGAAAGAAATATTAACCCTAAAACAAAACATAAACCCTAACATAAATTTGTTGTTTATCTCACGAGATCAAAGAAAATAAAGAGTAAAACTAAACATTAAAAGGAAAAACAAACATACCTTTGAACATGCAAGCAGATGGAACCGAGGAGGCGAAGAAACCTAAGAGACCATGTTATTTTCGGAGGAAATGTTTAAGAAATGAGTTATTTTCTTAATTTTGGGTTTATATATTTTGGTGTTAAGTGGGTCGGGTTAATGAAAGCGGGTTCGGATTGATGAAGTGGGTTTAATTACACACATGGCATCCGACGTGGCAGCCATGTGTGTATTTCTGATGTGGGGAATGGTCCAGCGTGGCTGGGCGTTAAAATTAGGGGTAAATGAGTTAAGTTCGATAATGGTAGGGGGGTTTACGAACGTATTGTATAACGGGGGGTACGAGTGACTAATAGTTCATAGTAGAGGGGCAAATCAGACGTTTTTCCGTTTAATTTATTGTGACTTAATAGTACTTTTCATGTAGTTTTCAAATACGTGCATTTTATTTAAGAAAAGTTAAAAAATTTATATTCTAATCTACGGTCAAATTTAAAAAGTTTTATTCTCGAAATAGTAACTATGACAAACAAAATGGAACACGGGGAGTATATCCACTTAAGAAGCTGGTGCATGTCAGCATATCCTACCTATCTTTCTGTAATAATGGCCATATCTTAGCCATTTTACGTCTTATGCCCTCAAAATAGTAACTCTTACTCATTAAATCTAGGTGTTTTGGGAATACAAACATATCAGGAATTGGGACACTGCCCTAAACTAACGGACGAGGTCTTGCACGGAGGGGTACTTGATTTAACATTTGTCCCTTACCATACCAAAATGCCTTATAATCTGTTAAATAAGGAAGTACAAAGTACTGGAAGGCAAAGGAAAAAATAGATGCACGGTAGGTAACTGAAGTGGGACTCTCTGTTAACAGTGCGCGTGGCTATCGTGTGCAATTTTATGGCCAATTGGCTACCAATCACCTCAAGCATAAGTCCTTCAAAACATAAAGTCATAGTGATTGAATTTTGTTCAGGTGCCATGGTCATCATGATGGGGAACTCAATTTGTGGTACTGTCACTTGTACCTGGATATGCCCATTATTGCACCCCACTGACGTAGCCTATTCAACTTCTCCTTCCTTTCTTTTGTTTTTAAAGGTAGTGAGAGTACATAATTTCCATGCAACAATCATGTGTTCAACTTAATCAAGTTTTTGTCCCGACTAGCTAGGAGTTGTGGCCTAGTTTTACTTCCCTTTGGTCATTTTTCTTCATGCTTAAGCCTTACTAAGTTTATCTTTTAAATAAGTACTGTATTAGCTCTATAAGTGGTCATAAGACAATGTACAAAAAGTACTCGGCGTAGTCAAGGTGGCTCCATAGGAAATCACACGTTTACTTCCTTCTTAATGAAAGGTTTTTTTGAGGTCTGGGCGTAAGCACCCTACGGCAAAGGGTGTCACGGGACACTGTTTAGCTAAATTTTTTACTATGTATATGTATGTAAATATATAAAAAAAATCATAATATTCAGTACAAATAAAGAAAGTGACACTGCTTGAAACACCATAAATTAGCGGTCTAGTAATTTACCACTTTGAAAAAGTCTAGAAATGTGAGAATTTGGATCCCGCTTGTAGCACAACTTAACTTTTTTTATTAATTTTTTTGAATGTTTATCATTTAAAGTAGGGATTGAACCTTCAGTCTTTAGCTAAGTTACGAAGTACGAAACTACTTGTAAACAACAAAAAACTTCTAAGTGACATGCAAAAAACCATGCATTCGCCACTGCCTGAATGTGTCCTTTCTTTTAATTGTTGGGGCTGTCACGAGTGTGATCAAGACCGACTATGATAAAGATTAAAGGCCCCTTCTGGCACGTCAAGCTCTAGTAATCCAAGTTAGACGAAAGCTTTGAGATCTTCTAAAGGGCAGGGGCTAGGGGAGCTGTAGAAATGGACAATGTTGATATTTTTGTTATATGCTACGTAGAGGTTGCGTTTGTTTAGTGTAACTGTGCTCGTTGCTTTTTGGCGATGCAAATCAAGTTTTAATATTAAGGGAATGGATAAGAATGGATTTGTAGTATTGCATAAAAGTATAGAGCAAAGTAGCTTTATGATCCATATATATTTCGTCACGCATAAGACTACCTTAGTACATCTGTTAGCTACTATCGATCCCGGACCCAATTAATAATATTAAAGCTTATTAATAAAGGGCCACTTTGAAATATGGGACAAAGACAAGATAATAATTTCGTATTGTTTACTAAGTTATTAGATCTGTCGAATATACACTGCCTAACATTAGTCATTACTTCTAGTTTACATGCAAACCAATTGATTTTTGTTATATAGACTGTTCAGTACTATTGATTGATTATCTTTGTTTTATACTATTTAAATTTAATATTCTTATGGTCCGAACAGGATAAGTTCCTCATCTGCTTACTCCCTTTATTTATCATCTTCATATCATTGCTTTTGTTTTCTTTTTTCAGCTTAAAGTAATATTAAATGCCTAAAAGTGACTATTAAACTATTCCCGAACTGTACGCTTGTGACTTTTGTTGATTAACATGTTTAAGAACATTGACACCTCACGGTGCAAAGGTATAAAGTTTTGATAAGTTGTGTGATGGTGCTACATTTCATTACTATTAACTTAATTGAAGTTTTGGGCAAATCATTGAAGTGTGCTTACGTACTTGTTTCAAGGTCTAGATCCACTAAGAATGTGGAGAATAAAGGTGTTTTATTATTTAAAGCAAATGGTCTTTCTTTTAATTGTTCATTATCCTTGCAGTTTATAGTAGTACAATTGTTCTAATAACATTGTTCTTTGACATTTGTCTAAGTATTATTTATTAAAGCTTAAAACTGTTTGCCAATTATTGTGCTTCTGAACTCTCTTTACATAATACTCTCACAACTGTTTCTTGAGGTGATGGAAAACAAAACTTAATTCTTAAGGTGGCGAGGGAAAGTAGTAAAGAAAAGAACACTAAAAATAAGTAGACGTAAATCTGACTGATTCTATGTCAATACATTGTCCTTTTTGACAAGTTGTGCTGTGACAAACACCTCAAATCGATTGCCGACATGTTTATCCAAAAAGAATTCTGATGAAAAATCTTTGGAATTATATTACCCTCATTTTGATTTCTGGTCTACTGGAAAGTTTTTTTAGTTGCAGTACCTTCAAAGTGAAATTGATGTGCACCCAATTCCATGGACATTGTTGATATTGTTGCTCCTTCTTGTGTATAGCTTGTTTTTTAGTGCCGCTTACTCTACTCTATTGGTAAATTTTAGACTATCTTTATAGATATTGCTTTGATAGAATTAGAATAGATTCATACTCAACATGACAATGATGAACATATCTTTGTGAAAATTTTACGAATCTTGGAATGAATCTTCGTGTTGGACAGTTCTTAGGCTACCCCTAATAGACGTGTGGGATAGAACTACGACTATCTTTTTATGTTCAGCTGAGGCCTACTTTTTATGATATGTCCTTCCTGAGTATGCAACTAATTTTCTTGACTGACTTGAAGAAAAATCATCACCCTCTTCTACAACTTAACCATAACTTAAAGTTATTTGAGTAATATAAAAGTTATTTGTAGCTCATAAGGCAAGGGGTCATCACCCTGAACATGTTTGTAATCTTCTACAAACTGAACATGTTTGTTGAACATGCATGTTTACGATACGTCGACATACAAGGACTAAAATGGCAAATTTTGCTGTGTTGTTTTTGAGTTACTGATTTCATATTGTAGATCTTTTAAGCACAAAAACAGATCAATTTTTTCAGCCCTTCAAATCCTTTGCTCAGGGAGTTTGAATTTTGGCTGTATTCTGTAATGGTTATCCTTTTTTCCCCCACTGTTATTTATTTTGTCAGATTTAACACTTACTGGCTGCTCATGAATTCAGATATTCAACCCCATAATGATTGGAAAAATTATTTCAGTGCCCCACTCTTTTGAAAAATACTCCTTTGCCAAAAAAGGGGGTGTAAAATGTTTTCTGGAGGATTTTAATGAGTGCCTTGTTTGTTTTGCCTCTGAGGGATTGGAAGAGCCAGATTTTACCTCTATCTTTATTTTTTATTTTTTTTAAATAGCAGCTTTGGATATCTTCTTATTTTTGTAAAAATTTGTTAGCCAGCCTATGTGCACTAGCTATTTTGGTTTTAGCCACTTTTAAGTATTTGTTCGCGTATACACTCACTTCCAAGTCGGGTTATATATTCAAACTTCAAATCGTGGTATGAAATTTATTCAACTTGAAACTTCTTATCGAAAATGAGTTATATATATTCAAACCTAAAATGTGAAGTTGGACTCAATTTCAAATACTTTAGTTTGACGTGAGCTAAAAAAAAAAAAAAAAAAGGATTTTTAGAGTTCAGCTTCAAATGTGCACTAGATTCCAACCCAATGGTACGAAGATAATCAATTTTGGTATGAAGCGACAAACTCTTGCAAAAATCGGGCCACAACTGGCTAAAACAATTTTGTAGAACATACCCTGCACTCTTATCTTTTCTACGATAACATACTCAGTATAATCTCATATATGGGGTCCAATATTTTAAAAGGCGGGGGCGCAAGGCAAAACGTTTTACTTACAACGGGGCAAGGCGTAAGCCTCGAGACGTGGGCGTAAGCCTCATGGATCTAATTTTTTTTAATTAATTTTATTAATAAATAGCATAATGAGTCAAAAAAATATCAAAAATACATTAAAAAAAATAGTTAAGAAAATTAAAATAAAAAAAAGATTATAGTAACGAACAATCTAACATTTTTTACAAGTATAAAAAATTGAATAATGTTACAGTATTATGAGACAAATAAACTGTATTAACTTTCAAACAATTAAAAAATTTAAATTATGAAATATGTCTCGTTAATTGAGCTATACTCAATTTCTCGATTTCTATAAATGAATACAACTTGTATAAATCATTTTAAAGAAAATTGTGGATGAACAATCTTAATTAGGGATTTGACAAATTATTTGCATAGGTTCTATAAGGCGAGTCTCGAGCTTTGGGCGTTGGCGTGCTCTGAGCGCACAAAACTGCCTTTTAAAACAGAGGTGGAGTCTGAGGAGGGTGAGTAGATTGTACCCTACCAGGATTGAAGTAGACCTTCGGCTCATAAAAACAGTTTATTGAAGGAAGTTGGATAACATAAAGAAAACATACAAGAATAAAATGCAGAGCTAGAAATAGCAATATAAAGAAACGCGGTGACATTAAAAAGAGTTAGCATTGTAGATGAGACAACAGTATTAATAAAAATGCAGAAGAAAAGTGGTGACATTAAAAAAAGCTAGCATTGTAGATGCAACAACAGTATTAATAAAAATGCAGAAAAAGTTAGAACTAAAAAAATTCAATAATACTTATAAGGTTCTCTAAACCCTCACATTACCATAGGAAGACCTAAATGGCATTTTACCATATGTATTCGTCAAGATTGTCCAAGCTTCTTTTGCCGAAGTTGCATGCAAAAATTTGTAAAAGACGTCCAATGTGACCTTTGTGTTGAGATAATGACATGCCTTACCATCCAATTGTCTATCTTTTTTTAATTCTGCATCTGCTTCGAGTGAAAAATAATTTGTGTGTAATTTGATGATCCCTTCATCAATAATTGACCATAATCCAGTAGCTCTGAAAAAATCTTTCATCTGTTTTTGCCAAGCCACAAAATCATTATACCCATCGAACACAAAAACAGGACATTCACATAAAATATGTGATGAATCCATGTTTTTATAGGATCTCATACGAGTTCTACTACCAATTGGAAGAAATTCAAACACAAAAAATAATTTAGCACAAGCAATATATTCAACAAATCGCTATATAGAAAATTTTTATCAATAAAGTTGTAGGAGACTTTGATATCACTGTAAGAAAAATAGGTAGTAAGAACCCATATTTATAGTACATAATATAAAACCTACTCTGACTAAAAACTAGAAAACATATTCTATTATCACTTGGATTACAAAACCTAACTATGCACAATTCAAATAAAATAGCAAGTGCCAAATCCCGAACAACTTAGAATTACTACTCTTTCTTTAGTTCCCACAATAACATCTCCTCTTTGGGAATAACTTCAAACATGGATCCCTTTGTAAAGATATTTTTACGCTAATTGACATACTAAACCACTTAATTACAAAAAATATCGATACTTTTAAATAATTACCCTATATACCAACACTTTTTCACATTTTACAAAATATACAATTTTTCATTTCATTTCTTTCCTCTCTACCCAAAATCCTAACTTCTCCCTCTCTCTTTCTCTCCTCCACCCACCCACCCAATTACCCTCCCGTCATTCCCCACCCCCCTCGCCGGCCGCCGCCGCTACGTGCTCCACCGCGGCGAATTGGAGCAGATCTGCTCCTCTCTTTTCCGATCTTCTCCTCTTTTTTTCTTTTTTTTTTTTCATTTTGTACGTGTATATGTATGTATTTTTATGTATATATATGTATTTTGTTAATACAAGTTCAATTCTGTTTCTCCTTCTTCTTTTTTGCATTTGAATATACACATTCAAATTCAGATCTAAAACTGTATGTATATGTATGTTCGTGTATATACATATAACAATTTTCAGCACACAAGTGTATGTACGTGTATATCACTGTATGAACGTGTATATCCGAGCATCTATTTGTATTTTTTGTATGTATTTTTGTGTGTATGTCAAGTAATAAATGTCACAAACATAAATTTGTATGTTTCGTTTGTAGATCTGTAGGTTTGTGTATGTATGTGTGTGTTTAGTGTATGTATAACACAATTTTTTTGTATATTTACATGTATTTTTGTCTATATGTATTTTCGAACTTTAATTTTAAAAAAAAAAATTACTATTTTGTTTTACAACACGTTATCAGCACGAAGAGCTCTAATATTCTACAAGTCAAGTTTCAATCTTTCCCAGCGGTAAGCCTAGGTATAATTCCTACTAATCTTTTTCAGCTTCATGTCTCTAAGTATAATTTTGTTATAGATTAATATATAAATAAGAAAAGTGAACACCTTATGTTACAAATGAACTACGGCTAGCAACTTGCTTGACCAATGAATTATTTAATATTTTTTTATCTTCACATATATATATACATATTCCTATAATGCACTATAGCATATTTACATTTAATAAGAAATAGTATATTAGACATTCTTGTTTTGATTAATAATAATTCTAATCTATTTTATTTTCTTTGATAGTTTTCATTATGTCAAATTTATCAAAGCTTGAATTTGTGGCACTTGACATATCTGGCAAAAACTATTTGTCATGGGTGCTTGATGCCGAAATACATTTAGATGCCAAAGGTCTTGGTGATACTATCAAAGAAGGAAATGAGACATCAAGCCAAGATAAGGCTAAAGCCATGATTTTCCTTCGCCATCATCTTGATGAAGGATTAAAAACAGAATATTTAACCGTGAAAGATCCACTCGAATTGTGGACTAACTTAAAAGAGCGGTATGATCACCTTAAAGCCATGGTACTACCAAGGGCTCGGGATGAATGGATTCATTTACGGTTACAAGATTTTAAAACTGTAACCGAATATAATTCTGCTGTTTTCAGGATCAGTTCTCAACTGAAATTATGTGGAGAAAATATTGATGATGCTATGATGTTGGAAAAGACACTTTCCACTTTCCATGCATCGAACATGGTGTTACAGCAACAATACCGTGAAAAGGGATTTACAAAATATTCTGAGTTGATCTCATGCCTTCTGGTGGCTGAGCAACATAATTTCCTGTTGATTAAAAATCATGAAGCCCGTCCCACTGGATCTGCTCCGTTCCCTAAGGTGAATGTGGGAGCACATGCTCCATTCCTTGAGGCGAATGTTGTAGCAACAAATAATGTGCCTGAAAGAAGGCAAAATAATTACCGTAGTAAAGGCCATGGTCGTGGGCGCGGCAAGGGACGAAATAATACTCGTCGTCACGGTGGAAATAAATATGAGAATAATAAGGGTGCTCAAGCTAATCCTTCAAAAGGCAAGAATAATAATATTTGCCATCGATGTGGTGGGAAAGGTCATTGGGCGAAAATTTGTCGTACGCCTGAACATCTTGTCAAGCTTTATCAAGATTCGCTCAAAAGAAATGAAAATAATGTGGAGGCACATTTGACATTTCAGAATAATGAGAATGAGACACATCTGGCACATCTTGCTGACAAGCATGATGAGACGGAGGCGTATCTTGCTGTAAAAGATGATGATCTTTTTTAAGGCCTCCCAAATATTACCCATTTAGAAGCTGGAGACTTCTTTGAGAATCGTAACTGAAGAACTGATGTTGTAATTGGGGAATAAAAGTAATAAAGAATAATGTTGTCTTTATTTTATGTTTTAAAGTTAGAAAACAAATGTCATCTTTATATATGTTTCAATGTTTAAAAGTACTTTTCTTGTACTTTATTTTTAGTATTTCTTACTATGTAATTTTTATCTTTTTATGAAGAAAATGTAAATTTCCCAGTCTTCAGTTGGATTCAAGCTCTATAACAAAGATATATGTCTCTTGGATAGTGCTACAACGCACACAATTTTAAAGGATAAGAAATATTTTTCTTATTTGATTAATAAAGAGTCCAATGTTAGTACAATATGTGGTAGTACAAAGTTGGTTGAAGGTTATGGCAAAGCCAATTTATTATTACCTGGAGGAACAAGTTTGGCTATTGATGAAGCCATGTATTATAGTAAGTCTCAAAGAAACTTGTTAAGTTTCAAGGATATTCGCCAAAATGGCTATCATATTGAGACTAAAACTGATGGAAAGATTGAATATCTTTATATTACTACAATAAAGTCGGGTGAGAAATATGTTCTTGAAAAGCTCCCCGCTCTTTCCTCCGGTTTGTACTACACAAACATTGGTACAATTGAATCACATGCCATAGTAAACAAAGGGTTTACTGAATCAAATGATTTTATTATTTGGCATGACCGGTTGGGCCATCCCGGTTATAATATGATGCGCAATATAATTGAGAATTCAAATGGGCATACATTGAAGAACCAAAAATTCTTCAATTTAAAGAATTCTCTTGTGATGCCTGTTCTCAAGGAAAGCTAATTACTAGAGCATCTAAAGTTGGGATCAGGATCCCTGCATTTCTGGAACGTATACAGGGTGATATATGTGGGCTCATACACCCTCCATGTGGACCATTCAGATATTTTATGGTTTTAATAGATGCATCTACAAGATGGTCACATGTGTGCTTATTATCAACCCGCAATATGGCATTTGCGAGGTTGCTTGCTCAAATAATAAGATTGAGAGCACAATTTCCAGATTATGCTATTAAGACAATTCGTCTTGATAATGCTGGTGAGTTTACATCTCAAGCATTTAATGATTATTGCATATCAACTGGGATTACAGTTGAACATCCAGTTACTCATGTTCATACTCAAAATGGTCTAGCAGAATCATTTATCAAAAGCCTCCAATTAATGGCTAGACCAATGCTTATGAGAACTAAATTACCCATTTCAGTATGGGGTCATGCTATTTTGCATGCGGCAGCTCTTGTTCGGATTAGGCCGACAAGTTATCATAAATTCTCCCCACTACAATTGGCTTTTGGTCAGGAGCCAAATATTTCCCATCTTAGAATTTTTGGATGTGCGGTATATGTGCCAATTGCTCCACCACAACGCACAAAGATGGGACCCCAAAGAAGGTTGGGGATATATGTTGGGTATGAATCTCCGTCTATTATTAAATATCTTGAGCCCATGACAGGAGATTTATTCACCGCAAGGTTTGCTGATTGTCATTTTGACGAATCAGTTTTCCCAACATTAGGGGGAGAGAATAAGCAGCTGGAAAAAGATATTGACTGGAATGCATTAACACTATCTCATTTAGATCCTCGTACAAATCAATGTGAACAAGAAGTTCAAAAGATAGTGTATTTTCAAAATGTTGCAAATCAACTGCCAGATGCATTCACTGACCTACCAAGGGTTACTAAATCCCACATTCCAGCTGCAAATGCTCCTGTTCGAGTTGATGTCCCGGTAGAACAATCTATAAGTGCAAGTGAGTCTAAGGCACGCTTGAAGCGTGGTAGACCACCCGGTTCCAAAGATAAAAATCCTCGAAAAAGAAAATGAGCAATTGATCAAAAAGATCAAAATATGGAGGTAATTGCTCAAGAAGAGCATAGAGACATAACAATTGATAAGTCCTCTTCAGGAGAGGCTCAGGTACTTTAAAATACTAAAATCGAAGAGATCTTAATGAATTATGTCTCTACCGGAAAAATATGGAACCGAAATGATATTGTTGTCGACAACACTTTTGTATATAATGTTGCTGTTGATGTGATGCAACATAATGAGGACCTTGAACCAAAATCTGTCAATGAATGCAGACAGAGAAATGATTGGCCAAAATGGAAAGATGCAATTCAATCAGAATTGACTTCACTTGAAAAACCTGAAGTTTTCGGACCAATTGTCTGAACACCTGAAGGTGTAAAGCCAGTGGGTTATAAGTGGGTATTTGTGCGAAAACGAAATGAGAAAAATGAAGTCGTTAGATATAAAGCACGACTTGTGGCACAAGGATTTTTGCAAAGACCTGGCATTGATTATATGGAAACATATTCTCCCGTGGTGGATGCAATCACCTTCAGGTATCTCGTAAGTCTGGCAGTACGAGAAAAACTTGATATGCATCTAATGGATGTTGTCAGAGCCTATTTATATGGTTCATTGGACAACGAAATTTTCATGAAAATCCCCGAAGGGTTCAAAATGCCTGAAGCATTTAAAGGCTCCCGAGAAGCTTGTTCGATAAAGCTTCAAAAATCCTTGTATGGGTTGAAACAATCGGGACGCATGTGGTATAATCGCCTTAGCGAATACCTGTTGAAACAAGGATACAAAAATAATCCAGTTTGTCCTTGTGTTTTTATAAAAAGGTCTGGATCTGGATATGTCATAATAGCTGTGTATGTTGATGATTTGAATATTATTGGGACTCCTGAAGAACTCCCAAAGGCAATGGAATGCTTAAAGAAAGAATTTGAGATGAAAGATCTTGGAAAGACAAAATTTTGTCTTGGCCTACAAATTGAGCAATTGCCTAAAGGAATATTTGTTCATCAATCTACATATACAGAAAAGGTCTTGAAAAGATTTTACATGGATAAATCACATCCGTTGAGCACTCCAATGATTGTGAGATCACTTAATGTGAATAAAGATCCGTTTCGACCTTGTGACATTGATGAAGAGTTTCTTGGTGCTGAAGTACCATATCTTAGTGCAGTTGGTGCACTGATGTACCTTGCCAACAATACTCGGCCAGACATAGCTTTTGCTGTAAGCTTATTGGCAAGGTTTAGTTCTTCCCCAACTCGAAGACATTGGGATGGTATTAAGCATATACATAGATACCTCCAAGGCACTATTGATAAGGGTTTGTTCTATTCGAATGAATCCAAGTCACAATTGATTGGTTATGCCGATGCTGGTTATTTATCTGATCCACATAAAGGTCGGTCCCAAACGGGCTATTTGTTTACATGTGGAGGTACAGCCATTTCATGGCGTTCAGTGAAACAAACTATTGCTGCTACTTCTTCAAATCATGCAGAGATATTGGCTATTCATGAAGCAAGTCGGAAATGCATTTGGTTGAAATTAATGACCCAACATATTCAGCACATTTGTGGTTTTCCTTTGAAGAAGATTCCAACAATATTATATGAAGACAATAGCGCTTGCATTGAGCAACTGAAAGAAGGATATATTAAAGGAGACAGAATAAAACACATTTCACCAAAATTCTTTTTCACTCATGATATTCAGAATATTGGTGAAATAGATGTTCAACAAATAAGGTCGAGTGATAATCTGGCTGATTTGTTTACCAAGGCATTGCCAACCTCAACATTTGAGAAGCTTGTTTACAAAATTGGAATGCGTCGTCTTCGAGATGTCAAGGAGTGTCTTCATCAGGGGGAGTAAAATACGCGTTGTACTCTTTTTCCCTTAACAAGGTTTTATCCCACTTGGGTTTTACTTGTAAGGTTTTTAATGAGACAGCTCTAAATGCGTATTATAAGATATGTGTACTCTTTTTCCTTCACTAGGCTTTTTCCCACCGGATTTTTCCTAGTAAGGTTTTAACGAGACACATTATCTTCCAAATGGTCATCCAAGGGGGAGTGTTACAAATACATGTATGTAATATAAATGTGGATGACCACTACTCTCCACTACTCTCCATTTATTCACTTGTAACATATGATTTACTACCCCACTTTCTTCCCCACTTTCTCCTACTTAATTCCTCCCCACTTTCTCCTACTTAATTATTCATTTAGGAATGACTTGTAACTTCTTATGTATTGGAGTCCTATAAATAGAGGACACTTTATCTATGGAAGACACACTTGAAACACTTTGAGAATACAAGTTCTTCCTTCTCCTCTCATATACTTTTGTCTTGTTCTTACTTTACTATTTTGTTTTACAACAAATCAATGTTTATATGTGTATTTATATGTATTTCATTTTTAGATTCAAAACCACAAAAAAAAAAAAAAAAACCAGTGGTGGATGGCGGCAGCCAGCGGTGACTAGGCGTTGCCGCCGCCTAGGGTGATAGGAGGGGGGGGGGGGGCAGTAGGAGGAAGGAGGAACCCTAATTTATTAGTTTTGTTGATTTTTGTATATAATGTGTAAAAAAATATTGGTATTTTTTGTAAAATGGAATAATATTGATATTTTTTGTAATTTTTGTGTTATGATTGTATATATTTGTAAATCTCTCATTTGTAAACCTGTAATTCCTGCAGCATTGGCAAGAAAAACATTTGTATTGGACTGTGAGATAATTTTTGGAGGCCCGCAATGACATCGTTGGAATCTTGTTAATCCAATTGGCAAAAAAATGGGATTTAATCAGGAAAATACTCAGTCACCAATAAATAGCCTATTTGGCCAAGTTGATGCCTTTTCTGGAAGTCAAATATGCTTTTTTTAAGTGTGTTTTTAGAAAATTTGAGGTGTTTGGCCAAAACCAAAAAGTGCTTTTAAGGAAAAGTAGAACTTATTTTTCTACTGTTGGAGAAAAACTACAAATTTATATTTTTTTTTTCAGAAGTAGTTTATTATTTTTTAAGACAAAATAACCTTACCACAACTATTTATTTAAGATAAAATTTTTAATTACCTTAACCAATATACCTCTCAAATATATATAAACTTTATTCTTCGTTTCCTTCTTTTAGTTTAACTTTATTCCTGTTGATTAAAAACTTTAATATATATTTTTATTTTATATTTTAAATTTAAACTAAATAAAAATATAAAAATAAATTAAATATTTCATAAACAATATTTAATTAAGAAAATGTATTAGTCGTAAAATGAATCTTACTATGGTCCTTTTTCGTAATTTGACACTCAAAAGCAGCAACAACAACAACAACATACCCAGTAATGTCTCACAAGTAGGGTCTGGGAAGGGTGAGATGTACGCAGACCTTACCTCAACCAAGGCGGAGAGGCTGTTTCCTATAGACCCTCGGCTAGAAAATATTTTGAAAATAAGTTTGAAAACAAACAAGGCAAGAAACACTACTATAGCTCACATACTCACATAAAAAGCAACAACCAGGAGCAAATAGAAAACATCAATAGCGTTAAAGACGTAGAACAAGATAAAACTACAATATATATAGGAATAATAAAGCTAATATGGCATCAATCTCTCGCCTACAACCTAATCTTCTACCCTGATCCTCGCCCTCCTCAGTTTTCTATCAAGCGTCATTGTCCTCGGTGATCTGGAGGTGAGCCATGTCTTGTCGAATTACCTCGGCCCAATTCTTCTTTGGTCTACCTCTACCTCTCTGCAGACCTAGCACTGCCAACCTCTCGTACCTCCTCACTGGAGCTTCTGTGCTCCTTCTCTAAAGATGGTCGTACCATCGCAGTCTCGCTTCTCGCATCTTGTCCATAACTGATGACACTCCCACCTTGGCACGAATGACCTCATTCCTAATCTTATCCAACCTCGTATGCCCGCACATCCATCTAAGCATCCTCATCTCTGCAACGCTTATCTTCTGGATGTGTTTGGTCTTGACTGGCCCACACTCGGCCCCATACAGCATAGTTGGTCTAACGACCGCTTTATAGAACTTACCTTTGGTATAGGTGCAACTTTCCTATCGCATAGGACACCGGCCGCAAGTCTCCACTTCATCCATCCTGCCCCTATACGATGCGTAACATCTTCATCAATCTCTCCATTACCTTGAAGGATTGAGCCAAGATACTTGAAGCTTGTCTTCTGTGAGATGACCTGAGAATCTAGCATCACTTCCACCTCTGACTCCTGAATTGCATGACTAAACTTGCACTCTATGTATTCTGTTTTCATCCTGCTCAGCCTGAAACCCTTAGACTCTAGGATATGTCTCCAGACCTCTAGCTTATTATTGACTCCACCACGAGTCTCATCTACCAAAACTATATCGTCTGCAAATAACATACACATAGTACCTCCCTGTATGCTCTGAGTTAATTCATCCAACACCAAAGCAAATAAAAACGGACTAAGCGCTGACCCCTGGTGCAACCCCACCTCAATTGGAAAGTGGTCGGGTCACCTCCAACTGTTCTCAGGCGAGTCTTGGCTCTGTCATACATGTCTTTAATTGTGCTGATATATGCCTCTGATACACCTTTGGCTTCGAAGCATTTCCACAAAACCTCTCTTGGGATTTTGTCATAGGCTTTCTCTAGGTCAATGAACACCATATGTAGGTCCCTTTTCTTATCCTATACTGCTCAATCAACCTCCTTAGAAGGTGTATGGCTTCCATAGACACTCAAAAGCACTATTTTTAAAGATTATCCAAATACAAATTATTTAAAAAAAAAATACATTTCTTAAACGAGTTGGTCAAACACAAACTGCTTATTTTTTTTATAGTATTTATTCAAAAACTACTTCTAACAAAATTAATTTTCAAAATAAACAGTTTTTTACCGCTTGGCCAAACAGGCTCCAAGTAATATTAAACTTGAAGCACATTAAATAATGCACATACTGTAAGGCGGATTATTTTTTGTTGGATTTTTTGTTCATAAGTTGGATAACAACAACAACATACCCAGTGATATCCCACAAGTGGGAGTTCGGAAAGAGTAAGATGTATGCAAACCTTAGCCACCAAGGTGGGAAGGCAGTCCAACATACCCTCGTCAAAAAGTAAATACAATTATGAAAACATACTAGAAAAGAAAATGCACGTTGAGAATACCATTTCAAAGAGAATATCGACATATAACTTAAAGATAACCGAAATAAACACAAAATATCAATAAGGATAATGACAAAGAATAAAATAAAAGTTGTATATATATACGGATAATAATAATGATAATATGCATAGAAACTGCACGAGTACTATCTAACCTTCTACCTGAATCCTCGATCTCCGATCTATGATTTCCTATCTAAGGTCATGCTCTCGTTAATCTGGAGGTGAGTCATATCCTATCTCATCAACTCTCCCTAATTCTTCTTCGGTCTTCCTCTACCTCTTCTTATTAGATCCACCATAGCCAACTCCTTGCACCTTCTTACTGGAGCATCTGTGTTGGAAGGTCTTCTTCTGTGTGCAAATCTACTGATGGTTCGATTAGCTATTCTTCCCTTAGCTTAAGGACGTAACCAAATTACAATATGTTCTTAAACTTCAACTCATGTTTATCCTTATTCAGACAATCTAGTTATCAAAATTTCTTGATATAAGATGTAAAACAATGTGATAATGAACAGATAACTCTTCGATTAGATCGGGTGAATGAAATGTTGAAACAAATATGGCTACTGTCAATAGCAATACAAGCTGATTGGTTGAAGAGTTCCTTGGTTTATTTTTTTCTCTTATTAATTGCAGGTTGACAATTAAGGTGATGAAGTAAAACCACTCTCTATTGGTACCTCCCGTGCAGTGGCAGCTGGACCAGGATTTACACTAAGGGGTATCAAAATATAAATACTTCAATATACAAAAAAAATAAAAAATCAAGGCTGCTCAACACACACACATATTACTAGTTTTCGGCACGTGCATTGCACATGTATGTCGAGTCATATGGTATACGTTTTGATAAAATATTTTAAATTATTATTACCAAAGTGTTGAATAAAATGAGTGAAGAGTGGATGCATCAAAGTTGAGTAAAGTAAGTAAAATGATTCTACCATAATAACATTAAAATAGTAAGAATTTAAAATATAAATAATTCGTAAATATATGAATTGATCTGTTTTCTTGAAAACAAACAATAAAAAAAATAAAAAACTGATCACTGTTGAACATAGTATAACATCATGTATAAGCATTAGAGGATGTTATAGAAGCATTATTGTACGTATGCAAGGAGGAGATGCCAAACAAATATTTAGTAAACTAACATTTTGGAAAATAAAGAAGAAAGAGCAATTTCATACACTGTATGCAAGGAGGAGATGCCAAATAAATATTTAGTAAACTAACATTTAGGAAAATAAAGAAGAAAGAGCAATTTCATGCACAAATTCAAGAAGTTAGATAGCATATCTTTCCCTTTGAGACAACATCCCGAGACTTACCGATAGGTTTCTCAAACAATTCAAAAGCAAATCTTTGAATTATTGTTCTCCAAAGAAATAAGCGTCATGTCCAATTGGCTAATTTTCGTATCAGTAATAGTGGATCTTCCCTTCATGGTAACTGTCAGGAACAACCTAACGATTACACAGTGCACAAACTGTCACATCGGACCAGCAATTGTTTATCTGAATGTTGCAATATATTGAAAGGCCAAGGGTAACTTTCTTGATGAATTCGGTTTTGAAAAGTCCTTGGCTTTAATTTGCATCCTTCAATAGTTTGGTTTATTTTTTATTTTTTTGTCCAATGAGGTTTAATGAGTCAATCAGACAAAATAAGAATGACACCCGTTGGAATAATTTGGACTAAGAGAAGTGATGCCTGCATACGGTGGCAACTGTTCGGAAGTATAGGCATTAATTTGTTTGTTCTTTGGTAAGGTATTTTGATTTATTTAAAGGATAATTTGGTAATCTGACTTTTCCTTTCTGGAGGACATGCTTTTATAGTAGTATGAGATATGATGATATATATGCCTACAAAAAAATTTTACCTAGTTGTATGGTGTAATTTTTCGGCTACAAATTTTTTTTACCTACTTGTATGGTGTAATTTTTCGGCGAAAGATAGATACCCTTCAATATTGCCTAGGCCCGCCCCTGCTCCCCCGGCTTATGTGTACGTGAACCTTGCTTTGCCCTCGGAAGTGGAAACTCCTACGTATTTGGAAACACAATAATTACTGGGATAATACTTATAAAGTTTATTATAAATTATACTCCTAGTTCAGAAATATAGAATATTTCCATGTGGAGACTAATTTATAGTTCAGAAATATGAAATATTTCCATGTGTAGACTCAATTGTATGATTTCATGCAGAATGGAAAGAAAAGAAAAGGAAAGTGTCTCCTCGTGAATAATTTATACATGCTTCTACTTAATAATGGAAAAAAGATGAAATCTGAGCAAAATTTTGATTGCTTAGCTTCTTGATTCATTAATGCAGGCTTGCGTGTGTCGTCAAGGTTTAACGATAGAATTAGCAGAATCGATGCAGGCTGGGGTGAGCTCTCAGCCTCAAGAAGTTGCACGAACCGGAGGCGGTCGGACAGATGAATATCTATTTTTCCAGAAATTCATCTGTTCGATCATCCACCCACTGAAAGGCGGTCGGAACGTTCGACCGACAGACTTCTCCTACCACCTATTCTTCGACCACCTATTTTGGTCGATCATCGGTCGGTTGTCCGACCGATGTCCGACCGTTTGGGCGGTTGGAAAACCCCTGATTTTTAGTATAGTGCCTGATGGTGTTTTTGCATGATTTCTTTTGATCCTTACTGAAGACTTAGATTAGATGGTTTATGAAACTAACAAAAATTTCTTGGAGCTGGAAAGAGACCATGTTGTTAACTGCTAATTTGTGGTGCTTAGTTCATGTGGTGCATGTTTTTTGCTAAACAGAATGCAAGGTTGATTGGATTCAAGATGTTGTGAGCTTGCATTTAGTTTTATTATATGTCTTAATTCTCAGATTTCTATGAACAATTAAACGTAGTAGAAGCTAATGAGATTCAGCAGCTTGAGTTTCCTCTTTGTTCCTGTAGAATCTTTCATTTTCTTTATTACTAGTATTAGCTGAAATGAGACCATGTTGTTAACTGCTAACTACATCTGTAGGATATATACATAGGATAAGATACTTGTTATTCCTGCAACCAAATAAATCAGAAAAGACAACAAACAGAAGTATATTATCAGTTGTTATGGGACAATCCCGAGCCCACAATTTCCTTGTGTCTCCTTAAGAAATCTAACCCCCTCACAGTTGCCCAAGGTTCACGGGTTAATTTCTCCCAGGATGGAACGGGATAACAGTTCTACTGTAGCGGCACTTCAAACAGTAGAACACTGCGAACTCAAAGAAAACGGAGCAAATCACACGACTTACTAAGACTTACTTAGTATGCAGAAAAGAGAGGAATGCAGTAAGAAGTTTTGTATTTCTGTGTTTCAGTGTGTGTTGAAATGTTGAAGACTGACCAGCTTATATAGCCATGGGAAATGGAAGGGAGAGTCACCACTAATGGCCACTAACACCACTAACACTGCCACTAATGGCACCTGAATTCATTGCCACTAATGGCTGAATTCACTAAATGTCAGTAATGAGTAGTCCACTAATGAGAAAACGTGGGAGAGTGGGAGAACGTGGAGGAATAACTACGCTGGATTAATCAGATTAATCCATTCACATTTCTGTTACACAAACAGATTAAATATTAAATATTAATAATAAAAAATATTAATTAATTAATATTTTTAGTTTTTGTTGGTCCAAAAAATTAAGTCAATCAATCGACCGAAATCCGAAATCCGAAATCCGAAATCCGAAATCCGAAGCCGAAGCCGAGACGAGCGAGCGACGACGACGGCGCGAGACTTCCCTTCTTCTCAACCCTTTTAAGAGCTAAGAGAAGTGAATTTGTATTTAAACCCAACAAAAGTCTTTTCCTCTATCAATATGGGAGAATGTGCATTTCCTTACTAAAAGGAACCTTTTCACCTTCCCACCCATTTCCCATTCACACTCTATTTATTCCAAAATCCCAACAATCCCCCACATGAATGGTGAATGGCTATATTGGAAATATGCATGACAGACTTGTGTGATTTGCAAGAAAGAACTAGTTGCATCGGGATAAGTAGGTTTCCCTTTGAACTTTCCGTAGTGAACATACATCGGATATACTCGGTCAATCGGTAGATTTGATATCTTTGAACCGTTGAGCTTTGGTGTATACCTAGACAACGTATGTCACACAACTAACCCTTAACCGTCTTTGGTTCTCACTGTTGTGTTCGTTTCAGCCATGAACACCGCCTGGTTTCATAAGTACTTAGAGAACTTGCCATACCGAATTCTCCTTGAAGCGGCTTCCACTTCACACTTACATAGGTGATTTCTAAACGTGTAATCCTATAGATGTACATTGTTTGATAATTAAAATATCAAACTTAGACAATCATTAAAAAATGCCTCTAGCATTTTACCCTTGGTACTTGAACATTGTCTAATCATGAGAATGGACCAAACATTAACTGACAATGTTGGACCGTCAAACATGACTTTGTATTCTCCTTGAACTTAGTTCTTGGGATCTCCAGTCTCCTAGGTAGAGTTACCGCCGTGATGACTTGTCCTTGGCCATAGTCCCATTCCCTTCGATGAACACTCAACCGCCTCTCTAGTTAGGCCTTTTGTAAGCGGATCCGCCACATTATCCTTTGACTTCACGTAGTCAATGGTGATAATTCCCCTAGAGAGTAGGTCCCTAACGGTTTTATGCCTTCGTCGTATGTGACGATTCTTACCGTTATACATTACATTCTTCGCTCTTCCTATAGCCGATTGACTATCACAATGTATACAAATTGGTGTCAATGGCTTAGGCCAAAACGGAATGTCTTTCAAAAAGTTTCGAAGCCATTCAGCTTCTTCACCGGCTTTATCTAAGGCTATGAATTCAGCTTCCATAGTAGAGCGGGCAATACATGTTTGCTTGAACGATTTCCAAGACACCGCTCCTCCACCAAGTGCGAAAATATATCCACTTGTGGACTTAGAATCAGTTGTGCCGGTGATCCAATTGGCATCACAATATCCTTCAATGACTGCAGGATACTTGTTATAATGCAATGCAAAGTCTTGAGTGTATTTTAAATACCCCAAAACACGTTTCATTGCCATCCAATGGGTCTGATTGGGATTACTCGTGTATCGACTTAGTTTACTTATAGCACAAGCTATATCTGGTCGAGTACAATTCATGACGTACATCAAACTTCCCAAAACACGTGCATAATCCCGTTGCGACGTGCTTTGACCTTTGTTCTTCTTTAGAGCAAGGTTTACATCAATAGGAGTCTTTGAAATTTTAAAATCCAAATATTTAAATTTTTCAAGAACACTATTGATGTAGTGAGTTTGAGACAACGCCAGACCTTGAGGAGTTTTATGGATCTTAACACCCAGAATTAAGTCCGCAACTCCTAAGTCTTTCATATCAAATTTGCTAGTCAACATGCGTTTCGTAGCATTTATATTGGCAATGTTATTGCTCATTATCAACATGTCGTCCACATATAAGCAAACAATGACTACAAAATTAGGAGTGTTCTTAATGTAGACACATTTATCACACTCGTTAATTTAAAGCCATTTGACAACATTGTATGATCAAATTTCGTATGCCATTGTTTAGGTGCTTGTTTCAGTCCATAAAGTGACTTAACAAGTTTACACACCATCTTTTCTTTACTTGGAACCACGAACCCTTCAGGTTGTTCCATGTAAATTTCTTCCTCCAAATCCCCGTTTAAGAACGCTGTCTTAACGTCCATTTAATGGATTTGCAGACCATACACGGCGGCTAACGCTATTAACATACGAATGGAAGTAATTCTGGTTACCGGCGAGTATGTGTCAAAGTAGTCAAGACCTTCTTGTTGTCTATATCCTTTAACAACAAGCCTTGCCTTGTACTTGTCAATAGTGCCATCAGCTTTCATTTTCCTTTTGAAAATCCACTTAGAACCTAATGGTTTGTTTCCAGGAGGAAGATCAACCAACTCCCAAGTATGGTTGCTCAGAATAGATTCTATTTCACTATTGACTGCCTCTTTCCAAAATGGAGAGTCTGAAGAAGACATTACTTCTTTAAACATCCGAGGCTCATTTTCCAACAGAAAAGTGACAAAGTCATCTCCAAACGAAGTAGAAGTTCTTTGACGCTTGCTTCGTCTTGGTTCTTCCTCATTTGGTGAATTTCCTTTGGTTCCTTCCCGAGGTCGTTTGGATCTTTCACCAACTGACTCACATTCCTTCTTATACGGATATATAGTTTCAAAGAACTCAGCACTATCTGATTCCATCACCGTATTAACATGAATGCCGGGATTTTGTGATTTATGAACCAGAAACCGATATGCTTTACTGTTTATAGCATATCCAATGAAAACACAATCAACTGTTTTCGGTCCAATCTTAACCCTTTTGGGTTTTGGGACTTGCACTTTTGCCAAACACCCCCCCACACTTTGAAGTAATTCAAGTTGGGCTTCCTTCCTTTCCACTTTTCATATGGAATGGACAGTGTTTTGCTAGGGGGAACTCGATTGAGTATTTGATTAGCCGTGAATATAGCTTCCCCCCACAAGTTCTGGGGTAGACCCGAACTGATTAACAAGGCATTCATCATCTCCTTTAATGTCCGATTTTTCCTTTCCGCAATCCCATTGGATTGAGGCGTGTAAGGGGCAGTTGTTTGATGAATAATGCCATATTCCAAACATATTTGTTCAAAAGGAGATTCATATTCTCCACCCCTATCACTTCTTATCATTTTGATCTTTTTGTTAAGTTGCGTTTCAACTTCATTTTTGTATTGCTTGAATGCGTCAATTGCCTCATCTTTACTACTAAGTAAATAAACATAGCAGTAACGAGTACTATCGTCAATAAAAGTTATGAAATACTTCTTTCCACCGCGAGATGGTATTGACTTCATGTCACAAATATCTGTATGAATTAAGTCTAATGGTTCAGAATCCCTTTCAATTGACTTGTAAGGGTGTTTAGCATATTTAGACTCAACACATATTTGACATTTTGACTTAGCGCAATCAAATTTAGGCAATACTTCCAAATTGATCATTTTTCGCAAGGTTTTATAATTGACATGTCCCAAACGAGAATGCCATAAATTATTTGACTCAAGTAAGTAAGAAGAAACTGCAATTTTATTCATAGTGTCAACGACCATTACATTGAGTTTGAAAAGGCCCTCAGTCAGGTAACCTTTTCCTACATACAGCTCATTCTTAGTTATTACAACTTTGTCAGCAACAAACACACACTTAAACCCGTTTTTCACAAGAAGTGCAGTAGACACCAAGTTCTTCCTTATTTCAGGAACGTGAAAAACATTGGTCAGAGTCACAACCTTGCCAGACGTCATCTTGAGGAATATCTTCCCATATCCTTCAATTTTGGCCGTTGCAGAATTGCCCATAGAGAGCGCCTCATCAGGTCCAGCGGGAGCATACGAAGTAAAGGCTTCCTTCACAGCACAAACATGGCGGGTGGCTCCTGAATCAATCCACCATTCCTTAGGATTTCCAACGAAGTTGCATTCAGAAATCATAGCACATAGATCAATGTCTTGCACTCCTTGGGCCAGTTTTGTCTCTTCAACCATGTTTGCTTGACCTTTTTCCTTTTTCCTGTCCTTCTTTGCAGCACGACAGTCTGCGGACTTATGTCCACTCTTGCCACAGTTGTAGCAATTTCCCTTGAACTTTTTCTTGCTGGGGTTTGTCTTCCCTCCAGAAGGCCTCTTTCTCTTATTTTGATTTGGAGTGTGCTCAACTATATTTGCTCCCGCTATTGCAGCACTTCCACGAGCCTTCTTTGCAGCAGATTTGTTGTCCTCTTCAATCCTCAAGCGTACAACCAAATCTTCAAGGGTCATCTCCTTGCGCTTGTGTTTCAAGTAATTTTTAAAGTCATTCCATGATGGAGGTAACTTTTCAATCATGGCTGCAACTTGAAACGCTTCATTAATCTTCAAACCTTCAAAGAAAAGTTTGTTAGCAACAATATAAGTAATACTCTTAACAGAAGTATTAATCAAGATCAAACCTTCAGCAAGGAGATCATGGATAAGGACTTGAAGTTCTTGGACTTGGGACACAACAGATTTGTTATCCACCATTTTATAATCCAGAAATTTGGCAGCCACAAATTTCTTCAGTCCAGCGTCTTCAGTCTTATATTTCTTTTCTAAAATATCCCACAGTTTCTTAGACGTTTCAACATTACTGTAAACGTTGTACAGGTCATCTTCCAAGCCACTTAGAATGTAATTCTTGCATAGGAAGTCAGAATGCTTCCAAGCCTCAATCACAAGGAACCGTTCGTTTTCAGGTGTTTCATCAGTCAGGACTGGAGCATCCTCGTTGATAAACCTTTGCAGGCTTAAGGTGGTCAGATAAAAGAACATCTTTTGCTGCCACCTCTTAAAATCCACACCAGTAAACTTCCCCGGCTTTTCTGCTGGTGGCATAACCGTTGCAGCAGCACGGCTAGGCCCAGCAGCACCAGAAACTGCGGTAGCATTCGTATTCACAGCAGGGACAGTTTGTTCAGCTCCGTTAGTCATCTCTGTCAAGTGACACAAGCAGAAATAATATTAATAAACTGTTTAAACAATAGGAGTAGAAAAAACCACGAAGACTTTTAATCCCCACAAACAGATTATTTCACAGTAATTAGGAGTAGAAAAAACCACGAAGGTTTTAGTCTCCACAGCAGATTAATATATTATAAACGAGTAAAAAACCACAAAAGTTTTAGTCTCCTTAACCAGTATTTATTTAAGTGCAGAAAATAAATAACATTAGATTTCTTAAGCTTGTTATTCCTGCAACCAAATAAATCAGAAAAGACAACAAACAGAAGTATATTATCAGTTGTTATGGGACAATCCCGAGCCCACAATTTCCTTGTGTCTCCTTAAGAAATCTAACCCCCTCACAGTTGCCCAAGGTTCACGGGTTAATTTCTCCCAGGATGGAACGGGATAACAGTTCTACTGTAGCGGCACTTCAAACAGTAGAACACTGCGAACTCAAAGAAAACGGAGCAAATCACACGACTTACTAAGACTTACTTAGTATGCAGAAAAGAGAGGAATGCAGTAAGAAGTTTTGTATTTATGTGTTTCAGTGTGTGTTGAAATGTTGAAGACTGACCAGCTTATATAGCCATGGGAAATGGAACTAATGGCCACTAACACCACTAACAAGAAAACGTGGGAGAGTGGGAGAACGTGGAGGAATAATTACGCTGGATTAATCAGATTAATCCATTCACATTTCTGTTACACAAACAGATTAAATATTAAATATTAATAATAAAAAATATTAATTAATTAATATTTTTAGTTTTTGTTGGTCCAAAAAATTAAGTCAATCATATCCGATATCCGAAGCCGAGACGAGCGACGACGACGGCGCGAGGCTTCCCTTCTTCTCAACCCTTTTAAGAGCTAAGAGAAGTGAATTTGTATTTAAACCCAACAAAAGTCTTTTCCTCTACCAATATGGGAGAATGTGCATTTCCTTACTATAAAAGGAACCTTTTCACCTTCCCACCCATTTCCCATTCACACTCTATTTATTCCAAAATCCCAACAATACAATCACTAGCTAGTTCGTCTTAGAGAGTGATTTTCACATATTCAACAAGGCTAGAAATTAACTGCGTCAATCTGCCACAAGTTTTGCCCCAAAGGAAAAATTAACTTATGTGCACATTACAACTAGAACTTATGTCCGATAGGCAATAAATGTCATTTTTTAAAAGGTTTTGTTAAGCGGGACCAAAAGTTCATGGCCACCCATTATACTATCCTATTTCTGAAATTCCTTGATGGATGTTAGCATACCCAGAGTCAGAATTAATGGGAGCCCATAAGATCTTCTTCCCTTTGCTGTTTATTTTTATGTGGTACTAAGATGTTGAAAACTGCAATGGAGAAAAATAGATACGAAGACTTCAAAGTAAGGAAGCAGTGAACACTGATTACTTGGGCTATCTAATTCATCATCAACCATCTTGCTGGCCCATGACCATCTGAGCAGTGGCGGATCTAGAGTGGTAATTACGGTTCGGCAGAACCCAGTAACTTTGGTTTATACCCTATATTTGTACTGAAAAACAGTGGCGGATCTAGAGGCTAATCTACGGGTTCGGTGGAACCCAGTAGCTTTTGCCTAGACCCCATATTTATGTTAAAAATTCACTTACATTATATGAATAATTTATTCAGAACCCAGTAAATAAGAAGAAATATGCTCCAGAATCCATTAACATAAAATTTTGGATCCGCCTCTGCTGAAAAATTTACTAAATATATATAAATAACTCATTCAGAACCAGTGAATAAAAATGTTATGTTCCAGAACCCATAAACTAAAAATCTTGAATCCGCCGCTTACATCTGAGTTTTGGCCTTTAGTTTACGTGCGAATGTAAAAGGGGTGAATGTGACATTCATGTAAAAAAATTGACATATCTTACAACAAAAAAAAGGCTACGGATGAATAATCAAACAAACGTGAATGTCACATCCATAAAAAATTATTGACCATGACGCCGCGTCCACATACGAAAAACATTATCGTAATGAATTTGTTAAATTTATACGTTAACAATGCATGTCATAAGGTAATAGTAAGTAAATTTATGATAAGCATAACTAGCCTGTTATTAATTAGTACAAGTTAAAATTCATGATAGTGTGAAAAAAAATCATGCACCATATTTACCTTGTCGTAGTAATCAATGATGTCATATAGAATATGTCATCCATCCTATCAAAAACATCAAATGAAGAATCATAACATGAAGTGGATTTAGAATTTTAAGAAGATGGATTCATCACGATTGACGGAATTACAATATCCTAAAAAGGATCGATGAACAACCTTCGTCATCACCTCACCCCTTTGTTTATGTTAGAATAATAGTTTGATCAATACTAGTATATGATTAGTACTTAAAAATAATAAACTCACCTTGAGTCCTTGACCAGCCATGATTTTTGTTTTATATTGACATTGTTTATATTTCTTTTCTGGCCTAACCATGATAATTACGTGACAAACACATCTTGGCCTACCTCTGATCAAGAAGCCACTTTGATGAATGAAGGCTTGACTACGACTTTTCATTTCTTGCTTATTTTTGTTTGCCTTTTTGTTATCCATTATATTGCTCCATGACCATGACTATGAATTTAAAGATGAAGTTACTTAAGCAGATAGATGAGGAGGTGGGTGAGCTTTTGGTGGATGGCTGCTATTTGGAAGAAAATTTGAGTAAAAATATAATTATACTTAATAAGTGTTCAAATCAAATCACATTAATTTATTTATGATAACTAATAAATTAAGGTGAGAATGTAAACCGATAAGTTCTTTCTTATCGAGCTTAACTCTGTACGTACTTTTCTGTACCTAAAAATATTCTTGATACGATGTGATATTGTTCATTTTAAGTCGAATTTAAACATATTTTTCAAAAAAAATCACATCAATAAAAGTGTGTGTGTGTGTGTGTGTATATATATATATATATATATATATATATATATATATATATATATATATATATATATATATATATAAAAACTCACTTTCTTTTGATTTGAGATAAAAATTTCACTCAACTTATCCAAGGTGTCTTAAAAAGTCATTCTTCCAAGTTGTGTGTGAAAGTACACCAAAAAATATTGATATAGCATTTTATTTTAGTTCTTTTCATTAAAAATGAACCCAATAAATATCTTAAATTTAAAAAAAGAACACCAAATTATTTATTTATGAGATAATTTACTGGCGAATTATTTATTCTTCATCTTTATATTATAATTATTTTTGGTATATTACTAGTGTAAATTAATATCCTATTTGCATATTAATAGTATATTTAATTTTCTTCTACTGTAAAGTGTGTATCATATACTAATTATACAAATCTATGTAAAGTGTGAGAACTTCATAAGGTCAAAGGGGTTATGGAAGTATACTCCCTAGTAATTTGGCATTCAATTAAGCAGATTTTAAGGAATGCTCGTTGGAAAATATCAAAGTGTAGAAGTAGTTTAGTATTATGATAGTTTTATAATTAGGTACCACAACAAATATGTTAAAGACTGTAATTAGAAATTATAACTAATGTAGTTATTTGAAATCTTCCCCAACAATTAATTCTAGTTGAAAAATGTAGTACTATAAGTTTTTTTTACATATTTTTTAGCATAATAATTATTAAATTTTATATGTTTTCATATGCGTTATATCTTTTAGATATTTTGATTAACAAATTTGATTTTTATTTTTAAGTTGAATCTTTTCCCAGAGCAAATTCTTATTTTTTTTTAAAAAAATAACAAAATTTGAGAGGTTTGGAATTTGAATTGTCATAGACAAACTTCATATTCAAAGTTTGAAGTTTAATTTTCCATGCTCAAGCGTCTAAAATTTTGAGGTAGCTAATACCTTAAATTTTGGCTATTGTGTAAAATTTTGAGGTGGCTAATACCATAAATTTAATATTTAAAAAAATAAAATATTTTGGGTCCATTTTTAGTTTTTTTTTAAAAAAACTAAATATAAATATCACATCAGCATTTTTTTGGTGAACTTTAACACACAACTTGAGAGTGTGACTTTTTAAGGTACATTAGATAAGTTGAATAATATTTTTGTCCCAAATCAAATTAAAGTGATTTTTTAGGTATTTTGCATTAGTTGAGTGACCATTTTGGGAATTAATCTATACAGCCTTAATAAAATATTTCTAGTTTGAATTATGGGAACAAAATAATGTTAGTTTAAAGTATTTTTTCTTTAATAGGTTTTACATGACTCAAATCTAAATAAATCAAATTCACAAGCTTTAAATAATATATGATTAATAAATTAAAAGACGTTTCCTATTGGACTATATGTGTGAATACATATACAGGACAGGTTGATTTTTTTAATAGGTCTCAATTGCTATAGTCAAATGTAAATTGCATGGTTTTATCACGGCCAATACGTGTAATACATATCCACCCAAGTATTTCTCCTTTATAGAAACGCTCTAATAGTGCTCAAGCAGGCACCACCTGGATGACCTGCTTAATGACCTGTCTGCTTGGCGTTTGGAGGGTGTTTTCGTAAATTCGTTCAAAATGGTGTAACATAGTTGGTAAAAAAACAATCTTACTGTTCATGCTGCATAAATACTTTGCCAAGTTGACGAAGTTGTCCATGCTTATCTCATCAGCACATCTTTAGGAAAGTACTCGCTGATGTAAAAGATGACGCAATAGGATTTTAGACTGATAGCTTTTATCCTGCTGTACATGAGGCAATAACTTTTGTACTACTTGACTTCCTTTTTATTTTACATTGTGACTCTATATGTACTGCATTAGTTTTGTCAAAACGTGGACCACACATTTTACTTTTTCTGTAAATATTATGACAAGCTGTTTTTGCTGACAAGTGATTACTTGGACCCATATTTTATTCTTTTTTCATTCTTCTTCTCATGTTCCTCTGTGAGTGTTATGCATTGCCCAAAATTTCTCCAATTTGTTTCTACCTAATTCTACAAATGATATGTAAACCGTCCAATTTTATTTGCACAATATACGACGCAATATCTTTTTTAATTTCTTATTAAACGACCAATCGTTCATGAATTAACCATAAAAATGTGCATATATTATAAAGTTAACTAATTTTAAGGTTAACTTTATTAATAAAACTGAATAATAATTAAACATTAGATGTTAATGACAATCTAAAATAAGATTTAAGCTCTTAAAAAATTTCAAACACTTAAAATAATAGTAGTAATTTAAAAAAATTTACTATGTAAATAAATAGAGAGTAACTACAACCAGTGTGGGTTTATATATATTTGCAATTTATTTTTAAAAAAAAAAGACTCATAAAAGAGATATTTGATAAGTATTCTGAACAAAATACACTGTAATATAAGTCATCGTTCAACATATTTATTGTTTGGATGTAAATTTTACGGACATTTTGTTTAAAACCCAATACAAATTTTAGTTTATGCACCATATGTCTTAATTTTAATGAATAAGGAAAAGTTGATAAAACGTATAATTTTGTGAATCGTAATCATCTTTATTATTGTTATTGTATCATAATACGTTATATAACTTATTTAGCGACCTAAAGTCATTTTAATTTTATTTTACAATGAGGAATCTGCTGTAAGAATAAATAAAAATAATAGACTGATTTCTGATGATTACGTGTTCTGTAAATTCACCAGTACAACTAAATATCATAGGAAAAACATAGGGAACAATCTAAAAGTGTAAGTATTGTGATTGCACATTCTTTAAATTCTATGTCGAGCGATCTACCAGTGTCATTATTGGGCCTGCGCTAGCGCGGGCAAACTACCGCTATGGACGTAGAAAGGACTTCTCCGCATGTGTGAACTATAAGGTCAAGGGAATGATTTGCTACTTTATTTATTTTTTCTATTTTTCCCTAATTCATTTTCTTTTAAAAAAGGCATTCGAAACACATTAAATCATTAACCTGATTGTTAGTATTTTTGGATGTAGAAAGTATTCATTGATCGTGTAAAAGTTGCATAACGATTGGATACCATCAAATGTTGGAATTTTTTGCTAATCTCCGCTATTAAATTCTCGTTTCAAAGAAAGGGATACCTTAAACATGTGTCTTTCCTCTAGAGGCGGATCTAGAATTTTAAGAAGATGGGCTCACCATTGTTAGAAGCCGAGTTATATCGTCACAAAAATGATCAACGAACAACCTTCATTAAAAAATTATATTGTGTATATAGGTTAAATATAATTTTATATGATGATATATGGAAGAAAAAAATTATTAAAAGATATTTAAATGAGATCAATCCCTACTCTTGTGTAAGTGAACCATCCTTTGACCAAGTGAACAATTTAATCTTTTAGAACATAGGTTTCTGAACATCATATTAGACATATTTTTAAAAAAATATATACATAAAATACTTAGTTTCGTGGACAGACAATGAGTTCACGTGAACCGCTTTTTTCTATACTATATCCGCCTCTGCTTCCCTTTATCTTAATAATCTTTATTACAACATGGGCTGTATAATATATGTTGTTTGGTTAAGCACACGGAGAGTCGAAGACTATAATTAGTTTATACTATGGTTATTCAAATAAAATAAATGCACGCACTTCAGAAGCTTAGAATCTTATTGATGTTTGTTAAAGTAGTGGTTACCCATTTACAAATTACAACTATTATAATTACGACTACTAAGATTTAATATAATCACTTTGAATAAAAAAGATAAAATAATTCGTATGCCAATTTTCTTCTTTTTAGAAGTGAGGAATGTTTAACCTAGATCCGATTTTAGGCCAATTAGCAATTAAATTTGTATTTGCGGGGTCACGATCAATAGCTGAGATTAAAAGTCTATGTGATGAGCTGAAATTATAACAATATGCACGTATGAACTAATTAAAGAGTAATATGCAAAATATAAACAAAGAGAAGAAACCGTATCGTGTCACTCATCCTCGGGGAGAGTTCTTCGATATCAATTGTTCTTCAAGTGAACAAAGCAGAGAACTAAGTAAGAGCAAAGAGAATAACTGAGCAAGATCGAGAGAGAGAGAGTATTTTATTGATATTTCAGATATGAAGTTCCAGATGATACAATCGATTAAAACGAGTGCTATTTATAAGCCTGGTAGGCACCCGTTGGGGTTTTTGTAACCGCCGGGTGTGGATCCGTTTGGATTAGTAACTGCCGGTCACCTATCCGTTGGAGTTACAACCGCTGGGTTGATTGTCTTAATGGTCATTAATAGGTTTGATCATGGGTGATCGTGTTAATTACTGCTTATTTAAGCCGTGGTGACCGTTGAAATGCTCCATAACTTCTTTAGATCTATTCGTGATGAACGTCTGCCTGTTGGATGTCTGTCCGTTGAACAGTCTGTTCGTGCCACGTGGAAGACACGTGTCACCTTCTCAAGCTTGTTCAGCTTTTATCCAATACAAGGAACATCATTTTGAAAAAACTTAATGATCAAATAATATAATCGTGTTACAGTACTACAAATTTGGATTCAATAATCAGACTCTTGATATAATTTGGGGAATCTCTCTTTCCAATTTTCGTATTTTATTCCTTATTTGATAGGACTGTATTTTATTTTTCGTTTGTTCTAAATAATTTAATTTAGTCAATTATTTTTAATGAAATTTTTTACAGTTACACACGTTATGATATACTTAAATCATAAATCTCAAAAAAGAAATTTTTTTTTTCAAATTATATTTTGAATCAAATGACATGTAAATTAAAACAGATAAAACATTAAACAAGTGTTGAGTAAGCAAAGAGTTGGAGTTGATAAGGCATAACAATTAATTACCATTAAAAGACAAATATACAACTCAGTAAAATCAATAAGTATTTGTCTAAATCTCCATTAATAAAACCAACAACACACAACCATTAGCCTTAACAATTTGAACAATTGGGCATTCTTCTGAGATTTTTTGACTCGAGCGTCTATCGAATACAGTTTTTCTAACAGATTCAAGATAAAAGTAAGGTTGCCTACAACTCGCCTTGAGATTTCTTGATCCGAAAGTCTATCGAAAACAGTCTTTTAACATATTCAAGATAAGAGTAAGGTCGCGTACACCTCATCTTCATGTACTCTATTCGTAAGATAATGTATGTGTTAGTTGTTTGGCATTCTTCCAAGAAAAAGAAAAATACTACAAACATAAAGGTATCACCTTTAATCTAAAAAGATCATTTCTTGAAAATTACTGGTGCAAAATAAAAAATTCTCCAAGACCACATTTTTATTTCATATTTTATAATGATGAGAATTAATCAAAATGCCACCTTCATTTTCTTGAAGTCATAGTCAAAGAAACTGTACACATATGAATTTACCAATAATTTAAATTATTCATTGCGTGAACCTTTCTCCTTTGTCCTTCCTTGTTTGTTATATTAACAAGAAACCCCCTTCAACTTTTGACTGAATTAATTTTATCTTCAATATTTTCTTGGTGGCAGCTGAATTTTGATTTACTTTTTGGATTCTTGATTTATTGTTCAATTTTTGGGTCAATTTTGCAAAAAAGTTTCCTGCTTTTTAGTTATTCAGGTATGATTATAGTAATTTGTTATGTTTTATTGCTTTTTAGAGAGGCTGTTTCTACTTCTTTCGAGGTAGGATAAGGTCTGCGTACACACCATGTTGCCCAGACCCATTTATGGAATCATACTGGATATGTTGGTGTTGTTGTAGTGAAAAAGATATGATTTTTATCCCAAATATGGCGTTGCGGCCCTTCCCTGGACCCTACCTGAATGTGAGATGCCTTGTGCATCGGGCTGCTTTTTTAAAAAACGTTTTGAATTCTCAGAGATAGATACAGCTTATGGAATTTACTGTTTTGGAGGTTATAGAATTTAAAGACTGATACTTGTTAAGTGTTATGTTGCAGATTTTGTTATTTTTTTGTGTAAAGAAATCAAAAGGCATAAGGTGGTCTGCATATATAGTTGGTAAAAGTATCAAAGTTTTGAACTTTAGGAGCTTCCGAATTTGAAAATGACAATTGGAAGCAGTAAACATGTAAAAGACAAGAAACCAAGAAAGTGCAAAGAAGCAGTGGTTGATGACCAATCACCATTATTGCCTACTAAGCATCAAGAAGATGGCGGATTCGATGAGTTCAATGGGGCTTCATTTAGCGGAGCTGTGTTTAATTTGTCGACCACGATCGTTGGTGCTGGAATCATGGCCTTGCCTGCAACTATGAAGGTGTTGGGACTCGTTCTTGGGATTATTATGATCATCTTGATGGCTTTCCTCACAGAAGCTTCAATTGAGTTGTTAATCAGGTTTAGTAGGACTTCGAAATCAGTTTCTTATGGAGGTCTTATGGGCGATGCTTTTGGGAAATATGGGAAGATGTTGCTTCAAATATGTATACTAGTTAATAATATTGGTGTTCTTGTTGTATACATGATTATCATAGGTAAGAATGAACTAATTGATTAGCAGCCCCTTAAAGACTTAGTACCAAGAATACCAAGTTTACTACTTTGCTATCCCCCTTTTCTCCATGATGATTTGTGATGTTCACTCTTTGTATTCTCCTTTTAAAGGTGATGTGCTCTCCGGAACAACTTCAAGCGGAATCCACCATGCTGGTGTCCTGGAAGGTTGGTTTGGAGTTCATTGGTGGAATGGCCGATTCTCTGTTCTTCTTGTCACCACCCTCGGCGTATTTGCCCCGTTGGCTTGCTTAAAGCGTATAGGTTAGTTCTTTCCAGAGATATCTCGCCTTTTAGAATAATACATAACTATCCAATCCCATCATGCTATTTTTATTACTCAAAATAGGAATGCCAGTCAACTAGGTGTACATGGATCTTGGTTGCTGTTTGGTGAGTGGCTCAATTGTATTTCTTCATGACTCTTCAAAAATACAAGTGTTTCAAAAGGTTGTTTGTTGTTGTCTGAGTTTATTGGCAGGTTGTGAACATCCTTTTTCCTCTAGACTATTCTGTGTAATGCAGCAATAATCTTACCATCAAGACTACTATATCCCTGTATTTAAATGTCCAATGTGGTGATATTAAGTTCCTCATTTTTCTTTTGCAGATTCATTAAGATATACATCCGCATTATCAGTTGCTTTGGCTGTTGTATTCCTGGTTGTGACTGTGGGAATCACCATATTCAAGCTGATAAATGGATCCATTCTTATGCCCAGATTACTTCCTGATTTTTATGATCTGACATCATTCCTGAAGCTCTTCACTGTTGTTCCTGTACTTGTCACTGCATACATCTGTCACTATAATGGTAATAGCCCAATTTTATCTTTATTCAGAGATTTTTGTTTGTTTGTTTGGCTGATATTTGAATATTGAGCGCTACACTGCTAATGCTTTATGAAAGGGAAGTACACATAGTTTCAACCAAATGTGAAGCTAGAAACATCTACGTTATGCTATCTATAGTAGTTGTTTTTCATTAGTCTTAGGTACACACTTTCCGTAGTTTTTGCTTCTTATGCTTTCAGACTTCTAATAAGTAGAAGAAATCCTTCATGTCTCAAAGAAAACCTATATAATATAGCGTACACTTTCCATATTTCTGTATTCTCATGCTTTCAAACTTCCAAGTAGTAGGAGTCCTTCTTATCTCGAAGAAAACTATAACTATATATGTCGTGAGTCATGACAACCATATATATCTTAGATGAAGTGCAAATTTTTTTTAATCGGTGATGAAGTGCAAATAGTTTTATTGTATTGAAAGTACTGTTAATGCAAAATTTATGGTTATGTGTTGCGTCATTAGATGATTACCATCTGTGCTACACAAATATCATTTTTCAAGATCACAACTACTTACTTTATGATTTTATTCTCCTACTTCCATCTGTAAGTCCATCTGTCTTGATTTGTCTGTGTCCATGAATGGTAGTGAAACCATCAAGATATATCTTAACTGAATGATCCAGTTATATCTGGTTTGGCATAGATATAGTTTATTCAGCTGTCTACTTCATTTGTTATCTCCTATCGACTTGAGATAACATCCTACGTGGAATTTCCTCCTAGATGTGTCGGGCGTCTCAAATTGTATTAAGCAGTTTTTAATGGAAAGTTAACTGTACATCCATCTTACGACTTGCCAGTGAATATTAGACTAAAAAGTTTACTTCTGCAGTTCACTCTATAGAAAATGAACTTGAAGACAGCAGGCAAATAAGAGCAGTGGTGCAAAACGCGCTAGCTCTTTGCTCAAGTGTGTATGTGTTGACAAGCCTTTTTGGATTTCTCCTATTTGGCGATGAAACTCTTGACGATGTGCTTGCCAACTTTGATGCTGACCTTGGAATTCCATTTGGCTCCTTCCTTAATGATGTTGTGCGTGTCAGCTATGCTCTCCACCTGATGCTCGTCTTTCCTATTGTTTTCTACCCACTGCGGCTTAACATGGACGGCCTTCTCTTTCCATCTGCAAGGCCTCTAACCTTGGATAATGTAAGGTTTGCATCTCTCAGCAGTGGGCTCATTGCCATCATATTTTTGGGTGCAAATTTCATCCCAAGCATCTGGGATGCTTTCCAGTTTACTGGAGCAACTGCTGCTGTTTGCATTGGGTTCATATTTCCTGCTGCTGTTACTCTCAGGTAATAGCATTTCTGTTCAGAGTTTATTTCCAGTAATATTACTTAACTAAAACTTAAGGGATATATATATAAAAATGTCTGTCTTGTCTGCGTTCCCCAAACCCCCCTAACTACAGTATAAGGAAAAGGTAAAAAGTGCAGTTTAATGCTACATCGAGGAAGTTTTACCAGGAGCAAATCTGAGCTCCACTTATTTGAGTTTTACCTGCACAAAAGTTGTGGGAATGGGAATTGCTTTGTCAGCTCTGTTGGGTCATCTTTTCGACTGCATTGGTGGCCACACACTTACTCTGCCCTCCATTCAAGAAAGCCATTAAGCTTGCCTCATCCTAGCTTGGGTTTTGTTCACCTTCCGTTTGTGAATTAAGAGAGGTCTGGAAGTTTCTCCTGCTTATGTCCACCTTCCCTCCCTTTATAATTAGGAAATGCGAGTGAAAGCACAGTCGTCTAACTTCTGTATGGGAGAGGAGTTGGTCAAAAGGCAAAGATTATTTTGTTGTCCAACAGTTGGAAGGTTGGTTCTCAGGAAAGAGTGTAGAGAGGTCACATCCGAGAACTCTACGATAGTAAAGATGGAGGTTCTTGGATATCTCTTGGTTAAAATACAATCAAAAGATGATTGTCGACAACGGGCTTTAGTTATTGAGACTGGCTTTTCCCTAAGCCATCCTTTTTTCGCCTCAAACTTCTTGCGGATCCATTGAGCGTTATCTAACACAACCTTCATCAGTCAAGGCCTTAGAGTTTCGATCTTATATTTGTCGTTTTGCACTGTTGGAATTATAGGTACAAGAGCAATATCTCTGACAATTAGATAAAATCAACCATGTGGAAGTTTGGTTAGGATACATGCTGATTGAGGGCTTTATGTTGCTAGCTCATTCCATGTCCTGAACATTTACATTTCAAAATTTAGACATTCTAGATTTAAAAATTCAAGGTTCACCAAGATCAGATATATTTTGACATTCTAGATTTAAAAATTCAAGGTTTACGAAGATTCAGAGATATTTTTTATTTCTATGTGCATTAGGTCATTTTCTCCTGAAATCAAATAAGCATTTATTGAGTTGGTTGTCTTTCTGTTTCAGGGATCGATATGGCATAGCAACTAAGAGGGACAAGATCTTGTGTATTTTTATGATAGTCCTTGCTGTCTTCTCAAACCTGGTCGCCATATATAGTGATGCATATGCCTTGATAAAAAAGAATTCATCACCGCGTGAATAATTTCTCATGTTGCTAAGCAACAGCAGAAGTGAAAGTATCAATGGTACTCCGGGTGAAGGCAGGATGATATTGGGTAGGAAATGATGCTTTTTTTGAAGCTGCTGGAGTCGAGTTATAATAAATTTATAAATACACCTGAAGTTGAGTAGCTTTGCTCAACATGTATCAAAACATGGCTCTAAAATTCTTGGACGCTATCCAGTTGCAGTTTGTTTTGCATAGATGATGCCTGTAAAATGAATGCAAAAACAGCAAGTTCAACTTGGATATTGCTCGAGTAGTATACTATGTTGATTTTTTATGTATTCTTTTCCCTTGGTTGGGTTTAATGAACATGCTAGTCCGTCTCTTTCCTTATGATTGTTAGTCCAGTATGTCTTTGTAGTTGGCTGCTCTTTGAAATTCAACTTATTTGTATTGTTTCATTTTCTTTGCTCAGTGCTTCAATCCAAAGGAGATTGTTATGTTGAAGGGTGCGAGTATGAAGCTCTGCAATTCTCCTGTTTTTTATAAAAATTACTCTTTTAACATCAGTAGTTGTGCATACAAATTTTCATATAAGAAAGAATAAGCATAAGAAGAATTGCTTAAGTAACGTAGGTGCTTCTTTTTTTCCAAAGATGCCAAATCTTATTCTGTAAGACTTCGTCTTCGACCACCGAAATTCCTTCCACGGGTGGATTCCTGAGCCGAACAATAAGGACTACTGGACTAGTGCTATAACGACGAGTGGAGACGAAACCCGGGACTGAAAGCAAAAAGGGAAGAAATCCAAGCCATTTGCACTTCCAATAGAACATTTTTCCAAAGTTGATCTACAATACCATTTCAGTGCTGGAGCATAAATTACATTCGATTGATTAGATGCTAAAAGAAAACTAATTTGCAGAACCTTCCAAGACTAATTTGAAGTGTAGAAATTTGAATAATAGACTAGAGGCAAAAGAGTGAGCTTGGTGCATTCGGTGTATAGGAACTAAACTAAATTTACATAATGTAACAGGGACTACACCTATTTACAAAACAGCTCCTGGATCCTCAAACTTTGTTCTTCTACCAAAATATTATGCATAATAGACTTCTATAGGTTACCAGTACTTGTTACAAAAGGAACTAATCTTCTGTAATCTCTCCTTCTTCCAAGTGCACAACTATCCAGCACTCTCCCTAGCATCAGCCTAGTGTTTTGCAGGGCTAATTCTCTGGCTGGTAAACCTGATTCAGATACATTTGGTTGGGGAACTGGTGTGGAACCAGCTCCAAGTCCAAGGCCCATAGCAAACTGCAGTGGCCCACTTCGAGCCTTGAACGAGGTTTGAGGTGCAAGAATCTTCTCTTCAGCACCAGAAAGTCCATTTTCAAATGGCACCAGCTCATGCGGATGTGATCCAGGTAAGCTACAGCTCTGCAAGAGGGCTTCCAATACGCTAAGTGCCTCCCAACACAAAGTGCTCTCTACCAACTGAGATACAATTGCATACATATGTGGACTCTGAGCAGCGTCCATTGGAGTGTGCTGAAGCAATGCCTTCAGCATAAGAAGTATGACACGCTGATATTCAACGGGCCCCTTCTCAAGAAGACGTAAGAGATGTCCAAATGCTAGAGCCGAGTGCTTGGGGAACCATTCATTGCATAGTAAGGGTGAAACACAAGATAGAAGGTTGTCAATGCTTTTGATATCACCACGGGAGTAGGCCATGAACACAGTAGCCAATTCATCTACTGATTTTGCTCGACACCAAACAGCTATATTAGTTGCAACAGAGCAAGCCTTTTGATGCTGGTGATGGAGTGGCGAAGCAGGGCCCACCACTGCATCCTGGTTAAGATGTAAACAGAGCCAGGGAAGTAAGCCTGTGATGTGCATTAGTAGGCGTGTTTCTGCATCGCCGAAGATTGAATCACACGAAGGCACGGTGATCCTTGATAGAACTTCGATGGAAACACCATGACTGACAGTTGACATAAGCCCTTTAAGAACCAGCGGCTGCACTCCTTCAAAGACTGGCACCTTTGCATTGGAGGATGATGGATCACAAGCATTCCGTGATTCCAGACGCTGGAAGTCAGAACTGTCACTAACAGTTGAATCAAGCTCATCCCGGGGCATGCTTGAAAGAAGCACGTTCTCAGTTGTTGTATCTCGGAATGACAAGCGATCAATTACTCGACAAAAGAGCTCCAGCACCTGACAGTACACATGAACGAAGTCTGTATGCATCATGGCAACGCAACCCCAGAAAAGCTGGGGATATAATATCACCTTTTCTGGCTCCATATTTTCCACCATCACCTGTAATGTCAACAAGATCTCCATAATGAAGCCTAGAACAGCTGGTACTGGGTTACTCAAACACCTGTGAAGGCACCGTAACAGAGATACACAAGCATCATTAGTTACACAAGGCCGCAGTGCACGGTAAATCTGGTGCGAGCGGCAGGCCAGGTGTCTTGATGTACATTCCATAGCCCATTTAAGTGCCTCTGCTCCCCAAGTTTCCCGTAGATCTCCTTGGAAGAAGATAGCATCCACCATACTCTGCACTAAAGCAGACAGGAGTGCTGCACTTGGCAGTTCTGTTCTTACAACCGTAGGGTCCTCGTTCTCCCACATCATGCTACCGCGCTTCGATTGAACATACTTTATCAAGCTCACTACTTGCTGCTTGTTCTCTCCATCACTATTTTCAACATCATACAACTCCAAGTGACGCCCAGCAAGGGAATACAACAGATTAACAAGAAGATGCTGACAGTGCTCCAAGACAATATCCTCTGAACTATCCATGGAGACAAACGTGACATGAAAGAGTAACGGTAAATGCTCTCGGAAATCTTCATCATTCTCATAAGCAATTTCAGCAAGTAAAATCAAGGCTATGTCTGCATGAGTGAGCAAGTGCTGCTGATGACCTTGCAATGCTGATTGAAGTTCTTTTGCATTAACAGCATGGGTTCCAGCCACCATGTGCAACCCTTCTTCCCCAGAATTTGGAGTATCAATGTGATAGTCTCCACTGTCTCGAGAGACGTGGCGACTTCGCAGGCTTCCAGTTGAACTTCGTACGCCCATTAAAGGCCCTGACATGTTCACCAGTGATGGAAGAAGTTGGCCAGACCGACCAGCAGTTAAAGGAACAATATTCAACTCAGGAGGCATAGGACTCAAGGGGCCGGAAGCACTTCTGCCTCCAACCCCTGCAGTTCTCCAGCTCAAGCTCCCACTAGTGTTTCTTAGAGGACCATCAAGAGATCCACGAACTAATAAAGGTGACATGTGAGGTTGGCTGTCTACAACTGATGCAACTTGAGCCACAGATGGCCCTTGAGAGAATTCCAATACAAAACTTCCATTACCATCTCCTCTGCTTGCACTAGGCCTCAGAGGCTCTATGTTATCTTCAAGCATACGCTGAGCCAGTTGATAAACCAGGTGATCAATAGTACGCTGGGGACAGATACGAGCCAAGTATAAACCAACCCTTTTAGCAACAGAGAAATATGTAGCAAATGCACCACTTATTTCTGCTGATGCATTTGAATCACAATCTTCAATCCCTTTCGCAATCAAAAAATCTAAAACTGGACTTATGTTCCTGGGTTTGCTAGCAATTGTGCTCCAGAGCTTTTCGATTTCATCAGGAAACTGATCACCATGTCGCCACGTCACATAATAGAGACTTTTCAATAATCTCTCGCTCCAGCCAGAGTCCTTGAGTTTCCAGAAATTGAGATTCTCAATCCATGGAGCCATGCATGTGAGGACTTGATGTTGTGCGATGATATCAACAGCATCAAGCTGCCTCTGCATAATTTCTTCACAGAGCAGCTGGCTCAGTTCAGGATGATCTTTAGCAAGTTTGCAAGAGAGCTTGTATTGGAACTGTTGATATGAGTCTGGAAGGTTCCCCACGACAGCAGCTCTGTAGCTTCCTGAACCCTCCATCCCATCATCAGCCCATTCACGGACAGAAAGTGTCTCAAGCATTTGAAGGGCATCATCACGAATCTGTCTGGAAGGATCCACCACCTTGTAGAGGATCAGGCTTAATAGTCTCTGTATTTCACATTTTGGTATCTCTTGACGCATATAGACTTCAGCTAGCACGCTGAAGTAGCCATCTGCAATTGCAGCGTCGGAGTAGTAGCACTGTACCAAATAAGACACATAAGTATTTCAAAACATTTGCCTAGGGAAAGCAAAGTGATATATATTGCTTTACATCAAAAAGAATCATAAGGATTTGAATGTTAAGAAAATATAAAAGATATAAGAATGTCATCGCTGTAACAACTAAAGAGAAGGGACAACAGAGGCAGCTCAATTCCAATTAAAATGCATAAAATAATAATAACTTATTAAAATGGTTTACCTCCTGAAATCAGGGGGATTGTATAGTACATATAATCAATGATACTACAAGCACCTACCCAGACCCACAGTACTGACACATCACATTAAATTCATTTTTGCTAAATTTAATATGATTATGGAAGGCGTAACGATCATAAGATCAGACTACAAGCTTCAGCCAAAAAAATATGGTGTACAAGAATGAATGAATTGCACCGTGAACTTCCTACAAGCTGTAGGAAAAAGAAGCACCTGATCAAATTTAATTTATTTTTCCTACTACTACTACAACTACTACTAGTATTATTATTATTATTATTTGATAAGGTGAAGTAAAAAAAAAAAAGCACCTGATCAATGCAAGCAGGAAACAGGTCCAAATTTGTTATTAGAAGATTCCTTAAAGCCAATTTTGCGAGTGCAACTCGAAGATGACCTCCTCTATGCCTATCACGGCCTGTTGTTCCTCTGCCACCTTCACCAGTGTACTTTGAGTAAGATGGAGTTCTTGGATCAGCAGGTGAATAACCAAAGGGAGCCCTCGGTGCAGGCTCAATGAATAGGCTATTAATCCAAGATATTACACGGCCACTCATCTTTCTTGCATTGTCATCAAAGCAGGGTCCATACAACAGTGAAGCCATTGCATTCATGGAAGCCCATTGAATGGCTTCTACCTGTTCATTCAGCTCTTTATCAAATGTGAGTTTGTCTATAGAATCCTTTGATCGAGAGTGCTGAGTAGACTTGTATCGTTCTACTTCACGTCGATAATCATTGACACCATCCTGATTCCATGTATTGCCAATATCATCGCTCCAGGAGAGCAGAAGATCAAAAAGCCGCTTCCTAGTTCTAATATCAAACTTCTCTGATTTTGAATCAACAAATTCAGGGGCCAGGGATCTCAGTACAGAAGCAAGTGCATAACGGAGAGGTTGCATCTCCTGGAAGCTCTCAGCGGACGCTGTTAATATCTGCCTGGTTGTTTCTTCAATGAACTTCAAATAATGTAGGCGAAAAACAGGCTTCCTACTAAGCATTCCAGGCCAGATGTTGTCAGCTACTGTGCGGTATATGTTCGCAATGTGGACACGAAGTTCTTCTCGGCGAGACCGTTGGCTCTGCACAATAAAACGATCAAAATTCTACTAAAAAGATCCAAATCACAGAATTTGTACTGATAATGGCACACAATCAGCAATGCACAACCGTTGGCATGAGGTATCCCAAAGACTATGTAGCTGCAGTTTCAGCAAGTTTCATGTCTGTGGTTTCTTTAGCATAAAATAGGAAATCTCATATGCATGTTATAGATGTGTCTGTAGTATATTCTTTGAAAACATGAATTAACATCTGATTTCATTTGTGCTCAAAATCAATTGTAAAAGATTATTCGAGTTTTATGAACAGAGTGACGTGTCTTTTCTGGCCCAAAAGCACTAAAGGAGGGAATAGAAATAAACAAGGAAAAGAACTCCACTTTTGGAATAAGTGCATAATCTAACCTGTTCCATATGTAAATTTGGCTTTGCTTTCTTCTTGATTCCCATTGAAGACATTTTTTTGACTTATCTTTCAATCATTATGGTGTGCATTCGAAAGTTTACATAAAATATGACCAAACCATCTCAAGTGACCTATTCTCGCTTTACCCTCTAGACCTTCAAATACATCAGTCCGTAAGTGTAAAACCAAAATGACTAAAGGTATTAAATGGGGACAAAGTAGACCTTAAATCTATTGTAAGGAAGTTATCTCGAAAGACTTACACCTCTTATAATCCATGCAGATTTAGCAAAAAATATACAAACTAGAAGCAAATTATTCATGTAGAGAACCTTAGTATTTTTTTAATAAGATACTGAACCTCTATGATAGAGAACACCCAAACTACTAAATAGTGGAATAAAACGAGTCCAGGTAGGTGAAATGCATATGGCAACCCCAACTAGCATATAGGATAGAGGCATAGTAATTGTTCAAGTTATTGTTGTTGTTCCTTAAGAACTTCATCACCTTGCTGACTTCTTCAACTTTGTCTACTTACATTTTATGCCAGATCGGTTTCTTACTGTAGTTTTAGAGCCATAAGAAGTTAACTTTTATGCATCTTAATACTGGCGCGTGCACATGAATAAACTCCTAAGTACTTACTGATATATAAAATGGATAAACCATCATATTGCTCAATCCATCAAGAGAAAACAAAAAGGAAAGGAAGATCACATAGTTACTGACATTCCATATAAAGCAAGTGAACATAAAAAGAGAATTATGACAAGAATTGTTTGAGAAAATTACCTTCCATTTTGGTTTCCCTTCCGTCTCCAGAGAGACCTCGTCGATGAAAGATGAAAGTTCACTAAACATGACTTCGCATATTTCAAGATGGGAGTGACCCAGAGCCATTGTTGCTGAATGCTAAAACAAGTAGAAAGAAAAAGTCACTCAACACATTGACACCAATTCAATGAAAAGTTTTCTTTCGCTGTTTTTACTCTTATAAACCCATGCAAATACATTTTCTTGAAAAAAAAAAAAAAACTTATCTATAACCTAGTTTCTCGGACTCTCATATTTAATTAGTCTCAGAGAATAAAAAATCAAAAAAAAATTATTTCAATAAGTACTAATACTACTTCATTTAATGCACAGATGAGGTTAATCAGCTTAACTGTCAAAAAGGGACCAGCTCAAGGATTACTAAGCAAAGTCAAGATATTGGATATAAGCGACCTCTGCTCAACATACAAAAATTCTTCCAGTGCGTACCAATTAAACTTGGTTTTAACAATTCTAAAAGTTCCAGTGTAAGATATTGTTCTAAGCAAATTGCTAGTGGCTAACATATCCCAAAATAATTCAGAAAGTAGTGGCTAAACAACTTTGAAAACCAAATATACAGTTGGAGCTTGGATGTTGAAGTATCCCCAGTGAAAAATAAAAGAGACAAATCAATCCAAGTTAATCACATTAATGTCATGTGCATGTTTCCACCATTACAAAATCTCCTAGGTGGTATCATGGGATTTTTTATATACTTATTGTTACTCCAACCAATAAAATGCAGTGATTATGCAAACATAGGCAATCCGCTATTTTGCTACCATCAGAAAAACTTTTGGTGGTAGCTACTCACTATATTTGCTTCAGAACCAGTTTTCAAGGACGGGAAGATGAGGTGGAAAAGTTCTTTTATTGCTGCCGAGCCACCACCTTCTCTACTATCAGGTGGACATGAGCATGCAAACATAGCATACATCAGCCATTGATCTAGCTTGTTGTCAGTGTCCTGTGACTGATGGGCCTTCCCTCCCAACTCACCAGGTGTGATATGGGCAAGCCGCTGAATAACTTCCAATCTGCAAGTAACATGAAACTTCAAGCTTTCTGTGCAGAATTACTTAAGTTCAAAGCTTGAAATAAGGAATTGCATGCTGATCAAATGGAACGTCAAATATTCAATCTCTTTTACAATGACCAAAATAGCCCTATAAAAGGCACGTGTCATGGTAGAATTCTGATAACCATCAAGCAACAAGCAACACACATCATGAATATATGTCAAAAATCAGGAAAAACTATCACCTCATATAACGGACATAGGTAGATATTTTTCCTGAATAAGAAGGAAAAACTACTTTGTAACGGTAACTAAAGATCTATATCTGTCACATTTAAGTTTCACATTAAGCTATTTGCAAAGTTGTAGGTGGACTATTATTACACACAAGTCATCCCACAACAGGGTCATTTTCCCTTTCTTAAGTATACCAAAAAGTGCTCGTGTAAGATAAATGACACGGAAGTGCATCTGTTTCAGATATCTATATTTCCACAACTTGCTTACTTTGCTTCCTGAACAGAACTTGGACAAAGCTCCGCTGCATACTTGACAAGTTCACTAAGACAGCGGGCCCATCTGTTCTTATCCGGGCTCTCAAAAAGTATAGACTGGAGAGTAGCATCAGGGGGTACAGGATCAGACTCTCGCCTCAGATCGAATGGACGCCCTGAATCCCAGTAACAGCTCTGAACAATATCATCCTGTAAAAGCAAATATCCTTACTAGATATGTGCTTGAATTTCCTAATTAAAAATAAAAGAATGTCAGAATGCATTAGAAGGGGAAGAGAATGCTACCCACCCCATGCTCTTCTAAAACATCAATTATGAATATGGGCTCAGCTTCATTTTTCGAGATATGATCAGATCGCTCATGCAATGAGAGCTCCCTTATATCGTTTCTTAAAGCACGAACACAGCGCAGTAACTCCAGTGCTGTGTGACGGATCTGACTATCCACAGAACTGAGGAATATAAGACCAACAGCATCAATCTCTGAAGCACGAAATTCCATTGTTTCTTGAGAGGGATGGAAGGAAGACTTCTTGAATCCCTCAGTTCTTTGCACACGCTTTACATCAGAAACATCATTTTCCACCTTATCGTCAGCTAGACAAGCTCTCCAAAAACGCATGAGCTCCAGAAGGCGCCCCAGCGAAGTTTGGATGAGAAGAGGGAATTCATCTGGAAGCCGTAAAATGAAGTTTGCCATCCCTCTCATAACTGAAAAGCGACGATGTGGCAGGTACCTCACGATCCGATTGAGTACCTGTACAGCTTCCTCACGCACTCCAGGATCAATACTGATGCCATGCTGTGGTATTATCTCAGTAATTTTATCACTTCGGCCAACTTCTTCAATCAGATATGGTATGCACTTCAAAACTGAGCGGAACAGATATCCCTGAGACTTCTCCTTTGTTACAGCATCTGCGGCAAGGAACAAGTTTTATTTATAATTGCCCAACTTCAGAGTTCAGACAATGTAGTGGGACAGTTCAATCAAACAAAAAGAAAGATACTCTTTAGCATCAATGGAGTGAAAACATGGTTAGTTTATTTAGAAAACCTAAAAAATGTGGATGGTGAATCAAGGTTTTCTGTTCTGATTTATATCGCAAACCATAAACAAACAGCACAAAGCAGATATAACGGCAAGCAGCAACTAGCAGGCATAAAGGGTGTTCACCAGTGAATGAAAGGCTATGGAGTTGTATATTTAGAAGTGAATAACCAAAGTTTATCATATAAATCTTTTTATTTACAAGGAAGTTTGATATATAAACCTCACAGCATTTAATGGCAAAAAAAAAAAAAAAAAAAAAGAATGAACAAGTGTTACGTTTCAATTATCATTCAGGTTAATGGAACTACAAAACAAACGTAAACGAAGAGAATTTCAAGCTTAGCACTATGCCACTATCAAATACTTAATTACTTAATCGAAGCTGCCAGCTTGATGCTGATGAGCAAATTAGCATAAGTCTAAAAGAACTGCTCAGGCAGAAAAATAATATGAATCGGCAGCAACAGCATAGAGTAGAATTCCTAAAAGAAAGATAGCAATAAACTTAACTAACACAAGAAATCATATATTTTCTGAGTAGTTGTTGCAAGACAAAAGGCTGGAAAAGGCCCGAATCCTCATCTCTTTTCCAGGTGAGGAAGGTTGTAAGTTATAACCAGTAGCCACAAGAATGAAGCATGGTTGAGACCAAAACTGAGAGGAAGGTTGCATTGACTATATCCAATTTCCGTACTGCAACATTATTTTGAAAGAACACATAGATGGCCCCTTTAAGTTGTACCCAATTACCATATAGACACCCCAACTTACCTAGTGACCAACTACACACCTCCTGTCGTCCCTATTGTGTCTCATGAACCCCTCACGGTAACATGGCAAAATGCATGTTCTCCACACAAGTTTGAGCACGTCACGAGCTATGGCAATGTTTTTTTCCTCTTTTTTTCTTTAATTAAAATATATTATGTGGGTCCCACAACTCATTTTTCATTTTTCTTCAAACATTTACACCTTCTTCCCCAACAAGCACCACTGATTCTGGGGCCCTGTTCCCTTGAACTAAGGGTTGTGAAGGCCTCTATAGCCACAGTGCAGAGGCGGACAACTTGCTCACATGAGTTTTATCAAATATGGTTCGTCAGTCGAAACCTTGTGCGGTGAATGAGGGCCGTCATTAATCGTGTATCCACCACCAAAGATTTTATGACTGGCGACGAGGCTTCCTCAACCCAATGATAGTAGCTCCACCATTAACAGCACTGAATTTCCCATTAATTAACAGCACTAATTTAATTACAAATCCATTATATCTTCTTAAACACTTAACCAAAACCCCCTCTTTCATCACCCACCCCCATTAGCCATTGAATCCATCTCAGATCCGACTGAGAAAGACAAAAAAAAAAAAACTTGTGACTCCATCGGAAAAGCTTGAAAATCTATACTTTCTGGAGGAAGAAGACATAGATGGAACATTGTCCCTGCTTGTATATGGTGGACTGTTTGGAAAGAAAGGAATTCAAGATGCTTTGAAAATGCAATCTGTCAAGTACAAAAAATCAAGATGAATTGTCTTTTAACATTTTGTTTTTGGGGAAAAGAAGAGCTCATAAATGACACTGAATCATTAACTGATATTTTAAAATTTTTGTGACTAGTAATAGATTCATGTAAGATGATCTAGGACATATTTTTTTGTAATCATGTTCTGAACACTGTAACTATGGATTCAACACAACCTTTGTGTTGAATTGTTCATATATAATATATAAAACTTGTTACCTTCTCAAAAAATAATTTCTGGAGTGTTTTCCGAATTTAGATATTTTTGGAATATTGGATTTCCTCATGAGTAGGAGTGATGTTACTCTTTTCTTTTTTTAATAAGTGTGGTCGCCGGTGAACCATCTCCGATGGAGATGATGGAGAAAACAGAGGGGCAAATGGGCATCTCTCGAGTTGTGTAGTTAATAACAGCTGCCTAACAAACAACATGTTTTTAGCAGAAAAGCATCATAAGGAGATAACGTTCATAAACAAAATAAATTACAAAATTCTCAAACAAAATTTTCAGATGTCAGCTAACCCTATCACACAGATTACACAGGTTACCTCCCATTAATCTTCAAGAGCATAAGCTATTTGTGCCGTAGATAATTACCTATGGTGGTCCTTGAAGAAGTAAGAAGAGCCTGGCTATACGTCCTATGACAAGATCTCAAAATTGACTCAATTGCAGCCTTCACTTTTGGGATGAAATGGCCAATACCACGAACTGCCCATATATGTGATAAAGTAAGACATGAGTCCACAATAGCAAGGCCAAATGCATAAAGAATGCCAAACTACAATTATCATTACCATGGAGAATTTCCAAGCCAACATGCTGACTGTTTGGAGACATGACAATGGCAAGCAAAGCACGAAGACCGATAACTTTCGCTTCACTTGGACTGTCTTGCTTCAGCAACTCTAATATCATATGGTTCATAGCGAAATCAATGTTATGTTCAGCAATAGTCACACAGAATTCTACGAGCTTATCGTGTTGTACATCCTGTGTGAGCATGCCTTTTCTAAGAACAGTAAGGAGCTGTGATGTCACACTGTCTAGGTAATCCCATACACGATTTGGAGGCTGGGAATCACCATGGACACTCAAGTAGAATCTCATCACGCGATGTAAGCAGTCTAAGGCCATGAATCGGTGGTTCTTGTCCTACGAAAAGGATTAACATTATATGTTTGCTAAAGATCTTCACAAAGGCAGTCACATCAAGGTTTACTTCTTTGCCAAAAAAAAAAAAAAAAAAAAAAAAAAAAGCAGTCACCTTCAGATGCTTATACAGTTGCTCCATGTGTGGACCAAAGTTACTGAGGAAAACATGTGGATCACCAAGACACAGAAGTAGCGTAACTAAAGGAGACCCAACCTGGGGTTGCAGAACACATACAAATTAGAGAAATTACCAACAATCTAAGAACATAGAAAAGTAAAAACAACAATAGAAGGGGGAGAAGGGAAACTATGAACGTTAATATCAGCATTTACGAGGACTGTTCAGTATGTTTGGTGTTCCGTCTTGCACTTTGAGAGGGCATGGGCTCCTCATATGCTAAATCCACATGAAGCTCAAGCCAAACTGTGTGGTCATTTTCCATTGCAGTTTTTCACTGGCTAGTATATAAATGTGGTAAGCGCGTGGTTTATTCTCTAGATTCCAACTTATACAGTGCCAATTGAGCTGAATGAAGGAAAGCAAGTATTACAAATTCTTGTTATTCCCAAGATTCCATTTTTTTCCTGCTAAACTACCAGAGTATTACAATATACGATCTAATCAATGTATCCTGTAGGCATCATAATAGACATTCTAGGCACAAATAATACAAAATATCTGCTTATAGTCCAGGAAAGAGACAACAACACCAAATGACAAATCTGACCCGAAAACCAAAATGCAAGAATGCCTGCATGCTCTATGGAGAACAGAATGATCAAAGAAGCTAATATGGTCAGAAGCAGCGAGCGGAAAACCATCTCACTTTGATATAGAACAAACTTGAGGTACTGTTTGACAGCAGTCAACGATTTTATAACTTTGATGTTCCTCCGTAATTACTACTAAAGCAAATCATTTCACCTTTTCTTATGACCAAATAAAGATGAATATTGACAAGTGAAAGTTGCTTCCTATCTTACAGAGATATGTTTGCTCTGTTTATCCATCCAATGCATGAGCTGCACCCTTATTCGTGCCACAGCTTCATACCATAGAGTTAGTGCAGGATCTACGCCTGAAGGAGGCCATTGACCCTTTCCACCATCTGCCAGAGGTGCTAGGATGTTTGATAGCATATTGCATAAGGCATGATGAAGTTCGCTTTTTCGTTTATGAGGAGCACGATTCAGAGGATTAGCTTTAGCCACAAAGGAAGCTGAAGCATTCAGTCCACCCTCTGTCTTCACCTGGAAATAACATATCATTATGATGCTTCTACGCATATTTAGTCAGCAAGAAAAAATTGCACATACCCCTAGCTTTAGATAGCGCATCCCATTTATAATACTAAGTGCTTCACTTCGAGCAACACTAGTATCTATCCGACGGGTATTGAGTTCCATGAAAAAGCGCTCTGTCACTGAACTAAATCTGTTGGCAGACAAAGGGAAAACATTAACACTCATATAAACTAACAAGGTTTTTTGCAAAGACACATACTCATATATCAACTAGGTTTTGTTGCAAAGACTGCAAATTCTATGAAGTCAACAGGGTAAGGTTTACAGTGTGCTTTTTCACTTGGTTAGCTGCAAGAGGGGTCATTTTGACTGCTGAGAACTTGAGAAAGAGGATGATCAATTATGTCAGCTGGTGTTTTATGTGTAAAGAAGCAGGTGAAGATGTTGACCACTTACTATGACATTGCCGGGTTGCCTCTAGGCTTTGGTGGGAGATATTTAATTGGTTTGAATCTCTTGGGTGTTACCAGGTACCGTGAAAGACTTATTGTGCTGGTGGAGGTATGGTAGTCGGAGGAAAAGGTGCAAGGCTTGGATTGTAGCCCCACTAGCACTTATGTGGGTGGTTTCGAAAGAAAGAAACAGGAGAGCTTTTGAAGGTGTGGAGATGAGTTTTGTTGCATTGAGGAGTAGCCTCTTTTCTCTTATTTATTTTTGGTGCATCCATGAAGTCCCTTGTTGTACAAAAGTTTGAGTGTCTTTCGTAGAGAACCATAGCTTTATGTAGGTTCTTTACTTTTTGTATACCTCTTGTGCACGGGTTTTGTGGCCCTTCATGAATAAAATTATTTACTTTATCAATAAAAGAAAAAGTTTACAGCCTTTTATGAAAGTAACATGCTATTTTTCACATGAAACACATATCAGGGTAAAGCACAGAGTTTTCTTCTTTTCGCTTATTGTCCACTTTTTATTTTATCTGTTGAAATAGCATTTCCAAATTATGCTGTAAAAGATACGCATGACTACAAGAGAAAGATCATGTGATTGAGTTTGTCCCCTTCACTTACCTAATCCGAGATAGAGCACCAAGCAGTTGAGCAACTAAGTCCAGAAGAAGCCCCCGCAAATCAACCAACGAAGGATACTCAACCTGGCTAACAACTCTGCATTCAGATAAAATGGCTCAGCATATATATATATCAAAGTTTACAGTCATTACATAACTCAAGCATCTGAATCAAGACTGAGTAAATCAAGGACGATCAGATAATTTCTCTTGGCCGTAATAGCTATAGAAACAAATACTCCCTCCGTCCCAATTTATGTGGCACCATTTCCTTTTTTGTTTGTCCCAAAATAAGTGGCACATTTCCTTATTTGACAACTATTTAATGCATCATCTCTATTTTACCCTTGTTGGACCCTACACACTTTTAAACCTACCAACAACTTTTTTATTACTCAAATCTTCTCTCTCTTACTTTTCAAGGGTAAAATTGATACTTAACAAGGTCAACCTCTATTTTCTTAAATTTTGTGCCCGGTTAAATGGTGCCACATAAATTGGGACGGAGGGAGTAAATATTTCTACAAAGTAAAAACCACTTTGTTTTGACAAATATAAAATGAAAGAAATCATGCAGAGTGATACATATGATATCAGTACATCCGACATGGAAACGTATAGATCACAAAGCTGTCGTAGCTGCCATATTGAAATCCTACTGAAGTCAATTTAAGACCAAAACGTTTAATACATATGGGGTAAGTAATGAATATTATTTACATTCACTTACATGGCACGCAAGTTCGGCGATGCATCGTATGACTCGGATGAGGAAATGAGGATTGACACACTAGTCATCCCCAAGAGAGGAAGCTTCAAGTATCTCGGGTCTAGTATCCAAGAAATAGTGAGATCGACGATAATGTCATACATCATTTTGGAGTGGGGTCAATGAAATGGAGGCTTGCATCTGTGTCCTATGTGACAAGAATGTGCCTCCGACACTTAAAGGTAAGTTCTAAGAGTGGTCGTTAGACCAGCTATGTTGTATGGAGAATTAGTCAGTCAAGAACAACCACATTCAGAAGACGAAAGTAGTATAAATGAGAATGCTTAGATAGATGAGTAAGCATACTAGGATGGATAAGATTAGGAACGAGGACATACGGGACAGGATAGGAGTGGCCTCAGTGATGGACAAGATGCGAGAATCAAAGCTGAGATAGTTCAGACACGTGAAAAGGAGGAGCACAGATGGCCCAGTAAAGAAGTGAGAGGGGTTGGCGGTGTTGGGTCTACGGAGAAGGTGAGGTGGATCGAGAAAGAATTGGGGCGAGGTGATTAGATAGGACATGTCATACCTTCAAATCACCAAGGACATGACCCAATATGAGAGAGCGTAGAGGTCGAGGATTAGGGTAGAAGGTTAAAAGCTAGTCTAGCGATTTCTGACATAGCAGCATTAGAATATTCTTATATATACTATTTTAATCTTACTCTGCATCCTTATTACTATTTTCGTTTCATTTACTCTGGTTATCATTATTTTTTTTATGTCAGTACTTTCTATATCTTGGTTTTTTATCTTAGCTTTTTTCCAAGCCTATTTTCAAAAATGCTTTTCTTGAGTCAACAGTCTATCAAAAACAGCCTCTACCTTACTCAAGGTAGGGGTAAGGTCCACATACACCTCACACTTCCCGGACCCCACTTGTAGGATTTCCTTGGGTATGTTGTGGTTGTTCCATTACTTCACTGCTCCAATGTAATGGAGTTACTGCACTTGACCAGTCATACGCTCTCAAAAAGACAAGGCAAAATGTTTTTTGATGAATGATAAATTTCAATACTGCATAAAGTTCAGAAGTTATGTTGATTGGAAGTTGGACAAGAACAAGGTCTTGAAAAGATTTTGTCCCTTCAATATGTTATGGCAGACAAGACCAAAAGATGGAAATTTTAAAAAAAAAAAAAGGTAAAGGGAATGAAAAGCATCCTGAAGTTACATTTATGACTCTAGCAAATAAGGATAAACAACAACAGGACAAATGAACAAAAATGTGGACAAAATCAGTTATAACTTATACTATTATTCTGGAAAAAACAAATAGGAAGCTGAGCACCATAAGTTATGAACTGAGCTATATAACCTACCTGTCTGCATTTATTAGCCAATCGAATACAAAATTTTCCAGCCCAATCCAAAGCTTCTCTGCAGTTCAGGGAAGCATGTTAAACTCAACTGGCAGAGGATTGGCTCCCTAGAGAAAGGTAGACCTGTTGAATATGTGAATATACCTGTAAGTCCTTCTTGTGGACAACACTCCACAAAGCGAATACATGCAGAGCAAAAGATGCACTCCACTGCAAGCTGAACCATGGAAGAACTTACAAATAAGATATGAGAAATCCTAAGAACCATGGAAGATTGTACTTAGGAACTTAATCAAAGATGAACACTTAAGTTGCTAAAACTTTCAGATACTTCAAAAAAAGATACACAAAGTACCTATTCTGTAAGACCACTTCGGTATCCTTAGGCACAAAATGAATTGTAATCTAAATTATACGTCAGCAATGTCTTCAAGTTAGTGGCTCTGCCAAATGGTTAAGATGTGCAATTTTTAAAAAAACTTGAGTTAGAACAGTTTGGTTTTTTTTATTATATTATAACGGCAATCTCTCACTGCTAGTTTCTTCCAACTTCCTGCAGCCAACTGCATGTGGTTCTCTTTTCTTTTTTTCTTTTTTTTATAAGGCGAAATCCAAGGTTCTCCAATTTTATCGGATGTCCCGGAAGGCAACCAACTGCTTGAGGTGCTATACAAGGAAATTTAAGTTTCTCTGAAGTAAGAGGATGAGCACTAGTTCACCTGGAAATAGTTTGGGCTGTATAGCACAGATGTAGCTTTAGCCTACAAGATGTATGATTTAATAGAAGTAGTTTCATAATTCAATTCCATTATAGAAGTAGTTTCATAATTCAATTCCATTCAACTTGTTCAAAACCATAGAATGGAAGTGCAGAGGAACAATCTGATCGGGACTTCAACGCAATGAGGGGTAAGGGAGTTGCAGACGAGAGTTGATAGATTAACAAACCTTTCTCTGAAATGTTGATGCATCATTTGCACCTTTCGGAGATTCACTGCAACCAACCACAGTACATCAGATTCATAGGATTGAAAGATACTCTACTCTAATATACACCTTTATGAAGGGAAATCCCCATCCCATTAATAAAGCTTTACTTGTATCGAAAATAAAGAAAGTAGATTGATGGTGTGGCGATTTGCACAAACACCCAATAAAGGGATGTAATAACCTAAACTTTATAATGTACTAAAGTACTTTTGGCATAAACAGCCAACTGTACAAAAGACAAAGTTACCTTCACGTAAATGAAATTGCACAAATTGGTAACGCATGATGAAAAATACACTTCTACTGACACATAAATGAAAACCACATGCATGCTAAGGACAAGTTGTAACTGAATATGGGCACCTTTCTCTCCATCTTAGAAGGGCCTCCAGAAGAGGAACTGGTGTGTGACGTGCAACCATGGCCAATGAATCCAGTACTTGCTCATAGGCTGGATCAGATGGCCGAAGGTACTGACCATCCTGCATAACCCAAGAGAGAAATTTGAGAGGGAGTTGCAAAATACAAGTCAAAAGAAAACTAAGCACACATACCTATCAAAAACTAATATACAATAAATTATTAAAATTAAGCACAAAAAAAGAACTTGTTTTGCATCATTATTCAGTAAAAGATCGCATTATGGACAAACAAACTAGTGAATGTAAAACACGAAACAGCGAAAACAGCACCACTCCCCACCAGTGAAGCCAACTTAAGTAGACTATGCTTGCCATTTTCCCTTTGTGGTACTAGAGGACCAGCTTAAGCAGACCATACTTCTCCTTTCCGCTTTTGTTACTAGAGACCATTTCTGTTCCATTTTTTCCATCAAAAGGTCGAGAGGTAGTATAACAGAGACTTCCTCAAAGTAAATTTTAAAGCCTTTACGATTATCCCTCTCTAGTTCTTTATATCTTGTCTAAGCGAGAGTACAACAGCAAGAATATGATTCAATAATTCATCTAAACCTTTCTCTTACACAGGCCGGAGCTAAATAGGGAGGAAGGGGTTCAATTGAATCCCCTTCATTGAAAATTTGCACAGCTCAAATAGGGTAAAAACGAAGTGTTTTGGTTAAATATGAACAGGTAAATCCCCTTAACATAAATAATGATCTAACATAGTGATATAGGGGGGACTCAGAAACTGCTTCAGGTCACAGCCTCGCAGGTTCAAATCTCAACTTTAACATTCTAGCATTTTTTCAATCCCTACATATAACTTTCTAGCTCCACAACTACTATATGAAATATGCAATCGACCATATAACAAGAATATTTTAGAAAAATATCTATCTTAGTACTCAAGGGTACAGACTAGTAGTCAATGAACTGGGCTGACAACCACAACGTTTTCCAAATCCTAGTAGAGACAAAATAACACTAGGTAAGTTCTTCCCATCTGTCCAAGCCTTGATGGACAGAGTTACCCGATGCCTGTACTAGGGGGAGGTTAGTCGAGGTGTGTGCAAGCTAGCTCAGATACAATTCGATTAAAATATCTATCTTAGTACGTAATGAGAACTAAAGGATCAAAATAACACTAGGTGAGTTCTTCGTGAACAGAGTTATCCGGTAACTGTACTGGTGGGAGGTTACTAGGTGTGCGCAAGCTAGCTCAGACACAGTTCGATTAAAATATCTATCTTAGTACATAACAATAACTTAAAAATCAAAATCATAAAAAAGTGAATACCTGAGCTTGAGCAGTTTCAATTCGACGTCTAGCAAGTGGAAGGAACCTTTGCAATAACGCATCTACGATCAGCTTTGCTGCACTTCCTGCCTTCATTTCTTACACCAATTTTTTATAACCGTGGTGTCCGAGTCAGCTTACCCGCACCTCGACTACAAACTTTTAGATTTCATATCGAATAATTGTACTAATTAGGGTTAAATCGAATAGTGTTACAGTTTTATTCACATTTTAATTTTGGATCGCCCAGTCTATTGTTGATTTCTTATGTTTGGTTTCATGGAATAAAATGAACCGGCCGGTTCTTTTTTTGCAGTTTTATTATTGCTGTGTTGATTGGAATTTAGCTATAGACCGGTTTTTTTCTTAGCTGGCGTCAATATTGTAGTAGTAATATTGAAATTAGTAATGTGAGAATTGTTTTATTGTTGTTAGGTTCATATTCTAAATGGAGTAGTTATTTAGCCGAGGGTCTATCAAAAACATTCTTTTTAATTTGATGGGATAAGATCTGTCTATATCTCATTTTCTTCGAATTCATTTTGGTGGTATATCATTAAATATGTTGTTGTTGGTTGTTTCGTTCATTATACTAAAAGTTGAACATACAAAATATTACATACTTTTATGTTTATTTTAACCTAAAAAAATAATGAGTTTACTATTATACTTATGAGTTTTTTACTTTTATAAAAAGCTTCTAGGAAAATAAAATAATAGTGTTGTATTTATGATATTTAATCATACATAAATAATATATGTATTGTTATTCCATGTTGTTGATGGTACGAGATAATAGCACAATTGGTGTAAAACTTTATACAAAAATTGAAATGATAAATCAAACAAATAAGTAATACGACTTTTTTATAGTGATAAAGGTTCTAGTTATAAGTAGTATAGCTATAAAAATTTTACATTATGCAAAGTTTTATTTTGACAAAGTGTAAAGACTTTATGTTTTTTATTTTTATTTATTATTAATAAAATTAGCTGCTAAGTTCATAGCTTAGTGGTATTTGCTTAAAAAAAGCTTTATGGATATTAGGTATTCTCAATATAAAAAGAGCAAATATTCAAATCTGCAACTTTGACATATAGCGTGTGGCGTCAGAAACGGGAAGCAAATCTGATGACGGGATAGCGTAAGGGGATAAGGGGTGGGTGGAGAGGGAGTGGGTTGGCGGGGGGAGAGAGGGTGGTGGTGGAAGTTAGTGGAGGTATGGGGGGCTGGAATTAGGGGAGAATGTTGGGAATTAGGGTTTGTGTATGCGTACGGAAAATGTTTTTCTTTCATTTTTTAGGAAAATATTTTCCTCTAAATTAAGTAAAATGATTAGTATAAGAAAATATTTTTTAAGTCATATGTGTCAACCAAATATAGGAAAATAGGAAAATATTTTTCAGAAACCCCCATACCGAACACACCTGTAGTCCAAATTTGTCTTCTGTTAATATATGAAGTTAACATTGTTTTCAAATATCATTTTGAATCATTCAAATTTGTCTTCTGTTAATATATGAAGTTAACATTGTTTTCAAATATCATTTTGAATCATTCATAGGACGAACCTTGGGGCATACTACAAGTATAAGTATCGGAAGACGTAAGTTTCAAATATTTAGATATTTTACTTAGTGCAATTGTGTTAGTGTCAACGCACTGTATGCAGTATTAGGGTAATGGCTTTTGGCATATAATTTTTAAAATATTTAATTTAAATGTTCGAAATTAACTTCATGTAACTTAAAACTCAAAGGCTTTTCTAATTGTTTGTCCTAACTTTATAATCTTATCTTTTTGTTATTTACTTAATAGCAAAATATTTTTCGATTCTTTGTTTGTAAAATGCAACCGGCGACAAGAGATTTACTCTAATAGATGATGACCATTTAATTTTAATGAGTAAAATAACTTAAGTTATAGGTAAATTATGTCTTTTCATGGTTACATAAAGAAGTGGCTTTGAGTGTTCGGCCTATTTTCGAGCAGGGAACCAAAAAAATTTCTTATATTGAATTCCATAAAATTTCGCAGCTAATTTGTGTTAATTTCAAAATTCATATGTGGTATGTTGTTTCGCTGGAAAATTATGCATACATTAAAATTGTACTTCAATCAAAGATTTAACTCATAAAAGACAGAAGGAAAAATTGAATTCTAAGCGGCATAATTTGATTTATATCCTCAAAATGAGAATTTCGATATTTATATCAAGTGGGTTTCTTCCAAACCCTTCACATCTATCATTTTTTCCTGGATCTTATTATGGTAGTTGTTCTAATTTGTATCGCATGTTTGATGTTTGCTTCTTTTACTGCTTTTACGCTATATCTTTTTAAAATTACCATAAATTTTATTATTTTTTAGTAAATCTCGATGAAAGATGAAATACTCTAATGAGATGAATTTATTGTTAGTGTTTCGAGTCTTTCTGACAACTCTAATGGTATGAATTTATTTTTTAATCACAATAAATATTGTTAAAGGCTTACCCTTCAACATAAATGTAAATAACAACCTAAAATCTTCTAAACAAGGTTTAAAAAGGGCATTAGTTTAATATATTGAAAATTGTTACAAATCCAGAGAATGTGGATGTCTTCTATTCATGAACGGATTATTTATGCTTCATTCAATGAGCTAACTCATTAATCAATGTATCTTTATTAAATGAAGCATTACTTATTGTAACTCTATAGTGAGCTCTTCATCCTATATAATCGGATGCACTTTCACCTTGTAAATGACACAGACAAGAAAGTGGAATAAAACCCCTATCTCTCTCCATATCGTTACTTCTCCCATTTACTTTACTGCTCTTTTATATTTTATTTACAACACGTTATCAGCACGAAGCTCTAATATTCTCCAAATTAAGTACCAATTTCTTCCATCTGTGAGGTATAACTATATATAATTTATTTATCGTAATATATTTCATTTACAGATAAATGTACTATATTAATTACACATATACTAAAATGATTTTTACAACAGCAGCATATGTTTAGATAAACAAGTTTTCATAATGCATTAATGAGCTATCATTTTAGTTTTGAAAAGATGCTTTACAAATTTAAAAGTACTGTTATTAAATTTATTAAATCTCATTAATCTAGCTTTTGGATATGATATGAAAAACTATAATTATCTATAATGATGGATGACATTAATTAGAAAAAGGGAAAGAGAAAAGATTAGTGTTTTCCGTCATGTCACTGTTATAATTTATTAATTGTTATTTATATAAATTCTTAATTAATTTATTATCTTTGATAGCTTTTACTATGTCAAATTTATCAAAGCTTGAATTTGTGGCGCTTGACATATCCGTCAAGAACTAATTATCATGGGTGCTTAATGTCGAGATACATCTGGACGCCAAAGGTCTTGGCGATACTATTAAAGAAGGAAATGAGAGATCGAGCCAAGATAAGGCGAAAGCCATGATTTTCCTTCGCCATCATCTTGATGAAGGGTTAAAAATTGAATATTTAACCGTGAAAGATCCACTAGAACTGTGGATTAATTTGAAACAACGGTATGATCACTTGAAAGCCATGGTACTACCAAAGGCTCGTGATGAATGGATTCATTTACGGTTACAAGATTTTAAAATCGTAACATAATATAATTCTGTTGTCTTTAGAATAAGTTCTCAATTGAAATTATGTGGAGAACCTATTGATGATGATGCCTTATTGGAAAAAACACTTTCCACATTTCATGCATCAAATATGGTGTTACAGCAGCAATACCGTGAAAAGGGATTCAAAAAATATTCTGAGTTGATCTCATGCCTTCTGGTAGCTGAGCAACATAATCCCCTGTTGATCAAAAATCATGAAGCCCGCCCCACTGGATCTGCTCCGTTCCCTAAGGTGAATGTGGGAGCACATGTTCCATTCCCTGAGGCGAATGTGGTAGCAATAAATAATATGCCTGAAAGAAGGCAAAATAATTACCGTGGTAAAAGCCATGGTCGTGGGCACAGCAAGGGACGAAATTATAATCATCGTCACGGTGGAAATAAATATGAGAACAATAAGGGTTCTCAAGCTAATCCTTCAAAAGGCAAGAATAATAATATTTGTCATCGATGTGGTGGGAAAGGTCATTGGGTGAAAATTTGTCGTACGCCGGAACATCTTGTCAAGCTTTATCAAGCTTCGCTCAAAAGAAATGAAAATAATGTGGAGGCACATTTGACCTTTCAGAATAATGACAATGGGACACATCTGGCACATCTTGCTGACAAGCATGATGAGACGGAGGCGTATCTTGTCGTAAAAGATGATGATCTTTTTGAAGGCCTACCAAATATTACTCATTTAGAAGCTGGAGACTTCTTTGAGAATCGTAACTGAAGAACTGATGTTGTAACTGGGGAATAAAAATAATAAAGAATAACGTTGTCTTTATTTTATGTTTTAAAGTTAAGAAAAAAAATATCATCTTTATTTATGTTTCAATGTTTAAAAGTACTTTTCTTGTACTTTATTTTTAGTATTTCTTACTATGAAATTTTTATCTTTTTTATGAAGAAAATGGAAATTCCCCAGTCTTCAGTTGGATTCAAGCTCAATAACAAAGATATATGTCTCTTGGATAGTGTTACAACGCACACAATTTTAAAGGATATCAAATATTTTTCTTATTTAATTAATAAAGAGTCCAATGTTAGTGCAATATGTGGTAGTACAAAGTTGGTTGAAGGTTATGGCAAAGCCAATTTATTATTACCTGGAGGAACAAGTTTGGCTATTGATGAAGCCATGTATTGTAGTAAGTCTCAAAGAAACTTGTTAAGTTTCAAGGATATTCACCAAAATGGCTATCATATTGAGACTAAAACTGATGGAAAGATTGAATATCTTTATATTACTACAATAAAGTCGGGTGAGAAATATGTTCATGAAAAGCTCCCCGCTCTTTCCTCCGGTTTGTACTACACAAACATTGGTACAATTGAATCACATGCCATAGTAAACAAAGGGTTTACTGAATCAAATGATTTTATTATTTGGCATAACCGGTTGGGCCATCCCGGTTATAATATGATGCGCAATATAATTGAGAATTCAAATGGGCATACATTGAAGAACCAAAAGATTCTTCAATTTAAAGAATTCTCTTGTGCTGCCTGTTCTCAAGGAAAGCTTATTACTAGAGCATCTAAAGTTGGGATCAGGATCCCTGCATTTCTGGAACGTATACAGGGTGATATATGTGGGCCCATACACCCTCCATGTAGACCATTCAGATATTTTATGGTTTTAATAGATGCATCTACAAGATTCACATGTGTGCTTATTATCAATCCGAAATATGTCATTTGCGAGATTGCTTGCTCAAATAATAAGATTGAGAGCACAATTTCCAGATTATGCTATTAAGACAATTTGTCTTGATAATGTTGCTGAGTTTACTTCTCAAGCATTTAATGATTATTGTATGTCAACTGGGATTACAGTTGAACATCATGTTGCTCATGTTCATACTCAAAATGGTCTAGCAGAATCATTTATCAAAAGCCTCCAATTAATAGCTAGATCAATGCTTATGAGAACAAAATTACCCATTTCAGTATGGGGACATGCTATTTTGCATGCAGCAGCCCTTGTTCGGATCAGGCCGACAAGTTATCATAAATTCTCCCCATTACAATTGGCTTTTGGTCAGGAGCCAAATATTTCCCATCTTAGAATTTTCAGATGTGCGGTATATGTGCCAATTGCTCCGCCACACCGCACAAAGATGGGACTCCAAAGAAGGTTGGGGATATATGTTGGGTATGAATCTCCGCCTATTATTAAATATCTTGAGCCCATGACGGGAGATTTATTCACAGCAAGATTTGCTGACTGTCATTTTGATGAATCAGTTTTCCCAACATTAGGGGGAGAGAATAAGCAGCTGGAAAAAGAAATAGACTGGAATGCATTAACACTATCTCATTTAGATCCTCGTACAAATCAATGTGAACTTGAAGTTCAAAAGATAGTGTATTTGCAAGATATTGCAAATCAACTGCCAGATGCATTCACTGACCTTCCAAGGGTAACTAAATCCCATATTCCAGCTGCAAATGCTCCAATTCGAGTTGATATCCCGGTAGGCCAACCTATTTGTGCAAGTGAGTCTAAGGCACGCCTAAAGCGTGGTAGACCACCCGGTTCCAAAGATAAAAATCCTCAAAAAAGAAAAGTAGCAAATGATCAAAACGATCATACTACGGAGATAATTGCTCAAAACGAGCATAAAGACATAACAACTAATAAGACCTCTTCAGGAGAGGCTCGGGTACCTGAAAATAATGAAATTGAAGAGATATCAATAAGTTATGTCTCTACGGGAAAACTATGGAACCGGAATAATATTGTTGTCGACAACATTTTTGCATATAATGTTGCTGTTGAGATACAGCAAAACGAGGATCTTGAACCAAAATCTGTCGATGAATGTAGATAGAGAAATGATTGGCCAAAATGGAAAGATGCAATTCAAGCAGAATTGACTTCACTTGATAAACGTGAAGTTTTCGGACCAATCGTCCGAACACCTGAAGGTGTAAAGCCAGTAGGGTACAAATGGGTATTTGTGCGAAAACGAAATGAGAAGAATGAAGTCGTTAGATATAAATCACGACTTGTAGCACAAGGATTTTCGCAACGACCTGGCATTGATTATATGGAGACATATTCTCTTGTGGTGGATGCAATCACCTTCAGGTACCTTGTATGTCTGGCAGTACAAGAAAAACTTGAGATGCGTCTAATGGATGTTGTCACAGCCTATTTATATGGCTCATTAGACAATGAAATTTTTATGAAAATCCCTGAAGGATTTCAAATGCCTGAAGCATTTAAAGGTTCCCGAGAAGCTTGTTCAATAAAGCTTCAGAAATCCTTATACGGATTAAAACAATCAGGCCGTATGTGGTATAATCGCCTTAGCGAATACCTATTGAAAGAAGGATATAAAAATGATCCAATTTGTCCTTGTGTTTTTATAAAAAGGTCTGGATCTGAAATTGTCATAATAGCTGTGTATGTTGATGACTTGAATATTATTGGAACTCATGAAGCACTCGCAAATACTATGGAGTGTTTGAAGAAAGAGTTTGAAATGAAAGACTAATTTTTGTCTTGGTCTACAAATTGAACATTTGACAAAAGAAATATTTCTCCATCAATCAACATATACAGAAAAGATTCTTAAGAGGTTTTACATGGATAAATCACATCCTCGGAGCACCCCGATGGTTGTGAGGTCGCTTGATGTAAATAAAGATCCATTTCGACCTTGTGAAAATGATGAAGAGTTTCTTGGCGCTGAAGTACCATATCTTAGTGCAATTGGTGCACTGATGTATCTTGCCAATAATACTCGACCAAATATATCTTTTGCTGTAAGCTTATTGGCAAGGTTTAGTTCTTCCCCAACACGAAGACATTGGAACGGTATTAAGCATATATTCAGATACCTCCAAGGGACTATCGATAAAGGATTGTTTTATTCAAATGAATGCAAGTCACAATTAACTGGCTATGCGGATTCTGGATATTTGTCTGATCCACATAGAGGACGCTCTCAAACAGGCTATCTATTTACATATGGAGACACAGCTATATCATGGTGTTCAGTAAAACAAACTATTGCAGCTACTTCTTCAAATCATGCAGAGATATTAGCAATTCATAAAGCAAGTCGCGAATGCAGTTGGTTAAGACTGATGACTCAACATATTCAAAAAATGTGTGGGTTTTCTTTGCAAATGGGAATTCCAACTATATTATATGAAGATAATATTGCATGCATAGCTCAGCTAAAATAAGGATATATCAAAGGAGACAGAATAAAACACATTTCACCAAAATTCTTTTTCACTCATGATATTCAGAATAGTGGTGAAATAAACGTTCGACAAATACGTTCAAGTGATAATTTGGCGGATTTGTTTACTAAAGCATTGCCAACCTCAACATTTGAGAAGTTAATATACAAGATCGGAATGCGTAGTCTCCGTAATATAAAGCAATGTCTTCATCAGGGGGAGTAAGATACGCGATGCACTCTTTTTCCCTTAACCAAGGTTTTGTCCCATTGGGTTTTCCTGGTAAGGTTTTTAATGAGGCAGCTCTAAATACGTATTACAAGATGTGTGTACTCTTTTTCCTTCACTAGGCTTTTTCCCACAGGGTTTTTCCTAGTAAGGTTTTAACGAGGCATGCTCTTTGTGTAATGGACATCCAAGGGGGAGTGTTACAAATCCAGAGAATGTGGATGTCTTCTATTCATGAACGGATTATTTATGCTTCATTCAATGAGCTAACTCATTAACCCCTATCTCTCTCCATATCGTTACTTCTCTCATTTACTTTACTGCTCTTTTATATTTTATTTACAACAAAAATAGTTTTAAAATTTTATTTTTGGAAGAGCGGGCAATTTGTCCATCTGCTATGATAAATTGCATAGATTTTACCTCTGTTTTACTTTTAGTACAAAAGTCGTCCTACCTTTGATAAAATATGCAAAATTATCGTTGGCATTAACACTTTGTTTGGATCATTGTTACCCATTGTATTGTATTGTATTGTTATTATGATTACAACGTTTCTTTTGGTTGTTACTTTAATTTCGTTGTATTGTATTGTTAAGTTACGTTGTTACCTAACAATGAAAACACCCCCTTTTTGTTACAACCGATTTGGTAGTTTTGCATTGTTGGGCTTTTACACTTTCCCATCATGACCTTAATTATAACCTTATAATCCTATTTTACCCTCTACCCTATTTTCTTATTTAAATACACCCAAGTAGTTATTTTGACCTCATCTCCCCTCTTCTCAAAATACAGTAAGTTCCCTGTCTCTCCTATTACTTTGTACGTTCCCTGCCTCTCTTATACTTTATATGTTCTTTTTTTTTTTTTACAAAATATATGATTGCACTTTTGTTATTTGTTCTCTTGTATCCTTGAAGTTCATCATCAAAAGAACTAATATTTATTTATTTTATTATTTTATCTAAATTATTAATAAACTTATTGTTATGTTTAATATTATTAACTTTTTTTTTATTATTTTCATTATAATTTGTATGAATATATTTACAAGGTATAGTTGGTGATAAACTAGTAAATATAAACTGTCTCAAATTATATTAAAGAAAATTTGTTACTTAATTTAATATTTAGAACAACTAAGGGTATATTAGTAAACTTATTAGTCACAGTACAATACAATAATCAAAACAAACAATAACAATGTTACTAAACAACGGGAAACAATACAATCAATTCAAACGTTGTTTTTATAATACAGTACGATACGATACAATACAATACAAAACAATACATTACGAAACAATAGGCAACAATGATCCAAACAGAGTGTAACAGTGGTCCACCATGTCTGCCACGTAGATATCCACATGGTTAATTTAATATCAACTTGATTAAAAACACACGAGGTCTAGAAAGATATATGTGATTTGTTATCAACCAATTTAACAATATTTGGACAAGAGAAAACAAGATGTAGAATCATGTATTCATATATCAAAAAACATGGAGTAAAGAAACACAATCTATCCAAAGAAAGTAGTAAGATTATCAGGTAGAGTATACACAAAAGTATCTCGAATAGTAGTTAAAATTATTGAGTATTGACAATGACTTAACTAACTAAAGGCAAGTTCGAGCCTTTGGGATCTCTCTTGAACGGTGGTCGGTCAGTCATTTTCTTCTGTTGATGCTGAGACTGATGCTTTGACTGTCTCCCATATCATTCGAGAATAAAGATCCAATGGAGTTCTTCACGAAGTTCGAAATAAAGGAATAAAAAAAAGTTTCTCTATGGCCTCCTCGTTTTGAGACATTATGGCTTAGGGGTCGACCCCGGTAACAAAGAAGGAATCCATAAAAATTTAGGATCTAACACCATGATAAAATACTGTTGCAATAGATTCACTCCACGGGAACTAGCTTTTCGGTTTGCTTAAGATTTGGCATTCATCCCCCCTCTCCTTCCTGAATTTCGGTCGCTCGTCCTTCAGAAATACATGGGAAAGATGACTTCTGTAATGAATGATGTAGAGTTAGATGGGACCAAGCAAAGACAATTCTATATGGTATACGAATCCAAGACTTCCTAGCTAGAGGCTAGACGGTATCAAATCACGGGACAGGGAAAAAAGAGAAAGTGAAAGAGGAGTAAGCAAGGTACGGTGAAGTCATGCTCATCCTTTCTCTAAAGTATCTTTTTTCTGGGAACATGGTCAACCAGAAATTATTATGTTCGCGATTCTTCGTCCACCGATGGAAATATGATACAAGATTTTATATATAATAACCAATGACGATTTATCTAAGTGCATCTTAGATTAAGTTTTAAAGACGAATTGAGCATTGTTTCAGACAAAGAGAATTTTAGGTATGATAGTAAAGACAAACATAAAACGATGGAATAACAGTAAGTATGTGAGTATAAAGTAGATAAGGGGTACAAATGAAGGGGGTATGGTGTATGTATAGGCCTAGAGCCCTAGTTTAGCAAGTCTCCCCACTCCTCACGTCTCTCAATGGCGCGATAATGTTGTTGAGACGTGATAAGGTCGGCCCCGAGATTTGCGAAATCAATTGAGAGTGTGATTATCTATTCGAGTGCCCGACTAGATTTGTCTAAAAACTAGAGCATCCATTTTTTATATCGAAAGATCAACTATGTACGATGGCCAATCAAAAGGACATTCAGTCTATATATTTTCTCTGTCTGTCCATATATTGGACACCTGACAACGAGTCGCTTGTCCAATTTTTATAGATCCCTTCGTGTTCTTTCATATTTAAACATAAAGGTAGTATATTAGCATAACATTACTTTTTAAATGAGATATATAAGTATTATATTTTTGATATATCTTTGTATAAACCTAATATATTATATATCACAATATTAGATAATTAGATATTCATTAGCATTGCATTTAATCAAGTTCCTGATTAACTTCAAGCAGGGGTGTTCACGGTTTGGTTTGGTTAGTTTTTGATTAAAACCATAACCAAACCGATATATTCGATTTTTAAATTCTTAAAACCAAACCAAACCAAATAAAAGTCATATCCATCAGTTTAGTTAATGTCGGTTTGGGTTCGGTTTGGTTCGATTAGTTTTTTTTTATTTATTTTTTATTTATATACAAATCATAATGACCGTTGGATATGTGATTTATTTTGTATATAGAATTGATCATTGACTAGCTGGAATTTTCTTGAATATTGATTACAATATGGGATAGATAAGTGTGCACAAAACTATGGCTTCAATGTACAAAGTAGAAGTAGTGTGCCAAATTTCAAATCATACAGAACCAAAAGTGAAAATACCCCTGATCGCCTTAAGGTTCCTAAGCCATTCAAATACCATGGAAGTTACAGAAGTCCAACAGATCAAATGCTGTCTCATGTTTCAAAGAGGCTTCTAAATGGTAGAAGCAGAAAAGTAAGAACACTTTTGACGCCCTCCAAAAACCAACCTCAACGTAATCAAAGTTTACAGCTTCTAACAATCTGGCCTCTGCCAAAGTTTGAATTGCTAATGTTGGGAATTTTTACTTTTATGACATTCATAGCTTCATTAGCATATTCGAGAGGGGCTTATGCATGTTCTTCCCTTTTATTTATCAATCTCCAAATGCAAAATGGTACTTTGTAGTTTCTACTAGTACTTTATATCCACCAGACTATAATGTACTCAATTAAAGTACTTGAACAAGTACTAAGTATAAAATAGGTTATGTACTTTTTTTTTTTTAAAAAAATACAGCAATTTACTACTAACTGCTAAGGTTTAGTTCACCATTAATTGTTGGACTTGATTTTTCAGACCATCAAAGGTATAGGGTTCTCCAAGACTGTCACACTAACTCTAATCCAGGCACGTTAACTATCATTGAAATTTGAAAATATATAAAATACTTAAAAAGTTTATATAAAATATTAAATATTAATATATATAATTATAAAAATTATATTTATAATTGTCGGTTTGGTTTGGTTAATTCTTCGGTTTTTTTTCCCTATAACCAAACCAAACAAAATGTTTACGGTTTTTGAAAATTCAAAACCATACCAAACCATATGCAACAAAGTGTCAGAATTCTTTCTCTTGGTTCGCTAACTCCATAAAGGACTGGGGTGGGGGGGGGGGGGGTGGGGGTAGAGCCTCTAGCGCCAATGTCGATGAATCAAAGGTAGCAAAACCCTAGAGTTTCCCTGCTTCGGTAGAGCCCCGGATAATGGTGCATCACCTACTCGGCCTCATCTTGCAAGGGGTTAAGTTAGTGTACCATGAACTCCATCCCACATATTTTGGAGATTTGTGAACAGACCGGCTTGGGACAGAGAAATCCGGATGAATACCACAAGGGGGAATTTTTTTTATCGGTTCAATTTGGTTCGGTTTTTATCCAAACCGTGAACACCCCTAACTTCAAGTAGCCGGATAAGCGAAATGGAACAAAGTGATTTGAAATTCTATAACTAACACGTTGCATACTTGCTTCGAAAATAAATATTTATTATAATTACACTATATTAATAAAATATTATAGTATTTAGATTTAGGAGAATCTATAGTATCATTAAAATTAGCAATATATAAGAATATGATATAAACTTTAAACCCCATGAATTTTTTCTTTTGAACCAATTATATTATTATTTATTAGTTAAAAATAACAATTAAATCTTTATATTTAGTGTTTTGTATTAATTTCCCTAGTATTATTTATCAACTAGTGTCGAGTGACCCGGATCCGTCTGGTCTAACTTCACCGAAAAGCTTACTGCAACTTTAAAGTTCTTTGCCATCTCCGATTCTCCGCGTAATGACGACTGACATGGACCCACCGCCGCCTCGCAACTCTAACACTGCCACCGCCACCTCCACCGCCGCCGCCGTACAGGAACCTGACGGTTCAAAATCAAACACAGACGACGACGTTTCAACTACAAATTCAGCTGAGAATTCAATGAAACCTCCACCTCCGAAATTTCTAAGCACTTCGGATACCTCCGGTGAAAGTACTAAAGATGAATTGAGCTCCGTTTCGGACGAAGAGAAGAAGAAGAAGGAAGAGCAGCAACGATCTAGTTCCGTTGCAGTACCGTACACTATTCCGACGTGGAGTGGACGTCCGGGTCATGAATTTTACCTTGAAGTACTTAAAGATGGCTCCATTATTGATCAATTTGACGTGTACGTTACTTCAATGTTTAATGCCATTGTTATATAAATGGCGTTCGTGTTATTTTAATCACTTGAATTAGGAAAATAGAGATATTTACGGAGTATATTGCCCCGTGGCTTTGGTCGAGTGGTAAGAGCTTAGCTTGTCACAGGTCTCGAACCCGTATTTCTAGGTTATAAAAGGCTAGCATTCGAGGAATATTTGGTTTAGTGGTAAGAGCTCAGTTTGTGATGTGTGAACTTAGCTAGCTAGGTGCCCATCACAGGTTTGAACCTACCATAGACTAAAGCATGGTATTTAAGTATAAAAGGGTAGAGGAGTGGACCCATTTATCCAATGAGTGTTGAACTGTGCGACACTAGCCCTGGGGATTTATAGATTATAAAAGAACAGAAATTCTAGGAATATATTGACGAAATGAACTCTTGACCTTGACTAACGCATTAAGGGATTTCTTTGTGTAGTGTTTAATTTTTCGGGCGGAAGTGCCTAGTGTTATTTAGGTTATCTGTTTTAATTTGAAAATGTCCTTTAAATTGAATCTTTTGCTAGAACCTACTTGACTAGGGGTTGTGGAGTTTCAAATCAAGTGCTATTTTCTGTTAGTGAATTAAACTAAAACTATGTAAATTTACTAGTTAGAACATCCCTAGGGCTTTCTTCTGGTGGTTAGAGCTCAACTTGCGATGTGTAGGTTAGACGCACGTCACGTGTTCGAGTTGTGACACGGACAAAAACATGGAATTTAAGTGGAGAAGGATAGAGAGCAGGTCCGTTGTCTACCAGAGTTTCGAACTGTTTGCTCTTGGCCTTCGGTGATTCTCGGTTATCAAATAAAACAAAATTACTGGTTATAACATTCTGTGCGCATTTATCCAGCTCTCTTGCTATTTGTGCCTCTTTTATGGAAAGGATGGTTGATTGCATTTTCTCTGAAATTCTGTTATGCCTAATATCTATATGTTGATCAGTTTCTAGGCTTTCATTTTATTTAAGGAAATCTTATCATTTTTTTTGTTAATACAGGCACAAGAAGGGGGCTTACATGTTTGGGCGTGTTGATCTTTGTGATTTTGTCCTCGAACACCCGACCATATCTCGCTTTCATGCTGGTATTGATTCGTCATCTCTAGTAGTCCTACACACACAAATGTCTTTGTTCTTCCCGCCTTTTGTTTCCTTAGATGGTTGTGGTGTTGGCATTATGGATAGTCTTCTTGGCTCATTTTGGGAGTATTTCCTTAAAGATTTATGATTGGCGTTAATTCTATAAACACCATCTCTTTGCAGTTTTGCAGTTTAAGGGAAATGGCAATGCTTATGTTTATGACCTTGGTAGTACGCACGGAACATTCGTTAATAAAAATCAGGTAATCTGACATATCATATTATACCTATCTGTTACTCTATTTAACACGCAATATATTACAGCTGCGGAGGTTCTAATAAATAAATAAATAATAGAGTATGAAAAGGTTGAAGTAAATAATTGCTTGTCTTCAGCTTATGTCTCATGGATTTATTTGGTTCTCTGCTCTATCTTCTGCGGGTATAGTTTTTAGTCTCTTAGGGCACGTTTCAAACTCCTTTTTAATTCACTACTAGTCCCAATCGAGTCTAATGAATTAGAACAGAAAAGGGGAGAACTTTGCGTGCTGACTAGATGCTTCAGTGGTAGAACAACTTGCCTCCTTTTTTTTTGAGATGTAAAACAACTTGCCCTTATTGATAACCATTCCATAATTTTTCTTTCAGCATTTAAATGTTGTTCTCAAGATTCTTAAACCCATCCTTGTAATTTTTTATGGTGTGATTTCATTTTCTCAATCAGAAAGAACATATACTAATGGCTTTCCGATTTGCAAATTGTTAGGTGAAAAAGAGAGTTTACGTGGATCTGCATGTTGGTGATGTCCTTCGATTTGGACAGTAAGTCGTTCATTCCAAGCTTGTTGACTTGACTACCCTAAAAAGAAAATAACACTCTATGTTGTTATGTTACTTATCTGATAGAATTGTAGTAAAGAGCATGTGAATTTGGGATGTGGTTAGACTATATATTCATAAACCGTGGTTGCCTCACTCTGATATTATGATTTCAATTCGACCGGAGACCTCTATGTTTTTTTCATCAATCATAATGAAAAGCAAGTCATATGAAACTATTGTAACTTGTAAGACCAACAATGTAATAATGCGATAGCTGTTAGGCCTCTAAAATGTCACAAGATGAGTGTCATTGAAATACGTCTGTTAAGATGAAGGTGCAATCATACAAGATTGAATAAGATTAAAAATGTTCACATTGGAAGAGGATACAAATTGCATTCATAGGAAGATGAAGTGAAAGAAGGTTGGGTTAATTGGTTGGACCAGCAGACCATGTCTTATGTAGACTACCAAATGAATTGGTCAGTACTCAGTAGGTGCCACAAGATTATAATAGCATAGGAGGTAGCCCTGAATTGCAAGCAGGTTGTCTTAAAAGACCTAAAGTATTTCGGATTCATTCAACATGCACTTGGCTAACCACAGAATACTGGCAGCAAAGGATCTAAGTAGGTTATGGGGGACTCCACAGTTTTGTGTAGTCTAATTATTAATATATATAATATGTTACCTCCTAAAAAAAGAAAGAAAAAGGATCTAAGTAGGTTGTACAAACCAGTGGCATTACCTTATCCAAAAAAAGGTGGTACAAACTAGTGGGCTATGACTTGGTTGGTACTGTACTTACATTAGGGTATTAGCCAGGAGTTACTGTAGTCAGGTATGCGGCGTACGTCTTCAAACACCCTCTGTTTCCAATATGTGGCATCCCTAGCTAATACTTGCCCAAGCTTCTGTCGAATTTTTCCGCCATGGAATGGGGAATCCTTTGGCTATAGGATCCCTGACAGGCCCTGTCTAGGTTTTAACATAGATCCTTGACAGGAGGGGCTTGCATTAGGTGGCATTCCTGTCTGTTGGTGCAATGGCGTTGCCAGTCACCATGTTACTAGAGCATCTCAAAGTCTGTTGTATGTGTCTGTATTTTGTGTGCTTCTGTCTTTAAAACGCGTCCTACCTCTTGAGTTCCAGAAAGTAGACCACTTTACACTGAATATATTCCTCTTGTCGATATTTGGATTATTTGAGCTAGCCACTAGGAAGTTACGAAGCACTAGGACATCACATGGCGATATTTTGTTGAGCTAGAAATGTTACTACCTCTGTCCCATTTTATGTGGAGGAGTTTGACTTAGCAGTTAGCACAAAGTTTAAGAAAAAAAAGGAGATTTTTGACTCTTTGTGGTCTATAGCAAACCATAGAAATTTGTGTGGCTAGAAATCATTTCATAATGGTAAGTTGTTTCTACTTATAGAAATGTGACAGACCAGAAAAGGAAGCGTGCCGCATAAATTGGGACAGAGGGAGTATGAAGCAGTGGGACGTCACATGGCGATATTTGGATTATTTGAGCTAGGAATGTTATGAAGCAGTAGGACGTCATGTTTAGGCCTACCATCCAATAACTGACATTATTTCCTTGCTATCGGCCTATCTATCTGTTGTATGTCCTCATTGAATCCAAAAAAGAAGTCCTTGTCGAGTTCATGTGCAATATTCTCTTAGAACATAGATCTTCTCTTCTTCTCTTGAAATCAGTATTCAGCAGAATTTTCTGTTCTCCTCCCAGTGTTGGTTTTTCATATTTTCCATATAAACATGGTACTCTTAAAGTTCTTTTTTTTTTCCCGCGTTATCATCTTGGTCGGAAAAAACAGGCTTTCTTACTAGTGGTTTCATAATGTTTTGGCAACTTCTGATGTTTTTCACTTTCTACAGATCATCACGGTTATACATATTTCAAGGACCAACTGACCTGATGCCGCCGGTATGACAGTTTCTACGGCATCTATATTCACTTACTTTATTTTCTATATATTCCCTGAGTTGTACAGTTAGCCCTACTTGTTTTGCTAGTGCAATGTAGTGTAATTTGTCATAAACTTCTATTGAATTTATTGATGGAAAAATGAAACGTACTTAACATGTCAAGGGCAAAAATTAAACAAAAGAGCACTTTCATTAGAATTACTACTTTCAGAAGCATTATTTTATCTTTATGTTGAAGGAAGCTGATCTGAAGAAGATAAGACAAGCTAAGATCCGGGAAGATATGCAAGACATGGAGGCATCACTTCTCCGTGCAAAAGTGGAAGCATCTCGTGCGGATGGAATCTCATGGGGAATGCGTGATGATGCTATCGAGGAGAACGAGGTCAGTGTGTGTATCGCGTGTTCCTCAAGGGTATATGGGGAATGGTACATTGCTTTTTGGGTAACAGTTATGAGTGCTCTTAGCCTTATTATAGATAGATTTCTAGGATATGTTTTTTTTTTTTTTGATGAAGTAATAATTTTAATTTTAGGATATGGTTACCCCTTAACGAGATGTACACATGCAATGAATTTTCCACCGACTTGCTATTATTTTCAACTTTTTCAGAGTATCTCCTCTCTCTGCATACGGTTAGGCAGCTTTAGTGATGAGCAGAGGTGAAGAGCCTAACTCCTAAAGAGTCCGTCTTTTTTCTCCAAAATAATTCCGCTTGTATTAGAACTATTCAGCAACACCTTTGACAATGTAAAGATACACGGTTAACTCTATAATAAGTAATACTCTCAAGGAATGAAAGTCACTGGGTTGTGCGTATAGCTGACTTCTTTGGTTGCTTTCACCTGTTATAGATGCATTAACTCTTTGTCTAAGCATTGGTCCCTTGCACACTGTACAGTCATCTTCTCCTGTTATAATTCAATTATTTAGGTTCTTATAGCATGTGACGGCGTCCTGATGGAGTGCTAATTGATTTTGGTGCTAGGATGAAGTTGATGAAATAACTTGGCAAACTTACAAGGGACAACTTACAGAGAAGCAGGAAAAAACACGTGAAAAAGTCTTGAAAAGACTTGAAAAGGTATTAGTTTGCTCAAGTTCTCTATGTTACAGTTCCTTCATGCGTAGTGAATTTTTTATTAGCTATTGCAGATTGAGGGGATGATATTCATAACAGATTGACCAGCAATATAAATCATCTGGTCCTTATCAGTTGCCATGCCATTTTTTGTTTGTAAAAATAATTCTATTTAGCAAAAGTGCACCAAAAAGGTTGTTTGCTACCTCATTGTTCTGTTCATATATGCATAATGTTTTTTTACCCCCACCCCCACAACCCCCAACCAAAAAAAAAAAAAAAAAAAAAAGAAAAGAAAAGAAAAGAGGGAGTTTTGCACCTCCAAGGAATAAAGACATCTGTGTTCTTAAAAACTCGTGTTATATTATGGCTTGAGGTAACTTTTTTAAATGCTTGATTCTCACTAGCCTTAGGAAAGGATAAAAGGAGAAAATATTTAACTACTTCCTCTGTTTTACAGATTCACCTTTTAATGTTTTTCCCCTTCTTTTCTTTGTATATTTTATACTGGTATTCTTTCCAAACATATAACGTTAAAATGATGTCCAACATGTAGTTGGAAGATTTCTGTTGAGGAGTTTATACAACTATTTCCTGCTAGGATCTTAATGATCAGCCGATGATGCTTGCATCAGGGTAGGAGCCTACAGTACACCACTCTAGATTGCGGCCCTTTCTCGGACCCTGCGTGATTGCGGGATGCTTCATGCACCGGGCTGCCCTTTTCATTAATTCATTGAGAAAGTAGATATAAGTTTGTATTTGATTAGTTAAATGTATTTGAATCTTAAAGTTTGTGTAAGTTATATAAAATACCGCTATTAGTGGAGTGATGTCAGTTACTTTGGTAGTCATAAATTGGGATGAAGGGAGCACGTAATAAGGATCCTTTCCAGAAAGTTAACCCTTTCAAAATTTATGCATTTCTTATTGTAACTTCTTTTTTTATTAGATTGCTCATATGAAAAAAGAGATAGATGCTATTCGGGCTAAGGATATTGCTCAAGGTGGATTGACACAGGGACAACAAACTCAAATCGCTCGTAATGAACAGAGGATGTCACAGGTTGATATCTCCTTTCCATATTCTCTTCGTTGTGTCCTTAATACTCAATGAAGATAGTTTTATTCTGTTTGGCGATGGATATGACATGGTTATTTTACTCCTTTTTACTAAGTACTAATACGGAAGTATACATAATGATTTTGGCTTAGCAATTTCTAAGGGTAGCCAAACTTACTCTAATTCATGTGCTGAAAATTCTATCAGATAATGGAAGAGCTTGAAAACTTGGAAGAGACTTTAAATGAGAGTATACGTGAAAGTCTTGGTGCACGTACTGGAAGGACAACCCGTGGAAAGAAAAAGGATGCTGAAGAGGAGGAAGAGTTTTCGAGGTTAGTACTTAATTCTTTAGATCTTCAACTATTTCAACGAACTTCAGTGTAGTAGATGCATTGTGCAGTGTGTGAAATGATCTAAATATGGTTGGATGTAGTACTATACCTGGTATTCTCATTAGTTAGAGCTAGTGCATTGACAAGGTGAACTTGAATTTCTTACCACTCAGTGAGGAGGATGAGTTCTATGATCGAACACAGAAGCCTTTGAAGAAAAAAGGTGGCGAAAATCAATCAGTTGAGACAGCTGATTCCCTTCTTGATAAGAAGGACGCCATTATCAGGGAGATGGAAGACAAGAGAAGATTGGTTGTTGATGAAAAGGATGGTACAGGTCAGGAAAGTGAGGTTGAAGCTGGAGATGAACTTGAGGCTTTCATGTCAGGGCTTTCATCTCAGCTAGGTACGTGATTCCTTGTTAAATAAAGAGCCTGTTTGGGTAGGCTTAAAAGTAGCTTATAAGCACATATGTGCTTTTTGAGTGTTTGGTAACTAAAAAAGCAATGTGCTTATAAGCACTTTTGTGCTTAAAATAAGCCAAAAGTGAGAAGTTAGGAAATCCTAACTTCTCAAAAGTAGCATATAAGCAATTTTTGGCTTATAAGCTACTTATAATAAGCCCACCCAAACAGGCTCAAAGTCTGAAATTGTCTTCGTTTTCTAACGTTTATTGCTCGTCACCTTGAAGAGGTAATATTGAAGGTTTCTTTTTAAGATATTGTAAATCTGAGATTTCAGTTAATCTTTCTGCTGTAGCACTGGTGAAATCCCACTGAGATTCAGTGAATCTTTCCCACTGAGTATCTTGTGGCATCTTATCATGCACTAGTCCTTTACTTTGTCTCTTCTGTTCATATTGGTAGCGTATCTAATGATTGGCACTATTAGATTCAAATTTTGAATTTGATTTTTCCACAGAATACTTATGTGCTTGTCAATTTGAATTATGATCAAGCCTTGATAAGAAATGCAATTAACTAGCCCTTTTCATTTGTCAGCATGCATATCTGCTGAACAGAGTAGCTGGACCCTTCCCCACCAGTAACACTTATTTATATTTATGAGCATTCAAATAAGCAAGACCCATATTTTACAATAAAAGAACGGGTATCCCATGAATAGTATTCAAAAATTCCTTTGTTGATATAGATGTCTGTTTGAATTTAACATGGGCTTTTTGTTGAGGATTTACTTTTTGTTTCTGATGCCAGCTCTTGAGAAGAAGGAAAAGCTAAATAAGGAACTCTCCACTCTCCAATCAGAGTTGGACAAGGTACTCTACTTGCTAAAGATTGCTGATCCCACTGGTGAGGCTGCTAAAAAGAGGGAGCTGAAATTACAAGAACCAAAGACCAATTTGGACAAAACCATAGCTACCGATGTCCATCTGCAGGCTCCACCAGAGAAGAGCAAAAAAGACAGAGTAGAACCTAAGGACGTAAATGAGAAACAGGGTATCATTGAAGCAAACTCTACACCCAGTCAAGAAACAGAGAAGGAGATTGGCACTGATGCAGCTGATGTAAAAAAGAATGTATACACTGTTAGTAAGCCCCAGTGGCTTGGTGCTATAGAGGAAAGGAAAAAACAGGAGACAGTTGTTGAACAACAGACAGAACTTCAAGAAAATGATCAATTTGTTGACTACAAAGACAGGAATAAAATTTTGGCAAAACCAGATGTTACACAGCTGACTGCTGATTCTGGAATTGAAAATGCAGCTCCTGGACTAATAATAAGGAAACGCAAGCAAGTTGAGAAGTCTGATGCCACTGAACTCAGAGATTCTGAACAATCCTCTGAAGCTGGGATGAATGCAGAAGATGCAGTTGCTCTGCTGCTGAGACATTCTCGAGGATACCAAGGTTCTGGTGATGAGGTGGAACATAATGGAAACGAGGTATCCCGTGAAAGTCAAATCAAGAAGGATAAGAAAAAGCACAAGAAGGTGCTTGGTCCAGAGAGACCATCGTTTCTGAAGAGTGAGACGGACTACGATACTTGGGTTCCTCCTGAAGGTAAGCCACCTGTTGCTTCATTGCATAGTTAGTTGCTTACCGTGGAAGTTCTGAGTTTTTCCAGTTTTGCTTATATTTGTGACACTTTTAACAGGGCAATCGGGTGATGGGCGCACCTCACTGAATGATCGTCTTGGTTATTGAATGGACAAGAACCCGATGCACGACACAATGGGCTGGCATAAATTGACTTACTGCCCTGCTGATGGGTCACCTAATTAAGTTTTGATTCGAGTTCTTATCTTCCATATTCCAAACAGGAACAACTGAGAGGAGAACATCAGAGGGGTTCGCATCTGTGATGTTGTTTGAGGCTTGTTGGGTACAGGGGCAGAAGCCGGGGATGGGGCTGGTGGGCATAAAGATGCTGGAGATGGTAATCCAGCTCTTGTACCTGTAGTTGAGTACTAAGAACCTAACAGCTTTCAATTTAGAAGTGTATATAGAGATATATGAGTAGGAGAGATGTATGCAATGCTCGGTGACCACTTTAAAGGTGTAAAGACTTTTTTCGTGCATGATGATTGAAGTAAAAGTATTTGATATGATACTGTATAAGAAAGGGAAAATGTGAAGTTGGAGTTGTTTTAGGGAGTGAAACAATGTCATTTTGATAATATCTAATTTGGTAAAGAAAATTTCGGGATCATTTTACAGCATTGGGTTTCTGATATGAAATTCCATATTATTTATTCAACATTCAACTTTTGATATAAAATTTTATGCTGTTACTTTTTAATGTAATCTCAGCATAATTATAGCAACGTTTGGTTTTTGGGGTTAAACTCTGGATAACTAAGGAGTTCAATACCAAAATCAAATGTTGTATTACTAACAAAATATATGAGAGTTTATGTATTATTTTATTTGGAATATAAGGTGAATGGTATATGTGAACAGAAGTTATCGAAAGAGGTATAACTTTAAACATACGATTATTCCATAGTAATCCCTATATTATTACTCTTTTATTTGTATAACAAGTCGTGTTATTATTGTCTACAATTCTTGAAATATTATTTATAAATTGTACTCTTGTATAACTAAATTGTGAACTAAACGCCCTTGAGATTTATGCTTTGGTTTTGTATTTCTTCTTTCGTCCCATCAAACACATTTAGGAGGAATATTCACTCTCAAAACTCATTTATACCAGATTCTTTTGTGGCATGCCAGTCTCTCTCACTCCCCATTCATTTTTGTTGTTGTAACAGTTAGTCTTGACAATTAAATATGGTAACATCATTCACATATTTGTTCTGAGTATACATAAAGTACAATAATTAAGTTCTAGAAATCGTTTTCAAATAACATCATAGTTCTTATAAACACAGCTCGTCTATGTATAGGCTGCAGATACTCATGAAATAGCACGAAACGAAGAATACAGATTTCTAGTAGCAACAATTGCTAGTGGATTAATTACTGCCATTGCTTAATAACCATGTTATGTCATAATCTTCTTGGCTTTGCCAAAAAGTGTGGCACGTCCAATGGTTATATTATGGCCTAATCTGACCAATTACTAGCTAATAAACCACTTGAAAGTTGAACCAAGTGTTGATTTACTAGATTTGATAGGTAAATGAAAACTGACACAGAAGTTGGCTTCTGTCACATAGTGAAAGGAATGTGTGTAAAATCATGGGCACTTGGGGCCACCTTCCTTGGTCTTCCAGTTATTGTAGCAAGGGCAAGTTTGCTTATTGCCATAGGTACCAGCAGGCACACACAGACATTTGGCACAACATTTCTGGCAGAAAAACATGCAGGGCTTCTTGAATGAAGTCTTTGAACATCGGTAGGTGCATTTGGGTTGGCAATCTGTAATCCCCAACCAGCAAAAAAGATAAACTTAAAATTAATAACGTAAATTACAACCAAAAGAGAAGAAAAAGATATAGTAGTTGTAGTAGTTTTTGAGAGATTTGATGCAATGGTAAGAGTTATCGTACTGTGATCAAGAGGTTATGAGTCCGAATTGTAAAAGTAACCTTCTAAAAATATGCAAGTAGAGACCATATACAACAGACTCAATGTAGTTTGACCCTTTAGGTACTGTGCACACCGTCTCTTTTTTTATTTTTTTATTTTTTTATTTTTATATATTTTATTTTATGAAGTCCTTAGTTAACATTAGGATATTAGTAGCTGAGCATATGTCATGCTAGTGAGTGACAATACCTTGAGGATGGAGACTTCCCTGACTAACGCCATACTGCAAATTAACCAGACATTATAAATAGTTTAGCCATGTTAATTAGCTAAAAAATCATAAATCATTATGTCCCAAAACAAGATTTTGTTTGATCTTACAATTTGGTTGTTTCCTCGTGGTTGCACATTCGCATCAAGTACCTTTTTGGCCATTGAAACCTGACCAAACAACCACCCACATTATTAAACCATAAAGTTGAAAAAAAAAAGCTAACTTCATAATTACACCATCAATAACAAGGTTCATTCTGTATGGACGTGCAACTGTATATACTCTCTTTTGAGACAATATTCTAATTACATTATACTTCACTTAAATATATTTTTAAAAAAAGTATTCTCAACTATATATATAGTTCGAGTCGAGTGCAATAAGTGCTCCAAGGTTGCACACTTGCCTCACACTACACAAACATATATTTAACTCACCTGATTTTGGGCCAAAAGAACAACCAAAAGAACAAACAAGATAATGCTCAATTTCCCAGCCATTGGTGTAACTTGTCTAAAGTTTCTGAAGCAAATACAATATTTTGAAAGAGCTAGAGGAAAACAATTGTGAAGAACTTCGAATAAGCAGAATGGTATTTATAGGGAAGGACTTGTCTACTGGATTAAAGTTCTTTAGCCTAACACCTGCTGTTGTCACACTCAAACAGTAACCGCCAATACCACTTTTTCATTTAATTCAAAAAAATTTCTCGTACATGAGCTAGACAAAAGTAGTACGTACTTTATAGTATTATGGTGCTTGTTCGACACTAAATTTGAAAAATAAAGGAAGATTTTTTACTGATAATCTATATAAGTATGTGAGTGAAACGTTAAATTTTTTTCTTTACTATCAACGATTAAATGAGGTATAGTAAAATTTCCACAAGTACACATGCATGTTCCATGTTGCTAGACAGAGTTCATCTAAATACAATACTTTCGACGCGAAATATAAATTTATGTATAAAATTCTTCTAAAATAGTAACATAACCGATAATTTTGAATTGTAAATATAATGGGTTCAACCTCAAAGATTGATTCTATATCTATGCATGTACTTTTCGTATTTCTCTCACCTCATAAAAAGGTGAACGTTTATATGAAGTTTTAACTAATCATGTCATTAAGAGTAATATGGTTTAATATATTAAGAGTTTAAATAATCATTATTGTCTTTTCAAACTTATTCATTAGTTCGAAGCAGGAACAAATGGGAGGTTCATTATTGTCTTTCCAAACTTGCAATGCACATGCCTTGTTCTTCATTTTTTGGGCAAAGATAAGAAGGATAGGAGAAAGCTAAAAAGTTTCTCTTAATAGTGATGCAAAATAAGATGAAAGGGGAAGGAAAGGGACAAAATTTGACAATTATATCGCATAGCTTTTTAATCACAAATTCACAATTCACTCACCTTATTTAACTCTTAATTACTTTGAGGACTAAGTTTTTTAAGGTGATCACTAACATTTCATCAATATATCGTCTAATGTTAAATTATGATCTAAAACACAACCTAACAATGTTCGATATTATTATCATTTCCGACATCAAGTGAAGCATACTCACTAATGTCGACAAACAGTAAATCAACTACACCTCAATCTTAAATAATCAAACTTGCTTGTATAGACTTCAACTAATCGTGATTTTTCTTTCTTTAAAATAAGAACATTAGTAGCAATATGAGTGTTAACATAGCACATACCCTACCCTACCCTACCACCTATAGGCGGTTGTCCGTCTTATAATCGTCGACAAAGAGCTGTAGTGATCTTGAAAGATCCCACAATAACAAAAAAAATCCCATAAAAATACTATTAGATCAAGCACCGATAATTTCGTATCTTATCAAAATGTTGGCTAACTGATCGAAATGAATAGCTCATTGGTCCCATGAATCTTATCTATGAAAAATTTGCACCCATTGCAACAAAAGTAATCAATAAAGTAGTAAATAGTTTTGGGAAATTAACAAGTTGGGCTAAGGAAGTTTTCTATTAACTCACATCACCATGTGCAAATGAAAACAATGAAAATGATAGGATCACCTTTAGCATGTGCTTTCACATGCCCTTTTGTAGAGGTACACAAAGCCAAGCTTTCAATTTGCCCACCATATATATACACACTGTAGGTAACTAACACCAACGACTATATATGAACAGCATTTCCAACAATATTTCATCTATATCCAACTAACCAATAAAGTACCTAACTCACATGTTAATTATATCTTTAGATTGTTTTCAGTGGCTACTATTTTTTCCCACTTTATGCTATACTTTTTCTTCTCTTTTGTCTTATGGTTGAGTTTAGTAGGGCCTTCTTGGCAGTCCCCATTTGCCCCCACAATTAACTCATCCCGTGATACATGTCCTACCTAATCCTAATTCAATGTTATAGGCAGATTAAAACGATATTGTTTTTCAAATATGTTTTCTAGACATGTTTTTTCTCTAGCCGATGGTTTAACGAGAACAACCTCTTTATTTTGGTGGGGTACGGTCTACGTACATCTCATCATCCCCAAATTTCACTTGTAAAATAATACTGATTATATTAATATCGTTGTTCTAAGTACGGGGCATGTCAAGACTAGTTACAAAATAGAGAAAAATCTTAAGTTAACGATTTTTCAGTGGGGAGCATTCGTACCATGAATGCAAGATGGAGTATTTAAGCATATGTATTTGCATGCAATCACGTACGAGGGATCACGGTATAGTGCTCACATTTAGGGTAAAAATTCAAAGCGTATTTTAGATGCGCCATTTAAGCCTTGGAAGTTGAACTTCAGACCTTCGATAGGCTAGACGAGTCCCAACTTCAAACCCGAAGGTCTGAAATTCAACCAAAAAACTAAGTACATCTTAAATGGTGCACCTAAATTAGGCTCTTCGAGCAGTTCCAGCGTTTAGGTGGGCGAAGTGTACAAATAATCATTTTTGCGTGTGCTCTTACAGTTTTAGTCAATTATGGGCGTATATTTGCAAAGGCTGGCCGCTTTACCCATCTTCAAATCATTGGAAGTGTGAGTTCAACCCGCAAACTAACTTCAGCCCCAATAGGCTGATTTTGAAATCTGCTAGAGCATTTCCTTTTAGGGAAAATCACGCAAAAGACCACTTGTAAAGATTTTATTTTAACAAATACCACAAAATACTTTTGAATTTCAGTTTTACTACTTTTATTTATTTTTTTACCATATTTTAATATTTTATTTTCAAATATACCAATTTGTTAAATTCTTAGTTTTCCTCCTCTCAAATTATAATCCCTTTATACGTAGGATTCTTATCCACTACAATAGGAAAGTAGTCTGTCCCAGCTCTTGCTACAGCCATGCATATCGATTTTCAAACTAAAGTTATTGTTGTTTTCCATATTGTATATTATTGAGTGTTATTGATATATTAATTGTAAATCCAGTATTTCATATATTAGATACATGTATATTGTATATTAGATTGATTTTAATTATAAAAAAATTTACTATACAATATACTATGTTAATTATTAACAATATAATATTATAGGTATATCAATAATTACTATATACCATAAAATATACTATACAATATACTATGTTAATTATTAACAATATAATATTATAGGTATATCAATAATTACTATATACCATATATCAATATATAATATACTAGAATGATTTTAATAATTACTATCTACCATATACCAATATATGGTATACTAGAATGATTAATATTTGCAAGTTGTTTCAAAGGATTATATATGGATTCTTAATGTTATATTACTTAATTAACAACCTATAAAGAGGAAAACGGAGGCAAATATACTTAGATAACGGATTGATACAAATATCCTTAATTTAAGGAATCTAATCAAGTTTTGATTATCATAAATGTCACGATCCTTTTTTAACACACAAAAGCTAAAATAAATAGAAATATGCGTATTTAAAAGGTTATGACGAGTGTTAAAGGTACACATTTATTTAAGAGAAAATCGGAGTCGCCACTTGACAAGTTAAAGGTGTGCCAGGTCACCAAAGTGGTGTACCTGGAACACCCTTGACTCGTCTAATAGTCTGCGTCAGAGATTCGGGTAAGGTTCTCAGTTGACACTCGGGAAGGTATTAGGCACCCTCGAGTCCTGTGCCAAGCACAGTTGCTTTATTGTCGCAATTTTAATTTATTAAATATGGTTGTTATATTAATGCCATTAGTTTGAATTTGTACTCTGATTCAGAAAAAGTTTAAAAGTGTTAAATCTTAACCAACCTCACAAAGTACTGGTTTTATATTATAATTCAGGAAATTAAAGTGTATCGTTCTTTTCCAACCTTACAAAGGACTGGACGAATTTACACTTCGATTTATAATAAATAAAACGTATTGCGTATCTCAACCTCACAAAGGAACTGGCACATTTTTAAAAGAATTTAATTAACTTCAAAAAATAATTAATTTAGAATTAGTTTAAATGCATTTAGTTTTTTCTTTTGGCCTAATAAGTAGATCACAAACCATACTTATAATATTGCCTAATTGGATTTGAAACCATATTTGTCGCAAGATTCATCATTAACTTCTCTCAATTTAATTTGGCTCGTCTCAATTTGGTTTTTTCTTTTTACCTAATAAGTAGATCACAAATCATACTTATATACTTGCCTACTCGCATGAGTCTTTTCGCTCCTACCTAATTTGCCTAATCGTTTTCCAATATGTTGAAATGAGCTTTAATCGATTTAAAGAAATTGCCAAATTCAGAGTGTGATAATTTATTTCATAGAAAACAAGAATATTGAACCACCTTTATTACATAAAAAAAAGAACTAGATGTTAGAACTATTTATTAAAAGTAAGGGACTGTTTGTGAAAGAAAGGATTATTTGTTAAGGGGTTGGCTATCTCATTAAAAGAGAGGTTGTTTGTCAAAATGAGAAACTAAGCGCACAGTTCATTTCTTAAATTTCTTACGTGCATGGAAAAATTTGCAAAGTTGGCCACTGGCTTAGTCAAATTTCACATCTATCACTGTTGACACCCAATTTCGTCCCGAGATATAATTAATGGCTAATTAATTAAAATGAGAATCAATTATTAAAATAAAATTTAAATTTAAATTATTTGAATTGAAATTAATTAATTAAATTTAATTAAAGTAAATTAATTCATTCCAAGAGAAGGCTAAAATTACAAAGTGTATCCTAATTTCTGTCCTATCGCGCAATCCCTTTAATTTCCTAGTCTATTCTCAGAAGAGGGCTAAAATTGCTTTTTACACTTTAAATCCAGCCTATTTCCGCAAACATATACATACATCACACATACACCTCATTACCAGATAAACCATTTCCCATTTTCAGAACAACTCCCCAACCCGCGACCCGTTTCCCATCACCCGCGACCCGTTGCTTTTTCCCCTTGGATTCTCTCCAATACAGTCCAAAATTTGTACGAATTGGTTCCGTTTTCTCTCCCCAGTACAAGAACTCAACCAATCCTGTCCGTTCGTTTCAATTTGAGCTGCAATTTGAGCCGTGGATTGATCTTAACGGGAATATCCTTGATGACAAGGATGAATTCGGTACAATCCCTAAGGGATTTGACCAAATTCACCCTTGTTCTACAAGGGATACACGAAAATAGGCAAGGATTCTTTGGGGTATTCAAGGGGATCCGAAACCCTAGCCTAGAGGTATTTAATCCCTCATTCTTTCATTTTTCAGGGGCTGGAATTTTGGAACACACAAAAACGGCAGCATTTATATATATTTTTTTAGATTTTTCTCTGAGTTACAAAAAAAATATACTCATAGTGTTTTAGCTTCTGGTTTCGAATCGAGCGTTGCTTTTGGCTTTGTGTCGTCATTTCTCCCTTCTAGTCGTTAACCTCGCTCGCGTCGTTTAGTCGAATCGCTTTTCTTCGGATCCTTCACCTCAGTCATTGCTCTAAGAAAGGTAATACTTTAAGCCTTTACTACTTTCTGTTATTACAACATGGATGGAATGTTGTTTGTGGTTACTGCCTGAAAGATAAGGAGTATTGTGTTTAGTCGAATACTAGTTTCCTACTTATAAATTTAAGAATTGAAGTAAGAATCCAGGAAAAGATTGAAGCTCTATTTTGGTAAGTTTTGCTCACTATCACTATGGTATTAAGCCGTAATGAAATTGATATTCTTACTTGTTGGTTCCTGTTGCTAATATTCTGATAAAAGGTGCATTTTTTTGTTTCCTTTGTTGTCTTCAGATCATTAGTCTAAGAGCATTAATGGATGTTATGTTTCATCAAGTGTCTTTATATTTTAAAGTTTGCTTACTCTCCAAAGCGCATCTATTTTAATAAAAATGTTTGAAACTATAATCCTTACTTGGTTCAAAAGATGCAGCTATAAGTGATTATTGAGGTTAAAAATCATGTGAGGTTCCTTTTTGTTCTGGTTTGTTCTGGAGGTGGTATGTATCCTGGTATGCAGAAGATATTAGGGATGTATTCCTTGGTCTCATGTTTGTTTAAGAAGCATGTTGATTCAGGGGGTCTGTGGGCTGTTCTCAGGTGTGCTAGGTTTGTAGTAGGTCCGGGAAAGTGTGCCAATATTAAGAGGGTGTAGCAGGGGTGTGTGATGTTGTTTCAGGGATGCAGGGTGTTTTAAAGGAGTGAAGCTTAGGTCTGGTTCTGTTCTTGTTTAAGGAAGCAGGGAGCATAGGAGTAGGTGATAGGATATGTTTTGGTTGTCAGAAAAGGGCTGCTGCTCCTTCAGGTAGTGAGGCCCAGGATCTGGTTCAGGGTCTGCCAGTGAGGGAGTAATAAGGTGTGCAGGGTAGTGAGGTCTGGTCCTTGATCCCTGTTCTTGTTGGATGCAGTTGGGGAGTTTGTGAGGATTGAATAGGGGCTGTGTGGGTGTTCAGTTTGTTTAATGTAGAAGTTGTTATAGGGCCTGGTAAGTATGTGCTGTAAGAGGGAGAAGTCTGTGAGGGTTTATATTCTGGTGTGAGGGCTGTGTGTCTTCAGGTGGTGTAAGTTCAGGAGAGTGTGTGTGCTTCTCTGTTGTGGGTGTATTTAGTGAAGTGTTGGCAGTCCTGGAGAATGTCTTGGTTGTCTGAGGGAGGGTCTAGAGCAGTATTGGAGATAGTGTAGTGTAGGCTGTAAGAAGAATGTAGGTAGTGATGGAGTCTATGTGGTGAGCAGTTTGTTCAGGGAGTTTGAAGTAGAAGCAGGGCTGTAGTCTCAGGTTTGTAGGAGTTTGTGAGGGAGGTCAGTGAGGGTCCTAAGATCAGTTGTCTAAGTTGATTGTATGCAAGAATGTGTATACAGTTTCCAGCGGCAAATTGCCTATTTCAAATAAGTTTCAGTTCATTAAAATTAGTTTTCTTCTCAGATTTGCTCTATCTTTGTTTGTCCTGTTTGAGTGTCTTTTGTTGAGATGAATCACGTCAGATGGCTTGAGTTTTAGTCTAACTTGTAAGTCATATTTTATTTCTTATCAAAGTATTGATATTACACGTGCCGTGTCTGTTATAATTTAGGTCTATATTGATTAGTTGATCCTTCGATTAGTTAATCTTTAGTCAAATGAGGTTGAGACTGCAGTTTTAATTCTATTGAAATTAGCTTATTTGTGCTCTGATTCAATCATGAAATGTTGTTCGCTGTTTCTCCTACCTTTTAGAGTATTTATGAGGCTGAAACACCTCCGGGTTAAGCTAGATGATCACCATAAATCATTACATGTTGTTGACCAGTTGCCCAAACTGCTAGTCAAGGGAATAGCCTTGCAAATAACATAGTTTCACTATCCAAATTTGCTTTCTGAGGTTGTAAATAGAACATATGTTATACATGCTTTTTATTTCTCCAAAACGGATTAAGAGTATCATTCAAAGCCCTTTGTGACCTTTGCCTTGCTTCTTTGTTCTGTTGATATTGGGAATGACTTGGAATTTAAATGCTAGTCTGATCTTCAAAGTTTAGTCTTAGTTCGTCAAAATCAGTATATTGCAATTTGATTGAGGACATTTACTTGTTAGATTTCCTACCTTTAAATTAAATTGATAACAAGTTTATACCTAATTAATTTGTCCAATGTCTTCGTTTTCTAGGAAGAAATGGCATGTCTGACTAGATTGTGTATTTTTGTTAGCGTTTAATCATCCTGAAGCAATTTGCATGCATTTTCCATTTCTCATTTGCTTCCTATTTATCCATACTAATCTTTATTCTCCTTGTTTCCTTTCATGAACACTCTTGGGAACGAGTTTGAAATAAAACTCACAAACGGGGATGGCTACGTGCATTCGAAGTTACTTGAACTGCTCCGCATTTTCGGAACTTGATATCCCCGAAAATGTAAAACAAAAAGAAAAAATGAAATAAAAAGCCTTGTGAAACGCAGGGCTCGCATTGAGTTCGCTATCCCGGGTTCTACTTTCTAAAACTCCTTCTCTCCCGTCCCCTTTAGAAAGCATGTTTTAGGACTCTGTGAACTGAATTAGGACTTTGTATGATTAGAAGCATGGTAGATTAATCGCTTTAATTGAATTGTTATCTTATTGTTTTGTTTAAGATTGTCCATAAATTGCATATCCCGTCTCTTTGGGACTCGCCGGTTAATTTAAGATAGTAGAAACCTTTAGTTAATTTTCGAGTGCAAAAGAAATAAAGTTGAAATTGTACCTACTTATTCATTGTTTATATTTAGCCAATTATTTATCCATTTATTAAATTTATTTATTTATTCATTAATTAAATTAATTAAGTGGCATTTATTATTAATTTATCTGTTTAATTTTAATTAATCATTTATCTACCTAATCAATTATAATTATTTATTTATTTATTTATTCATTTATCTACAAAGTTATTTAAGTGGTATTTATTTATTATTTTATTTATTTATTCTATTTATTTATTTAATTAATTAATTCTAATTAATTATTTATTTGTTTAATCAATTGTATTTATTTATTTAATTAGCTAATTATTGTCGTTCATCCTTTACCTAATTGAAATCATATAAATATTTATTTATCTACTTAAGTCATTTATCTATTTATTTATTTATCTAATTAATTAATCAACCAATTATTTATTCTTATTCAATCATTTGTTAAATTTATTTATTTAATTTTAATTAGCCCTTATTTATTTAGTCAATCAATCAACCCTTATCTCATTATTCATTTAATTAATCTTAAATTTTGTTCAAGTATTGTCATAATCAATTTTATCTTCTCTGTATTATTTATTACCTATTTATTTTATTTAAAATTTATCCCAAACTAAATTTCAAGTAAAATTCGTGAAAATCGCCGGATTAACCGCCTTTAGCGGATTTTCGAAAGTGCTCCCGTAATAAGGACCTTCTTTCGAATTTAACAGAACCACTTACCTAAGAATCTCTGAATTTAATTTAATTTCCTTTAAATAAAGGTTAAATTGCACTCCTTAGTTAACTTAGGTTCCTAATAATCCTTAAATTAGGTGGCGACTCCAAAGAAACCCTTTGGAATCCCACTTTGTTGAAATATTCCGAAACCTATCTTTTCTTTAAGAAAGGGTAATTTTTGGGTTCAACAGCGTGGCGACTCCGCTGGGGATTGCGCAAATGGTTCTAACCAAAAGATTTTCACGAATTTGCTTTATTTATACGTGTGTTGATTGTATGTATGCGTAGCTTAACTAATTATTGTTTGAATGCCTAAAACTAGTATGCATAGCTTAAATAAATGTTTGTTTGTATGATTAGATTGATTGTGTATAAAGCATATTTATTTGCGCATAGTTTGCATTCCGTTCATATTTCCTCCCTCATGGAGCCTGTCAATTCTCTTTCATCTCCTCGATTTCATCACGGGGGCCCCGCATGACGGGCAATAATACAGGAAGGGCAGTGTCCTTCCTAAGTTTCTGAATTTCTTTCGTGTCACCAAAGTTAGTTGGGGTATGGTTTGACTGGTTTTGTCATGGCCGGTTTTACTGGTTTATGGGGCCAGGTTTATCCCGCATAGGTCGAGTCAGCCTCAACCGTAAGCCCACTCTTAGAAGGAGATTAGGTCATGCATGCATATACACCTTAGTCTGGACCCGGTCCTTGGTACCGTTTCCAGGAATTAAGAAACCGCCCTTTTGTCGATGGGTTATTGAAACCCAACGACGCTGCATATTATGTGATCGTGTGGATATTATAACGAATTCCAAGCCCTTTGCCATGTCAAATTTGGGAACCCCTCATGTTGTCTTTTTATTGTTTTGTAGATATGGATTCAGCCCACCTCTTTCCTAAGCATCGGGACATCCAAATGATCACCACTCCGCCAAAAATTCTAAAAGATTGGTGGAACAACATCAAAGGGGAGTACGGTGCTCAGATTATAAGGAATACTGGAAATCTAGTTTCACTGATGCATATCCAGGGTGACAAGGGCCTTATTAGAGCCTTAGTGGAATTATGGGATGCTGAAGCGGGTGTTTTCCGCTTCCCTGATTTTGAGTTGTGCCCGACTTTAGAAGAGATCGTGGGCTTTACAGGTTTGACTATGGAAGATCGTGAGATCATTGTGCCTAAAGCCAAATTCCCAAAGAAGTTTTGCAGTATGTTCGAATTGAAATATGTTCCATCATTGGTAGCAAAGAATCATGGCACGATCTCTCTAGAATATTTGTTTAAGCATTTTGGAAGAGCGAGCTCTTTTAGCGCACACAAAAAAGAATTTGATTGCAATAAGGCAAAGTGGGAGAAGCTTAGACCTAAGGTTTTTGTGTTAGCACTACTCGGTACTTTGGTATTTCCATGTGGTTATGATGCAATTGATATCCGGCTCAGTACTGTGGTGAAATCGATATTCGAGGGAATAAACGGGAGGCAGACAACTCTAGTGCCCATGATCCTCGCTGATATGTTGTACTCTTTGACTGAGTGCTCTGTCTTTAGAAAGGGACGCTTCTTTGGTTGCAATCTTCTTTTGCAATTATGGATTGTGGAGCATCTACACGATCGGGGGCAATGGGATGATTTGATTCCTCAAAATGGAAACAGAATCGCCACACACTATGCAAGAATGGAAGGTTTCAAACGTCATCACACTGCTCAAGATTGGTATGATGATATAAATGGTTTAAGTGGCGCAGACATTCACTGGAATTATTCATGGATTGGCAATCGGGAAGTTCGCTTGAGGAGTCCCAACCGGTATTATATCAAGTTGATCGGGTTCAGGAGCATTCAGCCTTACGCTCCAATCCGTGTGATGAGGCAGTTCGGGTTATTACAGTCCATCCCACTCATTGCCGGTATACGGGAGTCTGAAGTTGAATATGAATCGCCTGATTACACAGTTCCTGAAGCAATGAACATCTGTAATGACTGGGCTCGCTTAGAAAGAGAATTGATTCGTCAAGATCAAAACCCACCATGTTCTCCTGAGTATTATGCATGGGCAAAACACATCTATGGCATTAGGGAGATAGAAGCAAGTCCTTGGGAGCAGACTGGTTTTGTTGATAAAGAAGCTGAAAGGCATTCTCGCCTTCACATTTTGCCCATAACAACATTGGATGATTTGATGTTTGACCAAGTTAGCCATTACCCGGGATATTCAGGATATCTTTATGCCACAAACCGATTGTATCGCGAAAGGCCACCTGCCTGATGATGTTGCTGAATGTTGATGATTATTGCTGATTCCTGAAGAAGTTGCAGAATTTATCTTTTATGTTTTATGACCCTTTTATCCCAATGTAAAAAGCTTGAAGCTTTTCCCCATAGTACTTTGATATTTTGTTATTATCATGACTTTATGTTTTGAGACTCGGTTTATTTCTAACAAGTTACGAGTATTTATTTACATCCCAATTTTGTATTGGCAAACGGTTTGTATCATTATAATATCCACATGTGTATGCAATTTGCGCGATTAGGCTTACCTCTAGCACAAAGAGGCACCCTACAGGGTAGGACGCGTCCGCATTTTATTTTACGCACATTATTTGTGGTTGCCACATGCCTAATTTATCGCCCGTTTAAAATGCAAAAAGCGCTACGTGACGCGCGCTATGTGCTTACGTGCAAATTTTACCAACAACATGCAAACTAACACAGTTACCTTTTGAATTTTTCTTTTGTTTTGTTTATTCCTAAACAGAGGTTTGGTTTGTGCTGATTGAGCTGATCCAAAGGCTTTCCTCTGCACATTGATATACACTTCAGAATTTCGACAAAATGTCCGGTAATGATGATCAGCCTCCCGTCCTCAATGATAAGACTCTCGAAACTCCTGGATCTTCGAGAGGAAACATCCTCCTTGCTCAGGATGACCTTATTTTGAACCTGACCAAACAGATACAGATGCTGAGCGATGAGCTAGCAGCCATTAAAGGGCAAGCCCCTCAAAACATACCTTTAAATGCCAATCCTGTTCACAATATACCCACATACCAAAACAACCCACTTAATCAAACACCACCACCACAAAATCGCCCACAAGTTAGTCAAAATACCCCGCCCGCTCAGCAAAATGCCCAACCCGCTGGTTATCCTTCATATTATCCATATCCTAACGACCCCACTCCTCCTCACTACCAATATTTGCCTGCTAAAGACACTCCCCGTCCTCCACAATCTCAAGCGCCCATTCCTGTAGCCGTTGCTCCTCCAAACGCCAATGATCCAAGGCAGGGATATCCCGAGGCGTTATATTATGAGCATGACCCTAATGGGAAGAATGCGGACTTCACAGACTATCCGCCACAGAATGAAATGCCCACAGCTGTGGAAAAACAGGGAAGGACAAGCGAACAAGATGAGATAATCCAAGCAATGAAAGTCATGCAACAATCTATTAAGGACTTGCAGGTGACTAAGAAACGGCAAAGCACTTCATACCGCAGTCTTTATCTATTCCCGGACATTACTCCTCCTCCCGGTTTTAAAGTGCCGAAGTTTGAAATGTATGATGGTCATGGTGACCCATTTGCTCATTTAACCAAGTACCTCAGCAGAATGAGGGCGGCGGGAGGCAAAGAAGAACTTCTGATGGCTTACTTTAGCCACAGTCTGGAAGGTATTGCTGCTGAATGGTTTGCCAGACAAGACATAAGCAAATGGCACGAATTTGATGATATAGCTGGTGATTTCACAAAGCAGTTTGAATACAATGTGGCGATGGTCCCTGACCTCATAACCTTGTCCAATTTGAAGAAGAAACCAACAGAATCTTTTAGGGAATATGCCTTGAGGTGGCGTGAACAGGCTGCACGGGTGCAACCCCCGATGACTGAGAGGGATATGGTGAAGTACTTTATTCGTGCTCAAGACGATTCCTATTACATGCATATGCTTCCTATGATGGGTGCACCTTATGCTGAACTTCTCACAATGGGGGAGATGGTGGAAGAAGGCATCAAATCCGGTCGGATTGTGAGCTTTGCTGAAATGAAGTCAAGTGCTCAAAATGCTCAAGTCAGCTCAAACAATGCTAGAAGAAGAGAGAAGAGGGAAGAAGTCACAGCTGTTGCCGCAGACATTGACCGCCGCCCGGCTAGGAGGTTGAACTTTGATAATCCACCAACCTACCCTACATACCCAAATGCACCTTCTCATTACCCAAATGCACCTCCTCATTACCCAAATATTCCTTCTCCTTACCCAAATGCACCACCCCCAAATTATCCTAGTCACTATCAAATTCCTCCCGCTCCATATCCTGTCTATCAAGCACAACCCAGTTATTATCCACCACGAGCACCAGCACCACAACAATACCCTCCTCGCCCACAAAATTACCAACCCCGTGCTCCTGTCCATCCAAATATGCAAGGACCTAACCAAAGCTATGAGAGGAGAGCACCCAAAACCTATACTCCTATAGCTGAATCTTATGGTCAATTATTTGAAAGACTAAGAAGCGCCGGAGTTGTGCAGCCTGTTCCTGACAATACTCCAAATCCTCCTCCAAGGTGGTATGATGTTAATAAGCATTGTGTTTATCATTCTGGGGCTGCGGGCCATGACGTGGAAAGGTGTTATGCCTTCAAGGATAGAGTGGAAGCTTTGATCAAATCAGGCACTATCCAGCTTACTGGAACTCAGCCTAATGTGCAAGATAATCCTCTTCCCGCCTATGGAAACAATGCTGTCAATGTCATTTCCCTTGAGGAGGGAGTCGATTTGAAATGGACCATTGTTCCCGTTAGCAATGTGAGGGTTGCTAACGAGGCCAAAGTATCTGTGCAAGTTAGAGCTCCCATTCTGGTGCAAGCGGGTATCCCGAGGCCAACTGTCACCGTCATGCTTGCCTCACCCCTTCAATATGATAGCAAGAGGGTTCCTTGGAACTATTCTGAAGTGCCTATCGGAAGTGGAAAGGTAACTGTTGCTGCTGCACAAGGCATGACCAGATCTGGTAGATTCTATACGCCTAAGGAGTTGGGTCGAGGCCTTAGGGAAAAGGAGGGCGTTGTAAGAAGAGTGACTGACACCGAAGCTGAGGACTTTTGGAGGAAAATGCAGTCAAAGGAATACTCTATTCTGGAGCACCTAAAGAATACTCCTTCCCGCATATCCATTATGGCTTTGCTGATGAGCTCTGCAACGCATAGAAATGCATTGCTAAAAGTGCTCAAGGAAGCAGAGGTGCCCGCTGAGACCACGGGTGAGAGCTTGGCCGTCTTGGTTGGCCAAATCTTAGAACCTCACAAGGTGTCCTTCTTCAAAGAAGAGCTTCTACCCGAGGGTCTCGGACACAACAAAGCCTTGCATATTGTTGTCAAATGTAGGGATAAATTTGTTGGACGGGTACTGATCGACGGAGGTTCCGGGCTCAATATATGTCCATTAGCAACTCTGAAGGAGCTTGGAATTGACGCTGGCAAAATTAGGCAGAGCAATGTGAAAGCAAGGGCTTTTGATGGGGCTCAAAGGTGCACCTTTGGAGAGATTGATCTTGATCTGCAGATAGGTCCTGTGAACTTCTCTGTGGAGTTTCAGGTATTCGACATCCCGTCTACCTATAACATGCTGTTAGGAAGACCTTGGATCCACATGGCCGGAGCCGTCCCTTCCACTTTGCATCAAAGTGTGAAGTTTATATGGGATAATGAAGAAGTAGTGGTCAAGGGCGAGGGAAACAGCCCCACGCATGCTAGCACCACGATTCCCATGGTGGACAACGCCGCAGAACTTGATGGGACTACCTTTCACACGGTTGAGCTAATGAATGTGACCCGAGCATCTAAGGATGATTCGAAGAAAGGTACCCTACCCAGAGTTCCCAAGATGATTGCTGTGGAAATGTTGAAGAATGGTTTCAAACCTGGTTCGGGATTGGGAGCAAATCTGAACGGAATTACTGAACCCATCTGCTTGCCCAAGAATCTGGGTACCTTTGGCTTGGGTTACTGTCCCACCAAAAAGGAGATTGAGAAGGCCAAAAGGAAACCAGCCATTGCCATGCCAGAACCCCTTCCTTCCTTGTACCAGTCATTTGTCAAGGCACCAGAAGTCATTATACCGGATCAGATAGAGGGAGTTGGCGATTTGTTTCTGAGTGATGATTTGGAATGCGATGTTATTATTGAAGATTATGCTGAGGAATCACCAGTGCAGAATGTTGAGGCAAAGGATCCGATGACCAATTGGACCTGTGTCCCAGTGGAAGAGACCTGGTGAATGAACTCAACAGTTTATTTTGGCGTCACAGTCCGATTGAGGCCCTGAACTGTGTTTCGCTTTTGGTTAACGTTTATGTCTTTTCAAAATAATCTGTTTACATTCTGCATGTTTTGCTTTAATGTATGCCTCCCTAAACTAGATTTTGAAACAAATAAAATGCATTGCATTCTCCCTACTATTATTTTGATATGCTTTAATTATTTACTTTATTTTACACTTTTGATTAATGTTCGTTTCTGTTTCAGCTTCCCACTTAACAAAACTGCCGAAACTTTGCTTGTGACATATAACGAAACAACTGAACAAACTGGTACTGATGCAATGAGTATTGGGGAGTTTGATGAAGATTTTGTTCCTGATGAAATAACAAGAGAAGTGGATCAATTTGAGAACAAACCAAAGCCTAACTTGGAAGAAACCGAGTCAATCAACTTGGGGACTTCAGAAGATGTTAGAGAAACCAGAATCAGTGTTCATCTGACCTCGGAAGAAAGAAGAGCTTATATTGAACTATTGAACGAGTATCGAGACATCTTTGCTTGGTCTTATGAGGATATGCCCGGTTTGAGTACCAATCTTGTCACTCACAAATTGCCAACTGATCCTTCATTTCCGCCTGTTAAACAAAAGAAGAGAAACTTCAAAACTTCCACAAGCAAACAAATATTGGAAGAAGTGCAAAACCAATTGACCGCTAAGGTAATTCGATCTCTCAAATATCCCACTTGGTTAGCAAATATTGTGCCGGTGCCCAAGAAAGATGGAAAGGTTAGAGTTTGTGTTGATTATCGTGATCTCAACAAAGCAAGTCCAAAGGATGATTTTCCATTGCCAAATATTCATATCCTTATTGATAGCTGTGCAAAACATGAGCTTCAGTCTTTTGTCGATTGTTTTGCCGGTTATCACCAGATCCTGATGGATGAAGATGATGCTGAAAAGACCGCCTTCATCACGCCTTGGGGTGTGTTTTGTTATAGAGTTATGCCTTTCGGTTTGAAGAATGCCGGGGCAACATATATGAGAGCAATGACAACTCTTTTCCATGATATGATTCACAAAGAGATTGAAGTCTATGTAGATGATGTTGTTATCAAGTCAAAGAGGAAAGAAGAGCATTTGACTGATTTGAGAAAGTTCTTCAACCGCCTTCGGCGGTATAACTTGAAGCTTAATCCTGCGAAATGTGCATTTGGTGTTCCCGCCGGTAAGATGTTGGGTTTCATTGTAAGCCGGAGGGGTATAGAATTGGATCCGTCTAAAATCAAGACCATCCAAGACTTGCCTCCTCCAAAGAGCCGGAAGGACGTGATGAGCTTTCTTGGCCGCTTGAACTACATAAGCCGCTTCATTGCACAATCCACGGTTATTTGTGAACCAATAATCAAGCTGTTGAAGAAAGATGCTGTTATTGAATGGACAGAAGATTGTCAAAAGGCTTTTGATAGGATCAAGGAGTATCTATCTAATCCGCCTGTGTTAGTTCCTCCTGAACCCGGAAGACCATTGATCTTATATTTGTCTGTCTCGGAAAATGCATTTGGATGTGTCTTGGGGCAACATGACAAGACCGGGAAGAAAGAACAAGCCATCTATTATCTAAGCAAGAAGTTCACCCCTTATGAAGCCAGGTACACTCTCTTGGAGCGAACTTGTTGCGCCTTGACTTGGACCGCACAAAGGTTAAGGCACTATCTGTCATCATATACATCTTATCTTATCTCGAGGATGGATCCTTTGAAATATATCTTTCAAAAGCCGATGCCCACGGGAAAATTAGCAAAATGGCAGATTCTGTTGAGTGAATTTGACATAGTTTATGTCACCCAAAAGGCGGTAGAGGCACAAGCATTGGCGGATCATTTAGCTGAAAATCCTGTTGATGACAGCTATGAACCATTGAGAACTTACTTTCCCGATGAAGAGGTCTTGTTTCTGGGTGAAGACATCTCTTCTGAATATGATGGTTGGCGTCTATTCTTTGACGGAGCAGCAAATTTCAAAGGTATTGGTATTGGAGCTGTCTTAGTTTCTGAAACGGGTCAGCATTACCCTGTTTCGGCCAAGCTCAGATTTCCATGCACTAACAATATGGCTGAATATGAAGCATGCATTTTGGGTCTTCGATTGGCAGTTGATATGAATATTCAAGAACTTCTAGTGATTGGAGATTCCGACTTGCTGATTCACCAAGTACAGGGCGAGTGGAACACCAAAAATGCAAAGATTCTTCCTTATTTGTGTTGTGTCAAGGAATTGTGCAAAAGATTTGCAAAGATTAAGTTCAAGCATGTTCCAAGACTTCAAAATGAGTTTGCCGATGCTTTGGCGACGTTATCTTCTATGATCCAACATCCTGACAAGAATTATATTGATCCTATCGAAATTGAATTGCACGATAGGCCAGCTTATTGTTTTCAAGTTGAGGAAGAGCGAGATGGTCATCCTTGGTATTTTGATATCAAGAATTATCTCAAGGTCGGGAGTTATCCCGAAAATGCAACAAGTGTCCAAAAGAAGAGCATTCGGAGGTTAGCAAATCAATTCTTTCTAAGCGGTGAAATCCTGTATAGGAGGACCCCAGACTTAGGACTCTTAAGATGTGTTGATGCAGTTGAAGCAAATAAATTGCTTACGGAAGTGCATACGGGAGTTTGTGGGCCGCATATGAATGGTTTTGTCTTGGCAAAGAAGATCTTGAGAGCCGGTTATTTTTGGTTAACTATGGAAACCGATTGTGTTCAGTTTGTGCGGAAATGCCATCAATGTCAAATTCACGGAGATATGATCAAAAGACCTCCTTCTGAACTTCATGCAATGAGTTCTCCCTGGCCTTTTGTTGCTTGGAGAATGGATGTTATTGGTCCTATTGAGCCGGCCGCTTCAAATGGACATCGCTTTATTTTGGTGGTTATTGATTACTTCACCAAGTGGGTGGAAGCAACTTCTCACAAGTCTGTAACCAAGAAAGTAGTGTCAGATTTCGTGCGCAACAATATCATTTGTAGATTCGGAGTTCCTGAATCAATCATCACTGATAATGGTGCAAACTTGAATAGTGATTTGATGAGAGAGACTTGTGAGAGTTTCAAGGTTACTCATCGCAACTCTACTGCATACCGTCCTCAAATGAATGGAGCTGTTGAGGCGGCAAATAAGAACATCAAGCGTATTCTTCGCAAGATGATTGATAATTATAGAGATTGGCATGAAAAGTTGCCTTTTGCACTTCTTGGGTACCGCACCACCACTAGAACTTCAACTGGGGCAACTCCCTATCTTTTGGTGTATGGCACAGAAGCAGTCTTACCCGCGGAGGTAAAAATTCCTTCCTTGAGAATCATTCAAGAAGCTGAATTAGAAAATGCTGAATGGGTGAAGATCAGATGTGAACAGTTGATGCTTATTGATGAGAAAAGAATGAATGCAATTTGTCATGGGCAACTTTACCAAAATCGCATGATCAAGTCTTTTGGCAAGAAAGTGAGAGTGAGAGACTTCAAACCGGGGCAATTGGTGCTAAAGAAGATCTTTCCTAATCAAGAAGAAGCAAGGGGCAAATTTGCACCAAATTGGCAAGGTCCATATGTGGTTCATCGGGTTTTATCCGGAGGAGCACTGATTCTGGCAGAAATGGATGGTCAAGTTTGGCCAAAAGCAATCAACGCAGATGCCGTCAAAAGATACTATGTTTGAGGCGATCGCAAGATAGCAGGGTTTTGAATGTAATCTTTGATGTAATGCGAACTACGCGTGACCTGAGTCCCAAGGCGGGATACGTAGTAACTCACATAGAGTTTGGTTGTATTGATATAAGAATTTCCCCTATTTCCTCTTTTGTGTAAGTTTGAACTACTTCTGACCTGATTCCTGGAATGGCAACAGGATAAGTAGGCAATCCTCGTCGGATTCGGTCAAAATATTGTAACCCTTTAGGCTTGTTTATCTTTTATGATGTAATGCCGAACTATGCATCTGGGCAGATGTGTGGATTTTTCAATTCGGATACGGCTTCATACTTAGATTGTCATACTTTCCCAAAAATCTTTATGTAAGCAGAACTACGCACGGTCTGATTCCCGTGGAGGGATACGTAGGCGCTCTTAACGGGCTCGACTCTATAATATTAAAATTTTCAGTCTCCCATAAGGCAAGAAACTGGGGCAATTTTTGCAAAGATAATTTGAAGATACGGAAGATAGAAACTGGGGCAATTTTTGCAAAGATAATTTGAAGATACGGAAGATAGAAACTGGGGCAATTTTGCAAGACAATTTGAAGATTTGAAAGATATCAACCGGGGCAAATTTTGCAAAATGAGTTGAAGATTTGGAAGTTCATAACTGGGGCATATCTTTGCAAGAATTGGTTTGCTTATCAAAGGATGAAGCGGCAAAGTTCGAAAAGTATTCAAGATTAGCACAAGTTGCAATACAAAGGACGTTCAGTTTGTTTCAGGATATGTCATGAGTTTGAGTTAAAGCAAGAATTTTAAATGCATTATAAACTTTTATTTGCATATCAATGATTACTTGCTTACTATTTTATTGAATTATTTTATTTTTGCCTCTATATTAAGATGAGTTATACTATTGAGTTCATAAACCAAGTTTCCGAGGATGGTTTTCGAAGCCCGAGTTTCACGAAGAAGAGGAAGCGATAGCAGCAAATTCAAGATGAATTAGCACAAATCAAACACCCCTTCCCAAAACTAACAAATTTTTCTTTGAGAGCAGGAACCAGAAAGCTTGCAATGAGAGGTTCATTCGCACTATGGATGAACAATTTATTGAACGCGCATTCAAAGAATTGAACATCAGATTCAATATGAACTGAAGAGAGCATTCAAAACTTTACACCACTATCCATGCAAGCAACACCAATCAAGTTGACAATGCAAATGATTTGGCTGGCTTGACATCTAAGCATTACATTGGATTATTGCCGAAAAGGCGGCGCTTTTCTTTTCTCGAATCTTAACATTGCGATAGAATTTACCTCGCGATAGTTAAGACAAGTCGGCTGAAGCACCGTTTTCGGCGTGTTTCGCGATGTCGGTTGTCTTGCAATATTGGCATTTTATATTTAAAATTTATTAATAGTTTAAGACAAGTCGGCTGGAACACCGCTTTCGGAGTGTTTCGCGATGTCGGTTGTCCTGCAATATTGGCATGTTATGTTTAAAGTAGATTGATAATCTAAGACAAGTCGGCTGGAACACCGCTTTCGGAGTGTTTCGCGATGTCGGTTGTCTTGCAATATTGGCATTTTTATATTTAAAATTTATGGATCGTTTAAGACAAGTCGGCTGGAACACCGCTTTCGGAGTGTTTCGCGATGTCGGTTGTCCTGCAATATTGGCATGTTATGTTTAAAGTAGATTGATAATCTAAGACAAGTCGGCTGGAACACCACTTTCGGAGTGTTTCATGATATCGGTTGTCTTGCAATATTGGCATTTTATATTTAAAATTTATGGATCGTTTAAGACAAGTCGGCTGGAACACCGCTTTCGGAGTGTTTCACGATGTCGGTTGTCCTGCAATGTTGGCATGTTATATTTAAAATAGATTGATAATTTAAGACAAGTCGGCTGGAACACCGCTTTCGGAGTGTTTCGCGATGTCGGTTGTCTTGCAATATTGGTATTTTATATTTGGTATTTATTAATAGTTTAAGACAAGTCGGCTGGAACACCGCTTTCGGAGTGTTTCGCAATGTCGGTTGTCTCGCAATATTGGCATTTTATATTCAAAACAGATTGATAGTTAAGGCAAGTCGGCTGGAACACCGCTTTCGGAGTGTTTCGCAATGTCGGTTGTCTTACAATATCGACATGTTGTGTTTGAAATACATGTTTCGGCTTGAAACATTATGTCTTGTTAGTCAAACTTATCTTATGAAAGCCTTGCATTTTACAATTCATTTTCGCTTTACTTATTGTCTTACTTTACTGTTTCAGAATAATGATCAGCCTAGAGGTTCTCCGGGCTGAGCATCTCGTCAGTTGATCGAGAGAAGAACTTATTGAGCGTCACAACCAGCATTTACAATTTTATATTATCATTTTATTTACTTCCTTATTCCAAAAAGTCATCAAAGTTTATTAGCAGTTGCTCGCTTATTGTTTGTTAAGTCTTTACAGAATTTTAGCAATACCGCAGCAGCATTTGGAGCATAACGTGGAACTTTTTCTTAGCAGTGAACTGGGGCAATTGTTGATATGAGCTAGGCTCGTCAACAAGGATCTGAAGAATCGCACTCGAACAAGCAAGTCTTACCTAATCTTTCATTTCAGATTAGGCGTCAGTTTGAATTCTTTCCTATTCGTGCGTCCTTTCCTGTCACTCGTGCGAGTCTTCGTGTCTAAGTGTCGTCGAACTACATATGGCCTGATTCTCTTTCAGCCCGAGATATGTAGGCAACTCGGAAACCGGAGTTCGGCCATACCTATAATTGTCGGCTTTTGGTCCATGGAATCAAAAGTTTTGGTTTTATCGGGACAAAATTGGCTCTTCGTCAATTTCTTTACCCTAAAAACTCTTTCATCATTTTCCGGGTAAAGAGGGGCAGCTGTTGACACCCAATTTCGTCCCGAGATATAATTAATGGCTAATTAATTAAAATGAGAATCAATTATTAAAATAAAATTTAAATTTAAATTATTTGAATTGAAATTAATTAATTAAATTTAATTAAAGTAAATTTATTCATTCCAAGAGAAGGCTAAAATTACAAAGTGCCTAATTTCTGTCCTATCGCGCAATCCCTTTAATTTCCTAGTCTATTCTCAGAAGAGGGCTAAAATTGCTTTTTACACTTTAAATCCAGCCTATTTCCGCAAACATATACATACATCACACATACACCTCATTACCAGATAAACCATTTCCCATTTTCATAACAACTCCCCAACCCGCGACCCGTTTCCCATCACCCGCGACCCGTTGCTTTTTCCCCTTGGATTCTCTCCAATACAGTCCAAAATTTGTACGAATTGGTTCCGTTTTCTCTCCCCAGTACAAGAACTCAACCAATCCTGTCCGTTCGTTTCAATTTGAGCTGCAATCTGAGCCGTGGATTGATCTTAACGGGAATATCCTTGATGACAAGGATGAATTCGGTACAATCCCTAAGGGATTTGACCAAATTCACCCTTGTTCTACAAGGGATACACGAAAATAGGCAAGGATTCTTTGGGGTATTCAAGGGGATCCGAAACCCTAGCCTAGAGGTATTTAATCCCTCATTCTTTCATTTTTCAGGGGCTGGAATTTTGGAACACACAAAAACGGCAGCATTTATATATATTTTTTAGATTTTTCTCTGAGTTACAAAAAAAATATACTCATAGTGTTTTAGCTTCTGGTTTCGAATCGAGCGTTGCTTTTGGCTTTGTGTCGTCATTTCTCCCTTCTAGTCGTTAACCTCGCTCGCGTCGTTTAGTCGAATCGCTTTTCTTCGGATCCTTCACCTCAGTCATTGCTCTAAGAAAGGTAATACTTTAAGCCTTTACTACTTTCTGTTATTACAACATGGATGGAATGTTGTTTGTGGTTACTGCCTGAAAGATAAGGAGTATTGTGTTTAGTCGAATACTAGTTTCCTACTTATAAATTTAAGAATTGAAGTAAGAATCCAGGAAAATATTGAAGCTCTATTTTGGTAAGTTTTGCTCACTATCACTATGGTATTAAGCCGTAATGAAATTGATATTCTTACTTGTTGGTTCCTGTTGCTAATATTCTGATAAAAGGTGCATTTTTTTGTTTCCTTTGTTGTCTTCAGATCATTAGTCTAAGAGCATTAATGGATGTTATGTTTCATCAAGTGTCTTTATATTTTAAAGTTTGCTTACTCTCCAAAGCGCATCTATTTTAATAAAAATGTTTGAAACTATAATCCTTACTTGGTTCAAAAGATGCAGCTATAAGTGATTATTGAGGTTAAAAATCATGTGAGGTTCCTTTTTGTTCTGGTTTGTTCTGGAGGTGGTATGTATCCTGGTATGCAGAAGATATTAGGGATGTATTCCTTGGTCTCATGTTTGTTTAAGAAGCATGTTGATTCAGGGGGTCTGTGGGCTGTTCTCAGGTGTGCTAGGTTTGTAGTAGGTCCGGGAAAGTGTGCCAATATTAAGAGGGTGTAGCAGGGGTGTGTGATGTTGTTTCAGGGATGCAGGGTGTTTTAAAGGAGTGAAGCTTAGGTCTGGTTCTGTTCTTGTTTAAGGAAGCAGGGAGCATAGGAGTAGGTGATAGGATATGTTTTGGTTGTCAGAAAAGGGCTGCTGCTCCTTCAGGTAGTGAGGCCCAGGATCTGGTTCAGGGTCTGCCAGTGAGGGAGTAATAAGGTGTGCAGGGTAGTGAGGTCTGGTCCTTGATCCCTGTTCTTGTTGGATGCAGTTGGGGAGTTTGTGAGGGTTGAATAGGGGCTGTGTGGGTGTTCAGTTTGTTTAATGTAGAAGTTGTTATAGGGCCTGGTAAGTATGTGCTGTAAGAGGGAGAAGTCTGTGAGGGTTTATATTCTGGTGTGAGGGCTGTGTGTCTTCAGGTGGTGTAAGTTCAGGAGAGTGTGTGTGCTTCTCTGTTGTGGGTGTATTTAGTGAAGTGTTGGCAGTCCTGGAGAATGTCTTGGTTGTCTGAGGGAGGGTCTAGAGCAGTATTGGAGATAGTGTAGTGTAGGCTGTAAGAAGAATGTAGGTAGTGATGGAGTCTATGTGGTGAGCAGTTTGTTCAGGGAGTTTGAAGTAGAAGCAGGGCTGTAGTCTCAGGTTTGTAGGAGTTTGTGAGGGAGGTCAGTGAGGGTCCTAAGATCAGTTGTCTAAGTTGATTGTATGCAAGAATGTGTATACAGTTTCCAGCGGCAAATTGCCTATTTCAAATAAGTTTCAGTTCATTAAAATTAGTTTTCTTCTCAGATTTGCTCTATCTTTGTTTGTCCTGTTTGAGTGTCTTTTGTTGAGATGAATCACGTCAGATGGCTTGAGTTTTAGTCTAACTTGTTAGTCATATTTTATTTCTTATCAAAGTATTGATATTACACGTGCCGTGTCTGTTATAATTTAGGTCTATATTGATTAGTTGATCCTTCGATTAGTTAATCTTTAGTCAAATGAGGTTGAGACTGCAGTTTTAATTCTATTGAAATTAGCTTATTTGTGCTCTGATTCAATCATGAAATGTTGTTCGCTGTTTCTCCTACCTTTTAGAGTATTTATGAGGCTGAAACACCTCCGGGTTAAGCTAGATGATCACCATAAATCATTACATGTTGTTGACCAGTTGCCCAAACTGCTAGTCAAGGGAATAGCCTTGCAAATAACATAGTTTCACTATCCAAATTTGCTTTCTGAGGTTGTAAATAGAACATATGTTATACATGCTTTTTATTTCTCCAAAACGGATTAAGAGTATCATTCAAAGCCCTTTGTGACCTTTGCCTTGCTTCTTTGTTCTGTTGATATTGGGAATGACTTGGAATTTAAATGCTAGTCTGATCTTCAAAGTTTAGTCTTAGTTCGTCAAAATCAGTATATTGCAATTTGATTGAGGACATTTACTTGTTAGATTTCCTACCTTTAAATTAAATTGATAACAAGTTTATACCTAATTAATTTGTCCAATGTCTTCGTTTTCTAGGAAGAAATGGCATGTCTGACTAGATTGTGTATTTTTGTTAGCGTTTAATCATCCTGAAGCAATTTGCATGCATTTTCCATTTCTCATTTGCTTCCTATTTATCCATACTAATCTTTATTCTCCTTGTTTCCTTTCATGAACACTCTTGGGAACGAGTTTGAAATAAAACTCACAAACGGGGATGGCTACGTGCATTCGAAGTTACTTGAACTGCTCCGCATTTTCGGAACTTGATATCCCCGAAAATGTAAAACAAAAAGAAAAAATGAAATAAAAAGCCTTGTGAAACGCAGGGCTCGCATTGAGTTCGCTATCCCGGGTTCTACTTTCTAAAACTCCTTCTCTCCCGTCCCCTTTAGAAAGCATGTTTTAGGACTCTGTGAACTGAATTAGGACTTTGTATGATTAGAAGCATGGTAGATTAATCGCTTTAATTGAATTGTTATCTTATTGTTTTGTTTAAGATTGTCCATAAATTGCATATCCCGTCTCTTTGGGACTCGCCGGTTAATTTAAGATAGTAGAAACCTTTAGTTAATTTTCGAGTGCAAAAGAAATAAAGTTGAAATTGTACCTACTTATTCATTGTTTATATTTAGCCAATTATTTATCCATTTATTAAATTTATTTATTTATTCATTAATTAAATTAATTAAGTGACATTTATTATTAATTTATCTGTTTAATTTTAATTAATCATTTATCTACCTAATCAATTATAATTATTTATTTATTTATTTATTCATTTATCTACAAAGTTATTTAAGTGGTATTTATTTATTATTTATTTATTTATTCTATTTATTTATTTAATTAATTAATTCTAATTAATTATTTATTTGTTTAATCAATTGTATTTATTTATTTAATTAGCTAATTATTGTCGTTCATCCTTTACCTAATTGAAATCATATAAATATTTATTTATCTACTTAAGTCATTTATCTATTTATTTATTTATCTAATTAATTAATCAACCAATTATTTATTCTTATTCAATCATTTGTTAAATTTATTTATTTAATTTTAATTAGCCCTTATTTATTTAGTCAATCAATCAACCCTTATCTCATTATTCATTTAATTAATCTTAAATTTTGTTCAAGTATTGTCATAATCAATTTTATCTTCTCTGTATTATTTATTACCTATTTATTTTATTTAAAATTTATCCCAGACTAAATTTCAAGTAAAATTCGTGAAAATCGCCGGATTAACCGCCTTTAGCGGATTTTCGAAAGTGCTCCCGTAATAAGTACCTTCTTTCGAATTTAACAGAACCACTTACCTAAGAATCTCTGAATTTAATTTAATTTCCTTTAAATAAAGGTTAAATTGCACTCCTTAGTTAACTTAGGTTCCTAATAATCCTTAAATTAGGTGGCGACTCCAAAGAAACCCTTTGGAATCCCACTTTGTTGAAATATTCCGAAACCTATCTTTTCTTTAAGAAAGGGTAATTTTTGGGTTCAACAGCGTGGCGACTCCGCTGGGGATTGCGCAAATGGTTCTAACCAAAAGATTTTCACGAATTTGCTTTATTTATACGTGTGTTGATTGTATGTATGCGTAGCTTAACTAATTATTGTTTGAATGCCTAAAACTAGTATGCATAGCTTAAATAAATGTTTGTTTGTATGATTAGATTGATTGTGTATAAAGCATATTTATTTGCGCATAGTTTGCATTCCGTTCATATTTCCTCCCTCATGGAGCCTGTCAATTCTCTTTCATCTCCTCGATTTCATCACGGGGGCCCCGCATGACGGGCAATAATACAGGAAGGGCAGTGTCCTTCCTAAGTTTCTGAATTTCTTTCGTGTCACCAAAGTTAGTTGGGGTATGGTTTGCCTGGTTTTGTCATGGCCGGTTTTACTGGTTTATGGGGCCAGGTTTATCCCGCATAGGTCGAGTCAGCCTCAACCGTCAGCCCACTCTTAGAAGGAGATTAGGTCATGCATGCATATACACCTTAGTCTGGACCCGGTCCTTGGTACCGTTTCCAGGAATTAAGAAACCGCCCTTTTGTCGATGGGTTATTGAAACCCAACGACGCTGCATATTATGTGATCGTGTGGATATTATAACGAATTCCAAGCCCTTTGCCATGTCAAATTTGGGAACCCCTCATGTTGTCTTTTTATTGTTTTGTAGATATGGATTCAGCCCACCTCTTTCCTAAGCATCGGGACATCCAAATGATCACCACTCCGCCAAAAATTCTAAAAGATTGGTGGAACAACATCAAAGGGGAGTACGGTGCTCAGATTATAAGGAATACTGGAAATCTAGTTTCACTGATGCATATCCAGGGTGACAAGGGCCTTATTAGAGCCTTAGTGGAATTATGGGATGCTGAAGCGGGTGTTTTCCGCTTCCCTGATTTTGAGTTGTGCCCGACTTTAGAAGAGATCGTGGGCTTTACAGGTTTGACTATGGAAGATCGTGAGATCATTGTGCCTAAAGCCAAATTCCCAAAGAAGTTTTGCAGTATGTTCGAATTGAAATATGTTCCATCATTGGTAGCAAAGAATCATGGCACGATCTCTCTAGAATATTTGTTTAAGCATTTTGGAAGAGCGAGCTCTTTTAGCGCACACAAAAAAGAATTTGATTGCAATAAGGCAAAGTGGGAGAAGCTTAGACCTAAGGTTTTTGTGTTAGCACTACTCGGTACTTTGGTATTTCCATGTGGTTATGATGCAATTGATATCCGGCTCAGTACTGTGGTGAAATCGATATTCGAGGGAATAAACGGGAGGCAGACAACTCTAGTGCCCATGATCCTCGCTGATATGTTGTACTCTTTGACTGAGTGCTCTGTCTTTAGAAAGGGACGCTTCTTTGGTTGCAATCTTCTTTTGCAATTATGGATTGTGGAGCATCTACACGATCGGGGGCAATGGGATGATTTGATTCCTCAAAATGGAAACAGAATCGCCACACACTATGCAAGAATGGAAGGTTTCAAACGTCATCACACTGCTCAAGATTGGTATGATGATATAAATGGTTTAAGTGGCGCAGACATTCACTGGAATTATTCATGGATTGGCAATCGGGAAGTTCGCTTGAGGAGTCCCAACCGGTATTATATCAAGTTGATCGGGTTCAGGAGCATTCAGCCTTACGCTCCAATCCGTGTGATGAGGCAGTTCGGGTTATTACAGTCCATCCCACTCATTGCCGGTATACGGGAGTCTGAAGTTGAATATGAATCGCCTGATTACACAGTTCCTGAAGCAATGAACATCTGTAATGACTGGGCTCGCTTAGAAAGAGAATTGATTCGTCAAGATCAAAACCCACCATGTTCTCCTGAGTATTATGCATGGGCAAAACACATCTATGGCATTAGGGAGATAGAAGCAAGTCCTTGGGAGCAGACTGGTTTTGTTGATAAAGAAGCTGAAAGGCATTCTCGCCTTCACATTTTGCCCATAACAACATTGGATGATTTGATGTTTGACCAAGTTAGCCATTACCCGGGATATTCAGGATATCTTTATGCCACAAACCGATTGTATCGCGAAAGGCCACCTGCCTGATGATGTTGCTGAATGTTGATGATTATTGCTGATTCCTGAAGAAGTTGCAGAATTTATCTTTTATGTTTTATGACCCTTTTATCCCAATGTAAAAAGCTTGAAGCTTTTCCCCATAGTACTTTGATATTTTGTTATTATCATGACTTTATGTTTTGAGACTCGGTTTATTTCTAACAAGTTACGAGTATTTATTTACATCCCAATTTTGTATTGGCAAACGGTTTGTATCATTATAATATCCACATGTGTATGCAATTTGCGCGATTAGGCTTACCTCTAGCACAAAGAGGCACCCTACAGGGTAGGACGCGTCCGCATTTTATTTTACGCACATTATTTGTGGTTGCCACATGCCTAATTTATCGCCCGTTTAAAATGCAAAAAGCGCTACGTGACGCGCGCTATGTGCTTACGTGCAAATTTTACCAACAACATGCAAACTAACACAGTTACCTTTTGAATTTTTCTTTTGTTTTGTTTATTCCTAAACAGAGGTTTGGTTTGTGCTGATTGAGCTGATCCAAAGGCTTTCCTCTGCACATTGATATACACTTCAGAATTTCGACAAAATGTCCGGTAATGATGATCAGCCTCCCGTCCTCAATGATAAGACTCTCGAAACTCCTGGATCTTCGAGAGGAAACATCCTCCTTGCTCAGGATGACCTTATTTTGAACCTGACCAAACAGATACAGATGCTGAGCGATGAGCTAGCAGCCATTAAAGGGCAAGCCCCTCAAAACATACCTTTAAATGCCAATCCTGTTCACAATATACCCACATACCAAAACAACCCACTTAATCAAACACCACCACCACAAAATCGCCCACAAGTTAGTCAAAATACCCCGCCCGCTCAGCAAAATGCCCAACCCGCTGGTTATCCTTCATATTATCCATATCCTAACGACCCCACTCCTCCTCACTACCAATATTTGCCTGCTAAAGACACTCCCCGTCCTCCACAATCTCAAGCGCCCATTCCTGTAGCCGTTGCTCCTCCAAACGCCAATGATCCAAGGCAGGGATATCCCGAGGCGTTATATTATGAGCATGACCCTAATGGGAAGAATGCGGACTTCACAGACTATCCGCCACAGAATGAAATGCCCACAGCTGTGGAAAAACAGGGAAGGACAAGCGAACAAGATGAGATAATCCAAGCAATGAAAGTCATGCAACAATCTATTAAGGACTTGCAGGTGACTAAGAAACGGCAAAGCACTTCATACCGCAGTCTTTATCTATTCCCGGACATTACTCCTCCTCCCGGTTTTAAAGTGCCGAAGTTTGAAATGTATGATGGTCATGGTGACCCATTTGCTCATTTAACCAAGTACCTCAGCAGAATGAGGGCGGCGGGAGGCAAAGAAGAACTTCTGATGGCTTACTTTAGCCACAGTCTGGAAGGTATTGCTGCTGAATGGTTTGCCAGACAAGACATAAGCAAATGGCACGAATTTGATGATATAGCTGGTGATTTCACAAAGCAGTTTGAATACAATGTGGCGATGGTCCCTGACCTCATAACCTTGTCCAATTTGAAGAAGAAACCAACAGAATCTTTTAGGGAATATGCCTTGAGGTGGCGTGAACAGGCTGCACGGGTGCAACCCCCGATGACTGAGAGGGATATGGTGAAGTACTTTATTCGTGCTCAAGACGATTCCTATTACATGCATATGCTTCCTATGATGGGTGCACCTTATGCTGAACTTCTCACAATGGGGGAGATGGTGGAAGAAGGCATCAAATCCGGTCGGATTGTGAGCTTTGCTGAAATGAAGTCAAGTGCTCAAAATGCTCAAGTCAGCTCAAACAATGCTAGAAGAAGAGAGAAGAGGGAAGAAGTCACAGCTGTTGCCGCAGACATTGACCGCCGCCCGGCTAGGAGGTTGAACTTTGATAATCCACCAACCTACCCTACATACCCAAATGCACCTTCTCATTACCCAAATGCACCTCCTCATTACCCAAATATTCCTTCTCCTTACCCAAATGCACCACCCCCAAATTATCCTAGTCACTATCAAATTCCTCCCGCTCCATATCCTGTCTATCAAGCACAACCCAGTTATTATCCACCACGAGCACCAGCACCACAACAATACCCTCCTCGCCCACAAAATTACCAACCCCGTGCTCCTGTCCGTCCAAATATGCAAGGACCTAACCAAAGCTATGAGAGGAGAGCACCCAAAACCTATACTCCTATAGCTGAATCTTATGGTCAATTATTTGAAAGACTAAGAAGCGCCGGAGTTGTGCAGCCTGTTCCTGACAATACTCCAAATCCTCCTCCAAGGTGGTATGATGTTAATAAGCATTGTGTTTATCATTCTGGGGCTGCGGGCCATGACGTGGAAAGGTGTTATGCCTTCAAGGATAGAGTGGAAGCTTTGATCAAATCAGGCACTATCCAGCTTACTGGAACTCAGCCTAATGTGCAAGATAATCCTCTTCCCGCCTATGGAAACAATGCTGTCAATGTCATTTCCCTTGAGGAGGGAGTCGATTTGAAATGGACCATTGTTCCCGTTAGCAATGTGAGGGTTGCTAACGAGGCCAAAGTATCTGTGCAAGTTAGAGCTCCCATTCTGGTGCAAGCGGGTATCCCGAGGCCAACTGTCACCGTCATGCTTGCCTCACCCCTTCAATATGATAGCAAGAGGGTTCCTTGGAACTATTCTGAAGTGCCTATCGGAAGTGGAAAGGTAACTGTTGCTGCTGCACAAGGCATGACCAGATCTGGTAGATTCTATACGCCTAAGGAGTTGGGTCGAGGCCTTAGGGAAAAGGAGGGCGTTGTAAGAAGAGTGACTGACACCGAAGCTGAGGACTTTTGGAGGAAAATGCAGTCAAAGGAATACTCTATTCTGGAGCACCTAAAGAATACTCCTTCCCGCATATCCATTATGGCTTTGCTGATGAGCTCTGCAACGCATAGAAATGCATTGCTAAAAGTGCTCAAGGAAGCAGAGGTGCCCGCTGAGACCACGGGTGAGAGCTTGGCCGTCTTGGTTGGCCAAATCTTAGAACCTCACAAGGTGTCCTTCTTCAAAGAAGAGCTTCTACCCGAGGGTCTCGGACACAACAAAGCCTTGCATATTGTTGTCAAATGTAGGGACAAATTTGTTGGACGGGTACTGATCGACGGAGGTTCCGGGGCTCAATATATGTCCATTAGCAACTCTGAAGGAGCTTGGAATTGACGCTGGCAAAATTAGGCAGAGCAATGTGAAAGCAAGGGCTTTTGATGGGATCAAAGGTGCACCTTTGGAGAGATTGATCTTGATCTGCAGATAGGTCCTGTGAACTTCTCTGTGGAGTTTCAGGTATTCGACATCCCGTCTACCTATAACATGCTGTTAGGAAGACCTTGGATCCACATGGCCGGAGCCGTCCCTTCCACTTTGCATCAAAGTGTGAAGTTTATATGGGATAATGAAGAAGTAGTGGTCAAGGGCGAGGGAAACAGCCCCAACGCATGCTAGCACCACGATTCCCATGGTGGACAACGCCGCAGAACTTGATGGGACTACCTTTCACACAGGTTGAGCTAATGAATGTGACCCGAGCATCTAAGGATGATTCGAAGAAAGGTACCCTACCCAGAGTTCCAAGATGATTGCTGTGGAAATGTTGAAGAATGGTTTCAAACCTGGTTCGGGATTGGGAGCAAATCTGAACGGAATTACTGAACCCATCTGCTTGCCCAAGAATCTGGGGTACCTTTGGCTTGGGTTACTGTCCACCAAAAAAGGAGATTGAGAAGGCCAAAAGGAAACCAGCCATTGCCATGCCAGAACCCCTTCTTCCTTGTACCAGTCATTTGTCAAGGGCACCAGAAGTCATTATACCGGATCAGATAGAGGAGTTGGCGATTTGTTTCTGAGTGATGATTTGGAATGCGATGTTATTATTGAAGATTATGCTGAGGAATCACCAGTGCAGAATGTTGAGGCAAAGGATCCGATGACCAATTGGACCTGTGTCCCAGTGGAAGAGACCTGGTGAATGAACTCAACAGTTTATTTTGGCGTCACAGTCCGATTGAGGCCCTGAACTGTGTTTCGCTTTTGGTTAACGTTTATGTCTTTTCAAAATAATCTGTTTACATTCTGCATGTTTTGCTTTAATGTATGCCTCCCTAAACTAGATTTTGAAACAAATAAAATGCATTGCATTCTCCCTACTATTATTTTGATATGCTTTAATTATTTACTTTATTTTACGCTTTTGATTAATGTTCGTTTCTGTTTCAGCTTCCCACTTAACAAAACTGCCGAAACTTTGCTTGTGACATATAACGAAACAAACTGAACAAACTGGTACTGATGCAATGAGTATTGGGGAGTTTGATGAAGATTTTGTTCCTGATGAAATAACAAGAGAAGTGGATCAATTGAGAACAAACCAAAGCCTAACTTGGAAGAAACCGAGTCAATCAACTTGGGGACTTCAGAAGATGTTAGAGAAACCAGAATCAGTGTTCATCTGACCTCGGAAGAAAGAAGAGCTTATATTGAACTATTGAACGAGTATCGAGACATCTTTGCTTGGTCTTATGAGGATATGCCCGGTTTGAGTACCAATCTTGTCACTCACAAATTGCCAACTGATCCTTCATTTCCGCCTGTTAAACAAAAGAAGAGAACTTCAAAACTTCCACAAGCAAACAAATATTGGAAGAAGTGCAAAACCAATTGACGCTAAGGTAATTCGATCTCTCAAATATCCCACTTGGTTAGCAAATATTGTGCCGGTGCCCAAGAAAGATGGAAAGGTTAGAGTTTGTGTTGATTATCGTGATCTCAACAAAGCAAGTCCAAAGGATGATTTTCCATTGCCCAAATATTCATATCCTTATTGATAGCTGTGCAAAACATGAGCTTCAGTCTTTTGTCGATTGTTTTGCCGGTTATCACCAGATCCTGATGGATGAAGATGATGCTGAAAAGACCGCCTTCATCACGCCTTGGGGTGTGTTTTGTTATAGAGTTATGCCTTTCGGTTTGAAGAATGCGGGGCAACATATATGAGAGCAATGACAACTCTTTTCCATGATATGATTCACAAAGAGATTGAAGTCTATGTAGATGATGTTGTTATCAGTCAAAGAGGAAAGGAAGAGCATTTGACTGATTTGAGAAAGTTCTTCAACCGCCTTCGGCGGTATAACTTGAAGCTTAATCCTGCGAAATGTGCATTTTGGTGTTCCCGCCGGTAAGATGTTGGGTTTCATTGTAAGCCGGAGGGGTATAGAATTGGATCCGTCTAAAATCAAGACCATCCAAGACTTGCCTCCTCCAAAGAGCCGGAAGGACGTGATGAGCTTCTTGGCCGCTGAACTACATAAGCCGCTTCATTGCACAATCCACGGTTATTTGTGAACCAATAATCAAGCTGTTGAAGAAAGATGCTGTTATTGAATGGACAGAAGATTGTCAAAAGGCTTTGATAGGATCAAGGAGTATCTATCTAATCCGCCTGTGTTAGTTCCTCTGAACCCGGAAGACCATTGATCTTATATTTGTCTGTCTCGGAAAATGCATTTGGATGTGTCTTGGGGCAACATGACAAGACCGGGAAGAAAGAACAAGCCATCTATTATCTAAGCAAGAAGTTCACCCCTTATGAAGCCAGGTACACTCTCTTGGAGCGAACTTGTTGCGCCTTGACTTGGACCGCACAAAGGTTAAGGCACTATCTGTCATCATATAACATCTTATCTTATCTCGAGATGGATCCTTTGAAATATATCTTTCAAAAGCCGATGCCCACGGGAAATTAGCAAAATGGCAGATTCTGTTGAGTGAATTTGACATAGTTTATGTCACCCAAAGGCGGTAGAGGCACAAGCATTGGCGGATCATTTAGCTGAAAATCCTGTTGATGACAGCTATGAACCATTGAGAACTTACTTTCCCGATGAAGAGGGTCTTGTTTCTGGGTGAAGACATCTCTTCTGAATATGATGGTTGGCGTCTATTCTTTGACGGAGCAGCAAATTTCAAAGGTATTGGTATTGGAGCTGTCTTAGTTTCTGAAACGGGTCAGCATTACCCTGTTTCGGCCAAGCTCAGATTTCCATGCACTAACAATATGGCTGAATATGAAGCATGCATTTTGGGTCTTCGATTGGCAGTTGATATGAATATTCAAGAACTTCTAGTGATTGGAGATTCCGACTTGCTGAGTTCACCAAGTACAGGGCGAGTGGAACACCAAAAATGCAAAGATTCTTCCTTATTTGTGTTGTGTCAAGGAATTGTGCAAAAGATTTGCAAAGATTGAGTTCAAGCATGTTCCAAGACTTCAAAATGAGTTTGCCGATGCTTTGGCGACGTTATCTTCTATGATCCAACATCCTGACAAGAATTATATTGATCCTATCGAAATTGAATTGCACGATAGGCCAGCTTATTGTTTTCAAGTTGAGGAAGAGCGAGATGGTCATCCTTGGTATTTTGATATCAAGAATTATCTCAAGGTCGGGAGTTATCCCGAAAATGCAACAAGTGTCCAAAAGAAGAGCATTCGGAGGTTAGCAAATCAATTCTTTCTAAGCGGTGAAATCCTGTATAGGAGGACCCCAGACTTAGGACTCTTAAGATGTGTTGATGCAGTTGAAGCAAATAAATTGCTTACGGAAGTGCATACGGGAGTTTGTGGGCCGCATATGAATGGTTTTGTCTTGGCAAAGAAGATCTTGAGAGCCGGTTATTTTTGGTTAACTATGGAAACCGATTGTGTTCAGTTTGTGCGGAAATGCCATCAATGTCAAATTCACGGAGATATGATCAAAAGACCTCCTTCTGAACTTCATGCAATGAGTTCTCCCTGGCCTTTTGTTGCTTGGAGAATGGATGTTATTGGTCCTATTGAGCCGGCCGCTTCAAATGGACATCGCTTTATTTTGGTGGTTATTGATTACTTCACCAAGTGGGTGGAAGCAACTTCTCACAAGTCTGTAACCAAGAAAGTAGTGTCAGATTTCGTGCGCAACAATATCATTTGTAGATTCGGAGTTCCTGAATCAATCATCACTGATAATGGGAGCAAACTTGAATAGTGATTTGATGAGAGCGACTTGTGAGAGTTTCAAGGTTACTCATCGCAACCTACTGCATACCGTCCTCAAATGAATGGAGCTGTTGAGGCGGCAAATAAGAACATCAAGCGTATTCTTCGCAAGATGATTGATAATTATAGAGATTGGCATGAAAAGTTGCCTTTTGCACTTCTTGGGTACCGCACCACCACTAGAACTTCAACTGGGGCAACTCCCTATCTTTTGGTGTATGGCACAGAAGCAGTCTTACCCGCGGAGGTAAAAATTCCTTCCTTGAGAATCATTCAAGAAGCTGAATTGGAAAATGCTGAATGGGTGAAGATCAGATGTGAACAGTTGATGCTTATTGATGAGAAAAGAATGAATGCAATTTGTCATGGGCAACTTTACCAAAATCGCATGATCAAGTCTTTTGGCAAGAAAGTGAGAGTGAGAGACTTCAAACCGGGGCAATTGGTGCTAAAGAAGATCTTTCCTAATCAAGAAGAAGCAAGGGGCAAATTTGCACCAAATTGGCAAGGTCCATATGTGGTTCATCGGGTTTTATCCGGAGGAGCACTGATTCTGGCAGAAATGGATGGTCAAGTTTGGCCAAAAGCAATCAACGCAGATGCCGTCAAAAGATACTATGTTTGAGGCGATCGCAAGATAGCAGGGTTTTGAATGTAATCTTTGATGTAATGCGAACTACGCGTGACCTGAGTCCCAAGGCGGGATACGTAGTAACTCACATAGAGTTTGGTTGTATTGATATAAGAATTTCCCCTATTTCCTCTTTTGTGTAAGTTTGAACTACTTCTGACCTGATTCCTGGAATGGCAACAGGATAAGTAGGCAATCCTCGTCGGATTCGGTCAAAATATTGTAACCCTTTAGGCTTGTTTATCTTTTATGATGTAATGCCGAACTATGCATCTGGGCAGATGTGTGGATTTTTCAATTCGGATACGGCTTCATACTTAGATTGTCATACTTTCCCAAAAATCTTTATGTAAGCAGAACTACGCACGGTCTGATTCCCGTGGAGGGATACGTAGGCGCTCTTAACGGGCTCGACTCTATAATATTAAAATTTTCAGTCTCCCATAAGGCAAGAAACTGGGGCAATTTTTGCAAAGATAATTTGAAGATACGGAAGATAGAAACTGGGGCAATTTTTGCAAAGATAATTTGAAGATACGGAAGATAGAAACTGGGGCAATTTTGCAAGACAATTTGAAGATTTGAAAGATATCAACCGGGGCAAATTTTGCAAAATGAGTTGAAGATTTGGAAGTTCATAACTGGGGCATATCTTTGCAAGAATTGGTTTGCTTATCAAAGGATGAAGCGGCAAAGTTCGAAAAGTATTCAAGATTAGCACAAGTTGCAATACAAAGGACGTTCAGTTTGTTTCAGGATATGTCATGAGTTTGAGTTAAAGCAAGAATTTTAAATGCATTATAAACTTTTATTTGCATATCAATGATTACTTGCTTACTATTTTATTGAATTATTTTATTTTTGCCTCTATATTAAGATGAGTTATACTATTGAGTTCATAAACCAAGTTTCCGAGGATGGTTTTCGAAGCCCGAGTTTCACGAAGAAGAGGAAGCGATAGCAGCAAATTCAAGATGAATTAGCACAAATCAAACACCCCTTCCCAAAACTAACAAATTTTTCTTTGAGAGCAGGAACCAGAAAGCTTGCAATGGGAGGTTCATTCGCACTATGGATGAACAATTTATTGAACGCGCATTCAAAGAATTGAACATCAGATTCAATATGAACTGAAGAGAGCATTCAAAACTTTACACCACTATCCATGCAAGCAACACCAATCAAGTTGACAATGCAAATGATTTGGCTGGCTTGACATCTAAGCATTACATTGGATTATTGCCGAAAAGGCGGCGCTTTTCTTTTCTCGAATCTTAACATTGCGATAGAATTTACCTCGCGATAGTTAAGACAAGTCGGCTGAAGCACCGTTTTCGGCGTGTTTCGCGATGTCGGTTGTCTTGCAATATTGGCATTTTATATTTAAAATTTATTAATAGTTTAAGACAAGTCGGCTGGAACACCGCTTTCGGAGTGTTTCGCGATGTCGGTTGTCCTGCAATATTGGCATGTTATGTTTAAAGTAGATTGATAATCTAAGACAAGTCGGCTGGAACACCGCTTTCGGAGTGTTTCGCGATGTCGGTTGTCTTGCAATATTGGCATTTTTATATTTAAAATTTATGGATCGTTTAAGACAAGTCGGCTGGAACACCGCTTTCGGAGTGTTTCGCGATGTCGGTTGTCCTGCAATATTGGCATGTTATGTTTAAAGTAGATTGATAATCTAAGACAAGTCGGCTGGAACACCACTTTCGGAGTGTTTCATGATATCGGTTGTCTTGCAATATTGGCATTTTATATTTAAAATTTATGGATCGTTTAAGACAAGTCGGCTGGAACACCGCTTTCGGAGTGTTTCACGATGTCGGTTGTCCTGCAATGTTGGCATGTTATATTTAAAATAGATTGATAATTTAAGACAAGTCGGCTGGAACACCGCTTTTGGAGTGTTTCGCGATGTCGGTTGTCTTGCAATATTGGTATTTTATATTTGGTATTTATTAATAGTTTAAGACAAGTCGGCTGGAACACCGCTTTCGGAGTTTTTCGCAATGTCGGTTGTCTCGCAATATTGGCATTTTATATTCAAAACAGATTGATAGTTAAGGCAAGTCGGCTGGAACACCGCTTTCGGAGTGTTTCGCAATGTCGGTTGTCTTACAATATCGACATGTTGTGTTTGAAATACATGTTTCGGCTTGAAACATTATGTCTTGTTAGTCAAACTTATCTTATGAAAGCCTTGCATTTTACAATTCATTTTCGCTTTACTTATTGTCTTACTTTACTGTTTCAGAATAATGATCAGCCTAGAGGTTCTCCGGGCTGAGCATCTCGTCAGTTGATCGAGAGAAGAACTTATTGAGCGTCACAACCAGCATTTACAATTTTATATTATCATTTTATTTACTTCCTTATTCCAAAAAGTCATCAAAGTTTATTAGCAGTTGCTCGCTTATTGTTTGTTAAGTCTTTACAGAATTTTAGCAATACCGCAGCAGCATTTGGAGCATAACGTGGAACTTTTTCTTAGCAGTGAACTGGGGCAATTGTTGATATGAGCTAGGCTCGTCAACAAGGATCTGAAGAATCGCACTCGAACAAGCAAGTCTTACCTAATCTTTCATTTCAGATTAGGCGTCAGTTTGAATTCTTTCCTATTCGTGCGTCCTTTCCTGTCACTCGTGCGAGTCTTCGTGTCTAAGTGTCGTCGAACTACATATGGCCTGATTCTCTTTCAGCCCGAGATATGTAGGCAACTCGGAAACCGGAGTTCGGCCATACCTATAATTGTCGGCTTTTGGTCCATGGAATCAAAAGTTTTGGTTTTATCGGGACAAAATTGGCTCTTCGTCAATTTCTTTACCCTAAAAACTCTTTCATCATTTTCCGGGTAAAGAGGGGCAGCTGTTGACACCCAATTTCGTCCCGAGATATAATTAATGGCTAATTAATTAAAATGAGAATCAATTATTAAAATAAAATTTAAATTTAAATTATTTGAATTGAAATTAATTAATTAAATTTAATTAAAGTAAATTAATTCATTCCAAGAGAAGGCTAAAATTACAAAGTGCCTAATTTCTGTCCTATCGCGCAATCCCTTTAATTTCCTAGTCTATTCTCAGAAGAGGGCTAAAATTGCTTTTTACACTTTAAATCCAGCCTATTTCCGCAAACATATACATACATCACACATACACCTCATTACCAGATAAACCATTTCCCATTTTCATAACAACTCCCCAACCCGCGACCCGTTTCCCATCACCCGCGACCCGTTGCTTTTTCCCCTTGGATTCTCTCCAATACAATCCAAAATTTGTACGAATTGGTTCCGTTTTCTCTCCCCAGTACAAGAACTCAACCAATCCTGTCCGTTCGTTTCAATTTGAGCTGCAATCTGAGCCGTGGATTGATCTTAACGGGAATATCCTTGATGACAAGGATGAATTCGGTACAATCCCTAAGGGATTTGACCAAATTCACCCTTGTTCTACAAGGGATACACGAAAATAGGCAAGGATTCTTTGGGGTATTCAAGGGGATCCGAAACCCTAGCCTAGAGGTATTTAATCCCTCATTCTTTCATTTTTCAGGGGCTGGAATTTTGGAACACACAAAAACGGCAGCATTTATATATATTTTTTAGATTTTTCTCTGAGTTACAAAAAAAATATACTCATAGTGTTTTAGCTTCTGGTTTCGAATCGAGCGTTGCTTTTGGCTTTGTGTCGTCATTTCTCCCTTCTAGTCGTTAACCTCGCTCGCGTCGTTTAGTCGAATCGCTTTTCTTCGGATCCTTCACCTCAGTCATTGCTCTAAGAAAGGTAATACTTTAAGCCTTTACTACTTTCTGTTATTACAACATGGATGGAATGTTGTTTGTGGTTACTGCCTGAAAGATAAGGAGTATTGTGTTTAGTCGAATACTAGTTTCCTACTTATAAATTTAAGAATTGAAGTAAGAATCCAGGAAAAGATTGAAGCTCTATTTTGGTAAGTTTTGCTCACTATCACTATGGTATTAAGCCGTAATGAAATTGATATTCTTACTTGTTGGTTCCTGTTGCTAATATTCTGATAAAAGGTGCATTTTTTTGTTTCCTTTGTTGTCTTCAGATCATTAGTCTAAGAGCATTAATGGATGTTATGTTTCATCAAGTGTCTTTATATTTTAAAGTTTGCTTACTCTCCAAAGCGCATCTATTTTAATAAAAATGTTTGAAACTATAATCCTTACTTGGTTCAAAAGATGCAGCTATAAGTGATTATTGAGGTTAAAAATCATGTGAGGTTCCTTTTTGTTCTGGTTTGTTCTGGAGGTGGTATGTATCCTGGTATGCAGAAGATATTAGGGATGTATTCCTTGGTCTCATGTTTGTTTAAGAAGCATGTTGATTCAGGGGGTCTGTGGGCTGTTCTCAGGTGTGCTAGGTTTGTAGTAGGTCCGGGAAAGTGTGCCAATATTAAGAGGGTGTAGCAGGGGTGTGTGATGTTGTTTCAGGGATGCAGGGTGTTTTAAAGGAGTGAAGCTTAGGTCTGGTTCTGTTCTTGTTTAAGGAAGCAGGGAGCATAGGAGTAGGTGATAGGATATGTTTTGGTTGTCAGAAAAGGGCTGCTGCTCCTTCAGGTAGTGAGGCCCAGGATCTGGTTCAGGGTCTGCCAGTGAGGGAGTAATAAGGTGTGCAGGGTAGTGAGGTCTGGTCCTTGATCCCTGTTCTTGTTGGATGCAGTTGGGGAGTTTGTGAGGGTTGAATAGGGGCTGTGTGGGTGTTCAGTTTGTTTAATGTAGAAGTTGTTATAGGGCCTGGTAAGTATGTGCTGTAAGAGGGAGAAGTCTGTGAGGGTTTATATTCTGGTGTGAGGGCTGTGTGTCTTCAGGTGGTGTAAGTTCAGGAGAGTGTGTGTGCTTCTCTGTTGTGGGTGTATTTAGTGAAGTGTTGGCAGTCCTGGAGAATGTCTTGGTTGTCTGAGGGAGGGTCTAGAGCAGTATTGGAGATAGTGTAGTGTAGGCTGTAAGAAGAATGTAGGTAGTGATGGAGTCTATGTGGTGAGCAGTTTGTTCAGGGAGTTTGAAGTAGAAGCAGGGCTGTAGTCTCAGGTTTGTAGGAGTTTGTGAGGGAGGTCAGTGAGGGTCCTAAGATCAGTTGTCTAAGTTGATTGTATGCAAGAATGTGTATACAGTTTCCAGCGGCAAATTGCCTATTTCAAATAAGTTTCAGTTCATTAAAATTAGTTTTCTTCTCAGATTTGCTCTATCTTTGTTTGTCCTGTTTGAGTGTCTTTTGTTGAGATGAATCACGTCAGATGGCTTGAGTTTTAGTCTAACTTGTAAGTCATATTTTATTTCTTATAAAAGTATTGATATTACACGTGCCGTGTCTGTTATAATTTAGGTCTATATTGATTAGTTGATCCTTCGATTAGTTAATCTTTAGTCAAATGAGGTTGAGACTGCAGTTTTAATTCTATTGAAATTAGCTTATTTGTGCTCTGATTCAATCATGAAATGTTGTTCGCTGTTTCTCCTACCTTTTAGAGTATTTATGAGGCTGAAACACCTCCGGGTTAAGCTAGATGATCACCATAAATCATTACATGTTGTTGACCAGTTGCCCAAACTGCTAGTCAAGGGAATAGCCTTGCAAATAACATAGTTTCACTATCCAAATTTGCTTTCTGAGGTTGTAAATAGAACATATGTTATACATGCTTTTTATTTCTCCAAAACGGATTAAGAGTATCATTCAAAGCCCTTTGTGACCTTTGCCTTGCTTCTTTGTTCTGTTGATATTGGGAATGACTTGGAATTTAAATGCTAGTCTGATCTTCAAAGTTTAGTCTTAGTTCGTCAAAATCAGTATATTGCAATTTGATTGAGGACATTTACTTGTTAGATTTCCTACCTTTAAATTAAATTGATAACAAGTTTATACCTAATTAATTTGTCCAATGTCTTCGTTTTCTAGGAAGAAATGGCATGTCTGACTAGATTGTGTATTTTTGTTAGCGTTTAATCATCCTGAAGCAATTTGCATGCATTTTCCATTTCTCATTTGCTTCCTATTTATCCATACTAATCTTTATTCTCCTTGTTTCCTTTCATGAACACTCTTGGGAACGAGTTTGAAATAAAACTCACAAACGGGGATGGCTACGTGCATTCGAAGTTACTTGAACTGCTCCGCATTTTCGGAACTTGATATCCCCGAAAATGTAAAACAAAAAGAAAAAATGAAATAAAAAGCCTTGTGAAACGCAGGGCTCGCATTGAGTTCGCTATCCCGGGTTCTACTTTCTAAAACTCCTTCTCTCCCGTCCCCTTTAGAAAGCATGTTTTAGGACTCTGTGAACTGAATTAGGACTTTGTATGATTAGAAGCATGGTAGATTAATCGCTTTAATTGAATTGTTATCTTATTGTTTTGTTTAAGATTGTCCATAAATTGCATATCCCGTCTCTTTGGGACTCGCCGGTTAATTTAAGATAGTAGAAACCTTTAGTTAATTTTCGAGTGCAAAAGAAATAAAGTTGAAATTGTACCTACTTATTCATTGTTTATATTTAGCCAATTATTTATCCATTTATTAAATTTATTTATTTATTCATTAATTAAATTAATTAAGTGGCATTTATTATTAATTTATCTGTTTAATTTTAATTAATCATTTATCTACCTAATCAATTATAATTATTTTATTTATTTATTTATTCATTTATCTACAAAGTTATTTAAGTGGTATTTATTTATTATTTTATTTATTTATTCTATTTATTTATTTAATTAATTAATTCTAATTAATTATTTATTTGTTTAATCAATTGTATTTATTTATTTAATTAGCTAATTATTGTCGTTCATCCTTTACCTAATTGAAATCATATAAATATTTATTTATCTACTTAAGTCATTTATCTATTTATTTATTTATCTAATTAATTAATCAACCAATTATTTATTCTTATTCAATCATTTGTTAAATTTATTTATTTAATTTTAATTAGCCCTTATTTATTTAGTCAATCAATCAACCCTTATCTCATTATTCATTTAATTAATCTTAAATTTTGTTCAAGTATTGTCATAATCAATTTTATCTTCTCTGTATTATTTATTACCTATTTATTTTATTTAAAATTTATTCCAAACTAAATTTCAAGTAAAATTCGTGAAAATCGCCGGATTAACCGCCTTTAGCGGATTTTCGAAAGTGCTCCCGTAATAAGTACCTTCTTTCGAATTTAACAGAACCACTTACCTAAGAATCTCTGAATTTAATTTAATTTCCTTTAAATAAAGGTTAAATTGCACTCCTTAGTTAACTTAGGTTCCTAATAATCCTTAAATTAGGTGGCGACTCCAAAGAAACCCTTTGGAATCCCACTTTGTTGAAATATTCTGAAACCTATCTTTTCTTTAAGAAAGGGTAATTTTTGGGTTCAACAATCACAATTTGTAAATTTCTAATATTAGTTCTCTAAGTTGCGGCCCATTTCCTTTCAGATCTGATTGTTTGCAAAATGTCCTAAATTGCCTACTTATTTTAATATTGTCTAAATTTAAGCAAGTTTACATGATTTAATAAAAATACATGGCCAATCTTTAAAGAAATCATGAGAAACATCCCCTTTTTTTAGATCAAGAATATTATTCAACATGTAATTAGCACACAAAGCTATCTTCTGAAGTACACCATGAGAAACATCCTAACTCTACAAACTCATACATACAGATGCTTCTATACGCTGGCCTGTAAAAGAAAATATATGGCTGCGCAAAACTTGACGATTTCAGATTTTCCATCTTTACAACAATGTAAATATACATGTGCTAAGCTATGACCTTAAATAGAAACATGAACAGCTCTTTGGCCTTCGTAGGCTAACAATTCATGTTAATAGTCATACTTGAAACATGAAAAAATACATAAAAAGTGAATCTTAGTTTGGGAAGATTTACCTAATGTAGAAAATTCCCAAGTCAGGGAGCAAAGGAAATAGCAAAAACAAACCAAAGCAGCAACTTAGTACTCCAAAATCAGCCACTGGGACAGCCCCTTTTAACCTCTATTTAACTCTTAATACTAGTAGATTTATACCCCAAAAGATCCTTAGTGTAAAGGTTTTTGGTTCTAAATCTTTTCTTTCAAAAAAACTATTTTTCTCAAGTGTTTTGCTCTCTTTTACTGTAAATTTCAGCAAGCTCTTTTTTGTGTTTTTTCAGCTGTAGTTGGTGTCCAAGATGAGGAGTAAAGACTCATATATATATATATATATATAGCTAAAAGTGGGGGCTAAAAGGTGGAGTGTGGACTTGTACAAAAGTACAAGCCCACACCCCTATACTTGAGTGTTTTTTTTGGACATTTTCAGCATAGTAGAGCAGCTGAAAGATCATTATTTCAGCAGCCAAAACAGTTCAAAAAGGCTGAAAAATGTACTAAGTAGGGTCCCCTAAAGGACCCCCATTACTCATTACATTAACTAGAAGGAAACTAGGACCAAACTAGACAACTAATCAGCCCCAAACTGACTAAATGGATCAAACTAGACTTAGAATTGAACTAACAAATAACCAGACCTTAAATTAAACTAGAACAAGTTCATTTTGGACTTCATAAAGTCCAAATACCAATCCAATTCAAACCAAAACTAAGCTACAACTCTAATCAAAAGCCCCAATTAATTAAGAGCTTTCATCAACAAACTAAGCTACAGCTAGACCAGACAAAGCATTAGCTATGTGTTACAAGTATGAACTAACATAAGATTACTTAGCATCCTCACTTGAATCAACAAGATCCAGGTTAAAATCAAAGCAAGACAAACTGCTAAACTATGTTTCAGATTATGGATATTTCAGTATCTAACTTAAACAAGCATGCTTTCAGATTTGCTTCCTCACAACAAACTCACAAACAAATCATCAAACGACCTTAATTTAGACAAAGGGAAACTACATGTTCTAAAATCAGCCAACAGGTGCATTGATCAACCTACTAAGGAAAAGAAACAAATGCATATGTAATTGGGGAAGCGACAAAGCTAAAACCAACTCCCAAAATTTCTTTTCACTTCCTTTAAGACAAATAAATACAAACTGAAATTTTTTAAACCAATCAATCAACCAACAAGGTAATTTATTCTAAGGCCGTGAATTCATTTGATCAACAAAGCATACAAGATATTTGATTTTATGCTAATACTAACTAAAACTAATCAATGAAACCAAAGGTAAAGGGTGTTCCACATCTAACCCGTCAAGAGAAAACCACTGCACCGCTGCCTCGCTGCCTTTGCTTCCCTCAGATCAGCCCTCGTACGCCATCATCGCAGCTTTGCAAGCTAACAAGGCGCAGCCGCTGCAGCTTCAATCACCCTACTGCCTCGCCATCGTTTCATCAAAACATCATCGTCACACCGTATAAATGACACCATAACAGCCCTGCCTTGCCCTCACTCGTACCAGCCCACTCCGTTCTCAGTTCAAACATCATAACAAACACCTCCCCTGCCTCGTCGTCACCACGACAATCACTGCCTCCAAACAGCCCTCCAATCGTAGCTACATCCAAACAGAACAATAAAAGAAAAAAGAAGAAGAAAACAGAAAAGAAAAAAAAACGATCAGAACGGGTTGAAAAAAACGGGTGGGGGAGAGAAGATTTTTTAAGAAACGGGGTATGGGAAATCATAGAGAAGGGTGAGAGCAAGAAGAAGAAACAAAAACTCACCGGAAAAAGTCAAGGTGGCCGGAATTGGGCTTTGACCGAACTTTTGACTCCCGATCTACGCCAAACCGTTGAGATTTTGTAAAAACTAAGTTGAGAAATGGAATTGGGGGGGGGGGGGGGGGGCGAGATCTTTTGAATGGTATATATTTTGTATTTTTCCGGCCACCAGAGGTGGTGGCCGGCGGCGGCAGTGGAGGGTGGAGCTCCGGTGGAGCAGTGGCGGAGCATTAGTTTTCCGGTGGGGAGAGAAAATTTGGCAAGAGTCTCTCTAAGTCCTAAGAGACTTGTGAGTGTGTGTGACAAAATGAGAAGAAACCAAGCTTTTATACATGGAAGTCTCGGACGATCTGAGCCGTTGAATCAAGATGAGATCAACGGCTAATATTGAGTCTTTCATGGGCTGGGTCAAGAGAAGTGGGCTAATGGATCATAATTGTTGGGCTATTATTTTCCTATATGGCCATTAAAATGCCTAGACTTATTAAAAACTAACACAATTAACTACAATAAAAACTACATAATCTACAATATTATCAAAATTAAACATAGAGTCATAATTAAACACATAAACAATATTTTTGGCAATTTTCATAGTTTACATCCTAATTAATGATAATTTTAGTTAAGAATAAACACTAGAAATCCAGAAAAATTTGACGACACGTCCTAAGAATCTAATACGACTATTCTGAGCAATTTTGAATTTGATGCCAAAATTAGGTGATTACAATAAATGTTGGTTAGATAGGTATTTTAAAATCTTTTGGTATATTTGTAATTTAATTATGGTACCATATATAAATGTAATTAAGTTTACAGGTAGTTATGAAAAAATCCCTTTCTTCATAAATCCGCCTCTTTCCAATTCCCTCTCCCCGAAAACCCTAGCAGTGAATGTGTCGAAAAATCATTATGTCACCATGGTCCCGCACAATGTCGTCATTCAATCCAGTAATATGGTAGATGGAGTGTATGAGAAGTGCAAACAGTGATAGTGATGGTGGAGTACGGTGCAACTAATCCTGGACCAATTGATAATGCTGTATTGTACGATCAAGATAAACATGTATCATGTGCTGTTTGGGAGGGGCAGGAGCGTGGTGCTCTTAGGTGCCATGAACACACCTCAAAACTCGATCAGTGGATGCTCACAGGGAAACAGATTGAGTTGGTTAAGAAGGCTGGATTTGGCTATTTAAGAATGATACCGGCAATTAGTTTGGATAATCCACTCATATCTGCTCTAGTTGAGAGATGGAGGAGGGAAACAAACACATTCCATTTTACTGTTGGGGAAATGACTCTGACCCTTGAGGATGTCGCCTACTTGCTTGGCCTACCAGTTGACGGTGAAGCTGTTATAGGTGTGACATATACTTCATGTGAAGCAGTTTGTATCAGGTTGTTGGGGAGGGCACCTGACTCTAGATATACAAGTGGTGGGATGGTGAAGCTTAGTTGGCTGAAAGAGACCTTCTCCCACTGTCCCAGGGATGCTTCCATGGAGGAAATTGAGTGTCATACACGTGCTTATCTTCTTTACCTGGTTGGTAGCACAATTTTTTCTACTACCACTGGTAATAAAGTACCTGTCATGTACCTTCCATTGTTTGAAAATTTTGATGAAGCTGGCAAATATGCTTGGGGTGCTGCAACCTTATCCTTCTTGTACAGAGCTCTTGGCAATGCTTCTCTCAGGTCTCAAAACACCATTAGTGGCTCTTTGACACTGTTACAGTGCTGGAGTTACTATCACCTCAATGTAGGTCGGCCAAAGCTTAATCACGATCCAATCCATGAGTGTTTCCCATTTGTACTTAGGTGGAAAGGTAAACCAAGCAGTCCAACATCAAACCGTGATGTGGCATTCTACCGGAAAGCAATGGACTCTATGGAGCCATCTGATGTTGACTGGTGTCCTTACTCAAACATTAGTCACACTGTCATACCAGATCATATATTGCGCAGCCTCATTCTGGGGAGATCAAAGACCATGTTGATATGTTATGACAAGGCAGAAAGACACCTTCCAGATCGTTGCCTAAGGCAATTTGGCATGCATCAAACAGTACCCGAAGAGGTACAGAAGTGGGAGAGGAAGAGTCGGGGAGTTGATGGTGGTGTAGATCTCTCAACAAAAATGGAATCAGAGCTTAGCGAATGGTCAAATCGGCATCTCTACATTGTGGAGGCAGAGGAAGATGTGGAGGAAAGTGAATACATGCAGTGGTATTTGAATATTACGCGGAAGTTGGTTGGGAGGCCTATACCTATCTCATCTGAGTTCCAAAGAATGAATGCTGCTTTGAGGGAGATTGCCCATATAGCAGACACCCTTTCAACTCATGGGATGGATGATCAACAGTTACAATCTGTCTCAAGAATCCAATATATTGCTTATGAATGCCTGAGGGATCAGATTACGAATACAGTAGTTGCAGCAAACTCACAAAGTGAAGTTGAAAAGAGAGTACGTGGAAAGGAAAGAGTTAGAAGGAAGGGGCCGGGCAAACGGAAGCGGAAAAATGAGATTGATCAATATTACACAGCAGGGATAACTGTGCAATCTCGGTTACCTGCTGCAACTTTTGATGTGAGTAATGAGGTGGATGATCCACATTTATGCCTTACAGTGAGTGAAGGTGATCATGTCCGGATGTCTCATGTGGCTCAAAGTGTCGATGATATGGAGTTTTGCGAAGATGATAATGAAGTTGATGAATCACACTTCCATCATGTAGCTGAAGTAGATGGCCAGTTCTCCAGTGAATTAGCAGAAGACAAGCCTCATGCTTCAATTGATATTGTTCCTCAGGCCTCCCGTGAAACTAGAGAGGATGTTGCACAGCAGAATGATTACGGGGTTCTTGTTTAGACCAGTAAAAATGAGATTTTTATTCTGTAGGAGATGATATTCTTTCCAGGATTTGTTAATATAGGTGTCTGAGTATTGTTTGCTCGTTTTGATATTATTCAGGTACGTTGTAAATGCATGCTCCTGCTATGGATAGTCAATTCTGATCATCAGCTTCTTGTAATTAGTTAGCTAGACAATTTTATGACTGGTTCAATTTTCTGTTCAAACTTCACACTTCTGGTATGAATATAATTCATTTGCGGAATAAAAAATGTATTCAACATCTGCCTTGATGGTTTGAAAGTATGTCGCTCCACTTGCTAATAGTTTTTAAATGTGATTAAAAAACTAAATGCATAGGTAAAACTGGCTGCCTAGTTAAGTTTTTAACATTTAGGTGCAATATTAAGTCAAATTAAAATGTCCAAGAACTTGAAAAGTAGGAAAAGAACATGATGAATCTATCAAGTCCATACTTTTTAGTAAGATATAAACAGATTTTGTCAGCATCTATACAGAAGAGTCACCACCAGAACATCAATATTTGTCACCTTAGTTATACATCATTTTATCTCAAACACATCCCTCAAATCTATGCTCTTTCATAATGGTGGTTAAAGTACAATCTTATTCTATTTACAATTTCTAAATACAAAGAATACCACCTGATGAGAGATACAGGAGAAGTCTAATACTTGGAACAACAGCCTGCGAAACCTGGAAGTGATTTGTATCCTTGCACCTCAAAAGCTTCTGCAGAAGAAATAGAACCCACAACAATCATCCATATTCCTCGAAAAAATTTCTTGGACGACGTGTAACTTAAAGAGGCACGATCACATATTCTCCTTAATATGTTAGAAACAGCTGGGCAATCTGAATTCTGAGTGTATATATCCTAGGACTGGAAACTCGTGTCCCGGCTGCACCAAAGATGGGTGCAGACTACAGGATCAAGAAAAGAACCAGATCTTCCCAGATTTGAGACCCTAAATATGTTCATATATGTACAACAGAATCTGCTTCTCACCAACTGTTATGTAGTAGAGCAATCTTTTCACTGCCTTCTCCATTATGGCATTTGAAAGCACAAGACGACATAGGCCAGCTCAGTACTTCATTGTGTGTGAGGTACAATGAACCCAATCAATTGAAGAAATAGGGAGATTCCAGGACATCTCTCAGGTCAAAGTCCCCACGTTCAGGCAAAGGCGGAAATGATAATGTAGGATAGGAAACTTGGAAGCTCTCCAACAACTGCCAAAGACGGAAACAATATGAGCGGACAATGAAGCAACATTTTCCAGATTTTGACACATGTTCCAGTGTATGTTTCAATACTTAAATCGACGGGACAGGTTTTCATTCTTGCAACTTTTTTGCAAGGAAAAAGAAAAGAAGAAAAGCAATAAAAGATGATAAGACTTTGGATAATTTAAATGGATACATTTGGTTGTTCTCATTAAACTTTCATCAGCTCTATTTGATAATAAGAGTTGCAACCAATCTTTGCAGAATAATTTCTCCCATTGGTCAAAGGTGTATAGGCCATGATCAGCTATAATGTTTTTTCTTTCACTTTAATTATCATACTTCTCTTTTGCTGAGGGTCTATCTAAAACAGCCTCTCCACCTTGGTGGGGGGATAAGGTCTGCGTATATCTCACCCTCCCCAAACCCCACCTGTGGGATTGCACTGGGTACGTTGTTGTTGTTAATTCAATTATCATACTTGTTTATGAGAGTATGGATCCTTAAGTCAGAACAAGCACTTGGAAATTGTAATAATATTTTCTACTTCCCCAATAATGTCGATAGTTTCATACTTACATTCTCAAGAATTGGTGTTTCATAAAGCTCCACAAACTTTTCTCTCAATATTCTGTTCATCTTATCAACATCGCATGCATGCGTCCAATACGAGTCATGAACACCTGCAGCAAAAATGTTCAATTGTTTTCCTAGCGGAGAGGCCACGTAAAGGGGGCGAGAAAGAAAACCAAAATAACCTGCAAAATTTAAGCCTGCCCTTCTGCATGCAACTGCGGTCATCATCATATGTGAACCATCAAGGGAGTGAATGAAATTTGGCGGAAAAGCTGTCCTTTGCCTCTTCACCATTACCTGCAAAGTGCGTAAAATATAAACTTATACTATGGTACCAAGTCCAATCTCAAAGAGGAAACACTAATGAAGGATATGCAAATGTAGGTGAAAAATGAGCACTCATTGGCGTCATCCCATTATTTCCCACCTTCTGATATAAAAGAAGAGATTATTAGATAACGTAGAATATGAGGGCAAAGACAAGAAAAATACCTTTTCTGTTTCTCGTTGCAAAGTCAAAATCTGGAGAGAAGTCTTAATCTGCAACAAGATTCACCGAATAGAGATTTAACAACTCAAGTATTTTGCTTTAGCAGTGTGACGTAAAAATAAACTTAGTAATACTCACAAGATGTCTCCCAATTTTGCGGTAAGGCTGAACAACTGGAAGTCCAAGAGGAGTCGTCCATCTGACTGGTTCATTTTCAGAAGCAATTATCTGTTGAAACTTTGAGGTCAATGAAGTTAACTGAAGCAGGAGCAAGATTCTAAACTTCTAAGGCACCTTATCACAGACATTTGCACAAGATCTCCCGTCCCATTTTTCATTAAATCAATAAGTAAAATATAGTTCTTGTGTAATCAGATAAGTTGGGAATGGAAAGCAAAATGAAAGCAACTGGCGCTGGCGGATGCAATCCATGGCATGAAAGAAATAGAGAGATTCTAAGAGAATAAAACACAATTGCACAATCAAGGCAAATCTTTTATTTTTAGTTAGTCATTGGAGCACCCACGAGATCCCAGTTAGTATTCATGATCGGGTGTGTTTTTGGAAAATCATGTTTTGATGTACTACCACTTTTTATACTACGGTTCTCCTCCACGTTCTTAATGAATCTAATACTTTATCCAAATATCCAATCACCAGTAAATATCATTATCATCATATGTCAGGAACAACCAAACTAATGCGATATTAGGAATTATAACCAGACATTCATATCCATATTGATAGCTTTAAAATCCGGAATGGAATACAAAAACAGGGTCGGGAGAATTTATTAGACTAAGAAAACTAAACAATGACCAGTGAAGAGTTTATTACACAGTAAGAGCTTAGCCAGTCCAGTAGTTGACGCACTAGTGTAGCAACATCTTATTTTCTCATCTAACCTAAACAGTCGGATTGAACTTACAACACACTTCATTGGTGATAAAGCAAGAAATTAGGCATACCTTAGCACAATCTCCAAGCCAAGTCATGATGCTGCGTGCAGCTTCAAACATCTCCCCTAATGCAGTTAAAGTAACCTAATCAATGTGTCAAAAGATGCTGGTTATTGACCAAGATAAGAACTTAACTGAATGATCTATTGGGTGTTCATTTTATTTACGAAGTTAGTCAGCACTCTATAACACCACCAGATTGCCGATTAATTTTATATAACTTCATGTGATACCATTCGACGATATATATTAGGAAAGAGAAAAAAGCATGTGATAGGTGGGACAACTGGGCTATGTATGGGGTGAATACATACAAATTGACAGTCATTTCAAGCAGAAACCAGATCCAACAGCCACCAGAAGTTTGGCAGTTCAGATTATTTGGTTTTAAGCAATTAAAGAGTAGATTCTCAACTGATAACTGTTAAAACTCAGAGCAAGATACAGAATCAAAATGAATTGCCTTTTTTTGTTTTACTTTTGGTGCAAGGAAGATTTTGTAAATGAAATAGATTCACTATTAGGCATTATAGAGTCTCTATAGAAGGAGCTCACAGTAAGCTAGATTTTTGCTTATCGCTGTATATTGTAAAGATGGCTTTGCACAGCCTTTGTGCCATATATATATATATATATATATATATTATATATATATATAATGTTACCATTCAAAAAAAAAAAAAAAAAAAAAAACTCAGAGCAAGATACAGAAGGGTTACAAATTATGATTAAACTGCTTATCATGTTTCAATATATCAACATTTAGTTTTTCGTCTTGCCCTTACTTTTGCAGCATAGCAGGCGGAACCAAATAGCTCAGAATCAGCAATTGCTCCACGCTCCTTTAACCTCCTCTTTATTTGATCACGAGCCCCAATGAAAGTGACCCCATAGACTGATGTCATCACTGTCTGCTTCACCAGCTTCCTGTCAACCTGTATGACAGCCATAACCCGACCCTATGAGTGATTTAGCTGCTAATCAACAAGCAAATGCAATGTAAATCTCATGATCAGCAAAAGCAACAATTTCCTTTCTCGTGGCGCGTCAATACCCTACTGTCCAATCAGTGCACTTCAAAGTACCACCAAGTACACAAATAGGGAGTATGCTGTTGGTAATGAAACAGCAGTGGCCTTAGCAAGGTGAACAACAGGGTACCTGATTAACCAAAACCCTTGCGCGCACAGCATCTGGAAATTCTTCAGGATCTCTCTGCGCGTCTCTTTTCATAATATCAAGGACTCTGAAATATAGCAACATCAAGGTATTGTTAACCGTGCCCAACTCCTCAATAACAACTTCCAAAGGTTTAACCTTAATTAGCCAAAAATGTCACAGACGAAAATGTTCCAACACAATGCTGCTTTTGAAAGTTACGAATACAACCTTGACAACATGTAATGAACTTTTAAAATGAATACAAAATCTTAAAAATTTAAAAGCTTTTAGTTCTAATTCAGCAAGATTCCACAGCATGTATTATTGCCTACTCCAAAATTCTGTTATTGATCAGCTCTCCAACGCACTAAAATTTTCATATCAGCACAACATACATTCCCAGAAAATTTGGTGACATTTCCTGGAGCAGTTACAGATAATGAGTCGAGAACTCCACAAATAATATAATGATATTTCATTCTTCCAGAAAGTTCAGTTCAAGGATTCTAGATCTTGTCTTGCACAATTGGATGCAGCGGAACAGTGAATTCTGAAGCTCAATCATGACATGTTGGTTTGCCTATGCCTATGGGTCCATTGTTTAATTTATAAAGCGACCTTTCACGTGCTGCATCCTTTCTTCTTGAAATATCATGGCAAGCAATAACGCGACGCTTAAATTACTTACACAGCATGAACAGTAAAAATTAGCAAAATCTTAGTTATGGCAGGAAAGGTCAATCTGCATCCACTCCTAACGTTTTACTCCGAAGCTGGTCAGTTGTTTGTAAAATGCTAATTGAGTGTTGGCATTCACTATGCTTAACAGTAGTTTCTGCCAGCCAATTGTTTGCTTTGTTTCACATAAACATAGAGGTCGAGAGAGATAATAGGAGCGCCTAGGCCTCGTAGTCCATTATATCTTACAGGAGAGAAGGATTAGATAAACTCACCTAGCTGCTATGCCAGAGTACACATCAGCAGGTTTTTCTCCAGCAACCAAGTTGACTGCAGCAGCTCCCAACTAAACCGATGATTGTAAACAGAAGAGGTGATTAAGTAGATGCCAGAGATCATTAGAGAGAACAAAAATAGAAGCGATAAGTAGCTAATTTGTTTGGCTTATCTAATCAAGAGAAGGAAAATGAACTCCTCATGTTTGAATTGATAAGATGAGAAAAGAAAAGAGTGTTAGCATCTAACACTCTTAATGTGCAGTTGTTCTGTTCATTGTGACAAATGTTAAATGTCCGTGTTACTGAACCACATAGGATTCTGAACCCAGAAAGGTGAAAGTAGCGAGGAAGATGCAAATGGAGAAGGCTACTCTAGCATAAATGGCATAGATCCAGCCCAGGACATCTTTCAATTTTCTTCACATGGTCGAGCTCAAACAGGGTGGTGGACTAGGTTATAATTAAATCAAGCAAGTTAAACATGTGAATGGGCAGGTATGCATGTCACACTCATTGTAATCAAACATGTTAACAGTTCCATTATCACTCAAGAGATGCAGAATGTTTGACTAATGTTAACACCACAATTCATGCTTTTTGATTACCTTATCTCTTCCAAGGGCAGCATAATGCTGTAAACCATTGCAGGAACCATCCTAAAAATTACAACAGAAATATACAACAAAAGTTATGAAATAAATTCTACACAAAAACTCAACATATGACAGAAATTAAATCACAAAAGAAAAAAATCACAAAACGTAAAGGACTTGGGCAGCAATTGGTCTCAATACCATAAACATATAAAGTCTCTTCAGTTGAAACCCCTATATCAGGTAACATTTACTGAATGGAAAATAGTTTGATACATGAATAGGCTGTTACATGATATGAATTAACAACTTTCATTCGCCTATGTTTAAACGACCCCGAGATGAGACAAAAACGGTTCATTGGTCAGCGAATTGGGGAACCAACTAATGAAATCTGCCAGCTTGCAACAGAATTCAACCCAAAAAACTGTCTGAAATGACCCACAAATGGTGAAGAAGATTGTACAGAAAGCCCTTCTTAACCATTTCAAATCATGCTCGAGCTAAATTAATAAAATTTAACTACAATCGGTAATTTGCATATATGACTATGTGTTCCCTTCTAATCTTCCTGACATGCTTTCTATAACTCAAAGCAATGACTATGCTTGATGAATATACTGTTACCTTCTACCAAAAAAAAAAAAAAAAAACTCAAAGCAATGACTTAAAAAGAATGTGCAGCTATACTTTCCATGTGACCCAAACATAAACAGACAAATTAAATGTGTAGGACCCAATTTATAGTGAAACTTACCTGGTGCACAGGAATATGAGAAATAGTCGTCTCTGGGGATGAACTTCTCACAGCTTGACTAAGATTAATACATACAGCCAGGCACTGAAAGGGATCCTCTGCATTCAACCACCAGCGCCTTCCTTCGAGCGGTTTATCAGCAGAATCAAATATATCATCCAAGTGATTCTCAGTAAAAGCTATTCTACCCTCAAGAGATAATTTTTCCACACCACCAGCAAATAGATTAGCCAGGTGTATCTTCAACCAGCGCAACCCTGACTCTCCGAGAGGACGACCCTCTGCGAACTCTAGGACACCTCGACAGATATCAGAACCAAGATGGTTTAAATGTGGATGCATGGGGTATGCACGACCTCGGAAATCAACATTGTGTGGGTAGAAGAAACCTTCTTCATCTTTCATTTTACGTGCTACCTGTTCAACCATGGAGAAGCATACTTTAGGAGGAAATCAAACAGATACAGAAATTATGTGACGTGTGATTACAACTGCATCTGAATAAGATTCTCTAGATATGCTTCCAGATGTTATTCGGAATATTAGTATCTTAAAATAGAAAAGAGAGAAGCCATTTGAACCTACAGCAAGTTTGAGCTCGATGTCACATCGTTGTGAGTGCCTTTCTCTGTTCTCTTTCTTGACAGATTTTACTTTCCACCTCCACTTTGTGTGTAATGCCTCATCTTCTGTATCTGGTTTTTCTGGCAAAGTCACCTGCAAACAACAAAAATTACAGGAACTGTCGGTTCTGCATCATAAAGCCTGAAAAAGAGAGATCCCTAAATATCCATTTGAGAAAATAGATGAATAGATATTTCATATTAGCAAAGCTTATTAGATTTATTTACTTAACAATGAAAAGGAAGTAGCTTTTGAATCTCAACTGGATAGTTAGAGTATAGTGTAACTAACATCATCACGGTCAACCAAATCAGCCAGACGACCTCCACCAGCCCATATTCTATCAACAACAGAAAGTACCCTTTTGTTTATCCTCCATTTGGTACTTCCCAGGGTATCAAGAGCCTAGATGTGATTAAAAAGAACATGCATCTCAGATTTTATGATGTGAGGCTGTGAGCAAACAAAGCACACACACAATATCTAGATTAAGATTGAATAACTCAGTGGTCCATGAACCTCAAAAACTGGTCGTAACTGATTCCTAGAGGCTCTCTTTACTGCTTCACGTTGCTGTCTTGCTCCGTGTGTCCGCATCACATATGAAGGCAGATAGAGGTGTCCACCCTTGTCATAACTGAAGACAGAAAAACAAGAGATATATATATATATATATATACATACACATATACAGCATACAGTGAAAGAAACAGACAAGAGAATGAAATTATAAAGAGATAAATAGAGCAACATTTACTATACCCTTTCCACTTCACTGGAGGCACCAACATTGGCATGTAAGGTATCACCATGTGTCTGGCCTGCTTGCAGGACAAAGGTAAACAAACCACTGAGAAATAGTTTTCATATCTGATAAGTGGTAGCTCAATAAAGCAAGCGTAGCTAATCAACAAAAGAAGCTTTTAAATGAGACATATACCTCCCAAAGAAAAAGAAAATTACTTACAGTTCTTTCAAGTCCTTTGAAAACCAGTGCATCACATTCGATAACACCATATCTTCTGCTCGCACTCCTGTGAGGGAATAATCCAACAATTTTCATCAATTGGTAATAACCCCAAAAAAAGAAAAAAAGGATGGACGTAAAGGGAATGAACCAGTACTTTATTTCTTTAGCTACAGTTCTAACACTGTGTACAAAGGCAGGTCGAATGTCAGGTGGGTCAGCTGCTGACTGATCGGCTGGAGGCTGTATATAAGCTGTTTGCAGAAGCAACTCAATTAAACGGCTTCCAACCTGGTGGCAGAAAAAGTAGTGTCAAAATTGAACAAGTCATACATAGCGGAATATTTAATTTTCTTCAACAGCAACAAGGGTAAGCCCAAACCTTTGCTTTAGCATCTTGCCCCCAGGGCTTTGAATCGTCTTGACTTCTCACTATCTGGCTCACAGCACGTAACTTCTGTTTTTTCATTAGACCAGTGACTTTTTTTCGTAGTTTCTCTTGTTCTTGAGTTACTTGTGCCCCATCATCCATTTTAGCATCTTTCTCAGCTTTATGCTTCTTCGTTTTCTCTAAAAACTTGTGTATTCTAACCTGTTGCATAACGAAGTGCATGATCAGCCCCAGGTACCATCAAACAGAAGTCTCTTTCCTTTACAAACACTTATCACATCATTTCTTGGACTTGAAACATGGCATGGGCAAAACCAAAATAAGGTCCGTCACTATTAGTCTGACATAACATCGCTATGCACTCAGTTCCAATATGCCTGGAAACTATCTTGTTTATAACATATAAGAAGTAAACAGTACATTAGATGTAAAACATAAACAACAACATACCCAGTGTGGGATCTCGGGAGGGTGGGATATTAGACGACCTTACCTTTACCTACTGTAAGGTAGAGAGGCTATTCTTGATAGACCCTCAGCTCAAGAAATTCTCTCTTCTTTTTTTAGGCTAAGATGAAAATACTGAAGATAAGAAAGGATTCGCAAGCTAACAGAGGAACAAAAACAGCAATAGTAATACAAAAGGAGAATAAGGTAATACTAGAATGCTAACATAGCGCTGGTAAGTAGAAAAAGAAGCAAATACGGCACCCTCACTACCTTGACACTAGAAGACTCTAATTCTAAGAACTGAGACTATATTCCTAGGACCTTGCTCTCCCACAGAAAAGGGAGAAATCAACTATTTACTAACCTTCCACCCTAATTCTCGATCTCCATGCTCTCCTATTAGGGTCAAGTCCTTGGTGAGCCGTAGATGAGCCAAGTCTTGTCTAATCACCTCTCAGTCTACCTCTCCCTCTCCTTACACTCTCCCTCTCCTTACACCTGTCACTACCAACCTCTACCTCTTGCGCCTCCTTACTGGGCATATATACTTCTCCTTTTCACATGCCGGAACCATCTCAGCCTCGCTTTCCGCATCTTGTTCGCCACGGAGGCCACTCCGACTTTGTCTCGTATATATTCGTTCCTAATCCTATCTTTTCTTCTATGTCCATACATCTATCTAAGCATTTGCTATAGTCATTTGCTGAACGTGTATGTTCTTGACTGGCCAACATTCTGCACCATATAATATAGTTGGTCTAACAACCACTCTATGGAACTCACATTTAAGTCTCAGTGGCACATCCTTATCGCATAAGACACCAGATAGCCTCCATTTCACCCAACCTGCTCAAATACGATTCGTAACATCATCGCCAATCTTCCCATTTCCTTGAATTATTGACCCAAAATACTTGAAGCTCCCTCTCCTGGAGATAACTTGTGTATCAATCCTCACTTCCATATCCAACTCATATGATGCTACACTAAACTTGCACTCCAAATACTTTGTCTTAGTCCTGCTCAACTTGAAACCTTTAGACTCTAGAATATGTCTTCAATCTTCCAACTTATTGTTTTCTCTGCCGCATGTCTTGTCAATCAATATTAGCATATACCCCTTTAGATCTAAACATAAATATTTTCGAATACTCTCGTCATCTAGAGTATCCACACATCGGTCCAGTGCAACTCATCAAGAAAGATTAGTTAAACTACCGACACAATAACAATTATAGCACTGTAATAATTAGAAATTTTCAACACCTTGCGCAAATTTAGAGGCTAAAATATGTCAATACTTCTCAAAATTTGCAGTTCATTTTTGGTATTTTGAATCCAGAGACTTGTGCCAAAGTTATGAACTTTGCACTAATCGATGAATATTGCTCCTCTTTCCACCTCCTTGTTCTCTATTAGATTCATTTCCTTGAAATTTCTTTCCAGTTTATGCCCCCTGGTGTGATCAGTTCTTTCTCTCCTAAGCCTACGTATAAGTAGAATCAGTGGTGACAAGTGTTAGCATCATCTTACCAAGGTAGTTGTGGCTGTTTCAATTAATATGCTCCTACAGAGCTGAACCTACTGGGCCACATCTAGACAAATCAAAAAAGGTAAACTTTTACATCCTATTTTTTCTTGAACTACACTGATCCTGTCAACAAGGCTAGCAAATATTTGTAGACCATAATATTCAAATTGGCAGCATTGATGTTTTTCGTTGCCCTATAGTTGTGAGAAATTTAGGTTAGATATTCAATGAAAGTAGTGTGCAAGCATTTTGTTGCCTGTGGGCTGAAACTTAGTTGTTTTCTTGTTGACATACACAACTAAATGGAAGCATAATATGCTGAAAAGACTTTAATATAGTGTGTGGTCGTGTTTACAGATGCTTAAAGAGTCCCTTAATCAATTAAGATGGAAGTCAGTCCAGCTAGATTTGATTTAATAAGAATTTTTACTACTATCATATAATGCATATGTTTTTTTCCCTTATGTGACATCCTAGCGCTACCCTCACTTTTACACGTCTAGCATAGTTAGTTCTACATGAGTATCAGTGTCCACTATTAATAGTTTCAAGTGTTGTATATTTGGTCAACTGAACTCCAAAGCTCATATAATGTCTCAATATGCTGATATACAGCTTTTTCACCATTACTCTATACAGATTTCATAAAAGTCAAAGTAATATCCTCCTTGACACAGTACTGTTTCATGACACTACACTAAATAAGAGGGACTGGGACCAAACAACATAGAAGCAAAACTAGAGAAATTCATAATGCAGCAAGTTTGATGAAACTTTTTTTGTGTTCTCTAGAAATTTCATTACACGACTCACAGCTGAGCTTAGCAAACTGCAACACAGAAGGACGAAGTTAACCAACCTCCTGTTCAATCGCATCGCCAATAACAAGGGCAGCTTGTACCACTCTCGCAGTACCATGGTCACCGCCCGTCATCAACAATCCCATCAACTTATGCATTGTGATAAGTGCCATCTTATCTGCAGGTAAGTGATAAAAGTACTTTGAATACGCAGCTTTACTCTTCCCTTGACTACATAATTCTTGCTCTTCAGCTATCTTATCGCGCAAAGGCTCAAACCATCCTAAAAACAATGACTTCACATAAGGCAAATTAGGTGCTAATTTCTGCTCACACATATCTAATAATAGCTCCCTATACTCTTTTGCAGCTAACTCCCACGCCTCTGTCTCTACCTTAACTTGTCTCCTCTTTAATGTCTGATATTTCTTATGTCCCATACCACTAGTCAACATCCTTTGTTTTCGTCGCCTAAACGCAAATTGCTTCTTCTCTTCTTTCTTAAACTCCGTTAATAAAGTTTGAACTTCATCAACCACAGACACATTGGCCACATTGGCCACATCCGACACGTCTTCCTCGGACGATACAGTTACAGCCTCAGCTACACTAACATAACTCTTTTTACAAAAATCACTATTACTAACTTGACTTTTCATATTATAAATTACAGGCCTATTTAAAAACTCATCATTATGCAAAACTTCACCAAAATCTTGAAACCCCATTTCAAAATTTGAACAAGAAACTGGAATAAAGGATCTAAATTTAGCCTTTTTTTTAATAAAAATTGAATCTTGACCAAAACCAAGAAAGCTAAAAGTACAATTTTTGGAGCTAAAAAGAAGCTTATTTTTTTGTGGGGTTTTTGAACTGAGCTGTTTAACAATATTTTTCCACATAATAGGGTGATTTTTATATGAATTTGGCTCTAAATTTGATGGTTTATTAGTGAATTTGTTGAATTTGATGTTAAAAGAAATAGGGGTTTTAGTGCTGGACATCAAATTTTTGTTTGGTAATTTTTTGGCTAATTCATGAGATTGAAAGGTAAGTGAAGGGGAAATTTGGAAGTGGCTAGAACAAAACCGACTTTGATAAACCCTGCTTAAACCTTTTGGCTAATCAGCAAAAGTTTAAGTCTTTGACCTTTAGAAGTTTGACACTATGTAAACTTCATCTGATTTATGTGCTAGACTTGAACAAGTGACACGTGTAAGTCTCTTGGTATTTTTTTTTTTTTTTTTTTTTGGGACTGAGAGACAAAAAGAAAAGGCATAGTAGTTTTTGATATTTCTATGTTATGTAACCGTAATTATTGAAAATATTTAAATAATAAATAAAACACTTGTGTAGTTAAATTTTTGATTTTTACTTAAGAAAGTTTATCTAAAACAATCTTAAGATAGTTTTTTGTTGCAGTTCAACAAATACAAATTCAAAATGGTTCAAAGATAAAGATTATATTCATCATTTGCGTTCGACAAGCTAACGGAACACTCATACGAATTCAAAATTACAATTATTTACTATAGTAAGTAATGTATTTCTTTCGGGCAGACTTTTTTCTTCAAATGGTATTTTCAGAAACTTTTTTCAAATCCTGTCAAAATGGCTAACAAGATCACGTAATGTTGTAATCAAATTGGGATGTTTTTTGACAACTACCATATATATGATTCTCAACATGGCCACGTATCCGTTTGTATTAGAACGATTTTGATAAGAGTATTTCTAGTTCTAGTAAATAGTAATGCTGCAGTAGTAGGATGAAAAATGAGAAAGAATCTTAAATCATTAGATATTCAGATCATCTATATTTTCGAAGATAAATTAGCGAGTAATAAAATTTGTCATTATTACAGCTGTGTATTGCTGAATTTTAACCCAAAAAGAAGAAAAAAATCGACCATAAATTTATCCAATTCTCCAAAATATTAGACAATGATCTCAGTATTCATTTGAATTTTGGTTCCAGTTTTACCGAGAGTGCAAAAGGGATAAACATTCATGAGATCCATTTCTTATCTATTACCCTTTGAGAATCTTGAATAATATATGTTGATTTTATATCCTAAAAGTCATATATTAAGTAAGTGAAACAACTAACAAACACGAACAAGACCTATACCAAGAGTCGAACCAGAAAGAAAAAATCACACCTACAAAATAAGACACTCAGAAGGAGAAAAGATGTCACAACTGTAATTAACTGTAAGATGACCGATAAAAAAAAAAGTTTTCTCGAGGAAAAATGAATCTGTAATAAATTTAAGTTTATTCAAGTTTCAGCTGCTGCTCCAACTGGGGTGTGGGGGTGGAGGGGGGAGGTGTTCCATCAGGATTAGGTACATTTCTGAATCCATAATGAATAACTGGTTAAGAGCAACATATCTCCAGCGGATTCCAGCATAACATTTACCATTTAGCACTGGCATGGGGAAACCCCAACCCCTTTGCTGCAACCTGGTTACTAACCGTATTCATCTAAATTCTATGATCTCGTGTGATTTTGTTTTGCCATGGTATCTACAACAAGTATTTGCATAGGAACTTGGGTGAGCTCAGGAGCATGCACATCCATTGATAGCAATTCCAGCGACACTGCAATGTATAAAACTGCCATCTGAAAGCAATCGAACAAACAACTATAAGCGAAAGTATTCCACAAAAGTCTATGCTAAGAAAACATGCAGGTTTTGGTGGTCAGCCAAAGGACACTGCTTGAAATGAAAACTGTTACCATCCGCAATGGAACGGATACAGTAATGGCAAGTCAATCATTATATTCTACAATCAACAAACAAAAAGTATACTTTCTTTTGTTTACACCAGCTCATCATGTGAATGGAGCTTAAGTGGAAAAAAAAAGCTTACTTTTCCAGATGATAAGTGACCTGAATTCTTCCTCTGAAAGTCCCCATCCATCCCTAGACAACAAGGGATAACTTTTCCGTCATGTCTGCAGCCTATTACCTAATCGCTAGAAATTACTGTTGAGATGGTGCTCAGCCAACGTTTCAGAGATAAAGGTTTAATCTGAACGCATCATTTCAACTACTGACTTTAGAAAACCTTCTGATGAATGAACATCAGTTGCAGTATGCTTATACTGTACATCACTAAAATGAAACATAAACCAACCACAGGAACATCAATTGCACTTGAGTTTAATCGTTTTTTAGAGCTTTAATCTGAAAGATTCACACAAGGCTGCAGTCAACAAACTTCACACAACACAGGCACGACTTCCTTTGGGATAAAATATATGGTTGTTTCCAAGACAGAACTTCAGTAAATACTCCACGTTATTGGTGACAATTACAGGCAAAAGCAACACTGTTCTAGCATTTTGGCAAGAGAAGAGTCAAATTTTAGACAATCGATAGATACTCTTTGTTGGTCGTCATACGTAAATTAGGCAATCGAGAATTCGAACAAACAATAGAGATTTTAGTCAAGGACTATTAAAAAGGAGAAAACCATTTAGTTTTCTTTTCTTTTCCAGGAAGCATATTGCCTACGCTATTAAACTAACAAAGCTAGCTCGTATATTATGGTGAAGGTAAAAAACGAAGATGACACCATAAAAAGCAAATAAAAAACCAAAGTGTTCAGAAATCGAAGGTGGAAAAGACTTCCCTGACTAACCTTCATCAGAAATTCAGACCTTCGCTCCCACAGGCTTGAAGCAGTCAATATTGCACAATACAGCAGATCTCATCATGTCACCAAAGCTGCCACCAGCAGCTTTCACCAGTTATCAAAGCAGTTATAACATTTTACTCAAGATCAGGCTATTCTTAATTAAGATAGTGGTTAAAGAGACAAAAAGGTAATAAATGGAAGTACTATAAGCCAGTAGTAATCTAACCTGTTTCTAGCTTTCTCTGGTTGTTCCATATTGTTATTCATCTTCACTGAAAGATCCATACTCTTGTTTGATCTTTCCCTACGGTCCACATTAGCTCTGGATTTATCTCTTCGATCTGTGCTTGTTCTAGGCTCTCTCTTGTCTGTGCTTTGCCTAGATTTCTCCCTCTGATCTGTGCTCGGCCGGGGTCTACAATCTGTGCTGCTTCGAGGTTTATCTACTTGGTCCATACATAGTGCAGATCCATTTCTAAAAGAAGTTGATTTCTCAACTGCTGATATGAACTTCTTCAGATGCTTTATATACTCAGGGTAGAGCTCCAAATTGCAATGGTTACCTCCTTTAACCCACAATGGTTCATATTTCTGCTTGGATAGCTCAAAAAGCTGTTTCCCATGGGAGAAATCAACTACATCATCTGCAGTGCCCTGAAAATCCCGAAAAGGTGCATATCAGGTAGCAATTCTGAACCCAAGAGTTACTTTCATGATACATCCCGAAAACAGAATAAGTTGTTCTTTGGAGAAGTTACAACCAGAATAAGTTACAATGCTTAGAAAAATTAATTTTTTGACCGAGTTCGTAAATATCGTGTTAAACAATGAATTAGTGTGGATAAAATATGATAGTGTATGGAATCATTTCTCTCTTGATACTACTCTTAGCCTTAATAAGACGATACTCATATTTCGCTGTCCTACTTTGCATTGACTGCATAAAGTTCAAGAGGAAAAAGTCCATTTGAGCTTTTACATTTGAGTCTTCAAGACGTCTGTTAACAAAACGGCTGCAAAGTGTAAAAATGGAATACAGATGTAGATACAAATTTAACATAAAATGGCACTATCCCTCATAAATAACTTGATTATCTGAAAGTGGTGGACTTATGCCATTTAAAGAAATGAGGTCCTTTTCATGAGATAGACTAAAATAAAAAAGTCAACCAAAACAGGATGGAGGGAGAGTGTAAACAACCAAACAACTAAGATGGGGCAAATTTATGATTAAGAAATCCATTAAGGAAAGAAATAGGTTATGAACAATCTAAAATCCAAAACTTATCCAAGGAGAAAAAGAAGTCAAAGAACACTGGATATTAGTTTATCTGGCCCAATATGCAAAATCCCAATGACCCTAGTTTATATCCAACGATCAGAGTTTAACAACTGAATTAATTTTGAAATTTATGCCACAATATCAATTTTATCAACAGAAATGTTGCAGAAAATGTAGTATATTTAAGAATAAACAAAAATACTCACATGAATAACGAGGACAGGACATTCAACCAATGGTATTTTGTCAACATTCTGCATCGTAAAGAAGCAATTAATGACTAAATGAACTGCAGTCCTTCAAATGAACTTTACAAACTGCTAACAAATACAGTATTAACCTTGTATATGTCAAACCAATACGTCCGCTTCACTGGATACATTACACGAAGTCCGGAGAGTATTGGACTGTGAAGAATCACAGCCCTCAATCTTGACAACCGGGATGCCATATCCAATGTGGGTCCACTCCCAACTGATTGTCCATATAATATAACATCTTCCTCTTTCACCCCATATTTCTCCTCAAGGCATCTATATACAGCTTCTATGTCAGCATATGTGTTCTGCTCACTTGGCTAGGAGAATAAGAACAACAGAGCTTTAACATTTTGATCGTACATACTTCAATTCTAACTTATCATCAAAATAAATCTTTAATACCTTGCCAGTGGACTGTCCATACCCTGAATAGTCATATCTGCCAGAAGAAAGCTTTTAGGTAATTTGAACTTCAAATGTGTATAAGCCCACTAATACCGGATTTAATTTAATTTTTTTTTTAAGAAAAAAAGTTTTCACTGTTTGAACAGATGTGACTAAGCAAACATGACTGGAAAGGCCAAGAAGGCATCTCTCACTCTTTGGAGATCATAAGGGGTCTAACAAAGGCTGAAAGGATTTCCAAGATGATACATGAGCAAAGTCTAGATATTATTTGTACAGTCCACGTAGTCAAGAAGTTAGACTAGTACAGATCATGTAGTCAAGAAGTCAAAAAAAAAAACTTATTTTTTACCATAAAGAAACAAGCTTTCTTGACATTACTTCTAATTCACCAGATCAGACTTGAAATATAATCCTAGCTTTCATAAATATATCATTCTAACTTCAGCTGCGCCGCAATAACAAAAATTCCTCAACCGTTCTTCTCTTCATATGAAAGAACATACAGAAAAACATCAAGAATAATGCTCATTCATCCCAAAGTGTTTGACACCATTCTATTCCTATACAACTTTCAAGAAATAAAATAACTTTCAAATTTAGAACTTTGATGTGATGTCTACATAAACTAACTTTTCAAAGCATTATTAATGCATCTTCCTCCAATACAATAAATCCATTCAATTCAAATTAACATCTTAAGCTCAGTGTCCCGGATCACATAAGATGAATAATGGGAGTATTTCAACTTCAATTCTAAGCTTTCAACTAATCTTCACTTTATATCAGGTCGTATTTACTTATTATAACAAGTAATATACCTTAATTTTCAAGATCTCAATTTCTTCGATGATGTAAACAATTATATACACTGATGACTGATAGTGCACGAAACTTAAACTCAAGAAACAAAACTATAACGAGGATGAGAAACTATACACATATTATATATCTAATATCCATAGAACATACAAAAACATGCCAATATAGAGTATTTTTTATTTAAGCAGTCTAGCCATTGTTCAGACAGCGTAACAAAAAAAAAAACTATATATCGAGGATGAGAAACTATATTATTACCCCATTAAATTAACCCGTAAATGAACACTAAGTTCATTGAACAAATCATACATCTGTCCCAGATCAGCTGCGTTACCGTGCGAATAAAGCACCGTCAACGTCGCCGCCGGATTCTTCACATACACCGCCACTATCTCCGTTCCTTTTTTAGTCTTCAACTTCAACACATCCACATTCTCCCTCTCCTCCACCTCCGTCATCTTCCACCTCCCCATCTCCGCCGTTTCCACCACCCCATACGACGGCGGATTCGGTGGAAAAAACGCAAACTTAGCTGCCATTGATGACGTCACCACTCCCATACTTATAATTTACACACACGCACACAGAGAGGCACACAGAGTAGTATATGTGATTAATTAGTGTGTATAATTAGGGTTTGTTTGGAATGATTAGAATACGTTATTAGTGTATAAATATACGGAGATTTATACACACAGTTGTATGTGTGTGTGTGTGTTTTTTTGAACGGAGAATTTTGGAAAGTGGAGGGATTACCGGCGTAAAAATGGAAAGAGCACGTGTTTTAATTAATGAAATTTTTTGGAGAATTTGTGTAATGTACATTGGGGTTGTACGGAGGACAATGTACTACTTATGTGACTGATTGACACGTGGAAGTTTAGGGGTTGTACTTTGTGTATAGGTTTCGTTTGAAGGTACATAGATTGTCTGATTTTACTGTTATATATGATGAGAAGAATATAGAAGGAAATGATCTCATAAGGTTGTTTACTGTTTGACTAGAAAGGAATTAGTGGTACTATATATATTCCTCTGTCGGTGTCCGAAAGAATGACATATTTATATATTTGGTAGTAATAATTTTATTTTATAAATTAATTCAGAATCATATAAATTTTTATGATTTGTTGCAAGCACGAATTTCGTTTCTTAAATTCTGTGCAGAGTCAAACTAAGTCACCTAAATTGGGACGAGAGAAGTAGTATATGTTATTTTTATAATTTGTTTTGTGTTTTCTTTTACTGATCTTCTATAAAAATGATCAGATTACTACAATAATATTTATAATCGATATACACATTTGCGCCAACTAAATCGATACAAGATTTCCATTTTACACAGAAATTACTATACTGTTTTCTTTTCAGGTCGAGTTTAATTTCGTGAGCTAATTTACAGTATCACATTGATTTACACTATAGATAACTCAAATATTGATGTACATATTAGAACAATAGAGTGATAATTCGAGTTAATCAGTTAAGTTGTACCGGTAATATTTAAAAGAGCACACAACACTTAAGTTTCTTTACTAGTAGGGTTATTACTATTTGACATCATATGTATTTTAATTTCTAATTGTTCAACTTAAATTATGTAGTTCAGTTGAAAATACGAACTACAAGTACTCGATATAGTTTTGGTGAAGGAAGTGTGAATGATTAGGTAATAATGGACTTTGAAAACCTTGGATTTTGGAGGGTTCGAAAGCAATGGTTTTGAACAGTGTTTGGATTACACTATCTAAAAGGCTATCTTGTCTGTCTAAAAGTCCTTTATCGTGTGGTGTTTTTGTTATCATGAAAAGGAAACTCTTATCATATCCATAATCCATCTTGAATTTATAAAGTCCACAATTAGTCCATAATTATTCAAATACTTTCTAAAATTTGAATGAAGTGATGTTTACCTTTACCAACTTTGAAGTTAGTCAAGTACTAACACTTATCAATTGGTTCGGTCATTTGATTTTGACAATTTCCATGAAACTGGTGCAATTCTTTTCTTTTTAAATTTTTAATAGTTATAATAATATTATACCAGTCAATCTAACATGATATATCAATAAATCACGGTAAAAATGATTATTTATTACCAATTGAGTTTGGTAAAACAAACTATAATATGAACGGGAGAAGTTTAGCTTTTATTTGAACATAGATTTATTTTAATTTTTTTCCTAAAGTTATTCGAAAACATTATTTGTTCATGAAATTAGAGTAGTTTTTTAAAATTGCTGGAGATAAATTTTAAAGTTTCGATAACTGATTTGGACCGATTATTGGCTGAAGATTTTTTTTCTACTCACAGAATTTCAACTATCTTTTAAGTAAAATACATGTCCAATTACAACTTTACCTTTCAAAACTGCTTTTCCAACACAATTTCATAAGCTCCTTTTCAAATTTAAACCAAATCTATGTCTAAAGGCTAGCTTGACTATTAATTAGGATCTTGTCCACATCCACGTAACCGAGTCAATCCACTTTTATAAAGTTTTAATCTATGTCCACTTTTATAGTGTCCTAGAGGTGGCCCGCATAACCTTTGTCACCAAATTATAATTGTTTATATATGTCTGAGTTTTACTTGTATGGTGATAAATTAAGTTTTGAACATTTATAGACATCCAATAATGATAGCCTAGAGGTCAAGGGATCACCCACGCCAAAGTTTCCATTTTTTATTATAGAAAAAAATTACAAACAGGCTAAATCAATGTAAGTAATAGAAGTGGAGAAAATATCAAAAAGATGTATTTAGCGTGAATTGATTCCTACTTTTTAGTGTGAATGAACCAAGTTACCAACGTTTAACCTACTGAACCATTAAAGCTTTTAAAGTATGGGTTCGCAAACATCATATAACACATATTTTGAGAAATACTATATACATAATATATTTAATTTTGTGAAATGACCACGGGTTCACGCGAACTACGGTAAAGACTAAAGATCCGCCCCTAAATTCAATTGCTAAGAAATTAAAATTTACAGTCAGATAGTTTCCTCCCCAACCTGGTGCTTTAGAATATTGATGGAGCTTTTCAAGCTGCTAATCAATGTGGTGTTGTTCGTGGTGGTGTTTTTAGGGATGCAACAAGTAATTGGGTACTTGGGTTTCAAATGTGCATTACAGGTCACTCTCGTGCTTATATGGAGCTCATGGATCTTTTGACAGGTCTTCATGTTGCACTGGCAAATAACTTGCTAAGCCTTGAAATTGATACGGATTCTATTAAGGTGCTTAAGTTGGTTGAACATGATAACCCACTTTACTTCAACATACTTCCTGAATGCAATGGATCCTGAAGAATTTGGTGAATCCAGTGGTGCGACATAATTTTTGGGAAGCTAACACGGTGGCACATATTTTGGTAAAAGATGCACTTAACTCATCTATTATGAATCAACTTGTCACCCTTTCAATACCACCTGAGCTAATCTCGGAAGTAGTCTAATCAGACAGCAATGTCACTACTTACAACAACAACATCATTCTCAGTGATATTTTACAAGTGGGGTCTGAGGAGGATGAGATGCACGCAAACCTTACCCCCACCAAGATGAAGATTCTGTTTTCGGTAGACCCTCGACTAACCTCACTACTTATGTTAGAAATATTTCTACTACTGCTTGTAATAGTGTTGTAATAGTCTCGGATGCTGCTACTATTACTCCTAATGTAATGATGCTCTGGTATTAATAATATCTTCCAGTTACCAAAAAAGTAAATCTACTAGCATGATAATCACTACTAAAAAAAACTGTAATTTTCGACCGCCCAATCGGTCGAAATACGGTCGACATATCGACCGTATTTCGACCGATAGTGGTGGTCGACCAAAATATGGTCGAAAATAGCCCTTCGACCGAATTTCGGTCGAACGTCGGCCGACTTCGACCGAATTTCGTTCGAAGAACATGGACTAAAATGACATGTTCTTCGGTCGAAGGCCTATCGATCGAAATTCGGTCGATAGGCTGGTAATTTTTTTTGACCAGCTATCGACCGAAAGTCGGTCGAAAACCTGTAAAAACCTGCAACATAAAATCTGAAATTAGCCCTACACCGCCTGTAAATTCAGCGACACGCAGAAAAACCAGACAAAACACATTCATAAACGATATTCAAACAAGGCTAACAAAGCCAAACAATAGAAAGTAGTCTTTCAACATTAGTTCAAGTGTTACAATAATCAAACAAACTTAACAAATAGTTTAAAGTTCAACAATCACTACTACTACTGGCTAGAACCCGAACTAGAGCCGGCATCAGACTGAGACAGCGAACGGTGGCGACGTCTGCTCTTGCTCTTTCCCTTTCTCGAACTATCACGCTTTCCTTTGCCTTTTTTTTGGTTAAGGAGGATTTGTTGCATCATTTCACGCATTTCTGCTTGATGAGCCTCATGTTGTAAGCGCATAGCTTCATTTTGTCTTTTCAGCTCTTCGATCTCCTTTTGCATCCGAGTCATTTTTTCAGGAGTTTGAGAGCTTGAAAGAGCAGTAGAACACGAGCCCAAATAGTTCGATTTATGCTTGCCAGATGAATACAGAGTTGCAAGGCCATACGCGGACCCCTTCTTCACCCCTCCGACCGCTTCCAATCATAAATTGGTTTCTTGCTCGAGCGTTAACGGTGCTGGGGTACTTCTTCCGCATTCAGATTGTTGAGTCGCAGTCCAGTCTTCAACGGCCTTTGTAGCTCTTTCCTGGAAAACAGAAATATATCAACAGTACAAATATGAAGTATAAAAGTTGAAGGATTGGCGCGACTTTAGTTTGAATTTAATTACTTACCCATGTCTCTTTTGTGCGGGGCTCGACCCAGACTTCTCCGCCCTTTTTATCACTCTTGATATGTCGGATCTTGTGCATTTCAGAGAGTGGAATAGTCCGATTTTTTTGCTTTTCCTACAAATTAAAGAAGAGAACAAGTTGGATAAAAAATAAACTATTATAGTAATTCTTATAAATTAAATTACTTTACCAAGCGCATCTTCTGCGTCGCATCGCTAACTGAGCCACCGGTATGCAACGATCCACCCTTACTTGATGCCCGCGCTTTCTTCCCTTGTTCGCTCTTCTTCTGAAATTCGGGAGTATCCCAATATTGCTGCAGCTCTCTCCATTGATGCTCATAGAGGAAGCCGGGCATTTTTCCTTTTTTGCGCGCAACATACATTGCGTTCTTGAATAACTCCCCGCATTTCCTGGGGAAGTTAGAACGGACTTTATAGTCCAGAGCCGGATGCCACTTACACTGAACCTGCAATATTCATCAAAATATTTTATTTAAACATAATCATTAGAAAAACCTCAAAAATGTGATAAACCGTATGCATATTTATCACCTCAAAAGCCTGCATTATCCGTTGCTTTACTTGAGGGGGCACAGCGCCCCAGGATGGCCACAATTCTTTCCATTGAGATTTCATGCATTTCGTCACCATAGGAGTAGCATCAGTGTTGGGGCAAAAGCTACATACTTCGGAAGATGTATTTCCCCTGCCTGGTTGATTGAATACAAAGAACGCTGGGTAATTGGGATCATTATTATCTCCCACATCATGCCGATCCGGCCTAGTGCGCAAACATGGAACATCCTTGTCGAAGTAGTAAGAGCAAAAATGAGAAGTTTCTCTAGCCAGATATGCCTCGCATATTGACCCCTCGATTTGGTTCCTGTTTTTCACGGCCCTTTTACACTTACCAATAATTCTGCAATAATTATTGTATAACAAGCCTTTGGCATGAAAATATTGTTGCCTTCGTGGAGTACCTGTAACTCAGGTCGCCTACAAAGTAGCTGTAGGTCCAACCGTGCCTTCACGTTGTCCTTTGTCTTGTTCTGGACATCCATCAGAGTATTAAGGATGGCCTCGAAAAAATTCTTCTCAATATGCATTGGATCCAGATTATGGCGAAGAAGATTATCTTTCCAGTAAGGCAACTCCCAAAAAATGCTCTGTTTAGTCCAATTATGTTCAACCCCATAACCAGGTGCTTTAGATGGCAGTTGTTCAGTTACCTTAGGAAGCTCCGTGACCCTGTCCCATATCTCTATGCCTGATAACCTTCGCGGAGGCTCCTTAAAATCAACCTGATTCTTCATAAATGCACTAGTGTTATTCCTGAAAAGATGGTCCATTGGCAAGAATCGACGGCAACAGTCGAACCATGTGCATTTACCTCCATATTTCAAAGTGAAGGCTTTTGTATCTTCCATACAGTAAGGGCAAGAGAGCTTACCTGCAGTGGACCACCCAGACAACATCCCATAAGCTGGAAAGTCATTTATAGTCCACATCAAAGAAGCACGCATTTGGAAGTTATGTTTCGTTGATATATCATAAGTCTCAACTCCTTCATGCCAAAGTATCTGCAACTCATCAAGCAAAGGCTGCAAATATACATCAATAGAGGCTTTCGGGTTATGTGGACCCGGTATTATACAATTCAAAAATAGATAAGGGCTGGTCATGCACATTCCAGGAGGCAGGTTGTAAGGAGTGACAAATACGGGCCAACAAGAATAGGGCGTAGAGGAGACATCAAAAAGGGTGAACCCATCAGAACATAGACTCAACCTTACATTCCTTGGCTCACTAGCAAATGCCGGATACACTTGATCAAAGTGTTTCCATGCCTCCCCATCAGATGGATGGGATAGAATACCCGGCTGCTTGGTACGGTCATGATGTCATCTCATGTGTGAAGCAGAACTCATCGAAGCATACAACCTCTTTAACCATGGTATAAGGGGCAAGTAACGCATCCACTTAACAGGCTTCGGCTTCTTTTTAGGATTTTGCTCAGGCTTGTACCGAGGCTCCTCACAAAATCTACATGTCTGCAGGTCTGCATCATCCTTATAATACAACATGCAACCATTAACACAACAATGAGTCTTCTCGGCGGAAAGCCCCAATGAGGAAACCAACTTCTTAGTGTGGTAATAAGTAGTTGGTAAGGCCATATTTGTCGGATTTAGTTCATTCATAAGGGCAATGATGGAATCCATGGCAGCTTGAGAAATACTAAAATCTGATTTGATACTCATCAATCTAACAGCAACCGACAACTGGGAATGCACCGAGCCCTCATAAAATGGACGACTTGTTTCCTCCAACTGTTCGTAGAATTGATTTGCCTCGGCATTGGGAATGTGCTCAATGTTAGGATGTGATGTATCCGGCTGAAAGGGATCATTAGCTGGGTACATCCCAAAAGCATCATTCACCATATCTTCCATTCTATACCCGGCTGCTTGGTCTGGTTCCACAACCGGAGAACTCCTAGCGCCATGAATATTATTAAGATTTTGAAGTTGCTGCTGCAAGTTCCAAGGCTCGCCATGATTATACCAAACGTAATAATTTGGCATAAACCCCTTCTTATACAGATGTAACTCGACATTCTCCAAATCTTGTATCTTTACACATTCGCATTTTTCACATGGACATCTAATTTTGCCATGCCTTAAATAATCGTCTGTGTTGTGGGCTATATCCAGAAATTCCATAACACCCGCTACAAACGAAGGCCTCAACCCCCGCCGCTCGGGAAAGTTTCTATTATCCATCCACAAACGGCGTCGATTAATGTCCATATCTACACAAACATTGCAAGATTGAGAAACAATATGTATGATTTTTTATAATATTTTGCCACCTTATTGTAATCACTATAGCAAGATTAATGTCGTCGGGTTTGTTAATGCTCGCAACTTGTTTGATGAAATGCCCCAAACAAACAATATTTTCTAATAACACCCTATTAATTACTATTATCAAAGCAATTCAAACCAACAAAAGCTTATTCGTTTTAGGCATAACATGTTCATCTTCTCAACAATACCAAGGCAACAACACATTCCAAACAACACTACTAAACAATTCCAACAAATACAACAATCCCAAACAACACAAACCTAACTTTATAATAGCTAACAACACCAAACAAGTTCTTCAACATCAACAATAACTACAATAAAGTTTGCTAACTAATAATTAACTACCCATGCAACATTATAGGCCAAAGTTAAAAAATAATTAAATACATAATTAAATTCAGATTTAATAAAATAAAAAAATAAAAAAAAAAACTTACCTCGAGGTTGATTTATGCTCCAATAGCACCTACTAATGATTCCCCACTAGTTATATGCTTCAAAACTACAAAAAAAAAAAGAGTTAAAAAGTTAGGGTTTAAGTTTTACAAAGTAATTAAAATAACCCTAAAATTAAGAATTTACTTTGAATTTCTTGTTATAGGTAGTGTTTAGGAGGGTAGAATGTGTTTGATTTTTTATTTTGGGGGTGGATTATGGTGGTTTTCGGGTTTTTCACGTTTGGGGAGTGTTTAGAGAGATTTTTTATGATTGGGGAAGAAGATAGAAATGGAGAAGAGGGTTTCTGCTGAAAATATAACGGGTGGTCCGGCCGAAAATTCGGTCGATAGGTACAAAAAATTTTTTTGTTCGAACGAAAATCGGTCGAACAGCTATTTCGACCGATTTTCGGTCGAACATTGGTAGTCGAAAAACACAGTTTTTTTAGTAGTGAATTCATAAGACATTTTTGACATAATTATAGCGCTTAGATATAGTAGATACCTAACAAATAGGTAGTTGGCTAATATATAGTCGTCCACTCTCGTGATTAAACCCTTTTAGATCCTAAGTTACGACTTACGAGTATTCATTTGATTGGTTTTTTAGGTATTTGCCGTTATTAATGACTTGACACTCTACTACTGCTATATGCTTAGAGGAATCAGTGTAGGCTACTGATGTTTAGGTTTAGGTTTGTATATCTATCAATTGTGATTATAATTGAGGTAATTTGATCAGAAAATCTATTGATTAAAAACTATATGGAGATCCATTTCACTTGTAGATGTAAATCGTTGTTTAGTCAAATAAATGTAAGATGTCACATGGACAAACACATATAAGATATTGTTTTATACATCCATTTATCTTCATTATATTTTCAGTTGAATAATAAATCCAACTTGTTACAAATTAATCTACAAATCACAGAAGTTCTCTCTCAGCATGTGACAGACGAACATATTTGAATAAAAATATACAGTATAAAGAACATATAATTGTTGGGGTTTTTTGAATAGTTGTGAATGAGAAAAGGCACCATAAGCAACTCTTTGTTGAAAAGGTATCACACATTTTCATTACACCCATTCTTGGTCTATAAATAGTGAGACTCTTCCTCACTTTAGAGATACACAACAAAATATTTCTCTTCTCTTCTAGAGTCGTGTGATTTGCTACCATTATTTGAGTTTGCTGTTCACTGTGATTTGAATTACCGCTATTACAGTGAGGATAATTTCATTCTATCCTGGGAGAAATTAATCCACAAACCTTGGGTAACTGTGAGGGGATTAGATTTCTTAAGGATATGCAGCGTAGACTGTTGGCTTGGAATTTTTCTACTTCGTCTCTTTATGATTTTCAGTTTATTTTCGAAAGTACAGATTCTAACAATCTTAAGAAATCTAATTTGTACTTGAAGTCTCTGCTTCTTCTGGTCATCAACAGTCAACAGGTTCTACTGATGCTCAATTTTAGTACTTCTTGAAAGTAATTGTGAACATGCCTTTCATGAAGCAGAGGTGTTCCTTTACTCTTATCTTTCATAGCATGTTATTGATATTTATTTAAAATAAACATAAAAACGTATTAACTTACATTTTTTGAAGCGGTGATACTGTTCCTGATTTATTTGATCAAGGAAAACGTGATATGCCATATGTCTGCTAGTCTGTAACATGATTAGGAACTGGGAGATAACATGCCAAATAAGATATATAATATTAATTGCATGAATTGGCTAGTTTTATTATAATTTATATCTTGTGCTTTAAAGAACCGTTTACAAAGTTTCCTTTTCCTTTCATTCTCTCTGTTTAATGCCTTGGATGGACAGGTTTTAAACGTTGCTACCTTTCACGTACTTGTGTGGTATTGAGGAGGTTCTTTTATTCTTTACCTACTTTTGTTTGAGCACGGGCCATAATTGCAAATTGTTGAGGAATTTTAACAATTTTTCCTTTTATTTGTTGCTTATTGGTTTTTTATGTGGAGAATAAAATATTCTTGGTTTTCATTCCCATTTTGGAGATTAAAATCTTTGTGATTTTCTACTCCTAGCATTTATTCGGTTTGAAGATTAAAAACTTCACCGTTGTAGTGAATCGGTTTGAAGATTAAAAACTTCGCCGTTGTATTGGATTGACTTTGAAGATTAAAAACTTCGCCTTTATATTGAATCGGCTTAGAAGATTTAAAACTTCGCCATCAGTGAATATATATGGTTGTGTCATATTCCAATAAAGAGGAAAAAATTGGAGTGAAATTTTGATCGCTGTCTCTTGCAAAGAGAAAGTAAGAAAAAAAAAGAGATAAATTGGCAAAGAGGATGCAAGCCGTTAAATTATATTGAAATATTGTGCTTCCAGAAATGTTCATTTGATGAAGCCAATAGGTTTAAACGGTTTTTTATCATTGACGTGTTGATCGAAGACTCCCATTCGATTTCACTGCGCAATGGTTCAAAGAAAGGAAACTTAAATAAAATCAGTGCTTGTAAAGTGAGTGGACAGAGGTTGTGAATCCAATGGGATTTTCAAACTGAAATTGTCTGTTGCAATTAACTTTGTGGTTTTCTAACAGTTTCATCCAGTGAATTTGTTATAATCATTTGGAGATATGATATTTTTGTTGAAAAAAAAATTGTGTATCCTATATTTGGTCTAATACAGAATGATACAAACAATATCACAATGGATTAGTCTTTGAAAGTTGTAAAGTGAACGGGCAGAAACCATGTTGTGATTACATGATCTTGTGATGCCGATTAACCACGTTGTGGAGGATGTCGGCTAGTCTATTTGATCAGGCATCAGTTGCTAATTCTAAAGCACCAAAGGTTCCTTTGTTATCCTTTTGTTGCCTTGAGAAATTAAGAAAATAATATTTTATTTGGATATTATTTTGGTTTCACTAATATCTATAAATTGATATTATATCTTATGAGAAACGTATTATGACGCTTTCATACTCTATCTCGGCAACAAAATAGAATAGTCACATGAAATATTATGAAATGTGGGGGCGTGTGGCTATACATAATAAAAACCAATAATAGACTTAATGTCTATATTATATGACTTTGGACCCCATGAATTTTTGGTGGATATTAACGTGGTAATTAATGATTCACGATTATTCGATCTTTGTGATGACTAGATAAGACTACCAATTTGGTGGTTGGTTACGCACTTTTATAGAAATGTAGTTGTATTCTATAGCGAAAAGGTGCTACTTAAAATGTTAGTATGTTCTTTCATGGAAAAGTGTCACTTGAAAAGTTGTGACTGTTCATGAGAAAAATATGTCGGTTGAAAGATTACTTTTTGTATAGACATGACCTCCATGAACGGATGTATGGACTCATTGGTCTATAAAGAGGTAAATTAACTGACGATGTTAGTTGAAAAAATCCATATCAAGTTGGATTTTTAGCGGTGAACCAACCAATGATAATTATAAAATTCATATTGATTTGGATTTGTATAATGAATGAAGGTTCTATAATTTAGGCATCAAGTAAATAGCAACACATAAATGGTTGAGAAATATATCAAATATTAAAAGGTTGTGGCCAGAACTGATGCAACCATTCCAAGCTATTGATAGTGATGCTATATTAAACAGTGAAAAAACTGAAGGGCTCCAAAATTTTGGAAGATATTCAATTTTGGCTCTAGCCGTTGACAGTGGTTTGCATACATTGCAATAGTCAAGCGTCAATAGGAAGGGTTGGGAGCAATATGTATAACGGGAAATCGTTACGTACAACGAAGACATAAAACCATTTGACAACTACTCTCTAGGGGATTATCAATATTGACATTGTAAGGTCAAATGATAATGTGTCGGATCCGCTTACAAAAGGCTAACTAGAGAGGTAGTAGAGGTCATCGAAGAGAATGAGACTATGGCCGAGGACAAGTCGTTATGGCGGTAACTCTACCTAGAAGACTGGAGATCCCAAGATCTAGGTTCAAGGAGCTCAAACAAAGTTATGTACGACCGCTCCAACATTGTCAAACAACTCAACCCGTTCTCGTAATAAGACAATGTTCAGTACCAAGGATAAAATGTTAAAGACATTTTTAATGATTATCTTAGTTTGATACAGGAATTATCAAATAGTGTAGATCTACGGGACTACACGTATAGAAATCACCTATGTGAGTGTGAAGTGGAAGCCGCTTCAAGGAGAATTCTGTAAGGCCAATTGTCTACGCACTCATGAACCAGGCGATGTTCATGGCTTAAACGAACACAACAATGAGAACCAAAGACGGCCAAGGGCTAATTGTGTGACATATATTGTCTAGGTATACACCAAAGCTCGACGGTTCAAAGATATCAAATCTACCGATTGACCGAGTATATCCGATATATGTTCACTACGGAAAGTTCAAAGGGAAACCTACTTATCCAGATGCAATTAGTTCTTACTTGCAAATCACACAAGTTTCTGCACATTTTTCACTATAGCGCCATTCCCCATTCATGTGGGGGATTGTTGGGGTTTTTTGAATAGTTGTGAATGGGAAAAGGCACCATAAGCACCTCTTTGTTGAAAAGGTATCACACCTTTTCATTACACTCATTCTTGGTCTATAAATAGTGAGACTCTTCCTCATTTTAGAGATACACAACAAAATATTTCTCCTCTCTTCTAGAGTCGTGTGATTTGCTACCATTATTTGAGTTCGCTGTTCACTGTGATTTGAATTACCGCTATCACAGTGACGATAATTCCATTCTATCCTGGGAGAAATTAATCCACAAACCTTGGGTAACTGTGAGGGGATTAGATTTCTTAAGGACATGCACTGTAGACTGTTGGCTTGGAATTTTTCTACTTCATCTCTTTCTGATTTTCAGTTCATTTTCGAAAGTGAAGATTCTAACAATAATTAAATTACATGCACTTGAACTCACTTCTTTGTTCTCATACTTGATACTCATCCCAGGGAAAGGCCCTAAAAAGTTTTTTCTTATTTCAACGACAAATGCCAATTAGTCGAGCACTTCAATTCGTTTGGAATAATACACCATGTTGGCCTTTTCAAAGTTTAAACAATGGATCGAAAATTTGTATCGATTTAAAATTCTCACTATATTGATATAACATTGCACTGTTTGAACTTTTGCCGATTTTTTTTTTTTTAATTTCTATAAATAAAAAGGCTTTTTTCTTTTTGACAAAACCAAGTCAAAAAAACAAATTTTCAAAAGTTTTGTCCGATCACGCAAGTGACACGTGGCCAACTACGTGGCAAGATGAGAACAATTATCAGAGACAACATGATACAAGATCGGAATAGGATAGTTTGATCGGTAGAATGTGAATGATTGGACAGAATCGTGATCGGAAGTGCTCGAAGACAATTGCTTTGCTAGATAATGGTGATTGATCTTGTCCCACTTTTGTCGGAGCGGGTTCAGCGGAGTCGGTTAAACGTGGGCAACTACAGTTGCGTAACTGATAGAGAGACGTGGGATAGTGGAGTTCTTCTAGGGTTGGAGACTCCACATTTCTCGCCCTATAAATATCTCCCTACTTCTCCATCTGTAGATCTACGTTCTATTGAACAAAAGCCACCCCCTTTTTATTCTGCTGTCATATCTCCACTATTGCTATTACAAATCCGCCACCACTATAATCATACAATTATTGTATTAAGTGCAAATCACAGCTTGGTCCAAGTTTGAAGGAGGATTCTTCTCTTTCAACGGAACACCAGCCTTCGACCGATCAATACAATAAACTTTACTGCTTTCATTTATTGATTTGTTGTTTATCTCGTTGTTTGCTTGTTATCCTCATTGTTTGGCATATTCGTTCATCATCATCGATTTTGTTAATTAATTGTTATTATCTCGATCGTAATATTGATTCGGTGGGATTTTTGTTAGCCCATAAATCATAATTCCATCGTTTTTGCTAAACATATCGTCAGTTAATCTGCATTGTCTTGCATACTTGCCGTTATCGTTGTCGTAATTCTATCACAACATTCTTCATTGAATTCTAGTCTAAGTCGTTCACTTGACACTTAGTAATCTGATATTTAAAACGTGCTCGATAAATCAGTAATTATTTATCTTGTTCGTAATTCGTTTGCTTGGAATTAGTAAGAATCGATCGCTTGTGATTACATAGTCGTATTATCATAACCTATAAATCTATTAATTGTCTTCGTTTATTCGATCATATATGTCCTCGAATTAGACTTGCTATATTGTGTTATCGAATTCATTATCATCTGTTCTGTCAAATTTACTGTTTACACATTATTTTCGGTGTGGTACTTGGTAAATCGATCACTTATCAACGTAAATTGCTTATCAGCCGGTCGAATCAAGATATAAACGGTCGCCTAAGACTCAACTAAATATAAATTTAATTGTAATACCTGAAATCAGTTTTTAGGAAATACACTTATTTCAACGACAAATGCCAATTAGTAGAGCACTTCAATTTGTTTGAAATAATATACCATGTCGGCCTTTTCAAATTTCAAACAATGGATCGAAAATTTGTATCGATTTAAAATTCTCTCAATATTGATATAACATTGCACTATTGAACTTTTGCCAATCTTTATTTATTTATTTTTTTTAATAAATAAAAAGGCTTTTTTCTTTTTGACAAAACCAAGTCAAATAAACAAAATTTTCAAAAGTTTTTGAAAAATTTCAAACGGACGCTAATATAAAATGTTTTGTAATAATGTACTAGCACCCAATTTTGATTGTTGACCAGTGAATACCCAGCTAGCGTCCCCGTGGTGTGGCCTCCCACCAAATAATATGGACTAATTAGTGCTGTCTATTTCCCACAAATTTTAATTGGAAGGCACGCATGACGAGCAACAAATTAAGTCCAACTAAGGACAAAAATCTTTACTAAATATTGAAATCTTTTTCATCGATAATTCAAAATTATTCAATGATTGCACCGATTTAATTACTTTAAAACATTGTTATTAATATATGCTATTTTTGTTTCAACTTTAAACTTACGACCACAAAGTTTTCTCCGTCAGAATAGGCAAAATCTAACCGTTTTGGTACTTTGCACATGAAACGTGAAAGTGTTTTTGTCTTGTTTTGGCTCTTTTTTAAATAAGTAAATAACTTCATTTTTATTATTTTTATCAATTTATCAAGACAATGATATTTTTGTCATTGATCTAGCTTAGAATATCACAAAGTAAATGATTCGTCCATATCACATGAAATTACTTGTTTTTACGCTATTGCATAATGCAATTTTTCAAAAAAATTGAATTCAACTGAATCTCCTTACTCTTTATTGCTCATCTTATGAGTGCTGCGTTGGGTGGGAGCTGAGCTAGTACAAGGATATGGTGTGTCGCACCAACAACTACTTTAGACAACAAATAAGAACCATGCATAAGTGGCCTTCCAACAGAGGCGGATGTAGCACATACGATTCGGGTTCGGCAGAATCCAGTAAGTTTGGAACAGACAGTATATTTATCTTTAAAAAATTATTAAATATGTAAAAATCATGTCGAGAACCCAGTAACTTATACTTAAAATTATTATCTTAAAATTTAGAATCCATATAGTTCAAATCCTAGATCCGTCTCTGTCTTCCAAAGGATGGAAGGACTTATGCATCAAGGAGAAGCAAAATGGGTCCTTTTGGAAGAGTTAGACATCGTGTGGAGTATGCGGAATGCCTAGCCATCTTAGCTAGGTATTCATAAAAGACTATTGAAGAAAAAAAATACTACAATATCACATTTATGTTTAAGTTCATGTAACCTAAAATTAATTATTTTTATTCTATTCGAACAATATAATTTTTCAATGAATGAAATTTAACTCCCACAAGTCCACAACTCCTTTTAGTCCTAGGTGGGAGCCGAGCTACTACGATTTAGTAGCATAAATGTCACAGCAACAACCCCTTTAAGGATTAACATCGAGTCTTGACATCCAACTTTAAATTCTATAGATTGAGTATACAAAATTATAACACCGCGACATCGGACGAGAAACCAAAAGAAAATAAAGTATTCATAAAATTTACAGTGCAGTAATTCAATATCTGAAACTTTTGTACTACTTTATTACTCAACCACTCGAGAGCTCACTACTAGGCCTAGACACAAAAACCAATAGCAAATGCAAATGCCCAAGGGCCAAAGCTAGAGAGATAAAGAAAGACAACAAATCAGGGCTTTGTATAATCAATCTGAATAATTGAGGTAAATCTTTTCCCCCAATTCTTTCAATTTTATCCTCAAATTCATAATCAAGATTCCATTTTTATTTCTAAACTTTCCTAATTGGATCTGTGTAACCCAATTGAAAACAAGATTGGATCCATAGCTCAATATTTTTATGTCAGTGTACAAGAAATTAAGTTAATTGGGGTCTTGAAAATGCACTAATTCTAGTATAGTAAGGTGTATGCAGCTGATATAGAATTGGGTTTTGTGGGACCCACATTTTGAAGGATTTAGCTAAGTGGGGTTTCTTGATTTTGATTAAAATGGTTGAAATTGCTGAATCTTCAGAATCTGGAGTAGTAAAAATTGAGTCTTTACCTGAAGATGATAGTTTTCATAGGAAAGTTAGCAGCTTTGGAAGTAGTGGGTCAAGGAATACTAGTCCTATAGGGCGTATAGGTTCTAGAAACACGAGCCCTTCGAGGCAGAAAGTGGTTAAGACGAAACCGAGAGGATTGGATGAAGAGATGGTGACTACATTTGTTAAAGCTGTACTTCAACCAGATGTTCAGATGGAAGATAATATTTGGGCGATGCTTCCGGAAGATTTGTTGAACGAAATCTTAGCTAGAGTTCCGCCCTTTATGATATTTCGACTCCGATCCGTTTGTAAAAGGTGGAATTCGATATTGCAAGATCACAGCTTTTTGAAGTTTCACTCTCAAGTGCCATCCCATGGACCTTGCCTTCTTACGTTTTGGAAGAATTCACAGACCCCTCAGTGTTCGGTGTTCAGCTTGCCGCTGAAACAGTGGTTTAGGATACCATTTACCTTCTTACCACAGTGGGCATTTTGGCTAGTCGGTTCTTCAGGAGGTCTTGTTTGTTTCTCAGGATTAGATGGGTTGACGTTCAAAACTTTAGTGTGTAATCCCTTGACCCAAACTTGGAGGACATTGCCTAGCATGCATTATAATCAGCAGAGGCAGTTGATTATGGTTGTTGATAGAAAGGATAGGTCATTTAAAGTTATTGCCACTAGTGATATTTGTGGTGACAAGTCTTTGCCAACGGAGGTGTATGATTCAAAGATGGACAAATGGTCGCTTCACCAGACAATGCCTGCTGTGAACCTTTCCTCCAAGATGGCATTTTGTGATTCAAGGCTGTATTCAGAGACTCTCTCCCCGCTTGGTTTGATGATGTATCGGCTGGATACAGGGCAGTGGGAACACATCCCTGCTAAGTTCCCACGCTCATTGTTGGATGGGTACCTAGTTGCTGGCACTCACAAACGTCTATTCCTGGTTGGAAGGATAGGCCTTTATAGTACTCTTCAAAATATGAGGATATGGGAATTAGATCACGCAAAAGTAGTCTGGGTTGAGATAAGCAGGATGCCGCCGAGGTACTTTCGAGCGCTGTTAAGACTATCTGCAGAAAGGTTCGAATGCTTTGGACAGGATAACCTAATATGCTTCACATCTTGGAACCAAGGAAAAGGCCTTCTTTATGATGTCGATAAGAAGGTTTGGTCTTGGATTGCTGGATGTGCTCTTCAGTCATATAACAGCCAACTTTGCTTCTATGAGCCAAGATTTGATGCTTCAATCTACTAAGATGGTGCTTAACTTTAATTTCGGACATACTTCTTTGCGGGGGATATGAGCTATCTGGATGATTTAGCAATCTTCTTTCCATCAATTCCCTTCTTTCTGTTCACCATTGAACTATCCTTCTGCTAGATTCTCAAGCTTAGAATTTTATCCACCCTAACAAATCTGGTAAGAATTTTCAGACTCGTGTATGCAAGTTCTCCTACTGAGACAAAGTGAGCAATTGGACAGTGGTATTCAAGGAGGAGTAAGAGGCTACAAATGTTTACTTGCTTGGACAAGGTTAATGAAGGCCTGAGCATTGGGCAGGCATCTTTTTGAGATGGCCATGCGGATGAACAATCCGGGAGTACAGATGTAAGATAAAGTTTTGTGTCCTGCTCATGTACATTATCACTCTTTGTAATTAATTAGCGCATCTTGTTGCTTTTCTTAACTGAAGTAACAAAAGAGTGTCTCTTTATCTTACATCTGTGTTCTTCTCTCTCATATCTATCAAAAGTGAGTGCATTATTTAACACTTTGATGCTGATCTAGCTTTACAGTAGTTAGATATTACATGTTTAATGGTTATGGTTTTGTGCAGGAATGATGTTCATAAAGGTTTGCTGCTGGCTTAATTATGTTACATATTCTCAGTATTATAAAACTGTGTCCTTTTAAGGGTTGTTTGGTTCAAAGACAAGTTATGCAGGAATTAGTAATATGTTATGTTTATACATATATTAACCCTCTTATAACACCAACCAAATGGCTGTTGCCATTATTGTATTATTATCTGCACCATACTGGTCTAAATAGGTAGTTTTCTTATGCTTGTCTGTGCTGCTCTTTTTGTGATTGATGCTTCGTTTTACCCATGTTCATCCTTAGCTTCATCTTGCACATGCTACTGCTGAGTATAAATGAAATGTTCTTCGACCCACTTAGACAACATTATGTCTGCGTATGTCACTTTTCCAGTCCCAATTTGGTTTTCATGTTTCACCTTTTCAGGGTCAATAAAACAATTTTCTTATTGAGAGTGGACGTGGATAAACTTTGCCCTTCTAAAATTGCATTAGAGAACAAAACTAGGTGTTTTATTGCATCCGCTTAAACCTTTGGTGGGCAGAGTTACCTGATGCTTTTGCTGGTGGGAGCTAGTGGTAACTGGTACATAGTGCGCCTTAGACACTATTTATACCTGTTGTTGTCCGGTACAAAAAGCAAATGAATTTTAATATCTAGAAACTATCTGAAAAGGCTATAAGTTACAAAATCTACCCCCCACCCCCCCAAAAAAAAAAAAAAAAAAAACTCAAAAGTAGAATAATTTATTCAAATTATTGTGGGTGGATATCAGGGAGCAAAATTTGTATTTTGAGACACAGGAAGCACTCGTTTAATTACATATTTTCTACTGCAAATTCCAGAAATAATTGTCATCTGTTGAATTACACGGTTATTTTCACCCCTAGGAAGTTGATGATATTACTTTATTTCGATTTATATCCTTCCTATTTACTGGTCAGTTGAATATTCTTGACGAAGCATGTTGTTGATCTAGTGGCTAGGAGTAGCATCTCATTCAAATAACTTCTAGTCTGTATAAACCCACCTTCTCTCTGATTCCCATGTTTTTCCTTCAAGGTTGGGTTTGACTTTGTAGTACCTTGGAAATAAGCCAAGCAAGAATTAAGAGTGCAAAATAATATTAAGCTCTAAGAAATGCTTAATCTAGTCCTTTACTCCTTTTTATATTGATCTGTGGAAAATGTCTCTCCTCTGCTAAGATTGTCCTTCACTGTCTTATAACTCAGCGCAAGAACCCATGAACCAAACACTTACTTTAGAGGGTGGGGGGTGGGGGGGGGGGGTGTTCCTCTGATTGAACCACGAATTGAAGCAGCATTAGTATTAAAGACTGCACTATCATTAGTAGCGGCCTTATATAGAGTTGAGGGAGGAGATTTCCAGATCACAAGCATAGGTTACTCACTGACTTTAGGAAATTTTAATAGAAAGGCTTCACTGTGGTTTCCTGCTGGCAACCCTGTGGAAGTTAGGCTTTTGATGGGTGCTGTCATTTGATCCTGAATAGTATGTTTATTTCTGGTAAATGATATGGCTTTCTTAATCCTGGCGAGCCTAATTTGCTTGTTAATTGTTATATGCCGAAGGTTTCGATATGGTTGCAGAAGCACCACTTTGTTTGAGATTGGTTTCCAAACAAATGGACTAGAAAAATATTCACAAGTCTCATCCAAAGACTTGAAGTTCTACCACTTTGGCTTTAGGACACCTTCTTTATATCAGGATGCCTTAGGATGCTTCCCGAGCACATGGTCAATATGTTTTCTTTTTGTAGCATCTTTACATAGATGATAGATCTTAAATATCAAACATACCAGACATGTCTTAAGCACTAGGATTAAGTCTCCTAAGTTTTACTAGCCAAATAGAAGCACTTGAACTTCTTGATAATTAATTTTCCGAATCGGGGACAAAGTAAATTTACATAGTGTGGTTTGTTGAGGGCAGATCAAGCAGTTAAAGTCCCAGCAGTTGATACTCAACGAAAAGGATCGTCAAATAACAAGAAGTTTTGGGAATAAGGGTTCTGACAATTCTTTTGGGTAGTCCCTCTCAGCGAAAAAAGGAAAGAGAGAGATGGGGTTTCTCTTGCATAGCGGGCCTCCAGTGGGAGGCTCGCACGACAGGTTATAATATCAGCTCAGTAAGTTCTCCGATAGGGATTTCTGGAACCATGTGGGTAGTTTCTTCCCATCTCCGACTTTCCACTTTGTTCCTCACCAAGTGTCGTAGTCGTTACTTTGGCCTTGAGATGTGTAGAATTTTTTCCTCTAAATACTTATCTTTCATGACTTTCACCCTAGTGTTACTTCATTTTGTTGTCACCTTCGAGCAGGCTTGGCCAGTCCAGAGATATGTTGACTAGTCTGGCTCTTTGATATTAATACTACTCGTTATCCCTATCCTTCGATTTGACAACATTATTTTTTCCATACTAATACAGTGATCCTAACTGCTGTGAACTTTGTTGTTCAAGTATTGGGATTTGTTCTGTTTATCATGGTGATTGACCTATATGATAAAGGATTCAGACAACTTCTACAAGGATCTCTACAAAATGTTTTTCTTAAAAGCTGGCCAAACGCCCTAATGGCTAATGGCTAGGACACCATCTTTTGTTTCATATAAGCTCTTTAGAAATTGATGTGACATGAACATGATCTCTCCACTTGGAAGATCATATGTCGCATGCGTCATATGGTTGGTTTATTAGCTTCTGCAAAGACAAGTTCCTGAAACTGCTGACCGTAGAGTGCGACAATGTTTGTTGTTTCAGTTCTAACATCTTAGCTAGAAATCTCTGGAGTAAGAGTAGAAACTAGAGCTGGCCGAATACAAAGATCTAAGAATACAGAAGAGCTAGTTCCATGGTGAACTTTGCTTATTATGGCTATGATATATATATTTTTTTTTTTGAGGGGAGAGCAGGAATGTTTACCTCTGTTGTCTGTTGACAGGTATGTATTGTCTGTCCCAAAGCTGATTATGTTAGATAAACATTGAACTGCCTTTGGCCAGTAGAAAGTGGAGAAAGGAGTCTGTTCCTTAATACTTAGTTAACACTACTAGTCCTGGCCCCTTTTTGGTCCCTTCACTTGGCTATCAGGGAGGCAAGATGACGAGTACTATAGATACTTTAGCATGCAGATGATACTTTGTGGTGACTATATAGTCAGGTTTAGGTAGCTTACTGGTACATCAGAGTGCTTTGATGGTTAAATGGGACAATCATATTTTATCTTTTGTTACCAAATATTAGAAAAACAAGGAAAAGAAAAAGATTATGACTTGGATGATTGTACTGTTTTGTTTTGTTTGTGTTTTAAAACCAGTGATAGTTCAAGTCAGGTTACGTGCATGCCGAGTTCTTTTCTATTCTACTGAGTGTAGGATTTACCCGCACATGTATTGAATAATTCCGCCCACCAAAACTTAGGCAGATGAAAATAATCATATTTATATGGTCTTGGACCTTATCTCTTCTTTAACATAACTAAATAAATTTTTTGCATTAATTTGACGCATACCTGCTATTTGATATATGCTTTGTTACATTGACCTCCGTCCCAGTAATATCCGTTATTAAGACATCCAATGTTCATTTTGTTTCAATTGTCCAGAAATATTAATTACTAGGGAACTTGCCCGCACATTGCGCGGTCGTAAAAGATCTTTTTTATTTTATACGACATGATCTTTTCCTAATTTCCAGATATTATGAATACAATTTAAAGTAGGTTTTATATAAACATTAATATTGAGAATTACACTAAATATTATCCTATACTTATTCTATACTAAAATATTCCCTCCAAATTTGCTCATTTTCCTTATTCACTAACCTACACTATTTCAATATACTTCAATAAATTTACATAGTAGACAGAAAAGAATACAACACTTCACAATGGGCAACCTCCTCACAATTCACAAATAAAGTGTCGGATGGGATCCTGAGGGCTTCTAATCTTTGGTTCGTTGTTGAGTTCCTTGGACAAATAAGATCTAGTTCTTTCTTTGTTAGATAATATTGGGACAATTCTAAATGGCCATAATTCTACGTCAACCCCACAGGTAGTATTTTTAATTCTTTTTCATTATCCTAAAGGTTTGTCTTATCGTAATTTTTGGTCGAGTTTGAATATACTGTATAAAAATTAAATTTATTTTTCATCCTAAAAATTATTTAGAAAGTGATGCACATCTTCAAAGAGCTTTATATGGACGAATCAAGTTTTTGAAAAGAGAAGATTACCTGATACAGTTAAGCTCTTTTTATCGTCACCAATCAAGTTTTTGAAAAGAGAAGATTACCTGACACAGTTAAGCTCTTCTTGTCGTCACCAACCATGTGATATCCCATGATTAAGAGTAAGCTATAACAATCTAGAGCTAACTAATGTACCATGCAAAACTTTCTTGTTCTGTGACATTCAACTCTTTTGCTCTCTTGCCTAGCTTTTATTCCTTTTTTTTCTAATTGAAGATTGCAATAATTAAGTTATGGACAACTGTTACATGAAACTGTTACGTTTTAATTATAGTTAAGGCAGATACTTCTGATTATCTAATAAAAGTATAAAGGCGGTTGTTTTTTGATTGAGTACTTTTATGGCTCTTTAACATAACTTTAATGAAATAATGAAGAGTAAAAAGCATACAGAAAAAGAGAACAAAGCTAAATAACGAACTCTATGCCTAAGTGAATTGAAAAGTGATGAAAATAAGTCAAAATAAGGAATCCTAGTCCGTTTGAGGCAATGCCGCATCACCTAATTTGATTCTCCTTTTTTTGTAATCTTGTTTCCTTTCTTATTTCTCTATCCATTCATTTTCCCTTTTTAGAAAGAAAGAAAAGTCAAATAGTAAAACCAACTTATTACAATAATAGAAATTAGCAATATCATGCATGATGAATAATATTGTGTTTTAAAATTCATTGAGGTTGATTGCTCCATTCCTTGGAGAAGCAGTAGAATTGAATGGGTTCGGCTCTACAATATCACCGTATATGTCTTGATCCTCACTCCATTATCCGCTTACTTTATCATTGAGCATAAAAAAAATTCCATTAAACTTATATTTTTTTTAAATCAGTAATAAAAATAATATTAACGAAATCAACATTGGCGATGCGGTGATACTATTTTTTCGGCAGTACGGTAATACTTAAACCCCAAAAATATAAGTGTTGTCTCCAACTAAATCAGCTCTCGTGTTTATTCTTACACAAATAGAGCAAAAGTATACGGTATATCATATCTGTCGTCATTCTTCACTTCATATACTTACACATTCTTCCCTCATAAAGATCCTATTACAATTCGGGACAAATATTCATATGATCTGGGGTCAAAATAGATGTAAACAAATATGAAATAATCTAAAATATGAAAATCACAGGCAAAACAAATTCCATAGACCCACTATTTCACAAAGTAAAAGAAAAGGAAAAAAATATGAACCATATATGCTCTTTGCAAGTTGCTTCTACTATGTGCATATTTCTTCATTCATTTGATCCAAAAGCTGCATACAAATAAGAAAAAAAATGTCAATTAAATAATTATGATAATTTAGATAATGGAGATGTAACCTTGCAGACAGAACGGGGACATACCCATATTGCTTTGCAATCCACACATGTAGATTAGATATCAAAGATATATATAAAGCAATTGTGAGACGGAAAAAAATGGGTGAAGATAGGAGTGAGCGTGGATTTTATAATACGGTAATTTCATGAGATTAGTAACGTAAATTTTATGTAATAATTGGCACTAATTAAATTGATGATAATGAACAAAATTAAAGAGGTGAAATGAAAGCTCTAATTGACTAATTCAATAGCATTTCAGTTACTCAAAGTTTTTCAATTGCATAACGTTGCTGCCCCTCTCCCCCGAACCCCCACCCTCACTTATACCAAAGTAAATGGAGAAGAATGGGCCAAAAGACCCCCTCAAGTCTTTAATTAATAAAAGGGGACGCGCGTGGAGCGTCGAATGACGCGCGCGTTTAACATTAAACCATGGGCCATATTAGAAACAACAAAACTTGCGGGGCTTGATTAAAAACCTTTTGGACTGAATTAGCAATCCCAAAAACTTTTAATCAAAAGGTGGGAAAACGAACCGAACGGACGCAGGCAATGATTTAAAACATCGAACCCCAAAAAACTTCTCTTACACACTTCACAGTTCTCAAGTTCATCTTCTACAGTAGCTCTACGCAGTTTTCTAAACATCATCGTCGCCGAGCATAAACATTTTTCCGGTAACATCTAAAGGTAAATTTTGAACAATATTGATGTTTTTCAAGTGAATCGGGTTTTTTCTTTGCTATTTTGCTATTTTGAAAAAACTATGATTTTTACGCCTTTTTACAGTACTGAGAAAGTTCTTGTGAAAATCTTTGTTTTTGTTGATTTTTTCGTCAAATAGTGCTATGTTCTTGTACAAATAGTGAAGTTTTGCATGTTTATGTTATATTACTATGTTAAGAGCATACTCCTTCGAAGACTGAAACATTGTGAGACAGTGTTCTAAACGTGTGATACGATGTTTGAAGTTGGTGATGTATTTTAGATGATTTTTGTTAAAATAAATTAGGGTTTTTAAAAATAAATAGGCTAAAGGTTGAAAAAATGTTGTACGCATACTCCTTCGCAGAGTCAAACGTCGTGGGACAGTGTTCTAAACGTGTGATGGGATGTTTGAAGTTGGTGATGCATTTTAGATGGTTTTTGTTAAAATAAATTAGGGTTTTATAAAATAAATATGCTAAAGGTTGAAAAAATGTACATATAGTCAAGATTTTGCATGTTTATGTTTGTGCATGCATGTTTAAAGTTCTAAAACATTTGAGACAGTGCTCCGACCGTGCGAGAGGATGATAACGTTTAATGATGACTCTACTTGCATGCTTGTACATCTTTAATTGATGAATGTACTTGTGATTTGCAGCTACAATGGCTTATAAGCGGGGAATTAAGAGGAAGGAGACTACTCCTCCTAGTAAACAGCCTCCTATGAAGAGGAGACTAATATTGGAGGACGAAGAGGAGGGGTCCCTAGACTATGATGTAAATGTTGGGCCACAGCTGCCGGAAGATGGTAATCTATCAGAAGAAATAGAAGCGCTGTTTGGTGATGATGACTGGGATGAAGATGGAAACAAAAAAGAGAGCCTTTTAAATGTGGAAGAAGAAGAGGAGGTGGGAAGGTTGGTAAATAATCTTGCAGGGGAATTTGAAGGAGTTGCAAATGTAGAAGAAGTAGATGATGTACATGAAGTTATAGAGATAGTAGATGTTCAAGCTGGTGAAGGAGGTAGGAATGGTAGGGAAGAAGAAGAGGGTGAGAGATGCGAAGGAGAACGTCAGTTCGTAGACGACGTGGGAGCTGATTCTGCAGAGCCACCTAGAGAGGTATAGTTGAGAACATACATAAAGTTGTTCGTCACTTTACAGTAGAATGTTCAATATTTTTTATGTGATTTGAGAACACTCGCGTGCATGATCAGATCAATCTTAACTATGTTCGAAGTATTTTATTGTAGTTCTTGGAACATCTCAAGGGATGTTTCATGCATCTGATATTATGTTCTTACTACCCTGGTGATTCCTTAAACTAACAAATTTCAAAACATTGTGCAGCCTGAGTTCGTGCAGCCTGAGTACGTCACCAGTGTCATTCCACCAATGGTGCTGAAGACTTACTTGGATGAGCATGAGCATTTTCAATCCAAGATAACTGTCCGCTCGTCGCTTATTGGACGAATGCGTGAGTTCAGGATTGTGCTGCGTACAAGTGGTTTGTATGACAAGTTCAAAAACAGTATCTTTGGCCATTTCTTGGACTTGCCGGAGGAGCCATCGTTTCCAACCAGGTTGGTGCACAATATTCTGCTAAGAAGAGTTTTGTGCAATAAAGAAAAAGAAGCTTGGTTCAATTTCAATGGAGTGCCTGTTCGTTTTGGCCTCCAAGAGTTTGCTTTGATGACAAAGCTGAGATGCCAAGCCTATCCAAGTGTCCAATGGGAGGCTGCGATCAAAGAGAGGGGCAGGGAGATGTGGGAGTATATCTCAACGGCGTGGGAGGATGGGAAAGCAAGAGCAGTAACTGCTTCCCGGTTGCTGAGTTTGATAGAAAATGAGGAAGTTCCTGAACGGTACAAGTTTGGGCTTGCCATGGCTTGGTTTGTTCACTCAATATTGTGCGCCAAGGACAAAAAAGCTGGTATTGAGGAATTACTGGTCTGTCTTGCATACCTTCCTAATGAATTTGCCAAGTATCCTTGGGGGCGGAAAAGCTTCGAGCTGACCATTGAGTACCTGACGAAGCCCATGGCTGATCGTGCAGCTAGCAAGGCCAAGGACGGGCCAAATTACAATCTTTATGGGTTTCCTTGGGCATTTGTGGGTTGGGTATTTGAAGCAATACCTTCGCTTCGTCCCAGGGATTTTCCCAAGGAGAGGAGCATGCCAAGGATGCACAGGTGGATCACTGAAAAGAATGAAAGAGACTCCCTAAGGCTGTTTGAGAATGTTGCAAAGCCTGTAAGTACTTTACCTACAATTTTCTAAATGTTGGAACATCTGCAATGTCGTTATAATCATTGCTGTTAATGTTAAGAACATCTTTTCAGATGTTCGATCACGACAGATATGATGTTTCATTTTTAATGGTGTTAAATGTCGAACAGTAATAATGATGTTCTGAACACTCTTTTATGGTATGTAGGTGGTGCACCCTTTTATTGACCCTATCGATGCAGAGAGGGAAGATGAAACTTTTCAGAATATTGAGCCGTTTGTTGATGGGGCCGACGAGGTAATTGATCACCTTGTTGTGATGTTGGAGGGGGCCAGCTCGATCGTTGGTGGTGATCGAGTGACAGTTTTTAGGAATTGCCCCAGGACCCCTCCAAGAGAGGTAATTGATGAAGGAAAGGTTGGTGAAGAATTTGTTAGTGGAGGTGTTGGCAGATGTGAAACAGAAGTTGGTGATGAGATTGGTGGTAGGGCTGGTCGTTTTACTGGTGGGCTTTTTAGTGGTAGGGGTTTGTTCGAAGTTGGAGAAAGCTCTAGGAGGAGAGAACAGGAGAATGTGGAGCCTAGTGTCTGCAGTTGCAAGTGTCACGACTGCCTTCAATGGCGACAGGGACTGGATCAGAAGCTTGATGCGATCCAGCTGTCCCTTGCTAATTTAGTAGCGTCGTCGTCAAAGAAGAAGCAGCAGCAGCAGCGACCAAAGAGGAATATTTTGTTGTCCAGGATGCTCCAGGCAAAGAAGAACAAAGGAAAGAAGAAAATGACTGCTGCCAGAATGGCAAGGTTAGTAAAACATCCAATTAGAATCGTTGAACATAAAAGGGACGTTCTTCTATTAAATTTATAAAAAATTTTCAAACATTTATATTTTGTTTTTTTGGAAATTTAGAGAGAGAGCTCAAGTCAGGCTCCAAAATCTCGGGAGATTGCCAGTGACACTGTACAAGGCACTCGACATTCACAAGAAAGCTGAATTTGACGCTTTCATGGAGGAGAAGAAGGAACAAAAGACTGCCTTCCTGTGTCACGAGTTTAATTACTTGGATTTTCTGGACTTCCTGGACGTGAAAGAGTGGATGTGGGATAGCGTAAGTGCATCTCTTTACTTCTATTGTTTTGTTAGTGTTTGGTTTTTATCGAAGAACGCACATTTGTTTCTCCGTTCGGAACCTGATGGTCCTATGTTCGTTGAACATTCGACTTGCTGGTCCAAACATATAATAGTATGTGTCGGCATAGTTTTATTCACAACTTCTAATTTGTTTTATTCTGCAGTTTATGGATGAGTACCTGGCCTTGATGCGTGTGAGGCATAAGGCTTACCCCCGACATTATGATAGCTCTGATCTCATCCTCGATCTTTCATTCTTGACCAACATGTGCGTTCGATACGCTGCGGCTGAAGAGGAGGCAAGGGGGTTTGATGTCGGCCTTGACAAATACCTAGCAGCATATAAGTTTGAGGATACATTCCTTGATTATGCGAGAGGTAAGTCTCCATATCCGGGTGGAAGGAAGTGGGATGGTGTGAAAAGACTCTTTGCCGTGTATAACATTGAAAGCACGCATTATGTTACATGCGTCTTTTATTTAGAGGAGGCAAGGATCGATGTCTACGACTGCAACATTGGGGTGTACAATGAAGACCGCTTTGATTCAATAATGGGGCCAATTATGTACATGTTCCCAGTATACATCCGGCAGTCGGGGAAATTCAACCACCTCCCTCCTGAAATCCAATCTATGGAAATGTGGCCGTACGAGCGCATCCAAGGCCTTCCAAGGAATTTGACTGGTACTGCATGTGGAGCGTATGCCATCATGTTCCTCGAACATTTGCTGTCCAACACCCCGATGGAAGATCTTTGTGACAATGTGATAGAAGACTGTCTAGTTAAATTTGCTGTGGACATATTCCATGGCAAATTAGTCCCTTAGTATGGGTTGTAAAATTTGGATAATTATGTTTTTGTTTTTGATGGGTGTAATATATGGATGATTACCCATTTTTGATGCGTATATATGGCAAATGATGACTATTGTTTTGCATTACACTGAACATCGAGTTTACATTATTAGAACATCTGTATTATGATAAGATTGACTTAAAAATATTAAAAATTATAGACTATAGGAACAGCATTAGTTATTTTCGGAACATTATTTTGTACGTTCAAATAGTTTTTAATTTAATGGTTATTTGATGTTCAATATCTAGTAAATAGGGAAACAACAACAGATGTTCTAAACATTAAAGTTACTTTATACATTGATAATCAAGAACCAGGCGATTCAGCGCTTTACAAAAGTATGCTAATTATATTAGCATTTAAGACATTACTTAATAAACAGTCATATTAACATCCTGGTCAATAATATGCGTTTTCACTTCAACGCGATGCAGTCCTTTCTTGATTCAAGGTTGCTATCTGGAGCATGTTCTTTATCCTCTTTATTTCTTTCAACATCTTTTTGACGTCCCTATTGTAGTATTCGAAGAATTCCTCAAATTTGAACTTCCAACCCCAAACTTCAGCACGAAGTTGCTCCAAAATATCATTTGCACGTTCTTGTCGTTCAGCAGATGTGTTTCGACTTTTTCTTCCTCCTATTAGCTTGGCTGATCCTCTTCCCGTTTTTCCTTCTTTTTGCTTGGCTGATCCTCTTCCCTTTCTTCCTTCTTTTTGCATGGCTGACCCTCTTCCCGTTTTTCCTTCGTTTTGCTTGGCTTCACTTCTTCCCGTTCTTCCTTCGTTTTGTTTGGCTGACCCTCTTCCCGTTCTTCCTTCTTTTTGCTTGGCTTCACCTCTTCCTTCTTGTTTCAATGTTGCTCCCTTTGTCGATTTTGGTACTCTTGACGTGGATGCTCTTGTATTTGTTGCTTCTGTTCTTGCAGCAGTAGCAACTATTGAGGAGGAAGGTCGGCGAACCATTTTTATTTTTGGCTGAAGATTATAGGTTGTAGTGGTATAGAGTTTTTTGAATTTGAATGGTTTGATCGAGTATTTATAGGAGAAAAATAGGTAACCGACTTAAGTGTGTTTTATCCAAAACACTAGCCGTTATATATTTTTTTTAAATTTTTGAAGTGACGCTTCGTTGCTTTGCTTCAGATTTGAATTTAAGGGGATAGCCGTTAAGTGTATAATGATGAGTAGTTTAAAAAATACCAATAGTCGTAATAGTCTACTGGAAGGCTATAAATAATTTTCAAACATGAAGATCAATTTGAATTATAAACGTCAAAAACCAATAGACTAATGGAACGAGTATATGATGATTCGTATCGCCATGAAGATGTTCTGACTTCCGCGGGAAGGATTAGGAACCCCTGGTCACAGTTAAAACACGTGTACTAACCCCAACCATTCAATGCGAATATGCGCCTCTTTAAATCATCACATATGCAACCGAAAAGGCACCAAGCCTTCTATAAATGTTAAATGTCTGCACAACAACAACAAGGCGAAACAAAAATAATGTCTCGCAGAGTAAGGCAACCAAGAGCACCAGAACATGATAGTGGAGTTCCAAGTACTAGTAGGTTCACTGAAATCGATCATGTCCGTGAAGATATCGCAGATCTGACCTCAGATGTTGATCAGTTTGCAGTATATATAGGAAATGTGGAGGATCAAGTGGAGCGATTAAGAATTAGGTTCGATGAATTCCGTGAGGATATCAATCTTATTAAGCGTATGCTTCGTGGTATTCAAGCTGCACTCGAGATTGACCCCCAAAACTACTCTTCACCACCACGGCCTCCAGCGGAACGCATGTGAAATGAAGAACTATTTCAAGTGTAGTCATTTAAGAAGATTTTCTATATGACTTGAATGTCGTGTTTAGAACTGTTGTCCTTTAATTTTCAGTACAATCTAGCATGTTTTGAATATTTATGAATGTTATTTTGCATTACACTGAACATCCCGTTTGCAGTATTAGAACATCCGTATGATGATAAATTTGATTTATACACTACAAAAATAATAGGAATTTGGAACGCCATTGATAAATGCTCGAAACATTAACTTAAACGTTCAAATAAACAGCAACTGGTATCAAATAAACCTAGCTACAATGAAACCCAAAAAAGCTGCCCAAGACAATAAGAAATACAACTTCCACCGTTGCAATTTAGCCTCTAACTTGCTGATCTTCAATAAATTTGTAGTATTACAAGCCCCTAATTTGTCAACTTCCTTCAGCAAATTGGCCCTTTCTTCACAAACTTCATCAAGTGAAATTTTCAACTTGTTTAAAACCAATGTAGTAGGCTGGGGATACTCCTCGTCACACCATTCCCAAAATCCGCAATTGCTACTACCCTTGCGGGGACACTTGCAAAATTTTCGTCCAGCATTCGACTGTGTGCCCGCCGTGAATTGTATCGCAGGTAAGCCACACCAACATCGACGATTTTGAGAGGAGCTGTGAGAACAAGTTGATCCTTGATGAGACATGGTTGAGTTAAGAAGAAGACGAGGTAAAGGGGGTCCCTAGGGATAACTTATAACAATAATGGGAAAAGACCTAATTAATTGAATGGTTGGGGTTATTCCACGTGTTATAAGATAATAGAACGGGTTGGGATTAATGTAAGTTGTGTGGAGCAGGTCGCTCCACGTATTTAAAACGGGTTGCTCCACTTTTTTTAGCATTAGAAAACCATGTTCGGCACGTAGAAGAGATTGTTCTAATATCTATAAACAAATGTATCCGTTGTATTAGTACTACAAACACCAAAAAAAATTCCAAAGATTGATGCAAAAACATCTAATTTAAGTTACGAACGTTGGTTTATATGTTCAGTTCATAGTAGGTGCCTAATTTAATATGTAGTGTTCCAACCTTTAATATGGTTGTAATAAGAAACTATATAACATGAAAAGATTAATAAGTCTTTATATTTGAGGTTAAGTCATCATTATAATAGATTATCCATTAGTTAGAACAACATCTAATGAAATACTCAATAACTTAGTAAGTGTTTCATTTGATATAACTAAGTAATCGCTTTCAATAGATATAAAAGAGTATACTCTAGTAGAACTTTTATGAGTAAACACTTCCAATAGACATACTATTGATGTAGTCACCTTAAATACACATAATATTGAGTAATCTCTTTGAATATACATAAATTTCCAAAGATTGATGCAAAAACATCTAATTTAAGTTACGAACGTTGGTTTATATGTTCAGTTCATAGTAGGTGCCTAATTTAATATGTAGTGTTCCAACCTTTAATATGGTTGTAATAAGAAACTATATAACATGAAAAGATTAATAAGTCTTTATATTTGAGGTTAAGTCATCATTATATAGATTATCCATTAGTTAGAACAACATCTAATGAAATACTCAATAACTTAGTAAGTGTTTCATTTGATATAACTAAGTAATCGCTTTCAATAGATATAAATGAGTATACTCTAGTAGAACTTTTATGAGTAAACACTTCCAATAGACATACTATTGATGTAGTCACCTTAAATACACATAATATTGAGTAATCTCTTTGAATATACATAAATTTCCAAAGATTGATGCAAAAACATCTAATTTAAGTTACGAACGTTGGTTTATATGTTCAGTTCATAGTAGGTGCCTAATTTAATATGTAGTGTTCCAACCTTTAATATGGTTGTAATAAGAAACTATATAACATGAAAAGATTAATAAGTCTTTATATTTGAGGTTAAGTCATCATTATATAGATTATCCATTAGTTAGAACAACATCTAATGAAATACTCAATAACTTAGTAAGTGTTTCATTTGATATAACTAAGTAATCGCTTTCAATAGATATAAATGAGTATACTCTAGTAGAAATTTTATGAGTAAACACTTCCAATAGACATACTATTGATGTAGTCACCTTAAATACACATAATATTGAGTATTACAATCAATACTTGTATGATTTGAAGTCTTAGTTGTTGTAGATACACGAAGAATGCCTGTAATTGAGCTACACATAGATTGCAAGATCAGCAAATAGATTAATAATGTGTCTATCTAGTGATATAACGTCCAATCTATGCTACAATTCGTTATAATACACTTCTTAATGTTTAAAATTGTTAATTGATCTAGAATCAACCCTACACTCCTTATCCAAACAACCTAATAATTACATTTTGGTAAAATTAACGACATATATTTTGGTTTACTTACACATAGCATGTTTTGGAATCTTACTAAACTACTAAATCATTGTTTATGCATTTTAAATGATCCTTATATTAGTATTTATCAACTAATCCTCAACGGTACAAAAACAACATCAGTATGAAGATCCAGAACAGACTTGCGACGTTCAAGAATGTTCCAAAAAAGGTTCAGAACATGAGAATGAATGTTCTCTAAATATTAGGAATTTTTGCTGTTTGGGGTTAGGGTTAGGGTTATGTTTTGGGGTTCAGGGTTAGGGTTAGGGTTAGGGTTTAAACATCATTTATTATGTTTTGAACGTGCAAAAGGTACTTTTTATTTTGAGCAAACGAGTTTCATTTTAAACACGTGTACTAATTGATTATTATGTTTGGCACGTTCAGAAGAACGTTCTAATATCTCAAAAAAGAAATGTACACCAGCCCCGGGCTCGATTTTATACAAAAATGGGACGCGCGTGGAAACCGGAACAAAAATGGGACGCGCGTGGAAATCGGAACAAAAAAAAGGTGGGGCCTTAATGGCAATTATGACAACCCCAAAAGTGAAGTTTTAATTAAAAATGCGGCTGATCAGTCTTATCAATTCAATCATTTCAAACATCGAACACCCGCCCCTTTCTTCTCTTACACACTTCTCGAGTCTTCTTCTTGAGTCTTCTATTTCGTCGCCAGCCATCTACATAATGTTCTCCGGCAACATCTAAAGGTAAATTTTGTACTATATTGATGTTTTCAAGTAAATCGGGGTTTATTGTTTTGCTATTTGGCTATTTCGATAAAGCTAGGGTTTTTACCCCTTCTTTCTGGTTCTGGACTGAAATTCTCGTGAAAATCTCTGCTTTTTGTTGATTTTTTCGTCAAATCTCCCAAAACAGTGCTGTGTACTGTTGTTGTTGTTGTTGTTGTACAAATAGCGGCTTTTGCATGTTTGTGTTAATAACGATTTTAAGGCCAAACTCCTTCTGCTATGTCAAACATCTTCATACTGTACTCTGAACTTTTGTTAGCATGTTTCAACTTGCTGATGCATTTTAGATGGGAGTTGTTAAAATATGTGCTAGCATGTTTACATTAATAACGATTTCAAACATCTTCATACGGTGCTTGGAACGTGGTTTAGAATGTTTCAAGTTGCTGATGAAGTTTAGGCGTTCACTTACGTAGTGGAAGTATTATCAACTTAACACATAATCTGATAATTTTCATTCATACTTAAGGAATCAAAATACATGTACAAAAGTACTTGACAAAATGCTTGACAAAAGTACTAGATATAATGCTTAGACAAAAGTACTAGTACTAGATATAATGCTTATATAAAAGTTCTAGTTGTCAGCATTGGGAGAATTTGGAGGAGTAGCAAACTGCTCCGGATTCATCCCTTGATGGATAAGGAGTCCCAAAAGCATTCTTTCAATACGCTCCCAGCGCTGAACTAACACTTGCCTCATGCTCCATACATCAGCAGATAAGCGGTCCACAGAATGGTTGATTGCAGTGATGTCAGTTTGTATACCGGCAATATCCCAGGCGATGTTTCCATAATGTTCGTTATGGTCAGGTTCGTCGGCTGGGGCATAGTGGCCATTAGCGACAACTTCGTTTTGGTTATTTTCCATTTGTGTCTGTTGTCTATGAAGAAATTTTGCTAATTCAAGTAGGAGGATAATTGTGTGTATGGAGGGACAAGGAAATGTTTGTATTTATAGATGATAAAAAACATAAAAAACACCAAAAGGCGTGATATGAACATTGAAAAGACGTTCACTACTCTCTAGGTGATGTATCTGGATTAATTAATGCCTTTTCGTATGCAGGTTTTGGGGGATGCTTGCACGAGGCAACCCTTCGCTTGATCAATCAGCATGACTATTGCATTACACTGAACATCCCGTTTGCAGTATTAGAACATCTGTATGATGATCAATTTGAATTATATACTACAAAAATGATAGGAATTTGGAACGCCATTGATAAATGCTCGGAACATTAAGTTAAACGTTCAAATATAAAAATATATAAAATTGTCAAGATTAAAATTCAAAAATCAACACTTTGAGTTTGGGAGGATTGTCCACTATCCACTCGTTTCGGGCAAGTAGTTTTTTTGTGGCCTGACCTTTTGCAGATGCTGCATTTGTTTCTCCTACTTGAAAATACTTCACCAACTGATGGTATCCGCTTTTTCCTTCGTCTACCCTTACCCACGTCGATGAAAGGAGGCAATATTCGTCTCTCAAGCAGCTCAGGAGGAACATTCCAAAATTCTTCCGGCGGAACAGCATTGATCGGTTCTGCATAGGCAAGCATATATGACTCTAACTTGTAATATGCAGAAGTGAAGTCATAGACGCACGCTCCATAGTCTTCTGGACGCAGCATTCTGATAGCTGCCATAGCATGTTTACAGGGTATTAAGTCAATTTGATACTCTCTGCACGTACAAGTTCTGTTGAGTAAATCGACTTCTGCTCCCTGGCCTGGACTGATGATGGTGAAACCATACGTACCTTTTCGACTAATTGCGAGCTTACCCCCTTCCTCCAGGTTGAATCTTATTTTTTCTTCAATTGAAGGGACGCATATGGTTGAAACCTCGAGGAACTCCGTAGCTCTCACATGGAATTTTTCGCCAAATGTACGATTGATATGATTTAATAGGGCAACGATAGGATATTCTCTTTCATCCCTCAGCATTGCATTTGTGGACTCAGCAATGTTCGAGGTCATCACTGCAAATCTGAAATTGTAACAAACAAACAAAGACCTTAATGCTAAATACGTCTAATCCAAGTGCAAACATTAAGCATGCGATCAGAACATCAATAATTACGTCATACACATCATTGGTACTATTTTGAACGTCAATTAGAATGTTCTCGACTTAATTGACATGTAAATATAGAACATTCCAACGCAACGTTTAGAACATTTGGTATGAATGTTCATAGTCGTGTACCTGTGCCCAGGGAAAAAGCATCTGCTCCATTTATGGAACCCCACGTCATCTTGAAGATATCTGGCAACCCTTGGATCGTTGTCTTCGATTTGCTTAAAGTGCGTTCTGAAATCCTCCACACGATATGCATCTGCTGCCAAGTAATAGGACCCCAGGTGGTCTCCAAACTGAAACTTTGTACGGATATTTTCAGCAAGGTGCCTCGTGCAAACTCCGTAGTGAGCTTGGGGAAACCACTTGGCAACTGATTTTGCTATGCTTTTATGCCTGTCTGAAATGACGCTCAACTCATCATTGTACTGGGCTATGTCAACCAATTGTTCGAAAAAAAAATCATAGGAAGCATCACATTCTTTGTCCACAACGCAGAATGCAACAGGGAATATGTGCTTCTCTGCATCCTGGGCAACGGCAGACAACAACACACCGCCGTACTTGCCTGACAAATGAGTCCCATCAATAGCAAGGACTTTCCTCATATACAGAAAACCCCTAATCCAAGATCCGTAAGATATAAAAAAAATACTTAAACCTCCCACAACTATCAAGCTTCAAAGCTGTCTTGCTTCCAATATTTTGGGACCTTACCATATAACTGTATGCCTCTAAAATTTCATAGCTGTGTTCATGTGTCCCTCTTGCTATTGCCTTTGCAATCTCACACCCCTTCAAACTTTTCCAATAACTAATGTTGCATCCCAATTCTCTGTTGAATGCAACCCTGATGTCTTTTGGTGTTATTCCTTTCCCCTCAATGTACCTATCTTTCATGTATTCACCAACAACATCAGCTGTGGCATGTTTATGGTGGCTTTGCAGGTGCTGCACACCGCACGTGTGCTCGCCATTGTAGATTGTAATATAAAATGTATCACTACTATGATACCTCAATGCTCGAAGCCACCACCTGCAATTTGCATCAACACATCGGGCATAAAACAACCTTTTTGTATTCTTCACAGCTTTGAAAGAAAAAGGCTTCCTCACTGCAGCAAGCCTCAACTTCACCACTAATTCTCGCTTGTTCTTGAAAGTCATACCCTTTACAAAACCTGTGCCGTCTTTTCCAAAAAAATCGTTGCGGCTGCTCAATGATGGTGCTCTTTCTGAAGGATTACCAACTACTTCTCCACCTTCTTCACCTTCTTCGTCTGCCTCTCCACCTTGTTTTAATTCATCTTCATCCATCTCAACATGCATATCTTGTTCATTCGAACTTGAAATTCCTTCAGGCCTTGGAATCACACTAACCCTTAGTGTTGGCCTAGCCCCAGCTGGGTCTACATCAGCCATATAAAGCTGAACATCATCATCAGACCTAATTTTAGATGGAGCAGTCTTTTGCTTTGCGGCAACACTCAGCATATATGAAATGCAAAGATCCCTAGGATCATCACTTACCCCCCAACTGCGTATGATTTTGTCGACAAGTTCATCATATGTAATATTCCTACTCACAAGGATAGGTCTTGTCTCTTTCACCTTAGGAATCCAAGCATAGCATTTCGAACGCTCAACCCATTCGCCGAGAAAATCAACTCCTAGTAGTATGTTGTCCCCCATTACTTTAACGATATCTGCAAGGTAGGATAAACATTCATCAAATGTGGTCCAGGTAGCAAAGGATACTGGAACATCGAAAAACAGATCCGAACATGCCCAAGGATGTTTAAGAATACAATCATACTGATGTGAAACATCGATACATCAGTTCCGACCATCTACAAAAATGTTCCAACATTATGAATAGCATTTACTGAACATGCTGTAAGATTATTCGGGCAACCAAAATTATGTTCCGTAAGTCTGACTAGCACAATAGGAACATCAAAAGGATTATCCTGAGCATCTAATACAATGTTCCATAATTGTGACTACGTTGTACGAGTATTTGTAGAACAATCTTTATAATGTTGCGATCGTCACGGTAAGATGTTTCAAAACAGCAACATACTGGTTTAAAAGGATTTTTACAAAAATTAGAATAGTAGAGATTAGCAAGAGGGAGATTTACACTTACAGGAGATATGGGAGTTGTCAAGCTTTCCAGTTTGAAGTAATGCCCAGCGTTAAAAGTAATGCCAACCAGAAATTGTTATTCAAAGAATTGCAGCGTATTTTCCCCAAATTATTTATTAAATTAGAGTCAATAATACCTCTAATTAACCGAAATGGATTTTAGATCTGACAATATTTTTCATTTGGGACAGTTGGAATGCAAGAATAATAGCGAAAACGAATGGAGATTGAAGAAAGCAGATGCGCAGCAGCTATGGTGTTTCAGGTCGGGAGGGAGAAGAGGAGAGAGGAGAGAGAGAGAAAGGAGGGAATAAACGGAGGGAAAAATATTTCCCTAATTTGACAAATTTTATTTTTTATATACGTGAGGACCAAAGTGTAAGAAATGAAACTTTGGGGTGAAGGGGAGTGGAGGAAAGTTGATGTTTAAGAGCATTAATTAGATGTGTCCCTTTTATTACATTAATTAAGACTTTGTCCCTTTTACCTATATTCACTCTTGAGTGTCCCTTTTGACCAAATGTCCCAAGTAAATGTGCTGTAAATTTGGGTTGGAGTGAAAAGAGAACCTATTGAAATGAATTCTAATGAAATCAAGAAAGTGAGAAATGGCTAAAAAAAAAAAAAAGGATTCTTGGCCAAAGAGCTATGCCACATCACCTTCTTATGTTTCTCAATTAGTAGATATATAGATTTACATCGAACCCGCAAAGTTCACTTAATCCGAAAAAAGATTTTTTACTTTTCCTTGATATAACGTACGTTTATATTATACTTTTATGATGAGCAAGTGTAAGAGTTTATATTATACTTTTCCTTAAAAAAGGGCATCATATTTTGGTTAAAAAATATTTAAATGGTAAAAAATTAGCACACCCATGGTGGGTGGCTCAATTCTTGTAACTTAATAATTGTAAAGCCAGCGCACTCACTGTGAGTGGCCAAATTGCAAACATAATTTAAATTAACAAGCTAACACACCCACAGTGGGCGGCTTGATAAATACTAATTAATTAACTTAAATACCACCTAAGTGGTGACCTAAGCTTACACTTGTTCTAATAATAATACATCAGTTAATTTTATTATGAGCGGTGTGGGATTAATGGGATGAATGAAGTATTATATTACTTTGTTCTTTGCGTAATTCCATGCATGCAAAGATTACTTTAGGCCAGACCATTAATCAAATTTTATGTACATTTTCGAGCTTTTTCATATATATGGTCAACAACGGCAAAAGGTCAAGAGAGAATCATAATAATTGAGCTAATTATTGTTAATCATTGTGACAAACATGCATCTAATAATTCAACCAAACTTTGTGAAGTACTACTGCAAAAGTCAATACTGCAATAATATGTAAGATTTTAAAGTATTTTGCGAGTTGTTACTAACTGTCAAGTGGTGAAACTCCAGCTAATTTGAGTCATCAAGTTTGACATTTTGAATTCTATAAACTCCGACACTATATGCTTCTCTACTATATAATGCATCTCTCTTCTTCATGAGGAAAATGCACAATTTTATCCATTAATTTTAAGATATAAGAATTCACTGCTATATATATATAATATAATGGTGTCACTTAAATTTTTTCTTCGTTTAGTACTCCATGTTATGGTTGTGGCTTTGCTTGTCATGGAGCATCCCTCAGTAGCTCATGCTCATCAGTTAGGTAAGTACACTTTGTATTTCCAATAATTAATGATAAATCAGGCACAATAAAATGTTGATATCTTTAATCATTAATTAAGTACTTCATTTTGTTCCCTTTTATTTGTAGGAAAAAAGCTACGGACGAAAGAAGGGATTAAGTTTACCACTAGATCCACTATAGAGAAACACGCGACTGTGCCTCTTCGAAAAGATGTATGTATTAAAGATTCATGTTTCCTAATTTAATCTCACTCTACGTATTTTAATTACTACAAGATTATTACGAGTAGTATTTGGTAGTATATGGCCATTTTGATTTTATTTTCTAATTACTACTCCATATTAAAGCCATTTTATCATTCTCTATTTGCTAATACTACCCGTAAGTAGGAATCTACTATATGGAGAGCATATATTTTCGGGGAAATATATAAGTCATTATATAGCTTTTGATTGTCCAAAATATGTTTCAGGGAAAGTGTCTTTCACCAAAATTTAGGACCTCGACCCAATAGATAAATTTTCAGTAGATAAATTTGATCCGACCTGACCCAACCTGGTATTATCGATTCACAACAAAAGAGATGCCATTTTAAAACTTTTTGTAATAAAAATATGGCTTCCTCTCCCTGACTAGACTGTCTTTTCCATCAGGGATGCCAATCAAATTCCTTTTATCTTGCTGTTAAAGAATTCATTGTGCTATTAGTTTAATTTGAATCTGGAAAATAAAGCTAGCTTTTCTACATTCCAAATCATTCTCGTGAAGATGGTGTCCATGGAGTTTATCAAGCAGAGAAATCAAAAGCTATATAATGACTTATATATTTCCCTGAATCCTTATTAAATAAAGCTCAGTTAGATTCATGATCCTGTAGCTAGGAAGGAACTGGATCACTTTAGTTCTTTACAATTTACATTGAAAAGAATGACCATGCATGTAAGCTTTATCTATTAATACTCCCTTTAATTTATTTCGTCTTACATGACCCATCTTTAGTTTTTTTTTTTTTTTTTTTTAAGTCTGGTATAAAAAATAAAATATATTATTTTGTATTTTAAATTTTTTAGCGTTACCTCAATCGTTTTTCCGATGACATGTTTTATAGTTTTAGAAATATCATATTATGTCCAGAATCACATAATTTACTGATACTTTTAACATGTGTCAATATAATTCACTTTTTTCTTTCTCAAAATTATGTACTCATGATTAGTCAGACATCACCACATAAAATTAACTAAATGACCTGGAGGTGCATGTACTAATATAATGAATTTATCTAGGCCGATGGCAAAAAATTCAAGGAAGCTAAGAAAGATGAATATGATTCAAAGGAGTTAATTGATGCAGAAGATGAAGTAGCAACCCTTGCCGATTACAGTCTACCACGCAAGAAGCCTGGCCATAATTAGGAATATATATATATGGGCTCCAAGAATTACTTTTCGCAATTTCTTTTTCATGTGTAAGACCTTTGATTTAACAAAGTGACGCCAACTACTGCAGTCAACTTTGTTATTCAAGTATGAGATATTTACGTGGAGACACACTCAAAGTCCAAAAAATTTATCAATATCAGTTTTCTTTCCAGCATAGTTTATATGTACCAATATTTTAAAAACAAAAAATAACATTCGTAGCCCCCTCTTCACGAAAAATTCTAGCCCACTCTTCACAAAAATTCTAATCCCCAACTCATTCCTCTCTTCTCCCTCCCCCTTGCCATTGCCGCCTCCTCCCCCCACACCTTCCACCGCATCTCCTCCATTGCCAGACATTGCCGCCGTTTTTTTTTTCTTTTAGAAGAATAATGTCAATTGCCCGAAGTGAATTCCGGCCAAAGCTACGTCGGAAGATTTGTTTATCATGCTTTTTCTCTTTTTTTTACTATTTAAAAATTCTGTGAGATCTACTAATGTTTTATTAGAATTATTATAATATTAGATTTGGTGTTTTCGTTGTAAGATTTCGTATAAATCTGCATTTTCGTTTAGCTTTCATGTAAAATGTGCCCAAAATATTGTATAAGCATATTTTTGTTAGAAATATTTAAATACTAAACGATTAGTTCACCCATGATGGGTATAGGTCGATCCAACGGCAATTCTTACAACTTAATAGGACATTCCACTGTAAAGCTAGCGCAGTCATTGTGAGTGGTCTAACTGCAACATAATTTACAACATAATTTACAACATAATTTAATTAATGTTTAATTTACTAACTAAATTATTAATTAACAACACTACACACCTAGTGGGTGGCTTCATAAATAATTATCTTAAATACCACCTTAGTGGTGAACAAACCTTACGATTCTCCTAATAATAATAATAATAATAATAATAATAATATAATAATAATAATAATAATAATAATAATAATAATACATCAGTTAATTTAATTATGATTGGTGTGGGATTGATGGGTTATTAAGGATAGACATGTCTTTCTGCCAAGAATCCTAATGACTACTATAAAAGGGCTTAATTAGGAGATCATTTCCACTATTCATCCTAAGTTGGTTCCCTTCTCTTCGTGTCACATTTCAACTCTTTTCACTAACGGGTACCCCATATGTTGCAAGTTTGAATAGGAACAAGCGTAAGAAAATTAGAATTTAGAAACTTGTCATCATAGACATGACCATAAAATAGTATAGTACTGTATATGATTATATAATTGGCATAATTACTGTTAATCATTATGACGAATATATATACATCTAATTCAACCAAACTTTGTGAAGTACTACTGCAAAAGTCAGTACTGCAATAATAGGTAAGATTCGATTGCAACTATTTCGTTTAATGTATTTTACGACTTTGTTATTAAACAAGTACTAAGCCAGGGTTCACAATAGAGTAAGCCCAGTGGCAAAACTCCAGCTAATTTGAGTCATCAAGTTTGACTTTTTAACTCTATAAAGTCCCACATTATATGCTTCTGTATACTATACCATGAGGAAAGTGTACAATTTTAAGCTTTAATTTTAAGAAAGAAGAATTCACTGCTCAATAATGATGTCACTTAAATTTTTTCTTCGTCTAGTACTCCATGTTATCATAGTAGCTTTGCTTGTCATAGAGCAGCCCTCCTCAGCTCATGCTCAGTTAGGTAAGTACACTAATTAGTGTTTTCAATAAATAATGATAAATCAGGCAAAATATAATGTTGATATCTTGAATCATAAATTAATTAACTACTTCATATGTCCCCTTTTATTTGTAGGAAGAAAGCTACGGACCACTAGATCCACTATAGAGAAAGACGCGATTCTACTTCATCGAAAAGATGTATGTATATGAACCTGACTTTAACTTTAAATGTTTTCATATGACAAGATTATTGCGAGTACGTAGATATGCTATTTCGAATTATTTTCTAATTACTACCATATATACGCTATTTTAACATATATACATATGGTCTAAAACTAGTCGTAATAGGAATGTGTATATATTTTATCCGAAAAACGTGTCTTAATTACAGCCAACTCCCCTTCCCCTGTCTCTTTACCTATCGATGGGGAAATACGTCGTTATATATATTAGTTAGCATTTTTCTGAGAAATATTTTCACTTAGATTTCTTTCCTATTGAACACGTACATGGTGTATGTACTTTGTGAGTTCAGCATCTTTAGTGAAATCTATACAGGTTTCTCTGGATGGTATCATCATTGCCTCTACTGGGGCTGAAGGGAGGCAAGAAGGAGCTAGAGGAAGAAAAATGCTACTGGCGTATGATCATGTATTGAAGGAAAAGAAGATGGCTGATATTGAAGCTTCAAAGATTATTTCAGGTATTCTACGAATTAATGTGTTTTGCTCTAGCTCTTAAGTACGTTACCTGTTAAAATATGTCAAAATACACTACTAATATACTCCATCTGTTCCAAAATGGTTGTCATAGTTCGGATTTCGAGAGTCAAACGAGTTCATTTTGACCGTGAATTTAAACATATAATCTTTAAGTTTTTTGTAACGATGTTTATATATTTAGAAACTACATAAAAAGTACTATAAGTCACAATAATTAATAATTCAAAATATGTAAAAGATATATGAAAATATTACTGTCAAAGTTAAACTCGTTTGACTCTCGAAATCCGAACTATGACAACTATTTTGGAATGTCATATTTTGGAACGGAGGGAGTAGTAATAACTCTTTACATTGTTGTCAATGATCAATATATATAAGTTACGAAATCTTTTCGAATATCCTTGTTTGGAATTCACTTGGATCATTATTCGCTTGTTACTGTGGTTGTTTTTCGACAGGAGATGTTGGAATTGATTCAATGAACACCCCTCGCCAAGTAACACAACAACATCATATGAAACCTCAGGTTCTATTCTCTCTGTTTACTCCAAGGAAACAAAGTGATAACAAGCAGACACATACGTTAAATGGATTAAAGTTAACTGTCTAAAGATTGTTTACACTAGCATTTGACTAGTCATCCTTAAATTTTACTATTTTTTCATTTAATAATGTTATTGTAGATCAGATTATATTTACTTGAAATTACTTTGAAGTTATCTGATTGAAATATTATTTTTTCAATCATATTAATGACTAAATTGAACTTAAACGTTTTATTTATATACAACTACAGTAAACTTTATATGATCAATGTAATTTCACTGGTTATAGGTTGTTATTCATCATTTCTTAGGACAAAACTTGAACCCTCATTAAATAAAGCTCAAACTCATTTGAGAATTTTTAAATATTAATTATTATTATTATTATTTTTCTTTTTTAGGGAGCTAAGAAAGATGAATACTCGAAGGAGTTGATTGAAGCAGAAGATGAAGTAGCAAATCTTATGCGCAGAGACTACAGTGGACACAGTAGGCCTAGAAAGCCACCGGCTCTGAGAAAGGGTGGTTCATTAATGGCAGATGAAGCAATTGAAGTTCCATGAACAATAGGAATTAATAGGGGTTTCAAGAATTATATTTTCATAGTTTCTTCTTCATGTGTAAAGAGTACGTATGGTGACCCCAAGTACTGCTGTCAACTTTGTTGTTTAGGTTTTACTGGAATTTTTTCTGGTTATATATCATTGTTATTGATAGACAATAATATTAAGCTACCTCTAAGGAAGTTGATGTTACCTACTTGCTATAGCTATTTATCATATGGTAAATGTTTCAAGTCTAATAAATAAACTTTTTAACGTTTGTGAAACTAATCAAGTTTTCATGTGTATAAACCTACCCTTTGTTATTTACCCTATAGTTTAGTTATCCAGTAGAAGCGTATTGAACATTATAAGGTCTCGTTTGAACATGATTTGAAATTTGGGATTTGAAATTTAAAATCAAGTAGATTTTAAGTTGAAATTTTATTTGGACATACAATTTGAATTTCTTTAATTTTTTAAATTGCATTTTTTTCTTATAACACATGAAAGCCCCACAATTTTTTGAAAACTATCAAAACTTCACGAAAACTTATATAATCTTACTAAATAAGCAAATCATAGTTCATAATAAATAAGATATCGGACTATCATAAAGCGCTACATTAATAAGTTACATATCTCAATAATCCTTTTATAGATAGACTATTACTACATGTTATTACAAACTTTCAAGTTTCAAATGTACATAATTTTTCAAATATCCACCTTCAAAAAATCAATTATAGTAGCAAACTAGCTATTCTTTAATATAATTATTCCACATGACATGGACAATCTCTTCACGTCGTGCACGAGTTATTTTATACAAACTATAAGATGAGTCTTTTTAACAAAATATAACGTCAAATTTTATATTTAAACAAAATTGAATCAAGATTTGGAATCTCAAATCCTATTTTTTTGGAGAATTTGAAATTTGAAATAATATTTGAAGCTGAATATGAAATTTTGTGCAAATTTCAAATACAAACAGTGATTTGAAGTCGATATTTGAAAATATTGCTCCCAAATCTCATGGACAAAAATAAGCTGTGTGTTATCATAGCAAACATTGTAGTTGCCACTTGCCAAACGCTTAAAGTAGTTCAGATACCATATCACATTCTATAAAAGATCTTCACGTTTCTTGGAATTTATTTTACTTTGTCAAGTTGGTAAACTGACAATTTGGAGCCAAGGCATTGGTATTCGTAGTCTTTGTCTTCTACACGTGTCTAATCCTTTCTTTGAGATTTACTTAATTACTTTAGACTTTGTATGCCTATTATCTAAGTGCATTTTAAGATTGTTTCACTCCCAAAAAAACATTTAATATATTATATTCTTCATTAAACTATTCTTCAACATTTGAAGTGTGGTTCGTTTACTATCAATAATATTATATATAAGTCGAGGATCCGACTCCTTTCCATTACACCTTCTCTCAATTTTTTTAAATACACATCTAGATAAGTGACAAATATTTATTGTAATTTTAAAAGTTTAGATTAGCTTAATTTAAGTAGCATATTAACCATAGTTAATAGGGTAATACATGGAAAGTGCTCCCTAGCTAGTTTTTGGTATGCAATATCAATCTCCCCACAAATTTTGATAAGTATCATTAATCTTGATTAAATAAAGAAGCATTGAATTAAAAATTGTTGTCGCAGAACGATTGAATACTCTCCCCAAACTATTTTTATGTTCACCATCTTATCTAAACTAAATTAAAGAGCATCAAATTAAAAAATATCTTCACTGTCAGTTTCAATACTCTAGCCAAACTCGTTCACATATTCATCAAATGGATAAAGGAATAATGTTTTCACAGAATATTCAATACTCGATCTAGAGATTGATATAACAGTATAACATTTAGATTTCAATTCCGATATTCAATAGATCGTTCACGATATAGTTAGACAATTATACAGTGATTATCAAACTGTAAATCTTTGTCATATCATGATGTTATCTTCTGCCATACATGCATATAAAATGCTTTATCGCCTTATACATAGTACTTTTCTATCCTAATAAAGCGTCTTGGTTCCGTCAAAACACTGCAGATCCCAGAAACCTAGCAAAAAGGAAACTCAAGTGGAACCAGCGACGAAGAAGGCTAGAAACCGAGTTGGAGAATACACATATTTTTCAAGGAAAATTAAAACCACGTTAAGGACGGGAATCAGATCCATATTATTTACATTTCGTAACTTTGTGAGTTTGAATTAAAGAGTCTGCTCCACACAAAGATAAAAATTACTCCATATATTTACAGATCGAGGTGTAGCTAGACTTGTGTAATATTAAAATATTTTGGGAGCTAATATATGGAAGTAATTATTGTTTTAACTATGGTTAGAACCTTATTTTGATTAATCAAATCTCAACCATTAATTAAACATCATGACACATGTCTCTTATCCAAGTAAGAACTTGGGGAAACGGAGGGAGTAGATAATGGAGAAGAGCCGAATCCGTACTTGTTCATACGACTATATCTATAGCTGGAAATATTCTTTTTAAATTAACTTTGTTAATTTTGTTAATTTAGGTAATGGTTCCATTGCTGAATCTTTCTGGGATTTTTGGCAGAGATCACAAGCGGCAAGCACTGGCCAGCGTATCGTCTATAATTGAGATTACTGTAATCCTTGTTATGAACATACATCTAATTCAAACAACGTAAATACTGAAAGAAGTCAGTATAGAAATATTAAAGATGTCCTTTTGGACGACAAAGTTAGATTCTTAAATTTTTCGTTTAATATATGTCACGAGTTGAGATTTCCTAAGTACTGCAAGAAGTCAGGATTTGTATTAGAATAAGCCAAGTGTTGGAATCCTAGCTTTGACCGTAGTTTGATTTTTTGAAGTCTATAAAATCCCACATTTTATTTTTCAACTATATACTGCCTCTTTTGTTAGCTTCATGAGGAACCATTTTGAGAAAAAAGAATTCATCACTGCCTCGAGATGGTGTCACTTAGTTTCATGATTTGGCTAGTAGCATATGTTATGGTCGTTGCTTTACTTGTCCACGAGAAGCCCTCCTCAGCTCATGCTCATGACTTAGGTAATACTAGCTATAGTACACTTTGTATTCTCATTTCTCAATCGATTTATGATAATTTATCATGCATATCTTTAATCATTTACTGTAATAGTTTTCCATTTATTTGTCCTCTTTTTGTAGGAAAGCTTAGGAACAAAGAGTGGTTAAAGTTTACTACCACTAAGTCCAGTACTATAGAGAAACAATCGATTCTTCGAAAAGATGTATGTAAGACTAAAGCTTTATATATCTTGCTTTCCATTTAGCATTTAATAGAGTGTTTGGTATTTCGGAAGTTATTTTCTATAGAAAATAGTTTTCATGGAAAATATGTTTTTTAAAATTTCTTTTCAGTATCTGGATGGTATCATTGCCTATAGGGCTGGTGGGAGACATGAAGAAGTAGCTTGGGGAAGAAAGATGTTGATGTATCATGCATTTTCCAATAAGGTGGTGAAGCAAAAGCAGATGTCTTATGGAAGAGCTTCAAAGATATCAGGTAAAACTAGTTTGTTTTGCAATTTATATATAGTAACTCTTAATTAAGGAATATTCATGTGATTTTGAAATTTGAAGTATTGATCCTTGTTTGGAATTTCATCATTTCGTTTTTCATTTGTCATTCTGGTTATTTTTCAACAGGGGATGCTGCATTTGATTCAATGGACACCCCTCACATGAATGCTCAGGTTCTAGTCTCTCTTTCTTTTTTTTAAAAAAAAGAAAGAAAACACATGATATTTTAGAGGGATTTACAAAAGTGCCCATCAAACCCTACTTATTTACATCTCCATACCCATTACATTTTTACCCACACACTTATTTACACTGTATACCCATCCTTCTGTATACCTATCTAGTATACAGTATACTCCCATGGTATACTTGTTACACTATACTGTCAAATCCTTCTGTATACCTATCGAGTATACAGTATACTCCTATGGTATACTTGTTACACTATACTCTCAAATCCATAAAAGAAGTATACTTAATTTGGTATACTAAAAAGGTATACAATATTATGCAATGGTATACAGTTAAAATTGGGAGGGTGGGCACATAGCGTAAATAAAACATGCTATATGGGCATTTTTGTAAATAAAATGAGGTGCATGGGTATTCCATGTAAACTAATTTATTTTGGGCACAAACACGTAAATAATTTATTTTTGTGGGCATGGAGCGTAAATTCCCCGATATTTTAAAGGGACACTTACAAAAATATCCACAAAACCTAAAATAATTACAGTTACTATCCACTACTTTTAAATATTACCCGACCTACCCACTAAACTATTTACTCATTCTACCCATCCAAACTTGTATACATAGTTTATATACCATAAAGGTATACACATAAGGTATAACAGAGGTATACGGTAATAATAGCCCTCCAGACTTTTATACCATAATTTATGCAGTATACCTTAAAGGTATACACCTATAAGGCATAACAAAGGTATACAATAATAAATGGGTAGGTTGGGTAAATATTTTTAATTTTATGGATAGTATAAATTTTAATGGGTATGACTTATAAATACTTTAAATTTCATGAGTATAGAGGGTAAAAAATCCCTATTTTAAAAGATGCCAGCATGCACGCACTCACACTCACGGCCAGCACAGTTTCAGTTTGCTCTCAGAGTTTCGTTTTTTAAATGGATTAACTTTTGTCTATAGCCTGTAATGCAATTTACATGCACATTGTAATTTCACGGATTCCAATTATAGATCGTTAAATTCATATCTAGGGTAAATACTTATCATCATTTCACGTGATCAAGCTCATTGGGATCCTTTAATTATTTTATAAAACTTGAATCCTTTAGTAAATAAAAGCTCATATTCATATAAATAGACGCTCTAGTATGTGTAATTTCTTATTTCAATCTTTATATATGCATTTTCAGTGGCGGATTCAGTATTTTTTAGGATAATGGGTGCCCAAAGTTAATATAAACTATCTCAGTAAAAAATAAATGCACCTAGCGAGAATCAAACCCACGATGCATAGGTGCTCAAAGATTCAACCAACCTTTTGCACTAGCTTAACACCTTGTCGATGGGTGCTTATCTAGATATATGTAGTCCGTCTATGGAATTCTCTTTATGATATACACGCTGCGAGTCGGACAATGGGTGTTCGAGCACCCGGAACCCCCTATGTGGGTCCGCCCCTGTGCATGTTCGAAAGTTTTCGAGCTAGTTATTTTATAAATAGTATGATAAGCACTAATTGGTATCCTAATAAAAAAAAACGTAATATCCTACTATCACGTTCTGATCATATTGCGAATTTTTTATAGGTGAATAATGTCCACACATTCGAGAATACACCAAATGCCCATGGCACAGTACGCTTCCTTCAGCCCAAAGTAGCATCAACAAAAGGGATATTCAGAAAACAAACATTGGAGAAAGAACATCACAAGGGAGCTAAGAAAGATAATGGTAAATATAATTCAAAGGAGTTTCTTGATGCAGAAGATGAAGTAGCAAACCTTATGCGGAGAGACTACATTGGAAAAAACGGACCTCGACGCAACCCACCAATCAATAATCACAAGCCTACAGACTAATTTAAACATCACTAAAATTTTATGCTAACATTAATTATCGTTTGGCATATAATATAGTTAGTTGGTACTGGTAGTGTTGGATTTGGACCTCACAATTTTGCCTCCTATGAGTGAAAGGTCCAAACATAATACAATTAGGAATGTGGTAGATTATACTGATAGCTATCTCTAATCGTGTTTGTTATATTGTACATTTGTTTTCTTTATTTATTTATGTGTGTTGTCAGTGTAAGTGTAGCTTTATAAAATCAAATCTTTGGTCCGAGTGATACGAGGAAATGGTACAAAATAACCTGTTATTAGCTCAAACATGATTTCTAGAGATTTAATACATGACTAGATTATACTGTCATCCTTCAACTTGGTGCGACCTTCTCTATTAACTTGCTAATCTGTTCTTGATCCTTCATTTTCTATGATTTATAGAACACATATAAGCTACTGCTCAAGGCTTTCTTTTTCTTAAATCATTCTTAATTTTTCAAACTTCAACGAGGTCCTTAATATTCATTGGGAAGCAAACAGAGGTTCCATTAATACACTGTTTGGCAATAACCTCATAAACAGTTTCAGTGAGATGATAGCCATCCCAAAAATAGTGCTTATCTGCATTCTTGCAGGGCACCAGCTCGGGAATGCAAGCAGATGTTCCATTCGCCCAAGTAACGCAACATGGATTGCTTGGATCTCTTAAGCCTACAAATACAATAAAGTTTGTTAAGTTTTCTCAAGGCAAATCCTATATATGGAAGAAAATATCTTAAATAACAGTCTGTTTGGGTGGACTTATTATAAGTAGCTTATGAGTCAAAAGCTGCTTATACCTACTTTTGAAAAGTTATGATTTCATAACTTCTCACTTTTGACTTATTTTAAGCACAAAAGTGCTTATAAACACACTGCTTTTTGAGTTATCAAACACTTAAAAAATATATTTGTACTTATAAGTTACTTTTAAGTTTACCCAAACAGGCTCTAAGAAAGAAAAAGCTAAATCTTATCCTGGACACACAAATAGACTGCCACTTTTGTTACACACCTTAAAATTACATAATATTCCCATGACGCGACTTAATAAAATAAATGCCTATTTCATAGACCTACTCTTTTATTAGGTGATGACTTGTGAATATTATGTAAAATATATTGATGGAGAACTTAATTACATGGCAATCCTAAATAAGTAGCATCCTACTTGTGTTTATCGGGACTAAATTTAGTATCCTTTTGCATTTTTTATTTCCTTTTGAAAGAAAAGTTAAATGTCCATGCATCAAATTGGCTAAGTTTAAATATGTGATCGACGACAACGTACCATAAGTAGCAGGATTGGAGATTGCATCATAGCCAAGCCAATTAGCCTTGCCAAGAACAAATACAGAGCCTTTAAGTGTGGCTGTGAGATTTTTGAGCATGTCCTTTAGCTGGTTGTTGAAAATTACTGCAAGATTGTTATATTCCTCAATACATCTTCCATTGTGGTCCAAGTGCCTTGTGAGTGATGGAATACAACCAATGGGTCCTAACTCGAATATTACTACCTTTCTAGCTCCTAATTTGTATAATCTCTGCTCATAAAAACCCAAAGTTAATGAAAAAATATACTAAATGATGATTTAACTACTATCGACTTAATTCATGTATGCGACCAAAAAGAATTTTGCGACTTTATTGTTATAGGGGATAAAAGATTAATGTCCGTACGTGAAACTATTAGATGATTCTACACTTGTTTAGTATGAAAAATAAGAAATTATACAAGATGAGCTTGCCTGATACTGTTGAGAAAGTGTATCAATGAGAAGTTTAGCAAAGGATTCAGGAGAGTAGCGTTTGCTAGTGTCGTAAAACTTTGTCTCCAGATAGTTGTTGATGTAGTCATTGCTGCCTATAGACACCAGAAATAGAGATCTTGACAGGTAACTTGAAAATTCCATAGGATCATTAAAATGCTTAGACAATTCTCGTTCAATCGTTCCCTGGAATAAGTCAATTTGCTCAGATAGATGCAAGCACTTACCCTGCAAAAAACAAATTAAGGATCATCAGCCCCTAGTTATAAGATTAACGTATGATCACTGAACTTTGGACCCCTTCCTTTCTGTTGTTGCCAGCGCTTTCCCGGGTCGAGCCGAATTTTTTTATTATAAAGGGCAGGCAAAGCCCGAAGGCGCGTCCGCCTGCGGAGCGGTGCAAGGTATTGCACCACCCTGTTGTGCCAGCAGCCAACTCCGGCGTGTCAGCTTAGTTATCCTCATCAAACCACTTACTTGATGTCTAGCTTCCCAACTAGTAGACGGTTCCTTTTCCCCCCAAATCAATGAAGAAGGGAGACATAAGTTGATTCTTCCGAAGTATATATATATATATATATATATATATATATATATATACACACACACACTACTACTACTACTACTACTACTAAAATAATTGAACTATATGTGTGAATTCATTAGAAAATACTAATAACTGAAAGAGAGATTAAGTTTTTTTTGAAAGTTATGACACATATATCGCTCACCATGTCACACGTCATTAAGGCTTACAATAAAATAAAGAAGTTTCACAACAAAAATTTTGAGTACTTTATAAATTATAAGCAAAAGACGATTAGAAAACATTAAAATGAAGTAAAAAGAAGCTGATTATATATACTACTAGCATGGTAGTTGTTCAGGTATCAATAAATTTCCCAAATTTGATCCGGACATTTTTATTTTTTGAGCTATTCAGACATCATCATATATGTATATAATTTTAATTTTATGATAGATAAAAAATTCTTAATTGTATGTGAAATTAACTCATGACTTGTCTAATATAAAATGAATATAGAAGCTAGTAACTACTCCCTCCGTTCCATTTTTTGTGTCATTCTTTTTTGGACATATGGATAAGGAAATGCTGCCACATAAATTGGAACGGAACGTTTAGCATATTAAAATAGTTATTCAAGCATCTTACAATAAAGTAGCCTGTTTCAGCTAAAATACCACACGACCCTGATGCATAATTCAACCCAGTAAGCTTAGTTGATCCACGTAAACTCAAGTAAGGTGGAGGAAAAGGCAATCCAAGAAACTCAGCAATAAAATCAGCAACTGTTCTCCCATTAGTAAACCTTCCAGTAGCTCCTTTAGCAAAACTTGAACCATATGGCTGAAAATCAGCCTTAGCTAAAGTTGGCAAGAAATTATTATTTCCACAATCAAATAATGAATCTCCAAAAGCATATAGTGCTGGTGCTAAGGGAAATTCACTAGTGACCAACTGAAAACAAAGGAAAATTGTTGTCAATAGTCCTAGTGACCTGCATTTCTCCATTATTATCTTGTTGGAAAAAGATACAACAAAATGTTGAGAATGCAATTTTTTTTTTTTTTTTTTTTTTGGCATGAATAGGACTTTGATTATGTATCAAATTTATAGGTGAAGAAAAGTGTGCATAGCCGACTTGTAGATAACAGGTATTCTGGAGTCCGTTGCAAACTCCACGAATTGCACGTTTTTTTGCTAAAATTTGAGATTCAATGTTTGTCTTATTAGCAATGCTTAGCTTTGCAGCCATAAAAACACTTTTCCGTTTGAAGATTTGTTTTTATATATAATTAAGAATTTAAATTATATACGTTTTGAAAAATTACATGCACCTGGTTCACACCTGGTTCACATCAAATAAGCTAACTAATGAAATGAAAGACCTAATGGGGTATTTGTAGGTGCACCCATAGGTTAAAACAATGACAAATAGCCCTGAAGTTGGGTCAAAACAATAAGGATCACGTAGGATCAAAATAGGAAATAGACTAGGAACTAAATAAAGTCCCGTCACTACTTAACAGGGCTAGGCGGTCCGCCCACCCTACTAGACGAACCGCCCCATCAGAGGCGTTCCTGAGAGTGCTTGACAGAGTAGGAATCACCTATCCTAAGAGGCGGTGCGCCTCGTCCTGGAACATGTGGAGGATGCTCAAAAATAGCTTTAGGCGCTCTTCCCTCGATGGTGCTCAAGTGCTTGATCTTCAAATCACTCTTGAACTCTGCTACAAAGCTCTTGACTTTGCATCTCTCGTGCTCTTCAAGCTTGGCTCTTGATGGTTGGTGCTTAGCCTCAATTTGGACTGCATCATCGAGGCTACGACTCTGCTGTGAAGGTTCAGAAGGCAATTGGTGATCTGCTGGTTGTCGAAAATGTTATCACTCTGGGAGAGAATGATTGAAACTTTCCTGTCCATCTAGTTTTTTGTTTACTTAGGATCAGTATAGAGGTATGTATATCCCTTTCGCAATTTTTACTTCTTCGGTGTAAGTTCTTTTCTTGGAAATTGACTTGCATTGATACTATCAAGAAAGCAAAGCTGAAATAACATGGAACTTTAGTCATTGCCTTCCAAATAACATACCCAAAAAAAAACATCATTTATACAGAATACTGAACAGAAAAAAATTTATAAATGAGATAGAGTGAACAGCAAACAAAAGATATTAAATTTTGAGATAATTACCATTTTATTTTGAGCCTATGCAGTGAAGTTTATTTCAAATGTAAAAATTACATGACTTAGTTTAGTTGGGTGGAGCCAGCTCGATTACGGGCTAATTTTCACAAATGTTCACACAACTATAGCTTTTTTGCATTGAAGTCACACAACTTTATTTACTTATCTAAAAGTCACACTACTATTACCTTCATAACCAAATGGTCACAATAGCCGCAAAGTGTTAGTTCCGGTGGGATTTTTCTATTTTTTATTCTATTTTTACCCTTTTCACCTTTTTGAAACAAATAACTATTGAAAAAAATAAACAAATAGAGATTCACCAATACACTCTTGTCTAGATTAATTTTTTTTTCTTCACTTCTTTATATACTTTATGAAGATAAATTTTAAAGAGTAAATAACATATCTAGCCATCCACAATAGTGGCCTTACATTTAAATGGCCGCTGGGCAATATGCACAAAGGCTAGCCAAAAATTAATTCAAATACTAAATTCTGTTTATGTTATGCATTAAGAAGCCTAAGGGGCCATTTGTTTTTATTAAGATTAAGACGCCTGAACATGAATACACATCTGAATATTAAGATATGATATCTAGAACTGAATATTAACTAATTAAGACTGTTTGTTTTCAACATCTGAATCTGAATTACGCCCATTTCTATTTTTTGCTTCTATTCTTCTTAAATAATATTTTGAAATGGATCTTGTTAAACTCCAAATTTGAAGATGAAAAATATGATTAGGAAAAGGATTTACGTTTGTAAATTCCAATTCTAAAATTTTCAGTAAAGTTTTGAGGTATATTAGTACTTTTGGCTTTGGTAGTTGGAGAGAGAAAGAGAATATCACTTTTAAGAGTCTGTATGGTATAAAGACATGGTTAAAGATCTTATTTATTAAGAGTTAATAAGGTCTATTAAGAACTTTTCAAGAATAAAAAACAAATGCACTTAATAGGTAGTTATCTGAATTATTCAGATTCAGATCCCCATTAAGTGCAAACAAATGAGGCCTAATCCCCTCCCAAGAAAAATGCCTAATATCTCGTTAGTAAATAAATGGATAAGAACTGAAATTTTTGGATATCTAACTAAATCAAAATCAAATTTCCTAAGGATACATACCATATAAAAACATAACAAAAGCTCCCAAAGATTTTTCAAAGATGATAGTTATTACAGAAAATTGCAAGCGAAAAAATAGATAGGAAATATAACCATTAACATACACACATTCTAGACTTATTAAATTATTTTTTAAATAAATAAAATATTATATTAGAATTCAAATTTATATGTTGGTATTTCATTACATATAATAGACTCGATATTGATTGATGCACATAAAATATACAACAAATATATATATGTTAAGTGTTATGATAAATACACATTATACAACGGACCTCGAATATAACTTAAACATAGATATTTTAAGCACGTAAAACGTATACTTGTGTTATGCAAAGAATATGCATAATTTACATCACAGTATGCATAAAATATAATTTAAATATGATCTATTTACACATTGTATCTATTTTATGCTCTTTTATGGTATAAGCCATATATAATACAAAGTTTCATTAATTTATATCAGTTTCACATCGTTTACAATCACATTTTATGTCAATGGCCATTTTGGAGATAACTCATTTACACACTAAATATACATTAAATATATAATATATTTAACCTCCAAAAATAGTGTAATTAGGAGATATAAAATATGCATTAAATATACATAGAATATTGCATATATACGCACAAATACTGGAAACATAGAATGTGCATATCTAAAAAAAGAAGTATATGAGAGAGAAGAGAATGCTTTGTTGCTTTTTAGGAGAGAAAATGTTGTTTTAATTTACTGGGATGCACCACTAGGATTAGGGAGATAATTTAGGAATATTTTACTTCCTTGTTTTACTCATCTAGTTTTACCAATACAAGATTGGTTATTACCCGCGGTGCTAACATTTAGTAAAGTGGGAACACTCACAATCGAGATTGTGTATATCTATTTGCTTGAAATTAGGAGATAATGAAGTGTGTTTGAGATATTTAGTTAATAATTGAAATTAATGAGGAGAGATAACCGTTTAAAAATCTATCATAATCCATCATTTTTACTAAAATAGGCATTTAAATGGGTAAGTGTTTCATTAAGAGTAATGGTTATAAAAAATAGAATAATATGCAAAAAATATACTCGTGTTATGCAAATAATTTGCACATATATAACATCAAATATACATTAATATTGATAAAATATTAAAGTAATACGCAAAAATCTTTATCTAAAAAATATTACTGCTAGTATATCATACATAGTATATATAATATTTATTTACGTAGTTCACCCCAAAAATCATGCTTCTTCCGCCATCGTCGTTTCTTACCTTCATGGTTACACACTTACATGAATTCTTTTATATTCTTCATGGTTACTCGTTTCTTACTATTTGCGTTAACTAAGAAAAAATGATAACTAAAAAAACATAGAGATAAAAGAGCTCTTTTTACTATTAATCAGGGATAACAAGTTTTTAATTAAGTATTTTAAAATATATCTAGGATATTTAGTATATTTTCCAAATAAATGAGGGGAGATATCCTAAATAATCTGTAATGATTCATCAATTCCCCAATAATAGGCTTGTAAGGGGGAGAGTATTAAATAAAAAAGAATGTCTATAATACGTAAATGACATATTGTTAAATGTCTATAAATCATAATAAAGGAAAAATATGTCTATTTTTTGTAAAGGACTCTTCTAAATGTTCATGCCACATAATTTTCTCAATTTTAAAATCCAAAAAATATTGTGTTTTCAAGAGGGTAATTTTCACAAATGATCACACAACTATGAGTTTTTTGCATTAAAGTCACACAACTTTGATTTCTTACCTAAAAGGCACAATACTATTACCTTCATAACCAAATGGGGCCTGAAAATGTTAGTTCCGGTGGACTTTTGAATTTTTTTTTATTTACCATTTTCCTTTTTTTTTTCTGCACAAATAAAAATTAGCAAAAACAAACATATGAATATTTACCAATAGGCTCTTAGTTAATTCTTTTACTTTATCATGATAGCTTTTAGAAAAAAAAGTTAACCATATTAATATCTATATATATAATTTAAATACAAAGCAATATAATGGTAATTTTTCTATTTCCAAGAGAAGTGGTAAATCTATATCTTAAAATTAATGAAACAAAATATTAGCATAATTTTTTTATTCAATGTAATTTATTTTCAGAAGTCACATACCCAGTCTATTTTTAGGTCACTTTACATAAGTAAGCATAACAATTGACTTCAAAATATTTTGTAGTGCTTGTACACTAATTTTTTTTCTTTCAATTTTTTTTTTTAGAAAAACAGAAGGATCGTGTATATTACGTACTGCTTAAGAAAAGATATATCTTTAAGGAAAGCAACTCCTAAAATAACAACCTTAAAAGATATGGTTATAACATTTATTTTGATTCATTTAAAAGTTCAAATTTGCCTCCTCTTGAAAACACATTATTTTTTGGATATTAAAATTTATCCTCGTAAAGTATATAAAGAAGTGAAAGAAGAAGAAAAAAAGTAATCTAGACAAGAGTATATTGATGAATCTCCATTTGTTTATTTTTTAATAGTTATTTATTTAAAAAAAGGTGGAAAAGGTAAAAATAAAATAAAAAATAAAAAATTCCTACCGGAACTAACACTTTACGGGCTATTGTGACCATTTGGTTATGAAAGTAATAGTAGTGTGACTTTTAGGTAAGAAAATAAAGTTGTGTGACTTTAATGCAAAAAGCTCATAGTTGTGTGACCATTTATAAAATTTACCCCTCGATTATGCCACAACTTTGATCACACCGAGCTTTGATCAACTAGAGAGAATAAAGCTGAGCCCTTCTCTTTTTAAAGCAAACCAAGCATAGTCGAGCTAAAATACAAAAGAGTCAAGCTAAGTCTCATGCCAGCTCAGCTCAGTACCCAGTTCCATATGTACGAATAGGCGAGTTACCTAAATGGTTTACCCCAAATATCTGCCTTGAGAGTTGAGCCCATATTATATTTACTCTAACTATAGACAGTTAAGCATCACAATGTACTGGATTGGGTCTCATGGTACATGTTCTATGCAAACAATATTATTGTAATTGACAAACTAGTCAGAGATTCAACCAAAAGCTTGAATTATGAAAAATAAATCAATATATTCTGATCATGCACATACTAATCTTTACTTAGCTATGCTACTTTTATGTCTTATATTTTGGAGTGAAGTGCTCAACTGTGGCCATAGAAATATTATTTCTCTGATGAATAATTTAAAGCCGGAAAGTTCTGGCCAAACATTCTCACATGAGAGGAGAAATAAATACAAACAATCAAAGTTATCCTAATTTTTCATCTAGCACGACTTGAAACTCTTACAAGCTATATATCCATACTAAATTAGCAAGCTATGTATGTAAGAAATACTGTTTCTTTATTTGCACAGAGACTGAAAAAAATGAGCGTTAAGATCAAGTATCATTGACGGCCCTATAAAAAAAATGAGCAATATATACAAGTTAAATTGGTCTAGATCGTTGTATATTCCATATCGAAGCGTATCATACCTACTTTAACTATACTGAAAAGAAAATATTTACTTTGACTATAAAAGAAGATAACAAGAGAGAAATAAGACATTCATAATTTTATCCTATTAAGTTGTATAATTGTCTTAATTTGAGATTATTAGTCTGATATAAGCATACTTGTGTTTAGACTATTAAGTTTCAAATGGTAACTTGTAATCTAAAATTTGTGAGAAATGAAGAAACTTAGGCCGAATTTTACAATTATGTGTCTCAACACCTTTAACTATTGCTATCTTGACGATTTTTTTTCAATTGTAATTTTCTCCAAAATTAATGATATTTGGGGTTTCCTTTTCTACTTACGTTATCATTCTTAATTTTTAGTCTCATATTATAATAAATTTGAATAATTTAATCTTATCAATTAGAGGTCTTCACTGATTGTACCAACCTATTTAAAGAGATCGATTAGTGATGGAGCTCACCCATCCCAAACTTTACTTGGGCAGATTATCACTGGGTATATTGTTGTCGTTGATTACAGATGGAGTCTTGCTCAATTAGTGACCTATTATAGATCTTAACTAATTGAACAAGAAGTGCCCTATTTTTAAAATTTAATAGACGATATACACATACCAAATTCAAAACTTAAAAGGAATAATTTGACTAGAAAAAGCTTAACTTTTAGCATCTAAGGGAATAATAATAAAAAAAATCTATGTTCAAAACATTTTGACTTCGGCCTAATTTGTTTATTTTAGCTGGAGTTCTAATCCGAATGGTTAAGCTAGAAAAAGCTTAACTTTTAGCATCTAAGGAAATAATAAAAAAAAAACAAATCTATGTTCAAAACATTTTGACTTCGGCCTAATTTGTTTATTTTAGCTGGCGTTCTAATCTGAATGGTTAAGCCTACATACCATTAAAGTACACTTATTTTCCTAACATTTCATCATTTAATGAATATGAATGGACTTGAATCATTCAGATCTTGAACAAATGGTTAATAACATTAACAAGCTATTCAATTAAAGACTTTTGATAAAATAGATCTATAATCCACAAGCATCATCACCACCGCGACCATCACATTGACCAACCGCCACCACTACCAACCACCACTACCATCACAACCACCACTAACACCAATCACCTTCATCATCACAACTATCATTAATGTCAACCATCATCGCTACCACCACCACTCCAACCACCATTACCAGCTACCATCATCACTGTCAAGCACCACTATCAACCATCATCCCTACCAGCATTGTTGATTACTACCTCCAATCACCTTATTCGTTACTAACAATCGCAACAAATACCACCAATAATCAACTAGCACCAATAGCCCACTATTACCACCACTACATATTGTCAACCATCACCACTACCATTACTACCGATGGTGATGCCACCAGCCACACATCGACTAACCATATTTATCATCACAATGATTATTACTACCAACTAACACCACCTCCCCCACCCTCCACCCATCATCAACCAATACCTGCCATTCATCACCACTACTAAAAAATCTGATTTTAACGCTGGAGTTTGGGACGGATGATCTTATCTACGACAATATTATTGACAGAAACCAAACCAAACCAAACCAACATACCCAGTATATTCCACTAAGGTGGGAAAAAATCAACGAAAAATTTATTTACCGATAGATTAGGCAGTTTAGTGGCGAAAATATTTCATTGTTATTTTTAAATTTTTTCATAGTGCACTATCCCATTACCACCAACCACTCGCATCATTTCATAACCAACATCATTCTAATCATATAATCTTCATAACAAGCCACCATCTTCAAATACCTCCACCATTATCAAACTCACCTTTACTATCGCAAGTCGCAACCACCATAATCACAAAACCATCTCCCAAGTACCACACACCCAACCACCACCTAACTAAGTACTCTCTCTGTTTCAAAAAGGATGAACCTATTACTATTTGAAGGGTCAAACAAGATTATGTTTGACCACATGTCTTACAAATATTTTCTAACTATTTTGAATTGTTAATTATTGTGACTTAAGTATTTTTCATGTAGTTTCTAAATATGTAGATTTATTTAAAAAAGTTTTAAAATTCTATGTGCAAATTTCTGTTGAAAATTAGTCAATTTGACCCTCGTACTCCGCAAAGGTTCATCCTTTTTGAAATGGGGAGTAGTTTTTTGTGAATATGATATTTTAACATTTTTATTAAATATTATATTTATTAATTTATTTAATAAATAAATTATAAACACTCAGATGTTGAGAAAAATAAATATTCTTAATTATTCATTATTCAAATATTAATGTAATGCTTAATATTTAGGTGGACATTTAGATTAAAACATCTTAGTCTTAACAAAAATAAATGACCATTCATCCCATCTACTAACATTTTGACGGACAAAATTATCTGATATTTATAGTGGCGGGAGGTAGCAGCCAACAGGTAGCAAACACCATATTATAAAAGATTATGAGGATAATTTGGATTTCCCTAAACCTATAGGGTGCTTTAGCAATTAGTAAGAGAAAGCTCCACAGAATTCTAAAAGGAGTCTCTGTAAAATACAGGAGTCACTAGTAGCCATAGCTACTTTCAAGATTTGCAGAGACAGACCACTTTCTTGATCCAAAAGCAGCAATTTTTGTTTTTGAGAGCCAAACAATGGAGGAGTTAACAGGGGCTATGAATGCACATATGGACCAAATGGCAGATCTTGTTGAGAAATTTAGTGCTGAGATGAGGTCTAGTCTTAGACCTGCCTATGACAATTTCATGGGTTTCTTCCACGCCATTGATTGGAAGGTATTTCCAATTCTACCCCTTTCCTTTTTTGCAGTTACTATAAATAGTAAGAACTTGGTAAAGATCAGATTTTGTTGAGACTCATTATTCTTGTGTTTTTGTTGTCCCTCTAACTATGTATCTGCATTAACTTGCATTTGTCTAAGTTTTTCTTGAGCCGAAGATCTATCGAAAACAGCCTCTCTACCTCACTCGAGGTAGGAGTAAGGTCTGCCTACATCTCACACTCCCCAAACCACACTTGTGGGATCATACTGGGTGCATTCTTGTTGTTGTTTTAAGTTTTTTCTTTTTTTGGTCCAATATGGGTTTTATAGCAATTTGCACATCAAGCTGAGTATAATAGTTTAAGAGATTTTAACCTGCAAAACGTTCCCTTAGGCCTTTGGACTAGTGGTAAATGGACAGTTTGTAGTGTGTGGGTTAGGCATTACGTCACAGGTTCTAACCTTCCGTGGACAAAAGCCTGGTTTTAAGTGGAAGAAAGGTAAAGGGGCGGGCCCATTATCTACTAACGCTCAGGAATTTATCAGTTATTAAAAAAAAAAACATGCAGAAGTGAGATAGATCTCCACGGACACTTGCAATCACCTCGCTTAAATGGATGTCATCTCATTGACTGAGATCGAAGTGTGGTTCGCTGGCCCTCAGGAGCTTCTCGGTTATAAAAAGGACCTGCAAAAGTGAGATAGGTCTCCACCTAGGGATTTACAATAACCTAGCTTAAATGGATGTCATCTCATCGACTGAGATTTTTACGTCCTCTTACTTAGAACTCTCATATGCTAAACAAGGAAACGACACTTGGATGAACATGTACAATAAAATAAGTAGCTTAAATGGATGTCATGTCGTTTTATGTGAGAATTTTAACATGCTTTAATTTGGACTCTCATATGCTCTACTGGGAAGAGATGGATTACAGTAAAGAAATTCGTTTCAACCAAAATAGAGCTGCTGCATTGTGACGTAGGAATAACAATAATGGGAACCATTTGACCAGAAATATGTAGTAGAAATATGCCGTTGAACGAACAGAATAGTTTCTTATGGGAGCAAGTTGCTGGAGTGGTTAGGACTCTAAACATCACTGTTTAACTTTAGTTTGGCACAATTATGTATTCTGTAATTACCAATCAAAAAAATTAGGAAATGTGTTATTTGCGTGAAATGTCATGCAGTGTGTTCATCTCATCTTTCCCCTTGCAAGAATTGTCCTATGTTGAGCGATAAGTTTGCTGAGCTCTTGTCTCTCTAAAAAATTTAACTTATAGGAGCATCCTCAAGCTAATCTTCTATCAAAAAAAATATATAGAATGCCCAGTGATGCTCTACTCCTTTGAACAGACACATGCAAACCGTGAAGGTTATCAAGTCACTTGTAATGATTCAAAGACCATGGTCTATCCAATTTCACTAAATGTTCCTTTCTCTACTTTAAAATCCTCATATGCTCTTCTTCTGCTATATGTTCCTTAACACCAGTCATGTTATGAAGCTTTACTTTCTTCATTTTTTGTTCTTTTTAAAATCTTTTTTCGGTCCTCCACTTCGGTAACTGGAGATGAGCTAGTGGATCGAAGATCTCTGATTGATGACCTAAGGGAATAAAGTCATGTGATATGTGGTTGATTCTGCAAGCTGTCTAATGAAATACTCAGAAAAATATTAGAAAGAAGTTATAGCTCTATGTTATATTTTGCTTGAAGATTGAAATGTAACATTTGTATCAGATACTGTATTCATTATTACCTTATCAAAATAGGTTCATTTTTATTTACATTTTGAGCAACTAGAGGTCTCTTTAGCTAGCAAAATGCCAATTGACCATGTTAAATATATGAGAGTTTTTCATCTTGATTGGACAAACTGCCTGGGTATCTTTCTTATTGTTGATTTTCCGTTATTTATGCAGGAACCTTGGTTGGTCGGTCTTCTTTCATTTCATGCCGTGTTGCTTCTAGTATCTATTCTCTCTCGGAAGAACATCAATTTCCAGATGTTTCTGTTTCTCCTTGCACGTAAGTGTACCGCTAGTTACTGTTTCCGATGTTTCTTGTTTCTACTTGCTTAGGTATATTGCACTCAAAATTAATCTAGCAAGTTAGCAATCTGTCCGTCCCCCTCCCCCCCCCCCCCCCCCCCCCCTCTTGTTCTGTTTCTTTGCCTGCGTTGGTCCCCCTTTTTGGTTCTCTCTTTCTCATAGTTATTTTATGTTTTGTATCATGGATGACGATGATTTTCTGTTATAAGAGTTTCAGATATGAAGAACTATAGAGAAGAGGTTATAAATTTGGTACCGAGTAAAAAGGAATAAAGTTAAAAGACATGTCTAGCAAAACCCTCTATTATAATGGCACTTCTTAGAGAATAAATGCTTAAAGTATTCTCAAAGCTTGTAGTATTTATGGCTATATTTCACGTTCTTAGTTTACTCTGTAATTCCAGAAGTAAAGAATTGGTGACTTTACTTTAGGATAGAATTCAGAAAATCAGGGAACGGCCTCAAGATTTGATGCTACAACCTGTGCTTGTAACAATTGCAATTCAGTTCTTCTGATAAATGCATGTCACCAATTTATAAAATAGTACTGTTTTGGCTCCATAGAGTGTGAATACTTCTCAGTACAACTTCAAAAGCTCATTGACATAGTACACCCCAGAATGATCAGTTGGGACTTTCTACATGGATTGCTAGCCTTCCCATTTTACAAAGACACATCAAACTCCAGTTTTAGGGTGATTTCATTATGTTCTGTGAAGACAAGCTAAACATTTCAAATTTACTCTATTTTCTCGTCATAGTTGTCTGGGTTTCAGTGTACAAGACTACATATTTCTTGGTTTTCAAATTGAAAACTCCTAAAAGAAAGGGCTGTGGCTCAATTGAAAGCATGAATTCTTAGGCTGTTAACCAGCAGCTACTTGTTTTCTTTTTTTAAGGACATCTTTCTAGCTTGCACATTAGAAGATTGATCTTTTGCATTACAGTGTATGACTATGTCCTTTTTCCTTGCTTCTTTTGTTTATTTATGATGCAGTTGGTGGAGTGTATAGTGCGGAGAGGCTTAACAGCATATTAGCTGCAAACTGGAAAAGCTTTGCGAGCCAGAATTACTTTGATTCACATGGAGTTTTTCTTTCCACCCTCTGGTCTGGCCCTCTATTGGTTCTTGCAATAATAATCTTGGTTAGTATTTTTGGTCACTCCTTTATCTTTGTTTCTTCATTTCTAGTGTTTTTTACTTACTAAAGTGCTGCATACGTTTCCTCTTTGCAGGTTAATACCCTCTTTTCGCTGTGTTACCTGATTGTCAGATGGAAAAAGGCCGAGCTTAGACACCGGGCAAGGCTAGCTCGTAACAAGGAGGAATAACAAAGATGTTGCTGCTCTGCTTTGACTAAAGCCTAGGCCAGGCTCTGGGAATGCAGCTTATGTGACAACGCCGTACTCCATTTTCGCCCTATACAAGACTGGTGAAGATAACTCCTTTTGATCAGGACCACGAAATACTAGTTACATAAGATAACTTTTTGCCATTAGCCCTTTTCACTGTTTAAATGTCTTTTCGTAGTTTGCTTCAAGTTTACTTTGTAGAGGTGAAATCAGCATAGCCTTTCTAGCTTGTACACCATGTATGAGAAACGCTGCATTTATCTTGCAATTTTGGTCTTGGAATTTCCTATTTCAAGATTGAATCTAGCTTTATCTGGTTAAGAACTCGCATGTGAAACAGGAAAACTGAAAAAGCGAGAGAAAAGGAAAGAAAATTCTCTTAGAATCAAGTACCAATTTGCAATCTTTAATTATACATGTGAATTCTAATTTCATGTCACAGTTACTATAGAAAAATATAATGATCGAGTGTCTTCCAATAGATGGATGCGCATTTAACAGTCAATGAGGAACTGTGAGCCTGAACACCTTTGTGCTTGATGAGCTTCTAGATCCTGTCAACGACATAACATGTCGTAGTGCCCAAGATTTTTCATTTCCAGTATGAATCTCAGCCCTGGTTATCTATAGCCAGCATTGTGGCCTGTGGATTTGTTGAAATAACCTTTAAATCATGTTGGGACCATGCACCCATATTTCCCTAATTGTCCAGGAGGAAGAGGTTCAGTTTATGAACACCAATGATTTGAGCTTCCACTCCAGAGACTAGAGTCCTTGCTGATCCTGTGTGTCAGCATTATCCCTCTGCAACTGTAAATACATAATAATAGCCGCATGAAACATAGGCAACACACACAAACACATTATGCATTTCGTTGATCAGCAGTCGCGACACAGCAATGAAATTCTCAAAATCACTCCACTAGTCCCTGTTCTACCTGAAGAGTACAACAATGCTGCAGTGTCACGTTGCTTTATACGCTGCTTTATCAACTACTTACAACACTCAAAACTGGTGCCCCAAAAGCAGAATAAGCAAATTATGAACCCATTAACCTTAGTGATAATAAGCAATCTTTAACTTGCTTAGAAAGTTCTGAAAACTGTAAACATAGGTTAGCAGTGGTAGGAATGACACCAAGGAAACAAAGAGGGAATTGGATAGAGCTGGGGGCAAAAACAAGAACGGTAACATTTTTCTTGATACCCAGTTAGCTAAGAAGGCTACAGGAGAATTTGGACACCATGGACTTGAACTGAGAAAAAGTAATGGTTTAACCAGAATCAGCATACAAAAGGGCTGGCTCAGGAAAGGAGGCATAACCAACTTAACAGTTTGATTCATAGACTGTGAAGGAAAGTAATCCTGACATCATACCAGAGGGAAAAAAACAGTGTCATTCTAGAGAAATTAATCCAAATGGTTATAACATGCATGCAGTAAGCGAAAATCACACGCATAGAGTTTGTATTAGTGTTGCAAACAAAAGTTGAAACCATGATGAATGCAGAGTGTCATACAATTAGAACACCTACAAAGTGGTGGTCTGACTGAAATGAAGAACAGAATAATCATTTTCAAAAGAACAGCTTAATCTGCCCCTGGAAACCTGTCTACAGCTTCCATATGCCAAGTCCACAACAATCACAAAAGATTTTCAGTTGATTTTCCCTTCTTCAACACTCTTCTTGCTTTATTCCACCAAATACAAGTGTATTAAGGGGTGCTAAGCCTCTAATATTCCAAAACCTAAGGAGATTTGCCTAAAATTTACAGATACAACTATAACCGCCAGGCACTAACATAGCACATAAATTACTATCTGGCAACCGACCCCTGCTTCATGGAATTTGATAACTATGATAAAAGCAGTTGCCAAAAGTCAAAACCATATGAGGTATAAATGCATTGCATATGCAATGCTATGACTAACCTTGTCTGAAGAGACCATGGTTAAGGGAGAACACTGTATGTCTTGAACAGAGTTACACTGCGAATTCGAGCTTTGCCTACAGCAAAAATAGTTTTAGCTTACAGTATTACCTGCACCTGGTTCACATCAAACCATAAATTATGGTTAAGTGATTTAGTGAGAAATATATCTAACCATGATCATTATATTTACATATACATGATATACCTCTATTTATTTGGTAATTTCAGAAACTTTCAGCAACAACGTAACGTACGCATGTGAAAGGACCAATTCAGCTAGGTAATTAGTGGCAGCTACCAATTGTTAGGATTAGAAATAATAAGGCATTAATTATTTTTGTATCTTAATGTGGATGAATTAAAGTAGTTTGGAACAAAGGTATAGAAATGACAATTAAAAAGCAGAAGTAATTATTCTCCAAAAGCGAATAATTAACTAGAAAATCTTCCATAAAGAGTTCTAGTAATGATGTCCTATATTGCAATAGTCATCGCAATTATCACTGCATCCATCGGAGTACCTACAAAAGTATTTTGAAATAGTACATCATATGTTAAAAAAACGAGAAAATGATGTGTTAATTATGTTTAAATAACGTGTGTTTTGCAGAGTCATTTTCATTCAAATTGTACGTAGGCAGGAGATCATTTTCATACACCGTGTTGGATCAGATCATTGAAATTAAAATAACAAGATGACATTTGCCCCTTTAACTACAGAATTCTCTCTAGTCACTATTTCTTTCAGTCTGATGTGAGCACGGTAGTTAAAGAACGAATTTATTTTATTTTATCCATAATGCTCCCATTTTAATCTTCGTCGATAACTATTTTTTCTTTGTCTCTTTAAATTTACTGTCATTTTTTTCTTTATTCCATCATGTTTTTAAAAATTTGACAAATTTCATGAAATATTTTTCTTTAGCCGAGGATCGATCGGAAACAGTCTCTCCATCTTTGTGGAGGTAAAAATTGTGTACATATCATCCTTCTCAGACCCTACTTGTGGAATTATACTGGGTATGTTGTTGTTGTTGTTTAGATTATGAGTCTCCTAACACGCTCGTTGCGCGAGTGCCCGAGTAAATGCGGACAAATATATAAAAATAAGGTCTCTAAAAGATCCACGTAAGGACTCTAAAAGATCATCCATAGAATCTTAATTTTCTAGATTAGTTAGATATATTTGTCTCAAAATAAATTATTGTTTAACACAAAAAGAAAAAGTAAAGCTACGGTTCAAAGAAACGGAGTCATCTAAAGATGACTGGGGCTCAAGTAAAAATGTGTGAAGTGTGTAGTTAAGCAAAAGAAAAAGGTATCCTAAGTAGCTAAAATAAATATTGGATAGAATACTCTAAATAAAAAATTTGTCATGAATAGATAGGTGGTTACATTCTTCATGAAAAGGAAAATATGTTCTCCAACGTCCTATGACCCTCATGTTTAATTTGAAACTCTTAAATGGAAATAAAATATTGCATAAAATTCAGGTCTAAGAAAACAACCAGCAACAAAAAAGTGATAGTAAAAGTAAATAAATTTTAACAAATTTAAGAGTAGATAGAAAACAACATTGTACTTTATTAAGTATTGAATTAAGGCAGAATACATATATGGCCCCTCGAAGTTGGACCGGATTCCCACTTAGACACTCCTACTTTTGAAGTGATCAGATAGACACTTCTACTAGGCATAAGTGTGTCTCGTAAATACTTGTGTTGTACCGACCTTGTGCGTGAATAACAAATGCGAGTGACGTGGCAAACTAGCAAATTAGGTTGTGACACGTGTAAATTATTTTAATAAAATAAATCTACATTAATATATTTTAAAAAGAAAAGGAAAAGAAAAACTAAAATAATTAAATTAAGGCAAACAAATTCCGTCTGACCCCCTCTCATCTTCTTCCCCAACCCCTTTCTTGTACTTCCGTTCAATTTTTTCTTGAGGCTTTGTCATCGGCGATTTTGACTGGAGCTTAATTTTACTAGCGTAGTGGATTTGGTGGTTGTTTGATGCCTGTTTTTCTCAACTATAAAAATGGTGATTTTTGTTTTGTGGTCTGAGGGTGCTTTAATGGTGATTTGGGCAGAAACAGAGAGAAAGACCAGACGACGAGAATAGAGAAAACATGACCGTCACCGGAGTTTTAATCTGAAAACTCGACGGTGCTAGTCGTCCCCTATCTATCCTTCGTTATATTCGTCGTCTCCTTCGCTCCTGTCCACTGTTATTGAAACTATAAAACTGAAAGGGAGTGGTGGAGTCGGTAGTGATACCGTCGGTTGTCGCTCCTTCACCCTCATTTGACTGTTGTTCGATGATGTTCCCAAAACAGATTAGTTTTTGTCTTTGATAATCCTTATAGTGTTTATTATCTATGTTGACCCGTTGCATTTGGCTACTGCTGCAGCTTTACTGGTCACCTGCTACTTTTGACCGGTGGTATCCCACCGTCAATTCGTTTATACTATATTTTTATGCTAAGTGTCCTGACTATATCCCCTTGACATCTGATGAAGTTTGTGAAGTCACAACAGCTCCAGCACCGTCAGAGTGGAAAATTCACCATTGATTCCAGTGAACGTATGGCTAACGAAAAAGTGATATTCATTTGGGGTGAAAATGTGGGGTCCATGTTAATAAAACAAAAATAAAAACATCAAATTTAATATCTACACGCGCCAAAAGATAAGTGCAAAACACACATTTTACCATGTCAGCCGGAGGAGTTCAAGAGACACATCTATGTATAGTATAAGTGTCTATCTGATCACTTCAAAAGTAGGAGTGTCTAAGTGGGAATCTGGTCCAACTTCGAGGGGCCATCTATGTATTCTGCCTAATAGAGCCAGAAGCACTATAACACGGGCCTCTCTCTTCCATCGCTAATTATATTCTAATTATGTTAGCTTGCGTAGAATCTGGTATTGACAATAATTGCTCAAAAAGATATAACACATGAAATATTAGTTCAAATTGATTTTTTTTTCTATGACCAAATACAAAAAATAAGAATATGAAGGGAAATTTGGTATCGAGAAGAATTTACCACACATGAAAGATGATATTTACCTTATATAACCCCCTATTTAAATTCAAGAGTTTAAGTTTTGTGCACTGTCTTTTACACCATCAGCTAATTTTAGAGGTATTAACTTTATTAAGATACTATTTACCTTTTTTATAAACCTTAACAAAAATATATAAAGGCAAATTGAAAACTAATTATACACTAACCAAAATTAGCTTTCTTTCCGTCGTCATTAACTTATTCAGTCTTCCATGGAGTTTTCTCAGATGGCTGGAACAATTGATTCGTTTGTAAGATCATTCTTCCTACTAGTGCCCAGAACAATGGAACTAGTGTGTAATTATTTTCACGGAGGAAGAAGACATTAAAGTTTCTCGTCCAAACTTCAAAAGGAACCTTAAAATCAAATATACGCAGATTATACATATCATAGTTCCTACTGAAACATTACTTGCAAAAGTATCCAAAAAGATATGCTCTAGCGTCCCTCCTTAACTTTTGTTGAGATTTCTTTTCTCCATTGTTTCTTAGTCATTTTCTAGATTTATTTGAAATCCATTTGTCTATTTATGAATCAAAAATCTCAATAAACCAAACCAGGTTAGTACATGCTTGATGTACAATCCAAAATATAAAGAGAAGGGATAGAGGGTTTGAATGAGAAGGAGAGGTAAGTGGGTAGAACTAAGAAGAAAGCCATTGAGAGATATAATGGATGACTGAATATTAGAGACTGTGAAAGAGTCCAAGTTCGGAGGAGAGAGAGGAAAAATAAATGTGATTTCCACATAAATAGCCCATAAATTACATAACTATACAAAGTAACATTTTGTTTTACACAAAAATAACAATATTACTAGAGTTTTCAAAAATAGCAATATTTTTTTATCAAAAAATAACAAATATACATAAAAAGAGGAAAAAACCCTAGATCTCTTTTCTTCCTCCACACTGCCCATCCACCACTGCCAACCCCCTCCGCCCCCCGTCGCCGAATTTTTTATAAGTTTTTTTTAAAAAAAAATTGTTTAAGCTTGTATGTTATATATTTTTCCACTATATATACACCAATATACAATGGGGAAACAATGCACATACAATCCTTCCACCTTCAAACCACCACAAAAAGTACCATAACCACCATTATAATCACCATAAACATAAAAAGAAGAATAAGAAGAAGAAGAAGAAAATATAAAGCGAAACAAAGGAGATACAATTAAATCTCTTTTCATACAACTTCCATACAAATGTCATACAACGCCAATACAAATACCATACACCTCCTATACAATTGTCATACACCTCTTATACAATTGCCAAACAACTTTCATACACAATCATACAGTTTCCAGATCTGGAATACATTTTCCATCCAACTTAAATAACGAAACAACATCAGAAACTTAGAGAAACCATAACAAAGCAGAGCAACAACGATCTTCGCTAGAGAAACGAAGCAGCACATCAGCAGCGGTAGCAACCGACGAACAGTAGTAGCGGCAACAACTTGTGAACCAGTAGCAGCAGCATCAACCTTTTTCGGAGAATGATGTTGCAGCGGCGATGATGGAACGGACGAAGAACATGTTGTAGCAGTGATCAATGTTGCAGTAGTGAACGACTGTTGCGTAGCCGGATTTATCTCGTCGACGAAGTTGATCGTTGGGGAAGGGGAAAGTGGTGGTAGCGATGGAGCGACGGTGGATGAGGGATGGTGGGGCAGGTAGAGAGAATTGGGAGAGGTAAAACAAAATGTTACTAGGTTTTGGTTTATGAGAGAGAGTCCTTATTTTTACCTATTTGCTATTTTTTGTAACAAATGTTAAAAATATTGCTATTTTTTTAAAGAAACCAATTTATCTCTATATTTGGTAAATAAGTTTTATAAAATTATATGTGGTGTAATTTATCCTATTTCATATTAACAAGTCATTTAGCACTAACATAATATAGCCATAATATTTATATTTAAAATTTAATTTATAATTAAAGTATCAAATATAATAGATTGATATTTTATATATATACCTTCTATACACATATATATTTGTCATATATTTTTTAAATATTTATATCATGAAATTATATTTAATAAATATGATAGGAAAAGAAAGAAAGGACAAAATATGGTTACAAAAAGTCTATAAGGGTTGGGAATGATTATGTGGGGTAAAAATCTCAAAATAATACTGTGCGGATTTTGGATAACAAAAAAGGAAAAAAAAAAGTTGATTACCTGCTATAGCAGGTTATTATTACCTGATGGTGTAAAAATATAATACATCATCGTCGCTGCATAGAACTTAAATTCAATCTTTTCAACTTTCAAGATATTAAAAGAAAAAAAAGGAAGAAACAATTGTGAAAACATCAATAATAAATGGGCATCCTCAAATTATACATATCCAACTTTCTAGAAATATATAAAACTGACTCAAATAATTCAAATATGATTCTTCACCTCAAGATGTTACAGATACATGCATAATAAGAAGTTATTTTTAGTTTTAACAATATGCTTGGAGGTTTAAATATCATAATTTACAGTTTTTCATGAGGTCAAATTTTAAATTGGAACTTTTATAGAGAGCTATTGAGGATCTAAAAGGACGATACCATAGGTTACATAGATTTTATCCAAGTCAAAATTTTTAGACCGAGCAACCAGTCATTAGTTGCACTTTGAGAACTTGCTGTATATAAATTAAAAGAATCAACATAAGTTAACTTACAATAACTGCTAAATTTTTATAACAAATCTAATATCTTATCAAATCAAACTAAAAGAATCTTATCAAATCGAACTGATGGTGTGGAAGTTATTCAGTACATGTCCATATATAATTTAAATTAATAAATAAGTTGAATTTAAATATGATTATTGGAGATCAGTTCATAGCACAAAAACATCTGACGAGACCAACCAAAGGAATATTTTTTAACGTCAATTGGCAACATGGCAGGAACATTTCTAGCTAGATCAGGTTTTGAAAGAACAACCCTTTCTTCCTTCACAAGATGATCTATTTGAAAAGTATTTTGTCCATGACACACTCTTCATTTTTTAACTTTCATAGTATTTGAACATTACATTGATAAATTATGTATAAAGCTTTGATATAGATAAAGGAATTTTTACACTCTATACCCATAAAATTTAAAATATTTATAAGTCATACCTATTAAAAATTACACTACTTATAAAACTAAAAGTATTTACCCAACCTATCCATTTATTATTGTATACCTTTGTTATGCCTTATAGGTGTATACCTTTAAGGTATAGTACATAAATTATAGTATAAAAGTCTGGAGAGCCATTTATTAATATGTAACTTTGTTATACCTTATATGTGTATACCTTTATGGTATAGTGCATAAACTATGGTATACAAGTCTGGATGGGTAGAGTAGGTAAATAGTTTAGTGGGTAGGTCGAGTAATATTTGAAAGTAATGGATAGTGACTGTAAGTATTTTAGATTTTCTGGGTATTTTTTGTAACTGTCCCTTAGATTGACACATGAGGTTGGGCCTAACGGGGTGATTTACAGAAATAGAACACTTTCTAGAGTCTCCTTAAATATTAGACCCCCACAAGAAAAGTTTTATAAAAACGACACCCATAAGAATGTTCCTGGAAATCACCAGATATTTCTATTAGCACGAAACTTGTGATCGCCAGGATCTCCTCTTTGTCGGTTGCCAACAACTTTTTCTGACGGAAGCCATTTTCGTAAGACTTTTTTTACGTGGGTCAAAGTTGTAGTTGCGGTGTCACAATTGCCCATTTCAGGCAAAACATCAAAGCTAGCTCAACGTGAGGAGGATAGTCTAATATTTTCTACTGGTGTGGGACTCAACGATATTTTCAACACCTCCCGCACGGCTAGACTCAACGTTTGTGGTTGATGCGTGGACAATATCATATGCTGGGGAGCTTCCCTGTGCGCGACTAGATCAAACTCGGGCAGAATCGGATGCCATGAAGGGGCCAAAGACCTCAGGTCACTATGGCTCTAATACCATGTTAAACTTGACACATGGGCTTGAGCTTAACTCCATTCCAAAATTTAGTTTAAAGGAAGAAGGATTGCCCAAACCTAATATAAACCTTTATTCCCTTATTTTCTATCGTTGTAAAGACTCTCCAACATTTCCAACATTATGAGAGATCAGAATTCTTGTAATCTATATGAGTAATAATCAAACATAGATATTAACATTTACAGATATGGTTACGTTTATCCAGTCAACCAACAAAAAAATGAAAACATAAAGTATTTATTCGATTAATTAAATGAGTGAAAGTCACGAAAAATCATAATTCAAATTTCACAAACACAATTTGTCATGCATATGCTGGAAGAGGTAATAAATACTCAATAAAATAATAAAAATGTGTGCAAGCTGATTTTGCCAATAAGCTTATTGAAGAGGGAAAAAAAAATAATGAAACAAGAAAACCAATAATGAAGGATTCATTGTACAATGTATGATTTCATATTCAACATTTGAAGTTAATAATCAAATAAATAAATATAATAAGCAATGGCACTAATAAGATTAAAATGGTAAATTATTGTCTAATCTAGATTATTTATAGGATTAAGCAAAATACAACATGTTATAAATTGAAGGATATAGAAGTTATTTTGATAGGTGTGGCCAAATTTGAACCAAATTAGTGTGTCCATTTAGCATCTCTCAAATCATAAACTCCAACCCATAATGTTCAAATCGAAACCACAGCCAGACATCAAAAAAATTTCAACCAAAGACAACAAGGAAACAACACTAATTCAAAGGCGGACTAGTTTAAAATTTTGTCAAAACCCCTGACACACGCCTATTAATGTGTCCCAAATCTAGCATGTTTTTTTGTACTAATGTACTTAACCCCATTATTACTACTACTAACGTCTGTTCCTTTATAACTAAACCGCGTCCATTTGCTTTTTTCCATTATTATTCCTTTACAACAAACACAATTGCTGTGTACACTTTACAGTTTCTTTGTCATAGTTGTATGTTTCATTATGTCCGCTCTCCAAATTCCATCAGGATTCTTAGCTCATTAGGTATGTTTTTTTTTTTTTTTTTTTTTGTTTGGCATCTAGTTTCTTGATTTTAGTTTTCTTTCATTGCTTTTCAAAACTGTTTTTACTCTATCGAAAACAGGGCCTCTCTACTTCACTCGAGGTAAGTGTAAGGTCTGCGTACACGTCCCTACCCGTGGGATCATACTGGTTTTGTTGTTGTTGTAGTAGTTTTTTTACTTGAATTCTGTTTTTTTTGTTTTGTTTTTTTTTTTTTTTTTTTTTTTTTTGGTTGTGAATTTTGTATGTTAATTGATATTTGAGGTTTAAGGGAAAAGAGTTCTTACTTTTGTGTGTTTAGTAGATGTGCAAAATGGGGTCTTAATGTATGTTAAGGAGAGTGAAATGAATGGTCTGATCTAGTTCTTTATCATATTGTTTTGGACTGTAAGTTCTCCTGATGCTTTTATTGGATTGTGTCTCATAAAAGTTAGGAAGGGGAGCATTGGAGCAACTGGTAAAGTTGTCTTTGTGTGATCTGTAGGTCGCAGGTTCAAGCCTTGAAAACAGCCATTGATGCTTGTATTGAGGTTGGGCTGAGTACATCACACCCGAAAGGGTGGGGGCCTTCCCCAGATCCTGCGTGAACGCGGGATGCTTTGTGCTTGCCCCTAACTCTAAAACGCACACTGAAATTGTTTCTTGTGGCAAAAATAATAACAGGATTATTGTAGTCAGCGTTTCTTGTGGCAAAAACAATAACAGGATTATTGTAGTCTGAGTCCTTGTATTTGAGCTTCAATGTTTTTTTATATATGGTGTGAATTTTGATCTTCTGCAGCCACAGTAGAGGTCATGATTCACATTGCTTTATAAGTTAAGAATTTCATCACCGATCGACGCATATAACGTGAACCCTTTGGAGAAGAGGAATAATGTTTAAGGGGCTATAGTTTAGCTACCTGATTTTTTTTGTTCTCTCTTTTCATCAATGCCTAGTGAATTATATAACTGAAGCTGCCATCCTTCTAGGGATTTACCCAAAAACAAGGAGTAACAAATAGAAGTAATCACAGCTAAAAGGGAGGGGTGGGCGTTCAATTTGTTTTTCGCTGCTTTTGACATGTTTCTCCAAGGGAGGGAATTCCCCTGCCGATGGTCTCTACACTTACCAAATTTAATTGACAATGTGTTTACTAAAAATAAAATATGAACAATTTTCTAGGGAGGAGGGTAGTAGCCTGCTGATGCTCCCAACACAAACCAAATTTAATTATGTGTAATCTTTCTTCCTACTGCCAAAACAAATAATCATGAACAACCATGTGTTCTGCTAAGTTCGATGTTTTTCTTCCTTCAATATTTAATTTGGAGATTGATTGGAGAAGGCACACTATTTACTTCCAGATGTATGTTTACTTTGTTATGACAGCTAAACTTCATCTCAGTCTTGCAACATGGTCCAATTGCTTGCTTTTGGGAAAAGATTGAAGAATGGTTCATAAAGCTGATCTAGTTATTATTGGCATATGTGTCGGTGTGGCTTTTGGAATTCTGATTGCAACACTTGTGTTTTTTGGAGTTCGATGGTACAAAAGACATGCTCATTTTAAGCACAATACAAATGACCGATGTGTTGCAACTCTCCCAATTCGGACAAATGGACTCGATACAAGTGTTGATTTAAGTGCATCTCTATCGAATTCTGTAGCCATTAAGACATCAGGATTTCCTGCCACAAATTCGCAGCACAGTTGGTGGAGTCACCCCAGTAAAGATCACTTTGCTTCAGCATCTGGAATACAAAGATACTCTTACAAGTATGTAAACTATAGCTATAATGGGATATTTTTATCTTTGGCAGCGAAATTACCTTGTAGACTCAACAACTTTTCATGTCTCTGCATCCTTAAACAATGGAAACTCTTTAACCACGGTTCCTCTTCTCAATATTGGTTATCAAGCTTATGAGCAATTTAACTGCATAAAGCATAGTTAGATACCTTTTGATCCCATGTACTTCTGAAAATGTTCTAATTGTCTCCATATCTCTCTGGCTTTGGTTCCTATCCTAGAGGCGAGCTGATTACTGCTTCTCCCATTTAGTCCTGGTACTTGCTTTCTTTGCATTGGCATAAGCATGTTAAGATTTTATGTAATCCATGTGTCGGTATGCAGTGCAAAATTTGCTTATCCGTCGGCTTTTGTTTTCAACCAATGACACTACTGGTCCTTCAAGCAAGATATTAGTGTGCTGGTTAATCGGGATGTTGAAGAATGTCTTAAAGCTGTAATCGGTGATTTTTCTTAGCAATGCAAAAATAAATAAAGTTACACCTAATTCAGGACACATTTGTCTTTATGAATTGCGCACCAATTACTTAACAACTGCCAACTGCTTGAGCTGATCTTTTATGGAACTCCAGGGACATTCAGAAAGCTACCCAAAACTTCACGACCATCTTGGGACAGGGGTCTTTTGGCCCAGTATACAAAGCTACATTGCCTTCTGGTGGAGTGGTCGCCGTGAAAGTACTTGCTACAAACTCAAAACAAGGAGAGAAGGAGTTCTTTACTGAGGTATGAATTGCTTGTTACCTGTTTCCAGGAAAATAGTACTACTGTGGCTTTTATGTCGAGAAAAATGTTCTGCAGCATCCTTGTTACATGCTCTAGTCCAACTGTGAAAGCCAAAGTTGTTGTAACTATATCCATATATCCCTTCTATTTTTGAGATTCATCTCCTGCCTTAACATGCAAAAGTCTCCTATATAAATCATGAATTTTATGCTATATATACAACGTCACATACTTACGAAACTCTTGGGTTACTCCACTCATTACTTTGCCCATTATCTTTTGGGTGAGACCCTTGATTCTTTTGTAAGTTAATGAACTATATCAAGTTTGTACTTGGTTGTGGAAATTATTTTATCCATCATTTTGGCATCTCTAAGAAATGAGTGCCACATCTGCCACCTTACTTTGGGGGGGGGGGGGGGGGGGATAAAAAGGGGTATCTCGAATAAACTCTTTATCTCGTGAAACCTGGATTTACTTGGTACATCTTTTGGGATAATGCCTATATACATAAGGTAAATGAAAATGGTATTAAAATTAAAATTATATCACATGTGTGTTTTAAAGGCCAATTTCAAACTTTCAGTATTATATTGCATATCTGCATTCCCCTATTTGTACTTCTCATGAATGTGAATGCTCTGGATCAGTTTTTAATTTAGATTGGTCGTCTATGCAGGTAACGCTTCTAGGTAGACTCCATCATCGGAATTTGGTAAATTTGGTGGGCTATTGTGTGGATAAAGGACATCGCATGTTAATCTATGAATTCATGAGTAATGGAAGTTTGGCAAACCTTTTATACAGTAAGTGTATTACTCTTTTTTTGATAACATTGTTGTAAAATAGAGGTGCAAATATCAATTCTTGAGTATGATATTGTTTTTATTGGATAAATCAAAAGAGTTCACTTATACTAAGCCAAGGAAGGTGTTTACAAAGGTGTGGTTTTGAAATATAAACAAAGTTTCCAAGAAATCAAGCCTTCTTTCTGCCCAAGTTGGTATATTTTCCTTCATACAGATAAGGCAAAAGAACTAAAAGAGAACTTTGAACCTCAGCAACCGATTCACATTGTTTCTCATCTTGTTTCTTGCTCTCCATATTAACCGAAGTAAAAGAAAAAAACGTGGGCTTCCAGATCTTGTTTTTGTTGGCTCTCAGATTACTTAACTCCAACTCGCGGTCATCTCTGCTACTTCTATAAAGCGTTATATATATACAAAATCAAAGTATTGGCAATTTAGTTGCCAAATTCCGATAGAATCACCACTTAAAACAAAAGGAATCTGGAGTGAACGGTCAGTAGATAGATAAGGATTTCTGAATGTTCATTGTCTCTTTGGTTATAAGTTCAATGGAGCTTTTCTTGTTGTTCCTTAGATTTTCCTAGAAAATTTCAGTAGGAAACTTGGGGAAGGGGGATTTGGTACTGTATTTGAAGGAACAATGAGAGATGGCACCAAAATAGCAGTGAAGTGTTTACAAGGTTTCAGTAATGTGAAGAAATCATTCTTAGCTAAGGTAGCAACAATAGGTTGTATCCACCAATGTTAATTTGGTAAGACTTGTTGGATACTGTGCAGTCTACTCCTACTTCAATATGTTATAAGGGACAACAAGAAAAGAGAATCCACCTCAGGAGAGTCAAGAATAATGGGGACAAAGCAATTTTCAGGAGAAAAACGTTACTCCTCACAACAAAACAAAACACACAGATATCATCCGCCATCAAAAGAAATATAGCGTTGCAGCCTTGTAGATTTATCATTTTCTCTAAACACAATTGCAAAATTTCTTTCGGTTTATCTATAGTTGGCCTTTTCTTGACTAAGAAAAGGTAATGTAATTGCTTCATTCTGCATATGTTCAGGTGAAGAACTCACCTTGAGTTGGGAAGATAGGGTACAGATAGCCCTTGATATTTCACATGGCGTAGAGTATCTCCATGACGGGGTAGGCTGACTAACCAATTTAATTCTGTCTTCACTCTTTCTCGATAACAAGACTGGTTACTTATTCTGGTTTCACATTTCTTCAAATAGGCAGTTCCCCCAGTGATCCATCGTGATTTGAAGTCTGCCAATATATTGCTTGATCATTCTATGAGAGCTAAGGTCAGTGGAGTATGTGTTTATATCATGTTAAGCTTTTAGTTGGGAGTGCAGAGTCAAATTTGTAGCTATTGTGATCACTAGTAAATTACTTCCTTTGCATATAGGCCACTGCCATTGTCTTTCCAAATACTTACCTCTTCCTTTATAAGTAGGTTGCTGATTTTGGGCTCTCAAAGGAAGAGGTATATGATGGCCGCAACTCAGGCCTCAAAGGTACATATGGCTACATAGATCCAGTGTATATATCCACAAGCAAGTTTACAACAAAGAGTGACATCTATAGCTTTGGCGTTATCCTCTTTGAACTAATCACCGCTATTCATCCACATCAGAACTTAATGGAATATGTAAATCTTGTAAGTGTCCAGATCATCCCAATACATACACTTTTTTTAAAAAAAAATTATGTTTTCTGGTGCAAATACTGAATTCTCTTATTTGTTCTTGACTTTCATCTACAAAGGCGGCTATGAGCTCAGATGGGGTTGACGAGATTCTTGACAAGAAGCTAGTTGGGACATGCAGTCTAGAGCAAGTGCGGAGTCTTGCTGCAGTCGCTCAGAAATGCATACACAGAACTCCAAGAAAGCGTCCTTCCATGGGTGAAATTTCGCATGCAATATTGAAAATAAGACAGAGGCACCTTATCAAAGAAGATACCATGTCCTTTACAGGATACGACAGTGCAAGAATAGCAAGTAGGATTGAACATCAGCAGGTTGAATTAAGTAACATGGCCAGCATAAATGAGAGAGAAGCTGAATGACTTTTGGTTCACAACCCTTGGCACTTTGTGAGTCATTCCTTGTCTCAACGCTTGAGCTTATTTTGCTGAATACAAGATACAGGAAAGGCATCAAACTATGCAGAGAAATGAACTAACATGGACTTACTTTTTTTTTTTAAACGATATAGTTAAAGTTATATACACTGACAGTTGTATTTGATTCTATTAATTTAATTTAACAAGTCGTAATATGTCACATTCTTTTGACACTATCAATCCAGGCTTATTACAATCAGTTAGCATAACTTGGTTTTTACGTAATTGTTTTATTCTTAATATTCTTTAGCTGCCAGTGTGTTAAAATTAAACCATTTCTTGTAGTAAGCTTCATTACAGTCCGTGATGATGGTTTATTCTATATTCTATACCACCAAATTACTCCTAGTAGGTTAAGTTTTACGTTGGGATGCAAAAATATTTGTACACACTACACAGTTAGATTAGACCACTTAAAATATTTGTACACACTACACAGTTAGATTAGACCACTTAGAAGGCATTTAAGCAAACCTTTTATTATAAATATTACGTAATTTCTAATCAGGACAAAACAAATTAGCTATAACAGGCTAGATTCAGAGGCGGATGTACGTAGCAAAATCCGGTTCAAAGATGTATGTAGCAAAATCTGGTTCACGTGAACCCATGGTCCATCCATCAAATTAAGTATATTATGTACATATTTCTCGAAATATGTCTAATATGATGTTTGTGAACTCATACTCTAAAAGATTAAATAGTTAATGTTGCTCCCAACGCACACGCAAGTATACACGGTCGACAAGTAATAAAATAATAAGTAGATTATCGTTCCCACGAGGACTATTCAGACTGACGCTTAACAAACAATTTCTAACACTATTCAGGGATCTTTTTCCAATAGTGAGAGTTTTTATAACTAATGAGCAGTAATTAAAATGGTTGAAGTTTAATCAAACAATGGAGCAAACGTTTGTTGTAAACAATATTAAGGAGACGGTCCAGGGTCAGAGTTACGAACAATCCAGTTGAGTTTTTCAATTGATTCCACTTCTTAAATCCCGGGTCACTAACTAATAGAGTAAATGTACCCGTGAAAACCTTTCGATTCTTCACAGTCTATGCAGGCTACTTCAATCCCTATATGTCTATGGGTTGAATCATGTGCACGCATTAACGAATTCTGTAATTAGTTCAACTAGGCGAGCAAGTATATGTCTATCCTACTCACAAATTGGTTCCCCGATGCCCGGGTTTACAAACTAGTCCTACTCTTTCTTATTATACGTAATTAAATTTCCTCTTTCGAGTTCAATCTAAAAACCATAGATAATATATAATTATCGAGCTCTAATAATTAAGCAAGTGAAATCAAGAAAGAATAAGCAACCCGTTATGGGATTCAATTAATGGGAATCAATCTTCAAACATCAACTTTCATGAAATACTCTAACCCTAGAACGTAAGAATTAGCCACGCATATTCATAATCACAAGGCAATGAATTGATGAAATAATGATGTAAATGATTAAATAGATGAAAGATTAGGAATAAACCCTTGTTCAATGAAGTATGGTGCTCTCAAATTGCTCCAAAGTCTGAACCTCTATAAAGTAAAAGAATATTTATAGGGTTTTCAAAGGCCTAGTAATAAGTTACACCTAAGCCTAGACGAAATAGGAAGTCAAAACACGCTCCAGGGGAGCTATAACTGGCGCCCCCGACCGCGCTTGGACAAGCAGAGGACGTCGAAAGTTGGGCGCTTTGGCCTCGCGCCGCACCCAGAACCGCGCTCAACAAGCTGGCGCGTTGGGTGGCCGCCGCATGGCCTATAGCGCTAGGCAAAGTCAGCCTCTTCCTTGCTCCGCAACTCGCCTCGTGTCGTGCCTTCGTGTGCTCGATCCAATCCCCAATCAATTTCCAACCATTCCTTGCTCGATCATGCTCTTAAAAGCTCCACATGCACTGCATAACAACCTACATACCCACGACATAAAATCAGTGCAAAACCACATTCATAAACTTGAAAACGGGCGAATAAAATGCTCAAACGTGAGGAAATATTAAGGAACTATAGGCATAAAATGTCAAACATCAGTTAACGTGGTCAGACGGTAGTTCACTTACACTTAGGAATATGGATCGACTCCCACTTAGGATCCAGGTTGCTTGTCGACCACCATGGTGACACGGTAACCACATTCGTGATAATGGTGAACTCATCATCTTCAAATTCTTGATCGACTTCTGTACTTTGGACCCTTTAAGGTTTTGGCTAGAGTTGGCATGGTTGCTTACAAGTTACCTCTTCCCCCTCACGCCAAGATACACCATACATTTCACATCTCCCAGCTGAAGCAGAAGAATGGAGATGCTACTTCTCCCATCACCTCCGTTGTATGCAACCGATCAAGGGGTTACTATGATGATCCCTGAAGCTATTTTGGATCGCAAAATAGTTAAAGAGAAACAATGTTGTTGTGCTTCAGGTTCTTATCAAGTGGTGGAATGTTGATGTGGCAGATAGCTCGTGGGAAGATTATGCACAAATCGAGAAGAGTTTTCCCGAAAGGGAGGGTATTGATACATGTCCCACATCGCCAGAAAGAAGGAGAACCAAACTTTGGATATAAAAGAAGAAAGAGAGCACGTGCATAACACATGTCTGTTAGTTAGCTTAGCTGGTTGTTAATTGTAATTAGGAAATGGTTTGTTACTAACAACTTGTTAGGATAGTTATAACTACTTTTAGGAAAGGGAAATTAGGATTAAAAGGGAAAGATCCCTCATTTAGTTTTGATTCATCAATAATATTTTCTCTCACTCTTCTATAGCTTAAACAATTCCCATTACTTGACTCCACCGGAAATTACTCCCGCCAGTCACCGAAAAATTTGTTCAGGGATTATTCTGTTCCTTAAGGTTTTCTGCTTAATTCAATTAGATCACATCAAATATCTACTTAATCAAAAGAGTGGTGCGGTTGCCGTTAGATCAGGTTGCCGTTAGATCAAAATAGGAGAAGGAAAATGTTTCAAATACTTTAATATAAGTTGCTAATTGTAGTACTTATTCAAATATTATTTTACTTCATACTTATATATTATATTAAATCTTGTTTCACTTTACATAACAAATCCATGTTCTGATAACAACGCGACTCTTATCAATACCAACAAATTGTGGCTCTTATTTCGTGTTTTCTTAAAATCGCGAAGACTAATTAGATCGTACCGACATAAAAAAAGATTGATATGATTGATGATTTTAACCAAAAAAAAATTGGATTATGTACAATAAAGTGAATTATAATACAAAATTTTAAAACAACCTATACCATTAATAACCTATGCGTATTCAACCAAATGAAAAATAAAACAGAGGTGTCTTTTGAAAGGAAAAAAGTAAAAATAGAGTAAAAAGAGTTTCTAGTGCCCGTTTGTTTATAGTTTTTGGGCAGTTCTTGGGGTCAATTTTTGGAGAATTTTTGTTTGTTTATAAAATTTGGCAAGTTCTCAAATTCAAGATCAAGAAACTCCCAAAAATTGGTTGGGAAAAATACTTTTTTCCACTAAAAAATTTGTTAACTTTTTTTCCAAATAAAATGTACTATGTTCAAACATAACTTTAAATTTCAAAATTTTTTTTTCTAACTCAACGGAAAGACTCAAATTTCCAAGTTTTTTTTTTTAAAAAAAAAAAAAAAAAAAAAAACGTGGGCAGCTTGTTGCCGGAAAGAGGTAAGAGAAATGTCAGAAATTAGTATGTGATAAATTTAAATAATACTCCTAGCTAGCAAATATTCTTCTTTTACGATCTTGTATATTACAATACTTATTTGAAAGTAACAGCAGCAGATGATGACTCTGTAAAGTAGAAGAAGGAAGACTCCTCAACAATCTCTCTTTGCTTAGATCTATACTCGGACTATGTGTTCTGGTCTGGACTCTTAACTTTACCTTTTTTGTGATAAGGTGTTGGGCCAGCTTACGCGTAACTCGACTAAGCAACAACAACAGATACTAGATAACTCTATTCACCAAGGCTTGGGTAACTCTTCACTTTACCTTAATTTACTGTTATAAATATTCTGAATTTCTGTAGGAAGTTATACTAGTCTTAGATTTGTGAAGGAGGGCGGCTTTGGAATTGACATATTTAGAATATGTGATTTTTTGTATCTATAATTATCCATCCTCGTGGATCCACCTCTGCATATGATATTTGGTGCCAAAGCATATATGGCGTTTGCAACTTAGTCCAAGTTCATTAAACTAAGGGGTGGCTTGGATGATGGACTAGTTTTGTTTTCCCGGATCATATATTGTTTAATAATAATATTAAAATTGTTTTGTAGTGATAATAATGCAAGAATATATATGAAGGATTGTGGTACTAAGTCAAGAATTAGCTTTACATACATATACAAGTTTTAGTTAAGAAGATATAGATTAAGAACGGAGTATATAGAATTCTTACTACCTAATAATATCTTCAATTGTTTTTAATTTTTTTTCACCGAGTCAAGCGCCTTACCTGAGGATATTTTTATCATTTTGAGGTGCTTTATTGCAAATATTTGTAATACTCATATTTTACATATTCCATCCTGCATGGAACATTACATTTGATTATGTGCGCATTATAGTGCAGGGAAACAAAATGGCAAACAAATGTTGTAGTATTAGTTATTTCAAAGTTTTATGTCCAGAACCAAATGTGGTAATTCTATTACGTCGCTGAATTATTCTAATCTTATGCTGGAAACCAGACAATCTGGCCAAAGCACCAAAGGCATAGGAGTTGGGATTTGTCAGTAGTAGTGGGTTCAAAAGCATGGAAACTGGAAAGGGTGCAGGAGTCAGAGCCTGTACATCTCTAGTGTTGGTGAATAAGGTTATTTGGATCTCCCATTACCAGAGATACAGAGACTAACAACTAGCTAGATAAATCCACTGGTTAGTGCTTAAGTTTTAGTATCTTATTTCAAAAGAGAGGATTCACTTTGCAATAGGTGTTCACTATGTGAAGTGGAGGTGAAGATGTAAATCACTTGTTCTGTCCTTGCAACTTCTCTAGTCAGTTTTGGCACTTGTTTTTCAGTTCTCTAGGCATTAGATGGTGCATCCCAAAATGTACCATGGGTTTTCTTCTGTATTGGCATTAAAAGATAACATGTGAAGCTTCTAGGAGTATCTTTAACTCGATAGGAGTAGTAGTTTGATGGACTTTGTGGAGGGAGAGAAATTCTATAGTTTTTCAAGACAAGGCATGACAGTGGTGTGGTAATACAACCATTGTTATTGCAGAAGTAGTATTCTTGCAACTTTAAAGTTGTATGCATGTATTGTCGGATCCATCCAGCATTCTAGTCTCTTCATACCTTAAAAATAAATTGTCTTTAATTGACTATGAAGGTGCAATTTTGGTGTATAAAGAATGTGAGGAGATTGTCTTATTATTATGTTATGTTCATTTTTATTTTATTTTTCGTTTAAAATTTGAGCTTCTCTACTAAAGAATCCAATTCATTAGCGTATTAGGTGGGATTGGTGAACTTATAGGAGGACTTAGACATTCGTATCCTTGATCTCTTTCAGGGTTCCTAGAGGCACTTGGTTCTGCAAGGCATGGCAGAGAGCAACATAAAGCAGCCCTTATTAGATCTGCTGCCTCAAACCCTTCAAACTGCTGACCCAAGGAGAAGAAGATTCCGCCGATGTAATAGCGCTCCTATTGCCGAATTTGTTCTGGGAGAAATGAATGACACAAAGGACGACCAATCACTCCCACATTCTGAGTCAATTTTGGATAAACTCCACCCCAGTTTTAGGAAAGTGATTCTCTACTTGGTTATATACTTGGGTATTGGTACCATGTGCTTTTATTTTGTTCAGAACCAGATCCAGGGAAAGAAAGTGAATGGAGTACTTGATTCTGTTTACTTCTGTGTTGTGACAATGACCACCGTCGGATATGGGGACCTCGTGCCTGACAGTGCAGGGACTAAACTGCTTGCTTCTGTCTTTGTTTTCTCTGGGATGGCACTTGTTGGAATGGTTCTAAGCAAAGGAGCAGACTACTTAGTGGAGAAGCAGGAAACATTGTTAATCAAAGCAATGCATATGCGTCATAAAGTTGGTCCAAGTGAAATTCTACAGGATATTGAAACAAACAAAGTTAGGTACAAGTGCTTTGTCACAGGGGCATCTCTTGTGATGCTAATAGTTGTTGGAACAGTGTTCCTCGCTAAAGTAGAAAAGTTAAATACCATTGATTCCTTTTATTGTGTCTGTTCTACAATCACAACCCTTGGATATGGAGACAAAAGCTTCTCAACCAAAGAAGGACGCATTTTTGCTGTATTCTGGATTTTGACCAGCACTATTTGTTTGGGTCAGTTCTTTCTTTATGTTGCTGAATTTAACACAGAAAGGAGACAGAAGGAGCTTGTGAAGTGGGTTCTTTCAAGAAGGATGACAAATGTGGACTTGGAAGAAGCTGATCTTGATAATGATAGGCTTGTTGGGTAAGTAATATAGAAATTCAAAGCTTGTTACCAATAATTAGCTTGTGCATTCTGTCAAACAAGTATTTCTTTTTTATTCTACTCCAGTGTATTTCAAGATCAAGTTATACTAGTTTACTAACTTTTCTTCACTCTTCATATGCGAAGGGCTGCTGAATTTGTGGTTTATAAGCTTAAGGAGATGGGAAAGATCAACCAAGATGACATTTCACTTTTGATAGACAAGTTTGAAAGTCTTGATGTCGACCAGTCTGGAACTCTGTCAACCACTGATCTGACACTAGCCCAATCATCTTGAATGGAAGGTGACTGCAGTACTACCAAAAATTCAATATTCAGCTAGGGTATCACCCTATTTCCATGAGCTTCTGTGAGTTTTTCTGGGATTAGTGTCTTCTTTTCTAAACTCGTAGAGTCTGTGTTTGGGTCTGGGACTCTATTTTCTTGTGCGTGATCAAGTATTGCAGTCATTTCCGTCCTAATTTTGCACCAAGATATTCACTCTATCCGCTTCATAGAATACACCTTGTACAGGCACGTGTTAATTGAAGTGAAAAAGTTCAGTTATTGTGGCTTTGCATTTCTCGTGGTCTACTCAACTTAGTAATTGTATTTTGAAACTGTGAAGCGCCTTTGTCTGGTGACGTGAAAGTCAACAAGCCATTTGATTTCCAATATACGAGTGACGTAGATTTTCCAATTTGAGATATGTGCATTTCCTTCATTTGCAGAATGGAACATCTGAATTGCTCGTCTCTTGTTTAGATGTCTGGAATATATCTTGAATATTATTCTTATTTGAGCTGTGACATGAGCCATGTGCAGTGTGATTGTGCCCATTCTTAAGACTTAAAACGATAGCAACTGATAATGTTAGTGTTGGTGGTTGGACCACTGCAACATTTTAGGCCTTTAACCACACTTGAAAAGTGTAGCCTAAAGTAACAAAAAGTGTGGCCTTTGATCAAAGGCCACACTTTTCAACCTAAGGCAACACTTTTCGTGGGGTGGCCAAAGCGAGCGTAGCCTTTTCCCTAAAGCCCCGCTTTTCATTGACCTAAGACCACACTTTATAATGGCAACGCTTTTTATATCCTACAGCCGCACTATTGAAGCGTGGCCCCTGTTACCTTATAGGCCACGCTTTTCTGGTGTGGCTCCTTTAGCAACATTGATAAAGCGTAGCCTTTGATGTTATATAAGCCAAAATTTTGGGATTACTGGTAAAGTATGAAGATGACTAAATTAACTAATAGATAACAAACGTCGTTTCAAATGTAAACAGTTGCACTTAATTGTGAAAAATAAAATTTATTACATTAATAAATACGACAAAGTGCACTGCCATGTATACTCGCAATGAAGTTTAAAGAAGACAATCATTTCATGTCTACTAAACGAAGACAGTCATTTACTATTCACTAAATAATTGGCATTGACAGTCTTGAGGCTCTGCTTTAGTATGAAGATGTCCATCCAGACTTAAAATATACAGCCCTTGACAGTTCTTCAACATGTACAATCTTGTTCAGTATGATCTCAGAATTTGATTTTCCTGGAGTGGTAGCAAGAGGAAATAGAAAAGTAAGCATAAACCTTCATCCAATACTTCCATAGTCTTTCTGCAAATCTAAATTGCATATCAGTTTATAAAATTTCCATAAAAATTTTGCTAACTTTATCTGGTTTTCTGGTAGAGTTGAATATTGATCTGGATCCTATGTCTTGGTCGCTGGAAATTTCTGAAGGAATATAAATGGCACATGTTTACAGTGAATCAAGTTTGCATAACAGAAATTTGTTTGTATCCTTCAGGTGACAACTTACCAGAATGTATGATTTGGCTCTTTTCAGTTTGTTAAAGTTATGTAATGTTTAATACACAAGTCCACATTAAAAACATCATAATACAGTAGCTAAGTATACAGACAAAGTTGCACATTACCTTTTAATTCTTCCAGCAGTGTCTTCGTCGGTATAAGACACGTTTTCAAATCAGTTATAAAGATTTTTTGTTAATGAGCAAAAACCAGCTTTAAGATAGCAAAAGTTGCAGAAGAAATTCATAATTCCTACCCACAAAAAATAAATCAATTAATACTCAACTCCCAGATAAAAATCCAGCTTGAAATAAGAAACAGTGAGACACGAACATTAGGTGATTTATTCCCATCTATCCGAGCCTTGGTGGACAGAGTCACCCAGTTCTTGTAGCAAGAACCTAGTCGCACCCTGACACTGCGATTATCAGTTCTTGTAGCAAGAACCTAGTCGCACCCTGACACTGCGATTATATTAAAATAATACTGATACAAGAAAAATGGTGTGATATCTTCCCATCTGTCCGAGCCTTGGTATGATGTTATAAAAAAATAAGAGTGAGAAATACTTACATAATTTCAAAAACACTGCCATCTTGTGTACAGTGTACATACTGGATCCTCAAACGGTGTAAATGTAAGACTGCAAATTCAATTCAACGCTAAGTTTAAAATAAATAAATATGTGAATGAGCTTAGGCGCAGCATTTATCCCACACCGCTCAAAATTAAATTAACTGATGTACTAATATTAGAAGAAGTGTGAGCTTAGGTCACCACTTAGGTGGTATTAAATTATCAAGCCGCCCACTGTGGGTGGGTGTGTTAGCTTGTTAATTTAAATAATGTTTGCAATTTGGCCACCCACCATGGGTGAGCTAACTTTTTAGCATTTAAATAATTTTTAACCAAAATATGATGCCCTTTTTTAAGAAAATAAACTCTTAACACTCGCTCATCATAATTTAAAACAGAAACTAAAAATAATTTTTGTCTTTTATCAGTCTTGATTAGCAGATTAAAAGGAAATTAATTTACTTATTCAACCATTTCTTATTATTATTAAATAAGTATTTCTCAAGCTTATTGGAGTGCTAGTAATCAAATAATTAATTATTTTTTCAAGTTTTCCCCTTATTATTGGATATAACTAGTATTTCACAAACTTGTTGAATAAACCTTAGTAGGCATATTTAGATTTTCAAACTATAGTCAATAGGCATGATCTAGTAAGATAGCTAACTAAATTAATATTCTAGTATGATAGTAACTCAATTAAGATTTTCTTAGGGGCTGCAAAATGCATATAGTACAAGTAAAAGGAAACAGGGTTAATTAAATGTCAAATGATAACACACAGTAAGGATGAGTGAGGCTACGAATATAAATTCCATAGTCTTTTTCCATCATGTAGAACAAAATAGATTCCAACAAATGATTTTACTTGTTAACTTGTCCTTTTTTTCTCTTTCAAACTTTGCGGGTTCAATGTAATTAATTAATATTTCTGGACAATTGAAACAAAATGAACATTTTTCAGTCTTCATATCGGATATTACTGGTAGGGAGGTCAACATAATGAAGCATATAATATCAAATAGACGGTTATTTGTCAAATTTATCGAATTATGTTAAAGTAGAGATAAAGGTTCAAGACCATATAAACACGCAGTCACAAAATCACTACATTTAAAACACAGCAATTTGTGTACAATGGAGAAAGAGTTGCACCTAGAAAAGAATATTTCACATAAATCCTCAAAATTTTCCACCACCAAATGAAGCACGTACATTAAGGGTGTGCAAAACCGAACCGGTACCGATTGTCGAATCGGTACCGATTGTCGAACCGTTACCGCTATTAATAAATATAATAGTATCGGTATAATTATTGGTTCGGTAATAGTATTAATTTTCAATACCGATAAGATAACTGTTACCGTACCGATAACCGATAAGGTATTTTTTATAATTTTTATATATTTTATTTTATTTATTACTAGTATATTAAGTCATTTAAACTCTTAATTTACAACTTTAACTTATAGGTTAAACTTCAATAATTATTTTTTTTTCGTTATATTTCAACACTCAGACACTTTAATTATTAGGCATGACCTATTTATAATTAATTTTGCTTTCTCGGGTCATTGATTAGACTTTCTTATCTTTTCCTTTTCTTTTTCAAGTTCATTTTTTTTGGTGTCATGTTAGCATATCCTTAAGACTTGTTGATTGCACTTGTTTACTTAGTTTGTTTAGATGATTTGTCTATTACTTTAGTGGTTGTTCATAGTAATAAAAAAACCTTGCCTATTGACAACCACCCATCGAGAATTCGCACAATACTTCGGTGTACCGATTACCGAACCGTTAAGAACCAATAACCGATAGCTTATTGGTATGGTATTGATTTTACATAATTACATACCGTTAACCGATATACCGTTACCGATAAACTCAAACCCGAACTGTACCGCCTCATGAACACCCCTAATGTACATAACCTCATATTGACTTGAACCCTTGCAGAAGTTCAACGTGAACGCTGCAAATAAAGGTTGGTTCTCATAATCTGTGATCTCCTTCCTCTCAGTCGGCTATCCACAAATAAGAAAAAAAGGACAGCTTATGGCCTCATATCCCCTTTTTGCACTGCCCAAACTCTTATTTGTAGCTCCGCTGAAAGTAGAACGCAAGGAACTATAAATAAAACACTTAAATAGCAACATTTGGAAAGGGCTGTTTGGATATGGACAGGAGCTGCCAAAATAGGAACCAGACTGCAAGTTTGAGATGATTTGGTAAAAAGTTAAACCATGCAGTCTCATTCTCACTTCAAGAAGTAGGGGCATAGTGCCCAGGTAATAATGTGGCAAATTGTCTTACTAAAGCTAGTATGCTGTAAATGTCAGTAGAGATCAACCCACCAAAAATCTTTTGAAAAAAGGACAAAAGCCAAGCTAAGATATTTTTCTAATGAAGTAACAAGTTCGATCAAGGAGGCATCAAGAAGATGCAAAGTTGCACAAAAAACGGTGTTAGCTCCAATACATAAGAAACTAGGCCAAGATTACGGAGCTAACAAAATCAAAAAGCCATATAGGCTTATATAGCCAGAGATGCTTTAAATTGTTTCATAGACCATTTGCCAAATCTATGCAACTTCCAGACAGTCTGTAGTTTGTTCGCAAAGGCAAACGTGATAAAAACATTAGTACTTTCCATAGACCTGAAGCTACCAGTTTACAATAACATAAATACCAGGTACTTGAAACCATAACAAAGGAAAGAACAAAATAAAAGCATCTCTAAACTCCAGAATACACTAGACAACTAATCCTAAATGATCAATTCTGCTTACTGAGGCATCTAACAAAAAAAGCACAGCCTTCCAACACATCTACCTGAACTTCCTTCGCTTGTTTACAACAGAACTAGGACCAGCTCGTGACTTACCAAAATTCTTCTTTCTCCTTCTCTCATCCTCACTATCTGATTCATTCCCTTTCTCCTTGTCCGCATGGCTTGCTTCTTTCTCCAGCTCCTCCCATGTTTTACCTTTTTCTTCCTCGGACTCTTCGTCTTCGTCTTCTTCATCATCATCTTCAGACTCCACCAGAGATTCACTGTCAGAGTCATCATCCTCAGATTCTGACTCAGGTTCAGCATCTGAAGGTTCATAACCTTGGTCTGACTCCTCTGATTCTCCAGATTCTGAGTCAGTACCTTCCAAGTTTAAAAATTCCCAACCACCTTCCTCAATGAACCTCTCTGGGTCATCAGTAATGGTCTTCAATACTTGACGCCAATTCAGATTCACCTTGCTTTCATAATACTTGATGCCAGTTGTGTCAAGCCACTCCTTGATGCCATCAAGGGATGAAATTGGGATCGAATCTATCCGCATGACATCACGCTTGAAGTCCTTAAAAACAATAGCCATATCACAGTTCTTCTGCCCAAATCCAACTCTCTCCAAATTAACGATCTCAATATCACTAAGGGTTATCACAAGGAATGGGTTCTCTACCAGCTCAACCAAACAGCTGGAGGTTGGTACAATGAAAACTGATGATTTATAGGGCACCCCATGGAACCCAAGTTCTCTTAGAGGTTGATCAAACTCCAGGTCAAGTCCCTTAAACTGAGGCTGGCTCCAAATATCATTCACCCGGTTCACAAAACTCTGGAACTCCATGTTGATTTTGTTCTTCCGATCTCTTTCCCTCTGTTCTTCCTCAATCTCATCAGGATCATATGCAGACCTCTTTCCACCTCCAAGCGTTTGGACCACATCCATTACCTCGACATAAAACTGAACATCCTTGGTCTTTTTGTTTCCCACCATTATGTGGTTATGCAGATGAAAGTGAACAAGGGTAATCATCTCCTTCTCTGCAGGCTGGAAGAAGGCATGCCTGATATTGCCAAACAAAACGTCAACACGTTCATCTTGTCTTGTGGTTGAAAACCGGAAACCATTGGCATGAGCTTCCAGAGTACCAGGAAGCTTGCGTGCACGACCACCAAATGTGGGACGGATCCATAAGTCAGACAGCCTAAGTGGCTTGGATCTATTCCCTGCAAGTACGAGTTTTTCCTGAGTCACTAAGGTAGCTCTTTCGGCTTTCTCAGACTCCCTTGCCATAACATTCCTCCTAAGTGTTTTAATCACCTGGACCACTTCACTTATGTGCCTAGGATCCTTAGAACGAAATGAAACTTCCTTAAGGTAAATGGAACTTTGATTCTTCAAAGCATTTGCGTCAGTAGGTGAGAAAGGGGCACCAGGAACATTGAATATAATTCGGATGTAGCAGTTACGGTTGGTATCCTGTTGGCTTGAAACAGTCTTAACAGTAGCCACATGGAAAGGAACCATATTACCATATATTGGTAGAAGGATAGCTTCATTTTTCTGGTCAACCTGAATAATCATCTCTCTGGGTGGTGGCAGGTCATTGACACTCTTATATGCAACAAGGTCCGTTGAAGCCCTAGCAGCACCCCTGTTATTCCCAGTTAAGGTTTCTGCACCAGCAAGACGTCGAGCAGTCTCTTCATTCTTCTGACGGGCAAGTTCTTCCTGGTGCAGCCTCCTCTTCTCTTCTCTTGACATCTCATGATTGTTAGACCTAAGTGTTGCCTTGGCATACATGGTCTCCTTACCATTGGACTCGGCTTTCACTTGCTGCTCCTCTTCTTCTTCGTCTTCATTGAAGGAATAGGCCACATCCTTCAAAGCTTTAGAGCTCAGATGGGTGACCACATCATGGCCATCCTTTGTAACAATCACTGTATCGGCTAGTAAAAGTGAAAAAATCCGACTCTTTTCATTCTTGGTCTCGGCCTGCAAATTGTGGAAACCAAGTGATACATTGAAAACCATTCCCGGTCTCAACAGTTTATCATTCTTAGCATTAAGGATCAGCCCTGACTCACGAAACTCGAGACCAATCCCTGTCCCAGCAGATTTTGTTAGGTTGTTAACCAATTCAGGAGACTCCCTGTCAACTACAGCAAGAGCTGCTTGATAAGCAGCACTAACCTTGTTACCAGGTTTCAATGCACTGATTGCCGCCTCCTGGGCTTTAAGAAGCACTTCATAAGCTTTGCTCTGAGTCTGAGTGGAATCAATTAGAAATGTTCTGGCAAGATTCGAACAGTAGCTGCTGTATCGTGAACCAACGGCACATATGATGACGCTGGCAGAATCATAATATAAATTATCATCGTTGCTTGTGGCACTAGGTCTAAGATCAAAATTGCCACCACTCTGGAAGACTGGAGGGTAACATATATCAACATTCTCGGCTTTCAGCTTCACCTTCACTTTAGCAGGCTCCAGAATAGCCTTTTCTGTGTCATCCATTAACAAGGAATGAGTAACTTTCTTCTCCTCATCAATCACTTTCTCAAGCTTCGGAACAACAAAGTTCTTCATAGCAGAAGCAGTCAGATGTGCAGCTTTCTTCACGTTTATTAGCTCATTTTGATCCTTGACAGCAAAAAGATCAGACAGCCCATTCGACATATCACTAAGCTGAAGGCCAGAATCCTTTATCTTCTTAGTCCATGCCTCCAAGAGTTTCCCTTCAGGGCCTTCTCGTGCAATGTGTCCAATAACAGGGGGTTTATCATCATAAACATCTGATATCGAGTGCATACGGATTGCACGGAGAATGTTGTCCATATGAGTAGTCCCATCCTCACTTTTGGCCTTCACATGCATGACAACTTCCACACCAGCAGCCTCTTTAGCAGTTGATTTCACAACATCTAACAATGAAGCTTTCTTTTGGCTACAGAGAAAATGCATCTGCTTGCTTCCAAAAACCATTATTGTCTCGGGAAACTCATACCCAAGTAACCAAATATTTAAAGCCGAGGATTTCAAGTATCTCAAGTCCTCTGAAGGTGGTGGAGTAGCTATAACAAAGACATCAGATGAACCCCAAAACTCATCTTTATGTTCACGCCAGTGCGAATATAAGGCCTGCAGTCGCTTACTGAAAGTAATCAAATCAATTGTATAAGCACTTCCTCCACCTGCCGCTGCATTACCATTTGCCGCAGGTGGGCCATTTCCTTGTTTTTGTTCCGGCATTGTATCGCTACGACTCCTTGACTAATCTGGACAACAAAGCACAAAAAATTAGCTCTCAAGTTACAAACCCAAAATAAGAGGAAGAAATGAAAATGCAATCTCAATGAGTCCCTCTAAATCACATCTCTTACCAACAGACTATACTATTCCAGGAGACTTAACAAAAATGGACACCTCAACGCCACTGTTAAACTTCTGGCCCCTATTAAAAAAACGTTTAACTTTTAGCCCCCATCCCCAGAACTCAGAGCACGTCCTGGTCGCCAGGAATCCAGTCCAAAAAATTCCCGACAAACTACCATAAGAGGCTAAAAGTTAAATACTTTTTTTCCGATAGGGCTAAAAGCTTAACCTCGGCACACGCCAAGGCTACTGACCTAAACTTTCTGCTCAATTCTAGCCCTAATTTAGTGTTCTAACACACATGCTTCCACAAATAAACAAACTAATAATGCCCTTAAATTACACATAATATTACAAATACATCGTCAACTAATCACAAAAATTAACACTCCAAAACCCTAAAATTAGGGTTTTCGAAACATACTCGAATAAATACATTTCTATTTCACTAACAAAAACTATAATCACAACACAAAATCACATGTAAATAGAAAAAAAACATGCTTAAATTAACAAAAAACGTGAAAAAATTAAAAATAAATAAAATAAACTGACATACTTGTTATTATGGCGGCGAAATGAGTTTTCTAATTTAAGGGTTTTTAAAATACTTTATTATACCATTACTTTTTCATATAGAAGTAATGTTGATATTTTTTTGGGGGGTAGGTGGTTTTGTTGGGGTGGGGGGTTAAGAGGGGGTTAGGGGGGTGGTGAAAATGGAAAGGAAGAAAGGAAGAGGGAAATCTTCGAGAAGTATCAGGAACACAAAATATTTTGGGGGGAAAAACTGGGGATTTCGTATTTATAGTCATGGCTGCTTATATGAAAAGAGTCGGTTTTGTTAATAAATTACAATGACTGCCACTTATTTTTGTGTGGGCCCATTAGTCCTTGGCGAAGTGCACAAATAGTCACTTTTGTATGCGATCTTATTGTTAAGCCATTTATTTATGGGAGCATCTCTATAGGGCCTTTCTGAAGAAATATGCTACGGGAACAAATGGTTTGTCTTTTTGTCTGTGCTAACAGATGTTTTGTAAAAATGTCTCCGTTAAGGTTTAATGAAAAAAATCTGCACGAATATACTTTTGTCAAGTTTTTAGATTGGAGGCAAGACTTGCCTTTATATCTCTCCACTTTTCAATATTTATCCGTTCAAGTGTTGGCAAAAGGCAATACTTGCCGCACTTGGTCGTAAGTCTTGGCAAAGGCTAAACTTGGCTTTGGCCCCTCTCTATTTGTCAACACTTATTCTTAAAGTGTTGGCAAAAGGCAACACTTGCCGCACTTGGTCGTAAGTCTTGGCAATTGCCAAAACTTGCACCTTCCAGTCTTTCTCTATTCTCGCCATATAACTTGAAGTATTGACAAAACAGTACTTGCCTTTGAAGCTTCGGCAATTGTCAAGACTTAAAAGTTTTTGCCTTGAAGTCTTGGCTCCGGGTGAAAAAGGGTATTTTGCTAAAACATTTCTTAGCGCAGGTATTTTTGCAAAACCACTCCTTATGGAGGGCACGGGAAAGTTTGATCAGTAGCCATTTTTTGACGCGCTCATTGGGGACTATCCAGCGTTTCAAATTCATTGAAGAATAGCCAAAAATTCGCGCGCACACTTAAGCTCCATTAGCGTTGGAAAAACACCCCAGACTAGTCCCATAACAAAAAACTAGGGTTCAAAGCCCAAGTATTTTGTTATGGGACTGAAGCTTTATACAAAGTCCCAAAACAAAATGTTGGGGCCTTGAACAAAACTTGTTCAAAGCTCCAGTATTTTATACTGAGGTTAGTTTACTGAAGCTTCCCAGTATTTATACTGGGATTTGTCCGGAGGTGGCTATTTCTCAGCGAATTTATTTTTGACGGCTACAAATCAATTAGCGCGCAACAAACAGGTCCCTACACGAAATTTTTACGGAGGGCATATGGTGAAATTCTTTGTCTCTATAAAGGCTGATCGCTTTGCTTTCCCTATCTTCAGATTATTGGTGTTGAAGATCAAGCCAATTTCAAATCCTTTTGATCTAAAGTTGAATTCTACTATTTTTTTTTCTTTTTTCTTTTCCTCAAAGTGCAGACTAAAAGGTTTGAATTTAGTGTGAAGTTGAATCCAACTCCACACTTTTGGTCTAAATTTGGGTCATTTTCAGAATATTTAAGTTGCATGAATTTTCACACCATTAGAATTCAACTTCAGCCCCCTGATGGTTTGAAAATAGATGGCTACAATAATAAATAATTTTTTAAAAAGTGAATAAAAACTAGGCAGCATAGGTAAAATCGGCGCCCAATTGAAATTAGGGTTTTTTACAAAAATATACAAATTTAAACACTTAATTACAAAAAAATAGCAATACTTTACAAATTACAATACATAACAATATTTTCCTAACACATTATTACTCAAATTTCATTTTTGATAGTTACACTTACACCCCCACTTTTCTAAAAACCCTAAAACACTTTTTACACTTCTCCAAATAAACAAGCCGTCACCCCATTCCCTTATCTTAGATCCAAACATACAACTCATACCACTGCCTCCACAACTCCACCCCCGACACCATCGAAAAACAGAGGAAAAAGTAAAAAAAACACCATAGACATAGTAGCAGCGACGCCAGAGTCGGAGTCGCAGCGGCGCCGCTGCTTGCTTGCTGGCGGTCTTGAGAAGCAGGAGCAGCAACAAAACAGGAGCATCATCGCCATAATACCGATGGCATAAATCTCAACAGAGATGCCGGAAGTGTCGCCTGAGATGAACTCCGGCGAAACACGAAAAAGGAATTTATCTCGAGTAGAGTTTTCGAGCGCCATTAGATAATACACACAATCACAAAATGAAAAGATGATAAGGAAGTTATAAATGTTACCTGGAATTGAACAAGTACTGATATGGACTTCCATAGAAGTAGGGATGAGCTTACAAGTACACGCATGGATATCGACTTTTTTCTATTTCACTGTAGAAGTTATGGCGCTATGCAACGAGATTTCTTTAAGATATGCATTTGCATCACTGCGGGGCTCAGAAAATAAATGAAAATGAGTTCCAGTATTTACGTATTTACCTATTTGATTTGCATCCAAAGGGTTTTATCCGTATGATTTAATCCGTGAAGAGGATGAAGCAAGGGAACACAGTGTTGGAGAAACGCCACATAGGAGAACCAGAGAATTAGCATTTATTTTATTTTTGTTCCGTTTCTGTTTCTTTAGATTTGTTTTATTTTTGTTCCGTTTCTTTTTCTTCGGAATTGTTTAGATTTCGTTTCTGTTTCTGTTTGTACAGACTTGTCAGATTAATAAATTTGAGCTCTTATTTTCTATTGCTCACGACTGATGGCGTTGAAACAATATGATATAGTTTGAAACATTGAAACAATTGTTGCAACAGTTTGATACATCTGAAACGATGTTGAAACAGTATGATACTGTCTGAAACGACATTAAAACAATCTGAAATAATTGTTGAAACAGTCTGATACGGTCTAAAACAGGAGTTGATACAGTGTAAAACAGTATGATACAGTCTGAAACGGGACTTGATACAGTTTAAAACAGTCTAAAACGAAGTTGAAACGGTGCAGAAACAGTTAGATACGGTGCTGCAGAAACAGTTGAAACGGTGCAGAAACAGTTAGAAACAGTTGAAACGGTGCAGAAACAGTTAGATACGGTGCTGCAGAAACAGAAACAGTTAGATACGATGCTGCAGAAACAGTTGAAACGGTGCAGAAACAATTAGATACGGTGCTGCAGAAACAGTTGAAACGGTGCAGAAATAATTGAGATACGGTGAGATACAACGAGATACATCGAGGATGGGATGAGAAAAAGTGAAATTAGGAAAAATAATAGGAATAAAAGTAAAATTAGGGGAAATGGTGGGAGGAAAAGTGAAATAGGGAGAAATGGGAGGAGCAAAAGTGATAGTGGGGGAAATAGGAGGAAGAATGTAAGGGTTTGATATGTTATGGGAAAATATTGCTATGTTTTTGCTATATTTGTAATTAACTTGTGTTTTCCTCTATATAGGGTTATTTTGCTAAAATGTTGCTATGTTTGGTAATTAAGTTCTAAAACTTGTACTTTTATGTAAAAAATCCTTGAAATTTTTACCTTTTGGTGTATCACTCTAACACTTTCGACTGCCGCAAGAAAATTATTTAACTTGTATCCCTAATCGTCAGGAATTTCTAGTGACCGTTAACGACTAGGATTATATATCATATAGTTCTCTTATAGGTTCAAAATCGTGAGCGGGCATCAGAAATGTCGTACTTCTATAAACTAGAAAAGTGCTTATAAGTACTTTATTTTTTTAGTTGTCAAACACTCACTTTTTACTTAAAAGTACAAATATACTTTTAAGTAGCTTTTTAAGCTCAACCAAACGGACCATAGTAAGATGCTTATTCGGAGAGGGAATACATAAATTGGAAGAGTATGCTCGTCATTTCAATTGTATAATTTATGTATTAATAACACCACATTTTTGTTTAATATTCTATTTAGCATAAAATAACGTAAATTTGCATAAATTATGCATCTGTTATTTATGTGGTCAAGTAATTCAACCAGCAAATTTGGTAAAACTAATGTGGAGTTTAACCAAACAATGTATAAAATAATACAAGTTACGTGCGGTTATTGTATCGCTTATGATTCCTACCAAATGACCCCACAGTGCTAGTGACAGCACTCTGATGCAAGTCATCCTCGAACACTTTTATTCCTTCATTTGCACCTGACTAGAGCCTTGTGATGGATTTGGTTCAGCTCAAACATCATCTTGAGCTATGTAATGGCTATGGGTTCGGTCTTATTGTCTTTCCTAAATAGAAGTATGGATTTACACGTAAATAGTCCTCAATATACCATATTAACAAGTCACATAGGACTAACATAATCTAGCCACAATAAATATATTTAAAATTTAATTTATAATTAAAATATCAAATATAATAGATTGATAAATTGTATATATAGCTTCTATACACATATATGCACATATATATTTGTCTTATATTTTTTAAATATTTAAATCATCAAATTATATTTAATAAATATGCTAGAAAAAGAAAGAAAAGACAGAATATGGTTACAATAAGTGAATAAGTGTTGGAAATGGTTAAGTAAATAAGTGAATATCGTTGAATGAATTGCTTTTGGTAAAGAATACTTTACCCACAAAGTGAGACTTTTCGATACAAACCCAAATTAATTACTGCTCAACCCGTGCATCAACATCCGTGAAAAAAAGACACTTTCTTTTTTTCAAAAAAAAAGTCAACTAGACATATCACCTAAGTTACAGCTGAATGCTCTTGTTTTCATTATTCTTTTTGTGATCTTTATGAGATGCATCCTATACTCATATTCAACAATTTTAATAGCACAGTTGTTTCTCGTGTATGCAATTTTTGTTACTTATAATGTTAGGAAGAAATTTTATATACTTCCTCATTTGCAACTTGCGAGTCCACAGGAGGAAGAACATGCAAAGGATATGAAGAATTCTACACCTCGATGATTGAATTCTTATTTCGACCTACTGAAAGCCATGACCCATGGAGTCAATTTGAAAAACACATATCTTCGGAAAGTGATATCTCCAGTCAATAGATATTTATCTAAATCGATAGGTCTGCCGTGTTAATCAATCTGATCCTCATTTAGTACACTGATGCAGTAAACAAAAACAAGTACTACTTATGAAGACCGTGATGATTTTCATCCAATAACATCAAAAAAATGATTGAAAGAGAACTCGGGGGCTCTTGGGAGGATTCACTCGCAAAATTACAATTACTATACGAGCAAGACTGTACAGTGGTGCAAGAGATGCACCTACAAAAGAATATTTCACATACACCCAACCAAAGAACTCGGGAACACAATATCGAACCAAAAACACAGCCTCCGAGAAATCCACAGTTTTCTCCCACCACCAAAGCATTTATAAAATCCTCAGATTGACTGAACCAAGAAAGCATATAGCCCAATACCTCTGACAAATCTCAGCATTTCCCACCACCAATTGCAGCATGTACATAATCTTCACATCGACTGAACCCAGAAAGCACATCGCCCAAAACACCAAGTACATCAAATGCCTCCTGGAAGTCTGTTGCCGATGTCATGTCATCAAGCCATGATAAAAGTTCAGAGGAGAAATCTGCCATTTCCTTCACATCTAATAGTTTATCTTTCATGATGACCTCCCAGCCTTCTAACTTTCTGCTCTCATCATCCTCTTCCACATTCTTGGAGGTTCCTTGGGTTCGCAAGGCGGTTGTACCAGATGATTTCTTGACCTTGAAAAAGCGCTGCAGCTGTTCTATCAAACCAGTGTAGACAAGCATCGGTTGAATAGTTGAGAATAACTCAACTGATCCCCCAGCCTCGGAAGCAGATGCACTTGTACTTCCTGACTCTGTCTTCAAAGTCCCAGACAGATTGGGCGAAGAACGAGGCGCGGGCCTACCATGACTCCGCTGGATATATGCATGGTATATACCTCGCTGTATAAAGGAAGTGCGATGCTGCAACCACGACTCATAGGATTCTGAAAGAAGAGAGGTGACCATCATGAATTGTACAGTTTCCTCTGTACCAGTAGAAGTCTGTGTTCCAGCAGCAGTGGAGGCTCTGGGTTCTGAGGAGGGAGAACTTAAATAAGTTGAAACAGACTTCATCATCATCTGCCGCTGAGAAGAATCATGATCCAGAAGGTGACGAGCCATTTGTACCATAAAAGGCAAAAATCGAGCATTGCTCTCTTTGCCACCACCCCTGCAATCTGCACTAAATGAAGCACCGGTCGCAAATCGAGCAAGCATCTGCAAAGGGGGATTTATATTTGCATTAGCATCAACAGTTTCCATTGTAAGAGGCTTCACTAACCCTCATCGTCCAACCAACTCAAACCCATACACAAGGAAAGGGAGCGATTTGAAAAGGGCAAAAAAAAAAAAACAAAATAAGCAGGAGACGAGAGGTAAACAAGGTGAAAGGCTAATAAAAAATGGCAACTCACCAGAACAATATCGTAAGTTAACAACCGGAGCCGACTTCCATCAGCACGCCCAAGAGCATTCAGGTAATCCCAGTATTGGTCAACATAGCGTACATATTGGCCTATTGGTACGGATGGACCTCTTACTGGAAATAGATTATTGCATAGTGTCTCATTGTTTCTTAAGGCAGCTCCATCCCATTCTTTCTTTGGATTCTTTAAGGCTGCATCTGCTCGTTTAGCCTCTTGATGGCACTGAAAATGTATGATGTTAAAATGGCTGACTGTTGTGTAAACACAGTCTCCACGAGCATTTCCGGAGCTTCCAACCCCAAGGTTAACCCGTTTACTGTAGGTGTAGATGCCAAGCAAGTCTGTAGGACGCAAGCGGTAGCCCTCACGACAAACCATGCAAGACAATCCTTCCTCTTCCTCGTCCTCAACATCCTCCAGACCTTCCAAGACTGGTCGAGCAACAACAATACGTTCACCACCATCTGAGGACAGTTCTTGCCGCATCCCAAGTCCCTGGTACCATCAAAATGAGAAAAACCTCCATAGTTATGATATAGGCAACTGAAACAACTCTAGAAAATCTATAATTTTGTTAGCACTATTAGACACTGCATCCAAAAACAAAAAAAAAAAAAAATCTAAGAATCTTCATTAAACAGAACTAAAGAAGCACACGGACTGCAAACATATCATATTGACAGAAAACATATTAGAGGTTAGAAAATCAAGATGGTAAAAGTACCAGAGCTGCTACCAAGAAAGTTAAAAATTACCACATGACTTGCTGTACCATAGAACTATTCTCTGTTTTAACATCTGCAGTTAACAATGAGAAGTAACCGCCTATGTGCGTTCAAGGAGTCCTAAATACAAGATCAATCAGTTCCTAATAAATAGAATTTCATCGTTAAGCTTCTCTCGTATCTTTGCAGTGTCTCAATTTTCTTACTCAGCTCTACATTCAAGATACTAAACTTTTAACTTCCGAATTAAAAATATATTTACTAACATGTTTCAAGTACTTGAGAAGCATTCTCAAGTACTGCTCCTATTATGTTTATTCACCTCAGGATCTCTACTGCTGATGCTTTGTTACCGAACAGGAGCCAGTGATATGCAATATTGCTGGGTAGATTTGACAGTAAAATATGATTCAGATGAGAAGTAGTCCTTCATCATTACTAAAGCAACACATCGAAAGTGTAAAACCGAACCAAGACAAAAATGAAGACGCACATGACATTAAGATATAGTAAAGAACGAGACGAGCATAACGTAGTATGACAAGAACCTGAAGCAATTCTGTTCTCTTTCTCAACGCTCTTCGCCTCATCTCATCCCGTGTTGCATGACGTAGTTGGTGAACCTTCTCAGCTAAGAACCCATCACCTTTCCCTTCCTTATCAGAAAGTGTGTCCAACAAGTTTTCAGCCCTCGCTCCAATGTCATTTTCACCCGAGACACCCTCCAAAGCATGCAGTAATGGCAAGATTCCTCCTTCATCAATGCACTTTTGAGTGGCCAAATGGCCCATTGACAGACCCCTCAGCATGGATAAAATAAGAGGAATAGATGGAAGCTTTAAACCCGAGGCCCACTCGACAGTTGATTTGAAACCAGCCTGTCCAGTGAAAGCAAAACTCTCTTTTAGATGGCTGACTGCAGCCCCAGTAATCCCCTTTTCCAGTATAATATCCTTCAACCTTTCTCCACAGGAACTCGTCTTGAGTGATTCTGAAACCCTAACAAAATTCTCTAGGGTGTATTTCTGCTTTGAAGCTTGCTGCGCAACTGTTTCATCTTTTATATTGTCTTCGTAGAGCTTTTGCAGCCTATCAAATTCACGCCAATTCTGTAAACACGGCTCAAAATGCTGTACAAGAGCTTCCATTGCTGAAGGCTCCCCGTAAGTCAAGTAAGGCAATATTCTTGCAACCATCTCAGTGTTCCTCTGCTGTTTATTTGACTTTTTAAGTCCAGATGGATGAGATAATCTTTCAAGGAAAAGTAGAACTATTTTCTTGGCCTGTTCACCAGCACCTACTTCATCACTGGAGACCACATTAACGCCTGGAGTAATGCTGATGTTATCACTCTCATTTGCTTCTAGTGTTAAGCTCTCCACAATCAAAAGAATACCCTCAGCTGGTTCCATGGCATCCACAAAGAAAGCACGCCTGGCTGTCTCAAGAAGTAAGCCTAAAGCTCCCAGCTTTAGCAGTGATTTCCTGTTTTCTCTAATCTTGCAACAAAGCATAAGCAGATTAAGCACTGCAACCAGCTGCTCTTGATTGGACTTGAAATCATCTTGCAAACGCTGAAAAAGATAACCAGTATGAAGACATGAACAAGGTTGTAAACAGAACTTTTCATGATCTATCTATCACTAGTATGTAATTTGTTTAAGCTACAACAATGAATAATTTTTCTATGGGCAGTCCTTTCAGTAAAACAACCCAAATACACCTCGGTCCAACAACAGGAAATAAAAACCAAAAAGAAAACAGACTATAAAAAGGAGTAATAAGAAAGGAAATGAGTACATGTACAAAAAGAGTAACCTGCTAGAGTTTGAATCAATAATTATACCTGAACCATCCCTAGAAGAATCTCCAGCCCACCACAGTCCCGCACAGCACCAGCTATGGCAAACTCCACCTCTGGATCTTGCGTCTCCTCTCTATCCTCATCAATTTCCTTAATCATGGGCTCAGTAGCTTCACCATCTAATCCCTGAATAGAAGATAGGGGAACTGTTATGTATCAAAAGTATACTAGGATAAGGTAGAAGTAAAGCAATTCTCAAAGGACAAAAAGACAACAACATAACAGAGCCATGGAGCAAAAAAAATCCTCAAAGGTTTTTAACAAGTACATTCTACCATAAAAAGTATGAAGCTAAAATAAAAAAGAAAACCTGTAGTCGGTAGGTCACTGTCATTGGGGGACAATCTCTGGCCGATACGACAGCATTGGAAGAAAGGGAAGTTGTTGCAGCAACTACACTCGCGGACTGACTATTGGATTTCTTCCACACTTGCTCAAAGACTTGAGCAATACTCAAATCTAGAGAGATAATATTCCCAGCGACTAGCAATTCCATGCCATAGTCATCTTCAATAAGACCCAAGAGATCCAGCTGTTGGCAGATTTTATTTTTGACATCACGCATCAAAGGACCAATTTCAACACTTGAATAAGGATTCTTTGTCATTGATCCCCTGATAAATTCTTCCTGTGTATGAGCCTTGTTCAAGATCAAAAGATACACAGGCTCTGGTTTTGAAGGGCTAATCAGATTGCATAGCTGCTCCAAGATGAACTGCAAGTGAAGACAAAATAGAAGAATGTAAATTCATCAGTTTATCCAGAGTAAAATACTAAACACCGAACAGATAGTGAAGGATGGTTATCCAAATGACTACACATATAACCAAACTAAGCATGAATACGGGCAGTGAACAAGTATACTGCAAAAGGAAAGTAAAGCCTTCAATCTGCTTTATAAAATGTTCCTTCCCAACCAACTAAAGAACAAAGATTTTTCATCAGCATAATGTAAACTAGCAAACATGTGAATCAATGTTCTCATCTGGACTTGGAAATATATGAAGCAAAACCTTGTGGAGAAAAAAATTCAACAGATCATGAACAAACTGTTCCATTTGCAATGAACAGTGGTGTACAGGGGACCTTGTATAAGCAGTGTCGACATTTGAAAAAGTGAAGAAATAAACAAATTACTGCCACAAAATCATCTTAATAAAACACAGTGAAATACATTAATACAATTGTCCTGTCCTCAATGAGTTCCCTTGCACTTCAAATGTACTCATGAGTAGTCTTAGTCTTCATTTAATTGGATGTTCCCTCTTCTTATTGCGTCATGGCCACTGGATGGCACTTTCTGATTAGCATGTTTCACCCAAATTTGAATTTAAGGAATCTAAAAGCGATCAATTCTTCACTTTGTCTTTCAAAAACAATGAATGGTGTGATTGATTGTGATGTCTTCCAAATTAGGTGAACTTTGACAGGTTAAATTTTGTTTTGACAGAACCTTATCAAAAAAAAAAAATGTTTGCTGGGGAGTCATCGAACAGTTGGAATTAAGTATAAGTTGGAGAATAGATGAGGCAACACCACAGGACTTTCTATAAGTATCATTACGAATTTAGTAAAAGCGTTCTTGATTTTTGAAATTTTAATATCTTATATTATGATATTTTCTTAGAGCATGATTGTCATTGCGTTTATTTCTTATTTTTTATTTCATTTCCTTGGATGTCTACGTCTTTTGCTCATAAGCTGGGCTGGCGTTGTGTCAGCTTAAGGCTCTAGTTGTCTGGTTAAATTTTCCCCTTGCCTCTCAAGTAAAATCTGATACTCCCACAAAAAAGGACATTAGATCTCCTACATAGTTTTCTAATCTCCACCAAAAAATAAACAAAAGTAAAACAAAATAGCAATAGTCGGGAAACAATCCAAAGACCGGAATGCTTCACTAATATTGCAAACTTTCTTTTTCAAGAAAAACTAAGAAGTTCATTACGTACCAAAGAAGTTCGGCCTCTATTTTCATCTCCATGAATTTGTAGACCGGAGATGCATGCCTGGATGAACTGACGTTTATTTTCATTGCTCTCTAGCAGAAGACTATCAAGAAGATCTTTGAGCAGTCTATTGCAGTCATTTATTAGCTTTGTCTTCTGCACAACCAACCCCCTAATCACAATGAGAGCCTCAAGAACCTCTGAAAGCAAATGCTCTCTCATGAATCTATAATATAAGGTGAAAAAAGATTGATTAGGAAATATGCCAGCAGCAAAATAATTCAATATATTAGAAGTGCAAAGAACACTTGCCTGGATCTGATGTTTGGAACCTCCAGGAACTTGCCAAGGAGCTCAATAAGTTTATGAAGAATAAAGCCCTGAGATATGTCAACATGCAAGCTTCTCTCCAACTTTTCTACGTTAACTAGTTCTTGAGTGATCAACTTACATATCGTTGTCAAGCAACCACGCACAGTCAAGAAGAGACGGGCATCCTCTGAGTCTATCATTTTAAACAGCAGTTCAAAGTACTCAGCAGCATTTTCTCCAGCAGCAAGGGTTGCCGATAACAAAGACATGAGCAAGTTTAGCAGGCGAAACCTTCGTGATGAACTCTGGCCACAGAGCAAACTAATCAACATACACATTTCTGACCTAATAGATTGTGAACAAGCACTCAGTATGAGTTCTGTAACCCATGAGCCCAGTTCAAACGATGATATCTCATTTCGAGCTGTCTTCGAAGCACGTCGCTTCCACTTGAGGAGATATTTCAGTGCCAGATAATCATGCCTCTGAAGACGAGATCTTTGACCACTTTTCCCAGCCTGAGAAACCCTATATTGTCGTCTCACAAAATCTAGATAGGAGGCCCCTTTTTCCCACTCTGAATAGCTCAAGAGTTGTACATCTTGAGCCTTCTGAGAACCATTCCAACTTTTCTCCGGGAGCTGTGACATTGACTTACTTCCACCAACAACGCTGTTGGATCCAGAAACATTTGAGCTGTCATCTTTCACTTGTGCCACCTGAGAAGATTTTCCTGTGCCTTGCTCTTTGTCAATAACATCAGGCTTTGGAGGAGTACAAGCCTGAGATATGATCCTCAGGCAAGGAAGAATCACATGCTCAGATATTGCAGGATGTTTAGCTCCCAATTTGATAGATGCAAACAACAACTGGAAAACGACCCTTAGTCTTGATTCCCAGAATTCATCTGACAATGAACACACATCAGAAAGCAGTGACAACTCTTCCCGAGTAGCCAACGCAATGTCCATGGAGCGGTGATGTTCAAGGCAATACATTACCTTCTTCTGTATGAGACTGTTCAACTCAGCCACCGCGTTAGTGTCACCCTCAGAGAAAGCACAAAGAGCTCCTCTAGCTTGGACACGAGCTGTTTTAGGGCCCTGATGGATGTTATTTTCAAACAGCTCAGACAGAACCCCAGCAGCGACAAGTTGCTTCTTCGATGCTGGATGTTTTGATAGCACCTGTAATATCTCCAAGCATTGAGTAACAAAAGTGGAGGCACAGCCATAGCAACTGTTAGGTAACCTCGAAACAACACATCTGGAGGCTGGACTAACATTATCTGATTGTTTCTGATGCAGGTAATTCATCAAAACTCGCCTCAAACCTTGGAGTGTCTGGACACTCTTACTGACGGAATCAAATGCCGCTTTGCATTTCTCACCATACAGAACACCAAGAAGAGCAATTTTACGGTTTATCTTGCATGAAGGTCCAGGCAAAGAGACCATCATTTGTTGAACTGAATCCTTCTGCTGAGAGTCCATCTCATTTTCACCAACACTAGACACAATCTTCAGCAGAGGTTTTTTGAATCCCAAAAGCTGCTGATATCTACGATGGGCATTTTCTGACTCTGCCTCTATTGCAGCCAATCCCCTCTTCATGTCTTCTTCATTTTCCATGCTATCAAAAGTGAAACTTGGCTTTGCCATAAAATTAAATTCAAACCGACCATATTTGCTGTATCCACATTCATTGCATAAGAAGGAATCAAGATTTTCATAATTGATGTTCCGACACTGCCTGCATTGATAGGCATTCTCATGACAGTTACTGCATATGCCGTGCTTATCAGTAACAGCTCGACTGCAACGAGGACATTGCAACGGCTCAAGGGACAAAGCTTGAAGATTCTCATAAAAAGAATCTAATTCAATCATGAAATTACACGCAGTAATCGGGATGGCAAAATCAACTTTCAGCTCCGTTTGATTGAAAGCAAGATGGCAGCTTTTTGCACGCTTCCAAAGTGACCAATTGTTTTTCAACTCTGACAAGTCAGCCACAGGCCTGTTATTGTAATAAAGGTTCAAAACTTTCACTGACTTGGATTTGCGAGCATCATGAACATTCATGGAAACACTCTGAATGGTGTAGCTACCAGTACATTTCACAATGATGCGATTGTCTGTAAACTTCGTTTCTGACTTCAAACTTTCAAGCTTCATCCTACTATAGGGAACCTCAGGGGAGCTGCAGGCTACACAAGGCTCACTCTCAAGGTAGTAACCATCAAATTCCACCAAACCGCTTAAAGTGTTGTATATTCGAGAATTTGGATGGTTAGCCAGAAGCTCATTTTGTGAATGGAGTGTGTCAAATATGCAACTTATCACATCAGTGGTCAAGCATTTGTCAACAACTTCAGCGCTCTGCAGCTTTGCACCATGATCAGGGACCTTCCCTAGCAAGAATGTAACGAGTTCTGTATACTCAATGATGTTCTGCCCATACATTGGCAAAGATTTAATCTTCTGCAAAAGTGCAGCTAACAATGTTTCTTTGAACGTCAAGTTACCATGATGCCAGACACCGAGGAGAACTGACTTCGATTCTGAGCGTACAGAGCTTGAACTCCATTCCAATAAAAAGCAGTCAATAAATTGCCTCAACACATCACCTTTTCCAGTAAAAACATCAATCACAGCTTCCATATCCAACTGAGTCTTCTCCACACCAGATTCACTTTCTTCTCCCTTCTTCTTCTTTTTAGAATCAAGGGATTGTGACCCTAACTTGATCGCAGTTGTTCCAGCTTCCACTACCTCAGCTTTCTGTGATGAGTGGGTGCTATCCTTCCCAGTATAGAAGGCCAGATTCAGAAGCTTCAACGTCTGAATAACACACTCTTCCCCATAATAAAATATTCCATTCAAAAGGAAAGGAAGAACATCACCATGCCTTAAACAATACTTTTGCCAATTTCGAGGACGAGCTGCAGCTACTTCAGCCATGGTCGTTAGGCACCTTACTATCTTCACACTTCTCTCATATGAGATAGCACTTTGAAATCCACCAGATTTATTTACGTGTTTATAGAGCTTTTTAACTTCACTGGAGAACTGCCAAGCGTCTCGAACACTGTAGTAATGTGTCTTACTGCCACAGAGATGCAGAAAAAGCCTCCTGGCATACCTCCTTACATAACTAGTGTTAGGATTGTTGATATAGCTGCACAGAACATCCTGATATCCATCTAGTTTCAAATCCTTACTAGAAGGCATCTTATACAGCTTCTCTTTCTCCCCAACCTTGTCGTGCTTTTCTGGTCGTATCAAGCTGTACAGCAGACGGAAAGTGTTCTCCAGCAACAGACGGTGGTAGTCCACAAATATGTCAGCACGGTGTGATTTGGCATATGAGTCTGAAAAGAATGGCGAGAAGTTGCCAGCAGGCACTTCCCTGCGGATTGTCAATAAAGCACCACAACCAGAACTGGCATTCAACCCAGAAGATGGATCTGTGCTAACAGATGGAGATTTAAAAACTTGAGTTAGCTCCTGCAGAATGTCCATCAGATAATTCACAAATGCTTGCTGCCTAAGATAGCTACATGCACGAAGTAAATGGGAGATGAAGTCATTTTTCTCTTGACTATCTAAGGTAGATGAAGCAGCAACAGCAGCTGAAGGTGAGATATGTAAGGCATTTTTGTCATGCGCTTCAGTCACACCACCAGATTTAGTTGCAGAACCATCGGTTCCTGGTTGGTGCCAGTTACGCAGCATTAAGGTAAAGAACATAAATACCAGTATTGTGACTTCTCCAAAAGGGGTATGGCTTTTGGCTACAAAAGGCTTATTCAGGTTTATCTCATCCAAAAACCATTTTATCAATTTCTCCAATCCTATGCTTTCAGGTTCTGAACTGTCAGCAAAGGGTCCACCAACAGCTGAAGACAATCTGTAGAAGAGCTGCATGACTGGAATAGCCCCGGTACCTGATGTGGTTTCCATCCATCCTTTCAGTTGCTCAAGTAGTTCAGTAAGAAGAAGAGAGTTAACAGCTCTTTTGGATGCAGAAATACTAACAGGATCAAGTATAGAGGCAGAAAACTCTTCAGACTCATTTGGTTCCAACTCGTGGATTGATGGAGCAGAACTTTGCGCGCCAACATCAGACGCAACTGTCAACAAACCTGAATCATTCAGATCATCGGAAGTGAAATGAATTTCGCTTCCTTCCCCGCCAAATGTTTCCACTTCAATTGGAATAGCTGTCATAGGATGATCTCTTGAATGTGGTGGCGGGAGACGGTCTGCATCTAGCACTTCATAACATGCCTCACACAAATCAAAATCTGGGCAAACAGTGCAGTGCCATCTTCTTCTTAGGATAGGAACAGTAGAGCAACCATCGCAACAATATTGAACAGATGAAGTGATGGAGTCTTCTTCAACCATGACCTGAGTAGTTCCACTAGCTCCAGCGGAAGCATCAACCCGTGTAGGAACACAGGATGGGTTCTCCACCTCATCAGTACCTATCATTGTTTGCTTTGGGAATGGAACCTGAAGCAATCTTGAAGATATAGCCAAGCTGGAAACAAAGAAATGAAGATTTGGAAACTTAAGTAAATGACAGATGAGATTATCACAGATATGTTTCAGAGAAAATGGTTCAAGAGCTATAACAACCTGCTTGAAGTTTGAACAGCCTCATTGGTAGAGAATAGGAGTTTCTTTAACAATGATACTGCAGGTGCCACAGAAGACCTGCCTCCATCTTTTCCATGCAACGCTAAACACTCCGCGTAACAGTAAATTAGTTCGACAGACGACACAACAATATTGTTCATGGTCTGTGTGTCAGGTTGCTCTATGTCCAAAATTCCCCAAAGGACTTGCATGAGTCCATCAACCACTTCAGAACCTACATTCAAAGAACAAATAAGGGATTGCATGGAAGCAACTTGTATTGTGATGGTAAACACGGCTAAGTAATAGCGAATTGCAGTATAAAAGTCAGCAGAAGGTCAGTAAACCATTCAGAATAAGCATAATAATCGCTCACCAGATTGAACACAGCAATCATAACAGAGATGGAGGTTTAGAGAGAGAGAAGGAACACAGAGAGGGGGAGGGGGTCAAATTAGTGAATGAAGAAACACCCCAACTCCATTATTGTGACCCCACTGAAATCTCAACACATGAAAGGCTTGGAAAACATTGCAAGGTATTACAAATGAAAACCAATAGAACAAGAAAATACCATTCATCTCAAGAAAAGAGGCAAGGTTTGAGCGGCGATGGAGTGCAATCTTGGAAACCACACGCATCTGTGCAGTAAATTCCTCAATAATCCAGCCAGCAGTGGTCCCATCGGCATCAAGTTTAAATGATAGCATGGCAGTGGATTTCACAACTCCAGCAAGACGCATAGCATCCTTAACCTATTCATACACGAAGTTTCAGATCATGTTAAAGTATTTGACATAAACAGAGAAAAGCAAAATTAACCCACTCGTTTCAGACATATAGTCCTGGAAATTACTTGGTAATATATCTCTCTCTTGGGGAAGACAGCCTGCAGGACACAGTTGGCAGCTGCCTGCAACAAAGGCTCTCTGTCACTTTCAAATATTATTTCTAACAGTGGCTTGCACTTCAATTTGCTCAGCTCCCCCTTAAATTCCTCAACTTTTAAGCATCCTTGTGGTTTGCACAAAGAGTAGATTCTTGATAAGAGCTTCAGTCCAGCAGCCACAACCTGCTCCTGAAGTGGTGCAGACTGTGTTGCACGACACTTCCTCCTAGATCCAGCAGGCCACGAATTACAACCAAGTACACGAGCCTCCATGTCCAGAACAGCATCCATCTTCTCTTTCCACCCAAATTCATCTTTAGCTCGGCCATAAATTTCCAACGAGTCTATTCGGGATAAAGAAGAACCACTGAATGTTGGCCCAACAGATATTGTAAATTCTTCATCAGCAAGAAGTGATTCGGCCACTGTAAATGGAACATCATACCAAGAACGCATTCCCTCATCTAATTTTATCACTCTCTGGAAAACAGTAATCTCAGAAGGTATGTGACTTGCAGACGTGTTACCCACATGCAATCGCAGACCAACCATGACGAGGTCAGGATTCGAATTTGAAACAGTTACCTGGAAAAATGGCGCACGCAATATAAAATTCAAATGCATAGAGCTATGATCCAGATTCCTGAGCAAGTCTCGGAATTTAAAATGCTAATTTAACAAAAATTACAATAATGACACACAGAAGAAAGATCAAAGGGGAAAGTTAAAATCAAAACCAGAGAGTACACAGGAATATCAAACTTTACAAACGACATGGAATACTAACGTATTAAGACCCCACTTGTTGGGATCATACTGGGTATGTTGTTGTTGTCGTCGACTAATGTATTAAGACGTCAGTATTTTTACCCAACTTAAAGGATAATAAACCCTCAAAAAAGGATAGTAGTCTGAAAAGTGATTCCTAATAATGTTCCCCATGTTGCCAAAAGAGAAAAAATTGATGAATGCATATTCCTGGATGCTGGAACGACTCTAGTCTATTTAGCCAAGTTTATCATTCTCCAAAAGGAAACAGTACATTATAAAACCAAAGTTCACTACAATCACCAGTATACCCGCCAATATACTCAATATGTTGATTTAGCTCTCCACTTTGTATTTTGCTTTCTTTTTCACCAAAGTTGATAAATATATATGAGTTTGGACACATGCTTTGCTGACTACCAGATATTGAGCAAGTACACAGTGAAATCAAAACAGTTCTGACGCCAGAAACTGCAAAATTTGCACAGAGCATTTGCCAAACTAAAAGCATAGAGAAAAGGTAATACACCAGAACATTATAAACTTTGTCCAATTACTTTTAGTGCAAAACACATACTGAACCCTAAGAAATATATTTTTGAAAGGGATTCCTATGAAATTTATCCTAGAAGCGTTTTGTTAATTGTGAAATATACCCTAGAAGCTAAAAAAGGGTACCCTAAGAAATCACATATTTGGTTCTACAGAAATTCCTAGAGCAGTAAATGGCAACACGGTTATGATGGGTAGTGTTGAATTGTTTTGGGGTACAGAGGGTGATGCAGGGTACAGGGATGGAAGCGCTACACAGCTGGGTCTATGGAAGGAGGAGAAGATGCGAAGCATGGGATGTTTCTTAATAACCTCATGTCTCTATTCCCCTTTAGGTAACACACATGAGGGGTTACAGTCTGTATAGAAGCTCGGTTACATTTTATAAAGAACCATATTTCTGTGTACATGCTTTATTTTATGGGATACGTCTTTGCATAGAGGAGATCTCCCATAACGAAATTACATACCTTATCCCAAAAGAAAGTTGATGCTATCGCGCATGCAATCATATTCAATTCAATGGATTCTTTGATCCAAATCTTGTCTAACTTTGCAGGTAAGGGTCACTTCTTGGTTTCGTCCAAACTCCACATGGCACTATTCAGCTAATTTTTTCATCAAAACTTCAGTATCACCTTCAGCTATTTTTTTCATTGAAACAAAAATACTCCAGCACATCGTACTCACATCTCTCCCCAAAATCTCCTAGTTCAGGTAGTTAGCCAGCAAACGCCTCAACTCCGACTTTAACTTTTTTAAAGTGTGATAGATTTTCCACTTAAGGGGACGAATCGCAAGGAAGCAAATATAAGAAATTAGGAGACAAATAAAACATAAATAACAAGAAATTAATACCTTGAATCCACCAGGGCTAGGACTCTCCAAAAATCCATCTTCAGAAGCCAGGGTCTGTTTAGCTCCTTCAGAATCACCATTCCTTATAGCATCACTGCTCAGCTTCACATCTTGTGTTATACAAACAGCTTTCTCAAAGAAATCAAGTGGAAATTCTGGTTTTGCACCTCCATAAGCCTTATTGTTGAGGATCCCAGGACCAAGCTTCTTAACCTTGTCACTGGTAGCACTGACACCAGAGTCGATGCCAGCTGAAACATGTGAGTATATCTGAAGGCTTCCATCATCATGTAAAACAAGACAGTGGATTTTGTCTTTTGACAAAGGCTTGTAAGCAGCAATCCCTACAACAGGAGATGTTGAACCCACTGAATGTCTCATGTTCTGTACGAGTACTTGATGTTCACCGAACGAGACAGCACATGCAGCATTTGAATTCAAACTCGAGAAGCAAACAAACAAGGCACTGCCACCAAATAAATCTCTCCAACGGTGCAATCCCGCTGGCCGAAGTTTACCGTCTGTTTCATTGTCCAATATGGAGGAGACCTCAGTTAGGGAAGTTGCATCTGGATTTACTCGACCAACCAAGGTTGACCCATCTTGGAAGGACAAAAAGAGTAACCGATGCATTGGAGAAAAATACAAGGAGGAACCTTTTGCATGTCTCTCTTTACCCTCAATTTGCATGATTTCCTTCAAAGGCTTGGCCCCAATATTACCTTTCATTGACAACTCCAACCTGTACAAGCAACCATGTTCTGAAAGGACAGTCAGAAACATCCTACCCTGTGAAGCCATAATAAGTGCAGCATCCATAATCATGTCATCAGGCAAAGTGAAATAGTGCACAGGACTAATGTTATCAAGGGATAAATCATATATCTTAACAAATTTGTTGGTGACCACCATTAGCTGAACTTGAGATCCAGGGACCCAGTCTACACGCTTGATATAAGCACCTTGTAGAGCGAGTTCAATGGCTAGACGATCACTCACCTCACCTCGATGATTTACCGTAAGAACCTGGCATTCTTCATAGCCTGCCACCGCAAGGTAACTCTCTACAAGTGGGTTGAAGATGAGATTTACAATTTCAAAACGGACAACATTCTTAGAAAGAGGCTTCACATTGGTCTTGTCTGCAGTCACTGGAGCAACTGTGGCTTGTCCAATAAGCTGTCCTACGTCAAATATGGCTACCTTGTCACCTTCTCCAACAGCAAGCCGACCTCGTGTACTAACACTAAGTAATGATTTAACAAGAGAGCCACTAGCCAAGTGGGATTTAAGTTCTTTGGCATTTGAATAATCAGCCTTTATCTTCAAATCCAGCGACCCACTTTTATATGCCTTCTTCAATTGCAAGAGATCAAGACTGTTACACAGTACTTTGTCATTACCCAGGGAAATTTTCCTCTCTCTAGAAAGGGTAGAATCTCTCCGGCTAGTAATAGAAGGCAACAATGAACAGCAAAGTCTCACAACACAACTTTCAAGATCAAGTTCGTCTAATAAGATTGGCATCCCATTTTGAAGTTCCTTAGGAATAGACATCTTGATAGAGTTGTCTGTTTCCACCAAAACATCATCCTCGATATCTGAATCACTGTCAGGTAGTTGATCTGCATTTTCCGTGAAAGGCAGAAAGGACTGGAAGTTACTAGCGCCACGACTGGCTGAGTTGTTGCTTCCAGCATATTTTCGAGGTTTCAGACATTGACAACTGCTACCACGAACACCTCCTGCTCCACAGTCGCAGAAGAAGCGACTTGACCTAGAATAAACCACACGATGACCTCGGTGACAAACTTTGGCACAAACAGAGCAACAGCCTTTGGACACAGTCAGATCACAAGTGTAGCAAAAGTACCAATGTTGTTCCATAAAATTGCTACCACTAGATGTAAATGTACAAACTTTAGAAGCAAGGGCCCGTTCACTGTTATTATCTTCATCCTCATCCTTGTCCAGGCTACCATTCTCGCCATCAGACGTTCCATCATCCTCGTCTTCATCAACAGAAGTTGCATCACACTCAATTGATGCGGACCTACCTTGACTGGAAGAAAGGACCAAAGCATCAGCACTCTTCCTGGAACCTACAGATCTAGCAGGTGCGGCTCCCACCCCAGAAGTAATGTTAGCGGTAGACTTCACCAAAGATCGCTCGCTGGCACTCTTTGCAGAGGAGCAATCGCTCAAAACACTCTCCAGGAAACCAAAGAGATATCTCAACCCTTGAAGCTGATTCTCGTCATCAGCCAGCTTCTCAGTCAGCAACATTGTCTGCTGCATAAGTTGCTTGATTAAACTTTCACCTCCGGAAAGCTGAACAAGCAAATTGAAATAATATTTGGCTACAGTGAAGTCAAATAGAAGAAAAGCCTTATCAAGTGAAATCAGCATAGATTTCACCATATGCTTATGCAGTTCCTGGGACAGGATTTCAGAAGACTGAGACAGCAGGATTGTGATGAAATTCATAGTTGATTCTCTTAGAGAAGCTGAAGCACCTTTCGCACAAGCAACTCCACTAGACTCTTCAGTCACAGATCCTAAAAGCCTATTTTCAAGCCACTTTGACAGGGAGACCATGTCCATGTCAAGGAACTTCTTCTGCAATTTCTCCTTGACATGAGCGTACAAATCTCCAGATAAAAGATCAACAAAAAAGTTGAGAACCCTTATATTGACCAGCTCAGAGTTGCATCTATCTAGAGCCTCAACCAGAACCAACAAATCACCACGTTGTGAACCATAAAGATCCGTAATCTGTTTGGAGACTTCCTCGACAGAGAGGAAGTATTTCAAAACCTCAATCCCAGAACTCTCTCTTTTTAAGCTATCGACAATATCAATTACCTTGACAACCAGAACTTCACAAATTCCACTACTCCCGCTACCCTCCCTCCCATTGGCACACCTTAAAAATTCCTCCATGTGTTTTAATATGAATAAGCTACTATAGTCAACTCCTCCGGAGCCTTCAGTAAGCCGTTGGTAAATAGCATTACATTTTCCATGAAGGTCTCCAAATATTCTGTCACACTTGATCCTACAGACTAACTCAAGAATCTGAGAGATGACCTGCGTCTCCAAACGTAGAATTCCTCCGGCATCAATGATCTTCATTAGTCCATCTATACAATTCACAACTCCTGCAATATTAAGGACAGATGAAAGCAGAATACCACTGGAAGGTTGAAGAAGACAGGGGAATCCATGCAACAAAGATCCCCATAAAACTTTAGAATGACTTCCTAAAGATAACTTGTCAAGAGTTGTATCCAGCCTCGACAAAGTTCCACAGAGAGGTTTATACTGGCATGGATCAAAACCCATCTTCTGAAAGAGTTCATCCTGATTGCAGTTGTCAAAACCAGTGTGCACAAATGACATTGCAGGTGAAAGTCGGTTGGCCGAAAGCTGATCATTGTCTATCATCATAATTAAAGCTTTCTGATAAACTCGTAGGTATCTCTTCAACAGAGATGACAACTCTCTAATCAGCTGATTAACTTGATCAGCACCAACTAAAGTAGAAATAACACCTTCAGTGAAGACACAGAATTTACCATCTCTTGATGTCTGCTCTGGAGACATAGGAACAGTAGAAACTAGTGACTTTTTGAGACAGTGTCCAGTGGTACCTGCAGTAAGCAACGACAATGATAGAGAAAGCCAAGATCCAGCCCTTAGAAAATCCCATCCGAGTTCTCCCACATCCTCTGCTACATGTAAATCATGCAATCGATGAATCAAATCCAACAGCAGAACAGAAAAATGTCTGCAGCTTATTTTCCCCATGTCGCCCACAAATGATTGACTAAAGTAAACAAGATGCTCAGCATTTGAGAGTTCAGGCACTTCAGCACTAGTTAGCCAAAGATGCAGATGTTCCGATGTGGATTTCATGACTGGTCGATCCCAACAAAGCACAAAGATATATCTTTCAAGTATCAGGTCCTCCACCTTTTCAGGTTTTTTACCTTCCCATAACCTCAGTATCCTGGAAAAAGAGCCAGAGATGTCATCCCAGGACAAGCCTAGGCATGCTATTGTCGGATCATCTCTACATGCAGATGGAGGAAGGGGTGTGATATCAATCAGTTGACTCAGCAGAGCATCGTAAGGAGATGTGTCTTTAATAACGCCGCCTATCACACCTTCAAACAAAATTGAGACCCAAGATGAAGCATGACTGGCACTGAAACGAGGCCTCAATCTTGAAGAGGAGGCTTCCCTCAGCTTGGTCCTGAACTCCACAAGCAGGGATGACGGACAAACACGGGGATAAAATAGCATGTGACGAAGCATTACAATCAACCGCGAAATTAGTAGTGCCCAACATGACAACTGTGTACTATCAAAAGCAACAGAGGGAACAGCAACGGCTCTAAGAGTAGAGAGCACCACATTAACCTGGATAGCCTTTTCATCTTCTGAAGACAGGTGGAAAGCCATTAGCAGTATCTCCATGTGAAACACAGAGGGAAGAATCTCCAGAAGCTCCTTCAGGTTAGGACACTTTGAACATATAGCTTTTGCCCTTTCGTGCAAAAAATCAGCAAATATATGGTACATTTTGGTCCTCAAGCTACTGCCACCAGTATCTACCAAGCAGACAACAGCATGTGCAAGTAAGCCAAGAGTTAGATCATTGTAAACAAAAGCACCATTTTCAATAACCAGGATTTTCTCAATGAGTGACTCATTAACTAAATCAGACAAAGCATGACGCGATAGCAAGTTATGGAACAGATCAAGGCAAATTTCACTGAGACGTCCATGACCATGCTTCATGTGTTCAGCATCAGGACCTCTTTCTTCAGCATCACATCCTTCGGAGCTCAGTATAGAAAGCAAAATATCGATGTGGTAGCTTGTAAATTTTCTGCACCCATCTTCATATACAGGACCACACCATTCAGGTGAAAATATGCAATCATATAGAAAGCTGAGCAATTCAGTTGCAGCCTGGATGGGAGTGTTGCTTATGATTGAACTAGGCGCAGCAGCAGCTTGATCACATCCATCCACAGATCCTGCTGAGCGACCACCCTCAGAGAAAAGGTCTCCAAAGAGGGCTTCATCTTCATGACAAGCGGTGTTCTCGGACTCGGAGGTAATGGATGTTTTGGTGACACTGGAACATGACCTCTCCAACTTGGGCTTCAATTTGACACCCTCAGAATGAAGGAACAAGATCAGTTGCATCAGATTATCCACCCACTGAACTGAAGGTGAGAATATTATTCTCAAGAGTTCATCCACTGAGTACTTCTTCAGCAGGTTGACCTTAGCTGAGTAAACCTGACATGAAGGAGGCTCCACCAATTGACTGGTGCTCGCACCTTCGCTATCGATGCCATTGTACTCAAATAGCTGATATGTTCTATTCCTGACATCAAAAATTAGCTTGAGAACATAAACAATCACACGAGGGCAGCAGACCAAAGGAGGCTTGGGGTTAGCACCACCCTTGCTGTACTTCCACATGTTAGGATCCAAATGATCCAAAATTGAAGCTGCAATGCATGCTTGGATGTTTTGAAACACATTGGTGTTGCAGAATATCACATGTACAAGTTGAATAAACTCTTCCAGCAGCAACATTACTTGACTTTCTAAGCCACTCTCAACTGCAGAATTTCCACTCACCAAATCAAAACCCAGCCCGAACAAGGTGGGCAATACCTCAGTGAGTGAAGCAACAGACTGGTATAACTTGGGATCAAAGTGAGCGTATGAGCTACTTTTTGTAAGACTACCCAATAAGCTGAAAACTTTCACACAAAATGAAAATCTTTTCCTCAAATTAGGAAAGGCAAATTTCTCATCAAATGGAACTGGGAGCCTTAAAAGGTCTTTGCAAATAGTAACAAGACGATGAACACACTCCAAATGTATAACTGCCCAATGCTGAGACAGATTGATCAATTTATCACAATCATAAGAAACAGAGCCCCCAAGAGTAGCTGTATTCACATTGTCAGGGTGCATCCATTCAGATGCTAATGTCATTAGAAGGCTGCCAGCTGTTTTCTCTTCTTTTGAACACCTCCCCCCTACAAAAGCAACCAAAAGGGAGAAGTAAAATACACTTTATATGCCATGTGATATCAACATATAAGACAGCTTCAAAGGGATCCAAGAATACCTTGAAGCATGCATCTCGTATCGTCCTGCCATTTACTAATGTTATCTTCAAATACAGGTATTGGCAACATATCCAAGCTAATATTAGACGAGCATGGCTGTGACACATCAAGCACTTTATCCGTTTCATCGACTAGTGCTGTTTCCAATAGCTGCAGGACATAACTCTAAAAGTACAACAAAAATGAACATTATAAAAATAGCACAAATATGGCGCACAAACAACATCTCTAACAAACTTAAGAACTTAACACTATACTAAATTCAATACCTGAAGCATTAAATCATCGCTGTTGCATTTTGATTTTTCGAGATAACACAAGGCAAACTCTACAGAAAGTTGAATAGCTGCCACAATTACAGGTTCAACTCGCTCAACTGTAATAACATAAGAAAAGTTCGCCCCGCATAAAACTTCTAGAAATAGAATTCATAAACATGCAAATCATCAATAAACTACCAGAAAAACAGCAGAAAATAGCTGCCACAATCATCTGTTCAACTCGCTCAACTGTAATAATATATTAAATTTGTACGAGCTATAAATGAAATTCATAAACACACAAATTATCAATAAACTACTGAAAACAATCACACGTTCAACTCGCTCAACTGTAATCATAAACTAAACACGTGCGAACACATTAAACTTCTAGAAACAAATTTCATGAACACGGAATTTATCAATATAAACTACAAATAGAGGCCACGATCACATGTTCAACTAGCTCAACTGGAATAATACATTAAACAAATTCATAAACACACAAATCATCGATAAACTACTCGAAAACAATCACATGTTCTATCTGAATGAAATTCAAAACTATCGATAAACTACTCGAATATTAACACTAAACAGTGCTAAAACTACCTGATAAAGATCGAGTAGAGTTAACAATCGCAAGTGACACTGAAGCAACTGACTGAATCTGCGATTGATCCCAAATTTCAAGCCCTAACTTATTTTCATCATCGGCGATAGGTTTAACGGCTTGCCGGAGAATTGAACAGAGTTTATTAAACCCTAAATTGAGCGATGAATCAGCTCGAAGTACTTGTAAAAGATCATTATCGCCGCTTGATGAAAGTACATCAATAAGCTTGGCGATCTCAGCCATTTCAATTTTAATAGAAAATTTTGATTTCAGTGCATTACAATATGATTGATTTGAGAGCAATTAGCTCTCGCAAAATATAGGGTTAAATGTATTGAGATTGAAAAATGTGAAGAGTTTATTGAAGTTGAGGTTTTAGTTTTAGTTTTAGTTTTAGAACTGGGGAAATGAAGAAAAGCTTATATTATACGTGAAAATTTATATGAAAAAAATTATTAAGTACTTTGTAAAGTCGGTATATAATTAGAAAAATGAAACTTTAGAGTAGTCTCCAAGTCATTCTTTTGGAATTTATTTGTTACATTTTGGAAAGTGTGCTGCTTAAGTGTTAAGGTGTGATTTGTTGTTCAATAGTTTAACTCCAAAATTGATTTTCTTGGGTTAGATTGATCTTAATTGAAACTATAGAACTTGCATTATGTGTTAATTTTTTGGACAAGAATGATAGGAGGATATAATAGTTATTGTACAGGAGTGATAGTTAAGTGCTACATAACTTAAAGTTTTCAATATTTACTTGTTTTAAGCGTCATCGAACACTGAAATAATATCTTTTGGCGGCATGGAGTCTTATGTGAATGTAGTATTTTTTTCCTTCAAAATTTATAGGAGAAGATGACAAGAGCTTTTAGACAAAAAAAATATGGAAATTAAGCATAGAATTAGGAGGAAATTAAATGAACACTATAAGCATAAAGTGGGGATCGAGTAACCATATGTGGAGTAACGAGAACAAAAGTCTGAAATCAACAAAGTGGAAAAGAAAAATTGAAAAATAAATTACATACAAGAAAAAGAAAGGGATAGAAATATTCCATACGAATTTGTTTGAATTTGGAGTTTAACTTCAAAAGAGTAATTCATACACTTTGTTTCATAGATAGAGTTGGCTAAAATGGAAGCTTCCACTTTTTTTTTTTTAGTAATGCTTCCTCTTTTACTACTTTCTTTATTTTTCTTTTTAAGAGTAAAATAAAATTATAAGAAGACACGCAATTATATATACAAAGAAAATATTTGTTATCAAACTACGTAATGATAAATCCATATACAAACACAATTACAGAAAGTTAAAGGTTCTTTAATATTTTGAGGTTGAAACATCACAACTATCTTATTTATTTATAACGTAACAAAAATCAAGTCAAAAGGAGTATATAGCGTTTTGGTGAATACACAATATTACAGATAAAAAGTATTAGTATACTGTAAATATTGATTTGAATAAATTTTATCAATTATTACTGTAATACTAATTATTAATATTCCAATAAAAAAATTAATTTGCAAATGGAGATTTAATTTATATGACTGCCATAAATTGTAAATAGAGAATTGCGCACATAAACCCATGCCAGTTCTCTAGTTAGAATAATTTATGAACACAAGTAAAAATACGAGACAACATGTGGGAAAATCATTTCTCAACTTTGTATTAGCTCACGACACAGAAAACACAAAGCCAACAAATTTTCTCACATTATCTCACCTAATGAAAATGATCTCAAAGGCAAAACTATAGGTTGCCAATACTTATATCAATGTGTTGCATAGCCTTTACATGTGCCAGTCTTAGATCCATTGGTAAAGGTCAATTATTATGCTTTATAAAAATGACTAAGTGGTCATTGCAAATATATTTAATTTTAAATTTAAAGTAATCTCGTAGAGGATAAAATCGAGTTCTACTACAAGAGAAACAATTACAATTGAGTTTTCTATTATAGATTAATAACATAAATGACAATTAACTAAAGACAAATATAAATAAACTAAAAATGTTAATAATACAACGAAATTGTAGATGTTTAAACAACTAGGATAATGAATCTTCCCATTATTGTGATAGTCCTGAATGGGCTCAATAAGTGCACGAGATATTATTCTATTGGCATTTAACTTAAAATCGTTTGCTAGAGTTTTTCAACTACTAACAACACTGATTTCTTCCAAAATAATTAAGACCATTAAAAACTGTTCAATTATAGGTCACGGTTGAATTACGATATTCCTATAATAACACTAAATCAGGTTAAATAATCTCTTATCATAACCTGGAATACTGTTATTTGACTTTCCATAACCTAAACGTCATTTTCAAGATCATTCAAGTAAAAAAGGACAGAAACAAGACATGCCTAAACAATTGAATTCAATAAAAATATATGCATACAAATAAAATCTTGTACTAACAATCAAGTTTAGAGTTAATAAAATTGTTCAACTGTTCATCAAAATCTCAAAATAGAAATTTAGATGCTCATATTCAAACTATAAAACAAAATAGAAATTTTCATAACTAGATAAAAATCAAAAAAGCTAAAGAAAAACTCTTCGAATCTTCTGTCCTAACGAATTTGAGGATCTTTGGAGCTCAATCTTTCTTAAACAGCAGTGTTCTTGCCTCCTCTAAGTTAAGATATGGGGCTGAAAATAAGTTAAAATCTTATATATTTCGTATTAAACTCGTGGACAAATTTATCACTTGTTAATTTTCCACTAGGATTTTGCTTTGTGTTATGAGCTTTGAAAATTGTGTTTTTGCTATCACGACCGAACCATAGTCTTAGAATGAATTTGCATCTTCATATTCCTTTCACGGCTAATCCACGGCCTTGGCACCTAATTAACTCTATTGCCCCTCCTTTGTTGATTTCTTTACAAATTTACTTCATTTTGCTCCAAAACAACAACCTTGAATGTTCTCTCTTGCAACTTGATTCCTATACATTCAAACATCCATAATAAGCGTAAAATATTATATTTCACATTAAAATCACCCACACGAACACCAAAGAGTGAGGTAAGTACTATTAAAATATTCTTGTAGCCAAATAGCATCGTTTCCTTGTTAGGTGGTGAACATCCTCCATTACTAAGTTAATCAGAATATGTAAAACATATAGCCAATACATATCCACGTCCAAGGCCAGGGTAGTTGAATTCTATATATGCATTACAACAATGAAGAGTAAAGAGTCATCAATTCAGCCAAAGAATGGCGTAAGGATAAAATGTGCTAAGTAACCCAAACAAAATATGATGTGTTGAATATCCTAAAGTGTAAAAAAATGATAAGTAAAATATCCTAAATTTTTTAATGGTCTTGAATTGCAAAAATTATATGTGAAAATCTATAACACTTTATCTAAATAGATAGAAGTCTCCACGTGATTCAATCAAGTCAATTTAGTTTTACAACAAATAACTATATAAGGTCTAAAATATAATGCAGCTGATTTATTAAGCTAAGAAGATTAAGAAATAAGAATCAATTCCCTAAGAGAATCACGCGTAATCCTCCGAACAAGAACTGAAATTGAAAAAGAAATGAGTTGACTAAGAAAATGAGTTGTTATTCAAGAACTAGAGAGAAAATAGTGTCCAAATCATATTACAAATCTTGCATAAGAATCAATGAAGAAGAAACCCCAATTTTATCCCTTAACTACCCTAACCGACTTGTCCACCTCAGCTAACTGCCTAACTGCTCTGCTGATTGGACAAAACGACTCCGTTCCTGCGTCGTATCTGTTTGCTTGAGTCACTTAACAAAACGACATCGTTTTGCCTAATTGCAATTGCTAATCAAGTAAACGGTGTCGTTTCCTTCTAGTCCTATTTAGTTACTAACGGTTAATGCCTTTAGATTCTAGTTATATATCAACTACCCTTCTTCAAATGATCCGTGTCCTCAACGATCAAAGTCAGGGAACTGATCTTGGAAAATTGAATAGTCTATCCATGAGCTATCTTCAGCTGCAGCATTAAACCAATACCTGAGTTACACCAACACCATTTCGAGAGACCAACCTTCTATCAACAATAGCCTCAGGAGCCATTAAAGTAACCCCCTGATCAGTAACATAGAGGGGCAGAACTGGAGACACTGGAGTAGACCTGATGTGTTTCTTCAGCTGGGACACATGGAATGTAGGGTGTTTCTTGGAGCCTGGGGGTAAATCCAGCTTGTAAGCCACTGGACCAATAGCCTGAATGATTTGAAAAGGCCCAAAATACTTAGGAAGCAGTTTGTGATGCTTGTGAGACTTGAGTGAGACCTGTCTATATGGTTGCAGCCGGACATAAACCCAATCTCCTGCAGCTAGCACCCTTTCAGACCTCCTCTTGTTAGCTTGAACTCTCATTCTGTCTTGAGCTTGTGACAAGTAGAATTTAATGCATCTGAGTGTGGCCTCTCTGGCTTGAAAGCTACTGTCGATTACGTCCAACTGTGACTCAAAGGGTTGATAAGGAATGAGTGGAGGTGGTGGTTGCCCGTACAAAACTTCATAGGGAGTAGTGTGCAAGGCAGAATGATATGAGGTGTTGTACCACCATTCAGCAAGAGGGATCCATCTGCACTATTCCTTGGGTCTATCAGCTACCATACACCTGAGATAACACTAAAGGCACCTGTTTAATACCTCAGTCTGTCCATCACTCTGAGGGTGACATGCAGTGGACATATTCAACTTCACTTTCTGTAATTTAAAGAATTCCTGCCAGAATTTACTGATGAAGATAGGATCTCTATCTGACACAATAGATGGTGGCCACCCATGTAACCTGAAAATCTGATCTAAGAATAGTTGTGCCACATCTAGAGCTGTGTAGGGGTGCTTAAGGCATAAGAAGTGAGCATATTTGCTCAACCTGTCAACCACTACTAAGATAGTATTCTTGCCAGTTGAGTTAGGAAGGTCTTCTATGAAATCCATGGAGATGTGTTGCCATACCCTATCAGGTATAGGAAGAGGCTGTAACAATCCAGGAGAAGCTACATTTTCATTCTTGCAGCTTTGACAAATTGCACAACTTCTAATAAAGGTGTAAACATCTGGTTTCATGCCCTTACAGTAAAAGTATTGTTTCAACCTCATTAGTGTAGCTTGCATACCAGAATGACCTCCCATGGCACTGCTGTGGTGAAGTGAGAGTAGTTCCTGCTTTAGTGCTGCATTGTTTCCCACTATCACATTTCCCTTCCTAGTAAGTACCCCACCTCTAAGTTGATAGTGAGGTTTTGCTGTGGGATCTTGCTGTAATGCAATCACAATTCTTTGTAGCTTCTCATCTTCCCTCCAAGACTCATGAAGTCTGCTCCACAAGGAAGAGGTAATGCATGTCAAGCTATGGCACTGCAATGTGCCTTCTTCACTGTGAGATCTTCTTGATAGTGCATCTGCTGCAGTATTGTCCTTGCCCTTTTTGTACTGAATAGTGTAATCATATCCCAGTAGTTTAACTAGCCATTTCTACTGACTAGGGGTAGTAATTCTCTGTTCCAGCAGGTATTTTAAATTGTGATGATCAGTAAGTATTACAAAATGTCGACCAATCAAATATGGCCTCCATTTCTGCACATCTGTTATTATAGCTAACAACTCCCTCTCATACACAGATAAAGCTTGGTTTCTAGGGCACAAAGCTTTGCTGAAAAGTGCAATTGGATTACATTATTGCATAAGTACAGCCCCAATCCCCCCTCCAGAAGCATCAGACTCTATAACAAATTTTGTGAGAAACAGGAAGAGCCAATACTGGAGCAGATGTGAGAGCCTGCTTTAGGTTGGAAAATGCTAGCCTGGTTGCATTACTCCATTTGAAGGAATCTTTCCTTAACATATCATTCAAGGGCCTGACAATCATCCCATAGTTCTTCAGAAACCTTCTTTAGTATCCAGTAAGCCTAAGGAATCCCCTCATCTCCTTAACAATTTTAGGTAATGGCTAGTTAACTACAGCAGTCACCTTCTGAGGGTCAATAGACACACCCTGTTGAGAGATGATGTGCCCAAGATATTCTACTTCTGTAACCCCAAAGATGCACTTGCTTTGCTTGACAAACAACCTATGCTCTCTCAATATCTCAAATGCAACCTCCAGATGTTGGAGGTGTTGCTCCCAGCTCATGCTATACACTAGGATATCATAAAAAATAAAAAAAAACAGAATAAACTTTCTTAACTGCTTAGAGCAAACAACATTCCTCAGCCCTTGAAATGTGGATGGTGCATTAGTTGAGGCCAAAGGGCATGACCAGGAACTCAAAATGCCCGTGATGAGTTCTAAAAGCTGTCTTACAAATATCTGTCTCACTCATTCTAATTTGATGGTACCCAGCTCTCAAATCCAGTTTAGGAAAAAATTTAACACCTGTAGTTCATCTAGCAGTTCTTCTATCACACGTATGGGGAATTTATCTTTGACAGTGCTTCTGTTTAGCTCTCTATAATCCACACACATCCTCTGTGATCCATCTTTCTTCTTGACCAAGACAATTGAAGAAGAGCAAGGACTAGTGCCATGTCTCACCACTCCAGAAGCAAGTAATTTTTGCACTATTTTTTCTATCTCCCCTTTCTGTACAACAGGACATCTGTAGGGCCTTACACTGATAGGAGAAGTACCTTCCTTCAACTGTATTTGGTGATCATGAGATCTCTGGGGTGGTAGGGTCTTAGGTTCCTCAAAGAGATCTTTGTACTTGTTTAACAAGAGTTGCATCTCAGCTTGAGCCGGCTGACTTTGTTCTCCTTGCAACTGTTGTAACTGGCATTCGTAGGTTGTCCTTCAGAGCCATCATAGCCTTTTAGCATTTCCACAGACATCAAAGATAGAGAGGCAGTCTGGGAGAGTAGCTTGTTCATCTGATCCTGATCCACCATTTTCACATTTGCAGGCATCATGCCCCTCAATGCTACCTTGTTCTCTTTTACCCCAAACTCCATCTTCAGCTGCCTGAAGTTCCATTTAATGTCACCTAAGGTTACCAGCCACTGGATGCCTAACACCAGATTGCATCCTCCTAGAGGTAATATTAACATGTCAGATGAGAAGGTCACCCCCTGCATTTTCCAGGTGAATTTTTCACACATATTAGTACTGTAAACCCTCTTGTCATCAGCTACAGCTACTGAGAAAGGTGGCACCATTTTCAACTCACAGCCTAGTCTCCTTGCAGTCTCTAAGTCTAAAAAATTATGAGTACTCCCTGAGTCAATTAATATGTGCACAGCCTTCCCTCCTACTGATCCAGTCACCTTCATGGTGTTGTAATCAAACATGCCTGTCATAGCATGAACAGACACCTAAGGTATGATGAGTGGTTCTTCATATCCTTCTTCTTGTGACAGCACCTCTTCTGTGTCAGTAGTATACACTCATTCCCCTGGTAATTATCTTCCCTCTTCCACCTCCATGTAGAATAGTTGTCTCTTCTTAACACACACATGCCCAGGGCCATACTTTTCATCACAGTAAAAACATAAATTCTTGCTTCTCTTTTCCTCCAATTCAGCAGGTGTTAGCATTCTCATGCGTCTGACTGGTGGTTTAGGTGGTTGGGAACTGTATGAGGAAGTGGATCTATTGCCAGAATTAGGCCTAGCATTAGAGAAATTAGTTGAAAAGTTTGTGGAATAGCCTAAAGAAGGTTGCTTATTCAGGGCATTGGTTCTTTCTTGGATTTAGCAAGACTGATGGCTTATTGTAGTGACTTAGGGTTATGTATTTTCACAAGCAATCCAATGTTAGGTTTCAGTCCCCTTACAAAGCAACTAATCATATATTCTTCGGCTAATTCTACCCTAGTCAGTAATTCATCATAAGCATCTACATAATCTTGAACTGAACCATTTTGTTTCAGTTATTTAATGTCTCCCATGGGGTCATCATATACAGTGCTAAATCTTAAAAACATAGCATTAACATACTCACTCCACATAGGCCACTCCCTAGTTACTCTTCCCTTCATGAACACTTGGTGCCATTGTAATGCCTTGCCCTCCAAGTGGAGTGAAGCTAACTTCACTTTTGATCCTGCTGGAGTCCTCATTACATCGAAATACTGCTCACTCTTGTAGATCCAGTCTTTCAATTTGTTTCCATCAAATCTTGGAAATTCCACTTGATGATTTTGCTCAGGCACCAAGAATTCTTCATTCCTCTGAGCTTCTCTGACTGGAATTTCCCCATTACTTTCGACTGTACCTGACAAAAATGAAGCCAACATTTTCTTCATCTCGTCTATTGACTGTGCTTGTTTCTCTTCAAATGCCTTCTGATGTTCTTCAAGAACCCTTCCATGGTGGATTTGAAGTCATCAAATGACCCCTTCAACCCATCAACATCACGCCTGAGATCCGAGTATCATGTGCTTTCTGCCATTGTTATAATGCCAAGAATCGATCGGCTCTGATACCAAATGATGCAGCTGATTTATTGAGCTAAGAAGATTAAGAAATAAGAATCAATTCTCTAAGAGAATCACGTGTAATCCTCTGAACAAGAACTGAAATTGACTAAGAAAATGAGTTGTTATTCAAGAACTAGAGAGAAAATGGTGTCCAAATCACATTACAAATCTTGCATAAGAATCAATAAAAAAGAAACCCCAATTTAATCCCTTAACTACCCTAACCGACTTGTCCACCTCAGCTAACTGCTCTGCTGATTGGACAAAACGACTCCGTTCCTGCACCGTATCTGTTTGCTTAAGTCACTTAACAAAACGACATCGTTTTGCCTAATTGCAATTGCTAATCAAGTAAACGGTGTCGTTTCCTTCTAGTCCTATTTAGTTACTAACGACTAATGCCTTTAAATTCTAGTTATATATCAACCTATGAATGAAAAATCTTAAAAAACAACTCAATGTTACTTATTTTTTCCACTAAACTTCTAAAGTTATTTTAAAGTTCTTTTTTTCCCCAAATATAACAATGTTTTTTCAGAAAAATATAGCAACAAAAAGATTATATTGGGCATATTTTTAGTGACATTGAACTTCAATAACATAGATTTTATTTTAACACTATACAGTTCCAAAAAATATCCAACACTAATGATTATATACTACAAATGAATGATGCTGAATGGGAAGCTTGAATTAAAAATAGTCAATAACCCTTTGTTTGGGTGGTTGTTACCCATCGTTTCATAATGTGTTGTATTGTACAGAGGCGGATCCAGTATTCGAAGATTGTGGGTGCCACTCGCTATATCTATCCATCACTATAAAGACCAAATCGGAAGGCCGGGTCGGGTTGGTCAGTTTTTGATTACTTCGACTAGGTTAATTAAGTCGTCTTTAATTTGCTATATACAAATAATTTAGAGCAACAAAAGTTCAAAAAGTTATGATAGAAAAATTGTCTATTAAAATAATGTTATATTACATATTAATTTTAAAAAAAACGTGATGGGAAACATTCAAAAATTACCCTAATTCAAACCTCACGCTCATTGTGCAAGCGGGTGTGGATGTGTTCGCGTCGTCGATTCCGTTGCACGTTTACATAACATTATACCCAATCTTATCACTTTGTTTGTCATGGTTTGACTTGGCATAAAGTTAGAAGACTTATGAAACTTGTGGTTTATAATAAAGCGTAGATACTTGTGTGAGTCTAGATGAGTAAAATGAAAAAGTTGGAGTTAAATTATTTTAAAATTTAGAAGCATGACAATCTTTCTGAGACGAAGTAATAAGAATATATGAAAAACAAAATGGAATGGATAGAGTACTTGACAACTTTTCCATCTCTGCACCCCCCCTCCCTCCCCCCCCCCCCCGACAAATACACGAAATAGAGCAACAAAATATTTGACTTAAGCATTTAACTATTGAACGTCAAAATACTTAAATATTCTTGAATCGGCTTAATATATATGATACTATTTCAATAGGTTGTTTAGTACCATAGGATTATTTGATGATTTCTCATCATTTATAGTATTGTCCAACGATGAGGCCAAACAGTTCTTCCTCTTCTGTGCATCACTGCCAAGTGAATCATTGACTAATTAATATAAATTTATATTTTCTTTATTGCTGCATGTTTGTGAAAAAAATTAAAATATCTATGTCGATTCCACCCTCATTGATGATGCTTAGTTGAGTGAATGTTGGATGTCAAAACATGGTTCATTCCAGTTTCACATGTATTTGGAGGACGAAAACTTTTTCCAATATTGAACTGGTGTGCCATGTCTCCTGGTGGATCAGTATTTACATGCACTCAAGTGATAAGTAAATTGTACACTATTGAGAGAGGTCAAGTCGAATATATGCTATAAGAAAATAGGAATATGTATAGTGCTATAGTGGTGTTTTATAAAATTGAACGTGATATTGCCATTATGAGTTTTCGTATGTCAAAATTTTGCCAATTTTCTCAACTTGCAAAGAAAGATTCCCTATTTGTGTGTCAGATAAGGAATTAGCTCTGATACCACTATTAATTTTTTTAAAAGAATGGATCAACAAAAAAGTTTTAAAAGAAAATATGATTGGAAAAATAGCCGCTTTTGCACGTGGCCTTACAATTTCATCCATTTATGGCCAAAAACTTTCACCTGATGTTTCCAAAATTTACTGATTCAGAGAGTTTATCTCTGTTTAAGACAATTTTAGTAAGATAGCATCCACTTCATCTGTAGGCAACACATCAAGCTAGCTAGAAAAACATGGAAAGAGGTCAAGGACAAGTTGAATGCGGTGACAGTCCAAATGCAAACATTGTCCAAGCAAGAGAGGTCAAAGGCAAATGTTGTCTCTTAGACAATACTTATGGAGAAAGGAAAGACGTAGATACAAACATCATTTATAAGATTCATAGGAATATTTCTATTCATAATTTATTCATTAAAGTAATTAGAGGTCATTTTTGTTAAACCACTGTTACGGGGCTAAAAAGGAAAATATGTTGCCCCAGTTTCATAGTTTTGAAAATAACCCATTCATGCCCGCACTTTTGAAAAGCTGGCCACTTTGACTATGTTCAAACCATTGGGGTTGAAATTCAATCCAATTTAAGCTAATTTCAGCCCTTCGAGCTGAAGTTGAAATGTACTATTTTTTTTCCCGCTCAATTCCAAACCAAAAGGTTTTAACTTTTACTTCAAACTAGAAAGTTTGAATTTTGTTTGAAATTGACCCTAATTTCACACTGTGGGTCCAATCTGGTTTATTTTAAGACCAAAAAATTTAAGTTAGTAACCTTCACATTATAGTATTCAACTCCAACCCTAATGGTTTGAAATGTATATGTATTGATAGTTGTGGTAATTTCCTATTGCCCCACGTTTAACATATTGCATGTAAAATTGAAGCTTTTAACGTTTTTAATCGAGGTACTTTTTTATATTAACTTTCCAACAAAGTGTATTACTAATTTTCTTGTTAGTTTTGTAAAACACTTTTATTATATTTACAACACTTAAATACGACCTTCACCTCAACCACTATATCAATGCTTCATTCGGATTATAGTAACTTGATTTGACAATTAATAAATCGACTTTCAAATTTTTTTACTGTTGCGCACTAAATCGTTAAGAATACACTTTGCAGTTTTGCTTTATAGCCATTCTGACATATAACACTAACGTATAATAAATCATATTGCAAAAGTTAATGGATTCAAAATTCTAAAAGATCTCAGGATCCTCTTTAAAATTGAAATTATCTCGACTTTTTTTTTTATTAGCTTCATTTTTAAAACATTGACGATTTATTGCTGGAGAATAAAAGGAAGAGTATATTGTGTTTTTTTTTTTTTTTTGGTAGAGAAATTAACACAAATAGACGGACAGACAGCTTAAAACTCATAGCCCCGCAATATATAATCAGTGTATATATTCAGTATTATACACTGATTATAGCTTATTATACATTTATTATACACTGCTATTTTTTATTTAGACGGTTGGCTGACCCAGTGGCGGATGTAGAGTGTAGTCCGCGGGTTCGACGGAACCCATAAATTTTGTGCGGACAGTGTATTTATGTTAAAAATATCTTTAAATATGTACAAAAATTAAGTCGAGAATTCAGTTACTTGTCTTTGATATTATTTTCCAAAAATTTAAAACCCATAAGGTTCAAATCCTGGATCCGCCTGGTTGAAACTTTTTCCTTAGTCATAAGTGTACATGAAATGTTACTTTTGCTTTTCGTGGTGCTTAACTTCAAATGTTACAAACATCAAATCTCAATCTTCTTATCAGAATTAATGGAATAAGGATTAATTTTTTTTTTTTTAAAAAAAAAAAAACTGAGTTGCAGTTCCTAAAGGGTAACTATGTACTATAGCAATAGCCAATGTTTGTTCTATACTTATATGTAGGAGTAATTTTTATTGAAGCAGCATTACTTATCACACAATCACCTTGATTTCCTATGTAATATGTCTAACAAAAACAGAACAAGAAACTGACCATAATAAATTACTACAAAGGTTAAAAAAATGCAAGTAGAAAGTAAAACAAAAAAGAGCAGGTTTATTGGAAAATTACACAGAGAGCATAATAAAAGAAAAAGTAGTAGCTATATATATTGAAGGTGTTTGTTTAACTGTATTTTGGACTAAGGAGAAAGGTTCTTCTTATGCTGAGATGAAGAAGAAGTGGAAGCTGGTGGAACTCCAGGGAAGCCAGGTGTGAGTGGTGGGAAGAGTGGGGGGAAAAGTGAAGGAGGTGGTGGTGGTGGAGATGGAGTTAAACCAGGTATAAGTGGTGGAATAAGTGGAGGAAATATGGAAGGCGGGGATCGTGGAGGTGAAGGGATTATTGGAGGAATGATTGAAGGTGGTGGAGAAGGGAATAAGGGAGGAAATAGTGAAGGAGGAGGAGAAGGAATGATTGGAGGAATAATGGAAGGTGGTGGTAAAAATGGATTAGGAGGAAGTATTGAAGGTGGTGGAAGAAGTGGATTTGGAGGTAAAGGAAGTCCTCCAATTGGATTGAAAATATTTGGTTGAGCTACAGCAGCTTCTGATTGAGAGTAGTGTTGTTTGTTAGTGTGTTTAGGCCCTGGTGATATAATTGGAAGTCCTGGAAGATTTGGTAAAGGAGGGAGCAATGGTAAAGGAGGTAGTCTTGGAAGTGGTGGAAGTAAAGTACTTGGTGTTGGTGGATCTTGAATTGGTGGATAAAATGTAGGATCATTAGGATTTGAAATGGCAGACTTTTGAGGACCTGTTAGTTTCTTGTTTGAAGTTTGAATGCTTGGCTTTTGGTTACATAGTTCTGGCTGGTTGAGTGGTTTGAATGTGAAAAAACCAGCAGAAAAGATATGTGTGCCTTGTTTTCTTGATTTGAGATGAAGAGAAGATGATGTTGCTGTTGATGCCACCGCGCAATACGGCTCGCTACTCTTGATCAGCTTGACAGAACATCCCTTGATTTTCTTGACATGTTTGCTTACTGATATAGGAAGGTCTACACTGAATTCTCCATGTTCATTGGTTTTCACTTCTTTGTGAAAACTTGATCTTGTGACTGAGTCTTCACATTCTACAGCAACAGTAGCACCTAAAAGAAGACATTTAAATGCATATTAATGAACTGAAATTAAAGCTCAATTGGAACATAAGAAAAACAGATTTTTGACATGAATGATGAACCTGGAATGAAGTGGCTAGCCCCTGAAAATTGTTGCTGGAAACATGTATCACAGAAAACTGTTCCAACAACTACTGCAGTTGTATGATGTTTATGCCTAGTACTCCTAGCATATGAAATAGAAATGTTATGGAATGTGAAGCCAAGAAAGAGGAGTATAATCCAAACCCAAGATATTCTGCTATTCATCATTTTTTGGATTGTATAACTTTTCAGCTTTCAAGGTTAGAAACAACCATATGATATATTCTCAGTTTGTAAAATAGAGAATTCTGGTCATTTGGTTGGGTTTCTAGCTTGTTATTAGAAAGGTTTATAGTACTACTAGTATATTATGAGATTCTTCTAACTTTGTGGGAAACTAAGACAGGAAACTGAGGACACTTGTAACATTTATTTATAAGGGGAGTGAGTGACTAAGCCCTCATTATTTCTTTCATGCAGAGACCAGTGAACTGCAACTAACAGTAATTACATAGACAAGAAAACGAGAAAGTTTTTGGGACAGATAAGCAAGAAAAAATATTAATTGAAAAGTTACTTTATTATTCTAGCTTGTTTGTCTCTATCTTTTCTTTTTTTTTTTTTCAACATAAGGGGGTTTTGTAATTTAGTTGGTAAATAATTAGAAATACCATATTGAAGAGACAGTTGGGGTCCCAATTGGTTCACGAGACATCTATAGCAGCCACAAAATAATTTGACCTTGTGAACTTGTATTAGGAAAGAGTTGTCCATTTTCTTTGCACAGTACTCCCTTCGTTACAATTTGCTATGTGTTATAGTTTGACTCGATACGGAGTTTAAGAAATAAAGGAAGATTTTTGAAATTTGTGGTCTTAAATAAGACATAGATATTTGTGTGATTGTAAATCATTTCAGTAATAACAAAACTGTAGTTTTAAAGTTAAATGTTTACCAAATTTAAAATATTGTCATTCTTTTTGGAACATACGAATAAGAAAATACTGCTACATAAATTGAAACGGAAGGAGTAGTAGTTATAGAATAGGAACAAAAGGGATGGACATGCATTCACATGATATTTTAGCTTTTGCTTATCCACACTTTTAGGTTGGTCATGACCACAACCACGAGATTGATGCCTATTCTGAATTTCACAGTTAGGTAAATTTACCTGTTAACTGACAATGGAATTTTCTAGTCATATGAAACTTTTATTACCCTCTACTTCAAAGGATCAAAAGTTGTTCCTCACCCAGGGGAGAATAATGAAACATATTCTCAGCAGATTCAATTAAATCTAGCTTTTTTATTAAAATGGAATGTGTGTGCGCGTGCGAAAAAGCCACTCAAATTTCAGCAAATAGTATTTTAAGTTATTAATTTGTAATTTGGAATTGCAAAAGGTTTGTTGCGATTAGGGGTGTGCAAAATCGAACCGGTACCGATAGTCGCACTGCTATCGCTATCGCTACCGATAAGCATAATGGTATCGGTATAACGGTTATTGGTTCGGTAATGGTATTGATTTCTAACACCGATAAGATATCGGTACAATAACGATTTCTATATATCTTTACCGTTATCGTACCGATAACCGATAACGTATTTTTTATAATTTTTATATATTTTATTTTATTTATTATTAGTATATTAAGTATTTTAAATTTTAATTTATAATTTTAACTAATAGGTTAAACTTCAACTATTATAGGATATAGGGTACTAACTACTAACGTGGTACTTTCTACTTTAGTAGAATGGAGCTTAATGTAGTCTCTGAACTCATTTATGATTTATTTTGTTGTCTTTAATATGGGAGAATGATTAACTTAAACTTACTTTCACCAGAATGGTTTATAACTTTCTGCAAGCTAAGTAACATTTTTGGACTAGTAATCCTCTTATGGTTATAGACAAATAAGTCTATTTCAAAAAGCTTTAATGTGATGCTTTCTACGCATCTTACTTTTGAAATTACAGTGCATATATGCCAAAGGGAACCACAGCTTACTCATGAATTCGCGCCTTCGGTGTATCGTTTCCGAACCGTCAACTACCGAACCGTTGTCACTCGTTTGTTAATTAAACCTTTAAACCCTTCTTTCTTCCACAAAATTAACTACTTGCGGAATCTCATGTACATCAGCCAAATAGATTAATACTATATGCTCAAATACATGCATGCATGGCTTCATTGAGTTCAAAATGATTGATATGATTGTCGTTATCTTTCAGAAGAAAAAACAGGTAGCATAGTTGGCAAAAGAAAATTTCCTAAATATGATTTAGTAGTAAGTTAATTTGGTTGTGCAATAATTTCAATGACAATGATATGATTATTCTCTTTATTATCATATACTTGGGGCTGAAATTGATGTTTTTTTTGTCCCACATAATCTTTCTCTTTCTCTTCACGGGTTGTAGTAAGAAAATTAATGGCGTCAATCTTTTTAGCAGTATGAGAATTGAAATGTATATATATACAGTTCTTCCCATTTGGCTTTTGGCCAAGAGTCGTACTTAGGAAAAACAAATAATTGATGCCTCTTATTCTATCAAATCAATTCGATTTTGGAATTTAATTTAGATGGGGCAGGTAATGAGAATCATCAATTATTTTTTAACAACCTTAATCAAGCAATAGTAAAGTTAAGATCTTTGTGTGTCATATGACGAGTATTAAGAATTTAATATATTCTGTTTGTCTGATAATTTAATACTTAACTTGTTTTCCTACATTTCACTTCATGGATTTTCTAAGGTCTTAACTAGACGTACATGTTGCAGTAGGTCTGCTTATATGTCCCTTGGCCTAATATTGAAGACCCTATAGGCTTACCTGATCAAGCTTGGACAATTTTCGAGGTATTATTGTGTAAAGACAACTTCAAAGGTAAGACCGTTGAGGGTCGTTTGGTAGGAAAACAAGTTATACAGGGATAAGTAATACAGAAATTAGTAATATATAGATTAGTTATGCATGGATTATTTTTATCACAGTGTTTGATACATTGTATTAAAAAGTGGTTATATAGTGTATAACTTAAACTTATGTTTGGTGTAAAACTGCATTATAATTTGTTTACAATTATACCCTCAGACTTTAGTACTACTTTTCTAAATGGTTTGTGATATGCTCATAGCTGCTCAACATTTTATTCTCTTTTACACACTCCCCAAGCTGGCATGAATATATGTTTAATCTGTTGTCAGTTTGATGGTTTTGGCCATGGCTTGGTACTTCTTAATTGGTCACACACTCATATGTATCCATTGGATTCTTTTTTGCAATTTCAATTTTGAGAACTATGAAACATGAAACTAATTAAAGGATTACATCATGGCTTAATTTAATTTTCTGCTCTTTTGTTTTGAGTGTGGATAGTGGAAGTTTTAACATCTCTCTAATCTTGCTCTCAATAGTTGTTTACCTAGCCAGCTTTAATCAAGTCCTGCCATAGAGGATAGTAGGGGTTTTAACATTTCTCTAATCTTGCCCTCAATAGTTGTTTACCTAGCTAGCTTTAATCAAGTCCTGCCATAGAAGCAGTGGCGGATCCAGGATTTAAATGTCGTGGGTGCTCACTTCCCTTGTAAAAAAAAAAAATTAATTGCTGCCTAGACTCAAACCTAGAACCTTGAGAATGTGGGGGCCTAAGCTCTAGCATACATAGCTCTACCAAAGCACCAGTTGGACCTTTTGTTTTATGAGTGCTCTTTATATATATACATACTCTACATACTATCTATGTACATATGCATATTCTACATCGGATTCAATGGGTGCTCGAGCATCGTAAACTAGTATGTGGGTCCGCCCCTGCATAGAAGTAACGTATTTCCTTTTCAGATTAAAGGGGCAATTATGCCAGAAGATCTTAGATATAAGACAATCAGGGGTATTGATGTCTTTTTGAAATTTAATCCATGCATAGATAAATCCACCTAATAAGGGGTATTAACTTATACTGAATTTGCTCTATAAGGAAAATCTGGATTGTTTATACTGAATGTTTTTCCAAAGGAGTCCTAAGAGTAAGAAATGGTTCAGCTAATGCAAATATTACTCAACTCATACATAAACCATGTAAATCAAGACCAGTCAATGTTCAAATGAAACTGATTTGAACAGTTTCTCCCTTGCTTTATATATTTTTCTTAAAACATTTTACTTGCTGTGTAACTATTACTAAATCCTTCTATGACCTAAAGGATGTGGAAGATTACAACGATAAAGTAACAAAGGAATTTTTTTCAAATATGACTCCAAAAAACTCATCTAATTAATCTTTTGTTCAATTAGGCCCTCCCCATAAGCACCTGAATCTATGATGCTTCCTGATGAGGAAAAAGTTTATATCGAATTGACGTAACATAAAACCTACGAAACCAGAAAATTCCATGAGAACAACAAAGCCAACAGAACATACAATCGGCACTAACAAGTAAAATCTTTGTGTATTGATATTTTCGTAGGAAAATCAATTCATAAATACAAACCAAGTAGTAATTCCCTTTCTCTTCTATGCATTGGTTTATCTGTACTCTATAATGTCTAAGGTATACTAGGTTCGAAACCTGAACCATATTCTTAACTTACTTCATACGACGGTATTATAGTTCTTTTAAGTAATAAGTTTATATCAAAACAAGTAATTTAACCTTATGATAGTGCGTATACTAACCTGGTAAATGTGTGTATACATGACACATGCCTTAGATTTTATTTGTTTGGTCCGTGTAAGTTTTTTACTTCTTTACTGGGCAAATTAGAGTAAAAATTTAGTCGCGTCGTATTTACCGCGTTAAATGAATACTAGCCAGTGATGCAAAATTATTTGAAGACTAGCCACTCTTGGACAAATCACAGTATAAATACTGAGGCTTTGAAATACTGGGGTTTTGTTCAAAGCCCCAGTACTTATACTGGGAAGCTTCAGTAAACTAACCCTAGTATAAAATACTGGGGCTTTGAACAAATTTTATTCAAAGCCCCATAATTTTGTTATGGGACTTGGTATAAAACTTCAGTCCCATAACAAATTGATGGGGTTGCGAACAAACTTGTTCAAAGCTCCATCATTATGTTATGAGACTGAAACTTTATATATAAAGTCATATAACAAAATAATGGGATTTATCCCTTTGATGGGACCTTTGTTATGGGAATAAATCTCATTATTTTGTTATGGGTGAGATAAAGTCCCATAACAAAATAATGGGACCTAGCTTTGAACATGTTAGTTCAAGGTCCCATTATTTTGTTATGGGATTATTTTGTTATGGGTCGACTTCTTCAGTCCCATAACAAAATACTTGGGCTTCCCCAGTTTTTTGTTATGGGACTAGTCTGGTGTTTTTCCAACGCTAATTGAGCTTAAGTGTGCGTGCAAATTTTTTACTATTCTTCAGTGAATTTTGAAACGCTGGATAGTCCCTAATGAGCGCGTCCTACTTATAAAAATTTCCATAGAAGAGATTTTGGACCTACGACTACATTGTAGTGTGCTTGTTAAGAGAGAATGATTTAACAGAAATAGGACATTTCAGCGTCAGTCTTTAAGCTTTAGGCCTCATTAGAAGACTATTTAATTTTTAACCCCTGCTGTCAGAGTTTGGCATCACTTCCTTTGGATCGCCAGGAATTCAGTTCAAAAGTTCTTGATGGGTCCTGGCAATCTCCATAAAAAAATTAAACACTCCATCGGAGCTAAAAGCTTAACCTCACTGTTCACGGGACTAGTGGGCGAAATCCATTGGTTAAGAGAAGTGCTCATTTCAGTCCGTTATTTGGGCATCTTATAGCGGAACTCTGCATATTCACTGCTAATGAGTCCTGGTAATCTCTTCTTGAACAGTATCCGCAGTGGCGGAATCAGAATTTTTAGCAAGTGGCATCAAAATATAAATAATCAAATATTCAAAAAAAATTAAGAGGGCTCAACACATTTATATTTATACTATATTAGAAGAGCTATAATGATCGTCCAGGACTAATTTGGTAATTTCACACCGTCAGCTTATTTTTTTAGTTCTGTCCACCTGTTCACTCAATGGTCACTCTATTCTAGAAGTATTAGTCCATGACTTTATCTCTCCTTCTGCAACAAAAACAGAGAAATATTTGAGTTCTTTGACTTTCATCCTCTCATCAGGTTAGCTTTTAATTTCGCCCTAATAGAATTAGATGTGAGAATTCACAGTTCATACTCTAACTCATTAATTTGCACAATTAAGCATGCTCATAAAATATACTGAGTGTTACATGATGCGTTTAGCACTCTTAAGTTTCTTATATAATATTTCTTAAATGACTTAACTTTTGTAGAGCTTAATAATCACACTGATGTAGAGCTGAATTCTTGAATAGTGTTACTTTTGGTTGGTATGAGCAAAGATTATTGAAGTACTTCTTCGGACCTAACACAGGACATTCATCTCTGATAGGAGAAAGCTTCCGAAAAACTTTATGGTGCTGATTTATGATCCAAATAGGCTGTTGTTTAATTTTCATGAGGACTGAAGCAACAACCTTACTTTTCTTTTTTTCTTTTTTTTTAATTAAAAAAAAGGTAACCTTAACATTGAAGCGACTACCTTGCTTTGCTATGCTAAATCTGAAATTGAGTAAGTAGAGTTGTTAAACTCTTTTTGTAGCTATTCCAGCAACTGGAAAAAAAATGGAAATCATTTTATTTTTCAACAACAGTTCAGTCTGTTACAATCCAAAACCAAGAGATCCTGTTGAGGAACTTGATGCTTTTGGACTATATTGCTCAATTCTTTATGTAATAGTTATGTGTTTTAAGATCAACTTTGATGCCCTGTCGTAGTTGTGTGTTACCTACTTTACCAAAACTTTATGTCTTTTGGAGTGTTTTCCATTTCATTCTTTTAAAGTAGTCAAACTATTTAACCAAACTATTCCTTTATGTATAGTCAAATAAATTATTCTTTGTATTTTAAAGCTTTTTTGCATTTAACTTTCTTAATTTTTGTATTTGAATTACTTATAATTTGCATAGTAGGTAAGCCTTTTGGATTCTTTTTTTCCACAATTTGGATGTACTCATGTTTATTGTTATACTGCTTGGTTTCTGAAACATCATTACATATTGCATAGAAAGTATCAAAGCTTTGATATAAAACTCAGCACATATGTTTGTTCATTCATTATGAGAAATATGAAAAAAAAAAAATCTGATTTGCTTATAAAGTCAAGCCTGCCTAGACCATAACCAAATAACGTTTAAATATAGAGATGAGATAATGTGCGAGATATCTGAACGAGTGGAAACAAAACTTTTTCCTGAATATTTATGGTACCATCAAATATTTTATTTCCGAGTCAGTTAATAATATCTTACTGACATCAATAAGAAGGCATTTGTTAATGAGTTTATTTAGAATCTTATCTATCATCGGTATTCACACTGGAAACAAGGTAAGCAGGAGTTGTTGATGAAGAGCATCAGTCGATGAAAGCAAGCAATATGGAGCTAGCTTGGTATTTTTGATATGCCATTCAGGTTCCTGCTCAGTAGAGAGTTTTGAAAAACGAATGGTAAGCTCATAATTTTGAGTTTTTCAAAGTTCCTGTCAAGTTCAATGTGATGGTGCAGAACTGGAAAATGGTTGAAGTTGAGGATCTTAAGTTGCATGAGATTGCGCGGGTCTACTTGGCGAAATTGATGATAAATAGTTTGAAGATATGTTATGAATCTTCTGAGAAAGTTGAAGCTGCATATTTTTGCACAGGAAGTTAAGACCTATGCTTATAATTACCCATTATTTGTAAAATGATTCCTCAAGGCCCCTTTTCCTTTACTCATCCTTGTTCGATTTGCTTTAATTATATGCAATATATGTCTACGCGGTTTTACGTTTAATATTAGGAACTAATTAATAATTAGTTTATAATACTTGTGTGAGATTTACTACCTCGAAAGCCAATTCCATGTTGGGCCTGTGTTGTGCACGGGCAAAAGTCATCTAGTGATATATATATATATATATATATATATATATATATATATATATATATATATATATATATATATATATATATATATATATATATATATATATAAATTACATACTTATACCGTGTAATTTTCCGGCGAAGAGTATGCCCATGCCAGTCCTATCCGTTTGCCAAAATGTAACCGGATGACCCTTTATGTGGCAGCCGTTTAAATTTTGTCAATGTTTAAGTAATTTGTGTTTAATGGAACCTCAGTCTTTTTTTTTTTGCCAGTGCAAAAAGAAGTCATCTCATTTTTTTTTTCAAAAGTTCAACTGCTCACAAAATTTGTTAGTTCAACAATAGTTGGTTGTTCATAGGGCTGGCAAACGGGCGGGTTGGATTGGATATGGGCAGGTCAAAAATGGATAAGATAAAAATGGATAATTATCCGACCCAGCCCATATTTAATGCGGATAAAAAGTGGGTTGAGTCATGAATAATATGGTTATCCATGGCTTCTTGAATAAAAGTGAAGAGAACTTATAACATGCATCTTCATACCACGATTTTAACTAAATCTTTCACGTATGACATAATTTAGTAAGTCTCTACCACTGTTTGACATAGTCTAAGTGTTACAACTTACAAATATCCCTATTGAATGTTTATTCACTGGACTGCATAAAGTTCCATCAAACAATTTGATCAAACACACGAGAATTCAAATTCTCATTAACCCCACTATATCAAACATTCATCTTATTTCATGAACATACATGTCCAAGAATGTCTGAATTTACTCACGATGAGTGGGACATTTGCACTTCAAATACATCAATCCTATTCCAAAAAAAGAATGATACATTTATACATTTAGGTTCTTCCATTTTCTCAAACCTTGCAAAAACTGTTCCTAGTTTACTGTTCTGAGTGGGGTATCCAGTCTGCCATATTTCTGTAAACAGATTGTTAGCAGCTACCCTTACTGCTATACTTTTTTGCTTAATAACATCTGGAAAAATTTCATCTTCATGTTGTCCACAATAGTTAATTTTATATCTCGTAAATCATTACTTATTTGGTACGTGCTAATTTAATAAGAAAACTCTGGATCTAGATCACATGGAGGCAAGACACATGCACTTAAGAAAGTGTAGACAAATGGATAAAGTGGGTATTATAATTTTATTCATTTAACTTAATGGATAAAATTGATAATATCCATTTTGACCCAATTAAAAATAACTCAATATTCAGCCCATTTAAAATGAGTCTAATTGGATGGTTACTCATTTGATTTAACCACTTTGCCACCTCTAGTTGTTCATAAGTTCAACTGCTCACAAAATTTGTTAGTTCAACAATAGTTGGTTGTTCATAAGTTTTGGAGATTCAGGGCAGTGTAGCTCAAACTCCTTAAAGTGGGCCATATTTTTCACAACAGCAAGGAATCAGGCTAACTGCATAAATTTCCCATTTGTCATAAAGTAAATAATGCTAAGACAAAATTACACACAAACCCAATTGACACAAATATTCAAACGTATATAAGTGATTACAGTTGTATGTTTTGTGAAGTAAAACGGACACTTCAATGTTATATTTAGAACACGCACTCTAAATTATGACAAAGTTATGTGTTTGACCTCTTAAAGAAATTTTGTTTATAAATACCCACTATTAGGAGTTGCGTTAATTAAATAAATTGTAGCTTTATAAAACCATAGTGCAAGAAGCACATTTCAATTCTTTTCTCCTAGAGCTGTTAGCTTGTTATCTTAGGACACCTCTATTATTTACCACCATTGCTAGCACTGCAATTTGTAGCTCACACCGTCAATACACTTGATAGCAGTAGCGGTCACAGAAATTTTATTAAGGGGATATCAAAATATATACGCTTAAAGGTACGGAAAAATTAAGAGGACTCAACGTTGCCATATATATATATATATATATATAATTTTTCTTTTTTATCCTTTTACACAGTGTATTTTTTTCGCGAAAGGGTATCAATTGATATCACGAAGGTCTGGCTATGCTTGATAGGAGTAAGATTTTTGGGGGGGGGGGGGGGGGGTATCATCTTGGTTTCTTTCCCTACTTCTATATTGTCATTTCATTCTTCATAAATTGTTCCCATTAGCCCAATAATTAAAGGAGCGTGAAATAAGATAATCATGTGTGATGTGATATAGTTTCTATTCTTAAAATAATATAACATATAAAAAAAAAAATCGGAGTTACTTCTTAACATTCATCAACATTGAATAATTGGCGAAACGATCATATAAGTAAACATTTTTTTCCACCAAAATCTTATAATTTTGTTTTATCGCATAAAAAACACAACATTATTACTATGGTAACAAAATGATCACTATGATAAAAAATGTAAATTTTCTGTGTATAAATAAATAAATAAATGGCTAAATTATACAAATATACAAACATAGTAGCAGGTTTACAATAAAATAGCAACATTATGTCACTTTTCAAGAATAACAATACTTTCTTAACATTATATATACATGTTATTAAAAAAAAAAGATTTACTCAATAAAATTGAAAATACACCCTGCACCAAAATCGCCTATAATTATAGGCATATCTTTTCATCTGTTCCTACTTTTTTGGGATTACAACAACCCAATTACTAATTCTATCGTATGTCTTTTGTATGTCTATCGTATGGTGTATGTGTATAGTATGTATATTGTATGACTATTGTATGTGTATTGTATGGCTATTGTATGTGTATTGTATGGCTATTATAGGTATATTGTATGGCTATTGTTTCTTACGTATGCCAATTGTCAATTTTTAATAGATGGTTTTGAGGTGAGAGAAAAAATTTTAGGTGCATAAATATATGATTAGATTTATCTTTTTTTTAATTATATATATATTTTTTAAATACATTTTGCTATTTTTTTGTAGCAAAAAACAAGAATGTTGCTATTTTTTATAAGTTTTGAAAATATTTATATATTTTGTAATAAAAGAACATAAAATTATATTCTGTGTAATTTTTCCTAAATAAATAGAGGTCCATTTTTTCTGTTGGGGGTTTTAGGAAGATATTCATGTGACCTAATAGAGTTATTCAACTAGAGAAAATATGTGCAAGTGTTGGCCTTAGTCAGTTGATCAGTCAATCGCAGTGGAGGGCAATTAATAGGTGACTTTTAGTGCAAAAAATAATAATATATGTATAGCTATATAATCATTTGCGAAATTTATCCATAAATTATGATCTTTAAAGGGTAATACAATGAGGACCCTTATGAAGATATAAATAAGTCTCAAGGTGAAAAGAGCAACACTGGGATAAGTTGAGGGCTTAAGCATAGTTTTAATTCATGATACGAAACACATCAACCAAATTTGGTCTTACTGGGACCCTAAAAGAAGAAAGAACAAACATAGAAAAAGAATGATAGGGCTGAACTACCAAACTTTTCCCTTTTTATTTGAATTTTGTTCAATTCTTTTTCCTTTTTTAGAATTTCACCAAGAAACTTTGGACGTATGGAGAAATAATTTTTGTTTCCACTGCATATATATTTCCAAATAAGTTAAATAGTTAATTCACAGATTCACGTCGTAGAAACAACCACTGATACTTATCAGCATAGACTGCATACATCACATCCTTTTAGGAACCACTTATCAGCATAGACTACATACATCACATCTTTTTAGGAAGCGGTCCTTCTTCAAATTCTGCGTAAACACGGAATGCATACTGAGTTGTTTTTTTAGTTGAATAATTTAAATTTTCCAACTTGATCAGTGTTGTAAAATTGTATGCATTAAATAACCAATAATAAATTTTTTTTGGTCATTTCCTGTTGTTTGTTGACTATACAATCTTGGTGCTAGAATTTAATACTACTACTACTTTTGTCAAAGTATATTAGGAGCCTGTTTGGGTGGGCTTAAAATAGTTTATTTTAAGTGGTTTATAAGTTAAAAAGTGAGTAGTTAGAAAATCCTAACTTTTCAAAAAGTGGCTTTTAAGCAACTTATGGTTTATAAGTCCAAAAATTTTGAGGTTACCAAATATATATTAATGAGCTTATCCCAAACGGGCTCTAATTCATGGAAGTAAATAAATCAATATCCCACCCCATCAACAAAATAAATAGAAGAATTTTAAAGAAAATCCACAGCATAAAGTGTCGGCAATTGCAGTAAAGTTTAATGATAATGACCTCATGTTTACTTTAAATGTCATTATCTACAACAAAGTACTGCTAGTGCTAGGGGTAGTTTAATCTCATTCTTAAACAAAGATTAGTCTCTTTAAAAAGTTAGTGGTGGATTAAACAATACAATAAAGTCCTATAGTAAAAAATAAAGACACCAAACTAGAATTACTCTATTGTTTTTAGAAGACCTTTTTTTAGAATATAGTCTAGTTTGGTGTACTATTACATTATTCTATTAGTAACTACTAATAAAAGTCACGAGAATTATTATAGGCGGAATCAGGAATTGAACTTTATGTGTTCAAAATTCTCGTACTTTTGCCGTTACTGGATTATCAATTAGGAGTAATACTTTGTCAAACAAATACTCCTACATAGTTATCTTACTAGTTCGATCGAACCTGCCTCTTCACTCTAACTCCGGCCGTAGAAATGTGAATTAGTCTTTCTTAATCAGAAATCTCAAATTCAAACTATAAGAAATCTTTAGTAGGAAGGGCCTTCATGGCGCGGTAACACAATTTTTAATTAGTCAGATCAATGTATTTCGAAAAAAAAAGATATTATTCTATTATAATAGTAACAGTTTTGGTGTATCAGTACGCAGTCTAACCCGATGCAAGCAAGCATAGTGGCTGTCTCCAAGGCCGTGAAACTATTAATTTACTCTTATTTGTAACTTTATTATAGGGCGAGAAAATCAAGAACATATAGTACAGTGTGTACATAGAAACAAGGAAAAACATGAGACCTCTAAAATCTAGGCTTCTGTGTTCCAAAGAATAGAATCATCTTTCTCTTTCTATTACCATCTCTGTAATTTTAAGGTACTTTTCTTGCTTTTGTCTTTTTTTTTTATTTCTAAAAAAAAAACACGCTCTTTAGTATTTCTCACTAATGGGAACTTTAAAGCATATTGTAAATCATATAACCTGAAATGGGTATCATCTGAATTGGTTGATAATAATATCTTAGCAATAAAGTTGTCTTTTTTAGTCTTGAAATTGTATTTTCTTGTTTTTAATGATTAATGTAAATCTTGCTTGTTTGATCACTTTTCCCGGACCGTGTGTGAATGCGAGATGCTTTGCGGATGAATCTACCTTTTTTAGTTTGTGTTTTACACTGTTGGATTAAGAATATTAGGACTATAACAGCAAGATTGCTTTCTTTTATTTTTTATTTTTGTATTTTTGTATTTTTAGTTGTGTGTTTAGTACTGTTCTATGAACATATCTTTAATCACTTTGCTTCTAATTAGAATTACAAGCCTAAACTAGTTGGAGTTAGTTTTATGAGTTTTCAATGTCTGTTTAGAAATGTAGTCTATAGTGTGACAAAACACGCTAGGTGATTTTTTCTCAACTGCTTAAGCCTTGGTGGACAGAGGTACCGGTACCTGTGTTGGCAGGAGGTAGTAAGTTTTTTGGTGGAACTGTCAAGGTGGCCGCAAGTTGCCCGGACGCCACCTTCATAAAAAAATGTAGTCAATATTGTGAGATTGATCATAAATATACTAGTTTTACTTTAGAACTATCTACTGACAGATAGTGTGAGCTCATGTAGGGATACTGAGCACCAAATGGAGGTTAAGAGGTTAGGAATAGAGATAATTTATTTCAGAAATTTCCTGGAAATTATCGTGTTCATATTCTTTAGTTCATAGAAATTAAAGTTTTCGCAATTCGTTGGGTGCTAAGTAGCTTAATTATGCCAAAGAAGCATTCTTTTTCATCTGAATTCTTCATCTGCATCCTCATATGTCGAATTTAGTCTGAAATCTTGTCTATATTGCACACTCATATATTGGATTTAACCTGAAAGCTTTTTTATATCGTATGCTGGGAGGAACTCTGCAATTTCATCATTTCTAGTTCTTCCTAGCTGCAATTTGCAAGATTTATGTGTCATTGGAGGTAGAATAGCCGTGTATTTATTTATGTCTTTACTTTTACAGGTGACAAGCAGAAATTGTTAAATTTTTCTTTATGGCCTTGGCCACGAAGGACATCAACTCATTCAGGGTTTCCTAAAGAGAGGGTGTCAAGTGCATTTCTTCTTCATCTGCCTGCTGAAGGTCACAATCTCATTTAATCGTCCACAAGTTCCTACTGACAAAACTTCTGCTTCCATAACCATTCAATTACGAGACTTGGAGGATTGCCAACGATGCCGGTGAGAGGTTTTTGAGTTATCAACATTGATTGAAGACAGCATCATGGGTGCATGTTGTTGCTGTTTGCGAGATGAATGCGAAGATTTTGCCAATCCAAACAGCTCAATGTATAGGAACTGTATATGCCTTCGATCATTTGTTCAAAACTTCTTGCATGTGGTATGCTTTCCCAAGTATTATGTTATATAGTCTTTGTTTTTCTCTTCTTTACGAGTTATTTTCATCCGATTGCATTTGCTCTTTCAGTACATCCAAGTCGGTACATCCATGTCATATCCGGTCTCACGTTAACTTTTTTTGAATAGTTAACTAGTGTGTCTCCCGGTGTAATTAAGAGTGGCTCAAATTGAACATGTCATCATTTCTCTGCTATTTGATCACTAATTAGTCAATTTCCAGCAGCACTTTCATAGTCTACTATTTGAAACTCTCATTTAGGTGCCTTGAGTGGAGAGACTTAGGCTCCTTTTCTTTGACTGATAGAACTGCAATACCTTTTTAGCTCAAGTTAGTTAGCTTTGTGGCGGCTTATTTGAAATTTCTCAAGACAAGGATAGCCAACTTTTATGGTTAAGACAGAATTGCATAAACTCTGAAGCCTTGTCCATGAGATCCTCAATGGCATTGCAGAGACTCCACTGCAATGAAACAGCTTAATGATTTCACTGTGGTTCATCCGAAGTTCATGCATGGAACATGAAGATTTTAAACTGCAAAATCACTTCAGTAGTTATTATCTGGACTAAATTATGTACACACATTATATTAGAGCAGTAATCATCATTAGATTCAAATAAGGACTTTCTTCATTCACTAACAATAAGTACCAGAGGTAATCACTCTACTTCATTTGACATAAAAGTTAGATACCTCCATGTTTTCTCGTGCAGTATACATCATTATTCCATAGAGGAGAACAACATGCCCTTCCTTCATCTACTCAAGGCACAACATCTTTGAGTTCTACAGCATCCCTCGATAATTCACTATCTGATATGTACCGGTCTCCTCCGAGACCACTTCCTTATGATGTCGATCCAAGATACTTCCGCTTGCAACGAGATGGACTAGTCTCAAGAAGAGAGAAAGGCTCAAGTCACTCGCATGAGGAAACTGAGCCACTACGAAGAAGTGATATTGATGATGATTCTGAATCATTGAGTACGGGTAATAAATGGAAAGAGTCTATATGTCAAGAAGGATCAAAAGAATACAGTTCCAAATCAATGATACTCTCAACAGCTAAAACAACTACTGAATTTACTCAAATTTGTTATTCTTCGGAAGATGAAGATGTCTGCCCGACATGTCTTGAAGGTAGATCATTTCTAGGTGCTTTGTAATCCATCTTATTTCACTTCATTGCCGTATAATCTAGGCATTCCATCTGCTGAAATAATTATGAGACATTTTCATATTCCCCCTCTCCCCCTGGTATCATAGGTAAGGCAGTCTCTTTCTAGCATCAAATAGAAATTATAGTAGACTAGTCGCTCCTATAATGTCTGTCTTCTTAAACAATTTGGTTTCCATTTTATAGTTCAGTTCACTGTTTACCAAAATTCAGGAATATCTTGACTTTTAATTTCGCGATCCTGATGATACCTTCTTTCAGAATATACAGAAGAAAACCCAAAAATAATGACAAAATGCTCTCACCATTTCCACTTGGGTTGCATATATGAGTGGATGGAGAGAAGTGATAACTGTCCAGTATGTGGCAAGGTAACTATGAACTCCTTTGCTACCCGATACATTTGTTGTTTGACTTTACGTTGAAGTTGAGCTTGCCCTTTATATGCTACTATTTGCGAACTATTTAGGTCTTTATTTAGATACATACTATTTTGAGAGTAAATTCACTTCTTCTTAATCATAGATAATAGATTCCTAATGCCTTTTATATTCCAGTATTTTGGTAAGCTGGAATTGAAATTTGTTGCCTTGTCCGCTTGCTTTCGTCTTCCAACCTACCATTCTCTGGTGGGGTGCCTGATACTTTTAAGAAATGGGACATCATATGCACCCAACCAATTTGCAACCTGTGCACATTTTGAGCCAAATTTACCAGTCACATATGGAGCTCTTTTTGGGATAGTTCTTAGCACCTGTGTCATAGGTTAGGTGGCTGGTTGTGTCTTCCCAAATTAAAGGCCAACATCTTCAAATTCGTGAATCAAGAGAAACGAGTTTCAAATTAGGGACATCTCCTTCTTTATCATCTTCAAAAATAGATATACCATCGACTACTCTTCTTTTTGTTGGGGAAGGGGGTTTGCAGTATGTCAGACAGTAGGGAAGCCACCCTTGGACAAGGGGGTTCACCCTTCGCCAGGAAATTGCACGGTGTATACAGTAAAATCATTTTTTTTTATATATACATACCATATGTTTAACCCCCTTGACACAAGTCTAAGTTTTACTTTTTAAATTTTGAACCCCTTGTTGGAAATCCTGCATCCGATGTCAGAGAAAACCATTAGAACTTAACAATAAGGTGCCCTGGATGAGCAAGCTTTGCCTTCCCTTGTGAGTGAGAGGGAAACACGTTTTGGGGAAAATAGTCCTGTGCTGAAATACATCAAAGTACAAGTATGTAGCATGTCAAGTATGTAGAACCATTCTATTGTCGACTTACTCCTAATAAATGTGATCGGCCCAATTCTGACCATCTTCTGGAATCATGTAACTCTAAAAGGAAAGTTCAGCTATTCACAGTAGAAATCCTTAGATAGGAAAGTATTACGGCTAGCTTCTTTTTTTTTCTTTTTCTTTTTAAAAAAAATTTCCATCAAGTTGGATTTTATGTTCATTAATTTCATACTTTAGAGTGAAATTGGGTGTTAAAAAACGACAATTAACATAGTGAATTAAACATTTAAATACATTTTAAGGATGCATACAAAATTTATTCCGTAAACCAGGCTGTAGGACAACATGAAGGTTGCTGAACCTTCTTGATTCTGATTCCTTAGCATATATCAGTCACTGGCCTGATGGATAATGAGTAACGAGGACAAAGAAAGAGAAGAAAGCTGTTATAGACTTACAGTTACTAGTAAGGAGATCACATGCCTGGGCAGATCAGTACATTTTGTTGAGCGACATCCACCGAGGTTTTACATCAAGCAACATAAAAAATATGCCTTGCAGACTCTATAAAGTTCAGTGCAAAATAGATGAATGGCAGTACTTCCAGAGGCTAAAAATTGTTGATACCGCTTGAATAATATACCAGTAACTTGCCAAGACCACCCATTCCCTGCTATTGCATCTATGCTGCTACTCTCTGAGTGTTTGTTCTACGTGTCCTTTTTTACTCGTTTCCATTGGCACACAAAATAGTAGAAGGCTGCTAGAGTCTTTGGGTTAGTCATCCATTGGAGAGGAATCCCTTTGAGCTGAAGGCCGAATAGAAGAGTCTGTGGCCCATGGCTCTAGTTTGTCATACCTACATCTTGCGATTTTCTATATACATGTGATGGCAGCTGTTCCTTTAGGAGAATCAGGAACTAGAGGTTTTTCCTTTATGTATAATCCTGTAGAAAATTATACTGGTTTAATGTCATTAGAAAACATATAAAGTATTAATCTTCTTTTGGAGGGTTAGTCATCGTGAAATTTATTACAGCCACCTTGCAAGTAATGTGGGCTGCCTTGCGATTGGGCTATAGCATAAGATGAATGATGCTTCAGTTCTGCACTTTTTGTGTACAAAAATTCAAACATTACTCCAAGTGGAACGGGTCAATAAGCGATGAATCACTGGAAATCCTCCTTGCCTGTGAATCGTGATAGAGGAAAAAAAAGAAATGAAAGAGAAAAAGAATCAGAAAATACCATAGGAAAGTCAGAATAAAAATGGAAATAAGTTAGTATTTGGAAGTTCATAGACAGAAAAATTTATTCAAGAATCTGTATAATCTGTTGTCATCCTTCTATGTTCTGCTTGTTCTTTACTTCAAATTCAGAAAACACCTAAGTGATAAATATGACAATGAGTTGTTATTGTGAGGGTCAGAAAATTGATAGCATAGTGAAGTAGTTCAATCTCTTAGAACCTCAGTTGTCTAGATTTAGATGTCTCAAAAGTGTCATAAGTAAATATCATTACATTCATATGTGTATAATATATGATATATGATGCACTGTATCTTTCTAATGTTCAATAACCTCTTTGCATTCTAGGAGATGGTATTCGATGAAACACCATGATTTTTGCTCGAGAAGCTCCGGTCGTGGATCAAACCAGCAGGAGACGAAGGCAATAACTAATGAACCAGAAAAGGCTAATGTAAAGTCATTGTGAATACCGCTCAACTAAATGTGTGCTCTTAATACAGTAAAAATGAAATTGGTGTTGAATCTTAACCCTTTTTTAGAACACATTAGTTCATATGGTTATGGTTTTCAGTTCAATTTTCAGTACTACTTCCACCTAGGTGGATTTTCTTCTCATTGAGACCACAAAAACCAATCAAAGCAATTTATATTATAACTTGTTTCAATCCATGTAAATAAAATCTCTACTACAGTACACATTTCAGAAAATGTGTAATGTAATAGTAAACAACATATATTGCGATGCAATTATAGTACTAATTTAAATGACTTTTTTAAATTATGTGTTTTGATGGTTACAAAAGGGAGTAAATAGAAGCTTTTCACTCCTACTCCTCCTTTGCAAAAGGAATCGAGTTTTATAAGTTCTTCTCTAATTTTGGTTGCTTTCGAAATTCTTTTGTGTATATTGCTTCCCACTGTGTAGTTGAATAGTACTCCATCCGGTCCACTTGGTCCACTTTATTTGATGTTTTAGCCTATTTTTTTTAGAATTTAACTAATATACACCGACAGTGTAAGGAAAAGTTTACACAAACAAGTTACTTTTACCTAATGTAGTAGGTAACTTGTTTAATTATCAAATTTCAAATCCCACTTTTTATAGGGATTACCTGTAGATAATAAATGAATGACCTGCTTGTGGAAATTTTTTCTTACACTGTCAGTGTATATTAGTTAAACTCTTTTTTTTATCCATAATATTTGTTTTTTTCGAAAATCAAGATGGAATTTTACAATGTCACTCCTTCCTAATAAATGACTTTAAACAAAATGCTAAGCAATAATAGCTTGAATAAGGGCTAATATAGTCAATTGCATTGCTAATTAATGCTAAAAAGATATTTTCTTAATACGAGTGAAAACACCCAAAACATCAAATAATATGGACCGGAGGAAATAACATTCTATGTTCCTTGCTTGGAATTGAGCACTTATCCTTGAATACCAGAAATTCATGTAGCAAGATCACAACTCAAATGAATAAGACTTCATGAATTCCCATAGACGTTGAGCGACAATGGTAATTATTTTAAGCATTATTATGTTCAAGATTGAAGAAAAAAACAAAGTATAATAGAAGAAAATACTATGTAGTGTATCTTATACTAATATGGTAAGAATTGGAAGAAATAATTCAAGCTTGATTAGTTCTTTTAACAATAATAAGCTTGATTAAATCCAAACACGCAATTTATCATGGTAAAAACAACAGCTTCAGGAAATTCAAGACTTTACAAACATGGAATCTCATACTCCTATATTATTCATAACTTGAACTAATATTTAATAAAAGTAGCAGTGCCAAAAGAATACCAACAATGTAAGAAACTGGCAATTTTAGCAGAAACATAAAAACCTCTTCTTGAACAAACTTCATAATTCTAAGACGTAAAAGAAACACATAAAGGATCAACCTTTACTGACTAGAAACATCTCAAGAGTTGTACTAAGACTTGAGTAAAAAGGTCTAATATCCTAGTGCTGTTTGAATTTGGTTTATGTCCTCCTAATGGATATAGGTTTTGGAGGGGAAAAAGCTACTCCATATGTGTGTGTGTGTGTATATATATATATATATATATATATGTAGGGTATTTACCTTATAGTTTCAAAAACTCAGATCCCCTATTGCTCATCTCAACTCTCAATCCAAAAATCGCTCCAAGGAAGTCATTGGCAAGATTCAGATGTGCACACAGGCTTTGGTATACCTTATTTCTAGACCCTAAATTCAAGTCTCTTTACTTACAACATAGTACGCGTTTTCTTTGGGATTATTCTCATTGGCGTTATGAATCGGAGATGATGCTGCGGAGTATTAGAGATCACATCTTTTGTTCAAAAACTGAGAGCAGTGACGAGTTGCTGCTAGAACAGACATGTAGTCACGTTTCACCTTGTAGATGTCGCATATATAGCCCTGACTTATACCAATATCTTGATTTTCCCGGTCCACAGAATCTTAGTTTGTGCTACGCCATAGAGTTTCTTCCCTCTCACCGAGCTTACAAGTTGGTTTCTGCTTATGAAGATGAAGGTGGGGGGCTGGGTTATGAAGTTCTTCATATTGGTATTGATGATCATATTACTCCCACTACTACTTCTTCCTTTTGTTGGAGACCCCTAAAGGTACCATGTTCTAACAACGGTAATACTACTAGTGGACGGAAGAGAAAAAGATCAACTGATCTGTATCAAATGGGTTTGCGCTGTGTGCAGCATGAGTACCATAACAAATCCGCTGTGCGAGAAGGAATTGTTCTTTTCTTCAGGAAAGGAGTTGCTTATTGTATTTGGTCCTATGACGATGAGATATATAATGCTAATCTTTTTAATGTACAAGTTGATGTGTTGGATATGGCGAATGAGTGCTACATTGGTCATACTACTCTTCCCCGAACTTCCTTTCCAGAGCAGACTAGCAACATTCAACTCTTGGATTGGAATGGCCAGCTCTCACTCGCTCAAATTGTTAGAAAAGATGAGCTCCATGTCTTTGTGTTAGACGACGATTACATAAACCTGAATTGGACTAAACGAATCATCAAGCTGTCATTCTTCTCAAAACATTCCAGTGCTATTATACAGCTTATTAATTTAGTTGATAACTCTACACTGTACTTTTCGCTATGGCGAGGTTACAACAAATCTGATCTCTACAGGATTGAAATTGATACAGGGAATGTAACAATTATATATATAGCGTGACTGTGAGTGACTGTAGGGGTATGCGATTGTGAACTCATAGCTTTTTATTTTATTGTATCTAAATGGCTGATGTCTTAGCTAGAAAATAAATTAAGTTATGGATCAGAGCAAAATTTAAGTAGATTCTATTATTGACCTTTCATTTCATACAACTTAGACAAGAGTTTGATATGCAAAATCTTTAACAAGTTCATAACAAACCAAAATATATTTATTTATTATGATTAAATATTTGTGCGCTCTAATTCATAGCATCGATCTATATATTGTATTGATTTAGTGTAACACACATAATACAAGTCAAATTTAGGTCTAGTATCTTTTTAATGTTCTTTGCTTTCTAGGCAATGGCATTTAGCGAGACACTAGATAGTAAAACTAATGTAAAGTCATTGTGAATACCTCAGCTAAATGTTTGTCCTTATATAAATAGTAAAGATGAAATTGTTGTTCAATAACACATTACTTCTAACCAGGTGGATTTTCTTCTCATTGAAGCCACAGAAACCAATTTCAATAAAGCACTTTACATTATCTTGTTTGATTTAACGAATGGTTTCTTCCATTGTGTAGCCATATGAATGTTGTATTTGTTTGCCAAATGAAGTATCACTGTAATTGAATAGTAACCTTCTATGTTCCTTGGTTTTAATTGAACACTTAAAATACCAGAATTTCATACAGCAAGATCACAACTCGAATATTTGTAGTGGTTCAAGTGGTGGAATCGCCACAAAAATAAAGCAAGGAAAGTTAAAAGGAAAAGAAAGGAAAGTTAGAATAACTATTACTACTCCGTAAGACTCCCAGAATTCCATGGGATGTGAGGAGTACTGTTGATTCAAGGGATAGAAAAGCTACAATGGCTATAATTGTACATTGGACAAAGAATAATGCACAATGAATTTGAAAGAAAAAAAGTATATAATGTATAAGGAATGTGCCAAATCTATCTGGGATTGTAACATATATCAGCTCAATTATATGACAAATCTTTAGAGTTTCAATGGCAAACAGAGCAGAAGGAAATAGTGCAAGTTAATTAAGTCATCACACACACTTGTTATTATACAGACCGTCAAACTTCTAGGTGGATTTTATTATCATAGCATTTCTTCACATCCAAATTGTAAAGTAACACAATATTAACTTAGACTTGAGGCACGATACTAGTCCATTACTTCCTCCCGCTGTAAGAAAGAGCAACCATATCTGTCCGGTGGGCATACAACTTCGTGGCAGCAGACAGACTCCAACTGAAGTTGGAGAAAAACTATGCTGTGATATTTGAAGCAGCTTGAAAAGCTTTGATGAAGCTCTCTGGAGGTTGGCCACCACTCAACTGGTACTTGCCATTTAACTGCCGAAAATAGCTGCTTAGTAGTTTCTTATTCATGGATTAACATATCGAAAATGCATATAGTATAATATGCTAAATTGCATGACATACCACAAAATGTGGGACCCCTGATATATTTGATGAGTACTTCTGAAGCTCTTCATTCACCTTCATATACCCAAAAACACAATTTACTTGAGAGTCGAGATAGCATATAAGATCTATCCTACGCTGAGCCAGATGAAGAGAGAGAGAGAGTAGTGAAACTACTACTGCTACTGAAATGAGGCCTTGAAAATTGGGTAACATGTGATATGAATGGCACGGTCCATTATGGAACAGAACAGATAAAGATTAGTTATACTGCTTAGTACAAACATTGGCATAGTTGAGTTAGGCGGCGACTATGTCTAGCAACAGTGCTCTGTAATTGATTGTTTCCCGAGCACAACTAACTACCGTCCCCTCCCCCTCAGCAAACCTTATGAGAGAAAGGAAAAGGCAAGCTAAACAGAGGACAGACTTTCCAGTTGACTATTGAATAAAGGCTGCAAAAAATACCTCCTTTAGCCCATTGTTGGGATCCTCAAGGAAGTCAGCTGCTCCTTCTACGCCAACCTTGCTTGCAGCTTCTATAAGGAATTCCCTTCAAGTGGAAAGACAAATGTTGTCGCATCAAACTCTACATGACACCCTCTATACCATCTACATCACCATATTTAGTAGTACTATATATAACATCTGTTTGCGTTAATGAAACACAAAAATGAGGAAAAGTGGTTATTGATAGGTTGCATCGCTGTAATGATTAATTATTATTGTAGTTGTAGTCAACATTGATAACGTTGGACTATTTGAAGCTAAGTTTTCAACATTTAGTGCTATCCTCAGCAAAAGCCTGTGACCGATGAATTGCAACATTCCCCTTCTCTAACCTGACCTAAACATCCTAGGAACCCACAAAGAAAAAAAGAGAGAGGAATCAGCAGAAAAAAGATAGACAAAGAAACCGATTATGAGCTGGTAATCACTCGGAAAAGCTCATCATTGACTTATATTCCCTTGTAAGCAACAGGCTCATTTAATTATCAGTGTTGGTCAATCAGCAGAGGGATTGTACAAAGACGGAACTTAAAATCACTGCTCGTGAATCACTAACAAAAGTCAGGAGAAAAATCCTATAGAAATAATAAGGAAAACAAAACTGAAGCATAACATAAGTATGCTGATTGCTGATGCAACAAATCCAACTCTGTCAGGAAAAAAGGCACTAACCTGTCACCTATATACCTTCCCTGTGTGAAATAGCCAAGAAAAAGCTCCTCGGCCAGATTATGTTGCTTGTCAAGCCCCTGTTGTCCTGCAAAGCGAAGAAGTCTGTGGCTGTCTAGACTACTTCCCCTGCATAACCAAATAGAAAAAACAGCTACTTTTATATCACAAAAGTCTTTTGCACTTCGCAGCTTTCTTATGTTTCGCAAATTAGCCACAAACTAATTAGACTTACGTAAGTCCTGACATGTTATATTCCAGCCCATGGCCCTTAAAAACCTGCGTGATTTTGAAGTGGTCGGGATAAAGTGATTCATTAGAGGCAACTTTTCAACACACACTGTCTGTACAACAAGAGAAAAGAAGAAAATATGAACCTCTGCCATTCTTGAATGCATTTGTTCAGAGCGAGATCCAAACTTATTTCTGTAGTACTCTTTCTTGTTTACACCTTCTTTAGGCGCAGAAGGGTTGAGAAGATATGGGTGCCACTTAATCTACAAAACAAAATTGACAGTAAACATAGAGGAAATGGTCGAAAGAGAAGCAAAGATAACAGAAAGCAAATGACACCTCAAAATCATATTTATCATTGGCCAATGCTATAGCTTTATCAAGGTTTCTTTTTCCCACAAAGCACCATGGACACACAGTATCTGAACTGATATCAATTTGAATCAACTTCTTCCCACTGTTGGTGGCCATCGATCGAGTCAGGAACCTGATTTCGTATATTCAAAAACAAGCCATCTTAACTAGCATCATATACAGAATAAATCATTTACTAGAATAAAGCAGCTCCCAACACCTAGATGAGCATAGGTTAGCACCTTCCTATTTGTCCTATATCATATGACAGTCAAAATAAAACAACAAACGCAGCTCATGATCATATGATGATTGATCATGAAAGGTAACACATTCTTGGTACTCCCTCCGTCCCAATTTATGTGACACGAGTTCTTTTTAGTTAGTCCAAAAAGAAAACACATTTGTATATATAACACTTTAAGTTTACGAGATAATTCATAACCACACAAATTTCTATATTTTATTTTAAACCACAAATTTCAAGAATATTCTTTAATTTCTTACATTATTGCAAAATCAAACTCCTTCACATAAATTGGGTCGGAGGGAGCATTAATCTTTTCATATTTATTTGTAAATCATGCAACAGGAATCATTTCTTGAACTAACAAGTTTAGCAGAAAGTTTACCTTGGCGAAATTGGAAATTTTAGGAGATTCAATGAAAGCATAAAAGACAAAATATTCTTTTGTCTTAAACAGTTTTCTCCCCCTTCTGTAGTTCTGTTACTAAAAAAAAGAAAAGAGAGATTAGTGAAAGTTGGTCAACTCTATTAAAATAGTGTATAATTCAAGATGTGGTGTGAACTTGGAGAATTTATATAGTACGTACCTAGACGGGATTGGGTCTTATATGAACCACCGGTTACTAAAATCATGGCTCCTACTTTGCCAACTTGAAGTGTTGGACAACTTTTACCTTTGACCTTTGGTCTAAAAGCAACACGTGCAAATTATTATTTTGCTTAACTAGTTTTCTGACACGTGCAATGCATGTGATCACACATGTATTCTTAATAATTTATATAAAAATTATAAATATTTTATAATAAACGTGTATAGTTGCTCATAAATTAAAGAAAAAAATATAAATTGAAAGTACTTATATATCGAATACTTTCCGGTCGAGCCAGTAATTAATATTTAAATGATTTTAATCATGCAACAACAACAACTACATACACGATGTCCTTACCCCCACAAAGGTACAGAGGCTGTTTCCGGTAGACCCTCAACGATTTTAGTCATGCAAATTTTATAATATATCAAGTATTTAGTTTAAGATCAATACTTTTTCTTTTATATTTCAATAATACATAATTTAAAGTGAATGTGAGCTGGAAATGTGACACGTCTTAAAGTTTTTATCTTTTTAAATAGAAACTGTTGTCTCCTCATTTTTAGAGCTGCGTATAAATCAAGATGTTGTCGGATGAAAATAGTGGTTTGTAAAAGTTGTATAGTAATTCGATCACATGTCTTCATTAATATGGCTAAAAAATTATTATCAATTTTATGGTCTATACCTATACAAAAATAATTAGTTATTTGTATAAAATAATACTTTTATCCGTAATTAATAAAGAAAAAATATTTTTAAAATTGAATAATTAAATGAATATGCATGAGTCTGTTTTATTGTCAAATTTATCCTCTATAAATTAACAAAAAAGAAAGTTATATATAAGGTTTAAAAGAGAATAAACTAATTATTATTGCGTTTATTTATCAAAGTCTGGCCGAAGATTTTGATAGTATCTTCTTATACAATAAGTCGAAAACAAAGTAATAACACAAAAAGACAAGCTATATATAAGATTTAAAAAAAGAATCAACTAACAGCTGCTGGATTTATATATCAATATTTGGTCTAAGATTTTGATATCTTTTTTACACAATAAGCCAAAAATAAAGAATGAACTAAAAAAAGATAAATTTTAATTCACTCATTTGGTTTCAATTATATTTCTTACAATTGTTAGTTTTGATTTTTTGCTTTTGGTTATCTTTATTAAACCTTTTTTTATTAGTTTTAATGAATGGATAGTTACATCTTTGGGCATGAAAAGTTTTTGAAATAATAGTTGGCTGGAAGGGTATTTTGGTCTTTTGACTTTGCACCTTTAGAGCTTCCCACTTATACAATAATAGTAGATAATTTGACCCCGTGCCATCATAATGGTATTTTGCTTAATATTATTAAACGGAAACATACATTAAACTACAAGCTGGATCATAATTAGAGGTGTTTATGGTGCGGTTTGATTCAGTTTCCATCAAAATCGATAATTTTTATAGTTTCGTCAATTTTTTTATTTTGTCACATCAAAAATAAATGCCTACTCTCTAAGCTAGAGTAAAGGGTAAAACTTTGATAAGTCAATTTAGGTTTGGATATCGGTTGATGGCATGGAGAACATACGAGATGATTTGCAAATGAAAGTAGTATATTTGGAACAAAAGTGTAACAGGGGATAAAGTAGAGCAACAATTTAAACCTTTTCCTTTTCTTTTTTGTAGTATGTTTCCAAAAGAACAACCAATTTCTACTATTAGAAATAATGTTTAGATCCGATGAAGATACATACGTTGTTTTCTTTTCCTTCTGCACATTTTCCCTGAAATGAGAAATAAGATGTTACCTTGACGTATTATTTAAGTGCATATTGTTTGCTAACTTCTACAATTGATAGGTCACCATGCTATTCAAATAAGTCGTGTTTTTCATGATTTTTTAATGTTACAATTTTCATACAATTCAGTCGATCCGGAATGAATTGGTTAAACATTTCATTAAAAAGTTGTATTGGCCAATATTAGACCAAACACGAGTTGCCAAGTATTTGATGACATGGTAGGTCTGGAGAAAAGTTAGGGGACGAGCCATACAACTCAGTTTAAAGACAAATGTAATGAGTTCAACCATACGAGATTCATCGGAGATATGTCACTTTCAGTTTAGCATGAGCGATAAGATTGAACACATTCGGAGGCAGGTCGCCTTCAACTCAATCGATTTACTATCTGGGTGCTTAGACTTCGGAAGAAGGCCAAACGGTCAGCTAAGTAGATAAGATTTCAATTCCAACTACCTCCACTATTCTTGGGGATCAGGCTTAGCACGTCTAACAGTCATGTGATCATAGAGAAGCGTGGGGTAATGGGACTTCTACTAGGTTAAGAAGTCTAGGCCTATAATTAAATATCTCTTTTTCTGCTCATTTGTATCCATTAGACACTCTTAATACTCAGAATATTGTATTTGTGCTGCTATTGCTACTGCTTTCACTTTGTTCGTGTGGTGTTGACTATCTTTTGAAACTGAAAATAAGAATGCTATTATTCTTAATAGAAGTTTTAGTTAAAACAACAGAAAAAGTCCAAAATTATTCCTCAACAACACATTTTGGAGCAAGTTTACCATCCGTTTAAGTATCGATCCGTATATACGCTCGCCTTTTTTTTTTTTCCCTCACTTCTATCTTCAAAACTAACAGAAATCTGATGAGGCTGGCCGGCTAGGTATATTTTTTGAAATGACACCCTACTATTAGTACAACTCATGTTATAATTATATCTTTAATATTCTTTTCACTATCACTAAATATGATGTATAAATTTAATCAATATTTTTAATCATGTCCACTAGAATACCATATACTATTAAATGCCACTGCTGGAGTACATAAGTATTATATTTTGACTTTGTGACAGTTCTGAAAATCTACATCCGATTGTAACGAAAAATTGTCCTTTCTCCTTTAATTTTACCATTTCTTTTTGGAACTTCCTATTCAAATACTATATCATAGTCTTAATAATTGAATTACCTTCTGATTTACTAAAAGGGTCGCTTGCTAGTTTACTCAAGTAGCTGCTTTGCTACCATGTGATCTTGCTTGATATTTTTGTAAGAATATGAATATTAGAAGTTTGACTTTGTATTATTGTCTTTTGATTATGTGACAAGATTAACTTTTAAGCTAAATTGACAATATACGCCTTGTTACATATAAAACAAACGAGCAAATTCAATAGTACTACATTTTGATGGAGGAAATGTAATGTTTCATTTCGAGCTCATTTATTAGAAAAAGCAATCCAAAAAGTTCGAATTATTTATTTGATAATATAGATAAAATAAGAAAATGGTAAAAAGACATTGCTATTATACAGTATTATTTTAATGGAAAATCAATTATTTTCAACAATTCAAAAGCAACCAAATGATGTAATTAGAGTCGAATATTTACACCAAATCATACTAGCTAATCATATAAAGTGATTTGAGGAAGTAAGAATTTTTATTAACTAACCATTATTAAATAAGAAAAACTTTTTTTTTCAAATAAATAACATACGTTTATTGATCAAGTGCAAATAATGTAAATTATTATTTTGATATTATAAATTTCTTTTTATCTCTATCTATATATAAAGCTAGGAGTAATTTGACAATTTAAGGTCTAGAAATTTCAGTTGAGGCAACTCCCAATTTCTTTGTAACTGAAAACTGCAACCTTAGATTCTTCAAATATTCCGGGGAAAAAAAAATTCAACCCCTTTTATATATTTCATTGACCATTTAATTGTAAGTTCTTCAGTTTCTTTATTTACCTTTTGTTGGTCAAAGTTAGTAACTTTAATGCCACTTTGCAAAAAAGATCATTTCTTTTTGTATTTATTGTTCATTTTTCAACTGGGGTTGTCTTAATTTGCAAAAAAGATCACTTTTTGTGTATATATTGATTACCAAGTTCATTTTTTCATTTGGGCTTTTGTTAATTTGCAAAAAAGATCATTTCTTTTTGTATTTTGTGTTCATTTTTCATATGGGATTTTGTTAATTTGCAAAAAAGATCATTTTTCTGTGTACATATTGATTTACTAGGTTCTTTTTTCATTTGGGGTTTTGTTAGTTTGCAAAAAAGATAATTTCTTTTTGTATTTTGTGTTCATTTTTCATATGGGATTTTGTTAATTTGCAAAAAAGATCATTTCTTTTTGTGTTTTGTCATTCACCAGGTTCATTTTTCATTTGGGATTTTGTAAAATTAATTAATGGATATTGCTGAAATATTTGGTGAGACTAAGCCAGTAACTGTACCAAACAAGAGTGCAATTTATGTATGGGGTTATAATCATTCTGGACAAACTGGTAGAAGAGAGAAAGAGAGGAATTTAAGGATACCAAAGCAGCTTCCTCCAGAGCTTTTTGGATGTCCAGCTGGTGGAAATTCTAGGTGGTTGGATATTGCTTGTGGAAGAGAACATACTGCTGCTGTTGCTTCTGATGGGTCTCTTTTTACTTGGGGTTTGGTCTTTTCTTGGCCTTTATTTCGTTTAGTTTTAATATCGATGTTTTAGTTTTGTGATTGCTTGTGTTTTTGTTTATTTTGGGGTTAATTTTCTTGGCCTAGGATGAGTTTAAATCGAGTAACTTGATGGTCCGTGAGGATTCATATAACCGATCATGACTTGCTTGGGATTGAGGCGTAGTTGATATTTTTGTTGTTCTTGGCCTAGATGAGTTTAAATAGAGTAACATGATGATCCGTGACGATTCATATAGCTTGACTCTAACTTGTTTGGAATTGAAGCGTGGCTGTTGTTGTTGGGGTTACTTTTCTTGATTTTTTAAAAAAATTGCCGAAATTCTGGTTTTTTCTAGTCTAGTATGTTTTTCTTTTGATCTTGCATTACAGCATCAGCTGTCTGCATATTTCTGTTTTTGCTGACATAGATTGGATGAAATGTAGAAAGAAAAATGCAATCTTTAGTTTGATAAGGCTATTATTGGTCTGGTGACATTTAATTAGGCAAGCAACAAATAAATCTATAGCCGCCCCCAGCACTTTGATCTTGTGTTTAGAACTCAGTTTGTGATTTGTATTTTGTGGTTTGGGTGCACTTCACTGGTTCGAACCCTATCGCAGAGAAAAGCCTAATATCTAAACGGACAAGGGTAAAGGGGCAAGACCGGGCCCATTATCCACCGAGTTTTGAACCCGGAGCCCTCGGGGATTTCTAGGTTATAAAGAAAAATACAAATAAATGTGATCAAATCGGGTTTGAGAAAGACTTTTCGAAGATGGTGTAGCACTAGAATGTGCAATGATCTCTTTTACATAGATGTAAAATCGCCTTTTAGATTTCACGTTTATGTTTCTTTTGTGTTCATTCTTCATCCCACAAACAAAAGCTTCTTCAGAAGGCAGGAGTAGAGACTGTTGCATCAGTGGTATTTTTGTGACTACCGGGATATCCCATTTACAAAATATCCTGGTGTGGGTCGAAAGGAATTAGGAAGCTGGGAGGATTATGTTGATAGATAATCTTCTATTGGCTTCTCCCAAAAGAATGATAAATTGTCATGTAAACCGTGGTATCATTTTATTTTTCCTGAACATGGTTTAAGCCCCCTTTCCACCTTGGTGGGGGTAAGGTCTGCGTACATCTCACCCTCCTGAGACCTCACTTGTGGGATAGACTGGGTATGTTGTTGCTGTATGGTTTAAGCCCCCTCGACAGGTTAGCCATTTGCTCTAGATTGTGCCTTAAAAAAAGCCATTGCAGTATTTTGTTCGTCATTTACTGCCTTTCTTACTTGATCTTGCTAAGGATTTCTGTATTCTTAACTCAAGTAGTTTCTTTGATATAGTAGTTGTTTTTTGATCCTTTATTCGTAGAGAGATACTGCAAAACAGACATGACCACTTTATGCATTATAAGTTAATATTTAATAGTTCATTTTACTAGTAAAGTTTTCCTGTTTAGGAAGAACCTAGACTTTTGATTATTAGACAAGTGATTTCAGAAGCCTGATCATGCTTTTTTTTTTTTTGCAAGGAAATTACTTTTCTCACTGGCCATTGCAACATCAAATAATTTATAGAACACTCCTAATTTTTATACTTTCAAACAGGGGCTAACGAATTTGGTCAGCTAGGTGATGGAACTGAAAGTGCTAGGAAGCACCCCAAGAAAGTAAAGCAGTTACAATCTGAATTTGTTATTAGCATTTCATGTGGAGCACATTGTACTGCTGCCATTGCAGAACCACGTGAAAATGATGGTACCATGTCAACTAGGAGACTTTGGGTCTGGGGACAGAACCAGGTCAGTCTCACAAAACCTTCAGATTCAACAGCTACCTAGTTTATTTGAGGTCACAATTTGTTTGCCCGTGTTATTCTCTGCAGGGATCCAACTACCCACGACTCTTTTGGGGTGCCTTTGCTCCTTCCACGGTATCAACTCTTCCTTGAAAATTAGTTTTCGAGGATATATCTCTATTTCTCATGCAAATGTACCACTTCTATGTGTTAACAGTAGGGCTTAACCATTTATCTAGTTGCATTTATGTTATGCTAGCGGAGCAGTTTTACTTTTTCCTGAAGTCTCTATCTGATCTATACATAAAGGCTTGTTTTGTTAAGTTAATAAGTTCTATCCATCCAAAAGAAAGGTTTCTGTTAGGTTGAGGCTTGAATAGTCATTTTTTGTGTTATGTTGAAATAGATCTTTGATATTTTGCAAACCGATCTATTGGTGTTTTATATATATATATATAAATGCAAACACATATACCTCTATAACTTATATAATTTGGTTATTACGTGCAAATGGTTTATTAAGGGTCTGCTTATAGAAGAAGTGACTTGACATTTTCAGTGGGCAACAGATTTTCTGATACTTGTTTGCTCTTTCAATTCATTCAGGTTATTCGCCAAGTTTCTTGTGGTGCTGTTCATGTTGTGGCTTTATCAGAAGAAGGCTTACTACAAGCTTGGGGTAATTTGCTCTATCTTGAGTCACCTGTATATACCATTCTATGCTATGTATCCTCTCAGTAATTTTGATGAAGTCGATGCACAAGTGTATGGTTCCCTGCATGTGATTTCTAGCTTTTATATGTACATTCCTTATCAGGTTACACAGCGATAGAGTTAAAAATATTTTGTGTCATGTATTAATGAAAATTTTGTCGCTGCTCTGGTAAGCAGGCTATAATGAATATGGTCAGCTTGGCAGAGGTGTTACATCCGAAGGCCTTCAAGGCCCTCGTGTAATTAATGGATATGCTAAATTTCTTGATGAAGCCCCTGAACTTGTGAAGATTACCCAAGTGTCATGCGGGGAGTACCATACTGCAGCTATATCAGAAAAAGGCGAGGTGTAAGTGTTCATTGGACCTTTCTTGATGGAGATAAGTTTTGATACTAAGCATGAGAATTGTGCTAACCGCATGGCACAAGTGGGGGTGGAAGTTTGGGAAAATGAACCATAAAGACACTATTTGATCTGCTGGATGTGTTTTGCCCATTAGTGAAACTTGCTCTTATGTATTTTCTTTTGAATCATTGAACTTGCCTGGTACCTGCTGAAACATTACATTCGCAAATTTTCTCATGGCTTCTGGTTTGGATTATAGGATTTTCTAAGACAACGGGGTATGGGGAGGGTGAGATGTACGCACCACCAAGGTGGAGGATTTTCTAAGACAGTCAGTAGTAAATAGATTCCTAGAAAGTATCCATTTAACAACCCACTCCCTACTAACAAAAAAAGATGTAGAGAGAATCTGAGGTAAATTCATCCACACTAGAACAAATATACAACTTGAAAAGCTGAAGAAGTTTAAGAAAGAAACAAGAAAAAAAAGCACCACGCATTTGTGTGAATAACCTGAAAACTCCATCAATAGTCTGTATATCAACAGAGTAAAATAGTTTTTTCTTACGTTTCTGTTTAGTAGGTTTTACACTGATTTGAGTTGTTCAGTTATATAGGAAGTCAAGTGGAATCTTCTATCATTACTTTTAGTTTCATATTGATGCATTGTGAAGTATTTCTGTTCTTACCTTTGTATTTCCGTTCTTGCCTTATTCATTTGCTTCTTTTGATGTGGTATTCGCTGTGCTATGCGTTAGAAAAAACATATCTAATTTTATTGTCAGAGGTTGGGATAACTTATATCCAGTTTACACAATTCTTCTATTCACATGTTCGCCCGTTCGAGTTCGGTAACTTTGATTTACAATTTAAGCAGGAATCTTTACCACGAAGCTATTCAAGATTACAATTATTTGCTTGTGCTATAGTAGAAGCTCAGTTCTCTTCTTTGTTTATTTTTCCTATGTTGATAAGAATTTATGGTAAAAATCATAACTTTTTTTTTGGTGGTGTGGTAAATCCCATACCCACTCCCCAACCCTACCCAAAAGTAGTGACCCTTTCCACTTGGTCCTATAGTGACTGGAACTCCCAACTTCTTGAAGTCCTGTACAACTCAGTGGTGGTTATATTTACTATTTACCAGCTACTACAGTATTGATCATGCGATTGATTAGTGTTTCTCCCTTCCCCGTCTATTTCTTAAGATTTCTCTACTCCCTGACTTTTCTTACACTCATTTTGACTATTTACAGCTATACTTGGGGACTAGGAAGCATGGGACAACTTGGGCATTGTTCCCTTCAGTCAGGTGACAAGGAACTCTTACCTAGGCGTGTAGTCGCCCTTGATGGCATAATTATAAAAGAAGTTGCATGTGGTGGTGTTCACAGCTGTGCTGTGACTGCAAAAGGAGCTCTTTATGCTTGGGGTGGAGGTCAGGCTGGGCAATTGGGAGTTGGGCCCCTAAATGGATTTTTTTCGTGCAAACTCAATGAATCTGATATGATGCTTCGAAATATACCAGTATTGGTCGTTCCAGATGGTGTGCAACTTGTTGCTTGTGGGCATTCACACACACTTATTTCTGCTAAAGATGGACGAATACATGGGTGGGGTTACAACTGCTATGGTCAAGCAGCTAACGAGAAGTCTACATATGCCTGGTATCCATCACCGGTTGATTGGTATGCGAGCTATTACTTTGTCTAGACGTTAGAAATCTTTTAATACTATGTCCCTTCTTATTAAGTACCTTTTGTTTAGGTGTGTTGGGGAAGTCCGCAAATTGGCTGCTGGTGGTGGACATTCAGCAGTGTTAACAGATGCATGTTCGCTGAAGGAGTTGTGTGAGTTTCGGCTTGCAGAAACTGTGAATCTGTCCAATGCTTCAGAAGTTGAGGATGTTGCCTCAAGAACAGGAGCTGATGCTTTAGCACGACTTTGTGAAAGATTGAGGTAGAAATTCTAATGAAGCATGTAGTATACTTCTGATTACTGTTAAAATGCTTCTATTTCAAACAGTTGTGGCCATGTTCTTTGTCTTCTTGTTTATGCTGCATTTGTTGTCTCAGCTCTTTTTCCTCTTCCCCCACGGCCCCTCCCGACCTATATAGCCAGTAGCTGAATATTATCTGCATTTGCAGGGAGGATTATTACAATGATGATGAGTTTGGTGTGTGAAGCTACTCAAGCTGTCAAAATGTAATACCACTTATTCCCCAACTGGGGTTGAATTAATGTAATTTATCATTGAGAACACAACTCATATTTTCTTCTTTCTTGTAATCTCCTTCTGTGGCTTGTGAAGCTGCATTAATAAGTTAGCAGGTTTAGAATAAAGATTATTCAAATTGAAAACGTGTACATTTAACCAAATTTTAACTAGTGAAGATGTCTGTATAATATCCGTCTTCACTTTGTTATTTCACACAGTACTAGGTGCTTGATTTGCCATCTCGTGACTATGGTTGTGGTACTGCAATTGCTATCTAGCTAAGAGTGCTTCTTATTGATAAATTTGAATCAAATTATTACTATGGCACTTTGAAAGCTATCGAGCAATAAATTAGTTGCAACATTAGTTCTAAATCTGAACTTTTACTTAACTCATTTTTTGAACAAATACGATATTATGCTATTAAGGTTACACTCTTTAAACGCCTTTTGTCTTTGTAGTATGGGTTCCTAACTACTTCAAGCTGCTCTCTAAAAACCTCATAAGACTAGTCTGCTCCCTTCAAATGATACTTCTGTATGCTCAATACAGAAGTAGTCCACCAAAATCTGAAAATGGAGGACTTGGTGTTGTCATAAGAAACCATAAAGGCGAATGGATGAAAAAATATGCTATGAAAACAAGAATATCAATTTCTATGGAAGTTGAAATCTTTACTCTCCTTCATAATATACAACTTAAGTCAATATTGAGAGTATTTTGAAAGTTTTTAGCATTGTGGTCAAACCTCAATTCTTAGAACTTTTTGTGCCAAAAGAATGTACACTTACTTAATTCATACATTAAGCTGGATACATTGCCTCTAGGAAGGAGATGGATAAAAATGAAAAAACATGCCGGTGTTATCAAGTTAAAATATACTTCCTCCGTTCGACTTTAGATGAACCTATTTGACTTTGCACGGAGTTTAATAAAGAGAGAAGACTTTTGAAACTTGTGGTCTAAAATAAGTTATAGATATTTGTGTGGCTACAAATCATCTAGGGATGAGTAAAAGTGAATATTTCTTTCTAAATTTAGAAAGAGGTCATTCTTTTTGAAACAGACTAAAAAGGAAATAGGTTCATCCTTTTTGAAACGGAGGGAGTAGCACCCAAGGGTGTGGTCTAGTGGTCAATGAAGTGGGATAGAACCCTAATTTGTCAAGTTCAAATCCCAGTGGAGGCAAAAAATACTAGGTCTTTCTTCCCATCTATCCAAGCCTTGGTGGATAGAGTTACCGGGTACCTGTTGCTGGTGGGACGTGGGAGGTGGCAGGTATCCGGTGGAATTAGTCGAGGTGCGCGTAAGCTGGTCCGGACACCACCGTTATAAAAAAAATAAAAATATATATATAACATATGCTCTAAATAAGCTGGCTTAAATAAGGCTACACTTATAATAAATAATGATCCACACAAGCTGGAAGGTACATTGTTTGGAACATATACACTTTTATACATGGATATTGATCTAGTTGCTGTAGAAGCATTGCCTTCAAATTATAGTGCGAGACACAATGGGTTCCAACTTCCAATACTACTGTGTCTAATAATGTTATTTTGATGATCATATCTCAATAGTACTCCTCGATAAGGATATCGTTGTTTTTCTGTATTCACCCTTCATTGTTGACATGACGGATCATCCATGGCGGCATCTGAGAATTTGAAGCTTGAACACCATTGGTGTTCGTTACTGTTTTTGCTCCAAAAGCCCCGCTGAAGACATTGTAAAGTTGGATTATTATTCATCAATTTTTTTGCTATTTGTACATGATTAACAGATAGTTTAACCAAACATTATATTGGTTTCATTTTAACTCATCTTTCAACATCAAAGTTAAATCTTGGCTTTCAACCTATAATAATAAAAGGAATAAGATCGTAGTATGTATTAAATTATATACACATAAAATAATTTTACGTTGTTACTAACTCCACTTATTATGATCAATTACATACTTAAGTTATGTTTTAGGTAATGTGATAGCATAAAACTTTCATTTGTCAAGTGTATAAAAATTATAGAGAGAGAGAGTACCCAATTGTTAGGTTAGCAACATGGTGAGATAGTGATGGAGGTTGAGGTACCATAAAGGTTGCGTCGTTTTGGCTGGAGATGGGTTGTGTTTGCCCACTTTGCGTCTTCTCATTTTCTTTCAGCTGTTTTTAGTTCACATTTTTAATGAGCAAGTAGAATTTCAATATGTAACACCAAGATTAAGATGTTAGTACAAGAAAAGGTCATGAGGTGTACCTTCTTAGTCATCAAGTTATTTTGTTCTTGCAGCGCTCTCTCCTGCATGCCATAAAGTGCAACAAATTAGAACCCTCAGCAAATAGTGGAAAAAAAGGCAGTCCAGTGCACAAAGCATCCCGCATTCACGTAGGGTTCGGGAAAAGGCCGCACACCTAGGGCAAGGGTGTGATGTACGCAATCATCAGTGGTTGTTTCCACGGCTTGAACGCATGACCTTTAAGTCACACGAAGACGACTTTACTTACCAGTTGCTCCAAGGCTCCCGTGGATCAGCTCAAGCCTCAAGGTGGAAGTTTACTTTAAAACAAATTATAAGTATAGCAGATGTAGAAGTGTGCATCTTAATGGCAATGATGGCAAGCTGTGTTAGCAGAAACATCAAAAAGTATAAGCAGACGGAAAATCATTACCTTTTTGTGCAGCTCAGAAATGGACTCGTGCATCAGTTGGTTCTGCATATTCAAGTGATATACTTGTTGAGAAAGTGTAAAATAAATTTATATAGTATATCAGATTATCCACAAACTCATACTCCCTCCTTCTCAATTTATGTGGCATCATTTTCTTTTTGATCTGTCCCAAAATGAATGTCACATTTTCTTATTTGGCAACTCTTTAATGACACTATCTCTATTTTATCCTTGTTGGGTTCTACTTACTTTTCAAGATATACTTATTGTGAAGAAAAGTCAACAAAAGTAGTCACTAAAGTAAGGACAATTTGGTAAACATAACAAAGTCTTCCCTTATTTCTTAAACTTCGAGTTACAATTTGGAAAATAAGGGATATGTTAACATATAGGGCTGGTCCATTTTTTTTAACACATTCAGTGCATATAAATAAGTAAAATCCTAGTAATAAACAGTGCATGATCGAATGAGGAGGACATTCAAAATGGTAGCAATTCATAGAAAAATACAGATAGAGGATGTGAATATATTGCTAACCTTCCTGCTTCGTATTCGCTTTAATGCTGTGTCAATTTGTTGCTCTAAACTCTGCAGCTCTCGCAAACTGAGAGGGTCCAGATCCTGACCCATATAATGCCTACACATTTCGATGAGAACGCAAATTTACAATTTTATGATGTTCTGAACTTGTTACAGATTTTTGTATACCAAAGTGGTACTTATAAATTCAGTGGAATCTGGTCGTGTGACACTACATATATTTGAGAACAGATCAAACTCGTTTAATATTCTACGTGAAGTGAGGTAGGTACCTTATATTTCTTTGTATAAGTTCAATTCTTGACATGAGCTTCGGGTACTCCAGTGTCCAATTTTCCTACAACAATGCATTAATAAAGTCAAAAGGAAAACTAAGTAAAATGAAGAGAGGTGCATTTGGACAATAGACATTTGAATTGAATTTTGAAGTTAAAGTTAAATAAAATTTGTGGAAAGTTGATGTTTTATTTATTGCTAAAATTTATTTTATAATTGAGAAATCTACTAGTATCAATAGTATACCGTTCGAAACTTGATAGATAATTGGCCATATATACTCTTCTCTCCGCTTAAATTAATATTAGGAGTAGGATATTCTTGTACAGCTCAAATCTATAATAATCATCTAATCCACATATTACGTGCACGTTGTGTGTCGCTATCACTAGACCAGAGCCTTGGGGCCTCTACTACTATAAATCTATAATCTTTTTACCATGCTCCTACACCAAATTTTATTAGTACTAAATGTTGGCACATATTTGTGTCCTAGAAAAACTTAACCATGTAAATAATTGAAATGTTCACATTAGACAAGTGTTGGAAGTCAAACGACTCTGATATGGTGCCACTTTTTTTCTTGCCAAAATAAAACTCAAAACTATAAATCAAGAAAAGAAAATACGAAGAATATATGCAGATTACCTTGGGATCAGAGTCATTAGCATTCAGCTTTCTCTCTGCATATGAGTATCTTTCGTACCTTTCCAGTATACTTTCCATGCTACAGAGTAAACAGTGGGTCAAATAGTTAAAATATAAAATAGAATGAAGATTGAGTGCAAAGTGTCTTTTTATTTTTGTTGCAACAGTGTTAATAGCTTATATAAGGATATGTTTTAGAGACTTCTCATAACTTTTCTTCCCCATATCACCATAGGTACACTTTCCATTGTTCAATCCAAACTTTATTTAGTATATAATCGTCCTATAAAGTACTCTCTATGAGACATACTTATGTGTATATGATGACTGCATATTTTGGTAATAATAGTAGTATTTTTCCAGATATTACTTTAATAGTGTAAGTTATTGTTGTTTTTTCTTTTTTGCTTATCTTTTTTTGGATAAGTGAGTGTCACATTTGAGAGTGAAGATTCATATAAGCAACCTCAACTAGTTTGGAATTGAGACCTAACTGTAGTTGCCAAGTGATTGTGCCAAGTTATTGTAGAGCTTTTATTGCAAAAGGGAACTAAATCTTTGAGTTTGAAATATAAGAAGTCTTTTTTCCAATTGATATTAGGGTGTTTATTGGAAAAATGTTAGAGAAGGTAACACCAAGAAGTACATTTATAAATTTAGACATAATAATGATGATAAAATATAAGAGATAGAGTTTTGGATGGAAAAAAAGTTGGTCCAAAACACGCTATGGAAGGCGATGACTTCAGAGTAAATTTCTATCACTACCGTAATACACTAGCATAGTGATATTCTTACTCCCAAAATACAACAAACAACACAAAGATCTTCTAATATAATGTCCTCTAAAGTAGAAGTGCTAGAGAACTCTTAACAAATCAAGCTAGGTGTTTGCCTTTTTTTTTTTTTTTTTTTTCTGGCTTAGTGCTTCACAAGGGGTTATTAAATTGATTTCAAGCTGAAAAAGATTTTTTAAAAAGTAACTTTTGAAACTTGCAGTCTAATACCACCGAGTCCAATTAACTTCAAATTGAAATTCGGTTGTCCTTAAAGATATAGCTGCCTTGTGTACTACTACTATTATACTCTTGAACTTGCTAGGAGATTTTGTGGCTGTAACAGCATGTCATTCAAGATAAATGCTGAAGTTTAAAGTTATATTTATTTTAATACATACAAAAATGACATTCCTTTTTATACTGATTAATAAGAAAATAGTTTCATGTATAGTGTAACGAAAGGAATAATTCAGTTATGTATAGTTTTACAGTATCAGTATATATAGTCGATATGTTTTATGAATAACTCGCTTTGCATTCCAAAGTAAGTTATGTTGTAGATGATCTTAAGGTTATACTATCCACATGTCATTGAGAGAACTCCTCGTACTACAAATGAATGAACTCATGACAATGAGGCACAAGGCTCTAGGATCTCCTCATCCGACAGAGATTGTCTTGGTCTTCTAAATTCAACTATTGATCTAATTACGTTAAAAATAAGTTGCTGCTCTATCTTCAGTTTCTTTTCTTTCTTCTTTTGTTAATCTCCACCTTTAATCCAATTTGAATTTCCAAATAATTAAAAGCTCCCCACGGGCACCTTTCAGATTCGTTTACAGACTATAGAGTAAATACTTGTGTCAATTTTGTACATTGTGTAAATAGCTGTGCTTTTAGAATTCTTGTATCGTTTTTGTACGTTGTGTAAATAGCTGTGCTCTTAAAATTCTTTCTCTTACGGATGTAATCCATAAGTGTAGCGTAATAATGTCAAATTAAAATTATTATTACTTCTGTTCCACAAAAGATAGCATGTTTTCGATTTCAACAGTCAAACTCTATCATTTAGTTCATGGAATTTGGAAATATAATTTTTAAGATTTTTGGAACAATATTTATATATTTAGAAACTACATAAAAAGTACTATCAAGTCACAATAATTAATAATTTAAAAATATTAAAAAGATATTAAAATATTATGATCAAAGAAAACTCGTTTAACTCTCAAAATTGAATCACGTCATCTTTGTGGAACGGAAGGAGATGTATGAACCAAACTACCAACATGACAATTGACAACATGCAATAATTTTGAAGAATAGTGGCAGAAGCAACAAAAGTGGTAAGGAAGGGAAACATCGATCTGTCTTTATCTTTAACCTTTGGGCCAAAATTTGATCAAAGTTGTGAAGAGAGTACTTGATACTAGTAATTGATATTTAACTAGACATACATTTTATCTAGAAAAGTATTTGAAAATTTGTGAGTGTAAGCCAATATTTCACTTGAAGTCTTTTCAAACAAGTTAATTATATTTCACTATAAGTATTGCACATATTGATGGTCAAACTAGCAATTATTTGTAAATATTGAACTTCCATACTCCATCAGTTTTCATGATTAGTTACGAGTGGAATATAATGCATGGTGACGACTCAAAATGAATTCACGAGTTAATTAGAAACTTATGAGATCGTTTTAAATGCAATTAAAATTCAAGTCACATGAAAACATAACAATATTATTGTGACATTAATTTAAACCGCACGTAAGGGAATAAAGGGGTTTTAAATACAAGATAAAAATTAGTACCTGGACTCAGTGGAGTACTCAAATAACTTGCCTTTGGTAGAAAAAACTATTAAAGCAACATCAGCATCACATAAAACGGAGATCTCATGTGCTTTCTTTAACAATCCAGAGCGTCTCTTAGAGAAGGTGACTTGCCTGCTGATCTTGTTTTCGATTCGCTTCAACTGAATCCTACCCCTTCCCATCTTTCCAGATACTAGTTAGAGTATGAAGTTTCCAAATTAGTCCGATGATTTCGGATACCAGATGGTTAAATAAAACGTCAAGACGGTTTATTCCTCAACAAAGAAAGCAAAGAACGAAAACCCTAAAAGCAGTTTTTTCTCAAGAAAGAAAGTGGTAGCTAATAAATAGGTTCTTATTCATGTTTGTATGTATTATTGGAATTTTCGTGAAATTAAGTTTTGCTAAATACTAAGAGTGAAGGAAATTAAGTAGACAAAATTTAAGGTTGTCCCCTACCATGTGAATGATAAGAGTTAATGTTTAGGTTTAAGGAAAGAAAGTAGCTGAGAGAGTATATGTTCTTGTTGATGTATTCTTGATTGAAGGAAATGAATTGAAGGGTACTACAAAAAGACCTGATATGATAAAGTGAATACAAGAGTGGTTTAGGAGAGTTGTGTTGTCGAGTTGTAATTGGATAGGACACTGTGCAGTGCCTAATGGTTAATGTCTTTGTTTAGGGCCACAGGTTTTGGTATCAAACCATAAGACAAAAAACAGTAACTGTGGTCATTTTTTTTACTTTGTCTAGGAAATCAAATTGTTATGAGGGCCTGTGCCAAATTGCCAAACGCCAATGACACTATCTTTATCACTGACCACTTCTGTGTACAGTTTTTTTGGGATACATATGTTGACGGCGCTTTACGTCCTTCTCTTTTATTATATGTGACTGTTCTAATTTGTTAAGGTCCAAGGGATAAAAACATGCAGCGCTTACTCTTCTTATACATCAAACACTGTTATAGAGAGGCCAGTCAGGTAGTAGATGACTAGATGCAATGGCTAAGCTAGTTGCCAGAACTTGAGAACAAAAAATAGTGTACCAATATCAAGAACTTCCTAAATTTGCTAGGGGACCTTATAGTTGGATTGTTGGCTAGAACCTAGTATAAGGACAAGATATGACAAAGTAAAATTTTTTTACAAGCTAAATTTTATAATCACATTCCCATGTTACTCTTTTGTTATTGATTGCACAAATTTTGTCCGAGGTTAGTGTTGGAATGAAGTGGTTGTTGAATGTGGGGAAGTTCCACATCGGTGAAAAGTGGAGGGCAAGATACCTGTATAAGCTTTGGACAATCATCCACCCTTTTAGCTAACTTTTGGGGTGTGAGTTAGGTCCAAGCTTATGTGGGTGCCCGCGTGTGTGGGTGCCTGTGTGATGGGCGCTCGGATGTGTTGGTGCCCAGGTGTGTGGGTGCCCGGATAATAAAATTTATCATGGTATCAGAGCCAGGGAAAGACCCTAGCCCCGGAGCAGGCGGACTGTCTCCGGGTGGAACCCCTTTGAGCACGTGGTCCCGTATAAGCTTTGGACAATCCTCCACCCTTTGAGCTAGCTTTTGGGATGTGAGTTAGGTTCAAACTTATGTAGGTGCCCGTGTAATGAGTGTTCGAATGTGTTGGTGCCCAAGTGTGTGGGTGTGCCCGGATGATAAAATTTGTCGGTTAGGCTTAGCTTCCTTGTGTTTATTGTGAACCTTATTTTTTTTTTAACCAAAAAAAAAAAGTCTCATATGCTTATGACTTGTGAGCTGAGACCTGTCCATTGTATCCCTTCTCACCTTTTTTTTGGACCCACAAACCAATGCAAAAGTTTGAGGTGCATATTTTTTTCCAGATAAACCTCTAGATGTACCGTTTTGTGTTGCATACTCTTTTACTTGACCAATTTTTCATCTAGACATCTCTCCATCTGGTTGATTGTGGTGCGTGTTTTCACTTACTCGACATGAATGAAACACAAGATCTACATCATTTGCCATGTTTAAAGTGGATCATAAACCCTCGCGTTTAATTTTATTTTGAGATTAGAGGCTAAGAGATATTGCTCAAGTAATCTTGAGGTTAAATTAAAGAGTTATAAGTATCTAACATTGAATATGGGAAAGCATGGTTGGTCTCATTGGTAAAAGGTGGATTGTTCAGGTGCATACTACTAATAATCGGCATCAACTGAAGTAATTATGAATGTCTAAGTTTCTAATTTAGCCTTGCTAATTATCTCAAGTGCTTAATTACGGGAAAACATGAAAAGATAAAAAGAGAATAAGTTAATTAACTACAATATAAATTTGTAATATACGACTAGTTTATCACGATAAGGAGCATTCAATGAAATTAGTGGTCCTAAGTTAATCTTTAATTGAAAGCATTGAAGATTACAGAAAGTAACAGAATGTGATAAAAACAACTAAAAAATGTACTCTAATAAGTTCAAACAATTTCAATTTTATCGGCAACTGAACAAGGATAAGCAAGACGAAAAGAAATTGCAAATTAAACTCAAATTGTTTCTTTTAACTTTTCAACTGTAGAATTAACATGTTCAAAATATGGTCTAAGATCAAGGAATATGAAAAGAAATGGAAAACAAATGTACATTATTATTAGTCTCTTCAATCGGGACATACAATAATATATGAACTTACAGGGAAGATTAGCATGGCCTTATGAAGGATGACACGGACAAATCGCGAAATAGCCCAAATTTTTTTATGTTAAAAGATGTTATTAGACCTTAGCAATTGAAACAAAGGAGATGTCACAGTATGTTCTATGTTGTGTGGCCTCAGCTCATTAAAAAAACAAACAAACAAACAAAAGAATGGATGCATCAGCTTGGTGGTCCATAATTTTGTGTAGGAAATAAGGCTGAACACAAAGTCACTTTAGTTTTTCTGTAACCAAGATAAACTTCTACGTATTTTATTATTTGGATGATATAATGAAGTTCTATAAAATATAGATAATTCTTTGTGTCCTAGGAACAAGTTGTTTCCTAATAAGATACTTCACGCGTTACAAAATTTAATCAGAATCAAAGGGGACCATAATGCAAATTAAACAGGCTCATATGACTAAAATACTTATATAGTACAATAACAACTGGTTTCTTAATCCTTCAAAGTTCACTATACTACGCTATAAGAGGGGGACCATGACATAAAACTAAAAAGAGCTAGTTAATTTATAGATGAGAGGACAAAGCATTAGGATTGTTGAACATTTTATACTACAAGTAGTATTTGTGTACTGATTCAGAAGAGACCTTGTTCCGTAAATTCTGTAATATATTCAAATCTCAGATCTCTACCTTACTTTGTTACTTTGACTGAAGACATTGTATCCGTTGTTCTTATGATATGAAGATAATTTAAATTTAACCATTGTACTAGCTTGTTTATATTTCTAATTAACGGGGAATTAATTATTAACCCTTTTGATCATAAGGATGAGGTTATAATTAAGTACATTATCATATCATATTAGTAGATTTGTCCTTGTTAAACCTCTGCAAGGACAATTTTGGTGATCTAGAGGTCACAGAATTCTTTTTGTTATGAGTTAGGAATTCAGCATTCTTGGTCATTGTTGCCCAATTAAGCTTCCCTTAATAATTACTACGATGTAAAAGAATAAGAAAAGAAAGAGTAGCCCTTCTTGTATATAAAGAAGCTAATATACAATTTGAGAATACTAGGTAAATTAGTACACTTAATACTTATAATTATTTATGAAAACCAAGATTGTTTAATCGGCTTAATTAACCATCAGAGCCGTTTCTTTTGTTATTACTACCCAATACTAGTATAAAAAGAAAACAAACTGAACTTTGTTATGAACAAAAGTATTCATTAAAGCATCAACGTTTATGCATCAGTATGATCAATACTCCCTCCGTTTCAAAATGGTTGTCTTAGTTTGACTTGGAGTGGAGTTTAAGAAATGTGGTAAGATTTTTGGAACTTGTAGTTCAAAATAAGTCCTATTTTTTCGGAACGGACTAATAAAAAAATAATATCATCTATTATGGAACGGAAAAAGTACTGAGTAACTACTAGTAGTATTCAGTATTCAGTATTCAGTATGATAGAATTTACCCTATAGAAATGGTTTTCAACACTAGCATAATACCAAGGGGAGTAAGAATTGAATAATACAAAGTTAGAATATTTCTTTACATTGTATATTTCGATATGTATCATTACCCAGTTGTCCAACTCGTACGACAATGTTCGGACTAAATTGACCAAACTAGCCCTTATGATGATTAGGAGCTTGATTTAGGAGAAAAAAGAAGATGAGAGTGCAGAGCATATTCTGAATGACCGCATCATAGTCGTACTATGTTCGCTGTCTATAGCAATTGTCATGACGCATAGTATGACATACTTCATTTATGTCTCTTTTACTTTTTTTCTTAAATCTAACAATGATAAAATTAAACTTTTTCCAATGTCAATCTTTATTTCTTAAACTTTGTACAAAAGTCGAACTTCGCACATAAATTGAGATGAAGGTACTCCATCCAGCCCATTTTATTTGAATTTTTTTGGTATTTTTACACAAATCAAAGAATCCACCTTTTAACATTAATTAACAAGGCAACTGACCATATTTGTTGAGTGAAGAAATAATTAAGTAGAAAATGGTAGATTAACCATTTCTTATATTTTTGATTATTACTTAAAAAGTTAGTTATGAAATTAGTTAGGGTGTTAGTTATCGTAACTGATTCGATAAATAGTAGTTGATGTAACCTTCCATTCATTTTTCTATACAATACAACTTCTTCTCTCTTGATTCATCTTCTCTCCATTTTTGATCTTTTTTCTTTCGGTCAGAACATGATATCAGAGCTAGGAGATAGGCAAAAGTGCAGGCTCATTAAACCCATGTATGAATTAAAGCAGACACCAAGACAATGGAATGCAAAGCTGCTAGAAGCTCTAATCAAGTTCAATTGTATTTAAATTCAGCTGGACCATTCATTATTCAAAAAAAAAAAAAGACAATATTGGGATTGTGATCATCCTACTTTATGTGGATGATATGTTGATTAATGGAGATAACTTGGAGCTGATAGAAGAAACCAAAGGTGCATTACAAAAGGCTTTTAAATTGAAAGATTTAGGAAGTTGAAAAACTTTATAGGGATTGAGTTTGCTAGGTCCAAGCAAGGAATTCTTATGCACCAAAAAAAGTATGCTTTAGAACTCATTTTTTAAACTGGCTTGACTGCTGCAAAGCCTACAACTTCTCCAATGGATCCCATATGGAATAGATAAGGCAACAGATGAACTACTTTCTGACCCTGGATTCTAAGGTCGATGGTTAAGCTTTTTACTTAATTATAACTAGACCTGACATTGCATACAATATACAGATACTAAGTCAATTTCTCCAGCAACCTAAGCAGTCTCATATTGAAGTAGCTCTGAAAATTGTAAGGTATATCAAAGATCATTTAGGATAATGAGTACTACTGTCGAGTAGAGTCATTGATATTGTCATTGCCTACTAAGATGCTGATTGGGCAGCATGTTCTTTCTCAAGACGATCAGTAACTGGATTCTTAGTAAAGTTGGGAGAGTCTTTCATATCCTGAAAATCTAAGAAACAGACCACAGTATCCAGGAGTTCAGCAGAAGCTGAATACAGAAGTCTTGCATCTGTAGTAGCAGAATTAACTTAGCTAGTAAGGCTGATCCATGAAATTGAGGTTCAGATTAAGCTTTCAATAAAGATTTACAAAGATAGCAAAGCAACAATTCGTACGAATCATGTGTTCCATGAAAGAATAAAACAGATTGAAACTGATTGTCATTTCTCAAAAGAAAAGATACGACATGGACTTGTCAAAACTAAGTATATTTCAACCAAAGAACAACTTGTGGACATGCTCACTAAGGGATTGAATCGTGTGCAATATCTTCACCTAGTATCCAAGTTAGGAATGTTTGATATTTTTACGCCTTCTAGCTTGAGGGGTGTGTTAAATGAAGAAACAATTATGCAAAAAAAAAAAAAGGTAGGTTAGTCATTTCTTATATTTCTGATTATTAATTAGTTAAAAAGTTAGTTATGAAATTAGTTTGGAGTTAGTTATCATAACTACTCCTTTAAATAGGAGTTGATGTAATCTTCTATTCATTTTTCAATGCAATACAGTTTCTTCTCCCTAGATACATCTTCTCTATATTTTTTATCTTTTTTCTCTCAATCAGAATAGTATTAATCTTTTCTATCTCTTTTTCTTTGTTTTTCACATAACGTCGCATTACAAGGACAGCTTTGGAAAAATAAGCTAATTTCTTCTCAAGATTCGGGAAAATTAAATATTTTGAACCACAAAAAAGAGTCAAAAATTCAATAAAATTGAACGGAGGGAGTGTCCATAGTGTATAAATGCAGAATAGCAAACGCATAGGACAATATTTTTTACACACTATGCAAACTTAAAATATCAACAGCAAATAAATAACTACATAAGTGCGAATTAATAACTCGAAAAAAGGGTAAATGACCTGTTATTGTAGTTACTCAAACGTACTACTAATTCACTACTGTAAGTACAACTTAAATTAACCAATACATAGTTGCTTTATAAATTGAAAACCTTATGTGCATGTATTATAAACATTTCCTCTAGATTATGTTGATTGGCTAAATCAGGTAAAAACATGAGTATCTCATAGCTCTTCTTTATGGCCTTTACCACTCTCTGCTTTTTAAAAAAGAAAAATAGTAGGACAAATTGTCCATACCCATTATCCACTTCTATGCAATCTTCTATTTCCCATTCAATTTTCTTTTTCCAAATAAAGTTGCTTTTTATAGATAAGAGCATCAATGATAGTTTCCTCATGTTCTTCTTTTTAATGAAAGACAGTATTCCCTTCGTGTATATTTTCCTCTATTCATGTCTTTTCTTATCCATTGTACCAAAATAGAATGAGTAGCTACCATTTTGGAAAATACTTTGCATTCTCTCAAGTACTTTTCACATTCACGTACGCATTTATGTACTTACTATTTCAAGAAAAAGAAAAGGAATCCAAAGAAAAAGATAAGTAAAATTATGCTTATTTCTATTAGAACTTTGAACGCACTTGACCAAAATAAGTAGTGAAAAAGGATCTATGGATGAATAATCAGAATTCATCCTTAAATTCTCCTCTTTTTCTTTCTAATAATCAAGGCACATCTTGTCGGGAAAAAAGGGTAACACGGATATTGACCCTAACTTGTTGTGATTGAGACGTAGTTATTTTTTGTTACGGAAGTTTGCTTAATGAAAGATCTTGTATACCTTATTGGAAAAGAAGTACCCAAAAAAAAAAAAAAAATACAAAATGTTACATATTTTATCCTAATGCAAAAAAGCTTACGCGGACTCAATATTACAACGTAGTAATGGTAACATGACATGTTTACATTAAATAAAATTTTATAACTTGCCTTTGATTAAATTGCATTCGACCATCAACTTATTATTACTTTATCATGATAATATTATTTGGTGTAAATATTATAGGCAAGTAACTTGTAAACACCAGGGGTAATAATTTAGCTTTTTGCCTACTCTACAAACATATACTCCCTCTGTTCTAAAAAGAATGACACAATTATATATTTAAAAATAATTTACTCTTAAACTTATCACTTTGCCTTTAATGATAGAGGCAGCCCAACAACTTTTGTGGCGTAAAGTCAAAACTTATTTAGGCCTTAACATTCTTTAATTAATATATATTTAGTTTTTTAATATGCAAAGTTATACATTAATTATTTTTACATTAATTTTCTAATTTATTATGGTCTTGGTTACCGAAATTCATATTTTTTTAGTTAACATATTTAATAAATTCTAATAAATTACAGAAAATGATATATATCCATGAAGCAATATTTTAGAAGAAAAAATACAGAGTAAAATAAGATAATATAAAGTTAAAAACAATAGAACTTGATTATGAAACTTGTTAACTTGATATAGCCATGAGAGAGCTTTCATGCTTCAAATTACTTGCTTTAGTGTGTGTTGATATCCAATACGGCCATTGTTTAAACATGTGTAAGAGAAGAAAGCTTTAAAGTTTGTATGAGTGTAGGGCAAAGATTATAAAAAGAAAATATAAACATAAAAATGAATAAGAAGCTAAGAAATTCTAATTTAATATCATTTTCCTACTAACATGCATCTATGTTGTCTCCATGCCTCCCGAAAGCAAGAAATTTACCAGTCCAATTTGGTTAGTTTACGGTTCTCCTCCAGTAAATAGAAAGAGTTTTCTTTTGGAGGGTGGGCAAAATTTATCTTATTTTAGAGTTTGGGACATTAGTATTCACTTTTTTTATTACCAATTACTAAGTAATTAGTAGTTAGTACTACACATAAATTTTACTCGATATACAAAATAAAGATTAAGCAATTTGGGGCCTAATTTTTTTGGGAACTAAAGCGGCTGCTTCAGCTGCTTGGCCCTAGGGTCGGTTCTGCTTAATGAGATGGTTTATAGCCACACATTTATATAAAGTTTATTTTAGACCAAAAATTTTAAAAGTCTTTTTTCATTTTTTAAACTCCGATCCAAATCAAAATAGAACATCTATTATGGAACGGAGGGGTAGTAATTACTCCCTCCATCCCATTTTAGTTGTCGCCTTCAGCTTTTTCACGCCCATTAAGAAACTCATTAAATAGAGTGTGTATTTTACTATGTTACCCTTATTTAATGTTTGATTATTAACTTTCTTTGAGAATTATTTTAATTATTAAGGGTATAGTTGGAAAGAACTAGTAAATTTAGTCTTGAAATCCTAAAGTGACAACTAATTTGGGACAAACCATTTCTCTTAAAGCGACAATTAGTTTGGGACGGAGGGAGTATTTATTAACAATAAAAGAATAAGACTTCTCAGTAAAAGAGCCATATTTATATTCCTAACAACTGTCTTTGATTTTCTAATTAAATATGTGAGTGCTCATGGCGGCTGAATTTAAAAACTAAGAGAACAAATTAAACCAAGATACCTTCTCTGGGCAATCAGAACTAAATCTTGGATTATTAGTCGGAACAGAATATTATGGTGTACTACAAATGGAAAATTATAACTTCCAGTAGGTGAGTTTATAGGTATCCTTAAAGAGAGTCTACTTTGCAGAACAACCTTAAGTTGTAACAGCAAAAGCCTTAAAGAAAAATTGAAAAATAAAGAAAGCAAGAAAGATCAAAAGGAATATTTAATTTTACCTATTATTCTTTTTACGAGAAGGTTGCGTGGATGCCTAAATTACACTACTCTATGAGAATACAAGTAATGTAGCATAGAATAGTTCCTTAACTAGTACAGTATATATTTATTTAACCACTCCTTTAAGGACAATAGATTCTTCAATAATGTGACGACGATAATGCACTTACTTTGAGTGGGTATTAGATGGAAAATAATTTAGATGTCCAGTTGGCTAATGTTTTACATTCACAATTAGATTAAGTTCTGTTTTACACGTAAATTAAAAGATGAAACAAGACACAAATGTAAGAATGTCATCGCTTAATTCCTTATCTACATCACAATTCACATGTGACTGGTATTTTATCTTATATTTTGCATAATTCGCATCACAATTTAGAGGTGATGATTGACGAGTGATGTTTATTTTAGTGCTAGAATACTTCTATTTTTACCCGATGTATATTAGAGGTTCGAGTCATGTGAAAGATAATATACTATTGTATTACCAATTACTATTTGTATATTATATTTAGGCCTGTGCATGGGGATCAGCTCGGCTCGATATGGTATAAAATTTGAAACCTTGGGTTGGGCTCGGTAGTATAGTAAGTTCGGTTAAACTCGACTCGTTAGTATAATAAGTTCGATTAAGTTTGGCTCTGACTCGAACTCGATTCGATCGCTTGATGCCCAAGCCTAACTTTATTAGTTGAAGAAAAAAGGTATATTATTACCTTCCCCACAAATACTCACTATCTCTTATAACTTGTGTCCTTCTCCCTCGCATCATTATGTCCACAACAAACGTCTCACATGAAAGGGCAAAGTGCACGAACAATCACTTTTGCCAGTGGTCTTGGATTTGAGACCACTTTTTTTAGTGGTTTTACATGAGATACCACTTTTTGAAACTTAAATTCTTGTGGGCATGAAGTTAAGCGTCAAATCTTGTGGGCTGAACTGCATGCCTAAGGTATAAAGTTCAATTTCAACCCGCAAAGGCTGAACTTTTAGGCATAGATACGTAAACTTCAACCTTTGTGGGTTTAATTTGAACTTCAAGCCTTGTGGTTTGAAGTTTAGTCCACAAAGATTGTAGTTCAGCCTACAAAAGTGGTCTCAAAGCAAAGACTAATGGCAAAACTGGCCTCTCAGTGAAATTTTTACCACATGGTACCACAATAACAAAGGTACCATATGTTTAAAGGACTTCTATACTTTGCAAAGAATTTCGCCACGTGTCCTCACGAACGACCGGTGCTGCTTTATTGTTCTTACTTAAGATTGTTTTAGCAAAATAGCTTATGTTTCATCCGTAAGCAATACTTCAAAGTTATGAATCGACAAGTACTACCTTTTTAGAAAAGATCCAAAGAGAAAGTGATGTCTGTAACAATGTGGGAAGAGATTGAATGGGGAAATGATGCCCATGCAACACTTCAAGCTATCTAAGAGAATGTGGGAAGAGATTAAAGGGAAAATATTGCATATACAAGAGCGGATCAAAGGCAACTGCTGCCTTTTAGGCAGTACATACGAAAAAGACGGACGAGATGAGGGCATCATTATAAAATTTCGTAGGTGTATTTCTGTTCGGAATTGATTTACTAATAATAGCGGATGTCATTTTTACAAAAATACTATTAATGGGGTCAAATATGAAACTACTGTCTGTGGTATCATAGTTTTGCAATTGTCCTTGTACTTTGACCTATGTGTGCCTTGCTTATAGTAATTGGTCTCACCAGTTTGGCCTTTTGTTAGGGGCGAAGTTGTAAAAATTTCGCCCACAAGCTATTTTTGCCCTGGTATTTGGTTTGAAGCCACTATTTTTATTGATTTTACATGAGAGACCACTTTTTGGAACTTTAATCTTTGTAGACTGAAGTTCAAATCTTGTGGGTTGAACTTTATGCCTAAGTTATGAAGTTCAACTTCAATCCGTAAAGGCTGAACTTTTAGCCATAGATGCGTAAACTTCAACCCTTGTGAGCTGAACTTGTGTGAAATTCAACCAACCAAGATTGAAGTTTCAAAAAGTGGCTTCTCATGCAAAACTAATTAAAAAATGGCCTCAAACCAAAGATCACTGACAAAAGTGACTATTTACACCACATTAAATGAAAATCAGCCAGCGGTGCAAAACTCTTTCAAAACTTAGTTAGATTTGGAAAAATCTCAGTATTTTATACTGGGATTTACGAACAAAATTTCAAAATTTTAATATTTTATACTAGGATCACTTAAATATGAATCCTAATACAAAATACTGAAACTTTATATATAAAGCTCCGGGACTTTGAGCATGAATTCCAATAAAAAATATTGGGACTTTGAAACATGTTGGTTCAAAATCTCAGTATGGACTTTAACACGAATGAATCCCTTTCACATGAATCCCAGTAAAAAATACTGAGACTTTGAACATGTTAGTTTAAAGTCCCAGTAAAAAATACTGGGACTAATCTGGGTGTTTGTCAACGCTAATGAACTATAAGTGTGCGCGCAGAAATTTGACTATTTCTCAATTAATTTTGAAATAGTAGGTAAAACTCACTTTGGGAGTCCAAAATTGGCTAGGTATCAATTTTTTCTAAGAAATTCTCCACTGCTAAAAGTGCTATTATTTGTGTGAGATGGACAGATTCGGCACCACTGTCATAGTTTTGGTCTCCATAAGAAAAGTCTCACATTTTTTGCTCTGTTAGAAAAATCTCCACGCGATTACCAAAAGTTATCAGGGGAAGTTTCGGCGATCGCCAAATCCTGCTTTTCGCAAACTCTCTCAATTGCCAGGAGTTTTTCCTAACGAGGGTAAAAAAAATGTAAGACTTCTATTACGGGATGGGAAATCCAAAAATGTCCTATGTCTTGCAAATCACCTCTAAAAGTTGTAAAAATTTGATCCCGTAGCCAGTCTATTCAGCGCTAAATAAGAACTAGCTATCATTTGATATTTTTTTAAAGACTAGCCACATTTACGAAATATGGAGAAAACAAGTATTTTTTACTTGGACCTCTAAACTAAAATTTTAAAACACAAATAGAATTTACTAGGATATGCTAAACGATGAAGTATCTTTATTAGGACTTTGAAAATTTTAGTTCAAAAAAGGACTTCAAATAAGAAGCTCTAGTAAAATTTCTTGGAACTTTAAACAAAACACCTGCAAAATTTTGCTGCGGTTTAATTCAAATTCTTAGAGTTTTTTCCTGTGACTTAATCTTAAGAAAATGTGTGTTTTTAAAATTTGGCTACTTTCCAAAATAATTGTAATTGTTGGTCGATTCTCTTTAAGTAATGCAAAAACATATTTGATATCAAAATTACCCTTAAAAGTGAGAGTAATGGTTAAAAATTTCACCCATTCAACCAATTCTATACAATGAAAAAAGGGATTTTTACCCAATAATTTTTATTTTGAACTAAAAATAGCCCATCTAAATATATTTACCCGAGCTGGCCATTTGGCTTAAAATATATCATTCCATAGTCACGGTATACCCCAAGCTGGTATACCTCAATAGTATAGAAGTTTGATTTGTCCCAATTTAACCATGTTTCTATTATATACCTTTTTAGTATACGGTATACCCCAACGATATATCTCAATTTTGTGGATGTGCGGCTACAGAATGTTTAAGCAAAGCTTGAGCCATGATCGGGTAATATAATGGTGTGAACTGACTAGTTTTGAAAACTTTCCCAAGAAAAAAAAACCAAGACTTTTACTCAAACTTATTCTTAACCTTGGAAAAAAACGTGAGGAATGATACAGTTGTATAAGTTCTTTATGTTGGTTATGCTTAATTACTCTTGTTCTCCTCGGTGTTTTAATTGATTTAAGGCAAGAATCAACATGTAGCGCACAAGTATCAATTTAGGCCACTAACAACTTTTTGTAACTCTATACAAAGTGTAGGTTTTTTTTTTTTTTTTTTTTTTGGCTAATGAACACTATATATCCTGTAATATTTAGTTATATAATATCCTCTCCAGAGTGAACTAGCTTGCATATAACTGTTAGATATCTGGGTAATTACACTGACCATCTTTTAGGAATTAAAAGAATATGAAATCAGTGGAAATTTAAATAGCTTAAAGTTTTGTAATAAATTCATAATACAAATAATGTGTATATGAATACGTATAATAAAAATGGTTAGCAATGTCCACAATATATGCATTAATAAAACAATTCAAAGCAACACAATACGGATATCTTTCAAAATGGTTTACAACATTCAACTTAGTATTATTATCCATGATGTTTTGCTCAAGAATTTAGGAAAGAACAGAAAAGTTGAATATACAATCCTCGGATAGATAGCTGAAGTTTTTGTTATTATGTTATATATGCTTTTATGCAATGTTGATGATAAGTCAAAGTTGTACAATGAAAGAAATTCACAGCATCCAGCCAGGCACCATACCATTGACGTTTTGGGCATTTGTTACTGCTGTTATTTGACTTGAAGTTGTTATTGGATTGTACCTGTAACAAGTGAAAAGGAAGAAGTGTTTCCTGTCATTCCAGATAAGATTAATAGTACTTCCTTACTTATCATCACAAATTTGGTATTCATACCTGATGTCCACGGCACGTCGTGTTAATTTAACATGATTAAGTGATAGATCAACGTGAGGTGAAAATGCATATTAACTAACTATGGTTAAGTGATATCGAGTGCGAAGACATGTATCTTTGTAAACAACAAGCTAAAGTAGTTACCAAACGTAGAGCTGCAAATGCAAGTAAATGTAACATAATGACAATATAAAAGTAGAGTTTATACCCTATTTGCAAAGTAGAGTTGCACTCAAGAGGTTGGAAGAAACCCTGAGATTGAGCATTATGTTGGTGACCATAAGTAACACTTTGCTCACCACCTCCCCATGATTGTTGCAAGTTGTTTTCAGCATATATTTCTTCCAGCTAACATACATGCATTTTACAAAAGTGATACTAAAATTGAGAAATCAAAAGAGATACCTCTAACAATAGGTCGAAGAATGAGTCAAAAAAGAGAGTACAAATCACAATTTGGGCTAACTTACCTTTCTTTCAAGTACCTTGTTGGCCTCAACCCATAATTTCTCCTGTTATATATAATGGAAAGCTTATGTGAATGAACTATTGAACAAGTTAGATTGTAATAAGAACATTTCAAGATCAAATGAGAGTTACCTTAGTTTGAAGATCAGAAAGCTGGTCAAGCATCAGTTGTGTCTACAAAGCAGCCAGAAGATATAATTAGGATGAAAGGAATTCTGAACAGATATAACACAAGTCTGCACTAGAGAAACTGATAGTTGTATTACATAAGTCTCAACATTACAACCAAATTATAAACTAGAATTTAGATAAATTGTAGAAGAAGAGAGTAAGGTGAGAGGAATAGAAAGAGAAAAGGGATGAGAAGTTTTACAGAAACTGCACATACACAACTAGCCTAATTTTCCTTCTGGTTCGGAAACTATTAATAACTAACAGATATTATTCTGCTCTTCTAGGTCACGTGCTCCTCATTAACAGGCTTCCAAATAAAATCCCTTAACCTTTGATTTGGTTGTCTGATCCTTTGACTCTTTCTTAATATTGAACTTTGCTCCGAAACTGTCTGATTCATAACAATACCTCCCTCCGAATGAAGAACCTTGTCCGCAAGGTTCGAGTCTGAAGAAGAGGAATCAGTGAGCTGCAATGGGGTAATTTGTTGATCCGGCCGACCCACACACTTCTTAAGCATTGAGACATGGAAGACGGGATGAATGCGAGCTTCTTCAAGCAGTGCTAACTTGTAAGCAACAGCACCTATGCGTTTGAGCACTCGAAATGGACCAAAATATTTGCGGCTCAACTTGTGTTGCTTTTGCAATCGAATAGACATTTGACGATATGGTTTAAGTTTGACAAACACCCAATCATCAACATTGAACTGTATGTCAACCCTTTTCTTGTCAGCCCACAACTTCATACGGTGTTGTGCTTTGCTCAAATTAATTTTCAAAATAGCTAACACCTCATCACGGCGCAACATATATTTCTCTACCAAATCATCAGACGTGCTGCCCAGTATATAGCGCATCACAGTAGGAGGTTCACGACCATAGAGAACTTGAAATGGAGTTAGGCCAGCAGAAGATTGAAAACTCGTATTATACCAAAATTCTGCCCAAGGTAACATGGGAACCCATTCATGGGGACTATCAGCCACAAAACACCGTAAGTACTGCTCAACACATTTGTTCAAAGCTTCCGACTGACCATCCGATTGCGGATGATAAGCAGTACTCATTGCCAAAGAAGTGCCCTGAAGTTTATTAATTTCTTGCCAAAACAATTGCAAAAATCGAGGATCCCGATCAGTTACAATAATTCTAGGAGGGCCATGTAATCGAACAATATGAGAAACAAAAGCTAGTGCGACAGATTGGGCATTAAAAGAGGCAGGGAGAGCAACAAAATGACCATACTTTGATAAGCGATCTACCACAGTCATTATGGTTGCCTTACCTTTAGAACTAGGTAAGCATGTGATGAAGTCCATTGAAATCTCCTCAAAAACCATGTCAGATATTGGTAACGGCTGTAACAAGCCTGATGGATGGCGACAAACATCCTTCATTTGTTGACATACCTGACAAGAAGCTACCCAATTTTGTACATCTTTGCGCATACCAGTCCAAAAAAAATTAGAAGACAAACGGTGAAAAGTTCTAGCGACCCCGGCATGACCACCTATAGGAGAACAATGAAACTCCTGAAAAAGTTTGTGCTTGATGGAAGAATCTGATGGAATCACAAGTCGCCCTTTGAAGAATACTAGCCCATCTCTGAACACATGATCAGGAAAGCGATCCGGGTCATGGAGAATTCCCCGTTGGATAGCTAGTAAATCAGGTTGCTCTTTATTAGCAATACGCAAATCAGCCACCCAATCACATAAACGTGCCGAAAGAGCAAGAAAAGAACCTTCAGGTGGTCGAGACAGTGCATCTGCCGCGACATTAAATTTTCAGGCTTATACAAAATACGAAAATCATACCCAACTAATTTACTCAACCACTTTTGTTGTTCAGGTGTTTGAATAACCTGTTCTGTTAAGTTCTTAAGCGCTTGTTGATCCGTATAAATGGTAAAACGACGACCCAATAAATATTGCCTCCACTTGCTAACTGCCTGTGTAATTGCATACATTTCTCTATGATAAGTCGAAGCTCTTTGCATTTTGGGACAAAGCTTTTGACTGTAAAATGCAATAGGATGACCTAGCTGCGAAAGTACAGCACCAATTCCAACTCCGGATGCATCAGTTTCAAGAGAAAACTCTTGAGTGAAATTAGGGACACTTGAATTTGACACTTATGGACTTAAATTATATAATCGAAATGCCTTTTGGAGTTTCTGGGAATTCCAATAGTGTATTCCATTATTTTTTTTAATTAATGATGCTCTTCATATATATGTTTATATCAAATTGCTTACCCTGGTGGACCTAATGTGCTTGAGGGAAGTATCTAGTTGGACTTCAAGATGCTCAAGATCATCTATATTTAGAGGCCCCAAGTCTTCTCCAAGAAGGTGTCTATCAAAAAACATGTCAAGTATATGTTATAAGCAAGGCATACAATTAATAGTAAAAATTACAGATGTACATATGTATCCTTGTATATATATGCATGTTACATAATTTATAAGGTAGCATGAATAAGGCAATTAGCTAGCTACCTTTGATATCGCTGCAGTGACTCATATTTGGCTTTGAGTTTTAGGTATTCCCTATAGTTGCTTTGCTGCATTAGAGGAAATGAAGAACTTAAAAACAGAATCTAAAAGTTGAACTTACATTTAATTCAATAAGCAAAAAATTATTCTCTCTCAAACTTCTTTATTTTAGTCAAAGCAACAAGGTTTTGTTACCTCATTATCTTTGCTTGATTGGTTGACTTCCAATGTACCATAGCTGCACTTTTGGTACCTTTCAAGGCTTTTGAACATACTGTTACATAGACGAAATAAAAGGACAGGATAAGCTTAATTAGTCAGCTTTGTAGATTTTTTACCCCAAAATCTCACATTATGTTATAGATCAAACAGGATAGCCAAACCCTAAACATGTTATATGGAAATCGTTGGATAAAAATTAATTAATTAAGAAAAATGATGTCAACTTTCACTAACAGAACTAGATTAAAAAAAATGCTTCTTGAACAGATTATGAAATTGCCATACAATGGTAAACCATAACATTCAAGTTTGAACAGAATTTCCACCCAATCAATTTCATAATTTTAGTTATGCTAGGTTTTGACTCTAATGTATGTCATGTATCGTGGACAATTTCTCACCTTCACATGTTAAATTTAAAATTTTTCGATAGTAGTATATCACTAGGTATGTTGTTCTGGTAAATTTACAATCTTTCCATAGAAGTCACCACTTTTTTCTTTCACCTGGCTTATGGTTCTACATATGCTACATGACAAAAGGAAAATATGGCCCAATTAAACTTTTAAAGTAAAAGTTCTAGTAATTTTCAATATGAAAATTTAGAGAAAGGAAATTTATAAAACACAACAAATTACCCGCTGGGCAATTGCATACCCTATTTAGGCACATTGTTATCGAGAATATGTAAAATCACACAAACAAAAGGGATATAAAACAAAGATCTTGAAACCTAGTTATAGTTTGCTAAAGATGAAGTCTTTACTAGAGTTTACCCATCTTTGAGAAGATGAAAAATTAATTTTAGTGTCCAACAGGTGTAAAAGGATTGAGAGACAATGTTTTATCTGGTTACTCCAAGGTATTTGGTTTCCTAGCCGAGGGTCTAAAGGAAACAGCCTCTCCACCTTGATGGGTAAGGTCTGCATATATCTCACCCTCTTCAGACCCTACTTGTGGGATAAACTGGTTCAATTATTCCCTTCATCTCCAAGTACGACTATAATGCCCTATTTTTCAAAACAAGATTGTCACTATATGATCCAAATGATAGTGTAGGTAAATTTTTTAAGTTTATCTTAATTTTAAAACTTAATTAGGATTTTCATGTTATACCTTACAAAGAATGAACCAGAAAAATTCTCTAATAACTAGTTGATCACTGAAAATATATCCATGAACACATTTTCGAAAACATCAGAGGTAGATGGAGTATGTAATTCATGGTTATTGACACGATATGCAGAAATATATAGGTGAACAATCACCAAAAATCAATCTAACGTATTAAATTTTGGACTCGTAAATTCAAATGTAAGAATCTAAAGATTGAATCTATAGCAAATTTAAATCCTAAATTCGCTTCTGACTAACATATTTTCAGGTGATCTCCTACTCACGTATTCTTATATCGCTTTTTTTTTTTTTTTTTTTTGCCAATTAGGTCAGAACTATTATATGTACAAATAAAAACCTAATCTTGCAATGTGCAAGATCCAAGAAAAGAACATACTGCACAACACATCTAAACAAAAGTATTTAAAAAAAAATTAAAATAAAGCTGAAATTAGAAGCAAATATATGATAACTAAAACTAAAACAAATAGGTCAAATTCAGATCTTACAATTATAAAGAAGATGACATTAGTCAAGGCACGTGTAAGCTAGCCCAGACATCACCGTTAAAAAAAAAAAAAAAACAGATATGGGAGAATAATTGTATAATTACTTGTTGGAGCTGCAGAATTCATAGAGCTTGCCACGATTAGAGAAAATGATGAGAGCAACTTCAGCATCACAAAGCACAGATAATTCATAAGCTTTTTTAAGCAATCCATTTCTTCTCTTTGCAAAAGTTACTTGCCTATTTATCTTATTTTCTATCCTCTTCAACTCTACTCTTCCTCTACCCATAGCACCCCCTTTTCTTACTTTATTTGCAAATAGTTTCTTCTCTTGTGTAACTAATTAAATCTTCTTTTTCTATAGTCCTACTAGTCAACCTATAATTGTGAAACAAAAATGAACCAAAAGAACTGCATATAGTACCCTAGAGAGAGAAGAAAAAAAAAAAAAAAAGAGATTATGTTCAATGTAAAGAGAGAAACTAAAGAAAAGTGAACATGGGTTGTTGCATTTTGGTTCCTACTTTTAGGATTCTTTGTTTTAACCATTAGATTTTTTGCTTATGCAATCTAAAAATAGTAACCTGTGAGTATTTAGGGTTGGTCTAGTTTCCAAATTGAAGTTTCATGAATTTAGCCATTGTGTTGAGATATGTATCACACTTGATGTTTGGTGCGTGGAAGACACGCCTGATTATTATTTGCAGTTTGAGAAACACGCGTTCAGATTCTGGTCTCATTTGTGCTGTCCATCAGAGGAAAACACAAAATTGTGTAGTAAATTCGATGGACACGTGTCAGTATATTAGTGGATTGTCCGTAGATGTCATGCAGGCAAATTTTCATTTTTTTTTTTTTTTTTTGGAAAGATATGTGTGCTACAATAGAATATTAAGCTAGCGTTTGGACATAGATTTAGTTGAAACTTGGGAATTTGAGTTTCTGCAGTTGAGTTGAAAAATAATTTTTGGAATTTGAAGTTGTGTTTGGACATAGAATTTACTTGAAAAAATAGTTGAAATTTTGTGAGTATTTTTTCAAATTTCTCAAAAACTGCTCAAAAACAGCATTTGAGCACTTTTTGAGTTTTTGGGACTTTTTGGAAGAAGTTTTGATGAAATAGCATAAACAAACAGTTTTTCTCCCAAAAACTCTCAAAAAATGTTCCCAAAAATTATAAACAAACGGGGGCTTAATATCTGGATGTAGGAGTACTAATGTGTGTGTTGACAATTTAACTCAAATATAAGCAATTGTGGGATAAAGGTGAATTTTCATACTTGCTTAGGTAGCTAATAATTAGCTATTACATCCAAAAAATTAATATTCACCCGTCTTATTTTATTGGTATATATTATTATAAATATTTGTCTCAAAATATTTATCATTTTATTGGTATATATTATTATTGGATGTTAAGGCTCACAGTTGTTGTTGAGCCAATTTTTTTATTAAAGGATATTAAAATATTGAAAAACAGATGGAAAATTTTGAAGGGATATTCAACATATGGAATATATAGATTAGTTTTATATGTTGTAGTTTAGAAATATAAATTGATATCCATTGTGAAAGGCTAGCTCTGCACCTTTGTACTTGGGTTTGTTATAGTTTGATTTGGAGCGGAGTTTAAAAAATGTGGTAAGACTTTTAGAACTTGTGATCCAAAATAAGTCATACATAAATATGTGGCTATAAAGCATTTTATTAAGGGTAAAGTAGTAATTTCAACTCAAAAATATTTTCAAATTTAGAATTGTGTCATTCTTTTTGGAACGGATTAATAAGAAAACTATGACAACTATTTTGGAACGGATGGAGTATTACTGAAAAATAAGAAGCTTTTGAAGCTTTCAAATCTATACCACAATATCTAGAAAGCAGACACAAAAGCAATGACTATACATTTCGTTATAATGTTATCATCACTACTCTAAAACCAACTCAAGGGGCCCTGCTATGTTCCTATCCATAGAATTGACAAATTAAAGGCTCCAGAAAAGGAAAATAATTTGAAGAAGCAGAAAATCCAAAGGTTTGTAAGGACAATTATTTCTGGCAATACAAAAGATGGAGAATCTAATTAATGGGGATATGAAAAAAGAATTACTCTACTTAAGTTTGTTTTAAAGAAATTATTCATTAGTTATATCATTTTGCTTAAATTTTCTACTAGTTACAGAGAGTTACGTGTACTTGTCTTTTAATTAATCTAAATTACTGTAGTAAATGTAAATCTTTTTAACCCTTGTTTCTTTTATAAAGTTAAAATTTTGGAGAATAATACTAATATAATTTGACTAGGTAGTCCTTTCAAGGACTATGTTATGTCTGATGTGCAATACGTAACACTAACCTAAAACTGAATTTTTTTGTGAGAGTAACATGTAATTGTCTGATGATTTGACTGGATAGTCGCTTTTTAAGTCCCATGGCGGACCAGAAGTTCGTTATTATCAACAGAATTGCCTTAAATGACCTCCTATGGACTATAGAAGAGTACAACTTTTAGCACCAAGTGTGGTGCAATGTAGCTCAGACCAAAATATATATATATATATATATATAGCCGAGACCGATTTAAAATGTTTTCCATTGTCCTCCCACAGTAAAAAAAATTAAGATTAAGGGCGTGTTTATAGCATGTTTGGAATTTGCTGCAAAAAACTGCTTATTTTGAGAAGTACTTTTGATAATAAGCAATTTGTGTTTGAACAACTCATTAGAGAAGTACTTTTGATAAATAATTTGTGTTTGGTTAATCGTTGTGAAAAGTACTTTTCAGTGTCAAATTACGAAAAGGACATCCAAGTTCATTTTACATTTGGATTAATAAAAACAAAAAAATAATTTTAAATATTTATTATAAAAGATTTTAATTAGAAAATTTATTTAATTAAATGTAAAACATAACGAAAAAGATATAAATTTAAGCTATTGAACAACATAAAATATAGTTAAATCAAAGTGATAACGGAATTAGGAATTTCTAGTAATCACTTGCTTTTAAAAGATGATTTAAAGAGTATGACATCTTATATACGGTTGATAGTAATACCTAGAAATACACTACTAAAAAAACTGCCTTTTTCGACCGCCAAATCGGTCAAAATGTCGACCGTATTTCGACCGATTGTGGTGGTCGATAGAAATAAGGTCGAAAATAGCTCATCGACCGAAAATCGGTCGAACGTCGACCGACTTCGACCGAATTTCGGTCGATAGCCCTTCGACCGAAATTCGATCGAAAGCCTGGTAGTTTTTTTTGACCAACTATCGACCGAAAGTCGGTCGAAAATTTGTAAAAACCTGTAACATAAAAGCTGAAATTAGCCCTACACCACCTGTAAATTCAGCAGCACGCAGAAAATCCAGACAAAACACATTCATAAAGGCTAACAAACAAGACTAACAAAGCCAAACAATAGAAAGGAGTCTTTCAACATTAGTTCAAGTGTTGCAATAATCAAACAAACTTAACAAACAGTTTAAAGTTCAACAATCACTACTACTGGCTAGAAGCAGAATTGGACTCGTCATCAGACTGAGCCGGCGAATAGTGGCGACGCCTGCTCTTGCTCTTTCCCTTTCCCGAGCTATCACGCTTTCCTTTGCCTTTTTCTTGGTTCCTTGGGAGCTGTTGCATCATTTCATTCATTTGCCTTTGATGAGCCTCCTGTGCTAAGCGCATAGCTTCATTCTGTCTTTTCAGCTCTTCGATCTCCTCTTGCATCCGACTCATTTTTTCGGGAGTAGCAGAGCTTGAAGGAGCAGTAGAACACGAGCCCAAATAGTTCGATTTATGCTTGCCAGATGAATACAGAGCTGCAAGGCCATGCGCGGACCCCTTCTTCACCCCTCCGACCGCTTCCAACCATAAATTGGTTTCTTGCTCAAGCGTTAGCGGTGCTGGGGTACTGCTTCCGCATTCAGATTGTTGAGTCGCGGTCCAGTCCTCAACGGCCTTTGTAGCTCTTTCCTGAAAAACAGAAATATATCAAAGGTACAAATATGAAGTTTAAAAGTTGAAGGATTGGCGCGACTTTAGTTTGAATTTAATTACTTACCCAGGTCTCTTGTGCGCGAGGCTCGACCCAGGCTTCTCCGCCCTTTTTATCTTTCTTGATATGGCAGATCTTGTGCACTTCAGAGAGTGGAATAGTCCGGTTTTCTTGCTTTTCCTATAAATTAAAGAAGAGAACAAGTTTGATAAAAAATAAACTATTATAGTAATTCTTATAAATTAAATTACTTTACCAAGCGCATCTTCTGCGTCGCAGCGCTTATTGAGCCACCGATATGCGGCGATCCACCCTTACTTGATGCCCGCGCTTTCTTCCCTTGTTCGCTCTTCTTCTGAAATTCGGGAGTATCCCAATATTGCTGCAGCTCTCTCCATTGATGATCATAGAGGAAGCCGGGCATTTTCCCCTTTTTTCGCGCATTATACATTGCGTTCTTGAATAACTCCCCGCATTTCTTGGGGAAGTTAGAACGGACTTTATAGTCCAGAGCCGGATGCCACTTACACTGAACCTGCAATATTCATCAAAATATTTTATTTAAACATAATCATTAAAAAAACCTGCAATTAGTGATAAACCGTATGCATATTTATCACCTCAAAAGCCTGCATTATCCGTTGCTTTACTTGAGGGGGCACAGCGCCCCAGGATGGCCACGATTCTTTCCATTGTGATTTCATGCATTTCGTCACCATAGGAGTAGCATCAGTGTTGGGGCAAAAGCTACATAACAAAATAGAAGGGTTAATAGAAATACTAACATTTAAAAACATACTACTAAATAGATAAGAACTTCAAAAATACTATACTTACCTGTTATCCCCCTCGGGATAATAATCAACCGCCCGTCTTCCCATGTGCCAGGCTCACCGATGTAATAAAGCGATCTCCGATCATAATAAGGAATCTCCTGCTGTACCGAATGGCAGGTAGGGCTAGATGGGTCGGAAGGCGGTTGAGTCGACCCAGACGGACTAGTGGACTGTGTGGGATCCCCTAGTCTGGGAACGCCCTGGGATGGACCGGCCTGGGTCTCAGTCATGTCATAACTACTGAAGTGTTGCCGCCAACCAGGATGGCTCTGAGACATGCCAGGTGGCCTAAAAAAATCTGGACTGTATCCGGCAGATGCCCCTGTAGGAAGCGAATGCGGCACCTGAGACATGCCGGGCGGCCTGAAAAAGTCTGGACTGTATCCAGAAGGTGCTCCTGTAGGAAGGTTATGCGGCACCTGAGAGGTAGGAGTGTCCTGTGCCGGCTCACCTGAAGGCTCACCTGCCTTTTTCCTTCGACTAAACACTTTCTTCATACCTTTCGACACATTCACATTACTTAAGGAACAAGTAAATATGTAACATACTAGGCGGGTTAAATAGATTAAATAAACACATTCATTTTACAAAAATAAGAATACAAATATCCTCTTATTTGGCATAAACCCCTTCTTATAATATTTTGCCTTTTTTTTTTCCCCCAAACAAACAATATTTTTTAATAACACCCTATTAATTACTATTATCAAAGCAATTCAAACCAACAAAAGCTTATTCGTTTTAGGCATAACATGTTCATCCTCTCAACAATACCAAGGCAACAACACATTCCAAACAAGACTACCAATCAATTCCAACAACTACAACAATCCCAAACAACACAAACCTAACTTTATAATAGCTAACAACACCAAACAAGTTCATCATCATCAACAATAACTACAATAAAGTTTGCTAACTAATAATTAACTACCTATTCAACATTATAGGCCAAAGTTAAAAAACAATTAAATACATAATTAAATTCGGATTTAATAAAATAAAAAAAAAAACCTTACCTCGAGGTTGATTTATGCTCCAATAGCACCTACTAATGAATTCCCACTAGTTATATGCTTCAAAACTACAAAAAAATGAGTTAAAAAGTTAGGGTTTAAGTTTTACAAAGTAATTAAAATAACCATAAATTTAAGAATTTACCTTGAATTTCTTGTTATAGGTAGTGTTTAGGAGGGTAGAATGAGTTTGATTTTTGATTTTGGGGGTGGGTTATGGTGGTTTTCGGGTTTTTGACGGTTGGGACGGGTTTTGAGGGTTTTTTGATAATTGGGGAAGAAGATCGAAATGGAGGAGAGGGGTTCAGCTGAAACTTATATCGGGCGGTCCGACCGACCTGTCGACCGAAATTCGGTCGATAGGTGCAAAACGAAATAGCTGTTCGACCGATTTTCGGTCGAACACTAGTAGTCGAAAAATCCTATTTTTTTAGTAGTGATAAAAATTGGTCCCAGAGGAAGAAGATTTGTAAAAGTACGTAGTAGAAAAAAATAGGAAAAAGAAAAATATAATTGTATTTTGAGAGAGAGATATGGTTAATTTATAAGGAATAATATGGTAAATATGAATTCTTGGTAAGGATATTTCTGTCATGAAAAAATTAATAAACTGCTTCTGCTTTTGCTTCTTGGAAGAAGCAGATATTTGTAGCTTCTCCCAACAGCAGAAAAACTGCTTCTGCTTCTACCTAAAAGTACTTTTTTTAGTTGCCAAATGCCTCAAAATTCTAAAAAAAAAAGTACTTTTGTTTAAAAAAAAACACTTTTGACTTTGGAGAAGTAATGTCAAACAGGCTATTAGTATGGGGTAAAGATTTGGGACAATTATCCACTTATGAAAATTACCAAAAAAGACCTCTATTTTCTTTTTTTACCCGACCTAGCACCCCTATCTTTTTTATTTTTTTTCTTTCACTCTATAGTACCCCTATTTAAAGAAAAAAAAAACTCTAGCCTCTATCATAGTGACACTCACGTGTTTGGTGGAAGTTGCTGGAATTTACCACATCTAAATTTATATAATTAGGACCACGTAGTAATATAATACATTAATAAAGCATACAAATGAAAAAAATTCGTTTAGAAAAGATCAAATGACAACCTTAGGTCATACATTGGAGGACCATAAACATATTAGTAATATATACTGTACTAACTTAAGTAAGATGCATCGACTTTTTTAACCTTTCTGACCACCTTTTAAACAGGAAACCTCACCTGAGATATTAAATAGATTTAGGTTGTCAAGATTTGCTTACTTTGGTGACATTTTGATAAAAAGGCATAACTACTTAATTACCAGCCACAAATCTCATGCTTGTTCAATGAACCTATAACTTTATCTCCCAATTATTAGTGTCATTAATAGATTAGATTAGTGCAAATTGACTGAGTCAAAGTCCACATAGTACAACAAAAACGCTATTTGTACACGACAACGGAGTCAAAGTCAAAGTGATGCCATAGTCATTTGAACCTAGAAAATCCAAGACTTACCTTAAACTTTATTAGACAATGCTTCATCATAAAACGTATTTTATTTATTATGATTATGTGATAAATATGTATATAAAAGACACCTATCTTGCATTCATTTGTTTGATATAAACATTTTGTGTAGATAACTTCTATGTTCTTCATTAAAACTATTTAAATCTAAGAGTTCCCATTTCTCCTCCAGGCTCTTGAGATTGTAACCTGAGCGCCATTTGGTCTGGGGATGGGAAATCGTTTGATTTATCATAAGTTATAGGATGATGACTAAACAAAATCTTTTACTAAAAAAGTACAGCAGTTTTGTACAGATCATCATTCAAGTATAAAAATACTTGTGCTTTTGACATGGTTGCATATGTATAACTAAAACAAATAGTGGCAGAGGCGGATTCAGGATTTGGACATTATGAGTTCTAAATTTTCGGATAACAATAAAAAAGTAACTGGGTTCTCGACTTGATTTTTGTGCATATTTAATGGTTATTTAATACAAATATAACGTCTGCTCCAAACCTACTGATTCCGCCAAACTCGTAGGTAGCACTCTACATCCTCCACTGAACGGTGGTAGTCCTTTTAACTACTTATATCTTTTATATATTTCTACAAGTAATAATTAATTCCTGGTGCTTTTACAGTTATAATCGACAAATATACAACTTATATGAAAACTAAAATTATCTGCGGGTTGTTTCTGATTGTCCTAGTTTCTATTGCTGTACAATGCATCGAGAAAAGAAAAGTAAAAAATCTAAGAGACATAACCAAATGAATATTGCATTTTGTAAGTTGTGTGGTGTTTTAAGGTATAATCATTCTCGATAAATCAGTTTTGTTATAGTACTATATATAACTATATATGTTACCGATGATTATGACTTAAGGTGTTTAAATCTGATTTCTGAAGATTGGAAATTGCACTTTGTCAACATTTATAATTTCTCGTGTCATGGCAGGAAAACTATTAAACATGTCAGGAATCTTGATTAACCATCTAATCTGGATATACTATTGGTAAATATAGTACTGGTCGATGTCAATATTGAAATATACTGATTTAGTAAAGATTAAGACCATTATACTAAAGTTTGAAGGCTTAAAAATAATTCACTGATGCTAATTGGCAACTGAGGAATCTTATGGTGTGAGTACTCATCCAGAACAATGTTAACTATTACTACAGGCATTGTAAAAGCTATTCAAAGATATCAAGATTCCCATATATATGAATCTCTGTAATGGTTTTCATCACATGACTAAAATTACCACTTGTACTGTAGTGTTCTTCAACAATAACAACAACATACCCAGTGATATTCCACTCGTGATTTTCACGCACATTTTATTTTATTTTGTGCAGGCTACTATCAATGACCTGAAGAATTCCCCTTAAGCATGAATCATGATGGCTTTTTCTTTTCATTTCCTAGTTATCGAAACTTGGGTTCAACGTCATTCTAAGGATTATAGTTTTTAGGTTTTTAATTAGTAGGAGCAGTCGACAAGAGAGGTCATGACAAACATCACTAATTATTTTGAAATTAAACCATCCATCTTTATTTTGGATATTCTTCAAAATAATCATGTTAAGTACAAATGATCGGATAATCATACAGAACAATAATTACTTGTACTTTAACCAGATCTTAATTTGTTTTCTTCTTCAAAACACATAGAAGAAACAAAAGCTGACTAATTAGTTCCATTAGCACACTATATTTTTAGATTCTCAGAAAATAAAACCTCCATTATATAAGTTAACTTGATAATCAGTTGGTTGATTTTGGATAGCCACTTTGCACTTGTCACTAGCTGGCTGTGAATGATCATCCACATCTAGGTTCCACAATCCTCCCCATAGTCCATCCATCACAAAATTGTCAGTCCATATATATGAAATGTCTGAAGAAGTCCTCACTGGTGGCAAATCCACGATCGTATTCTCCATATTCGGATGATAAGTGAACGTTAACGTGTCGTTGTGCTCGTTAATTTCATCGCTATTCTGCATAATCACTTCTTCTGGTTGAGGGGAAAATTTGTAGTTAGTGTCATGTTGTAGTTGCGGTTGGTTATTAATTCTCTGCCTTAGAGTTTTTCTCTTGTCTTGCTTTGAAGAAGCCTTTTCTTTCTTCTTGAAGTGTGTCCTCCAGTAGTTTTTTATCTCATTATCTGTTCTTCCAGGTAAGTAACGGGCGATTGTTGACCATCTACACATTGCCATATCATTGAATTATTAGCTAGAGGAGGCAAAGGCAAATTAAAAGAAGGAATTAAGAACCTAAGATTAAGAGATGGAATCATGAGGACTTACTTGTTACCCCACAAGGCATGCAATTCAATAATAATTCCTTCCTCTTGAGGTGTTATGTGACCTCTTTTTAGTCCAGGCCTCAAGTAGTTCACCCACCTTAGCCTGCAACTCTTCCCAGTCCTATTCAATCCTGATGGATAAACACAAAGTTAGTTTTCAATAAAAATATTGAAAGAACTTGAAAACCACATGATCTATAGCTCATGATAAACACAAAATGAAAAATGATTAGTAACAATAATCAAGAAAAAGCATGTTACTAGGGTATTCACAACATCTCAAAGAATTGTATAGTTAATTTCTTCATACGAGTTATAACTTATAGTAATTCATACCTGCACACCGAGATACAGAACTCCATCTTCCCTCACCATGCAAGTTAACATACTCGGATAGCAACTTATCCTCTTCAGGAGTCCAAGGTCCTTTCCTCCATTCTTGTTGATCAGAATTAGCTCCCCATCCCATCATTCCAACCATTGTTTAATATTGAAATAAATTACAAGTCACCTTTCGCAAAATCTTCTTGATTAGTACTAAGTAGGAGTAGCTAGTAAATATGTTGTCTCCTGTTTGTATGACAGAATATATATAGATACAAGCTAGTCTACCATATATATATACTTCGTCACCTTGTCAATTCAGTGTCCTTTTTAATGCATTAATCTGATCTCACTAACGTTAAAGTAACCTAAGTTTCTGCTTCTTTATTACGAAATCATTCCTTCCCACCTCATAATATGTGCCATGTGTTACCCATGTTGTGCGTGTCTTGATTCTTAACCAATTATTATGAAACAAGTGTGCCTTGGGAAATCTTATTAGGAACCGTACCAACAAAGGTAAAAGGACAAATATTCCTTCACAAAATATTTCAGATTAGCTGAATTTAAACGCATGCTTAATCATAAGTTTAATCAGGGGGTTCAACTAATATTCACGGAGATGGTAAAAAATTTAACATGTTGTAGCAGACATTTGTCTAATTTTTTTGGATATCATTGCTCACACTTAATATATATGTAATTTAATGTAGTTAATTATCTTTTCGGTGATATGATATTATCCATATCCTTCCCTGTTAAGTATAGAAATTATTAAGATCTTAATCGAGGTTTACGGACCTCGGGTTAAGCCGTAAAATTTTTGAACTTAGTGCTTGGTTGTTGGCATGTTCCCTTGAAAATGGCTTATTGACCAATGTTTATGTAACAAATGTTTAAGTGCGTAAGCCTTGGCCGTATCCTTTAAACATAATTAAGTACTAATAACTAGGCTTAATATTTAAATTAAGCTGAGGAGATCGAAGCTTCTAGGATGCTATTTTGGGATAATGGCGCATTAGAATAAGTGAAAAGGGACGTCCTAATGAGTCATTAGATGGACACGTGGTCAACCTACGAAGTCAAGAAGCATTTCTAGTAATTTAGGGCATTGATTAATTGGCTTAACTCAATATTTTAAGTAAGTAATGCCATTTATAGGTAATGATGTGTATTATGCCACTAATTAATAGTACTACTTAAGCTTTCTAAAAGATTGCGATCCAGTGGAAGATATCAGTTTGGATTTTAAGAGGAAAAAAGCTTGACTCGATAGTGCTATGATGAAGTTGAAAAGTTGTTGGTTTTATCCTCCTCTACTGTATGTTAGGAAGCCTCTATAGATACGTATTGTCATTAGTATCTATTCAGTAATTATCTTTTGAAGAGAAAAAAATTAGGAAGCCATTTAGATGTGTGTGCATTTGTAAAGCCCGTAAAGGCATAATATACCATATTTGCGGTTCAAATATTGCGATTAGAGTGCATAGGGTTTTTAGTTAAGTACATTTTGAGTGTCAATAAATTTCTTCATATTGTTTATTCTCCCTTTGCTTTGTTTTATGCCGTGCTATGTTTAAAATAGAAATGAAAACTTTGAAACTTTAGTCTTGACGTGTCATGATATTTATGTGGCTCTAAAAATTTTAAAAGCATGTTATTAAGAGCAAGATAAGAAGTTTAAAATCAAATTTTTACAAACATATAAATTATTATAACTATTATTCTTTTCTTAGGCAAAATAAAAACGAAAGCTTTAGTGCCGTATAATAGAACAAAAGGGAGCATACACAGCTTATACTGTAAAAAAATATTACACTATCAATGTATTTAATGTAGCATATATTAGCCAGTAATTTATATAATATTTTTTAAATTACAAACCCCACCTTTTAAATTACTTATCTTTTATATGACCAATTAATACAAAAAGAATATTACACTATCAGTATATAAAAATTAAAGTACTCTTTCCAATCTTAATATATACTTATATGTTACACTTACATTCTGTGTTGATAGATAGGAAATCAAATGTATAACTCATTTGTGTTCTGAATGCATTCGAATAAGCAAAGAAGATGCCAAATGACTCATCAGATGGACACGCAGACAGCCTTCGCAGCTAAGTAGCATTTTTAGTTTATTAAGGCATTGTTTAATTGGTTGAACTCATTATTTTAAGTGCACAATGCCATATATAGGCAATGATGTGCATTGTGCCACTATTAACACTTAAATTTTTTTCTAAGAGATTACCATCAGCTGAAAATATCAGATTACGTTGTTAAGGGAAAGCTTGATTTGATAGTGTGATAACGATGTTACTAAGTTGTTGGTGATCCTCCATCTCCGATCCTATCTTTTCCAATCGGTCTCTCAACTGTTTGGAAGGCATTTAAGTGTGTGTAAGCAGAGGCAGACCTAGAATTTTATAAAAATAGATTCACTCCTGTCTGTGTCGGAATTACAGTGGCCCAAGAATGGTCACGAACAACCTTCGTCGAAAATTATATTTTGTATAAAGATCACATATCACTTTATATGGTGATATATTAAGTAAAGTACATGATTTGAGTCTCCCACATAAGAATTTTTCTTTTTTTATAAGCTAAAAACCAAACAAGCCGGACCAATCTAAGTAATAGAAAGGGAAAAAAGATTTTAAATGAGCATTTTAGTGGGAATCGTTCCTCGTTTTTTTAGTACAAGTGAACCAACATCACACCAACTGAACAATTTTAAATTTTATAGCATGAGTTCGCCAACATCATATACGACATATTTCAAGAAAAATATACATAATATACCTAATTGGGTGAAGGGATCATGGTTTCACATAGAACCGATTGACCTCCACCATTAAGATTCGCCCCTGTGTAAGGTTATAATTACCATAGCATGTTTAATTAGCTATTTTCATTGATTTAACTTATGTTTAATTTACTTAAAAGCGATCAGCGTATTTTAACATATAATAGCATATTACCTATCTTAATTTGTTACTATAAAATAATTATCACTAACTTTATTTATTATAATGGTGATATGTTACCTATTTGAAATTATCTTTTAACTGAATTGATATAAGTACATGTAGACTATTTTCTAGAGTATTATTTTGGAGGTAGATGCCGTGAATCAATATGCAGATTTCCATGTTCCTCAATCTCTAATAAGCAGTCTCGAGCAATTTCCAACTATAGATCGAGAATGATAGTTGGCTGTTGTCTTTTGGATTCAGCTTTCTTGTGGTCCAAAAATTTTCATTAATCACTAATATATGTAATTCATTCACTATACGTGTAGGGTTAAGAAATTAAAGTAGTACTTTATCAGTGGCAAATAAGAAGATGAGTCTAGAGAATATCAAAATATCAGTTCCAGTTCGATGTTTCACAATGTCAAAAGGACAAATGAACCTTGACCTTGTTGTTCTTCCCCTAATGATAAGTTTTTAAAGCTGACATATGAGAATAGAGTTTGTTTTAGGGGTGTTTATTCCTTTAATAACCTATATATCTCTTTCCTTCTTCTTTTTTCTTTTTTAACCTTTTTACCTGATCAGAATTATTGGTCGTCATATAGAAACAGATTGTTGAACCAATTGGAGTGTATTAAATAATTAATTCTATTAGATGGACCATATATAATAGTAGCATACTAACACGTTACTCTGATCTATTAGTTATTTATATTGTTTTTAAGTTAACATAATTCCGCACCCGTGAATCCAAGCTAATTACAGAAAGTGATTACTAGTAATTAAATTACTTTGCTGCAACTATAGAGCTCGCTTTAAACATTGCTCTTTTACGCGTGAATTATAATCTTACAATATACTTTAAGGTGTATATAGTTTTCGTATATATGCTTGTGGAGAATACTGGAGATGTCCAAATTGTCCAACTTTGCTGGCATCACAAATGGTATTTTTGAGGCCGCTATTTAAACATAAACAAATTTGCGCCAGTTGGCCTCTTGCTGGGCTGGTACGGAGCAAATGAATGCTTTCACATTTATCTTTAAAAAAAAAGTAGGGCTCTTCTCTAACATTTTACTTTTTACTTTTACATAAAAATAGTAGTATTATACCCATTTTAAAATATGATAGTAATATTTTTTTTTCCAAAACATAATAAAATGGAGCACATAAAAAGGTGGAAACCCTAGATTCTTCTTGACTGCAGACCCTTCACCCCTTACCCCTGCCACTCTATCATCTCCTGCCGCCTCCATCCACCGGTCGCTGATGTGTCGATATTTTACCGTCATAGTTAGCTCTTCTAAATAGCTTTTCTAGTCTTTTAGCTTATAAATTTGAGCGAACCTTATATAAATCTACATGTTTCAGATTATTGATGATTTTGAGAGTTACAAAGTCAAAAGAAATTGAAATGAACAAACAAAATAAAAAGATTGAATTCAAAAGAAGACATGGAGAAACTACAGACGCATAATTAAATCGGCCCCAACCAATTTATGGGATAAATCACAGAGCATGGTGGAGACAGTGGAGTTCACAAGTTGAGGAAGTACTTGCGAGCGGCACAATGCAATCGTCGGGCGCCGATACAACGGTTAAATCCAATTGGGTGGTTGCCCAAATATCGGCTAAATAGCCTATGGTCACAGAATCTCCAATTCTCAAGGATCCAAGTGAAGATAATTCGGCTGATGAAAAGGTGGCCGTCGATCCTGACATATGAAAAGCACAAAGGAGTCAATTGATGGCTATCAGCGGCCACCGAATGCAATACGCAGCCGCCGAATAATCGACCAAATTGTCTAAACATTAGATAAATGGTATTTATGTAATTATTATTTTAGCTAATAAACCCAACACTATAAATAGACCATTAGGCATTGAAGACATTTATCTCTTACTTACTTTTGAAATGGAGTTTTATATTGTAACTTGGAGAAAAAGACAAGGATTTCAACACAAAATATAAGAATTCGAATCTCTTTCTTTCAATCTATTACTTATGATTCTTGCTATTTTATTCCATCTTGATTACATGCTCATACTATGGGTTTATTTACAATGACTTGAATATTTAACAATGGGCGTTTGATTTTGTTTCATAAAATTTGTGGGTGAATGTTTATCTAGTTCTTATCATATTTCATATACTTGTCTAAGGTGTGGTCACACTTGGACTAAACCCCAATTTGCTTTCATCCCCCTAGCTAACAGGGTTGATAGCGTGGGTTTATAAGAATTAGCTAGGATTTGAGTTATATTGGCTTACGAGCCTACCCTATCTAAAAGAAGTAGCTAAAATTGGCTATTTCTACTCAAGTCTTAAAACTAAGTCTTATGCGCTTTGTTATTATCCTAACATGCTTAATGAGTAGTAGACATTCTCTATATCTAATAGTTTTAGAGTGTTACATGCATAGGTTCGATCAATAACACTTCACCTATGAGACTTGTGTGACAAGACTAACACCTTTGCTAATAAATTCTTATTTGTGTGAGTAAACCCCTAGCTTTAATCAATAGTTTTACAAACATTTACTTATAATTGACGTTAGTTGTTATCTTTAGTTGAAATTACAATATTTTCCCTTTTATTAGGATTACTCAAACACTTCTTTAGGATTAGACTGTTACTCAAATTAATTTAGATTGCGCACTAGCTTCTTGTGGTTAGCTCTCTGATCCTGTTATAAGGTTCCATTATAATAGACAAACTCTATCCTATGTAACTATTACATCTATTTGATGGCATCTACGAAATTACTTACCTTATCAAAGAAACAATCAAACAGAAGAAAAGGGGAAAAAAAAAGTGGTGTTGGTCTAAAGTTTGTCATCTCCAACCTAAACTTTTAAATATTTTTAAGAACTGACTATATTTTAAAAAGCACACGTGAAAGCAGATATCTATTATAATTTTTTCCATCAAGGTCATTATAAGCCTTAATTTAACAATAACCTTTTGTCACACCCCTTTTTTCCGCGCTCCCGCTTTTGGGAGGGCGTTTCGGGTTTAGGAAAGCGCTTATGGGATTTTATGATTATTTGGCGCTATCCCGAGTTAGGGTTTCCATTTAAGGAAGTGACGGTGTTCAAAGGTACACGAATTATTAGAGAGTTTCGGAGTCGCCACTTGACAAGTTTAAGGTGTGCCAAGTCACCTAAAAGGTACCTTGGAACACCTATGACTCGTTAGTGGTCTGCATCAGAGTTCCGGATAAGGATCTCGGTTGACTCTCGGGAAGGGATTAGGCACCCTTGAGTCCTGTGCCAAGCACAGTTGCTTTTATTGACGCATTCCGGCTATATGGAATATTTCGTACCTGCCTTTATTTGTTTTCCTTTGCTACGCCTTGATTTATTTTTATTTTTGTATTTATTTTTTTTTTTTAATTTTTCGTGACTCGGCCGAATATTTTCGCGCAGGCACTTCACCCGTTCGAAACCTTATCAACCTTGGTTTGAGTCTCAATTTTGTATTTTTATTTATTTTGGTCAAAACTCGAATTTATAATTCGGCTTGATTTTTTGATTATATGTGTCGCATTTACTTTCGACACATTTTTTCTATTTACGTACGGCTTGGTTAAATATTTACAAATGTAATTTATTTAAAGCCGGATATGGTCGCGCAGGCACTTCACCCGTTCGAGATCTTCCGATTTAAATAAACTACACTTGAATCGATTTTATTTGGTGAGATACTAATATCCTATAGCTTATCCATTTATCCTTCACCTAGTTTTGATTTTTCGTTCATTATAACTAGCGAAATTACTAAATTTACATTTTTTGAACACTATAAATATAATGACCTAGTTTTGCAAAATGTCAAAGCCCATTTAAACAAAGGAAAAACTTGAGCGCATGTTTATTTAACAAGAGGATTATGCCATAGGTCCTATTTTCTATTTGTTTCAATGTTTAGCCATATTAAAAGTCCTTGGTTATTTCTTAGCCTATAAACTTATAAAAGGTTACCGTATATTTATTATGGTTTGATATACAACTCTTTATCCTTCAATTTCCAAAGATTTAAAAGTTTTGCTAAACGAATGCGGATTTGGATTAAAAGATCAATTCGCAGCTGGGCTGGATTACTTCCGCAAATAAAGTTTCTTCTACAGATTGCATAAACAGCCCCTTTTTACTGTTGAGTTTTAGATCTGGAATTTATTTGCATTAGATGTCCTACTTTGACTACTTGTGTCAAAATTGCTCGAACCATACACATAGCATCATGAGTCCAGATTTCAGAGTGGCTTTAATTTCACACATGTTTAGTATATCCAAACAGGTCTAGATTTACAAACCAGATGCTTATTTTTGCAAAAAAGAACAAAAGCGATTCGTTTTACATGCTATGGATTTCTTAAAGCAAACAGACATACACGAGCCATAAATGACAAAACGAAAATAAATGAGGTCTGGACCTAATTTTTAGTTTCAAAAGCCTTTTAACAGGCGAGCCATATTCATGGATAGCAAGAGAATTGATACAAGGTGTAAAAGGAATTTACCTAGTGAAGTAAAACCTCCTCAAGCCAAGAGAAAGCGGCAATGAAGTACCCGACACAAAGACCAAACCAGCAACTAAATCAATCCCAAGCGAACAACAGGTACCACACCAGCAGTGACACACAGCAACAGCAGACCCTTTTACAACACTACTCTTGAACTTCAAAATTCTCTGCTCTTCCTTTGTTCTGTATTGCCTCACTCTTTCTGTTCTTTGTTCTTTTTTGTTCTGTTCCTGTTCCCTTCTCCCTTTTTGTTTCAATTTTTCCACTCTCTGTTGTTCTTTGTTTTTTTCTCTCTGTTCCTCACTCTTTCTGTTTGTTTTCAGATTTTTGTTGTTTCACTTCTCTGTTCTTTCCTTCTTTTTGTTGCTCACTCTTTCTTTTCCTTTTTATCTCTATTCTTCACTCCTTCTGTTTTTGCTTTTCTTCACTGTTCCTCACTCTTTCTGTTTGTTTTTTTTTATATGTTCTCTATCTCCTCTCCTTAAAAGAGAGTCAAAAGCCCCCCTTGAAATAGAGAGGGAAGTGGGTGTGTACTAGTGCCAAGGACTAGCCCATGTACCCTCCTCACTCATCATATTTTCAGCCCATAATTGCCTTGCATGCAAGGCTGTACCAGAACCCAAAAAGGGCAGCACTCTGCTGCCACCCTTGTACATTCCCTGACTCAACTTGACATCATCAAGCCCTATGTCATCCTAACTATCTAAGCAAATCAAACTACCATGACCAACAGCTAGAATTTGGACAAAATAACCTGATCAAACAAACATCCATACCCAGGCAGATATTCACTCAAGTTGATTCCAACAAATTCAATAATAACATATACACACTTTATATTTAACAGTGAACACATGATCAAGCAACATCTTTTCAGTTTCTCTTTTTTTTTTTTTTTTTGTGACAATTAAACAAAAAGTTCATCGGCTGAAACAAATGGACTCTTGAACATTTTCAGGCATACTCGAAGTGAATACTCGCTTTACTGATTAGTCACTACGACCAAATCAACAATGAAGCAATGGAAACAATCATAGGACCTTATGTCTAAACAAACAAAGTCAGCGGACAAGGAAAAAACAAATGAATGCTCTGGAGCGTAACAGGAAGCGGCAAGATTTTGCAATACTAGAAACACATTTTATTCTTGACAAGAGAAAACTCATATTCAAACTGATTCAATAAAGCTTGACTGACATAAACACGACTCGATCATACAAAAGCTACGGCTAAAACTCATTCTTCTAACTGGACAAACAACATAGTAACAACGTTCCAACTTTAACTTTCAAGCTTCAGCACCAAAATAAGTTTACAAATTGATTGCTAACACTAAACTAAACGACATTGCATTACTAAACGATTCATTCAACAGATAACACAAAGGAAAAGAGGAAGAGGGATCTTCTTTAATTCTAACCCGTCGAGTCAAAGCCAAACTGAAAGCCTAACCACTGTATCGCTATCGCCACCGTTTCAAACTCCACCAAGCAGCTTCCTCGCAGCACCACGTCTCACTGCCATCGCCTTACAAACCAACCTCCCTCGCTGCCTCGTTACCATTACAACTGTTGATCGCAGCTTTGGTTGATTGAATTTCATCTCAACCAAACAAGGTCATTGTCACAGCCCCTGCCACCAGTCATCACAAAGCATTAGACCCACGCCTTTATGATTAGCTTCACGCCTTTATGAACTTCATCACGCAGCCTGCTTCAATGTCATTGTCTTGCTCCCTCGGATTAGCTTTAGTACGACGCCTCATCAACACTGAACCACCAAGCTACTGCTACATATGCTTCGACGATCCCCATTACAGAAGCTACGACATTGCCTCGCCAATCACTAAAGCTGCAGCGACCTCACCATCGCTCGCTACTGCATTGTCGCCAAACCCGTTGAACCACCGCTGCTCAAAAACAACTTAGCATCGCAGTCTCATTGCCTCCTCAGGCAGCCTCGCCATTGCTATCGAATCAACCACACACATACAGAGCTCGTCATCGCAGCCCCAAGAACTACTACCAAACGCCACTGTCGCAGCCTCGCTACTGTGTTCCCATCATTGCAACAACATCACCACCAATGCTTCACTCACAATATCGCTGCCTCACCATCACTGTTAAACAGTCCACGCAACCAAAACATCACTGCCTCGCTGTTCAATACTCACAGCGCCATCACAGCTTTGAACACACAGAAGCAGCCCCCCAAAGCCACCATCTTTCCACAGAAACATCATCACCAAAATCAAACAAAGCCAAACAAAAACAGCGATGCGCCTCCCCGTTGTTTTAAACACCCAACCAAACAAAACTAGTTTATAAGAAACCCGTCACTTTCTTCTTCTAGCTGAAACGATCCCGTTTGGGGTCGTCTCAGTTAGAAAATGAAAGGGACGGGATGAAAGCGAAAGATATACTGTGTACCCGTGAAAGATTAACGGGAAATATGGACAACTCACCGGAAATCCCTCAACCATACTTTGAAAATCGATTCGCGATGATTCCTTGCAATTTTGAAAAAAAAACGAAACCGGATCGAGGAAGAGGAGCTCAAATCGGTTCAGGAGATGTATTTTTTGGCCGGAGAGTGGTGTTCAGAGCTCAGCGCTGCCGGCAGTAGAGGAATCCGGCGAGTGTTGACGGGTGGGGTTCCTTGATTCTGATTTTGTGTAATGGCAATTGGGATTAAGCCAAAAGGTGTATATTCTGGGCCAATGGGTCAAAATGGGGATTGGGTTGGGTTAAATTACAAATGGGCTACACTTGCTTCCTTTTTTTCTGATTTCAAATAGCCCAATGGCCAGTTTTTCCAAATTTAAACCATACAAATGACTTTAAAAACTAAATTCTAATTAACTACTAAAACACATAAAATTATTATACACATAATTAATCACATCAAATGTCTTTTGAGACAAAATTTGGTAATTTTTCGTTTAATTAAATAATTAAAATGGCCAAACAAGTCGACAAAGATCTAAGAAAATAGGCAAAACTCTTAGCTAAATTAGCACGTCAATTTAGCACTTATCTTGAATTTGGTGCCAAAATTAGGTGATTACAGCTGCCCCTCTTTGTTCGGGAACACGAAGAGTTTTCGGACAAAGAAGTAATCGACAACTAATTTTGGCTTTTCGGTTCTAGCTGAGAGCATGCCTTTCAAAGTGGTGACCGTACCTTGAATTTCGGCTCTAACCGAGAACAAAGTTACCTACATATCCTCGGACTAAGGAATCAGGTCAGTGTAGTTCCTCACGTGCGGTAGCTGGGACTACCGCATTTAGACAGACACTGGACTCTTCTAGAATAACACTAAGCACTCTCTGGACATACACAGACCAACTCTAGACACTTTCAAAACTAACTGGGACTGACTCGACGCTCCTAGACTTACCCGAACTGACACAAAACACTTTTGACATACTGGAGTTGTTGCTGCTGGTCACTGTCGCTGGTTGCTGGCTAGCTGGCTGGTGGTCACTGCTTTACAAAGGAAAAATGAACATACAACATTTGAAATGTAAAATTACAATTTCTAAGCTAACTTCTTCATGCTTCCCGAGATGGGCTCCTCGGTTCTTGCTCCCTTCATTTGTTGAAAAGTAAACCACCACTTTGGTTTCGGGTGGGTCTTGGACACTTGATCTTCTGGAAATAAATTCCTTCATTCTTCAGGTGAGCGCCTAGACTTCTTCAAATGTACTCCTTCATTCTCCAGGTGGGTGCCTCGACTTTCTGAAAACGAACCCTCATTCTCCAGGTGAGCGCCTAGAGTTCTTGAAATATATTCCTCATTCTTCAGGTGGGTGCCTCGACTTTCTCTAAACTACTCCCTCATTCTTCAGGTGGGTGCCTCGACTTTCTTGAAATGAATTCCCTCATTCTTCAGGTGGGCGCCTTGACTTCTTCAAAACTACTCCCTCATTCTCCCGGTGGGTGCCTCGACTTTCTTGAAATGAATTCCCTCATTCTTCAGGTGGGCGCCTTGACTTTCTTGAAATGAATTCCCTAATTCTTCAGGTGGGCGCCTTGACTATCTCTAAACTACTCCCTCATTCTCCAGGTGGGTGCCTCGACTTCTTGATATATATTCCCTCATTCTTCAGGTGGGCGCCCTGACTTTCTCTAAATTACTCCCTCATTCTCCAGGTAGGTGCCTCGACTTCTCAAAACTACTCCCTCATTCTTCAGGTGGGCGCCTTGACTTTCTCTAAACTACTCCCTCATTCTCCAGGTGGGTGCCTCGACTTTCTTGAAATGAATTCCCTAATTCTTCAGGTGGGGGCCTTGACTTTCTCTAAACTACTCCCTCATTCTCCAGGTGGGTGCCTCGACTTCTTGATATATATTCCCTCATTCTTCAGGTGGGCGCCTTGACTTTCTCTAAACTACTCCCTCATTCTCCAGGTAAGTGCCTCGACTTCTCAAAACTACTCCCTCATTCTTCAGGTGGGCGCCTTGACTTTCTCTAAACTACTCCAAATTCTGCTTTCCTTATTTCCCTTCTTTTCCTACTTTCCTTCCATTTCTCTGTATTTCCTTCGGCTCTCTTGTTGGTCTTTTAATGGTGCAAATTCTCGATGTGTCATTCTTGCTATCGAGATGTGATGTTGGCTTCCATTATCCAGGCGGGTCCTGACTGTGCTCTGCTACAACTGCAAAACAGGTAAACAATTTTTTGCAAAACTTTCTTTTGCTCGTTTTGATGTTATTTTGACTGAGAGTCGAAAAATGGGAAAAGATTCTGGACAAAGGACTCTGAACAAGAGATGTCCTTTAGAAAAATGAAAATGAACTTATCTGGAGGCAAAACGATGATGACCCCAATAGACATGACATGCATCTTGGCCTCGAACCCTGATCCATTCACGACAGCTCTTCCTCGACCTCTCCCTCAATTCGAACATTCAACAATGACTACTTGCCAAGCCCAGCTTGATGACAACTATAACATCCCTCATTCGGCTAGCGGTGCCCCATTTGGGGTTTTCACCAACTAACCTCTCTCATTGTTCTTTTATCTCACTGTTTGTCATGCGGCGCCCTTTCAGGTTTTCACCGGCAAGCCTTCATTTTCTTTTCTTTTCATTTTTTTTTTCACTCTTTTGATGATAATGTCTTGGGTGCTTTGAGCCTCTTCCTGACTTCGAGACCAAAATTCCAAACGTCCCACGAGCATGTGAAAAGATGGTAAGAATAATAGAAGTTTGTTTTTATTTTATTGACAAATAAAATAAAAACAAACTTCTGCCCCAGTTTAGCAGAAACTGCGGATTTGATTTTCTTTGAATTTGGCCACAAACTTGAAGGCAAGTTTTGCGTCAATGCGAGATAGGGAAAATGGAAACTTTCCCCCTAATATGAAACTAGGGAACCTTTAGAACTTTCACTGATATGACCGCACCTGAATGGTTGCCTACGTATCCTTTTGAGAGGAATCAGGTCAGACGTAGCTCTAGCAATTTAATGCCAAATTTGGCATTTTTCTCTTTTCATTTCATTTCAGTTCAATTACAGGATTCCCAATAAGGGTTCACAAAAGCAATACAAAGCCAAAGGCTAACAAAAGGGATACATTATCTGGATAAGGGAAACAAAGACTTTCGGTATCCCAATCCAAGAACATCAAATGTAGTACCTCTTCACTGCATCAGCATTAACAATCATTTCAGCCATCGTGCCTTCGATGTCTGTCAGGAATAGGGCACCATTGGGCAACACCTTCTTCACCACATACGGTCCTTGCCAATTTGGAGCAAACTTGCCCTTTGCTTCTTCCTGATGTGGAAAGATGCGCTTTAAGACTAACTGGCCTTCATTGAACTTGCGTTGGCGCACTTTCTTGTTGTATGCTTTAGCCATTCTCTTCTGATATAGTTGACCGTGACATACTGCATTTAGCCTTTTCTCGTCAATCAAAGCCAATTGTTCCAAGCGGGATTTGACCCATTCAGTGTCCTCGATCTCAGCTTCAACAATGATTCTCAAGGATGGTATTTCGACTTCTGCCGGAATGACCGCTTCGGTCCCATACACCAGTTCATATGGAGTCGTGCCTATTGAGGTGCGCACAGTTGTGCGATAACCCAGAAGAGCAAATGGCAACTTCTCATGCCAATCTCGAGATCCTTCCACCATTTTTCGAAGGATCTTCTTGATGTTTTTGTTTGCAGCTTCGACCGCGCCGTTTGCTTTTGGCCGGTACGGTGTGGAATTTCTATGCACAATTTTGAACCTTTCACATACCTCTCTCATCAAATGACTGTTCAGATTAGCCCCATTGTCAGTGATGATGGTATTGGGAATACCGAATCGACAAATGATGTTTGAGTGAACAAAGTCGACCACAGCTTTCTTGGTTACTGACTTGAATGTCACTGCTTCCACCCACTTGGTAAAATAATCAATGGCGACCAAGATAAATCTATGCCCATTTGATGCCTTTGGTTCTATCGGGCCAATGACATCCATTCCCCATGCAGTGAAAGGCCAAGGAGCGGACATTGTGTGGAGCTCTAAGGGAGGCGAATGTATCAAATCACCGTGCACTTGACATTGGTGGCATTTTCGCACAAACCCTATGCAATCTCTCTCCATAGTGAGCCAGAAATAACCTGCTCTTAAAATCTTCTTGGCTAGCACATAGCCATTCATGTGTGGCCCACAAATTCCTGAATGTACCTCATTAAGAATTCTCGAGGCTTCTTGTGCGTCTACACATCTCAACAGTCCCAGATCTGGGGTTCTCTTGTACAGTATCCCTCCGCTCAGAAAGAAACCATTTGCAAGACGGCGGAGGGTTCTTTTCTGATTACTCTCTGCTAGCGCTGGATACTCTCCATTCTTGATGTAGTTTTTGATGTCCAGGTACCATGGCTCGCCATCAAGTTCTTCTTCAACCACGTTGCAATAAGCATGTTGATCCCTAACTTGAATCTCGAGAGGATCAATGTGAGTTTGGTCAGGATGACTAAGCATGGATGCTAATGTAGCCAAAGCGTCTGCCAACTCATTGTGCACTCTTGGGATATGCCTGAATTCAATAGAATCAAACCTTCGGCAAAGATCTTCCAGATACTGCTTATACATGATGAGTTTCACGTCTCGAGTTTCCCATTCACCCTTGATTTGATGTACTAGTAGGTCGGAATCTCCGAGCACCAGTAGTTCTTTGATGTCCATGTCTATCGCCATGCGTAGACCCATGATGCAAGCTTCGTATTCCGCTGTGTTATTAGTACACCAGAAACGAAGTTGCGCAGCCGCTGGATAGTAATGACCTGTTGGAGATATGAGAACAGCCCCGATACCGTCACCTTTGGAGTTAGAGGCCCCATCAAAATAAAGCTTCCAATAATGATCATCTTCAGAGGACAACTCTTCAATTGTACCAACCTCTTCATCAGGAAAGTATGTCTTGAGAGGTTCATACTCATCATCCACCGGGTTCTCAGCCAAATGATCGGCCAAAGCCTGGGCTTTCATTGCAGTACGGGTGACATAGACTATGTCAAACTCTGTGAGTAACATTTGCCACTTGGCAAGCCTTCCTGTTGGCATCGGCTTCTGGAAGATATACTTCAGTGGATCCATCCGGGATATGAGGTAAGTAGTGTATGACAATAAATAATGCCTCAACTTCTGTGCTACCCAAGTGAGGGCACAACACGTTCTTTCTAACAAAGTGTACTTGACCTCATAATCCGTGAACTTCTTGCTCATGTAGTAGATGGCTTGCTCTTTCTTGCCTGTGGAATCATGCTGCCCTAGTACACATCCAAATGAATTATCCATCACCGACAAATAGAGGAACAAAGGTCGGCCAGGCTCTGGTGGGACCAACACAGGTGGATTTGACAAGTATTGCTTGATTTGGTCAAAAGCCGCTTGGCATTCCTCAGTCCACTTGACTACAACATCTTTCTTTAGCAGCTTGAAGATTGGTTCACAAGTTGTAGTGAGTTGAGCGATGAACCTGCTGATGTAGTTCAATCTTCCGAGGAAGCTCATGACTTCTTTCTTGTTCTTTGGCAGAGGCAACTCTTGTATAGCTTTGATCTTTGAAGGATCCAATTCAATGCCTCGCCTGCTGACAATAAAACCCAACAACTTTCCAGCTGGAACACCGAATGCACATTTAGCCGGGTTCAACTTCAAATTATACCTTCTGAGTCTTTCAAAGAATTTCCTGAGGTCTTTAACATGATCCTCTGCTGTTCTTGATTTGATTATCACATCATCCACATACACCTCAATTTCTTTGTGTATCATATCGTGAAAGACGGTTGTCATGGCTCTCATGTACGTTGCCCCGGCGTTCTTCAAGCCGAACGGCATGACCCTGTAACAAAAGGTTCCCCAAGGTGTGGTGAACGCCGTCTTTTCTGCATCGTCTTCATCCATCAGGATCTGGTGATATCCGGCATAGCAATCCACAAAAGATTGGATCTCATGTTTAGCACAATTGTCTATGAGAATGTGAATATTAGGCAAAGGAAAATTATCCTTGGGACTGGCCTTGTTCAAATCTCGATAGTCAACACAAATTCTTGTCTTCCCATCTTTCTTCGGCACCGGCACAACATTGGCCAACCAAGTGGAATACTGAAGAGATTGTATCACCTTCGCAGATAGCTGCTTCATAATTTCCTCATGGATCTTCTCACTCACATCTGTCTTGAATTTCCTCCGAAGCTGCTTGACCGGAGGGAAACCAGGATTGATCGGCAACTTGTGAACCACCAAATCTGTGCTCAGACCGGGCATGTCATCATATGACCAAGCAAACACGTCTCTATAGTCAAACAAAACTTGGACTATGTCATTTTTCACCTTCGGTAGAGCGTGCATGCTTATCTTGGTTTCCCTGACATCATCGGGACTTCCCAAATTTATATTTTCTGTGTCATCTAGATTGGGCTTGGGCTTATTTTCAAATTGTTCTAACTCTCCATTTATTTCACTCTCAGCCTTCTCTTCATCATATCCTTCCTAAAAACTTCCTTCATTACCACTCCTTTCCATGTCATCTACCTCCTCAATTGCCACTTCAGAATCATCCCACCCTCCATCATGCACTTCCTCAATTTTTGGTTGATTCATTGAGACCAAGTTAAACTGTGTGTTTAGATCAGGGCGTGATTTCAGCATGCATGTCATGTTATTAAGGCCATCAGAAACATAGCTACAGAAAGAAATAAGAAGTAAAAATTAGGAAAATAAAGAGACAGGATGTAGAGACAAGAAGCATGGTCTTGCTTTTCATTGAATTTGAAAGACAAAAGGGTTTGACATCATAACGAGCAAAATAAATATACTTGGATTACAACCCTTAGAATAACCAAGTATACAGAAAGGATAACAAAAACTTGCTACCAATAGCCCCTCCTATTGGGGAGAGGCATGGATTCCCAGTTGTTCAGCTTCACATCAGGGCCAATGTCCTGGATTTCTGCATTGCTAGGTCCTTCGCCAGTTTGCACCATGTTGATGCCAAAGACGTGCCTCAGGTCTGACAGTAACTTCTTCTGTTCTTCAATCTCCTCAGCATTTTTTGAAATAGACTTGCCCCCGTTGGACCTCGTGAAAGATTGAGCGAGGCAAGGGACAGGTTTCTCTAGAGACCATTCTTGTTTCTTCATCTTCCTAGCTCTTGCTCTGTCTGCAGCTGTAGGCTTGTATCCCAGACCCCAGGTACCTCGAATGCCAAGTGGACTAATTGGATGCGAAATTCCTTGTAGTGATGCTCCGAGACCTTTCCCGGGTTTGAAACCATGCTTCAACATTTCCGTAGCCATCATGACTGCTGCTTCTGACAATCTTGCTTGGGGCAAAGGCTTGCCTTCAGGAACCTCATCTACATTGACTGCTTCAAAGGCTTGGTACATTAGCGTTGGGCTATCATTGGTGACCTCAATGACTGGAATGGACGGATCCTTGTAGATTGACAAATCTCCCTCTCCGTGTACCATGATCATCTCACGATCCCATTCAAACTTGACAGTCTGGTGTAAAGTCGACGGTACTGCGCCCGCCATATGAATCCAGGGCCTTCCCAACAGTAGATTGTAAGACGAATCCATATCGAGCACTTGGAAATCGATAGCAAAGTCCACAGGCCCAATTGTCAATGTCAGCTCGATCTCACCAATTGACTGTCTTTTTTCTCCATCGAAAGCTCGGATACTCATAGTGTTGGTTCGAATTCTGTCCACGTTGATTTTCAATCTTTTCAAAGTAGACAATGGACAGATGTTCAGACCGGACCCACCGTCAACCAGCACCCTAGTGACATAAGAATTGTCGACCTTGACAGTCAGATGTAGTGCTTTGTTGTGGCCTGTGCCTTCCATAGGCAATTCTTCATCAGTGAAAGTGATCCTTTTTACTTCAAAGATACGACTAGCAATTGCCTCCAAATTTCCAACAGTCATTTTTTCAGATACATGAGCTTCATTCAGGATTTTCAATAGAGCATGACGGTGCGCCTCAGAATGCATCAGCAGGGACAACAAAGAAATTTGAGCAGGGGTCTTCCTCAGCCGCTCCACAATAGAATAATCTTGTACTTTCATCTTCTTTAGAAACTCTTCTGCCTCTTTCTCAGTGACAGGTTCCTTGATGGGACCCTGATTTTCCCTGGCTTGCTTTGCTTTTCTTAACTCTTCCGGGGTAAAGCACCGCCCAGAACGAGTTAGACCGCCCACTTGTGTCGTTTCTGCTACAACCTCCTTTCCCATGTACGTTACCACTGCCTAGGCATAGTTCCACGGGACAGCCTTGCTATCTGTCACATGGAACTGGGATGCCCTCTTTATGACAATGGGCTCGCGCAGAAGTGCATTTCTTATAACCAACTTCGGTTTGGTAGCAGAATCTGCTTCCCCTTCCTTTCTGATGGACCTTGAGATCACCAACTTTGGTTTCTCCGTCATCTCTTCCCTTTCCTCAACAGCTCGTTTCAATGTTAACACGGGCTTATCCAACTGGACAGATGGCTTTGTTCCTCCGGACACCACAGCAGGACTTGTCTTTGAAGTGATATGCATCTTTTCCACCTCAACTGTTATTGCATCGACTGACACTATTGGCCTTGCAGATTTGCTTTCAAATCCCCCTGTGCATGCATATACCATGTGTACATCATGGACTGGCAGAGGATTGCGATTAATGTTTGGCGTTTCTGCGTCTTCAATCACGATTTGGTTGTTGTCAATCAAATCCTGCACCACTCTCTTGAGATAGTAGCAATCTTCTGTATCATGCCCTGGTGCGCCCGAGTGGTAATCACAATGCCGAGAATGATCCACTTTGCCAGTAGGATTCATGTTTCCTTGAATTGGCTTTATCATGTTCAAAGCCCGCAGTTTCTCAAAGATACTGGTGTAGGATTCTCCAATTGGCGTGAATTCTCTCTTCTTCTCTTCTCGAGCCTTCTTGAATTCAGCTCTCGGACGGAAGCCTGCCGGACCTCTTGGTCGGTAAGTAGGGTTAGGTGGAGCCTGATAGTGATTATGTGGAGCTTGGTGAATGGGATATGTAGGCTGTGGGGCTGGTGCGCGCCATTGCGGATAAGACGTTGGGGCATAAGGCTGCGCGGCATGTACGGAGTATTGGGGTGTAGGTATGGAGTATTGTGCATTTTGTGGTGGGTAATAGTGTTGTAAATAGGGTGTTTGTGGAGCTTGGTATGAATTAGCCTGACTGTATCGCTCATCATTCCACCTTCGTGGACCCGACCCTACCATGGCCACATCTTCTTTCTTCTTCTTACCGAACCCTGCTGCCCCTGTCTGCACAGCCTGTGTGGTCGCCTTTAGTGCAGTCTGGCTCACAATCTTGCCAGCTTTGACTCCTCTCTCAATCATTTCTCCCATCTTGACGACTTCACTAAACGGTTTCCCAAAGGCGGCGATCAATGAACCATAGAACGCCTCATCCTGCGCCTCAATGAACAAACGGACCATGTCATCGTCCGGGATTGCGGGGCTCACTCGAGCGGCCTGCTCGCGCCATCTGAGGGCGTACTCCCTAAAGCCTTCGCTTGGCTTCTTTTTTATCGCATCCAAAGAGGATCGATCTGGCAAAACTTCAATGTGGTACTTGTACTGGTCGTAGAATGCCTGTGCCATATCCTCAAATGACAACCATTTAGTTAAGTCCTGCCTCATGAACCATTCAGCAGCCGCGCCCCCCAAGCTTTCAGAAAAGTAGGCTATCAACAGTTAGTCTTTCTTCACCCCTCTCATTTTGTTGCAGTAGGTTTTCATATGAACCCTTGGATCTCCTTGCCCGGTGTATATATCAAACTTTGGCACTATGAACCCATCTGGCAATTGCAATTCAGGGTAGGGGCAAAGATCCTTGAAAGAGATGTCAGTATGATCTCCATATCCTTGAATGGTCCTTACTGCTTGTTCTAGGCCCTTCATCTTTCTTAGAACCTCACTCTCATCCAGCTTTCCTGATCGATCAACCTCAACTTGAGACCCGCGATGGAACCCCTGATCATACGAGTCACTGTGTCGGAAATTGGGTTCATGGTGCTGATCATAATGATGATCCCCAGCCTGGAGATGTGGTTCGCTGTTGGACCTAGCCATAGCAGGCCTGGCTGGGCCCCGAAAAATTGGAACCTGTGGGAGAGGTGGGCCATACTGCCCCTGTAGCAGAGGTGGACCATACTGTCCCTGTGGTGGGGGTGGACCATACTGCCCCTGTGGTAGATGTTGTCCATATTGCCCTTGAGGTGGAGGTGGTGGGGGCGGTGCATGGGGGCGCACTTCAACTTCTTTTGTTGGACCCTGACTAGTGCCAAAACCAGGGGGATATGTCGGATCCTCAACCACCGTAGATGTGCCTGGTGCTCGCTGGCTAACTGTTGGCATAAGCCCATCTAGGAGGTTTGGCATGGGAGGAGGTACCCATCCCGTGGTTATCGCATGATGCATGTCCACCAGAAATTGCTTCAGAATCAGGGCCTCTTCTGTCGTCCTATCATTTTCTTCGGAACCGGCATCAGATTTGTCTCCTTCAGTGGCCATGTTACCAAATGGAATTTCAAGTCCCCTTGAGTCAGTTGTGTGAGAGTGGGGTAATGCTAGAGCGCTGCACCAAGTCACTGGTAATCTAGTCTTGTCTGCAAACAAAACAGGTTAGGAAACATGATATTTATGAGCAGAGCGCGCCTACGAGCCTAAAGTCGTCATGCATCATCCCGAATCAAGACAAAGCGGGTCCTCTCTTTCTTTTCTTCTCTCCTTTTTCTTTTCTCTCTTTTTTTTTTCATTTTTTTTTTCATATCATATATCTTTCAAATGTAAGAGGGGTCCAAAATCAGATTGAAAAAGGAAGAAAAAATGCATTTAAGATAATAAAAGACACAATTTTGGATTTCCTGATTTCCTTTTCATAAATGCCGAAACAGTACAATATAAAAAGCCCGCCGACAACATGGGGCAATAGTAGTACTCCTAAAAAATTAAAACAGACAAACTAGACCGACTGTTCGAAATAGAAACGCCAATACATAATAAAAGCTACAATCTGTCCAAGATGCTAAATGAATGACAAAAGGCAATGAGCTGCATCATCTCGGACTGGCATATATCTGCTAAGGTGATCCGGGCCCTGCCTCATCTGGCTCCTCTGGATCTGACTCAAATGGCTTGTCGAGATCTTCCTCTGGTGGCTTCTCGGGATCTGCTGGTGGGCCTTCTACCAAAGTGCGGCGCATTCCAGCCAAATTTTCTGCAACTCTGGTGACGAAGGGAAGCACATGTGGAAGTAGGTCCTCCGCGGGCAACCCCCTATAGTCACTGATAGCCTGTGCAACATATACAGCAGAGTCATAAACCTGCCGATAAACTACACTGATAGTCCGTCCTGCAGCCTGTATATCCTGAAGTCGGCTCTGTGCTAGCTCCCTGAGCTGCTCTCCCTGATCCAGTGCCCTGTCGAGTTGAGCTCGAGCATCCATGGCATCCCGACGATGATAATCCTCCCTTCTCCTGCTCTCCACCAAAGCTGCCCTGTCGGCGTCCCGCTCTGTCAATGCCTCAGAGTGCATAACACGAAGTCGTCTAACTGTGTCTAGGTGCTGATGCGTGAGACCCTCACTCTCAACCAAAGCAGCTCGAGCAGCATCCCTCTCAGAACGAAGACGGTAGACCAGACCCGCATATCTCTCCTCAGTCTCTACCCTATGCATCTCTATCTTCATATCAATCCTGAGTGCCTCATCATACGGTCCCTTAACCGTTTTTGCTGGCATAGCTACCAAAGCAGGCTGTCGGCCGAACCAGAAAACATACTCGGGAGTGACCTCGCCTCTGAATCGGTCTATAACCTGTGTGCTGGAGGTCAAATGTCTCATATTATCCCAAATGGAGAACCACTGAGTGTGCCTGGGAAACTCACCGCTAATATGCTCAAGGCGGTACTCTTCCACGGCCTCTACCCTAGGTACACCCTGAACGCGCCCAAGCTGTCGGAGCACCCGTGTAGGGCAATAAGGCTCGGCTCCCTTATGACCCATCAATACTAGAAAAGGACGGTCCATACTACCATATATTCCCTCTTTCGAGGGGTACCAACTAACCTGCCACCGGATATTCTCCAGAGTGAGCTCGCTCAAGTACTTGGCCCACCCATCAAAGCTCTCAGGTAGATCAAGATGTCGAGCACGATAATAATGGGTGTTCAAATGGCATTTAGGCGCATCGGGTAGTGGAGTAGGGTCAGAACGGCCGAACAAATGCTCAACGAACCATACTTGCAACAACAAGTTGCAACCCTCGAAAAATCGGGCCCCTTTCTCTTTGCATCGAGTCAGAGCACGATAAATACTGCCCAAGATCATCGGTACAACAGTAGAATCTCGAACTCCCCCAAATAAAGCTCTCACGATCCAAGAGGTATGGATAGAGATTTGTCCATTCTCCATCGGGAAGACCATGAGGCCAAGGAAAGCGAAAATGAAAGCTCTTTCCCTAAGGTTATCCCATTGGTCGTGGCTCAACATAGTGATGAATTTCGGCTGATGCTCTGTGTAACCATCTCCCCGCCCATAAAGAGCATAAAGATACTCCAGACTGACCCAACCTGAGGCCAAACTCACTAACTGGGTATCAGAACGCAGACTCATGTCCCGTAGGAACTCCTCGACTCTCACAAAGCGAGGTGCTATGCACTTCTTTGTCCTAAACACTGCATTAGTCAAACCCGAGATCTCTTCTAAAGTAGGAGTCATCTCAATATCACCAAACACAAAGGTATTTTGACTCGGTTCCCAATACCGAATCAAAGCATTTACCAGTTCCCGGCGTGGGGCAAACTTAGGGTTAAGAAAATGTGTCATTTCCCCAATTCTCGCATGCACAACCCCTTTCTGCTTTTCGCTCAAATGGTACCACCAATTTCTCAACAATGGAGGACATTTATCGACCATCTTAATAGGCGGTGGAGTAGATCCCTCAGGAAACTTCCTTTTCCCTACTCTAGATGATGATGCAGCCAAGATACCTATTTTATTAAAAATGAAGTATTAGGACCGAGAAAACTTTGGACAAAATTTGTAAAACAACATTAAAACGGGCAAGCCGACTCAAACGAAATTTTTACATGATTGACTAGGCTAGACAAATAGAAACAGAACTTGTCAATGCTTTACAAAACAAGACGACTCTACTTTGATTTTTTGATTTTCTAATTTTTGAACAAAATTCAACATGACAACGACACTAAAATTTGACTATTGACATTAAAACGGACAAGCCGGCTCAAATAAAATATTTACATGATCCGACTAGCCTAGACAAATAGGAACAAAACTTGTCAATGTTTTACAGACAAGACGACTCTATTTTGATTTTTGATTTTCTCATTTTGAACAAAATTTGACATGACAACGCCACCAAAAATTTTACTATTGACGTTGTTTTTCTCTTTTATTTTTTCATAAAATTGGCCATTATAACGGCGTGAAATTGGCTTTAAAATCTTTGCCGACAACGGGAAAAGGACAACTGACACGCTATATTTTTTTTTGAAAAAAAATCTGAAATTGCCCCTCTTAACAAAGTGTTTCTTCTCTCTCTTTTTTTTTCATTTTTTTTTTCTTTCATTTTTCCAGACTAACCCGCTCTCCCTCGATAAACGGTCAGCATAACGGCCTCTCTAGATGCAACACAAAAGATGCCACTATTGGCTTTCTGGGGTGTGGGCCCCATCTAGACTCTAAATGGTCAGCCTAGACAAGTGCGGTACCGGTGTACCGCACCTCGCTAAGTCTAATGACATGCAAATAAATCGGCCTAGATAAAAGCACAGGTTCAACTTTAGGTGACTCAATGGGTTCATGTTCTACAGTTTCTGGCAATTTGGAAGTGCCTCGGGGGTACCGGTCGACAACGTCTAACGGCCTAACCCAACGCACCTCCTCCTAAAAAAGGGTTAACTTTTTGTGTCCTGAGACACGACAGAAATTCCAGACGCCGAAGCGAGACTGGCGTGCATGTGTGCAGTGTTCCAGAAGACTCAGAGGTGTACGAGAGAAGACAGTTGTGTATATACAGTTCAAACAATATCAAAGCATTAACATTCAAGGCAGCATGTACAAACAATATTTAAAAGCCGAAAACGACAAAGTATAAAGCCTGAGATTCTCAGTTTTCACTTTTTCCCCAGCGGAGTCGCCAAGGCTGTCACACCCCTTTTTTCCGCGCTCCCGCTTTTGGGAGGGCGTTTCGGGTTTAGGAAAGCGCTTATGGGATTTTTATGATTATTTGGCGCTATCCCGAGTTAGGGTTTCCATTTAAGGAAGTGACGGTGTTCAAAGGTACACGAATTATTAGAGAGTTTCGAAGTCGCCACTTGACAAGTTTAAGGTGTGCCAAGTCACCTAAAAGGTACCTTGGAACACCTATGACTCGTTAGTGGTCTGCATCAGAGTTCCGGATAAGGATCTCGGTTGACTCTCGGGAAGGGATTAGGCACCCTTGAGTCCTGTGCCAAGCACAGTTGCTTTTATTGACGCATTCCGGCTATATGGAATATTTCGTACCTGCCTTTATTTGTTTTCCTTTGCTACGCCTTGATTTATTTTTATTTTTGTATTTATTTATTTTTTTTTATTTTTCGTGACTCGGCCGAATATTTTCGCGCAGGCACTTCACCCGTTCGAAACCTTATCAACCTTGGTTTGAGTCTCAATTTTGTATTTTTATTTATTTTGGTCAAAACTCGAATTTATAATTCGGCTTGATTTTTTGATTATATGTGTCGCATTTACTTTCGACACATTTTTTCTATTTACGTACGGCTTGGTTAAATATTTACAAATGTAATTTATTTAAAGCCGGATATGGTCGCGCAGGCACTTCACCCGTTCGAGATCTTCCGATTTAAATAAACTACACTTGAATCGATTTTATTTGGTGAGATACTAATATCCTATAGCTTATCCATTTATCCTTCACCTAGTTTTGATTTTTCGTTCATTATAACTAGCGAAATTACTAAATTTACATTTTTTTAACACTATAAATATAATGACCTAGTTTTGCAAAATGTCAAAGCCCATTTACACAAAGGAAAAACTTGAGCGCATGTTTATTTAACAAGAGGATTATGCCATAGGTCCTATTTTCTATTTGTTTCAATGTTTAGCCATATTAAAAGTCCTTGGTTATTTCTTAGCCTATAAACTTATAAAAGGTTACCGTATATTTATTATGGTTTGATATACAACTCTTTATCCTTCAATTTCCAAAGATTTAAAAGTTTTGCTAAACGAATGCGGATTTGGATTAAAAGATCAATTCGCAGCTGGGCTGGATTACTTCCGCAAATAAAGTTTCTTCTACAGATTGCATAAACAGCCCCTTTTTACTGTTGAGTTTTAGATCTAGAATTTATTTGCATTAGATGTCCTACTTTGACTACTTGTGTCAAAATTGCTCGAACCATACACATAGCATCATGAGTCCAGATTTCAGAGTGGCTTTAATTTCACACATGTTTAGTATATCCAAACAGGTCTAGATTTACAAACCAGATGCTTTTTTGCAAAAAAGAACAAAAGCGATTCGTTTTACATGCTATGGATTTCTTAAAGCAAACAGACATACACGAGCCATAAATGACAAAACGAAAATAAATGAGGTCTGGACCTAATTTTTAGTTTCAAAAGCCTTTTAACAGGCGAGCCATATTCATGGATAGCAAGAGAATTGATACAAGGTGTAAAAGGAATTTACCTAGTGAAGTAAAACCTCCTCAAGCCAAGAGAAAGCGGCAATGAAGTACCCGACACAAAGACCAAACCAGCAACTAAATCAATCCCAAGCGAACAACAGGTACCACACCAGCAGTGACACACAGCAACAGCAGACCCTTTTACAACACTACTCTTGAACTTCAAAATTCTCTGCTCTTCCTTTGTTCTGTATTGCCTCACTCTTTCTGTTCTTTGTTCTTTTTTGTTCTGTTCCTGTTCCCTTCTCCCTTTTTGTTTCAATTTTTCCACTCTCTGTTGTTCTTTGTTTTTTTCTCTCTGTTCCTCACTCTTTCTGTTTGTTTTCAGATTTTTGTTGTTTCACTTCTCTGTTCTTTCCTTCTTTTTGTTGCTCACTCTTTCTTTTCCTTTTTATCTCTATTCTTCACTCCTTCTGTTTTTGCTTTTCTTCACTGTTCCTCACTCTTTCTGTTTGTTTTTTTTATATGTTCTCTATCTCCTCTCCTTAAAAGAGAGTCAAAAGCCCCCCTTGAAATAGAGAGGGAAGTGGGTGTGTACTAGTGCCAAGGACTAGCCCATGTACCCTCCTCACTCATCATATTTTCAGCCCATAATTGCCTTGCATGCAAGGCTGTACCAGAACCCAAAAAGGGCAGCACTCTGCTGCCACCCTTGTACATTCCCTGACTCAACTTGACATCATCAAGCCCTATGTCATCCTAACTATCTAAGCAAATCAAACTACCATGACCAACAGCTAGAATTTGGACAAAATAACCTGATCAAACAAACATCCATACCCAGGCAGATATTCACTCAAGTTGATTCCAACAAATTCAATAATAACATATACACACTTTATATTTAACAGTGAACACATGATCAAGCAACATCTTTTCAGTTTCTCTTTTTTTTTTTTTTTTTTTTTGTGACAATTAAACAAAAAGTTCATCGGCTGAAACAAATGGACTCTTGAACATTTTCAGGCATACTCGAAGTGAATACTCGCTTTACTGATTAGTCACTACGACCAAATCAACAATGAAGCAATGGAAACAATCATAGGACCTTATGTCTAAACAAACAAAGTCAGCGGACAAGGAAAAAACAAATGAATGCTCTGGAGCGTAACAGGAAGCGGCAAGATTTTGCAATACTAGAAACACATTTTATTCTTGACAAGAGAAAACTCATATTCAAACTGATTCAATAAAGCTTGACTGACATAAACACGACTCGATCATACAAAAGCTACGGCTAAAACTCATTCTTCTAACTGGACAAACAACATAGTAACAACGTTCCAACTTTAACTTTCAAGCTTCAGCACCAAAATAAGTTTACAAATTGATTGCTAACACTAAACTAAACGACATTGCATTACTAAACGATTCATTCAACAGATAACACAAAGGAAAAGAGGAAGAGGGATCTTCTTTAATTCTAACCCGTCGAGTCAAAGCCAAACTGAAAGCCTAACCACTGTATCGCTATCGCCACCGTTTCAAACTCCACCAAGCAGCTTCCTCGCAGCACCACGTCTCACTGCCATCGCCTTACAAACCAACCTCCCTCGCTGCCTCGTTACCATTACAACTGTTGATCGCAGCTTTGGTTGATTGAATTTCATCTCAACCAAACAAGGTCATTGTCACAGCCCCTGCCACCAGTCATCACAAAGCATTAGACCCACGCCTTTATGATTAGCTTCACGCCTTTATGAACTTCATCACGCAGCCTGCTTCAATGTCATTGTCTTGCTCCCTCGGATTAGCTTTAGTACGACGCCTCATCAACACTGAACCACCAAGCTACTGCTACATATGCTTCGACGATCCCCATTACAGAAGCTACGACATTGCCTCGCCAATCACTAAAGCTGCAGCGACCTCACCATCGCTCGCTACTGCATTGTCGCCAAACCCGTTGAACCACCGCTGCTCAAAAACAACTTAGCATCGCAGTCTCATTGCCTCCTCAGGCAGCCTCGCCATTGCTATCGAATCAACCACACACATACAGAGCTCGTCATCGCAGCCCCAAGAACTACTACCAAACGCCACTGTCGCAGCCTCGCTACTGTGTTCCCATCATTGCAACAACATCACCACCAATGCTTCACTCACAATATCGCTGCCTCACCATCACTGTTAAACAGTCCACGCAACCAAAACATCACTGCCTCGCTGTTCAATACTCACAGCGCCATCACAGCTTTGAACACACAGAAGCAGCCCCCCAAAGCCACCATCTTTCCACAGAAACATCATCACCAAAATCAAACAAAGCCAAACAAAAACAGCGATGCGCCTCCCTGTTGTTTTAAACACCCAACCAAACAAAACTAGTTTATAAGAAACCCGTCACTTTCTTCTTCTAGCTGAAACGATCCCGTTTGGGGTCGTCTCAGTTAGAAAATGAAAGGGACGGGATGAAAGCGAAAGATATACTGTGTACCCGTGAAAGATTAACGGGAAATATGGACAACTCACCGGAAATCCCTCAACCATACTTTGAAAATCGATTCGCGATGATTCCTTGCAATTTTGAAAAAAAAACGAAACCGGATCGAGGAAGAGGAGCTCAAATCGGTTCAGGAGATGTATTTTTTGGCCGGAGAGTGGTGTTCAGAGCTCAGCGCTGCCGGCAGTAGAGGAATCCGGCGAGTGTTGACGGGTGGGGTTCCTTGATTCTGATTTTGTGTAATGGCAATTGGGATTAAGCCAAAAGGTGTATATTCTGGGCCAATGGGTCAAAATGGGGATTGGGTTGGGTTAAATTACAAATGGGCTACACTTGCTTCCTTTTTTTCTGATTTCAAATAGCCCAATGGCCAGTTTTTCCAAATTTAAACCATACAAATGACTTTAAAAACTAAATTCTAATTAACTACTAAAACACATAAAATTATTATACACATAATTAATCACATCAAATGTCTTTTGAGACAAAATTTGGTAATTTTTCGTTTAATTAAATAATTAAAATGGCCAAACAAGTCGACAAAGATCTAAGAAAATAGGCAAAACTCTTAGCTAAATTAGCACGTCAATTTAGCACTTATCTTGAATTTGGTGCCAAAATTAGGTGATTACACCTTTCACAAAATCAAATAACAAAAAAAAAAAATCTCCACAAACCTACAACCCATTCAGGAAGGATTCTAAGGTTTATGGAAGGATTTTATATATCTTTATATTTAAAGCTATTTAATTTTCATGCATGCCAAAATAATTCTTTAAATTGCTTCTCTTTTCAGTCATCGTCGCCAATTAGAGGAAGTTATGGAGAAGACGAGGGAAGAAAAAAAATAGTAGCAAAATAGAACAACTAATACTAGTTTTGATGTGAATGATTATAGCATTATTAAAGAAATATATGCTGAGATTCTTATGCATGCTAAAAATGAAGTCTTTTACAATAAAATTCGGGTCTTCTTCCCCCACCCCCCCCCCCCCCCCTCCCACGCTCAATTTTATTTACCTTAATGTAACTTAATGTTCAGTATGTTAATTTTCAAGAAAATGATTGTTTTAAATTTGTTAACTGACTTGATTTATACTGCAAAAATATTACTAGTTAAAGTTATAAGTTTTGGTGTCTGTTATTGCAATTATAAGGTAATATTAAGAAAGTGCTTAACATAATTAGCAGTTAGAAATTTAGGTCATGTATTCTGATAATCACAACAATATTTTATTATGTGTACATCTTCACTTGATTAGTGATAGATATCCTCAATAAGTTCTTTTTCAAGCTAACCTGCACCATTATACTATTAGTCGTACCATTAAACTATTAGCTGAAAAATCAATAAGGAAATTAGACAAATTGTAATCCATACCGTTAAACTTCTAGCCATAAAACTCAAAATTCTTAATCAATCGTTAATTCGATAACACAATACAAATAAACTAATAAGTTAATTTTACTATTGAGTTATCGATTACGGCTCAATTTTGACCAATCCAATTAAAAATCGTCTAAACTCTACATGGAGTACTTTTAAATTATTGAACTTTTAATATGCATAGTTAGGCTAGAATCTAGATATTAGAATTGATCAAAATCTATAACTAAGGGACCAAAACTGCAAGTTAAAAAACCCAACCCCGACAAGTTAGGGTTTATGGTACTAGTGCGAAGGAAGCATGTTATACCCATTATCACCCATATTTAAGTTCTCAAAATTTCATGCACGCCAAAAAATCTTTCTATATTAACTCTTCACAAAATATAAATCCTTAAAAACATGTCCTCCGTTATAGCCGCTAATGAAAGAAAGTTATGAAAAACAAAATAGGGGATGAAAAATAGCCGCAGCAAAATAGAACGACAAATAAATTCTTAAACTTGTCCTCCTCCATTATGGCCGCCAATTAGAGAGGAAGTTTTTTGTAACAAAACAGGGGATGAAGAAAAATTAGAGGATGAATAGTCGATATGGGTTGACGTTTTAGATAGCATTGATATATTAATGATTATTGAAAACTATTGAGCAAAGGCACACTACTTTATTAGACGGTGATAATTGTATTTTCTTTTCAACAGCTGTGAAAGGTACGAGTATATCTCGTGATCCCTTAAAATAAAATTTTAAGAAGTAACTTTAAGAGTTAGAAACATCAAATTAACAATTGAACCTTCACTATCACAGTATTTACTCAAAAACAAGAACTTAAATTGAAATATTCTTAACAACATACTTTGGTGAAAGATGAGAAGTAATGGTATGCACAGTTCTAAGTGGTACAACATGTAACATAAATTTGTTTTGTGATTTGCGTTTATAAAATATTTTACTTACCTGTCAAGTGACACAAACTACCTCATATTATTTGATGATCTTGGCAATAAACTTTAGCTAGTGTTTTTACTATCATATATTCATAAGTGACATGATATTATTCTACACCTTTTTTTAAGAAATGTACAAAGTAAAGAATTATTCAGGTTATCGGCAATACTCAAAACATCTTTCAAAAGAATAGTGAAATAGTCGTTGCTAATATAATACTCAATTAAGAGTCCGCGTCGAATCCACGAGAAATAATGTGATGCGATTAAGGTTGTGAATGAACTAAACCTATTGAATTAAGACAAAAACAAGGAATGATGCGATGCGATTAAGGTAATGAACGAATTAAACTTATTGAACTAAGACAAATTAGGGTAGTAACTAGAGAACAATGCTAATACCTGATTTCTACACTAGGAAAGTGAGTAAATATGATCAATGGCTACTCAATCAATGAAATATAAGGTAGCATAGTATACACAATACAAATCAACACAATGTTAATCAATTGTGTGTAGAACAGTCCAGATAATTAAGCCTTATGCGCGCACTATGTCACTCGACCTTCTTTATCCTGAATAGCCCCTTTCGCTAACTATCGAGCCTACACTCTAACTCTATTGGTATTAGGTGTGTTGCATTAAGCCCAAATGATGGTGTGTCCAAGTACCAGCAACACGGGGTAACCGATAGCATGCCTACCCCAAGTTCCTTGTTAACCACTATTTCAAACCCAAACTACTCTTTTGATCTACTTTCAGTACCAAAGGGCAAGAACTAGTATTTCCAACTATCAATTATTAAGAATCAAAATGTGTTGTGATTAAATAGTCAACTACCTAAATTACTAATAGAAGGAATGCAACAGCTTAAAAGCACAAACATGTCAATTACAAACCATCGTTCTACAAATTTATCAATTACTCATATTCACAATGTCAAGATTTACCAACTAATCAAATATATGAATTACAAATCAAGGTAATGAAAAAGAGAGAGAAGAATTTCTCATTTGATGCTTTACACTACAAACCCTAGGCTTGGTTGATGAATCCCTACTTCAAAACTTGAGAGAATATCCCAAAGATCCTTTGAAAATTGTTCTAAGTGTTTTTTATATGTTCTGCAATTAGACTGCAGCGAAATTTCACTTATTTCCTTATTTTGCCCAGATGTGCTACCATGAGGTCGCGATGGACCAGGCGTGGTCGTGCCGAATGGACCTTCACATTTACGCGATAGCACCAAAAATTCCATGATTACGATGTTTTTCAATGCTCCTTTTGCGCGGTAGCAAGCAAGCTCACGCAATCACGATGGCATGATCTCTAGGGAGTCATGCAGCTTATGCATTTGGCCTTTTTATAACTTATTTTTCATCCCAATCTCGTCTGCAAGTTCAACCTATCTGCAATATGTATCTAAACCATGATAAGTGCACATCTTTCATCAATTTGACACAACAAAAGTTCAAGTAAAAAGTATGTAAGTGTGGTATTTTAGCCACACATTAGTTACACATTACAATGATCATTTAATACTGAAAAAAAATATTTTGTTGTATGTACTTCTTTACTTAATTGCTGATAGAGGACCTTAATAGCATTTATAATGAGTTTTAAGTGCTGCTTTTTCTTTTTCATTTGTAAGAGATAATATTTTGCTACCCCTAATGCGTAAAATTATAGAATTAAGTGCCAAAAGAAAAGTAAAATAATAGTATAGATAGGGTTTGTTAAACATATATACAAGGCTAAAGTCTTGTGTACACAAAAATAGAAATAAAATGACACTTATAAAATATACTATTCTTTTTTATTAGCTCTCCAGCATAAATTTTCATTGTAATAGAGAAACTCTATCCTTTTGTCACTGTTGCATATATTTGATGCCATCTACGAAATTACTTACCTTATCAAAGAAACAGTCAAACAGAAGAAGAAAGGCAAAGAAGTAGCGATTTTCTAAATTTTGTCATCTTCAAGTTAAACTTTTAAATATTTTTAAGAACCAATTATATTTTAAAAAGTATAAGTGAAAGAGGATATCTAGTATAAATTTTCCATCAAGGTCATTATAAGCCTTAATTTAACAATAGCCCTTTGAGGAAGGATTCTACGGTTTATGGTAGCACGTTGCATATCTCTATATTTAAAGCTATTTAATTTTTAAGCATGCCAAAAATAATTTTTAAATTTGCTTTAAACTACTTCTCTTTCCAGTCATCGTCGCCAATTAGAGAAAGTTATGGAGAAGATATGGAAAGAATAAAAGCAGCACCAAAATAGAACAGATATTAGTTTTGATGTGAATGATTATAGCAATATTAAAGAATGATATGTTGAGATTCTTATGCATGCTAAAAATGAAGTCTTTTACAATAATATCCGGGTCTCCATCAAGACCGCAAAAAAAAAAAATAATAATAAAAATAAATAAAAGTACCCCCCACATACCCACAACCCTTGAATTGAGGAAGGATTCTAAGGTTTATGATAGCATGTTACATATATCTATATTTAAAGCTATTAAATTTCATATGCGCAAAAAATATTTCTTTCAACTGTCTTTAAAATGCTTCTCTTTCCTGTCATCGTTGCCAATAAAAGAAGTTATGGAGAAAACAGGGGAAGAATAAAAGCAACAAATAGGATTGAATTTTAATATGAATGATTACATCATTATTGAAAAAGGAGATGGTGAGATTCTTATGCATGCTAAAAAGAAGTCTTTTACAACAAAATTCAAGTCTCTCTCTTGTTTATTTTTATGTATTGTGTAGTGTTAATTATCAAGAAAAATGATATTTTCATGGTTCATTGCTTTAGATTTATTAATTAACATTCATTTGTACTGCAAAATCTGAGAATCTATTGGAAACGACCTATATATATCTCACACAAGGTAGGGGTGATGATTGCATACACCCTACTTCCCCATATCTCACTTGTGAAATCACACTGGTTATATTGTCAGTTTTTTGTTATATATTTTAGTTGCAAAACATTGTTCAAGTTCTAAGCTTTGCGTCTGTTTTTGAAAATATAAGGTTATATCAAGAAAGTGCTTAAGGTAATTAGCAGTTATAAATTTAGGGATCAATTTGTTAGTCCATCTTATATAGCCTGAAAGTAATATATTACTACTAGTTTTGTGGACCTAATTTCAGTTTTCTTCTAATTTTGCTAGTGGAATGATTGTGTAGAATGTGTTACATAGTACAGTGAAACTGTGTTGTTATTATTGCATTGACTGAGATAGCCTTGCTCTGGCTTGAACTCAGTGATGAATAAAGGCAGATTCAAATGTTATTGGTTAGTCCTTTGGCTCTTATCACTGAACCTATTTACACTTGGGGTAATTGCAGCAATTGCTATAACAATTCGAATGAGGAAGAAGATAAAAAAAATAGTGTTGGTTTGAAGTTTGTCATGTTCAAACTAATTAATTTCAAATACTTTTAGGATTTTTTACACTATATACCCATGAAATTCAAAGTATTTACAAGTCCTACCCATTAAAAATTACACTGCCCATGAAATTAAAAGTATTTACCCAACTTATCCATTTATTACTGTATCCTCCTGTTATACCTTGGGGGTGTATACCTTAAAAATATATTGCATAAAAAATAGTATACAAGTCTAAATATGGGTGTATACTTTTAAGATATACTGCATAAATAATAGTATACAAGTCTAAATGGGTAGGATATGCAAATATTAAACTTATGGGTAGAAATTGATAAATATTTTAATTTTAATGAGTATTTTCGTAAACCTCCCATACTTTTAAGGCTAGCTAGAAAATCACACGTTTAAGCGAAGTGTTTGCGCCTAGTGGTCCGGCAACATTAAAGCTCTTACCATGGCCTAAAAAGCATTAAAGTTTTATCCCCTTTGCTAGAACATGGAAAACTCCTGGCACTCCGCCCGGTCTTGACAGGGAAGCTTTGGTTGTTTTTTTTTTGGAGATAAATCTTGACGATCTACCAAGACGTTCTATGTTTTTGGCAAAGGAGGCTAAAACTCAAACATTCCTAATGGTGGCCAGTAATGTGACAACATAAAAAAAGTGTCATATTTCTTTAAATAACCTCATACAAATTTTTGGGGAAAGTGCGGAAATAGTCACTTTTTGGTCTGCCCTTACAATTTAAGTCACAGTGGGCAAACTTTTGCAGAGTTAGTCAATTTACCTATCTTCAGACTATTGAAGGTGAAGTTCAAGCCACATTAACCTAATTTCGGACCCTTTTGGTCTGAAATTGAAATATATTATTTTTATTTATTTATTTTAGCATAACTTCAGACTAGAGGTTTCAATTTGGTTTGAAGGTGAGCCAACTTCACATTTTTGGTCTTAATGTGGCTTCTTTTCAGACCAAAAAGCTTAAGTTGAGTTAACTTCAAACCATGGGTTGAGTGAATGGCTAAACTTACAAATAATTTTTAAAAGTAACTTAAAACTAAATGAGAAAGGTAAAGCAAAAAATTTCACTACATGTACCCCTTATCTTTGGTTATGATTTTTTGTCCCCACTTAAGAATGGTTTTGACAAAATGGCCTCGGTAGGCAATAGTTCACGTTATAAATTTACGAGTGTTCCCTTAGAGGAAACACTTCAAGTATAAATTGCAAGTGCTGCCTTGCAGGCAGAACTTCAAGTTATCTGGGGAGAATGTTGACAGAGATAAAAGGTCAAGTGCTGCCTTGCAGGCAGAACTTCAAGTTATCTGGGGAGAATGTTGACAGAGATAATAGGTCAAGTGCTGCCACGGGAGTTGCACTTGCAGCATTTATCATTTTATACTTGAAGTGCTGCTCCCATGGGTTCACTTGTCAAGTTTAAAACTTGAAGTGTTGCTCGCGAGGGAGCACTTACTAAAAATTAGTGAGAGCACTTATCTTTGGTTATGATTTTTTGTCCCCACTTAAGAATGGTTTTGGCAAAATGGCCTCGGTAGGCAACAATTCACGTTGTAAATTTACAAGTGTTCCCTTAGGGTAAACACTTCAGGTATAAATTGCAAGTGTTGCCTTGCAGGCAGAACTTCAAGTTATCTGGAGAGAATGTTGACAGTGATAAAAGGTCAAGTGCTGCCATGGGGGTTGCACTTGCAGCATTTATCATTTTATACTTGAAGTGTTGCCCCCGTGGGTTCACTTGTCAAGTTTAAAACTTGAAGTGTTGCTCCCGAGGGAGCACTTACTTAAAATTAGTGAGATCATTCTTATAAAACCTAATCATTGTCTAAGTATCATAATTTTGTAAATTGCTCGGTAAAAGTGGGAAATTTTGATGCGTAGCCATTTTTGGACGCGCTCAAGGAGTTTTATCTACCGTTTCAAAATTAATTGAGAAATAGCCAAAAATTCGCGCGCGCACACTTACGCTCCATTAGCATTGGAAAACACCCCAGACTAGTCCCATAACAAAATACTGAGGCTTTGAACAAGTTTTGTTCACAACTCCATTATTTTGTTATGGGACTTTATATATAAAGTTTCGTCCCATAACAAAATACTGGGGCTTTGAATAAGTTTTGTTCACAACTCTATTATTTTGTTATGAGACTGAAGCTTTATATATAAAGTCCCATAACAAAATAATGGGACCTTGAACTAACATGTTCAAAGGTATTAGTTCAAGGTCCCATTATTTTGTTACAGGACTTTATATATAAAGTTTCAGTCCCATAACACTTGTTCAAAGCCCTCGTATTTTACACTAGGATTAGTTTACTGAAGCTTTATTTAAAGTCCCATGATAAAATTGTTCAAAGCCCAAGTATTTTATACTGGGACTTGTCCGGAGGTGGCTATTTCTCAGCAAATTTATTTTTGACGGCTACAAATCAATTAGCACGTGCCAAACATGTCCCTACGCAAAAATTTTACGGTAAAAGTGACCCCTTGGCAAAATTCTTACAAATTTTTCGGGAAATTTTGATCAGTGGCCATTTTTGGACGCGCTCATTGGGGACTATCCACCATTTCAAAATTCATTGAAGAATAGCCAAAAATTCGTGCGCACACTTAAGCTCCATTAGGGTTGGAAAAACACCCCAGACTAGTCCCATAACAAAATACTAGGGCTTTGAACAGGGATTGAAGCTTTATACAAAGTCTCATAACAAAATAATCTCATAACAAAATAATGGGACCTTGAACTAATATGACAAAGGTCCCATTATTTTGTTATGTGAATTTATCCCATAACAAAATAATGAGATTTATCCCATAACAAAGGTCTCATCAAATGTATAAATTCCATTATTTTGTTATGAGACTTTATATCTAAAGCTTCAGTCCCATAACAAAATATCGATGAGACTGAAGCTTTATACAAAGTCCCATAACAAAATACTGGGGTCTTGAACAAAACTTGTTCAAAGCCCCGGTTTTTTATACTGGGGTTAGTTTACTGAAGCTTCTCAGTATTTATACTAGGATTTGTCCGGAGATGGCTATTTCTCAGCGGATTTGTTTTTGACGACTATAAATCAATTAACGCGCGCCAAACAGGCCCCTACACGAATATTGGGACACTTACAAAAATACCCAAAAAACCTAAAATAATTACAACCACTACCCACTACTTTCAAATATTACCCTACCTACCCACTAAATTATTTACACACTCTACCCACCCAGACTTGTATACCATAGTTTATGCAGTATACCATAAAAGTATATACCTATAAGGCATAACAAATGTATACAGTAATAAATGTCCCTCCAGACTTGTATACCATAATTTATGCAGTATACTTTAAAGGTATACACCTATAAGGCACAACAAAGGTATACAATAATAAATGGGTAGGTTGGTAAATACTTTTAGTTTTATGGGTAGTATAATTTGTAATGGGTATGGCTTGTAAATACTTTAAATTTTATGGGTATAGAGGGTAAAAATCTCAAATTTTTACAAATTTTTCCACAAATAGCCCATTGAAAAAGAAAAAAAAAAAAAAAAAAACAAGAAGAAAAGAGGAAAAAAAACTAAAAAATAAATAAAATCCGCACATACCCCATTACCCCACAACCCCTAAATAGAGGGAGGATTTTAGGGTTTATGGTAGAACATGTTATACCCAGTCCCCCACCCATATTTAATTTCACGCACGCTAAAAATCTCACATTACTTAACTGAAAAATCATTCTTTTAACTGCTTCTCTTTCCTATCATCATAGCCGCCAATTATGGAGAAAACAGTGGAAGAAGAAAAGCAACAAAACGGAAGTAGTAGTTTTGATGTGAATGATTATAGCATTATTAAAGAAGGCGATGCTGAGATTCTTATGCATGCTAAAAATGAAGTCTTTTACAACAAAACCCAGGTTTCCTTTTCTGTTAATTTTTAAGAAAAGGGTGTTTTTAGATTTGTTCATTTATACTGTAAAGTTATAAGCTTTGTGTCTTGTATTGGAATGATAAGGTTATATCAAGAAAGTGCTTTACATAATTAGCAGTTAGAAATTTAGGAAAGTAATTTGCTAGTCCATGTTATGTAACTCGAAAGCGCTGTATTGCTAGTCAATTAACTTGATTTATACTGCAAAATATTGTTAAAGTTGTAAGCTTTGTTTATGTCATTGGAATGATAAGGTTATATCAAGAAAGTGCTTCATATAATTAGCAGTTAGAAATTTAGGAATGTAATTTGCTAGTCCATGTTATGTAACTCGAAAGTGCTATATTGCTAGTCAATTAACTTGATTTATACTGCAAAATATTGTTAAAGTTATAAGCTTTGTTTATGTCATTGGAATGATAAGGTTATATCAAGAAAGTGCTTTACATAATTAGCAGTTAGAAATTTAGGAAAGTAATTTGCTAGTCTATGTTATGTAACTCGAAAGCGCTATATTGCTAGTCAATTAACTTGATTTATACTGCAAAAATTTGTTAAAGTTGTAAGCTTTGTTTGTGTCATTGGAATGATAAGGTTATTATCAAGAAAGTGCTTAACATAGTTAGCAGTTACTACAATAAAGTGAAAAATTTGCTAGTCCATGTTATGTAGCTCGAAAGCGCTATATTGCTAATTACTGGATCTAATTTCAATGTCAATTAACTTGATTTATACTGCAAATTATTGTTAAAGTTGTAATCTTTGTTTATGCTATTGGAAGTATAAGGTTATATCAAGAAAGTGCTTAACATAATTAGCAGTTAGACATTTAGGATAAAGGTTTCCTAGTCCATATTATGTAGCTCGAAAGCGGTTTTGCTAATTTGTGGATCTAATTTCAATGTTCTTGTAATGTAGCTTAGCTAGTGGAATGACTAATGCTTAGAATGTGTCAAATAGGGTCTTGGATTTTTTACCAAAGAGGTTAATAGTCTAAGTTGTCTGCCACTGGACCCGCTATAACTTTGTTCAATAGTAGCTTATATATAACAAAAAAGTCAGTTTTTACCCTATTTAATATTATTATTTTAATCAATAAAGTAGTTTCTTCCCTACTTGTACAATGTAATTTTTCACACACATATATTTCTATGCTCCTTGTGGAAAAGAATTGTTTTGGTTGAACCTGTTACTTACGCGGTGAGGTCATCTAGATAGTTCAAATGAACAGGGACATGATGTTGGATATCTTTTGGATATCACAGACTTATACGACTTATAAAAAGGGAAGTGTGATAAGGATTAATCCTGCTTTTTCATTTTTTTTTATTGACAACCAACTTTTAGAGAAGTAACCGTTCTTTATAACATTCTCATATTAGAGAAGTAACCATTTGTTGAAGTTTTCACTAACTTCTACTATCTCTAGAATTTGCAATGCCTAGGATTTAGGTGCATCTTTATATATAAGGGATGTGGACATTTCCCTTTCTTTTTGGCTTGGTGACAGCACGATTCGTGGTAAATTACTTGTGCTGGAGTTTTCAGCCATTAAACATTTAGGAAAGGGATATTTAATCCTTTCAAGATGGCAATATTAACTTGTACGCAAATATCTAGTCGTCTGGCATGGCAACAGTGAACAGATTTTGTCTCTTTTGCACTTTCTGGTTTATCGATGGCAGCAAGTTACATCCTTTTAATCTTCACTTATGTGGTAACAATGAAGAACAGTAGTTGCCACCTTGTTGCAGCTCATCTTTATTATTTTCGTTTACAAAAAATATCAGACTTTTGACAGTTGAAAACTATCTATACCAGGTGAATAACAGAGATATGTCTATAGCTGTTTTGAGGACCTTTATATCACAGCGAAAGCAGGAGCATGAAGCAATGTTGGCCAGACGACTAAAGACTGCAAACAAGGTACCTGATGCTAAAGCGGAAGCCCCGGACGATTCTGTGAAGCAAAATAGTGAATCCAATGATGGATCTGAAGTCTTGGAGGACACGTGCCGTGATGAATCATGTGGCATTCCAGAGGAACAGACTAAAAATATACGGGGAAAGGGCCGAGTAGAACTTAAGCCTCCGCGAGTTCTTGAGGTTTATTTCCGATTTTGTGTTGATTATTATGGGTATATCGTATATGAGATATTTTCTGTGTTGATTAACATTTCCTCTCTCAATTCAACTTGACAGGCTCTATCAGCTTCTGGGTTGAGGGCTTTAAGATATGTACGTGAAGTAGAAGGAATTAGTCAGGTTGTGGCCCTTGACAATGATAAAGGTAATTCTATCTCAGTTTAGGTGGTGCAATTTGTAATATCTAGGGCTATTGCAACCCTAACCCTCAAAATGGATCGAAATAGAATACGAATAAGAAAAATGAATCTTCGCATCTCTTGGGTTAAGAGTTCAGTTGCAAAAGTGCAACAATGCCTCAAGGAATGGTCTAAGAACATCTAATTAAGAGCGAGTGTATGTAATTTACGTCTTGGTATCAGAAATGTTAATTCAATGCATGGATAAAATGGGAATCATAATAGCCGTGATAATTTTGAGATAGAACTTGTCAAATAAGTCAGAGAATATTATGTAGATTTAACGACTGGTATCAAAATGTCTGTATCATAACTTGATGTCAAGAGTTCAATCGTTCTGCTCACAAAATGGGTCTGTCCTATCCAGCATTTGACTAGGTATTCCTTCTGTTTGCAGCCTCCGTAGAAGCTTGCCGGAGAAACATAAAATTTAATGGTTCAGTAGCATGCTCAAAGGTGGAGTCTCACCTTGCTGATGCGCGGGTTTATATGCTTACCCACCCAAACGAATTTGATGTGGTATGAATGTACCCTTAGTTATCATACTTTTTATGTTCTTTTGAAGAGGTGTGTCTAGTAACCACTTAATAAGTAAAATCCATTCTTTGGTGCTAAAACTATTAGGCAAATATGTTCAGCATAGTTAACACGTTAAGTTTGGTTATCCTACTTAGTTGTATGTTTATTAATTTTGTTAATATTATTTCTGAGCTGAGCTATCATTCATACATTTTTGGTTAGTGTTGTTTCAGGTTGATCTTGATCCTTATGGATCACCTTCTGTATTCCTGGATTCAGCAGTTCAATCTGTTGTTGACGGAGGGATGTTGATGTGTACCGCAACTGATATGGCAGTGCTATGTGGAGGGAACGGAGAAGTTTGCTATTCCAAGTAACCAATATGATCCCCTTGCTTCTGGAGTTATCTAACATTGTTTATCATTAAAATCCTGCTTATATGATCTTATTTGCAACTAGATATGGCTCCTATCCATTGAGAGGAAAATATTGTCATGAAATGGCTTTACGGATCCTTCTTGCGTGTATTGAGGTACTTCATTTTTGAAATTTTTTGTTTCTACTCCTATTACCCAGCAAAATTTCTTGATTTCTGGCTATGTTCCTGTGAATATAAGAGTCAATATCTCCTTTTTGTTAATCTAACCTATATAACAGGTGCTTCTTTTACTTATCAAAAAAAAAAAAAAAAAACAGGTGCTTCTTTTTTCCTTAGTTCTCTTAAGATTTTTATTTACTTATTTCTTGTTTTATTTCAGAGCCATGCGAATAGATATAAAAGATATATAGTTCCAGTATTATCTGTTCAGATGGATTTCTATGTTCGTGTTTTTGTGCGTATATACAGGTGAGCATTTTTTCTGCACTTCTGCCAATCTTGAGTAGGTTTATAATCTTCTCTTTGTGGATGTGAGCTCTTTAATAACTGTTGCAGCTCTGCAAGCGCTATGAAGAATACTCCTTTGAAGCTTTCATATGTCTATCAATGCATTGGCTGTGACTCCTTTCATCTTCAGCCAGTTGGGAGGACTGTCTCAAAGGTATTTGACCATTAACAAGTTTCCTAATATTTTAATTGTACGACAGGCTGTTCTGGATTGAGCAGCTTGTACTTTAATCTAGATATTTTGGTAGATGGAGAAATGAGTGTCTTGACACGCGGATTTATGGTACTTAATTATATTTTCATCAGCCTTCAGTCTCACAAGCTTTAAACTTGATTTGCTTGACCGTATCTGGCATAATTACACCCAGAATGAGGAAAAGCTGATTTAAATATGGGGCTTTCCAGAGCAAAGGGGAAAAAAAAAAGAACCGTAATCAGGTATTATAGATGATATCATGACAGATGGTTGGGCTTGTTATGTTTTGCTAATATGCAACACGGTGCAAGAGTTGTTTCCAGGACCCTCGTTATTGGAGGAGCTCCAACTACTTGTAACACCTCTAGATTTCACTCTTGCTGTTTTGAATACTGCAGCTTAAATAGTGCTAATAATGAGTAAAATGGTAGTGGGAAGACTTAACAGGATGCAGTTTTTGATAAGTTGTAGATTGACCTTACCTTAGAGTTATAGAACCAAAGTTCCCACACTGCACTTCCACTTCCGTTCAAAGAGATCTCAAGAAATTATTATAAACTGCAAAATCTTCGCTCAACACTCTCATATCCTGTTAAGCATGCTGGACCCTGAGGTGGCCCCTCATTTTAGATAAGCCTATATGCTGGGGGTATTTTTCCTCTCTTAAAGAAGTAGATAACATCAAGAAAATAGAAAATTTTAATCAAGTTTAATAGGCACTAAGGTTGGATTGCTGCAAGTGTAACTGGATCTAACTCCTACTGGCATGCTTCTTCCTTCTTTGGTTATGGTTTCTTTCACATTGCTACCAGAATGCTGTGTTCATTAGTTGCTAGGTAGTTGGATGTATCTCTTTGGACTCTTGTATGTTCAATTGGGAAGTCTCTCCTCTTTGCTATAGTTTTGGGTTCAGTTCATTGTACTTCTTAGTTCCTTACTAGATGCTGGTTTAACACATATTTACAACTATGGACCATTTAGAAATTTAATATTTTTGCTTCTTCAGAATAACAGTGTCAGGTACCTCCCTGGATTTGGCCCTGTCGTTCCTCAGGACTGCAGTGATTGTGGTAAGAAATTCAACATGGGTGGGCCCATTTGGTCTGCCCCCATCCATGATCAAGAATGGGTAGCTGCCATGCTTGCAAATGTGAAATCAATGGAGGAACGTTATCCTGCTTATCAACGAATCTCTGCTGTGTTGACTACTATCTCGGAGGTGTGTGGTTTGTCTTAAGATTGATATTGTGCTCACTGAGGTGTTTCTGTTATTCTTTTAAAATGTATCCAGAAGCTGTTTGGGTAATGAAAACTTCTTGAAATATTTGGAAAATTGAACCGGTTATTGCATCATCTTGTACTTGTTGCCAATGTATCTTGAAGCTCTTAAAGGGAAATGTTGCCAGGAAAAAGTAGCAAATAATCATTCGATCATATGATATGCTATTGTTGAATTCCTCCAATGAAAGAAATTCTAGACAGATCCAAGCTCATATTGTTAGAAAGTCAGTTTGGGTGACAATGCGTAGTGTCACTATGTCTTCTCTTTTTATTTGGCTTAGCAGTTGCCCCAATTGGTTTAAAAGAACCTGAGTATTATAGTGGGAGGTAGCGATACATAATTAGACAGCAAATCGGTGGATAAGACTTTAGCTACTCTAGTGGCCCCAAATGTAAAACTTGATACTGTTATGGGGTTTCCAATGCGTTATGGAAATACTGATCCAGTTAGGAAAATCAGTTCTTCAATCCACTCGCAGATTCACCTTAATGATATTAGTGGATAGGATTTTAGCTACTCTATGGCTACAAATGTAAAACTTGATACTGTTATGGGTTTCCAATGTGTTTTGGAAATACTGACCCACTTAGGAAAATCAGTTCTTCAATCTACTCGCAGATTCACCTTGATGACTCTCGACAAGTTATGGCATGTCCTTCATTAGTTAGTTAGACCTCATTTGTTATTCGGTGCATATGATATTGATGAGAATCATTTCTAGTTATTTTCAGTTGACGTTCTCTAAATGCCTAACCATTGAGTGTGCGTTTGCAGGAATTACCTGATATTCCTCTGTTCCTGAGTTTGCACAATCTCTGTGCAACGCTGAAATGCACTTCTCCGTCAGCAGTAATATTTCGATCAGCTGTGATCAATGCAGGATATCGTATATCAGGGACTCATGTGAATCCTTTGGGGTTGAAGACAGATGCTCCTATGGATGTCATTTGGGATATCATGCGTTGCTGGGTAAATCGTCCTGCTTGCTTTTTTCTGGCAGCACTCGCCTGTTTTTCTTACCTTTATTAACATGTCATGTAGAAAATAGCTTAAACCATGCTTTGTCTTGTTCCATATGTTGATAATTGGAGCCCCTTCTCCAACCAATCTGAGTTGATAATGTTCTGTATGCAGGTCAAAAATCATCCTGTGAAAGCTCAGCCATCTGACCAGGCTGGAAGTGTGATTCTTGCTAAAGAACCTGTTCTACAGGTGAACTTCGATCTCCTGAAAGAGTCCTTAATTTAACACATTGGTATCACATGGCATAAACGAGTAGTTTTTTCTCCAAATGCGTGGAGATGTAGAAATATGGAGTTCTAAACCTAGTTATAAATAAAGACAAATCATAACTGTTCACAATTTCCAAACATGTTACTATTACAAGATATCACCAGAAGTCAGAGACACATGATTCTGCTTTTGCGAGTGAATCTTTTGCACTTGTTACACAGCTGCAATCACTGTATTTTAAGTTTGTAAATTCTTTTGCCTATGTTAATATAAAAGAGAAAAACTAAGTTTACCACCCTATGCTCCTTTCATCAAGGTCAAAACCTTAGCTATCTGCAGAGATTTATGTTATTTATGTGTGTTTACTTGTAGGATAACTCACATTTTCTTTTCAATCAAGAATATGATCTTTGAATTCTTAAGGAAGACATCAGCTGAACCTGACATATATTTTCTAGTCTCGTATCTGGAATTTTCATCTAATTATTGTACTTATATCAGGCCAATTTTTCGCGGGCTGTTGCATCCCTTAGCAAGGCGCAAGCCAAGAAGGTCCGTCGTTTCCTCCCTAATCCTGAAAGGCATTGGGGTCCCAAACTAAGGGCCGGCCGACAAATTACCAGCAAACACGTATCTCTTTTGGGTCCGATAGCATTGAATGGAATTAACAACCATGAGAATGGTGATGGTAGCAACCATGAAGATGTTGAGGAGCCTGCAGCCAAGCGTAAGAAGACCGAAGATTCTGATTCATAAATTATATATCTTGGCCAACCTATGTCTGCAGTTTTTATCCCATCATAATCCATCTCTTCTGCTGCATTTTCTTGCAGAGTGAGATCCATCCTCTTTCTGATATTGTGAAAAATGCCATGATGAGGATGTTATCCTTTTTATCTCAGTTTTTTATTCTTAAAGGAGGTAGGGTTATTTATACTTATTTTGTTGTTGTCCTTTTAACTTTATTTACATCTTAGTCCGAGTTTCTGTTACTTCTGCTGTATTAAATTTTGTTTTCATTTGTGAAGAACTACTACAGTACTATGTAACATTTTTGCTTATTTGATTTTCATCACAACAAAATATTACTTAATGCCTATTTGGTCTTCACCTTTCTCAACATGAAAGGTGTGTACATCCTGCTTTATAGAGACTTGTTAATCATTGTCTGTACAATCTTGAAACTTAGAAAAGAAAAAAACAGAACCAAGTAAGAGATTTCTTCAGTTAAAAACACTGTAGATGTATTTAAGAAACGTATGAGACATTTTTGTTTTAGCCATGATTTAATCAAGCCACGAGATGGAGCAGAACTGCACATAAAGTATAGTTAATACCTCAAATGGTCCTCTAAGTTATGGTAATTAGTGATTAAAGTCACTTATGTATTTTTAGTATCAACAAGGTCGCTCATGTTTTGTCCATATATCTCAAAAGGTCATTATGACCTAAAACTCTTCTTTTCTCTCACTGGAAAGATGACAGCATGTCATATAGTCCTACAAAATTTTTAAATGTGATTATTCGATCTATAAATTTTTGTAAAATTTGATTATTTTTTTTTAAAAAAAAATTATAATGGATTAGTGATGATTACTCGAAATTTTATTTGACTAAATAATATTTTCTCATTTTTTACCGAATAAAATATTCTTTTATTGACATAATAAAACCTACTCAGTTAGTATTTACTCGAAAAAAATACAATATTTTATCAAAACAAAGAATATCTGATTTGAAGGACAAAGGCATGAAAAAGCTGACGTAAATAAAGGATATTATAACTCAATAAATAAAAAATTACCTAATAAAGGTTGTTAACATCTTAATTTAGATTTTGGATGCTTCATTTATACGGTAGACAAATGTCCCCAAGTTTATGATTCATTTTTTTTTTACTTCAGAATTTTTTATTTATCTTAAGAAAAAAATCTTATATTGTTACGTACCCAACAAATCAACTTTTTGTTTTGACCTTCAATAAGTGTGATTCCTCTAACTTTTATAGAATGTAAGAAACTGTTTAACAAATAAATTTTTATTTTTACATCAATTCTTTTACCTTTTCATTTTTCTCAATTCAATATATCTTTTAAATGAAAAAATATCTAGCAAGTATGTTTTTGTCGGATAAATTAATAGGAACTAAAACTTAACATGATAGAAAAGAAAATGTAAAAAATAGTTATTTGGTGAAAGAAAATATTTAACAACATTAAATTTTGCAAACATTATAGATTGAATAATTACATTTAAAAGTTTAGTAGGGTGACATAGCATGCCACGTCATCTTTCTAGAGAGAGAAAGTAAGAGTCTTGGCCATAGTGACCTTGTGAGATATATGAGCAAACATGAGTGACCTTGTTGACACTAAAAAAACATAAACTTTCATCACTAATTATCATAATTTGGATGACCATTTGAGTTATTAACTCTTGCCAATTGATATACCAAAAACTTGTGAATACATTAGACTTGTTTGAAGAAGAAAAAGGTTATTGTTTTTCCAGTGCTTAGTGTAATGGTAGGAGCGTAGTGCATGTCATTGGTTTTAATCTTGATACAGACAAGATACTTGGTATATAAGTGGAGAAAGGTAGAAATATGGTACATCGTTCACCGTTTTTCGAGCCGTGCAATTGATCCCAACTATCAGAAATTTTCAGTTATGGAAAAAGGAAGAGAATGAAAAAGGAGATGAATGAGTTAGAATAATGATTGAAAGAGAAGTAACAAAATTATCATCTGATCCTCACATCAAAGTTAAGACCTTATGACTTATTACAGTTTATAAGAATATCTAATAAAGGAGTTCTACATCAACGGATAGTCCAGATTTTGACTACACCTAAAACTCCAAGTGCAGAAAGTAAAAGGATACAGATGACAGAATTATATAAAACCAAAGCTATAAATACTGCAAATAAACTAAAAGTCACAAATAACTATGAAATTTTTTATTTGGAAGCACCATTTGGAACTTTGGTAGAGTCTTTAGCAGTAGGATTAAGCTCATCCCAAGCTTCAATCCAAGTGACCATAGCATCAGCAAGCTTCACAAAATAAGGATCAATTTTGCCAAGTTTTTCATTGACCTGTTTGGACATTTCCACATAGCACTTTTGGACAGTAGTTGATTCTTTGGAAAGGGTCAATGATTGGAAAAATGGGATGATCTCTTCTTGCCAGAAAATACCATTGTACTCTTTCTTCAAGTTAACAAATGGATTGCTAGCCTTGCTGTGATAGATGTAGGGTAATCCAGTCTTGATTCCCAATCCCAAGTGATCACATATAACCTGTCAATTAGTTAAGACGTTACGTTTTACACACTAACGGTAAAACAATCAGATCACTTAAAAGGTAATTGCATGTAACTTTATATAGTAAGTATTAATTAGTAATCTAAAATAAACCGCGGCAAGTAACATTCTATAAGTTCAATACATATATCCAATTTAATTTACTTCTTCTATATTGCAACAAGACTAGGAATAAGGAATTGATTTCAAGAAACTGAACGAGAGATTGTCAAACCTTGCAGCACCAACCAGCCCACATATCATCATAACGTCCAATAGGCTGGCCATCTCCCATGAGTCCAAAGTACATAGCAGGACCAATAAGGTCACGATCAAATGCCAGGTTCATACCACACATTGGGAATAGAGTACCCTTTGGGATTGTCAACACCATATCAACATACCTGTCAAACCAACCACGTTTATAACTGAACTCTTGAGCATCAAACAAGTCACTTACAAATGAAACAAAACAATAGTTTAACTCCTGTACATTAACATTATTAGTGTAATTACTCTGCTTACACTTTGTCTTCCAGTCATTTAGAAAATAACAAGTAACTACCTTGGATTTAAGCTTGTTCAATTTAACCAACATAGAGGTTATTACTCTATTTTCTAATATATCGTATCATTCTTGATACGAAATTATATGTTGTCAACTTAACCTGATGGTACAAAAAACTTGATTAATTTTAGTGCGCATAAATTAAACTCGACTAACTATATCAATTATGATTTGATAATTTAGAAAATAAGGCAAGTAACTAACTATAACGGGTTAAATTGCTTCGATAAAATAAAAGTGGAGTCACGTTATCAGGGTATAAAAAAAGGCAGCCGGTGAACAAAGCATCCCCGAGTTCACGCAGGGTCCGGAGAAGGACCCACCCCAAGGAGTGTGATGCTCGCAGCCTAACCTTATACAGTATATATGTGTGTGTGTGTGTGTGAAATTCATTAAACTAGAATAAAGAGACCTAGTGTTCCTCTCGAGAGGCTTGACAAGCTGAGTAGGTGCATCATAATCAGGGATGTTGAGCCAGAGGCCATGAGACACTGCTGTTGGCACACCCTCACGTAAACTGAAAGGGTATCCACGCACAAAATCTGCACCATCTCTGAATGGATCATACAAAGTGTTGAAGAAATAGGGAGTTGATGGACAAAGAAGGTTCTTTATGTGTTGTTCCAGTGCATTGATATCTTTCCCACTTGGATCCTTCGCAACCTGTGAATGTCCAACATTTACTTTAACGTGACAACAAAATATTTAAGTGATTCAACTGTTATAACGAGTAAAGTTCAATGACCATACGTAAAATTAACTCCAGAAATAAGCGAAACAAAAAGATAGTGACATGACAAGAAGGAGAAAAGTGATCTCACAAAGCAATCATCATCAATTGTGTAGATATACTTCTTCTTAGAGACCATGTAACCAAAGCAGCGACAAGCCGAGTCCTTGAAAGAGATGCAAGAAGCCCTAGGACCCAAGATCTTGTTAATGTCATTACGATTGTAGAGTTCATAATCAAAGCCATCAGGGACCTTAATAGTCTTAGAAGGGTCACCATCTTGGACAATAATAAGATGGTATGGTTGAAAAAATGGCCTCCACATTTCAAGAAAATCCAAATTTCTAATTGTTGGTATCACTATGTCTAGCTCATCTTTCAAAGGAGGTGCAACTGCAGCCATGTTGGAAAGTTGAAAATCTTTTGGATCAAATGTTATGAGTGTTTTTTTATGCTTAGTAACGGGAAATAGAGAGTGACAATTTTGAGTGAGTGAGATAAGTGGAATATGAGTTTTTATACATAAAAGTTGAGTAAAAGTGGTGACAAGTGTAGGGTATGGAGAAGGGGGTTAATATGGTTAGAAGACTTTGTCAAAACAAGGCAATGCCCGTACCCGACGTTGTTGGAAACATGGCTAGATGCATATTTATCGTATGAGTGTAAGAATTGTATGATACATAATAAGTAGTAACCTTTAGGAGTGTAATAACTCTCTAAACTAGGACCCTTTTTTTTTCACAAATGTGGTCGTTTTGGAAGTTCCTCCTTTGTTTGTTTGTTTTTGTTTTTCTGGACCTCCATTGTTTGTTATTAACACAATTTTGACCTAAATTACTTGAACTCGGGTGCGGGTATCTGATACGGGTACGGATCTAGAGATCAGATTCAGTAAAATCTAAATTTAGAGATTCGGGGGTATGGATCCAGACAAGGATACGGGTGGGGAATCCGGCTAAAAAAATTTCAAACTTCTAAAAATAAAGTCATAATCCTTAATTTCAATTCTTCTCAGACACAAAAGATGAAATAGAGACAAAAAGACTATAAATTTCTGCATAATTATGAGGATATGTCATTTCTAATATCTTCCGATCTGTAATTACCTTATCGTGAGAGTTTATTTGTCAAAAAAAATTCTTATATTTTTTTATGGATTGGGTCAAAGTATCCATTTTTGTTTGACCACATCCGGTGTCAATCCGGTATCGTATTCGTGAAGTGTCATATCCGACACAGTACGACGGTACTTTTGAAGAGTTCGAGTAACTTAGATTTTGACAAACAAACAAGGAACTTCTTTTATTAAGACAATATTGGATAATAATAGTTTCTTCTTTTCTGGTCCCTTTCTAGTATACACAATCAGTCCACCGCAACCTTTATTTTTTTATGATGCATAATAAGAGTATATAAGTAATATTTTTTAGTACGGAAGAAAAATAAACTCTTTTAGTTGTACTAATATCTCTAACTATATACACGGTTATAGTTGCATTTTTTTTCTTTTCAAAATTGCATTTATTATGCTACTCAGTACTTCATAAAAGAATACGAGTAATAGATATAGAGCCTATTTACCCGTTGATTTAAAAGTTTAGATTCGTGATCTCCGATATCTTTAGTTTTTGTAAATGTCTCTTTTTGCCTTCTTAAGATACCAATAAAGAGAGACTATGGTCTACTTATTAAATAAGGTTAGATATTTGAATACACGTTTATAAAAAGGAAACGTACTAGTTAAGGCTTTCAAACCAAGAGTTGAGATACAGAAAAGGTGCAAAAGTGCGTTGAAATTGTGCATTTGAAGTTCATATCATTCTGCTTTTAGTATCACATGAGTAATATCTACACTTAATATGTGGGATATCACTTAACATGTGTTGTTGCAGCTGAATCCGAATAGACTAGTTTACATTGTAAAAATTTTGCGTACGAATTTGTTTGGCGCGCACTAATTGATTTGTAGCCGTCAAAAATAAATTCGCTGAGAAATAGCCAATTTCGGACAAATCCAGTATAAATACTAGGAAGCTTCAGTAAATTAATCCCAGTATAAAATACTGGGGCTTTGAACAAGCCCATTTTTTATTTTGTTTAAAGCCCCAGTATTTTGTTATGGGACTGAAGCTTTATATATAAAGTCTCATAACAAAATAATGGAATTTATTCCTTTGATGGGACCTTTGTTATGGGATAAATTTCATTATTTTGTTATGGGATAAAGTTCTATAACAAAATAATGGGACCTTTGAATATGTTGGTTCAAGGTCCCATTAATTTGTTATGTGATTATTTTGTTATGGGACTTTGTATAAAGCTTCAGTCCCATACAATATTTTATTAAGTGACTAGTATGGGGTGTTTTTCCAATGCTAATGGAGAGTAAGTGTGCGCGCGCGAATTTTTTGCTATTTCTAAATTAATTTTGAAACGGTGGATAAAACTCTTTGAGTGCGTCCAAAAATGGCTACGCATCAAAATTTCTCGTTTATATTGTAAAAATTTGGCCCCATAGCCTATTTGCACCGAATTAAATGAAAATTAACCAGCGGTACAGAACTCTTTGAAGAATAGCCAGATTTAGCAAAATTCCAGTATTTTGTACTGGGACTTTGAACTAAATTTTCAAAATCCCAGTTTAATAAACTGGAGTCACTTAAATATAAAATAATAATAAAAAAAAAAGTTGAGTCTTTGAACATGTTAGTTCAAAAGTCCCAATAAAAAATACTGAGACTTTTAATAGGAAGATCCATGATAAATGTGAATCCTTTAAATAAAAATCACTTAATATGAATCCCAATAAAAAATACCGAGCTTTGAACATGTTAGTTTAAAAGTCCCAATAAAAAATATTGTGATTAGTCTAGGTGTTGTCAACGCCAATAGACTATAAGTGTGTGCCCGATAATTTGACTATTTCTCAATTACTTTTGAAACAATGGATAAAATTCACATAGATCGTCCAAAATTAGCTAGTTATCCATTTTTCACGTTTACATTAGGGACACTTACAAAAATACCCACAAAACCTAAAATAATTACAGCCACTACCCATTACTTTCTTGTATACCATAGTTTATGCAGTATACCATAAAGGTATATACCTATAAGGCATAACAAAGGTGTACAGTAATAAATATCCCTCCAGACTTGTATTCCATAATTTATGCAGTATACTTTAAAGGTATACACCTATAAGGCATAACAAAGGTATACAATAATAAATGGGTAGGTTGGATAAATACTTTTAGTTTTATGGGTAGTATAATTTATAATGGGTATGACTTGTAAATACTTTAAATTTTATGGGTATAGAGTGTAAAAATCCGTTTACATTAAGAGATTTACAAATGTAGGACTCTTCATAGCCACTATTATACTTCCAGCCTCCATTAAAATACTATATAAATTTTGGCCCCAATCGCCATACCTTGAAGCACATTCTTGGCAGATAGGCAGGTCTTATCACCAGGAATTCAGCTCAAAAAATTCGTGGCAAGTCTTGGTCGATTGGTAGTGAAGGCTAAAAATTCAAGACCTCTTCAAGTGGGCAAGAATTTAACTTTGGTCACAGCTAGGGCCACTGGACGGAATTTATTGGTTCTTCACACTCCAATAACGCAAATAATTTCACCAGTGTCCCCAAATTTGATTGTTTTTGAGTGTTTATCCCCATGTTCATGCTTTTAAGTATATCACCTCCCGCTTGGAAGTCTTTTCCTGTCAAGACTTAAAGAGGAAATTGCCGCAAGATTGAGATAGATATGTTTGATTTTTTTTTTCTTTTAATAAAGCAGATTAGTTGGAAGAGGGGGCAAAGGAGTCGAGGGCACCTGTTACCTATTTACCAAGATTTCAAGAGAATTTTATTGGGAGATGCTGGTGAAAAGGGCGAGAGGCAATTTAATTAGTAGAAGGGTGAAGGTCGAGTGTAAGTGTGTCTATTTGCCAAATTATCTAGACAATTTAATTAAAGACTGGAAAATGGGACTGAATGCAAGTATTGTCGTACAAAGACTTTAAAAGCTACATATTTACCAAGATTTCAGTGCAATTTAGGTGGACGCGAGTGGAAGGGGTCGATGACAAGTATTGTCATGCCAAGACGTCAAGCATCAATGCAACAGCGGGAGAGGAAGAGGGAGAACACACATCATTAATTAGGTATTGATGGATATTTCAGTCCAAATATTATTTTTTAAATCAGCGTACAAATATTTTTGCTAAACCATGTTAAACATGATTAAAAACCAAATTATTGCCTTTGGTGTCGTAGTTCCGTCCCATTTTAGTTGCCGCTTTAAGCTTTTTCACGCCCATTAAGAAAATCATTAAAATATGGTGTTTATTTTACTATCTTAACCCTATTTTATGTTTCACCATTAATTTTTTTTGAGATTTTTTTTAATTATTAGGAGTATAGTTGGAAAGAACTAATCAATTTAGTCTTGAAATCCTAAAGTGACAACTAATTTGGGACAAACACATTTTGCTAAAATGACAACTAATTTGGGACGGAGAGAGTAAGTTTTTGTCAACAGCCTCTCCACGGTAAGGATAAACTCTGCATATATTTCACTTTTCTCAAACCCGACTTATGGGATATCACTGGATTTGATGTTGTTTTTAGTGTAGTAGTTCTGCAAATCTCCCCAATAACGCACAAAGCTATAAGGCAGCCCACTACGTAATGAGACTCTTACTGACTATTGAGCATTGGGTTCTTTGATGATTATCATATTCTTTTTAGTTATTCAATGTTGCAAAGTTTTGCTAAATAACCATGGTTGTGTAGAACTGAATGATTTAGATTGCACAGGGGATAAATTATTATCTCTGCAAAAAAATTGTTTAATCCATCGTTGTGTTAGTGGGAAACAGTAAATGTACATCCCTGTTACTCTTAGCTTACTACCTACAATTTTTTTTTTCCTTCTGTACATACATGAATTATTATTAGTAAGTTGAAACTCTAATCCGTAAACCATTTGGTGCTTCAACTCTTGGAAACTTTATTAGTTTATCTCCTCCAACTTCTTCCCATCTGCATAATAAGCATAATATAAATTAATTTAGTAACATATCTTTATGGAATAACAATTTAGTTACTAAAGAAACTGAAATTTCATGTTACTAGTAATATTAGTTACCTGTATTTTGTAACAAAGTAATGAAGAAATGTTGAAATTTCTGCTACACCAAGTTCCTTCCCAGGACATTGTCTAGTACCTCCACCAAATACCAAAAACGAATTTCGGTTCTCCAAGCTCTTATCCTATAATAACCAACACAAGTATCGGTTAACTCCACGTTAAATCAGTTGAAACACGACTTTGATTTTTCGCGAAATTCTACTAATACTAACCATCCATCTCCATGGATTGAATGTATATGGATCAGGATAAATCCTTGGATCATAATTCAACTCCCTTGTGTATACATATATTCTCCATCCTTCAGGAATGGTGTACCCTGAAAAATACACATTAAAATTGAATATTAAAACAGTTATTTTATGTTGTATGGATTTTCAAGAAAATAAAGAAAAATGATTAAGAAATGATCTTTAGAGACTATCTTTTTCACAAAAAAGTTTAACAGATTGTACTACTCATTAAAAAGACATATGGGTCATGAAGGGAATTGTATAGGCTGGAATGGTAGGTGTGCCATGTGGATTGTGGTATAATAGGGTCCATAACAAAAAGATGATCATATATTATACATCCAACATTATTTTAATGATTTTAATGAGTCTAAATGAAGGGAATATTAGTCCTAGCACCTGATGCCCATAATTACAGCAATCACACAAAAAACATATTACTATAATAATATGCATGAGATTTTCCTTAAAACACTTACCATTTATTTCCATATCTTGGGTAGTTTTCCTAAAAACACCATTTATAATAGTTGCTAATCTTGAAGTCTCAAGAATCACCTGCACAAGGCAAATATGTATACATTCAATATGCTGATATTCATTTGACACACTATTTCATCTAAATTAAATATCTAACTTATATACATCGGCAGTGCGACAAACATTTATTCTACCAATATGGAATAATATACTAGCATGCAGGGGCGGACCTATATACAATGAAGTGGTACCAACTGATATCCTTTCACAGGAAAAATACACTGTCTATATACTATATGTTGAGTCCGCTTAATTTTTTTTCATATGTATTTGTTTATATTTTGATACCTCTTAATAAAATTCTGTGTCCGCCACTGGTAGCATGCTATATAAGGTTATATGAACTAGTTTCACTTATTATGGACAGTGGACTTACCGCTCGTGTGAACCGCATTGCTTTGTAATCGTTGTAATCAATAGGATCCTCAGGTCCTTTATTTTCTCTTATTGTCATGTGTTCTTTCTGCAGAATTACAAATCAAGTTTAATAAGTAACAATTAAAACAGAAAATGTAGGTAATTAACTGCTAATTAAATAACTGCTTTTAGACTTACTCTTAATTCTTCAAGAGCTTTAGGATGATCATGAAGATATTTGACAGCCATCATTGAAGTAGTGGACACAGTTTCATATCCAGAGTACAAAATTGTTAAGATTAAATCAATCATCTCATCATCTGTTAATTTGTATTTATTTGCTTCTTCATTCATTAAGTAACCAAGCATATCGTATTGAATTGTCTTTGAAGCTCTTCTTTCTTCAATTAGTGTCCTTAGCAAGCTGACAATAACTTTCCTTGCCTGAAAGACATGTTTTGCATTAGTATTCGCGACTTTATTGTTATAGCGGGTAAAGTTAGGTAACGGACAAGTAGTAAAATTTACCTGGATTCCGCAACGATAGTTAGTGTTGGGAAGATTGATAGGAAGTGAAAGAGTCCCTAATACTAGCTTAAAGAATTCAGGCATGAATTCTTGAGCTAAGGAGCTTGATTCAATCCCAGCAATTTGTTTCAATGATGATAAAAATGCCATCTGAACAAAATGTCAAGAAAAGAAAAAAAATTTAGTAAAACTTTGATCAAAACAGAGGAAAAACAGAGACTTTAGTTTAAAAATTATTGCAATAATACTGACCTTATTGGTCTTTTCTTGTATGTCAATGACTTTATTCTCCCAGTTACTCAAGTGGGATCTCATGAACTCATCAATTTTTGGCAAAAGTTGGTCTCTGATCATTGTAGGGCTAATTAGAGATAATAATGCACCTCTCAAGTACTTGTGAGCAGAACCATGGACAGCAGCAATATTACATTTTCCTAAAATGTCTACCATAGACCTTGGGTATCCTGGGACCAGTCCTTTTGCTTCATTCACTAGTATATATCTATTTAATTCTGGATCCATTGAAACAATTGTAGGACATCCAAGTATATGTGATTTGAAAAAACTCCCATATCTGGTACAAAAATAAAATATGATCAAGTTAGTAAAAATTTATTATACTTCTAAGTTTGATTAGAAGAGGAAATAAGGTAGTAGTACAAAAATTTTACCTGGCTCTTTGGTTTTTCATGAAGCTTGGACCGAGTTTTAGAAACTCTGTAGTCTCACCAAAAAGTGGCCAACCCATAGTACCAGGAGGCAAAGTTTTCTTGTTATACTTGACTTGGTTCCATCTTAATAAAGCAGTACTAAAGATGCACAGCCCAAAAAAGAGAGCAAGAAAAACTAAGAAGAAGGCCATTGATGCAAAAGTTTCAAGAAGCTCCAACCACCTCACAGACAAAGTCTAAATGGTATGGACTTCCTTTAGTATGAAGAAGTTTTAAGTCATAATAGCTGGCCAAGCGTGTGCTGTGTTTATATAGACTGTCATAGATGAGGAGAAGATGGGTTTTGGTGTTTAAAAGGACAGAGGGACCACCAAAATGTGGTGGGATGATTGGATACCTTCCTCTCAATTTAAATTCTCGGATTCCAGCTTTGAAAATGAAACTGATAATAAAAAGTGTTTTGCCTTTTATCGGCTAATTCGGGTGAACATGTCAATAAATTTTGAATATCAGATGTACACGTGTTTGGATTAATCGGACTTGTAAGCTTCAAATATCTTATGTATCCCTTCAACAAGCCGATCCGGTACAATTTGTATTAATCAAGTTAGTGTACTTTCGACAACTTCTATAGTTGATCTATCTAACACGAATTCGAATTAATCAAGTATACTCCAAATACCGATGGCTAAATTGAAAAAAAAAAAAAAGATAGATAAAGGGAGTTGTGGGTAGTGGCCTAATATGCCAAAACCCCACGCCCTACAAAGGGAAGGGGTCCTCTGTTCTCAGCCTCGGGTAACAAAAACTTCATAAATGGCAATGTCTTTTACTTCAGAGTAACTTTTAATAGTACTTCTATTTCATGCAAACCAATTGACTTAAGTGGCTAGTCAAGATCTGAAGGGATCCTTCTTTGCAACTTTTGTAGTAATTGATCTATGACCACCGACTCCTTTTTGTTAATAGCCATTTGTTTAACAATGAAAATTTGGCTGGTAATACTTTTTGTTTTTATCCCTTGACAACAAAGTAACTATTCAGCTGCAGTACTTATAGAATGATCATTTTTTCCTTAATCATTAGGTATTGATATATAATTTTTAAGAAAGAATTATATAGAGTTGAGTGAATAAGCACATGCACTCCACACTATTGGAGGTAGAATAAAAAGGTACTTCAAGACTAAGTGGTTCACATGTCCATCAAATAGATCTGCTGCCCTAAGGAATTACTTAAGTCACTAGAGGACATTTTCTTGGTTACCATGTGAATAAGTGGACACTGCACACAGATACACACACGGAGGGGAAAGTGGGTGGCTTGTGTTGAGGGGGGGGGTGTGTTCTTTGGAGTTTTTAGTTCCATTGTAACTGCAAGTTTGAAATTCCTAGACTGAATCCTGTAGTAGTTGTCTGAAACTCTGGACTGTAATTCCTAGAAGAGTTTCTTGTGACGTTGGAACTTTTGAATTGCTGCAAGGATGTGGTAAGATGGTCGAGATCTAATCATATTTTATATTTAAAATCGAGCTCTTGAAATGAAAAACTTCTTAATAAACAAATTTAACTTTATCAGAGCAGTGTACTTCAGATACATGATTAGACATAATAATATGTGAGTTTAATAATATTGAGGAAGACCATCAAGAATCACAATGACAAAAACTAGCATATGCTTGATATCTTGAGCAATAAAGAGAGGACAGAGACTTGACTTGGCCAAATCATTGACATAATAAGAGTTTTAATACAAAAACAACAAGAAAACTTGAAATTTTTGTTGTAATAGGTTTTTAATTAGTCGATAGTATAAAAAAAAAGTTTACACCGTCGGTGCATATTAGTTGTACTATTTTCCCATATAATCTTACTAGCATGATGATCATATTCATGATAATATCCTGAATTTCAACAACCTTTATTTTCGGACATTTCAGTGTGGAATTATGAATGGCCGAAGATTGTTAATTCACTAAAAGGGATTAGATTGGATGCTTATTGAATGGGATAAAGTTCCACTCAAAATCACATCAAAATGACTGGGAAAAAACAAAAATTCCTTCAATTCTATATGAAATACTTTATGCTCACGTTTGTGTCAAATCTAAACCACTATGTCTTCATATCAAACATTTAAGGATGTCTAATATTGCAGTGATTTACAATAATTATTAATAGCCTCTCCGTAGTAAATACTCCAAATTTCATCTTCTATAAGGAGACTAATAAGAAAAGTCTAGTAATGAAAAAACAAATAGATTCAAGAAGACACATCCAAAACAATCACTGCAAATATATCACATTCACAGTTTTAAAGATGTCTTATTATTATATGAATAGCTAAGGGGGAAAATGAGTTCTGAGCTGACGAGGCTAGCACCATGCACTTTGTATATTTTATGTCAAATCCAGTTACCTATGTGTTCAAATGTTTTGTCACATTGCTCGATGAATCTTTGTAACTTTGACTGAAACTCACAGCACACGTGCGTCTGGTTAGTTGGACAATGAGTTTGAATTTTGGAAACCAAAAAGGGGAAATTATTATGGAATAAAGATTCTACCTACACCTTTGAGCTACTTATAGGGAGTATCTCAAATCCCTATTGAAAAGCTAGTACTAAAACATTTGACTATTAACGGGGTTAGAGACCAAACACCATCATTTCCAACTAATTCTCTATTCTTTTTCTTCAAAAAATAATAAATAAATAAAAGAAAAATGATATTTTATTTAATACCACTTCAATGCAATTGCAAAAGGTTAATAATTTAGTAAAACCAAAACATAAGATATAGTGTAGATTTGGACCATTTTGTTGTATTGTGTATCCATTTTTTTTTTACAGTCATCTGGCGTGAGCCGCATGCGGGGAGACCCGCAGTTCAGTTTTTAGGGGGATTTGGTCGGTTGTGGGGGAAAAGCCCCAGCCCCCCTACATGCATTCAGAGGCGGACCCAGTATTTCAACTCAGTGGAGGCACAAGATAAAATTGAAACCCCAGCCCCCCTACATGCATTCAGAGGCGGACCCAGTATTTCAACTCAGTGGAGGCACAAGATAAAATTGAATTAAAAAAATTGTAAGAGTAGGGGTTCGAACCCAAGTCTCCAACTCTAGAGCAAACTTTAAACATCAGCCTTACCAGTGGACCCAACTAGCTTTTGTTCTTCTGGGTGCACATTTAAATATATATACACATTTTCTGTCATACATACATATATATACACAAAAAAATTTCGACGCCAGCGGGTGCCGGTGCACCCACCCCTACCATGTAGGTCCGCCAAGCGGCGGTTGTTTTTCCTTGGCTTATCGAATCAGCGTATGTATGGAGTTTTAACAGTCTTTTGATACAAAGGAAGGAGAAAAACGAATCTCATCCTTAGTCATCTGGTATTCGCCGTTAGCACGACCAATACACATTAATACTATACAGGCTCATTAAAGTGTAAAACACTTGCTACTGGAGTTTCCTCATACTTAAATTAAAATTTGAAATTTTTGATTAATGATTGAAATATCTTATCAATAACATACATATTTCTTGGTGGTGTGTTTATACTTGTACGTACGTATGAATTGAGCAGAAAGTAACGTATGCAAAGACTATCACTGCCTAAAAGTGTGCATCAATCTCGTGTGTACCATTAACAAAACTAAAACTAACTTAGCTCCTTGGATTTAGACCACGTTAGTGACAAACATTTTTGGAAACAAGTTTGTGATTCGAATTAGTTATTCAAATCGAAGGTAGTCTCAAAAAGACCCTAACACTTAAAGCATTTGTTACATGTCATTATCATAAATACAATTATGTTATTCAAATCGTTACACGTCTTTAGTGATGCAAAAATAGAAAAAAAGAATTGATCACTCATGATAAAGAGTCTATAATTAGTCACTTATATTCAATTTCAACGTCCAAAACAGTGTGCAATCGTGGAGAGTTGCTATCCAATAAACATGAAGCTAATTAATTCAATTAAAACCATACAAAGGAATACTACAATTTTGTAGGTGAGACCGTACACAAAGGCGTACATGCATGACTAGTCTAATCAGTAGGTGAGATATATAGATTATTATGGATTTGCAAAAGAGATAGGAATTTGTGTTTTGTGAAATTTCTCTTCCAATATTGATCATCATCTACTCTTATTTTTTTTCTTGACTTTGTGCTTAAATTGATGGGTTGTCTTGGTGTGGCACAAAAGGCCAATTGAGATGGTGACTTGAAGAAAAGTGTAGATCCTTAGAGAGATCCTTGGATAGGGATTTGACAATATGATCAGATCTCCCCCAACCTCCCTCCTCCTAACCTTTTCTTCAAACTTTTGAAAATAATTTCAAAGTTATTTGCATAATTGTACGAGCTTTATAAGAAAGTAGTAATTATCTTCATGAAACAAAAATAAGTTCCTCTATAATGAATGTCATTCGAAGAGAAGTCGCTCACTGATTTAGAAAATACGTTTACTAAAAAGATTAAAACGAATATAATGTATACAATAGACTTGACCGTTTAAAAATAGAGCAACAAAAATACGATATACTCCTAAGAAATTAAGAAGTACTAAAACCTTAGAAGTACATACCATCACGTCACACCTCACCAAACAAAAAGTTACATGTAAATTGAATTTTCATAATACACTAAAACTACCTCCGTTCCAAAATGGTCGTCGTAGTTTCCTTATTAGTCTGTTCCAAAAAGAATGACACAATTCTAAATTTGGAAATATTTTTGAATTGAAACTACTACTTTACCCTTAATGAAATGCTTTATCGCCACATATTTATGTATAGCCTATTATGGACCACAAGTTTCAAAAGTCTTACCACATATCTTAAACTCCGCTCCAAGTCAAACTATGACAACCATTTTAGAACGGAGGGAGTACTATTTGCACGAAGTTTTATGTATGCTATTGTTCATACACTTGCAATCTTGCATACAAACATAAAATCGCAATCTTTTACTGCAGCTTCAATATCATCATATCGTAATTATGGTCTCAGTGGTGTAATAATGCGTATACCTTGATTCTTCACTTGACACAACTTTACCCTTTTTAAGAAAAGTCAAACTTTAATCCGACTTTGCTTCTTGTAAATTATTTTTGTCATGCAGCCTCGTAACGTCGTTGTTCGAGTAAACGGCACGGGAGAAAAACCTCATATTGCTTTCCGTTTGTTTTGCTGGCCCTTTGTTTATATATTCCCTTCCTTTCTTGTTTCTTACAGTGGCAATGGCGATTTTCACATGCTTTTCTTACGATTGAAAAATCTTGTAGGGATACATGATTTGAAGTTTGGTGAATAATAAAGTGTCTTTGCTTTTCTCAACTTAGATACTAGAGTTCTTTAATATTCTATTTAATTAATATTTAAGCTCGTTATGTCTATAACACAGAGCTCTTATCACTAGACAAATTTTCGTTTCCTAAAAATGATTGTTGTAGTTAACATAATCAAATACTTAATTATTGTCATTAAGTATGTACCAATTTCTTTCACGTAACTAGTTTCTTCAGTTTTTTAATGTCTCACTATTTCTCGCTCATAATTAAATAGGTGAATCTCCAACAAGATAATTACAGTACATAAGAGATCACTGAGATTCTAACTGGATTGTAACCAGCATACCTTCTTTTGTCAGTTGACTACAACACCTTAATAAAATAATTATAAAAAAAATAGATTTTTGAAGGAATTTCGTCCATGCATTATCTAGATTGAGCCCATATGTAAGTTTTAATTTCAATTTAATTTGCTGTCAACTGGGGTGTGTGTCGGCCAATAAATTGCCGACAGAGGATAAGAGAAAAAAAAAATGAATAAATCTAAAAATTGATAAGCAAGTTATATATATATATATATATATATATATATATATATATATATATATATATATATATACTCCTCCGTTCCATTTTAGTTGTCGCTTTAGCAAGTTTCATTTGTCCCAAATTAGTTGTCGCTTTAGCATTTCAAAACATTTTTTTCCAAATCTTTCCAACTATGCCCATATTTAATAAAGGAGTACTCCCTCCGTCCCAATTTGAGTGTCTTAGTTTGACTTGTCACGGAGTTTAAGAAATATAGGGAAACTTTTCAATCTTGTGGTTCTAAATTAAAGATGAGTGTAATGTACTAAAATATCCTCTGAATTTGTGGTTGTAAACTTTCCATGTATGATTTTTGAATTTTCAACTTACCAAATATAGAAAGAGGCACTCATTTTGGGACAAAAAAAAAGGAAAGATAGACACTCATTTTGGGACGGAGGAAGTATTTCCTAGAAAAGTCAATCCAGTTTCATTTATTAGGGGTAAAATAGTAAAAGGCATACCCTATTTATTGATTTCTTAATGGGCGTGCATAAGCCTAAAGCGACAACTAAAATGGGATGGAGGGAGTATATATATATATATTAGAGGGCCTCTAATTTAGAGAAGATAGGGATGTGTGAAGGAGATAGAGGAAGAGAAAAAACGGAAAGTGCAGAAAGATGGAATTCATTGCATACTCAGAAAACGGAAAATAGGACCCTCCGCACGGGTGGATTGTTCTACTTACTTTTGTATTTAAGTCATACACCCTTATACACAATATATAGTAGAAGTGAAATGGAATTGCCTACTTCTTGTCAAAATATCAATAAGAAGGATATTCCTATATACTCCCTCCGTTTTAATTTATGTGCCAGCATTTTCTTATTCGTCTGTTCAAAAAAGAATGACAGTATTCTAAATTTAGTAACAATTTAACTTTAAAATTATAGTTTTGTCATTACTGAAATTATTTACAATCACACAAACATCTTTGTCTTATTTTACACCACGAGTTTCAAAAGTCTTCATTTATTTCTTAAACTCCGTATCGAGTCAAACTATGACACATAAAGTGAAACAGAATAAGTATTGAGGATGGATAATAATGTATTTATTAACAAATGACATAAATTTATTGACTGGATATAAATACTAGATATATATAAATGTATTTAGGATGGTTGGATAATAATGTATTTATTAACAAATGACATAAATTCATTGACTGGATATAAATACTAGATATAGATAAATATTTACCATAAAAAATTACCTCTTCATACAGTCTTGTGAATCAACTTTATTTGATGGTACGAGAAAATTAATCCAACATGACGTATAACTTATACTATATTACTGTATCTTTTAAATGATACTCCGTATGATTTTATAAGAACTCTTATTCCGTCGATGTATGAAACTCAAATTCTTTATTTTTATTTTTTTGTGAGGGGATGGTGTATTGACTAAGAACTACTCCTTTCATTCCTTTTGAAAGTTGTGGTCTAAAATAAGATATAATTGTGTGGTTGTAAATTATTTCATTTATGACAAAACTATAATTTTAAAATTAAATTATTATCAAATTTAAAATATTATCTTTGAAACAGACTAATGAAGAAATGTTACCACATAAATCGGAACGGAGTGAATACTTAATAAGCAAAAATTAATGTCTACCCACACAGACGCACACATGCAGTATATGTATACATCTCTTGGAATTGGAGGATTTGTGCTTTTCATTAAATGAGTGAGAGATGTACATTGATTGGAACTCCAGAGTTGCACGCACGGGGCTATCTTTTGTTCTTTTGTGCTTTTTGCTTCATTCACTTGGTTCCCATCCCTCATATCTCTCTTTCCATTCTCTTCCTACCATTATTTGAATTTGTCAATTATTGCATTTTTGTTCCAACCAAAAGTCTAACTCATCAAACATATCATTATTTGAGTAGTGAAAAAATTTAAAGGACATGACAAAAACCTTCAATGGTTTCAATATTCATAAATGATCCAAATTTGCAAGAACCATTTCAAAGAAATCATCAGTTATCCACGGATGATAAAAATAGATCAATTCGCAAGTTATAGGGACAATTTTAGACCTTTTTTCTTTGTAAATTCCAGAATTCTGATTCACGCTATTTGGTCAAAAGATTGTTCTCGATAGCAGACTGACTATGTTGTTGTTGTAGTAGTAGTATCATTATTCAAAAAACCATGTTTTTCTTACTCTTTGGTACAAGATCTATGTACACCCCTGCTAAAAACAAATTAAAATATATTAGTAGCATATATACTTTACATTTATTTATAATATTTTCAATGATGAACAACTGTTTCAATTATTATTGAGGAAGGTGCTTCTAGAGAAAATCCTAGTAAGAACAGGTCATCAACATTTCAAAGTCCCACTACACTTTCCATCCTGTACAGCTTTCTCATCTGATTCTTTATTTTCCCTTTTGTTAATTAGAAAACTGAAGGAAGAGGGTTTTTGGTCATTTGAGATTTGGGCAATTTTTTGTCTTTTAATTTCGGAAATTTGGACATGCATAGTATATCTCTATTCCTCGTTAGTTATGACATCGTTTTGTCAAACATCTTAATCAGATAACACTTTATACTAATCCTTTCCGTCATTAACTCGACTGAGTTAAATGTTGTGAGCCTAAAAGGAGAAAAGGTAGAAAAACAGAACTACTCCCTCCGGTCGTTTAGTTGTAACACTTACTATTAATATTTAAACAAAAATATTTATTATTTTATAAATATCAAGATAAATTTTTTTTATTATACTCGTAGCATTAATTGCTCTTGAAAAACACAAACGCCTAAACTATGAGTTTCTTAAAATATCAAAAAAGATATATTGGTAAAAATGTTCTACTCATTTATAATTTCTTAAGGAATGTGCAAGTGACAAACTTTACAACTAAAAAGAACTAGATTGAATATTCAATAAATATATTTCACCCTTCTCTTACCAAACTCCACTGGTGGGAACATACTCAATATATTGTTGTATTCAATAAATTATCAAGTTGCATAAAATTGAAATATTATGCTATTTTTCATTAATTTCTGTGAAAGAGTGCGACGTATATTTATCGAGTTAATTCCTCAGAAGTTATTTGAACTTAAGCAAATTATTTTTAAAAAATCATTTTTTTTTTTGGTTTAGGACAATAAAATCATCCTAGTTAATCAAAATGTCTTTAAAAGTCATTGTACATGTTTTGTCCACAACACAGAAAAAGCCTATATAAGTGTCATTAATTTTTTTTTTAAAAACAAAAGTGAATGAAACACTTTTTTTTCACCAACCAAACACCTATTTGATTTTTTTTTTTGTTTTAAAGAAACATACAAAATTATAGTCCTCCTTCCAATTCGAGTGTCTTAGTTTGACTGGTCACAGAATTTAAGAAATATAGTAAGACTTTTCAATTTTGTGGTTCTAAATTAAAGATGTATGTAATGTACTAAAATGTCGTTTGAATTTATGGTTGTAAGATTGCCATGTATGGTGTTTGAATTGTCAACTTTCCTAATATAGAAAGAAGTACTCATTTTGGAATAAAAATAAAAAACACTTATTTCGAGATAGAGGAAGTATGAAAATACTAACCACCTCAAAAAAGTAAGAGATGCCTTGACCGATCAAAATTTTGAGGTTTTCCTTCAAGGTTTTGCAAATCAATCCTCGACTAAGAAAAGGACTAAAATTTCACAAAAATAATACGCCAAACCAAAAATAAAATATTAATGAGCTATGCAGGTCGAGTTTTACGAAACATTAAATCTTAAAGAATATTATCTTTGATCATTAAAGAATTTCAAATGCATTTTAGGCTTAGCGGAGAAAAACGAGATGGAGAAATCTTTCTTACGCAAATTCAGTGTGCAATGTTGCTTAGTGTATATGGATTATATAATTTAGCGAGTTTCTTTTTAACTAAAATAGGTGTAAAATTCAGTTTTTATAAAAAAGAACTAAATTAAAATGACACATATTTGTTTTCCCGCGATCGTTGTCACAAAAACTTGTAGAATGATTTTCAACGCCATTTTGATAAAGCAAAATAGTATTATTGTCCTTTAATTTAAGTTGAACGAAATTTCAATTTTATCCTCATTGTGAGGATTAAATCACATTTTAGAAAATTTCTAACTTTAAGTGCTCCTTTGGTTCGAAGACAAGTAATGCAGGTATTAGTAATGCAAGTATTAGCAAAACATGTATTCCATCAGTTCCAAAATGGTTGTCATAGTTCGGATTTTGAGAGTCAAACGAGTTTAACTCTGACCATAATATTTTCATATATATTTTAAATTTTGAATTATTACTTATTGTGGCTTATAATACTTTTTATGTAGTTTCTAAATATATAAATGTCGTTAGAAAAACTTAAAGATTATATGTTTAAATTGACGGTCAAAATGAACTTGTTTGACTTTCGAAATCCGAGCTATGACAACCATTTTGAAACGGAAGGAGTATTAGTTATGTAGGTATTATATCTTGGTTAATGAATGATTTGTTGTATTAAAAAATTAGTATAATTTCATAATTTATGATTGATATTTTATTATTCAATAGATGTTTGTTTACTATTGAATAATAATATAAAGAGATGTGAGGTATATCTGTGTTCTCATAAATTAATACCTGCGTTATTAAAACTCGCATTATTATTCCATCTTCTATGCCGCACAAAATAATACATAGATTCACTCATTAATTTATGTGAGTATTAATTAGTGCATGACTGTAAATTCAAACTAAATATTGTATTATTAGTACAGATTTTTATGCCTTATTACAAAATAAATCAAATAATGTATTATATTGCGATGAATTTACTGCAAGTATTAATTTTTTTTGTGCGCCGAACCAAACGAGCACTAAGTTGAGACAAATATGATTGTATTGCTTATTTGTTCAAGAATGATTTGGTTAATCACAATTACCCTTGATGCCAACACCCACAAGACGCAATCTGATTCAGCGCACATAGATTGCATCTCTCTCTTTTTTCTTTTTTATTTTTTTTTTAATTTTTTTTTATGGTTAGATTGATTGACAGATAATTATATTTTGGATTATTCATGAATTAGGACTTTCTTTCTACAATTTCTTTTTTAAAATGGTAATGTTAGTGGCTGGGTCTCTATCTGAAGAAGGAATGACAGGAGGGGGTAGGGTGGTGGGGGGGGGCTGTAGAATTGATGATTGACCACACGAGCGGGGAGGTCAAGTCCACGTGCACTTGGTTTTATTCGTTGAATTGATGGATTTTGTCTTCTTTAGATTCCCTGTAAGAATATTATAGTACTAGTAATATTCATATAATATTGCGTATTATGGAGAAATACTGAATTCATAGTTCAAACACAAATGCGAACCATCATCGATAACTTTCAATTAATAACATAGTGTCTTTGTAAACTAATTTAATCATTTAGGGGTCGTTCGGTTCACTGTGTTATAATTTAATACAGACACAAAACTCAGCGTTAACTTAGCGCAGCGTTCAGTTGGTTTTTGTAAAATTTTAATACCCGCATAAAATTAGTGTAACGTTTGGTTGCGTTTTTGTATATTCCGCATTATTAATGCGGGAATCTATGTATTATTTTATGCGGGGTGGAAGGTGGTATTAATAATGTGGGTATTAATAATGCAGGTATTAAAATTTAAAATGACAAAATTAACCCTCATAATAATAAGGATATTTTAAAATTTTATTTAAGGAGTAAATAAATATTTTAAATAATAATATTTTTTGTTAATTTGTAATATATCAGTGATTCAAAAAATAATACTACATTATAATATATGCATGGATAATAACCACATTATTAAACCCCGCGCTAACTAATACACGCATTATTAATACCCACATTATTAATACACACATTACTAATACCCACATTACTAATACCCGCATTAATAATTAATACCCACATTAACTAAGTGAGTAACCGAACGACCCCTTAATGACAAATAGTAACATACATCATGAAACCACTCTCTTTGAATGCTCTATGTAAGGAGCAAATAAGAACGGACTAAGCCCTGACTCCTGGCGCAATCTCATATTGACGGAAAAGTGATCAAAGTCATCCCAATAGTTCTCATGTGGGTCTTGGCTCCGTCATACATGTCTTTAATCACGTTGATATATATGCCACTAGTACACCTCTTGATTCCAAGCATTTCCACAAAACTTTCTTCCAAATTTTGTTATAAGCCTTCTGCATGTCAATGAACACCATATGTAAGTCCCTTTTCTTAATCCTAAACTGCTCTATCAATCTCCTCAGAAGGTTCTCATTAATTGTTAATTGTAGTTGATTAATTGCCCAAAAATTCTCATTAATTGTTACATCCCTCCTCATATACATGGTATTAGTGATTTCCATTTTGTATGAGGGTATTAGACATTCTTTTGACCCAACCAAATGATCCCTTAATACTCTTTATGGCATGTACAAGATAACTATACTATACGATAATAAATAAAAGAAATAACCTAATGCGTTTTGTCTTTGCTAAGAATTCAGCTCCAATTTTTTATACGTTTAACATGTTTCTATGAACACTATGCAACACTCTACATGCAAGTAGTAGTATTACTTATATGAGTGCAAGTGTATTCCCTTGACCTTAATAATAAGATTAGATAAATAATTACTCCATATGTTTAAGTTTAAGGATAGAACCGATTAGAAAAGAAATTGCGAATTTAATGATAGTATTGAATATCTACTGTCCAATTTAAAAGTTACTCGTATGAATCTGTCTTGAATTGTGTGTATGTTTTTATGCTTTATCTCTCTTGTTTTTTAACTTTAGAAATAAATGAAAAGAGGCAAAGACCAAAAACCAAGAAAGATTGCTAAGTTTAGCTAAACAGTCCTTTTCACTTTCCCCAAGCTATCTTGTTCATGGATGGTCCACCTCTTACCTCTACTAGCTTAGCCTGTGGCTTTCTGCAACCTTTTTCACTTTTACCATAGCTACTAAAAATTTACAGCTGACCACTTCTCCCATGCCTGCCTGTTTGCCTGCCCTCGTGCTCCCTTTGTGTTCCTTTCCACAATTTGTCAACTCTCCTTTGAATCGCGAGCAGAAAAGTTTGTACATGCACCATTATCTTTTCATCAATATACTCCCTTCGTTCCAAATTAGTTGTCGTTTTAGGAAAAATAGTGTGTCCCAAATTAGTTGTCGCTTTAGGATTTCAAGACAAAAATTGTTAGTCTTTTCCAACTATACTCTTAATAATTAAAAAAAATTCTCAACAAAATTTAATAGTCAAACATTAAATAGGGGTAACATAGTAAAACACACACTCTATTTAATGATTTTCTTAATGGGCGTGAAGAAGCTAAAGGCGACAACTAATTTGGGACGGAGGGAGTAATTTAGACCAGGGAATTGTGTACTAGTATTAGTACACTTTGTTACTTGTATTTTTACCAAATTTTCTTCGACATACTTATACTTTAGAGCTAGCTTTGATCATTATATTGGGTAAAATCATACGTTATCTTAGAATTCGTTTGGTAGGAGGGATAAAGATTATAATTTCGAAATAAAAAATGAGATTAAATTTTTGCTATATTTGGTTATGGGTATTAGATTAATTGGAATAAGAGTTATCCCACAATTGTGGGATTATTTTATCCCATATAGGGTATGGGATAAGTAGGGCTGTTTATTTTTCGGTTTAAACCGATAAACCGAACCGATAAAAAGTTAATGATTCATAAATATTGGGTTATCGAGTTATCGGATATTTATCGGTTTGCAAAAAAAAAATTATTGGGTTATCGGTCCGGTTGTCGGTTTTGTACATTTTTTTATTGGTTAAACCGATAACTCAATAAGGTTTTCAAGTTTACTATATTGCACTTATGTGCATAAAAGTAGTATACTTAATTACTATTAGTTGGAACTTGGAAACCTCAAACTCTAGTCTTCTTTTACTTGTGTAGCTTTCAAGTTTCAAGTCTCCCCATCCATTTCAACCACTGATTTACTATTTCACTCATTGCCTCCTCAATTAGTTTATAGAATAATGAAGTATATTTGAATCTATTTTTGGTTGCTTTTTTGAATATGGTAAATGCTATAAGACGCATTTGAATTCACTGTGAAAATAAAGCCGATTTTGTATTGGATACAATCGTTTAAGAGGTTTTTTTTTTTACACTTGTTAGGCCTAAGTTTCTTATGGTTAAACCGAAAACCGAACTGATAAGAACCTAAAACCGATAACCCGAAAATCGATAACCGATAGCTTATTGGTTCGGTTATTGGTTTAGCACTTTTAAAAACCGAAAACCGATAGTCCAAACCGATAAGGTGCAAAACCGAACCGAACCGACCGATAAACACCCCTAGGGATAAGTTATCCCATGTTTTAATCCCTACCTTACAAAAATACCCACAAAATCTAAAATAATTACAGCAACTACCCACTACTTTCAAATATTATCCGACCTACCCACTAAATTATTTACCCACTCTACCCACCCAGACTTGTATACCATAGTTTATGCAGTATACCATAAAGGTATATACCTATAAGGCATAACAAAGGTATACAGTAATAAATGTCTTTCCAGACTTGTATACCATAATTTATGCAATATACTTTAAAGGTATACACCTATAAGGCATAACAAAGGTATACAATAATAAATGGGTAAGATGGGTAAATACTTTTAGTTTTATGGGTAGTATAATTTGTAATGGGTATGGCTTGTAAATACTTTAAATTTTATGGGTATAGAGTGTAAAAATCCCTATTATCCCAAATTCATGGGATATTCCACCTTTAGTAATCCCTTGTACCAAACGACCCCTTAGAGTACTATACGTGGTATATGGTTCCGATAACTCTTAATAACATGAGTCTCAAAGCCCAATGTCACTTACGACTAGGTAGATTTTGAGGACAACACTTTCGACCACAACATAGCTATCGTCCGATCATCCAGACAAAAATTGTCTCTCCGGATACAAATAGTAAACCCAGTTGTATATACCGTTGTAAATGAGGGCGGAATATCAGGTGTTGGTCGTTACATACATTTATTTGCATAATCATGACGATGGAAAATTGATAAATTTTTATTGAACACGAAATTAAGTCTTGTAATCACTGTATAAATTATTTTTTCCCTCATATGTAGCCAATCTAAAAGATAACATTACTTACTTATAATATTAAAAGGAATAATATATCTCTTCTTTTTTCTTACTTGCATTGTCCGGTTTATAATTACTTCCAGAGTTTTGTCGTCGAAACAACATCTTCGGACACATAAATAAGCAATGTCATCTGTTTACAATTGCTTGTGGCCTAAACTACAAATTTAATTTCTTAATATATCAAGTCGTTTTTTTAGGTAAACAATCATACAAATAAAGTTTTGTTCAAATTGAAAAATTTATAATTGTGCGCACAAATGAAATGAGAGATTTAACTACGTATCTCAAAAGTTTACAATCACGTAGATATCAGAATGTACGTTTAAGATTGTGACATTAATTTTTTTTTTTTGTGACATTACTGAAGAGTCTATAACTAGGAGACCATATTTTAAATAAGAGACGTTTAGTGAAGTTCTTGTATAATTAAGTTAGTTGGTAACTTATTTAGTCAGTCTGTGACCTTATAAATGAATACTGGGTTAACTCTCAAGTTAATGAAATCAAATATTTTCTCCAAATTTGTTTCTCTCTCATTCTTTTTCTTTAATATTGAGCTCAAGTTATGTTCACAACTTAAATTAAATGGAACACCGATATTGAGCTCTTATCATGTATCGTCCATGCACCATATGTCCAGCCTTAGGCATGTTTGGGGGTGTTAATGAGGCTCAATGACTCATATGAGCAAGTAAGAAGTCAAATCCTCATCATGACACCTATTTATACTATCAATTATATAAGAGGTATATCAAATCACTACTAGAATTTATTGATATTCCGAAATTTTTGGAGAAGGAATTCCCTCTCTAAACATGAACTTTCACTCGTCCGAACGAATAAAATAAAAAAGTTAACACCGGCTTGGGAATTCCCTCGCCAACCTGCATGACAAAATTTTCTCTTTCCTGATTGAAGAGGGAATTCCCTCTCCAATCAGGAAAGAGAAAATTATAATTTTTACTACTTTTATTGGAGAGGGAATTCTCTCTCCAATCAGGAGAGAAAATTACAATTTTCTCTTTCCTGATTGGAGAGGGAATTCCCTCTCCAATAAAAATACTCAGATCTGCCAAGTAAATGGCGAGGGACTCCCCTCTCCATGTAGTAAATAAAAACTACTCCTTTCCGAATACTAGAAATAAGTGTTATACTTTCACTCGCCCCAAAAAAAAAATTAAAAAATTAACAGCGGCTTGGGAATTCCCTCGCCAAGCTGAAGGGGAAAATTTTCTCTTTCCTGATTGGAGAGGAAATTCCCTCTCCAATCAGGAAAGAGAATTTTATACTCCTTCAGTGTAAGTAATATATAGCACACTCCACACCAAACAACTCCACACCAAACAAAACACATCTCCCTCACTGCCTCTTCGTCTCCTTCACTACTACACCGTCGACGCCACTTACTCCGGCGACTCCATCTTTATTTCTCCGTCAACCCATCGCAAGGTAAGTTTGGTAAGTTTTTCTCGTCTTTTTTTCACTTTTTTTGGGTAAAATTTAAACATAAACGAGTTTAACTTTTTTTTAAAAATTTGCAGCCCCTCTGTCAAGATCTATCATGGATATCAACCTCAAAGACTCAATTGATATTGCTCAAGAGTCAATCGAAGACTCAATTGAAATCGATCAAGATACGATTGAAGATTCAATTGATATGGTACCGGAATCGGACTTGGATGAAGATGTTGATTTACCGGAGTTGGACTTGGATGAAGATGTTGAAGAAAAAAAGAAATCAATACAAAAAATGTTGGACATATTTCTTCCATACCACTATTAATGATTCTCGGTAGTTTGTTATTTTTGTGTCGAATTAAATTTGAAAGTGGGACGTGTTTAGTACTTTTAAGAATTATTTTAGTGTTTTATTTGTTTGTATTAGTTGATATGAAACAAGTGTGTACACTTGTTTAATTGCCCAGATATAACTTTATTGTATCGTATTCTCTAATATTCTTCGCACAGATATCTGCTTTGGTGATTTGAATGCGCAGGTATATATGTATATATGTTGTTTTTGCTCTATATGTTGTTGTTGCTGTGCTGCTTTGTATTGTTACTGATTTTTGTGTTTCAGGTACACTATATTTGGAGAGGGAATTCCCTAGCCATTTGCCTTATTAAAATATTTTCGAAAAAATTGGAGAGGGAATTCCCTAGCAAAGTGAAATAAAAATATTTAATTTTTACACTTGGAGAGGGAATTCCCTCTCCAATTCCCTAGCCAAAACTGAATAAACAAATATATTTCACACTTGGAGAAGGAATTCCCTCGCCAAGTTGAAGAAAATATTTTTCTCTATCCTGCATTTGGAGAGGGAATTCCTTAGCTGTATATTATCTGACACAATAAAAAAATTGGACTGACACAACAGCTTGAGAAGGAATTCCCTCGCCAAAAATGCTCTGCTACGAGTCGTATTCCGAGGGACCATTTGCTAGGGAATTCCCTCTCCATCACGCGTTTGGAGAGGGAAGTCTCTCTCCACTCTCCCTTTTTAAACCATTGATTTCTAGTAGTGAATGTTCTAATATAATGAGGGAATGTTGACATATCTGCCTTATTCACTGCAAAGAGGGGTGGTGGCGACAATAATAACATGTTTAGAAGGATATCCAGAGAAAACTTTTGTGACTATTGCAATATAACAAGTCACGCTAGAGAAAATTATCGTTGAAAAGAGAAAAAAAATTAATGCTGATAATAAAAAGTTTAAAGATTCTAGGGAAGGAAGAAGATGAACTATTCTGGACCTAATTCTTACCAACCAAACAAATTTCATGCCAACAATGCTTTTGTAGGTTTCTACAATCCTTATCAAGACCATCAAGGCCAACAATACAATATTATATATAGTCTCACTCTCATCAAATCAAGGTTGGGGAACCAACTATAGCACCTCTTATGGACATGACTAATATCATAATGCTCAGTTTCTTAGAGGTAGTAAAGGAACTAGTGGTCTCTTCACCAAGGACTAATACAATTAGATCGTGAGGCTGTTGAATAAGGAAGATAGGTAAAGCACCTCCGATGCTTCTGCAAATACAGAGGTAGAGACGGACTCAGGATTTCAATTCAGTGGGGGTATAAGATAAAATTGACAAAAAAAGTATAAAAAAAATTGCAAGCGCTGGGATTTGAACCCAAATCTCCAACTTCGAAGCTAACTTTAAACATCTACATTACCAATGCACCCAATTAGTTTTTGTTTTTTTGGGTGCAAATTTAAATATATATACACGTTTTCTGTCATACATACATACACACACAAAAAAATTTCCGACGCCAGCGGGTGCCGGTGCACCCACCCCCACCATGTAGGTCCGCCCCTGTACAGAGGGTACCATTACAACATTTAGCTTAAACTCTTACCACAATGATTGGATAATTGACACAAGGGCAACTAGCCATGTCACAACAGACTGTAGTTTCCAAAATAATCTTATTAAGATAGAGTGATTTAACTGTTTAGGATTGAAGTGTGGTGGTGTGAATGGGAAATGAAGGAAGAAGATAAAAAGGCAACTTTGAATTTTTCACTTTGTCCCTCATCGATTAAAGACAAGTGTTTTGTTGGGTATAAATATACAACAACTTCCTCTAGCTCTTAAAAGGAGCTGAGAGGAAGGGGCCATGCGCCGTCGTCGTCGCTCGCGCGGCTTCGGTCAATTGTTATGATTAATTGACTTAACTTTTTGGACCAACAAAATTAAAAATTAAGTTTTCGTCTTTAATTCCCGCTAAGAAATTTCCCGTGAGTTCTAGGAACAACCACCAGAAAGTATGCCTTTCATGAAGGCCACCTGCAATGTGAACAACCACCAGAAGAGATGATTTTTATGAATGGCCACCTGCTGTGTGAACAACCACCTTCACCCCCCCCTTCATCTAGCAATCCTTGGCCTATAAATAGATTTCTATTCCTTCAGTTTTTTTTTCACCGAAATTTCTGAACTTTTTCTTTTGCTTTCTGCACTACTTTCAAATAAAGAAACAACATTATTGTGTGTTCGCTGTCGGCCATTTGAGTTCGTTGTTTGTTGCAGTTTGGAGTACCATTACAGCAACAAAAATAATCCGTTCTATCCTGGGAGGATCTAATCCATAACTTTGGATACTGTGAGGGGATTAAGTTCCTTAAGGACATGCTGTAAAGTCAGCAGGCTCGGGTTTTTCTAGATCTTATTCCTATTTCTAGTTTTTGAATATATTATTCGAATAACAGTCTACTAACAATCTTAAGGAACTTAATAATTTTTTTTCTGTTTTCGAATAATATTCTGGTTGTTTGGAGATTAAACCTGGTTTTCTACTCCCGTTTTGGAGATTAAAGTTTACATCACTTTCTACTCCTAGTGTTATTCGGTTTGAAAAAATAAACTGTTCACTGATTCTGGTTGTACTTTGGTTTGAAGATTAAACACTTCACCAAATTTGGTACATAATCATTTTCACCATTGGTTTAGCTTTGGTTGTGTCATTTTGACAGAAATAGCAAATGGTGTGAAAAATATTGTTCCTGCTACCACAGTTCCTAGTGCTGCTGGTCCAAGCCGTCCTGCGATTGTAACGGCTATGCCACCAGCAGAAAAGCCGGGAAATTTTTTTGGAATTGACTTTAAGAGATGGCAGCAAAAGATGTTCTTTTATCTGACCACTCTAAGCCTCCAGAGGTTCATCAAGGAGGACGTTCCTATCCTGCCCGAGGAAACACCTGAAAATGAGCGCTTCCTAGTGATTGAGGCATGAAAGTATTCTGACTTCTTGTGTAAGAATTGTATTCTTAGTGGTATACCTGTGTAATCCATTGAAGTATTAGGGGTATTGTATAATGGGAGAAGTTTATATAATCAACAGACTACCATCTCCAAAATTGAAAGGAAAATCTCCTGACGAAGTGTTTGACAAACAGAAGCCAATTATCACATGTCTTAGAGTCATAAGTTGTCTCTGTTATGCTAAGGTGTTATCAAATGGTGACAAGTTATCTCCGAGGAGTAATCTACTTGTCCATATTGGGGATGCACAAGCTCAAAATTTGTACATCCTATACAACCTTTAGGATCGTCAATTTTTCATCAGCATAGCTGCTATGTTCAAAGAGTCTATATTCCCATTCAACCACCAGCTACTAGACATACCTTGCTTACCACCGATGAAATTCCCTTCCAACATGTTCATGTTCTACCTATATCTCAAGCGCACTCTACCAATACTCTTACATATTCTCCATCATTTGACCTATCATATGAAGAGGGAGAAGATTTTGACTTCGAGAATGAATATGGAGAGGAACTTAGCGAAAACTGAAGATTCACTAGATCACCCAACATCAGTATCCCCATGCATCTTCTTCCTCTAATGAAGAATCTATTTTAACCATTATTCCCTCTTCATCAAACTCAAAGTCTACAAAGAGCCCAAGGAAATCTAGCAGAGTTACTAAAACTCTTGCCTGGATGAATGAATATGTTACTACAGTAACTATTACAGATCAAAAACCTCTACTCTCTTGATAAATATATCTCATATGATCAGCTTAGCCTCCTTATAAGGCTTATATTGCATCATCTTCTAATGAAATTTAACCTGTCATATTTGAAGATGCTCGCAAAGAACCTAGATGGGTTGAAGCAATACAAGCCGATGTAAAAGCTCTGGAAGAATATAAGAGATGGATTGTGGTTCAACTACTAGCTGGGAATTCCCTTATAGGTTAGTAAGTGATTGTTTAAAATCAAGTACAAAGCTGATGGACAAGTTGAGAGATCCAAAGCTAAGCTGCTAATGGATTCAAGTATAGAGAGGGCCTTAGATATCAAAAAACCTTTTCTACTGTAGTCAAGATGGTTACAACGAGATCAATTCTTTCTTTGGTTGCAGTTAACTAATGGTATGTTCACCAAATTAATGTAATGCAATGCCTTTCTTCAGGAAGAAGGTTGATTTATATGATCAAGTATATATGGCTTTTCCTCAGGCTTTAATGTTCCTTCAAGATTTAAAGGTCAGGGGGAGAAACCTGCATGTAGACTCATTAAATCACTGTATGACCTGAAATAGACAGCTAGACAGTGGAATGTGATGTTGACTAAAGCCTTGATCAATTCTAGTTTTGTTTAGAGTTACTTGGATTACTCTCGGTATACCAAGAAACTAGGATCCAAGATAGTTATTATTCTGGTATATGTTTTTGACCTCATGATTACACGTAATGATTTGACCCTGATCAATGAGACTAAGGATAAGCTACACAAGATTTTCAAAATCAAGGATCTATGAGAGTTGAAATACTCTATGGAGATTGAATTTGCCAGATATGACATGGGCATATTTATGCATTAAAGAGAGTATGCACTTGAAATAATTTCTAAAGCAGGTTTAAATTAACCTAAACCAGCTTCTAATCCACTTAAATAAAATGTAAAATTAACAACAATAGAGTATGATGAAGTAGTAGGGGTCAACAGTTCTAATATGTTACTAGAAAATATTGGTGGATACAAAAGATTTATTGGTAAAGTGTTGTAATTAACAATAACAACACCAAATATTTCTTTTGATGTATAGAGTTTGAGTAATTTTATTCATAAAACGAAGAAATCACTTGCTAGCTGTCTTACAAGTTGTGAGTTATCTGAAGGGTCAGCCAAGATTAAGAGTCTTATTATCCAGTACTTGCTAAAGAGCTGATTGTGAATTGTGATGCTGGCTGGGCTTCTTTCTCTTGCACAAGAAGACATGTCAGTGGATTCCTGATCAAACTAGGTGACTGTTGCTCCCTAACGCACATGTAAGTATACGTGGTCAACAAATAATAAAGTAGTGAGTCGAGTATCGATCCCACGAGGACTATTGTTACGACCGAATCCTAAAAAATAATTTCCTAAAAACTATTAAGGGATCTTTTTCAATGATGGTTTGTAATTTTATTGACTAAAGAAAACAATAATTAAAAGGAAGTAATTGATGTCAAGTAATCAAGAGCAGTTTGTAAGTTATTATCAATAAAGTAGAAATGGTCCAAAGTTAGAGCTAGAAACAATCCAGTTGAGTTTTTCAGTTGATTCTACTTCTTGATTTCTTAGACTTCTAACTAACATATTAAATATATTCGCAAGTTACTCTAACGCCTATATGTCTATGGAATTAAATCACATGCATGCATTAAAGAACTCTGTATTTAGCTAAACAAGGCGAATAGGTATATGTTTATCCTACACGCAAATCGATTCCCTAATGCCCAGATTCATAATTAAAAGCAATTAATTGATGTCAAGTAATCGAGAGCAGTTCGTAAATTGTTATCAATAAAGTAGAAACGATCCAGAGTTTTCCAGTTGATTCTACTTCTTGATTTCTTAGATTGCTAACTAACAGGTTAAATATATTCGTGAAAATCTGTCGATTCACGACTCTATGCAAGCTACTTTAACGTCTATATGTCTATGAAATTAAATCACATGCATGCATTAAAAACTCTGTATTTAGCTAAGTAAGGCGAATAGGTATATGCCTATCCTAACAGCAAATCGATTCCCTGATGTCCAGGTGCACAATCAAGCCCTATCTTTTCTTATGTTCATTCATAAATTCCCTTCGTCGAGTTCAACATAGGAACCGTAGATAGTGTTCAATTATCAAACCCTAATAACCAAACAATTAGGCTCAAGAAAGAATAAACAATCTGTAATGGTAAATCAATAGGTAAAAATCAACTTTCAAATGTTATCCTTCATGTAATTGCCCTAACTCTAGAACAAACAAACTATAAAATTACAGAGAATGATAAGAGAAAGAGAGAAGAAACTTATTTAGAAGACATCTAGGGCTCCTCTGCTTTCCTCTCCGTCCAACCCCCTAAAAATCTAAGTTATAATATATTTATAGTGTTTACAAAGTGCTAGGATAAATTAAACCAAATCCTAAACTTGTTGGAAAAACTTATTCTCGCCAGACTCGAAGCTTTCTTGGAAGCTCCGCTTTCAGTATAGCTCCCAAATACAAATCTATCTCTGAAGCTTTGCTTTCAAAACAGCTTCCAAATCCCATGGATTTCTTGGAAGCTTTGCATTCAAAATAGCTTCTGATTCATCACTTTGGTCCAAGCATCGCCTTCCAAAGTATTTTATTCCATTTTTATTGTTCTTGTCTCGAATTCATCCAAACCATTCCAAAAATCACAAACACAATAAGTGAGCGCAAGAATCAAAATTATTACATATAATGAACGAAAAATATTAAGGTAAAATAGGCAAATATCGCCAAACATCTACCTCTGCTAAATCTGAATATAGAAGTATGACACATCTATTGCAGAGGTATTATAAATACAAGGATTATTTAGAGAAGTAAATGCTACATGAGAAAGCCATCTATGGTACTATGTGATAGCATAACAACCATTTAAGTAGTCTTAAAATCTTATATATCATGACAACATCAAGCATATAAAAATTGACTGTCATTTTATAAGAGAGAAGGTTCAATTGAGTAGAGTAAAGACTAAGTAGCTATCAACTAAACAACAGCAATTTGACTTGATAAACAAAAGGTTTATCAAAGTATCAACATAAATATTTTCTAGGCAAGATGGGACTGCTAAATATTTTCATACCCTTCAGTCCGGGGGGAATATTAAAGAGTCTATATAACATGAGGGACCACATTGTAAATTAGAAAAGTTTAATGAAGTTATTGTATATTAAATTAATTGGTAACTCAATTAGAGTTAGTGTCTGTGTAAATGGATAGTGACAATTAACTCTCAAAGTTAATGAAATCAGATATTTTTCCCAAATCTGTTACTCTCTTTCTTCCTCATGGCATGTATTCGACATACATAGAGCCATATAAGGACTACTTCTCAAAACACCACCTATGTCATTTTGACTAACATTATAACTGTATTAACTGTGGTGTAGTGGTCACCTTTCTGGTTCTACTAAGTTAGGCCACACCAATCTCTGATGGAATCTTTCTTATCTACATTTCCATTTTCCTATCTTATTGTATTTCACATTTCAATACGTATTCACCTGAATTTACCATTCTTACCTTCTCCTCCTTTACCAAGAGTACCATGTTAAATAGTCAAAGCTTACAAATGTTTCTTTTAATTTTGCTGTGTTGGAAAATAACTGCTACATAATTAAGTCTACAGAAAATTTGAATAAACAATGAAGGAAATTTCTTGTTTCGGGTGTGGCTTGATTTCAACATACAGTTCCTTTCATTCAATGTTACCTCATGGTTGATACCTCCCCCATCCGCCCCCCCTAGAATTAAGAAAAATACAAAAAAATGTGACCATAGGTATATGTATTTCTTTTAAATATTACCTTAAATTTCCTATATATATATATATATATATATATATATATATATATATATATATATATATATATATATATATATATTAGCCTTTCAAAAATATATATTAGCCTTTCAAAATTCTTTATACTTTGATCCTTCAAGAAATGAAATCTACTGTCTGATTCTGAACGGGTTCAATGCTCTTATGAAAGGTTCATTTTATTCCATTAGTTTATTTTCAGAAAATGATTAGTTCTTGAATACTGATGTTCTACTAGGTTATGTACACTTATTCGTTGAACTTTATCATAATTAATTCCATAAGAATCACAAAAGATCAGATGGAACTCGAGGTCCCTAAACCTTTTTGACAAAGCATGTTGTTATTGAACTATATTTTTCCACCTACTAACTTGGTCAAGTCTTATATTTTCAAAATTCCTCTCATATAATAAGTTTGAGTATATTTGGGTAAATTGAACACTGAATCTACACAATTTAGAAAAACTTACGAAACATACTCCTCTGAAGATTATCGCATTCAATGGTTTTGGGAAATTAATCAGAATCTGCTACAAGTATTACCAGAATCGGAAATGAATTGAAGGACTTAATAATCTCAAAATCACAAGAAAGTGACATTTTCTATTTAAAAATAGTTAATAGAAGTACTTATGCTATAGTACTTCTATTAATATCTGCATGTACTGAATTGTATTAGGGATTTCTTGTGCAATTTCTGATTGTGCTCTTAATTAGAACTTCCAGTAAAATATAACTTAACCTAAGATTGATGAATGTTAGAAAGTACCCTCTCCGTTCCAAATTAGTTGTCATCTTTAGTTTTTACACGCTCATTAAGAAACTCATTAAATAGAGTGTGTATTTTACTATGTTATCCCTATTTAATGTTTAATTATTAAATTTTGTTGGGAATTCTTTTAATTATTAAAGATATAGTTGAAAATGACTAACAATTTTAGTTTTGAAATCCTAAAGTGACAACTAAATTGGAACACACATTTTTTTACTGAAGTGACAACTAAATTGGGACGGATAGAATATCATAGTAGTCATAATTCCTTTTGCCTATTTTAATAGCATTACTACTTTCAACTAGGAAGAAAAATTAATTCGTAAGAAATTATTGTCTTAAGACGTAAGGTACAGCAATATGACTTTCTTTAGTATTATGCAAATTTCTGTACATAAATGTTCTCTTAGGGCACGCGATAATTCAGTCCACGCTCTACATGGTAATAGCATACATATTATAATATAATGTTGAATATGTACACATGTTATAATGGTGGAAATAGTACATCCGATAATTCATCGACAGGAAATACCGAAATACTCTTTCCGTTTAAGTTTACTTGTCCAAATTTAGCAAAGTCAAATTCTTAATTTACTTGTCCTTTTAGCAATTTAAGATAAAATTAGCTATGTTCTTCCTAATTTACCCTTGACATTAAATGGTCAAATTCTTCAAAATCTCTTCCAATTAATTGGAAACTACCACAAAGTATAATAAATTAGGGAAAATTTGTCAAGTTTAATTTTTCTTATTTTGTCTTGATTGTAGTGCAAAATTAAATTTGGATAAGTAAACTTAAACAGATGGAGTAGCATACATATTATAATGGTGGAGATTGTACATCCGCAGGAGACTTTCATTTGGATCTTGATCTTTACAATCCAACTCAAAAATTCATTGGCACAACTAATCCGAAATACATAACACTATAAATTAAAGCCCTAAAAAGTGCTCGTTACCAGAAATTCACAGAGTTCGAGACCTTTGATTAAGCGTAGAGGATCACATCTATCCGACCATATTCATAATTGGTTCTGTAGCAGATTCTCATCTGTACGATTCATAGACCTCTTGCCTATATGTCCATATAAATAACATCACGTTTTGTACTGCTTTTCTTTCTGGTGTTCTTGGTTTGTCAAATAGCTACCAATTTCAATATATTGTTCCCCTTAACACTTGAGTAGTACTCATGATTTCTAACAATAATTTACTTAGAACTAGCACCTTTTTCCCTGGCACACTGAAATGAATAGGGATCGACATGTAAAATCTATTGTCAAATAAAAGGAAAATAATTTAAAGGGGATTGAGATCATGAAGAGAAGGTACAGGCTTGCCCCAAAATGTGTGCCTCCAACCAACATATTGCAAAAGAATCTTATTTTGTAGCTAGCTTTTGGTTGGCTCCACTTAATTTGCAAAAATATAATTAGCTGAAGTTCGAAGAAGAGCGAATGTGCACCCCACCCCATGTGTAAAAAAAGGTCCCCATCTAAATTGTAATTGAATGAGAGAGAGAGAGATGACTATGCACTTTGTCTTTGCTCTTGTTTCTTCCCCTTTCAACTTTATATTTGTACTCTTCTTCTATCTGCTTCTTAAGTTCTTTTCCCTCATTTGTTTTTAAATAATTTAACTCGAGCTCTGTGTTAGAGTCGCACATTACTTGAAAGTACGGTTTGATCTTACAAAGTTGTTATCGTTAGTGTTAGGTATTTATCATCATTTTATTGACACTCAGAATAAAGGAGAAAAACAATCAAGAAATGAGCTGGGATGGATTACGTATCTATCACACCCTTAACAAGAGGTGTCGGGTTTGAAGCATATTACATTGAACGCTTCCCTTTTATTAGACGCAATTCGAATACTTGTTTTAGTTTTTGAGAAAAGGAGGGTCGAGGCACCATGTGATCCGGTGATGGCTTGGCCACAATTAGGGATTAGAAACATAGCAACTGTGGGGCTTGCTTTCCATTATATATGTCAATGTCGGCCTCTAATGTTCGACTGAGACACCAGCAACTAGAAAAAAAAAAGAAGCTAAGGTCAAGTACTCGAACAAAGTGCATGTTACCCCCTCGTGGGATTATCGCTATCCCAATGTCCTTTACTTTGGTACGATTTTTTCATCGAAAACTGACTTTTGCCTGATTCCACCACCCTAGTTTTAGAGTTGTCACCACTCTCCCCTAACCTTACGTTTTCTTTCCCCAAATCAACATGTTAACCTAGCTTGCTTGTTAGCCGTATCAATTAACACTACCTTTTTGAAAAATGTTCATCATGCATGGCACTCATTAGTATGACCTAAATGATTGATCTTCATCGCTTGAAACTTGGGATAACACTAGTAGGACTGGTTCACCATTCATTCAGAGGGCCCAATTCAACCCCGATCTGGACGAGTCATTAGATAGAGTGTTACCTGGTACATGTACTTGCGAGTAGAGGTAGATTCTAGAAGAGAAGTCCCAGATATGTTTGCTTGCTAAACTTGACCACGACTTCTATTACTCCCTCCGTTCCATTTTATGTGTCATAGTTTGACTCGGCATAAAATTTAAGAAATAAAGGAAGACTTTTGAAACTTATGGTGTAAAATAAGATAAATGTTAAAATGTTACTAAATTTAGAATGCTGTTATTGAACAAGGAAATGTTGCCACATAAATTGAAACATAGGAGTAGTATTAAGAATAGGTGCCCGTATATAACTGACTAGAACACCAGGATTATTAAAATAAGTTACTGAGAGTTTCGATTGTTGTCATGTCTTGCATTACAAATAATGTTCATCATGCATATGGGACTTGAGTTTGTACACCTTTTTTCCTTTATAAACAGAAAAATCTAAAGAGCGCTTGATGACTGATAGTTCGTTTTCTTTATATATTTTCATCTATCTTGAAATGGATTCATATGCATGTGTATTGTACACATACAACTATGAGTCGATCGAGAAAGGCCAATTCCAAGTTCACGTTTATTTGTCTCATCTTTCACACTTCATATGATATATATTTTGTGGCACCCTAGAATGTGGGGGACCTTATAAATATGAAGTCTGTTTTCTCAATAATCCAAAAATTATTAACATGCATGCAAACGACCTCTATAGAGGACCTTTACCCAGCTTGTCATTGTTCAGTGAAACTCACCTATATATATATAAAGTCTACATTACTATATTATCTTATTTCTCGAGACCACTGGCTAACAATTCTCCTTTCCTTAGCTGTTGTGTTCATATGATCCACTTCTTTTCCAAAGATTCGCTTTTGGCAAGCAGAGCAGCTAGCAATCTTCACATCTTCGTAGTGAATAGAATGAACAAAATGCATATCTTTGTAGACAACAAACATTTACTATTAAATAAACATTGGTCAATAGCGAATAAAGTGTAAGTAATGGAGTATGTTCTAACAGGTTTAATTAGAGCTAAACACTGTAAATGTCTTTTATAACGTAGATGTATCTCTTAAAGAATATAATTATAACACTATGTCAAGAAATATTTACACTACTATGTCAACTAAAATATATAGATATGCATATTCTTCATAAAAAGTGAGAAAGTATAGGATAATTTATACTCGATCCCTCCGTTCCAAAATAGTTATCATAGTTCGGATTTCGAGAGTCTAACGAGTTTAACTTTGACCGTAATATTTTCATATGTCTTTCAAATATTTTGAATTATTAATTATTGTGACTTATAGTATTTTTTATGTAGTTTCTAAATATATAAACACCGATACAAAAAACTTAAAAGATTATATGTTTAAATTCACTGTCAAAATGAACTCGTTTGACTCTCAAAATCTGAATTATGACAACCATTTTGGAACAGAGGAGTATACAACAATAGGTAAACATGACATGATATTTAAAATAAATTGAGATAAGATAATGGAGTAGGTTATGAGTCTGCAGACAGATGGAACGTTCTGCTTGTTGTTACTACTACTCTTTTATTGTGAGAATTTATTGACTGGAAAAATATAATTCTTGAAGTGGGAAAGTATACAAGCTTCAGTTGTTATTTATGGAAAGCCAGTAATTCCTCCTCCAGTATTTAAGGGTTTTCTGGGCTCAAAACATTCTTAACGCAATAAATATTGGTTAGGTGATAGGTTCCATGTGTTGCCTTTGCACACTACATACAAGTCAATGAAGTCTGAAAACTTTGAAATGAACCGTAAAAGAGACTCCAAAAAAGTCCAGGCAAGAGATTCATAACTTGGAAGAAACAATTGTCACGACCCTTTTTTAACTTAAAAAGAAAAAACTTTATTGTAAAAAGGTCTGCGACGGTGTTAATAGGTACACGAATTATTAAGATTTTCGGAGTCGCCACTTGACAAGTTAAAGGTGTGCCAAGTCACCAAAGTGGTGTACCTAGAACACCTATGACTCGTAAATGGTCTGCGTCAGAGTTCCGGGTAAGGATCTCGGTTGACTCGAGGGAAGGTGTTAGGCACCCTCGAGTCCTGTGCCAAGCACAGTTGCTTTTGTTGACGCATTTCGACTCTTTTGAAATTGTTTATTATATTTGCCTCGATTTTATTACGCTTCAATTTATTACTAATTTTCCTCGTTCAATAAATGAGACTCAAATCGAATATAATCGCGCGAGAACTTCACTCGTTCGAAATCTTTCGACTTAAATCAATTAATTCGCGCAGGCACTTCACCCATTCGAAATCTCTTGACTTAATATGAGTTCCAATGAACAAAGCATTTGATTCAAATTAGGTGTTAATTGCACGCCCCTTAAATATTGCCTATTTGTGAAAGCTTCACTTAGTGCGTTTCTTTGACCCATCTGCCTAACATAATTTTGAAAATGTGAGGTCCGCTTAACACATTTAGGATAAGAAGACTTTCCCAAGCAACCTTAAAATAGTTTCCGTTCATTAAACATAGTGAACAAATCGTTGTTCCTTATCACTTCTGATTTTGTTTCTACTGTAGCGAGATTCCTTAGCGTGTGTAACATTTGATGATATGGTTTAGCATTTACATTTTCTGGCAAGGATTCAAATTTATATTGTGCAGGTCTCTTGCTAAATCTGCCTACTGCTTGCATTTGAGATAAAATTGCTTCAAGAGAATGGGCTTAACCCGGGTCAACAGGCCCTTAACATATCATCAAAGCTCAAACATTTGTGGTCCACTTCCCTTTGCTATTCAAATCTTCTTAGTTTTAAACATGATAAACGGAATGTAAAAATAAAGTGCAAGCATACACTATAATAAATAAAAGACCTCCTTCAGGCCATGGTTTCCAAGAGCTTTACACAGGTCTTTTCATACACAAAAAAACTATCAAAGAAAATATTTATACAAGGTTAGAGAATTTACCTAATGAAGATGCAAATCCCAAGCAAGACAACAATGAAATCCCATTTACCAACCAACACAGGATCACACAATGTATACAGCAACCAGCAGCAGTAATAAACCTTAACAGCCCCTTTTTAAAACCAAATTAAACTTTATAATTTTTTTTTTTTAAAACCACCACTTCCAACTCTTTCACAGCTTTGTTTTTTCACTCTTTCCCTCACTATGTTTGCTCTGTTTCCTGCTCCTTTTTTCTAAAAGGAAACTCCCTATGTTCAGATCTCCTCCTCTTTTCTTTCTCACTTTCTGTTTTGTGTGTTCTTTCTACTCGTTTTTTGCTCTCAGATTTTTTGTATGTGTCTGTCTATAAAATGAGCATAGAACTCTCTTAAATAGAGGAATGAAGATGGTGAAAAGGATGGGTAAAAACCAACCCATGTGCCTATGTTTTGCTTTTCTAGACAAACCATTAAATTGAGACTTGGCATGCCTAACTAAAATACAAAGGAGATGACACAAAAGCCTATCTCCAGGCTGCCAATTTCACTTTTACTTTTGACTCTTGGACTCACTTTTGCCATCCTTTTTGACTTTCAAAGATTTTCAGATTTGCAACTAACTTAATTGAACTCGAAACATATTAAACAACAACCAGGCTTTAGCTTAGACCTTTCTGGAAGCTTTCAAATATTTCAGAATTTCTTTCCCTAGCCTAGTAGACAAGAAACATGATGAACAACAAACTCATACTTGATCTAGACAAGTGCTAAAACAAATCCATTGTGCAGCAGATACACCTACTGAAAGTTGTGCTGAGACCAAATTGAACCAGAAACAAACAACATTTTGTGCTTAAACCAGGATTGAGCACACAGTCAAGGACCAAACCAAACTAAAACAATTGATCCAATACAAGGTCAAATGTAGCTGCTGCTCCGGTGCCGTGAACTGCCTCGAGGAGCCAACATCAACAGCAAACAAAGCTAGCACACAGAGATTAATCTATTTCACACATATGGATACACAAGGGTTCACACATATGGACATGTATAAACACAAATTAACATGACAAACCTACACAATTAAGAGACTTGCGCTCATAGGACAGTAAACAGGATCATACGACTTCCAAGCTCAAAACTTCGACAACTAGCCAAAACATGGAACCTTCATTTTGAACAATCATACACAACCTTTCATATTGAACTAGTAGCATCCCAAACATTGCTTCTAATACTAACATACAAACTAAACAGAAATAAAGGAAAAGAGATACATGTTTTCATTTCTAACCCGTCGAGCCAAAACTCGGTCCCATTACCAATGGTATGCTGCTGCCAAATATCCACACACACTGCCTCGGCATGGCTGTCAGTTGCTGCAGCATCAGTGTCGAGCCAAACACCAGTTCGCAGCCATCATCCTCATTGCCTCGTCTACATCAATCGAACAAACGACTAAGCGAAACAAATCATCACAGCCCCTCCATTATATCAACACCATAACAAAGCGAGTCACACCATCCTTTACCACCTCGCTGCCCCCGTCCCAATCCTCGTCACTGCATTATCACCAATAACAGTCCCTTCCCTATGCCAATGTCACTACTTAAAGCGAAACCACCATTACCAAAGCCTCGTCAAGTCAAAACCTCACCATCACAGCCATGAGTCGAATCAAAACACAAATAAGAAAACCTCACAGCCATGAGTCGAATCAAAACACAAATAAGAAAACATCACAGCCCCGAGTAATTGATCAAACACAGCAGCCCTATCTTTCCCTTTTCCCGGTGAAACGAACCCAAACGAGTCGTTTTACTTGGAAAAAGCAGAGAAAAAGGCCTGAGAACGGAGAAGGAGGAGGTGTCGTCGATTTAGGGCTTGACTCTTTGGGTCCCGATCTATGACGGAGGAAGGGGTATCCGTTGAAATTGGACTCGTATTTGGGGAGAGGATGACGAGAAGAAGCAGTTGACCTAAGATTTAGCCGGAGAAAACGTCAAGGTCGCCGTCGATGGTGGTGCCGCGGCGGAACCCGACGAGTTTGAGATGTTTAGCATATCCTTTGGTTTTCTATAATTTTTTGGGAAAATTGTACCAAAATAGCAAAAAATTGGTTTATATATCTAAGGCTTGGGCCGGGTCAAGTTTGTGTGGACTGGGCTACATTTTTTCTTAATTTTACAAATGGCCACTAAGAGGTTTTTACTTTATTTAAAGGCTACACAATTAGTATAGAATTAAACTACACAAAGTGGTAATACTATGACAATTAAAACATGAAATTACAATCAAACACACAAGAAGTAATTTTTGATAATTTTTTGCATTTTTCCTAATTAACAACAATTTTAGTTAAAATAAAAGACTACAATTCCAAAAAAACTTATGAAATTAGCAAGGCTATTTTGAGCAATTTTTTGAATTTGGTGCCAAAATTAGGTGATTACAGCTGCCCCTCTTTGTTCGAGAATATGAAGAGTTTTCGGACAAAGACGTAATCAACAACTAATTTTGGCTTTTCGGTTCTAGCGGAGAGCACGCAAAAATTGTGACCGTACCTTGAATTTCGGTTCTAACTGAGAACAAGGTTACCTACATATCCCTGGACTAAGGAATCAGGTCAGTGTAGTTCCTCACGTGCGGTAGCTGGGACTACCGCATTTAAACAGACGCTAGCCTCTTCTAGACTCACTAAGACAAACACTAGACACTCTAGACTAAGTGGGACTGACTCGACGCTCCTAGACTTACCCGGACTGACACAAGACACTTTTGACGCACTAGAGTTGTCGCTGCTGGTCACTGTCGCTGGTTGCTGGCTAGCTGGCTGGTGGTCACTGCTTTACAAAGGAAAAATGAAAATACAACATTTGAAACGTAAAATTACAATTCCTAAGCTGACTCCTTCATGCTTCCTAAGCTGATAAACTGGTCCGAAGCTCCCACTACCAAAGTAGGTCTTGAAAACTTGAAATTGCCGCTCGGGCGGGCTTGACTTGAGAGTTGAAATTGCCGCTTTGACGGGCTTTGACTTTTGAAAGTTGAACTTGCCGCTCTGACGGGCTTTGACTTGAAAATTGAAATTGCCGCTCGGGCGGCTTTTGACTTGAAAGTTGAAATTGCCGCTTTGACGGGCTTTGAAATTGCCGCTTTGACGGGCTTGACTTGAAAACTGAAATTGCCGCTTTGACGGGCTTTGACTTTGAATGTTGAAATTGCCGCTTTGACGGGCTTTGACTTGAAAGTAATTGCCGCTTTGACGGACTTTGACTTGAATAAAATTGCCGCTTTGACGGGCTTTGACTTGAATGAAATTACCGCTTTGACGGGCTTTGACTTGAAAGATAAAACTGGAACCACCACTCTGGCGGGTCTTGCTTTTTGTTGAAAATTGGAAACCATCACTCTGATGGGTCTTGCTTCTGCTGAATTGAAAACCATCACTCTGATGGGTCTTGTTTTTTTTTTTTTTTTTTTTTTTTTTTTTTTTTTTTTTACTTATTGCAAGCCATCACCCCGATGGGCCTTGCTTTTGCTGAAAATTGAAAAAATCATCACTCTGATGAGTCTTGCTTATACTGGGAATTGAAAACCATCACTCTGACGGGTCTTGTTCATGCTGAATTGAAAGACCATCACTCTGATGGATTTTGCTTGTACTGGAAATTGAAGATCATCACTCTGATGAATCTTGCTCTGACTGAAAATTAAAAACCATCACTCTGATGGGTCTTGTTCATGCTGAATTGAAAGACCATCACTCTGATGGATCTTGCTCTTGCTGAATTGAAAAACATCACTCTGACGGGTCTTGCTTCTTTACAGAAACGGATTCCCTCGTTCTTCAGGTGGGTGCCTCTACTTTCTCTAAACTACTCCCTCATTCTCCAGGTGGGTGCCTCGACTTCTCCAAACTACTCCCTCATTCTCCAGGTGGGTGCCTCGACTTTCTCTAAACTACTCCCTCACCAGATTACTCCCTCATTCTCCAGGTGGGTGCCTCGACTTTCTCTAAACTACTCCCTCATTCTCCAGGTGGGTGCCTCGACTTCTCCAAATTACTCCCACATTCTCCAGGTGGGTGCCTCGATTTTCTCTAAACTACTCCCTCATTCTCCAGGTGGGTGCCTCGACTTCTCCAAATTACTCCCTCATTCTCCAGGTGGGTGCCTCGATTTTCTCTAAACTACTCCCTCATTCTCCAGGTGGGTGCCTCGACTTCTCCAAATTACTCCCTCATTCTCCAGGTGGGTGCCTCGACTTTCTCTAAACTACTCCCTCACCAGATTACTCCCTCATTCTCCAGGTGGGTGCCTCGACTTCCTTTAAACTACTCCCTCATTCTCCAGGTGGGTGCCTTGACTTCCTCTAAACTACTCCCTCATTCTCCAGATGGGTGCCTCGACTTCCTCTAAACTACTCCCTCATTCTCCACAAGCGGATGAACTTGTCTGAAACTCCAACTAATCCAGTAGGTCTTTGAAACTTGAAATTGCCGCTCGGGCGGGCTTTGACTTGAAACTTGAAACTTGAAACTGCCGGGCTTTAACTTGAAAGTTGAAATTGCCGCCTTGATGGGATTTCACTTGAATGAAATTACTGAAATTTGAAATTGCCGCTCGGGCGGGCTTTGATTGTTGAAAGCTTGAAATTGCTGCTTGGCAGGCTTTGATTTGAAATTTAACTGCATATTGAAATCTGCATATCCTTTGATGATCTCCTTCATGGTACACTCCTTAGTGTGGCATTCTTTGTGCCGATGTGAAACATTGGGCTCCAATTATCAAGGTTGGTCCTGACTTGCTTTAGTACAACTATGAAACTGTAACAAGTTTTGCAAGACTTTCTTTGCTCGTTTGATGTTGGAGAAACTGAAAAGAACTGAAGTAAGACAAAATGATGGAAACGAAAAAGCTTCCAACCAAAAGATGAAAAAATAATGACGTCCCTTACGGGAGAGGTAAAGGACTGAAGAGATGACGATCTTTTTAACATGACATGTATTTTGGAATCAACTCTTAATCCGCTCACATAGTCCATCCATGACTGTGTACCCAGCTTTCCCAATCTTGTTTGATGGCAAATCTAACGACCCTCATTCGACTAGCAGTGCCCTTTCGGGTTTTCACCGACTAGCCTCTCACTTTGTTCTTTTAACTCAACGTTGTCTTGCAGCGCCCTTTCGGGTTTTCACCGACTAGCCTCTCTCTTTGTTCTTTTAACTCGCCGTTGTCTTGCAGCGCCCTTTCAGGTTTTCACCGACAAGACTTCATTTTTCTTTTTCTTTTTTCATTTTTTTTTTGCTCTTTTCTCGTCGATCTCCTATCTTTCCTTGCTGATCGACCCTATCTTTCTTTCTTTCTTCAATTTTCGGCCTTTATCTTGATTCCCCGGAGAATTTCTCCTTTAATGACCTTGATGCTCCCAGCTCCCAAGTGCGATTGTCGGCTTATAAGAATGCGACTTTACAGCGTAGAACTTATCCCTTGATACCCTATTCGGCTTGACATTCTCAATGATCGGTCAGAAGGGTCTTTATTTGGACTGTAACATTGGATTTGGTTAGGCTATGAAGAAAAGGATTCAGCATAAAAGCTCAAAACATCTCATGAGACAACTAGAATGAGCATTACATAATATTTGAAATCACCGCTTTTGCAAAATAAACCAAACTTTTTCCCAGTTTTAGGCAAATTGGGGATTCTTTTTTTTTCTTCTCTTTTCTCTTTTTTTTTTCTTTGGTTTAAAGGGCGGTATGAAAGCATCTCATGAAATGATTTGGTAAAATATTACAACCCTTGGAATCATTTCTTTTTAAAATAATAACTAACTGAGGCCCCAATTTATTGAAAACTCGAGAAATTATCTTTTGAATTTCTAATATGCAAACATAGGGGATATTGAGACTTTCCCCCGAGATGAACACAAAGAAAGCAAAAGGAATTGACACTCCTTTTCTTTTAAAATAAACTAAACTTCTGCCCCAGTTTAGGACAAACTGGGCGCTTTGAATTTCTTCCTTGATTTCGAGACTGATATCTCATGAAACATATGAATAGATGGTACAAAACATAGAAGTTTGTTTTTATTTTATTTTATTCTCTTTAAAATAAAATAAAAACAAACTTCTGCTCCAGTTTAGCATACATTGGGGATTTGAATTTCTTTTGACATTGGCCGCAAACTTGGAGGCAAGATTTTGCGTCAATATGAGACAGGGGAAAAATGGACTTTCCCCTGTTATGACCGCACCAGAATGGTTGCCTACGTATCCTTTTGAGAGGAATCAGGTCAGACGTAGCTCTACCACTGAGGTAGATTTTGTTTTGTTTGCTTTTGATCTCTTTTTTTTTTTTTTTTTTCTTTTTCTTTAAATCACATCAAATTGATTCCAAGGGAGGGTAGGCCAAAGAAAAACCAAAAAGGCTAAAAGGACTGACAAAAGGATATAGTGTTTGGGTAGAAGAAATGAAAGTCGTTCGTCATCCCGACCCGAGAATGCCTCGCACAAATAATGATTCAAAGAATTGAGCTGGACTGATCCACACGTATCCTCGGCTTCTGCTTCACTGATGGTTCTCAAACTGGTATTTCATCTTCGGTCGAAGCGACCGTGCACGATCTTGAACTTCTCACCGATCTCCCTTATCGGATAACTACAGATTAATTTCCAACTTATTTCAACTCCCTCTTTATCCCTCTTTACTACTCAGATAGCTCACAATGTCAGAGCGTGTGTTTAGATCAAGACGTAAATTCCGCACACATGTCATGTTATTAAGGCCGACAAAACATAAGATAGAATACTAAGAAAACAAGACTGAGAAAGAAAGTATGAGAAATAATGTCGAGACGAAAGGAAGATCTCGCTTTTCATTGAATTAAAGATAGAAGGGTTTGAACATCAAAATAAGCAAAATAATGCACTTGGATTACAACTCTTAAATAACCAAGTACATAGAAAGATTAGCAAAACAAGCTACAACATTTCACAGTCACTCAATTGCAAGTCGGGGCTAGTTTTCCTGTGTTAAGCGTTGTTGAGCCTTTCACCAAAATGTACCATGTTGATACCAAAGAAAATCCCTGAATCTGGCAAGGTCTTCCGCTTTTCCTCATTTTGTCCAACTTCCATCAGGGTAGACTTCACTTCTTTGGGACTGATGAATGACCGAGTAAGATTTGGAATTGGCTTCTCGAGAGACATGTTCGTCTTCTTCATTTCATCACCCTTTACTCTGTCTGCCACTCCAAGCACAATCTCAGGAACACAGTTCATTGTCACTAGCAATTTGTCGGCCCCAACTGACACATCACCAACAGATGTTATCGGCATTGCAGATTCAGCTCTCAAATCTTCTACATCCACCATACCCACCATATGCACATCATCACAGACAGGCAATGAGCTTCGATTTGTATCCGGTGCATCTGAACCCTCAACTTGAATCTGACCATTATCTATCAGAGCTTGGACCGCCTTCTTGAGACTACGACAATCATCTGTGTCGTGCCCTGGCATGTCTGAGTGGTAAGCACATTGACGAGTATGGTCTACCTTCGCCATTGGGAGGACATTTCCAGCGATTGGCTTCAGCATATTCAAGTTCTTGAGCTTTTGGAAAAGGCTGGAGTAAGATTCTCCAATTGGCGTAAACATGTTCCTTTCTTCCTTACGCAACTTCTGATGATAAGCACTTGGGCGGAAAACAGGAGACCTCTCTGGCCGGTAAGAAAGATTTGATGGAGCTTGAAAATGATTATGTGGAGCTTGGTGAGTGGGATATGTAGGTTGTGGGGCAGGAGCACGCCATTGCGGATAGAAAGGTGCTGGAGCATATGGCTGTGCTAGATGGACTGAGTATTGTGGTGGAAGAGTGGAGTATTGTGGATTTTGTGGAGGGTGGTAAGGTTGTGGAGGACGTATTTGTGGAGCTTGGTATTAGTGGGTTTGATAGTATCTTTTCTCGCTCCCTTTCTGTGAACCCGAACCTACCATGGCCACATCATCTTGATTCTTCTTCCCAAAGGCTCCTACCTGCACAGCCTGTGTAGTTGCTTTCAGTGTGGTCTGACTCACAATCTTACCAGCTTTGACTCCCCTCTCAATCATTTCTCCCATCTTGACGACTTCACTAAACGGTTTCCCAAAGGCGGCGATCAATGCACCATAGAACGCCTCATCTTGCGCCTAGATGAACAAACGGACCATGTCGTCGTCCAGTATTGCGGGGCTCACTCGAGCGGCCTGCTCGCGCCATCTGAGGGCATACTCCCTAAAGCTTTCACTTGGCTTCTTTTTTATCGCATCCAAAGAGGATCGATCTGGCAAAACTTCAACGTTGTACTTGTATTGGTCGTAGAATGCCTGCGCCATGTCATCAAATGCCAACCATTTAGTTAGATCCTGCCTCATGAACCATTCAGCAGCTGCACCCCCCAAGCTTTCGGAAAAGTAGGCCATCAACAGCTTGTCTTTCTTGACCCCTCTCATTTTGTTGCAGTAGGTTTTCATATGAACTCTTGGATCTCCTTGCCCAGTGTATAGATCGAACTTTGGCACTGTGAATCCCTCTGGAAATTGCAATTCGGGGTAGGGGCAAAGATCCTTGAAAGAAATGTTGGTATGATCTCCATAGCCCTGAATGATCCTTACTGCTTGTTCTAGGCCCTTCACCTTTCTTAGAACCTCGCTCTCATCAAGCTTTCCTGATCGATCAACCTCAAATTGAGACTCGTGATGGAAACCCTGATTATATGGACCACTTTGCCGGAAATTGGATTCATGGGGCGGATCATAGTGTTGGTCCCCAACTTGAAGATGTGGGTCATTGTTGCACCTGGTCGTGACTGGCCTAGCTGGGCCCTGAAAAACTGGAACTTGTGCTGGAGGTGGGCCATATTGTCCCTCTGGTGGAGGTGGTGCATGAGGACGCACTTCAGCTTCATTTGTTATGCCACAGACAAGGGCAAGATCGGTAGGATAAGTGGGATCCTCAACTGCCGTAGATGTGCCCGGTGCTCGTTGTACCGCTGTCGGCACAACCCCATCTAGGTCAGTTGGAATAGGAGGAGGTGCCCGTCCTGTGGTCAATGCGTGATGCATGTCGGCCACGAGTTGTTTCAAAGTATTAACCTCCCCAGTCAATCTCTCATTTTCCAGTGCCAAGAGTTCCTGGGCACCGGTCTCGGACCTCTCTCCATCAGATGGCATGGTAATGGGTTCCTTTGATTCTGTTGTGTATGTGTGGAATGATGCCAGAATTCCGTACCAAATCTCCAAATTCCAAAGCTAACAAACAAACCGGGTTAGCACAAAAGAAGCACATATTGCAAGCCTAAGGTTGTTATGCGTCATCCCGAAACAGTTGACGGCGTAAGCCGAGTGTACCGGTCGTATCCCCGAAAGATTACAACGTGCCTTGAGCAAAATCAGAACAAAATTGCAACTGGCACGTAATTTAAAACAAAGACGAGCTTGGAGTTTTTCTCTCTCTCTCTCTCTCTCTTTTTTTTTTCCGAATATTCCTTACATCAAAGTAATAGACAAATTTAAACTACAACACTAGACCGACTCAATAGAAAATTTTTTTTTTTTTTCAATTTTCTTTCATTTGTTTGATTTTTTTCAAAAATTCCTTTCTGACTCAACAAACATGATTTTAACAACGATACTAGACCGACTCAAAATAATATTTAACGTGACCCGCGAGCCAAAAGACATAAGCTGACAGACATGATAATGGGCGAGTCCACCCGGACTGTGAAAATAACGAGACTCGACATTTGAGTAGAGCCAGACTATTACTCGAGAAACAAAGCAAAATACAGTTCAAGTAATTGTAATTGATTGTCCTTACCCTAACTTGACCTTAACAAACAAAACAAAGTGGGTTTTCAAAAAAAAAATTTTATTTTATTTTATTGTTTTTTTTAATGAAAAATTAAAACTGAACCCGAGATTCAAACTGAAATTAAGAACGAATTATGAAAACAAAACCCCCTTTTTTTTTTTCAATCCCAAAATCGGACATTACGACATCGTAAAGATGGGGCACAACTGATTTTTGCAACAAACTCTTCGATTTAATTTGAAAATGAATCTTAGAGTATTTACAAAATCTGACCATTATGACGACACGATAACTACTTCGACACAAAACGTTAATTAAACACACAATTGGTTCCAAAATTTTCCATTTCGATGGCACAAACCCGAAAAATTAATTTCAAATAATGAACTTGACTTGAACTCAAACACAAAAGGGTTCCAAAATTTCGCCATTATACCGGCGCAAAATTATGACAAATTATTTTCTAACTCGAACACAAAATTAGACTCTAAGAGTTCTTGAAAAAATTCGCCATTATAACGGCGTAAAATGACAACTAAACAAACTATATTTCGAAACACGGGACTAAACCCAATTTTTCTATCATTTTCCCTTTTTTTTTTTTTCTTCTTCTTTTTTTTTCAAAATTTGGCTCTCGCCCTTCGGTGATCGGTCAGCATAACAACTCTTCGACTAGAACAAATGCAACAAATTATGTACTCATGATGTGTCTTTTGGGGGACGTGGGCCCCATCATGACACGAGGGAGTCAGCCTAGACAAATGCGGTACCGGTGTACCGCACCTCACTAAGTCTAATGACATGAAAATAAATCGACCTAGATAAAAGCACAGGTTCAACTCTAGGTGACTCAATGGTTCATGTTCTATAGTTTCTGGCAATTTGAAAGTGCCTCAGGGGTACCGGTCGACAACGTCTAACGGCCTAACCCAACGCACCTCCTCCTAAAGAAGTGTTAACTTTTTGTGTCCTGAGACACGACAGAAATTCCAGACGCCGAAGCGAAACTGGCGTGCATGTGTGCAGTGTTCCAGAAGACTCAGAGGTGTACGAGAGAAGACAGTTGTGTATATACAGTTCAAACATATGAAAACAGTAACATTCAAGGCAATATATACAAACAATATTCAAAGCCGAAAGCGACAAATTTTAAAGCCTGAGACTCTCAGTTTTCACCTTCGTCCCCAGCGGAGTCGCCAAGCTGTCACGACCCTTTTTTAACTTAAAAAGAAAAAACTTTATTGTAAAAAGGTCTGCGACGGTGTTAATAGGTACACGAATTATTAAGATTTTCGGAGTCGCCACTTGACAAGTTAAAGGTGTGCCAAGTCACCAAAGTGGTGTACCTAGAACACCTATGACTCGTAAATGGTCTGCGTCAGAGTTCCGGGTAAGGATCTCGGTTGACTCGAGGGAAGGTGTTAGGCACCCTCGAGTCCTGTGCCAAGCACAATTGCTTTTGTTGACGCATTTCGACTCTTTTGAAATTGTTTATTATATTTGCCTCGATTTTATTACGCTTCAATTTATTACTAATTTTCCTCGTTCAATAAATGAGACTCAAATCGAATATAATCGCGCGAGAACTTCACTCGTTCGAAATCTTTCGACTTAAATCAATTAATTCGCGCAGGCACTTCACCCATTCGAAATCTCTTGACTTAATATGAGTTCCAATGAACAAAGCATTTGATTCAAATTAGGTGTTAATTGCACGCCCCTTAAATATTGCCTATTTGTGAAAGCTTCACTTAGTGCGTTTCTTTGACCCATCTGCCTAACATAATTTTGAAAATGTGAGGTCCGCTTAACACATTTAGGATAAGAAGACTTTCCCAAGCAACCTTAAAATAGTTTCCGTTCATTAAACATAGTGAACAAATCGTTGTTCCTTATCACTTCTGATTTTGTTTCTACTGTAGCGAGATTCCTTAGCGTGTGTAACATTTGATGATATGGTTTAGCATTTACATTTTCTGGCAAGGATTCAAATTTATATTGTGCAGGTCTCTTGCTAAATCTGCCTACTGCTTGCATTTGAGATAAAATTGCTTCAAGAGAATGGGCTTAACCCGGGTCAACAGGCCCTTAACATATCATCAAAGCTCAAACATTTGTGGTCCACTTCCCTTTGCTATTCAAATCTTCTTAGTTTTAAACATGATAAACGGAATGTAAAAATAAAGTGCAAGCATACACTATAATAAATAAAAGACCTCCTTCAGGCCATGGTTTCCAAGAGCTTTACACAGGTCTTTTCATACACAAAAAAACTATCAAAGAAAATATTTATACAAGGTTAGAGAATTTACCTAATGAAGATGCAAATCCCAAGCAAGACAACAATGAAATCCCATTTACCAACCAACACAGGATCACACAATGTATACAGCAACCAGCAGCAGTAATAAACCTTAACAGCCCCTTTTTAAAACCAAATTAAACTTTATAATTTTTTTTTTTAAAACCACCACTTCCAACTCTTTCACAGCTTTGTTTTTTCACTCTTTCCCTCACTATGTTTGCTCTGTTTCCTGCTCCTTTTTTCTAAAAGGAAACTCCCTATGTTCAGATCTCCTCCTCTTTTCTTTCTCACTTTCTGTTTTGTGTGTTCTTTCTACTCGTTTTTTGCTCTCAGATTTTTTGTATGTGTCTGTCTATAAAATGAGCATAGAACTCTCTTAAATAGAGGAAGGAAGATGGTGAAAAGGATGGGTAAAAACCAACCCATGTGCCTATGTTTTGCTTTTCTAGACAAACCATTAAATTGAGACTTGGCATGCCTAACTAAAATACAAAGGAGATGACACAAAAGCCTATCTCCAGGCTGCCAATTTCACTTTTACTTTTGACTCTTGGACTCACTTTTGCCATCCTTTTTGACTTTCAAAGATTTTCAGATTTGCAACTAACTTAATTGAACTCGAAACATATTAAACAACAACCAGGCTTTAGCTTAGACCTTTCTGGAAGCTTTCAAATATTTCAGAATTTCTTTCCCTAGCCTAGTAGACAAGAAACATGATGAACAACAAACTCATACTTGATCTAGACAAGTGCTAAAACAAATCCATTGTGCAGCAGATACACCTACTGAAAGTTGTGCTGAGACCAAATTGAACCAGAAACAAACAACATTTTGTGCTTAAACCAGGATTGAGCACACAGTCAAGGACCAAACCAAACTAAAACAATTGATCCAATACAAGGTCAAATGTAGCTGCTGCTCCGGTGCCGTGAACTGCCTCGAGGAGCCAACATCAACAGCAAACAAAGCTAGCACACAGAGATTAATCTATTTCACACATATGGATACACAAGGGTTCACACATATGGACATGTATAAACACAAATTAACATGACAAACCTACACAATTAAGAGACTTGCGCTCATAGGACAGTAAACAGGATCATACGACTTCCAAGCTCAAAACTTCGACAACTAGCCAAAACATGGAACCTTCATTTTGAACAATCATACACAACCTTTCATATTGAACTAGTAGCATCCCAAACATTGCTTCTAATACTAACATACAAACTAAACAGAAATAAAGGAAAAGAGATACATGTTTTCATTTCTAACCCGTCGAGCCAAAACTCGGTCCCATTACCAATGGTATGCTGCTGCCAAATATCCACACACACTGCCTCGGCATGGCTGTCAGTTGCTGCAGCATCAGTGTCGAGCCAAACACCAGTTCGCAGCCATCATCCTCATTGCCTCGTCTACATCAATCGAACAAACGACTAAGTGAAACAAATCATCACAGCCCCTCCATTATATCAACACCATAACAAAGCGAGTCACACCATCCTTTACCACCTCGCTGCCCCCGTCCCAATCCTCGTCACTGCATTATCACCAATAACAGTCCCTTCCCTATGCCAATGTCACTACTTAAAGCGAAACCACCATTACCAAAGCCTCGTCAAGTCAAAACCTCACCATCACAGCCATGAGTCGAATCAAAACACAAATAAGAAAACCTCACAGCCATGAGTCGAATCAAAACACAAATAAGAAAACATAACACCGCCCCGAGTAATTGATCAAACACAGCAGCCCTATCTTTCCCTTTTCCCGGTGAAACGAACCCAAACGAGTCGTTTTACTTGGAAAAAGCAGAGAAAAAGGCCTGAGAACGGAGAAGGAGGAGGTGCCGTCGATTTAGGGCTTGACTCTTTGGGTCCCGATCTATGACGGAGGAAGGGGTATCCGTTGAAATTGGACTCGTATTTGGGGAGAGGATGACGAGAAGAAGCAGTTGACCTAAGATTTAGCCGGAGAAAACGTCAAGGTCGCCGTCGATGGTGGTGCCGCGGCGGAACCCGACGAGTTTGAGATGTTTAGCATATCCTTTGGTTTTCTATAATTTTTTGGGAAAATTGTACCAAAATAGCAAAAAATTGGTTTATATATCTAAGGCTTGGGCCGGGTCAAGTTTGTGTGGACTGGGCTACATTTTTTCTTAATTTTACAAATGGCCACTAAGAGGTTTTTACTTTATTTAAAGGCTACACAATTAGTATAGAATTAAACTACACAAAGTGGTAATACTATGACAATTAAAACATGAAATTACAATCAAACACACAAGAAGTAATTTTTGATAATTTTTTGCATTTTTCCTAATTAACAACAATTTTAGTTAAAATAAAAGACTACAATTCCAAAAAAACTTATGAAATTAGCAAGGCTATTTTGAGCAATTTTTTGAATTTGGTGCCAAAATTAGGTGATTACAACAATGAAACCTGCTTCATTTTGTCCCAAACATTTTGATATTCATTAATCTCTGTGACAATTTATGTGGCAAAGTTTACCTATACATACGGTAAAAAAGTGACAAATTATACATAACATAACATGATAAATTCAAATTAAATTATTTTAAAATTTAGAAATCTATCATTCTTTTTATGAATATGAAATAGACTCAAAATAAAATGTTATCACTTGAACCAAAACAGATAAAAATATATTTTAAGATATGCTTTAAAAATCTAGACTAGAGGTGCATATGTTAAAAGATACCGTATCTACCAATAACATGAAGCCCACTATTCTTGCAAATTAGAGCCACATCGAACGATGCAACGCTTAAAAAGTAGTACTCGTACTTAATTTCAATGTTTTAGGTTAATCATGATGATTTAGTCATATACTTTATACTTACTTTAGTAGTATTATTCAATGTTTTAAAACATATTGGGTGTTTAGTGACATAATATAGTAGGATTGCTAGCATGTGTTAGATACCTCAAGCCCCACCAAATCACATGCTCCACACCTGAATCAAGAAGGTCATAAGAAGTTTCTCTACACTTAATTCTGCTTAATTGAAGTCTGGTTTGCATGTTTTAGGGTTTTGAATGGATCCATGTACGTAACTTAGTATTGTAATATGATGTGTGCGTATTTTTGTGAGAGGGTTAATTATTTACAACTCTAAACTCCAAATTTCATACTCCGGATGAAATTTATTCTACTTCTTTTGACACCAAAAAATTTCACATGTACCTCTTTAACCTTGGTTATGGTTTTTTGTCTCCACTAAAGAATGGTTTAGCAAAATGGTCTCCGTAGGCAACACTTCACGTTATAAATTTTCAAGTGTTCACTCGGGGGAAACACTTCAAGTGTAAATTGCAAATGTTGCCTTCAAGGCAGCACTTCAAGTTATCTGGAGATAATGTTGACAGAAATAAAAGATCAAGTGCTGCCACAGAGGCAACACTTGCGGCACTTGTCATTTTATACTTGAAGTGTTGCCCGTGGGTGCACTTTATACTTGAAGTACTGCCCCCGTGTGTGCACTTGTCACGTTATAACTTGAAGTGTTGCTCCAGAAGGAGCACTTACCTAAAATTAGTAATTAAGGCCATTCTTGTAAAACCACTTTAAGCGAGGCCAATAAGGCAAACCATTGCCTAAGGTGTCATAGTTTTGTATATATTTAGTGAATTTGTTTTAAAATTTCAACGTACATTATATTATGAACCCAAAATTTAAAAGTATAACATACTCAATATTAAGAATCTTTAAAGTTAGAACCCATCAATTTAAATTATTGATCCTCCTATTACACCATTTCATCATAAAATCAATTTTTTTTTTATAGAACTGACTTTTAAGGTTATGTATTATATGTTCTCTATTCACAATATTTTACTAATAATAACAAAAGCATCCATATAAACTACACATTGTTAAGAGGTTTGGCTGTATTTTGATGAAGCATATGTTTCCTTAATGATACAGAGACATGCAAACAATTGGGCCAGATATAGGTCGAGCAACACATCTGCAAAGATGGCCATTTTGTGTTCACTATTTACATTCTATCCCCATTAGCCAGTATGCTAAATTTATCTGCAAAAACAAAGATTCATTCAAATTGAGAAAATTTGGCGGCAGAAATTGAAGTTATATAGCTGAACAGTGTAAATTTATTTTTACTTGAATAGTTTTCATTTTCTTGTACTACGTCTTACTCCTATTCTCTTATTTCTCATTTGTGGACATGAATTTATTATACATTAGCTTTCGTGATCCTTTCTTTAATCATCAATGTTTTCTTCTTTTTCTTTGTTTGGGAAATGCTTTTATTTCTTTGACATCCTAAATCCTCCTAATATATTAAAAGAGAACCTAAGCCATCCGAGTTATTGCAGTCGCCTTTAATTAGGTTTTTTCTCTTAAGATTAAAAATAGTTATTTTTGTTCTACTGTTTTTATTGTAAAGTTTTGTCATTACTGAAATGATTTAGAACCACAAAATCATCTTTGTCTCATTTTACACCACAAGTTTCAAAAGTCTTCCTTTATTTCTTAAACTTTGTGCCGAGTCAAACTATGACACATAAAATAGAACGTAGGGAGTATATGACACATAAAATAGAACGGAGGGAGTACGTGTTTATATGCATCCACACATTAATAACCAAAAGCATCCGTTAATGAATAAATTTGCGAGAAATGCGGTTGAATTTATCCACAAAAAAAGGAGAACTATATTATTGAGAACATCATAAGAACACCTGCCTTTCACTAGTTCTTTGTAGTAAGGCAGGACATGTGATTCCACCATCAAATGTTTCAAATTTAATCAAAAAATTGTAAATAGTCTGATATTAACTTATTTTTGTAATACTAATAGTGCACCAACTCAAAAACAAAAATGCACCCTGTACCCCATTCCTCACACAAAATTGTGTGCTACAACAGTTTCACATTATAAAAAAGTTAGTGTTTGTATTAATCTTAAATTTTTAATATGGATATTATAAAATATTTCATGTTAGCTGTACGTGTTGCTATCTCATTGAACATAAACCAACATATGAGACCACTTTGTGTTTCATGCAAAAAGAGAATAGGAGTAATACTTGTTTAATGAGTTCAACCTTTTTGATCTGTTGTAACGATTCTCAGCTTTTACAGCTCTTTATGACAAATTTGTTCAAGTTAACAGAAAAATAATATACTAACAAAGAGTGGGATAAAATAATTCAGATGAGTGAAGAAAAAAAATACAACTTGTTATCAACAAAGATCATGATGTACATAATGTTGTTGAATCATTGCAACATCATAGTATGATGGTGTGATCATTGAGTATCTGAGATTGCATTAATTACGATAAGTAATTTTATATTTTGGAATTCAAACCAGATCATTGGCACTAACAGAGTCAATTATATAATATTTTGTTTTGAAGATTATAGTAGCCTAATCTTAAAAGCAGCCCAACCATGATTATGGCACTGAGTGAACCTGTTGCGTTGCCATATTGAAAAAATTTCTACTACATTTTATTATATTTTTTAGTTAATAACATAGCACTCCCTTAACCTCATTTCACTTATTGGGCCCCGATTAATCCGGATTCGCGCCGCGTAGAGTCTCATTCGGGGGAAGCACTCCCTACCAGTAATTTTTTCATACCCACGATTCAAACCCGAGACCTCTAATTAAGAGAGGAGTAGTCTCATCCGCTACACCACATCACTTGGTGGAAAGTAATAATTGTAAAGTCAATGTGATAAATAAAAATGATATACTTCTGAAAAATCGTTAAAGAATGATGCATCATGATCCCTTACAACACACCTTTTCTTTTTCCTTTGCTCTTTTATATTTCTAATCAAAGATGCAAAATACATATCTTCAAATATTTGCTCTTCATATTTCATACACAATAATTCCATGAACATCGAAAAGCAAATATTGCCAATCATATTTTGTAGACTTTCCAAACAAAGTAAATAAAGAAAAATATTGTATATCTAATGTTTAAGCATAGTAGTATCATTTTTCCTAGTAGTGATTGGACTGCAGGCTGTTGCGGTCGATCCAGTCTACAACATAAAAGAATCAACATTAATCACATAATCCTTTAAAGATTCCCACTTTTACGTTAAAATTAAACATAATTTGTAGCCATCATAAATTTTCAGAATGTTTGCAAGAGAGTACGTTTCTCTATTTTTATAGCTTGGAGAAAATAATAAGCATGGATATACCGTAAATGCAAAATTAGAAATGGTTGCATTATTTTTTACTAGCTCCAACTTTAACATGTTGTAATCGTATTGGGAAATTTCATCCATTTTTAGCTTTTGTTTTAATCGAACTTAGTAATTTTGGTTCAAACTCTGTAAATGTGTTTACAAATCTTAAATTCCGAGTGGGTTAACTGGTTAAGTGACGTTCAAAATGCAAAAAAGTTTAAACTTTGAATCGCATCCTGTAATCTCATATAATTATTTAGTGTTTTTGTATATATTACTCACCGCACAGGAATGCACATCACCACAGTTACACAATAGCTGCCCATTTAGGGTATCTGTAGCCAAAAATGCACCTCCTCCTTCACTTCTCTGCATAATTTATTAACAATAGATGAAAAGGAAATGTTATAATTAGTTTCATGGCCTCTGAAAAACACTTACAAAAATATCCACAAAATCTAAAATAATTACAGCCACTATCCACTATTTTCAAATATTACCGGACCTACTTACTAAATTATTTACCCACTCTACCCACCTAGACTTGTATACCATAGTTTATGCAGTATACCATAAAGGCATATACCTATAAGGCATAACAAAGGTATACAGTAACAAATATCCCTCCAGACTTGTATACCATAATTTATGCAGTATACTTTAAAGGTATACACCTATAAGGCATAACAGAGGTATACAATAATAAATGGGTAGGTTGGGTAAATACTTTTAGTTTTATGGGTAGTATAATTTGTAATGGGTATGACTTGTAAATACTTTAAATTTTATAGGTATAGAATGTAAAAATCCCTTAAAATAAACAAGTGAATTTTTTTTTTAAATATTGCTAGTAACAAACCTTGTAATAATCAACTGCTACAAAATTAGCCCAACGATTAGCAGAAGCATCATGACAAGTCATAAGCATGTCAAGGAGATTCCCTGAATTCTGAACACAAGCCAATGGTTTCAATGGAACTGACCCAAAATAATTTACCAACACCAAAGATTTACTTGTATCACTCATTGGTGATGATTCTGCTCGATTTGGACAGCTTCCTTTTTTCATTCCTCCATCCCCATCTACGTACACAAACATAAATTATTCACCTAAGAGTTTAACTTTTATACATGAATAATTAGAGGTGACAAAATCAACATATTTTAACATAACTGCTTGAACCCGAAATGACTCATCAATAAGAGAAATATAATGTAACTTGATAGGTCAAATGCTATTCAAACAAAACATATACTAAACTTAAACTAATGATTTAAGAAAAATATTTAATTTCTTTTTGTTTATTTGAAAGTTAAATGGGAAAGGGGCTGGGTCATGTAGGACGACATGGTATACATGAACCGTATTTGTCCTATCTTGATCTAGGCCATCTTGACTCATGCAAATTTCTACCGAAAATTCCACCCAAATGGCCCTTTTATGCGGAAGTGTTTAAATGTTTTCTCAGCTTTTGAAGTTTGTGCGAGCATATCAACAATTTTCAATTCAATATTTCACACAAATTTTGAAGGAACCGTCAAATATTCATTCGTTCACAGCTTTTAACAGATTCATCAAAACTAGAAAATTGAAGCAATTCTTGTTTAAATTTAAAAACGGGGACAAAATTCAAATACTACACACAAAATAGATTACAACAGCAAATCACCCGAACTTGCATGGATTGGGTCATTGACCTATGCGCACCAAAATTTATTTACATACTCTCCATGGTGACTGGTTTTGAGAGTTTGCCCTCGTCTAATAATATTTTAGTAAAATATCCTTTTATGGTCCTTAGCTAACACTTCAAATTATCACTTTGGAAGTGCGACCTTTTAGGTAGAGTTCAAGTGGCAAGTGTTGCCTTCAAATTATCTAGGAGAATATAGTAACAGATTAGAAGGGGCAAGTGTCGTCTAGGCAACACTTTTTTAGAAGATGTGAGATTCAAGGGCAAGTATTACCTAAGAAAGATGGGTCAAAGATGAGTACTACTTTTTAGGCATTACTTACAGTCAAGTGCTGCCCAGACAACACTTTCTCTGAATGAATGTGAGATTTATGGGGCATGTGTTGCCTATCACTTGCCTAAGAAAGAATCAAAGGTAAGTACTGAATCCAGACCATAGGATTTATGAAAGTATTTTCATTCGAAATTTATTCATTAAACTTAGTGAAGGATATTTTTGCAAATTACTGTTAAGTGAGGGCAATAAGGAAAACCATTACTTATGGTGTTATATTTCTGCAAATGCCTCATACTTGCATGGATTAGGTGAAGTCATGACTTACATTGATTTTCGACCATGTAATTCCACTGATAAGCAATTCCTTCCGCCTGTTCTTTGGATTTAATGGAAGTAAAAACAACTAGTCTTTGATTATTAGCAACCATGTCACTGACAAGGGGCCAATTTTGACCAGATTTGGGCATTTTAGACACTGGAAACCAATATTTCATAAGTCCTGCATTTGTGAACACTTTGGTCAAACCATTTTGTGTATGTACATAATCTTCCAAAATCAATGTCACAATTTCCGACGGATTTGCTGATAAGAAGGCCTCAATTTCCTTCAATGTGTCTATTGCTGGTTCCTGCTAAGTCAAATTTCATTGAAACAAGATAATTATTGTTAGTTGATTGATATAAATTTGAACAAAAAGAAAGTGACAAAATTGAATTACAACATACGAATGCTGTATAGTCGTGACAATTGCCTCCGAAAGAGTGACACAACCATATATCTCCTTCGAAATCATACATATCAAGCATTAAACCTCGAACACCATTCTGATAATTAACATGTCAAAAGACATAATCACACATTTAAACATAATATTAGAATAGAAAACAAGCTGAAATACAAGTAAATCAATACATTGAGCTGTTGAGTGACAGTATCTTCTTGATTAGTTGGAGCAAATCTAAGGATCCCAGTGTGTGGTGGCTCTCCCTCAATTGCAAAAGCATTGTGTGTAGTCAAAAATGCATACTTGTTGAATGGTAAAGAATCATTCTGTTAATCCACATGAAACAAAAAAAACCAGCCTAATTAATCATAAATCCAGTATAATTCACTAAAGCAATTCATATTTTTTAAGAAGGCCTTAATCATACGTACCACTAACTTAAAAGGATTTGTGCCTGTTGATCTAACACATCTGTTGCCTTCAAAGGATAAAGTACAAGAAAAACAATAAAGCCCAGCTTCACAATCTGCGTCCGTTGAGCATTTATCATCGAGCTATATGAGACATAGGAAAAGAAAAGCGACATTAGATTCTTTATCAACCTCATAATTAAATACTACGCATAGAGAATGAAATTTGGATACGATGATTTAACTGAACCTAATATTTTTATATAGAACGTATATATATATATATATGTGTGAGAGAGAGAATCGATATCGTTAGAGATTCAATAATTAATAAGTCTTGAACATAAAAATCGAGTACAACAAAATTTGAATTTTACTTACCTTGCCTGTTCCATTAGAGAAAGCAGTGGGGACAACGAAGAATAAGCAGAAGATGAGCAACAAATGAGAAATACTTTGATGACTACACATGATGAATATGAAGATGGAGGATTATGTGAGGGGTTTATGTAGAAAATAAAACAAGAAAATGTATGAGGAGAAAACTAAAATTTGTATAGGTTTGTCATGTGTACATAATTGGCTGAGATAACGATGCCATAATTATGGGAGAAAGAAACTGACAAAGTGAACAAAGTGAAATAAACATAGGGATATGCTCTCTTTAAATTACGATAGTGAAATGTGAATGAGAATGGGAGACTTTTTTGAGTTGTTTGAACAAATTAAAGCACGAAAAAGGTGATTTAATTAACTTATTGACTTCTGTGAATGAAAAGATTATGAGAATCTCATAATTAGAGAATCATTACAAGGGAGTAATTTACAAGGAGATTAAGGTGTAATTACTGATTAATATACCCAAAGATCATCTTCCCAAAATGTTTAATGTAATGTTAATAAATGATATCAAGTCTTTGACTCCAGGGTCCAAGCTTGTTTGTTCAGCAACTCAGCCTAACTTGTTTTTTTAAGGAAAAAAGAGAGGATGAAGAGCCTTATTAACAACATTCTGCAATCACTATTTTATATTGTCTTCTTTTCAGTATAATTATCAGTCATCTAATTCTGTTGGTGCGACTAATCTAGATTCATGGTACGTAAAGACCTATTAAGAGGAAAACGTTTACTTCATAGAGTTTCTCCATTCCATCAAAGACCTTAGGTTACTGGTGGAAAAATCTCATCATTCCATCACATCTATTGGTGATACTATTTTCTAATGTCACAATATAGAGTGTAAAGAAGGTGCACGTTAATGATTAAATATAATTAAGTATAATTACCGGGTTAAATTATCCTCTTAAGTTATTTAAACTGTTAAAATTATTTAAGCCCCGTCATTTCTAATTGAATTCTTGCCCATTTAAGATCTAAGGATAATATAGTTAATTTTACCGGTGGTCACTCAACTATTGATTCATTACCACAAAATTACTTTTATTTCTTTTGTTACCAAAAAGTCACTCAACTATTGTTTCATTACTACAAAGTAACTTTTGTTTTTTTTGTTCCCAAAAGTAGCTCAACTTTCCTCCGATCTACACCAAATCACTCTAGCCAAATTTTACTTAAAAGTCGCCTAAAAATGACGTGGCATTATTAACTAAAAATAATCTTAGTTATATTAACTCAATTATTTAACCCATTACATTAATTTTACCCAACCCAAGACCCAAACTCATTTCATTACTTAACCCTGGAGTTGATTGTGTTAAATCACTAAAATATGTCTAGTTTATTGTATTGTTAAACCGAAGGGACTAAGAATTGCCGAAAAAAGAATTCTTCTAGATGGTTCACCAGAAAGTCCACTCGAGTTCATTCACGTTCAGATTGTCCATGTGAAATTCAAGTCTGTCATCGCTATTATTGATTCTGGAAGAGATTATACTGGAGGGCAGGGTTAGAGATGGAAATCTTCGTTTAACAAAAGAGAATCTTTTAAAGTGGATGTGAGCTTAGAGTACAATATCACTCTATGTAGATAGGTTGATTAGTCAGGAATTATTGGAAATGTTAGGAAGTATCTTGTGTGAGGAGAATGTGAATGTAAGGTTCACGAGTGTTTGAAGGATTGCTCCAATAAAGTATGTTGTGATGGCTATTGGGGTGGATGAGTGACCAAGCAAAGAGACATTGAAGAGAATTGGTAAAATTCCCGTTGGGTGAAATTAGTAGAGAAATCGATTTGGGTCTTCAGTTGGATAAAATACGTGTAATGGGTTAATATAATTAAGAAAAATTATTTTTAAATAACGATGCCACGTCATTTTTCTGATGAGTTTTAAGTAAAATTCGGCTAAAGTGACTTTGGTTTAGACCAGAAGAAAGTTGAGTGTATTTAGGGTAACAAAAAAATAAAAATGACTTTGTAGTTAATCCAAAAAAATGCTTACTAATTAAATGGAAAATAATAAAAGACATTTATTTACATTAATCAAACGCACATATATGGGTAAGTATTTACCCATATACAATATGTTCCTGTCATTTAATACATGATTTATTAGCATATATATATTCTAAATAAGTCATGAACTTTGACGTAAACACATTAGGTTGTTTTTCCTTGTTTAAAATATGGAAAATAAAATAATTTGCAGCTGCCTACAATTAGGGGCAGCTCAACAAAGTCATGGGTCTAAGGCTAAATTTTAAACGAGGCCTTAAACTTATTCCATGAAGTATATATAGCAGTATATTTTAATTTATTACAATTTATAATAATATCTTTTTAAGGTGCAAATAAAATTGTGGCAACATGATTCATCTGTATTTACAACACATGTGTATTTTTATTTGTAATTCATTTTCTTATAAGATTATTCAGGCAAATCATTTTCAAAACTTGAAAATGAAATCATTTTCCAATAGAAAAGTATGGATCCGTGTGAAAGATGAAAAATTAAAACAAAAAAATAAGATAAAAACCTATCATAATTTGCCCATTCATTTAAACAACCTCTCGATCAACTTTTAAATACGATAATGTTTGTAAAAATAGGGGCTTTCATATTTTGGAGGTCTAAAACAATGACTTTAATGACTTATGCTCGGATCGCCGATGCCTACAATCTAGCACATGTTAGTTGTGCAAAACATAAGAGTAGCGTGCATTAAAATTGATTTGGACATAACATGGAACCAATCAACCTATTCAGCTATTCTACTTGGACTTTCAGTTATGCTTCCACTCGTTAAAAATGAAGAACCTAGGAATTCTAGGCAATTGAGAAGATTTCCATCGATGTCTTCACCTTCAACAATGAGTTGGAGGAGATTTCTCAATATTTAAAAGGTTTGGAGTTCGATTAAGAGACAAAATTCTTATAAGAATACTATTTTTTTTAATGAGTCATATGCAATGCTAATTCAAATTCAACGAATCGATAGATATCAAATTGACTGAACCCTTGCATATGGATCGTCATAGATCCATATATATAAACATATTCTTTTCCCATAATAAGGACATCCCAAACAAAGAAATAAAGGAACAACAAAATATAGACCAATCACGACTAGAATTTATTCAAACAATGAATAATAAAAAATAAAAATAAAAAAGTTCTATGAGAAAGCCATAATCATATTGAGATTTCAGAACTTCTTTTCATGAGAGAAGAAACGATTGATAGAAGGCATGACTTGTGGTGGACGAGTGCTAAGGAACTTGCGAAGGCTGTGTTGTGAATACTTTTCTCCTTCTTCTTGATTTTCAAGTACTGCCATGCTACGATGAGCTTTGCTAATCCTACATATTTTAACAATAAAACATGAAAATTCTGTTGGTAATTAATGATTCAACACACTGACCATAATGAGATTTAATTAAATAAGTACCTGACATCAGGGTTTAGGAGAACGTTCCTTGTCAGCTGAAAAACACACATTCCCGTGACAAATGTCATGGCTGCCATTAGTGGATATACCTGCACGTAATAGTACTCGGACGGTTTTAAAAACATTTTATTGAAGTTAAACAAAGATATATACGTGAAGTTGAAATTTGAAATTCAGTCGAAAAGAAGTTAGAATTCTGTGAGTTAAAACTATTATTTGTCGTGAACTTCACTATTTGCATATAATATAAATGAAATATTATATATAAGTAGTACTCTCTCTGTACCAATTTATGTGTCACACTTTCTTTTTTGGTCTGTCCCAAAAAAAATGTCACATTTTTTTATCTGTCAACTATTTAATGCACTATCTCTATTTTACCCTTAAAAGTTAGCAACAACTTTTTGATTACTCCAATCTTCTTTCTCTTAAGTACTTTTTTAAGAGTAAATTCGAACATTTCTAAAGTCAACTTCTATTTCATAAACTCCGTGTCAATTCAAACACCGCCACATAAATTGGGACGGAGGGAGTATTATTTATGGTCAAACGTCATTCTTAAGTTACTTATAAAAAATTCACTTGAACGATGGATGTAACAGCCTGAACAATACATTTACGGTTGAATATTTATACTAAACTCGCGTTAATTGTTACAAGTGAATAAAGAGTGCAATCTTGAAAAAAAAATATATAGCGAGTGCAATGACACTTTGCATATATATTCTAAATGACTGATAAATAAGTGTAAGAATCAAAATGCTTATCTCTATTAGTAATTTAGTATAACGTAACATAGGAAGGTAAATTCATGGTTAGGTGTATACACCCGGTGTGGGTAACATAGGAATTTGTTGAGGGAGTGATCTAAGTTTACCTCTGGTCTAATCCAACGCCCCATTTTTGTGGTGTGTTCTTCTGTCAATTGCTTTGTGTGAAGATATAGAAAAGAGAAAGAGTAAACTTTTCTTCAATGTTTGAACAGTAGACTACTAGTAGTTCTGTATGCTTAAGGAGATGTGGTTTTTGTCTCGTGTATTTCCTTCATTTATATAGCATCCCTTAATCCGATTATACAGTAATAAATTAATTAAGCATTGTAAAATTGGAAAAAAAAAATGTATTGGCTGGATTTTGGTTGTTTCCACAAATATACGTATGACATGTTGAATAAGCAAGCGAAGGCTTAACATTTTCAGTGGGCTGATAGTAGAAGTTTTCACTTGGAAAGTAACAAAACCAGGTGCTAAGTCTCTAGTTTTATGCTTTTCTTTTTAACTTTTGGATGGCAACGTTGACCTATATAAGCTACTCTCCCTCCGGTCTATATTATTTGATGTTTTGGGTGTTTTCACGGGTATTAAGAAAATCACATTTTTAACATTAATTAGCAATGTAATTGACCATATTAACACTTATTCAAGCTATTATTACTTATCATTTTGTTTAAAGTCATTTATTAGCAAGGGATGATTCCGAAAAGATCAAATATTGTGGACAAAAAAAAAAGTTAAAACATCAAATAAAATTGACCGGAGGGAATATCTGTCTAGTTCTTCACAACAATCCTAGAATTAAAAGAATTATAAATGATACAACTAATTAATTCCTACATAAAATCTCCCATAAGATATTACTATAACTTTTGGGTGGCCGTATGAGAAAAATAAATAATACTGGTAATTTATTTATTTTTTTTAAAAAGAATGTGAAGCATGAAATTGCATTAATTCAAATTAAAAAAAAAACTTTTAAAGTAAGTAGCTAGTGTATAACATTTTTCTTCATCGCATTACAATTAAAATGTGAACCATACGTTGACCCTCACCAATTTGAAAATTGAAACTAGAACAAGAAAGGCTGCTGGTTCAATTCTTGTCCTTTGACCTTAAATTTTGACTATGAAAAAAGAAAGCATGTTTCACTGAAATTCAAGAAATTAAAATCTATGGGTGCATCGAAACAAGTGGACTTAAGATTTGTACCTAGAGTTTGACTTTCCTATGTGTACCCTTAACGAATATGTCATATACGGATGGATAAAATTACACTTTTTTTCTAAAAAACATAATATTTCAGTAAATTATAGGTGAGGCACTCCTTCAACAATCATAACATATACACACTAATGCACAATCCAAAATAAAATCAATATATATAGTATTACTTACACATGCGTGCATGGTGTATTCTCCCGTCAAATACATGCAAGTTATACTTCCTCCTGTCCAAAATAGTTATCCATTTTATCTTCTAAAAATAGCCCAAAATAACTGTTCATTTAGTAAAACAAGAAAAAGTTAATGAATTTTTCTTCAAATTATACTTTATCATAGTTATGGAGTAAAATAGTGCAATGAAGGATAAAGAGCAACACACTAAATGATAAGACTCAAATCGAGACTAAGGCACGTAACATCAAGAGTCGGGATTGGAGGATGCAAAGGACAAGAGGTCAAGAGCATCAGAGAAGAGTTCGGGAGCATTTTGAAGATCGAGGCATTGGCCCCAGGCCAGGCGCCCCGGCCAGGCAAAGCAGGCGCTCCGCCCAGACAAGGGGCAGCCCAGGTGCTCCGCCTCCACATTAGGCGCTCCGCCCAGCTCACTCCACTGATCAAAGAGGGACAAATCCAGGCGCTCCGCCTACTTGACTAGCATTCCGAGATTTTAGTCTAATTATTTACTATTTTAGCCCTACGTGGCCTATTAGGTGTAATAAACTTGTAGGGGCTTTTATGTCATTTCATTAGGAGTGTGGAACATCTATAAATACCACACTTAGTCATTTTATTTCATTAGTTACTTAATGTTGAATTGAGAGAATAGAAGATAGAATAGGTTTGGCCATTCTTGTTGAAGCTTGGCTTCATGTATTTCTTACGTTGAATCCATGGTGGATCACCGCTAGTGTGACCCCGTTTAATGGTTCAAGTCTCTTCTCCCTTGTGAATCAATCTATGTGTTTAGTTTGATTCATTCTTTTCTTCTACTTTCTGTTCTTCCCCATTCCTATTTCTTGGTTATCGTGTCTTAATTACTTCGGCCTCTATTTTACTTGCTTCCGCGATTTTGAGTCTTATCAGTAAATTACCCCTACATACATTTAATATACTTGGTAACTTTACGTTACTTTAAATTATGGAGGGACGATGAAAAAAGAATTTCTTTTACATAGAAGGATGAATGGAAGAAGAGAAAGAGGATGTGTTGACAATTATGGTTTATTGCGTAATTATACAAGCCTTACGTTTATGGATTTCCCTTACAGTTCACTGTACATTCCAAACCACATGCAAAGCCAGGTTCAAAACTTTTGAACCACTCGTCAGTTTCTCCTCGTAACTAGACTTAAATTGACCTACATTCTTGCAAACATTTTTATATTATTAAGTTAAACATATATTCACTCGATAAAGATTTCATTGTCAGTACATTTATCTTGTGATAACATATGCTAGTAGTAGTTAACATACTCCCTCCGTCCCATTTTAGTTGTCGCTTTAGGCTTATGCACGCCCATTAAGAAATCAATAAATAAGATATGTCTTTTACTATTTTATCCCCTAATAAATGAAACTGGATCGACTTTTCTAGGAAATACCCCTTTATTAAATATGGGCATAGTTGGAAAGAATTAGTAAAAAATGTCTTGAAATACTAAAACGGCAACTAATTTGGGACAAATGAAACTTGCTAAAACGACAACTAAAATGGGACGGAAGGAGTATATTTTTACTAAAGTACCTATTAGTACTATTAATTACAGAGGTGGGGGTGGGGTGGGGGGAGGGTTTTTGAATGTAATTGTTGAAGCATTGGAAAATAAAGAGCCTTCAGGAACATAGTTGTATTGTCAAATTTGTACGTGAAGGGGACATTCTACTCGTTACCATTTCCCTACCAAACACTGGACCTTTTCTTTTTCTTTCCTTGAGGAAAACTCTTGCGAGGTGTTATTGTTAAAGACTTAATTTACCCACCCAAGAACAACATACAAAATGGGGTTTGGGGAGGGTAATCAAATGGGATGAATTAATAGAACATAAAAGAAATAATATGAGCAATATCTTCCATGCAAATAATTGTATAACCAGTCATACAAGATCATTTATATACAGCTACCATTACAAAACGTTGCATTGCTAGTGTAATCTAACATATTGCGAGTCACATTTCTAATTTCACTTATACATGTAAATATATTTCAAGTGAGTTAATAATAATGTGAAAATTCTTTTATATACTAGTATAATTAAGAATATAGAAAATCAATGAAATATTTGAATATACAAGTGTTCACTCTTACAGTCCGAATGGCTTCGAGTCGGTTCTTGGAAATGATAATGTACTCATGAGTCGTGACCCTGAGAAACTTAAAAATTAAAAGAACAAACTAATTCAGTGCATACATATGAAAATCCTTGCTTCAAGATTCAGGAAGCTTTAACAGCAAATAAATAGCTAAATGAAGAAATGAAAGAAAAATGGACAACAAATCACATATTCTCCTTCTTTTCTTGCTACTCAACAACCAGTTGGTACATAGAAACTCATAATATTAATTTCTCATCGACTGATCATAGTTCCAAATTTGGAAGTGGAAAACCGATTTAAAGATTGTGTATGTGAAGATCATATAGACCTTTTTTGTTTTCACAAAAATGAGAGGTTTGATCATAGTAGCTGGCTTCTTCTTTGCTCTCATTCCTCATGCAGGTGCATGCTTCAAGTCAACAGACTCTTTCTATTCATTTTTGGTCTTATGTTCCTTTGTTTTTGTTTTCTCAACCATATATTTGCTACATTGCAGTTGCCTTTGATCCATTGGATCCCAATGGAAATATCACCATTAAATGGGATGTTATGTCTTGGACACCAGATGGCTATGTCGTAAGTTTTTGTATCTCAACATGTTACATGTTTCATTTTTCTGGTTACCAATCTCGTATAACTGTGCATAAAAGTCATATGCATTGGCAGTACAATTTAACTAGTTATACAGTAGGATTAAAGGTTAATATACATACATAAGATGGAAAAATTGTTTTGACACCATATGATGTGCATGTGATATTTGTAGGCAGTGGTAACAATGAACAATTTCCAAATGTACCGGCATATCATGACTCCTGGTTGGACACTAGGATGGACATGGGCTAAAAAAGAAGTAATTTGGTCTATGGTAGGTGCACAAACAACAGAACAAGGTGATTGCTCCAAATTCAAAGGAAGCATTCCACATTGTTGCAAGAAAATTCCAACAGTAGTAGACTTGCTCCCTGGAGTTCCTTATAATCAGCAATTTACCAATTGTTGCAAAGGTGGAGTCTTAGCTTCTTGGGGCCAAGATCCTCAAGCTTCTGTCTCTGCTTTTCAAGTTAGTGTTGGGCAAGCTGGTACCTCGAATAAGACAGTTAAACTTCCTAAGAACTTCACTTTGCTAGGTCCTGGACCTGGATACACTTGTGGTCCTGCAAAGATTGTCCCTCCTACCAAATTTTTCACAGCTGATCTTCGTCGAAAAACTCAGGCCCTAAGTAAGTCTTGTTCATAGACTAAGATCAATAGTTAATTTCACGTATCATCACTGAACATCATCTAATATGATAGTAAAGTTACCACATTATTTTTTATCATATTACAGTAATTGAATATTACTCTCTATAACAGTAAAATCACTAAACCTTACCTACTATAACAATAAAGTCATTAACTATTTTTGTCATGTTAGAACAACTGAACTTTATTCATTATAACAGTAAAGTCATTTAGTTTTACTGTTACAACCAAACTTACACCATCAAGTTAACTTGACTGTAATGAGTAAAGTTTGTGACTTTACTTACTATTGTGCTGGATAAAGTGGAGTTACATTAATAAGATAAGAAATGATGACTAATTCACTACTAGCTCTTATATGAGCTCTGGTTTTATTTTGATTTTCTAAAGCAATTTTTGAACACTAGATCAGGAAATATTGGAAATGCAATCACTAACTATTGACCCTTTGCAGTGACATGGAATGTAACCTGCACATACTCCCAATTTCTAGCCCGAAAACACCCAAGTTGCTGTGTCTCCTTGTCAAGTTTCTACAATGAAACTATCACTTCTTGTCCTTCTTGTGCTTGTGGTTGTGAGAACAAAAACAAATGCATCAAGTAAGTGTGTACTTACAGGCATAATTCTAGTTTGCAGCTACGTATAAGGAGCACAAAGATTTAACAACTTACAATCTACTTATGACAAATAGGAGCGACTCCAAGTTACTCAGTGCGGTTGGAATAAACACTCCAAGAAAAGACAATGCACCACTAGTACAGTGCACCCATCATATGTGCCCAGTTCGAGTACATTGGCATGTGAAGCTCAATTACAAGGACTACTGGCGAGTCAAGATTTCAATAACCAACTTCAATTACAAGCTCAACTACACACAATGGACGCTTGTAGTTCAGCATCCAAATCTTAACAATGTAACACAAGTTTTCAGCTTTGATTACAAGCCTCTTGTTCCCTATCAATCCATTAGTAAGTTCCTAAACTATTTGAAATTTTTTATAGATGATAATATGATACGTATAAACATGTTGATCATGTGCCATTCATAATTCCTATGCAGATGACACAGGAATGTTCTATGGCATGAAATTCTACAATGACCTACTGATGGAAGCAGGGCCATTTGGGAATATTCAATCAGAAGTACTTCTCCAAAAGGACAAGGACACTTTCAGCTTCAAGCAAGGATGGGCATTTCCCCGGAAAGTATACTTCAATGGTGATGAGTGCATGTTGCCACCACCAGATACTTATCCGTACTTACCCAACTTCGCACATCATCTCCCTGCTGCCTTTTCAACAATTTTATTTTCACTGCTTTTGCTTTTGATTCTACTCTTTTGATTGTTTCTCTAGTTTTGTCAATCAATAGAAATTTTGAAGCTAAGCAAGTATATAAAATTCTTTGAGAGAACAAATCCGGTCATGACTATGTATTGCAACAACTATGTTTGTGAATAGAAAATATCACTTGAGCTTGTGGGTACAATATAGGCATTCATATATTCAAGCGATAATATAAATTGCGTAACAAAGCCAATGTTTCACATAATGTTTCATAAAAGTACTGGAAAAGCAAATGTACCTCAGATGGAATATACAGCAAAATTGCACCACCATCGATGGAAAATGAGAATGGCTCGAACAAAATGGAACTCCTGTTGGAAAGTATCTTTTTACCATGTAGAAAGTGGTTATAAGATGATAGTGAGATTACAAGAGTAGTAGAGAAACTAATATAAACAGTTATATGGGTTTAAGAACGTCACAAACCTACAAAAGACAATAATTATGTGACACAACTGCTAAAGGAGACTATGGCAGCAACTCCACCAAAGATGGTATTTCCATAGATCAGTGAATTACTGCCAAACGAACTCACATGACTCCGTAACACAGAGTGACACTCCAAAGATAACTAGCTGAAACAGACACTTTGCATATACAAGTGATAAAAGTTTAAATGTATGCAAGGACGAATGCCAACGAAGACATCAGTGTCACCACTAATTTAAGTAGAGAGACCCCCCATTGGGAACCACCATTTGGCAAGTATGGATATGCATCAGGAGGAGGCATCACACAGTTATCACCGTTGAAATAAATTCTGCGTGGAAAAGCCCATCCCTTCTCAAAAGTGAAAGTTGATGCATCCTTTCGGAATAGAAGCTCTGACTGGACATTTCCTAAAGGACCAGCTTGCATGAGCAGATCATTGTAGAATTTTACACCCCATAACATAGCTGTGTCATCTGTAAAAAAGCCCATGAAGTTAGTCGTATCATTCCTTCTTCTTTTTTTGGTTAAGTTAGTCATATCAATTCCGATTGACAACTTACTAATTGCTCCATAGGGAGTCAGTGACTTGTAATTGAAGCTGAATAACGTAGTGAGGTTGTCGAAGTTAGGATGTTGAACAACTAAGGTCCATAGTGTATAATTCATCCGGTAATTGAAGTTTGTTATAGTGATCTTCACTCTCCAATATTCCTTGTAGTTGAGTTTCACATGCCAATGAATTCTAATTGGGCACATATGACTTGTGCACTGGACCAAAGGAGCATAGTTGGTTTTCCCATGGTCTGAAACAACTGAAGCTAGGTGCGGCGCTTCTGGACTGCAAGAAAGCTTGAAAAGGAGGTAAATGTTAAATAAAATAAAAAACACTTCACAGTAACAATGCTAAGAAATTGGTGAAAAATAATTTGTGGGTCATACTCTACACAATTCCCAGGCTGAGTGCCATTATTCTGGCAACCACAAGTGCACGTCGGGCATGGCACAATCGTGTCATTGTAGAAGGATGAGAGCGAGACGCAACATGTAGGAGTTTTTTGAGCTAGGAACTGTGAGTAAGTGCATGTGACGTTCCAAGTCACTGTCATGAACAATATAAAAGGTTAGAACTTAAATTTCAATAGGCTACAACATGTAGGAGTTTTCCAAAACATGTTTCCAAAAGTGCTTTTTTGAGTCGAGGGTCTATCGGAAACAACCTCTCTACCTTACTTAAGGTAGGGGTAAGGTCTGTGTACATTTCACGCTCCCTAGACCCCACTTGTGGGATTATACTGGGTATGTTGTTGTTGTTGTACAGCTGTAAGTATCTCACTGAGCTTGATGATAAAGTTTCTAAACTTAAGATGTTCACATTTCTCATTTACTTTTTAGACGAGGAGCTAAAACATTAGGCAGACAAGTTTCCAGCCATAAAATGCAAAATTGCATATGCTTGAGCCAAGTAACTTACTCATAGCCTGTGTGACTCTTCTCCCATCTGCAGAAACGAACTTAGTCGGTTTTACAATTTTAGCAGGTCCACAAGTATAACCAGGCCCTGGTGCCTTTAAGGTGAAATTCTTAGGTACTCTAACTGTTTTATTGGTCGTACCAGCCGCACCAACACTAATTTGGAATGAGCTAATAGCAGTTGCCGGATCCTGCCCCCATGAGTTGATCACTCCTCCCTTGCAGCAATTTGCAATCTGCTGGTTGTAAGGAGTTCCAGGCAGCAAGTCAACAACTGTTGGATCTTTCTTACAGCAATGTGGAATATTTCCTTTAAATTTTGAACAATCTCCCTGTTCTGTTGTTTGACCTCCCATCATGGTCCATATGACTTCCTTCTTTGCCCATGTCCATCCCAAAGTCCATCCCGGCGCTTGAATATGTCTATATTGTTGAAAATTATAGATTGTCACAACAGCCTGTCAAGTACCAAAAGGATAACGATCAAACACTTCCAGTTCAAGAAATTCTTATAAGATGGAGAAATTAAAGAGAAGGTCAAAAGTGACTGTAGAACTCTGTGTCGAGCAGGCTGAAGCTATCCAGAACCTATAAGCACATATGTGCTTTTAAGCCACTTTTAAGCTTACCCAACGGGCTCTAAGCAGTATGTAAAAGTACCTAGAAACTGCATCCAACTTCATAGAGAAAAGGAGCTGAGGGTCAACTGGATTTAGCTAATATTCAAACAAATTCAGAATAACTGAAAACTGAAATTAGCAACATGCATATCAACTTGGGAATTGCAGAAGGGGAAATACATGCTATATAGGTCTGGTTAGCCTATGGGATGATGGTGATCATATATATCTATCTAAGGGGGTCTAGATTACCAGTAATAGATAATCAAGATTACTATAACTTACCACATATCCATCAGGAGTCCAGGTGATTACATCCCATTTTATTGTAATGTTCCCATTTGGATCAAGAGGATCAAATGCATCTGGTAGAAAAGGAAGAAAAATAGGAGAAAAAAAAAAAGGTTAAAAACCAAATGAGCATTCATAGACGCAGTTATCACTTACAACGTAATAAATTCAGAGTAACTGAAGACATGTTTCAGATGCAAGATAATGTTAGCATACAAAAATGAAAGAAAAAATACATGTATGCATTTCGTATGATGAAAATGTTCTCGATGAAATTTATCTTCTTTTTGTGCTCTGCATCATCTGTACTTTGGTAAGATTACAGCACCTGATGGGTGGGTTAGACATGCGTCACGGGTTCAAACATTGTCGAAGACAAAACTTGGTATTTTAGTGAAGTAGGGTAGAGGGGAGGGGCCCACCAAGTTTCGAACCATACACCATCGGCACAAGGGATTTCTCGCTTATTAAAAAAAGAAACATAAAAGATCGAATCTTGAAGTTCATTTTTTCCAAGAATAGACTAAATCAAGACCCAACATCCTCCAGAAACAGATTACTGAAACTTTCGATAAAATTTCAGTTCACAGAGTCCCTTACTAAACCATTACGTCGCTGTTCCAACTTATGTGACACTTTTTATTCTAGTCCGTCCCCGAAAGAATGTCATATTTTTATAAATGGAAACAATTTAACTTTCATGAAATGATATTCAACCATGCAAATTTCTATGGCATGCAAGTTTCAAAGGTTAATCTTCTTTCTTTATGAGACGGACTAAAAAAGAAGTGTGTCACATAAATTGGAACACACCGAATATCGATATGTCCAACCATAGAAACTAGAATACAATCATTACCATAAAAATCAAATCTTTATACATAAAACCATAGACAGACATGCAAATCAATCAGAAAAAGCTAACAGAAGCAAATTCATGAATTCAAGAACAACCCCACATTAATTCCAAATAAGAAAATCAAGAACTTAACAAAACCCAAGATTTCTATACACTAACCTGTTGAGGAAAAGCTGAAGCAAGAAATCAAGAACAGATAAAGTACAAATGAAACAGTAAATTTGGTAAAGAATCTGAACAAGTCCATTTTTTAGGGGTTATATCAGCTGTGGATTTTGTTAAGCTTTTTTGGGTTTTTATTGCTGAAGTTTTGCAACTGAAAAAGGTGAAAGAAATGGACAGAGTGAGGGTAGGGAGTGGCAGTTGGGAACTCTCAAGCTCACAAAACCAAGCTTGTCCATTCACATAATCTTGACTTTAATAAGTATAGTCCATGTAGATTGTGACCACACTGGCCACTGTAAAATTATCATATTATATACTTCCATGTTTAGTACTAGTAATAATAATTATTTCATTCAAATAACTACTAATTATATGAATTAAAGTAGTGAATTGAGTTTTGGAGCAACTAGTAAAGTTGTATGATTCGAACTATAGAAACGGCATCAAGGTAGACTGTATAACATCATATCCTCTTAGGGAGGGTGCGATCCTTATTTAAATCATACATGATACTTTGTACACCTAACTGTTAAGAATCGTAATAAAGTTTCTATTACACGAATCCAACGAGTTAATAAGTTTAAAACTTTGATGATTTCACAATACAGTACTTGAGTGTTGGTAAGTTGCAAGTTACACCTACTAACTAATTTCAATTTCAAAGATAAAAACGACTTTTTTTGTCTATTTGTTTGGGCTTCTATATTCTGCGTGGGATATAAGTTACCTTTGAAAAGTATATTAGGTGAAATAGTGGACTATAATAAATAAGGGTCCACATTCCAAATAACGACATTCTATTCTAGTTATAGCCATTGGCATTTTAGTAAGAGAGAAAACAGCTGTGCAGATCTAATATTAGCAAATTCTAGAAACTACACGCTCCGTTCCAAATTAATTGACGTTTTAGCAAGATTCCTTTGTTTCAAATTAGTTGACCTTTAGAATTTCAACATATTTTTTGTTCATTCTTTTCAGGTATACCCTTAATTATTAAAAGTATTTTCAAAAAAAAATTTAATAGTCATATAAATAGGAATAATATAGTAAAATATATACTCTATTTATTGATTTTCTTAATGGACATGCAAAAGTTGAAAGTGACAACTAAAATGGTACGGAAGGAATAATAAGTAGTACTCCCATGATCTTGTAACTTGGTGAAGCTGAAGCATGGGGACGGAAAGAGACTCATTTAAAGTAGTACACAAAATAATTAGTACTACATGAACCAAAATAATTGACTAGTTGCATTACACATATTTAACGTAAACCAAATTAGGACCATGATATTATGGAATCTGGTGTGTTATCACAAATCTACAAGTACGATTTTCCGACGCAAATTTAAATTATTAGACTTTTAAAACAATACTGTAACATCGAGTGAAAAACGAGAAAAAGAATTTGGACTATGATATGCAACTCATAGGATACAGCAAATCCGCGTAAGGGATGGAATGATATAAATTCTGGATGAGAACGAAGGAGCTAAAGAGGATGTCTCTATATATCCAAGCTGCCAACAAAGGGAAAAATAAAGGAAGGGAATAAGTGACAATTAATTCAACTAACCAATTATTGTCTGTCTTTAAAAAGTGATGTGGCTCGTTATTCGTTAATTTTATTCATTTGGCTAATTAAGGAAAATGCCACGAAACGAAACAAGTGTTGTTAATTAGGCAAATTTTGAGAACAATTTGACTTTTAACCATCGGTCAAAATATGTAACTCCTAGTCTTCTATCAGATTATTCACAATTTTGGCGTGTCCGTCATAACTTAAAAATTGGGCATTTCTTTCCCCTTTAAGTGATGTAACAAATAAACATACATTCGGAATTGGTTTTTATTTGATAAACAAAAATGAAGAAGCATTAAGAAGAAAAAACAAGCAAGGAATAGGGATGGCAACGGGGCGGGTGCGGGGCGGGGCGGGGCGGGTTGGGACAAATTTTTTTAAAATTCTGGCGGGGCGGGTTGCGGGTTTATCTAATTTTTTTTTTTTCAAATCCTTGTAGAACCTGTATATATATATTTTTGTATAAAAGTTATCTTAAATAGAAGTTAAATCGTAATCAAATTATATGTGTTTTTATATAAAAGACTTAATTTTATAACAAACTTATACATATGGGTATGTATAAAATCTATCATTAGAATAATAAAATTATTGCCCAAACTACTATGATAATTTACCTAAGATAAGATGATTAATACTTGAGAAAGTCGTTAATTAGTTCATAAAATTAACAAAAAAAATAAAAATAATATAGCGGGGCGGGGCGGGGCGGGGCGGGTTAATGCAGGGCGGGACGGGGCGGGTTGAGAAGTGACAAAAATACTACGCGGGGCGGGGCGAGTTTAATTTTTGCAGGTTAAGATTCAACCCGTCCCGCCCCGTTGCCATTCCTAGCAAGGATGAAGAAAGTAAAAGGAATGATGGATTTGCTTCTTTTAGTTCTTATCATAAAATTAGATAAAAGCCACCAACAATCTACGTCTATATTATCGTAGTTTGGCAACTTATATTCCGCTGCATTTTAGATAACAACTTTTATTGGACAATGAAGTTATGAAAAAGAAAAGATATAGAGATTTTTGACACATAAATCAAATATATACATATCAAAAGTACACTAAATGAATATTTCTTTAATCAGATTATATATATTTATAAGAAAAGGGTAACTCTGAGTAGATGTAGAGGAAATTGATGGTAGAATGAAGAGGCCCAAGGGAAAGTAGAGGTCAAAAAAATTACTCACATGAAGCTAGTGAAGAGTAAAGACGAGGAAGAGAAGAAGACGAACAGGGAAAGATAAGATTGTGAGGAAGGAAGCGAACAGAAGCTAAAACGACAATTTTTTAGCGCTTATACATAGAAATAGCGGATAAAGGTGGGGAGAAGAAGCTGTATAAACTAGTCAATGCAAGGGAGAGACGGTCACGCTACCTATATCAAGTGAAATGCATCAAAGATAAGGATGGCAAGGTATTAATGGAAGATGCTCACATTAAACGGAGATAGCGAGCTTGCTTCCATAAACTCCTAAATTATGAGAGATAGGGATATTATGTTGAGCCATTTAGAGCACCCAGCAAGCCGTTGTGATTTTTTATACTGCAGTGTATAAAAGTTAAAAAGGTTGAGGAGGTGATTCGTAAGATGAGAGGGGTAGAGCAATTGGGCCTGCATGACGAGATCCCAATAGATTTTTGGAAAAGTGCAGGTAGAGCAGGCGTAGAGTGGCTAACCAGGTTGTGTAATGCTATATTTCGGACAATGGTGATATTTAAAATTGTAACCATTATAGGGGTATCAAGCTGCTAAGCCATGCGATGAAAGTATAGGAGAAGGTGGTGGAGAAGAAAATGAGGAAGGATGTAGCTATTTCTGATAACCAATTCGAATTCATGTCTGAGGATCGACCACGATGGCCATCCATCTTTTAAGGAGGTTAGTTGAGCAGTATAGAGACGAAAAGATACTAGTATATTGTGTTTATTGATCTAGAAAAAGCTTATGACAAAATCTCAAGGGAGGTATTATAAAGATGCTTGGAATATAAAGGTGAATATATAGCATACATCAGAGCAATTAGGGACATGTATGATAGAGCCTAGACCTGGGCCTAGTCAAGATAGGGTTGCATCAGGGATCATCGCTAAGTCCGTTTTTATTTGCTCTGGTGATGGACGAACTAACTTAGAGTATTCAAATGGGATGTGCCTTGGTGTATTTTCTTTGCAAATGATATCATTTTGGTTGACGAGACTCACATTGGAGTTAATGATAATTAAGCTGGAGGTTTGGAGACAAATCTTAGAGTCTAAAGGTTTCAAACTGAGCAGGATGAAAATAAAGTATATGGAGTGCAAGTTTAGTGGTGCATTTCATGAGTCTTAGGTTGAAGTGGTGCTTGATACTCAAGTCATCCCCAAGAAAATGTAGCTTCAAGTATTTTGGGTCAATACTCCAAGAAAATGGAGAGATTGATGAGGATCTCACACATCGCATATGAGCGGGGATGGACGTACTGGAGACTCGCTTCCGGGGTCTTATGCGATAAGAAGTTGCCACCTAGACTTAAAGGTAAGTTCTATAAAGTAGCTGTAAAACCTGTATGTTTCATAGATGTAGAGTGTTGGCCAGTCCAGAATACACACATTTAAAAGATAAACGTAGTTGAGATGAGAATGCTCAGATGGATGTGTAGACATACTAGAATGGATAAGATTAGTAACGAGGTCATGCGTGATTTGGACATGTGAAGAGGATGAGCACCGGTGCGCCAATAAGGAAATGTGAGGGGTTGGTGGTGATGGGTGTACGAAGAGGTCGGGGTAGACCGAAGAAGAATTGTGGCGAGGTGATTAGACAAGACATGACTTGTCTCCAGATTACCGAGGACATGACGCTAAATAGAAAAGTGTAGAGATCGAAGATTCAAGTAGAAGGTTAGATAGTACTCGTGTGATTTCTAAACTTACTAGCATTAGTACTATTCGTATGTACACTACTTTTATTTTATTCTTCGTCTTTACCGTTATTGGTATTTTGTATTTTCTTCGGCTATCTTTAAATTTTGTATCGATATTATCTTTGCTATGGTATTTTCATTATGCTTTTCTTTTCTATTATGTTTCTTAATTGTAATTTCTTTTAGCCGAATGTCTATTAGAAACAACCTCTCCATAGTGGTGGGAGTAAGATATGATTATATCTCACCATCCCGGACTCCATATCATTATGTATATTGTTGTAATGCATATGAAATACATACATATAAAAGGTAGTACAATAGATTTTAAATTCTTTTCCTCCTTACATAAAGCATAAAAAGAAAATGTCATTAAAGGGCTAATAAGAGACGTGTTTCCATTGGCGCCCAAGTAAACAAACTCCACGCCGCATACATACACTATTAGAAAGACCTAATAATACCCCTCTTTCCAAAATCATTTGATTAAAAATTGTATTAGTGAAAAGAGGGTATTATATTGACAATTTGGTAGATACTTTTTCTCCAAGTAACCTCCAATTTTGAATAATTCATAAACCCCCATTTTTTTTTTCAGATGTTAGCCGGGATAAGATTTTGAGTAGTTGTTTTGTTAATTTTGTTGAAATTGGGGGACTATAATGGAGGTTGCTGGATCTAAGAGGAGGTCTTTTGAACAAACTGAAATTAATTGGGACAAGTAAGCTCTACTTTAATTTCCTTTTCATTATGTTTTTAATTTTGCACAATTTGTTTTATGTGTTTTACTTATTGGAAATGATTATGGGTTTCTGTAGATTGCATTTAATACTGTGATTTTAATTATGGAAATTAGTCGTTTCTTAGGGTTTAGAATTAAAGTAACTTCCAAATTTGGATAGTTTATCTTTCCTTTTCCTTCATTCTTTAGCCTGAGGGTCTATCGGAAATAGCCTCTCCACCTCGGTGGGATAAGGTCAGCCAACATTGTTGTTGTTGATATCTTTCGTTTTCTTGTGCTTGGAATTTTTGGTTGAAAATTAGGTAGAGGATTCATTTTGAATTAAACATAAAAAGTTAAAGGTTGCTAGTTGGGACTCATAAATTCCGACATCGAAATTTGAGAAAATGTAATTATATTTACCTTAGTGTCTTTGTTAGTTGGAGGTACTAAGTACCTTCTGGAATTAGTCGAGGTGCAGGGGCGGATCTTCCTTGTGAATTGCGGTTCCCGGGAACCCATACTCCTCCCACAAAATTAGGTATATTATGTACATATTTGTAATATGATGTTTGAGAACCCATAATATAAAAGTTTAAATGATTCATTTGGTCAAGCGGTGGTTTACTTACACATAGGAGTAGGTATCAATCTTTATTTAATTTTTTTCCTTAATACATCATCATATAAAATGATAATTAACCTATATAAACAATAAATTTTTCGACGAAGGTTGTTTACTGACCACTTTTGGGATGCTGTAACTCCGCTCCTAACAGTGGTGAACACATACTCTTGAAATCCTAGATTCGCCTCTGTCGAGGTGGGTCCAGGCTGACCCCGCCACCATGGTTATCAAAAGAAAAAAGTAAACAAGTTGAAATTTCGGTGCTAGTTATTTGTTTAGCTTTAAGTGGCGAAAGTAGCTTATTAGCTTATTAGGTTTAACTGAACCTAATACTTTTTGAGACGAAACATGGATACATAGGTGAAATACCACAGAAATTTCATAAGTCGAACCAATAATTTCAAGAGTATAATAACTTCAATGATAAGAACTTTTAAGGTTGAATCCATCTAGTTTAAATCTTGGATATGCCTTTGCGATGGTGAATTTCGGGCCTCGACAGTTATGTGTTCTTAACGTAGAGTTAAGTATTCTCTATCTCATAGGGTATAATTTCTTTGCTTGCATGCCGGCTTTGCTCCTTTTACTTTTAATTTTATTTTTAAATTTTCTTTTGGACTTCATGCTTCTCTTCATATCTTCCCACCTCTTATGCAGGCTTGATAAGACTAGGTTCTATGTCGTAGGAGCTGGGATATTTACAGGACTTACAGTTGCACTCTACCCTATTTCCGTTATCAAGACTAGAATGCAGGTTGCAACCAATCATGCTGCAAAAGACAACGCATTTTCTGTTGTCAGGGGCATATTGCGGAATGATGGTGTTCCTGGTTTGTATAGAGGTTTTGGAACTGTCATTACTGGGGCAGTTCCTGCCAGGATTATATTTCTCACAGCACTAGAGACAACTAAGGTGGCTGCCTTTAAGATGGTTGAACCATTCAAGCTATCAGAACCTATACAGGCAGCTATAGCAAATGGTGTTGCGGGCATGGTGGCGTCTCTTTGTTCACAATCCGTCTTTGTTCCTATCGACATAGTATGCACTCTATGTCCTCATGCTCTTTTTGTTATAGAGGCAAAATTTTGGAAGAGTGGACTGTGAATCAAATGTGATTTATTCTTTAGAAATCCACTTAGAGCTAGATTAACATCTTATTAAATCTAAAAAGATTTTCTTAAAATATCAGATTGCTTGTTATTCATTTTGTCATTTACTCGAATTTACACTAGAATACTACTATTTTTGGCTGACTTGAGCATAGCAAAGTGATTTACAAGAGTTATGTTACAGAGATTTTTGGCCTTCCTTATTTTATTGCTATTCCCCTGCTTTCCCCTTCAGCCAGTCACAATCTTGTAGATGAGTTTATTGACGTTTCGAAATTAATTTCATTATATTGGATGGAAAAAGGTTAGTCAAAGGTTAATGGTGCAAGGATACTCAGGCCACGCAAGCTACAATGGAGGCTTGGATGTTGTTCGCAAAGTTCTGAAGTCAGAAGGTATTCGTGGATTATACAGAGGATTTGGTCTATCTGTTATTACATACTCTCCATCTAGTGCTGTATGGTGGGCAAGTTATGGTTCGAGCCAGCGCTTCATATGGAGGTGAGACATGATGGTGCTGACCTTCTAAAAATTAATAAAAGTGGATTGAGTCCCTTTTCTCCTGTTCACATTCTAGCTATACCCTTTAAGTTGGATTTTATCGTCGAGTATTATTGTTCTACAGATTTCTATGTGCGACTCATTGACTTATCAATTGGTTTTTGTGTCTATCAGCAGGCTTTTGGATAATGGAACTGAACATGGTGGGCCTTCTCCTAGCCAGGGGAAAATCGTGGCAGTTCAAGCTGCTGGTGGGATCATTGCAGGTGCTACTGCGTCTTGCATAACAACTCCATTGGACACGATCAAAACACGATTGCAGGTATTATCTTTGGTTTCTGTTATGAACACTCTAGCCTGTATTTTTCTTCGAGGGATTGACTTCTCTACATTTTGTCAATCTTTGTCTGTACTGTTTACCCATGATTGGTTTATTTGCCCATCCTGACTGCTTCTCCTGTTCTTTCTATGTTTACTTTGGTGGCTGCTCCCTTACATTCATGCTCTATTATAGATTGCGTATACAGTTATAATGTGGAGTACTTTATTTAACTTTCCAAGTCTATTGTGGGAGCTGGTGGACCTGCAAAATGGGGGTTATCTTTCCTCCATAACCTGCTTCACAATCTTAATTACCGTCTCTTCGGGGTTTACCCTTAGCAGTAATATTTGAGATCGTCTACCGGAAACAGCCTGTCCACCTTGGTGGCTGGAAGGTCTGCCTACATCTCACCCTCCCCAGACCTAAATACTGTTAGACCTCACTAGTGTTAAACCTCACTTGTGGAATAACACTGGGTATATGTCGTTGTAGTAATATTTGACATCGTGTTAAGTTTTTGCAAGAGGCACTGGAGTACCTTTAGATGGTGTAGGTGTTCTTTTTGTTTACCAGCTGCAGTTAAAGAGTGCAGCATGGTGCATCACCTAGCTGCTAGTACATACAGTTCCTTTCATCTGCATAGATATTAGGAGTAATAGATATTCTCTTTCACTTTAGGGTGTTCCCTTTGGTATTTGGATACAAATGTGTGACTGCTGCGAAGCAATTCCTGTTTTGACAAAACTCTAGCCACACTACTTTGTGCTCTTGTCTTGTCTTGTAATTAGTCTCAGTTTTGAATCTTCTTATTGAAGGATCTTGTTGCATTACAGGTGATGGCGCATGACAAAAGGCCTACTGCACGGCAAGTAGTTAAGCAGTTGATTGCTGAGGACGGTTGGACAGGATTTTATAGGGGATTGGGTCCAAGATTTGTCAGCATGTCAGCATGGGGAACCTCCATGATACTTGCCTATGAATATCTCAGTAGGGTCTTATCCTCCTCATCTCTTTCCTTTACTTTTAAGTTGTTAACCTTGTGAGCAATAAATCATAATTTTTTTTGGAGATCTTAGTGAATCCGAAGGTAGGTGATCTACTTGATTTTAATCAGTAACCTTGGCTTCTCATGAGATTTCTTGCGAATTACATTGGACCTTTATATTCACAGAATTTGGATTTTGTTAGTCTTTGATGTCTTCAAGTCGCATTTGTGACTTTAAACTACTTGTTATAGTTAACTATGAAATTGACGTTCCACTCACTCAACTTACTATGTGCTTTGCTGTTCTTTTTGTTCCATTATTTTATTACTGCTCCAGTTCAACCGTGCCCAATCGTTGATGTCTACAGATTTGGTTACCTATTTTTATCTCTGGTTAGTTATAAGGAGGTTGCATGTCTGCTCCACCTAACTTCCCTTGATGCAAGCCATTTTACCTGGATCAAATGTTTGCAAATATGTCCTTTCTAGCATAGTGGGAAACAATTATATCTAGTTGGTACTCTATTCGTGACAAATAACTTTGCATATCCATTAAGGAGAGAAGCTCCATTGTTCAACTTCTTATTGGTGATTCGTTTATGACAATCTCTTTGCCAATTGAAAAAGGAAAAAGCCATGTTAGAATTCTTAAATTTCACGTTTGCAGGTTAAACAAATACTAATATCCTATTATGCAATAAACTACCATTACTTTTAACACGAAAATATGAATATTTCATCTTATTCGATAATATTTTCCTGAGATGATTTTGTTCTTTTTTTGCAGAGCGCTTGTGTGCAGCAAGTGAATAGGTCGATAGAGCTAGCTGCCATGACTCTTCATGCGGCAGGTTTTTTTTTTCTATTACTGCCTGAGTTTTGGAGCTGGAGAGATATCAATACCTCTAGCTCTGCTGATTAGCTGTCTGGAACATAAATGACAGTAACACATAAATTGACTTGGAATCCAAGTACCTGGTCAACCACAATTGAATTCTTAGGGATTTACTCGATAGTATTGTTAAATTATTCTTGATGGATAAATGTAATATTCATTGATTGTTGTGCGGCACTACAAGGAGGATAGAGGATATATGTACATGCCTATTTAGGCATAGATGAATCCTTGGTCAAATATAAGTCCATGTCAATGCAACAGTTGGTTTCCAAGCCTTAATATACTTTGATTTGATTTTGTTCCTATATCCCTTGTTATGCTTGTCCATGTATCCAGAACTGCCCTTGCTCCTGTGTGTTTGTCCTATAGACAATACTTTTTTGGCAATTGGCATCTACCCTTATTATAACCACATATTAGTTACCCTTTTCTCGTCTGATAAGATGTACGTTGCAGATATAATGCATAGCCAAATACACGAAGACTTATCATGTCCTTATCATTTGCGCAATCTTCACCAACTGGTTATGTAAACTTCACAAGTTATTTACGTTTAGTTGTGCATTTAGTTAGCATGGATTGCTCCAAAAGGATAACCGGAAATGTGAGACACCAGCATCATAAGGCATTGGACCAAGGGAAATTATGTACGTGAACATTTTCAACAGAATAGTGAAAAGAAGAGATTCAAATCAATGTCGAGATTATACCAACACATGCACCTCATATTTGTGTTGTGTTGCAGATTCTTACCCACGAAATTTTCCCTTAGATGCAAATTAGACAAGGCAATGAGTAGCAAAAACCAAAGATCAGAGACCAAGTAAATTCACAAAAACTAAGTAAATTGACTAGCAAGACACCTTGCTCTTCCATCACAATATTATGAAGCAATCTCAGTTTAAGCTGAATTGCATATGCATATGAAACTTTTACAAGGCTTCCGGCATAAAATAAACAAATAATTGAAGTTAAGGCCGAAGGACCTCAACTGCAAAACTTAGAAATACTCAACTTCATACTATAGCCTATAATACATTAAATAGGCTTAAGAATCTATTTTAGCCTATGTTACACCTTCAAAACTTTTTATCTAGCAAAGAAAAGCTGAAAGCCAAAAGGAATGTGGGTAGTCTGTTGGTCTTAACCTCAGTCCTTTACTATAAAAAGGGGCGCCAAACAAACAGACTCTTTCCATGTTCACAGCAGACTTACTTCTTTTCTCCGAAAGCTGCCAATACAAATGTGTTGAATTGGATCAAATATCGACTGAAGGGAAATCTACTAAGGGCCATATGAAATTTATTCTCCAAAATGCACAATCTCAAATAACTCGGCGATCGTCATCATCATCGTCCTCATCAGCACGGTTTAATTCAGCATATTCCTCAAGCGACGAAGCTGTAAACAGTTCACCAACCTTCATGTCATTTTCGGTTGGGCTTTTCTCGGAACTCTGAGACTTCCCTTTATTCATCTGTTGGATACACATTAGATGAGCAGTAAGAATTTCCAAAACATCATAAAAGCAACATAATCAGACAACATCAATGTGCTGAAAAGTTGGTAAAAGAAGAAGCTTTATACTGCTTGATTCAGTAAACACAAAGGGTAGGATACTATAGCTAGCAATCAGTACTATTGACCAAATTCCAGTAGAAGCGGGCAGTAAGTGGTCTGTCAGTTCGCCACCCGAAAGGTGGTAATTGTGCCTATGATTATGCATAGAACTCAGCAGTGCTATTTGCTGCTAGAGATGAGCCAATCCATTGAAGATCAAGTCCAAGGGAAGCACAATACTTGAAGACAAATATTGTCAGATAGAGGAGAAAGAGGAGAGCCCGCAAGGCTAAATGCGGTGTCCAAGGGTTGGCACAACAGTTCTACTTTAGGTTCCATGAGAGTAGAGATCAAATAACGAGGGAAACACAAAATATGGGGAACAAAGAGCGTGAGAGAGAAATAAGTGGTAGCAGCACTCACTTTAACCTACAAGTGAGAGACTAGCGTACAAGGTAATAGATTCACTGACATGAATTGAAATAATTAGATATACAGCAAAGGACAAAGTCCACTCTGGTGCTTCCAAATGATATAGATTGATATTTTTGACCAATTGCTTATTAAGAATAGCATTGACCACAGTAAGTAATGAGTGAAGGTTTAGAGCTTATGATGAGTCACTGTAGTGAACCATTCTATCCAACATGAGATGCCAGTAAGCTGAGTATAGTAAATATCTGATGTGAAAAGATGACCTACTGTAAAAAAACTGATAATTTCCTAGCACAGTGAGCTTAGAGTTGTTTTTTGACGCTAGTACTATCTGTTCTCCTCAAATTTCTCCAATTGATGAAATATTTTGGCATTGTAGGGAGACAAAGCAGAGGACATTTCCAAGACAACATTTATTATAAGGTTAATCCAGCAGAAATTTCTCTTACAGCTCGTAGAAGTGACCGCCTATCCCTCTCTCGAGCATTCTTGATTGCCTGTAGCAACAACAAAATCATTGGTTTTCCATAGCTTGACAAATGACCGGCTGATAATACAGCTGACAGCAGGAAAAACAGAGCATAAGGTCTACGATATCAGTAAAAATAAAACAAACCTCCTCAAGCGCCTTTTTCTCAGCCTCCACTTCTGAAGCATCTCTACAAGGAACCAACAATAACAGTAAGAAATATTTCACAACCAAGTTCATTTAAATATAAGCAAATCCCATACAAAAATGCGGAACTAAGATCAACAGGTTGAGAAGGTAGGGAAAAGGAGGAAGCTTTAAACCTTCCAACCACTTGTCCAACACGACATGAACACTTGGCACATACTTTATGCTCCTTTGCACAACCTGCAAATTTTCCGAATAAATGCATAAACATCAAAACCAAACATTTAACTGATTTCAAAATGAAACAGTAGATTTCATTACTCAGAAACAAATATGCATAAAAGAGAAAAACAAATGAAACACGAACAAAAAACTAACCATTACAGAGATTGTGGTATGCTTGCCGAACGTTTCTTTTCAAACACTTCTGACTATCAAAAATCAAGAAAAAATTGAGATCAGTGGGTGCAAAGAGTTTATGCTTACTACTTGGCACATACATAGTAACTTTGTATTTTAACTTTTATTTTCACCATATACATTGATACGAATCAATGCAGACTTAACTGACAATAGGACACAATGGAAGAGAAAAGATCCTTATAAGTGATATCTACTAATTGGTAATAATAGAGAAATTTTAACATTAAAAATATTATTATATATTACAATTCTAACTTTATTTTCCATTTTTTATTTCTATTCGGGTATAAATGACACGAGTTGAGCTTAAACGGAGATACATGGTCAATGAAAAATGAGAGTTCATATAACCGACCCCAACTTGTTTGGGATTGAATCGTAGTTATTGTTGTATACCTTGATAACCAATTCAAACAAAAATATAATGTAAATTATATACCTCATTATCAAATTAACCAAATGATATCTACATGTAAGCCATCGTAAAAGGTAAATATTTGTAATCTTGAAAATAAGGCATGTACCTCCTACAACAGATAAAACTAACACGATAGTGTAAAAACTTATTTACATTTTACGCCGACAGTGTGCATAACTTAAACTCAAAACACAGTACTATTTATAAAACAAGTAGAAAAGTTAAAAAGAGTACCATTTAGAAGGTTCAACAAGGGGTTTATATTTTCCATATTTACGCTTCCATTCAATTTGTTCTTTACAACGAATACATACTCCTGTTATATCTGAAAGTGGTCTAAATTTTCCACCTACTTCCTGCAAAATAACAAATAATAAAAAATAATTCAGACCCCACTTCAAATCTTAAAAGGTCAGCTCGGTGCATCTTAAAAGGTCAGCTCGGTGCACAAAGCGTACTGTATTTAAGCAGGGTTCGGGAAAAGGCTGCACCCTACTTCAAATCTTGAAAATACAAAAATGGGCTTACAGTTTCATTGATTTTGATGCCGGCGTTAGGTTTCCAGGCGAATTTGTTCTGGTGCTTTGGCGGCCCTTTTCTAACAGTGCTCATCTTTTTTACTCTTTCTGAAAACTTCCTTCAATTTCTTAATGGTGTGTGTACAAGAGAATATGACCTTATTTATGTGTGTGGGCTAATTTTTCAATGCAAAATTTTTTTGCCAAACGTCCTCAAAATTGAGTGATACTGCTTTTTTGTCCACTTTTAAAATGGTTTAATAAAATAGTCTCCATTATTCGTAGGCAATACTTTAAGTTATCAATCGGTAAGTAATACCTCTTAGGGAGAATTGTAGGACAAGTATTACCTACGAAAATGTGAGAAGAAATTGAAGGGACAAGCGCTGCTTCGACAGTACTTTAAGTTATTAGAGAAAATGTATGAAGAGATTAAATAGCCAGTGCTACCTCTTGATCATTTGTTACGAGAAAGGGAAGGCGAAATGTGAGAGTTATTATAAAATTTTATAAGAGTATTTCCATTCAATATCAGTTCATTAAACTTAGCGGAGATCATTTTTGCTAAATCACTATTATCGAGGTCAAAAAGGCAAATCATCGTCTATGACGTCATAGTTCTAGGCCGATTTGCAGAAATGTGACACCATAAGCAATTGTTTGCCTTTTTATCTGCGCTAACAATGGTTTTGCAAAAATACCTCCATTAAGTTTAGTGAAAAAGATGTGGACGGAGACGGCTCTGTCAAACTTTTGAGTTGGGGCCAAGACTTGCTTTTAACCCTTTTATGCTATTCAACACCTATCCCTTCAAGTATTGGCAATAGGCAATACTTGTCAGCACTTGGTCGTAAGTCTTGACAAAAGGCTTAGACTTCTCTCTGACCCCTTTTTATTTGTCAACACTTGTCCTTCAAGTGTTGGCAAAAGGCAACTCTTGCCGCACTTGGTCGTAAGTTTTAAGTGTTGGCAAAAGGCAATTTTGGACGCTCTAAGTAAAATTTTATTCGTTGTTTCAGAATTAATTGAGAAATAGCCAAATAACTCATTCGCACACTTACAGCTTTTTGGCATTAAACAACACCCGGAATAGCCACAATATAAACATCTTAGACTTTGAACTAAACTCCAGTAAAAAAATCTGGAGTTTTGTTCAAAGTTTCAAAAAGAATATGAGTGTCATATTTAGAGTTCTAGTATTTTATAATGGGTCTTTGAACTAGCATGTTCAAAATTCTAGTATTTTATATTGGAATTCATATTTAAGTGATCCTAATATAAAATACTGGAATTTAAAATTTCATTTACAAATTGACTAGTCTTCAAAGAGTTTTGCACCACTAGCTAGTTTTTATTAAGCGCGGTGCAAACAAGCTACATGGCCTAATTTTTATGGACTTGGGTATCATTAAGGGGTGAAGTGCACCAAAGGCCACTTTTGGCAGTGGTCTTTTGTTTGAGTCCACTTTTTCTATTGGTTTTATATGAGAAGTCACTTTTTGGAACTTCAATTCTTTTGGGATGAACTTCACACAAGTTCAGCCCACAAGGATTGAAGTTTAACTTCGGCCCACAAGGTTGAAGTTTACGCATCTATACCTAAAAGTTCAACCCTTATAGATTGAAGTTGAAACTTCATAATTTAGGCATGAAGTTCAACCCACAAGGTTTGAACTTCAACCCACAAAGATTGAAGTTCCAAAAAATGGTCTCTCATGTAAGACCAATAAAAAATGACTTCAAACTAAATACCAGTGATAAAAGTGCCATATAGGTGAAGATTTTACACCATTAAGGCGTGATTTACAGAAACAGGACATGTTTAGCGCTCTATCATGGATTTGATATCCATAAGATAAAGCTTATAAAATTTGGCCCCTATAAAAAAGTTCATGGCGATCACTGTGAGCTTCTCCATAGCAGTCACCATCAACTTTCGGGGGAACTTTTCTTATGGGTCAGAATTGTAAAACTATCCACAGAATTGTCTAATTCAAGCAAAAAAGCTTGATCATAAAAGGCTGATTTGGAGAAATAGGATACACTTTAAGCATATGTCATAGATTTGTCCATAGATTTGTCCATAGATTTGTCCAGAGTAATGAGAGTAACAAATTTGCTCCTCGTGAGAAAAAGTTCCTAGCGGTTATTGGGTCTTTCTATCAACAAAGACCTGGTGATTGCCAGGCGTTGATCTATGGCGGTCACCATCAAATTTTCCTAATGCGAAAAATTTTTGTAAGGATTTTCTTAAAGAGGTTAAACCGTAATAGAATCGCTAGAAATGTATATTTCGTGCAAAAAGCTTGTATCATAAAGGGCCTAATAACCATGGACTTGGGCTCAGTACAACAATAAGCCCATTTGTATATAGTGAACATCCGAACATCTGATTGGAAAACGGGAAATTTTGATCACTAGCTATTTTTGGACGCGTTTATTGGGGACTATCCACCATTTCAATATTCATCGAAGAATAGCAAAAAATTTGCGCGCACACTTAAGCTCCATAGCGTTGGAAAAACACCCCAGACTAGTCCCATAACAAAATACTGGGCCCAAGTAGGCCCAGTATTTTGTTATATGACTGAAAGGTCCCATTATTTTGTTATGTGAATTTATCCCATAACAAAATAATGGGATTTATCCCATAACAAAGGTCCCATCAAAGGGATAAATCCCATTATTTTATTATGAGACTTTATATATAAAGCTTCAGTCCCATAACTTGTTCAAAGCCCAGTATTTATACTGGAATTTGTCCGGAGGTGGCTATTTCTCAGCGAATTTATTTTTGACGTCTACAAATCAATTAGCGCGCGCCAAACAGGTCTCTACACGAAATTTTTACTTGGAAAACGGGGCAACCACCATGAAGCTTCACTATTCATATTTAAGTTTACACTGCGTAAGTTAGGTAAAAATGAACGATTTTGATAATATATATAGTATTGAACTCCCTTGACAAAGGAAAATATACTAATGTTATGGTAAAAGGGGTTCAAGAATTTCTCTAGGTCACAACTTCAAATATCAAGTATGCCATTTTAATATTTTTTGAACCTAGGTCACAACTTCAAATATCAAGTATGCCATTTTAATATTTTTTAAACTTCTTCTGATAATTTTTGGTTCCGCCTCTGCTCTGAGGTTGGCCGCTATCCACTCTAGCTCCTCTTGCCACCCTTTTACTTGCCTACAGATTTAATGTCATTGTAATATCTTGATAAAGTATGTATACATCATATATATTAAGTGGATTTTTTAACATAAATAGAACACTTACTAAAACTACTAGCTTGTGCGGAACATGCAATTCCTGGTGTCAGCATAGGAGCTAGAGTCCTGAACTTGTGTCCATTGACTGGCTTGAAAGGGGGATATTTATTTAATTCTTTTTAGTTCTTCACTTGATATTCTTGTATTTCAATTAAATGGTTAATTGATCGAAGGACTTAGAAGTTAATGATACAAGAGTTGAAGTCGTCAAAACATGACAACGGAAGGTGCAAGATTAGAAATTATTGCAGTAAATATGTGGACCATGCATATTATTTTCGTGTAGGCCATGCAAATAATTTCTCTTAATACTATGTTGCCTTTCATTTTCATGTCATTTGTATTTTTCTGCTAAATAATTCTTCTGGAGGCTGGAACAGTAGGCCATACTTTTCAACTATTCTACTTTATATTTCACATGACTTTTCAACACTTCATTAGTAGTTGATTCTATCTCCTAAAATGGTCCAAAATTTTTCATTAAGAAGTGAAGTCTGAAAAATATCGAACAAAAGAGGCATGTCCCACCAGAGAATAAAAACACAAATGAAAAATTTAAAAATCATCAATTTTTGCCTGTTTGTTCTAGTTATCAAGATTCCTTTAATCCAATGATGCAACTTTTTTCTCTTGATATCAAAAAGTTGTGGATCCCTTCATGACATGTTTTACGATAAATCTAAGTTCCGTGAAGTTCAAATAGGGAATAAAACATTATTGTTACTAATTTCATCCCACCATCGAGGAATATGTAGATTGATGAGATCTCTTCATCCGTAATAAAAAGTCTCGTTCATTTTCATTCAGTTGTTTTCCTCTGTATTTTCTTTCTTGATGTGATTTATTTCTGCTTAAAAGTCTTCTATGTACCCTCTTAGATACGCGAATCATATTCTCTTAGCCACCACCTAAGCTAGCTTTACTATAATAACTCAATTTTGGTCGTTTGTACAATCGTGGAACTTTATTCTACCTAACAAAATTACTGGAATTCTTGTAGTTGTTTTCAAACATTCACCACAAATGTATGATTTTATTAGGATGTCAATATTCAAGAAAATGAAACAAGAAAAAACCAGAACTATTGTAAAATCGACTAGAGTACTTTATATATATAAATAACAGGATTTAGTGTCTGATTTTAGATCCACCTCTAATTATTGAAGGCAAATCTTATGAAAAAACTAAAGACAAATACATACATAAAGACCAAAACTTATAAGTGACATGATTTTCAATCCGCCTATGATTATCGCCCTGATGGATTCATAATCTCAGAGAAAATGGTTTCACTCTTCAATTTGTGACTAGTACTATTAGTACTGGATGCACTAGTACTAGTCATGGATGTACCACTGGTTTTGGAGTTCAACTGAACTTCACCTGAACCTGAAAATGTCTCGTCTTCATCGGTCGATATATTGGTGGCATGGCTATTAACCAAGGGAAAAGATGGGGATGTAGGGTGACTGTATCTTTCCACCACTTCATGACCTCTATTATCAGCAGTCTCTTGAAGTTGTAATGCAAATTCTAACGTCCATACAACATCATTCATTGATGGACGATTCATCCCTTGATCCCTCAAGCAACTATAGGCTACTTCTGCAAACTTGCTTAGACATTCTGGTGCAATTTGTCCTTTCAAGTTAGGATCAATTAACTGATCAAGATTCCCTTTTTTACAACACCTACAAGCCCAATCTGCCAAATTTGCTTGCCCTTTTGGTAAGCTAGGAATTATTGCTGGCCTAGCACATAACACTTCAAATAACACCACCCCAAATGAATAAACATCTGATTTTTCTGTTAACTGTTGTCGCTTATAGTATTCAGGGTCTACATAACCAAAACTTCCTTTCACTGCCGTGCTAACATGGGCATCATCTGCCCCACCAAGTGGACCTACTTTGGATAATCCAAAATCTGACACCTTAGCAACCCATTTATCATCCAATAAAATGTTGGTTGACTTGACATCTCGGTGAATAATAGTGTGTTTAATACCTACAACATTGAATAATTTCTCGTATGATTATTGAACTTTATTTGTTATAACATTAAAATCAAGAAAGTATTTTACAATCTAACGGTGGGTCACTGGACCTCGAGGATTTCAAATTATACAAACTATAAAATCATTAACCATGTACCTGTATGGAGGTAAAACAATCCTTTAGCTGCACCAATGCAAATCTCAAGACGTTTCTTCCATGGAAGAGGAACATTATCAGTCTTGTACAAGTGATCACGTAAAGTTCCATGAGACATGTAATCATAAACCAAGATCATTTCATTGTTATCATCACAATAACCAATCAAAGACACCAAATGTTTATTTCTTAGCTTTGATAACATCTCAATCTCTGTTTGAAACTCACGAGCCCCTTGCTTTGACAACGGATTCAATCTCTTGACTGCAACCATTGTTGTACCATTATCTATATACCCTTTATACACATTACCAAAACCTCCATAACCAATCAGAAATTTTTCATCAAAATTGCCTGTTGCAACTTTCATCTCGTCTAGTAAAAAATGTCTACAAAGATCTGAGGGTAATGTTGATGTACCTGAGCCTCCTGTCCTTTGAGTTAAGTCCGAGGTATATGATAAAGGCACCCATGATGACTTGGTATGAATTGTACCATCACCAGAATCTTTACCACTTTTCCTTCTCCGGAAAATCAAGAAACCAAGAATTGTGAAAATAGCAACTCCACCTATCACACCTCCAATTATAAAACCAAAGATATGCGATGATTTTTTCTTTTCGATGGGTGGATAAGGCGTAGTTCTAGTTTCTAACCGCAATTCAGGATTTGGCACTGCAAGACTGTTGTTTGAATCACTCAATTTGAATATTTCTAAGCCATTTAAGATAACATTATCATACACAGTAAATGTTTCCTTAGTAGGCTGCAATTCAAGCAACACATTTTGTTTGCTACGTTTGCCATCAGGGTCATTCACAATCAAAACATAGTCACCATACACTGGAACTCTCCACCCTTGACTCCATTGTATTACATCAACTGCTTTCTCTGCCGTTTGATTTCCAATAGATATGTCGAAAACCCGAGATCCTGCTTTCTTAACTTCATTCTGGAATTCACAAAAATGAAGCCTGAAAAGATACTTGAACCCAGAATCTACAGGAAATATCCAAACCAGGCTCTTGCTATAATTAGCCGATGTTCTTGAGGTAGTATAAACTATCTGTGGCGCAACATAAGGTGGAGTTTGACGAGTGTAACTAATCGGGACGTTTAAAGATGGAGTTTGATAACCATATCCCACAGTATAATTCCAATCTCTACCGGACCATATTCGATACATCCCTGTATCGTCTGTGCTAGAAACTATTGACCCTCCAATGTTGAACCTATACATAGTTTCAAGAGCAGTACCATTATTGATGTTATAAAGACTGTTATCCGAGCCCACCAACTTCACAGCATCGTTGTTTCCACGGATGTAAAGATTTGTTGGGATAGAAACAATCTCAATTCCATTAACAAAAGCATAGGAGTTTGGTGATGGGGAAAAAGTTATGCTGAGTATCTGAGTTTCATCAACATTGATGACATATTCTTTTTGAATAAATGGTACTGATTGTTGTGAAACTGTGAGGAAAGCGCTGAAATTACTCAAAAGAGTATAGTGATTAGCAGTGACAGAGAAAAAAGAATCTGATTTGTTGTATACAGAGTAAGTTGCAGCATAAAAATAAAGTCTAAGAAATTTAGGACCTGGTGAGACATGGAAAGTGTAAGTGAAGTTACTATATTTCATAATACGTGCAGTCATATAAGGAATTGTTTTAACTGAAGAATCTTGTTCTGAAGCTGTGGAAGTTATGGATATGCTTGAAGAATTTAAAGGTAACAAATCTTTGTGGTGGATATCAGTATCCCAGTGACGTCCATCATCTGATTCTTCAGCTGATGATGAACCACAGTTGATCAAGAAATAGTCTGTGGCATTGTACTCTAGAGTTGAACAAATGGTGAATGTTATGAGATTTAAAAAGAGAAATAGAATCAGAGAAATGGTTACCATGGTGGTTGTTTGTGAAAAAATTGTATGTTTGGTATACAGATGTTAATCTGTTCAAGAATTAATTGTTATATATACTGCTACAATATACAGCAGATTTGCCAAGACTCTGTGTGTTGACTCTCAAGTCCTTTATTTTTGTTTTGTACTAATTTTCTATGGTTAGAATGGCGACATTGACCAAGACTATCTTCTTAGTCATTGGTCATTTTGGTTCATCTTGTACTGTCTACTAGCCCCCAAGGGCACGGCGGGTAGAATCCTTTGCGGACGTCCTTTTCTATTTTATCATAGTTTTATTGTATTTAATTCTTTCTCAAAATAAAATAGAACTCCCTAGCTAGTGAAATACGACTCTGTTTTTTTATATGAATTCTAAAACTAGCTAAAATTGAGCACGTACATATCTTATTTGGTAAAAGAGCACTTTCTTACTTATCTGTGGAGAATCACTCTGGATCTTCTATTTTTGGACTACACCGAGCCGACTAGCATCCCCTTCTGCTGTTCATTTTTTGAACAAACAAGACTACATATTTGCATATCTCGTTACTTTTAATCATTATTCTGTTGATAACTTGGCATAAGTTCTACAAAATTATTTAAGTACATAAGATGCAACAAAACATATCAAATAAATTATTTCAAGTAGGCCACTTAGAAATCTATGAACTTCAAAAAGAAAAATATTTTCCAAATCGATGAAAGCCATTAGTTTACACATTCCTGTGGTAAAAACCACACAGTGTCCAATCTCTCATTTCCCTTTAATCACAGTGGAGGTCTATTCTTACCCCTCAAGAATATGGCCCATGATGTGCAAAAATTGACTTGGCCGTATACTCAAGTTGCAACCTTTGATTTTTATTTTCTCCTTTACCTTTTTCTGGTTATGTTATTATTAGTAAAAGGCAAATATCTTTACAAGTATTTAGTTAGTTGAGTAGTAATATTTTTGTGAGTCAATCTGCTCTATGGTTTAAATGAAGAAAATATGTTCCACTCAAAAATCAAATTATTAATTTGAAATTAAAAATCTAAAGTTCATTACCTTATTAGTCATTGAACTATTGCAAATAGATAAATAAGCGCCCAAGGGTGTGGTTTAATAGTCAATGAAGTGGGATAGAACCCTGAGCTCTCAGATTCAAATCATGCAGTTTGGACACAGATTTGGTTGGAATTTGAAAATTTGAATATTTTGAAGTTGAGTTGAAAAATAATTTTTGGAACTTGAAGTTGTGTTTGGACATACATTTTCAGTTGAAAAAAAGTTGAAGTTTTATGAGTGGGAAAAGTAATTTTCCCAAATTGTCCCAAATACTACTCTCAACTAGAATTTGGGAATTTAAAGATTTAGTTTTCAAATTTTGCACAAATTCTATGAACAAACAAAAATTTGCTGATACTACAAGATATATATGATTCAACCCAAAATAATACTCCCTTTGTTCATTTGATAAATGGTTGTTGCACTAGACTTGAAGTCCAAGAAAAAATTTGAGAGACTCCAAAGGTACCACGAACTTGTAGTCTTAATTACACATGCTCTATTATTTCTATGGCTTTAAGAGCATGCCATTAAGATAGTCTGTCTGAAATAGAAGTTTAAAGTTCAAGAGTTTCAACGATAGAAATAATGTGTCACTTCTTCTAAACAGGCAAAATTATTGAGTGTATCACTGTATCTTATAAAATGAAACAGACAGAGTAATGATAGTCATACTATGTTTAGAGTTCTGCAACCAATCTCCGAACTGAAGTCCAAATTCATCATTCAATCGGATGCATGAATATATCAACAACAAACAACAACAACATACCCAGTATATCCCACAAAAGTGGGGTCCGGGGAGGGTGAGATGTACGCAGACCTTACCCCCACCAAGGTGGAGAGGCTGTTTCCGATAGACCCTCAGCTAGGAGAATGAACATATCAGAAATACATTCAAAGATTAAAGCATCAATTTACAGCTAAAATAAAGCATGTACTAGTACTTAAAAGAAATTGACACCAACAAAATTGCATAGTTAAATTACTAGTACTTCATATAGCACAAAATGTACAAGAAGAAGTTGATTGAAAGTAGAACAAACAGCTGTGATTCCCTTGTAGAGTACTTGTAAACCACAGCATATATCATATTGCTCTTGTTTCAGATTATGGAATATGTTTGCAGCGATTATATTTGTCGCAGCCTCGCAATATGTTACTTTTCGGATCTCCGATACAACTACCATACACTTTTGCGTTGCATATCTTTGGTTTCTCAAGGCTTTGATAGCTTATTGTTTTTGCTTGTTGAGGTAGTAGCATAGCACTTGTTCCTGATTCCATCATAAATTCATCGCCATCTCGAATAAGGCAATCGCCAATGGTTGTGCCATTACATTCTTGGCTAGCAGTGGCACACTCAACTTTTTGAAGGTATATGGTTTTCAAGAAGAAGCTTGTTAGCAGGAAGAGGAGCACTTTCTTGTACGGTTCTCTAATACCCATCTCTCTTATGTTTGATTTTTGTATTCAAGAATTTGATATAACTATAACTCTCACTCTTTGGTCATGTTATTAATAGTAGATGCAAGTTGCTACAATTAATTTTGCCGCTATTGTGGCTAGATGGGATAAGAAGTGAATGGACGCACTTTTAGTAGCCGTTTGGCCATAGATACCATAAAGTTTTTGAAAAAGAGTTTTTGAAGTTGAGTTCAAAAATTGTATTTGGAAGTTGAAGTTGTGTTTGGACATGAATTTTATTTGAAAAAAGTTGAAGTTTTGTGAGTGGAAAAAGTAGATTTTTTGAAAAATTTGAAAAAGTGGTCAAAAGTACTTTTTGGTTTTTCAAAAACTGTTATTGAAAAAATCTCCAAAAATTGACAGTTTTTCATAGGCAAACATATTTTTCAAAAACTTTTTGGAAAAAAGCAAAAAAACTTTTCATGAACAAACGGGTCCTTAGTTTCTTCTCCTTTAGTTGACTCGAGGTCTTTGTAACGATGTCCTACTTCAATTATTTGTGAAAAACCTCAGCATCCACCAACTATGTCTGGGCTCCCTCACCCACCATGGCTACTTCTAATTAGAAGTACGAGATAATAAACTTGTACTACTTTCGGATTTTGATCCATCGATCTAGGGATAGTACAATTTCTTAACACAATTTACTGCCTCATTACATACATTCTTTTTACATTATTCAATAAATGAAATACTTTGACATTTGAGCTTACAACCTACAAGTCAATGATGGGGTTTGAGGGACTCGCTTGGAAAGTTGAACGCTTACCTATACGTCTACTCTTACAAGACAATTTGGTTTGGTAGAGTAATTTATACCTTAAATAATAAAAAATGGAATCAACTGAACAAGAGATGAAATCAGAAAAATGATTGGGAGAATCACACATGACCACACATCCACTAGGCCTTAAGCAAACCTTTGAAAATGGTCTTTAAGCCAGGGTATAGCAAAATAGACTCGAGAAAGAATTCCTTCTGCATTTTAATATCCTATAACAAGTGAAATTGTTGGATAAAATGTTCAAGTATTTCCATCAACTGGAATCAACTGAATAGTACAAAGTGAAAACCATTATCACATAGAACTACAGCCTTGAAACCTTGATGGACAAAAGAAAAATGTAACCACAGCTTAACAAACGATAGCAAAATTTGCCCAGAATAAAAAGGATGACTCAAATTTTAAGCTGAATTCAGCGGATCGCTAATCCTTGCATAGCCTGTGTGCTATCTTCTGTGATCTTGTTGGCTTGAATCGTGCTAATAACACCAGCTATGTTAGCCTGTAAAGAGTAACAATAAGCAAAATAAGGTTATAAAGCATAACCTATTACAATTAGAAAGAGATTAGCTGACATCTAAATAGATGAAATGTTAGCAAAGGAGCAATATGTTGCATGAAGTTGTGTTTAGGAAGAAAGGTAAGAGCAGAGCTTTGGAGGTGTGTGTTTCTTCTAGGTGGGCGCAGGGGGGTAAACATCTAATAGCTTCTAGAAACCAGATTGACTCTTCATGTTAGTTTGAAAAAAAGAATCTTATATACCTTCCATGTCACTAGCTTCGTACGGAGCTCTTGCCATTGATGCAGCCCAAACACACGCTCCGAACACCGGCTGCACAACAAGGCAACAATCATTATACATGATAAATCACAGAAAAAGCTTAACGGAGTTCTCCAGCTGAAGCAGAAATGCTAGTAAGGGAGGCTCACTACAGAAAGCACACCTCACTATTACTACTTGATTCAATTGGTCAATCTTGCAGTCAAGTAACTTTACTGTAATTGCCTTAACAACCCAAGATTCTACCTCACTGTCATCAATCTGCAAAGCGAAAAGGACCAAATGAGTTCCATGCAGTCAGAAACATCAACAAACAATAAAGACGAAAAAATATATCAAAAGACCAAATGAGTTACATGCAGAGGAGAAACATTAACAAGAGATATAACAAGAAATATACCTGCAATGCATCTTTGATCACTGCATAAGGAATTTGGCTAGATTCATTCAAGCCAAGATCTACCAACGACATTAACCTCATCTTCGCTATACAGTCTTCATGGACAAGTCCTACAACATTAACCAGAAGTTTCAGGCAAAATAACCCATCCAAATAAAAGGGCTTGTTACAATATCACAGAGTCAAAGTACCATAAAGGCAAGTACATTACCATAGCTTTTAAATAATGCTGAATTTGCTGTCTGAAATTCCAAATAAGCATCCAGCCTCTGAGTGAGAAAGATCTTCAGAAGTTGATATACTGGAGCATATTTAGCATCTTTCTCCAACTGGGCTATAGCAGGCATATCTAGCAAGTCACACTGCCATATAGAAAAGCCAAGAGTCAACTACCACAAACAAGCGCACATAAGGGACACTCCTTAATTATTTCTTTTCTTCAATGTTTTCTCATAGGTCTTCAATCTGATCATGTAGACCACTCTACAGTACCAGTATCCAAATTTTACTCTATAAGACAAGAAATTTCCAATTCAAACTGACTCAAGCAGAATTGCCCCAAAAATTTACATTGTCGAATATACTGGTCAGTCTATTCTGCTTATATTGTCAAGCACTTTGGTCAACGTGATACATGGAATAGTGCCTACTGTCGATATGAACAAGAGGACATCGGACTTGACGAATCCAATCATTGTGTGTGTGTGTGTGTTTTTTTTTTGGGGGGGATTCTTTTTGGTGAGCCCATGAGGATCTTTATGCAATTCAAGAGCAACTCACAGACCTATCACCTGTTTCACAATTTGCACTGAGGGCATATAGAAATACCTGAAACATATCAGGTGACTTGACAAATTCAATAATGGCGCGGACAGCTTGTTCCTTGGCCTCATCCAAATTATAAGCATCTTCAGCCGTAAAAGTTTCTAGATACTTTGTTAGAAACATGAAAGACTCTTTTGAGGAGCTGCAAATATGAATGAACATCAGACAAAGGTATAATCATAAGCATAACTGGTCCAAAGACAGAAGTCCCTCCCTCTTACCCCTTGCTTTCCTTAAATATGTTGGAGATTGTAAGAAAGAGGTCTCTCTGATCTTTGACTCCAAGATTCCACTCCTTCAAGAAGTTATCCATCTTTTTCAATGATGGTAAAATATGATCAGTAACCTTTCCCTGAATGGCCAAATTGAGGGACTTCATGTAAACGAAGAAACGGCTATATGGATTCTCCAACAGGTTATATAGATTGAACAAGCTGTAAACAGAAAGATAAAAAAAAAAAGTGATGAAACAACGTAAAACAATGAGTAAATTAAAGTCATTATCACAAAGAGAGATTACATTTTCAAGCGCAATGCAGGTTTATCATTTGGTTGTTGAATGATTTTAGTGGATATGAGCACTGCCATCTCGTGTACTTGGTCCAAGCTCTCAGGCTTCTTGACAAGGTTGCAAATGATAGTGAAAATGCACTCAAGATCTGATGCAGAAAGTTAAAGCACATTATGTCACCACGAAAAGCCAAAAAAAAAAAAAAAAAAAGTATTCAAAAGAGAGGAAGAAAACATAATATGATGATAGCTAAAATGTCAAACACTCAAACTATTGTTTTTACGTAAATGAAAGAGGAAAGCCCATAACTTTGGAAGAGTTACGGACGTGTCATTCAACACCAGATTAGTATGGGGCACGAATGCGGGTTTTACCTTTGTCAGAAGCTTTAGAAAATATCAAATCTGCAGAAGTAAGCATCAGTGAAGCCAAATCCAACCACCTTGCTCCAATCACGCATTCCTGAGCCTCGACACACAACCTATTAACTTGAGGCTCTGCAATCTAAAAATGAATCCCCCATTTAAAACTTGTACAACAACCAAAGAGGTCCAATCAAAAAATCTATCACCAATCAGGTTGTATAAAAGTCCCTTTGGCACTTTACTCAACCATATGAGTTTGCTGTTTTTATTTTTTCAATGTTTTTAACACAAGCACCAAGGGAATAAGATGTAGTTAGACTAGAATTTCGAGACCGAATAAAGAACCACAGCTTATCAAAAGAAGCAATGTCCAAACAAATACCAACCATGACTGCGCAGTCGGTGCAAAGCGCCAACTAGGGTCTTGCCATTGAAAGATTTACACAATGCTATTCCGGTTATGTAAGGACTTTATGGGGGTTATTTTCTTTTATAAAGAATCCTGTATCACTGCTTTTCCTCCACTTATGTTGGTCTGCAAATACCAGCAAGGGCCTTCATGATGTGCCTCTTGAACTTTTTATTGCCTTCCAATTTAAATATATACCAGACAAAAGGAAATGTTGCGATTCTTTTTTCTTTTTTTTGGGGGTCTGTCTACGCGATTGTTTTTTATCCCCTTTCCAGAATTACATTGAGATGGGAGAAAAACGTGAATGTAAAATCCTGCTAACCATGTGATGTCGGAGAGAATAGTAGAAGCATACAAGTGCCGGGAAAATGAAAATGGGCATGTTTTTACATTCGTAGTCCCCTAAAATTAAGAAAGTAGTTACTGTGTACATTGACAAACTGTAGATCTTCAAAAGCTCCACCATATCTAATCTCAAATTGGAATAATAACTTGTTGGCCAAAATAAACTGTAATAAACTCTTCCACAAGAACAAGTTTTGTTACAAAATCACTATATCAAATAGGCAAGTTCTTCTTGAAACCACATTTATTGGCACTAGGGCAAAGTGACTAGTGATGAATACTACAGTGATAATACGAACTAGCAAATTTCTAGTTTTATTTATTTATTTATTGATAACCGAGAAATCCCCGATCACCAGTGGCACACGGTTTGAGACACGGTAGTCAATGGGGGCCCTCTACCTTTCTCCACTTACTTACCAAGCTTTAGTTCGCGATAACCCACATCACAAGTTGAGCTATTACCACCAGACCAAAGTCCTCGTGGCAACTTTCATTTAATTTTTTAAAAGCCAAGACAGACATTTGCGCACCCTAACTAGAAAGCAGACAGTATACACTTATGAAACCATTGTATCCAGTCCACACATAGCTAGTTAATCGAGGAGTTTGAGGTAAAACAACAAAATTTATATCCATATATAAACTCCTCAACTAAAATCTCAAAATATCCTCTATATCAATCGATATAATCTAAATCAACATACGCTCTCATTCGCAAACTGCTTATAGTTGGACATCAACCAAAGGCGTGGCCTAGTGGGAGAAGAACCTTAACGGCTCAAGTTCAAATTCTAGAAGACTCAAAAAACACCTAAGTTATCTATTCCGATGTTCATAAAGCCTTGACGAGCAGAGTCACCCAATACTTGAGATACCAGGTAGCTGGTGGAATAGTTGAGGTACATAAAAGCCGACTCAAACACCACCGTCCTACAAAAAATGTATCCTCTATACTAATTATATGCTCTATTCAGGTTCATTTCATTCAAATTACTATAAAATAATATAGTAGTAATAATAATAACAATAAAATATTTACAAGTAGAGTCTGGGGGTGAGATGCACGCAGACTTTACCCCTATATCGAGTGAAGTAGAGAGGTTGTTTCCGACAGACACTCGGGCAACATAACAGATAATTTCAAACATACATAATATAATTAAGATAAACATACAAATTAACAGAATAATAGAAAGAGATTTAATTTAATTAACCTCAGGGCCGGCGTCAGCCCATGATGCCTCCGCCGTGAAACGGACGACGGAAAGCACGGGATCTTCTTCTGAAGTGGGGACCACCGTCGTCATTTTTGCAAATTTTGCAGCGCAGCAGAGAGAGCTTCACTTGGTCAAAAAGAGAAGAATATAAAACCCTAGCTTGATAGTAGTTGATAGGGATAAAATTTTGAGTGTGTTGCTAATTAGATCGAAGGGTAATCTAGTAAAACCATCTTGGTGCTTTTTTTTTTTTCTTTTTTCCTCTTTTTTGTTCATTATTGAAAAAAATTACTACTCCCTCCGTTACGTGGCAAAGTTACTATTTGGGAAGTCTGGAGATTCTTCTTTGACCATATTTTTCTTTAATATTTTATAATTATTTTGAATTATAAGATTATTACAACAACAACAATATACCCAGTTAATCCCACAAGTGGGGCATAGAGGCGAAGCCAGGATTTGAAGTTTAGGGATTCAAGATTCTAGTCTTTTTAAGTTAAGAGGTACTAAATTTATAATTTGTATAAGATTATATAAATTTTATAAGACAAATACAGTGTTTGAATCAATGCGAGGGAGTTCGTCTGAACCCCCTTTTAGCACACTGGCTCCGCCCCTGGTGGGGCATTATAAGATTATTATAACTCATAATATTTTTCATGTAGTTTTTAAATATAGAAATTTTATTTGTAAAAAATTAAATAATCTATAACTGAATTCACAGTCAAAGATAGCAAGTTTGACCGTCGTAATTCTAACAATGACAGGTAAAATGGAACATATGAAGTGTTTGGGATATGTAAGGATAAACAATTTTATATGGAAACGTTATGCTAACGAATTCCCTGAGATCTTCTATAGTTAATGGAATCAATTGAATTGTGATCAATCAAGTATTCCAACGTTTATATATTTCTTACGGATTAGAATTAGACCATAATGGATTTTCAATCTATATAGACTAACTATGTATTAATGTAAAGAACTCAAAGGCCACGACGGGATGGCAGTACGATATTATGAGAATAATGCAGTTTGTCATGATCTACTTTGTTATGATCTACTGTAAGGTATGTGTTTTGAGTCCCACATCGGCCAAATGGGGAGTGAGGGGATGGCTATTATGGGGCTTATATAGCCTTGGGCTCTCCCAACTTAATAGCTAATTTTTGAGGTGTGTTTCGCCCAATGTTGTATCAAACCACCACGCTCCGCAACCATCGTCTTCGACGGCTTTGCGCTAGACACTTTCTAGCCCTAAGCGAATACTGCAATACCGGTGTCACCATCCAAGGCATGGTGTACGAAGGGTGGTGGGTGGCTCTGATACTATTGATACAACCTTGGGAGAACCACACCCCAAAAACTAGCTGTTAAGGTGTCCGCTCCTGTTCGGGCTCACTCAGCAGAAAGCTAACTCTCTTCTCCTGCTTTAGCTTGAGCCCACCCGGACAGACTCTATATAAGCCCCACAACATCCCCAATTTGGCATTGTTATTGATCAAGAAGGAAATCTAAAAGGAATTTGAATTTTTGGTACCATCACCTCTATAATTCAATTAAAGACCTTTAAACAGACGGGGCTTCGTGGGACGTCTTATCAGTTGTCATATCATGGGCCATGTAAAATATCAAGCAAGTAAACCTGTAAAGTTACTCTTTCAGGTCGGGTAAATCTAGCCGTAACAGTCAGTTCAATAGGACTTCGAAAAAAAAGCGAAAACGAAAGCCTTCATTCAGCTCCGGCATAAGAAGGAGCGAGAAGCCACTCCGACTAAAAGAAAAGGATCACTTAGGGCTCTACCCTCTCGCATAAAGTCTTACGCTCTTATCGTCAACCTTCGTGGCTTTTTGCTCCTTTGGTCTCGCTATTTCATTCCAGGTTCTCTCTTTCAAGCTTCTTTCCATCCTGGGAATTTCTTCTCATTCCGTCCGTAACACATAATTAAGCTATCATTATGATATAAATTTGGTCAAAACTTGAAAAAAATGAGTTGTTGAAGTTGAGTTGAAATATAATTTTAGGTTGTTAGAAGTTGTGTTTGGATATATATTTACTTGAAAAGAAGTTTAAGTTATGTAAAGAAATTTATATATATATAATTTTTTTTTTTAAAAAACTCCGAAAAGTGGCAAAAAAATTGCCTAAAAGTGTCCAAACAAACTTTCTCAAATAAATACTTAAAAAAGTGCTTCCAAATTCGATAAACAAACGGGCTTAGGCACAAGTTATTGGTAAAAAGACATAGAGCTTGTTTGGTTGGGCTTTTTTTTTTTTTTTTTTTTTTTGGGGCTTATAAGCCACTTTTTGAGAAGTTAGGCTTTAGACTTTTTAAGGGATTTCCACATAAATAGTCCTTAATATTCCATATTAACAAGTCATTTAACACTAACATAATATAGCCACAATATTTATATTTAAAATTTATTTTATAATTAAAATATCAAATATAATAGATTGATAATTTGTATATATAGCTTCTATACACATATATATATATATATATTTGTCCTATATTTTTAAATATTTATATCATCAAATTATATTTAATAAATATGCTAGGAAAATAAAGAAATGACAAAATATGGTTACAAAAAGTGGATAAGGAGTGGGAACGGTTATGTAGGGTAAAAATCCCCTTTTTTAAGCACATAAGTGCATATAAGCCCACAAACTTTTAAGTTACCAAATAGTTGTTAATATACTTATTAGCTTTATAAGCCGCTTTTAAGCTCACCTAAACGGGCTCATAGTATCAAAATTCAAACTTGTACAGTGAAAGAAAAGCTAGAGTAATTAGTTGGATACTAAGCTACAACACTCACTATTTAGGAAAATTGGATGATGAACACGAGAAAATGGGATGCTCACTCCTAATTATACTACTTTATTTATACAAATTAATTTTTTTAAAAGTAATTTACTAATACACAAATTACTTATTCCATGTTGATCTTATATCCAATACTTAGATTACATGTCTTATGACCATATTAATCATAACGATTAGCTTGTGAAAATACGACATAACTTATGCGAATTTTAATAATGTAAATCAACGATGATTCAAAATAATACAATTTTTTTTCATGATAATTAACTTCTCTTTTACATCAAACCAAACCACTCGTTAAGTATAAACAATTCTGAAAGTACCATGCGAATTTTTTTGTAATTACCACTATACTACTATACGCTTTTCGACGATAAAAAATTGAATCAATAACCGGAATCGAAAATAGTACTATAACAGCACTGCTCTGTTTCCTTTATATATGCATTTACTGTAATATATGTTTTGACTTATGTTTTTTTTTTGTTTGCTGCAATTTGACAGCCTTCACACAAGACATTCATGATAAAGAAGAAGCTAGCAAAAAAGCAGAGACAAAACATGCCAATTCCTTATTCGATTCGCATGAGTCCTGATATTGTGGCAGACACAATTGTCAAGGGGTATCAGAATATTAACAAGTTAACATATGAAAGACTCAACATATAGTATATACACATACAAAAAAAAATTACACAATCTACACAATGTATTTTTCCCGCGAATATCCCTTCACTACGTGTAGGTCCGCTCATTGTGATAATACCATTCCTTACAATGCTAGGCGCAAGCAGTGGCGCCGTACTAAGCTAGGATTCTAAGTAGCTGAAGAGTAGTTCTGTTAGGGTTTAATTACTCTTTAGTTTTAATTTTTAGTTAATTAGGTTTTGTAATTTTGGAGTGTAAGGTTTGCACGAAGATTTATTGTGAATTTTGCTACTTAATTAATTATGAGTTGAAATAAAAGATGGTTTGTTGGAGAAAGAACAAAATGAATCAGAGAAAGAGAACAAAATACTGCACTTAAATTGACTTGTTTATTACTTGAATTGACTGAATAAGAAGGACTTGTTCACTGCATATTATATAGGGTTACAAATTAACATACTAAGCATAAATTTTGGTCCACTAACAACTCACTAAGCTAATTATTAGCAGCATATCCAACTACCTAAAAACATGGAAACAAACTCTAACAACCTTAGCACAAAACTAGGCCATAATCCTTAATTTTTTTGGTCAGGCTTTGAATCAGTTGTTAACATCCCCCCTTGATTCAAAGTCGCACACACCAAGTAAAGCTTTAAAATAGCAGAACTTCTCTTTTGACAAAGCTTTTGTCAGTACATCAGCCAGCTGTTCATTGGTGCTGCAATACGCCAAGTTTATCTCCTCCTTTGCTACCAAATCACGGATGAGATGATAACGAACATCAATATATTTCGTCCGGCTGTGAAATGTTGGATTTTTTGTCATAGAGATAGTTGATTTGTTGTCACAGAATATGTCTGTTGCTCCCTCTTGTCCTTGTTGAAGATCTGCTAACATTCTTCTCAGCCAAACGGCTTGACAAGCTGCTGAAGTTGCTGAGATATACTCAGCTTTTGTGGTTGACAATGCAACAATAGCTTGCTTTTTCGAACTCCAAGTCACCACTCCTGAACATAGAGTGAAAACATTAGCTGAAACACTTCGTCTATCATCCAATGAACTTGCCCAATCACTATCTATGTAACCACACAATCTGAAATTGGAACTCTTTGAGTACCAAATGCCAAAGCCCAAAGTTCCAGCAATGTACCGCAAGATCCTTTTTGCTGCTCCGTAATGAACCTTTGAAGGTTGTTGCATGAACCTGGAAATAACACCAACAGGAAATGCAATATCGGGTCTAGTGTGAGTTAAATAAATTAGACCACCAACCAAGCTTCTAAACCTCTTTGCATCTGTCATTCCTTCTCCATCTTCTTGCTGCAATTTCTTATTGACATTCATGGGTGTAGTTGCAGGTTTGCAGTTAAGCATGCCAAATTTATTAAGAAGGTCTATGGCGTACTTTTTTTGTAAAAGAAATATTCCATCTCCAGCTTGATGGACTTCAAGGCCAAGGAAATAATGTAATAAACCTATATCCGACATCTCAAACTCATTAATTATTTGAGACTTAAATGCATCCACAAGAAAAGTAGAAGAACTAGTGTAAATAATATCATCAACATAAAGACAAACGATGATGAAATCATTACCTTCCTTCTTCACATACAAGGTAGGTTCATTCTTACTTCTTATGTAACCATTTTTCTGAAAATAACCACCAATCTTGTTGTACCATGCTCGAGGGGCTTGCTTCAAGCCATACAATGCTTTCTTAAGCTTGTACACCTTTGTCTCATTACCCTCCTTTATGAAGCCCTTTGGTTGTGCTATATAAACCTCCTCTTGTAAATCTCCATTGAGAAACGCCGACTTGATATCAAATTGGTAAACTGGCCATTGCAATTGTGCAGCGAATGCTAGAACAAGTCTCACTATTTCAAACCGAGCCACCGGAGAAAAGGTTTCTTCAAAATCAACTCCATATTTTTGCGCATAACCTTTTGCTACAAGACAAGCTTTGTGCTTCTGTAAACTTCCATCTGCAGCAAACTTTGTCTTGAATAGCCACTTCAAGCCAATTGCATTTTTGCCTTCTAGTAGCTCCACCATCTGCCATATGTCATTCTTTTCGATGGATTTCATCTCTTCTAGCATCGCTTTCTGCCATTCTTCCTTGTCAGCTGCTTCTCTATAATGTATAGGATCTGAAACAGCAAGAGCAAACTGATAAGATACAAAATTGTCATTAGCATACTTGGGATTCGGCTTTTTAATCCTTACGGATTTTCTCTGTAGAATAGGCTCAGCTGAAGGTTCTTCAAGTGTTACAAATTTTTCTGGTGCCATTGTTGAGCTAGCAGATGAACCTGCTGGAATCATTTCTTGTCCTTCATCTAGAGAATCTTCAATAGACAAAGGAATATCTTGCACTCCTCGTTCTTTGCCCCAATTCTAGCTTGTATTTTCATTAAATGTAACATCCCTTCTAATTGAAATCTTTCCACTAAGAGGATTATACAATCTATATGCTTTGGATTGAGTACAGTAGCCAACAAAAATGTATTTCTTCATCAAGCTTTTGACGAGCTTGAGAATTAATTAAAGCATAAGCGACACACCCGAAAACCCGTACATTTGGTTTCCTTCCATGCCAAGCTTCATACAGAGTTTTGTTCATAACAGCTCTTGTTGGTGACATATTTAACAAGTAGATGGCTGCTGCTACAGCTTCTGCCCAAAACTGGTTTGAGAGTCCTTTTGCCCGTAACATGCTTCTAGCCATCTCCACAACGGTTCGATTCTTTCTCTCAACAACACCGTTCTGCTCCGGAGTATAAGGAGTTGTTAACTCTCTACGAATGCCATTTTCTTCACAAAATAAATTGAATTCATTGGACACAAACTCTCTTCCTCTATCTGTGCGAAGAACTTTAATGTGACAGCCACTTTGATTTTCCACCAACGCCTTGAATTTCTGGAACTTCTCAAAAGCTTCTGACTTATTTTCTAGAAAATACACCCAACTCAAGCGACTAAAATCGTCAGTAAATTACAAAAAATAACGACTTCCACCCAACGACTTAGTTTGCATAGGACCACATAAATCATCATGTATTAGTTCTAAGCATTCAGAAGCTCTCCACGCTTTTCCAATGGGAAAAGATTTCCTGGTTTGTTTACCATAAATGCACCCTCACATAAATCAAGAGATCCAATTTTTGTTGGTCCAAGAACCATACCTTTATCACCTAGCAACTTCAGGCCTTTTATGTTGAGATGCCCGTACCTCAAATGCCACAATTTTGAGTCATCCTTTGTACTTGCAGCGAGAGCAAAATTCTCAATGCTAGATACATCCAACGGGAACATCTTGTTTGGAGTCATGCTCACACGAGCTTTTTTCCCAGACTTCTTATTTGTAATTACACAAGAATCATCATCAAACAAAATGGAACATCCGCCAGCTATTAATTGTCTAACGCTCAATAAATTGTATCTTAAATCAGGTACAAATTGAACATTATCCAGCATTTTTACTTTCTCGTTGCTAGTTTCAACTTGTATCGTGCCTTTTCCTTCAACCTGCATCTCCCTTTTATTTCCAAGCTGCACCTTTATCTTTTGCATCTCATCAAGCTCCTTAAACAAGGATTTGGTTCCCGTCATATGATTCGAACAACCGCTATCCACAAACCACATATCACTTGGCTTATGGTCATTTTCAATACAGGTCATAAAAAGGTTGTTGTCCTCATTTTCTGTAGCCATAAAATTCATTTTCTGATCTTTATACCAACAATCAGCCTTAATATGCCCGTATTGATTGCAGTGATAACACTGAATACCATTCTTTGTGTTACCTTGCTCATTGGACTGCCTGTGCTCATCATTTCTTCCTCTACCTCTGCCATAACCACGACCACGACCTTGACCACCACGGAATCCTCCCCTTCCTCGACCTCTACTGTAAGATCGATCACTTTCTCCTTGTTTGGTTGCTGTCTCCTTCACTTGAAATGCTTTCTCTTTGTTAGTCTCCACTGAGCTATTGATTCTCACTTCATGAGATTGAAGATATCCCATGAGTTCATCAATAGAAAGTACTGACAAATCTCTGGCTTCTTCCATGGCAGCCACTACATGATCAAATTTTCTCGTCAAACTTCGCAAGACTTTTGCAACGATCGTCTCATCCAAAATCTGCTCACCATATGAATGCATTTGTCTAACAATTGCCATTGTTCGTGACAAAATATCAGCAACTAATTCACCATTTTTCATCATCAAGTTTTTAAAGTCACGCATTAATGATTGCAGTTTCACCACCATGACTTTTGAATCTCCATGAAACTCCTTTTGTAGGATTGACCATGCCTCATTCGATGTATTTGTTGTTGCAATCCGTGAGAAGATGGTCTCATGGACTGCTCGTTGAAGAATGAACAACACCTTGGCATCTCTCTCTTTGTTTTTCTTTAGCCTCTCTTCTTCTTCGTTGAGTTCTAGTATATCTGTGAACCCATACTCCACCAAGTACCATAGCTCCTGCGATTTGAGCAATGTCTTCACCTTAATGCTCCACCACTCATACTTATCACCATTAAAAATGGGTATGAGTGGTTGAGAAGAAGAAAATCCTCGTACTGCTGCCATACCAAAGAAAAGAAAAAACACACCCTCACTCGTGTTTCCCAAATTACCCAAGAAGTATTTCATTCAACCCCAATGGACCCAAGCCTCACTTGTCACTCAAGACCATAATGGCTCTGATACCAAACTTGTTGGAGAAAGAACAAAATGAATCAGAGAAAGAGAACAAAATACTGCACTTAAATTTACTTGTTTATTACTTGAATTGACTGAATAAGGACTTGTTCACTGCCTATTATATAGGCTTACAAATTAACAAACTAAGCACAAATTTTGGTCCACTAAGCTAATTATTAGTAGCATATCTAATTACCTAAAAACATGGAAACAAACTCAAACAACCTTAGCACAAAACTAGGCCATAATCCTTATTTTTTTGGTCAGGCTTTGAATCAATCGTTAACATGGTTATATTATTTTGCAATGTTAGTACTTTCATCTGGATACTTGTAAATAGCCCGAAGCTTTGGTCTAGTGATTAGAGTGCAATTTGTTATCACGTTATAGCTTTGAAACATCCCACAAATAAACGTGTGGAGCAAGTTTCGAACAGTACGTCATAGGACCTTGAGGATGTCTTGGTTATTTAAGAAAAGAAAATTGGATGCTGCTTGTAAATTGTAGGAGCCTTACTATTTGATTATCGACTTTGAATTGTTTATGATTACTTCAAAAGGGTTTTGCACATTATCTTCAGTTTAAGGAGAAAAGAAGATGTCACTTTCTGCTTGATTCGTGGGTTAGTTAGTTTGTTTACTTAGAGTTCTACAGTTTGTGTTCATAGCCAGAGAAACATACTAAAAGCACAAAGCTATATTTAGTTTCTTGTTTGCCTCCATTCATAATAAGAAGAAAATGTTTATTGCGAAATTTGTTTGCTAGATGGATTTTGGTGGTGTTAAGGTGCTTGGCAGTGGAGGAAAGGTCAATGGACTATTGCCAAAGTTTTGGGTATGATTTAATGTATCATTACGACATTCTGGATCTTTAATGAAGGAGAAACTTTCCTCGTTAAAGTTAAAAGGTAGACTATTTAAACACTCTTTTTGTTGATGTCTACATGTAGTATGGCATCAGTGTCTACAATGACAGTATTCAACTTCATTGAACAAAAAACCACATTTATATTCCACGATATCATTGCAACATTCAACAGATAGAAAGGTGTTTTTACACGCATGTCATAGAAACAATGGTAATGCATATAGCACTTGCATAGCGATTTGCACCCTGTGTCAATTAACCATCACAATTTTTTTTTTGATAAGGTAAAACACCATCACAATTGTGATAAAATTTCCAAATTTGCAGTAAATGAACTCCATTCCTAGTTCAAACATAACTGGGTAAGCAAGTTTTTCAACCAAACGTTGATATTAAGTGACATCACTTGCTACTACCATCACCAAATAAATACCCCAGGGAAGATCCACCACCAGGTGCTGCTTGGACCTTGGTTGAACGCCTTTCCTGCAAATCAATCCAGGGAAAAATCAATCCATAACACTAAAACTTCAAGCAAGCCAAAAAGGTGCTAATATAGAAACATTCTATCCATTGTATGGTAGTGGAGATCAAAGCATGCAGAAGAAAAGGATGCATCTACATATCATTGACAGGTAACCAACTCATTAATGGGTTCAAACTAAGACGAAAAGTGATAAAAAGAAACCTCTAATTTCCTCCATTACATGATAGAGGAAATTCCCAATTCCCGGAATATAATCACATTTTACCCACCGTCCACTGCACACACTTTTTCTTATAGCATTTGTCATGATTCCACTTTAGTTTCTTGGAAGCAAAAGATGTCTGCAATAACCCCCCCCCCCCCCCCCCCAATCGATCCTTAACCCTCCATCATTCATCTCCCATTCCCCCTCATGTTACATGCATGAAAAACCGGGCGGATATCATTGCTGATACAAGTTTGAAAACTGTAACAAGCACTCTAACTTCAAGAAAATTGCACAGGACATAAGGTGCTAGCTAACGTACTGTTAGAAAGTTGCCACAGTTCTGGCCATCTGCACGAAAATAGTTGTTTGTGCTACTCTGAATTCCTGCTGGAACCTGCTTGGTGTTATCCGCAGGTTGTGAGACAGCAGCAGCTGGCTTTGAAGCAGGCTCATTACTTGGAGCCTTGTCCTGGTTGCGAGTAGTTCGAGTATTCTGAGCAGGCTCTCCTCCATCTCCAAACAGGTAGCCCAAAGAACTCTGGCCACCCCCAGCACTTACTCCACGACCCATCCTTAGCGATTGATTTCTCAAACAAAAAATCCCAAGTACTGCATATTTATCAAAACCATGTTTTTAGAGATGTTATTCGCAGTTCAAGATGGACAGTTGCAAATTGACTAAAACCTTGTTACACAAATCATACACTCCAGCATCCACGGAAATATGTCTAATATGAAAAGATAAACTGAATTTGCTTCATCAGCTACTGTACAAGGCAAATATCAAACAGGAAGTTCGACATTGTTTTCAGAACTATCTAGTTCATTTCCATAGTATTAATAAGTACCCCATCCTGCTCAACTTAACTACACCAGCGTCTAGAATTAAGATTTCACTGAATTCATTGAACTTCTGACATTATAATTCAGAACATAATATCTGATGAAATTTTTATAATTTTCCAAATATATTTACCATATCGGAGTTAATAACTGTCTCCTATTTGTAGCTGACATTCTTAAATCATCCACCAGAGAAATCAACATAGCATACTACATTACCCAATTCCTTCTCACCCAAGACAAAAACATAATTCCCCTTCCTAACTTCATTCAGCTATGGGTCTAGGTGTGCATGTCACAGACTTTGAATTCGAAATCATTCATCCCAAAATACTAAAGGGAATTCCAATGAACAAAGCATCCCGCATTCACACAGGTTGCGAGGAAGGACCGCACCCTAAGGGTGTGATGTACGCAGCCTATCGTGATGCAAGTATCAGTGACTGTTTCCACAGCTCGAACATGTGATCTATAGGTCACACCGAGACCAAGGCTCCCCTTCTCAACCCAACATAGATCCGTTGAAATGGGTTCAACAAAACCCAATAGTTTTGTTCAAACCCTATAAATGTACAAGTATTAAATTTCGAACCCAATAACTCAAATTGTAAATGGGTTCAGTCAAATCACGAACCATAAAGTTCAAATCCTGGATCTACCATCATAACCAAATTACACAAGATCTAAAACACCACAATCCACATCGACATATTTAGTAAATCACGAAATCTATTAAAAATAAAATTCCACAAAAAAAAAAAAAAAAAAAAAAAAACTCAGATCGGACTGACAAAATGAGCAACAAAAACACCACCGGTATATTCACACAAGTGGGGTCTGGGGACGGTGACATGCACCTTTACATCCAATAAGATAGAAAAACTGTTTCCGATACACTCTCGTTAAATGAACATTAATGAAAAAAATGAAATTTGATACATTACCTTTGAAAGAAGTTACAAAAGCGAGAGGAAGAGAGAAGGGGGGGCTGGTGGGTTAAGGAAAAAAAAAAGAAGCTACGTTTAAATAGAGATTTTTTAAAAGTTTTTTGAATTTGAAATGTTTAAAAATGGAAAATTATGAAATTTGAAATAAAAGGACAAAATGGAGAGCCTTATTCATTAGTCATTACCACGTTCCATTTGGCCTACACATATTAAATTTTGTTTTACTATTTATTTATACATTTTTTAATTTAATAAATAAAGGCCTATATGACAATATCTTAGCAAATGTACATGGGAGGCATTAATTTTTGTATACTAAGATATTAAGAGGACATTTGGCTTAATGACATAGATTGATAGTCATTGAATTATTTAGTGTATGAGTTTAATTTATTGTGGTGTTTTAATAAAAGGGATATGCAACGAATAATATAAAAATTTACAATATTTCTCTTGCTTATAAAAATAAATAAAAAAAGAAAAGATTCATCATGAATTGAAGAAAAGCTCTTTATAGAATTATGAAAAATATGGTCAATAGGAATTCATATAATCAATCCTAACTTAGTTGAGATTGAAACATAGTTATTTATAAAAATAAAAAAATGAAACCAATTTTATTTTGGTCATTTAAGTAATTTATCCTTGTAAACTAATTCATGTAGAAGTTATTATGTATTAGATTATAATAGTATAATGTACCAAATTTTACATTGAGATTGTTTTATTAACAACGTTAACCAAATATTTTGTTTTAGATTGAGGCATTTTTGTTGGCCCTTTTTGTTAACGACACGTCTTTGTTAGGTCTGTATAGTTTGAACAATGTACTTCAGCTTCAAAAAATAACATCTAAAATAAGTGTTTTTTTTAAAAGAAAATAAGCACTTTTGACATGCCAGAAACTTGACGAAACAGACACTTATCTTCAACAGACTCTTATCTTCCAGTTGCTAAAAGATTGTACGCATCATATTTGCTCAAAAGAAGAAAAAAAGGCACCGACTTGAGAGTAGTGATGAATACAAAAGTAGTAATTGGTGATTCGGTGCTTGTAATTTTATGGAACAAAAGAAAAATAATTGAACTAGAACACATGTGATTGGCAGCTTCCTTTAATGGTTTTTTGTCTGAACTTGCAAGTAGTCGGGCCTTCAATTGAGAAAAAATATATAGTATCGATAAAGACATGAAATCATGGAAACAACTAATTATCACATGAATAATGCCATAGTAGGTGACACTCCATCTTGCTTTGTTTATTCCCTATTGCTGAGCTTTTCTATTCAGTAAATATATCGAAACTGCGCTTCAATTTCAAACAAGTTAAAATCAACTTAAAAGTTAAACAAAAAAGGTTTATTTAGCTTAAATTTGTTCCCTTCTTGGGAAGCATCAAGGTTTCATCTGGAGACGATTAATCACATGTTTAGAATTATTGTAGGAGAATCTTGTTTTGTGTTTAGAAACAGGGAGGATAAGAAAAGAAGAAAATACAATAATCTCAGGGAAAGAGCAGTGATTAGGATCAGCACTGCATAATATATACTAGCAGTAATCATGGGCATTGGCTTGGTCTTACTTCACCATAAAGGCATAAAAGATGTATTTACAAAAGACAGCAAGGTAATAAGCCTGAGTCCCTTACAATTGTCAGCTTAACTGAAAATAAAGGCATCTGTTACAACAAACCAATAAAATATGTTTATTGGTGAAAAAACCACTTAAAAGAGAAAGAATTAAGTTTATTTCTATTATTTCCTTCTTGTTTTCAAATAATAACATTCCTACTCCTGATTATAGCTTCCACAAGGAAAATCTCAAGATAATCAGCACGTATCGAACAAAATAGTTGGATAATCTGCACATTTACACAGAGGCCTGAGCAGCTACTCCGAAAAACAAGTTCAAGTCGCTGGGATCTTGGAGATCTCTACCAATATTCTGTGTAGAGCTTGAGGCTTGGAGAAAAATGGCGAGTGATCAGCACCCTTAAGATGAAAAACTCGTTCTGGAGGACTATTGCTAATCATGTTTTGCTGCAAGGCTATTGGTATTGCGTTATCTTCTGCTGTTTCTATATAAAACCGCCTGACAGAACCATACTTGGAGTCGGACAGACAAAGCTTCTCCAAAACTGGCGAAAAGGGAATTGGCCTCATTGAGACAGAAGCTAATGCGACATCCTGTACAAAATTTATATGGTAAGAAGAGAAAGCTTGGAATATCCACAAAAGCTAGAACATGCACTGGTATACATGTGGTATGCAGACTGATTTCATATGTCAAGACAGCAGCAGCTAGACAAAAGAATGTGTTTATCTCCCCGTTCACAAAGCCAAAAAAATAAAAGAAAAAAGAAGAAGCAACATTCCATCTTTCCACTTCCTTCAAATAAAACCGACATTAGCAAATTCATATCACAGGTTTAAGCATCCAACGATCCATGCATACCAAGATAAAAGTGCAGATTAAGAATTAAATAAGACGCTCAATTTCACTCTGCTCTGGGCAATGTTTACATTGTCTGACAGAGGATTAGAAAACCTACTATGTGTATACCACTCTGGAGCCTATATATTCAGATTTCCAAGGTCATTGACATCTGCACCAAGAGCAATATGTCGCTAATTTTAATGGTACTAGTATCTCCTCCCAACTCCCAATTTATAGTGGTCTTCACCAGTAATGGAAATTACAAAGATATTTTCGAAAGTTATGTTTTAGAGTCAGGATGCTGGATAGAAAGTAGAAGTGATAGAAGAGTCCAATTGTAGTACAGGAAAGGGTAGGTGGAAAACATACCTTCGCAGGACTATGGTTGAATAAAAAGTCTCCGAGGAGTGATTTGTCCAAATCAATAGCAGTTGGTGCTTTGTCGTTCCCATTGGCATAGATAAATACTTGAGATTGTCTCATAAGGTCATTTGAATCTGCCTGCAACAATTATGAACTTCGCTTAAATCCAGGTCAACTTAAAACTGTCAAATAAGGAGCAGAAAAGCTTCAACCACCAAAGTTCCAGGACGGGAAGAGTATCAAGGGATGTGCGATTTGTAACGCTTTTGAGTGGAAGGATATTATGCCATTCCTTGTTATCCGTTACATAAAAGGAGAAAGAATGGCGAGAAATTCTTTAAATTCTAATATACTTCATTCTATAATTAGAATAGCAAATGAAGTTTCAGGCATTTTGTCGAGTCAACTAATCCTCAAAGGTACCACACTGCAGTTTGAGACGGAACGCCAAAGTTGCACAGACGTCATTAACACACACTCCCCCCCCCCCCCCCCCCCCTTTTCTCCTCCCTGGCCATGGAGGAGATTGAGACAGTTTAAAGGAGAGCAACAAGCACAGTTTCTCCAAGAAACCAAAAAGAAGATCATTCACAAGCATTTCCTTAAAGCTAAAGCCAGTTCTTGGAGAACTTATACAAGAGAGCATAAAGTTTCACTCCACCAGAAATAGCACCTATCCTGTGGGTTATCATGATGAACAGTATATCCCTTGATGCATGTCACAGTAAAACTGCAAAATGGAATTCATAATTTTCAAGAGTGTAAAATCAAATTTCTTCACGAGTATATCATCCCAGCTCATCCATGTCCTTGTCGACGAACCACTGATGCTTACGGCAACATGAGATTGACATAAGACGAAATACCCAGCTTACTTGATCTCTAGAGGATTAGTGAAATGAATATTCTGTTCATGTAATTTAGTTGTCATAGCCCCTATGCCAACATACAAGCCCAAATATCCACAAGAGAAAACTAATTTTGATCCCCGCATAAAAGCTAAATAAGGGATTAAGTGTGGACTTCCTATATAATTGAACGTGTTTAATCAAGGGAGACATGTAAACTTACAAAGAAAAACCAATCGAAAAAGGTTTATACGAACTATTAACTTTTACCTTCTGTGAGAAAATATCAAGGGCGCTCTGTCCACTAGTGAGCATTGCAGCAGCAACAAAGACAGCTTTTGAAACTTTACTGGAATAGAGCTCCATTGCAAAAGATATACATGCACCGCCAAAATCATGTCCCACCAAAATCACCTACATGATTGAAGAAATGATGCCAATGTTATTAAACCATGGCAGAAAAAAATTACTTATGAAGATGGGTGATAAGGATTTCCCACTGCGTTCGGAACTTTTAACAAATCTCAGCATACATATCTTCAGGTATCACAAAGTAAAATATCCAGGCCCAATTCTAATCCTAATTACTTGCCTAATCAGCATAAGCAAAATAAATTCTTCCAATGTAAAACAAAAAAACTATTTTCTTTTTTTACCATCAATTTCTGATCTTCACCAACCCAATGCTTAAAAAAATAAAAAATGAAAAAATCTTGGCTAAGGACAGGAGTGAGGGGGTTAAGATTCCTTCCTTTTGATTTATGCAAACAACTAGTTCGTATGACATTTGCTGATATGACCTTTTATGTCTTGTTCTCTGTTCTCTGATTTAGATACAACACTTTGGGGTCACTTGTCTTGAGTTTAACTTGAGAATTATGTTGAAACGGTTTGAAGTTTTGATTCTCAAAGATGTGACTGCTTAATCCTTATGTAGGTCCTCATATGAGGAGGAGGTGGAACAGAAGGTTGTGAATACTAAATAGTGTCTGTTAGAGCGAGAATGAACAGGATCTTCTCTCATGGCAACAGACAATGGAGAAGAACGTGATTTTGAATTTAAGTACCAGAGTTTCGAACTTGGCAAAGCATAAAGAATCACGCTTTTAAAATATGCTAAGTTCTTAGAAACACTTTTACCAGTTAATCTCCAGAAGTGCCCCGTGTTTCTTTAAAGCACAGAATTTCCAAAAGAATGTAAGATTTAAATGGTGCAGAACTAACCTTCTCCCCATCAGCAAGCTTTTCAAGAAAATCAGTGAGCGGCTGCACATATTGCGATAAGCTTGCGATGCAATTTGTGTCAAAAGAATGAATGCCTGAACCAGTTAAATCAACTGCAGTAACTTTATAACCAGCTTCTTCTAAAAGTGCAATGGTTTTATACCAACACCAGGCCCCAAATCCACCACCATGTACAAGGACAAAATGATTTGTCTCCAAATCATCAACCTTTACTTCCTGCCAAAGACAGACATCCAGAAGACTTAATATAGACAAATCCACACCATGACATAGTAGCAAGCAAAAGATTGTCTCTTTAGTATTCCTAGACCAAAAATAAGCCCAATTGCCATATGTATGACAACCAACAAACAAGAAAAGGGGTAGAGGCTAAATTTAAATATGAGGCTGTCATCAATTTATAAGTTCTGGCTGAGTTACCAGAAACTACTTGATAAAAGTTTTAATGACTTTAAAGGAGTTGAACCACTACAAGTAAAAATCAGTTCTTTAGCAAGTCTAAAATAAACCTACAAAGTGGCTCATATTTCTTCCATCCAATTTCAGGTTGCAAGTAGTAATTTTAGAAACAATAGAATTTTGGACTAAACTGGTCACTTTTGCAGTTTATGATTATAGAAACAATAGAATTTTGGACTAAACTGTCCACTTTACAGTTTAGTGAACCATACTCACCGCTGCAGACTAGTGCCTTGGCGGAACTACATGCTCCCAAGGGGGTTCAAATTTCTCTTGGTAAGAAAATGTCACTTTTTACATAGGTAAGTCACATTATCAAACACTAATTATGTGTATATACATGATACTAATTTCCTAGACACAAGCGAAGTTTCTAAAGCAATGGTTAGGGGGATTCAAATGATGTATGAGGTCAATGTCCAAGTCACATTAACAGTACTTCGTTGCACTTTGTCATTCTTTCGATACCTAATACACCAAACATGTGTTTTTTTCCCCTCTTTCTAGAAAACAATAACTTAGACAATGGCATTTTTTAATCTGTAGAAAATGGTCTCTTATCGACAATGAGGTAGTGTTATAATAAAGGATGACCTCCATTTTCCGTTACTCCCTCCCCTTTGAATTGGTAGCACAACATTTAAGAAAGAAAGGAAGGTAAATTGGGAAGTTGAAGTTAAATCATTTCCAAATTTAGAACCGCGTCATTCTTTTAAATAGACTAATAAGAAAATAGTCGCATTCTTTTCTGTTAGTGATTGGATTAAAGGTTAAAATCACCCACTCCCTATAATTGAATGTGCTAAGTCAAATATCATAGTGACAAAAACCTGAATAGGGCTATAACTCAAGGACCAATAATGCTATTTTTCCTAATGTTTAGCTTTATTTTTTTCAGTGAACCGCATTGATCTTAAAACTTCACCTTTACTTTCTTTATTGAATACAACAGCACCAACAACAACCAAGTCTCAGTCCCAAACAAGTTGGAGTCGGCCATATGAATCCTCACTAATAATGTAAGTCCAATTAAACTCAGCTCGTGCCAAAAAAAAAAAAAAAATCACCTTCACATTTCCAATTGAATCTTGACAAAATTACAACATCACGAAAAACATAAAAAATCAATTCAAGCAAATGCCAAAAGTGCATAAACATTAAAAAAAAAAAGGTTTTTTTTCACAAATAGCCGGTTAGAATCACTGTTTTCAATATACAATTTCACCTTTACTTTTTTCTATCGAATACAACAACACCAACAACAACTGACCCTCAATCCCAAATAAGCTGCACACGTCTATATGAATCCTCACTAATCATGTAACTCCATTTAAACTCAACTCAGCCAAAATTACTTCTAAATCCTGTATCCGCCCCCGAGCTGGAATAAATTCTAAATAGCACATTAAACAATCCTATATATATATATTTTAAAACTCCGTATCCAGTTAAACTAAGACACTTAAATTGGGACGGAGGGAGTAATACCTGATTAACAAGCTGGTGAGGATGAAGTAAAGGATCAGTAAGTGACCTTGCTCTAGAACTCGACGAACGCGGCAACGCTTGATTCTTCTTCGCATTCGAATTATTCGGATATCGAAGCGAAGCCGAACGATCAAACACAACACTACCACCACCACCACCACCTCCGCCATTTTGCTGCTGATGCTGAAACAAAATCGCGGCGGCGAGAGCTCGTTCATGAATAAGTGAATTATCATCTCTCTTCGTCGATCGATTCCTACTACTCCACCTGTTGCTTCCGGCGAACGCGCCGCCGTTCACGGTGGCCGGAGTTAACCGTTTTGATAACGGCCGTTTTTGTTTAGTACTGTTTCTTGAGAAACATAAACCCATTTTTTACATGCAGCTGGTTTATATATAAACGTACAATTACAAATGCGTTTATGTACAAGGATTATAAAGCAGAGTTTTGATAATTTGTAGAAGAAGATGGTTAAACAGTATTAACACTGTATTTGTTTGCTTTTTAGAAGTGTTCTTTCATACAAGTAAAGGTGATAAAAAGAGTGTGGAGTTGATGTAAAAATAGGCATTATTTTGACATTTATTACAAAAATGGCCTTTTATTTTGCGGTTACAATTTTGTTTAGATGTGAAAAGGAGAAATAATAGTGGGACGTGCGTAACGATGATGATCATGGGTCAAATCACCACTCTAATATTATTTTATTTTTTTAAATTGCTCAATTTTATCGTTTGTTATATATTTGGTTTATTTATATACATATACACTATCGTTTTACAAAAATGTCATAATTTGATTTGGATAAAAAGTTAAGATAGATATGATAATTTTTAATTTTGTTATGTAATAAATTATATATATTTGTGTAACAATAAAATTATTTAATTAAACGTAAAGTAAAAATTTAATTTAAATTATTTGTTAATTTAGAAGTGTATCACTTTTTCTGAATAGTCTAATAAAAATTATTTAATGAATTTTAGTAAATTGTCGTGTATATACTATTAACATAGCTCTAAGTGGACTCTATATGTCCAAATTCCATTCTACATTTACCTCTTAACTTTTCACTATAGTTTAAACTTACCTTATTAGAATATTATTACCGGACACCAATAAAAATAAGAACTTCCCCGGGATAAGAAATAATATTCATTCAATAGAAGCCTTTTGTTACTAATTGAGATTATATTTATCTATAGATCCATCAGAATTAAATTTCTTTTTTAAAATTCATTTGCAACCAATAAATTTTGTAATATAAAAAATATTACCCTTAATTACCACAAGCTTCCTCAATTTAAGTGGTATATAAGCAAATTTGACCAGTTTTCATTGAATGTAAAACATTTTTTCCCTTTCTTTTGACTATATATAGTTTTTATAAGATTACGTATAACTCTATCAATTTTTAGCTCCATTGCTATTCCTAGTTAGATTAAATGCTAAGGAAGAGAAACAAATAGGTAAAGATTTAAATTGGGAGATGGTTTATTAAATTAAAATTAAAATGTCCATTGCTTTTTGAAGGAATGAGATGTTTAAAAGTGGGAATTTGCCAACAAACTTTGCTCTTCAAAAGTAACAACACATTTTGCTCTGCGGTTCCCACTAGCTTGCTCGTGTCACCTCCAAAGCTACTTTTTTCTTGTTCTAGCAAATACACCTAACTACAATTTCTTCTTTTCTCAAGCATTGCTCTTTACATCTCATTTTACTTAGTTTACTCTTGCTTTATTAGTTTGCTATTATGTCATCAAAAGTTTGTTACTAGTAAAGTTTCAATTTTAAAATTAGATTTTTGGACAAATACATTGCGAGCCCCTTGAACTTGACACTATATTCCACTTAGACACTCCAACTAAGGTCATTCCCAGTTAAGCACTTGAACCTTTTTTAAGACTATCCATATAGACACTTTCCGCCCACTCTGATGAAAAACTCATGCGCATGTTTGCACACGAGTCTTACATGGTTCAGTGACTCATTTATAATCTGTCACGTGTCATAATTGGATACATCATATAACACACAATACATCCAATTATGTGTTATATGATGTGCTAATTATGACACGTGGCAGATTATAACTTGGTCACTTAACAACGTAGGACTCGTGTGCAAACACGCGCATGAGTTTTTCATCAGAAAGGGCGGAAAGTGTCTAGATGAACACTATTAAAAAAGGTTCAAGTGCTTAACTAGGAAGAGCCTTAGTTAGAGTGTCTAAATGAAATATAGTGTCAAGTTCAGGGAGCTTGCGATATATTTGGCCTAGATTTTTATTTGTAAAATGATAGTTCATAGGTAAAGTAAGATTAGGCCATGCTATTTTCAGCAAAGTGAACTAACATTTTCGTGAAAATTTGATTAATTTATCGTAGGCGGATCCAAAAATTAGAAGTTTATGAGTTTGAAATACCATTGAATTCACTAGCTATTTGCAAACTACCTCTGCACCCAACTTTTATTGTAACTACCTCTGCACCCGATTTTTATATGGTCAAAACTCGTCATTTTCACACCATTTGGAAAGCAAAGTTAGAGCTATTTGCCATTTTGCTATAAGGAAAACAGAAGAAGAAAAAACAAACTTTCCTCTGCTTGTTTTTAAGTCAAAATTTAAATAAGACAAAGTGCATATGCATATCTTTTATGATTTTATTGTTACTCCCTCATCTGGTCGTAATAAATCCAGCTTTATCGCATTTCTTGCTGAACCAATCAATTTTAAAGAAAAAAAAGACTCTAACATCTCTTTTCAACTTTTCTTTCCCTGTGAAGTCAACACAACCTAAAAGCAAATAGTACTACTATAGTAAAGATTACAATATAATATTAGTTGGATTTCATTTTCCTGCCACTGAACATTTTATTTTGGTTGTTTTCACGCTTATTAAAAATTTTAGTATTAATTAACAATGTAACTGATCATGCTATTCTTTACTCAAAAAAAAAAAAAATTACCTAGATAATTAGTTTAAGTCATTCATTAGGAAGTATAGTATTGAAAAAAAAAAAACTTCTTCATTTTTAAAAATATCAAATATTGTGGACTCAAAAAAAAAAAAAAAAGACCAAAACATCAAATAAAGTGGATCGGACGAGTATATTATACTTTCGATTTCTCAATTTATGTAAAAATGGTTGACTGGATATGAGGTTTAAAAATATAATAAGACTTGAAAATTTGTGGTTTAAAACAAACCATAGTAATTTGGGGTAAGTGCACGAAATGCCATTTTCGCCACTGGTCTTTGGGCACAGGCCACTAATACCAAAACATTTAGTTTGTGGCCACTTTTGCTTAAAGAGATAGAACTTCAGTCCAGAGGCCGGATTGAAGTTCAGTCCTTAAAGATTGAACTTCAATCCACTGCCATATGGACTGAAGTTCAGTCCAGTCCAGTCCTTAAGATGGAACTTCAGTCCATGGCCATAAATGGACTGAAGTTCAGTCCATGGCCATACCATGGACTGAAGTTCAGTCCATGGCCATATGGACTGAAAGTTCAGTCCTTAAGAGATGGAACTTCAGTCCAGGGGCCGTATGGACTGAACTTAAGTCAACTATCAGAACTTAAGTCAATATTTATTTAGTAAAGGCCCAAAAGTGGCCTCTAGTGTAAGACCAAAGAAAATAGTGGTCTCAAACTAAATACCACTGTTAAAAGTGGCTGCTGGGCGAAATTTTTACCAGTAATTTGTGTAACTGTGAGATTGTTTGGGTTGACTTTTAAAAAATATTAAGTAGTAGTAGTTTATAAGCTAAAAGCTAAAGCTAGAATACTGAGTTCTAGATTAATGTGATTTTTACATACAAAATTTGTTTTGATTTTTGTACATATTTACATAATTTATGTCGAATACTCTATGAGTTCAATTCAACGTGCAAAAATCGACCCTAAATCCACTATGTCCTGTGTATTTCTGGGGAGCAGAAAATGATGCTACTATTAAATTTAGGTCCTGGACGTTCAGATGTTAGCATTTAAAGAATCAATGAAAGCACGATAAAATATACTCCCTCCGGTCCATATTATTTAATTTTTTGGTTGTTTCGCGTAGGTTAAGAAATTCACCTTTTAGCATTAATTAAAAAGATCATTTACGAAATTAACCTTTGTCTCTTTCAAATTTACTTATAGAAATTTGTGAGGACTTTTAAAAAATGTATTTAGATCAGCTATTGACAAGGATATATTTGGAAAGAATTATCTAAAAGCTTCTTAAACTTTGAACAATCAATTATTTTGAACCAAAAATAAAAAACCAAAAAATCAAATAAAGTGGACAAAAAGGAGTATCATTTTCCAGTGGTACTAAACATGATTCTTTCTCCTTGTAGCCATTTATCTACTACCAAATCTTCTGTAATCTACTCGTTTCAGCATTCAATTTAGCCGTTTCTACATATAGCTGGTTGGCAACCCTTTCCATTGTACGGCTATTTATGTGGAAATATCAACTCATTTATAGTTTACTTGCCGGCGGTTGATTGGCGTTCTGGTTAAATCAATAATCTAAATCGATAAAATTTTATTGAGTTAATGGTTCGATAACAATTTATATATATCTAAATATTGAGTTATTGGTTCGATTCTCAAAATTTTTAATTTTCGTGGCGGTTTAACTAATGATATCCGAAAAAATGTATTTAAATTACATAGTTACCCTAAAGTCATCTTAGGGGTTAAGAAATAACTCTAGCTTTCATTATTCTCATTTATATTATTGTGAAGTTAAACTTGAATGGTAGCGTTAATCTACTGCTCTAGGCATATTCAAGAGTATGTGACAGTCTCACATTGTTGGGTTATCAAGAATTATGTGGTATACCAATGCTTATCTTAAAGATAATTAGTCTTACAACTTTGGATATATTAATAGCATGTTTGGCATTGCTTCTCCAGAGCCAAAAATGCTTTTTTTCAAGAAAAATATTTTTTTTAGAATTTCGAAGTGTTTGGCAACAAAAAAAAGTATTTTTAGGTAGAAGCAGAAGCAGTTTTTCTGCTGTTGGGGAGAAGCTACAAATATCTGCATCTTCCAAGAAACAGAAGCAGAAGCAGTTTATTAATTTTTTCAAGACAAAACTATCCTTACTAGAAATTCATATTTACCAAATTATCCCTCATTAATTAACCATATCTCTCTAAATAAAATTATATTTCTCTTTTCTCCATTTTTTCCTACTACATACTTTTATAAATCTTCTTCCTCTTATGACTAGTTTTTATTTATAGTTATTTCTATCAACCGTATATAGGATCTCCTATTTTTTAAATTATTTTTCAAAAGTAAGTAATTACTAGAAAATTTTAATTCGGTTATCACTTCGATTTAACTATATTTTATGTTGTTCAATAGCGTAAATTTATATATTTTACTCTATATTTTATATTTAACTAATAATTTTTTAAATTATAGTCTTTTATGATAAATATTTAAAATTATTTTTTTATTTTTATTAATCCAAATGTAAAATGAATTTGAATGTCCTTTTCGTAATTTAACAGTCAAAAGTACTTTTCGTAAAGATTAGCCAAACACAAATTATTTATCAAAAATACTTCTCCAATGAGTTGTCCAAACACAAACTGCTTATTATCTAAAAGTACTTTTTTGAAAAGTACTTATTTCAAAAGTACTTCTCAAATTAAGCAGTTTTTTGCAGCAATCCCAAACCGACTCTAAGTTAAACTGTTGCTATATAGGCATGTTGGACTATTTAGCTAAGCATTAGTCTATTCCTTCTTCTTTTTCGCAATTTTAGTGGCTCAATTGAAAATTCGAATTTTCAATATACTTAGGGGTCGTTCGGTTTGGCGTATTAAATATTAATACCCGCACAAAACTCAGTGTTAATTTAGCGAAGCGTTCGGTTGGTTTTTGTGAAATTTTAATACCCACATAAAATTAGTGCAACGTTTGGTTGCATTTTTGTGTATTCCTCATTATTAATACCCGCATTATTAATGCGGGAATCTATGTATTATTTTATGCGGGGTAGAAAGTGGTATTAATAATGTGGGTATTAAGAATGCAGGTATTAAAATTTAAAATGATAAAATTAACCCTCATAATAATAAGGATATTTTAAATTTTTATTTAAGGAGTAAATAAATATTTTAAATAATAATATTTTTTGTTAATTTGTAATATATCATTGATTCAACAAATAATCCCTACGTTATAATATAATACCCACATTATTAAACCCCACGTAACTAATATCCGCGTTATCAATACGTACATTATTAATACACACATTATTAATACTCACATTATTAATATCCGTATTAATAATTAATACCCGCGTAAAAGAAACGCCAAACCGAACGACCCCTTAAAGCGATAACACCTAATAATCGAAAACCCCAAAACTCTAATTTATTTGTTAACCGTTTTGATGATAACTGCCGTTTTTTATTAGTGTCCCATGAGAAATATTAAACGATACCAAAATCCTTATTAATCTGGTTATTGATTTAGCTAGTCTACAAATGATATCCCAAATCGATAGTACTCAAAATCAAACCGAACCACCCAATAAGCAGCCCTAGTTGATTGTCCATGGTACATTTTTCCCCTTCTTTTCCCCTAAGATAGGGATATTTTCACAAATAGGATCACTTTAAAGGGCCCTATAAAAAAATTTGTGCAAAAAAAAAAAAAAAAAAAAGTTTTTCTGACGGGCATGCCAAAACTTCAAGGTATTATTTATAATTTTATATATTTTATTTTATTTATTATTATTATAACAGCCCTTTTAAATTTTAATTTACAACAACTTTAGTTTATAGGTTAAACTTCAACTCTTTTTGATATTGGTAGTCGTTACTCTTTATGAGGGCTGACCCATTTTATATGTTTGATTCTGCTTTTGCGCTTCCACTCTTGGTCATCAAACTATTTAGTCTTTTCTCTTCTTCTTTTTTTGGGTCATTTTGATATAAATCTTTAGTTTTTGTTCTCTATAATTTAAGGTTAAGATTTGTCTAAGTGGACAATGTAAGTGAATTGGTTGTGCTTTAGTATCAGTTTGTATTTCTTATTGTTACGTACTAGTTGGTGGTTGCTTGGAAGCCTCCTCAGCAGCGGTACACTAATACGACCATCGAGAATTCGCGCATTACTTTCCGGGGTCGTTTGGTATGATGTATTGCTTAGTTAATACATGTATTAGCACTTTTTTCAATGTTATCTACTGTTTGGTAGGTTTTTTTAAGTTGGGATAACTAATACATGTATTAATTAATACACCAATTCAAGTACTATCTAATACCTAGCTCACCATGGTATTAGTAATACCATGTTTACTAATACATGGATAAACAATGAAATGACTAAAATACCTACCCTCAAACCCTTATTTTTAATACATGGATAAGAATTCAAGGATATAATTGGAAATAAAACTTTATGCACTTTTAAAGCAAACACAAGTTTAAGTTATACAATGTTTATCTCAGTTTTAATACAATGAACTAAACACATGACTTAAAACAATCCCTGCATTACTAATCCCTGCATTGTTAATCCACGTATAACTCATTTCTCTACCAAACGACCCCTGATGGTACAAGTAATACCGGTTACCGAACCGTCAATAATTGATAACCGATATAATGATAGCTTATCGATACAGTATTGATTTTGCATAATTATCGATAAGCTAAAATCCAAACCGTACCGGCCCATGAACACCCCTAGTCCATAGCTTTGCCATATAATCAAAATTTATTTGTATAATTTTAAATAGTGATCCAAGTATTGGCGATTCAACGAAACATGTGAACAAATATACTTTTTATAAGTCGTGAGAACTTGTGATAAGATTATTCACAACTTTTGATGTGTTAATTGGAAATTGAAAAGTTGGGTTGCATTTACAAAAGATCTTTAGATGGGGACAAAACTTAAACATCATTCCATCAAAATAGACATCCATTATAATTTTTTGCGTCACCTATGATAGTTTGATCAAACTATTCATATGCAAGAGAATATAATAAACATTAAACTGTCACAAGCCGCATTTGTATGAGCTAATATTTGATTGCTTGGAACTTTCTGACAATATCTTTAAAGCTAAAAACATTTTACACCCATAGATGATTAGATAGGGCTCAATCCACCAACACGAGAAGGTCGGAGACTTAAGACTTTGTGATGTTCTTTTTTAAACTTAACCATATAAAGATGGAAACTCCGAGAATGAAGTCATATTTGATAATGAGTGCTTTAACCTTCCGCACGACTTCAAAATATGAATTCCTATTAAATCGAATATTAAATACGTGAAAACTTGAAAAAGATAAGGAAAGAAGAACTGATGCTCGTGAATATAATTTGAAAGGATCAAATACTTGCACAAGTGTCACAAAGCGCATAGTAATGTTACTCAAAATAGGAAAAAAGACAAACTTATAAAAAATACTCCTAGTACGTAAAGGAAAAGATTGTTTATAACATAGACTTTCTCTTTACACAAAACCAAAATGCTGTGGAGATGCTAGTAAAAAATGGAAGAAAAAATAAAGTGAGCTAATACAGACCTGAATTTAATGGTAGTTTTCTTCCTTTTTTTCCTAAACAATGTATGAAAGATGTGGAAAAGCTAAGCTAGTGGTAGCCAATTCCATACATAAAAGGTTACCACACAGCCTTTTTCCCCTTTAGTTCACTTCCCAACTACGTTGCAGTGTAATATCCAATAATAAATTCACCTGCTTTCTTCTTTTAGATTAATCACTTGCCCCAGCTGTTCATGTTAAGAAAAGTTGAATATTTTATGCAAGCAATGAGGATAAAGTTATCAAGAGGGAAAAAGTAAAAGTTAGGCAAATAAAAACAAATACTAAATGAATAAACAAGACGAGTACATGACCCAAAAGCATTATGGCAAATTATGTGCGGCTGAATAACGAATTTTAATTCTTGTGATTGGATTAAGAAGTAATTACCAATGTAGTTGTTGCGTTTGTAAATTGTGAGGCTAGATTAGAGGCTAGATTGTGTCATGCTATATAGTTTTAATTGAGTGAAGCACTTTAAAAAACCAAGTCTGAAAAAAAATTATAAGAGAATAGGTAAGAATGAATAAATAAAAAGTTAGACAACTATTTGTATTATTCAACTGTAGACTCACGGACATATACTTTTTCAAAAAGATATTTGATTACATAAATTGTTTTATGCTAAATCTAAGTTTAAAACAAACATATGTCAGCCATAAATCTAAAAAGAGATTAAACTTTCACCTAAAGTGAACAAAATTTACAAGACAAACGCAAATGGTCCTCAAAGACCTTCTACAACAAACCTGTCACTTCTATAAGAACTAGATTTAAGGGAGTTTGAAATCTAAAACTGACGAAAGTACTACAACATTGAAGCATGTTAGTTCATAGTATTGGTACTATTACAATAGGTTGGGGTGTTAGGACATTATTGATTTCGCCCCAAGGATTAAGGGTGAGAAAATCTATGCATTGTTGTTATATATATATATATATATATATATATATATATATATATATATATAGACACACACACACACACTCTTATATGAAGTATATTTAAGCATATAAATTTATTCGGTTCGATTTGGTATTTTTTCGATTTAATTTTATAAAATAAAAAAATAACCTAATAACTGGTACGATTATGACTTTATATAAGAACCTGCAGTTTTATTGTAAAGAACCTAGAATTCGATATGGCACGGTTCGGTTGGTCGGTTATCATAGGTTTTTAGAAAATCATTGACACCCCCACACCCTTTATATATTTTTTGGCCACTTTTTTAAAAAAATAACCCAAACTAAGCATCAAACTACCCCCTCCTAACTTATTGTAGCCACTCAAATATTAGGGTTTTGTAATCTCCCTCTTCTTCTTTTTCCCTTCTCGTTTATCACCGCCGCCTCGCTCTCTCCAGTGTCGCCTCCAGCTACCACCTGCCTCCGTTACTTTCTGCTTCGTTGCTCGTCAACTCCGGTACCGTCTTCTCTAGCACGTCTTCTTTGGTGATTGGAGCTTCGTCGTAGACCTGCTTCGCCTCAGATCTACTTCTGTCACCGTCTGCTGACTGCTGCTCCACCGGATTGGTGTTGCTGCTCCGCCAGAATGTTGTTGTTGCTTCGAGGAATTTTTTTTCTTTTTTTAATTTGTTGTTGTAAGATTAGATGTATACACAATTTTATTATATTAAAATATGTATACATTGTAAAAAAAGTGCTTATACACTAAATGTAACTGAAAAAGTGAATGCATATATTGTGTATAATTGAGAAAAATGATTGTATACACAGTAAAGTTGGATGTAAACACAATGTATATGTGTAGAGACTGTTTGTATACAATATGACTTTGTACACACTGTGTATTAATTTTGTGCATAATGAAAAGTAAGGGAAGGGAGTTGACTGTCTGCTTTATGAATTATCCCAACAAAAAATTCAACAGAAATTTTACATATATAGCCGTCATAATCAGTATGCATGGATATACATCTTTTATACCCACAAATATACATTGAATATGCATTAAATATATTAAAAAAGACTATTTTCAATTCAAGTGCTCGGACCATTATCCAAGTAGTTTTAAATTTCTTAATTCTTCTCCTTTCAAAAGTGTTCCACTGGCCCAAAGGGTGGTAAGAGAACTATTAGTTGGCCTATATGATAGGAATTTCGACATAAATAGCCCTCAATACACCATGTTAACAAATCACTTAGCACTAACATAATCTAGCAACAATATTTATATTTAAAATTTGATTTATAATTAAAGTATCAAATATAATAGATTGATATTTTGTATATATAGCTTCTGCGCGCGCGCGCCCACACACACACACACACACACACACTATATATATATATATATATATATATATATATATATATTTATATCATCAAATTATATTTAATAAATATGCTAGGAAAAGAAAGAAAAGAAAAAATATGGTTACAAAAAGTGGAAAAGTGTTGGAAATTGTTATGTGGAGTAATATGATAAGACCGAAACTATAGGGCTGATGCATTTAGGGATTTTTACACAAATATACAAATTTAACCCCTTAATTACAAAAAAATAGCAATACTTTTCTAATTACAAGGCATAGCAATATTTTTTTAGCACATTTCACAATAAACAAGATAAATCATATTTTCCAAACAAATCCTAGCTTCAATCCCTACAATCCCTACCCCAAAATCATTCCCAACTCCCCTATCACTCATACCCCAAAACCCACTGACGCCACCCATCCCCAACCCCCACCACGCCAGAACCATCACCTCCACCCCAGATCCGGCGAACTTACATCGACAGCAGGGAGGAGAGCGGGAACAATTCCACCGGTAATCAAGTGCACCCATTTCTTCCTCCCTTTCAGTTCCAACACAAATCGAATAAAATCCTCGCCACCCATGCCATTAACTGATCAGATCCGTGCCGACGTCGCTCTCATCGCCATCGTCAAAATCATCACCATCGCTACGTTCACCGGCAACGACGCCGGAACTCAATCGATCCGGCGGATTTTAACAGTTTGTGCGATTCAGTTTGTGTTGTTGTCGTGCATCTTGTTAAAGCTCAATCCACTGCAATATATGCATGTGTTTTCAGTTTGTTATTATCGTTGCTTGGCTAATTAGCAGCGTGTTTCGCGATTCTGGTAGTATCCATGGATTGGAGGTTCTCGGTGAAATTTGGGTTTGCACATCTTTAGATCTGAGTTGTAGGGTAGGGTGGGGTGGGGGTGGATGGAGAAGAAGGAAAAACATGGTCCAGTGTTATTTCTTACTGCGGCGTTTGATGTTAGCTGCATTTTCTTGTTTTGGTGACGTTAAACTCTTATTTTTTCCATCGAGTTACAGTTTCAAAATAACAATATGATACGGTTTGAAACATCATTAAAACATTGAAACAGTTGTTGCAACAGTTTGATACAGTCTGAAACGATGTTGAAACAGTATGATACGGTCTGAAACGGAGTTAATACAGTCTAAAATGAGAGTAGATACAGTTTAAACGGTCTGAAACGGAGTTGATACAGTTTAAAACAGTCTGATACAGTCTAAAACGACATTAAAACACTATGATACAGTCTGAAATGGGGAGTTGATACAGTTTAAAACAGTTTGATACAGTCTAAAATGATGTTGAAACAGTATGATACGGTCTGAAAGGGCGTTGAAACAATCTGAAACAACTATTGAAACAATCTGATACGGTCTAAAACGGCGTTGAAACAGTATGATACGGTCTGAAACGGTGCTAAAACGCAGCTGAAATGCTGCTGTTTTTCTGCAGTTTTTTTGGTGCTGAATTGCAGCAGTTTTGGTGCTGAAACGCAGCTGAAACGCTGCTGTTTTTCTGCAGTTTTTTTGGTGCTGAAACGCTGCAGTTTTGGTGCTGAAACACAGCTGAAACGCTGCTGTTTTTCTGCAGTTTTTTTGGTGCTGAATTGCAGCAGTTTTGTTGCTGAAACGCTGCTGTTTTTCTGCAGTTTTTTTGGTGCTGAAACGCTGCTGTTTTTCTGCTGAAACGCTGCTGTTTTGGTGCTGAAACGCTGCTGTTTTTCTGCAGTTTTTTTGGTGCTGAATTGCAGCAGTTTTGGTGCTGAAACGCTGCTGTTTTGAAACGGTTCAGAAACAGTTAGATACGGTGCTGCAGAAACAGTTGAAACGGTGCAGAAACAGTTGAGATACGGTGCAGAAACAGTTGAAACGGTGCAGAAACAGTTAGATACGGTGCTGCAGAAAAAGTTGAAACGGTGCAGAAACAGTTGAGATACGGTGCAGAAACAGTTGAAATGGTGCAGAAACAGTTGAGATACGGTGCAGAACCAGTTGATACGGTGCAGAAACAGTGAGATTCAACGAGATACATTGAGGATGGATGAGTAAAAGTGAAATTGGGGAAAATGAGTGGAGTAAAAGTGAAATTGAGGGGAAATGGTGGGAGCAAAAGTGAAATAAGGGAAAATGGGAGGAGCAAAAGAGATAATGGAGGAAATAGAAGGAAGAATGTAAGGGTTTGATATGTTATGGGAAAATATTGCTATGTTTTTGCTATATTTGTAATTATCTTGTGTTTTCCTCTATATAGGGTAATTTTACTAAAATGTTGCTATGTTTGGTAATTAAGCTCTAAAACTTGTACTTTTATGTAAAAAATCCATGCATTTATCCATAGAGATTTTTACACCAAGAGACAAGCAACACATAAAATTATCGAAAAATAGCTCTTATTCGTGATTCATACCCGAGATGGCAGCATTACGTAAATTAGCAGCACGCCGCTAGTTTATACATGTTTATACACATCTGCTAACGTTTATAAACTTGTATAAGCGCGTATACGTAAAAATGAATAAAGTTGTATAAATTTTCACATTTCTACGGTATCATGGATGTTTATTGAAACTTTTTTGCATTTCTCTCATTGCCTTCGCATTTTTCTTTGTATATTCATGTATAATTTATTTATTTGGGGTAGACTTGTTGTATAAACTTGTCCATAACAATGATGTAAAGAAAATCAACCTTAGTTGCATATAAAATAAGGACTATGCTATGTATGTATGAAAAAAATATGGTCCCTCATTAGTATTTTTGTTTTGTTTGTAATGTTATTTTGAAAATTACAGCACAAGGAGATTTAAAAAAATAGGATTCTTTCTGGCGCTTTGTAGAAATTCGAACTGCATAAGGAAAGTTACAAAAATGGGCCCCTAATGAAAATTTCTAGTGATAGTTAGATCTTTCTATTAGCAAAGCACTTGTGATTACCAGGAGCTTTTTGCTGGAAGTCTATCAATTTTCTCTAACATAAGCTATTTTTACAAGATTTTTCTTATAAGGTCAAAATTGAAGCAACATTTCCAAAAGTGTCCATATCGCGCAAAAATATCTGTAGTTATTTCGCATTTTGAAGGGTAAAGTGCACGAATAGCCACTTCTGCCATTGGTCTTGGGTTTGAGGTACCTTTTTAGTAGTTTTACATGAGAGACCACTTTTTGAAACTTCAATTCTTGTGGGCTGAAGTTTAAACTTTGTGTGCTGAAGTTCAATCCCTATGGGCTGAACTTCATGCCTAAGGTATAAGTTCAATTTCAACCCGCAAGGGCTGAGTTTTAGGCATAGATCCGTAAACTTTAACCATTGTGGGCTGAAGTTGAACTGCAACCCTTGTGGTATTAAATTCAATCAACAAGGATTGAAGTTCCAAAAAGTGGTATTTCATTCAAAATAAATTAAAAAAATAGCTTCAAAGCAAAGAACAGTGGCAAAACTGGCCTCTGAACGAAATTTTTAACTTTGATCAAAGTGCAAGAATAGCCACTTTTGCCAGTAGTCTTGGATTTGAGGTCACTTTTTTTTAGTGGTTTTACATGAGAGGTCACCTTTTGAAACTTTAATTCTTGTAGGCTGAAGTTCAAATCTTGTAGGCTGACATGCCTAAGATATAAAGTTCAATTTCAACCCGCAATCAATGAACTTTTCAGCATAGATGCGTAAAATTCAACCCTTATGGGCTGAAGTTGAACTTCATCCCACGAGGATTGAAGTTTTAAAAAGTGATCTTTCATGCAAATCCTAAAAAAATTGGCATCAAAGCAAAGATTAGTGGAAAAACTGGTCTCTGAGTGAAATTTTTACCAAACCATCTTCAACTCATGAGCCCATATTCATACAGCACTTTGGTACGCATTCTTATGCACATATCATTGTTTGGTAGTAATTATTACTACTCCATATATATATATATATATATATATATATATATATATATATATATATATATATATAAATTTCAGGTAATTTTTTTTATTGACAACCAATAGAAAACCTTAGGCTTGAAGTCATCAAAATAAATGCGAAATTATGATCGTTCTTTAACTTGCATTAGTTTGGGTGGATCTACTTACATCGAAATACATAGAGATGCATGATAGAGGATGAGTTTGCTCTTTTCTTTTTGAGATCTAACAAAACAAAATGGAAAAAAACTAAAAGGGCGTACGAACAAGGAGATGTCTGCAGAATGAGCATAATTGGAATAGATTACGATGATAATGTTAATCAATTGGGTGGATAAAAAATAAGGGACCTGCTTCCATATATGTCTAATGATGATAGATGGTGCCATCTCATAAATGTTTGTGCTTGTTATATAGATGAAACATGGAGATCTACATGGGCCTGAGGCCTTATCATGATTTGTGACAATTGTCGAAGTAGGGAAGAAGTTTCACAAGCAGCCAAGATATGAAGCTAAGGGAAAAGGAAGAAATTATCTACCCATTCAGTCATGTCTCTCCATGCTCAACTTTGTATGTTAGTCATAGTACATTACATTTCTAGCATATTCATTTGCATTTGGAATACAGCAACCTTGTTGTTTTTAAAATACTAGGAGTATTAGTTTTTTCATGTTCTTTGGATTTGTATGCACTCTTCTCATTTGGAAGAACAATAAAGAGAAATAAAAAATACCTGTGTACTTGCATGTACTAGTGGGCAAGATTGAGCATGAGGCCTATTAATACAACAGTTGATAATAACCCTAGAATTATAATTTTTGTGTTGTTTATAATTATGCATTCAATATTCAAATTTCAATGGTTTAACTAACCCTACCATGTATGGCTCACTGAAGGGACGGTATCCAACGAATTTTTTTTTTTTTCATTTTTAAGGTTCGAATTTGTGACCTTTGTTAGAGTGAAGAAATCTCATCTATCACTCGACACAACTTGCTTTCGATCCACTAACCATGATCTGGGTGGTCAATACAAAACTCAAGTTGTACAAGTTGCACAAGCACAATTAGTGCAGTAATTATTTAATTGCATTAGTATATAGTTTGCGGATTTCCTTTCCCAATAATTAGGATGTTTGGTTCCCGCTAACCCTATATGAAGGGAGAGGGCCAGAGGGGGCACAGTTTATTGTTTTTTCTTTTCTTTTATTTTTTCTTTATGCTTTTGCCAAATACTATTTGGTCTTAAACTCTTAATAACCATGACTTTGTGGTTAAAAGGCGTGGCCGCGAGGCAAGACATTTTACCTGGTACTGGATAAGGCGTAGGCCCTAAAACATTAAGCGTAAGCCCATGAATTGCGAATATTTAATATTTATAAATTAAAATAATTGATATAAATATTTCTAAGAAAAACATAAATCACATAAAAAAGATAAAATATCGTAGAAACTCTAGAAAATTCCAAATTTATGTTAGGTTAAGAGTAGAAATTTACGTAGAATTAAGAAATAATAAAAAAATTTGAAAATTGAATTAGTAAGTTGGTATTTAAGTGTAGAATTTAAATATAGGGTTTATTGAGAAATATTTTTTTAATTTGAATTTTTTTGGGACTTATGTCCCAAGACTCGCCCAACGCCTAAGCGTACGCCCCAAATTGTGGGCTTACGCCTTTCAGAACATACACCCTACCAGAGCGCACTGGTGCACTTTTGCTACGCCCCGCCCTAAAAAAACGCATTTGAAAACACTGCATGATGTAACTTGGATTCTTGGGTGCAAATTGGAAATAAGTTAAGCAGATGGACTCTTTTAGATATAGCTAAACAATGAACTCCTTTCAATATATAGTTCAACTGAGCTCACTATTTTTGAGCTCACCTGATAAATTATAGTATGAAACACTAACTAGTACCTATAATATTCAAATCGTATATCGACTCTTAAGTGCAGCAATTAAGTTTAGTGGCCGTAAAAAAGAATAATGAACCTATCATATTTAAATTATGAATACTTCTCTAGATCATACTACCTCCAATTTTTATCTTAATTAGGTGGAGTAACTAATTTGTGTAATATTGTCCAACTATGATGTGGAAATCAAAGGACTTAGCAACATCAACATGGTCCAAATAATTATTGAAGAAATGAATCTTCATCATCATGGTCTAGTACATACGACTACTACTTCTGCAATTCACCTATTATCTTCTCTCATGACTTTTTCGGCCACAATATTATCCATCATGATGATGTTACGTATAGTTTTCATCGTTTTCATAAATTTTGTTCTTCAGTACAATAGTAGTTGGAACAATGTATGGTTTACATTTGAAACTTAAAAATATCGTGACCTCATTCCTTACGCTATATGGTCCTATCCAAGATTTATATTTGTAGTACTACTACTCCTATACAACAATAAAATGTGCAAGAACATAGTTTATATAAATCGAATGTGGCAGTGGGTAAGATACTAAGATCCTTCTAATGTGTTGCTAACTTATATTATATTCTAAGGACGATTAAATATCTTGAAGATATGAGAAAGAGCCAATTGTCACACTTGCAAATAATAATTTAACAACTTTCTAAGCTAGTTAGTGGATATTGTCAGCTGTTTATGGCAGAAGCGCAGATCCCAAAATATAGGAGATATGGGAAGAAGGTTTTCATCACTATGCTTTTCTGTATGAGTTGACACTTTGGGGTTTTGAGATGCATTCTCTCTGAAAATTCTACCAACTTTGCATGTGCTCTTTGATGACTATTTCGGATTCCCAATGATATGAATTTGTATACTTGTTTTGATTGCACCCTTGTATGGTGAATTTTTTCGCCCATATGGTACCGCGAATCATTTCAACATAACTTTAGTTAAACCAGGAGCGGAGGCAGAGGCAGAATTTATAACATACGAGTTTAATAAAGTAAATCTTAGACTTATGTCAAAAGAGTTCAATATATGGTAAATATGTATATAAAAAAAATCAATTTTTCCCTTTACTCTATATATACAATACAATTTTCTAGCGAAGGGTGGCTCCGCCATTGAGTTAAAGTCCTATTTTCTTAAGAAGTTAGTCAAGTTCGATGTTGATACCTTTCTGTTCAACCAAAAAGATGCATCTGCCATAAGCAGGTTGAAGAGAAAGTTTAAAGTCTTAAAAATAATAGTTATATACCACAAATCTAATTTTGAAAAAATGGACAATGCTTAAATATAATGTCGCATAAGTGATCGCATGGTGCAAATAACATCCCATATGGTCCTTTGGTGGACTATTTCACCTCAATCGCCCCAACTTGATTTGCTTGATTCTTATGAATGAATTCATCAAGTCATTCACTCACTTGGATTCATTTAACATGAACTCTCCTTTCATTTGTAACCTTTATAGTAGTTTATATCAAGAAAGTCAACCTTGTAATTATTAGAGATATTAATAATTCTGATGGTAAAATCTCCAGGACAATTCTCTTTATCCCTGTAATGATTCTAAAAGACCTTAGGGGTCGTTCGGTTCAACAGTAAATTATTCTGGAATTGTTATTGTTAATTCCATCTTTTATGTGGGATTACTAATACTACAATTTAGTTTGTCCTAGTATTAGCTAATACCTAATACCAAACATGGAATAATATAATTCCAAATTCTATCCCGGAAATCGGGATTATAATCCCAATCTCTTATACTGAACGAAAGTATGGCAAATAAAGTTTAGGAGTAAGGCCTCTCGAACAAAATTTAAGTGGATCAAAATACAAAAAGATTGAGCGTGGAATTGTGACATATAACAAAAAGCAGTAATACAAGTACCACAAATATACAATTTAAGAAATTGCAGTTAATGAGAAAAAGCAGTGTATTGAAAAGAAAGGTTTACATTTATCATGACGGTATCAAATTTATTTATTTTGGAATTTTAGTTTTCCATATATCAGACACTCGTAAATTATACGAGAAGGTAATAATATACATTATATTGCTTAGCTTTAATATAATGAATTTACTAACTTTTAGGCATTGAAAGTGACAGTGTAATAGGTGTATACATTTTGTGGTATTTTTTTCTTCTATTTTGTTACTAATCACTCGATACCTAATGAGAGATTTAATTTATAAACGATTTATGAACTAATATGGGAAACTAAAACGAGCACTACGTGCTTAATTATATTCTCCTTTGATGAATAATTTGAACAGTATAGAGTAAAGTCAAATTTGAATATTAAACAGGTAAGCATCCACATTTGAAGGAGGTCCAATTTATTTTTTTATTTTTTGGGTGGGGTAGGGGTGGGATGATCATTCGAAAGATATCTAATCACCAATTATTTTGGTAGAATGGTAATAAATACTTATTTATCATTAATAAAAGGTCTCGAGTACTTTTAGCTGAATAACTAATCGAACTCAAATCATGTATAAGGTGGAAAACAAAAGAAAGAAAAAGAAACATATGTTTAGTTGAAGGACGTAACATTTTTGGCCTTTAATTAATTCCTTGTATTGGGAAATTGGACCAATGGTACAAATTGCGTGAATTATTTTAGAGGCTTCATTTATGAAGTTAATTTGAAAAATACTAAAAGTGGATTTCTTATGGGCCAAGCACAGATCTATCTATCAAATTTCTTGCTTTTTTTTTTTCCCCCCTCTCTCATGTGATCATGTTTGTAAACAACATGGAATCTTGACTTTGTATAGTACAATAGATTTATTCAAAAGCCACCCTCTCTATTAGAAGCATGGCTTGTTTAATAATTAATCCCACAACCTTTTTGCTTAGCTCAAAAGAATGTGAAACAGTTTCCTTGAAATGAAAAGTCATTTGAATTGAAAAAGCTTGTTGATTAATTAGTTGGGAACAATTCTGCTTTAACTCCTTCAAATATTGATAAATTCTAATATGGTCCTTGTGATATTATGTTAACACTGCTTGAATTATGCGATATTTCAACACTCAATATATGAATTTTAATTAATTGAAGGTTAAATATTCTTAGCTAAGTATTACAAGGACCAAAATCCAAACTAACTTACAACCGAGAGATGAAAAGTGCAAATTTTCCTAATTAGTTAGTAGTGTTATTAAAGAATCTATCAAGTGATGAATTATTATTATTAAAATAGGGCGGCACAGTAGAATTGAAGGCATTGATTAATATAATTAATGGGTAATAAAATTAAGGTTAGCACATGGTATAGAAAGGTGATAAGTAGGGTATGCATGTGCCCAATTATGGATGACTTATGGGGCAGAAGGTTTCTTGGAACATAGTATAGAGAAAAGAGTTTTGATAGAGAGATGACTAATAGATAGGTAAGTAGGGTTACTTGCCTTGCCAAACTCCTACATCCCTCATGCATTTTCTTTCTTCTTTCCATGTGATTTGCATCTTCCTCCCCTAACTCCATTAACCATCGTTATCATTCCTTTTAGTTCCCTCTTTTCATATTACTCATTATCAAATCTTAATGCGGATAGAGACGGATTCAAAATTTTAATTCAGTAAGTATATTATAATACCACTTCACCACTAAATGTTTAGTTTTTCATTTGTTTGAAAACTTATTATAGATGTGTATCTGAATGTATACTTGCTCAAATTTTGAAAGCAACCTTTTACGTCTCAAATATGAGTAGATAATGTGGACTATTTTTATGACTATCAATAAAAATTGCTCAAAAACAAGTCAAAGGACATCCAAAACTAACTCAATATATTGATCTTCGAACGCTCTCTAAATTAGAAATTAGAAAGGCCTAAAACGAACACCATTAATATACTAACATGTTAAGTAACTAGGATTAATTAAGGCTATGCGCTCTTTACTCTCAAATTATATTTGGTACAAATTTTGGCCTAATTTCCTTCCCTATTTGCTACTCCTATTTCCTAGTTATCTTTTCATAAAATAAATCAGCCACTAGAGTTTCTTAATAAAAGATTTTGCCAAGAGGTAATTAACTCTGTAATTTGGAACGTCAACTTATAAAAAGAATTTAGAAGTTTGCTCTTTATATAGATGAGACATATACTCGTTTAACTCGAAGCAATTTTATAACCCCATCATTCCACCATATTCTTTTCTGGTTTCAATTTAAAAATGTTTGGATAAAGCAGTTATAAGATTTTCTGTTACATTGAGAGAAATCAGATGGAGAAGAGAGAGAGATCAAGAAATGACACATTATATTGTATGAGAGACTTCCATCCACATCAGTTAGATGGTAAATCTTGATGCTAAATAACTCTGTAAATTAACATAAAAGGGTTGTTAGTACACTTTTATACAAAGTGAATGAGAAAGTGGTAATTTTAGATCATGACAGGTCTTGATCATTTTCAAATGCAGGTAGCATTCATAGTACTAACTACTATGTAACCTAACAAGTCATCATGCAATAAAACAAAATCTCACTTAATTACTCACATGAAATTGGAACCTTACACCTAATTGGGTATACTACATTCAAGAACTTTTATTCTTAGATTTAGCTGGGGTAAGTTCTGTGGATTCAATTGAATTTATTTGTGTCATATACTTATAAAATGTTAAAAATGTATACATATAATAAAATTACATAGAATCTTGCTCTGGGTTGCGTTTCTTTGCTATATTAACTCCACATAATTTATTCTAGCTGCATTTCATTTTGTGCTTTAATTAAAATGCTAACCTAACATTTTCAGAACAGCAGAACATGCAACCATGTTACAACATAAGCAAACTCATGCTATCTCTACAGTTAAGCTGTCAAATAACTCACTACAAAAAAATATGAAATCTTACCTATTAAGGAATTGGAATATGTGATTATGGTTAAGACAGGAAAAAAGTGAATCATATGATCATGTTTCAATTATTATAGTTTAATTAACGGCCTGAAAAATTACAAAAATAATGACTGTAATTGGTATAAATCAATACAGCACACATTGTACTTTTGCAATATTATTCCAACCTAAAAGACTATAAGATCATGCTACTAAGGGCCAAAAATGAAATTCTCAATAGGGTCCGTTACAGCTTTTTATAGGCTTATGCTATTAATAATAATGAGAATGAATATACCACGGACCCATCATTCTGTATAATTTATAAAATACCCACATAATTATATTCTTATACGGACCAAATATAATTCGCATGGATGAAATAATTTAAGTAATAAGAATAGTACAGACACTTTGCTAGAAATATAGAATATGCACGAAATATCTACTAACTATGTTTAGTAGTTTCGATAATTGATATATAAAACAGATAGGTCGTTATGATTTTATGTGGACCCAATTGATTAATCAATCTTCTTAAATAATTGGTGAAACAGATTGGAGACGCGTAAATTATATGAACATCATTCGTTCATTTTTTTCTTAGTATTATGCCGTAATTAGCTAAATTTTTAGCTGCAATAAAAAATAATACTGACTTTAAAATAAATATAAATCATTGACTCTTATATATACCTTAAAATTCAAAAACCCTTAGGAAACTTTATGTTCACATTCATAAGTCGTTACCCGACGTCCAAGATAACTCTTGGAAGTTTGAATATTAGGGACAAGTTTAGCCTAGCTAGTGGATATGAACTTCCACGAAGAATGCGTGATATTACATCTCATAAGTCATAAATATGAATTAATCAAGATTCATGCTTAATTAAATTCTTTTTCCTATGCCAAAAGATCAAAATCCTACAACCAGAATTAAGCTCACACTTAATTAGTTCCTACGCCACTACGTATAATATTACGTTGTTTGCGGTGACTCTACATGAATGCGGGATGCTTTGTGCACCGAATTGTCATTTTTTACTTTAATTTTACTGATGCAATTGAATTGATTGTCATTGTCTGAGTGGAGAAGAGTGGTGACAAAGGCACAGAAGCATTTAAATATTGAACTACGAGAGAGGCAAGAAAACTCGACAAGGTTTTAATGTGTTGGATAGGCATATGACAATTTTACAAATATGCAGTACAGACACCAGCTAACCCAAGAAATATTGGAGAATATAGCTAGTAGCTATAGAATTGAAGCAGCTGCCTTGTATATAGTAGTATAACTTGTACCACTCTCATCTAACCTTTTGGAATTTTCTATAACGCGTTAATAACTACTAGCAGTACATTTATTAATTCGAAACTTAGATTCTTTAATGACACCACTTAATGAGAAGAAGAGTAGCTGCATGCAACACCAACAAATTATATATGGATGTCAATGCAAAATAAGAGAAATCCCAAGCCCCCAGTTGTTTAATTTGGACAAAGTGGTAAACGTAGTAAATTTTGGTGTTCTTTATTTTTTATAATGCTGAATGGGAACACGGTCACGAGCTGGGGAGACTGGCTGCACCTCTAGTTTTGGTGGTCAGTGCACCAAAAGAGCTATTGCGAACCAGTACCATTGACAAGACCTAGTAATGTCGGACCTCGTGAATTATGTAAACAAACACACTCATATTATGACACATGCCTAATGTTGCGCATGCGCGTTTGATGGACATAAGGGGTTTAATTGAATCTCCTTGTGAAAAAATTGTAATTCGATACTCACTAGCCGGATGAATTTAGGTCACCCCACATTGAATCTATTAGAAGGAATCCAGTCATATTACAGAAGTACGGTTTGTTGAAAAAGGTAGAGTGATCGGTAGACCTTTGGCTCAAGGAAAGAACAAGACACATAACAAGAGATCGACTAATTGAAGTTACTATAGGTAATATTTTTAAAGTTAAGTGCGGATGAGTAACTTTACAAAACTGGTTAAATTATTTAACGCCTAAATTTGCCATGAACACTTTTTGAACGGTAAAATTTTACCTCAGCAATAACTAGTAGTAGGAGCAATTACTGACACACGAGGTTAGATATATTTATAGTAGCAATTATGGTCATTGGAGGTAGAGGCACAGAAGAGAAACATATACTATGAAAAGGAACAAGGAAACCATCATTGCAAACTTGGCAAATTGCTTCGTACATAAACGATAATTAAACACATCCATATCAAGAGCTTTGTCCATTTGCCATTCCAATGCATGTCGAGAAACAATGCACCATTTTCGTCTTGCTAATTTCATCCATATAGTGGTTGCAGTGTCAGTATTCGTATCAATTTGTATATACTCCGACTATTTATCAGCTACTTAATATCGATATATCATCAATACACGTATAGGATAACTTTGCTAAGGCCTAGATATATAAATGAAGAAACTTGCTAAATCATAAATTAGCAGGAATATTTCGCGAGGCAAGCAAGTCACTGCCAAATAAAAACATGATAGACATATTTAGGCAGAGCCAGCCTGTGAAACTCAGCCATAATTTGAACAAACAATTGTATTTAAGACTATTAAATGAAAACCAATAAAAATTTGAATGCATTATCTGCCATTGCCATATGGCAACATGATGATCATCATCATCTTTAGACCACCTAGTAGTTTGGTGTAACATATTGCACTACTTCAACGTTTATCAAAGGTTTCGAGATTTAACGTGTCAATAATTTTTTTGGTAGGAGGCGCTTCTCTTATTATTTCGCTACACGTGGCATGAATTGGATTGAAACTATCTTCATAGAGTGGAGGGCATTAATGTCAAATTGAGTAAGGGGAGCAGGTTGAACAAAAAGACTTTAAACTTCTTGGTAGGCATTGCCAGTACACAAATCCACTTTCTTGCATTTTATCTGACAAACTCCACATGCCCATGTATGTATTACAACTAGTAGTGACTTGAAAAAGAGAGATTCAGTCTCCAGTCTCCTAATCCAACCCCCCCCCCCCCCCTTTCTAAACCTCCATCAGAGACCCACCTCTCTACTCATTATTTTGTCCACATGAAAGTGAGTAGAAAATGACCCACCTCTCCCCACACTAGACAGATCCGACCCACCACCACTTCATATCCACATAACCCCTTTTTCTTACCGTAAGATCTATCGGTCATCGATATGTACATCAGACTAATAAAGATAAGAAGTCGTATGTGTCTTTTATATACACATTAATCACTTAAACTTAAGTAACAATATATTTTCTTATTATTTGGTGTAAACACGACGTACAAATAAACATTTACCTCTTTCTCCCTACTTGCGCGCCATCTTCTATGTCATTCAAAGCCAGCTAACATGCAACCTCTATAGTTTATATATATAATGCAAATGCCACATTCTTTACTAACATTTCCAACTTTCACATAAACTCTCTCTCTTTGTAAACAGGACATAAGCCTTTCTTAGGCAAGAAACATTCTACCATTTTGTTCAGTGAAAAAACATCTCTTCTTGGGTCTGGAGATTAACTGTTACTCTGCAGCTGCATTTATCAATACTGTTTTCTCTTTGTGCCAAGTTACTGTGAATACAATTTTGCTCTCTGTTCCTGAAAAAGCTTCCTCATTTACCAAGCTTTTTTGCAGCACTGGTAAGTCTTTTCCCTGAAATTTTGTAATAAATGAATACATGCAAGAAATGAGTATATTTATACTGACTAACACAGACAACCTTTTTGTTAATTTGCTCAGGTTTTTTCAAAGTATGAATTAAAGTAGTGTACAAGAATAAGAAGAAAGAAACAGAAATGTCAGCAAGAATGATTTCTTCTTTAACAGAAGACAACAAAGATTTGCAGAAGCAACTTGGATGCATGAATGGCTTATTTCAGCTATTTGATCGACACCATTTCCTCACTGGCCGACGTCTCCATGGTCAAAATCATAAAAGGCTACTCACAGGTAACCTTTTTCACCAAAGAGTACAATATTTGCTTTACTATAGTCTTGCAAGTGAATTTATCAATACCAAAAAACCTCCTAATTCTGTCAATTTTGTTATTGTTCTCCTGTTAATCTCCTTGTGCATACCTTGTCTTTGTCAAACAATTGCATTGTGACAAATAATACACGCTGTTACTAATTGAAAAGTCAAAATGTCTTTTTTCTTTCAACTTTCCTAACTATTTTTAGTTACAAAAAGAATGTGATTGTAGTACTAAACTATGTTCTTGTAAATATGTAAAATTCATTTTCCAAGAGTTTGGGCAAAAAAATAGATGTTTTGTCAAATCCTGTCATTATATTTGGGACGACAAGATAGTAATGTAGGAAAAGTGTGTAGGTATAAATTTGAGGACCTGGCTCCAAGAAAAGAAGAAAGCAACAGCAAACCGCAATTATGGATAATTAGCATTAATAGAGAGAAAAACAAAGTAAACCATCAAAATATCTTCATTTTCCAAGATAGTAAATTGAATTGTTTTAGAAAGGCTGGAAATATAGGAATTTGCTCAAGGAATCCATTTGCCAAAACTTGCCATTTCTTATTAAGGCTACTGCTTAACTTGAGCAAATTTTCTTTAACATATGCTAACTACAAGCAGTAGTGGAGGCACATTAGCCCAAGGGTGGTTAATTGAGTCTTCTTAGCCAGAAAATTAGACTCTGCATATGTGACAGCTTTTTTAAGGTACATACATTGGTTGTTGAATCTGGTGAACATAAGGAAAGTTTCCAGTACAATGACCAAGGGGGGTTCAGAACTTGTTTTAGGTCATATTCAACTTCCAGCTTTGACGATAAGTCGATAAGTACCAACATTCCGATTCTTCTTCTGCTAGCCTTCTTGAATACTTTCGTAACACTTTGAATAATCTTTTGTTTACTTATCTAAGTACAGATATCCTGGTACCAGCAACATAGTTGAGCGTAGAAAAACTTAGATTTTCTCATGATGAGGCACAATCAAATACTTGTGCACTTTCACTAGCTTAAATCTCTGAATCACTGAAACTCTTCCCTGCGTACATTGTTATCTTGATATAATTAGACCTTTTATGTAATTCAATGAAAAAAATCTCACTGTTGTTTCATGTGTCCTGAAGGTGCCACAGACAGAATGGATCCCAAATGTACAATGCAATCACCAATGGTAAGATTGTGAACAAATTCTTTCATAAAGATATGACTAAACTAACATACAAAAGAAACTTACCATATGTGATTGGCAACTGCAGGAAAAGACTCCAAGGGAGGCAGTGAGAAACAAAGTGTCGCTCTCAAGTGACTCATCCAAAGCTCCGTCAACACTTCAACAAAGTAAAAGAGCACAACAAGAGCCACCTTCTTGTAGTCAAAGTAACTACGCAGAATCGCCTTCGAAGATCGTGCTACACAGGCAACCAAGTTGTTCTTCATCTCATTCTGGCCGGCAATCTCCTGATTTTCGGGATGTTGTTAAGGACTCGATGCACAGGGAAGCCCGTGGGTTATCTGTAAAAACCGTCACCAAAGTAGAAGGAAGAGTCCATGTGATGAAGCACATAGATTCTCCAAGGCCTTTTCAGCAACCAAACAGTGGGAAGCCATCTGATGGGACGAGGCAAGTAACTGCTAAGTTTCGTGAAGCAGCTTGGAATTCAAAAGAAGATAAAGCTGGTTTCATAAAGCATGCTCCTAAGGATCATCCACGTTTTTCATATGATGAAAGAGATTCAAGAGAGGCAACACGCTCTTCGATGAGGCTGAAAGATCTTCCAAGACTGTCGCTGGACAGTAGGGAACAGTCCTTTAGGAGCTCTGCCTCTGAATCAAGATCGAATTTTCTTTTAAGGGATGCTCGCAGGGACAACGAGAACTCCATCTGCACCCCACATGCATATGGAGAACTGCAGTGTCATAGAAGATCTTCCAGTGTTGTAGCAAAGCTGATGGGATTGGAAGCTTTGCCAAATTCCATTCCCTCAAATGAAGTCGAGACAGCGATGCCTAAGTCTTTCACTGCCAATGATTCTGTTGGATTATTGGTGAAAACAGCTGAAAAGAGCAAGACAAATCAAGTAAAGCGGTCCCCACAGATTAATGAAAAGGATCTCAGCTCCCCGAGAATGAAATCTACCAATTCAATCATGAGAGCAGCGTCAACTTCACGGCTTCCACTAGAACCTGCTCCCTGGAGGCAACCAGAGGCCAGCAGAGCCTCCCACAAGTCATCTGTGAGAAACACAGATGTGGAACTTTCGATTAAGACTCCAAAGTTATCTTCCTCTGTCTATGGAGAAATGGAGAAAAGAATAACCGAACTTGAGTTCAGAAAGTCTGGAAAGGATCTCAGAGCTCTGAAACAGATTCTTGAAGCAATGCAGAAGACGAGAGCAAAATTAGACGTCCAAACAGAAGTGCACGCGGACTCTGATGTGAACTTGGAAATACTGCAGAAAAGGCAGCAATGCAACCCTCTATCTCCATCCATAAAGGGAACTCGGCCTCCAAAGAGGTTAGAATCTCCAAATATGACTCTGAAACCATTTAAACTAAATGTTAATACCAGTACTGCACGTTCCCCTTTCTTATCTGCCAATATCAAACTCTATTCTCACAACCTTGTATATTGCAGAGAGGATACAGCTGAAAAGAAAACTTGGAAAGACATGACACCTCGAGTGAAAGATGTTAGAGATTCTGGCTGGCGTTTACATTCACCAGAGAAGACCAATAAAGGAGGAATATCAAAGGCAGTGCAAAACCCAACATTGCGCCAACAGAAAGAGGGAAACTATCCAGCTTTAGGAAGGAGTTCTGGAGCTGTAAGTCCACGACTGCAGCAGAAGAAGAAACAATCTTGTCCTACCACTACATCAGCAGAATTCAGCAGGGCCAGAAGGCAATCAATAAAGCAATCCAAAGAATCCAGCTCTTCAAAAAGGAGACTGCAAGCAAAACCTAGCAATCTGCTGCGGATTGATGAGGAATTGAGTGAGATCAGCAGCAGCACAAGAAATTTCAGTGAGCAAGGTGATGCAGCTTCTGTTCAATCAGAAAGCAACAGTTTGTGCTCACATGCAGAGGGAGAAGTCACAAGCAGAATTCGTTCCTTCGAGATTAATGCTAAAAGACTAGACGACGCCAAAGACAAAGTAAGTGACTTATCTTCGTGTATAAATCTGTTTATCCTACAAATGACCAATTACTGATTTTTACTCTTTTTGGGGCCAGAGTGACATGGTGAAGCTCAATGAAGACACATCAATGGCTGAACTTGCAATTGCTACAATTGAACAACCAAGTCCAGTCTCAGTGCTTGATGCCTCATTCTATGAAGAAGATTCACCATCTCCTGTGAAGAAGAAAACAACTGCATTTAGAGGTATGGGTACCATTAGTTCTGTATAACATCTGCCTTTACGCCAATTACAAACAATGATTGTCCAGAAATATAAACTAAGGAGGAACATAAAGCATGTGGCCTAAGAGTAATACAACATCTCGAAACAAAATGGAAAAGGAAAATATAACAAAATTGTTTCTTTGAAAATAAATATTTGAATGCTGAATAGAATTAGCTAACTCAGTTTATTAGCTAGTTTGAAAAGCTTCTTTTGCTAACTTGCATCAACAAATAATTAGTTCACAGAAAGCAGGTTATTACCTCTTACATAGTTTCTCAATTTGGGAAGGCTCCTAACACCTCTAAAAGTTGGTATGCTTTTCCTTAACTCAAACTAAAAATTATCTAGGTGTTCAAATACTTAAAAAGAATAATATCTCATGAAATACAAAAGGAAATTGACAGTTAAGTCAGAATTGGATATTACATGATGCACACAACTCAAGTCAAAACAAGCTCCTAAGATGACAGTGACCTATATGTTAATCTGCCTTTTCATGATTTTGAAAAATAACGAAAGCAGGACCTACATATAAATTCGATATACCCAAAGCATGGAAAAGAAAGGTCAACAACAGCAGAATTATGTTACATGATTTCGGCGTAAGAGAATGATTTAACTAATAAGTCTTTTTCTGTCCTGCAGATGGTGAGTTATGGTATCTAGATTACCAGGATCCTTCACCTTACAATGTGACGATGCATCTTGGCACTGAGACCAGCCACAAGAAATTAGACCTGGTTCACCAGCTCAGGCTCGTAGACTCCAACCACGAACCAAATATGGATCAACTTGAATCTTTGAGCCAAGATCATAATCCTGACCACAGATACATCGCTAAAATACTATTGGCATCTGGCCTTCTCGAGGACGTGGACTCCGTCTTCACGGCCATTCTTCACTCATCCAGCCATCTGATCGACCCGAAGCTGTTTTATATCCTGGAACAGACTGAGGACAGTAAAAAGAGTGCTCGGATAAAGTTTAATGAGAAAGTTCATCGAAAGAATGTCTTTGACACAGTCAATGAGATTCTAGTCCACAAACTAGCTTCAGAAAGCTGTTTAATGCAGCGACAAGATCGATTAAGTGGACAACAGCTTCTGAAGGAACTGAAGTCAGACATAGACCACCTTAATCCTAAAACGGTTAGCGTGGACTCTGAAGATGATGAAGTGATAAGCATTTTAAATGCAGATATGAAACATCAATCAGAAGATTGGATAAACTGTCAAAGTCAAATTCCATCACTGGTTTTGGATGTCGAGCGATTAATATTTAAAGATCTTATTACAGAAATAATTAGTGATGAGGCCAGAGAGCAGCAGATGAGAACAAGAAGGCATTGTAGACAACTGTTTACCATGTAAAATTTTCAAGGTTCTGTGCTCTCTTTCTTCATAATGTCTAGTGCATTTTACACCTTTTTTTCTGGTACAAATGCATTGTTTAACATATGAAATGCTAGTGAAAGTTATATATTAGAGTATCAAGCCAAAATCAACCAAGCTATAAAAAGCAGAAAATTTGGCTGTTGTATTTGCAGAAATAGAGGTACTTCACATTTGCCTCAGTTCTCCATTCTTTATAGATGATGTTAAAGAAAATGAACCTTGAGCCTAACTCAACTTCAAAAACTAGTTCAAGGGAATGGTTGCCTAAGTTCATATAAGCAAACAATCATCCCGTTTTCGAACCACTGTAGGACTCTAATAACCCACTATAACACACCCCGCATGCATTGACCGGCGTGGGCAAATGGGGCCCAATGGGAACGAGCCCGGCACTTATACCATAGAATTTTGGGAAAACCTCATTGTATATTAGTTCAAGAAGTGAAAGATATAAATACATGTACGTGGAATTCTAACTATGAAAATAATAAAAAAGAAAATCGTATGAATCCCAAAATATATATACTATTATGTACATTATATCATATGGAGGCAGATTAATTCAAGGACAAGTGTCATCTCTAACCGAAGTTAGTCCAACTGTAAGTCTTTTTTAAAAAAAAAAAATCATTCGGTATCAGATACTTACTAACCCACTAATGCTGGGTAGGGCTAGGAAGTGGCCCTACGCGAAATTTCTCTATCCCATGACTCGAACTCTCGATAGTTTTCACATGTATATATTCAACTAACTCTTTCATTTGAACAAATAAACTTTGGCACAACATTATACAGCCACATTCAACAAGAAATGGAATATTACAATTTGGATGAGTACATGCAACTTCAAACAAAATGTGCAGATTTTTTTGATCTTTAATATCTAACTTGTACTTTCAATACCGAAAAGTCCAAATAAACAATATGAAAAATGAGCAATTGCGAGTACCTTAACTTAATCCAATTATATCAGCTTGTATTTACCTTGACTAATCTTTTAAAATATAGTGTATTTCAAAAGATAACCACAATAGTCATCCATGCAAGTTAAATTTTGACAAATGAATGATAGCACATTGTTTTCTTAAGATTTGATAAGTGGCAAAAATTCCTTGCCAAGTGGCTAATTTGGCTAGCCACTTAACCTACATGCAAAGGGTGCTACCATGAAAACACCACTATAAATTGAGGACATGATTAGCAAGGAAACTATCAACACTCATCCGTAAAATTTTCGTCCAGTGGCCAGTTTTGACACTGGTATTAACTTTGCAACTAGTACTAATTTCCTTGGCTTTAAATCTGAGGCCACTTTTGGCTCTACTGAAGTTCTATCCACATGGATAGAATTTCTCTACCTTTATGGACTGAAGTTCTATCCACATGGATTGAACTTCTCTATCCTGTGTACTGAAGTTTCATCCACAGAGATTGAACTTATCTACTCTTATGGATTAAAGTTCCATCCACATGGATTGAACTTGTCTACCCTTGTGGATTGAAGTTCCATCCATATGGATTGAACTTGTCTACCCTTGTGGATTGAAGTTCCATCCACATGGACTGATATATATATTTGAGGGTAATTTCATCTTTTTTCATTTTTCTATTTTTGGTGGGTGTAAAAAGTGACTATAAACTAAATATTTTGGTATTTGTGGCATGTGCCCAATAATCAATGCCAAAAGTGGTCTTTCGTACGCTTCCCCCACTCAGCCGATCCAACACTCTCTTATAGCCAGAATATTTAGCCACCCTTCACCACTAGCCATTGTTTCACAATTAGTCACTATCTTATTGTTTAGCCATAAATATTAGCCTAATCCTTTTCCTTTGGCCACTTCTACCTTAGACTTGCTGGGTACATTATATAATTTTGTTGATTCATGTTCCCTCTAAAATATTAATAGATGAATTCTTGTTTTATCCTGGGGAAACATTTCAAATTGCTGAAATAGTTTCTTAGGACAGTACTCAACACGGCTCAACCTTTTACTTGTTTTATATTCATCAATATTTTTGTCATACATTATTATTATCATTATTATAATAATTATTATTATTTTCCTCGTTGTTTCCTTACAATCTAAGAAACTATGGAGCGCCAGAAGGTGTCCTATTTTTGTAAAATAACCTTTATTTTTTTTCCTTTTTTGATTTGTCGATCTGAAACCGTCGGAAGATTGCCCCAGCTTCCGTAGCATAGTGGTAGTGCGTTCGCTTCGTAAGCGAAAGGTCGCGAGTTCGATCCTCGCCGGGAGCTATGTACTTCAGAATCCTCTCCTTTCTTTAATTTTTCTGGAAATCAAGTTTAGCAATCTCTTCTCTTCTTTCTTTTCGAAATTCAGACCTTCTAGTGAATATTTTTCCTATTAATTTAAACTAAACATACCATGTTTAGCACTAATTGAAATAATATAACTTCTCAATTTAATTTTTATCTAGTAGTGTTATATTATATTTTGTTGTTTTTGCCAGAAAATTAGAAAAATAATACTCCAATAATTTGTTGTTTTTTCAAACATTGCATGCGAATAAGTATTATACTGTTTTGATATAGTGTCATTTCATGTTATAGATGAGGCTACTGAACTATTTATGTTGTATTTCGATAAAAACTTATCTACATCGGGTGGTTACACCCAACCATAACAACTAATCATTGATTTAACGAAGAGAAAATAAATTATTAATTAGAGTTTAAATTGTTATGCACCGTGTACCTTTTTCTTTTACACTTCCACGTAATATTGACCTACTAACCAATATTTTTTTCCTTTTGTTTCCTAAAATTTATTAAACATTGCTTTTTTCTTTTTAGCCCCCTGATATATCTCTCTTTAGACCCTTTGTTCGTAAAGAGCGGTGAGAACCAAAAATAGAATCGCAACAATTCATATAGTAATAAAATCACAAGGTTGACAATATTTGTGGCGACATATCAGTTATCTTACTAGGTTCACAATGTTTGAGATAATAAGAGGTAAACTATAAGAGATCATTAAAATTTCAATTATAATACAAGAAGGATTTCAATTCAGTATATCAAGATTTAATTTGCCTCTATGTGTTTAATGTAAATTAAAATTGTATGAAAACAAATAAAAGTTTCTATTTGGGGTTTAATTGGGAAGAGGGGATTGAATTCCCAAATTATATTGGCCAAATCAGACCGAACACATATTGCCATGTGTTCGATGACATAACAAGCGAGGAATGAATCTCGGATGTGTCAATTTAACTTGCCTAATGGGCTAATGGTAGGTGAGCTTAATCTAATCGGTCTCACCCCGACAGTCATGCTCCGGAAGAAGAAGATTAATTGGTCGCTTAAGCGGATAAGATGGTGCATTAACAAACTATTTTTGGGGAGAAATTTTATCACGTCTAAGTGAAGAGAAGAGTTCCACTACCCTAAGAATTCTAAGTTTGTGAATAGTCCCCATTCCCCTCATTTGTAAACCCGTAGACTCTATTATAATTCACAAACTCTATATAACAATACTCGGCTTCCATTGTTCCTGCTTGTTCATTATTGTGACTAGCTATTCGTTCTTTGTGCATGGTGGCTTGTATTGACAACAATCACCATTGGAACATCTACGGCTTATCAACAAGATTACTCTTATTTTATTTCATTATTGCTCTATATTATTATCATCTTGTTTTAGCTTATAACAATTGTTATTTTCATTATCTTATTCACTAGTTAATCACTGATGTAGTTTAAATCAATTATCGTAGATTTACATTAAGAATGCCTAAATATCATGATACAAAAGGTTGTTTGTACCTTGACAAATATAAATTTAATTGTTAAATCTGAACACAAATTTTAGAGAATACACAAATATCTTAAATGAGAAAGAGGGGCGAAGGAGAAGATCAAGAGTAGAGGGTGGAGAAAAAAGATAATTTAAACTCTATTAGTTAACCATAATAATTGAGTGATAACAATGTATTTATAAATAAATAGTATGCATATATTGAATCACCAATGAACCCTTTTTTCCCCCTTTGTTGCTTTTATAGTGTACGCATTTTACTTTGGACGTCGAAGTGATGGAATTTATAGTACTCTAAGCATTAAATGTCAATGCTTTTTACTCAACTTTGTTTTCACGTTTTGGTTGGAGCAGTTTTATAAAATTCAGAGATGGAGACTTTTTGCTAGGGGTGTATTTGAGCTTAATAATTTGGGACACTTATAAAAATACCCACAAAATCTAAAATAATTACAGTCACTATCCACTACTTTCAAAAATTACCCGACTTAATCACTAAACTATTTACACACGCTACTCATCCAAACTTGTATATCATAGTTCATGCAGTATACCTTAAAGGTATACACATATGACTTAACCACTAAACTATTTACACACTCTACTCATCCAGACTTGTATATCATAGTTCATACAGTATACCATAAAGGTATACACATATAAGGTATACAGTAATAAATGGCCCTCTAGACTTGTATACCATAATTTATGTAGTATACCTTAAAGGTATACACTTATAAGGCATAACAAAGGTATACACTTATAAGACATAACAAAGGTATACAAAAATAAATGAGTCGGTTGGATAAATATTTTTAATTTTATGGGTAGTGTAATTTTTAATGAGTATAACTTGTAAATACTTTAAATTTTATGGGTATAAAGTGTAAAAATCCCTAATAATTTCGACACGGCGTATATACACTCTATACAGGGCAAAGTTTATATCCATACCTGGCTTAAAAAGAAATAATTATATTTAAAATTAGTGGTCATAACAACATTCTAATATTTGTGTGGCTATAAATATTTCTCATTAAAGATAATGAAAAGTTTAAGTTAAATACTCTCCAAATTTAAAATGTATGGCTTTTTAATTTTGAATTAATATAAAGAAAAAATATTGTCACATAAATGGAAATGAGAAGTGTATATGTGTGGAAATTCACCAAAATTCAAAATCAGGTGATTGGAACCTATAGTTTTAATACTACAATGGGAACTGTAGTAAACCTTAGATGTTGAACCAATCAAGTTTAAACTCTGAATTCGCCTTATTTAAATAAGTTAATATTAACATTAATCACATATCTATAGTGCCTACACTAAAATTTCCTCCGTTAATTTAATGTCAAGATAACCAAAAAAAAAAAAAAAAAAAAAAGAAGTCAAACTGAGTACTTGGATATCTTTTGGCACCTAAAAGCATGATCAAAAACTGTTGGAAAAAATTAAATGCAGTACAAAATTACTTAATCTCAAGCAACAATCACATGATTAGGGGTGTTCATGCAGAAGCAAAAAATCGAATCAAATCAATAACTGAGTCAAACCGAAACAAAAAAAATCGAATCAAACGAATAACGATTGACTCGAACCAAAAGAAAAAACTGACATTTTTTAGGTTAGGTTGGGGTTTTTAATATTAAAACCAGATAATTTTGATTTGTTTATTGTTTTAAACAACAAAAATAAAAAATAACCGAACTAAACCAACTATATAATGTTAGCAAAAAGTATGATATGCATTATTTTCTTGTACTATTGGGCTTTGTTTTTAAACATTATTTAGAAAAAGATAGGCTTAAGCTACGTGGTTTACCAAAAAAAATTTACTTGGTGCCCTCTATAAGGAGTAATTTTGCAAGATTGTCCACATTTAATAATATTTTAACAAAATACTTTATGTTTGCACGAAGCCAAGACTTCAAAGTTAAAAATTTGTATGTATTGGCACGGGGCGAAGAATAGAGCGCAAATGTTTGTCTTGCCAACACTTCAAGTTATATGGCGGGAATGCAGGACGAGATTGAAAGGGGCAAGTCTTGATCTTTTGACAACACTTACGACCAAGTGCGGCAAGTATTACCTTTTGCCAATACTTGAAAGACAAGTATTGGAAAATACGGTCAAAGGCAAGTCTTGGTCTTTTGCCATCATTTATACCAAGTGTTGGCAAGTGTAGCCTTTTGCGCCATTAGAGAGAACGTTCAAAGGTAAGTCTTGGTCCCGTGCCAAGAGTTTGACAAGGGTGCTGCGCCATCTCGACTTATTTTCCTTTTCTTCTTTCTAGTGGAATTGTTATTTGAAAATCCTAGAAAGATGAAAGATTTCAAACCGCAGATCAACAAATCCTAGAGTAGTACTTACCCCTCAACTTTATGGCCATATTTGTCAACAATAATAAATTTTGAGTTGATAGTAATTCTTTACACTAAGCATAATTAACTAATCATTATCACAGATTGCGGCTCAAAGTTCAGAAAAACTGTTCTGCCCTAGTGATATTTAATTTCTACTGTTTTAAGAAGCTAAGAAAGCTGTTCTACTGAGCATGCAACGAACTTAGGTTTAGGTGAGCTAATTCAATAGAAGTAGTAAAATAGTTTGGCAAATAGTTGTATAAATTAGTTTGGCAAATAGTTGTACATAATTTTCATAAAAAGATTTTAATGTCCTACTATAAATCTATATAAGCTAGAAATAAAAGGACGACTCCGAAAAGGAAAAGGAAAAAATGATGTGTGAGACTTTATGACATATATGTGTTGAAGAGCAACAAAGACAAAGAAAGAATAAATAAATTTCGACTTCATAAAATCACTAGATATTAAGTACTCCCTTAGTTTCAAAATAGCTGTCATAGTTCGAATTTTGAGAGTCAAATGAGTTTAACTTTGACCGTAATATTTTCGTATGTCTTTTAAATTTTTTGAATTATTAATTATTGTGACTTATAATACTACTTTTTATGTAGTTCCTAAATATATAAATATCTTTACAAAAAATTCAAAGATTATATGTTTAACTTCACGATCAAAATAAACTGTTTGACTTTCAAAATCCGAACTATGACAACCATTTTGGAACCGAAAAAGTACTAACCAAAAGAATAGTAAACCCTAAAAGGAAATTGGTTTATATATAACTCTATAAATTATGCACCATCGAAAGAAGATGATGAACAAAGCAAATTTCATACTAGGGACCTGCCTATATGAAAGCAATGCATGCATGTGGTCCTTTATTTTTCTTACGTACATTACAGATAAAAAGATCAAAAAGCTTCCAAAACCCTAATTATCTTTTGTAGTACCACTTTTTCTTCAGTTCTTCATCTTCTTAGTCATCTCCTTTTCATAATTATTAAGGACCACAAAAACTATCTTTCCATTTCACGCTATTTTAAACTTATGCTTATCATCTTACAACATATTTTTTGTTGGATCCCAATGCAATCCAAAGTTTCTTAAATTCTTGATCTCTCACATGTCTCTTTCAAGAATGAACACCCCCTTCCATCTTGAACTAAATCTATTAACTGTCACTCTTTCTTTTTTCCTTTTCTTCAGCAGCAGCAGCAGCTACTCTATACCATAATTATTATCGATCCAAAGTCAAAATAATTTTACAGTTTCAATTATGTGCACGGATAGTGTAGAATTTATTACGTCAACAGATTAAGTGGACATACACAACTTTTTTTCAAAAGGTAATATGATCAATGATAACGGGGTTACACTACTAGTCAGACAACAACAACTACAATAACATACCAGTGTGATCCCACGATCGAGGTCTTTAGTGCATGTAACTTAAATTTTAATCATAATTTTATAAACAAAAACATGCCGAAATTTGAGAAAAATAAAAAAGGAGAAGCTATCAGTAGCTTCCCTTCGGGCTTCTTGCTAAGGTTATGAATTGAGAATAAAGTTGGATGAACCATACAGCTGAACTGTGAAATTTGTGATGAGAGAACTGATGCCAAAAAATATATATATTGCACTATCCTTACAACATTATATAACATAAGAATACATTTTTGAAATAATTAAGTGATCTCAAACTTGGAGCTTTCCAGTTATGGGTACTATAACAATGGATTTATAATATAAGAAATATGAGCAGAAACAAGAAGCACACATATATTTGTTGTATTATTCTGGCATCTAGATGTTGAAGCACATACCGTTGATGACCACCTCAGGTTTTGAATTACATGTATAGGCCGCAGCTAGGAAGCTAATTCAAGAAATGAAACATCTGATCACGAAGAATATAACACAATCACTCCATCTAATTAGTCATCTCTGCCTGCTCCGATATCATGTTGGAGTAGTGTATAATATCTTCATCTAAAAGCACACATTTTTTAATTACTCAATTGGATTGGAACTCCCTATCCTTATTGGACTCCCTTCCATCACTATTTTGAGAGGGTAGAAAATAGAAAGGCCTTACATGAGAATGGCTTGTAGATGATTCAATAGAATGTCTAAAGGAATTAGAACTTGACAAGGGATTTTCTGAAGTACTAGAACTCAACATTTGAAAGTTGATTTCTTTTGGATCAAACTCTGATGATGATGCTCCAACATTAATATTATGTGAATGGAAAAAAGATTGTGGTAATCCTTGTGGATAAACAAAAACTTGGGAATTACCTAACATTGGCATAGACATTGTTGTGGGAAAGGTTAGGACATTGAAATTGTGCACATCTTCTTGTTGGTGTACTGAATTAGCCCCATGATGAGTACTACTACTTACTGAATGAGCTAAAGATAAATTTGAAGGATCCCATTTCAAGAAATTAGAATTGTATGGTATGGCATTAAGACCCTCTTTATTAGATGGTTCCAATGTAACATCCCAATTACTCTTAAGACCCTCTTTATTACTAGTATTAACTTGAGAAGTACTACTCCCAACTCCTAACATAGGATAAAGATTTGGGTTACTAAAATTTCCTTGATGAGGAGGAATTTGCAAAGGAGGCAATTCATCAATTTCATCCTTAGCTGCATTAAGTAACCAATCAACAACTTTACTTGGTTGATTTAACCCTAACCTATCTTGAAGATCATATAATTGAATAGCAGTTGGAACAGAAAGTCTCACACGTCGATCTCTTAGTCCTCTTACAGTACAAACTTTGCTGTGTCTATCTTTTCCACCAAATGCTCGTGATACACGAACAATTCTTGGATCTTTTAATCTTGTCCATGATGTTGTTGCATTGGTAGATGATGAAGGATCCGTCTTTGGAGTCTTAGTATTAACATCGTGATGATCACTTGGATTTTTTCCCTTAACTTCTCTTGTGATCATTTTATAATATTGTTTCTCATAATTGATCAGGGAAAAAATAGGGATGTTTTCAGAACAAAAGGTAAATTGGCTTACTCCTTTGTCTTCTGTATTATTTCTGCCCTTGTTACTCAGAATAAAGTTTCTTTGTTCAGTATGCTAGCTAGCTCCGTGATTTCTGTTTGATACCACAAGACAAAAAAAAAAATTAAATTAGTATATATAAAAAAACTCAATATAACCTAAAAGCTTTTCTACTACTGATAAAGCAAAATTAAGGCTGATAAGATGGTAAGTTCATAGTATTTAGTTAAGATGGTAAGTTCATAGTATTAATTAATTCAGATATACATGTGAAAATTCTCTAAGAGTTCAATAAATATTATATTCTGAACTCATAATTTTAAAGGTATGACGCACTTAGTGGCAAGACCATAAAAAGTCGAATTCATCAAGTTTACATTCTGAATTTGCCTGAGATTACTAGCTAGTATATTCAGCTTTTTGATGAAGAAGAGGGAATTGAAAAAGGGAATGAAATTGCAAGTATAAGCTTGATATAAGTAGTAAAATATAGTATTTATATAACTTGGCTTTAATTAAAAAATAAAAGACATGATTCAAAAGCAGCTAAAGCATGAAAATTAGCATGCCCTAGAACTTGTGCAAGAATATATAAACAAGACAAGGAGACAAACTTACCCCATAATAAGTTGCTTGAATTAGATAGATAATTTCAAGTAAAGAAAGACTATTTGAAGATGTAGTGTCTTCACAAATTCAGTATACAGCTTTACAGTTCCCACAAACTTATATGAAGGTTTCAAATAGGAAATTCACATTGATTTCAGAGAACATGAATTTATGGAAACTTAGATGTGTTATGTAAGAGAGAAGAGAAATATGCTGGAGTCCAACCGACCATTCATATTGGCAAAACCTTAAGAAAGCAATGGACCACATGTTGCCACGTAAAGTTTTGGCATCTAACAGATAAATGTGCCCGTCATAATCTTATCAAATGCTCATCACACTTGCTCAGCCTATCATCATTGGCTATAATGAAAAATAAGTTAATTATAATCTCCTTTGCTTAATTTACTTTTAGTACTTAGGAGTTTTGTAATTAACCATTTGATATTCCAAATCTACTAGCCCTACTAATAATCTAGCTACGCGCCATATAGAGTTGTTAAGAAGGAAAAGATATTTTGATTAGATTTCGACTAGTCAAGAATGAAGGTATCTCATCTATCTCGCTACTATGGTATTGGTGGTAAGTTTGAAGTAAGTTTACTACTCCCTCCGTTCCAATTTATGTGGCAGCATTTCCTTATTTTTCTGTTCCAAAAAGAATGACAGCATTCTAAATTTGGTAACAATCTAACTTCAAAATTACAGTTTTGTCATTACTGAAATGATTTACAACCACACAAACTTCTTTGGCTTATTTTACACCACAAATTTCAAAAGTCTTCCTTTATTTCTTAAACTTTGTGCCGAGTCAAACTATGACACATAAAATGGAACGGAGGGAGTAGTAAGAAACAAGTCTTTAATTAGTAAGTCCATTTTTGTGAACAATAGAAGTGAAGTTTTTATATTGGGGACCAATTTTCACGCAGAGAAAAGTTGGCCTTGATACTTTATCGACAACTACAAAAAGCATTGTTGTTGATGAATTCGTATCACATGGGTTGAACGAAGCACGCCTTGCTCTTGTAGTTCTTTAAAAGTTTCACGATCTATCAGAAATTAAATTTGAGTTTGCCTGCATACTTGTGTCAAATAAAGCAAAGACATACACTAAATAATTTATGGTCCGGGCTAATATATATGATCTTGATGGTACTATGTAAATACTATATTCTCTTATTGATTGATTTGCTAGCTCATAATTAGAAACATCCAAGATAATAAGCTGCATATGATCCTTTCGAGGGAAAATTAAAGGTCCCTTCACACTATTGCCATTAACAAATTACTACTACGTATATCTTGCAATATAGTGAGAAATAGCTGAACTCCATGTGACCAAAATTCTTCGAAAGATCAAAAGTATGCAAAGTAGATCAATATTATGTACATGAACACCGGGTCAAGTTTGATTATTTTCCCTTCTTTTAGGTTAGAATTGAAGACTTAAAGATTGGACAAAGAAAAGTGTAAAAAGATAACTCATTTAGTGATGAAGATGTGGTGTTTACTCTTTACTGCAATTAGAGCAAATGTCATCGTGATAGCTACATGAAAAGGAGAGGAGAAGACTTGCCCTTATAATTATAGGCAAGCTAGGGACCAAACTGATCATTTTCATTTACAATGCCCACTCATAGATGAAGGACCACCCATACCACTGTATTGCAGAGAGATTTTGCACGGAGCAGCAACATATTTTTTATGGTCCGGCTAATTAGAATTTACGTTGTGAAGTCCCACTTTGAAGGTAAAGCACTCCCTACCAAAAGTGAATTTGGTGAATTTATTTTCAGTATTGAAACATGAGACATCTGGTTAAGGATAGATGAATGGATAACTTTTGTTGGTATCAATAACTTGAATATCTAGCATTGCAAACTCACTACATAATGCAAGAAAAAGTGAAATAATCAATTGCAAAAAAAAAAAAAAAAAAAAAAAAAAAAAAAAAAAAAATCAGATTCATATGCCAAAAAAAGGAAGCTGTATTATTGATTCATGGATAAAGACATCTTCTTGTATTTAAGTCTTGTTAGGACTTATTTGTTAGAGTTATAAAAACTGTAAATGAGGAGTGCTCCTCGGGTCAACTTCTCCTAATTTTATCATCCGTATTAAAAGATTGGTCATAGCCACCACCAAAACTTAGCTAGCATTTGGACATAGATTTGGTTGAAACTTGGAAATTTGAGTTTTTGGATTTGAGTTGAAAAATAATTTTTGGAACTTGAAGTTGTGTTTGGACATAGAATTTACTTGAAAAAATAGTTGAAGTTTTGTGAGTAGTTTTTCAAATTTCCCAAAAACTGCCCAAAAACAGCCTTTGAGCACTTTTTGAGTTTTTGGATTTTTTGGGAGAAGTTTTGATGAAATAACATAAACAAACAGTTTTTCTCCCAAAAAATCCCAAAAAATGTCCCCAAAAACTATAAACAAACGGGACCTTAGTGTCTTTTGCCTTTGTTATACTTGATTTTCACTTATTTCATTGATGGTTAGACCACACACTTGTGTGCATGTCTATGAGAAGCTTATTTAGGCAAGCTATAACTTGCAGACGTGATTATAATAGGCAACTAAATTAAATGGTCCCAGACAGATTATGAAGTCCTTTGATCAAACTTTAATTTCTTCAGACTAATGCTCGTCCTTTTAATATAATGGGTCATACTCATGTCCTAGTCCCAGTCTCTTTTAATTTTAATCGAATCTTGATCCAGTCCACAGCCGCAAGTTCCACCGACCCTTACACTGAAAATGTTGAAATCCTATTTTTCTTGCACATTTATCATATGATGAAAGCTAATGAAATGTATTCAATTCCGTATTCAACTTCTCTTTTCTTCTTTCTTGACGTTAGTCATTTGTAGTTTTAGTAGTAGTTCATAAATGTCAGTGATAAAACAAGAGAGCTGCTTCTTCCTCTCATAATAGTCTCATATCAAATGAAGGCAGTGCAACTTAACATGGAAACCAAAAAAAAAAAAAAACAAAACATGGAAAAAAGATCGATGTGCCAAGAAGCAAGGAAAGGGATGGAGATCATGAGGAAACCAATAAGATTCTTGGCCTGATATGATATTCTTGATTAGGAATGGCCAAGGAGAATTCCTCACATTAAAATGTAGTGCTGATTGTGAAGTATAAAGACTGGAAGTATATAAAAACTTTCAACAAAGACTGCAAGAAGTTAAGAATATAATTTGACTATTCCTCTTTGCACGAGGGAATTCAAAATTTTCTTTAAGAATTGTTCAAAATTTAAAAAAGTAATATTTAATAATTTATACACAGAGTATAATTTCCTGGTAAAGGATGTTCAGCTGGCCATACCCTTCACAAGGGCAGTGGATTATGTATTTGGTTAGTTACGGGTCACGTGAATCATGGTCCCTTCACAAAACGAGATTTATTATGAACATATTTCTTAAAATATGTCCAATATGATGTTCACAAATTTATACTCGAAGAGATTGACTGGTTCCTTGGTCAGGCAGGATAGTTCACATCAGAACTGAGCAAATTCTAAACACTATTTACCAATTGCCACTAGGCTACAACTGTTGATCGTATATACATATAGATGTTCAAAACCTAGTATATCATCGTATAACGTGATAATTGACCTATATAACCAATATGATTTTCGAACGAATGTTGTTTGCCGACTACTCTTGTCACGATATTGTACATATCTTTGCCGACAATATAATAGTGATAAAACTCATCCTCTTAAAATTTTGAATCTGCATGAGAAAGGATATATAGTAGTTGCCTCCTTGTTAGTAATTGCTACTCCTTTTCATCCCTCCACAAATTGAATGGAAAGTAAACAAGAGAACTTCTCTTTTTTTTTGTTTTATCCTTCTCTTGTTCTCAAAAGAGTTGTCTAATGCACAAAGCATCTTGTGTTATGTAGGGTTTGGGGAAGGGCGAGGACCGGATCTTAAGGGGTGTGATCTATGTTGTACCCTGATCAATTAATCATCAGTGGTTGTCTCTACTGCTCGAATTCATGACATATAAGTAACACGAAGACAACTTTATGAGTTGCTCCAAGAATTCTCGCCCTGTACTCATTGAACCAAATATAACAGCCTACATTATCGATTAAAGTATGAGTAATATGTAATATTTGGTAAATCCTAATATAGCAAATATGGCGCAAACATAAATAAAATATTTGAACTTATTACTCTATGTGAATTTGCTTTACTTGTTGTTCAAAGAAAAGAAGACCATTTCCATGGAACTTAACTAACTGAGTCAGAATGCTTCTAAAAAAATTAGTACATGATTAGCCTAAATTAGATAAACAGTACTGTAGACTAATTTGATATTTGAGCATCACTTTGCTTTGCAAGTATTAAAATTTTTATTTTAAAAACTTTTCACGTGAAATAATATATCATGCTTTGGCTAATCAAGAAAATCGAAACATCAAATTGAATTGCTATAATTAGGGAAAGAGATGATGGTCTCCCATGTATCTCTTACTCAAATTTTTTTTTTTATTTTCAAGACTTGAACTCGAAATCTCTAACTACGTGTAAAAATATTTAAGCATTATGCGTATGCATATATGTCAGTAGGTTAAAAAAATTCACCTGATTGGAAGCATCTAGTAAAACTTCTGTCTATGCTTCAGTGTCCAGAAAAAGAAAATTTCACTATTACACTGCAGAAAACCATTGTTGTCAGTGAAGTTTCCTTCTTGATGTTTAATTAAAATGAAATAAGACTTCAAAATTCAGCCCATAAGAAGAAATATTCCTATAATAAGAACCTAGGTTTCTAAGAAGATCATCAATTGCCCTTTGGATATTTCACTCTTTCCTATACACCCTTCAAGCCAACATAAGTGCTTCAAAGTTTCTTACATCCATTAGAGATTCTTTTTAATAATCTTATTTATGAAGTACTCCGTCCGTCCTAATTTATGTGGCACCATTTTCTTTTTTGTTTGTCCCAAAATAAGTAGCATCTTTCCTTATTTGACAACTATTTAATGCATTATCTCTATTTTACCCTGGGTTCTACATATTTTAAACCTACCAACAATTTTTTTTACTCAAATCTTCTCTCTCGTACTTTTTCAAGGGTAAAATTGATACTTAACAAGGTCAACCTCTATTTTCTTAAACTTCGTGTCCGGTCAAATGGTGCCATAGAAATTGGGACGGAGGGAGTAGCGTTTTTTATTTTTTCGAATTAACTCCCATCAAACTTTTTTGAAAAAATGATATACATTTTTCATTTTAGTGCAAGAATAAAGTTAGACGGAGTTGGCGGACTACCACCAAATTTAACATAAATATGTTAGTTACGTGCCGGTGCACCCACTCATTTTACATAGGTCCGCTTCTGTAATTAAAAAATATTAAATTGATGCCTTCTCGATTTTCTTAGTTTTCGGACTTAATCTAAATGCACAACGTGCTGTTGGTGCCATTCATGCAGCTTCTTCCTCTTATTCTTCCCGAATAGGACGGAAACGATGGATGGAGTCTCGCTCAGTAAAGAGAGTTGTAGGATTCGTAAAACAGGAGAAGAGCCTTTACTTATGGTAACTTTGTGATAAAAGAGATGCGGCTTTGACTTAAACGTCCGACCAGGCTGAAAATACATGCATAGATAGTAGTTTAATGCCAAGGCCGACGAGCTCGGGGCAACTCTTGATTAGATTAAAGTTGATTTGATTAAAACGACACTTATTTTGAATCGGAGAGAGTGTGGAGCTTTTCTTTTACTACTCCCTCCGTTCCAAAATGATTGTCACAGTTCGGATTTCGAGAGTCAAACGAGTTTAGCTTTGACCGTAATATTTTTATATGTCTTTTAAATATTTTGAATTATTAATTATTGTGACTTATAGTACTTTTTATGTAGTTTCTAAATATATAAACATCCTTACAAAAAACTTAAAGATTATATGTTTAAATTCACGGTCAAAATGAACTCGTTTGACTCTCGAAATCCGAACTGTGACAATCATTTTGAAACAGATGGAGTATATTATAGGTAAATGAAAAGTCAAAAATACCAAAATAAAGACAGAAAGTCTTCAATTTTGTTTGAAAAAATATGCTGATATCTGAACACATAAGAGGAAATGCAGTAGCAGTTCACTTTCTCTGAGATTTTAGCATTATTCACTGCCACTGACACGTAGTATTTAATTATTTGCAGTTTCATCTTTCGATCATCACCCCCTTTAAGCCTTTGCTTCGTTTTTGTGGTTTCTATGCCCCTTTTTGGCTGGCTAAGGGACGAAATTAAATTACTGCATCATACAGAACTGACAGAGATTTATGAACATGATGATAAAGATAAGACAAAACTTTAATCTTAGGGGTGCTTCCACATTGCTCATGGTTTGTCTCATTCATTTTATTTCCTAACATCACTCTAGTTTTTGGATATTTCTTTTAAGTTATATAAGTTGTTAATAAAAAAAAGCGGTCCGGTGTATAAAGCATCCTGCAATCACTCAAGATTGGGGAAAGGACACCTAGAAGAGGTGTAATGTAGGTAGTTTATTTTGATGCAAGTACTATAAACTAATTCAATTTCTTAATCTTGTGATTTTAAGTCGCATGGAGGCAACTTTAACTATACTTTAAGGTTTCTCTTTATATACATCATTAAATATATAAAAGGAAAAAAAAAACAACTAAGTAATATCTGCAGGTAGAGTCCCTTTAAAAAGTGAGATTTGTTATTTTGAATTAAGAAATAGTTACGTACTACAACATGCAGAGATAGCCTAATAGTGTACACATTTTTTGGTATTTGTACATATAGCTTAAACTCATTTGATCTTATTAAAATATTACAATATTCAACTTTCAAAATTGTTAAATAACGCCCTTCAACAAGTGCTGAAGGATATTTTTTTTATTTCTCTTGATTTCTTGTTACTTGAGTTGTTACGGTCATATGCTTATAATTAAACTTGATGGGTGCAACATTAAAGATTCTTATTATTAAATTTATTATATTCTTTAAATTGTGGGTTGAAAGTTTAATTTTGTTGATAATTTGGTAATTCATACACTTCTAAAAAAATTGTGTGCGCGCGCGTGTCTGTGCGCACTACATGTCGAAAATGATAGGTTCAACTCATCAAATAGATGATACATCCACCTCTGGTCATTCTGTTAAGACCAGCTCCATCCTGTTATGATATTTAAGAGTATAACTTTATATATAACACCATCAAGAAGCAAAGGAAATACTAGTTACAACCTCAATTGAAGAGAACATTTCAGCTTGATTATCGTGGCCTCATCAATAAAGAATTGTGGGTAAGAACGAATTACTTGCAAAGTAGTTAGAGAGGAGGGTATTTCTTTTCCTAATTATATAGGGTGATAAAAAAGGAAATTAGGATCGTGAAATGAATAGACTGCCAGTGATAAGTCGAAGGAAGGTGAGGATGACTTCAAGTTATCATGCCCCTTATGCCCTACGCAACAGACATGCTACGATACCCAGGACAAAGAGGCGCGAACCCGTGAGGGTGAGCTAATCCTAAAAAAACCGTCCTCATTTTGGATTGCAAGCTACAACTCACTAGTAATCCTTGGTTGGTCTCTTTAAATTCACATCAATTGTGGGGGAAAATGTCATCCACAGATCACTTCTTACTTTACTCTTTTCTCATTGTCCTCTTTCCTTTTTTTCCTTTTTGTGGGGAGGGGGAAGGGGGGCACTCTTTTTTCCCTATAGGTAGCAGTTATTCTCACTGGTTCAGTAAAGCACTCCTTTTTGGAAAGACATGATATGAACTTTGAATGTATAATTTAAAACATGAGTTAGTTGGATTTGTACGAAAACTTGTTTTGGAATGGTTACTTGAAGGTAAAGCAAAATGCTACTTCATTTCCAAATTTGGTTAAGATATGAAACATAAAACAAGACGTCAACTTCAACAGTTGTTGGATTGGGGGCATGCGTGATTGCTGTACAATGAAAAAAGGAAAATAAGTTTCACGTACAATTATTCCTCTCTTGCAAAAAATTCACTCTCATAGCTTTACCCAATTACTTTATCACCAACATTGTGCTTTTGTACATTAATGTTTCTCTTTCTTGTTTGTCTTGTCATTTCTTTGTAAATGGATCAAGGAAAAGTTGTGAACCTCGTAACCCATTGAAGTACTCCAATTGAAACAAATTATAATCCCAAGAAGTGTAAATAATGCTTAATAGTATAGTGTTAGTAATGGCGACAATGTGATGAAATAGAAGATTGCAGAACAATTGACACAGATAACTCGACCAAGTAGGGGTTGACAGAGGCTAATGCTCTGTAGAGTGAAATCCAACATAATATGTTTCCAAATCAAGTTAGGGACAGCAGAAGGAGCTCAAGAAAATACAACATAAATTCATTTGACGCAGGATTCCCCGGTCACTATGGCCAGCACTCGTCTCTGCTTGACGAGTCAATCTTGCTGTCAGGCAGGCTTATAAAATTACAGTCACCAGCAAAATCTTAGCTAGAGCATAACTTTTCTTACCTCCATTACCCTTACAGAGGCATCCACCCAGATAGACAACCCACCTCGCAAGGTCTTTATAAGATCTAATATATCGACCTCGAGGTTCTTTTGGAAGAAAACATTTTACACCATATTTAACACCCCAAGTTGCATCACAAAATGGTGGTGCTACTAAAGCAAAAAGTACGAGTCGTTAGGATTTATTATTTGGCAAAATTCTAGTATTATCATTTCAAGATAGGGAACAATATGCATAAGCAAATGAACAAAATATTCAACTGGTGAAACTTTCACTGTGAAAACCAAATTGCTCCAAGAATATGTATCTTAACATGTTAAAAACAAAGGGAGTACATTTGCATTACACTTGGCTGACACTGCAAAACATCATCAGCTACTGTTATTGACAGCACGGAGTCTTCACCACAACTACACGGCCTGGTATAGAGGGAATACAAGCAGTCAGAATTCATGTGTGATAATATCAGCACATATAATGAAATCAAATTTTCCAAGATGACCAATAAAAAATCAGAAACAGATTTAGAATCCAAAAGAGAGAAACTTACACTTTTTTCCTCATTTAGTACACTTCTTTGGCATTCACATACTAAATTAGAGGATCAAAATGCACACAACCTAACTTTGTCGTATTTCAGAAAGTTGTCTTTATAAGTTAGGAGCAATAAATTGGTACAGAAACTGCTCGGGCTCGGCTAAGTCACATCCCAATCAAATTGTGACTTTCTACTGTTTGAATCAAATTCGAGCTTGCTTGAGTTGTAAAGCATGCCAAACTTGAATTTCCAAGTAACCGGCCCATCTGGCTCACAATCTTTTTTATTTTTTTGAACAAGAACCTACTTCTTATTTTCTCTTTTCCTACTGTTAAAAATAAAATTGTAGGTAAAAATACCACACAGCCTTAACATTCCAACTACTCCCTCATTTACTACCAGTAGGCCGCCTTCTCCCCCTCTTACTGTGGTTCCTTCCCATCAACCCCTCACTCCAGCATATTCTCTTGATAAGTTAATTATCAATTATATGTTCAAAAACTCCCATATACAAGCAGTATACAAAAAGGTAACCTATATAAAAATACCCTCTCCGACATTCTCTCTTTCTCTTTGTTAATTGGTCGAATATCTAAACTATATGATGTATTGCAAGCCATAGAAAACAGTCGTTCCTGTTCATCTCCAGCTTACTTTTATGTCCCTTGGATGCAATCGTTAGACAAATGCATCAAATCCATAGTCTTATTCAGTATCAGATGCATTGGATTGATTTCTAGTTTTTCTGTTGTTTGGAGATAAGAGGATATTCCAAAAATTGGTAAAACTCAACTCTTTGTGATTACTCCAGATATGAAGTATTAGGAATATTTTTGTTAGGCTTGTCTTCTTCATTTTAATATCTGGTCTGGTTTGATAAAAGTTCTGTAATTGCTATTGTAGAAGTTAACCAAAACCTGTTTACCCAGTCTCGAGCTCCGCGAGAAATTTTGTCCCAAGCTCAAAATCAATTGGACTCAAGCCAAAAGCAAGGTTGACTCTCAATGCACCAAGTTGAGCTGAACCTGGGTAATGTTGGGCTTAGCTTAAGCTCAGTTACACTGCTAAAAACGACTATAGACTAGTGGTTGTGGAGGGGCTAGCAGCAGGAACACACCTTGTGAATGTTCTAAGTGTATAATTATGCTTGCCACACAAGAACATTATCTAGCAGAGACTTCTAGACATACTCTCTGCTAATTTGCTCTTTCATCTTCTCCAAGTGAAGTGAATTAGCACATGGCAAATTCCCAGAGAAAATACATAGATTAAATAGCACCTTAATCCTATTGTAAAGACCCTATCATGATTCTCATAAGGCCACCATCCCAAAACCAATTGTAATTTCAAAGCTCTAAGCACCTCTAAAATCTAGATGGCTATTGTAATCTAGAGTAGTATCGACAGAACTTATAGAACATTACTATATCCACATAGACAACAAAATTTAGTAACTGCTTGTTTGTAAAGATAACTCAGTTGCACAGATGGAAATTTCATATTACAAGCTTCATAGCATTTGATCTCATCAAGATGGTTGCATCTTCTTCACTAAGAGCCTGTTTGGGTGGGCTTAAAAGCTGCTTATTTTAAGTGGCTTATAAGTCAAAAAGTGACTTAAAAGCTACTTTTTGAGAAGTTAGGATAGGATTTCCTAACTTCTCAAAAAGTGGCTTTTAAGCAACTTATGACTTATAAGTTCAAAAATTTTGAGGTTACCAAACATATATTAATAGGCTTATAAGCTTATAAGTCACTTTTAAGCTCACCCAAACGGACTCTAATTCATTATCTTGTTCTAGCATCATAAGGTTAAAATGTAGCATTAAGGTAATAACCAAGGCACGTTAAACTTCCTTAGTCAAAATTATGCATATTTAGCTCTATGTGCTATTCAGGTATATAGCTCCCTAGCTTTTCTTTACCTTTAAATCTTTGGCATTCCGTACTCATATTCCTTTAATAGCCATAACTGTAGAGTCAACTGGACCTGATCTCTCAAGTACCACAGATTATAAATCTCATCAGAATGATACCAAGTCAATAATACTTCAATATTGAGATATTTTTGGCAGAGATGCATGAAGATAATTTTTCGTAACTGCCCACAAGACGCAACCATCACAACAATAGGCAGGTTTCATGGAAATGAAGGGAGGTGACGGGAAAATTAAGGGGGCGGATTGGTGTACTTCCATTTGGAAAACACTTATTCGTCCTTGTATGTCATTTGGTGTGATCAAAAGGAGGCAAAATAAACTCTTTTTCACTTTCCATGCAGTTTTAAATTGGTCGGGAGAGCTGCATAGAATAATAAACCTTCATTTTAACTCCCCTCTCACTATACCAAACCTAATGCCCCATCTGAATCTTCTTCCTACAACCCAGCAAGCAAAGAAGTAGAGACTAACTTCATCAAAAAGAAATAGAGGAACATGCATAAAATATTTAACAAGTCACTTAATTCAGTATCTTTAACAATAACAAAAATAATGTTTAACTGGCCATACTTCATACTGGTAATGGAAAAAGAAAGTAGCTATAAGCTAATCTTATTTCAAAACCTTATCAGCCAGTGGTTCCAAAGGCTAAAAATTTTGCAATTTTCAGTCTTTCTAGCAAATGTGATTTTGAGTTTTGACAATAGCACATTATTTATTTGTTGAAAGCACCAATTTATTTTGTCAAAACTTGAGCACCACGTTTGCGTTGTTAATGCGGACACAACTATTATCAGCTATACAGCAGCAGCAACTACAAGATCTTAGGTAAGGAAAGTAGAAACACCTAATAGTGAAACAACAACAAGAAGAAGATCCCAGTGAAGTCCCACAAAACACCTTAATAGTGAAACATAAGATGAAAACTTTGGCATATTTTGTACCAAACCTATTTGGGGTCTGTAAACTTTTCTTTTCTACATAAAGTCAGAAAGTTTGTTATATATCGCACGTCTCTTTCGAAATTTCAGAATTTTAATGCCTGATGAACCTTTTGTCAAGTCTTATCTGATAGACTCCTCGTCTATTACCTGAAGAGTATAATGCTTAAACTGCACAAACCTAGCTAAGCAGTTCTTTTTAAATTTCACTTGCAGTTAAGCCCCAAAAGGCAGATTTCTGGAACCTACTATTGTCATTCCCATCATAGACTGTTAACAACGTTGCCAGTACATCCTGTTTTAACTTCCTGCGAGGAGAGGGAGAGAAGGATAAAATCTCATTAAGTCCTTAGTTCATGAAATGGGATTCATTTTCCTTTACAGATATCTCAAGTTCTCGACTCTTACTAAATTGCACTTGTTTTACTCAACACTTAAAATGTCTTCTTCAACATTTAGTACTCAAAAATATAACCAAAAACAAAATGCCCGTACCACATTGAACTTCTAAGATTACAATATCTCACTACATCCATACCCAACCAAGCACAAAAGAATACAGAAAATGATTTTCCATTAATAAATTTCCTCCATATCATATGCAACCCTAGAATCGGCTGGAATACTACATCCTCATATTACCTGCCTCCCCTCCTTTACCTAACATGAACCAGAGCACCACAAGTTCAAGACAAATGTGTTAAATCGCCAATAATTTCAATTGAATAGAACCTAAGTTGCTCCGACACGGCAGTTTAGGTGCCGCACCCGTGTCGACACGACACTGGTGCGGGTGCGGCTATGGGATCCGCACCGGATCCGGTCAAACGATTTTGGGTGCTTTGACCACGAGCGACCCGAAAATTCGAAACAAGATAAAATTTGATTTCGGAAATTGGAACCAAAACTAGGTAAATTTGAAGAAAATGACATACCTTATATGTTTCTCGATGTAGGAAATCAGTTCTTTACCTATCTCCTTCATTGCTTCTTCTCTTGATCAGTAATTAACCAATAATTGTTTCAGATTTGATCGACATTTTGGAGGCGGCTAAACAACGGTAATATGTAAAGAGTGTAGGTGGACGACGGGAAGAAATTTTTTACTCTAATCAATGAATTTCGCAATGTCAAGCGAGAAAGTGATTGAGCTTTGTAACAATGGCATTGAATTGCCGACGGAGAAGACAAAGCAGATCAACAGGAAATAGAAAGTCAAAGAAAACTTCTCTCTATATTTATGTTTGCTTTGTTTAGTGGAGTAGTTTTTGCTATTTTATTTACCCATTTAATATTTGGTCAGTAAGTTTGATTACTTAAGATTTTCAATTAGTAGTGTTAAATGTTAAGTATTTTTTGTGTAAAAGTATAGTTTTAGTAAGGACATGTGTCATTAGGTTAATAACTTAACATGAGGTGTCTAAATTAGCATGAGGTGTCTAAATTGGCACCTTTGTAAGTTTTATACTACATTTTGATCTAAGTTATTTCTTTAAAATATAACAATCTATATTAAATTCAATTAAATTATGGTGTATTAACTATTTACAAAGAACAAGCAAGTATTTCACAAAATCTCTTATTATGGATATATTTAAAATTCTAAATTTATTTTTTTGAATTATTTTTAGCCGAATCCCCGCACCCGTGTCCGTACTAGGATCTGTATCCCCGAATCTTAGAATTTATATTTTGAAGGATCCGACCTCTAGATCCGCACCCGTGTCAGAGCAACTTAGAATAGAACCCTTAAATACCTCCAAACCAAACTTTCAAACAACAATCTATATGAAACAGTCAAATAGCAATCTTTTTGCCCCCACGGCTATTGTCTAGTGCTAAGAGCTCAGTTTGCGATGTGTGAGTTAGACGCACGTCACGGGTTCGAACCTTTCCATAGACAAAAACATGAAATTTAAGTAAAATAGGGGCATAAAGGCGGGCACATTATCCACGGAGTTTCAAACAACTATACCCACTCGCCCTAAGGGGTTTCTGTGTTATCCAAAAAAAGAAAAAAAAAAAAAAAAAAAAAGAGACAATCTTTATCAAAGAGTTAGGAACTATAGAACTCCAAATGTGCCTTAAAAGACAAATTACTTATCAGTATTGAGTAATACTACATAAATCACTCATATTGCCCACCGCAGTTAGTTCCCTAATAAGGCACGCACAATTAATTGATTGATTATTCAAAATTTCAAACAACCACCTCAATTTATTTCTGTGCCATCTTACGCGCACCTCGACTATTCCACATATCCGTTGCCTCACACTAGCATGGGTATCTAGTAACTCGACTCGCCAAGGCTTACACAAATTGGAAAAAATGGCCTAATTTATTATAACAAGCTCAATTTTTTATAATGACATGGTGTCGAGGCCAGTTTGCATGCACTTTGACTATTCAACCAGATAACTGTTACCTCTCACCTCTCAGCAGCACACCTACCGGGTAACTATACTCACCAAGGCTTGGTGGTTGAGAATAAATCACCTAATGTTTTATAACAAGCTCAATTTCTAGAAATGCTAAATATACATATAAAAAAAAATAACAAGCTCAATTTCTTTTTTATATGATGGTTGTATCCGTACAACTTAAGCGCATCTCAAATATTCAACAAAACTTCCTACCTTCCATCGATATACCTTCCATCAACAAGTATCGAGTAACTCCGCCCACTTAGGCTTAAGCAGATGGAAAGAAATCACCAACTATTTATAACAAGCTCAATTTTTGTGCGCTCCTCAATTATTCCACTGGATACCTTCTACTCTCAAGCACAACTACCAAGTAACTCTATCCACCAAGGCTTAATTCATTAACTAGAAAGGGAGGGAAGGGATAAAATGTCATCCAGAGCTTAATTCATTAACTGAAATTCATTTTTAATTCCAGATATCCCTAGTTCCAAACTCTCAGTGCATGTAACTAGTTTCAATCAAAACTTAAACATGTTTACAACATTTAGTACACAGAAATATCACCAAAAACACAATCTTGGACCCTATACTACACCATATCACCTACTTTTGTACGAAACTAAACACGGGAAAAATGATTTTCCACAGAGACATTTTCTGCCATACAATATTCACCCTAGAGTCATTCGAAATACTAAATCTCAAATTACCCGTCTCCCCTCCTCTACCCAACCCCAACCAAAATACTGACAATTCTAGAAAAATGTGGCAGATCGCCAACAATTCACATGAAACAGATGTTCTAAATTTCTCCGATAATAATAGCAGCTAAACCCATTGCATCACATATTTTCATCAAAACTCAAATAACGATCTATACGAAATAATGAGGACTTAGTGAACTATGATTGTGCCTTAGAGACCAGATTACTTAAGGGCCCACATAGAGTGGAATACCTAAAGCACTCGCCTACTCCAGCTAGTTTCGTGATGAGGTGCACATAACTGATTGATAGTTCAAATAACAAACTCAATTTCCAATAGTGATAAACTTAACAGACAAACAAAACCCCTAAAATTGAAATCTCAATACTCATTTTTTATCAGTATGCTACATATCCATTTCACAACGAGGCATACACGATTAATTCATTTTTCAATTAACAAACTAAATTTTAATAATAAATCAGCAGATTACCTAAAATTGAAATTCCACAAGATACTTGCTACCCCACCAACACGAATATCAGGTAGCTCTACCCACCAAGTCTTACGCAAAGTGGAAGATATTATCTAATTTATTATAACAAGCTCAATTCCTTTTAATGACATGGTATCGAGGCCGGTTTGAGCGCACTTTGACTATTCATCAACCATATACTTCTACCTCTCACCAACTTCAGGCACCAAGGCCTAGGCAGACGGGAATAAACCACCTAACGTTAGTGTTTGTACCAGTTTGCGCGCACCTCGACTATTTTACAAACGACCTCCTACTAGCATATGTATCGAGTAACTCTATTTACCAATGCGTAGGCAGACGGGAATAAATCACCTAACATTATATAACAAGCTCAATTTCTAGTAACAACAAACAAATAAATACCTACTATCTCTCACCAGCACATCTATCCGTCACCAAGGCTTAAGCATATCGAAATAAGTCGTATAGAGTTCTACTATAACAAGCTCAATTTCTAGTAACAAAAAACAAACATTAGTGTCCGCACTAGCTTGCATGCATCTACAGCTACCTCCTACCCGCACAAGTATTGGGTAACTCTACGCACCAAGGCCTACGCAAACGGGAATAAATCACCTAACATTAGTGTCCGTACCAGCTTGCGCGCACCTAGACTATTTTACCAGCAACTCCTACTAGCACAAATATCAGGTAACTCTATCCACCAACGCTTAGACAGACGGAAATAAATCACCAAACATTTTATAACAAGCTCAATTTCTAGTAACAACAAACAAACAAATAATTAAAAAAAAACACTAAAATCAAAATTAATTTACCTTTCATTTCTGATAACCACCACCAATAGCATCCATATCTTCTTCAATCGTATCAGTTAAATAAACCTTAGGAAACTCATCAACATCAAAACTCTTTTTCTCCATCATCATTTTCTCCACATCAGCTTTTTTCAAAAATGTCCTTTTAATAGGAGGGCGATTGCGTCTCTGGTCACGATTGAAGTACTTAATATCGAAAACATTTTCCGGGTTAGATGTGGGAACAATTGCTTTGGCTTGAAAAGTAGCTGGACAATAGATTCTGTAATCTGTTGCTTTTGGTAATGAGGATAAATATTCTGGACTTGTTTGCGGGCCTGTGAATTCCCATGGCTTTTTCATGAATTTTTTTAGGGTTTGGATGATTGTTGATTTGCTTGATGTAGCCATTGTTGGTGGTGGTGCTGTGGTGGTGTGGTGATTGTTGAGATCTGTAGGTGTTTGGATTTTTTAATTGGGGATATAAATTTTTTGTAAGATGGGTTAAAAGTTAAATAGTGGCACTGAAATTGTCAATTCTGTAAACAATTGCAATACTGTACCCATAAAATTTAAAGTATTTATAAGTTATACCCATTACAAATTATACTACCCATAAAACTAAAAGTATTTACCCAACCTACCCATTTATTATTGTATACATTTGTTATGCCTTATAAGTGTATACCTTTAAAGTATACTGCATAAATTATGGTATACAAGTTTGTGACATTTATTACTGTATACCTTTGTTATGCATTATAGATATATACATATATGGTATACTGCATAAACTATGGTATACAAGTCTGGGTGGGTAGAGTGGGTAAATAATTTTGTGGATAGGTCCCGTAATATTTGAAAGTAGTGGGTAGTGGCTGTAATTATTTTAGATTTTGTGGTTATATTTGTAACTGTCCCTATACATTATGTCATAAACTATGGTATACAAGTTTGGATGGTAGAGTAGGTAAATAATTTAGTGGTAGGTCGGATAATATTTGAAAGTAGTGGATAGTAACTGTAATTATTTTAAATTTTATGGGTATTTTTTAAGTGTATCAATTTGCGAACAATATGGGTCAAAGTTAAATAATGGTACTGACATAGACTATTTCTTTAATAACAAATCACCCAACGCTAGTTCGCTTATATTTTTGCGCGAACCGCTTATAAAATTTTCTAAGCTGGATCAAAAGTTAAATAATGACAATGAAATTACTTATTTTTGTAAATCAATCCAATTATGATTCGCTTCCTTTTGAGAGAATTGCACAACTATGACACCATAAGCAATGAATTGCCTTTTTTAGCAACCGTAACAGTGGTTGAGCAAGAATGGCCAGAATAAGTTTAAAGAATAAATTTCGGACAGAAGTACCCTTATAAAACTTATAATGACTCTCGTATCCCAGCCTTTCCTTTTTCGTATAGGCAATATCTGCCTTTGACCCCTTCTTGCTTAACATTTGCCCTGAAATCTCATCCCACATTCTTCTATATAACTTAAAGTATTACCTAGGCAGCTCTTGCCTTTCAATCTCTTCCCACATTTTCCCAGACAAGACTTGTTCTTTGACCTCTTTTTAAGAAGCAGTACTTAACTATTGATAACTTAAAGTGTTACATCGGACAAAGCAGATGTCATTTTGCTATAACCATCTTAAACGGTGATAAAAGTCAATGCCAGTTACTTTTCAGGATGTAGGGTGAAATTTTTTGCTTCTTTTATATGTGAACCACATAAAAAATTCTATGATGAGCAAAAGTTAAACAACTACACTAATATAGCCTATTCTTGTAAATCAACAGTCTCTCGTGGCAAATTGCTGAACTATGCAATGGTTGCCTTTTTTACCTTCGTAACAGTGATTTAGCAAAAAATAGTCTTTTCCGTAAGTATGACTTAAGAAGCATAACTTATATTTGACTCTCACTTGCTCATGCAACACTTATCCTTGAATTTCTTCATACATTTGCCCAAATAACTTGAAGTGCCACCAAGACAGCACTTGCCCTTTAATCTTTTCCCACAGCCTCATGCAATATCTGCCATTTGATGTCTTCCTAAAATACAGTACTTGTCGATTCATAACTTGAAGTGTTCCATCCGAACGAAATGGAGGCTATTTTACTAAAACTATCTTAAACTGGAATAAAAAGACAACGTCGGTTGATTTTGAGGACGCGGGGTGAAAATTTTTGCTCAATTACTCCCTCAAATCTTACTGAGTCCTTTATAGACATTTTACACAATTATATAATATTGGGAACTACTTTACATATAAATAGCAATACTACAAGAGTTACAAAAGTAACAACATTTTTTTCCTAAAAAATAGCAAACAAACATAGAAACATAAAAAAATTCTAGATCCCGCTTCTACCACAAGCCAACTCCTACCCATCCCCCACCGCTGGCCACAACCACTCTTGTTGGTCGCCGTCTCTGGCCACCATTGCCGGCCTGCGATCAGCGATGATTTTTTTTATGCTTTTTCCTTTTACAATTCTAATACATAGAACTGTATTGATACATAAAAATATAAACCTAAATACACATGACAACAGTTTCAGTACACTTTGAAACTCTTCAATTATCCAAAAACACATGTCATGCAGTCATTATACAATCGTCATGCAGTTGCCATACAGTCACAAAGTAGACCCACGGGAAGCACCAAGAAAAAATGAAGTAGCAGCAGAAGGTTGTCGGAAAAGACATGATATACAACCGTTGCTATACAATTGCCATACAACTCTGATACGATTGGAATATACAGTTTTAAAACTTTATAGATTTGGCATACAAATCATATACAATGCCGGATAAAAATAATCATATACAGTTAAAACGGGCAATACAGCTGGCTGGAGAAAAATGCTGACATAAAGTAGTAGTAGCAAGAGAATTTAGCGACAAGAGATTTCAAGTTCGTCGAAGAAACGATAGAGCAGTGGCTTGAGATCTTAAGCAGCAACTTGTTTCGAAGTCACCAACACCACGATTCTCCAGCAAGGTTGGCGATGGTGGCAACAACACATTTCAACGGCAAGGTTGGCGACAACGGCTGCAAGGATAGCGACAACAGCATCTCAACACCGGCGGCGACAAGATTGGTGACGTACGGTGAAGGGAAAGGTGGGGGTGGTGGATGCCGAGGTTGTGTATGTTGGAGAGGGAGAAAGAGAGAAGATAAGGAGTATTAAGGTTAAAGATTTTATTGTACCTAAACAATGTAAATTTTTTTTAATGTAGGTAAAATATTTATATGTTTCGTAAATAAATTTCCTAAAATTATATGTGAAGTAATTTATCCATTCTTCATAGTACATACCATTTCAGTTTACTTATAGTTTTTCAGAAATTACGTACTTCTTTAATTTATCAATCATCTGCTTGATCATTTTAAATTTATTTTAGTTTCTGGCTTCGGATCACATTAAATTTGCATTCATTCATAGTTCAAAACTCTCCTTTGCTTCCTCAGTGATCAGTCCCCATTTATAATCATGATCAATGTCCAACTTATATTTTATATTTCAAGTTTGACCTTCTTGAGTCGAGAGTCTATCGAAAAATATCTCTCTACTTTACTCGAAGTAGGAGCAAAATATATGTGTACCTCATCCTTTTCAGAACCTGGGAGTGTCAAACGGGTATACGGGTCCGGGTTGTAAAATTGTAACCCCGTAGGTTTCGGGTACGGGTTTAAATTACGGGTTCTTAACGGGTCCGGGTTTTGGATAGAAAAAAAAAATCATGCGGGTTCGGGTCTTAGCGGGTACGGGTTCGGGTCTTAACAAATCGGGTTTGAGTCCGGGTTTTATTTTTTTAATAATATTATTTTAAATATGTAAAAAAAAAAAGATGAATGATAGGAAAAACTGAAAGACTTACTTTTATTTAAGATACTTGAACTATTAAAGTCTCGAACATTAAACTTCTAAATTTGAAAAGTGCAACATCAAAACTAGATAATGAAAATTCAAATTACAAATTTAAATATGCCTATTTCTTTGTGTAATTTCTTCCATGTCATTTCCCTCATTCTCCGGTGTAGGTGCCATTGATAGTGCTTGATCACTTAACAGAATTTCTTCAAGGTTATCATCTTGTTCTAGTGAGTCTTCAATTCCTTGGTTTCTTCGCTCCGATCTAACCAGTCTCATAAACAAACTAGAACATCCAAAGCATTATTACCCAAAGAGTGACGGGTATCACCTATCATTTGTCTTCCTTGGCTAAATGCACTTTCTGATACAACTGTTGAAATTGGTACAACTAATATACGCCAAATAATTATTTTGTCCGACTCCAAGTAGCTTATTTTCTGAGGTATATATCGAAGTTAATAGTGAAGTTCTATACCATATTTGAGTAATATATATTCAAATTGTTGATTTATTATGGAATATCAAGTTTTTTTTTTTGTAATTAAATAGCTAAACTTGTTTCTCTTGAACATATTTCACTAGTAACAATACGGACACAAAACGAATTAAACCATGAGTGGAAAACTTGTGTATACCTTTCTCTACACATACAAATTTTATTACTCAGTTTATTTTGACGGATACGGATACGGGTATATTCAGTAATACCCCATAATTTTGACGGGTCTTAACGGATACGGGTAATCGTTAAGGAAAAAAAACCCATTCGGATAGGGGTATTTTAGGGGGTTTACGGGTCCGGGTCCGGGTTTTTGCGGGTCTTAACGGATACGGGTAATCGTTAAGGAAAAAAAACCCATTCGGATAGGGGTATTTTAGGGGGTTTACGGGTCCGGGTCCGGGTTTTTGCGGGTCCAGATGAGGTCGGATTTTAATGAGTCCGGGTCCGGATTTTGACGGGTAGACCCCTACCCGTTTGACACCCATACGGCAGAACCCACTAATTATAAGAATATATTGAGTTTGTTGTCCCTCAAAGCAATGAATGCGCTCAAAAGCACGCTACAGCATGAAAGAAAGTTTCCGCCTGGCTTAATACGGCATTGAAAGGGGGTTCGTACGGCAATGGGGGAGAAAGCATAGCATGTCGCAATAAAAGCTTGATTCGAGGCGTCAGCAAAACACTGCTGTCTGTTCCAAAAACAAAAGCCCCTTAGCGCCCGGGACGGGAGTGGGGGACGGCCCTCCTTTGGGAAAATATCAATATCTCTTCGAAGGTTTGCTTGTCAGCTGTCGGGCCAATGATGCTCTTCTAGCTTTAAAAACGTTGTCCGATGAAAAAATTTCGACCTACATTGAACCCCTTCACTTGAATAATGCGACAGTTGGTTCGATCGGGGATGTTGCATAGGTGTTTCTGCAATAATTATTGTTAATAAAAATAAGTATTAATAGAAAACATCGAGCCCATGGGAAAGGTCCAAAAGCTAAATAGAAAGAGTATAGTTAAGAACTCATTGTCACAACTCACAATGAGAAATTTAGGAAGGAGTATCAAATTAGACAAGAAAAGAAGATTGGCAATTTGACACGTTTCGACTTGGGATGAGGTAGCAAGCAGCAATTGTATGACCATGGAGTATGGAGTATAAAATTGACCTACCAAGCAAGTTGCTCTATATTTATATCTTCATCTGACAAGGCACTTGTGGGAGTAAGCAGTGCAGCACATTTCTGTTTGAAATTATGTGGTCCTACTTTATAAATGTACATAAAAGATATCACTTTTAAATATAAAATAAAAATATTTTTTTTATAAAAAAATATTAAAGTAATCTAATTTAATTTTTCCTGTTTGTTTATAAAATTTGAGAACTTTATTTTGAAATAATACTTTCAATTCTTGTTTGTTTATTGGATTCCTCCGAGATTTGAAATCCAAAACATCAAATTCTTAAATACTACTCCCAATTAGTTTTTAGGAAATTTAGAAAAAACTACTCAGAAAATTTCAACTTTTTTTCAAGTGAAATGTATATCCAAACACAACTTCAAGTCTTAAAAATTATTGTTCAGTTCTACTCCAAAAACTCAAATTTTCAAGATTTGAAACCCAAAACATCAAATTCCTAAATACTACTCCGAATTAGTTTTTAGGAAATTTGGGAAAAATTACTCAAAAAATTTCAAGTTTTTTTCAAGTGAAATGTATATCTAAACACAACTTCAAGTTTTAAAAACTATTTTTCAGCTCAACACCAAAAACTCAAAATTTTAAATTTTAACCAAATCTACGTCCAAACGCTAGCTAAGTTTATATATTAATCAAAGTCACTCTGTAAAAGCAAAAATATGTCACATAAACATTAAAAAAAGTAATAAAAAGTGTAACATATTTATATTTTACACCATAAGAATTCATCACAAATTAACTACTTAAAAGAATCATATTTATCTCTCTACTTAAGAATAGTTTAAGCATAATCTTTCAACAATGACTACTTGTACAATTATCCTATTGATCAAATCTGCCCCTAAACTTACCAGAGGGCCAGCAACATACACTTAGGATCAATCAAGGATAATGAAAAACTTATTACCAAGTTGGACCCAAAAAAGTTGGCAAAATTGACACGTGTCAACTCGTGAATAGTTAGAACCGGTCAATTGTATTATTGTGAGAAATAATATGAGGATTCGTTTGATACAATGATAAGTTAATCTCATGATAAGTTAATACCATGACTTCTTAGTATTATTTATTCATTATATTGTGCATAAATTTTATTGAGATTAAATAATACTGATTTAAATTTACAAATCAAACATCAGAATAAAACAAGTTGATGTATTTACACTTTTTATCTGACAAGACTGTAGTATGACTCGAACACTTTTTCTACTAGCCACGTAGCCTTCAGCAAGTTGCTAATGGTACTAGCTGTTGTTAACCAATCATATATCGACACATATACATCAACTTCCACGTGTAAATGTTCAAGATTTGATGAAAATTTGCAAGTTGTAGTCCTTTTTTAGGGTCCACTTTAGATTTTGTTGTTGATTTTTATCCTTAGCGTATTTTTGGGAGATTCTTTGTGGACCACTTGCCCTTTAATTTCACAGCTTGTGATATTTTCTTTTTATTTTCTTCTATCTAAAGAAACCAACAACTATCTAACATTCTTGGATTCTAAAAATGTTGATTGTTAACCAAATGATGCTTTCTTAAAGTTGAAAGATGATTTGTCATATTCTGTGAATTCTAATTTTGTTGAAAATATATTCTGTGAATTCTAATTTTGTTTCACCCTAAATTATATGAACTATATTTCTCGTTTGGATTATACAACATTAGAAATCAGTGGACTTTGCAATATGTTTTTCGTGATAATACTTGATTATGCATGTTCAAGAAAGATTTAAAGACTTATGACATATATAAAGAATTCCTATAAAACTTATATATTGACATATTTTTATGTATACAACAACACCTCATTAAAAGTAAAATAATAAATTTTATTATTTCCTCAATATAAAAAAATGTCAAACTCTTTTAATAAACAAAATCTGGCGAGAACGAGTATAATATAAAATAAAACAAAAGGAGTAAATTTTTTAGCATTATAATGAGTAGTCGATAACTTGAATTGGATACTGATTGTATACCGAATTAAAATTATTTCATTTAAATAATATCCTTCTTTTTCTTAAAACGAACAATAATTGTCTTAATGACTACTAAATCATACAATTATAACAATTATTATGTATATTTCTTTTGTGAACTAGAATACAAAGTTCACAACAAGAAAACTAGGTCAAGCATTATTGAGGACACACTAGATAGGTACACTAATATAATTTTAGCAAAATGCTTAGACAATAGTAATAAGTTTCATCCGTCTTATGGAAATTGACATAATTTGTTGCAAGTTGCTTTTAAAGTAATACCGACCAAGAACAAGTTGCAACGAAATTAAACATTTTAATTACTAGGTGATAATAAAAGAAAGAATTGCCAACTTTGAAAGAAAACAACGTTGTCTGTCAAGCTGGTGGTGATGGATCAGGGAGACTATATATATACTAACATATGCTGGTGAAAAATATATTGTCTAATCAATCCACTTGGCTCATGTGACGGAGCCACTAATACTATACTAGTACTTTTTATTCTATGCTTTCTATTCACTCTATCAAAATTCTTATCCTTCTCATAAAATCCAGCACCGGGCGCTCACACATCCAGACACAACAAATTCAAGTTTGGATCTAACTCACACCCCAAAAGCTAGCTCAAAGAGTGGAGGATTGTCCAAAGCTTATATAGGCATCTTACCCTCTCTTTTCCACCGATGTGGGGGACACACTCCCACACTACAACACACTTCAACACCTTCCTCTCCTTTCGGGATATTAATTTTGTAGCCTACTACAAAAATTTTACAAGTTGTAACAGTAACTATTTCACGTAAGATAATTAAAAAGATAGCAAAGAAAGTTAAATTATTAAATCATCTTTCTTATGTGTAAATTGCATGTAAGATCATTTGTTCACCATGTTATTCATATCATATCTTTTCTTGTACTACAACAAATTTAAGAAGCATCATTGATACTACAACAAATTATTTCATGTGTTTGAATTAGCAGATATTTTTTTGCTTTAATTAGTTTTATGAAACACAATATGTGTTTTCAGAATTTGATGTCGAAAAAATGGAACTTTACACGTTGCAAGAATTGTTCTTGTCATATTCTCACACGTAAGTAAGTATTTAAAAAGCAGAATTTTTAGGTCAAAATTGGTGCATGTCGTAAAATGATCGGTCTTCGTTATTGTTTCTTTTTTCTTTTTCCATTCTCAATGTAGTAATCAAAAGAATATAGATACAAAAAAAAAAGGAAAAATAAAAAGAGTATATATCATTCTACCGGGATTGTTCATAAATGTAGGAGTTTTGTTACAAGGAAAAGATGAAAAAAGAGCAGAAAAGTTGCCGTTATTACCTAAAGCGCTAGCGTTTGGACATAGATTCCCAAATAGTTTATGGAAACACTTTTTCGATAAAGTTTGATATGAAAATGAAAAAATATTTGGACAAATTTTTTGGCTAAAAAAGAGCCTTCGAGCTCTTATGAAAATGAAATTTGATAGGTAAATGTTAGTTTTTGGCTCAAAAAGAACCTTTGAACATTTTTTAAGAATTTTTGGGAGAAATTTTGCTCAAATAATATAAACAAACAATTTTTCTTCTAAAGACTCTTAAAAAAAATATTTTCAAAAATTATAAACAGACGGGAGCTTAGTAAAGGCAGAAAATACAAGATTGCCAAAGATGAAACGTGTCGATAAATACAACCAAGAATGACAGTGATACACGTCAACAACTTTTCCCAATAAGATTGGTTGGAAGAGAAGCCGTCGCAAAAGAGTAGCTCATAGGTCAATCCATTGGCCACATGTCAAACATTCTAGTCTCCTTTGGTAAACAGGTACTAGTATTTGCGTTATAGTGGATTTTGAATAATGAAATATTCACTTCAAAATTGGGGGCGCATCCAGAATTTGAGTACGTTTGCAGTGGCGGACTCATGATTTTTGTTAAGGGGTATCAAAATGTAAACAAGTTAACATACGAAGAAATTAAGGGGACTCAATATATAGTATATATACATAAAAAAATTGTTTTTACCTATCTATGCAGTGTAATTTTTCCGCGAAGGGGTTTCAATTGATACCCTTCACAGGCTGTAGGTCCGCCTATGCGTTTGAGTACGTTAAGTATGCACCATTATACTTAATTTAAATATGACAAGTATATATTTAGAGTGAACAAGATTATCTTATTGTTAATCATAAATTTCTATGATCTCATGTTTACGTATATTTAAATTAACAAAATTAGTAAGTTTCAGATATCAGATGATTAAACACGTGTATTCAGTTACCTTATTTCCAATTTGCAGTTAAACGACGAGACACCTTAAACAAAATAATGTGGACGCATGTTTGGTGTTGTCCCTTTAAACCAGGTTGTCTAAACCACGTGGTCTTTTTACTATATATTCCTACCACGTGTCAACTTCTCATGCATTTACGTTTCATTAATATTAAGTCATTGTTTCTTCAACTTGTTCTCTTTTCTTGATTTTCTATTTCATTCTTTAGTCCACATTATGGTTGTAATAGTTTTTATTAATAGCTCTATTTGCCTGTGAATTTTTTAACGTATACAAAAGTTATAGTATCGTGGTTAAGTTCTTGAGTTCTTGGAAATTTGGTAGTATTTGTTTCTTTTTTCTTGGTTATACATGGCTGAAGCTGAAGAAAATAGAAACAAGAGGTGTCATTCAATGCAAATGAATGGTTTTTCAAGGGATCTGTTACATAAATTGGAACAAATAACCAATGAGAATGAAGAAGAAGAAGAGGATATAGAGTTAAGTTTGGGATTATCATTAAATGGAAGATTTGGGGTGGACCCACAAAGAGTTAAGAGACTTAAACGTTCATCATCAGTTGCAAATTTTGAGTTTGGAATTAATGAAGAAAATTGTAATCATAATGGATTTTCATTTTCATATGTGCCTATTGTGAGGACATGTTCGTTGCCTGTTGAACCAGAAGAAGAGTGTAGAAAAAGGAAAGAGTTGCAATCTTTGAGGAGATTAGAAGCTAAAAGAAAGAGAATGGAGAAATTACAGAATAATGTTAAAGTGGTGGTTAAACAAGAAAATGAAAATAATAATGGTAATGGGAATAATTCATTGCAGTTGTCACAGGATTCAATAGGTTCACAAGGAAGTGGTTCTTCAGGAATTTCTGATTTTGGAAGTCAACCTATTCAAGGTATCAACAAGTTCTCATCTTTCCCTTTAATTTCTTTCTAATTTTGGATATATTTGTTGTGTTAACTTGGCTATAGTCGTTTAGGATTTGTGTTATGCAAATTTTGATACCTTGTTATGCTTGTATTTGCCTTGAATTTGTTCTGGTTTTGCTAGTGGAATCGTACCAGAATTTTATTAGCATGTTGTTAGCAATGTGATTCTGAGCTTTAGGTTGGAAGTGAATGAGGATCGGTGTTATGGACCACTAGCACGGGGCTAGTTGAAGATATTTAAGAACTGCAAAGGACGAGTATGGAGATTTTTGAAGGGTAAAATAATATAGATCAGTGGAGCAATTAGGCGTAACGGTGCAGTAATTCATAGCTTGAGGGCTCAAGGATTTGTTGTGATGACTTAACAGAGTGTCATTACATACTGGTTTCTAATTTTTACTGAATTTTCCTATCTGAGAAGTTCATCAGTAGAGTAGAGGCTCCTCATTGGCTCGTCAATGTGCAAGATGACTAAGATATGGTTTTGTATTATATATAGTACCTTTTTCCAAGTCATTCTGAATCTGATTTTTTCTAGCTCCTTTAAGGGATCGAAAAGAATCCAGATAATTGGTAGTAGTAGATAACTAGCCTAGGCATATGCATATCTGCTCTTATTCGTAGTTGGTTGGTTGAATTTTTGTTAGGCCAATAAGATGGAAGGTTCAAGGTTGTGAGAAGAAACAAAATGAGATAGAAGTAGTAATTCGTTATTATTCCCTTAGACAGTCATGTAAATGTAGATTTTCAAGAATCTGTTCCTTGAAGGGTTCTCATCTGTTAGTAATGTGCTACGAAAGAACACGGGGCAGCTAGCGTGTTTGGAAAGAATTGTGTGGTAAAACTCAAATGACAGCAGTTCCATGGTCTTGCTATCTAAGAAGAAGCGAGATGGTTAGTTGTTAAAGGATCAGAATTACCTCTCGCGCCTGGATTGACTAGAGAGCTTTCGTGTCATTCCCCTAAACTTGTTGCTGGTGTTCTTTGAAATTTTCTCTGCTGCTTCTCCTTTTCTCCACTTTCTGAGATCTAACATTCCTCGACTGATCTGACATGACACTAATACTTGCCAATATTGTTTGCCAAAGTAGTGGAAAATGATTGTAATTTTTATAGAATGATCTAGGCATGATGCTGAATGATCAGCATAGTCTTTAGTAGGAGTTTATTGTCTCTAGGATTTAGTATAATTCTATCTCTTGTTCGACGATATATGTCTGTTAACTCAAACTGCAATAGTGGTTGTGGACTAACTTGTCTGGAGATATCCTTGCAGCTGGTTGATAAATAATCTTTACTGTCGATCTCTAGATATTAAGAAGGGAAGAATTGACAATGTTTTCCATCTCTAATTGTCGCAGGACCAGGTGACACTACTGGGACAAATACTCCCACTACCATTAAGTCTGAGCACGAACAGAAACAGGTAGCTACACAACCCGAACATACAAGTGAAAAATCACCTAGCATATGTGCAACTGCCAGCAAGGAAGCAAAAGAAATGTTCAAAAACTTCATGCTCAATATGCCTTGTGTATCAACAAAAGGCGACGGGCCAAATGGTAAGAAGATTGAAGGATTTCTATACAGATATCAAAAGGGAGAGGAAGTGAAAATAGTCTGTGTTTGTCATGGTAACTTCCTCTCCCCAGCTGAATTTATCAAGCATGGCGGTGGTGGTGATGTTGAAAACCCGTTGAGGCATATCGTTGTCAGTCCTGCACCTCTGCTGGGATGATGGTAGCTGAATTCTATGATCGCGTTACACCAAAAAGCAGTTAAGCTACTGTTTTAAGAATTCAGCTTTACTTTGGTAATCTTCTTTTGTAACTTGGATTAAGGTCCTGGATCAAGGTTTTCTCAATTTTTCATTAGTTAGCAGTTTTCTTCCGGATATTGAGTAATCAATCGCCGAGTTTATACTTCCTGTGGGAAAAATTTGGTTACTTGTTCTCTTGAATTTGGTATTGTACCTATAGGAAGGACTACACAGTTGGTTCTGCTTTTATTCATGGAATCAATGTATGCATTTGAACACAACACGAATTGTGAATCTTGAAGAGGTAGTGGCAGCGAAGTAAACACTCTCGCCTGACTTCTACTCTAAATTGGTGCAGTTTCATGGCTACTTATGTTTCATCCCTTGTAAATGTTTTAAAAGAAAACTGATCTTTCCACTACGAGACGGAGGTTCTGCACTTGTTCAAATGAAGGGTAACAATAACAAAGTGAGCATTTCCGTAAGCTGGTCTTGACAACACCGTCTTTAGAAGAAAAAAAATAACAGGTTGCAATTTGTTCTAGTATTATTTTGTTCAACTTGCATAAGAGGTAATGGATAGTGTCTCATTTGCCAAGTGATTATTTCTGAGAACTATGGTCCAGCTTGTGGCCCATGAATAGATGCAGGAATTATTGATTGTTTTTCAGATCTACAAATCTCCTTATCGCTCTCAACAGTCTATCTGCAATAAGCTCTTGGCATTTGGATTTGACCAGGTATATGAGGGGTCATCCGAAGTTTGAATATTACAAAGTGTTTGCAAGACTTGAAAGTAGGGGTGTTCATGGTACGGTACGGTACGGTTTTAAGCTTATCGGTAACGGTATATCGGTTAACGGTATGTAATTATGTAAAATCAATACCGTACCGATAAGCTATCGGTTATCGGTTAACGGTTCGGTAGTTAACGGTTCGGTAAGCGGTATACCGAAGCCACAATAACCCAGATTTACGAAATGAAGTAATCAAAGAAAGCTTGCTGGATTAATAAGAAATCTCTCAAAAGCACATAAAAAGATTTGCTTTACTCTTAAATGTACAACTTATAAACTTTTGTTCCAAGTAGCAGCACAACCTATAGAAAAGAAAATTAGCCAAAAGAAGTAAATTTCATTCATATCTTCCATAAACAGACATCTATTAATATTACTTATCAACATTAGCAACCTCAATAAAGGGATTATCATTTTACACTAATGTTTCTTCCGCCAACAACTATGCACCTTCTGCAATGTTTTCTCCCCAACATTCTCCATCTTAGAATGTTGTAATGACAAATTCAAAATGGGTCAGGTCTTATATGTTTGTAACGACAAATAGCCACTAGTATCAATAATACCTATACTTTAACATATAAATTAATATACTAATAATAAATAAAATACATAAAATTATAAAAAAAAAATCCTTATCGGTTATCGGTACGGTAACGGTAATGATATATAGAAACCGTTACCATACCGATATCTTATCGGTATTAGAAATTTATACCATTACCGAACCAATAACCGTTATACCGGTACCGTTATGCTTATCGGTAGCGGTAACGGTTCGGATATCGGTATCGGTTCGGTTTTGCACACCCCTACTTGAAAGGGCTTACCATCCAACTAAATTTATGGAAGAAAATGTTGGTCTCACTCTCTGCCTGATTGTGTCCCACCACCCCCACGCCAAATCTTCGATAGGTTGTCTGAGGGTTCGCCGCGGTTCATTGTTGTAGGTTTGTGTAATGATATAGTATGCCAAATAATAAAGTAGTCCTAATAGCTTTCAGGATATTAGGTTGGATAGCTAACAAAAGCTTTTAGGTGTTTAAGATATTAGAAACATGTTTTAAGTTGAATGCTTAAATAGGTAAGGATTAAACGTATTTCAAAATGTTTTTGAGCTGAGGTTTATCGAAAACAACCTCTCCACCTTAGTGGTGGTAGGTTCTATGTATAACTCTCTAAACCTTTCCAGACATCATTTATAGAATAATACTGAGTATATTGTTGTTGTTGGGGTAAATTGTAAAAGCTCCACGAATATAATGGAAATTTGAAACTGTTTTTGCGGTATGAAAATCGTAATCTGATCCGAATAAGTTCAATAAACTAAGGGACTTCCATTAAAATGTTTATTTAGTTTAACTTTATAATTCAATGTTGTATGTGCAAATCCGACTGTTGTTTGAGACCGTTTTCTGCAAATTATCGAAACTACTTATTTTTGCCCCACGTATCCCTCTGTCTAAAATGAGTGTCGAATATGTCCTATAAGCCCAAATGTGAATTTTGCAGAAACATCCCATATAATTGACACAATTTATATATTATCCACCTCTTGAGGGGTTAGACTATTATAGGCTGGAACAGCAAATTCGACCTTGAATGGAGCCTCCCTTTTGAAATCTGCCTACTTTAGTTCATAGATTGTTTCCATAAAAGTACAAGTTTTAAAGCTTAATTACTAAACATAGCAATATTTTAGTAAAATTATTCTATATAGAGAAAAACACAAGATAATTACAAACATAACAATATTTTTCCATAACATACCAAACTCTTACATTCTTCCTTCAATTTCTCCCATTATCATTTTTGTTCCTCCCATTTTCCCCTATTTTACTTTTCCTCCCACCATTTCCCCCCAATTTCACTTTTACTCCTCTCATTTTTTCTAATTGCAGATAAAGGTTGGACTTTACGAATAAAATTTCCCACCAAAATTCACGTCCATTCCTCGAGCAGAAACTCTGCTCGAGAAGTGCGGGGACTATCTGTATTGGATAAAAACCATTGTCACTTAAAAGAGTGACACGTCTCTGCCACGTGGCACATGCAGAGGTTTTCCCCGGGCAGACATCTAACAGACAGATGACTGGCTAGGCGGTTACCACGAACAGGCCCAAGGCAGTTACGTAACGCCTCCTCGAATCAATACAATTTGAATGAACCGTTACCTGTTCATACACGGCTGTTCAATGAATGGTTACGTACCCAACGGTTATATATCCAGCGGTTACATACCCAACGGTTATGTATCCAGCGGTTACATACCCAACGGCTGCCTAGCAAATCTATATATAGCGTTTGTTTTCGAATCATTGGAACACACATTCTCTTCTCTATCTACAATATCAATAAAATACTCTCTTTGCTCTTGCTTAATACTGTTCATCGTTTACATTATTGCGTACTTTGTTCTCAAGTCTTCAAGTGTAATCAGTATCAAGGGATCCTCACCGAGATCAAGCAACCTAATACGGTTCCTTCTACTTATTTAATTCAAGCTTTAATCTTATATGTCTTCGATTATTTCGTATTATTTTCATATCATCATTAATTATCATCACACCTCCATTGGGAATCATGCATATACTCGTAATCTCGTAATTAATGCAATCCTGTATTTAAATCGGTTAAACTCTTAATCTAAACTATTGATCGTGACTCTACAAATATAAATTTAATTGTTAATTGGCCTAAAATCGGATCTAGGTTAAATAGTGTTTGGACTCGACCATGACACCATGTATGAAGGTATCTCTTTGAAATTTAATTTTAACAAGTTGATGATTTGAACTTCAGATGTCGTAACCCACAATAATCTAATGTTTAACACCAAAACTGATAAGTTCAACCATCAGATTAAAAAACGCTTCTTTATTAATGAGAAATTCCTTAAGAATATATAACACTCAGACCTGTGGATTTTAAATATAAGATGGTTAAATAAGAAAAAACATTAAAACCAATCTGTTAGGACAAGTCAAGCAAGATGTGAGTTGTTAATGTAGAGGCACTATCTCTCTTGCCCTCTAAACGAGAAAACATGATTGGTTAAGTATAGATCTTGAACCCCAAGACTTACTCGTGCAGTTTCTCAGCCTTGACGCCGGTTCTTTGCTGGAGTTGTATGTACTCCCTCCGTCCCAATTTATATGGCACTATTTGACCGGATACGGAATTTAAGAAAATAGACGTTGATCTTGTTAAATATCAATTTTTAAGAAGATTTGAGTAATAAAAAAGTTGTTGGTAGGTTTAAAAGTATGTAGGGCCCAACAAGGATAAAATAGAGATGATGCATTAAATAGTTGTCAAATAAAAAAATGTGCCACTTATTTTGGGACAAACAAAAAAGGAAATTGTGCCACATAAATTGGGACAGAGGAAGTACTTTTTATTTTAAACAATAATGTTTATAGTTGGGAAGTATTTTTTTTTCCCTTTTCAATTGACCATATAAATAATCAATCATATGTTATCTTTCCATATTCATAAAAAAATTTATAATCTGTACCTTGGAATATTAAAGTATCTAAAGAAAATTAGTCATAGAACCTACTATTTATGAAATGAACATTATTAAAACACATGAATGTGCAATTATTCAACATATAATATATACACCAGAAATAACATAAGTTTAAAAAGCACACATAAAGCTATTAAAGAGGTATCTTATAGAATTCATACAAAATGCAACAAAAGCAAAACATCCTCGCTCACTATTTTTAGTAAGTACTTACAATGTTTGTTAAGAGTCTTTTTCTTAATTGTAGTTATTTGTATAAGAAAAAAAATATAAAGAACACCTAATATTAAAATAGATTTGAACATTACTACTCCCTCCGTCCCAAAAAGAATGTCTACCTTTTCTTTTTAGTTTGTCCAAGAAAAAATGTCTCTTTCCATATTTGATAACTCTTTAATTTCAAGATTTGATTTGGATCACAAGATTTAAAGCCACCAATCCACATTACACCCAATTTTAATTTTAAACCACAAGATTTAAAAATATTGCTCATTTTTTAATTTCCACAATAAATAAAATTTAGACACTTATTTTGGGCATTGTGATTGATGTAGGAGTGGTGTAAACTACGAGTAATACATTAAATAAACGACTGTGGAGTGCAGGAGTGGGAAAAGAAAAAAACTCGTGTGTCTTAACCACACCTCTACGTTTGGGACAAAACACTTTATTTCTTTTAATTAATCTTTCCCCCCTTTCACTTATATACTCACTAAACCTTTACTTGATCTTTGCTCACTAAGTTGCAAAAATCTTCAGCTTCTAAATAATAATAAAATTAATTACATTTCACAAATCTTATACTAATTGTAGGTCAAACAATTTAATCAACCTTTTCAGATCGCATTTTGCCTCAGATCTGGTAATTACTTATTTGATTCGTCACATTCAGCTTATTATTGTTAGTTATTTGTGTTTTGGCGTGATTCACATTTGTAATTTATTTGCTCTTTTTTAAAATCTGGTCGCATACTTTTAGTTAAATGCTCGTGGGATATCACTGAGTATGAGTATGTTGTTGTTATATAGTTGTATGCTTACTTGTATGTATTGTAAAAAATGCTGATTGTTGATAACTCTGGAGACTGTTATTTTCCGGTGCAATGTGTTACTGGATATCGATGGTTGTTTGAAATGTATGCCTGAGTTTCTAAGTTTTAACTTATTAAACTATGGAAAATAATAGTTTTAAGTTGAAGTTGATTTCGGTAAGTGCACGATGCTTAAGGACGACTGTAGCTATGATTCATTGAAGCTGTAGACACTATTATGTGTCTAACGAGTTTGGTCATGCGACTAGCTACATACAGATTTCGTACTGTAGTCCTTGTTAAACCCTGTATAGCTTATATGCAATTAGCTTGTCTCCTAATATTGGTGAGATATACAGACTTCGTACAATAATCTTTGTTATTTTGCATTTCATGAACTGACAATTGACATCGATCATTTTGCGTTTGGTCTTATGTTCGTTAATTTTTAACAATTGAGTATGCACACACACACACACGCACACGCGCGCGCGAGCGCACACACACAGAGAATCATGTGTAATGGTTGCAGTTGCAGTCTGTATTTGTAGCAATCAAGCTTTTTTCATGTCATGCCAATAAATTTATGCATCTTCACAAAGTGAGTTTGTCCGATTACAGTGAAAGTCAATAAAGTATTGGCATTATTCATGTTGTACCTGCTTTATCTGATGATCTTGTTTTAACTGTTTGTTAAAATGATAAGTTCTATATCCTTCTATAATGTTCCTAACTTTATCATATATTTCCAGATTATATCAATCCCTGTTACAATAACAGCATATTCAGAAACTTGGCACATGATACATCATGCTTTAATGAATAAACTGCAGTCCAACTGAAGGTGTACCTCTTGTCTGTAAAAATATCGTGGAACTTGAGTTACTTGATTTTTGGATTGGAGGGCTTCTTAGAATTATTCCTAGGTTGAAGGCCTGTTTGCTGGATCGCAAAGTGACATAGAAGAAAAGATGGTGATCAGCAAACAACTTCTGTTGACGTATCTATATCTCCTTGTCTATATACTGCTTTCATCAGGAGTTATTTTGTACAATAAGGTAATTTTGTCTTCTCTAGTATTCTTTGAGTTTCTTTTACTTTATTTTTTATATGGATCGGTATCTGTTGGTTAGAATTTTTATCCATTCTAGATCTTCAACTCAATAGAACAAGTTCAGAACTTAAAAGGAGTACAATTTAGATTAAAATTGCGGTTCATGCTGCCTATGAGAAGGAAGTGAAAAGTGACAAGCTTTTATAATTTACTGCCTCTGGCTTCCAAGTAGTGATTAAGTTAAGTTGGAAATTCTTAGTTGAGGATGAACATAATTAGGGAAAATTTCTATCAAGCTGTTTTGCGATCACAATCAACTTGTATAATTAGTCTAGACTGAACAGAAAATTGGATAATAAGTTTTTAACTTTCAATCCAATTCACTCGGTGCCACTACTGGGAATCACACATGTTACTAACTGCCACTTTCTCGCTCCCGTTCTCTTGCTGTAAGGTGTTTTTGTTTCTGCTCTGCACTCGTGCATACTCGTCTTAGGGAAAAGACATTACTTATGCTCAATATATTCTTCTGTATCATTCGAGTTTAATTCTTTATCATCTTGCCAATGTCATTAGTAAGAGCTAATGATTCTTATTTTGTTTTCCTGGTTCTGTTTTGCAGTGGGTACTTTCACCAAAATATTTTAACTTCCCGTTACCAATAACACTTACCATGATTCATATGGGCTTCTCTGGCTTAGTAGCTTTCCTTCTTATCCGTGTCTTCAAGGTATTGTATTTTAACTGGTAATTGCAATTTTATCTTTGTTGCAACCTTTTGCATTCTGCTCCTCAATGACAATTTCTTGCTTATCGCTGTAGAACTGTTCTTTTGCTGTTTGGATTGTTTATGCATTATTCGTGTTTCATCAGTCTCTGTTTTGTCATGGATTTAAGATTCTTTGTGTTCGTTATGTGATCTTTGTCTGAGGGCTTTCTTCTGAGCAAAGCACTTGCTATTTAATAACTATCATATCCTTCCTGTGGGCTGAGGTCTATTATGATTCTGAAGAACCACTTACAGAATTCCTCAACCTGGATTCGGTTGTGGCTTGGATAGGAGATTTTGCAGCGGATAAATTCATTTTTTTATTCATGTCTAGATATCTAACATGGCGTTTATAGTGCACGACTTTTCATCTAAGTTGCTCGGACACCGGTACGGGTGCCCGACACGGGTGCGGATCTAGAGGTCGGATCCTTTAAAATCTAAATTCTAAGATTCGGGGATACGGATCCTATTACGGATACGGGTGCGGGGATTCGGCTAAAAATAATTCAAAAAATTAAAAATAGAGTTTTAATCCGATCCTACACTTTTTATTGGCCTTAAGAAACATTTCCCCTTTTGATTTTCTGTTGAGGTACGGCAGGAAGACATCATTAGAGAGGTAACTACTACAAAATTACCCTAGCTTTGGTTTCATTTTCGGGAATCAAATTGTATCTTGTCTAGAGCTTTTCCGCCGCCCGTGCTTAAAGTACCCATAAACGTTTGACCATATCCGACGCGGATCCCACACCCACACCCATACGAGTGTCGTGTCGACACGGGTGCGGCACCAAAAGTGCCGTGTCCGAGCAACTTAGCTTTTCATGCCGTTTGATGCACAAGCCTAGGACTCAGCTGATTTCCTTCCATTCGTTTTGATTTTCTGCAGGTTGTATCGCCTGTCAAAATGACGTTTGAAATGTAAGAATTTGCTCCATTGCATCTACTTTTCTTTCAGATGTAATGTTGCCTTATTTCACAATTTATTACTGATTCTGCAGATATGCGACGTGTGTGATTCCCATCAGCGCTTTCTTTGCTTCAAGTCTTTGGTAAGATTCTACTTTGAGGAACTGAATTTCTTGTTTGACTTTAGTTAGAATGTGTGCACATGCCTATTCTAAGATGTGTGCGGCTGCATAATCAGTGAATGGGTTATTGAGGTGTTGGCCTAAACTGTGTAATAATGAATTAGCTATGAATGCATGTCGGTAATAGATGGGCATGTGATACCAAAACTGATCTTTAACATATTTTGAATATCTAATGCCTATTTATCATGGGCTTCCGATGAGACCATATAACCATGGGATCTAACCTAAAAGAGTACTTTTGCATGATATTATTGTTATCTGCTCGCATTTTAGAAGAAAGATATGTTAGATTGGCATACATTTTGCCTATAGGATGTGTCCTACTCACTGGTCAGCCGTTTTGGAATTTTGGTAAGCTAAAAACAAGAAGAATAACTCTATGAACATCCTCCGACGATGCAGTAGACCTTGACTTTTTTGGTTATATGGGTAATTTGGTTCAACCTTGTATTTCACCTGTTACAATGGGTTTATTAATTAGTTTCGTGAAAATTTCAATTGCTTACTTCAGTTGCTATATGTTTCATCACTGACACGAAGTATGAAGTTATAGTGATATCTATTTCTAAAAGCAGCTTATGTTGTGTTCTTGCAGGTTTGGCAACACGGCTTATCTGTTCATTTCTGTAGCCTTCATTCAGATGCTCAAAGCTCTAAGTATGTATGGTTAACACTTTTCTAGGTTCTGTTCTATGTTTAAGAATGTACTGATTGGCGGTAGCCTTGTGTTGAAATGACAGTGCCGGTGGCCACCTTTGTCATGGCTGTTATTTGTGGAACCGACAAGTTAAGATGTGATGTATTCTTGAACATGCTGTTGGTCAGCGTTGGTGTTGTAGTATCCTCCTATGGAGAAATTCACTTCAACGTAGTTGGTACAGTTTATCAGGTGACTGGAATTTTTGCTGAGGCGCTTAGGCTGGTCTTAACCCAAGTTCTGCTTCAGAAGAAGGGATTAACTCTCAATCCTATCACAAGCCTATACTACATAGCTCCATGCAGGTATTCATCTTCTATCCCATGCAGTTGAGTTATGTGCTTTCATGTGGCCCAGATGAATAGATGATCCTATGTAGAGGTCTATATGATTCCAGGTGGATCTTCTTTATAAATAATAATAAGAGATTCCAGTTAGATAGTTTTGATTATTCCGAACCACCCTCATTGTCCATTATACACTTTGGAGAAAGGTAAAAAGTAAATGAAGAACACAGAGAATAGGAGACCTTACCGCTTTGATTCTTGTCATACATCCTGCCTTTTGGATGGGCTAGAGCTACTTTTTCATCTCTGTCCTTTAGCATCACTAAATACTCCTTTATCTTAAATATGAAATAATGACTGCTCTGTACCTCAAATAAATCAGAGCTGATGTTAAATCTTGAAAGAGGACTTCTCTATCATATTTTTATTAAATTAATCATTTGTTTCAAATTGTGTGAGTATGTTCTTCAAGTGTTAAAGCTTAATTGGAAGGTGTAACCGCATATTTGTTTCTTATGTAATTCTGACACATATATACTACACCTCTCTACCTCTCACAAGGTAGGGGTAAGGTCTGCGTACACCTCACCCTCCCCAGAGTACATGGGGATCTGTTAGCGCATAATCATGTGTTTAGCTGTGTCCTGCATCTGGCATGACTCTTTAGGGTCTTGGCTGGTCTGACAAATTCAAAAGAGGAGTAAAGCTAGAGGGATTGGTAATTGCTTGCTAGTTCTTTTACAGAAAATTTATTCTTGGTACACAGAGACAGAAGCTGTACTCTGCTACATGGGGTCCTTTCCATAACTATGTTTACATCATTTTGTGAAATCTATAAAGAGGCAATAACTTCTATGTCTGAACTGATAATAAGCAAGTATGAGTCTATGAGAATGATCTCTCTCTCTTTTTTTTTTTTTTTTTTGAAAGTGTGCCCTTATTCTGTTTGGGAGTCTCATGCAAGTGCTGCTTTGCTGTTTCGTGGAGTTACTCATGATTATATGTTTCAACATGCAGCTTTGTCTTTCTATTTGTCCCGTGGTATCTTCTGGAGATGCCTGAGATGGAACTCTCACAAATCCAATTCAACTTCTGGATTTTCTTTTCAAATGCACTTTGTGCTCTTGCTCTGAATTTCTCAATTTTCTTAGTGATTGGTAGAACCGGCGCTGTTACCATCCGAGTTGCCGGTGTCTTGAAAGATTGGATACTTATTGCCCTCTCAACTCTAATTTTTCCTGAGTCGACAATAACCACTCTTAATATTACAGGCTATGCCATTGGTAAGCTTACTTTCCTTCTTATTTATAGGAGCTTTATGCCATAAAACGTCTTACTGAGTTATTTCTGTTTTTGTATAGCATTATGCGGTGTTGTGATGTATAACTACTTGAAGATCAAGGATGTTCGAGCTGTTCAACTTCCTGTAGATAGTATTGCAGATCGAACAGCTAAGGTCTGATCTAATTACTTTCAAGTTGAATTTCAACGCTTCTGTCGTTTCTTTGGAATCCCAGTTTGCAATGTCAAGTAAAGTATCAAATAAAAAAATCACCCTAGCATGTCTAGAAAAGAGTTCAGTTATAGAGAGAAAAAGGAATTAGACCGGAGCTCGAGAATAAACACTTCATAGGTAAACAGATAATCAACCGTTAACACTAACATTCAATAAGTTACAATTATATCTTATGGCAACTTTGTTGTTGGTCCTTTAAACATGTTTTGAGCTTGCATGGTTACTTCATTTGCATGTCTCTGTCCATCATGGGATATTCAGCTTGCATGCAAATTTTTCTTCTACTGAAAATGGTTTTTATTGCAAGCATGCTAAAAATGTTCCTTTCTGAACTTTGCCTGTCACAGGATCTTAAGATGGAGAAAAAGTCATCCGATTTGTATTTTCCAGACGATGTTGCTAAGAACAGTGGAGGAAAAGGTTCAAGGAATGGTTCTCCGGATTCAATAGTGGATGAGGAAGCACCCTTTATTCCTTCAACTAGGGTCTCTCATCTCGGACGAAGCCCACTTAGCACCCACTCTGCATGAGAACTGTTAGTCCATCAAATGCCATTTTGGGTTCATTTGTTAGAATCACGCGAGCAGATTGATGAGGTGGGTCTTGTGCATACGCCTTGCACCATTTTGGTAAGATATGCATTTCTTTGCAAAGTAGTACCGCCATTGACCTTGATATTAGTTAATTATTGTAATATTGTTTTAGGGTTATGGCAGTCAATGAAATATCTAATTTTTTCTTTTACTACTCCCGCAATCCCACTTAACATAGAAGGGATGCCTGCGCACAACAACCACATTTGAGTTATTTGATTATCCGTTGGCAAAGAAAATCTTAGCTATAGCTTTTAGCTGGAAGTTTCACCGTGCTGTGGAGCAACTTTCTGAGACTTCGGTGTAGAAATTGACAGTACCTACATTAGACTGATTCATGTATCCAATTCTTTTCTTCCTTTGCGGAGAAAGTTTTAAGTGACTTTTAATCTGGATTAACATGTAACGTTTGATTTTACCTTGCTAGTCATCTTTCTATTTATTGTTGTATCCATTATAATTGCATTGGTAGATACAATGTTCAGAGCCAAATAGACAGATATTCTGCTAATGATTCTTTTGGCACATTTGGAAATTCTGTATACTTTGTCACCACAATATAGATACTATATATACTCAAGTGTGAGGCAAGTCTCAGTTTGCATATCATTGAGGAGGCTTCAACCTGGAGTACACATAGCTCTCACATGATTTGCTGCTGTGGCATAATCTTAAAATGATTTCAAGCAAATTGGAATTATTCCAGTTTTTCAAATTTACTGCAATTTTCTTCAAAATTTAACATTGTAGCAACTTTCACAGTATCCCAGAAAAGCTGTGTCCGGATATCAGATCACGGATCTTGGTTTCCTTGAAATCAAACATTTGCTAAAAATTGATCTTTTCAACTGACATCATAAGCTACTGAACTCGAATTGACTTATTTTAAAACATCATATCCAAACTTATGCTTATGTAGGAAATGCTCCAAAAGTTATGTTTTAGACAGACAAATTTACTTTTTCACTTGTAAAAAATCCTTTTTTATATGATCAATGCTGCCACAAAATGTTCCACCACTTGGAGTATAACGTTGAGTTATGGATGTAAGGAAGTTCGTTGACTTGAATCTTAATAACTTTCGAGTATGTTCAACGTGCATAGTCAGACTTCAATTGCATGAAACGAAGTGACATGGACTAAAGGCGGCACACAGTAAAAGTGAAAAAGATGGTTAGAGAGAGGTTGAAATTTTGAGTGACAATTGTCTATATGTATTCAACGGTTAGTGAAGGAAACACAATCTCAATTTTAAGAACATTCAAACTTAGTTTGGTAAAAAAGATAAATCGATTTAATCAAATTAAGATTACATAAGTAAAAAAATGATACTTACTAATTTACCTACACATTATATTTAATTCTAAAGCATATTATATATCCCGTGGTTAAGCTAAAAACTTACTCGTACCCGATGTTCAGGGGCGGATGTAATTTGGTATTTGTAATAATTTTTTTATAATATGTACAATTTATTAATTTAGAATTCAACAGTGTAAAAATACTAAAATTCAGAACTCATAAACTTTAAATCAGACTTCACCACTGCTGATATTTACACTGAACCAATAAATGAAATACACATGTCTTTTATACACCAATTAAAGCAAAGGTCATTTTGGTAAAAACAAAAAAAGATAGTGGGAAAGTTGTCGTTTAAATTTCGGGACAAGTGCACTAGTGCAAAAGTGAGAAGTATAGGAATGGCCGGAGATGGCCCAACGGCCGGCGGAGCAGCGGTAGCAGAACCACCGTACGCGGCGGCGAAAACATCAGTGTGGTGGGATATAGAGAATTGTCAAGTACCTAGAGGATGTGACCCTCATACAATCGCACAAAATATAAGTGCTGCCTTGGTTAAAATGAACTATTATGGACCCGTTACCATTTCTGCTTACGGGGATACGAATGGCATCCCGTCTGCCGTTCAACATGCCCTCTCTAGTACTGGAATCGCTCTCAATCATGTTCCAGCTGGTACTGTATCGTATCGTATTTTATCGTACTGTATTTAAATACAATACAGTGTTTGTTTTGATTTTTACTTTAAATACACTTGTACATGTATAAAAATATGTAAAGATACCATTTCTTGGTGCGTAAATAATACTAAATAAATAGACATAGTTACCCCGATATCTATGCCGGTGGGAAGTAGCAAGTACCTGTTGAATTAGTCGAGATGCGCGCAAGACATCATGGTTATGAAAATACACTAGTATGTGTATAAAAATATATGCAGAGACCATTTCTTGGTGCATAGATAAATAAATAAATGAATAGACAGAGTTACCCGGTACATGTGCTGGTGTGAGGTTGTTAGTATCTCGTCGAATTAGTCGCGGTGCGCGCAAGCTGACCTCGATATCACGGTTATCAAAATGAATATATTGTCTTTCTCTAAACGAGGTGAGTGTTTACACATCATGAGAGGGTATGAAATGCAAAATGCAATAATTAGTGGAATTAAGTTTTAATTTATGGTAGCCCTTTTTCTTTTGGTACAATAATTTTAGGAGCCCTTTAGCCCTATCCGAAAGAGATTAATATGCAAGTAGAAAATATAAAGAAGTTATACTACTTCGTCCATTTCAGCGTGCAATATTTTGGCTTTTTGAGAGTCAAACTGTATGAACTTTGGCCATCATTTTATGATGTATTTCACCATATTGATAAAGTGCTTTCATATAGTTTCTTGAATACGTAAATTTTTGTTTAAGGTTTTGAATTAGTCTAATCTTTTTTAGCTTCAAAGGTTAGTCAAATTGACTCTCGAAGAGCGAATAAGTTCAGATAAACTGAAACAGAGTGAGTATCGAAACCATTTCTTGATGCATAAATAAATAATAAAAATGTCTGTCTAACAGATGAGATGGTTTACATGTTTATGAGAGGGCATATTGTAATACTTAGTAGAATTAAGTTTAAGTCATGGTTTCCTTGGGGTCCAGTACTTTTTAGGAGGCTTTTAGCCCTAACAGAAAGAGATTTATATGCTAGTAGAAAATATTGAGAAGTTATACTACTCACTATGTGCCATTTATATGGCGGCTTTCGTATTTCGAGAGTCCGGCACGTTTTTTTTACCCTGATTTTTTCATATGCATTGCGACTTTGACTACTTTTTATGTAGTTTTTCGAATATATAAATTTTTTCAAAGTTAATTATTCTGCCTCGAATCACAGTCAAAATGAAAAATTGTGACTGTCGAAATCCAAAAACAACCACATAAATCGGGACAGGGGTACTTTTTATTTTTGAATTAATATAATGTTGGATTGAGATGAGTTTAAATGGAGTGATATAGACAATGAGGATTCATATAATTGATTTCATCATTGTGACATTTTACTGTTGTTTATGGCCAATTGAGTTTTGTTTGATGAATAGGGATTAAGGAGTACTTTTTAGTTTTGATTAATATAACGTTGGATTGAGATAAGTCTAAATGGAGTGATATAGACAATGAGGATTCATATGATTGATTACATCATTCTGGCATTTTACTACTCCATTGTTTTATGGCCAATTAAATTTTGTTTGGTGAATAGGGGTTAAGGATGCAAGCGACAAGAAAATTTTGGTGGATATGCTGTTTTGGGCAGTGGACAATCCTGCACCTGCCAATTATCTGCTCATTTCGGGAGATCGGGATTTCTCCAATGCCATTCATCAATTACGCATGAGGAGATATAATATTCTTCTAGCACAACCATTACAAGCGTCTGCTGCTCTTGCTGCTGCTGCCAAGAATGTGTGGCAGTGGACAAGCCTAGCTGCTGGAGGATCTCCACAAGAACTGGCTTATGGCACTAATACATTACGCCAAAAATCGACACTCCCCCCAATTACTGAACCTATATCTGCGAACCAACCTGCTTATTCCAATGACAATGCTAATGCCAATACTAATGCATCCGGGCTGCAAAGGTTATCTAATCCTGGACGCACTACCAATACTAAAACTAAATCTATTTACGTACAAAAGAACTCGAATCAACTCATCATGTCAGGCATGTCAAGTATGGCAGATAAAGCTGAAGAGACTAGTAGCAGCCATCGCTCAAAAGAACCAGATATTCCACCAAAGCAGTTTGCACCACATCTTTTTTTTGCAAAGTCTGATAGCTCAGAGAACTATTGCAGTAAACTCATCGAACAAAAGCTTGATCAGCGTGCTCAATCTCAACCTTCTCTAGTTTCAGATAACTTTGTGCCTCCAAACTCTCGCAAGAACAATTTGCTGCCTGCCCCTCCACAACTTGACAGGGATGCTTCTTCGACACCATTTGTGTCTCATCCTAATGCTGGAAGGGGTAATTTTTCCAATAGCCCCATAAATTTTTATTATGCTCGAAATTTTTAATTTGAAAAATATGGAATTGTTCTGACCTAAACTGAAACTTATTAAGCAAGGTAGTTTTCTTGAGGTAACTAATGATGGTAATTTGCTTGCAGGTAGTGGTGATTTATGTGGTTCTCTGAACAGTGTTTCTACGTGTCCTAAATTTTCCCCCTGTTCATCCTTGCCGGGGGTTTCTAAATCCGTCCCTAGTAATTCTGTAAAGGAAAATTTGGGTCTCCAGCTGCCTGAACATATTCAAGGACTTATAGGGGTCATCTTGCTTGCGTTGAATACTTTGAGACTTGAGAAGATTGTGCCGACCAAAGAAAACATAACTGATTGTATACGTTATGGTAACCCTAAATATCGTCATACTGATGTTACAACAGCCTTAAATTCTGCACTAGAGCAAAAGATGATATTAAAGAATATTTTAGGACAGAAGGAGCTATATGTTGGTAGGACAGAGAGGTTGTGGCAATGCGTGAATCCACTAGGTGGCAATTCTAATCAGTATCCAAATGCAACTTGGAATGCAATTGAGAAATTTCTCTGTTCAACCATGGGACGCTCAGCAATAGAGGCATCTGAATGCAGGTAAACAACTTGCTGTTGCACGGTTTTTAGTTACTAATAACGTGCATTGCACTAATATGATGCAAGTATAATTTGACCTGCATTTTGGTCTATCAACATTTTACTTGGAGTTCTATTTTTAAAATTGTAATAGATTTGCGGAGCTTTTTCTCATATTACATTTGCGATCCAGGTATGAAGCTGCTCTGATTCTTAGAAATGCATGCTTAAAAGACCTTACATTGGGTGAAGTACTTCAAATCCTAGATGTACTTATCACGCTGAAGCGTTGGATTAAACCTTCTTCACACTCTTGTTGGCAACCAGTTGTTATCACTCTTCCAGAAGCTAATTCATAGGGTACCCCAGAACGGGTACCTAGTTGAGAGATCACTTTTAGTATTTTAGCATGTTATGTCATGATAGTTTAAGGAAATGGACCAGACACTCGAAGCTATGGATTATAAATGAAGCTCGATATCGTATAAGACAGTATATTCAGCGCCAAGTTGATGGCACTAGCATAGGAGCGAGATCATTGTACACCATTGCAGTAGATGTAGTGGGCAGCTTTTTGCACTATGGACAACCTTATCATAAAGGGAAGGAGTTGTTATCATGCTTCGATGCACCTAGCTATGCTGATGGATCTCGTAATCTTTCATTCCAGCAGTATGGTACCAAAACTGTCCTCAGTATATCTCTGTTAAAATTTTTCTTCTTGTTGGAAAAGTTGTTTCCATTAGAGGATTTACTATTGCTTCCGTATTACAAGGATTTTGAGCACCCAGGAAGAATGTACTGTAGTTGCCAGATGAATAGATAACTGGCTAGAAGCACAAAGGTTTGTTTGGCAGGTTGACATGAATATGTTGTAGTCACTGCTGTTGTTGTAGCTGGAATATAAATGTAGAAGAATCTAGTTTAGGATACAGATCAGGTTACTTGTTTTTGGAGCTTATGCTCACAAAGTATTTTGTCAAACGGATTATGTACATTTACTTGGAGGCATAGGCGTTTTCATATGTTTGATAACCTCATCCTTTCCGCTCCTTTTTGTTTCTTGGAGCTTATGTGAGTACACAGTACTTTGTCAAATGGAGTATCTGTATTATATTACTTATCAGGCACTTGCATTTGTTTTTATAATCATGCTTTCTCATCTAGTTTTTTGTCCCATTTGAGTATTATTATACTTGTCATAGTTTATTGGGTTGATTATGTGTGTTCCTTGGTGTCTGTTTTCAGCAATCATCCTGGATTACCTATTAGGAAATGCATTTGCAAGTCTGAGTACAAGTGGTGAAATGAAATTCATATTTCAATTTGCTCATTTCCTGGGGCATGCATTTGTGATATGCATCCTTGTCTTTGGTGTTATCACTATAAAGTGGTTAGGACAAATTAACTTGCATTTTGAACAGTAAATTTAACTCCGTTGGTGAGAATGCATCTAGTTATTATGAGTTAAAAAGAGCTATGTCATTTAGATGTTTCCATTTGTTGCTCTGCAGGGCTATTGAAAAAACTATGTTTTTGATAATAAAAGTGTTATATTGTTCTCACCCCGGACGAAGTAATTTGTCTAGTTTTGTAGAACCTCAATTTTCAAAAGACATGTCAAGCTATTTCTACTTTGTTTTAGCTCTACTTAAAACTCTTACTGCTGCAACTTACTCACCATCAGAATAACTTAACACAGAAATTATGCCTAACAAATAATTGGCAATTGATTCAGGAAATTACTTTAAGTATAGTCTATTGGCATTGTGGAGCATAATATCAGACATTTTCATTTCTAGTTGGAGGTCTCTTGGAGGAGATCAATCATGGATGAGGTACATTGATCTTCTACCTATAAAATATTATTGGTAAACAAGAATCCCCAATATAGTTATGCTAATTAATGCTATTTGTTGTGGAATATATGTATAAACACCAAATGCCCACACAAATCACATGTATCTCACATATGCCAAAAGAAAATTTACAACTTATCATGAAGTGAGTTCTAACTTCTAGTTTCCGTTAAGCCAACCAGGAAGTGTTTGATAAAAAGTACAAATGAATTAGTAATTCTTGTGTACAAATGACAAGGATTAAGCTAATATTAACAACATCGAGGCCAGCAAGAGAGACAAGAAAACCAAGTGGTCGCCGCTGCTTTAGGTTGTGATTCTGGTTGTTTTGACGGTGTTTTTGGTGTTTGCGGCTTTGATTGTGGTGTTGGTGGTGATAGTGGCTGCATTTCTGATTGTGATTCTGGTCGAGATCGAGGTTGAGGTCTCTCCATTTTGGCTGAAGGAGCTTTGAGTGAACCAGTTTTCCCAGCATCATTAAGTAATCTGCATGAACCAAAAGTAATCATATACAGTTCAAATGTGTCTCAGTCATGGAATAAACCACTAGAAGGGTAGATTTCACCCAAAAAGGAAACTAACAAGGACATCTCAAATGTGAAAAGCCTTTAGAATGTCATGGGACAAACCTTTTCTTTTAAGAAAAAGTTGATAACTGAACATAGACCAAAAAGTAATAAAGGCACACTAAACTTCCTAAAAGTTTTGTAATGCTTATAGCTAGCATTGCTTGTCGAGCTTGGTGGGGGTAAGGTTTGTGTACATCTCACCCTTCCCAGACCCCACTTGTGGGATACAGTGGGTATGTTGTTGTCGATGTCTGTTCACAAAACCAAGAAGGATAACTCTTGAAACTCATAAAAATGAATGTACCAGGTGCAGAGTACTACTTGTAAATTATACAGCACCCAAAAGATCTATGGATCATGAAGCAAGAAAACTCATGACCATGAAGAGAAAAGGAGAGCTTACACTGGAAAAGCAAAGGAACTGCTGCTGTTTCCACTTTCATTGGAAAGACGGGGTGAGGTAGCATGACTGGCCTCAGTCGGGTGAACAACTTTACCATCGGACTTCTTAGGCGTCGTGGCAGAATGTTGAACTTCATCGACATCAGGTTCCTTCTCTTTGATGTTCTTTTCATCACTTTCATCCGGGACAACTTTGGGTGATTCAACAATCTTTTCGTGCTTAATAGGCTCCTCCTCCTCAACATTTGCACTCTGTACCTCTTTATTATCAGCCACTTCAATAAGAGGGGGAAGGTTGGGAGGCAAGTTCTTCTTTTCATTGGATTTAACTTCAGGTACATTATATGGATTTGCTGGAGAATTACTCCATTCTTCTGGCTTAGTGAGTTCACCAGATTTATACATCATGTTGAACTGATCTCTAGAGAAACTGTTATTTCCCATATGAATACTAAACAAAGACTCATTTGAAGCAGTACTCCACTCCATTTGATTATTAGGCTTACTAGCAAAAACAGATGATGGAATTCGATTAGGATCATAACCTGGAGGATGTCCCATGGTATGCATTGGAGGCGACTTCATTGGCGAAGGGCTATTGGTTCCATTCCATTCAGGAAAATCAGGAAATGGCATAGGTTCTGATTCACCACGAGGCGATGCACTTATCATGCTCCATTGTGGTGTCTGATTAGGAACATCAGGTGAAGATGAGGATGCTGACAAACAAGCATCTTGTCCAGATTTCGTGTATAAATCTCCGAGAGGGTCCTCTTTTCGACTAGTACTTAGTTCAAGCGACGAATCAGATGAAGAACGCGATGATGGAGATGATGAACAAGGAGATAAACCAGATGTTTTCACTTCCATAAGTGGTTTACTATCATCATGCTTAGTCTCATGTTGTTGCATTAAAGGCTTATTACCACTACTCCAATTATCCATTCCTTTGTTTTTTTTCTTTTTCTTGTTGTTCTTTCAATAGAAATCTTCAGCGCTTAATGTAGTTCGAGTATTAGTTCTCCTGCATAACAAGCACAATTCAAGAAAATTTGACATATTATGAAGTGTTAGCACAAAGACTTGTTTGATGCCAATGAGAATCTAATACTACATGAATCTAAGATAAAGAAACTAGTGTAACTTTAATGTCTGCTTATAAGTTTGTCTATAATTCAACTCTTCCCGTTTGACGCCTGATAGACAAAAGCCTAATATTTAAGTGGAAATGATTAGATGAGTGGGTCCATTATTCACTGAGTTTCGAATCGTGTGCCAGACGCTCAAAGATTTCTCAAAAAAAAAAAAAAATCCAGTTTTATGACCTATTAACAAAAAAGAGCTTACACGTTTATGCATCTTCCCATATTTATCTCAAAACTTCTTGGAGGAGATAGCAACACAATTATTTCCTAACCTGGAATTTAAACGTTACAAATTCATTACATCGAAAAAATATATATCGTTTAGACGGAATTATAACTAACGTAATGCATCAATATATTAAAAATTTAAACAACAATATATACTGACTAAATCGTCTTGTTATTTGATCTCGATCATCCAACCGCACTTGCTCCAATTCTTAATTAGTTGAGGTATGCTATATGAATCGTATAAACATTCCACTATATTTACATTTGTTTCATTCCAACGTTCAATATTTGTCCGATTCAAATTGAATTTCACCTATCCAAACAAAAAATAAATGTCAAACATATCATCTTTACATGAAATAAGCTATATAATGTTAAAGAAAAATAAAAAAATCATGTTAATTGTGATTAGAAGAGCCAAAAGCAATTAAATGTACCTAAATTTTAAGAAATCCCATGAATCTTCACACCAAAATAATCTTGATTATTACTAGCTGTATCCTGTTTGTAAATATTAATCTAAAGATAAAAAGATACAGCTACTTACCCCCTCAAGATTGTGAGGTAAGGAGATTGAAAAAGTCAATAAATTCAACTTTGATTATAAGAAATCAGTAATTTTTATTAACTTGAATAGAAATGACAAAAAAGATTTAAGGCTGACAAAAAAAGGTAGAAAAAGAAAACAAATAAAAAAAATAAAATTAAAAGGATTAGTTTAAGGATTTTATTTTTAGGTAAATTATTATTCCAAAAAGGGAAGGCCAAGCGACAATTTCGGTTAAGTATGATCTGTTTCTTCGTATAACCAACCATTGGCGCCATTTTCCTTATTCGGGCCGGGTTGAATATTTGGGCCAATGGGTTCCAATCAGGCCCAAGTTTCTTGGAAAAATTTGATAACTAGTCAATTTTAGAGTGAGTTTTATCTAATGTCACAGAATTAATTGAGGAATGGCCAAATTACTCTGCACACACTTACACGCATTCTTTGTGAAGACTATCCACAGTACAAACACCTGAGAATTTGAATAAAACTCCAGTAAAAAAATCTCGAATTTAGTTCAAAGTTCTAGAAAAAAATTTTCCGAGAGCTTCATATTTAAAGTCTCAGTATGTTTTACTTGAATTTTTTAACTAACATAAAGCCTGTTTGGGTGAGTTTAAAAGCGGCTTATAAGCTTATAAACACATTAGTGAATGTTTGGTAGCTTAAAAATTTATGGGCTTTTATATATGCTTAAAAAAGCCAAAAACAGAAGTTGGAATTTCCTAACTTCTCAAAGCTACTTAAAAAAACTGCTTATAAGCCCACCCAAACAGGCTCATATTAAAAGTCCTGGTAATTTTTACTGGAATCCATATTTAAGTAATCCAATATAAAATACTGGGGTTTTGAAAATTTAGTTTAAAGTCCTAGTATTTTTAAAAGTTTGAAATATTGGCTAGTTTTCATTTAGTATGGTGCAAACAGGCTATGGGCCAAATATTTAGGTTTCCGTAGGCCTGTACACCAAATCGATGGGGGTAAAGTGCACAAATAGCCTGTTTTTACCCCGCTATTTAAGGCGTATAACCACCTTTTGAAACTTTATGAACGTCTCAGACTTTCTTTCTCAAACAACCGGACAGGGGACAATGGATTTTTCCCGTTGGTTGATTCAACATGCCACATCCTTGGGTGCAGGTGTTTGATTTACCTATTCAACATTGCGATCATGTAAACTAAGCCACAAAATTCAGCTTGTATCAATGGTACTCATAGAAGTGTGTTGTAATTACAAGAATACATTTAGAAAGCTTGTTCATTTTGTAAGAGTAGGACCTATGCAGAAACCATTGCTGCAGAATAAAAATGATAGTATAAAACTTCATAGCTAATTAATGCGATATATTTTTTGAAGCTGGCGTTTGAATGAACAAGTGAGATGTAGTCTTTTAGATTCAATAATATCCATATAGAAATAGAAGGAAGCAAAGTGACAAATAAAGAAGTGCATAACCTATTTTATACTTAGTACTTGTTCAAGTACTTTAGTCGAGTAGTACATTATAGTCGGGTGAATATAAAGTAGTAGAAACTACAAAGTACCCTTTTACATTTGGAGATTGAGAAATAGGCTAATGAAGATATATGAATGTCATAAAAATAAAAATTCCCAACATCAGCAATTCAAACTTTGACAAAGGCCAGATTCCTGCAGCTGTAAACCTTGATGACGATGAGGTTGGTTTTTGGAGGGTGGCAAAAGTGTGCTTGCTTTTCTACTTCTACCATTCAGAAGCCTCTTTGAAACAGGGGACATCATTTGATCTGTTGGACTTGTGTACCTGCACAAGCCAAGTTGTAGTTATTCAAAATAGTACTAACAAATTCCCTAGTCTTTGCTAGACGGGCAAAAATCAACTCACTTTTTAGTAACCCGACTTGTCCAAGTTTAAACGAGTTGGGTTACTCGTCTATTGACTTCAAGAAATAGATTGATTAAAATAATTTATCGGGTCAAATGTATAATCTAACTAATTAAAATGAAACTCATATCCAAGCATACAAAATCAATTTTCGAGATTGCAAGATATGTCTATTCAAAAGGACATAAGCTAATAATTTTTAAAAATACAAAGCATTCACTAGCAAAATAAGAAAAACAACAGAGGTTGGGTCACGTTGGACGGGTTGAATTATGACCCGTTATTTAACCTAACCCATCGACCCTCGAACAAAGTTTAGTCCATAAGTCATCACCCCTCTACTAACCTGGCTCATATTGGTATGCCTAAATTTGACTCAGCTCGCTCATTTACAACCTCTAATACAGTAAATGCTACCATTTGCTAAATACATAGTTCAAACAAAAAATACTAGATTATATAAAGGAGAATTTAATTTGTAACATAAGAAAAGAAAAGTTATATACAGTACCTTTCAGGGTATTTGAATGGCTTAGGAACCTTAAGGCGATCAGGAGTATTTCCACTTTTGATTGGAGAATTTGAAACAACGATTGTTGGTCGATTTATCGGTGGTGTTTTTGGTTCTGTTGGAACAACAATCTTTTCAGCAACTTCATTAATACATGTTTTTGATACAACTGTTTCTTGAATTCCCTCCATTGATGAAACAACAATTGCAATAACAGAGAGATTTTAGGATGTTTTGTATTGAATCAATAACTGTTATTGAAAAGTGAGATTGAATTGAGAAAGAACTGAAGTGGATTTTATATTTATTATACTACTATATGGACAGATGACCGTTCAGCATAAAGGATTTCAACGGTCGAATACTTGGGGCTATGTCAAGTGAAGACAAACATATTTTGCTTTTTTTCTAGTAGAGTAAAGTGGACAACTAAGACAAATCTAGAATGTTTTTTAAATCTAACGGGAATAATGTATGGTTCTTTTGTTAACTTTATCTTTTGGAAAATTTCATAAATATAATTCATGATTAATTTAAAATCGCACTAAAGATTGCATACTGTAAGTATTTTATGTCGAAAGGAACTCTATTTTTGGAGCTCGAACCAAAGTGGTCCTCTAATTTCTTATTGCACGGAGGTAAAGTTGGGAGCAAAAATAGCTTGAAGAAAAGGGTTCTAACTGAATCATTATTGTCGAAAAATTATATTGTCCAAATAGGATTGATATTTAATTATTTGGTTATGTTTAAGTTATTGAATTAACTTGAAATTAAGGAAGTTCGGGTAAAGTGGTAAGGGGTTAAAAATTTATAGGTCATTGTACAAATTTCAGGTGTGATACTTTTGAATTTCCTTGCATAAATTCCTAGCTCTGCCACCGGACAAGGCCAATCCAATATTAGAGATTTCAAACTTTCAAAATTGATTGTTTTCTAAATAAAGCTTGAATAATAAAGATTTTTTTTCTTTTTAAAAAAAGGAAAGACATTTTATTTTTTCTGTTTGTTTTCCACTAAGTAGGAGTTAAGAAGTCAAAGCATTATGGATAGCCCTACTCGGGGTCCACGTTACTTGACAATTTCCAGAATTTTGATTTTATCTTTTTGACCCAAAAACTATATACTCCCTCCGTTTCATTTTATTTGATCACTTTCCTTTTTTAAAAGTCAAATAATGTAAACTTTGACCAACATTTTGAGATATATTTCTTCACCATATTAATATGACAAGAATTGCAACTTATAGTACTTTTCGTGTAGTTTTTTAATATCTAAATTATAATTTTAAAATATTGACTAAATCTAGTTCAATTTGAATCCAAAGATTGGTCAACTTGACCATCGAAAAGTGAAAAACATCAAATAAAGTGGAATGGAGGGAGTATCTTGAAATATCTTTAATTTGCTGACTTATTTAATGAGTTTAACTAATATACATCGGCAGTGTAATTTTTTTTTACATCGTCGGCTACTTCAAAGCCTATTACAATCAAATTTTGAAGTTTTCTTGCTTGTTTTGATATTCTCAAGCCTAATATTTCTTTTAAATAGCTAATCTAACTTAAAAAATTAACCAATGGTTGAGTCATGATTAAAGAATTGACCTTAAAAAATTATACGGTAAAAATTAGCATATAGTTGGTATCAAAGGCAATAAAGAAAGGACACTGATTTGATCAAAATTATTAGCTAAATATTACTAGTAAAACAAGCACGAAAACTTGAAAAATTGATTGTAACAGATTTTAAATTAGCCGATTGTGTAAAAAAAGGTTTATAATATCGGTATATATTAGTTAAATTCTTTTCTAATTACGGTTAATAGCATTTCAACATGCTTTTACCTATTAGACTTTCAAATCAATGTTTACCTACTAGACATAACGACCACAAGAAAAAAATTGTACTTCATTTTGTCACATCATGCGCATGTAATTACACACACTTAATTTCCTTTGACCGATTGTCAATGGAATGTTGAATAGGCACCTGTTGGAAACAAATTTTGAGATGTTAAAATACAGATCGGTTTGAAACTCGAAAAATAATTTTTAAAATTTAAAATTATATTTGGACGCGACATTTTACTTGAAAAAAATAAAATTTTGCAAGAGCGAAAAGGTTTTTTAAAAAACTCCCAAAAATTGATTGATTCAACCAACTTTTGAGATTTGGCAAAATTTTATAAACAAAGCAAGATTTTAAAATATAACTTGAAAAAATGCTCTCGAGTTTTATAAATAAACGGGAGCTAGGAGTCGTTTATGTATTTAACCGATTACTTTGAAATTGATGCTTAATAATCTTCTATAAGCAAACGATTAATCCCTTTAAAGTTGCATTTTAGATGATCAGGCCATCACATTGGGAAAAGGTTTGGGTCACAAAGCAGTGACTCTTTTAAACTTATGATAGGTCATGGGAGATTCATAGAATGAAAGAAGCGTCTATCAATCAAATCTAGTTTAGTAACTACAACATTTTTACTGATGAAGAATGCTAGGAAGGGACCTTTGGTTTTTTAGTTCACCTTTATGAATTTCTGCAATCTCAACTGATCATAACTACTCCCTCCGTCCCAATTTAAGTGTTTTAGTTTGACTTGTCACGGAGTGTTGGATTTATCTGAATAAAAGAGTCCACCCATAAAAAGTGCTATTAATGTCTATCCAGATAAAAGATAAGTTACCTGATAGAGTCCTACAAGAGAACAACTACTGTATTATACAGTTATAAATACAGTAGTAATAGACTCAGATAAAAACATAGATTTCTCTACTACTCTTCCTATCTATCTCTCAAATAAACTAGTGTTTAGACTGTGGATAAAAGGGTTGATCCGTCAAGCACGTGACAACCACCGACGGCTAGTAATTTCAGCCACGGTTAAAGATCCTACCGCTTCCGCTTACGAGAACGAGAACAACAAGTAAGTTCTCGGTTTATGTTTAAACAATCTATTTAGTATAGATTTGTTGTTATATGAATATATGCATATTTGTAACCTTCATTGGTATCAGATATCATTAGGCTGGTTTTCTGGTTTGAATATTAGTTCTACTATTTTCTAATGTGATCCTAGAACTACCAGTAAGAATATATAATATTCTGTGGTTTTTGACTGACGTACACTTTAATTAGTGTAATTTTCTTAGTTTAGGAAAATGTTGTTTTTTTTCCTATCCTTAACAAAAAGAAAAGCAAATCACAGTCTTCCAAATCACGCATCAAACAAGGCTAATCTTGTTGTTTAAAAAATATAGGGAGACTTTTTAATCTTGTGGTTCTAAATTAAAGATGAGTGTAATGTACTAAAATGTCCTTTGAATTTGTGGTTGTAAACTTGCTATGTATGATTTTTGAATTTTCAACTTACCAAATATAGAAAGAGGCACTCATTTTAGGACAAACAAAAAAGAAAAGGTAGATACTCATTTTGGGACGGAGGTAGTAGTTAACATACCTTCGGATGTTGTGGCGAGATGAATGAGGTCTTCTATGTTTAACTACAAATTTCTAGTTTGGACGCTTAATTGAAAAATAATCTAATATGGAGCTCTTTTTACTTTAATGAACTTGCGAAATACAAATCTAAATTAGTCGAGTCTCTAATGTAGATATCAAATACTGAATGGAAAACAAAAATAATCTTAGTCAACAGAAGGCTAAAGGGCAGGTAAAGTTAGATGTTTACAGTTTACACATACACCAAAGTCGATAAGATGAGAGGAGAAGAAGGGCTACCTCAAAGTGGCAGAACAATTCAGAATCATTACTACGTCTGGTACTGCCCAAATCGGCATTGATTAGACCATTTTACAGTATATTTTGAGTCTTCCAACTTGCCCTAAAGAAGGCTGACTAAGGGAAGATCAAATACAAAGACATTATTGCCATGGGGTCTCAAAAATATAGTAATCATTTGGTTGGCGGGATTGGACTAATAGTTTCGGGATTAAATTTGAGACTAAATTAATCTCATGTTTGGTTGTTGGGATTAGCTAAGTTGGGAGAGCTTTTATTCCAAAATCATGGAATTAACTAATCCCATATAGGAGGTGGGTTTATTTATCCCACCTTTAGTCCAAATTTTAATCTCGGGATTATCCACTTTGAACCAAACGACCACTAATTGTTATGTATGAGAATCAAACTAAAGACCTCAATCATAAATTTGATACTCTTTTACCACTAACTTAGAAAATATTTTGATGCTAAACGAACTCAAAACTTATATATATCTGTATAAAAATAATATTTTACCTATATAGACAATATAATTTTTGGACGAAGGAGTAGATACTCCCATAATACACCTAGGTCCGGCATTGTTACCTCCCTCATAGTTTGTCATCATCTAATCATTTTCCTATTACAAACTTTTACAAATCTTCTTCTCTCTTATAACTAGATTTTATTTCTCATATTCTTTAAATCTTCTTGTAAAAGTAAGTAATTACTAAAAATTCACAATTCCATTATCACACTGCATACACATAATTATTTTTTCCTGCAGTTTTCGTAAAGTTGGGCATACTCATTATCAGTGGCGGATCTAGAGGCTAAGCTACGGGTTCGGCGGAACCCAGTAGCTTTTGTCTAGACCTCGTATTTATGTTAAAAATCCACTTACATTGTATGAATAATTTATTTAGAACCCAGTAAATAAGAAGAAATATAATTCAGAACCCACTAACTTAAAATTCTGGATCCGCCTCTGCTCATTATGATGCCAAATAATGGGGACTACTGTTATCACCACAAATTTACTGTGAACGCACACTTCTTTGAACTACTGCCCAAGCTTCTGTCTCGTCATGGACATATTACGATCTTTTAGACCTTATTGTACGTTAATGTTTCTTTTCATGTACAGTTTTTTCATCTCACCCTCTTAACCTCCCAGAAAAAAATGTTGTTCGATTTATGAGATAATGGATAACAATCTCTAGATAAGATTGTTCTTACGTTTGGTTGAGATTTTAATTCCGATATTGGCAATTCTATGGGGATAATTTATGTCACACTCATTGTACGATGATAATTTTGGTATTAAAAGTCTCGAAATAAACACAAAATAATAAATTCTGTCCTCCTTCAGAGTTTGCTCCTAATATCCAAAAAAACCAAGGTTAAAATTAATAAAAGTTTATCCCAAATTTGTATGTAAAACCAAAGCATATTCTATATTGTACCTATATGTTCAATTTTTAATTTGAAGAACCAAACACTACCTAAAAAACTGAAAATAACAATAGAATGTTTCGTCGCTAAACTACGCAAAATCTAACGTCATAACCAGATTTTTTAATATTAAAAATCTCGTCAATATTTGATTTCCTTATTATAATACTAACATTTTTACCAATCAAACAACCTCTAAGAGAGATAACCTTTCTATAAAGGAAAGATATAACCTTTATATTCCAAGTGCGGTAAAGATATAATTACTTATATTAGTGTGACTTTTTTCTTCTAGAAATTACAAGTATTTTGTTGCTCCCAAACGCACACGCAAGTATACGTGGTCGACAAGTAATAAAGTGATAAGTAGAGTATCGTTCCCACGAGGACTATTCAGACTGAATTCTAGCAAACAATTTCCTAAAACTATTCAGGGATCTTTTTCCAATGGTTGAGAATTTACTAACTAAATGCAGTAATAAAAACAAGTAATTGAAATCAAGTAACAGAGCAAATTCTACGTTGTTATCAATAAAAGATGACGGTCCCGGGTCAGAGTTACGAACAATCCAGTTGAGTTTTCCAGTTGATTCTACTTCTTGATTTCCTAGATTTCTAACTACAGGTTAAATGTACCCATGAAAACCTTTCGATTCTTCACGGTCTATGCAGGCTACTCCAATCCCTATATGTCTATGGGTTGAATCACGTGCACGCATTAACGAATTCTGTAATGAGTTAAACTAGGCGAGCAAGTATATGTCTATCCTACTCACAAATTGGTTCCCCAATGTCCGGGTTCACAAACTAGTCCTATTCTTTCTTATTGCGTAATTAAATTCCCTCTTTCGAGTTCAATCTAAAAACCATGGATAGTGTTCAATTATCAGGCCTCAATAATCAAACAATTATGATCAAGAAAGAATAAACAATCCATAATGGTAAATCAATATATAGAAATCAACTTTCAAACATCAACCTTCATGTATTTACTCTAACCCGAGAACAAACAAACTATAGAATTAAAGAGAAGAATAAGAGAAAGAGAGAAAGAACTTGTGTAGAAGACATCTAGGGCTCCTCCCCTCTCCTCCAAAACTTGCTCCAAAGGTCTGAACTCCCTCCAAAACTTGCTCCAAAGTCTGAACTCCCTCCAAAACTTGCTCCAAAGTCTGAACTCCTTTCAAAAACTAAGTAAAAGACTATTTATAGGGTTTACAAACACCTAGTAATAAGTTAGACCCAATCCTAGACGAAATAGGAAGTGCAAAACCGCACACGGGGCGCTATAACGGGCGCCCCGCGCCTCGGAACGCGTGCAGACAACCAGAACACGCCAAAGATTGCACGCTTTGGCCATGCGCCGCGTGGGAAACCGCGCCCACCAGGCTGGCGCGTTGCCTGGCGCGGCGCGCCACCTGTGGCGCCCAGCCATTTTCTGTTCCGTTCGCTCCTTTGCTCGCTCGTGTCGTGCCTTCGTGTGCTCGATCCAATCCTCAATCAAAATCCAATCTTTTCTTGCTCAATCACGCTCTTAAAAGCTCCAATTACACTGCATAACAACCTACATACACACGACATAAAATCAGTGTAAAACCACATCCATAAACTATAGAACGAGCGAATAAAATACTAAAACGTGAGGAAATATTAAGGAAATATAGGCATAAAATGCCAAACATCACCACCCCACACTTGAACCTTTGCTCGCCCTCGAGCAAGTCACAACTAACTTCCCAACCTAGGTAAAACAGGTCTGCTCATGACTATGGTTGATACCGATCATTGAACAAATGCGCACATGACTACTATGGATCCACAAACATGCCAATAATTTACCAAACTCAAAAATATGAGAACAACCACCCCAAAATAGCTCAAATGCACAAACTCAACCTATTGCAACCATGCTCCCACAAAATCACACCTATCTACTCAACCAAGAAGTCATCAACTTCACCTATCTCATGCAAACCGTGTGCCCTCACCAAAATGAAGCAAGAGAGTGTCCCCCAAGTATCACACACAACTATGAATATCAAGAATAGAATGGGGACAATAGCATAGAAAAAATTCACTACTCTCATGAAAAGCTCACATGTCACACACAATGTACCATAGGCTTGCCCGTAGTGTAGGACTCCACTAATGTAAGCTCACTCCAATAGGGATTAACTAGGACTTTAGAAAGGTCGTAATGTAGGCTAAGGGACGGGTAGGATACATATGGTAATAGTGACTACCTCCCTAAGCACTTTAATACATCACAATTTAAATTAATCATCAATCTCATCAAGCCACCCAAATCAACAACTTCTACACATACACCTTCTCAACAAGTAGCAATTTTTTCTTTTAAGCACACACTAGCAAGGAATGGATATCTTTTTCTCTTTATTTCTTTTTCCACAATTTTTTTTTCAACTTTGCTCTTCTTTTTTTTTTTTTCAATTTCATCCAACCTTGCCAATGCTTTTCACTACTTCACAATTTTTTCAATTATTCCCCTTCATGAGCTCCACTCAAAAACCTCCCAACATCCAACCACAACTCCAATCAACAACACAATATCAATAAAGTGCTTAAGGAGTAAGGGCCAAAAGAGTCAATTTAGAACAAATGGGTAGGCTCGGGGTGTGGGTACCAACAAAAAGGATCAAAGAAATCACAACAACAATTTTTTTTCAAGGTATATATGTGAGGGTAGGCAAGTAAAAGAAGGCCTTGTATCATTTCCCGACTAGAGCGAACCTAGGATTTCGCTTTGCACACACACGGGGCAAGTTCTAGACATTAATATGCAAACATGGAGCAAACAAGAATATGCCTCACAACTCACATTGCACATGGTCCACACAAAAAGGTTCCATTAACAACTCTCAACTAAGCATCTAGAATGTAACTTGTGGAAAATTAAGCACTAATGCACAAAGGTTCACAATCAAGTCAAGCAAGCGGACTCAAGCACCTCAAGGGGGTCGTTCCATGTTTTCCTAGGCATGCATCAAAATTAACTCAAGGACACCACAAATAGCACATGCAATGAAGTCCAAGTCCACTGGTATCAAACAAATCAAAGGCACCTAGCATTCTACCTCTTTCCTTCGTCTAGGGCCACCTATACTAACTATCCTAATCCTAAAAATAAAAAACTATCCGGTTCAAAGGCCTCCCCATGGAAAAGAACCGAGGTCATAAGAAAAACCACGGGGTGGATGACATGTACCACTAATAAAAACTAAAAGGAAAATCTTTTTGGAATTTTTCATTGGTTTTCTAATTTTTTTTTCATGTATTAAAGCAAGAAACAAATAAAAATAAAGTCAAGTGACAAAAGAAAAATCCTATGGTACATGCATCCCTAAGCTCAAAAATAAATAAAAGGGTAGTTCCCCACCCCACACTTAAACTAAGCACTGTCCTCAGTGCTAAAAATAAGAAAGCGCAAGGTAAAGAAAACTTCCCTGAAGATTCTAGTCCTTGGTGCTAGCATCCTCCAAGCTTCCATATAGTATGAGGTACTCAGACTCCCCTCATCAGGTCATCAATATTGGGCAAGGGTGAGGACACCCCACACTTAGCCTCGACACTACATGAACCTGCAATCCAAAGAATCACCCAAAGTAATATACAACTATAAAAATACTAATAAAAATAAATAAAAGTAAAGAAAGCAAATTGGGTTGCCTTCCAAGAAGCGCCTTAGTTAACGTCGTGGCACGACGAAGACAACTTCATCACTTTTGTCTCCACCTTGAACTAATGAATTGAATCCCCAACTTTGCCTCAAGTTTACAACTATGGTATTGGGGTGGTGGCAAAAATACAACAGGACCAAGTAAACAATGCCGCATTTTGCACTTCTTAGCCTTTAAATGAGGGATGTCGTTTTGTCTCCTCGGCATCACAAACTCTAAAATATAGGCACCTTGTTCCTCCTCCTTTTGTTTCTTCATAGGCTCGGGTGGCTCAATTTTCATGTCACCATCCAAACACAATGTTGAAAAATGATTGGAATGAGGTCCAATGCGCTTCAATTCTAAAGTTGCATTACTTTTGACTTGCACAAACACTAGAGTCCTCAAATATGATGTAATCTATTTCCTCACTTGACTCTAATGTGATTTCCTCAACCTTGGCATCATCAACTGCTATTGGGTCGAATGGTAGGAATTCCACTTTTTGCTCCTCAAATTGGCTTCTAAGCTCTTCTATCTCAAATCTACAATTCACGACAACTGATAATTGGGCATTAGACACCTCAACCATATCACTCAAATTCTCCTCCAAATCGTGAATAGTCAAGCCAAATTCGTCGATCTCTTGCCTGAGCACAACCCTTTCTTCCACAAATTGCCTCGTCATATTTGTAAGTTCACTCCTGAAATCCCCATAAGCTTCTAAGAGTTTGGCTTGCTCCATTAGCCAAGTTTCGCTAACAACCTGCACTTTATCGCTCCTGTCAAACTCACAAACATCATTAGAATCATCACAAAAATTATTGGGGGAAGGAGCATGACACTTAGGACAATCATTCCACCGACCACCACACAATTTACAAAAATTCCAATCAAAGGTGGTAGAAAATTGACATAACCAGTCTCGCAGGGTTGAAAGACTTGGACAATTTTCCCAAAAGTGATGTCCTCTACAAAGTAGACAAGAATCAATAAAATTTGAGCAACCATCATTCAACCCACTTTCATTAAAAGATGCCATGTAAACTAGTAATAAAATAATAAACTAAAAATAAAATTAAAAAAAATTAAACCTGAATAGAAAATAATAAATTGTTCAAAAAGAAAACAGTCAATTTAGTCCCCGGCAACGGCGCCAAAAACTTGTTGCTCCCAAACGCACACGCAAGTATACGTGGTCGACAAGTAATAAAGTGATAAGTAGAGTATCGTTCCCACGAGGACTATTCAGACTGAATTCTAGCAAACAATTTCCTAAAACTATTCAGGGATCTTTTTCCAATGGTTGAGAATTTACTAACTAAATGCAGTAATAAAAACAAGTAATTGAAATCAAGTAACAGAGCAAATTCTACGTTGTTATCAATAAAAGATGACGGTCCCGGGTCAGAGTTACGAACAATCCAGTTGAGTTTTCCAGTTGATTCTACTTCTTGATTTCCTAGATTTCTAACTACAGGTTAAATGTACCCATGAAAACCTTTCGATTCTTCACGGTCTATGCAGGCTACTCCAATCCCTATATGTCTATGGGTTGAATCACGTGCACGCATTAACGAATTCTGTAATGAGTTAAACTAGGCGAGCAAGTATATGTCTATCCTACTCACAAATTGGTTCCCCAATGTCCGGGTTCACAAACTAGTCCTATTCTTTCTTATTGCGTAATTAAATTCCCTCTTTCGAGTTCAATCTAAAAACCATGGATAGTGTTCAATTATCAGGCCTCAATAATCAAACAATTATGATCAAGAAAGAATAAACAATCCATAATGGTAAATCAATATATAGAAATCAACTTTCAAACATCAACCTTCATGTATTTACTCTAACCCGAGAACAAACAAACTATAGAATTAAAGAGAAGAATAAGAGAAAGAGAGAAAGAACTTGTGTAGAAGACATCTAGGGCTCCTCCCCTCTCCTCCAAAACTTGCTCCAAAGGTCTGAACTCCCTCCAAAACTTGCTCCAAAGTCTGAACTCCCTCCAAAACTTGCTCCAAAGTCTGAACTCCTTTCAAAAACTAAGTAAAAGACTATTTATAGGGTTTACAAACACCTAGTAATAAGTTAGACCCAATCCTAGACGAAATAGGAAGTGCAAAACCGCACACAGGGCGCTATAACGGGCGCCCCGCGCCTCGGAACGCGTGCAGACAACCAGAACACGCCAAAGATTGCACGCTTTGGCCATGCGCCGCGTGGGAAACCGCGCCCACCAGGCTGGCGCGTTGCCTGGCGCGGCGCGCCACCTGTGGCGCCCAGCCATTTTCTGTTCCGTTCGCTCCTTTGCTCGCTCGTGTCGTGCCTTCGTGTGCTCGATCCAATCCTCAATCAAAATCCAATCTTTTCTTGCTCAATCACGCTCTTACAAGCTCCAATTACACAGCATAACAACCTACATACACACGACATAAAATCAGTGTAAAACCACATCAATAAACTATAGAACGAGCAAATAAAATACTAAAACGTGAGGAAATATTAAGGAAATATATGCATAAAATGCCAAACATCATATTTGGTCTTGATTATGTTTTGCCTTTGAAATACGAATAAGCTAGCATTTGCTATTTGATACCCCCTCTATTTCCCAAAGAATTATATGTATCGGATTTCGAGAGTCAAATTTTATAACTTTGACCATGAATTTGGATATAAATTTTTAAATTTTTTGAAATATATATATTTATTTAAAAACTACATTAAAAATACTATAAGTCACACTAATTAATAATTCAAAATTTTTTTTTATTATTATATTTAATTTTTTTAACAAAAGTTTTGATCAGTGGTGTTGAATGACGCCGGTGGCTAAGGAATACATCCACTGCTGGACATGAACATGAAAATATTGCTGTAAAAAAAAAACTCATTTGTCTCTCATGAGACCCGAATCATGCCATTTTTATGGAACGGAAGGAGTACTAATTAATTACTTTTCAAAGTTTAGACTATCAAATGGTTTGTAAACTCATGTCATTGATTCTTATGCATGTAATTATCTATTTAAGACTCTAACCTTGTAATTTTTTGCGATAGTAAACGTGGCTATCTAGCAAATAATGCGTTAAAAATATGTAGCTGGCTGAAGGGTACATGAAGACCGATTATAGTTTACAAGAACCACTCCATTACATTAGAAGCCAAATGATGAAGACGTAAGAAAATTGTGAGAGGGGCATGCAAAGAAATAGAGGGAATTCTTTTTCTATCTCCTCTGTCAAAGTCGACGTCTTAACCTGACTTTCTGAGCTCAGTTGATTTTTGAAACAGTAGCTCTGTGTGGATATAACAAAAAAAATGGGTCACGAGTAGTGAACAAGTGATGATAGTCAATTGCTTCATCAAGAAAGTTGCTAAATTTAGGGAAAAGAAAACCATATGAAATGGTGGGGTTTATTCTCGTGACATTCCGTTTTAATCAAACCATATTGTTAAAGCTTTAATCAAACAGCAATGCAAACCCAAAATTGCTATCATCACACTGCCCATCGTCTTTTTCCATGATTGAACCTTTTCAGAATTTCAGTTAATCTAACTACCCGTGCATTGTTAGTGTGTGATCAACATTTGTACACATACATATACTATTTCGATCAACATTATCTAAGTTTTTCGAGGTTCAAAATAATTTAAAACTAATTCTATTTACCGAACAACAACTTAAATTTTTTTTTTAACCGGAGAGCACAGTATTGATGTCAATTAGTGTTAACAACATCCTATGTTACGATTGTTGAGGGGGAAACTTACCAATCATATGGTTTTGGAAATTTGAAAACCCGCAATTCGTGTTATAAGTACGTTTAACGAGTGATTTGTAGGATAGCGTGCTTTTAGCGATGTAATTAACAATATTTTTTCAAATTGATTGAATTTTACTTAAAACTACGAATGAAAGTTCTGTCACAGCCCGCACTTTCCCAATAACAGCGGCACACAATTGGCTCGTGCGGTGCTCGTAGTCCCACCTCACTACGAGCCAACCTGCTTCTTGTCTCATGTTTTTAGAAAGCTTGCCTCAGTGGCCTAGCTTCTCCTGTACCACCCGAAGGTTTCTCTCCTTGTGCACATTTCATATGCGGAAACTTCAGTATGCGCACGTCTGGGGTCGGCTAAGGACTTTCCCATCACTCGCATAGCACTAAACGTCGCTCCTGCGCGCGTAGTGCAATCCTCAAGCTTGGCCCTCGCTTTGTGCCGTGGGACTTGGCGATGCTTCGCCCAAGTAGGACAACTCTTGAGCCCTTGGTCCTTGTCAGGTGTATCTCCAAAGATACCTCCCAATGGCTCCTGACATTGGCAAGCGTAGCTCTCGCATCATGCCTCCCTCCTGGGTAGTGCAACGTCACCCACGACTGCACGTCTAGGCCAACGAGCCCTTTCTTGCATGGTTGAACCCTTGCCATGCTCACAAGTCAATACACAAGGCTCTTAAAAGCTCCTCGAGTACTCAATCGGCACAGAAGTCTTTATCTTATCCAAAGACAACCCACGGGGCTTAGTCTTTCCTCCCGTCAAGCCTCTATCGCCCATTATGCGCCCAACGTTGGCCCTCTGGCCACACACCGTCCATAGAGTCGCCTGACTCGTATGGATACCTGGAACACTCCTCTGTGATGTCCAGGAAGGCCCTTCAGGTCCTTCCTCAAGGCAGCTCACTTGGCGCGACTTTCTGATAAAGTGCAGGGGGAGGACTGGTAGGCTGTCACCATGTCTGCCCCCCTATATATGTTGAACCTTCCCTAAAAAATAATGCACACAAGTATGCATCAGGATTTGACTTCAACAAAATGGGACTCCAAAGGGCTTTCTTTGGAGTCGCCACCTAATTTAAGGATTATTAGGAACCTACGTTAACTAAAGAGTGCAATTTATTCTTTATTTAGAAGAAATTAAATTCAGAAATTCTAGGTAAGTGGTTCTATTAAATTCGAAAGAAGGTCCTTATTACGGGAGTACTTTCGAAAATCCGCTAAAAGCGGTTAATCCGGCGATTTTTACGAATTTTACTTAACGATAATCAATTTAGGATAAATTTTAAATAAAAATAAATAGAAAATGAATAATATAATATAAATAAGATAAGATTTGATTATGCCAATACTTAGATAAATAAACAACAAAATTTAAAATTAATTAAATGGATAATGAGATAATGGTCAATTGATTAATTAATAGAATAAGTAAAGGATAAATAAATTAAATAAATAAAATAAAATAAACTAAATAATAATAATTGATTAATTGATCGCTTAGGTAAATGGATAAATAAATAAATAGACGACTTAATTAAATAAATTAATATTAATTTAATTAAATAAAAGAATAAATAAATAATAATTGATTAAATAAATAAATAAATAAATATTTAATTGATTAAATAAATTATTAATTTAAATTAAGTAAATTAGATTAAGTAAATAAATAAATAAAGAATCAAAATTTAATTGATTAACTAAATTAACTAAATGAATAAATTTTCATAATTGAACTTATGGAGTTGAAATTCTGAATTTTACCATGCGAGGCTTCATTATTTCTATATAATTGGAGGAGGCCCTTTAGAGAGTAGATAATAAAGGCTATAAGACGAGCTATAAGTCCACAATCAAACAAAGGACTAGTAATTTGGTTTACTCAAAATTAGAACTATACCATAATCTACTAAAACCAAAGTCAAACGGCTTTTTATATTTGAAATAACCTAACCACATAGGAGTAGCAAGTTGTCATTACTATCCGCAATAATGGTTCAGTCATTATGTAATCGGTGCATCTTGGACTTGACTTTGGTCTCAAACCAAAAACCTACATTAAATTACTGGGGCACAAAGAGTTATTGGGAAAGAATTTCGCCCCACATGAGCAAGGATTAAGTGGATTTACTTAAGTGGAAAGGGTCAAATTTTGCCTCTAGAGAAATTTTCCCCTAAATTTTATACAAAGACAATATAAATAATTTTTATATTTTTAAATTATCCTTGCAGGTTACATGTTATATTTTTGTGTTTGGTTTGTGGGATTTGACTAATAGTCTTAGGATTAAATTTGGGACCACATCAATATCATGTTTGGGTGGTGGAATCAGAGGCAGATCCAAGATTTGAACCTTATGGGTTCTAAATTTTTGAATAACAATCTCAAGTGCAAGTAACTGGGTTCTCGACTTAATTTTTTTACATATTCAGTGATTTTTTAACACAAATACACTGTCTGCGTTAAACCTATTGATTCCGCCGAACCTGTAGTCTATCTTCTACCTCCGCCATTGGGTGGAATTAGTTAAAATAAGACAACTTTTATACCATATTTATGGTATTATTCTATCTCATATAGGAAGTGAGATTGTAATCCCGAAATTATAATCCTAAATTTATGAGATATCCTATTTTTTTTTAGTCCCGCAAACGAAACGACCCTCTTAAGTTATTAATTGTACTTACTATGAAGTGTGTTTTTTTTTTTTTTTTGAGCAGATAGTGTAATTTTTTGGTTTTGGTACATTATGGAATTTTAATTCTACAAGCAAATGACGTGTGCGTCTATATCATCAAGCCTTAAGGCATGCACAGTTGCTGTAGTAATAGCAACTCGACTCTTCCACTCTCTCTCCTATTTATTCCTTAACATACATCTATATCATCCCATAACTATTCACACACAACTAGGACACCCCATTTTACTTCACCTAGCTTCTTCTTCTTCTTTGTGTTTTCCTTAAGGGCCAAGGAGTGTACACTATGGCCAAAGGAAAATTAGCTTTAGTTGTTGATGTAGTGCTTTTGATATTGTTGGTATTAGCAGCAATATGTGTGAGTAGTGCTAGTAAAGAAGAAGAAGAGGAAGCCCATGATAGAATAATATCTTTGCCAGGACAACCTAAGGTGTCATTTCAGCAATATTCAGGCTATGTCACTGTCAATCATGTTGCTGGTAGAGCTCTCTTTTACTGGCTTACTGAAGCTGTTGATGAACCTTTGTCTAAACCTTTGGTTGTTTGGCTTAATGGAGGTCAGATCTCCCTCTTCCCCCCCCCCCCCCCCCCCAACAACAACAACTCTTTTGTAGCGTAAGTTTTTTTTTTTTTTTTTTTGGTTTTTTACCCGATGTCCGGTACCCTCATTGGAGCCCGACTAATTCGTATTCGCGCCACGTAGGGCCCCATTCGGGGGAATGGCTCCCTACCAGTGATTTTTCCATACTCAGGGCTCGAACCCGAAACCTCTGGTTAAGGAAGGAGCAATCCATCCACTACACCACCTCACTTGGTGGTTGTAGTGTAAGTTCTTTTAACTGATGGTATAATATTTCTTTAGACAATTAGGTTATTTATAAGGTAATTATATATAAATATTTATGATAAAAATTCTGAATTCGTCTTTGTTCCGACTCCTTATATGTGTAATGTGGAGTCTGAAAACAAATTTATCTCGTGAAGTTTTGTTTCTACTCCTATTTTGCACGCACCCTAATAAGGGGTTTATGTACGACAAATATGGAGTAGCATCTTCGGGAAATGGTCTACTAATTATGATTAGTTGAACTTTTGTTGGTTACTGTTCTATTCATCATGTTTCTTTGTTACCTCTTTTCTTTTGTTGTAGTAACAAGTAAATGGAAGTAATTCAAGAAAGCTGTTTTAACCAGAAATTTATAGAAAAGTATACTTCATGTATGTTGACCAGGGGCGGATCAATCCATACTCTATCCTCGAAATTAGATATATTATATATATATTTTATCAAATATGTCTAATATGATATTTGAAAATTCATACTATAAAGATTTAAATGGTTCACTTGGTTAATCCACTTACACATAAGAATATCGAAAAATACTTTAATATTTTTTTCCTTAATATTTTGTTCGTCGATCACTTTTGAAACACGGTAACTCTGCCGCTAACTGTGATGAACTCATACTCTTGCAATCTCAAATTCGGCTCATATCTTGAATTTCTCACTTAACTACGCAATTATCTTGAATTTTACATTCATTATTTATGTGTGTTCCTATTTCTTTGACTCATACTTTGTGTGCTTCTATTTCTTTGACTCATTTGGTCGCTTATTGAGTTTATAGCTAAGATAGTGGAGTAGGAAGGGCCCTTTAGTTTAGTCATCAATAGTCATGACTAAACTGTCGACTGATATGGTCCAAAATCCATTATCCATTCCATGCATAGAAATGACATTACCTTTGCTATTTCTTTTTTCTCTCTCTCCACATTAATATTTGCACGCAAGAACCAGTGAAAATCAATGCATATACAACCAACCACTCTTTTAAATATACATACAGTCATTTAATTTTAAAGTTCATTGGGTGCCCATAGTCCAGATGCACATACCAATTACACTTCCACAACCACCCTGACCTTGTCATTAGTATGGTCAGATGCATCTAATAGGTTGCACAACTTTCTACTATCAATAATTCAGAATTTAATATTTGTCCAAGTTTTAATCAAATTGTCACCTATGTATATAAGTTTCACGTCGAAAATAAAATACTAAGTTCAGTTGAACATATCCGTCTCTGTATGCTCTTCGAATAAGACATAAGCAATGTGAAATATGGCTTCATGCTTACCTCAGGAATATGGTGTCTTCATATCATAATAAGAAAGATTCCTTGCCGTGAATTCTGTTCAAAATATTGAAGTTTAGCCAACTAAGTGTAGTACTGTTTGAGATATGTCGTCATTTTCTTATAAATGGGGTTTCATTTTCTTGACCATATGGTTCATAATTGGATACATGTGCTGATCTCAAACGTACGTGTGGGATAAAGGACAGAGAATTCCTTGGGGACCCTTTTTTAGTCAGTAGTAGTATATACTTTTTAGTTCCGTGACGACTCGTCATAAATTGACTAGTTTTATAGTTGCGTTCAGTCTATTTAGTGATAATTCATCATAAATTAACTAGTCTCAGCTGATTGTCACCCTGTCGCGACTCTCCTTTTTATTCTGGTACTTTATTTTATTTTTTTCTAATGTTGCTTGGAAAAATCAGGTCCAGGATGCTCATCTGTGGCCTATGGTGCATCAGAAGAAATAGGGCCATTCAGGATAAACAAGACTTCTTCAGGGCTATATTTGAATAAGTTTTCATGGAACAAATTGGCCAATTTACTATTCTTGGAAACACCAGCAGGAGTTGGCTTTTCCTACAGCAACAAGTCCTCAGACCTCCTTGACACTGGGGATTATCGCACTGGTAAACATTGTTGACTTGTAGTATTATTTAGGCCCTCCCTTTTTGTACTCTTTCTATTCAATTATTCGTCTAGTCTTGTTTTTTTAGTGTTATTGAAATGTCTCAATCTGTAGACTTATCGACCATCAATTTGTGATCAAATTTGTTTGGTTATTGTGACTCCTAATCAGGTAAACATAAAGTGATTGTCCCATGCTAGTGAGTTCTGCATTATACAAACCAATGGTGGCAAGCAGTGCCCACTATTTTGAAGCACTTAAAGTGCATGTAACCACTTGTTGGCTTTGTGGCCTACCAATAAAAATTGGAGTCGGTATCAAAGATTGAATCAAAAATTAAGAAAACGGACATTAAATCTAACTCAACCTCAATCGTTAGCTCATGAATAGAGGTGTAATTCAAGACGATAGAAGGAGAGAACGACCATGCTGTCAAAGATATGTTAGTAAAAGCTTAAGTCTCTTAACTACCTAATATATGAACCCCAAGTTTAAGCAAATGCTAGTCAATAACTTGACTTTAGCCCTGTTAGGAAAAAGGAGAAATAGGAAATACAGGGGAGTGTTGAACTTTTAACTTAACATTATCAAATATAGTTAAGACTTTAGTGTCTTCAGTTCTGTCTAGGTCCCATTGATTTGGAAAAGAATGTACCTGCACCTTGTGTTTGCACAAAATCGCGTTAGATAAGTTATATTAATATGGTTAGAATAAAGGTTTATGCGGAGACATGTGTCATGCATTTATTGCTCGACTTAGGTTTTATCTTTTATTGTGAACGCTGACACTTTTGTGTATTTTCAGCTAGGGACTCGCTAGAATTCCTTATCCGCTGGATGGAACGCTTCCCACGCTACAAACATCGTGAAGTCTATATCACCGGAGAGAGCTATGCTGGCCATTATGTCCCCCAGCTTGCCAGAGAAATAGTCCACTATAATGCTAATTCTAAGAACCCAATCAACCTTAAGGGATTCATGGTAATCTGTCAAGTTTAATGAAGCATTAGTCGCGATACTAACATATTGAATCTCGTTAGAGCTAAATAATTGATATTGCATTGTGACAATGCAGGTGGGAAATGCTGTGACAGATAACTACTATGACAACTTAGGCACAGTGACATATTGGTGGAGCCATGCAATGATCTCTGATAAGACATACAAGCAATTAGTGAACACTTGTGATTTTCGGCGCCATAAAGAATCAAACGAGTGTGAATCTTTGTACTATTATGCCATGGATCAAGAATTTGGGAACATTGATCAGTACAACATTTATGCTCCTCCTTGTAATAATTCTGATGGTAGTAGCTCCTCAACTAGACAAACCATGCGTTTGCCCCACCAACCTTACAAGGTACTTATATATGTAAAACCTGAATAATGCAATATTTTATAACATCTACTAGGTAACTCATTGTATATTCGTCGGTTTTCTAATTGATTTATTTGAATTTCCATCAACTAGATGTTCAAGCAACTAGCAGGGTATGATCCTTGCACGGAGAAGTATGCAGAAATTTACTATAACAGGCCCGATGTCCAGAAGGCTATGCACGCGAACACGACTGGAATTCCTTATAAATGGACAGCCTGCAGGTAAATAAATTGATCAGGGACTAACTGAAAAGAACTTAATGTGACAATTTTCCTATAAAATGAAGAAACTTGGTTTAATTGCTGTTCCAAGTTGCAACTAATGATCTTACACTTGTATTACAGTGAGACTCTGAATCGAAACTGGAACGATACAGATGACTCGATTCTTCCAATCTACCGGGAACTAATTGCTGCTGGTTTGAGAATTTGGGTTTTCAGGTATGTGTCATTGAATTGAATGCTTGTTCTCAAGATTTCAGGCAACTCAATATGACTTTCTTTTTTCCTTTTTTTGCTTTGGAATTGTCACATTGCAGTGGTGATGTCGATTCCGTGGTGCCTGTCACGGCGACAAGGTATTCTCTAGCACAACTCAAGTTATCCACCACAGTTCCATGGTACCCTTGGTATGTCAAGAAACAGGTGAGTAGCATTCCAGGTTATTCATTCCAATATTTACGTACAGTTACGTGTAGTTATCTTTTAGGTGATATGTGTCGGTATGAACATATGTTGATCATTAATTTCTAACTATGTTATGGTTATTAATTATAAGGTGGGAGGCTGGACAGAGGTATACAAAGGGCTAACATTTGCAACAGTGAGAGGAGCAGGTCATGAAGTGCCATTATTCAAGCCTAGAGCAGCCTATCAACTATTTAGATCATTTTTAAGAGGAGAGCCACTTCCTAAGTCATGATAGAAGCAAAGATTAAAAATTCTTGTCTATGGCCAACAATTTCATTGTTTCCACTACTCTTGGTAAAGAAAGAAAAAAATGCCAAGTTGAACAAGAATTTGTTTCCAACTTTAAAAAGAAAGTTGATGGTAAAAGAGGGTTTGAGGGGGATTACAATTAGGACTTTGGGATGGATGATAAAAAAAGGGTACTCCCTCCGGTCCACTTTATTTGATGTTTTTCACTTTTCGAGAGTCAAGTTGACCAATTTTCGGATTCAAATTGAACTAGATTTACTCAATATTTTAAAATTATAATTTAGATATTAAAAAACTACACGAAAGTACTACAAGTTGCAATTCTTGTCATATTAATATGGTGAAGAAATATATTTAAAAATATTGGTCAAAGTTTATATTATTTGACTTTTAAAAAAAGAAAGTGATCAAATAAAATGAACCGGAGGGAGTATCAATTTGTTGTAAGTTGTAACAATATTTTTAGGTAGATGGGATTTGAATTCTACACCACGTGTTTTAGGAAAATGAATTTTCTTAATTTCGAAAGCCAAGTATTTTTCAATAAAGAGGGGGTTGAATTCTTATTTGGGTCATCTGCAATTATCATAGACAAACTTTTTAAGTAAGAGTCATACCAAAAATATGTTTTGAGTCACAATCAAATGAAGCTGGAGAAATGATCAACTTTTTTTTGTTTAAAGATTGGGTTTTGCATAGACCTCTTCTTTTAAATTAATATCAATAGGAGAATACATGAAGAAGAAAAGAATAAATCTTACCTTCTCATATCTTATGGGAGCATTAGCTACTTCCAGCTCTGTATATAATAAGTGTATGACCATCTCATATAAAAGTTTAAACTAGTTTATTTCATTAAATTTTTAACACACCCCTCACGTGGGCTTGAATCTTTTTTAAGGGGCACATATGACGGTGAGATGTAAATTCAGAATCTCTACTTCATCTAATACTATATTGAAGTGTGATCATCTCTAATGAAGAGGCGTGCTATTTATATGGAGAAATATAATCATAAAAATTGAAATATGAGTAAATAAAACGAACATAAAGAAGGATAAGAAAAGAAAGACAACTTAATAGTCTACCCTAAACAGTCAAGAAATTAGGTAGTTGAATGTGAAAGGTCAAGAAATTAAACAGTCAAAGCACATGAGATTTTAGCTACTTTGTCTTTCTACATTTTATTTGTCAAGGAACATGGTGCAATGGAATTTCATTTTAGACTATTTTTTCTGTTTCGTATTGACTTTTCTATTAATCTTGTTTATTGTCCAAAATAATGCCAACTTTACTAGAATGAATTTTGAGAACTTTTCTACTATTTTTTTAGTATTCATATGTATTTTGAGAACTTTCTAATCCAAACTACGGTAGACATCTTTAAAAGAAAAAGAAGATTACCGTTATGGTAGGGGTACCATTATCTTTTTTGTAGTGACGAACCATTTTTCGGAAAGACTTCTTTATAACAACCAATTTTTATAACAATATCTTATTATAATAACCAGTTCTTTTCAAACGAATTAAGTTATATCATATGATATATTCCCAACAAGATTAAACAAATACTTTGATATAGAAAGGTTTAGCTATATTTGGAGAAAAAAAGAAGAAGAAATGGTTTTAAATATTATTGGTTGAAGTGGATCGTGGCAACGTGCTCATCGTATTGGATTTTAGTATTTGGTAAATGAAATTTATGAAAGAGACATTTTAACAAATTAGAAAGAGACAAAGAAATGTGGTCTTCTTTTCACAATCTATTTCACTATTTGGACCAAAACACGTGGGGTCATTGCTAGTTTATACCAAGATCCAACAAACATTTTAAAAATAGTAACTTAAGTATTACTAATTAATTAAAGTAGTGAACATATGGGGGGAGAAAAAAGAGAGGCTTTTCGATAAACTAGATGCTCCTGTTTCTCGTACTCAACATTCATACCAAGTTTCATCAATATATTATACTAATTAAATGATTTAATGAGAGGAGCATATATGTTAATTAAACATGATTACTGATAGAAATAAAATGTATAAACAATATTATGCCTCTATTATTTGATGTAAAGACATATTGTAAGTAAGTTAGTTTTCACCTTAAAACATATCTGTAACGGTCCAAACCCGCTAGTGATATTGTCCGCTTTGGGTTACAAACTCGCTAGTGATATTGTCCGCTTTGGACATAGACCCGCACGGCGCCAAACCCGCTAGTGATATTATCCGCTTTGGGCATAGACCCGCACGGCTTTAAAACGCGTCACTAGGGTCTAAAGGCTAGTTAACTTATATGCCCAGCATCTCTTCTGTGTTATGCCGATGTGGGACACTTAACCCTTAACTGGGATGTTACATACACCCCTCTTATGGACTCAGCGTCCTCGCTGTAGTTTGCCCCGCGTACGTGGATTCGCCTAGACTCGGCCATAAACTCTGTCCTGCACCGACAAGGCTGACACGGAGTGGCTCTGATACCATCTGTAACAGCCCAAGTCATCTAGTGATATTGTCCGCTTTAGGCCTAGGGCCGCACGATTTTAAAACGCGTCACTAGGATCTAAGGTCAGTTAACTTATATATTCAGCATCTCTCCTATATTATGCCGATGTGGTACACTTAACCCTTAGTTGGGGTGTTACAATATCAACTAGCTTGAACAACGTAATAGATAGGTGAACAACATAAATTTTCTAAACTTTTTCTCCCTTTGCCTTTTCCTAATACAATCCCAAGAGATCAAATTTTCAAGAATTCCTAATTACTCTTTCAATGACGAAAGCTGATAAATCATTGTTGTTAAACCTTTTTTTGGTCTTTCAATTACATTTGAAAAATTAAATAATTAGATGATCAAAAATTGTCCTTATAATAAAGGAATATTTAATTTTCTTACGTTCATAGCTGCTAAGTAGTATCTCTCTACCTTACACATAATCATCTTTGCATTAATTGTTCTTATAAAATATGCCTCCTGTTGACAAGCAGACAAGATTATGATGTGTTTTTGTTCGGATTATGTAGGCAGCATATTGATTCCGGTCATAAAATTAATTATTATATGGTAAAATGATCTACTAAATAAGTATAACAATTGATTTCGAATCCAATAAATCAAATGAGCGTCGAAGAATTCCAAATCAAACCCGTAGGGGTTGTTTGGTTGGCTATGTATTAAAATAATACCAGCACAAAATCCAGCACTAAGTTAGTACCATGTTTGGTTAGTTTGGAGAGATTTTAATGTTTGGTATAAAATATAAAATTAGTGCAACGTTTGGTTGCGTTTTTGTATATTCCGCATTATTAATACCCACATTATTAATGCCGGAATCTATGTATTATTTTATGCGGGGTAGAAGGTGGTATTAATAATGCGGGTATTAATAATGCAGGTATTAAAATTTAAAATGACAAAATTAACCCTCATAATAGTAAGAATATTTTTAAATTATATTTAAGGAATAACTAAATATTTTAAATTATAACATTGTATATTAATTTGTAATATATTAGTGATTCAAGAAATAATCCCTACGTTATAATATATGCATAGCTAATACCTACATTACTAATACTCACATCATTAATACCCGTATTATTAATATACACATTATTAATATACACATTGTTAATACCCGCATTACTAATACGTACATTGTTAATACCCGCATAAACGGCCCGGTAATGTCTAAATAGCACATGTAAGTTTCCATATTAATGTTTTAACAAAAATCATTCCAACAAGGAAGGCGATGATTAAGTTTTCATAGTTGGCAAGATTTTTGGTCTCGCGACTTTTCTTCCCTTTTTTTTTTTGCGTGGTCAGAAATCAAGTTAGTACCTGAATTTTGGTTATCTTGGCTTTGTTCAGCTTATTTTTCAAACTGTCCTTTTAGCCATTAAAAGTCCGACAGCTAATGTTTCCTCATATAGCGTTAATCCAGACGCAATTAACAACACCAAGATTGGTAATTAAAATTTTCAAACTTTATACTATCATCATAAAGTCTAAGCTAGTTTTATTATAAATTTAAATTATAAAGCACTTAAAAGTTTTAAGTTTATAGTTACCAATTTACACTAATTATAGACAATTACATGTAGTTAACTCCTATGTATATTGTTGTAGAGTTTAATTAATATATACTGACGGTGTAAATTTTTTTCTTACACAGTTCGTCAATTTAAAGGAAGCAAATTTTCAAGTTTTCTGGATTGTTTTAATATTCTTAAGCCTAATATTTTTTTTAAATAGCTAATCTATCTTAGAATTTTAACTAATGGTTGAGTCACGATTGAAGAATTGATCTTCAAAATCACAATGACAAAAACTAGCATATATTGGTATCTTAGGCAATAAAGGAAGAACATTGGCTTAATCAAATCATTGGTATAATATAAATTTAAATATTAGTAAAACAATTAAGAGAACTTAAAATTGCGACATGTTTTAAATTAGCAACGGTGTAAAAAAAAAAAAGCTTAAATCGTCGATATATATCAGTTAAACTCATTAGATATTCTTACACCAAAAAAGCATAAAAATAAAACATATAATTTAGTATGCTTTTTTGGTTCATGAGTATTATAAAGCTTTTTAGTTTTTAATATCATGCTTTTACACTAACAACATAATATATCAACATCTTTGTCTATTCAACTTAGTGAATAGTCTTTATCAGACAAGATAAATATGGTGGAATAAATAAGATACATTCAAAGTTCGTGTTCGATTTTTTTAAAATGGAGAAATTTTTGATGGAAGTAATTAAACTCAAAATATTGGAATATTATATATTTATTAAACACGCATGGACCCCAAAGTCAGGTAAATTTCTCAATATATTCCACCAAGACTGTGAGTCAAATCAGCACTAGCCATTCACCAAGGCCAAAGCCATTCAAAGAACCAAAAAGTAAAAAAGAATTAAGTAATAATATTTGATGCACATATATTTTTGGAAAGTCTGTTTTATACACAAATTTTCAGCTTGATTTCTCCAAGAAAAACACTTTTTTTTCATTCCCTGTCTTGATCATTGCCACTGTGCTAAAAGGGTCAGTTTCTTTGTCTTTTGCTCATATATTTATAAGAACATAACTAAATATACGGATCTTGTTTGCTAATTTGTTTACTTTTTCACATAGATATTTTATTTCTTGAGCCGAGGTAGCGGTAAGGTCCGCGTACACCTTACTCTTCCCGTACCCACTTGTGAAATCATATTGATTATGTTCTTGGGGTAAAGATTTGAGCTTTGAGCTATTAATTCTTTCATATCCATTGTGTTTGCTGATTCTTGAACTTTCCCACTTTCAGTTTACCTAAAAGTTTGCTGCTTTTGTCTTCTTTTAGTTATACCATTTTCTTTAGTTATTCTCTTTTTGTATTTTCCCATTTTTTCCCTCAAAAGGGGTTTTGGTTTAACTCTTAAACAATTGATCTTTGCAGGTATATATAATTTCTTGGTGAAGTTGTTTGTTTATAGTAATTTCTTGTAGAAGTTTTCAAAGGTGCTGTCTTTGAGCTAGTTAGTTTCTTGATTCTTGAATGATATTGGGAGACTCTGAATCTTCAGTTCCCCTAATGGATGAGGAAGAAAATTTGATAGCTGCTGCACAGAACATAGTGAAAGCTTTAGGGGCAAATAGGACTTTAACCGATGATGCTAGAAAAATTCTTGCAGATCTTGGTTCCCAATTGTCTTCGATAACTAGAGTGAGTGAAGGTGAAGATGAGGGAGTTGGCGAAACTGAGGAGCAGTTTATTGAGCTGGAGGAGCAGCTTAATATAGTGCATAGTAAGGTCATGAACTGGGAGGAAGGTCAGTCTATGATATGGGATTGTGGTCAGGAAGAAGGATATGAGTATTTGAGGTATGTGGATTCGGCTCGAAAGTTGATTGAGAGATTGGAGAGATTGAATGTGGATAAAGGTGGAAAAGAAGATGAGCTTCTGCGTAAGGCTCATGATCTTTTGCAAACAGCGATGAATCGGCTTGAGGAGGAGTTTACACATTTGCTTGTTCACAATAAGCAGCCTCTTGAGCCTGAGCATATGTCTTTTCGTTCCAGTGAAGATGATACGTTAGATGATGGATCTATTGTGTCGTTTGGGGATGACTCGGTTGAGGATGTGATTCAAAGAGATAGCATGAGTAGGAGCTTTGAAGAGTACATCATTGAGCTGGTGCATCCAGATGTTATTCCTGACCTAAGATGCATTGCCAATTTGATGTTTGATTCAAATTATGGGCGGGAGTGTTCTCAGGCATTTATCAATGTTAGAAAAGATGCCTTGGATGATTGCCTTTTCATTCTTGAAGTGGAGAAGTTGAGCATCGAGGATGTTTTGAAGATGGAATGGAACTCATTGAATTCAAAAATCAGGAGGTGGATTCGGGCTATGAAGATCTTTGTGCGTGTTTATCTTGCTAGTGAAAAGTGGCTAAGTGATCAGATTTTTAGCGAGCTGGAAGCAGTGAGTTCAGTTTGCTTTGCTGAGGCCTCCAAAGCTTCACTCTTGCAACTTTTGAACTTTGGTGAAGCCATAGCTATTGGTCCTCATCAACCAGAGAAGTTGCTACGGATTCTTGACATGTATGAAGTGCTTGCAGATCTTATTCCAGATATTGATGCTATGTACCCTGATGAGGCCGGGTTATGTGTTAGAACAGAGTGCCAGGATGTCCTAAGAAACTTGGGTGATTGTGCAAAGGCAACCTTTCTTGAATTTGAACATGCTGTTGCTTCCAGCATATCAGCGAACCCTTTTCCTGGTGGTGGAATACACCATCTCACAAGGTATGTTATGAACTACATGAGAACTCTTACAGATTATAGCAAGACTCTTGATGAACTTCTGAAGGGCCATGAGAAGGAAGATCCATTGGCCGTCTTACCAGAGATGTCTCCAGATAGGGAAGAAGATAACACCGATAGATGCAGTTACATTTCTCCACTGGCTCAACATTTTCGATCCATCACTTCAATTCTGGAATGCAACCTTGAGGATAAGTCCAGGTTATACAAGGATGAGTCGTTAGGTCACCTTTTCTTAATGAATAATATTCACTACATGGCTGAAAAGGTGAAGAATTCCAGTCTAAGAACAATAGTAGGCGATGATTGGATTCGCAAACGTAACTGGAAATTCCAACACCATGCAATGAGCTATGAGAGAGCTACTTGGAGCTCTATCCTCTCTTTACTCAGAGATGAAGGACTATATAATGGAGGCTCAAATTCTATCTCGAAAACTCTTCTCAAGGAGAGAATGCAGAACTTTTATCTTGCATTTGAGGATGTTTACAAGAGTCAGACAGGATGGTCAATCCCAGATAGTCGACTCCGTGAAGATCTTCGGATCTCAACATCCCTCAAAGTTATCCAGGCATACAGGACCTTTGTTGGAAGACACACCAACCATATTAGTGACAAGCACATAAAGTACACTGCGGACGATTTGGAGAACTTCCTTTTGGATCTTTTTGAGGGGTCTCCAAGATCATTACATGGTTCATACAGGAAGTGAGCTTGATGAAATGCTGATCAGGGATTCCTGCAAAAAAAGAAGATTTTAAATTTACAACCATCAAACATGTTATACATTTAGATATGTCTATTTTTGTAACCTAATGTATTCATAACTTATGGAATGTAGAAATTTGGTGTTATGTGCAAAAGCGTCAACACCATATACCTGTGGAATGCATAGCTTAAGAGTATATGTTTATTGTTTATTACTTGCTAGAATTATTCCTGGCTAACTTCATTGTCATTGGCAGAACTGGTTTTGTTTAAGTTTGCCAGCAAGGAAGATGTATTGTAGCTATTTGTTTGCTCTAGTGGGGTTCTATAGAAGCTGCTTATGATTGGAGATTTGATATCTTTATTCTTGATTAACATGGCCAACATTCTTTTTAACAAATGGAGTCACCTTGTTATCAAGCGACCGGCAGAAACCATGTCTCTATTTGTCCATCAGCTATAGTTTTGTTTTTTTTTTTTTTCTTTTTCTCTTCAAGCATCCAGTGTCGGACTGAGTGGCCCGACTAATAAAGTTAACCATGGAGGTTTTCAATGCTCTCTATCAAAGAGAACTCCAATTCCGGGCTCAAACCTGAGACCTCGATTAAGAGTGAAGGGAACTTTTACAATCACTATATCGTACATGTAAACTTAGTTAGAATGTGATGGACATAATAGATGCCAACTGAGACTTATCAAAGCTTTTTTGTTCATTTAATGCTGTCATGCTGTTCTGGATAAAAGCCCCAAGCTCCCAACCCCCATGTGGTTGATGGTTACTCCATACCTCTAACTCTGGCTTGGATTGTTGTCATATTCATTGTGCCATAAACGAAATTAATGTTCTTCTTTTACACAAGAACAAGTCACTTATATCTTCATTATTTTAGTTCAATTGTGGTTTGGAAAAAAATAAAAGATACAAATATAACATTGCAGAACAGCAGAGGAAATATGAAATCAGGAGTGTAGATTTGATTAAAATTTGTACTCTAAGGCACACTGCCAATGATGAATATCACCCCTGTCATCAGCATACTACAGTCTTTGAAAATATGGCCTTTATGTTAAACTGTAAGTATTAAATTGGCAAGGGTCAAAAAAGAGGGAGATTCATGAATTTTTTACTCTGTACTAGTGTTTAGTATTGGACTCTTGAACTTATGTTATGCATATTGTCAAGGGTTTTTTACACAAATATTTAAATTTCCACCCTATATACAAAAATGTAGTAATATTTTTCAAATTACAAGACATATCAATATTTTTTTAAGCACATTTTACAACAATCAACCATTCACTTTCATTTCCCCAAATTTTCCCCAAGTTACAACATTTCACATACTCTCTCCTCTCCATCACCCCATCCCACCACCCCAACCCTAGTTCCATCAGAACCACCCCGACCCAATCGCTAAAACTGATAAACTTCAGGCCACCGGAAACACGACATCCGTCGTCATCTACTAATTCAACCACCGTCTGAACGACGCAGAAAGCAGTATCATTCACTGCAGAGTTCGTGTCGCCACTGCATCTCCAGCGTCACTGTTTCTCCGGCGTCATAGCTGCACTGATGTCGTCGTTTCAAGTCGCCTTTGTTCTCCACCGCCATCGCGTGGTATTGCTGCTCCCATTTCTCCAGCATCACAACTTCTGTTTTCTTCTTCTTCTTTTTTCCGTTTCTCCGGCGATTTTCTCTAGTGACAGATCTGATATTTATCAACAGGCTGAAGAGAAGTCTGACCATCAGCAGACGTCGATTTACAACTTTTAAAAACAGAGCAAGTTTATTGTTTTATCATATTCAATTTCCTAAATTCATATTTAATTTCGCCCTTTACTGTTCAACAATTACATCCTCTGCCACTACAGTACTAGCTGAATTTGAAAGGCGCGAGCTTGGTTTCGTGATCTTTTCCACCTTTGTGGTCTGAATTGATGGAGATTGTTGTTGTGGTTTCCGCCATGGCTTGTTTTTTGGAGTTCTTGACATTTGGAGTGGCGTTGAGTATAATGTAGTACTAGTAATTGGTGTAATATATCCTGAGCATATATTCTAGGCTTTTTCTTCTTTTTTGGTCCTTATACATAAAAGCATCCCCTGAATCGCGATGAAACGGTCTGAAACGGTCTCAAATGGTGCTGAAACGACGCTGAAACGGTGCAGAAACAATTAGATATAGTCTATAAAGAGTTAGATACGGTAAAAATAGTTTGAAACGGCACTGAAACAGTCCGAAATGGCGCTGAAACAGTCCGAAAATGATGTTGAAACAATCTGAAACGGTGCAGAACAGTTTGATACAGTGCTGAACACAACCTGACAGTTTGATACAGTGCTGAACACAACCTGAAATGGTGCAGAAACAGTTTGATATGGTGCAGAACAGTTTGATACGGTACAAAAACACTTAGATACGGTGCAGAACAGTGCAGATACATTGAGATATTGAAAGATACAATGAGATACGATGTGGTTGGTAGTTGAGAAACATCGAGATACGGTGAGATACAACGAGATACAGTGAGCATGGGATAAGAAAAAGTGAAATTGGAGGAAATGGAAGGATTAAAAGTGAAATTGAGGAAAATGGTAGGAGGAAAAGTGAAATAAGGGGAAATAGGAGGAGCAAAAGTGATAGTGGGGAGAGTAGGAGGAAGTATGTAAGGGGTTGATATGTTATGAGAAAATATTGCTATGTTTTTGCTATGTTTGTAATTAACTCGTGTTTTCCTCTATATATGGTTATTTTGCTAAAATGTTGCTATGTTTGGTAATTAAGTACTAAAAATTGTACTTTTGTGTAAAAATTCCTATTGTCAATTCTTAAAATATGTCTTATATTCACTTTATTTTTGATAAATATAAAGCACAATGCAAGTTTTTTGGGTAATCCAATCCCCCTCCCAATCCTCCATCACTATCAACGAATCTTTTATGCCCAAATAAATACCAAAACATGATGTAAACGAGCCTACTTATTATTTAAATTCTAACCTCTAGTCATACCAATAAAATTATTAATGCAACAAATGCTTGATGATCAGTGTACACAAAATATCTTTTTAGGTTAAAGGGAGAAATATGTTTTATTTGATAATTACATACTCGACTAGTTCATATTCACATCAAGTTCATTCAAGGGAGAAATATGTTTTATTGGGATAAGGTAAAAAGTAGCTAAACTAGTAGTACTATTTTATTCTTGTATGACTATAAATATGACTTAGAATACAATTGAATTTATAATTAGGTTACAAGCAATTCGTTGTATCAAGATTGCAATAATCAAACAAGTAGCGAAAAGTAATAACAATATTAAAGGTAAGAACAAATGAAATATATTGATAACATTGAGATTACAAATGAGTAGAGTTTTGGTATCCATTTGTGAAATGTCCTTTACATTGATACACAAGGACTATTTATAGTAAAATGGGTTTGGATGCTCATGGGCATTAACTAGACCATTATCCCACGTTCAGATCATGGGTAGCCTGCGATCTCCCCTTCATTGAATGCTGAGATCGTGGGGGCTACTTTAGTTATAGAGGACTCGAGCTGCATATCTTGATTCTTGGGCACTCTGCATTCTTGTGACTCGGGCGGTCTTGACCTCGAGACTTGTCTCCTGTGTCCTCGACATAATTCTCATGGCTAACACCTCGAGCTTCACGCTCCGAAGACCACGTGTTCGAGCTAGCATTTCACTTTCAGAATTCTCGACTGGAATGAGAATAGGTTGGAAAGACGATGTAGCAGTACATGCACCTTATATTTCAAAAAGGTGGCTATCACTTTGCCTTCCAATCTACTCCATGTGGAGGTCAGAGAATGGTCGTGACGTTAACGATTCTTCCCTAGGCAATCGTGACTCTTTCACTATAAATCCTCTAACTTGATCACTTTTACACTCCATTCTTAACTCAAAGCAACTGTAGCAATCACAACTTGAGCAAAAGTATCAATTCTTTCTCCAAAATCTTCTCAAATCAATTTAGATCTATCATTCAAATAAAGAACCATATATATTAGAAATTTTGCTCAAAATTCTGCCAGCCATTCTGGTGGCGACGACCTTGATACTGCCGCAATGGTTGTTGGTGGTGATGTTGTTAAGTTTATAGCGTCTTTGAATGTAATTCTGTCGGCGGTGACTGGTAGCGATATGATTTCAGAGGCGGCTGACTTAATACCAAGATGACGAAGCAAAGCCACTACTTGTCGTGGCGAATCTGAAGAAGTAAGCGATGAAGAGGAGGAAGTCGGAAATGGTGATAACGGTGAAGATGAGGAAATATCCGGATCAAAAAAGATCCCCAACGATGTAGAAGTTGAACCTTACCACATTATCCCCTCTTCTTTTGATAACAAGAAGGATTTTGCCGTCCAAACTCAATATGCTCGACAACAAGAGAAAAATAGAAATGTACCCGTTTTATCCACCCCTTCTTGGATAACACAAGTTCATATCGAACAGATCCAGAATGATTTTGTACCTTTTTTTAGGGATCTCCAACATGGGCGGATTCATGTGTAAAATTTTGGTGATTGAGCACCCATTAGTTCCCAGTCTTACAATATACATTTGTATGGAAAATTCTGGAAAACTTATATATTAAACTAAAAGCACTCATTATAAAATACTAGTTGGGTGTTGTGGCTAGAACATTAGCTTTAAAGTTTTAAAAATCCTAGATGGAAAATATTAGAATCCCATGGCACCCATGACGCTAATATCCTGAATCTGCCAGTGATCTCCAAGATCATTACATGGTTCCCATAGGAAGTGAGCTTGATATGCTGATCAGGGGATCCTGCCGAAACAAGGGATGAGGAAAAGTGAAATTGGGTGAATGATAGGAATAAAAGTGAAATTGGGGGAAATGGTGGGAGGAAAATTGAAATAGGGGGAGATAGGAGGAGCAAAAGTGATAGTGGGGGAAATTAGGAGGAAGAATGTAAATGTTTGGTATGTTATGGGAAAATATTGCTATGTTTTTGCTATATTTGTAATTAACTTGTGTTTTCCCTCTATATAGGATTATTTTGCTAAAATATTACCATGTTTGATAATTAAGATCTAAAACTTGTACTTTTACGTAACAAATGCTTAATTTAAAGGCCCATATATGCCATCTCATATTTGTGTTAAAAGGAGTGGCAATTCTAGATAAAAAGGTACGCCATCTGTTTCAAAAAGAATGAACCTATTTTCTTTTTAGTCTGTTTAAAAAAGAATGACTTATTTCTAAATTTGGAAAGAAATTTTTATTTTTACTCATCCCTAGATGATTTGTAGCCACACAAATATCTATAATTTATTTTAGATCACAAGTTTCAAAAGTCTTCCCTTCTTTATTAAACTTCGTGCAAAGTTAAATGGGTTCATCTAAAATGGAACGGAGGGAGTAACATTAAGGGCAATTATGCTCAAATAAGTGGAAGTAGGGCAAATTTTAGCCATTTTCAATATCTTAAGCGTTCTTTTTTGACTCTTTTCCGAAATAAAAATTAGAGTACTCCAATAAAAATCAGCAATACTATGCGCATTTGGAAAGTCGATTCTCTGCACAAATTTTCAGCTTGATTTTCTCCAAGAAAAGTATGCCAATGTGTCAAAAGGGTCAGTTTCTTTTGTCTTTTGATCATTAAATTTTAAGAACTAACTAAATATATGTATCTTGTTATTTACCGAAGTATATCCAAAACAATCTTTCCATCTTACTCGATACATCTCACTATTCCGAGGCCCCACTTATTTGTTATCGTACATAAAGATTTGAAATTTGAGCTATTTTTCTTGCATCTAGCCATAGTTTTTGCTGATTCTTGAATTTTTTCACTTCAGTTTACCTTAAGTTTGCAACTTTTGTGTTCTTTTAGTTATACCATTTTCTTTATTTATTCTATTTTTGTCTTTCACATTTTCCCTCAAAAGGGATTTTGGTTTAACACTTAAATGATTGATCTTTGCAGGTCTATAATTTATTGGTGAGGTTGTTTTTTGATAGTAATTTCTTGTAGAAGTCTTCAGGGCTGCTGTCTTTGAGCTTGTTAGTTTCTTGATTCTTGAATGATATGGTAGACTGTGAATCCTCAGTTCCCCTTATGGATGAGGAAGAAAATTTGATGGCTGCTGCACGAAACATAGTGAAAGCTTTAGGGACAAATAGGACTTTAACCAAAGATGCTAGAAAAATTCTTGCAGATCTTGACTCCCAATTGTCTTCACTAACTAGACATAATGAAACTCAAAATGAGGAAGTTGGTGAAACTGAGAGGCAGTTTATTGAACTTGAGGAGCAGCTTAATTTAGTGCATAGTAAGGTCATGAACTGGGAGGTAGGTCAGTCTATGATATGGGATTGTGGTCAGGAAGAAGGAAATGAGTATTTGAATTACGTGGATTCGGCTCGAAAGTTGATTGAGAGATTGGAGAGTTTGAATTTGGATAAAGGTGGTAAAGAAGATGAGCTTCTGCATAAGGCTCATGATGTTCTCCAAACAGCGATGAATCGGCTTGCGGAGGAGTTTAAACATTTGCTTGTTCATAATAAGCAACCTTTAGAGCCTGAGCGTATGTCTTTTCGTTCTAGTGAAGACGGTACGTTTGATAATGGATCTATTGTGTCATTTGGGGATGACTCGGTTGAGGATGTGATTCAAAGAGATAGCATGAGTAGGAGCTTTGAGGAGTACATCATTGAACTGGTGCATTCAGATGTTATTCGTGACCTGAGATACATTGCAAATTTGATGTTTGATTTAAGTTATGGTCAGGAGTGTTCGCAGGCTTTTATGAATGTTAGAAAAGATGTCTTGGATGATTGCCTTCTCATTCTTGAAGTGGAGAAGTTGAGCATCGAGGATGTTTTGAAGATGGAATGGTACTCGTTGAACTCCAAAATCAGGGGATGGATTCGCGCTATGAAGATCTTCGTGCGTGTTTATCTTGCTAGTGAAAAATGGCTAAGTGATCAGATTTTTAGCGAGCTGGAAGCAGTGAGTTCAGTTTGCTTTGCTGAGGCCTCAAAAGCTTCAATCTTGCAGCTTCTGAACTTTGGTGAAGCCATAGCTATTGGTCCTCATCAACCGGAGAAGTTGCTTCGGATTCTTGACATGTATGAAGTGCTTGCAGATCTTATTCCAAATATTGATGCTATGTACTCTGATGAGGCCGGGTTATGTGTTAGAACACAGTGCCAGGACATCCTTAGAAACTTGGGTGATTGTGCAAAGGCGATCTTTCTTGAATTTGAAAATGCTGTTGCTTCCAGCGTATCAGCTAACCCTTTCCCTGGTGGTGGAATACACCATCTCACAAGGTATGTTATGAACTACATGAAAACTCTTACAGATTATAGCAAGACACTTAATGAACTTTTGAAGGGCCATGAGAAGGAAGATCCATTAGCCGTCTTACCAGACATGACACCAGATAGGGAAGAAGATAACAACGATAGATGCAGTTACATTTCTCCACTGGCTCAACATTTCCGATCCATCACTTCAATTCTGGAGTGCAACCTTGAGGACAAATCCAGGTTATACAAGGATGAGTCGTTAGCTCACCTTTTCTTAATGAACAACATTCACGACATGGCTGAAAAGGTGAAATTTTCCAGTCTACGAACAATAGTAGGCGATGATTGGATTCGCAAATCCAACTGGAAAATCGAACACCATGCAATGAGCTATGAAAGAACTACTTGGAGCTCTATCCTCTCTTTACTCAGAGTTGATGTATTCTCAATGTCTTTCTCGAAAACTCTTCTCAAAGAGAAAATGAAGAGCTTTTACATCGCATTTGAAGACGTTTACAAGAGTCAGACAGGATGGTCAATCTCGGATAGTACACTCCGTGAAGATCTTCGGATCTCAACATCACTCAAAGTTATCCCTGCATACAGGGACTTTGTTGGAAGATTCGCCCGCCATATTAGTGACAAGCACATAAAGTATACCGTTGACGATTTGGAGAATTTCCTTTTGGATCTTTTTGAGGGATCTCCAAGATCATTACATGGTTCCCACAGGAAGTGAGCTTGATATGCTGATCATGGGTTCCTGCCAAAACAAGATCAAGATTCTTAATTCACAACCCTCAAAGCTGCTATACATTTAGATATATGTCTATTTTGTAACCTAATGTATTCATAACTTTTGGAATGTAGAAATTCGGTATATTATGTGCAAAAGGGCCAACACCATATACTTGTGGAATGCATATATTAAGAGATTTTGTTTATTGTTTCTTACGTGCTAGAGTAATTCCAGGCTAACTTCTCTGTCATTGGCAAAGCTGGCTATTTTCAAGTTTGTCAGCAAGGAAGATGTATTGTAGCTATTTGTTTGCTCTAATTGGGTCCTAGAGAAGCTGTTTATGATTGGAAATTTGAGATCTTTAATCTTAATTAGCATGCCCAACATTCTTTTTAACAAATGGAATCACCTTGTTGAGATCTTAAATCTTGATTAGCATGCCCAACAAGGTGATTCCATCCATTGTCGGACTGAGTGGCCCGACTAATAAAGTTAAACCATGGAGGTTTTTATGCTCTCTACTGAAGAGAACTTCAATTCCAAGCTCAAATTCGAGACCTCGGATTAAAAGTGACGAATTTCTACGATTACATTGTACTCGTAAACTGTTGTCAATATTGATGTATTTTAAAAGATACACTTAGCATGTACAAAGTATGGTATGGACATGTGTGAAGTTATTTGATAGGTGGCAAAACTATTTGCTAAGTGGCAATATACATGATGAGTCATGAACATATATTTGAGAAGTGGCAATTGAATTGGTTGTGGCAAAAATATGTAGACAAGTGGATATACACTTGTCATGTCCCCAAGCAATTTTCCTACTATAAATAGCTCATGCATGGGGCATTTCCAATCATCATCAGCCGATCCAATACCAAATATAGGGCATTTCTTCTTCTCTTAGCTATTACTTTATAAACAGCCACCTGCTTTTATATACAACCACTATATTACAAACAGTCACTATTTCTTTAATATATAGCCACATTGTTAGAGCATAATCCTTTACTTTTTTCCACCACTTCCTATAACTTGCTGGTTTACATTATATAGTTTTGTTGATTCCTGATCCCTCTATATTAATAGAGGAAGGCTCGTTTTATCTTGGGAAAACATTCCAGGCTGCTGGAATAGTTTCTTAGGATAGTGCCCAGCACGACTCAGAGCACCCTATTTACACAGAGACAATATAACTATATCCTTTTACTTTTATTGTATTCAACAATACTTTAGTCGTACATTATTATTGTTACTGTTGTTACTATTGTCAGTATTATTGTTGTTGTTTTCCCCAATTGTTCCTACAATCTAAGAAACTATGGCAGACAATAATACTGAAAAAATGATTGTTGATATTATCAATGTCGGTGATGCCCCCACTACTCCTGGTGTGGTCGTTCCTCTATGTGAGCGTAGTCATAATAAAGACAATACGAGGTATGTTAATAAGTCTCGAGGTTACAAGCCCTATAACCCCAATTATAAGAAAAAGAAAGGCTATAATTCTAATTGTGATAGAGCAGGTTATTATGTCCGAAGAAATATAATAATGGCAAGAAATGTCAAAGAAAATAAAAATCCTCTCAAAGCTAATTTAGCTGAAGGAGATGAAATTATTGGGGCTGTCATTTCTCAAGTGAACATTGTAGGCACTTTGAAAAAAATGGGTGGTAGACTCTGGGGCTACTCGGCATATTTGTGCAAATCGAGAAGCATTTACCTCCTATACTAATATAGGAGAAGATAATGAAGTAGTCTACCTTGGAGACTCAGGAACTGCTAAAGTCCTGGGTAAGGGTAAAGTACTCCTGAAACTTACTTCGGGAAAAACTTTAGCCCTTGCAGATGTGCTACATGTTCCTGGTATTAGGACAAACCTGATTTCTATAGCCTTGTTGATAAAAGCAGGGGTTAAAGTGACATTTGAATCTGATAAGATTCTAATGACCAAAAATAATAGTTTGGTCGGAAAGGGCTATTGTAACCAAGGACTTTTTGAACTTAATGTTTCTAACATTACATATGAAAATGCACCTGTTTCTGCTTATGTGGTTGACTCTATTTCTTTGTGGCATGCTAGACTAGGACATGTTAATATGTCATATCTACAGAAAATGCATACAATGGGTTTAATATATGGTTTAGACTCAAATAAGATTGATAAATGTGAAATATGTGCTGAAGCTAAAATTACTAGGAAATCTTGCTTCTCTGTTAATCGAGAAACTGAATTACTGTCTTTGATCCACACTGGTTTGGGTGATTTAAAAAAGACCATGACTAGAGGTGGTAAACAATATTATGTGACCTTTATTGATGATTTTTCTAGATATACTAAGTTATATTTGCTTAGAAATAAAGACGATGCATTTGCTGCTTTTATTTCTTATAAATCTGAGGTTGAAAATCAACTAAGTAGAAAAATCAAAAGAATTAGATCTGATAGAGGAGGTGAATATTTGGCATTAAATGATTTTTGTGAAAAAGAAGGAATTATTCATGAAATAACTCCTCCATATTCACCTGAGTCTAATGGAGTTGCTGAAAGGAAAAATAGAACACTAAAAGAAATGATGAAATCCATGTTAATTAGTTCTAATGCTCCTGATAATTTGTGGGGTGAAGCAATTTTATCTGTTTGTCACTTACAAAACAGAATACCCCATAAAAGAACTGGCAAAACTCCCTATGAATTGTGGAAAGGTTATAAACCTAACCTGAAATATTTAAAAGTGTGGGGGTGTCTTGCTAAAGTTCTGTTGCCTGAACCTAAAAAGAGGAAAATAGGTTCTAAAACTTCTGATTGCATGTTAATTGGATATGCTGAACATAGTGCTGCGTATAGATTTCTTGTTTTAAAAAGTGATGTGTTTGATTGCAACACCATTATTGAGACAAAGAACGCTGAGTTCTTTGAACACATTTTTCCAATGTATGATAAAGTTTCTCATGCGCCTGTTGAAAGAAATAAAGAGACTACCTCTGCTGAGGAATTGAGAAGGAGCAAAAGGCCTAGAAAAGACTATTTTTCTTATGGAAATGATTTCCAAACTTTTATTGTAAACAATGAACCATTAAATTATTTTGAAGCTATTTCTTCCTCTGAAGCTGAATTTTGGAAAGAGGCAATTAAAGCTGAAATTGAGTCTATTATGAAAAATAATACATGGGTTTTAACAGATTTACCTCCTGGTGCAAAGCCTATTGGTTGTAAATGGATTTTCAAAAAGAAGTTTAATCCTGATGGATCTATAGAAAAATATAAAGCTCGTTTAGTAGCAAAAGGATTTTCTCAAAAACGAAATATTGACTATTTTGATACATTTGCACCAGTAACTAGAATTTCTTCTATTAGACTTTTAATTGCCTTAGCCTCAGTTTACAAGCTTTTTATTCATCAAATGGATGTTAAAACGGCATTTTTAAATGGTGATTTAGAAGAAGAAATTTATATGGTTCAGCCTGAGGGATGTATTGTTCCTGGGTAAGAAAATAAAATTTGTAAATTAATTAAATCTCTTTATGGCCTAAAGCAAGCTCCTAAACAGCGGCATGAGAAATTTGATCAAGTCTTATTGAGAGACGGATTTTCTTCTGTTGAAGTGGATAAATGTGTTTATACTAAAATACTAAATGGTGATTTTGTGATAATATGTTTATATGTTGATGACATACTTATATTTGGTACAAGTATAAATACTGTGCAAAGTACTAAACTGTTTTTGTCATCCAATTTTGATATGAAAGATCTGGGTGAAGTAAACATGATATTGGGAGTTAAAGTCATAAGAAGTGATGATGGTATTGTGTTGTCACAAGAACACTATGTTGAGAGACTTCTTAAGAAGTTTGATTGTTTTGACGTGACACCTGTGGCCACTCCTTATGACGCTAGCTCTCAATTGAAAAAGAATAAAGGTGACCCAGTTGCTCAGTCTAAATATGCTCAGATTATTGGGAGTCTGATGCATTTAATGAATTTTACAAGGCCTGATATAGCCTATGCTGTGTGTAGACTGAGTAGATATACTCATAATCCCAATCAAGAGCATTGGTCTGCATTAGTAAGACTGATGAAATATTTGAGAGGAACCATGAATTATGGTATCCTGTATAGTGGATTTCCCGCTGTATTAGAAGGATACAGTGATGCTAACTGGATCTCTGATTCAGATGTGACAAAATCTACTAGTGGCTATGTATTCACCATTGGTGGTGGTGCAATAGCATGGAGATCAGCCAAGCAAACTATAATTGCTAAATCTACTATGGAAGCAGAGTTTATAGCTCTGGAGTTGGCTGGTTCTGAGGCTGAGTGGCTAAGAAACTTCTAAGCTGATATCCCTTTAACAAAGGATGTGTTGCCTCCTGTGTCTATCCATTGTGATAGTAAAGCGGCAATTGATGTTGCCAAGAATAAATCCTATAATGGAAAACGCAGACACATTCGTCTGAGACACAAAGTTGTCAAGCAGCTACTGAGAGATGGAATAATTTCAATTGATTATGTCAAGTCAGAATTGAATTTAGATGATCTTCTGACTAAACCTTTGGGAAGAAAATTAATTCTTCAAACCTCAAAAGAGATGGGGTTAAGGCTAATATGATTGTCAATAGAGATGGTGACCCAATTTATGTGATTGGAGATCCCATGAAGTAGGTTCATATGGGTAATAACAAGTTGATATTGACACTGAAGCACTTAGATGAAAGTGCTTAACTGCTACTATTTGGAGGGTTGAGTTTTAACTCTTAATGAATTCATAGTCCTTATGGATGGTGTATTAAAAGCAGTATACACTTGATGAATTCACCTATATGAGAGTAGGAGTGGAGCCGCTCCTATGAGATTCTAGCCAAGTCTCTAGAGCTCTCATGAATACCAGGCACGCGCATGACCTTTTTGTGCAAAACCGCGTTGAACAGCAAAATTGTGGGTCAAAATGTGACTGGTAGGACCTCTGGCTTACAAAAAGAATTATTGGTTCATGGAAATATTATATTTCACCAGTAACTTTGTGAGTCAAGTTTTATTGGTCTAAGTTTGGTTCATAGTCCAGAAGACACCAAACCTATTGCATTTAGACCGTGTAATCAGCAAGTCTTAGCCTCCATACTTACCCCCATTATTGTGTACCTCTTGATTCTTCAAATCTTTTAAAATATGTGGGGGAGTGGTGTCAATATTAATGTATTTTAAAAGATACACTTAGCATTGTACAAAGTATGGTATGGACATGTGTGAAGTTATTTGATAGGTGGCAAAACTATTTGCTAAGTGACAATATACATGATGAGTCATGAACATATATTTGAGAAGTGGCAATTGAATTGGTTATGTGGCAAAAATATGTAGACAAGTGGATATACACTTGTCATGTCCCCAAGCAATTTTCCTACTATAAATAGCTCATGCATGGGGCATTTCCAATCATCATCAGCCGATCCGATACCAAATATAAGGCATTTCTTCTTCTCTTAGCCATTACTTTATAAACAGCCACCTGCTTTTATATACAACCACTATATTACAAACAGTCACTATTTCTTTAATATATAGCCACATTGTTAGAGCATAATCCTTTACTTTTTGCCACCATTTCCTATAACTTGCTGGTTTACATTATATAGTTTTGTTGATTCCTGATCCCTCTATATTAATAGAGGAAGGCTCGTTTTATCCTGGGAAAACATTCCAGGCTGCTGGAATAGTTTCTTAGGACAGTGCCCAGCACGACTCAGAGCACCCTATTTACACAGAGACAATATAACTATATCCTTTTACTTTTATTGTATTCAACAATACTTTAGTCGTACATTATTATTGTTATTGTTATTACTATTGTCAGTATTATTGTTGTTGTTTTTTCCAATTGTTCCTACATAAATTTGGTTACAATGTGATAGGCAGAACTGATGCCACTTGAGACTTATCAAAGCTTTGATCAGATTCAGAGTAACTTATTTCAATTAATGCCTCATATTGTTCTGGATAAAAGCCTCAAGCCCCGTGTGGTTGACGGTTAAACCATAGCTCCAACTGTGGCTGGGATTGTTGTCATAACAACGAAGGCAGTCGCTCCAGCAGCTTTAGTACTTAGTTAAGGCCCCAGCCCTTCGCCCGGTTCTTCTCCGGCTCCACCAGCAGCCTCCTTCTCCGCGCCCGCTCAGGCTTCGCTGACCTATCGCGTGGTAAAAGAAGAAAGTACGAAAGTGACAGATTAGGAAAAAAAGGAGGTAGGCTTTCTGAGCGGTCATTTAGGGGTCTTGTGTAATGTACAAACACCAAACGAAAAATAATTCATGTATTATTAATTTATGTACTACTAATTCTTGCATTATTAATCTATGTATATGTATAACTTGTTTCTCCACCAAACTGACCCGTAAGTATTAGATTAGCAAGGGTCAAAAAGGAGGGAGATTCATGAATTTTTTACTCTGTACTAGTGTTTTTGCTATCAAGATAAGTTTAGTATTGGACTCTTGAACTTATGTTATGCATATTGTCAATTCTTAAAATATATCTTATATTCACTTTATTTGGTAAATATATAAAGCACAGTGCAAGTTTTTTGGCTCATCCATTCCCCCTCCCAATCCTCCATCACTATCATCAAATCTTTTATGCCCAAATAAATACCAAAACATGATGTTAACGAGCCTACTTAATACAGTATTTAAATTTTAACCTTCTAGTCATACCAGAACAACTATTAATGCAACAAATGCTTGATGACCAGGTGTACACAAAATATCTTCTTAGGTTAAAAGGTTTTTCAATTTACCGTGCGTCATGTGATACTCCCTCAATTCCACTTTGTTTGTCATATTTTCTTTATTAGTCCGTCCTAATAAAATTGTAATACTTTTCAATTGGCAGTAATTTAGCTCCAAGTGACTCATTGATAGTCACCCAAATATCCATAATTTATTTTAGATCACAAATTTCAAATTTTTTTATTTTTTATTAAAATTTATGTCAAGTCAAACTATGACAAACAAATTAGAACGAAACTATTTACCGAACAAGAAATCCAAGAACACCTATACTGATCATGGCATAAACCATGCCTAAATACCCGAAAATCGATTTTCCCTCCGGTGGTGCAACTGTTTAGTAGGCAAGGATCGGAACGGGCGGATCAAGGCAAAAAGTGGTCTCAGGCATTCCAACTGCATGAACTCCAATCTTATCTATGTCAGGGGTTTGATGATCGCTAACGCACATACTCTAACTAGTTCAGATTTACGTCACGTTCATTCAAGGGAGAAACTTGTTTTATTGGCTAAAGGTAAAAAGTTAGCTAAACTAGTAGTAGTACTAGATTTTTTTTTTTCCTTTTAGTCAAATGAAAAAAAAAACAAAAAAAAATGGGTGTTATTGAAATAAAATAAAAATAAAACTAAAAAGAGAACCTTCACCGCCATACTAGAGTCAATTTAATCCAACGGCCAAGATTAAGCAACTTGTAATCGCAAGGTCCAAATATTTTGAGATAAATTTATATTGGAAATGCCCTTTATTTTCTAAAACCCTTAGCAAACAAAGAGCTGTGCTTCTCTGTTTCATTTCAGCTGAGGTAATTTTCTTCTACTGTTTTCAATTCATATAATAGTAATAATTTTAATTAGCTTAATCTTTAAACTATTAATTACTTTATTCAGTTCTTTACTTGATCCTTTTGTGTTACATGATCATGAATGCTCTTCGCCGCGAAAGTATACTGTGTATATAGGTCAAATATATATATATATATATATATATATATATATATATATATATATATATATATCTTGAATACTTAAACGAAATTCATGGCTTTGCCAGTATTTTTGAACTCCTAGGTGAGCTTGGTATAGTTCCCTTAGTTGGGGTGGAGGTAGAAGCCCACATCTACGTTCTGCCGAACCCAGTAGCTTTTGCCCGAACACTGTATTTGTGTTAAGAAATTCATTAACTATGTGCAACCTTTAAATTTAGAACTCGGTTATTAGAATTTTTAAGTTGTCCTTCTAAAATGTAGAACCCATAAAGTTGAAATCCTGGCTCCGATTAGTTGGCTCCTGTCCAAATATGTTGACATGCTAAAACTATGATGACTACTCATATTGACAGTGGCGTGAATTAGATAGAGGATTCGTATTTGCGTATCTCAACTGGTTTGGGACTGAACAGTTGTTTGATTGAAGCTATTACTTCACAACTGGTTTATTTTTATGCTCTCGTGTTGTATGACAAGTATAAGAGCATTGACATATGTTTGAGCTCAGAGAAGAATCCTTTTTCTTTCTCTCTTTTATTGTATTTACTTTTAATGCTTCTAGTATTGATCATCAGGAGAGGTATTGATACTGACCTGTTACTGTTCTGTTTTTACAAGGTTTCGAGATGGCTTTTCTCAATAGAATTGGGAATATTCTTAAACAGAATGTAAGCAAACACACAAACTTAGAACTCTCCGCCTCAAATGCATCACTTTTCCAGGCTATAAGAAGCATGTCTTCGTCTAAGCTTTTTGTTGGGGGTGAGAGGATGTTGTCTTTGTGGATGGAGTTGCTATGATTTTTTTTGGCTTATTTTGATTTATCTATAATGGCATAATGTCCACTGCAGGTCTCTCGTATGGCACTGACGAAAGTTCCCTGAGAGAGGCATTCTCCCAATACGGTGAAGTGATTGAAGGTGCTAGACTTATTATTTTGCATCTGTTGGTTTAAAATTTAGCAATGCACCCTTTTATGGTCCGTGGTGGCAATGAGATTAATTTTTGTCCAAAGCTAATTTGTGTACCGTTGGGATATGTCTAAAAGTTGGGTCATGATTTAATCAAACATTTCAAAATCCACTGTTTTAAGATGCATCACTCTGTAGTTTGGCCAAAATAAAATAAAATATGGGCAACAGTACCTGCACTCATATGGTGGAAGATGTGGACGGAGAGAATCAGATGCTTAGAGGATGAAACAGCACAATCAGAAAACAAAAAGATTATGGTGAAAAAAGAGTACACAGAGGATGCCAGGAACATTCAGGAGGGTAGATTGCTTTAACAGTTTTTGCTGAACTGGTTATACATATTATCAGCACAACTGCTTCACTGTTCTATAATGAGAGCTAACTTTACTGTTTGAAAAAAAAAAAGAGTATCATTTTGTTGTTGCAGCATTCACTAATATCAAAAATCATCAAAGAGATAATGCTAACATGATCACGAATAGAAATGAGCTTTCTTTCTTGGAAGATTGTATTTGTTAAAGTATAGATGATGTAGAAGATACAATTCCCGCTCATTGTTTTGCATTTCGTAATGAAGTGGAGTTAAAATTTGCTTGTATTAAAACAAGAAGTGTTTGGTCTGAACTGGACATTTCCTTATTAATTTAGTTATTGATGAAACGATAAACAAACTGGTGGGCGTCTCAATTCTAGCAACCTATGATAGATTTGTGTGTGCTGCATCTTTTAAAGATTTCTCTGAAGATGACTTCTTTTGTAACTTATTGTCTAGCTTAAGTTTAGAGTAACATAAACTATTCCTCTTCCTTTGCAGCTAGAGTTATTTTGGATCGTGATACTGGGAGGTCTAGAGGCTTTGGTTTTATTAGTTTTCCATCAAGTGATGAAGCAACAAGTGCCATGCAGGCTATGGATGGCCAGGTAATGATGTTACCTTTAGTTGAAAAAAATTATCCTTGTGAAAACTGCTACAGAGACCTTTTTCAAGAAAGTTCCCCAATAGAAACTTGAATAAAATATGGATTTAATAGTAAAAGGACACCCCTTAGATGTAATGCCTAGTTGAAGGGAAATATTTTACTCAGACTCTTACTGCCATATACCTGGTGATGACACTTCATGTCTTTAAAGGATGAGAGCAGCTTCTTTCCGCTTGTTAATTTACTTTCATGAGGTAAATCTCAGAATCACTTGGTAAGTCTATTTTTCGAGAGTAATAATGTTCTTGAAACTTTCTGCCTGTAGTTCCACTCGTCAGATACTTGGAGATACTTATAGCTTACCTTTTGCACCTCTCCTACCACCCTCTGCCAGCTCCATCTTGTGTTGGCCAATCAATATGATACTGCCTGTAGCTAAATGTTGTTACTTAAAATGTTGTCTCTTGTCACAGTTTAAAATAAACTAATGGGTGGTGAGGTGATATATGCTGCATAACTTTTTTTTTTTTTTTTTTTTAAGGATCTTCATGGAAGGCGGATAAGGGTGAATTTCGCCACAGAAAAGCGTCGTGATGGATTTGGAGGTGGCTATGGTAGTGGCGGTGGCTTTAACTACGGTGGAGAAGGTGGAAATTTTGCAGGTGCTGGAGGTTATGCAGCCAGCAATTATGGAGGTGGAGGTGGTAGATATTCTGGTGGTAACAGTTCTGCTGGAGGAGGTGGCTATGGTAACAGCAGTGGCTTTAACTATGGTGGGGGAGGTGGAAATTCACCAGGTTCTGGAGGTTATGCCACCAGCAATTACGGTGGTGGAGGTGGTGGATTTTCTGGTGGTAACAGTTCTGCTGGTGGATACGGTAGCTATGGAGGTGGTGGTAACTATGGGAATGATAACACTTATCCTGTTGAGGGTGGTAACACTGGTGGAGGAAGTGGCAACTATGGAAGCACTCCAAACAGCACTTATTCTGCTCAAGGCAGTAGTTTTTCGGGTGGTTATGGTGATGGCTTCACTAGTGCTGGATATGGTGGGAGCTCTGGAGCATCGTATAATGCAGATCAAGGGACTCAATCAGTAAATGAAGATCTTGGACAGGAGCCGTTAGAAGGAAATTACAGGGACGGCGATGATGAGCCAAAGGATTACGCCAACACGAGGGGCTGAAAAAAAAATGCTTGGGTTTAGACTTGCTTTAAGAAGATATGTCTTGGACATATGTTAGAGTCTTATGTGAATAAAATGTCACCCATTTCCAGCAGGGTTCATGTTCTGATTGCACTTGCCTCGTTTGATGAATCTATATAGCTTAAAATGTTTCTTCTCTTCGGTTCTTGATTACGCTGTCAGAATTTTTTGCTAACGAAACGAATGCATTTGAAGTGGAGATATAAAATGTCAGTAGGGTTTTCTTGGCTCTATATTTACATTGGTTTGTCTTGTCTTCAACTTGGTAGCTAGTAAGCTTGAGTTCGTCTGTTAAGTTAGTCCCTTGTGGGGAAATGTTATGGCGAATGCATGTAATAGTGCATGTGGAATTTCTTTTGAAGCGTCTTGGTACATTATAGTGTCGAAGGTGAATGCATGTGCTGGATGTTGATTTCCTTCTAAAGTATCTTAGTTTGTAAGCGTCAAAGTGTGCCTGTGAGGTGTGAGAAGTGCGCTACTCAAATGGAGCTTGCTCTTAAGTTATATCTTTGAATCCTCCTCAAGCATTTTTAGTACCTAAATATGTTTTCTTGCACAACCCACTAAAATATGTGAAAATGTTCTTTATGATTGGAGACTACACCCAATTGTTTTTGCGAGGATTCTCAACTAATAATTCAAATTTGCTAAATATCTAATGGAGGCAGGTGCACTATTTTTTGGGGTCTATTTAGAACTATCCACCTACATGAGAGAGAACTTTTGTCATTTACGTTGTGAATTAGAAAAGCTTTTGGAATCCCTGGTTGAATTATCTATCTAATATTGAATCTACTGATTAAACAACAAGCTGGAATAGCTCAGTTGGTTAGAGCGTGTGGCTGTTAACCACAAGGTCGGAGGTTCAAGCCCTCCTTCTAGCGTTCTATTTTTCGTTTTCAAATTTTCTTGGACATCTTGTGGTATTTGGTTCTTATAAAACTATTCCAACAATAAAGTAAAAATAATACAAATTGTAAGATACAAATATCTTACATTCTTTCCAAAACTAACCTTTTAATTGTTGTTCCATTTGTTTCTACCTTGATGTGTTTTGACTAATAAATGCATCTTATTTGTTTACAAATACACTCTCAATCATGATTAAACTAATATGAATTCTTTCTTTACTAAATAATTTTACTATTATAATTAGGTGTTAATACTTGGTGTGGTTAAATTTTTACCGACGAACTTATGTGCAAGGACGTGGTGTAGGAGCATCCATTGACTAAGACACAAACAATATAAATAAACGAAGAAATGATAATATAAATAAACAAGCACTAGGAACAATGGGGAGTTAATTCCTAAAATAAACAAGCACTAGGAAATGATAATATCTAAAAAAAGTCCCTTTCCTTTGGTTTGGGACAAAATTATCACTCAACTTATCCAAAATACCTTAAAAAGTCATTCTCCTAAATTGTGGGTAGGTCACCGGAAAATGCTGACATGAAATTTTATTTTAGTTTTTTCTTTTCTTTTTTCAGCATATTTTAGTTCTTTTTATTAAAATTTAATCCCAATAAATATTTTAATTTTATTTTTCTTAAATTACGAAATTATTAATTTATGAAATACCAACATACTACTTGAGCCAAAATGGGTCTTCTCAAGACTACTTTATTTTAGTTCTTTTTATTAAAAGTAAATCCAATAAATATTTTAATTTTTTGTAAAAAAAATATCAAGTTATTTATTTATGAAATACCCACATGTTACTTGAACCAAAACGGGTCTTCTCAAGAAATGCAGAAAAAAAGTGCAGTATATTACTCTTATTGGGATTATGTAAAAAATTTATTTTAGCATAGTATGTTACTCTTTTTTGTTGACAACGGCGCTCCCAAGGTTTGGTGGGACATTTAGACAAGCTTTTATTTGTTAAAAAGTTTTAATATTAATCTTTTATGGAATGGTATGTAAAAGAGAGTTATCTCTTAAGAGAATTTAGAATTTATCTTGTATCTTACCCGTATCATGACTTGAAAAACACAAATAACATACATCAATAAAACTCGTTCAAATAATCTTAAGAAAACCCGTTTTGGGCCAAGTAACATGTGGGTATTTCATAAATAAATAATTTGATATTTTTTTTTACGAAAAATTAAAATATTTATTGGATTCACTTTTAATAAAAAGAACTAAAATAAAGTAGTCTTGAGAAGACCCATTTTGGGTCAAGTAGTATGGGTATCTCAAATAAATAATTTTGTATTTTAAGGAAAAAATTAAAATATTTATTGGATTCACTTTTAATAAAAAGAACTAAAATATGTTCGAAAAAGAAAAAAAACTAAAATAAAATTCCATGTCAGCATTTTTTGGTGACCTTTAACCTACAATTTAGGAGAATGATTTTTTAAGGTATTTTGGATAAGTTGGGAGATATTTTTGTCCCAAACCAAAGAAAAATGACTTTTTTAGATACTTATCTATAGTTCAGTGACCATTTTAGGAATTAACTCGAACAATGGGTTACATAGATGCTTTGGTTAAAGCGTGGGTAGGGATGGCAATTGGGGCAGGGCGGGGCGGGGCGGGGCAAAACAGTAAACGGGGCAGGGCGGGGCAACTGTTAAATGGGGCGGGACGGGGCAGGGCGGGGCAAATTTTGTTTTAGAATTTTCGGGGCAGGGCAGGGCGGGGCGGGGCAAGATAGAGCCCATTAATTTTACTTGTTCTTTTTCCACTATTTTCTTATTTCATGATTGAGTTGAGGAAATAATGGAAATATTGTTCCACTATTGGCTATTTAAGCTATTAATTAATATAGTAAATACATAATACTTTTAAAATATTATAAATTTGTTAAAAGCTTCAATTTCTTCGAATAATTCCAAAATCATCAAATTTGAAAATTTCAATAGAAAAAAAGTTAGAGATATGTTAAATGAATTAAAAGTTAAAAAGAAAAGTTCAATTTTAATGATAAAAAATAAAAAAATAATGACTTAAAATGTAATTTAAGTGGGGCGGGGCGGGACGGGTCAAAACGGGGCAGGGCAGGGCGGGTCAAACGGGGCAGGGCAGGGCGGGGCAAAATTTTGACAAAGACCAAATGGGGCGGGGCGGGGCAGGGCAAAACTTTGGCAGGGGAAGGGCTCAACCCGCCCCGCTCCGCCCCGGCCCCGCCCCATTGCCACCCCTAAGCGTGGGTGCTTGAGGCATGTGATTACATATGGGCAGCTGGTTTTAGAAACCAGACTATTCGTTTTTATGTAAAATACGAACCATCACAAAATGGTGTAAGTCCATCATTGCTTGCAAATTTTTCCACAACCAATCAACTACAGTATAAGTTAAAATAATTTGATTTAGTTTTAAAGTAACACTTGCAAATTTTTGCTTCCTATTCTGGCATATGGTAAGGATCTCGATCATCTATGGTAGTGAAACACTATTTCTACTTTATAAATTATGTATCAACAATTCAACATAATAAAAAATTTGTACGTAACGATACTTTTTTATACTTTTTCACCGAATTTTCAGCATGAAGCTAACGCATTCCTCAAAAAACACTCTACAACAATGACATAGTGAAAATAAATGGTACAAAATATCACGAATAAGCGAAAAAGAATACCCTGCAAAAAAAAAAAAAAGAAGAAATTTTTACACAAATAGCTAGCCAAATTAATTATTTACATAGCCAGTATGCATAAATTACACACGAAGTATACACAACTATACACATGCCCACTTGATTTATAGTATACATTCATCATCTATTTTAATTTTTTTAATCAGTTGGGTTACGGGTAATTTGGTTAAGGAGTTTATGAAAATATCCATTAAAATCAAAATATTTATCCGCCCTACGCAGAAGCTACTTACTCGCCCAACCCAAAAGCTACTTACCCGCCCTGCCCATTTTTTCGTATACCATAATTTATGCCAAAAGTTATATATAAAAATGGGCAGGACACATAAATACTTTAGATTTCAATGATACCATAGCGTGAAAATCCATTAGGTTAATTTGTCAAAGTTAAGAGAGAATCTAGTCATAATGTTTGGACTCGGGTTTGGGCCTCTCTATGAAGCCCAAGCTGAATAGAGAGGCCCAAACCCGAGTCCAAACATATAAATATCAAAAAATCGTTAAACCCTAATTCAAATCCCCGCCAACTTTTACAATATCTGTTAAACCCTAAATCCTAATTGAAATATCTTTTTTAACAATGGCCAAAATGGATATTGATGATGAAGAAACAGCAAGGCGTATACAAGTCCGTTTTGTTACGAAATTGAAGGCTCCTTTTAAAGCCCCACCTTCTTCCATTGCTATTCCTTCTAATTTGACCCGATTTGGCCTTTCTTCCATTGTCAATAATATCCTTAAAGCTGGTTAGTCATAAGTTTATTTTCCGTGTTTAGAAGGGAGTGTATTTTATTATATAGCTGACCCGAACTTGTTTGAGATTGAGGTGTAGTAAATTGATTTAAATAAGTTCACAGTAATTGAGCTACTTGACCCGTAGAAATGACTGTATTAGAATGTGTTTAGAGTTTAAGTTTTGTGCACTGTCAGTGTACATGATTTTTATATCATCAGGTCACTTAAGAGATATTTATAGGTTCCGGCTTAGAATGGAGTATATTTATATAGCTGACCCGAACTTGTTTGACATTCAGGTGTATTAAATTGCTTTAAATAAGTTAACTGTAATTTGAGCTACTTTATCCTTAGAAATGACTATTAGAATGTGTTTAGAGTTTAAATTTTGCATGATTTTTACGTCTCCAGGTCACTTAAGAAATATTTATAGGTTTGGACTAAGAAGGGAGTATATTTATATAGCTGACCCGAACTTGTTTGAGATTGAGGTGTAGTTTGTTCATTGAATAATTGTCAATTTGTATTTAGCTCACTCGTTTAAGTTAGGAGACACTCCCTCCGTCCCAATTTATGTGAAGGAGTTTGACTGGGCACGAAGTTTAAGAAAGTAATAGAAGACTTGTGAAACTTGTGGTTTAAAATAAATCATAGAGGTTTGTGTGGCTGCGATCATTTCATAGAGTTAAATTGTTACTAAATATAGAAATATGTCATTCTTTTTTGGACTGACTGGAAGAAGTTAGTGTGTCGCATAAATTGGAGATAGATGGAGTAGTAAGTTGTTCTAAATAGGTTAAAGGTGCCATAATTGAGCTACTATACCTTAGAAATGGCTGTATCAGAATGTCTTTAGAGTTTATGTTTTGTGAACTATTAGTGTACATTATATTTTACACGGTTAGGTCAGTCAAACGCTCTATAAAAATTGGGATTTTAGATGTTGAAAAATAAGGTAGGTTACTTATACTTACTATAAGAGGTATATGTGACTTGATAGTGTAACTATTATATACTTTGTCGGTGCTTAAAACTTAAATCTATGTGTTTATAGGCAGTTTATTTGTTTTTGTTTCAACGAAATTTGGGATTAGTGATAAACGTGGTTACATATTTAATTGCATGAAGGACCTGATCTCGTCGTGATACTGGACTATCACTGCATTGTCTGCTCATTTGGTCGTTTAACTTGTGTTTTTACTAGCATATTTAGCTGGTTGTCATTTGATTATTACTATTATTATCAGGAAAAGATGATTGGAATCCCGAACCTTTTGATTTTCTCATCAATGGAGAGCTCGTCCGCATGTCACTTGAAGAGTTTCTCCTTGCCAAGGGCATTTCAGCTGTAAGTTTCGTAAACATTGCTTTTCAAACACCATAACTATAGTTTACATTTTTGTTGTGTAGCTTCAGTATTATGTATGTTACTTTAATTTGTCTGAGCATAATGACCGATGGAGAATGAGGATAAAAAACTCTTGTGAAGGACGAATTAGCCAGTAAAAGTTTATGTAAGACACCCATGTTTGAGCTGAACCTGTACCAATAGTTTGATTAGCTGCATTAACTCAAATGCTTTCCCTATTGCTTGAATTTACGTCTAACTCTACAAAGTATCTACTGGCTGCTGGTAGTGGGATTGTTCTTTTTTATTAGTTGGGATTTTTATTCGTATGGTTGGAACCATGACTTTTATGGAGTATCAAATTTGTAGAAAAAGGCCAAACATACACAACACAAAAGGATTTCAGAAAGAAATACTTGATGTGGTGTTTGAAGTAATTGTCTGTATTGTAAAAAGATATAAATATCCAAAGATAGTAGTTCCTTTCCCTGTTGCTTCTCCTGTGCTCTTACAAGCCACTGAGATTTTTGTCTATACTTTTTAACTATGGTATTCTACTTTTTTCTAGGTATGCTATTGGTTCTTTTACCCTTTGCGGTGTTTCTAACTATTTTCTATATACTTTACAGGAGAAAATATTAGAAATTGAGTACATTAAAGCTGTCGCTCCCAGAAAACAAGAAGAGCCATCATTGCATGATGACTGGGTCAGTGCAGTTGATGGTTCTAATCCTAAGTAAGCATGACTTTAGTGTAATTCTTGTAATTTTCACCAGGTCGTATTATTTTCTTTATTTAAGATATTTGAGATTTGGTGCGAGTATGCTTCTAAAGGAACTTATTTACCGAGTGTCAAATATTGGTTAAAGAAAAAATAGAGAGTCTGCCTAATAAACAAAATGGAATGGTTCCACGTCTTTGGCTATCGGATCTGTGTGTTAGTACTCCAGGTCTGCTGTGCATTCATTTCACTCCATATATATCTCTTACATACTACACCCCTGAGCAGAACATCTTTTATATGTCTTTCTTTCATTGTGCTGCTTTCCTTCTAAGTGCTAAAATTTCATCCTCAATGTGCTTCTTTGCCCTAATATTGGATGGTGACTGTTAATTATGTAGTAAAGGTCTTCTTCCCATAGAATGAACAATTGCATTAACTGACAAGATTTGCTTGTGTGTCATCTAACAGGTTTATTTTGACTGGATGTTATGATGGTTTAGGAAGGTAATTTTCTGATTCTATATTCTTTTTATTGTATTTTTAGGTTAGAATTTGCTTGGTTTGTTTCCTCCTTAACACTTGATAGTGCTAATCAGAATATGGAAGGCTGCCGGATCTTGTACACATCTATTGGAGGGCCATAGTGGTGCAATTGCCTCTGTTTGTGTTGTCAAACCAAGAGGTATGAGTGGGAAAATATTTTTACTCTTTCTAGTTTTCTAGCATTATGCTTTGTTGCCTGCTGTCATCATTTATCTTGAACACCATGTTCAATACACCTGCTTTTGATATTCCTTTTTTCAGTTAATATTTCTTGTTGATATCTACTTTATTAAGTTGTCGGATCTCTTTGTATGCTGAAACACACTAGCTACTTGACAAATTTACTGAAATGATGACGGACTTGAAATATAGTTTGAGTTGCCCCTGGATATCTCCTTTGCTGAGTTCAATTCTTTCACACTTATGTGTGTGCTAATCTTACTTGTACCTTATTATCTTTAGTGGCTCAAAGTGGTGCTGATCAAATAGTAGCCACAGCTTCTAAGGATAGGACACTGCGGCTCTGGAAGGTAACATGATGAGTCTACACGACCTATAAACCTCTGCCTATTCCATGATCTCCCTTAATTAGTTTTTGTTTGGATTAAAAGTTTGATGCAGATGAGTCCTCAGAACAGATTAAGAAGATTAGAGCCTTTAAGATTTTACGTGGGCATACTGCTTCAGTCCAAAGTGTTGCAGCAAAGCCTGCTGGAGATATGGTTGTGCATCGCTTCACTTAATTTATCACTTGAAGCTTTTTAACTACAAACTTAATTCTAAGAACTTCTACTGACCTTCAGCCTTACTGTGTTGCCAGGTTTGCTCAGGTTCTTGGGATTGCCAAATAGCTTTGTGGCAAGCAAGTGATTCAGATACAGGTGATGTAGTGTCAGTCAAGAAAAGGAAAAAGGGAGCTCAAGAGGAAGATACCCTAGTAGAAGTATGACTATGTTTCTGTAACCTATCTTGGTTAAAGACAGAAGAATACATCTAATTCTTGCAGTGCTGTGTATAAAAATTTATGACCTGTTTAACAAGGATGAACGTGCCAGTCCTCAAAATCATAACTGGAGGAAAAAGTAATTTATGGTACAGTTACTATTTTGAGTTCAAAAACTTTCCACTGCAAGGCTCACAAGGAACAAAACACCGTACTTCTACTTTTACGTACCACCTCTTATATGCCACACCCATCCAATTGTCCTACCCTTCTCCCTGCACCGCCTCTGACAGCAGTTACAAGTCCCTTGATAATTTTATTCTCTTCCTTCAGTTACCTGCAGTCCCTTTCTATCCTAGCCACCCCCTACCCCTACCTTTGTTCCTCATCTACCACCTCGTTAGCATTTATTCTTCTTTTAAAAGTCCTTCCAGCAACAAATTTGTGCCAGCAAAATGTTTTCTGCTTTTCTAAATTGACATCTCATTGACAACTGATATTGAATAGTGCCAATTACCACCTCTATCTTCCTTTTATATTGTGTTCTTTTTTATTTTAAATTTTAATGTTTGTTGCCTAATCCTCAGGAGGAGGCTAAAACTACACTTGTTGGACATACACAATCTGTGTCTTCTGTGGTGTGGCCAGAAGATGAAACAATTTATTCAGCATCATGGGATCACTCTATAAGAAGATGGGATGTTGAGATGGGCAAAGATTCATCTAACATGGTGACATAATGCTTCTTTTCTTTTGTTCTTCCAGTCACATCTCTGCTGTCCTGTGCATGTAGGATAGTTTTCTAAAACTACATATGTCTGGATTAGAGGGGGCAAAATAGATTTTCCATCTTGAAAATATGAAACTACAAAAATTTGGGGAAGATGTGGCACTTACGTATGCTATTCCTAGTGATATTTCTTTCTTTTTCTATCAGAAATAAGATGTCTCTTCTGTAGTGAACAATATAATTTTGAGAATTACAATCTTGAAGAAAAAAAGTACTGCCCCATCATGATAAAGTTGCCTGTTTTGAACTTTTTTTAGTGGTAAGATGCATAGCTTGTTTCTACTCTGTTGTGTTGAGATTTTGAAACTGTGTGGACCTAAATGTGATGGATAATGATCAACCTCTTCCTCAACAGTATTGCGACAAAGTCATCAATTGCCTTGATGTTGGAGGTGAAGGTTCTTCCCTAATTGCTGCTGGTTGTTCTGACCCCATTCTTAGGATATGGGATCCTCGCAAACCAGGTTACTTTCTTTTTCTGCCAACACCCGCTTGAACTCTAGCTCCCTGTCTCTCTGTGCCTAAATATCTTTTTATCTGTTGGTTACTGTACACGTAATTGATGGCCATTACATGAGTCAATTATATATAAAACAATTAAATCACATAAAAATTTTTGGATCATAGGTACTTCGGCTCCTGTTTATCAGTTTTCATCACATAGCTCTTGGATATCTGCCTGCAAGTGGCATGAAAAGTCATGGTTTCACTTGGCCTCTGCATCTTATGATGGAAAAGTTATGTTATGGGACTTGAGAACTGCGGTTAGTACCACACATTTTCTGCCTCGATAGTGACTAGTCTGACTTTTTATAAATGCTTACTCCTGGGTTAAACAATTTGTATTGCAGTGGCCACTTGCTGTCATTGATACTCACAAGGACAAGGTACTAAATTTTGCCATCTAAGATCTGCTTTATGAGTATTTATTCTGTCACATTTCTGTTTCCTAAATTTCAGCCTGTCAATACAGGTATTAAGTGTGGATTGGTGGAAAGGTGAAAGTGTAATCAGTGGCGGAGCTGACTCGAAGCTTTGCATCTCGTCTGATGTTTGTGTGCTGTGATGTTGAGGTAAACCTCTCTTTTTGGAGTGGAGATTTCAAAATTATCTTTAGTCAATTGGTTCACTGGAGTAGAACAGAGTTTCTTTATTGAAAACGATTAGAACCCATGAAACAGTTGTGTTTTGTCTGTATCCAAGTACTGATAAGACAAGGTAACTCATGCTGGTTCTTCACTTGTCCGAAGTTGTATCCTAGAACGTGCAACGAGGAGTTTGTGCAAACAGGAAATAGCGAAGTATATGAGTAAAACTATTGAAGTTCAAAACTGTTGCAAGAGGCGATAGTGCTCCGAAGGAATGATGCAATTTTGGTGTCTCATTACGATGGGACTTACGGTCAAGCCATATCTGATAATTTATTTCAGAAACAATTTTGTCTATGCTAGTTGGAAATTGTTTGTACTATATATTCCTTGTGATACGAGTGGATTGAAGCTGTATTTCTTGGATGTACTGTTTTCTGCTTCTGTATTTCGTTATTTTTCCCTTCAAATTTCCCAGCAACTTTTTGGGAACCTATTGAACTTGCTATAGTTTTTTGTACATACCTCGATCAAGATTTTCAAGGGATCTGATCCGCTCACCTAGAACTGTGTTATTTTAGTGACCATTAAGCCCGATTTTTGTGGAAATGACACTGAAAACCAAAACACTTATTTTACATATTGGCGCAAATTCTTTGCTCTCATGAATGGTCGAGCCCACCCACTTTCCCCTCCTTTGGAAAGGTGTCCCAAACCACAATAGAAACCATCATTTTCGGCACAATGTATAAATATAAATGAAAAAGGTCACTAAAGTTTTAACAAATATTAGATCCGAATCCATAAATTTATAAATACTCTGAATTCAATGGCAAGAACCTTCAATGTTCGAATCCATCAACTTAAATTCTTAAATGTGCCTGCATAACTCGAGCAGCCTAAACATCAATATTGAAGAGCCTTTAGAGGCGTTTAATTAAGAGTCTAAATTGGTTCAGGCCAAACAAGATGCTGTTAAGACAGTTTCAACTAACTCACATACTTGGAAGTTGCAACGCTAAAGAATTTTCAGCTGCTGAAATTCTGCAGCTTATCAAATTGAAGAGCAAATGATGAATGATTCTCAAGGGGCTATAGTCTCTCTGGTACACCATTCTGAAGATGCCATTGTAAAAGAGGTCTAGTTGTTCCGGAGTCAACAGGTAACCACTGTTGAATGACTCATGTTTACATGTGAGGAGATTATCAGCGATAGTGAAATTTTTCGAGATGAATCTTGATTAATCGGGTCCAAAGCAAGTATTGAACATTGGGTTGGAAAAGAACCAAAAAAGAAATTCTGTGCTACTCTCAGATGGTCTGAAGTCTGAACCAATAATGTTTCTCGAAAATATGATGTGCACTAAAATGACTTTTGTGTTGAAATAAAATATTCACAAAAATGGAGATGCGGGGGATCGAACCCCGTGCCTCTCGCATGCAAAGCGAGCGCTCTACCATTTGAGCTACATCCCCATTGAAAATTTGACCTATATTTTCATTTTATATCAAAGTTTAGAATTTGATATTCTAATCTTTATCCTGCAGTTTTACATGCTTTTAGACAAAATTTCACGTCATAACTGTAATATGTCTATATTGTCTATTGTCTATTGTCTATTGTCATTTTGTCTTTCACATCTTGCTTTGGGTATCGTTTTGATTCTAGGATCAGATTGGCAAATTCAGACCTCAGAGTGATATTTCACCTAGCTAGTAGTACATATAATTCAGAAATTAGTAGGCAATACATTTATCAAATCTCTATATCTCTACTAAGTTGAGCAATTTTCACTAGAGACGAGCTATATTCTGTGGTTAATGTGATAGTTTTCATTACCCTTGCTAGTGTATTTAAGAAAGTTGATTTAAGATGGAACAGTATTACTAACTTATACTACATGTCATCCTCTTTGTAAATACTCTTTAATAAGAGTCTTCTTTTGTTGGTAGATGTAAAAAATAAACGTAATTGTGAACCATAATACCGATCTGCTGCCAAATATAATCCAGAAGACCCTAATGATTCACAAGGTATAATCCCTTATGGAGGATACATTCTTCCTTATCTTTTGTTTTCTTTCATCCCCACATTTGATAATTAACCGTACTAAGTGATACATATTCTTATTTTGATGTTAAATTGCTAAGATTAAATTGATTAGTCTGGTATAAATACATTAAGGGGTCGTTTGGTTCAAAGTGGTTAATCCCGGGATTACAAATTTCGTGATAAAAATTTGGACTAAAAGTGGAATAAATAAACCCACCTCCTATATGGGATTAGTTAATCCCATGATTTTGGGATAAAAGGTCTCCCAACTTAGCTAATCCCAACAACCAAACATGGAATTAATTTAGTCCCAAATTTAATCCCGGGACTATTAGTCCAATCCCGCCAACCAAACGACCCCTAAGTTCTTACCTATAATATATATATTTCCATGAAGTAACAACTTTAAGCTCTGGTTGTTGGAACTCATGGATGTAATGATTGATTTTGTGAATTTGTGATGTATACTATTTTCAGTAATACGAAGAATAATCTGACCAGGTCTGGCGTTTTGTTTAGGTTCTATTTTTCGTATGCTACCTTATGGTGTCTACTTAATTAATTTTACCTTTTGGTATCGACCTAATATTTGGTTTCGACCTAATTGGATATAGCGACTAATACAAGAAAATGAAGTTAGAAAAAATGATTGCACAAGATGAAATGAAACATTAATTAGCATATAGTAACAAAATGATCGATGAAATTGAGGTGTTTCAGCTTAGTTACGATGCAACGTTCACTTCTAAGCAACATCTGTATCAACATTTAGGGAAAGACAACATCAGTGTATGTGTGTATATATATATATATATATATATATATATCACTAATATTTCAGAGTGTAAGTTCTTTGCACCGATAATGTATAGATTTTTACGCTATCATGTTAAATTGACCTACAATTAGTAATTGTAGATAGCAAACATGATATGGTAACTTGCAATGATAAATTAAATTGCACCGATCGAGTATACAAAAATAATATACATAGTCCGTGTATATAACTTGAATCCCATACTTAATATTTTATGCCAAGTGTAAGTCATTTACTAAGTCGTCCACTTATCCTTGGAGAAAGACAAGAGGTAAACATTGTTCAACAAAATACTACAATAGAATCTTTAACTAACCATTGCAAACTACAAATTCTTTATTCTAATAACCTATTTCCTGATTCTAGGCTCCCTTATATAAAGCACTAATCAGAAGCTAAATTATAAACTTAGCTGCAAGAAAAGAACTAAGAGAAGAAATATGAGCCACATTCCACATATTGTAGCTATACCTTATCCAGCACAAGGTCATGTCCTTCCTTTAATGGAACTTTCATTATGGTTAGTTAAAGAGGGTTGCAAAATCACTTTTGTTAACTCTGAATTTAATCACAAAAGAGTCATCAAAGCATTATCAAAAAATGACGACGTACTGAACAAGATTACCTTAGTTTCAATCCCAGATGGATTGGAACCTGAGGAAGATAGAACAGACCTCAAAAAGTTGACAGAAGCAATTGCTCAAGTCATGCCTGGGAAACTTGAAAAAGTCATTAATATGATTAATGTGTGTGATGAAAATAGAGTTTGTTGTGTTATAGCTGATGAGAATATGGGATGGGCATTGCAAGTAGCAGAAAAGTTAAGCATTAGACGAGTTGCATTTTGGCCAGCTGCTGCTGCTACACTCGCATCTTTATTTAGTGTTTCGAAACTTATTGATGATGGAATCATAGATGCCAATGGTGAGCTCTTTTTATTTACGTTTACCAATTATTTATCGTAGAAGTTCTGATTTATTATATACCTAATCCGCACCCTTACTGCTGGGGTGGGGCTCGGCCTCCGAACCGTACGTGAGACGAGTTTTTGCCTCATACAGCTCGGGCCGAAGACCGGGGGAAGTTTAGAAGAGATGGGGAAACCTAGCAGCTGCCGGTCGAGGCGCATTTTTTTTACCACACGGTGTATATATAGTTTTTTGGTTCCCACCAGGTGTCCAAGACCTACTCTAGTTTGCGCAGGCCGGAAGTTACACTTTAGGGTTTAAGTGCTCTCCACCAAAAACGACTTTATCGCATTCTAATTTGGTGTACAAGTAGTTCATACGAAATCAACATATAGACTATCTAGATATATACATGGAGTAACTAACTCGTACACTATGTCTTAGAAGTGACCGACCAACCTTATCTAAAAGCTTGAGATATTAGAAATAGTATACGTTTAATTACTTAATTATATATATTATATCTCGACATGCTTCCTCATTGATGGACCCAATCTTTTTCTTGGGCCGCACGAGAAAATATTTTTTGGAATGAGGACCTCTTGTTGTAATACTATATTGAAATGTAGTATATATCATCTAAAATTTTAAACTGTTATACAGAACATATATCTAATTTCTTAATTGTATTACGTCTCAATAGCGCGATTTGTTAGTTTTAGATTTCTAAAAAATTCTGCATTCCAGGAACTATATTGAAGAAACAGGGGATTAAGCTATCACCAGGCATGCCAACCATGAATCCATCAGACTTTGCATGGGCTTGTTTCCCTGATCTAGCCATGAGGAAAATGATAATCGACCTTGTAACAGACAACAATGAAAGAGTAAAATATGCAGATTGGGTAATTTGTAACTCGTCAAAGGAACTAGAGCCTGGTGCATTTGCCATGTTCCCTCAAGTGTCACCTATAGGTCCTCTTCTAGCAAGCAATCGACTAGGGTCTTCAACAGGCAATTTCTGGACAGAAGACTCAAGTTGCCTAAAATGGCTTGATCAACAGCCAGACAACTCTGTCATATATGTTGCATTTGGTAGCTTTACAATCATGGATCATACTCAGTTCCAAGAGCTTGCACTCGGGCTAGAAATGGCTAAACGATCGTTCTTGTGGGTGGTTCGAGAAAATCTACTGTTAGAAGAAGCCCATGATAGTGCTTACCCGAAAGGTTTCAAAGATAGAATAAGCAGTCGAGGCAAGATAGTGACATGGGCACCACAACAAAAGGTGTTAGCTCACCCTTCCATTGCTTGTTTCTTAAGTCATTGTGGTTGGAATTCAACTGTTGAGAGTGTAAGCAATGGAGTACCTTTCTTGTGCTGGCCTTACTTTGCTGACCAGTTGTTTAATCAGAGTTACATTTGTGATGTTTGGAAAGTAGGACTAGGATTTGACAAAAATGAGTTTGGAATTATTGGAAAAGAAAACATCAAGTATAAGATAGATCAGCTATTTGGAGATGAAACATTTAATGAAAGAGCTTTAGATCTTCAAGAAAAAGTTATGTCTAGTGTCAAAGGAGGAGGAAGTTCAAACAAAATGTTTGGTAAATTTATTGACTGGATCAAGATTCAAAGAGGCTGAGATCAACCTCCATGTTTAATTAAACTTCACAATGAGCACAAGAAAGGCCTGCTCTAGGTGAAATTTCAAGCTTATTTTCGTTTTTCTTTTTGGTTCCATCAATGTCCCCATAGAAAATTTTCATTTATGTACTATGTACCAGCAAGAATAGATCATGGTCTCTTATTTTTTGCTTAAATACATGTGTGAGCTTAAAAGTAGCATAAGCCCATTAATATATATTTGGTAACTTAAAAAATTTTGAACTTATAAACCATAAGTGGCTTTAAGCTCCTTATAAGCCCACCCAAACAAGCTTTAGAAACTTATAATATAATTTATCAACTACGTATATACTTTTAATCAGTTAATCAAACAAGTTGTTATCGATCCTCTCATCTTCCAAGATTGCTTCGAGGTGGCTTCTCTCGTTTAAGTGCTCCTTATTAGTGAAATATGAACTCTATCATCAATCCAAAATTTTTAGATTTAAGTTGAGGAATATAAAAATTAAAGCGTGTGAATGCCTCAAATTAACTTTTGATCCGTGATCTTTTTAAGTGCTAATATGCACGCGTGCATTGCATATGTATGTGTTAATTTTGTGGTATTTCCGCTGGTGTAAAACTTTCTGGAGGGGCAACCCGGTACACAAAGCATAAAACTTTCTGGAGGAAGCAGAATAATTATACATCAACATTAGTTGTTGTTTTTCCCTAATGCATAAGATGGCAGATACTATATTAGTTTCACATGCATATGCCTTCCCTTTGATTCCCCCAACCCCAGCCCAAAAAATGTCTTATGCATATTGCAGTTGCTATATGCCATATCAAATTAGGAAAATATTTGGATTGCAAGCTTCGAGAGAGATGGTATAGTACTTGCCTTATGCCATATCAAATTAGGAAATCCTAGTTCAATCTATATTTGGATTAAAAGCTTTGTCTATTTATACTCACGTTTAACACAACAATTGCTCTCATCTTATATATTGAGAAGAGCTAACTAGCTAGCTACACCATCACATACCACTGATAATTAAGCTACTTTTGAAAAGAGGCAAATTTTACAAGCAAGTTTTATTAATACAAAGGAAAGATGAGTACTCCAACTCTATGTGCAAGAGGTTGTGGCTTCTACGGAAATCCAACAAGTTGCAATTTTTGCTCCAAATGCTACACTGATTTTCTGAAAGAAGACGCGGATTTTTTATTATCCCAAAAGCTATCTTTTCTTACTATTAATAATAATGATCATGGAAACGATAGCTCAATAGCGAAAAAGCCGAGGTGCAAGAGTTGTAAGAAGAACGTGAAATTAACAGGATTCAACTGCAAGTGTGGTGGACTGTTTTGTGGAGTTCATAGATATCCAGAGGTACATGCTTGCCCTATTGATTACAAATCAATAGGTCGTGCAACTTTGGCCAAGGAAAATCCTTTATGCAAAGCTGATAAGCTTCAGACTAGGATTTAAAATTGTTCGTCGTTAGTTGTTGCTTATGTACCAAAAATTGAATTCGTTTTCAAAGTTTATCTTTGTTTTGCAAAATCAGTTCTGCATGGATTGTGATAAAAGAATTCTTGTTTCATGTACCATTGTCTTTTGTTTTGATTATATATTACCGAACATATTTGTCGCACGCAATTAGGGGTGGGGCACTATTCGGATTTAACCGAAAAATCAAACCGAATCGAATTAGTTTTTTAATTTGGTTTGGATTTTTAAATAATTGGTTTGGATTGGATTGAGAATATGAAAACTTTGGTGTTTTGGTTTGGTTTCAGATTTCAAATCATAGAAACCGAAAACCCGAAAAAACTGAAATATATACACACACACACACAAAAAAAGACTCTCATATTATCTCTTAACCTAAACTTGTTTAAGGGTTTTAGAGTTTGAATATTTCAATACTTTATGCCTTCAATACTTTAACCTCTTTGTATTATTGTATAATACGTATGAAGCTTTCATCAAAAGTTTCAATCAGTTTTTACCTCTTGAATGGTAAGATCTCGTTTTACTTAGGATTCATGTTCTCTCTTTATCTAGAATTATGATTTAGATTTAATGTTTAATATTTTGACTTGTATTTATATTCTTTCAAGTATTTCATTTTAAAGTTTGGCTTATATGACAAAACCGAAAAAATCGAAAACTAAATCGAAAAAAACCGAACCGAAAAGAGGAAAACCAAACCAAACCAAATTTATTTTGGTTTGGATTGGATTGAAGTTTTTCAAAACCGAAAACCGAAAAATCAAAATCGAATAGTTAAAAATCGAACCGAAAAACCGAATGCCCACCCCTACCCGCAACTAGATCCGCTCCATCCTTGAGTTGCCACTTTTTCTTTTTAGTTTCTTTTAAAATTTATTTTATTTTCTTTTGGTTATTGTACACGAATGCACAGTGAAACCATCCAGAGGGTAATGATAATTATAATCGATGAAATTTTAAATGATTAATTATAATTAATGATAAAGCAGGCGCATGAATTGCCAACTTTTCTATAGAGTTTTCTCTAATGCTTTTACCAAATCAAGGTCTTTTTTACAAGAAATTAAAGAAAGAACCCAGGGATCAAGAGCTTCGAGTCAACAAAGACTATAGAAGAAGCTGCCTTCTTGAGTCTTACGCATTGCAAATTGTCATCAAATAAATCTTTAAGGTATTTCTCTCAAGTCTATAATCAACTAGGTGACTTGATCCCTTGTCCAAAAAGAAAAAAGATTAATACATATAGGAAAAGGGGTCCAATTATGTGCAGCATGTTATTGCTATTGCTCTTCCATAACTACGTACCCTTATCCCTGAGAAAGCCCATTAATATTACTGTACACGAAAAAGCAAAAGAAGCAATGGTTGGTGTAAGGATCTCTTTTTCTTTTTTAATCCATGTTACATCCTTTTCCTGTTGAAAAGCACTACAATCCTCTTATTTTAATAAATCAAGACCTGGTCTTACTCTATATAATAGATAAAAAAAAGGCCAAGCAAGACAAATTTGAACAACGCTAAGCATATATATATGTTGTTCTTCGAACTATATATGTCCCACAATATATATATGTGATAATAAACATTTACAATCTGATCGACTGGTCAATTAGTAAGGAGTCACTGATGTACACTTTACTCTTGCAGAAATTTCAATATGCTAGCTCACACATTAGAAGGCATCCATTGAAGCATCTCATTCCGTCTAATTATCCTGTATCCGGCAATCTTTAGCCCGACTGTACCGAGCTCGTACCACGTGTAAGCGCTCGATCCCTACCAGGAAATTTTTCCTATGGATATAAACCCGAGAACTCTTATTACGGGGAAGATTTCATTCATCCTACTAATTTTCTTGATAGTATTTTTAATAATAGTCCCCTAGCTAGTGCGTGTTTTGTAAATTCATTTTCATTTGATGTATCCATGATCACCACTAATTTTAATTTTGAATGTCAATGGTTGCAATTTGTTTTATACTAGGCGTTTTCATCGGACCACTTTTTCTTGATTGTTCTAAGACGTAAGAAACGAAAGGAAAAACAAAAACTCTCCTTTTTCCTTTTTGTTTGTTCTTCAAATTTTGGAGGTATTCTGATGATGTGCACATGTTCCTTAAAGCGTTACTATTACTACTACTTGTACTAGTTGTCACTGCCGTCCATAACATAGCATGTGAGGCCATAACATGAAGAGCAGTCCTGTCCGTTTCACTGAGATATCATGTGAAAACTCTCAGAGTTACACCCCCCCTCCCCCCACCCACCCTCCATCTTTGGTTTAGGATCTAACTCATATATACTGATAATATGTATAAAATACTTTTTACATTGTAAAACTTAACATATGGATAATAAGTTTTACTTATATATTAGGCAATCAAATAGATTAAAAGGATTTTACACTACTAGAGATCTAAGGGCGTGACATAATAATCAATGAAATTTGCTGAAATCGTTCAAATCTTAACATCTTAATTATATTAGCCACTTAAAAAGTGTTACGTGCTTCCTTCTGCTGCCTCCATAGGTAGAGATATCTACATAACGGTACATATATATACTGATGAGAGCTAACACGTATTGATGGAATAGTTGTGAAAACGTGTAAGCTGACCGAAACACTAACGTTACCAAAACAAAATTCAAGAAAAGAAAGAGAATTTTACTAGTGCTTATCCAATGTTCTCATCAGCTGTCGCAGTAAACTCTCTTGTCTAACATGCAGTGAGCAGGTCAGAAGCTAAGGCGTGGGCATGGGCGTGGCTTATGACATGAATTTTGTTATCACAATCAGAGATCAGACAAAGCTCAGATTGATGGAGTGACTTCAGATTTTTTGTCTACACTAACTATGACAAATATTTTGTGACTAATACCTCTAACAATGTATTAATCCTTTCTCTCACCTAATTAACTCAAGAATACATTTGGAAAACAGCCAAGAATTCTTAATTAAACCATCAATACAAATTAGTAACATTCTGCAGAATAAGTTAGCTGGCGTTTCCTTTTTTACACGGCTACACCATAGTAATTAGTAATTAGTAATTACCACATGAAGTAAATGAAAAAAAAAGAACATTTTAATCACAATAAGGCATAATCATTACTAATATCTAACCAACAATTCAAATCTTTCCCGTTAGGGCCATTACACAAATTCTAAAATTGAACCAAAAATACGTTCACATGAAAAAAGAAAGGTGAAAATCTTTGTAATATACTATAGCTACTCGATCCTGAAATTCAGTAACCGTAACCTACTCATACATTACTTGAAACCTACTGTAATAAAAAAAAAGAGACCCCAAAAAAAAAAACACCAAAAAGTAAAAAATATAAAAATAAAAGAAGAAATTAAAACTGCTTACTCTCCTACGTACTATACAGAATTTTTGTTATCTTGTTCACTGGACTCATCATAAAAATCGACTAGTTTCTGTAAAATGAAGACCTGTGTTTTGAGAAGAACAATGTAATCAGCAGTTTCTTGAAACAACTTGTCAACTTTGATGTCACCATTATTATTAGCTGGAATTAGTTGCTTGAGAGCTTCCAATTTGTCAGAAATGGAATTGCATGGACCAATTCTTGAACTATTTTGAGATTTGCTGCATGTTTTTTTGTGACTTGTACATCTTTTTTTTGTTCTAATTGATAAACTAGTAGAGTTTACTTTTGGACAAGAACCCATTGGAGAATTGTTTGTTTGTCTGAAAAACGGGAGGGAGTTTGTAGTTATATCTGTTAAGTGATACTATAACGGGAGAGAGTGGCCAATGCGTTTTGTGGTTTAAGTAATGGGAGCTTTCATTATTGCCACTTCTTTGTAAAGAAATTACAACATTGCTCTTACCACTTCTTTTTGGTAGTTTTACATGAGAGAGAATTAAGTTATATACTATACATATTTGGAAGTATTTTACTTTTAGCTATTAATATCAGGCAACCTATACTAATACAGTATTATTTTTAAGATTACAAATCTTACATTTTAAAGAAAATACTTGAAAATATTCATTTTAATAATGATCATAGTGTATAAGTTTTTACATCAATTTAAGTATGAAACTTCTATAAACTGTGGCACATATAGACGACCGCTAATCCATATAGGGGCAAAGGACAATCCAATACATAAAATATCTATGTCACGTAAGGTCCGGGGAAGAACCGCACCTAAGGATGACCGAAAGGAAATTTGTGGCTTTTGGAAGGCCTAAAAAAAAATCGTAACCTCTTTTACTTTATAAACTTTTAATATATCGATTTATACAAAGTAATATTTTTTTAACAAATTTTTTCTAGAGTACATTTTCGATTGACAATATATCAATACGTTTAATATATCTCTATTGAGAGTATATTGTTGATATTAAGTAAGACATTATTAAATTTAGTTTCAGTATACGTTGAGCTAATATGATAAAAATTGTAAATGTTATGTTATAAACAATTTATTCTATGACAATATTCAGTTTTAGAATTGTGTGACTAAAAAAATAGCGTAAAAGTCAAATAGGAGAAAATCAAATTGGAACAATAATTTGATTTATGAATCAATTAAACATGACAAAGCTAATCTTTAATTTGGCCGCTCACTCGATAATTTTCAACTAAGTCCAAGAATAAACATAAAAATCAAATTTAATTATTATTATTACTATTATTGTTATTATTAAAACAATTAAAAATTAAGATTTATATTATATATAAATTTGGGAGCCCCTATCATTTGGAGGCCAAAAATGATGGCTTTTGTGGCCTTATGATATAGGTTCATTGCCGCACCTTAAAGAGTGTTATGTATGTGGTCTATTTCGTTGCAAGCAATAGTATCTGTTTCTCAATTACTCCCACTTTGCAAATCTTATTTTAGCATTACTCCACCTTCTCCTACCTATTTACGGACTCACACCCTTGCTCTAAAAAGAATGTAATCTTGGCTAGTTTTTATTTAAATTTAATGAAATGAAATACTTGGTTCCTGCCAGGGCCATGACTCTTGTCAACTACAGTACCAAACATTAATGTAGATGTGAAAATAGAAAAAATGTTTGTTATAGAAAACTTCGAGGTTATTACACAATAACAAGAATATGTGACATCAATGCACGAGACAATAGTTACTTAGTTATAACTATCAAATTCCCACTATGGGAGCCACTTAAATATTTGCCAACAAACTCTTTGGATGTATGCTATTCCAACCGTTTAATGGACGTGATAGAATTAAATAAAACTAACAGAAAGAATTAATTATTATAACTTTAACATTGCAATGCATGGGATCAAAATCAATCAATTATTGAATTGAAAGTCGGCATCAATTAATTTCTACTTAATGTCTAAAATAATGTCTAACGCTGGGAGAAAATTAGCAAAATGTTTCTTGCCAGAGGAGCGTTCATAAATATGTCTATATGGACTTAAGCTTACTTCCACCTCATAATTTTATTCCAATTTTATTATACTATTAAAAGTATTATATTGCTTATTCCAAGTATATATATCTATCAAGTTTCTTTATCTACTCCATTAAACAATAATTCATGAGTCTTCTCAACAGACAGAACATATCTCAAATTGCTTTTGAAAATTCAAAGTTTGAATTTTGAACTACTTGGACTTCGTATAGCCATGAAGATACCCAAACTAACAAAACTGTATGTTCAGCTGTGTAGTTTCCCATTATTTTTTGAGAAATAAAACGTATTGTAAAAGAGTACTTAATGGTCCATGTCATTTATGGGCGGCTTTTTCCGATGACCCATGACATATTGGTCCTCTCTACAATGAGAATATAGGTCCCAACTCCAGGATTTGTTTGTCATAATTCATGTAAAGAGGTTTTTTTTGTTTATATATAATTTTTATCTCATGCTAAAATATATATTAAAGGCATATTAATGTTTTTTTAAACGTATTAACATAAAGTTCTTATGATTCGGTCCGTGGCATCACAGTTCTTATAATTATATGTGATGGATCAAACTAATTGAGATTCGTACGGAATACAATGTTGAATCTATATACAAAGAGGGATAATGACATTCTCGCATTACTTTGAATTCTATAACAAGAGGAATGGTCTGTGCTGAAAAGAATGGTACCATGGGTTTTGGGAGTAGTACCTAGCGGTTGAAGTTAGAAAGTTAGTTAAATGAGTTTCAATAGTTTTATATTAAGTTTCAATAATTATATTTTGGTCCCGACTGTTTCAAGAAGTAAGCCAAGATAGTCCTTAGAAGGGCATCACTAGTTTGTTAGAGGTAGATTCCTTTTTCTTTGTCTTTTAGAGCTTTTTAATACCTATAAGAGATGTAATCCGCCATTTTGGTGTCTATAAATGAAATTAACCTAATAGTTCACTTTAGTTTTTGCTCTCTTTTCCTTCGGTAATGCCTTCTTCTTCTTCTTCTTCTTCTTCTTCTTCTTCTTCTTCTTCTTGCCTTTGTTCCTTTGAATTAAATCCTATTAAAATCAGCTCGATTGTAACAAAACCACGTTATCATCGGATCAGAATGACTTCTTCTTGTATTTGTAAAACTGCATTCAGAGCCCACTCTGATCACTATGAGTATTTGATAATTCCTTTTGGGCTCACCAATGCTATTCTAGCTTGCAAAGTTTGATGAATCATGTTTTTAAGGCTTACCTTAGGAAGTTCATATTAGTCTTCTTTGATGATATTTTAGTGTTCAAAGAAGTATATAAAAGCATGTCATGCATCTCAGGATCACTTTTGAGTTGTTCTATTATTTGTCAGGAAGGCTAAATGTGCTTTTGGGGTGACTAAGATTGAATACTTAGTCCATTACATTTCTATTAAGGGTGTTGCACTATTGCTTCTGATCCTGCTAAGATCAGTGCAACTCAACAATGGCCTATACCTGCCACTATCAAATAGCTAAGAGGTTTTCTGGGATTAGCTGGATATTACAGAAGATTTATTAGGGGCTAAGGAGCTATTGGCAAGCCTCTCACTGATTTTCTCAAGAAAGGCAACTTTCATTAGACAGAAGCGGCTACTACTTCTTTTAATTAGCTCAAGCAAGCTCTGACATCTGCTTCAGTTTTGGCTTTCCTTGATAGCTCACTACATTTTATTGTGGAAGCTGATGCTAGCAATTTGGTGGTGGGTGATGTCCATATGCAGAACAATCATCTTATTGCTTATATGAGTAAGAGTCTTTCTGTAAGGCATCAAGCTCTTTCAATTTATGATAAGGAGCTCTTAACACTGGTATTGGTTGTCCCCAAATAGTCTTAGTATCTTATGGGCAGGCCTTTCATTGTCAAAACTGAATAGAAGGCTTTCTTATCAGAAATTATATACTGGTACTCAACTCAAATGGATTACCAGACTGATGCAGTTCAACTTCACCGTTGAATACAAAAAAGGGAAATCAAACCCAACTGCAGATGTTCTATCTAGGTATGATACAAGAGAATTATGGGTTATCACCTTGTTCCCTACTAGGACTGACCTACTTCAAGCTATCATCCAAAGTATAGATGGGGATCCTAGTAGTCAAAAATTGATTTCTAAGGTGCAGGATCATTGATGTTTGGCAATATTTGCCTATTTTACCTTAATATATTCTCACATTTTAGTACTTTATGCGCTCATTATATGTGATAAATGTGTTTCTTGTGCTCACTTATCGTATGTGTGATTTTAGGAATAGTGAGGATGAATTCGAGGCAAGAACAAGCAAATTAGAGTTAATGGATGCGTTGGAAGCTATACTGGAGCAAGGCTTCAAGAAAGCCCTGAAGCGTTGGAAGCTATACTGGAGCAAGGCTTCAAGAAAGCCCTGAAAAGTTGGAGGCTATGGTGGAGGCGTGGCTCCACGAAAGCCTTGAGGCTGACGAGACAAAAGTTCTCCCAACTAGATTAGGCTTTGGTTTAACTTATCGTAGCACTTTCTAAACAATATAAAACCTCTTTTATTTCGTTTGAGAGGGGGAGTTCGGATTTTGGAGCAAGTTTTGGAGGAGAGGGGAGGAGCCCTAGATGTCTTCTAAACAAGTTCTTTCTCTCTTTCTCTTATTCTTCTCCTTAATTCTATAGTTTGTTTGTTCTAGGGTTAGAGTAAATACATGAAGGTTGATGTTTGAAAGTTGATTTCTATCTATTAATTTACCATTACAGATTGTTTATTCTCTCTTGATCCTAATTGTTTGGTTATTGAGGCCTGATAATTGAACACTATCTACGGTTTACAAGTTGAACTCGACAGAGGGAACTTGTGAATGCAAATAAGAAAGAGCAGGTCTAGATTGTGAACCCGGGCATCGGGGAACCAATTTGTGAGTAGGATAGACATATACTTGCTCGCCTAGCTTAACTAATCACAGAATTCGTTAATGTGTGCACGTGATTCAACCCATAGACATATAGGGATTGGAGTAGCCTGCATAGACCGTGAAGAATTGAAAGGTTTTCGCGGGTACATTTAACCTGTAGTTAGCAATCTAGGAAATCAAGAAGTAGAATTAACTGAAAAACTCAGCTGGATTGCTCGTAGCTCTGACCCTGGACCGTTTCTCCTTATTATTGATAATAACTATAGTTTGCTCTTGAATACTTGATTTCAATTACTCGTTTTTAATTATTTTCTTTAGTTAGTAGATTTCACAATCATCATCGAAAAAAATACCTGAATAGTTAATAGGAAATTGTTTGCTAGGAGTCTAGTCTGAATAATCCTCGTGGGAACGATACTGTACTTATCACTTTATTACTTGTCGACCACGTATACTTGCGTGTGCGTTGGAAGCAACAATCATGAAGGAGAACATAAAGGGTATACATTCTTTAATCAACAACTCAGAAAATCTGGTAAGTTAGTAGTGGGGCCTGATCCTCAGTTGAGGGAGTCACCTATTTAGTTATGGCATGACAACCCCAATAGGGGCATTCTAGCATTGATAGTACTTACAGAATGCTAGCTAGTTTATTTTATTGGAATAATATGAGAGATGCTATTACTTCCTATGTTAAAAAATGTGATGTGTGTTAGAGGAGTAAACCTTCTCATGTTGCATTACCTAGCTTATCGCAACCTTTTCCCATTCCTTCTACTGCTTGGTCAAGCACCAGTATGGACTTCATAGAGGGTTTACCTTCCTCTAAGGGAAAGTCAGTTATTTGGAAGGTTGTGGAAATATTAACAAAGTATGCTCACTTGTAGGGTCAAGCACCCCTATACAGCTTTAGATATTGCTCAGTTTTATGTAGATCATATCTACAAGCTCCAAGAACATTGTAGCTGACAGAGATATTATCTTCACTAGTAAGATATGACAGAAGTTATTATTTTTTTTTCAAGGGGTTACTCTTAGCAGTTCTACTGCTTACCATCCACAATATGATGGCTAGACTGAGGTTCTGAATAGAACTCTTGAAACCTATCTAAGATGCTACTTTTCTGATGCTCTAAAGTGTTTATTTACTTATCTTTCCCTTACTGAGTGGTGGTACAATACCACTTATCATATAACTATCCAGCCTTCCTCTTATAAGGCATTGTACCCGCAGCCTCCTCCTCTCCATTTGAGTTATCCGCCTGGTGATGCTGTCTCTGAAGGTGTTGATAGAAGTATGCTTACTAGAGAGTTTAAAATGAGTTGCTTAAGTTTCATATTCAAAGAGCTCAACACATGATGACTGTATTTTCTAATGAACATAGGTCTGATAGGGGATTGGGTTTATCTGAAGCTTCAACCTTATACACAACCCTCTCTTTCTAATCACAAATTCACCAAGCTCTCAACCAAGTACTATTGCCCTTATCTGATCCTACAAAAAATCGGTGATGTCGTATATAAGCTAGATATTCCTCCTCATATTCATGTTCATCTTACTTTTTATGTATCCTAGCTTAAACCATGTCATCATCTACTTCTTGTTGTATCCCATCTTCCAGTCATTGATTCTTCTCACCCTTACTGTGTTGAACCATATCAGATCTTGGACTAAAGGCTCATTCAGAGGGGCAACAAAGCCATAGCTCAAGTTTTGGAACAATGGAAAGACATGGCTACTGATCGGGCTACTTGGGAAGATGCTTCAAACATGAGACTTCGATTTCCTTCTTTATTTCCTTGAGGACAAGGAAAATTTTGAGGGAGGGGTAATGTTACAAGAGGAATGGTACGTGCTAAAAAGGATGGTACCATGAGTTTTGGGAGTAGTACTTAGCGGTTGAAGTTAGAAAGTTAGTTAAATAAGAAAAAGTTTCATTAGTTTTATATTAAGTTTCAATAGTTATGTTTTGGTCCCAACTGTTTCAAGAAGTAAGCCAATATAGTCCTTAGAAGGGAACCACTAGTTTGTTACAACTAGATTCATTTTCCTTTGTCGTGTAGTACATTGTGACTTTAATAATTTTCTATAGTTTTGTCCTTTTTTGTCCGGCTTTCGTACGCACGACCGTGGCTTCTATCAGACTTCAAAGCCCCATGAATTCAATCACATATGCTCCACAAATACTTCATATTATCAATATAATTCCTACAAAATAAACACATCAACGCAGACAAATTCCATTCAAAGAACTACAAAATGATGTAAGTAAAATTATAAACACAAGGCGAAACTAGGTGCAACTCCGTTAGGTGAAAGTTACTTTTTACGTAGCTTTTATCTATATAAATTTTGTTTCAAAAATTTTAAAATTTAATGCACGAATTCACGATCTAAATTAAAAATTTTGACTTTCCAAATTCGAAAACCTTTCACATCAATTGGAATTGACTTTCGAAATTCGAAAACCTTTCACATCAATTGGAATTGGAGTGAGTATGGATTAACCTATAAGTTTTAACCCAACTAGCGAGCACACCAAGAGAAAGCTGGCTAGGGCACCATGTGAAATGAACGGACCTTCTATTTTTGTTCTCGAATTGCACTCAACAAATATCTACATAAAGCTTGTACCTCTTCCCTCTCATCTTTTTTATTTTTGGGACATTCTCTTATAAAACATACTTTTTGGTTTTTTTCTTTTTCTTTTTTTTACTTTTTGCAGACAGTCTTTGTGGTTTGATTGGAACATTTCAGTTTGAAGCTATAGTAATGTAAATATGACAATATTATTAATAAAAAAACAATGCACAAATATATAGAGTTAGATGTGGAGTAAAAACGGTTTCACTAGCCTTTTCAGCTCTTGAAATATTTTTAACGGTTCCATTGACCTTGTTTAATTCATGAATAAATCTAACTTGAAGATAATATGGTCCCTATGGGCTTTAAACTAGTCTAGTTAATGGAGTACATAAACCTTTAGCCAAATGGTTGAAGCAAACAGATTGAGACCTTATTAATGTACGTGGACAATTTATTTACATTCAATGTTAAATCAACGATATATTGCTTATCATTATTATATATTATCGGCTGCTAGAAAAAGCTACATATATAGTTTCATGATAACGTCCGAATAATTGTATTAATCGTTTGATGAAGTAACAATTACAGAGACAAGTGAGACCATGCATTGTTGGATGCAAGATTAGGCAAGGAGAAGCATTATGAACTTGACCATTATTCATTGTACAAGATTTAGTAGAGACTAGAGAGTGATCTTAAGTTTAGCGAGACAAGATAGTACTCCATCCGTTCCAAAATAGTTGTCATAGTTTCCTTATTAGTCCGTTCAAAAAAGAATGACACAATTCTAAATTTAGAAATATTTATGAATTGAAAGTACTACTTTACCCTTAATAAAATGCTTTATAGCCACATATTTATGTATGGTTTATTTTAGACCACAAGTTCCAAAAGTCTTACCATATTTTTTAAACTCCGCTTTAAGTCAAATTATGACAATCATTTTGAAACGGAGGGAGTACTTTCGAAGAACTAAAAAAGGTGAAGCAAAGATATAAAAGGAATAGCAAGGGGGCAATGCAGTCATTGAATAGGGAAGAAAAGATGTACAGTTAGCCAGTTGTGTTAGAGAAGGCGCATGTGAATGTGGTACGGGACCAGCAAAGCCTATATACAGTTCGACCGTTCCATAATGCCGTCATTTGTCCAAATATTTATATAGTTGCTATGATTGTTAGTATAAAAAATATAATATAATATAACATAACATAACATAATCAATTTCAAACGAAGTATTGTTTATAGTAAATGCATTTCATACGAATCTTACTATATGAGAAATCAAAAATGTCTTAATTGATAAGTGATGGTTGCTCAGATAGTAATCATTCTGTACCTACAACCAAAAAATTGTAGATTTAAGTTACCGTAAAAATAAAAAGTGGGACTACTATCTGTCTTCGAGATAGGAGTAGGGGTGGGATTAAAAAAAGTGCCTTAAGTCTTCTCTAGCCGGTGGCCCGATCGAAAATGCGCAAAGAGGAAAAGCACATGGCAAGTGCACATGATGCACAAGCTAAGTGGCAAATGCAACTATGCAAGAGAAGGGAAAGAAGAAAGTGTTAGTACACTTTAAGAGAGATAGAGATAGAGGAATGGCATGTGACAAAGTATAGACAGTGAAGCAGCAGCATGAAATGTACAGCATGTTCTGCACATTCCCTGCATGCTAGCTGCTGCTCCTCTTTGCCCACCTTCTTCCCTTCTTTTCTCTTCTTCTGTGATAATCCTTCCGTCCTAATTTGTTTGTCGTAGTTTGACTTGGCACAAAGTTTAATAAAGAAGGGAAGACTTTTGAAACTTGTGGTCTAAAATAAGTCGTAGATATTTGTGTGGCTATAACTGAGTCAAAAAGTAACTTTAGAGTTAAATTGTTACCAAATTTAGAAATATGACATCTTTTTAGGATGGACTAATAAGGATAGTATGACAAACAAAGTGGGACAGAGGAGTATTTCCTTTCCCCGACTGCATACTGCATGTTTCAGAAAAAAATTACTCATACTATGCATTTATATCAAACTATATATTAATTTAGTATAATTTCAATTTGAGTTAAAGAATATGTATTGATCAACAAAAATCTATTTATGACAACTTTCCTAAAAGATATGTCATGTGTTAATGGCAAAGATTAAAGAACTATTTTGATTTGATATGAGTATTGGATGCGGATAATTATTTACTTGTTGTTTATTGTTGCAAGTCACATTAGACCTTTTTTTTTTTGGCCTAACATTTTTGACATATTAATGCATAAGAGATAGCAAAGTGTCAAAAAATACTATGACACATTTACAATCCAAGATGAAAAAGTAGACTCTCAATTATCCTATATAGAATCAAAATAAAAAATTTAGCTAAACTATGTTTTAGAGTATCGAAAGACTTAACAATATATACAATGCTGATATTTTAATGGACCTGATCAATTTCTAAATATCATCACATGTACCATCAATCTCCTATGAAGTTGAATTATGGAAATTATCATTAAACAAAGCTGTAATTAGAAATGTAATTAGCAGCGATAATAGCATGGAGATCACATCACAGATAAGACGAGAAGACTACACACTTAATTTAGTCACATGCTGACATGTGATTTTCCTAAATACCTATGTACGGCATGTAAGCCACGTGTGACTAATTAATGCTTGTTCTTTCATCTGTGATTAAATAATTGCTCTATAATCTCAATTAAGAATTAAACTATAACGAACTGTTATATATTAAAGTTTTCGTTCCAACTCAAATCCTCTATTTATCCAATTGCAGTCTTTTGAGCCATCACTCCCCTCCTTCCATTTCTCGTTAAATATGTATGAGAAAATCTGTTACGATTTAATAAATATTATACTCCCTCCGTTCCAAAATAGATGACACTATTTTCTTATTAGTCCGTTCCAAAAAGAATGACACAATTCTTAATTTGGAAACATTTTTTAGTTGAAACTACTACTTTACCCTTAATGAAATGCTTTATAGCCACATATTTATGTATGACTTATTTTGGACTACAAATTCCAAAAATTTTACCACATTTCTTAAACTCATCTCCAAGTCAGACTATGACAATCATTTTAAAACGGAAGGAGTATATACTTGAACCCATAATATTAACATAACACCAAGTACAACCGTGAGAACTTTAAATGTTAATCTAATTAAGTCTAAATTATGAACTTGCCTCTATCCCATATGGTAATGCTTATTTTTCATATAGTTAGTGAGATACACTAAGTACTTAGAAAATTGTAATGGTGCGGCAATTCACAAAATTAATAACAGTGATATTTTAGCTGTCATGCATCAGAAACAGTCTCTCCACTTTGATAGAGGTAAGGTCCGCATACATTTCACCCTCTCCAAACCGTACTCATAGAATATATTGGGTATGTTGTTGTTGATAGTTTAGCTGGTGACACTATAATTTGTTTTATTTTATCTTTTAACCGTTACACTGACTCTAAGAGCAATGATAATGCACGTTGGCATTGTAAGAATTGGACAAAGTGTTTAATTTTACAAATCAGAAGAAAAGGAAACATATGGAGTAAAGACGATAGTAATGGAACAGTGCACAGGTCCCCCCTGCCAAATACATGAATTTGAGTTTTGTATCTTTTGAAATACAGTATTCATGTATCTCTTGAAAGTTATGGAACTTCCGAGTAACAGGCAATGTGATAAAGACAGCAGCATCAAATTTAGCTGATACCTTGCAAGGGGTATTGGAATATGGTCATTGGTCGGGATCCTCTACCTTAATAAAGGGTGAATTATATAAAGAGGACATTTCTTACACCCCGTCGCAGATTTAGCCCGGTAAAAAAAGTATTATAAATTTGACCTAATAAAAAAGTTACGGACAATCGTAAGATCTTTTTATTAGCAAGACCTGTTGATCTCAATGATTCTCTCTGGAAGTCCCAGACACTTTTCCTGATAGAAGCCAAAATTGGAAGACATTTCTTACGGGAGTTAAAAGTGCAACAGCAGCACCAGATCTGTATATTTATTGCAAAAACTTCAACAAAATGGGGCAAAGTGTACAAATAACCACTTTTTACAGTGCTCTTGGGTTTGACGCCACTTTTTTTAGTAGTTTAACATGACAGTCCACTTTTTGGAACTTCAATTTTTGTGGGCTGAAATTCAAACTTTGTGGGTTGAAGTTTATAAAGTTCAATTTCAACCCACAAGGACTGAACTTTTACGCGTAGATGCGTAAACTTCAACCCTTATGGACTAAAGTTGAACTTCAACCCTTGTGGTATGAAGTTCAGACACAAGGATTGAAGTTCCAAAAAGTGGCATCTCATACAAAATTAATAAATTAAAAAAAAAAAAAAAAAAAGTGGCTTCAAAGCAAAGATCAGTGGCAAATCTGGGCTCTGAGCAAAATTTTTATAACAAAATGTCTCAAATTCGAGCTTGTAAAGGAGAGAAATTTTGGGCAGCTTTTTGCAGCAGGAATCGACGAACAGCAAGTATTTGAAAAATATCAGAAAAGTAGCTAAAACTGCTCAAACTTTAAAAAAAAATCATGGAGCTTGAACTCCAGATAAAAATCCTGGAATTCAGTTCAAATTAAAACTGCATGAGAAGATGGAGAAAATTTTCATATATTGAATTGTTGTGATTATTCTTTTAAAACTTTGCAAATGCTGATCCCCGATGTTTAGGTTTTAGCTTCTACAGACGAGTAGTTTAAAATTTATCACTTTTTGAGTATCCCCTAAGAACCCGGGGCATTTGCAAAAATATGACAGGGGAAGCAATGGTTTGTCTTTTTGCTCGCACTAAGAGATGGTTTGTAAAATGCCCCCGTTAAGATTTAATGAAAAAAATTCGGGGCCAAGATTTTCCGTTATATTTTTCTGTTTTTCAACACTTATCCCTTCAAGTATTGGCAATAGGCAATACTTGCCGCACTTGGTCGCATGCCATTGGCCTCTGCTCGATTTTTCAATACTTGCACGGTAAGTATTGGCAATAGGCAACACTTGTTCACTGCATCGTAAGTCTTGACAATTGTCAAGACTTGCCCCTTCCAGTTTTCCCTGCATTCTCGCCATATAACTTGAAGTATTGGCAAAACAGCACTTGCCCTTGAAGTATTGCCAATTGCCAAGACTTACAAATTTTTTGCCTTGAAGTCTTGGCTTGCGGACTAAATAAGGGCATTTTGCTAAAATATTCCTTAGCGCAGGCAATTTTATAAAACCATTCCTTATAGAGTGTGTGAAATTTTTTGTAAGAACCCATATACTTTTGAACTAAATTACAAACAATCCATCCGGAAACACTACTGCTTGAATTAGTGTGATTTACAAAAATAGAACACTACTAGCGTCCCGTCGCAAATGTAGTCCCATAATAAAATAAGAAAGCTCCTAATTATTGCTATATCTTACTAGCAGCAAGACCTGGCGATCTGTGACTTCAATCACTTGGAGTAGGCCGGGCATAGAGCTGAGATAGCTCGGAGCTCAACGCAGCTCGATTTTCTTTTAGCTCGGCATCGCAAAATGTTGTCGTTCACTGTCGGCCTTGACCAACCATAAGGCAACAATCAGCTGCACCAACAGCATACCCATATTACTATATTCCCCTATCTTCACACCGTTAGATACATCAATACATCCTAAAAGTGGGCCCACAGAGCCGTTATCCAAACGGTACGCAGTACTTTTCTATACGACAAATCCAAACAAATCTCTTATTATTATTATTATTTTTCTCTCTAAAAAATAAAAAAAATAAAAAATTCTGCTAATCACTTTTTCTCTTTTTTCAATTTCTCCGACGAGATTACCGGTGGATTAATTTTCCGATCACTTTCGCCGGCGAACTTTGAATCTGCTTATTTTAAGAGGTAATAATTAGAATAATAAATTTCATAATTTTAGCTTCTTGATTTCATTTCCCAATAATTGATTATATCTCAATTATATATAAAAATCAAATCTTTATTAAGGGAGATATATTCTAATTAAGTTTCTAATCAATCTGAATTAAATTCTGATGATTCTTAGTAGTTTTGTTTTTTTCTTGTATTTTAAATTTAGGGTTTTCATTTCTTTAATTTTGTTCTTGCCTTAAATTGGGAAAATAATGAAAAATTTGATTAATTTTCAGAATTTGCTGGGAGACCTTTCTGGGATTTTGATTAGTGTAAAAATGAAACCTTTATACTTTTTGTTGTTCTTGATATCTTGTAGAAGCTGGTTTATGATCTTAGTAACGCTTCGTGTTCAAGATTCTCCATCCCTTCTTTATACTCATCTATCCCTCGATCAACTAGATGGGCTTAGGAAATATCTTGGTGGGTAGAGTTACCTGGCACTTGTGCTTGTGGGAGGTAGCAAGCAAGTACTCTGTGGGAATTAGTCGTGGGACGTGTAAGTTGTCCCGGAACCATGGTTATCAAGGAAAAATAAGAATTCTTTATGTTCGATTAATCTAAGTGTGAGCAGATTCCCACATTTATACACATTGCTTATCGTAGGAAATGAGAAGATTGAAATTTGTCCTATAGTTTCTCTTCGCCTCTAGTCTGTTTATTCCTGACCAATTTTCCCATAGTACGAATTACAATTGCAAGGCGTAGGTCATTTGTCTATTTTCGTATTTGATGATTTATTAGGTGGGTTGCCGGTAATCTTGAAGTGTTTGGGATGTTTGGGTGTTGTAGTAATCTCAGCCCTTAAATTCTGTTTCCAGTAATTTACAAAAGAAGGGTATCCTTTTCTCTTCCAGTATTTTCTGGGATTTTGATTAGTGTTGCTGAGGGCTGCACCGCTGTAGTAACCTCTCACACCATCACATCTCCTTGGTTCGTAAAGCTGACAGCTACTTGGATAGATGAAACCTTACTCTCTATATATATATGTATGTATTTTTTTTTTGTCTAAACCTTGAACGAGCTGACTTGTGTTCTTTGCAACACCTCTTTTAGTGTTTTTCTACTTTTTGGTGTACTTCTTGTGTACGGGCTTTGCCCTTTTTCTAATGGTGTTCATTTACCTTATTTAAAAAAAAGATCTTTATAACGCTTCATGTCTTTTTATAAAGATCAATAAGCAACTGCAAAGGTTTTAGCTTGATCATATCTTTTTTCCTCCTTCCATCTAACCGAGAGCATATTTCCATCGTTCCATGTTTGAACACATTGCTTAATGAAGTAAACAAGATTGAAATTTGTCCTTGCATCTAGTCCATGTATATCCTAGCAAGTCTGTTTATAGGAGGGAATATAAATGCCAAGTTTTGCTTTTCTGTTCTACTCCCGTATTTGAAGATTTATTACGTTTGTAACTCTAGGAGTTTCAGATGCTTGGTCATACTAAAATAGGACCCCGGTAATCTTGATTGTTTGCAGTTTTTGGCTGTAGTAGTGAGTAGTGACCTCATCTGTTCTCATTTCTGCATATGTTTATAGTTTTCCTACTTTGAAGTCATCCAAGCATGATACAAGCCTAAACCTATGGACAGATATTAGGGTATCTTCATTTATTTACTCATAAGGAAATCAGAGTTCTTCAACTGAAACTTTGCTTGCAGATAACTCGATACTTCTGCCTTTCTCTAAAGTGGAATGTGCTTGCATCAACTGGAATTCATGAGAGCCGATTCCTTTGGATTGTTGTAAATGTTATAAAGAGCTAAAAAGCAGAGTTCTTTTCCCAGCTGGTATTCGTGTTGTGAACAAAATGGCTTGTGAAGAGATTCTGAAGGCTGTTTTCCCGTTTCTTGAGGGCACTGACCTGGTTACATGTATGAGTGTATGCAAACAGTGGCGAGATATTGCGCGAGATGATTACTTCTGGAAATGTCTTTGTTCAAAGAAATGGCCATCAATTTGCAAGCGGCCTTCTCCTCCCACTATAACCTACTATAAACTATTTCAGAACTTTCATAAACGGCAATACCGCAGGACTGTTCTCCCTCCTAGTCTTTCCTTCAATGATTTGGAATTCTACATTGATATTTGGACAGAAGAGAAAATAATATTTTCAGATGTGGTACCAGGGCCTGTTCTACAGAAGGGTATCTGGATCCCCCCTCCTGGAATCTGTGATGTGCTTAGGTTCCACTTGGAAGGTCCTGAATACAAGATGACTCTTCCTGTGGAACCAAGATTTACAATTCCTCTGTGCCAGACGGTCAGCGTCTCTGTGCTTGTTGGACGCAAAGATACAAATAAAGTTGCATGCATTATCAAGAAATCCCTTTTTGATTATATCGATCGAACAGCATATCGGGCTTTAGCTTATGACTATCTTGACCTGGCCTCTCCTATTTGCTTGTTTGTATCGGGTGTCCGGGCATGGATATCTTTGCTGTTCATGGACCATGGTGGTGAAGGGGCACTTGATGTTTTTGGGATTGAAATGGATTTTTGTGATGCTGCCAATTCTGAAGATGAGGTCCTGTGGCTTCTAGACATGCTGGACTGGAAGTAGTGAGTTCAGTGGCTTTTAGATTCTGTCAGGCGTTATGTCCACTTTGGATGAACTTGTAAATTATGATTAATCAATAAAAACTTCAATCTTTCTTGTATTCATTATTTCACTTTTATATTTAATAATACACAATAATTTTCATTATGATGGCACCAGTAATTTAGAGTACCATCTTCTTTATTAGTAAAACGTTAAAATTGATCTTTATAATTTTCATTATTTCCTTGTGATCTTTATTTGACCTTTTTAATTTTTAATTTCAAAAAAAATTATAATTTCTTGTATGATTATATTATAATTTATCGTAGAGGCATAGGAATGCATTTATCCTATTTTCAAGTTTTTTAGGTTTTTTATTATAAATTTTCATAGTTACAACTAATTCTTGGTCCTCCTATTTTCAAGTTTTTTATTATAAATTTTCAAAGTTACAACTAATTCTTGGTCCTCTCAGGATGCCTTCTTTAGTTACTAGACTACCGCATCCGTTAAAAAGTTACAATTATTTTCTTTTATGATGGAATCAACGAAAGCAATTTAGTCTCTTTTCAAAGTTTTTAGTGGTAGTAATTATTTAAGTGTTCTCCTATGTATGGGAAATTTAGAATACCGTCCTCCTCGTTAAAAAGTTACAATGGAATTATAAAACTTTCACAATTTCCTTATCATCTTTGTTTGACCTTTCAGTTAATAAAATTTTTATTACTGCTTCTATTATGAGATCAAGATCTTGTAAAACGTAGGACAATCAGTAAAATTAATATCCTGTTATAGTTACGCTAAGAAAGTTGCAAGTACCAGTTCACACATCTTTTTAATTAATAAAAAAATACATTAATTTTTAGAAGGCAGTAAATCCTACTTCCAAGTTTTAATTTTTTTTCATTTCAAATTTTCAAAATTACAGCAAATATTCTTGGTTCTCACAGGATGCCTTTTGTAGCCACTAGATGACCACATCTCTCAAAAAGTTAGAAAAAATATTTAAAAACTTACGATTTCTCTCATTCATTATTTGACCGTTTTAAATTAATACGAAAGTACTAAATAATAGCTACAATTTAACAGATGCGGATGAATAAATACGTTATGTTACATAGTTTTGGTGAAAAGCCAAATGTAAACTAGAAAGGCTGCAATGTTCAATACAGGCTCCGAAAACTACTTGAACTCTCGGGAACAATTGGCTCGCCAGTGAAGGGGTCAAATTTGTATGGCTCACCAGTGAATGGATCAAACCTGATCCGTGGCCGAGTATGTTGATCAGATGATGCTGTATTGTGTGCGCGAAGTCCAACTCTCTCATTAGCAGGAGAAGCGCTCCATGTCGTCTGAAAAGGAGGACTTGCTTCCTCCCTCCTAGTTAATATCTGACCAGATAGAAGGGAAGTCGTCTGCAAATTGGAACTTGCATCATCCATCCTCCTTGTCGTTAGCCCACCAGATAGAAGGGGTGGTGACCCCGGAAAACCAGGACTTGCTTCCTCCATCCTCCTTGTTGTCACGCGACCAGATAGAAGTGGTGTTGCCTGCAAAGTGGGACTTGCTTCCACCATCCTCTTTGTTGTTATCCGATCAGATACGAGGGAATCCAAATAAGCTGATGAATAGCGTGTGTAAACATCATCCCTGCAAGCAACCAGTACTAAAGTGAGACTACCTCCTCAATTTCATACCTTCAATAGGCTTCACAAAAGAGCCAGCGATACAAACTGTTTATAAGACTATTTTACTTGTTCAACGTCATTTGTTCTTTGATCCGGACATGCAGTATAGTTCTAAAGGTCTAACATTCAAGTTCAAGCTAACCTAGGTATGGGCAAAGGTATTCGTGTGGCATACGAATCGAGAACTGGCAAACGAACTCGTGCAGAAAAGCTGTCTGTTTCTGGTACCCTCAATGCAACATCCTCTATCCTTGGCATACTAGCAAATTGTTTCAGGCCCAGTTTGTCAACCTGCTGCTAGATCCAGAAAAATGTTAAGTTTGATAATGACACGTATAAAAAGATTATAGTAAGAAAAGATCAAATTTTTGGATGCTTATCTGCACTCTGCAGAACGTACTTTAGAAATTAATGAAGCTAAATATCCTCCCTTGTTCTGCATATCAGCTCCAGACAACATGAACTAAAAAATGAAAGGCAATGGAAAATAGAAGCATGAGGATCGATATCTAATTGAATTATGGTAAATTGAAATTTTCATGAAAAGATTCACAAGAGGTATAAATATTTCAAACCTGGTCAAGAACAGATATGGCAGCTGACTCCGGTAACACCTTAAGAGTGGTTAAATTTTCAACATCAATCTGAAAATGAATACACATTCATAACCTGTAAACTGGTTCTAGGTAATACACAACCCTCAACACCAGAAATCAGTAGTCCTTGCAGCAACTCTTATGGGGTAACATATATTCCATAAAGCAGGTGAAAAGCCTAATATCTGACAGATTTTGCAATGCAAATACAAGTAAATCATGTTTTTGTACAATTTAATTATAATCGTAAGTTTCCTGCTTGCTGCAGAGATAAATTGACCCATTCCTGATCCCAGGAAATAAGAAGAAAATCTTAGTGAACCCCACAAAAACTAATATGAAAAAATTACAGAATACCCCAAAAAAAGCAATGGAGAAATTGCATGGATAAATACACTAATAGAACCACAAGACGGAAAAAAAAAAGAAGAAGAAAGACTTGATATCCATCCCCAACCCCAACCTCAACCCCCACCACCCCAACCCCCCAAAAAAACCATATAAAGTAAGAGGCAAGAAAAAAGATTTCAAATTTTATATCGGCATATCCTCTTTAATAGAGTAACACTAAATAATGCAAATCAATACCCGACATGCCTTTCTTTAGTAACACTTAGTCGCAGGAAAGGAAGAACTAGTATATGTTGCTGTTGGTTATAACAGAATTAACAGGGAAACTGCTTTGGCTAGAAACCTTCTTCACTAATTAGGAAGATTAAGGCTGTGTTTGGTATGGTAAAAACATTTTTGTTTTCCAATTTTTCCATGTTTGGTTGGTTAAAATGTTTTGGAAAGTATTCTCTAGGACAAGATGATTCACTAGTGGGGTAGGGAACAGAAATTCCTTAAGTGCATTCCACACTAATTTTCTCCTTCCTACCTCAAATACCCCAACCCCTCCTCTCACCCCACCCCAACCCCTCAGCCTGCACTTTCCCAGTCCCCACCCACTTCCGCCTCACCTCTTACCCCTAAGATGCCCCACCTCCACCACCCATCCCAGCTCCCCAACCCCATAGTGTTTGCTCTCTCTCTCTCTCTCTCTCTATATATATATATATATATATATATATATATATATATATATATACTGCTTACTTACCAAACACCATGAAATAAATAAGAAACCCACTTTTTTTTAGTTGGTAAAAGTGGTACATTGAGAAAACCGCAAGCGAATGCTATCAAAAATGATCGAGAGAGCTGCATCACAAATTGTGTAATAAAATCACTTATTTTCCTAAAAACACTTCCCCATGTACTAAAACACGCTAATAAATAAATAGAATTCAGTACTTTGGGGATAAGTGACTGTCCATTAACTTACATCATATCTAGTAGCAATACCAAGCCGCATGATCCGAAGTAAACGCTCTTTCACAACTGCAGGTAGTGCAACTACAGCAGCTTCATAAGGATCGGAATAATTCATTTCCTGATTGAAGAAACATCATAATCAAACACACAAGAAAGACCTAGAGAACGGCATGATCAATCATTCAAATCAAAATGAGCTTACATTGGTATCAGTTCAATCATGCAGCAGACAATTACTTAATATATAGACTTCCTTCAAGCATTTATGCCAATAAGACCAATAGAATATTACTCTGTTCATTTCATTTATACGAAAGTGTTTGACTGGGCACAAAGTTTAAGAAAGAAAGACTGTTGGAACTTGTGGTCTTAATTCTTATACATGCAATGACATTTGTGTAGCTATAAAATATCGTCACTAACTTTGAAGATGTAGCCAGTTTAACAGGGGAAGACAGAAACATGCTTGAAAGAGCTTTTGAAGAAGATGAAGTTCAACACTGCCATATGGTAAAATCATGCAATGCAACCTTCATAGCACTGATTCCTAAAAGAAAAGGTGCCATTGAATTACGAGACTACAGGCCAACAAGCCTTATTGCCAGTTTTTACAAGGTGGTAGCAAAATTACTAGCTGAAAGGCTAAAAAGGGTTATAGGCAAATTGGTTTCATGTCACCAGAATGCATTCATAAAGAGCAGGCAAATAACAGATGCAGTGCTTATAGCCAATGAGGTACTTGATTGGAGAATCAAAAGTGGTCAACCTCGTATTATGTGCAAACTTGATATAGAGAAGGCTTTTGACCAGCTAAATTGGTCTTATTTCATCACTATATTAAAGAAAATGGATTTCGGTCATAAATGGATCAGATTCTGCATTTCTACAGTGAAGTATTCTGTGTTAGTTAATAGAGGACCAGTTGATTCCTTTTCTCCCCAAAAACGTCTCAGACAAGGTGATCCCCTTTCACTGTTTTTGTTCATTATTGCAATGGAAGGTCTCAGCAAGATGCTGGAAAAGGCAAACAAATACAGTGGATTAAAGGGTTCAGTGTTGGCAACAATCCTGGGACTGCAGTTTTGTCACTTATTTTATGCCGATGACACCCTAATCTTTTGTGAGGCAGACAGATCACAACTTCTATACTTGAACCAAACACTCCTCATTTTTTAAGGTCTCTCAGGCCTCCATATAAATATGAAGAAAAACATCATTTATCCGGTCAACGAAGTTACTACTCTAGTGGAGCTGTCAAACATTCTGGGTTGTGTTGTTGGCTCAAAACCAACCACATACCTAGGACTTCCTCAAGGGCAAAGTTCAGAAGTGTTGTGATCTGGAATGGGATCGTTGAAAATTTTGAAAAGAGACTGGCACCCTGGCAGATGCAATATCTGTCCATGGGTAGTAGACAGAACCCTCATTATACGTCCCTATTTCCAATACCAAGCAAGGTGCAAAAACAATTGGACAGAATTAGGAAGAATTTCTAATGGGAAGGAAACAGCAGCTCCCACTAATTTCATCTGATTATGGAATTCAGTGGGTCATGCCTCATGATGTGAAAGCGGCATACACTATGGAGTCAATGGAAAGTTGATAAAACCATCAATGGAAGATTTGGATAATGATCCCTGCACCAATTTTTTGGGTATTGTGGAATGAAAGGAATCGAAGATGTTTTGATGGAATCTCAACTCCCAATCACTCCCTCAAAGCTAGATGTCTTCTTTATCTTTTTAGTTGGACAAAAGTAACCCCTGTAATTAGAACTGATAATTTTTTGGACTTTGTTAGCTCCCGAGTCATAGCTTGATATACAGCTAAGGAGCTAACTGTTTCATTTTTTTCTCGCTTACTATGTCCTTTTGTACTATTGCATCTTCATTATGCCTTTTTCTTAATGAATTACCTTCATCAAAAAAGAAAGAGATCTTGTCACTAAGGGTAAAATGAAAAGTCTAAATGTAAAATTGTTTCTAAATATAGAAATGTTTTATCCTTTTAGGAACAGACTACAGATTTAGATCACAGGCGGACCCCAACTAGCTTGGGATTGAGAAGTAATTATTGTTGTTGTTGTTGTTGTCTCTTCCATATTTGAAAAGAAGAAATTATGGTACCATAAATTGTAGACAAACATTAGCAAGATTAAAATTCCAGCATTTTGAAATATCTTAAAGTAAGAAAGATGCCGGACAAAAAAAATTAAAAAATTTAACATCTCGTTGGTGCATTACCGGTTGGGCAATTGATTTAGGAGCTCCAGCTATCTCAACATTTGGATCATCCTTCAAAAGCTTCGAACGACTCTCAATCTCACTGGACAGCGTGCTCTTTGGGTCCTCACGAGCTCGTTTCCTGTTCTTGTCCATTGGCCTTGCAACTTCAATCTGTTAGCAAATCAAAATATATATTAAATATCTGTAACTATTGTTGAAAATATCAACCGGGACAACTTATGAAAACTATGAAGGATAAATTCCTTACCTGAAGCTTCCATGAGGGACCTCCCATTGGCCCTTGTACTGTTTGCTCATTCAACACCCTAATAGAATTGTCAACACCCTATATTGAGAAGAGGGGGAAAGGCGAGACAAAAGAAAGACAATGTCAGCTTTGATAATATCCTTTCAGTTCATAGTATAGTTTCTAGACAAGAAGGATAGTAACTGTCTGCTATTCATCTTCTTGAGAAGAAGCAATGGCTTTAACTTTGATGAACGAGTATTGTATTAACGAAAGGAGACTGATGACAAACTGCGGTTAGGATATAACAGTACAGGCTTCAAGAAGTGTAGTAGCCGGCCTTTTTTTGTTTGGGGTTGAGGTGGGTGAGGGTTGGGATGTATTCCGTTAGGGTTTAGCACAAAAGCTTTTTGAAGGATTTTTTTTTTTTTAATAACACAAGTAGCCTATCAACACTTATGTATCATGTTGAAGAGTTGACAATGAAGAGATAAGATTATAATAAATAAAAATGCACTTATTAAACACATCTAAATATAACTCACCCACCACAGCACTGCCATAAGCAGATTTAGATATTCTCTTTTCCAACGGGAACAAGCTTAACAACAAAGCACACGATATCATTTTTTTAGTGTTTGGCACTAAAAGAATGATTATACAGTGTCCTAACTAGTGGACAAATTTGTAGCATCTCCAACAAATATGAACTCATTTATTTCATTTATATTTTTGAAAATGGTGAAGTTGAACTATGAACTCTTTTGAAACCTCCCATTATTTAAAAACATTCAACTACTTTAATGCAAACCGGGTAAACAAAACATAGACAAAAAAGAGAAGAAATCATATTCACTTTAACAATGACACTGACAAATATCGTGGGCTTATAGATGACTTCTCAAGTAAGAAAACATTGTCCTCAATAGAAAAGAAAAATTGAGTTCAATGGCACAATGTCAATTAACTTAAGATGAAAAAATGAAGGAAAGGAAGGATCTGTTATCTAGATCAAAGAAGTTAACTTTGTTTCTTTCCACATACTTTTACCTGGAAGTAAGGGGTAAAAGATTTCTTAGATAAGATTACAGTTGTACCACGTGCTTATGTACTACTACGAATTTGCTGAGACTGGTAATACCTTTAAAATAAAGAAGAAATTGGACATATAAACTTGGTTATCTCCAAAAGTCAGAATTCACTGACCAAGACTGCTCAATTAGGTGTTGAATTACATTTTTGGATGACTTCTAACCCAAACTTGAAATTCAAAATATTTAATATATTTACTTACCCGAGGTTCTCTGTCTTGAATGTGCTATAGTTATGACATATTAAAACAATTTCACTTTATAGATAAATATAAGAAGCAGTTTAGGAGGAATTTGCAAGATTGGGAGGTCCCAGAATTCCAGAGTTTGATTGAGCTACTTCACAATCAGACTTATACATGTCTTTCCGGTCAAGTCCTATTATGAGGAACTCTTGGGTAGGGAGGAGTCAGTCTTTCGACATCTTTCGGTATGGATACCTAGGGTACCGAGAGAGGTGTGCTTCTTCACTTGGCTTGCTCAGAGAGTGGTGATGCTGACGGCTGAAAATTTGAGGAAGAGAGGGATTACATGTGCTGGTGCTTCATGTGCAAAAACTCAAGAGATGATATAAATCACCTGCTTCTACATTATCGGATAGCATCTCCATAATGGTGGGAAATCCTTAGTTGTTTTGTAATCAGTAGGTGATGCCAGAAATGGTCAAAGAAGTCATGTTCAGTTGGAACTGTGGAAGACGAAGAAAAAAGCACAGGGCATGGGAGTTTGCCCCACTAGCACTGATGTGGATGATTTGGGGAGAAAGAAATAAGAGAGCTTTTGAGGGAATAGAGAAGGATTTGATCCAATTTGGGTAGCCTTTTATCATGCATTCTTTTTGGTGCACCCATAATATTCCTATATGTATAGAAGATTGGGTATTACTTGTAGAAAACCATTATATTTTGTAAGGTTTTCTACTTTTTTGTAGATGTGTATTTTAGTACCCTTCATTGATAAAATTTATGATTTCATAAGAAGAGAAAGATAAAAATAAGAAATCAATGCTTTGCACCCAGGGGTCACCAGAGGACTAAAACAAAGAAAATCAAATTCATACTATGAACGATAGTAGCTAAACTTACGGATCGGTTATCGAAGTAAATAAATCCAATAGCGGAATTACCCTTCCTGGATAGAGTTACCTTCTCTACCTGAGATAAATTAGTCACATGTTCAGTGTCATCAAAGAGTCCGAATTTTTTGAGTAGAAACATCATAACGAAATTGTAAGGTATAATACATTCCCAAAAGGCTGAAACAGCATCTTCAAGTAATCTTCATCAGCACCAGTAGGTATGTTTCTAACAAATGCTACTTTGATCTGACAATCCGGAAAATAAGGTGAAAATAAGTAAATAACAGATATCTAAGGATTTGTTCACTAAATATTGTAAAATAGTATTGGAAAACCTGAGCAAGTTCATTAGGATCAACTTCAGGTTCCTCCTCGGCCCACTGTACAGATGGATGTAACTTGCCACCAATGAGAAAATCGGATTGGGAGCCTACCCGAAAAGCACGAGCCGCAGCCTGTGATTGAGAATTTTGAATTTATTTGGGATCTTACAGGATTTTTTTTCTTTATAGTAGCATATTCACAATTGGATGGAAGTATTGGATTTTATTGAATTATTTATTTGGCAGGTTAGGGTTAAATTAATGCATAATTTACCATTATGATGCACACTTTTTCAGCACAGATTCATAGCAAATATTTGAACTATAGATTTTTGCACAGAGCAAGATACAGTGACTTTTAGCTCTGGAAAGTCAACAGATTAAAGGCCAAACAAGGTTGCAAATATGCCATGAAGATATTTTGACCCCACTGGCCAACTTGAGCAGATTATATAATCATATGAAGTTTTTCAAGTTAACAGTCGAGTATTAACAAAGTTTGGTTTCTCGGTTACAAACTACCTCAATTCCTACAGAGGAAAGGCTGACATAGCTTGATATTATGACATTGAGAAAGGGGTTTATTTTATTTTTTTTGCACAAGTGACACGAGACTGGGATTTATTGATATTCGCACTTCTTTTTAATTTCAACAATACCAAATTCCAAACTAGTTGGAGTCGGCTATATGAATCCTCTATGTCTTTTGATAATTCGGAAAATAAGAGGTAATATACTTGTCTAGAGCTTACTTTAAGATTACCACTTGTTCTAGAACTACTGACGTACAATTGAGTCATTAATGACAATGAATCTACAAGTTTTATTAACAACTAGAAGCATCAAATTTAGCACTAAATTAACAGAAAACTTTGTTCCAGAAATAGAAGTTCAAAAAATCAGCCATTTACACATTTTTAGCGTTATTTATTTGAAACATGGAAGGTCACAGATATGACCAGGAATATGATGTGTTAATCTGAAGCTCCATCAATTTGGGCCTAAACATAATCATCTGAGAAGATTTTGACCGAAAAAAGAACTTAAGATTTTCTCCATAATATAACAGATGGACTTGTGCCCAGATATTAAAGAATTAGTTTGGCTCTCCTCTGCACCTCAAATTTAATATCTAGTATGACTTGGCACTGGTAGAAATGAGTAACAACTAGTAGCAAGAAAAAATAGGTCACCCAGAGGCAGAGAGAAGAACAGTGCGACCAAAAAAATGGGAAACATACAATGAGTTACAGATATTAAAGAATTAGTTTGGCTCTCCTCAGCACCTCAAATTTAATATCTAGTAGGACTTGGCACTGGTAGGCATGACTAACAACTAGTAGCAAGAGAAAATAGGTCATCCAGAGGCTGAGAGAAGAACAGTGTGACCAAAAAAATGAGAAAAATACAATGAGTAACTGCATAGAGACCAAGTATGTGAAATGATATTGTTAATATAACTCCAGGTGTCGAGGTGCTTAAAAGCTGGAGAGACAGTCGACAGCAAAAGGAGCCCCAAATAGCAGTAAAAGACAGACCATTTCCACAACATGGAAAGCAAAGAGTTTAAAAACCTCAAGCAGATCATAATTTGTAGCAGGAAACATGAATCATCTTCTCCTTTCAATGGTATATACACACAACTTGTAATTGGAATTTATGCACAGACATGAGATATATGGATGTGTTGCTGGTGCATCTGACATTTTTGTCAGGAATCGTTTTAGTCTGCTACTTGTTGCCACTAAAGGAAGAAGTACAAGATTTAAATAACTCTCTAATTTTCCTTAAAAAAAATTACTTTAGCTCTGGATTCATAGCTTCCCAACTAGTTTGGGTTGAGATATAATTGATTGGTATGATATGGGAACACAAAATATTGTCCTTTTGACAGTAAGGTCGTTTATCATTTTTTTATAAGGTCAGTAAGGTCGCTTATGTTGTGGAAGGGTAGGATTAATTTCCCTTTGAATAATAAGCTACATGTGAAGTTATAATCACGATAACAAGTTTGAGGAGAAGGAAGATAAACCATATTATCTGGTCTTTATGAGTAAAAAGACGGGGGAAGATATTGACAAGCACGCTGAAAGCTTGGGCGGAAGGAGGAGAAGTAGAGCCCAAAGAGACCCCCTGCACTGATGTGGACAATATAGAGAGCAAAACTAACGTGCTTTTGAAGCAATAAAAAATACTTATGTAAAATCTAGGGGATTTTTATGTTTCATTACATGTTTAGAGTACCACTGAGAGAACAATTGAATAACTGCCACGATCTCTGTAAAGAGTAAGTCTCTTATTTCAGGTTCTCTAACTTCTGTTTACCTCTTGCATACGGGATATTTCCCTTTTAAAGCAATATAACTCTTACTTCATCCAAAAATTGGAAAGAAAGGGGAATATATTATAAATTGAAGGAAAAGCATATCATGATATAGTTGGTACAGAAATGATATAGCATTATGCTTAGAATTCATATTAACTCTTCATTTTGTCCTTTTAGTTTCTCATAAGCACACGTCTTAAGACAATTTCATGAGGTGTCTACAAATTTGCAGAGAACAAATCTTGCATCCTTTATTTCATGTTTTAGAATATCTCGTATCCATTTTCAGACATATGTTAAAGATTGAACAGGATGAGCATCATATTTTAGAGTTAAATTTTTCCAATCTGTAATAGCACGTTTGATAGTTTATTTCATATCGGGATAGGCATGGTAATTTGGGTTCTGCAACTGAGAATCAAAACCACGAACCTGAGCTTCTATCCTGTAGTATTTGAGATGCAACAATATGAGTAGAAGTGATATTAAAACAAGGTTAAAACAATTCAACAACCAAAATAGTACAAATTAATAATGTTAAATAGAGTAGACAGAGGCATTTACAGCATGAGATGAGAACTTCACGAAAGCAAAACCCCGATTCCTTTGCTTTTGACCAGGTTGGACATCTCCCGTACTTGCAAGTTCAACAGATACAACATCTGGAAAAACCTTTAAAAAAGAGAGAGAGAGAGAGAGAGAGAGAGAGATGGGGACATTCAAACAATATTTGGAGAGAAAATAAAAGAATGTGCACTATAAGCAGTTAAGTAGGCGCTTCTGCTCAACTTTCAAGTGAAAAGCAGGTCCAAGTTGAAGTTGTGTTTGGCCATGCTTTTCACTTGAAAAATAGTTAAAAGCATTGTGAGTGGAAAAAAATATTCACTGAAAAGCTAGTCCAAACCAGCTTTTCAAGCTTGAAAACTCATGTTCGAAAATTGCCCAAAAATTAATCACATTCTATAAGCAAACAATGATTTCAAACAATTCTATAAACAAACAGCTCCTAAAAGGTGTACCTGGCGCACTATACTCTCAAATTCCTCAGCACTCCAACCTTAAAATAATCCAAACAAGCAACAAGGATCACATACAGACATAAAAAAAATGTCTCAAGTGCCAAAGAGAACTTAAGTAGGAGGAAGATAATTTAAGGCTCAAATTCACAATTCAAGAGATGAAAATGTATCCTAATAAACTACAAAAGTAGAAAGCCCAAATGAATGGAAAATTAAAAAGGAGAGGATTTACTGTAAAATTCATAATCAGGAGAATAGAGTATATTATAATAAACTGCAAGAGTGAAAGCCAACTATTATAAAGCACATGCATAACCACAATAGCAGCAAGATAATGAATATTTATAAAAGATTCAGCCCATAAAGTTGCAAGATAATGCTAAGGGCTGTAATTTCAAAATATCTTCTGTGAACTAGCATCTTCATATTTTAATAGAGCATTTGAGTGTAACTTGCTAATGTCTTTAAAGAACTTCTCCAGTGTCACAGAAAGAATGCAGTTAGGTCAGGAGATAACTCTTGGACAACAAGATTTGCAAGATTAAAGAGACAAACCTTTGTTAAGATTTCCAAGAAAAAGAGTATCCTGTTCAGTCGAGGGACGAACCCCAATTTTCTTCCCATCCAGCTGAAATAAGACCCGCAAAAATAAATCTAAGATAAGAGGAAAGGTAACCTTATATTGACGGGAAAATTAGTAATGGGCAATATTGAGCTAGATAAATTACACGCTGGTCCATGAAGACCATATTTATGCCATTAATCCCAATTTTTGGTTGAACGTATCTCACCAAGTAACAAACCCAAGTGAAAAAAAGAAGTAGATCTGACTTAATACATCGCACCATTGGCAGAACAAAACTCCCAACATGTATCCAAATCGTGAGCTTTCAAGAAAAAAACATGTGTAATTTAACATCATGAAGAAAAAAATTCAAGTAATCAGTTAAAAAGATCCAAATGTCGAGAAATAGTTAGTTATACTGCCAGTTTTATATTCTGGGGAAAAATCTATACCCTAATTAAAGCACTTCTTTTCATACATTTGGTTGAAAATTTTTTTTGGACATGCATTTCACTTGAAAAGAGAAAAAAGTTCTGTGAGTGGAAAAAGTTGCCCAAAAACTAATCACATTTATAAGCTAACCAAAAAAAAATTGAAAAAATGGATATTCTTTTAGTAGGACCCATTCTTGAACTAGGAATGTAAGTCATAGAGTAAAAGTTTTCGTTGGTTATTAAGTGATATTGCTTATAATTCTCTATATTATCCAAGCAAGTGGCCGTTCTAATGTAATTCATGAGTAGTAAAACCACATCAGAAAGGCAAATCGCTAGCAACAACTAAAAGAGTTTATCAAAGCAAGACACTGCAATATCTAATGTATCTATCGTTAGGGTTTTACCACATATCCAGATTTTTCCTTCAAAGCTTTGTCAGCAGCATATTTTGTTGCAAACCGCACAAAGCAAAATCCCTGTCACCATTCATAACAAATTAAAGGTAAAACATTATCATCAAGAATTTCCTTTTCTACCGCCACTTGTCATTTCTTATTCTTTTCTTTTACTTTGTACCTTTTTTTTTTTTTTTTGGGGGGGGGGGGACTAAGCATGAAGAGAATACAAATGAGCAGATCATACTGACAACCTTAGGAGTGCCTTTCTGGTCTTTTATCAACCGTATTTCCAGAATTTCACCGCATGAAGAAAATACCTGAAAAGTGCAGATGCTTTTATGCACACGTAATTTGACAGGAATACAGAGAAAGAGACTGCTGTTAGATAATTACAAATCATTGACAATAACAAGTCCAGCTCTGATCATAATTTCTTTACCCTTATGTTCATGTGATCTAAACCCAAAATACCACCAACATTTGGAATATAACAGTTTCTTAAAGTTTAAAGTAGAATCGAGAAACGTATGTTTGCAAGAGCATAGTGCAATTAGGTAAATTTGCAAATATACGTTTAGAAAATATCCATTTTGTAAATAGTTCATGAGAATAACAGTTTATGATATTAACAATAAAAAACAAATTGTTTATCCAATTAACATAATAAGGTGCTCTTGGTGGAACATAAACAGATGCTCTTGAGTAAGGTTGACAAAATACCTACCATTGCCACATATGGAGGTAAAGTCTCTACCTACTACTAAGATTCGAGGAAAACCCCCTACTTGCCTCAAAAGAAATGATCTGTTCAGAAAACTCCCAATCAAGCCATTAAAGGAAGCAGAAAACTTGTAGTCCTAAAATTCAGTGAAATTTAACCCTTTGACTGAATAGCCAATCTAGCCTAAATCTATCCTTCAAAGTACAGGTGACCTAGACTAAAATATTGACAAGAGCATGAAAGCCTAGGCTAACTTTAATACCTAATGTGAGAACACAAAAGCATGGGTAACACCCACAGATAAGTCAACAATTTGAAGGATCAGACAGTGTTATGAAGGAGACAGGGAGATCGTCCGTCTCCGTTCTTTATTCAGGTTATGGAAACTAAGGGGGGTGCTAAGTAGGATAATGGTTTAAATGAGAACAAGTATAAAGTCTGAAGTCACAATTTCTCGCATTTTATATGCTGATGAACATTGATTTGTTTTGGAGCAGAGGAGACTCATATGATGCTAAAGGTGGTTCTTTTAGCTTCTGCAGCTGTCTGACTGTCTCACAATGCAGAAAAAAAAAACAGCGGCAAGAGCCTGTCACAACTCACAACCTGTAATGATGCAATGTATGCGCACAGACTTTCAAGAGCAAACCTAGATCTGTTTCATCTTAAAATGGAAGTTTGAGCAGGAAAAGAAGTGTAGTTCAAAAAGGTGAAAAGGTGAGAGAGAAGCACTCAGAGTGAAGGGATTTTGTTTATAGTCCCAGCATGAATCGTGTGAACTTACTCGAGTGAAGCACTCGGAGGTGTTTTAATGGTGTAGCTTACCCTAGACAAATACTGATGTTTATGTGTTTAGCTGACCTTGCTTTTGATGTAAACTAAATATTTAATATACTTTCTTTTGATAAGTTAAAAGTTGTTAACAATGTAGAAAATACAATTGTTAGCTCCCAAAAAATTTCAGTAGGACTTCTTTTGTGTGTACTTTGTGTAACTCTCTGTGATAGCTTGGTTCTAACCCAGTTAACAATATTTACTTCTTCTTTTTTTTATTGGTAATGATATTTGCTTATTTTATCCACATGTCAAAACAAAAGAAGGTTAATGTAAAAAATACAGTTGAACCAAAAAAATGAAAAATACAGTTAAAGAACTCAATAGACCACGTATTGTAAATCTGAAACAGACCTCGTGAATTTTGTTTTCAGTAGTTGTACGGGCCAAACCACCAACGAAAACTTCTGTTCCTTTCACTTCTTGTTCTGCTCATCAAGAAAAAGAAGTAATGAAGCCCATTAAAAGTGAAAAGCATCTTTGATTTTAGTAAAGTAAAATGCCAAGCGCACATTAAACCTTGAGGACCCAGATAAGGATTTTTATACAGTGACAATCGCATATGAAAGCACAGTATTCCCCTCCAAGAGGCCCCAGAAAAGGATTTCTATACAGTGACAATTGCATATGAAAGCACAGAACTATGGATCATTCAACATCTTCTTACGTAATAAGCAATTCTTTTTTTTTTAACAGGTACGGTATTAATGAGCAATTTTTTTTATGACTATGAAAGTCGTTTGCGGCTAACCTATTGCTAAAGCACAACTTGAATTAAGGATATTTTTTTCAAAGCTATGAAATATGCATTTACAAAAGAGAAGCTTTAAAGGATAACATGACATCAGTTCAAAGTCCCAACAGAAGAGATTAGCCAAAGGCAATGTGAAGGGTCTACTTTTGTATACATAAAAGTCAAGGGGGAAATGAGTTATATTGCCGAACAGCAAAAGCTAATCCAGTACAAATTGGGACTATGCTAGACAAACTTTGGGCAGTTTGAGGGGCTATACTTTGGAAAGTACAACAAAAATGCCAACTTGTTTTCATCAACTAAATTTTCATCAACTAGAAGGAAACAAAATGTTTTTAACAGATTGTTTCGAAGATTTAGGAAGGATCTCACAATTCCCAACTTTAACTCTGGCTATAACTAAATGATTGGAACAATATATGCATAACTGGGAAAAGGGTACTTGGTGACCCACTCCCAGCGCCTTTAAAGTCCCATATGTAATCAAAACTACCAAACTCAAAACTAAGAAAAATGAAGGGCAAAAAATCATTAAAATGGTTTTAAAATGAAAAATAAAATTTACCAAAAGTTTCACCCTTTAAGCATAATCAAACCATAAGCTTAGTGCAAGTCAACATGCTTCAACTTCTTTCATAAGAAGCAAATCCAACCACCTCAAAATAATAGTTCTTCTAATATCCACTGATATTCTAAAAACTGTTGTAAGTTAGCCACTGGGGCGGAGCTAAGGGGGGTTCGGGGGGTTTGGCCGAACCGCGTAACTTTGGTCCAAATCATGTATTTGTCTTTAAAAAAAATCATAAATATGTATAAATAATCAATTTAGAACCCCACAACTTAAAGAAGTAAAACACTGAACTAGCTCTCTTATTCTCCACTTCTAAACTTCAATTCTAGCTCTCTTGTTCTCCACTTCTAGCACAATCGCTTGCTAGGTGAATTTATCAACTAAAGAAAGGCATGTAAAATTGGAAGATAAGGGAAAAAAGTTTGACTTAATTATTAGTTTAAGCATACACTAACTAAAGACATTTGCTTTACATAATAACGTATAGGTATATAACAGGCCGCCTAAAACTACATTCCGCTTAATGCACCCAAGGGTGTCGCCTAATGGCCAATGAAGTGGTATGACAGCAATGAGGTCTCAGGTTTAAATCCCAACTCAGACGGAAAAAAAAAATAAAAAATTGAGGTGCGCGTAAGCTGGCCCGGACACTACTGTTCAATACTATACATAGAATCTTAAATGTATTCCATATAAAATTTTCACCTGGCAAACTAATACGGGACAAAATAAACATGATAGAGCACTAAATTCATTGTTTAATTAATACCAAAAAAAGTGTCTTACTAGGATTTGCTGAGTGATGCTCAATCAACCGGTTCATCTTCAATCACAGTGATGGAGCTGAAAAAAAAATATCAAATTTATTTTTAGCAATTAAGAAATTTGATATATAAAGCATAATTAATTATTAATTAACAAATTAATTACCTAAGCAGCGAATTGGGGAACAATTTGGAGCCCTAAAATCGGTTGTCACTGTTCGGATCTTCTTGTTTTTCCTGCTTATTATAAGATGTTTTTATATTGACTAATATGTCCTTTCTCGTGTTTAAGCTTTGACTTTATGAGAGTCAAAAGATTATAAGTACATTATTTGATTAGTGGTATTAGTTAGTATTATATAGGATAAGTTTTATACCAAAATTATTATTCTATCTCATATAGGAGCTGAGATTACAATGGGATTATAATTTCAAAATAATTATAATCCTAAATTTATGGGATATTATTGTTTTATAATTCCGGTAACCAAACAATCTACACTAAAAATTATCGTTCACGTGAACCCATGGTCCTCCAACAAAACTAGGCAAATTATGTACATATTTCTCAAACAAAATTACAACAATTATATGGGCATCAAATTGTTAAGTCATACCATGAAAGTCTGGGTGAGGATGGTGGAGAAGAGGACGAGGATGACTGTGACTATTTCTGAGAACCAATTCGGATTTATGCATGGACGATCGACTACAAAAGTCATCCACCATCTGAGGAGGTTGATTGAGTAATACAGAGATGAGAAAATAGACTAACACATGGTGTTCATTGACCTAGAGTAGGCTTATGACAAAGTCCCAAGGGAGATTTTGTGGAAATGCTTGGAATCTAGAGGTGTTCCAGTGGCATACATCATTGCGATTAAAGACATGAACGATAGAGCCAAGTCCCGCGTGAGAATAGTTGGAGATCAGCTCTTAGACCATTTTTATTTTCTCTTGTGATGGACGAATTAACACGGGACATTCAAAGGGAGATAACGTGGTGTATGTTATTTGCAGACGATATAAATTTGGTTGATGAGACTCGTGGCGGAGTTAATGATAAGCTGAAGATTTGGAGACATACCTTAGAGTCTAAAGGTTTCATGTTTAGCAGGACGAAAACAGAGCATATGGAGAGCAAGTTTAGTGAGTCATCTCAAGAGTCAGAGGTGGAAGTGACGTTTGACTCTCTCATGTCATTCTACAGAAAAGAAGATTCGAATATCTTGGCTCAATCTTTCAAGGTAATGGTGTAATTGATGATGACGTCAGCCATCGTATAACGGCAGACTGGATGAAGAGGAGACTTGCATCCGGTGTCCTATGTGATAAGAGAGTGGCACCTAGACTCAAAGGGAAAAGCTATAAAGCTTTCGTTAGACCTGCTATGTTGTACGGAGCAGAGTGTTAGCCAGTCAAGACCACACACATTCAGAAGATGAGCGTAGCAGAGATAAGAATGCTTAGATGGATGTGTGGGCATACGAGGATGGATAAGGTTAGGAATGACGTCATCCTTGACAAGGTGGGAGTTGCCTTAGTGGTGGAAAAGATGCGAGAAGTGAGGTTGCGATGGTTCGGTCATGTGAGAAGAAGGAGCATAGATGCTTCGGTCAGAAGGTGAGAGAAGTTGGTAGTGTTGGGTCTACCAAGAGGTAAAGGTAGAACAAAGAAAAATTGTGGTGGGGTGATTCGATAGGACATGGCTCACCTCCAAATCATCGAGGACATGGCCCTTGATAAGAAAGCGTGGAGGTCGAGGATTAGGGTAGAATATTAGGTAGAAGATGCATGATTGCTGACATATTAGCTTTATTATTCTTATTCATAGAAGTTGTATCTTATTCTACGTCTTTACATTATTGGTGTCTTCTGTTTGCTCCGGTTGTTATAGGTTTTTATGCGAGATTTGAGCTATCATATTGTTTCTTACCTTGTGTGTTATTAAATATATTTTCAAAATATTTTTCGAGCCGAGGGTCTATCAGAAACAGCTTATCCACCTTGGTCGGGGTAAAGTCTGCGTATATCTCACCCTCCCGAAACCCCACTTGTGGTATTACACTGGATATGTTGTTGTTATGTCTAATATGATGTTCGTGAATTCATAAAGTTTAAATGGTTCACTTGGTCAAGCGTAGGGCTGTTCATTTTTCGGTTTAAACCGATAAACCGAACCGATAAAAAGCTAATGGTTTATAAATATTGTGTTATCGGGTTATCGGTTATTTAACGGTTTGCAAAAAAAAATTTATTGGGTTATTGGTTCGGTTGTCGGTTCTGTACATTTTCTTATTGGTTAAACCGATAACCCAATAAGGTTTTGAAATTTACTATATTGCGCTTATGTGCATAAAAGTAGTATACTTAATTACTATTAGTTGGAACTTGGAAACTTCAAACTCTAGTCTTCTTTTACTTGTGTAACTTTCAAGTCTCCCCATCCATTTTAACCACCGATTTACTATTTCACTTATTGCCTCCCTCCTCCATTAGTTTATATAATAATGAAGTATATTTGAATCTATTGTTGGTTGCTTTTTTTAATATGACGAATGCTATAAGAGGCATTTGAATTCGCTGTGAAAATAAAGCCGATTTTGTATTGAATGCAATCGTTTAAGAGGTTTTTTTTTTTTACACTTGTTAGGCCTAAGTTTCTTAATGGTTAAACCGAAAACCGAACTGATAAGAACTTAAAACCAATAACCCGAAAACCGAAAACCGAAAACCGATAGCTTATTGGTTCGGTTATTGGTTTAGCACTTTTAAAAACCGAAAACCGATAGTCCAAACCGATAAGGTGCAAAACCGAACCGAACCGAACCGACCGATAAACACCCCTAGTCAAGCGATGGTTCGCTATTTACACTCCGAAGTATGGATCAATTGACGTTTAAATACCCTTTAATAATTTTTTTCTTAATATATCGTCATATAAAATGATATTTAACCTATATACACTAGTAAATAATTTTTCAATAAAGTGTGTTCGCCAACCTACTTTTTGTATGCTATCACTCCACCTTTAATAGTGGTGAACTCATCCTCTTGAAATCCTAGATCAACCGCTGAGAGTAACTCTTTATTTGACCAAAATATTAATTTTGATGTGGAATATCAGTAACACAACTGTTCTTTTATATAATTCTTCTGGTACATTGCCAGTAAAGTTCAAGTTTTATAGATGTAAAAGAGCAGATATTGTGGAATACTTGTTTCCTTACAGAACATGAAAGACAGAATGATGTCTCTTAGAACAATGTATTTGGAACATCACTTTGTTCACCCTTGAGTATCTCTAACATCTTTTCCTTGATTACTCTTCTCATTATTTTTCCTGAAGGAGATTTCGGAATCTTTTCCACAAACTGCACCACTCTTACTCGTTTATACTGTGCTACAGTCGATGCAACGTAGTTGATTATGTCCTCATTGCTTTCCTTTGCCTTTGAGTTCAAGACTACCCATGCTGCTGGTATCTCCCCTGCCTCTTCATCTGGCAGCCTATAGTTATAAAGAATATCCATCTGTTATTCTTGAGAATTTTGTTGTTGGAAACATAGTTAGGTAAATAAAGTGTACTGTCTCCGATAGCTTAAGCATTTAATCGAGATAGTTGCACAATCCAACATGCTATCAGAGTAGATAGAGGTCCCTAAGTTCGAGTCTTACTGCCATCCGTTATCAAGTGCTTGGCCATGAAAAAGAATCAAGTCGGAACGTGAGAGGGGCATGTTATCATTTTAAACCTTAACTCAGCTAATTTATTTTACTTACCCAACTACTGCAGCATCTTCCACTGAAGGATGTGTGAGAAGGATCCCCTCTAACTCAGCTGGAGCAACCTGTTAAACCAGCAAAGATGTCCAAAAACAGAATTCAAGGCTCAGCTTAGTAATTTGGTCAAGTTTTTAAGATAGGTCCAGAAACAATATAAGGTTAGATTCAGTTTAGTAAATTTACTGTTACACTTACTTGGAATCCCTTGTACTTGATAAGCTCTTTGATACGATCCACTAGGAAGATATCCCCATCATCGTCGATGTAGCCAATGTCACCGGTATGAAGCCACCCATCCTTATCAATGGTAAGGCAAGTCTCAGATTCATTTTTGTAGTAACCTGAAAATTTTCACAACAAACTATTAAGTTCCATATGTCTACTAATCCTATTAGACTAAAGGTTTGTTTACAAGGCAAAGTTATTGGTCAATTACCCTTCATAACACATTGGCTTCTGACACAAATTTCACCTGGTGTGTTTTTGGGGAGAGATCTACCGGTATCAGGATCAACAAACTTTACCTCCAAATTAGGCAGAACAAAACCAACAGAATTTCGTTTAGCTACGTGCTGGTTGCTGTGAGAAAGAGTAATGCAGCTATGCTCAGTCATCCCATATGCCTATCAGTTAAACAAAACAACAGAACATAAATTCATTAAGTTTACCATATGTCAACATAAGGAGGACTATTATAAGTTTTTACTAGAAAGTTCACCTCTTGGACATCAACATTCGGAAATTTCTTCTCAAATTCATTAAGAATCTCGGGGGCAAGTGGGGCTGCAGCTGTCATTATGGATCTAAGCTTAAGCTTTTTGAGATCGAATTCATCAACGATCGGGTTCTTAACAAGTGCCAAGATGATAGGTGGTACGATAGGTGCAAATGTGACTTCATGAGTGATGAGTGCATTAAGAAATGTCCTTAGTTCATACCTACGCATGACTACCACTTTCCCTTTGTTCCTAATGGTTGCGCAACAGATTCCAGTTATTCCATAAATGTGAAAGAATGGTATCAAACCTAGTGTTGTAACTTGACCTATCACTTCTGGACCAACACTAAAGAGTGTAGAGCATAGGTTTGCCACTAGATTTCTGTGAGTTATCATAACTCCCTTGGATAGTCCCGTCGTGCCTGATGAGAAAGGCAGTGCACATAAATCAGTTTGCTGCACAATTTCCTCTTCTTGGTTTGTTAAAGGATCAGTCCTGGAACTGGCACGATCTGCAGCTTCAAGCAATTCATTCCAATGAATTGTTCCTTCTACGCGTTCTTCACCTAGTATAATAACTGGCAGCCCACAATCTTTAACCTGCAATTCCATTACTTTAGGTGAAAGATGAAAACTTCTTTATAACATAGTTAAATGCAATTTTCAGTTGGACCAAAAAGAGTAATTACAAATACAAGAAGTTTGGTCCTAATGAAGCAGTGGCAAAGACGCTCTTCTACAAGAAGTGTCATCACAAAATAAACATCGACTTGGAACAAGATGTAAAGCCTTAAATCTCTACAGTCCCATATCTAAAGCACATATAAGTTGAGTTAATTATGATAATAGGTCGACACTGCTTAGGAAAAATTCTATGTACGCCACTGCACTGAGTTGGTAGTATAATTACCTTGTGATAGGTTGGTAGATCAGAGACAATAAGCTTGCCATCAGCAGATTCAACTTGTTTCATAATTTCTGATGAATGAGCTGCTGGATTTGCACCAGAGAAGACACCACCAGCAGCCATGATGCCTAGAGCAACAATAGCATATTCTGGTACATTTGGCAGCACTACTATCACCACCCTTCCTTTTCTTAAGCCAAGGGACCTTAAGGCCTTGGCAAACCTCCTTATGTCTCTTGCAACTTCACCATAGGTATAGCCTTTGCCAGTGGTTGCATCAACAAATGCCATTTTGTCTGCATATAGCTCTACATTGTGAAGCACAAAATCCGGGAGTGTCACGTCGTCTGGTACTTGAACTGGAGGATATCTACTCCGGAAAATGTGTTCACCTTCTTGCTGCTGTGAACATTCTACTCCATGAGTTCCCATTCTCAATACTCAGTAGAATGCCTGATCAGCTTTATTAGCTATTTTATAAGTACAATTTTGTTACCTTTGTAAGTACTAAGTAGTAGCATCAGTTGTCTCCATCAAGAAAATGAAATGTGCATGCGTAGGCTTTTTAACTTATAAGTAAGAATTTGTTGAGTCATTCCATTCTGCCTGACGTCTTCTTGCCTTGGTCATTTTCCTAAAAAATGGCCTTCAATTTATTCCAAGATTTGTAGTTTGTTGAACCATACCACAACAAGAAGGCCATTTATTACTGTGGAATGTAACACTTGATTTCAGAACTTCTACTGATAGATGAGCTCATCATCCAGACTTAATCACTTGAAAGGTCGTTTTTCGTGTTGCAACTACATTTTTCAGAAATGTAACATATTACTGTCCCTTGGACAAGCACTCTTTTGGCAACTTACTAAAAGATTTCAAGTAGAGCTAGAGACCAAGCAACAATTGCTAAAATAATTAGTGGTAATCAAGCAGGTGGCATAACAAACTATTGCTTACGATTATCATTGTTTGTCTCGATTCTCAGTGCACGTCACTAGTTGAAATATAGAAAAAGAGGTTTTAAAGTTGAAACAAAAATAGCATTTAGGAAGTTGCATGTTTAAACATGCATTTTACTTTTTCTCCAAAAAAAATATAGTATATATATATATATATATATATATATATATATATATATATATATAGAAGTTATTGGCAAGTGAAAAAATGTCCCACACAAGTTTTAAAAGTGGAAAACAAAATCACATAAAACTGGTCTCACCTCCCAACGTTGCGTAAAAGTCCTTTGGAACAAAAACTTGTTTTGTTTAAATTTGGCTGTCTTGTTGAAAATTTTAATTACCAACAATGTAACAATATTTACAGAATCATATAACTTTCAAGATAATCATAAGCAAATTTCTTAATAAGCATTAATTTCCAAGAAAAGTAGCTCATACAAAAATATTTAAAAAACCACTCATTTTCTAAAGATGTCTCGCTTTAGTATACATTTTAGAGGCTTCAAGAAGTAAACTTAAGATATTACTAAACATATCTAAAAGTAGATTCTCTTTTCAGAGAAATAAATTCGCCAATCAGACATTGAACCAGTAAACACCATCATTCTTTTCGACTCTAATTTTTCTTTAAAAGGAATTGAACACAATCTTCCCATGTCCACTTTAGACAACAAATAGCTCGTAAAGTCTGCAAATTACTATATCAGTACACTAGTCTGGACTAGCCAACAAATAAATATAGACAGCTTCTGCATGAAGATCCCGTGCAGTGTCGATTTTATGTAAAAATAAATAAAAACATTTTCCACTCATGGAGAATCCGCGACTTAGTCATACCAAACACTAAATGTAAAATTTGTAACCTACCATGTTACAAAACCAAATTTTTGAACATGGGCCAGCTTATTTTCTTGAAAGAACTGCAAAATTGTTACAAAAACCAAAAGGTGTGCAAGAGGAATAAATCAAAGAAGCGAGACCTATAAATATCATATGGGCATGGTTGCACCCTGTGGGTAGTTGTGATGCATTACAACTCCGAAACAAGATTGACCTAATAACGGAGCATGTAAGTCCTACGCCTGAACCAGTTATAATCAGGTAGATCTTGGATAGGACCCACAGCAGAGATGGCGACATCCTGTCAAAAGGACAAAAAGTAAAACAAATTGGTTAACACTCAAAACAGGAGAACTAGTTTCGAGTAAAAAGATCTCCTTCATTTACCAATAGGGCCTCGAGCCTCAAATATTTTGAACCATTACCTGGTCGAATATAAATCTATTTGCAACCCGTTTGATGGTGCTGGCATCTACAGCATCGATTCTTGCAAAAAGCTCTGTGACTGGAATCCTTCTGCCATATGTTAGCAGCTGCAAGTAGGAGGAACAAAAGGGAAACCAATTCGTTACACTAGCACCTTAGAAAAGCTAATACTGTAAAAGCGGCACACCATCATCAAACCACATTGACAGTGGAATCAAACTCACACAATGACAAAATAAATCAATTCTTTTTTTTTTTTTTCAGAATTACACAAAATACACCAATTCTTTTCTCTCTCATCCCAAAGCTTCTGAGTTATCTTTCGTGCATTTCCTTCTAGCGAGGGCTGAGGGGGAAAGTTTTATCCACCTATCTCTCCACTTCAAAGCAGACAAGGCAGTATAGTTCGCCTCATTTAAAACATAGTCAGACACTTGATAATGCATCCAAACTTGTCAGCAACATAAAACTACGAGAAAAGCTACATACTTGATCATTTGTCTTAGATTACAAATTTGGCTTCAAATTACAAATTGAGCACAGGGACTACTGTTTAAGAGCTATTCTTTTTCTTTACTATTTGAAGGTCAGAAGAGCTATTCTTACCACCAGCCAGCTGGCAGCAACACCTTTCACCCTTCATTTAGACTACATACACCCATGACATAACACACTTGTACACCCACAAAAAAAGATATCAGAATAGTACCTGGCGCCCAATGTCTTCAGCAACAGGACTAGTTCCATCAATGTGAAGCATGAGAGAAGATTTTAACTGCAAAAGGATATCAGTGAATCGAGAAACAAACAGAAACAACAGGGGAAAAACAGACAACTGGACCTGACAGTCAAATATTAAGTAACACCTACTTGGTTGCAAGCACGAGTCACATCAGCATCTGAAACTCGGTAGCACAACTTGCTTATCTCAAGCATAATGCAGTAGGACAAATCACTCAAACAATCAGGCTGCAAAATACGATTAAATTTGAGATAAAACTGGAATTTTTCAGAGTCCCATGACAGTCAAATGGGTCACAATAGCATACAAACTTCTTTTTGTCTTTAGAGAAACAATCAACTGCTTTTTAAAATACAGATAACTAAGTACCCATAAGTTTGGTTGAAACTTGAAAAGAGGAGTTTTGAAGTTGAGTTGAAAATTGTATTTGGAAGTCGATGAGCAGACATGCATTTCACTTGAATATAATTTGGTTTTTGTGAGTGTAAAAACAGTTTCATTCAAAATCCGGTCAAAATCATTTTTTATTTTAAGTTTGAAAAAACTCATCTTCAAAATTAACCAAAAAAACATTCCAATGTATAAAACAACAATGTTTTAAAAAATATTTTGATTTTTCTTCGGGGCAAACGGCTCCAAAATTACTCTCACAAACATCAAAGCAGATCAGCACCACTTCGCTGACATTCAAAGTTAAACTATATGAATTTGCATCAAACCAAAAACATAAGCATATGACATAGAAGAACTACTTCAAGGTCCATGTTGGATATGTACAACCAATTATAATGCTTAGAAGAATTTTTATGCATATTCAAAATACAAACTGCATTTTGATCTCAGTCAAATTAGAACACATCTGGAGGATATAAAAAAATGTAAATCTGAATACTACAACTCTAATACTCCAAGCAAGCATCAAGCGCTTGTATTTATTGCAGCTCTTCATCATAACCAACAGCTCCACTCCCCCCCCCCCCCCCCCCAAAACACACAAAAAAAAAAAAAAGACATACACACCCCTACCAAATATTTTTTTATTTAACGAAAGAAAATGTAAGTAAGAAAACTATCATCAAGATACATTCATTTCAACAAAAGGAAGATACAATGATCAAGATTTTTACCTTTGCAACGGCATACACACCAAACAGACCAGTATCTTTATAGTTAGTGTTAAAAGCCATCATGCTCTCTGCCAGTTCATTAATGCTAACCCTCTGAGCAAGCTCGGAACTGCAAACAATTAGGAGGCCCATCAAGACACATGAGACAGACATTTTCCATCCGCATGCTTGCAAGGACATAGATAGTGCACAAAACTAGTGAAAACTCACCCCATGTGCTTCCCTCCTCCAGCATTTTTATTCCAAGTACCCAACATTGATTGCATTACCATCAGCGGAATGGTATCTGGATCAGTCCATGGTGCTCCTTGAAAAGCAACAGCAAATTGCGCCAAGGGAATGTCATCATCAATCACCCTAACCTGATTTTATTAAAATGATCAGCATGAGAACCATATATCGGGAAAAAGCACCTTGAAAGCACCCTAAATGAAGTAGGCATACCTCTGAACCTGTAAAAATTGCAGGTTCTCTGGCAACCAACTCTGAGGCTGTAGTAGGATCGGTTGAAAGCTTGGTAAATTGTTTCTTTACTTGTTCAACAAATTCTTCATGTTTAACAGGCCCAGAAGCAACAATTACCTATTTTAATGTCCACGAAGAAGGTTGAAAATTAAGACCGCAGATGATAATCTTGAAGGAATCAAGTCTGCACTAACAAGCAAGGCAGAGCTAGAAAACAAGATAAAATCATTTCCAAAATACCATTCTGGGAGCAGTATAATGTGTTGATATGTAGTCCTTTAGATGACTTCTGGTGATGGTCTTTATATTCTGGGCAGGTCCGAGAATAGTCCTGCCCAAAGGTGAGTACTGGAATGCAGTTGAATGCAAATGGTCAAAAATGACTTCTTCTGTTTGACCTTCGACCTGAAATCAGAAAATGATGACATAAGAACTCAGAAAACAGAATACACTTGAGCTCTAGTACGTACAGGTTTTTTGCGTCACAAAAACTAATTTCCCACAGGGCATAGCTGCAATAGAGTAGAAATTGAACTAAGAAAACGACAAATGTTGAGACTAAACAATCGGACAAATGTTTTGATGGGAAAACTTCTGATGAGTGCTCAATCTACCTATTTATTCCAAGAATCCTGGTTGCTAGAACTTCATTGCAAAAACTAGTGTTGTATACCTTCATTCTAAGTGTTTAAGTTATATACACCGGCATCGTAAATAACTTTTACGCACTATCATGTCAGCCTAAAGATATCATGTCAGCCTAAAGATATCTATAGGTAAACCTCCACAAAAGTGCAATCTTGGGAATAGGCTACTTACCTGCTAAAACATGCTACAGCACGAAAAGGTATGCTACAACAGTTAAAAGGTGACCACATCAGGCAAGGTAAAGGTAACCTGATATTGTAAGTTATTCACGGTGTTTATAAAGGTAAGTCTCCATAAAGGTGGGTCTTGAGAACAAGGCAGGTTATCGGCTACAACATGCTACAACACGAAAAGGTGAGCTGCAACAATTAAAGATGACCTAATATTGTAAAATTCTATACATAGACAGTGTATGTAACTTAAACTCCCTTAAATTTAATGACCAACTTGCGAGTTAAGCTTCAAACACATGCAAAGACTAGTAGAACATAACCAAAAACAATGTTATTTCGGCTCAACAACAATAAAAAAGCAAACTTTATATTCAAGAATCAAAAAACAGTTAAAAAAAGCCCACCTCCTCCATTTCCCTAAGGAAAACACTACATTCACTTTCTAATTTTTCTCTTCAAGCTTAAAATTCTTTAGCGTGTATACAACTTAAACTCTCTTAATTCTAAAGACCAACTAGCAGGTTAAGCTCCAAAGTCCAAACACATGCAAATACTAGTAAACTATACCACACTATAAGGGAATTACAGCTCATCGACAATAAAAAAAGTAAACTTTTTATTCAAGAATCACCTCTTCCATTTCCCTGAGGATAACATCGCGTTCACGTTCGATTTTTTTCTCTTCAAACTTAGAATTCTGAAGAATATCAGCTAAAATATCCAAAGCAACAGGTACATCTTTATCCAAAACTTTAGCATAATAGGCAGTTTGTTCTCTACTAGTATAAGCATTTAAATGTCCTCCCATATTTTCAATTTGCTCCTCCATTTCCCATGAATTTCTCTTTTCAGTCCCTTTAAATATCATATGTTCTAAAAAATGCGCTGTTCCATTAGTCTCATCCGTTTCAAATCGCGACCCCGCATCGATAAACACGCCTACGGTGGCTGTTTTCGATGCAAGGCTGGTCTCCGTAGCGACACGGAGACCGGAGGGAAGTGTAGTCACGCGCGTGGTGGGAAAAGTGAGGATCGGGGTGTGGTCTGTGAGGGTAGGGTGTGGGGAGTTGTACTGGAGGAACCGTGGGTCTGGATTCTCGAGGCGTTTGATTTTTGATTTTACCGATTCTGCTAATCGATCGTAGATCATTGCATCTGGTGGTGGTGGACCGGTGGCGGGCGATGTAGATGTGGCGGCGGCGACGGCGGAGGAGGTGGAGAGACGGCGGAGTGAGGGATTGTGGGACCGGCGAGCTAGGGTTAAGAGGTGCCGGATCGTCATAGCTCCGGAAATCGGCTAGGGTTTGGTTCTGGTTCGGAAAGGAGGAATGTTGGGAACGAAGCTCTAGAAAACTAAAGAGATGACACTACTATTGTCTTGCAAAGGAAATGCCTGAGTGAGTCATAAGAAACGATGTCGTAGTGTTCGATGTTGTGGGCTCTTTTTTCTATGGACTTTATACTGAGTGTACCCGCATATCACAACTTATGACTTTTTATCCCCACTTAAGAATGGTTTAACAAATCGACAAGTATTGTCTCTTTAAGCTATCTAAAAAAATATGGGAAAGAGATAAAGAGCAAGTGTTACCTTTGCAAGAAAAGGTCAAAGCCACGTGTTAGTCAAGTGCAACACTTACAAGAAAGGGAGGGCGGCGCAACACTTCAAGTTATTTGGGAAAATGTGAAAAGAGATAAAAGAGTAAGTGTTGCCTAAAAAAAAAAGAGGGCGGGATGCGGGTGTCATCATAAAATTTTATAGGGATATTTTCGTCCGGATTATTCATTAAAGTTAGCAGTGGTCATTCGTGCAAAACTACTTTAAACGGGATCGATAAGGCAAATCACCGCCTATGGTGTCATAATTTTGTACATTCCCCTTATACATGATGGACCTGGGTAACTTAGATTACTAACTAGTTTTCATACCACTTAAACAGAATCAACCAATAATAATAAATTTTTTAAAAGTAGTCAGATTTTAAAAATACACATTTTTTTAAGATTAACCACAGTATTTTATACTTAGACTTTTGAACTAAAATTTTCAAAGTCCAAATATTTTGTACTAGACTTCATATTTAGCAAATCCTAGTATTTTATATCTGGACTTTGAAATTTTTTGCTCAAAATCTATGTAAAAAATACTGAGATTTTTCGTATTTTTTGGATCTGGCTACTTTTCTATAAGTTTTCAAATGCTGGCTAATTTTTATTTAGCATGCTGCAAATTGACTACGGGGTCAAATTTTACTAGTTTAGCCCTTATACTTTCCTGGAAATTAAACATCATGTCCCAAATTTGACTGATTCTGAGAGTTTGTTCTCATTTTCTGTAATTTTAAGTAAATGGCCTCAAAAAAAGTGTTTGTCCTTTGGTTAACCTAGCAGCAGTTTTCGTGAAATGGAGTCATCTCCTTCTAGGGTAACGTGATTTTTGTCTCCTCTATATATTTTTCTATTTCCTTTTAGCAAGGTGCTGCCTATCTGCAAGAGTTCAATGCAATTTAGTTGGAGACGATGGGAAAGGTTGGTAGCAAGATTGCAGTACCAAGTCTTTCGAGACAATTTAGCTGGGAGATAGGGTTGAACGGATCGAGGTCAAGTGTTGCGTGTTATTAAAAAAATTTAATTTAGTTGGGGACAGGAAAGGGGGTCGAGGGCAAGTGTTATCCTTCCAAGATTTCAAGACAATTTAGCTGGGAGATAAGTTTGAATGATCGAGGGCAAATATGCAATATTTGCCAAGATTTCAAGGCAATTTAGTTGAAGACGAAGAAATGGGGCGATGACAAGTATTTTTCTGCCAAGACTTGGAGCTCCTAGGGTTGAATATGTTACCGTATTTCAGAATTCATATGGAAGAAAATAAATGAAGGGAGTGGAAAACGCACGTCATTTTACCGTAGACTAGATTTGTACAATTAGACGGTGGAGTGAGGGATTGTGGGACCGACGAGCTAGGTTTAGGAGGTGTCGGATCGTCATGGCTCGGGAAATCGGCTAGGGTTTAGTTTTGGTTCGGAAAGGAGGAACTGGGAATGAAGCTTTAGAGAACTAACTACACAAATAGCAAAGAGGACTTTAGACTTTGCAAAGCAAATGCTGATTTGAGTGGTAAACGACGTCGTAATTGTTTGTGTACGACGTTGTGTGCTCTTTTGATGGATTCACCCCACTGTCCCTAAATTTGACTGATTTTGAGAGTTTTGTTCCCCATTTTTCATGATTTCAAGTAACTGACTTCTAGCTTATTTTTCTATGATATAAAAAGATGGTTTTACTTTTACCCATTGGGTAACCTAGCAACATCTTTATTAACTCCCCACTAAATTGTGGTCGTCTCCTTCTCCGTTAGGGTAACTGATTTTCTCATAATCCAACTAATATATTCCTCCAATTTCTCAATGTGTCATGATATATTAGTAATTGTTCCCTATTCACCGAGATTTCAGGGGAATTTTTGAAGCCGAAGGGAAGGGATCGAGGAAAAGACTTTAAGACAATTTAGTTGGGAAACGAGTTCGGGAGAAATGTTGTATATTTGTCAAGATTTTAAATGCCATTTAGTTGGATATGATGAAATGGATCGATGTCAAGTGTTGCCCAGTCAAGACTTCAAGGTAATTTAGCTGGAGAGTGGGAGAGGAAAAATGTCCATCAGTAATTAGATGTTGCGAGGTATTTCCGTCCGAATATTATTCATTAAATAGTGGAGGATCAGTTTCACTACACCCTATTAACTAAAGTAAAAAATGTAAACCTATCTTGTAGCTGTCATAGTTATGTAATCTCCCTTTTACGCGATAGTTAAGAGATAATTCGGAGGACTACCTAGTTTATAAGCCGCTCAAAGAGAAATAGTCAACAATTTAAACTTTTACAAAAGTAGCCATATTTAAAAAAAATAAAAATGGGAGTTGTTCTGTTGAATAGCCACTAGAAAATTTTCTGGATTTAGTTTAAAGTCTCAAGAAATTTTTCCGTCACATTTTGCATGGAAATTTGCCTAGTAATTAAAGTCCCTGGAAACTTTTGATGGTTACTTTTCAGAAAATTATGTATTTCTTTAGGTGATTGCTATTTTTCTAAAAAAATATGAGGTTCGTTTCTCTTTCAGAGCCCTACAAAGTGGTTACGGGATCAAATTCTTACATAAACTTATTTACATAAACTTTGATTTAGTGGTAAGAATGCAATATGTGAAATGTGACTACACGACAAGATTATGGGTTTGATACTTTGATTGAACCTACTGCTTACAACAAGGCTTGTATTTAAGTGTTGAAGTGTACAGGTGCTGTCATATTATTCACTGGATATCGAAGTATGCTTTATTGACACTCAGTAAGTTTTTGGTTATCACAAATATTTTCTCCCAAAGCAAGAACAACCATACGCACCAAACTATATGAATAAACCATGGTCGGATGAAAAATTGAGCTAACCTTTAATGCTCATTTAACTATGGTTTAACTTTTAAGTGGTTAAATTATATGTAAAATATGCTTCTGTGACAAATTTTAGAGAGCAAATGGATGCTAATTTTTCTGAACTGTCTTCTAGCTCAAAAAGTATGTCTCTGGGGAGCTTCAATAATTAAACGTGCCAAAGAAAATCCTGGTCCTAGTATACAACTGTATGATAGGATTCTTGTTATGTCTAGTGCATTGCTGCTTAGAGCCTGAGACCACCAAATATCAGTGAACTAGAATTTTAGGTTGTAAGGACATGCGATCTCACCATATTAAACTTGTTGTTTTAAGCTGTAGAGTGTACATCAAAGGGTAAGTACAAATGTATGGACGAAATACTCTTTACAAATGCCTTCATGCATCACTCTGCTTGATGTTTGGAAAGCTAAAAAGGTAATGCCATTTCAGATGGCATAACGATGTGCCAAAAAGTTCATAATATGTTTTCAAACTTGAGACAACATCAAAGAATATTATTGTTGTCATATACACTGAATGAAAGAATGTAAGACACTAGGGACAAACAAATTGGACATGCAAGACTGCCTAGCTACACCTACACCTCCTTACACTCCTCTCCCTTGCACTCTTCATGTATGTACATATCAGTCCAAGACATGCTGCAACACTTGATCTTCTTATGTTGAGGTATATGAAACTTTGGGTCTTTTGGTATGGTTGGGTTCTTTGCTGACCTATACGAATCCAAAATTTTGGTTTAGTAGAAATGGGTAAAGATTGCAGTTGTTTTTCAAGAGAAGCAGCAGTTTATTGCAAGACGAATTAGGAACATTACCTTCTCGGAATGAAAGGCCTGTCAAAGTAGGGCATTGGTTGAGCCTTTGGGACAAGTTCCTTTCTCAGCCTCCTAATTTCTTCCTCCTCAGCCGCCTATGGTAAGAGATAAGAAAGACAATAAGAACAAAAATTGACCAAGTCCAGAGGGTTTTGATGGTTTTACCTTTTGCTGCCTCTCTCTTTCCATCTTGTATTGTTCAAAATAGCTCAACTTTTCTGCCACCTATAATACAAGAAGGAAGAAATTCATTACTGACCAAACACCTATAATACAGTCGGAAGCTAGTACAAACTCTCTAATCATTTCTTACTTCTTTTAATCAGTAGACACTCTCTTATCATTTCTTACACAAATTATCATTTCAAATAAATCAAACAATCAACTATGCCACAGACCCAACAATTCTCTTAGGACAGAAAAGTTTGATGCAGTCCTCGGATGCTTGCACTTTCTGGACTTTACTTTCATACAACATACTAAAATGCAACTGCCACAAGACTCTAAACGATATCCCTTCATAGATGAATCTGACTTATGAAGAACCAAATAAGAACATTACCTGATGGTCAAAGTCAGCACGTTCAACAGCCCTAATGTCACTGTGCAGCACCAAATCAATTGGCCTCGTGATCTCTTTTACAGGAGGCTTTGGCAAACACTGAAACCATTGTAAAAAAAAAAAAAAAGGCTAAATGTTCTGAAACTGCAGAAAGATGGCCACAATTTCAAAGAAAGAAAGCGTAATGCAGATTAGCGAGCTACTGTCATGGATTCACTTTAACTGTTCAGTTTTCACAATTATCTTCTATAGCTTTTCATGCCTTTAAATTCCATATATGACGATGGGTTTGAAAACTTGCAGAAACCAAGATATGAGACTAAGATAAGTCGTTCGTTTCCTGTTCGCACATGGTATGACATCCAAAAGAAATAGAGTTATGCAAAATCAAATATATCTGTAGACTAATGCTGAAAGACCAAAATACCTCGGGCTCATCTGTAGTCCAAGGAAGGCCTTGAGCAATTGGTATCCTCTGCTTCTCCTCTTCCTCTGCCATTTGTTGGAGTTTCTTAAAAAATTCTTCTTCCTTAGATTGCCCCCTTTGCTGCAGGAATATTCAGTTAAACCAAATTAAGTAATTCTGTCAATATTGAATCGGCGAATCTTAACATTATAAATAAAGACTCTGCTATTTGCGATAGCGGTTGTTATCTATATGAATCTCAGATGTAGGGGAATCTGACATCTGATATTCTTCGGGCCCCATAAAAAGTCAAATGTATCTATAGCTTGACTGTTAACCTTGTGAATTTCATTTCAAATACTATGACTTTGACTTTTTTGTGCACCCAAACTCTTTTACTCAAAAAGCAGATAGTGGTGCATCTCACCAATGAAGGGGTAGTAACTGTTACCAATCAGAGCATATGCAACACACAAAAAAAGGCTCCACTCTTTGCAATCAGAGCACAGGTTATTGACCTATGAATCTTCCTAAATACACGTCACGAGTCATTATTAATAGTATTTACCTGAACTCTTTTGACTTAATAAGATAAAGCCTATAAAAGATAGAGTCTAGTATCATTTCTCTATTATTGAGATCTTCTTCGAACATGATGTACAACTAGATAGAATAGCAACAAATAGCATCTTCCTACCCTGATGTTGAGCTAGCACTTATATAACTTCTGATGTTGAGCTAGCACTTATTTAATCCATTTACTCATTTTTCAAGTGCTTTAAGTTCATTTCTCTATTGATACTCAACCAAAAAGAATATTTGGTGTGCATCTCATACTGAAAGGTAGTTAACTGTTATATATCTTAGAACATGTATCCAGATAAAGACTCTTCCATTTGTCATCCAAGAACTAGCTACCAATGTGAATCTGAATTAGTCTAAAAATATAAACAATGATTCTTTTGATAGAGCTAACCATCAAACTTTTGATATTTTTCTAGCCCCATAAAATTCAACCATCAGCTAATTTGCAAGCTAGATCACTTCGCGGTTTGTGATAGCAGCAAGCATATCTGTAACAGGTTGTATTGCAGCTAAGCAAATATGGTCACTGTTTCACAAGACACAAAAAACATAACAAAGATTGGAGCAAGCAAACACAGAACTACAGCATTGGAAACTACAAACCTCAGTTCTAAGTTTGAAGGGCTTTAGAGAAGTTGCTTTCGGCTGCCTTTTCTTGCAGTTTCTTCTGGCAAATGTGCCGGCAGATTCAGTACTCTGCAACATTAGGTACAAGGATAAGGCATAGATGTAAATAAATAATTGCTTACCATTTCAATCAAATGACAATACAAAAGATCCTTACATTGCGTCTGCTCCTACGACCCTCCCCTGAAGTCCTTGTCGATATGCTGAAGCTTCCTTGGCTGCTATCCAATGACGAGGCACGTCTTGCATCCAACCCCAAGCTCTCCGAGGTAAGGAAAAAATCCGATGGGCAGAACGAAGACGACGAGACCTCTGTCTCAACAATCCCAAAATTCTCTAATCCGGGCAATGCCCATTTCACTCCCTTCTTAACTTCATCCATTTCTTTTCCATCTTTTACATTTTCACCCTCTTTCTCCTCAGATTCATTTGATTTTGGTATCAAAAGAATATTTTCAAAGGCTTTCACCAAATTCATCACTCGCCCCGATTCAGGTACACTTTGTCTTACCACTTCCATCATCTTATTCCTCCTCCTCTTCATATTCAAACCTCCAATTTCACTCAACCCCTCATCCTCATTCGTAATCAACTCGTTATTGCCATTATCGTCGTCTCCAATTTCATTCTTTTCGTCATCATTTCCACTTGGTTTCTTGAAAAACTCTTCTTGAGATGCCCTAAGAACCTCATAAGCAACACACAAACACTTCTTATTATTATTACACTTACTACAACCCGCTGCACTCAACGTGTTCGATGAAATGTCTCTGTGAGACTTTTTTTTCGCTACGACGAATTTCCTTTGACGAATCTTGTTTTTGGGTGAAGGGGATGCTACTGAATTAGGGTTAGGGTTCTTGGACACAGATTTAGGGGTTTTTACAGCCGATTTCTTCACCAATGGCGATTTCGATGTTTTCAAGATTGGGCTTCGTAAATTGGGATTTAAATTCTCTGAATTTTTAGAGAATTTGGTGGTTGAATCCATTGTAGAGATACAGGAAAATGAAGTGATTTAATGAAGTAAAATGGGTTTTTAATTTGGGGATTTACAGTGTTGTTTAATTTCATGTAAAGAATGGAAGAAGAAGAACGTTATGAGGTTTGGACGCTCTATAACGGCTAGTTTTTTTGGTGGGATGAGAAATATAGTTATTTTGAATTGATTTGCAGTTTTGGACCGTTAAATGTGTTATACTTAATAGATAGGTCTAATTATAGGCTAAGTATTTATGAATTGATTTCATTTAATTACTAGATAAATTAATCTTAGTGACATGTTGGGTATATTGTTGTGTTACATTAATGGTAGCCTACCGAACTGCTTACATAAAATAAATAGTCGATCTACAATCTATATTCCTTGATCCAAGGGTCTATCAGAAACAGGCTCTCCATTTTAGTTGGGTTAGATCTGCGTACATCTCACCCTCCAGACTCAATTTGTAGGATTATACGGAGTATGTATTGTATAATCTATGCATATCGGATAGAATATGCAAACAATTAATCCAACCGACTATATCCATGTTAATTTTCATTTTGATTATTACTAATTAAGTTAATTCGGAAAGATGTTCTACTTGGGAATAATTAGTTGAACCACCTGATCGACAAGATTTGTCAAACTTTTTATTCCTTGTAACGTAATTAAAAAAAAAAAAAAAGGAGTTATAATTTTGGACTGTTATATAAAAAATAATATAATCGAGGTAATTTAGGAAAATTATTTTGTGCTGTGGAAGTTACTTGTGTAGCTAAGTTGTTTTTTTCTTTTCTTTTTTACTGTCGAACGGATTTTATTTTGGTTGATAGAGTAATTAAAAAAAAAAATCTAGTACGACTCTTTTATGGTATAAAAAAAAAACTAAGAAGAACTATGGAAGTATATCCTTCCGAGTAAAAGGTGCTTCGAGGCTAGTCAATTTTTTTTATTTACTTGGACTACGCCATTGCGGTATAATACCAGGGGTGGACTTAAGTAAGGGGTAAGAGGTGCCACGACACCTGCTGGCTTCGGTTGGGACTTTGTATATATAGGTACACTTATTGAAGAATTACTACTAATATAATAATTGGCACCTATTGGAGAATAGGTTTCCCCGGTGCTAGTGCTAGTGGTGATGTGGGTTCGATTCCCCCTTGAATCTTTTATTCTTAACTTGTTTTGCTAAACAATTAAATACAGCTGATACTAGTCCCACCTAGCCAAGGCATCTATTTTGTCCCTTTTTTACTTTCTCCCTTTTATTTGCTAAATCTCTCTCTCTCTCTCTCTCTCTCTCTCTCTCTCTCTCTCTCTCTCTCTCTCTCTCTCTCTCTCTCTCTCTCTCTCTCTCCCTCCCTCCCTCCCTCCCTCCTTCCACTTCTTATATTGTTGTCTTTTTAAATTTGTTTTTATTATACTAAACTTATTTATGATCAAATTATTTTGGTAAATAACCTGAATCATTTTCAATTAATATATATTTCATTTTTGCAATTTAGAAAATAATTTTAGTAGTAATATTTATTGTTGACTTTTGAAAAATTAAGTAGCTTGAATAATATATTTTTTGAGTAAGTTCTCATAGATTAAAAATCTGAAGTTTTTTTATGCAAAAAATTACAATAAAATTTAACAATTAAAATGAAGAAGTTGATACAAGATTATTGAAGGTAAATTATTTTAGGCAATCTTAAATTTATAGTAGTAATTAAGCTATTTTAAAGCAAATTTTCTAATTAGGGAGCTCTTTCGTGATTCTTCTTCTTTTTTTTTTTCTTTTTTTTTTTTTTTTGGTAATGATCTTCTATGATATAAAGCTGAAAACAAGCACGAAAATGGATAACTAAGTTAAAACTAACTTATTTATCTATTATGAATAAAAAACGACATAATTAATCAACCTAATTGAAGTAACAAAAAACTGAACGATCGGACCTAGATATAGAGAGTGACACCCACAATCATTAAATCCTGAATCCGTCCATATATAATACTACTATGTCTTATACATAAAGTCTGTGAGTTCAATACATCTCAACTAAACAACAATTTAAACAATCAAGAGGAATTGTGCAATGTATAGGAAATTCAGGCCTTACAAATATTTCTTCATTGAGTCATATTGAGTATTTCGTCATTAATGGTAAAATTTGTGACTTTGACATGTAAAGGATAGAAAGTTGGAATATCATTTGTTAATATGCTTTTCTGCTTGTTTTACTTTTTCTATTTCCTTTGATTTTTGTTGAAAAAGATTATTCTACACTTCTACTTGAATTCTTGAAAGTATCAATATCAATTGTGCTTACCTTGTTTTTTTATTTTTTTTATTTTTTATCTTTATATATTTTCATTGATATGTTTGATGCTTTAGTAGGTTAATGGGTGTTTGTATTTGTTGGATTTGGATATTTGGATTATTTTATATTCAAAAATACTATTAGAGTTATATTAAAATTGATATTTTTTCATAACAACATTGTAACTTAAAATACTTTTCAAGCTTATTGTGAGTGGTGGTTGATGCATCATTACCTTTTAAGAGGAGTTTTGGTTGATCGGACTTATTTGCGTGTGATATATATATATATATATATATCAAGAAGAATGATTATGAGGAAAGGAGAAAAAGAAAACGAAATTAAGAAGAAAAAGAAAATGAAGGAAAATGGAACTTAATGTTATCAAGGTTTATTTATTGAATTCTACTTATTTCTGTAGTTTTTGGAACAGCTAATTAGATGTTGGACAGTAGAAAATCTTTACGGCTAGAAGTTGCTTCTCAATTTTTGTCACTATTCAAATGGTATATTTTCTAATACATAGTACTAGAATATCTATATCAATATGTTCATAATTCTAGGCTCAAAATTTTTGGCCAATTTCTATCATTCTTTACATTTAATTCATTTTTAGAAGCCTAGAAGTCCCTATGAAATTGGATTTTACGTGATATAACTCATAATTCTGGCAATAAGTATAATTAATATGGGAAAATGATAATATTAATGAAGGATATGGAGGCCACTAATATAATGATAATACTAATGAAGGCCATTAATATAGATACGTTAAAGGTCATGGCAATTATTCTCTGAATTTCTTAATTGGTTTTTTTCCATGCTTGCAACGCTGCAAAGAATCCACAAGAAAGTTGATTTAGTTTTTTGTGGATAGAATGTTTATTTCTTAATAGTGAACTTTTAGATGTTCTTGATTTGTAGTGCTCAACACAAAATAGAGTATCTCTATAATGTTATTTATTTATTTATTCCAAGAAACCTTCCTTCTCCAGCCAAGAAGTCCCAAACTCTTGCAACAAATCAAGTGATGACCAACAAACGACAATATAATGTCAATCAAGGTATGCTTTTTCCTCTTTAATTTTTGGATTATATAAAAAATTTATTCATTAATAGGGTTGTGACAAAATTAATTCCAAAGGAACAATCAAACTCCATTCGACAAGTACCAAACACTTATAACATATATCAAGAGTTCTCAAGACTTATAAAATCATATACTCCTAACTCCATTGTACAATCAAGGTATAGTTACTTAAACTATGAAAATAATTTTCTTGCTTTCATCGCTTCATAGTCTTTGTTGCTTAATAAAGTGAATAATTGCTCAAACACTCATCTTATCTATCTTGTTGATTGACTTTTTAGATTTAATCATGATTACATTACATTCATCACTAACTATTCTAGAATATTTTTCAACACACAAAAAATAACAAAATAAAAAACCTTGTACAAAAAAAAATACTACACTAGGTACAATGGATACAAACAATAGTACTCCAAGAGCCAATTGTGTAGAGGACATGTGTAACAATTTTATTTGCATTGTAGAAAAATATTTGTCCGCTTTCTTTTTTTTTCTTTTTTTTTTTCAATGCGTTGGTAGAATACCTTAATGATCAGCTATAGTATTTCAATTGCATGCAATGTACATACTAAAGGACGTTGCACAGTAAGTTTTTGTTTTTTTTTTAACCACCACTACAAATGTTGGTACATGCTAAAGGACGTTGCACAGTAAGTTTTTGTCTTTTTTTTTTACCACCACTACAAATGTTGGTACTGTCACGACCCTTTTTCAACACGCAGAACTAAAAATAAATAGAAATTGCGTATTTAAAAGGTTATGACGAGTGTTAAAGGTACACAATTATTCAAGAGAAAATCGGAGTCGCCACTTGACAAGTTAAAGGTGTGCCAAGTCACCAAAGTGGTGTACCTGGAACACCCTTGACTCGTCTAATAGTCTGCGTCAGAGATTCGGGTAAGGTTCTCAGTTGACTCTCGGGAAGGTATTAGGCACCCTCAAGTCCTGTGCCGAGCACAGTTGCTTTATTGTCGCAATTTTAATTTATTAAATATGGTTGTTATATTAATGCCATTAATTTGAATTTAAACTTCGATTCAGAAAATTTAAAAGTGTTAATTCCCTTTCCAACCTCACAAAGGACTGGAAGAATTTACACTTAGATTCAAAATAAAATGTATCGCGTATCTCCAACCTTGCAAAGGATTGGTCTATTTTTTTTTAAAAAAAGTTAGTTAACTTCAAAAATAATTAATTTAAAATTTTAGTTTTCATTTAGCTTAACAAGTAGATCACAAATCATACTTATAATATTGCCTAATCTTATAGGCCTTCACAATCCTATTATTTTTTGCCTAATCGTATCATATTTTGTTATTAAATAGTAACATTGGTTTTGAAATAAAATGACAAAAGAAAAGAAATGATATGGAAGCCAACATAACTCTATAAACTTGGTGATTATATATATCTAAATAATGGTTGTCTATCCAAGACTTGCTAAATAATAGGCTATTTTTCAAAATATTCGGCCTAGAGGCTTTCTAAAAGATGATACATTAAACATTGTGCAAAAACAACCCACTAATGTTATTTTCTTTAGATTTTGGCCACTTTATAATTTCATTTTATACTTTGCACAAATAGATTGTTTCACATTTCTATTTTTCAACAGTGGCTGTTTCTGCAAGTTGGTGCAGCAGCAGAAAAATGTGGCTCAACAGTGGCTGTTTCTGCAAATTTGTTTTCGTGCTCAGTTTCTTTACGTACAAGACTCAAGTCCACTTTTCCTTCAATTATATCCTATAATTTGCCTAAATGTCCAGATTTCGACCATGTTTTTGAGAAAAGTTCATATTTAAACATGTTAACACACCTTGCCACATACATACACTTGCTCCACTAATAATCATATATATAAACTATTCATACTTGCTCCACTAATAATCATATATAAGCTATAAAGGGTAAGACGAATCATGCATTCAATGACACTAGCATTTTTCTACTGTTTAAACACAACATTCAAAAGTTTAATAAACTGACTAAACACATTAAACTATAGTCTTTTAGAATATCAAACACATGATGATTTCATGTCATTTTAGAACCAAATAAATTCAAAGCAAATACAAGGTTCATTTGTGTTTACCTTGTGCCGAAAATTCCAAGCCAAAAAGCAAATGAAACAAAGCCAACTAGAACCAAATGAGACAGCCACTAAACAGCCCTTTATGACCCCCTTTTAACTCTTAAAACTAGTAGATTTATACCCCAAAAGACACTTGAAGTAATGGCTTTTGGTTCTAAATCCTAACTCTCAAACTTACTATTTTTTTTTTAAAGTGTTGCTCTCTTTTCTGTCAATTTCAGCTTGTTGTTTCAGCTGGTTTTTGGTGTTGTTTTTCAGCTGTTTTTTTCATTAAATGAGGGCATTCAATGCCCTATTTATAGCTAAATGTGAAGGCAAAGGGTGGGGCTAAGAGGTGGAGTGTGGACTTGTACAAAAGTACAAGCCCACACCCCTATACTTGAGTGTTTTTTGGCCATTTTCAGCATAGTAGAGCTGCTGAAATATACTATTTCAGCAGCCAAAACAGTTCTAAAAAGCTGAAATAATGCAAGTAGGATCCTCTAAGAGGACCCCCATTACTCATTGTACTAACTAGAAGAAAACTAGGACCAATTAAGCCAACTAGACAGCCCCAAACTAAACTAAACTAAACTAAACTAAACTAAACTAAACTAAACTAAACTAATAGCAACTAAGATTATACTTACACAGCCCCAAACAATCCAATATACAGATCATACATACAGGCAGAAGTTAAGTTTCATACCAGTTTTCACACTTCAGACATTAATTTATATACTGGACTATGGTTAAGCAAACAAATTGGGCGGATTCTTTCAACCAAAACATGAACAAACCAATTTACGACTTGATTACTCGAATCCAAACACAAACTCGTAGTTTAACTTCAAACTCGATTCAAAAGAGACACAAAAGACTTCATAATCGATCACAAATCAATGTACCAAGTCAATTGACCAACAACACATACATACTCAACTGAAATGGTTTTTCAATCTGAAAAGACATAACTAGTACAAAATTCAAATATGAATAGAACTAACACTTAATTAGCAGGTAAGAAGAAAGGCAACAAAGCTTACTGCCCGTGCTACACCACGGCGCTGCGCCTTCGTCATTGCTGCCTCGGCTCCACAACGCATCATTTGCAACAGCACCATGGCCTCGCAGTTACATCATAGCCTCTCAAAACAGCCTCGCAACTGCTACACTATCTCGCTGCAGCATCGTCACCATTGCCTCGCTGCCTTTGCTTAACTTCGAACAACATCATCACTGCCTCACTATCATAGCTGCCCGTTCATCATGCCATCATCAATCAATCAGAACCAACGAACCAAAACAGCCGCTGCTTCGTTGAATGATTGGAAAACAGCCCCTACATTATCAAATAATTCCCAGAACCCCCTTCCAAACAAACAATCATCACAGCCACCATCCTATGCTCGCCGCTACGCCATCGTCACCACAGCTCACCCAAACAGAAACAGCCCCCCCTCCCATCGTCAACAACATTATCAGAAACAGCCCCCTCCCTCTATCATCGAATAATATCCACCACCCCAAAACCAATCAACTCCACAGCCTCCGTTCATCATCCTCACACCAAACAAAAATCAGTCACAGCCCTCACCAATGACCTCACCCCAAAAGCATTATCACAACAACAAAAGAAAAAGAAACGGAAAGAAAAAATAAGAAGAGGAAGCACAAGAAAAGCAGAAAGAGAAACAGAAAAACGGGGAGGGGAAAAACGGGAAAAGGGAACGGGCAAAAGGGAAAGGAATTTTGGGAGATGGGGTGTGGGGAGAGGTAGAGGGGAGCAAGGAGAAGAGGAGGAAACAAAAACTTACCGGAAAAATCCAAGGGTCGCCGGATTTCGGGTTTGACCGAACTTTGACTCCCGATCTACTCCAAACGGCTTGGATTTTGACGAAACCAATTGGAGAAATGGAATGAGGGGGACGAAAGGAGTCGACTGATATTTTTTAAAAATTTTCCGGTGGCCGGCCGGCGGTGGTCGACGGCGGCCGACCGGTGGTTCCGCCGTGGAGGCGATTTCCGGCGAGTTTATAAAATTTCGGCAAGGGTTTGCCTATTATTCTGAGTTTTGTTTGTAATGAGCAAAAATAGACAATTAGGCTTATATATCATGAAGGTGGGCCGGGTAAGGGAAGTGGGCTGATGGGCTAGAGAGTGGGCTAATATTTTTTTTATACAAATGACCATTTAAAATGGTTGATACACACACAACTAACTAAAAATTAACCATATACTTTGCGATACTATCACAACTAAATTATAGAATCAAAAATTAAACACATAACAAGTAATTTTGGCAATTTCATAGTTTACATCCTAATTAAAGATAAATTTAGTTAAGAACAAACTCTAAAAGTCCAGAAAAATTGGACGACACGTCCCAAGAATCTAATACGACTATTTTGAGCAATTTTATGAATTTGGTGCCAAAATTCGGTGATTACAGGTACATGCTTAGTAAATTTTTGCCTTTCTTTATTTTGATACTTATCCGGTTCCGATGAAATATTACACTACACCTCTTTATTTCACCGCCTATATATTTACCTTCATTCTATTCTCAAAATACCTTCCTTTAATACTCAAACACTATTCTTTCAATGGATAAAGGTAACAATATTATTGTGAGCGAAGGAGAGGAAGATAAAAAGGAAACAACTTTTGATTCTGATTTCGATTCGGATGAGGGTAATGTAGCAGCTCGTTTTGATAATTTTCGAGCTCCAAATCCATCTTCTATCATTTCTAGTTTAAAGCCGAGTCTTCAAAAACGGCCGAGAAAGTTGACTCCAAAAGCTCTCGATGGCTTGAACTTGAACCAGACGCTGAACTTGCCTGAAAATGTGGATTATGCGATGCTTTTTGCTGATGAACCCAATGCTGATGTTGGAGTAATAGCCCAAAAGGGCTTGTTCAATTTGTCGGCCTATGAATGCGAAGTTACCGAATTGATTCGATTAATAGAGATATGAGAAGGTGAGATCGAAGATGCAGGAAAACGGGCAAGGGCTAGTTTAGTGATTACATCGGGTTCCGGGCTTGCTAAATCCATGTTCAATACTCTGTGGACTCAGGTTAACTTCTTCAAGGAGGAAAAAGAGCGCTATGAAAATCTCTTGGAAGAACTTTTAGCTCGAGGTAAAAAAATTGATTTTCGCTTTAAAATTTGGTGTTTGCGCCTATTTACCGAAGGACTCACTATATTTCCATTTATCTAAGCAGGTGAAGCTGGTAGTCCCTCCACTGTAGCAGAGTCCTCAAGCCTTAAGCCATTCATGCAAGCAGAGGAGAGTGACAAGGAGAGTGACGAATGAGCAACAAGAATATCACTCTAATAGTAGTTTCTTTTGGTAAATAAAAAAAAGGCTTAGAGTTGTTGCAATTTAGTGGTAATTCTCAGTTTAGTAAGTAGAGTAATGGAGAGGTTATGTTGAGTGGGAGTAGTAACAATTTTATTTGCATTGTAGAAAAATATTTGTCCGCTTTCTTTTTTTTTTCTTTTTTTTTTTCAATGTGTTAGGTAGAATACCTCAGTGATCAGCTATAGTATTTCAATTGTATGCAATGTAAGTTTTTGTCTTTTCTTTACCACCACTACAAATGTTGGTACATGGTAAAGGACGTTGCACAATAAGTTTTTTGTCTTTTTTTTACCACCACTACAAATGCTGGTACATGCTAAAAGACGTTGCACAGTAAGTTATTTTTTTTAACCACCACTACAAATGTTGGTACATGCTTAGTAAGATTTTGTCTTTCTTTATTTTGATACTTATCTGGTTTCGATGCAAATATTACGCTACACCTCTTTATTTCACCGCCTATATATTTACCTTCATTCTATTCTCAAAACCTTCCTTTAATACTCAAACACTATTCTTTCAATGGATAAAGGTAAAAATATTATTGTGAGCGAAGGAGAGGAAGATAAAAAGGAAACAACTTTTGATTCTGATTTCGATTCGGATGAGGGTAACGTTGCAGCTCGTTTTGATAATTTTCGAGCTCCAAATCCATCTTCTATCATTTCTAGTCCCTCCATTAATGCAGAAGCCATTACATGCATCTGATTTTTCGGCGTCCGAGTTTAAAGCCGAGTCTTCAAAAACGGCCGAGAAAGTTGACTCCACCTTTGTTCAATCGGCCATCGAAGCTCTCGATGGCTTGAACTTGAACCCGACGCTGAACTTGCCTGAAAATGTGGATGATGAGATGCTTTTTGCTGATGAACCCAATGCTGATGTTGGAGCAATAGCCCGAAAGGGCTTGTTCAGTTTGTCGACCTACGAATGCGAAGTTACCGAACTGATGCGATTAATAGAGATATGCGAAGGTGAGATCGAAGATGCAGAGAAACGGGCACGGGCTAGTTTAGTGATTACATCGGGTTCCGGCCTTGCTAAATCCATGTTCAATACTCTGTGGACTCAAGTTAACTTCTTCAAGGAGGAAAAAGAGCGCTGTAAAAAGCTCTTGGAATAACTTTTAGCTCGAGGTAAAAAAAATTGATTTTCACTTTAAAATTTGGAGTTTTTGCCTATTTACCCAAGGACTCACTAGATTTCCATTTATCTAAGCAGGTGAAGCTGGTGGTCCCTCTACTGTAGCAGAGTCCTCAGGCCTTAAGCCATTCATGCAACTAGAGGAGAGTGACGAATGAACAACAAGAATATCACTTTAATGGTAGTTTCTTTTGGTTAAAAAAAAAAAAAAAAAAAGAGGCTTAGAGTTGTTGCAATTAGTGGTAATTTTCAGTTTAGTAAGTAGAGTAATGGAGAGGTTATGTTGAGTGGGAGTAGTAACAATTTTATTTGCATTGTAGAAAAATATTTGTCCGCTTTCTTTTTTTAATGCGTTGGTAGAATACCTTAGTGATCAGCTATAGTATTACAATTGCATGTAATGTAAGTTTTTGTCTTTTTTTTTAACCACCATTACAAATGTTGGTACATGCTAAACGACGTTGCACAGTAAGTTTTTTGTCTTTTGCTTACCACCACTACAAATGTTGGTACATGCTAAAAGACGTTGCACAGTAAGTTTTTTTTTTTTTTTTTTTTTTTTTTTACCACCACTACATATGTTGGTGCATGCTTAGTAAGTTTTTGTCTTTCTTTATTTTGATACTTATCCGGTTCCGCTGCAAATATTACACTACACCTCTTTATTTCACCGCTTATATATTTACCTTCATTCTATTCTCAAAATACCTTCCTTTAATACTCAAACACTATTTTTTCAATGGATGATTTCTCAATTTATCAAAAAACTTCAATTGGTACACGTAAGAAATTGGCTAATTCAACAGCCTTTTGTTCAATTTCTCGCGGAGTCAAATTCTCATCGGTAGGAGTTAAAGGGAAGCATTTTATTGTTCGCGGCGGTTCCCAACTTGGGATATAAATCTTTAAAATTATTTGGACTCAAATATTTAAAAGTATTGAAATTTAATAGTGGTTTCATTTTAGTAAATAAAGAAACAAGACTTAGGATTTGAAAGACCAACATGATGATAAATGCTTTTGGTGTTACATTCTGATTAAAAAAAGTTAAATATTTTAGAAGGTTTGAAATTGATACAAAGCTTGTCTGGTATTTTTATTATTGTTAACATTCTACTAGTGCTGTCAAAATGGGCCGGTCCGACCTAGTCTGACCCAGCCCACGTGAGTTTTGCAATTTGTTGGGCCAGGTCGGATCGATCGACAATTCACACGGGCCATTAAATTATTATCCCAGCCCAGCCATATTTGGGCTGTAGGAAGGGCCGGACTAGCCCACCATTATTTATTATTAATTATTTTTTAATAATGTTAGGTTTATTTTTGAATTTTTAATAATAGTATATAATAGAAGTAAACCAAATATTACCATGATATTCAGCTAAACAATTCTTGTAAAGGAGATAATATATACAAGTAAAATTACAGTACAAATTTGGTGTCAAAAAGTATCTAATGTGAATTTAAAATTTATTTTAATTGACATTAGTTAAAAGAGAATCTTAATTTCATTAAATTCCTGGAGCAATTTCAGATATCATTATCTGTTGTTAACGCAAGATAATCAGAAAAACAATTTACAAGTTTTGATAAGTCACCACACACATTTGGTAAATTGTTACTCTCCAAGAACCCGCATTCCAAACAACATTAAAACGAAAACATAAAAGATACCAATAATATAATATTTTTCAAAATATAAGTACTTAAAAATTGCAACAAAATATTCAAAACTGGAAGCTCTGTTTTAATTATTTTTAGATTGATCCTTATTTTATGGTTTAAATTATTTTATTTAATTAAGCCCACTGGCTGGCCCAGCCCGGCCTCGCCCAAGTCTCACGGGTCGTGGGCTTGCATGAGCCGGGCTAAAAAAACCTTGGTGTTTTATGGGCTAAAAAAATCTTAGCCCAACCTTATTAAATTACGGGTCAGGCCGGGCAAGTCCAGCGGGTTAAGTCCATATTGACGGCTCTACATTCTATTATTTTTGGATTTTTTTGGTTGCTACATGCAAAAAAACTCAAGTATTCACATGATTATTATCGGTGTAATATGTCTTTTATGTGATCAAATGCAAGACGCGTTATTATCTAATTAAAGCCCCTGAGATGATGAAATTGGCCTATATATATGTAGCTACCCTAATTCACCAATTTGTCAATTGTGATAAGCCAAGTTGTATTTCTCTCTAGATGGGCTCGGTTTAAGTATGATTGATAAACTATTTTAATTTTGAGTTTTTACTGTTATATACAATATTAAAACCTTAAAAAAATATTACTGATATTATAAATGTAGCATTATTATTTATATACAAGTTGCTACGAGCAACTAAAAAAGAAAAAAACCTACCCTACACCTCATAGTGCAGAACAGGAAAGATACGGTCAGATACAATGCAGAAATGCCGTAACAATGCTGAAACAGTTAGATACATTGTAGAAACACAGAAACATTACAAAAAAAAGTCATGAAACAGTTAGATGATGTGCAAAAAGAGTGAAAAAACTCAAAAACGGTCCAGAAATAGTTAGATGCGGTGCATAAATAATGAAGATAAAATGAGATACAATAAAATAAAAATATAAAAAAACACCATAAGTAAAATAAGAAGAATTATTAAAAAAAAAAATTAAAACACTAGATACAAAGATACAATATAGATATATTAAAGTAATTTTTTTTGATAAGAAGTAATAAATTAACTGATATAGTAGATATCATCTAGAAACAACATAGATACACAAAAATAAGAAGAAATAAATGAAATGATATAATAGATACAATTTTGATATAGCATATATACTACAGATACAATGTAGATACATTATATATATATCGTGTTGATACAGCCGAGATACAGTGTAGATAAACTAAAAAATATCAGAAGTGGCCCAAAAGACCAAATCATCACGAAAAACAGACGAGGAAACTTATGCATATTGCTATATTCAACATTAGTTACATCAGAGGCTTTTTTTTTTTTAGAAATATTTCAATGACAAATCTGTTCCAGCTTTAGGTAACTCTTCTCTACCAATAAATTACTATAATATCGGCCTATTTCAATTTTCTAAATTTATTTACTGAATATTTACATCGCAGACAGAGATGAAAATCAAGAAGCAAATGCTAATGGATGCAAATTCACGTAGACTTATTGATTGGACGAAAAATGGTATTTTGGTCTTTTGCGAGTTTTCTTCCTTGTCATTACTTATCCTTACTTTCTTCTCTGTTCTCAGGTGTTTACGATGCATTACATAACAAATATTTGAAATAAAGAAGCTAGAGTTTTTTTTTTTCTTTTGTTATGGTTTACCCTATTTTGCTATGTTTTGTAATTAAGTTCTCTTTTCTTCTATATTGGACAATTTTGTTAAATATGTCTATATATTTTGTAAATAACTTCTCAAAAATATACTTTTGTGTAAAAATTCTTTAATTTTTTTGATATAAATGATAGGATTTTTTACACAAATATACAAATTTCCACCCTTAATTACAAAAAAATAGCAACATTTTATAATTTACAACACATAGCAATATATTTTATAGCACATTCATCAAAACCCTAGCTATATAAAGTTTATTTTTCTCATTTGCTCACTCTTCCCCTATTAGCTCATCAAAGCTGTCCAAACCTTTGTAAAATTCTCATGGATCACCGAAAAAAAAAAACACCAGTCGCCGCCACAGCTCCGCCGTAGGCCACCGCCGTTTGGCCGCCGGAAATACCGAGGTATACCTTCCTGAAATCGTCTTGACCCCTACTTCCCATATTCGACCTCCATTACCCTTGAAAATGATTTCTTTGGCGTAGATCAGGCCAAAATAGTGGCAGAATCGTATGAATCGCAGATCCAAACATATAACTCCACCTTGACACCACTGGCTGGAATTGTCACCGCTGGAAAACCCCATTTTCACCGGTGAAACAAGGAAACGGTGAGAACATAGGAACTTAACAAAAGGATTACGGTAAAAAAAGAGACGGTGAGCTTCATCAATTTGTTCAATAAAGGCGTCAATATCAGTAGCGCCAGTAACAGATCTAAAACCTTCTTATGCTCATTCCTATAAAATTGACCTTTCTCTTTGGATAATTGTATCATTTGGTTATGGTGCTTCACTATGCCCTCCCTAACGTCATTTTCTCTCATTGCTCCATTATTCTAGAAATATGGGTTACAAGTATGTCATTGAGTTAAAAGTATTCTAATCATTGAGTAAAATAAAATAAAATGAACAACAATGGTAGAATCAGAGTAAAAAAAATGTGAAACTCAGATTAAAGATCCGGTAAAAACAAATACACTACCATATGTGTATATCAGAAAGTATCATGTGATTGATTTTTACGTGGAAAATTGTTTACAAGTGTGTAGAGAGGGACTGAGGGGGAAAACAACGAGGAGCCAACTATGAACCGCGATTTGCCCCTCTTTTTTCTTTTTATTAGTTTTTTTTTCAAAAAAAGTCGACAGATTAATAAACGTTCTTAAAATAAAAAAATTTGATCTTGACTCGTTAAATTATTTTATAGTATGAAGCGTTGTTTAAACAATCTGGACAACTGTTGAAACAGTCTGATACAATCTCAAATGATGTTGAAATCAATTTATATGACATTATTCTTTTATTTTCTTATTACTAAAAAAATGGCATATTTTTATATTTAAAAAAATCTGAACTAAATTTATAATCATATAACATGTCATACGTAAGACCATGTTCGAGGAGTATTTATACTTTTTTCTTAGTTAAACTATGAAATATAAATTGATTAGTAATATTTTTACTAGGTAAAAATATACTTGAGCACAAACTGTTAACACAATTTCATTGAATGCAAGATACGTGACATTATAAGTTGTGCTGATCATCCCAAATGTAAGTATAAGTATTTTCACGTATATATTATTTATTTCACTGTTAAGATTAAATTGCTTTGTTTAGTTGTAAAATATTATTTTGGAGGTATGTCAAAATCATGAAAAAGTATCATATAGTTATACTACTACTATACTATTTATTTTATTTTTCTTAAAAACTTTTCTTATTAAAGACTCCTCACTCATTTTCCACAAAGCACTCCCTCCGTTTCAAAAAGGATGAACGTTTGCGGAGTACGAGGGTCAAATTGACTAATTTTCAACGGAAATTTGCACATCAAATTTTTAATCTTTTTTAAATAAAATTTTCATATTTAGAAACTACATGAAAAATACTATAAGTCACAATAGTTAATAATTCAAAATAGTTGGAAAATATTTATAAGAAATATGGTCAAACATAATCTTGTTTGACACTTCAAATAGTAATAGGTTCATCCATTTTGAAATTAATCGGAGTAGTAGATCTTAGATCTGCAAGTACTATAAAAAGGAGGTCCCCGCCCTTTTCTCTCTTTCATTACACATAACACAACACAAATTAATAGTTGTTGAGTGAAAATGGAGAAGACGGCGGCTAAGCCAAAGGGCCGATTATGCACCCTCTGCAATGAAAGACGCGCCGCCTTAAAACGCCCTAAAACCCTTGAACAGGTACTCTCACGCGCCACCTATAACTGTTTTTTTTTTTTTTTTTGAAGAGCTAAAAATTGAATCTTTTTTATGAAAGATATGCAGGGAGTGTTTTTATGAAGTGTTTGAAGATGAAATTCATAGGGTTATTGTTGATAATCACCTTTTTAAGCCTGGTGAACGCATTGGAATTGGTGCTTCTGGTGGTAAAGGTCAGTATAAGTTGAATTTGAGCCTCTTGTATTCGTAGCTTTTTAATAGAATTGCTCGTTAAATTGTACCCGTTAAGCTTGTCGAAATTGGTTGAGGGATTTTTACCACAGTAGCTAGGCAGTTTAAACAAAAAATAATGGTTTTTGTATATTTCAGGTATATAATGTGTGTGATAAGTATATAATCTATGTATCCTGACTAGCGGGATTGTCCTTAAGTTCCCGGTGAAGGGATTTTCACGCTGCGTGAATAGTGGTTAGGTCGTTTAAAACAAAAGGAAAAGGATTTTCTTTTTGTATATTTCATGTATAATATGAGTATAATAAGCGTATGATTTAAGTATCTTGACTACCATGGCTATAAAGGGGTTCTGGTGGCATACATCAGGGTGATTAAGGATATGTATGAAGAAGCTAAGACCCGAGTGAGAACAGTTATCTAAATTTCTTTTACCAACAATAACCCTATGAATTTCATCTTCAAACACTTCATAAAAACACTCCCTGCATATCTTTTCATAAAAAAGATTCAATTTTTAGCTCTTCAAAAAAAAAAAAAAAAAAAACAGTTATAGGTGGCGCGTGAGATTGTTCTTTAGCCTGGAATAAATCTGCATGGGAAAAATAGCTTTGCCTCCCCAGTCCAATAGCCTTCCAGGCAAAGGATTCCTGGAGAGCTGCTTTCGGTGTAGCTCCATCTGGGCTCTTGTCATGTGACTATTACAGCTATACAATCTTATCCCCCAAAAAAAAAAAAAAAAACTTACTGCTATATGACCAAATTGGGTCTTACTGAAATCTCTAAACATATTTGTGCTTTAAATTTCCTCTATAGTTCCACTAAAGTACTCATGTCTAATATGTGTATAGTAACTGTATAATCTATGTATCTGGACTAGCACGACTATTTTTTGTAAAGTTCCGATTGGTTACTGTGCTGGTTTCTTAGTAATTACAGAATTTGAGCTTCCAATAGTTTTGCTCTTTTAACTGGAATTGAATTTGCGCAGTATGTTTTCCATATATGAGAAAATGCTATTTAATTTTAAGCATGTATTGTTTTCTTCTTTGATGGAATAACTTAGCTTTGATTGTAATCTGGTTGTCTGCAGATTCAACAGTGCTTGCATATGTAATGTCAGAGTTGAACCGTAGACACAATTATGGATTGGATCTCTTCTTACTATCAGTGGATGAAGGCATAACGGGTTACAGGGATGACTCGCTTGAAACTGTCAAAAGAAATGAAATACAGGCAGGAAGAAAATCTTGTTAAGCTGTTAGTTTGATCCTGTAGCTTGTTAAACAACCACTACTCTGTTTCTCTCATATTTATATTTGTTAAGTCATCTTGTGTGAGATGCTACAGACAGAAAAGAGGAATTGAACCTTGTCTTTTGTATACCATAGTACCTGAACTATTCTGAACGAGCCTCGCATATACATATTGCAGTTGAATCATCCCACCATCTTTTCTTGGCCAAGTTATTCCGCAGACTGCAAATACCCACTGTAAAAGCCCTTGCACTGCAGCCATGTTCCTATATTATTGTCAAACAGCAAAAACCCCAAAGTTTCCTCCAGCATCTCAGTTTGAAAAATCAAATTGAAAACAAGACCAATAACGGCATCCTGCATGGTCACGGACTATCTCATCTGCGCTTTCATGGAAGAAAGACAATGCAGAAGTACATGACTCTTTTCTACATAGTACACAAATTCAGCAAATTTGCATTAGGATTTTGCTATTTTCAAATGTTCTCTGGCTTATGGAAGTATATCTTTTATGATCACAGCTAAATATCGGACTAAAAATTTATATTTGCAATGGCTGATGCATGAATTTTTTGTTGTGCTGCTAATTGGTATCCCTTTCTAGGACGTAACATTGAGCAATACTGAGTGAGAATTGAGAACATCATTCCTCTAATTTCCCCTCCCTCCCGCTCTCTCTTTTCCCCCTAATTGAAATTGAGGATACTAGCTAGTCTTGTTGGTAACTGGTAAGCTTATATTAAGTTCAAAGTTTGCTAGGAGTCTTTATAACCTTTTTGACGATTTGCTTGTAAGAAGGATGTATAGAGAACTTCTAATTCTGGAGAATGAAGGGGTTTCAAATGGAATAAAATGACAGTAAGGATTTATTTAGCCAACCCCAATTAGCTTTGGACTGAGGCTTAGTTGTTTGTTCTGAATTGAGGAGCTCTCATCTTCCAGCAATTTCTCTTGATGCTTTGACTATAAGCTATATTGTCCGTTCTTGATGGTTTGCTGCTAAATTTTATAGTTACTTTGGCCTCTTTAGCACCTGCAGTTTCTACACGACATGAATTTTTTTTTACTTGCAAAGTTTTAACTTCTATATCTTCTCTATTATGGTGACTGTCTTATTGTCGTCTTCTATTTTCAGTATGGACTTCCTTTAAAAGTAGTTTCCTACAAAGAATTGTATGGGTGGACAATGGATGAAATAGTGAAATTGATTGGCTTGAAGAACAACTGCACGTTTTGTGGTGTTTTTCGCCGGCAGGTAACTCGTTGCACTTGCCTTTGAGTATGAGGATTATATGTTTGTATGAATTTTCGACATATGGACGCATAATTAGCACCCTCGCAGCAAATCACAGTGTAATATATGTCAGTGATTAGTTTTTGTTTACAAGGCCCTTGATCGCGGTGCTGCATTGCTAAAGGTAGACAAGCTAGTTACTGGTCATAATGCGGATGATATTGCCGAAACAGTCCTTTTAAATATTTTACGTGGTGACATTGCAAGGTAAAAGAATTGTAATTTTTGTCCTCTTTTAAGATTTTCTTCTTTCCTTTCCGAATTTTTGACAGGTTTTTCACCTCTAATAAACCAGGTTGAGTAGATGCACATCTATAATTACTGGAGAAGATGGGCCAATACCGAGATGCAAGCCTTTCAAATACACATATGAAAAGGAAATTGTCATATATCCTTTTCTTCGATAGGATTTTATTGGGCTACATCTTACTATATGCCCCAAGGGGCAGCAACTTCCTTGAATCATAGTTTTCCTATTCTGATCACTTATACTGTGTTACCTTAACTTGCTGCTTACGTATGCTTACTTCAAAAAGCTGGACTACTTCTCTACTGAATGTAAGTGTGTTCTTTCAACTTTAACTTTCAGTTTAGTACTAGGACTTCTGGTTTCCTTTATTTGCTCTGAACATATCTTTTCTCTCTGTTGAAGCACTAAAATATGTGTGGTGTGTGTTTGTGTTCCATTTTTTTTTTTCTCATTCTCCCATTAGACCATTACAATGGAAGGACGGCCAGGTGTTATGGAGGTGGAGGATGAGTACATTAGTACGAACATGTGTTAAAATTGCTAAGTCTAGATTAGTTTAGTATTGAATTTTTTCTCTGGATATCTGGAAGGAAATAATATTTCAATTCAATTTAGAAGGCTGTGTAGCCTTATTAAAAAAAATAAAAAAAATTAGAAGGTTGTGTAGTGGAATTATCTAGAATACATTGAACAAGAACCTTACATCGGTGTCTACAATCAGAAAATAGATCAAGGATGATAGGGAAGCTATACCGTCTGCTCCATACACCATCTTGTTCTAAGTATACTTTTCAGGGGAAATAAGGAACCAAAGATTTCTTGCTGATTTATTTCTAAAGGCTGTTCATTCTAAATGGCCTTTACTGAAAATAATGATAGGCTATACATTGTAAACTGTCCAGTATCTACATTGCAAATTACACTTAAAATGCACATTGTCAATAATATAAAAAGTAGCAACATGTAAGCTACTCAAAGCACTCCCTCCATCCCATTTTGTTTGACCTACTTTTTAGCTTAGTCCATACGAAAAAGTGGACCTCCTCCTTAAACATGATAATTCGCTCTAAAGATTCAACAATATAGACCTATACAATCTTGTATTCTTCCATAATTGACGTGATTTTTTTAAATCGTAAATTTGACGTGATATTTTTCAACCAGCTTCTCTACTTCACACTTCAAACTAATATTTTAAGCTCTTCTTTATCAATCTGAGGATGGTAATGTGGCATCAAAATTTTACTCACTTTGAGAGTTGACCTAATCAATTAGAATGGGACAGAAAAATAGTAATCTGGATATATTCGAATTCTCCAACTACCTCCATCACGCATTCTTCATGCACTTGAATCTTGATTTTCTTTTATCAAATGTTGGTTGATATGTTAATCAATTATCTCTTAATAGTTGTTTATATGACGTATTAACGTTTATACATTTAATGTCTAAAAATTTTACTAATGCGAGCCATTTGCCGGTCTGTTCTTTTTTCTTTTTGATTAGTAAAAAAAGGAGTAGCCTTTGCCCATCTATTGCTTAGGGTTCTACGTTCATTCCCAGTTACAGAACATCTTTTGCTTTTATGTTGTGAAGTTATGAGCCTTCAATGTCCTTAGACTTCCTCCCACAACATGTGTCAAACAAATTTTCAATATACTTGTCTGGAGAGAGTGGTACGGATAAGTTCTTCCCTTTATTGCCTTGATACCAATCTAAAGTATTAAATTTGTCTCCACTAATCTGTTTTAGCTTTATGCTATTCCTTGTGCTTCATCCTAAAATGTTAGCTGTTATGGAAATGCAGGTATCTATTCTCCTAATGCTTACCGTGGCTTTGCTCGTGAGTTCATTAAAGACTTAGAAAGGATGAGGTAGTTCTCATTCCATAAAGAAATTTCTTCAAAAGATTATGTTGTATAAAGTAGTCTCTCTTGGATGTAAAATGCTTTTGTTCTCGACAAATAACCAATTGATCATGAATGACAGACCAAGAGCCATACTTGACATTATCAAATCAGGTGAGGATTTTCGGATCTCCACCACTACAAAAATGCCAGAACAAGGAAATTGTGAAAGATGTGGTTATATATCCAGCCAGGTAAAGATATTTTTATACCCTTGCATTTTTCTACCATATAGTCATGGAGTATAAACTGTTTAGGGTCCACAGTATGCTCTCTTAGCTGGTTATTACATGGTTGTCATTGGCCTATGATCCATCTATCTCCGATGCTCTAGCAAATTTAACTAGTTATTTTTTCCTTTGGAGAATTGTTAATCTGTTAAAACAGTTCTATTTGCTGTCACTGCTTGTGTGATGGATCCTCTTGTCATCAAGTCTGTTAGTTTAGTTTATGAGTTTGGAAAAGATTTTTTTTGAACTACACTGAATTGACTGCTATTATGTTACAAATGATATTTATTCTTAGTTCTTACTAAGAACTAAAAATAAATGATATAGACTAATTGTTTGCACTTGTGTTCACTGAACTTGGATCCTGACTGATCCGTTGTGTAAAACTGCAGAAATGGTGCAAAGCATGTGTCTTGCTTGAGGGCCTCAATCGTGGCTTACCAAAATTAGGCATTGGGCGAAGTCGAGGTCTCCATAATGAACATGATACAAATATGAAACAAGCCAATGGAACACAAAATTTACAAAGCAAGCAGTGCGGAAGTTTGGACTTCTGAATTCTCATATCTCGTCAGTGATGATCATTGCGATTTTGGTAACAACTGATCTAGGAGGAGCATAATATCCATGTAGCTTACTATAGACACTGAGTTACTGTATTTTACAAGGATGAAAGAAGCCTCGTTGTTCATCCCCACAAGTTTATTCAATTACTTGCATATTGTCGTGCTTTTGGCTGATATACTTGGCTGTAGTGGAAATATCTTGTAACGCCATTACCTGCGGGATGTTAATGTTATCAAATAATTTAATGTATGTGAAATTGATTACAGATCCAAGTTAACTGAGTGGATTTTCTTTTCATAATTTTGACAACTTCAATTTGCAATACGATTCCAAGCTTCAAATAATGAAGAAACTCAAGGTCTGCTCCAATAGCTTTTTTGGTACATGTACAATGGAGCGAGCTATAATACATCTAGTATTAGCAACATCAGTCTTCAGCAACTACAATTAACCCCTTCATTGGCAAACATCAATCCAGCATTTCCTGCATATTCCATCACAAGCTTCGTAAGCATACATAGAAAATGCATTAGAAATATAAATCAAAGACACCTATGACCATATCACAGTTGGCAATACGCAGCATATCTATGACCATACAGCATATATATGTCCATACAATATTATCATCTAGCTTGATGCTCAATGATTGCCCAAATGATATTGAAGTGAAGGACAGTCTTGCCAGGCAAACCTGGTCCTGGATCACAAATAGAGTGGAGCAAATGCCACCAATAAAACTGGATACAGTTATCATCGAAAAGGCTGGACTATCCAAAAATTATATTTAGTTTTTTTACCACTATTTCATATTAATGTCAGAAGTGCATAGATGCAGAGCCAAACCTTTGATGTTCTTCAATTTCTGAATGAGAGACAATCACTAGGACCTAAAAGAGAATTCATGGATCAACCTAGTCTTGGAGTACTTTAGTGGAACTATAGAGGAAATTTAAAGCACAAATATGTTTAGAGATTTCAGTAAGACCCAATTTGGTCATATAGCAGTAAGTTTTTTTTTTTTTTTTTTTTGGGGATAAGATTGTATAGCTGTAATAGTCACATGACAAGAGCCCAGATGGAGCTACACCGAAAGCAGCTCTCCAGGAATCCTTTGCCTGGAAGGCTATTGGACTGGGGAGGCAAAGCTATTTTCCCCATGCAGATTTATTCCAGGCTAAAGAACAATCTCATCAACCAAACATGTGGGTCAAATGGTTCAAGAGAGGGATGATAATATGAAAATCTTTTTCAGAAAATGAATCACAAACTTCTAAAAAGAAAATTTGAACAGTCAAATCAATGGTACCCAGATGGACAATCATGAAACAACTGAGAAAGGACCTTTCCCCTAAGCTAAATTCGAACTACTACAGCTGGCATGAATTTTTATCTTCTGCCATTTGGAATCTATGGCTCAACCGTAACAATAATAATATTAATAATTTGAACAAATCCATAAACCTTGGCCATATCCACTCCAAAATCCTAGAATTTATCCTCCTTACTAAAAAGGATATTAGAAGTAAATGCCATCTTAACATCAGTGTATCATGGTTTCCCCCTCCTCCAGGTACAATCAAGCTTAACATCGATGGTGCCTATTCTCAAATTCAAGATAAAGCTAGTGTTGGTGGTGTTTTCCGTAATAATAATGGCGATTGGATTCTAGGCTTCCATAAAAAAGTACATGGGCAAAACCATTTGCATGTTGAACTGTTAGCCTTATTTCATGGTTTAACCCTTGCAATCCACCAAAATTTTACTTCATTAGAAGTCGAAACTGACTCAACTGATTTATTACGCTTACTAGATAAACCAACCCCTACTTATGCTTCTATTGTTTTGAATTGCGGGTCAATGATGATCCAGCTGAACATGCCAACCATCAAGCATAACTTTCGGCAAGGCAATAGAGTAGCTCATCTCTTGGCTAAAGGAGCTTCCTACCAGTCTACCATCTTTTCTATGCACTATGCAGTGCCTCCGAATTTTGTCCAGCAATATTTGTTGGAAGATAGTGTGGGCACTTCTTTTATCATTAGGTCATCGGATAATATTTGTGTTATGTTGTCTGCTTAGGAAATTTAAATGCGCTCAATGCCATTTCTTCCCCTAGTAATGTTGTCATGTTTCTACCAAAAAAAAAGAAGGAAGAAACAAGAGTATATAATTGTATTCCACAGTTCTTTTTTTTTTTCAACCCAGTGTCTAGTACCCTCATTGAAGTACCGACTAATCCGGATTCGCGTCGCGTAAGGCCCCATTCGGAAGAAGCGCTCCCTACCAGTGATTTTTCACTACCCAAGGCTCGAACCCGAGACCTTTGGTTAAGGGAGAAATAGCCCCATCCGCTATACCATATCACTTGGTGGCCGTATTCAACTGCTATTTGAGAAAATAATACTCAGAAGCCAACAGAAACAAAATAAAAACAAATGCTATCCCACAAATCAATACTTTAATTACCTAATTAGAAGCAAATCCAATATAAAAGCTGAGTCGTCCAAAGATATTCGATTTAGTAGGTCAAAGAGAAATCAAAATTTGAGGAATACTCAAAGTACCACGAGGGATATATAGTCACTTACTACTCTATTTTCTTTTAATTGTTTTATTAAAACTAGGTGCAAACTGCAAAGTATGAAAAATTAAACATTTAGGCCAATAATGCTGACGTTGAGGTTTCCTTTTAGGAATCTTAATCTTTAATAAGTGAACTTTGCTGGAACGTAAATAAGGATATTCTTGATTCTTCAGTTTTTTATATTGTTCTTAGTTCTAAGGTTTATATTAAGTTAATGTACTTTCCATTGCATGAGTCTTTTTTTTCTAAGTTTTATGATTTGTTATCAAACAAACTAATGAATTAACGAAAAAAGGTAGGTCGCAATAGTTTGGTAGACCAATCTAATTATGATATCCTCTCTAATTAAATACAAACACGCTATAAAAGTAACTGATTTTAAGATTGTTGTTGTGAAACTCTACCATTTGGACATATATTGAGTTAGAAACTTGAAAAAATGAGTTTTCGAATTGAGTGGAAAAATAGTTTTTGGAACGTTCCAGTTGTGATTGAACATGCACTTCACTTGAAAAAAAAAGTATTTTCTAGGAATTTGAAGATATGATTTTCAAAATTTGCCAAAATCTAATCAAATTATATAAACAAACAAAGAGCCAGTTTGGGTTAGCTGATTTAAAGCGGATGATAACCGATAAGTATCAAGTGCTAAAGAACAATTTTAAATACTAAAGTATATTTTATAAATAAGTAACTACGTGTTTGGATGGAAGTAATTTGATTTAACGTATTAACTTTGTAATCTTAGTATAAAATTCTGCATAAGTAATGAAGTGCTTGGTTAAGAATAAAAAAAAATTCATCGCATATCTTATAAACATTAGGTTAGATATATTAAACTCAAATAACTAACACTCCGATAAGTTATACAAACATTGTGTATCAATTTAAGCAAGATCCCATGTAATATATCAAAGCTCTAACTATCATTATGAGATGAAAATTAGTAAAGAAATTGGCAAAACTTAATTTGTCAACAATTCTTTTTTTTTTTTTTTTTTTTTGAAATGGGAATTTGTAATACCCATACATCTTAATCAATATCTCAATTTTAAACTCTAAAAATAGAGTCGTTCTTTGATAAGTAGCATTTAACCTGTCAAATAGTAATTTTTAAATATAAATTTAAATTAATCAGACGCCAATACAAATAGTGTAAACCAAATGAATAATTTTATGGACCAAGTCAACTTGGTAACAATAAGAAAATCAAGCAAAAGTGTTACTACTATGGAATGAAAATGAAATTAGGCCATTTGAATGGTTGAATAATGAAACCAATGGTCAAACCGCGTTGGAAATATAGCCATCCCCATATCTGCTGGCTTACACTCCAAATTATTCCAATTCACAATTGACACATTCTTTTATTCGGTTCCATACATCTTAATCAATATCTCATGTCCAAGCAAATAGTGAAACATAAATTGAAATCAATTCTAATTAGATAAAATTTTACTCGATCACATAATATTTACACTATTTTAATGAATCTAAGACACATGACATTATAAGCTATTTTGATCATTATATATATTTACACAATATATATATATATATATATATATATATATATATATATATATATATATATATATATATATATATATATATATATAATTTATTACTGCTAAGGTTAAATTAGTTGATTGATTTTAAACAAATAGTATTAATTTGGACATAACTAATAATGAAAGCGCAACCAACGGAAAATTTTGATCAGTAGCCATTTTGGACGCGCTCATTGAGGACTATCCAGCGTTTCAAAATTCACTGAAGAATAGCCAAAAATTCCCGCGCATATTTAAGCTCCATTAGCGTTGGAAAAACACCTCAGACTAGTCCCATAACAAAAAACTGGGGCTTTGAACAAAACTTATTTAAAGCTCAAGTATTTTGTTATGGGACTGAAGAAGTCTCATAACAAAATAATCCCATAATAAAATAATGGGGCCTTGAACTAACATGTTCAAATGTCCCATTATTTTGTTATGAGATTTTATCCCATAATAAAATAATGAGATTTATTCTCATAACAAAGGTCCTATCAAATTGATAAATCCCATTATTTTGTTATGAGACTTTACATATAAAGCTTCAGCCCCATAACAAAATGCTGGGGTCTTGAATAAAACTTGTTCAAAGCCCCAGTATAAAATACTGAGGTCAGTTTACTGAAGCTTCTTAGTATAGTTTTGTTCAAAGCCCCAGTATTTATACTGGAATTTGTCCGAAAGTGACTATTTCTCAACAAATTTATTTTTGACGGCTACAAATCAATTAGCGCGCGCCAAACAACCATATGCCGAAATTTTTACGCAACCAACCGACGAATAGATTGTAGGCTTTGCGTGTGGAGGCATGTCGTTGAGTCCTCCAAATCAGTGCTGAAAACGTGAAAAAGTAACCTCAATTTTATTTATTTATTTATTTCTAAAAACTTTTCTTATTAAAGACTCCACACTCACTCGCTTTTGTTTGTGTAATAAATAGATCTAAGATCTGCAAATACTATATAAACGAGGTCCCCGCTCTCTTCTCTCTTTCATTATACACATAACACAAATTACAGATCCCATTTCTCGTTAAAATTCATTTCTTGTGATCTCACAGGTACCCATTTCCAAATTTCTTTCTTTTAATTTGCTCATTACATCACAAGTAATTATAATTCAGCTTGTTACATTGAAAGCATTACTGATTCAGCTTTGTTATATTTGTTGTTCACTTTTCGTAGATTATTAAAAAAGGTTGAACTTTGAGCTAATTTTAATGCTAATTTGAGGAAAAAATAGCTGACTTTTTCGTGTTTTTTTGCTTAATTATGAACAGTGCTTGATTGTATATTATTCTTTTAAATGTATTAATTGTTAGATTTTGCTTAGATCTAGTGTCTGATCAGATCATTAGGCGAGGGTCTATCGGGAACAGGTAAGGGTGGTCTGCGTACATCTCACCCTTCCAGACCCCACTTGTGGGATAATACTGGATATGTTGTTGCATTGTAGTGTCTGATCAGATCATTCATTGATGGATCTGAAATATGAATTTTAGCGGATCATCTGAATGTCTGTTTTTAGATCTGGTCAAGATCATGCTCACTGAACATCATTTCCTCCGAAATTTGTTAATTTCTGTGTCGAATCCGCTTTAATTTTTGTTGTTTTTTTCAAATAGATATCAGGTTGAATTTCAGAATTGCATGCAGTTGTATATACGCAATAGAATGTTTGAAGTTGTGTTGCTGTCTGAATGTTGTTTATTTGACTAAATTGTTACAGTATTACGCTAAGCATCTTCTAAATTATCAGTCTTTTCCATGTTAATGTGATCCTTGGACATGCCCTGTTTCGACTATATCCTTGTTTAGGCAGTCATTCCATCGTATGCATTCTCTATGTGTTTTCTTTGCAATGAGAAATGCATGATATTGTAATGTTTACTGTTAGGTGTTGCATTTAATAGTTCAGAATGTCAGTCTTGTGGTAAGCATTGGGCAGATAATATGCTAGTAGTGTACTATGTTCCAATCAATACTTCATTACAGATGTCATGATCATAGGCGGACCTAAGGCAATTGAAGGGGTATCAATTGATACCCCTTCGCGGAAAAATTACATTGCGTAGATAGGTAAATTTTTTTCTTTTATGTATGTATACCATATGTTGAGACCCCTTAATTTTTTCGTATGTTAACTTGATTATATTTTGATACCCCTTAACAAAAATCCTGGGTCCGCCACTGGTCATGATCAGACGTAAGTATTGTCTGAAAGGGTTAAATGTCATATACACGTTTAAGCTTTTAGTTTATCAGTTGATGCATGCAATCTGCTATGTTTTTTCGTGCTGTTCCTTACATAATGGATTTGCCGTGGCTGTGAGAAGTTTAGCCTAAAAATATGTGAACTTTTGTCTGTTGCAGAGTTAAAAAAGAAGAAAGGAAAATGGTGAAGATTTGCTGCATAGGAGCTGGATATGTTGGTGGCCCCACCATGGCCGTCATCGCGCTCAAATGCCCTAATATTGAAGTGGCTGTTGTTGATATCTCTGTGCCTCGGATCACTGCCTGGAATAGTGACCAGCTCCCCATCTATGAGCCAGGCCTTGACGATGTAGTTAAGCAATGCCGAGGCAAAAATCTCTTCTTCAGCACAGATGTGGAGAAACACGTGCGTGAGGCTGATATAGTTTTTGTTTCTGTCAACACTCCTACCAAGACTAGGGGTCTTGGTGCAGGCAAGGCTGCAGATCTTACTTATTGGGAGAGTGCAGCCCGTATGATTGCCGATGTCTCAAAATCTGACAAAATTGTTGTTGAGAAGTCAACTGTTCCAGTCAAAACTGCTGAGGCAATAGAAAAGATTTTGACCCACAACAGCAAGGGAATTAACTTCCAGATCCTCTCAAACCCTGAATTTCTTGCAGAGGGGACCGCAATCGAAGACCTCTTTAAACCTGACAGGGTTTTAATTGGAGGCCGGGAAACTCCAGGAGGCCAAAAGGCTATTCAAGCATTGAAGGATGTTTATGCTCATTGGGTTCCTGAAGAGAATATCATTACCACCAATTTGTGGTCCGCTGAGCTCTCAAAGCTAGCTGCCAATGCATTTTTGGCACAAAGAATCTCTTCTGTGAATGCCATGTCAGCTCTCTGTGAGGCTACTGGAGCAAATGTTTCACAGGTGGCTTATGCTGTTGGTAAGGACTCAAGGATTGGTCCCAAGTTCCTCAACGCCAGTGTTGGTTTTGGCGGATCTTGCTTCCAGAAGGATATTCTGAACCTGGTTTACATTTGCGAGTGCAATGGTCTCCCTGAGGTGGCTGAATACTGGAAACAAGTTATCAAGATCAATGACTATCAGAAGAATCGTTTTGTCAACCGTGTCGTTTCCTCTATGTTCAATACAGTCTCAAACAAGAAAGTTGCAATTCTGGGTTTTGCTTTCAAGAAGGACACTGGTGATACTCGTGAGACCCCTGCTATTGATGTATGCAAGGGGCTCTTGGGTGACAAGGCCAGGTTGAGCATATATGATCCTCAGGTGCAAGAGGACCAAATCCAGAGAGACCTTTCAATGAAAAAGTTTGACTGGGATCATCCCCTTCATCTACAGCCAATGAGTCCCACCACCGTGAAACAAGTCAGTGTTACTTGGGATGCCTATGAGGCAACAAAGGATGCCCATGCTGTTTGCATTCTCACAGAGTGGGATGAGTTCAAGACCCTCGATTACCAGAGGATTTATGAAAACATGCAAAAACCGGCATTCATTTTTGATGGCAGGAACGTTGTTAACGCTGAGAAGCTAAGAGAGATTGGCTTTATTGTCTACTCAATTGGTAAGCCACTCGATGCCTGGCTTAAGGACATGCCTGCATTCGTTTAAGAGCATTACTTCGTCCGAGTGGCTTGTTTTGGTATTAAACATATTAGTTATCAGACAGTCATCAGCTGGGATTCTTTACTATTTTTTTGTTACCACTTCTATTTCTGTTTCATTTTGTCCCCTGTAGTCATAAGACCATCAATATCGCTATCTGAGTCACATGTAAGATGTTTAATGTTTCTTTTGTATTGATGATACTTCTTTTTAATCATTTACTTGTCCTTTTCGGACGATTTATTTGTTCGATTATAAAGGGAATTTAAATTTTGGACCACATTCTGCTTTTCTTCGAGTTTGTATGAATTTGGTGTGCCTTTCAAACACATTTTCATGTGGAAATTTATGTCGGCAATAGTCTTTTAGAAGCAAAACTTAAACCAAGAACAAAAGGACCACGTTTGGTGTTATGTATATTTCTAACCATTTTCCACTTCAAATAGTTCCCATTACAACAGCCTGTTGGTGTGCCCATTTTATGGAAATCAACTTCTTTGTCAATTGTTAATTAACTTGTGTTTAACTTGACATGTATATTAGTGCCAAGAGGAGCAATCCATGAATTGTTTCAATACTAATAAGTTGGAGTAATCCAAGTGTTGTATATCTTCAATTCTAATACAAAAATAAAAAGAAGAAAAAGAATCAATTTTTGGGATGTAATGAGGTCAATGAAATGAAAGATCTATATTGCCATGTGCATTGATCAATGTCCATTTCTAATTGCATGTTGCTCACAAGTCACAATGATGAATCTTTTGCTGGTTAGTATAAGATTCAGTATTACAGCCTAGCATTAATATTACTTTAAAGGCCACTCTTGCAATCATTTCGAGTAGTTATCTTCCTGTTGTGTCTGCTTCAAACATAAATGGTGAATATGGTTAACAATATAGTAACTGGTTAGGCTAAACTTTTCTTAAACCTATGGCAAATCTGAAATGGTTGTTATGGCCCAATGATTGATGGTTATGGTGGTTTTTTCGGTGGCGGTGCGGGGTGGTGTAAAATGAGAAAAAATATGGCATAAAAATTCTAAGGGGTTGTTTGGTTTGAGTGTAACTTATGCGGATATTAATAATGAAAGAATTAGTTATGCAGTAGTTGATAATTAGGATATGTGTTGGCCTAAATCGGGATAAACAAATCGAATTTGTATTGGATTTAACTGGTAGTTTGCTTATATCAAAGTGATTTGAATTCGAACTAGATAAAGGCTTGAAAAGTAAACGAGACAATGAATAAATAAGATTAAAAACGAGGCAACGAAAAGTATAAGTGGAATCTCGTATTTCTCATGTCATGTTTGTTTACAGATGAATCATATTTATAATCAAGAGAAAGAATGACTTTCTAAATATCATAACTGTGCTTTTATGGATTACTCCACGTTTGATCATGGCTGGCTCACAATCTCCCCCTTAAATATTGGAATAGTGATCGACAGTTACAAAGATCAGGCCTCGTTTGACGAGGTGTTGCTTCTGCTCGGGGATCACGCTATTGTGGTGGTTCCCGCGGGCGCGACGCTTCGAGCTCGGCTCTCTTCGTTTCCTGAGACGATTCCTCGAGGGAAGAGCCATGCTACCTACCCTCGCTAGTTTATCTCATGGAGTAGGCTCGTGACAGGTTGCGGGACCCTGCTCGAGACCTCGATGATTTTTCATCTAATACAAAATATTAATTATGGATAAATTAATAGTACTAATTATTTATTATGCGGGTATCATTATCATTCTGAATAACGTGATAGTGATTCAAAAGGCTCATATTACCATTCTAATTAATGTTAATATAACTTGGTTAATTGGGTGATTGTAAATCAGAGTTAGAATCTCATTTGTTTCTTTATTATTAATGGTCGTTTTAAATAAAAGGCCAAAGGTTTTCAGTAGGTGCACCTAGTATGTCACTATTTGTCCTGTGTCAGGGTACTTCCACAGAACATTACTCAAAATCCAAGAACCAAGATTTTATCACATCACACTGATGACTAGTGATAACAAAAAAAATCAATTTTGAATCTTAGGTACTTGACATAAACTTAAATTAATTATATCTCCCCAAATTTTCATTTCCAGATTTTTTTTTTGGTTTAATTTCCTCATAAATCAAAATATCACATGCCAAATCTTTTAGCTTTGCATGCAAGGTTTCCTAAGTTTTACTAGTATAAGCTATCAGTACTATAACTGAAAATCCCACAAAAAAATCACTAATACTATCAAGAATTCAAGATTCAAGAAGCCTTTTATTTGATCACTCGTTCCAATTTATTAGTTAGTTTCTTGAGTACATATAAACCAAACAAACTCGTAACTACCCATTTCTCCATTTAGTTAAAACAGTTCACTTAGACCTTAGTCCAAAATTCTCAAAATATTTCTTCAAAATACACATTTCCCATTACTCATTTCATCCAAATTGTTGTAAAATCCCATTTTTTCATCTCATTTCACATAATCTTTGATGAACCAAATGGAAGAAACACAAGAACTCAAGTACATTTGCAAGTTTTGTAACAAATGTTGCAGTAGTGGTAAGTCATTAGGAGGTCACATGAGGGTACATTTAGCATTAATACAAGCTTCAAAGAAACAGAAATATAAAGCTGTTTGCAAAATGGATTCTGATGAATTTGAAAGTAGCTTGAAAGATCAAGAAAAGGCTAATAATGGTATTAGCATTGGTGATAATGATGATGGTGAGTTAAATGGTTATGGATTAAGAGATAATCCAAGAAAATCTTGGAGGGTTACTGATATAACTGGTTGTTCTTTGAATCTTTGTAAAGAATGTGGTAAAGAGTTTGGTTCAATGAGAGCTTTAGCAGGTCATGTAAAGACTCATTCAAAGAAATGTAGTGGAAAAAGTTATGTTTGTGAGAAATGTGATAAAGGTTTTGGTTCAATGAGAGCACTTTTTGGTCATATGAAAGTTCATTCAAAAAGATCAAGGGTTGTTGAAGATGATCAAGATTGTGAAACTAAGCAGGTTTTGTCTGATTTTGAAACTGTTTGTCCAATTAGAAAGAAAAGATCAAAGATAAGGTACAATATTGATGCAAATTGTACTTCTTTTTCTAGTTTGAATAATGAATCAGTTTCTGCAGTTAGTGAACTTGATGAAATGGAAGAAGCAGCTAAGTGTTTAATGATGCTTTCATTGGGTGTGAGGGAATGGGATGAGTATGTTTTAGCGTCAGAGTATTTTAAAAATGAAAATGCCATTCTTGAAAGTGAATCATTTCATTGTGCTAAGGGTATTTCTGAAAAGATTGGTGGTTCTGATTCTGATTCTGATTCTGCTGATAGTTATGAAAAGAATTGTGATGAAGGGGTCAGTGTTGATGAGTTGTTTACTGTGAACGACGAATTTTCAAACAAATTGATGCTGATCAATACTGAGAATGATCCAAGCTCATCAGTTGTAATGGAGGATATTGCTTTTTTGGATTCTTGTTCATACAAGAATGCTGCAGGGGTTGATTTTCATGGGCTGATTTGCGACACAACTGGCCATAAGACTCTTGTAAATTCAGAGACCCTTTTAGCTGATATGGTTAATTCTCAGCTTGAATGCATTGATGATAGTCCAGTGGAATTGACAAGGCCCAAGCCTATCAAAAGCAAGAGACATGAATGTCCAATATGCTTCAAAGTTTTTCCATCAGGCCAATCTTTAGGAGGACACAAGAGGGCTCATTACACTGGATTCATTGAAGGCAAAACTAAAGAGGCTGTGGTGAAAAAATTGGAGGATCTTGCTGATAATCATAAAGGTTTTGATCTGAATAATCCTGTAAACGTTGTGGATGAAGGAGGGGACAAAGATGTCGTTGAGCTCAAGCTTTGGTGGGTTGGAAGTGATCAAGGTGCCAAGGCTTTAATAATGACAACTTGAGATTAATTGCTACTCAGTTTTTGCTCTAGAGGTTTAAGAAATAGACAACAGATGATTCTTTTGATTTTTTGAAGTTGATCAGTGTAAAAAAATAGCTTCTTGAGTCTTGGAATAGCTCAACAGTTGTATGATAACACAGGAAAGAGTTGAGTTTTCAGTTTGCCGCCTATACTGTAATGAGAATAAGACTTACAAGTTACAGCAGAACTGATTACTTTTTGTTGAATTTCATGTATATTCTTCTTGGTTAATAAAACATTGGTCTGAAATATTACCCTTCAATGTCTATTGATTTTGCATCCTTGCTCTGCACATTTTTCCTATGCAGGTGAATAGGTGATTGTTTTAGTGACATAAGGTATATACAAGTTACAATTATTTGACAATTGATGTCCATTGATCTGAGTTATAATGTCCTTTTCCTTATAGTTGGAAGACTAAATTAATCATCTTTCAGTTTGCAAAGAGAACATTTAATCATTTATTTCAAGTATTAGCAGGTGTGCAAAATTCAGTTACTTAATTACTGCTTTTCTCTGTATATTAGCAGCATTTGAAAATGTAAGGAGACCATTAACTAGACCCAAGTACCCAACAAACTTCAGGTTAGCATTTTAGCAACTTAGCCCATTGATCTATCAGCATTTGGGCATTTTAGTCATGTCCAGAAGTGCATCAACCTCATTACACTCAGTTTTTTGCTCTAGAGGTTTAAGAAAATGGACAATCGTTGATTCTTTTGTTTTTTTTAAGTTCATCAGTGTAAAAGTAGTTTCTTGCTCAGTGTTCCTGCTTTGTACATTTTTCCCAGTAGGCACACAACACCTATGAATGTCTTGGCACATTTAACTTTGGGGCTAATTCGTGCTATGAAAAAGAATAGCCATTTTTGTTTGAGACTACTGCTGCAGTCTTTAGTTGGATTTAATTTATTGAGTTGGGAAAGAAGCATGTTTAGACGATGTTTTCTGGATTGAACGTATATGAAAAAGTGACATATTTGGCCTTTCCATGTGATTGTTTAGTGATCTAAGCTATATACAAGTTACTAAATTTGAAAATTGTTCTTTCTTGATATGAGCTCTAATGTCCTTTTCCTTATAGTTGAAAGGCGATAAGATTATAGCATTTAATTTTGACTTTCAGCAAAAGATAGAAAAGGTGTCTTTATAATATTCCATTGGTTGAGTTAACCTACTGTTGTTAGGTTTAATTTATATGGTCAGATTCTTCTCAGGAGTCTTTGAGCATGGGAAGTTCATCAAAGAAAGATTTGAAGAGTTCATCTATAATAAACAGTCTCTCCGTGCCAGCTGGTTCTCATGTCTCTTCAGATGCAGAAGCTAAAACAGATGCACCTGTAAATGCTAATGCAGCATTACCAATTCCTCCAGGAAAATCTTCACCTCCACCACCTGGACCACCTCCTCCTCCTCCTAAACCTCCAAAGCCACCTCCACCTCCGCCCTCCTCCGATTCCACCAAAGCCTGGTAATCTGGCAAAGCCTTTACCTCCCGGAGCAACATAAGAGACAAAGCTCTTCAGGTGGAAAGGGAACTGAAACATCTGATGCTCCAAAAGCAAGGTTCTTGCTAATCCTGATCACTCAATGGTTTGACATGATATTAAAGCTGGCTCATTCCAGTAAGTTTTGCATTTATCTTCCTTTGCACTTTGCTTCTGCAAGATGTCTTACTTTCTCACTTTCTACACTGCTGCTTACCAATGTTACTAGTTACTACAGGTTTATTGAGGAGCTGATGGAATCGCTATTCGGATATAACCAACCAAATCCAGGCAAAAATGATGGCACTAAAGCTCCAACCTTTGAAGCTACCCCACAGTACATTCAGATAATTGTTGCTAAGAAATCACAAAATCTAGGAAGTTTGTGATGCTCTCAAGGAGGGTAAATCTCTCTTCCTGTGTTTCTCCCCCATGCGATCCGTGAGGGTGTGAATCTTTCTTATTCTAACTAGTAATAGCTAATGTGCAATGAAAGTAGGAAATTCATCACCATGGAGAAGAGTGAGTGTTTAATTCCCAGAGTCTCTTACTTAAGTACTTAACTCGGTTTTATCCCAAGATTTTTCAGCCTTCCAACTTTGCCATGAAATTTATCGACTGCCTTAAAGAAGAGACAAAAGTTTTATGAATTAAAGGAAGAGCATAAACAACATTGTCTGCACATAGAAATTCTTGTCAGTCCACCAAGAAACTGTATGTTATTTAGTTAAGTTTTCAGAGTAGTAATAAAGAGGTTTCATTCTACTAATTTGATCCATACCAGGTGTTGTGAAATGACAAGCACATTGAGGGTAATCAAAAAGAATTTTGAAGGATGAGAAGACCATGGTGAATTTTAAGAAGAAAAGATGATTTGTGAATGTAGGTATGTGCTAATCAATTATATTAATTAGATCAAGTTGAAACATGAATTCAGGTTAGCATTTTGCCAATTTGCTCCTTAGATATTAGTATTTGGGCCTTTCCATAATGTCCAGATGAATCAACCTCAGTCATTGGTAGTAGCAGCTCTATGATCTATGGTTCCACAAAAGCATTCAAGCTTTAGAAAGGCGTTTGCTCTCAGGCATGTGTTTGGCCAATACTTTGTTGAAGTTGGAAAAAGATGTTTCAAAGTTTGAAAACGAATTTCACTTAGTAAGGGTTTAAGATTTGATAGTGACAATCATTATTTCTATTGAAATACTCCAAACAAGTAATATTTCATCTAACATTTCAAGTATTGAAGACCAATACTATTTTAGCAAAACTTGTACCAAACACTCAAAAGGTGGTCTTGAGCTGTTTTTGAGCCAAAAATTAATATTTCCACATCAAATTTTATTTTTAAAAGAGCTCAAAGGAGCCAAAAAATTTGTTCCAAAAAAGTATGTCTAAACACTTTTTCATTTTCATATCAAACTTCACCCAAAAAGTGTTTCACAAAAATTATATGGGAATCTATGTCCAAACGGTAGCTAACAACTAACCATTACTTGCCAATATTGAATTTCAATATCTGAAAATACAAAATATTTTTTTATGACTAAACGATTTAGAACATTACATCCTTGTGCCTGGAAAATGGATTGATAGCTTTCATATGATTTTGAGACCATATATTTCATTCTTCCAACTTGACGAGCCAATTCTCAATCAACATCAATCATAGTATAAGATTAGAACTAAAACTCTACTGGGCCAGTTTGGTGCCACTCACTGTCGCTTTTCACGTGCTTCACAAAAGAACAAAAAAATAATGCTTAAACTACGGAAATTTTAGCGTACTTATGAAATTTAAAGTATTTATCCGCTTATTTATAAAAATTATACTATCGAGTGATTTAAAATATTCACCAAGTCACCCATTTTATTCTGTATCTTTATAGTTTATTGTGTTTCCAAAGAATTAGCTTATTGTATACCTATTCTATCTATTTTTATTGTACACATTTATGATATACTATATAAATTATGGTGCAATCGATATTATGGTATGGATAGATCGGATAAATAATTTCTAAATATTTTGGATAAATATGAACTGATGTCTAGAAGCGGATAAATATTTTAATGATAAACGGTCCCTTTTAGTTAACCAAACATTAACCTCAAAATATAACAATACAGTAAATTTTTTTATCAGATGATCATATTTAAATAACTTAACCAATTCAAAATGTCTTCAATTTCCCCAAAAAAACATTGATCCAAAAGATTCCTTTCAAAAAACACAAAATGGCATCTCACCATCACTTCCACCACCACCACCACCCCACGGCTGCTGCCACCACCCCCACCCCCTGTCACTGCTGTTCATGTTACCCCACCCCCACCTACACTCCATACAATCACCCTCCACACCCTACACCCCCTTATACCCACTACCCCCCTCCACCACCACAACCTCATTACTATTCTTCCCACCCTACCCCACCAACCCCACCTCCCTACTATTACCAAGAAGCCAATCATCAACTCCCCAAAGACCAACAAACTGAACACATTGTTACATCACTTCTCCGTCGAATCTCCGCCTTAGAATCTTCCCTCCGCCACCGCAGCTCCTCCTCTCGTCAGTCACTACGCGATGCGGCGGCGCGTACTATTCAAACACACTTTAGAGCCTTTCTTGCGCGTAGATCAAGAACACTACGGCAGCTAAAACAGTTAACTTCCATTAAAACAAATCTCAATATTATCAAATCTGGTAAAACCCACTTTGATTCTCAAGCTGTGTATCATAAAGCAATGGATTTACTTGTTAAACTTGATTCTATTCAGGTAATTAAGCTCTAATTGCAATTTTCTTTTATTTAAAAGTTCGGGATTTTATACTTTCTCAACAATGGCTTGGCCGCTTAAACAAAAAAAAAAGTCATTTTTTTGTATATTCCATGTATAATATGTGTATAATAAGTGTATATAATGTATCGTAACTACACTGCCATTAGCCATTTTTTGTATATTCCATGTATAATGTGTACAGTAAGTGTGTAATCTGTGTATCCTAACTAGGGCGGCTGTTGCAGTAAAGTTACCATTAATTTATGCACTTCTTATAAGATAAGCTCAAAATTGTCCTTTAAACACCCTTTATTGAAAAGTTAAACTTGGCATGATGTAAGTAAAATGCTACTACTCCATATTAAATCTTGAAAAAATGCTGGCTTCGATGTGTTGTGAAAAATGTTGGAAAAATAGTTTAGTGGTGGAGATACATAAGCTCAAGATAGTCCCTTTTATTTGCATTTTCTGTAAAATGTTAGGTTAGTGGTCGAGTAACATAAGCTCAATATGGTACGTTGAAATGTGTCTACAGGTCATGTATTACTTTATGTATATATTAATTCTTGAGAAAATCTTGGCTTCGTTATCGACGTGTTGTCCAAAATGTTTACAAAATAGTTTTGTGGTGCCGTGGTGGAGTCACATAAGCTCCAGATGGTTAGTTAAACACCCTTCATAGGAAAATTGAAATATTGTATATATGTCAAATATTCTGTTTTATGCATACATGCTAAATCTTCAAAATGTCCTGTCTTCGCAGCTATGTGTTGTGCAAAATGTTGATAAAATAGTTTAGTGGTGGAGTCGCATAAATTCATATGGTTTGTTGAACGCTGTTTTATCAGAAAATTACTGTGTATGCAGGTCAAAAATTACTTTTTATACACATAGTATGTCTTGAAAAAAATCCTGGCCACTTATTAGCATACTGGCAAAATGTTGAAAAACGAGTTCTTCTTTTGCAGGGGGTTGATCCATTAATTAGAGATGGTAAAAGGTCAATAAGAAACGAACTCACTCGTTTTATGAAGGTTGTTAGTGGAGTTTCAGTATTTTCAAGTAGAGTAGTGAAGAATGTGAGGGGTGGCAACAGAGCTCGGGTGTTTTCCAGTGACCGCAAAATGGAATTTGGCACAAATCATAACAAAGCCATTGATAAATTTGTTGCATCAGTAGAGGAATCTGAGGAGGAAGAGGAAGAGGAAGAAGAAGAGGAGGAAGAGCAACAAAACCCAAGATTTTCTGAAACTGGAAAATCAGGTGTTTTACGAAATAGGGGTAGTGGGCAAAACCCCAAACAAAAGAAATCTGTGAGCTTTGCGGAGAATGTGAATGTTAATGGGCAAGAATCATTTGATTCTGAGATAGAGCTGATGAAAAACCTTAGCAGAAGAGTTGAAAAAATTGGAATTTTATCAAAGGATGCTGAAGCTGATGAACAAGAAGATGGAGGGTCTAGTGGTAGTAGTGATAATGAAATAATGGATCCAAATTACATTTCAAGAAAAGATGGTCATTATGAAAGAAGGAATGTGAGAGATGAGAATGATAATGAAACTGAGAGTTTCTTGTTCTCTGCACCATTGCCTGTGAAGATGGAAGTTAGAGCCGCTGATAATCATATCAACAGGAAAAAGGGTGTCAAAGTAGTTGACAGTTGAATAGGTTTCCAACAATATATCAAGATTTGAGCTTTGCTCACCAGCTGGTTTTTGTGGAGCATCGACAATTAGGTGGAAGTTTGTGCTTCTGTAATTCATGGGAATTAATTGTAATTGTTAGTGATGATTCATCTTGACGACTACTGTTAGGTTGATTGTAGAGAGAGTGTGTGTTTTGGAGTTTTAGAATTTGGCTATTTTCTTTTCTGCCACTTGGGTAATGAATTGGAGATCTTCTGGATGTAATGGTCTTGTTCTTTAAGTGTTAATGATGATTGTTGAAGAGTTACGAGGTCACATTTTTGTTCAAGTTAGATTAACAGGTGGCTATTTCCTGTGGACTTGTTTTAGCCTTTGAAAAGGTTCTCTCTTCATTGATTGTTTGCTGAATCTATGTTCAATTTGAACAAGTACTGCTACTTTGCTTTTCATTAGTAGTTGACTGTGTCATTGTAAGTTGTAACTTGAAAAGAAAAAAAATCAAACCCCTTCAAGTAAAACCCTCAATATCATTCCAAACTTGCTTGGAAGAGGGAAAAAAGCCCCCCATTCCACACTTGTCCCCAAAGCTAAAGTACTTTTTTCTGCCCTTTGTTGTTAAAAGAATGTTGAGGATGCATAAATTTCTTTATAGTTAAAAGTAAGGTGACTTATTAACAAAGCCTATACAAACATAAAGGTGATGAAGGAAATGTCAAAAGGTTAATACATTGATGTCTCAAGAAGGGAGTCAATCCTAGTTGATCTAAAAGAGTCAAAATGCCTATAGAGTATTGAAAGCTGGTTAAAATAGTTTTGGATAAGCAAATATGCATTGTACATTTTTGTTTAACTTTGACTTGAACTCTTTTTATATTTGCTTTGCATAGGGGCTGCTGTAGAGAGTAGGCTATGAATTCTTCCAAACCGAGTGACTTTGAGTGCCTTAGGCCCTGTATATATTTGTTAAAGAATACACTAAGCAAGTAAAATTAATTGATCTCGAATCCAATAAATCAAATGAACCGTCTTAGTGCTTCAAACCCGAACTCATAAAGTTTAAGTTTTGAATCCGTCTCCTGATATTTTGTATAGCCAGTTGCACAAAATACTCATGTGCACCTTGATGTTTTATTAATTAGTGACTTACCATACACAAAAGGTTTAGACCAAAACAATAAAAGAGTTGATAGAAGTAAGGAGTCGTTTGGTACGCTGCGGTAGAAGTTAATACCTGCACTAAATGACCCGTAAATTTATAGTTGACACTTGACAGTGTTCTAATTCATGAATGGCCCATCAAAGAAATTGACACACCTTAAACAAGTAGTTGAAAAAACTGCTACAATAGAAGCAAAATGCAAGTCTCTACTAGAAAACCACTGTGCCAAAACCAAATGTATAAGAACCACAAAGGGAGTCCATGCCCATACCATTACCCATGGCCTCCTTGAATCCTCCAGCACAATCCACTTACTATCTCTCCTGACCGCAGCGTATGCGCTATGCGGTCACGCTTCGTATGCTCGTAAAATGTTCGATGAAATGCCTCAACGAACTTTGCTGTCCTACAGGTCCATGATTAGAATGTACACCCAGAAGGGGTTCCCTAACGTTGCGCTGAAGCTTTTCGGGGAAATGCTGCGTTCGGATAAGCAAAAACCGGATAGGCATACGTTTCCGTATGTGATTAGGGCGTGTGGCGACTTGCTTTCGGTTCAGCAAGGTGTTGTTGTTCATGGGTTGGTTGTTGTAAGTGGGTTCATGTGGGACACTTTTGTAGGAAATTCACTTTTGGCAATGTATATGAGTTGTGGATATAAAGAAGGTGCTAGGAGAGTCTTTGATGCAATGCAGGCCCGGACCGTTGTGACTTGGAACACTATGATCAGTGGGTATTGCCGAAATGATAGTCCCAAGGAAGCCCTGATGATCTTTAGGAGAATGGCGGATGCTGGTGTTGACGCTGATTGTGCCACCGTGCTTTCCCTGTTGCCTGCGTGTGGGTGTCTGAAGGACTTTGAGATGGGTAGAGAGGTTCATTTGCTGGTCGAAGAAGTTGGTTTGTGGAACAATTTGTCAGTTCGGAATGCTATCGTTGATATGTATGTCAAGTGTGGTAGAATGGATGAGGCAGAGTTGGTTTTTGAAAGGATGGTTGATAGAGACGTGGTGACTTGGACTACAATGATCCACGGGTTCATTTCGGATGGTGACATAAAAAATGCACTATGGTTTTCTCAAAGGATGCAGCTTGAAGGTGTAAAGCCGAATGCAGTAACTCTAGCATCCCTTCTTGCTGCATCTGCCAATTTGCCTCATTTGAGGCTTGGTAAATGCCTGCATGGCTGGGCTATCAGGCAGGACCTTCAGGCTGATGTTAATGTAGAAACTGGCCTTATTGACATGTATGCTAAATGCAAATGTTTTAGACTTGGCTATCAGGTGTTTGCAAAAACTAGCAAGAAGAGAACCGTCCCATGGAATGCAATTTTGTCTGGGTGCCTTCACAATGAGCTTGCACGAGAAGCTATAGAGCTTTTCAAGCTAATGTTGTCGGAAGCTGTCAAACCTAATGATGCAACTTTGAAGAGTGTACTTCCTGCATTTGCCATTGAAGCTGATCTCAGGCAAGCGTTGAGCATACACAGCTATCTTGTAAGATCCGGATTTGTTACGAGAACTGAGGTAGCTACTGGTTTAGTCGACATATACTCGAAATGTGGAAACCTAGATAACGGTCACAAGATCTTCAATGGGATACCTAAGAAAGAAAGGGACATAGTTTTGTGGAGCACGTTAATCGCTGGTTATGGGATGCATGGGCATGGCGAGATTTCTCTTTCACTATTTAATCAGATGGTACAATCCGGGATCAAACCTAACGAAGTCACTTTCACCTCGGTTTTGCATGCTTGCGGCCATGCCGGTTTGGTAGATGACGGTCTGTGTTTGTTTAATTTCATGCTTAGAAATCACACTGATAGTCTTAAAACAGATCACTACACCTGTATGGTTGATCTTCTTGGTCGGGCTGGCCGACTTGAGGAAGCTTATGAACTTATAAAAACTATGACTTTTGAACCAAGTCATGCCATCTGGGGTGCACTACTAGGTGCCTGTGTCATACATGAAAATGTGGAACTGGGAGAATTGGCTGCAAGGTGGCTATTTAAGCTGGAGCCAGAGAACACAGGAAATTATGTACTCTTGGGAAAGATCTATTCTGCAGTTGGAAGATGGAAGGATGCAGAGAATGTGAGACTTTTGATGGATGAAGTTGGACTGGTAAAGACACCAGCTCAAAGTGTCATTGGGGCGACAAGTAGGTGATTTCTTTTACTTTCCCTGGCTTTGTAGCTAAAGGCCTTTTCTCAATGACAACTTAACCAAACGAGAGATGCAGCTGATTGCAACATTTAAGGAATATCCAACAATAGGATGAAAGCTGAGCCCGCTTAGTCCCGGGTGGTACTTATGACCTCCTTGATTTTGCCATTGTAGTTATATTTCTGCAATACTCCTCATACCAGCTTGATGTTTAATTGTTAGGTATATTAGCTTTTATCCATCACAACTGTCCATGTGCTGAGACTGAAGCTGGTTGAAATTACCATTTCACGAGTTCACATAGCTCGAGTCACTATGGCTAGAGAAGGCGAAAAACTATTGAGTGACGATGTGATGCCTGTTGGAGCAGAACCAGAAGTCCAACCTTTTATTTATTTATTTATTTATTTATTAACGTACGATTATTTCTTTCGTTTTCTTTAAGAAAATGGATTCAAGTCTCCTGATGGTCAACTGATGATTTATTAGGATAAATATGTAGCTGCTGATACACTAAACCAGGTAAATGACAACTTCGAAAGGCGTGAACAGGTTTTTCCAGCAGCAGTTCAGAGAAGTTGGGATGTTCTATATCGGACGTCTAGCAGCAATAAAAGGGACAGGGATCGTGCACAAGTCATGTTGGCTCATCCTGACTTGCGAGGCCGGCCTTGATCTATCTGCATCAGCATGAATAGATCAAGTAATACACTTCCATATTTCCTTCTTAGAAGGTCAGTTTATGTGGTCTTTATGGAAGGTTTCCCACTTAAAAGTTGCCCACATGCTTCTAGTGGTAAGAGTGCAACTTGTGATGTGTGTGTGAGACGCACATTACATGTTGGAATCCTGCTACAAGCAAAAACCTAGTCACATCCTGTAGGTTGCACCAAAAAGCCAAAAACCACAACACTTGAATTTGATCCGTTGAAAAGGATCTGATTTCCCATCGAAGCGTCTAACATTTCTTTCCTTCCATAACACCCAACACACACATGCTGGCACTGTCTTCCATAGTTTTCTCACTGATTTCTTCAATCCACCGTCACCCCAGCAAGATAAGAAGTCCTTTACTGTAGGAGGCATAACAAGAGGGACATTGAAAATGTTGAAAATTAAAGTCCAAATCTGTCTTGCCACCATGCTATGCAAAAAAAGGGACATTGTTGCTCGTCCCCTCTCGTCTTACTAGTTGCCTCTTTAACCTCTTCAACTCTTATACACCCACGGTCACTAAAATCGTTATTACTATTGCTAAGGTTCGAGAAAATGGTTAATATGGTTCATGATGTAACAACTACAAAACTTTTTTTTTTTCTGCAGAAAACAACCATACAAAATTACAATAACAGCAACAACACCAACTACGTCTCGATCCCAAGCAGGTTATAGTACAACCGCACCAGCATTGACGAGACGATCTTGAAAAACTCACCAAATACTAGAAAGGCAGAATAATAACAACTCTACATGAATATTGTGTCCATCTCATCTCAAGTCAACTCAAAACACAGAATGCATCAAATTAGTAATTTTATTTTCACCATTATTTCGATAGTAAATATTAATATTCAGTTTTTGATCCAACTTTATCAAGAGGTGTGTATAACAACTAGCTAGCTGATAAATTTCTAGGAACTACTTTAATGAAATAAAATTAGCAAATGATACACTACATACCACTAAAAATTTATATCAACAAACATTGACTAACTAATACAATATATTACAATTTCCAGTTTTAATGATAGGCGTCTCGCTCGGATAGTTATGATCCATTATACTTACTTCATTCATGATTTTCAATATTAATAAAATTATCATTTACTTATTCATGTTAGGAGTTGAAATTATTTCAGTAAAAGTATTTACTTGAAATTTAACTATAAATTTACAATTTGATGCTAGAACATATGAATAAATTAAATCTAAGACAGTTATCTTAGATTTACTTATTCATGATTTGTTCATGTTAGTAGCATGGGATAAATGGCCTTAGCCCCAGTGGCGGATCTAGAGACTAAGCTACAGTTTTGACGGAACCAGTAGCTTTTGTCTAGACCCCATATTTATATTAAAAATCTACCTACATTGTATGAATAATTTATTCAGAACCCAGTAAATAAGAAGAAATATGATCCAGAACTCACTAACATAAAATTCTGGATCCGCCTCTGCTTAGCCCCTTTTTTTGACATTGTCATGTAGCTTTTGGTCAAGTAGTTGTGAACTTGTGAGTTGTGAGTTGTGATCCTAAGTTCATATGATAGCACTTGTTTTACTCTAAGTACGAGTGGTTTTATTTTCTAAGAATCTTCCTGTTTTCTCCATTATTAATTCCAACAGGTTTACTCATTCTATGGGTGGAGGGAATAATACTTTTTTTACTTTTAAAGTGACCAAAAAATAAATTAAGCCAGTAATGAAAGTTTTCATTGGTTTTCCTTTTCTTTTTATATTTGGTATCAATTTTCAAAAAATTTTGTTATATAAGGAATTATTCGAATAGGAGAAAGGCAAAGATTCCTATTTTCAAAGGTTTGCAAAAAATTTATAAGGCCTTGTTAATACTACTTCAGGCCTTGTACACCTCTGAATAATATGAAACCTACAACAAGAAATCCTACAATTCCCAAAGATATCATGATTGATATATTTTCATGGCTTCCTGTCAACTCGTTAATGCGATTCAAGTGTGTTTCTAAAATTTTCAACTTTCTTGTATCGGAATCTGATTTGATAGATATATATCAATGTCGTTCTACGACTCGCCCTGATGGAATAAAATTTCTTGTGCCACAAAAAAGAACAGGTTTTTACAGTATAGAGATGAAAAAAGATGGAAAAGTCTGTAAATGTAATTTTGATTTTGAATACGACCATTTATCGTATGCTTATGGCTTGTTTTGTTTATGGGAGGAAAAGGTAGAGTCTGTTAGAATTTTCAATCCTAGTACAAGAGAGGTAACACTTCTTCCAAAAATATTTCAACATTCAACAGTAGGTGCTGCATATTTGTATTGTTATTCACTAGGTTATGAACCAGAAGAAAACAAGTATAAAGTTTTTATGACACAAGGTGTTTCAAGACAGTCCACAGGGAATTGGGTTTTCACTATTGGAACAGATCAATATTGGAGAGAGATGAAAACTACGGTTGATTTCTTTACTGTTAAAAGGGGAATTTGCATTAATGGAGTTATTTATGTGCTAGATTTCGACTTTCAAGAAACCATAGGTGCATTCGATGTTAAAGATGAAACTTTCAGGATTATCAAAGTGTGGACTACATTTAGCATGAATCGCGATTTGATAGAGTTGGATGGCAAGTTAGCAGTCTTGGATTATCGCTTAAGGCACTTGGAATTGTGGACTACAGGATGTAGTACTCGAAAAGAAGAATGGCAGAGTCGTAGGATTCGTTATTGTTTTCCTTTGGATACTACTGTTAGTTCTAATGCTCGTGATAATGAGATTTTAATCTCCTCATTCAGGTCAGATAATATTTGTTGCGACTGTTATGATGTTCGAAGAAATAGCTGGAGATATTGGGGAATCAAGAGTCCAGAAGATGTTGTTGCATCCTACGTTTATAGTTATGTAGAAAGTCTCTTCCCATTGAAGAAAATTTACAATGCTTGTCACCAAGTCTAAGCTTTAAGTCATTTGGACTTGTGTTCTTTTTATTTTTCTTTACTTTGTTCTGTTGATTCTACACTACAAAGACATTATTTTCTCAATTTACCACTCCTCCCATAAGAAGCATTTATTGGTTTTCAGTAATTTTAAGTTTCATTGTTTCTTTCTTTTAATGATAAACATTTTAGATAAGTAATTGAACAAGCTTAATCAGTAGCTACAAATACAATACCACATTCCACTTGATGATCATGACAGATGGCGGGTTGATGAGGGTGGGTCAAACAGGAAGGCTAACAAGTTTAAGAAGGGGTTACATTTAGCACCTTAGGCAAATCCTACATCATAACATAAGATGAAAGTGAACAACTTTATAAGATATAACAAAAATTTACATGGTACACGTACTTTTGAGGATTGATAACACCATAACCAACGGACAAATTTTTTGGGTCTGTAAGGCGAAAGTAGACGATATTTGCCATGAATTTGGATTGTGATAAGTGTAGTATTAGAACCAGCACTTCCTTAATATGATGTCAAGACAAATCCCAAAAAGGTGACATCTTAGGCAAATCCTATATCAAAAGAATTACAAGTTCACATGGTACACGCTTTTAGGCTAGAAGCTCAGTGTAGAGTAGGCCACTTTTGGGCTCGATGATAGTGTAGCCCAATTGAAATTTGGATTTGTTCCACTGCATATGATCCCCGATCTCCATCTTTAAGTTTCAAACTCTTCATTTTGAACAAGTGTATTTCGAAATTACGATTTCGTTAAATGTAAAAGTGCTAATTTCTTAAAGACTATCTTTAGTGTGCTAAATCTATCAAGACAAGATACAAATATACTCATTTGTGTAAATCTGCTAGCTTTATTGGACAAAGGCGGAAATACATGCCATGTATTTGGGCTATGAGACGTATTAGCTCGAAATCAAAAAATTTAACTACGTGACACTTCAAGTTTTCAATTTGTAAGTGTTGCATTTTAGGAAAAGGTTAAGTGACAAGTGGTGTCTAGATAACACTTTAAGTTATTTGGGAGAATGTATGAAGAGATGGAAGGGGCAAGTGTTATATAGGAAATACTTTTTCTAGGAGTTGTGAGATTCAAAAGTAAGTATTGCCTAAGAAAGATGTCAAAGGTAAGTGTTGCCTTCTTTGAGAGAATGTGAAGTTTAAGGGACAAGTGTTGCCTAAAAAAGGGGATCAAATGCAAGTATTGGTCCTGGACGTTCATAAGGGTAATTTCCATCTGGAATAAATTCATTAAACTTAAAGGAGCACATTTTTGCAAACCAATGTTATGTAGGGGTAAAAAAGCAAATCATTAGCTATGGTGTCATATTTCTACAAAGCCTTTTTGCAAAAATATGACACGGGAAGCAATGGTTTGCCTTTTTTCCCGCGCTAAGAAATGGTTTGCAAAATGCCCCCGTTAAGATTTACTGAAAAAAATCCGGGGCCAAGACTTCGCGTTATATTTTTCCGCTTTTCAACACTTATCCCTTCAAGTATTGGCAATAGGCAATACTTGCCGCACTTGGCCGTAAGTCTTGGCAATTGCCAAGACTTTCCATTGGCCCCTGCTCGATTTTCCAACACTTGCACGACAAGTATTGGCAATCGGCAACATTTGTTGTACTTCGTCGTAAGTTTTGGCAATTGTCAAGACTTGCCTCTTCTAGTTTCCCCTGCATTCTTGCTATATAACTTGAAGTATTGGCAAAACAACACTTGCCCTTGAAGTATAGCCAATTGCCAAGACTTACAACTTTTTTGTCTTGAAGTCTTGGCTTGCGGACTAAATAAGGGTATTTTGCTAAAATATTCTTTAGCACGGGTAATTTTGTAAAACCACTTTTTATGGAGGGTATACAGTGATTTTTTTTTTTTTTTGCTACGAAAAGGCCGCTCAAAATACCCAAGTGTAGCCCTTCTTTAGAAGAAAAATAACTAAATCAAGTAAATGGGAGTTGTGTGCCTAAGTGGCGAGAACGAGTCGTTGTAGCTTCTTACTTTTTTTTTTTTTTTTTTTTTGGGTTATAAATGGAACTAGCATGCTAGATTGGAGTTCGATCGAACTCCATAAATTTGGCCAAGCAATGTATATTGTCTTGAAAAATATATTTAATATGTATTAATTATTCATTTAAAACTTTCTAACTGAAAAAAACTAAAATTATAAACCCCAAAATTTCAAAACATGACTTCGTCTCTATTTATAATAAGGTATTTTATTTATTAATACCATACCAATAACATTGATTCTTACACATTCGTCTACTAATACCTGACAGTAAGTAACATATCTGTCAGATTCTCTGGTCAAAATAAGATTAAGGGATTAGTAAACATGAGTTAATTCTAGAAAAGATTCCCTTGCATTAATATGCATAATTGACCTGAGGATTGCCGACACCAAATCTGAATCACTAAAAAGTCATATCAATGCATCGTGCCTTACACGACTAGTTCTTCAACATTTAAAGTGGCATCACTAAATACAGAGTATTTTTTTGTTAAGAGTTATTAATCTTAATAATTCAGATTCATATCGAGTAAGTCTATTATGAAGGGTAAATTGTTCTCTACTAATAAAATCTCATTCTTAAATTTACCGGCCACTAATAATTGAGATTGCTGTTATGAAAAATTCAACTCACAAACCACTAATTAATGTTTAAAAATCTCAATATTCGCACCAAACATTAGTGCGGTTATTATTAGCATATTCTACTACTAATAAAAATGAAAAATCATGGTAAAACCCCTTTTAGTTACTGCATCAATAGAAATAAAAAATCATTGGCACATACAATGTAGAATATAGTATGCTAGGCCAATCATTTCTTAGCTTAATGCCTCGTATTTTTCCAGATCCACATGAAAAGGCCTAAAAGTGTGGATGTTTCCATCTCATATTAATCATGCATATTAAGTTTCTTATAAATTATTCCTCCGGTCCAAAGGTAATTTAGCCAATCTCACTTGGTCCAAAATAATTGGTCGTTTAAGAAAACAAGTCAAAATTAATATATATATTTTTTAATATCCTTATCATAGTTAATGGAAATGTGAACAATCATTTACTTTTTCGACTCCTAATAAAAAATAACATGATCAAATTACACTACAAAAAATATACTTTTTTAATCTTCTTAATAATCGTGTAAAAATCAAAATGCCCAAGTATTTTGGACGAAAGGGAGTAGTACTAGTAACAAGAAGGCTATATAACTAGTATAATCAACACTACTATTATCCATTTTGTAGTCATGGTTGCTAGCGGTCAAAATTTCCTTTAAGGGAATTCAACTTTTATAAAAATAGATTAAATTATAGTTTGTTTCAAGTTAATATTTATTATTTTAACTTATACTCCATATATATTATAATTATTATATATGTGTGTACAAATAAGTAAGTTATTTGAATCCCTTTGCTGCCCCTTGCTTTTAACTAGGTGGCTTCGCGGGTAATTGCGACTATTATTATCTTCAAAACAATTAATTTGAATAGAAGTCGCATTCAACTACAACTAATCCTCCCCTCCTTCATGTTGGTCTTTAACTTGTTCAAGATAATCATTTTTATACTCTTGAAATTGAAACAGGCTTAATGTAGTTCCTTCATCTTCTAGATCACAATAATCCCGTTTATGCAAATATCATTTCTGAATGCACGTTCACACTTAAGAAATTGGAGAATCCAATGGTGCGGCATACTTTTCAGAGAAGCTAAAGAGTTGCACAGTTTTTGTCAAAATAAGAACTCCAATTACATATGCACAATCAGCTGTAAATACTATCATAGCCACCTGATCAAATTAGCAAGAACATCCAACTTGATAGAGATGCTACTACTATTTATGTTATCACTTAATGCTTGTCTCCTTCAAACTATTAAAAAGTAACTCTGAAGAAGATAATAAACACAAAAAAACAAAAAAAAAAAAAACAAAACAAAAAAGAGAGAAGGAAACTAAAGAAAATGGTCGTATAAATATTTATCAACTAAAATAATATTTGTACGTAAATATAATAAATTAGACATCTAAAAAGTTTGCAAGATTTCGAAACTATTATATTCTATATAATACATTTATAATTAAAGTAAATTCGTATCTACTGTATTTGTAAATTTATTCACTCAATTTACAAAACTTTTCCTTAATATATTTCATCCCATAATTTTAGGACAAGCTAATATATTTTCTTTTTCTAGCCCACACGGTTTTGACTCATAATTTACACGTTATATTTCCACCTTTTTTCTGTTATACTCCACTTATTTTATTTTTCCCTTACATTTGATTAGTAAATTCTTTTAAGTAATAATAATAATAATAATCAAAATTAGAAACAAAACACACACGTATTCTTTCTCTATCTAAAATCTATTTTTTCCTTTTTTATTTTTTTCTCTCTCTACATTCAATTTTCCGATCTCAGAAATTAATCATTCAATTAATTTTTTTAATTAATTCATTTCAATTTTGATATACAAATGCATTGGTCTCGGAAGAGACCAGTTTATTGGATCTGATAATGAAAATAGCAAAATTTTCAACAATTTCTATAAAAAATAATACTTACCGGCGTAATAACAACGGCGGAGTAGCGGTGGTAGGGGGAAGAGTAGTGGTGGATTGGGATTGGAATTGGAGAGAAAAGAAAAATAAAATATGCAGCTGCATTTATCAGCTAGCATGAGAAGTATAACAATTAGTAGTAATAGTAATAATGGTGATTTAATGAAGATCAAATTAGCAGGGGCTGCAGCTCGTCAATATTTTTCGTACCGGACTATTTTTCATACTATACTTATTTTAGCTTTTTTGTTGCCTTTTGTGTTTATTCTTACGGCTGTTGTTACCCTTGAAGGTGTCAACAAATGCTCCTCTTTTGGTACGCTATTTCTCCAATTTTCCTTTTATGTTCGTTTTATGTTTGCAGGATAATACTGAGTATGCTGTTGTTGTATGTTCCATTTATGTTTGCGGGATAATACTGAGTATGTTGTTGTTGTATGTTCGATTAGTAATTGTATTTCCTATTAGATCCTGATATGTTTCTATGCATATTAGTTATTGATTCTTTTGCTTTATGTGGAAATGTTGGTAATTTGTGTTTTTTTTTTTACTGGTAATCGAGAAATTTCTTAGGGCATAGTGATTTCTTCGTATCTGTCCAAACCTTTGTGGATACAGTTACCTAATACATGTGTTGGTGGGAGATAGCAGGTGGCTCAAGCTGGCTCGGACACCACAATACCAAAGGGCCCTCAGCTGCTAGTAGCTTATATAGTGGTCTACATTCGTACATGCTTATATAGTTTTATTTGTTTTCCGATAACTAACCAAGCCTTGTTGGATAGAATTACCTAGTACCTGTGTTAGTGGGAGGTAGCAGGCATTAGTGAAACTAGTCGAGGTGCGCGCAAGCTGGCCAGAATATCATGGTTATAAGAAAAAAGAATCCCTAAGGGCCCTCAACTACCAGTGTCTTATGTAATTGTTGACATTACTATGTGCTCCTTGCCCCCTTGTTAAGAATTCAAAGATCACCTTAAGATGTTGTCGTGATGATCTGGTTAGGAAGGTTACCGTGGTCTGGCTTTATGGATGGATTCGCTAAGTGAAAGTTCCATCAACTCAATCAATAGCAACAACATGATGTGATCGCTTAGGCTTGATTTATTTTGCCATGGAAAGTAGGTTTTGTGGGTTCATTGATACTGCACCTCTGGTGCCGGTAAAACGGGGGAGGTGGTCGTCCATCTCCAATTTGCTAGTTGATAAGATCTTTGAGATTGGCTATTCTTTTCTATTGGAAATGAGTTAGCTGTCTGCGCAAGTCACCTTCCTCTAGGCTTCGCTAGACGATGCAGAGTTTTTGGTTTGAATATATATGTAGGTCGCCCATACTTGTGATGGTCGCCAAGGATCCAATATGACCACTCAGGTTAACTTTTCCACTGTATTGTTCTACGGAAGCGGTGCATGGTTCAAACCAAGTGGATAATGGGTTCGTTCCTCTACTCTTTCCCACTTAAATACTAGACTTTTGTCTTTGGTAGGTTCGAAGCGGTCACATGCACCAAACACACACATCACAATAGCTCTTACCACTAGACCAAAGCCATGGGGGCAATGTTGGTGGTTTGTCTTTCTGACTATTATTGGATATATTTAGATGTTTCCTGAGTTGAATTGGAATTTATTTATTTTTCACTCTGATAAGAGATGTTGTCGGAGTATTTTTATATCTTCAGGATTGTGTGGAATTATGGGAAAGTTGAGGCTGAATTTACTTCTCTTTCATTAACTTTCCCACGGATTTGGATTTGATGAGAAATACTCAAAAAAGAAAGAAGCAATAGAGTGGTACACAATTTATGGCGCAATACTTAAGATGTATTCTTTAATTTTACTGTATGTTGCTCCACCATTCAAACTAAGAAATAATTTATGCATTTTTGTTGTCCACTAGGTAGCAAAATATGTGACATGAGTCCAAAATGTAGATATATGTGCGTGAGTGGTGTTTTGGGGGACGCGGGGTGGGGGTGGGGTAGGAAGTGGGGTGAAGTTGCTTAGTAGTGTTTCTAGTATTTTGCATTATTGGTAACTGGTAAGTGCTTCTCATGTAGTAGCTAGCTTACTAATATTACCTTTAAGTATGTAATAAACTACTAGCGCATATACTTGAGTCTAGTTGACTTTTTTGGTTCCTACATGTGTAGCATTAAGCTGTCTTGAATCACAATCTTTGTGGATCACATTCTTGATCGCATCTGTTGTTATTGGATGCATTGTAATGCTAATTTATGTTCCGTGGGATAAAAGAAAGAAGCTTTCATTGGGACCCTTTTCGCTTTGTGGGTGGGGAAATTTTTGAAGTACCAATATGTCAAGAAGCCTGTGTGGTCAGTATTGTTTTCTCTTGGTTATGATGCTTCTAGTTGACATTTCCTTTTGTCAGCCAATTTTCTTCAGAATATTGTTGGGTATGAGGGGTCCTTTTCAGTATTATTATCATTCTTATTTTTCTTGCAAACTATAATTTCATTCTTTTCTCCTCGATTTCAGATTGTTTAGGTAGAAGATTAGGTCCAAAGCTTCTCGGACGAACTGATGATTCAGGGGTAAGTAATCGTCTTTCTACATTGTTTGTTGCTGCAGTGTTTTGCAATTTTGTGTAAAGTTTTTACATGAATTCCATCTCTAACCCAAGTCCATGCCGTTGTTTCTCTGTTGCTGTTACAACAGAGGCTGGTCAAGGATTTTGTTAAAATCCTCAATCAAGTGAACTCTGAGGAAGTGCCTGCTGCGTTGAAGCTCCCAGAGTCCTTTAGTCAACTTGTTGCTGAAATGAAAAACAACAAGTACAGCACGAAAGAATTTGCTTTGATGCTAAAGGGAATGGTATGTGCATGTCGCTCTCTCTAGCTTTTCTTAATAGATATATTTACTTGGTATGTGCATGTCGCTCTCTCTAGCTTTTCTTAATAGATATATTTACTTGGTCTGTGCATGTCTATTAGCTTTATTTTGCGCTTGCCTTTCTCTTGGACATTCTAGAGTCTGGCCAGGGGTTGGGTTTAGTTACTTCTGTCATCCACTTTGGTTTTGAGTGGGCACAGATGCAGAAAAATATAGTCCTTCTTAGCTGAACTTTGCGTTGAATTTGCTATTTTGCAGATGGAGAAATCTGAAAGGGAAATTAAGGAATCAAAATTTGCAGAGCTGATGAACAAACACTTTGCTGCAAGTGCAATTCCCAAAGGCATTCACTGTCTTTCACTGCGGTTGACAGATGAATACTCCTCGAATGCTCATGCACGCAGACAGTTGCCTTCACCAGAGCTACTCCCTCTGCTATCTGACAATGCATTGCATCACTTTGTGGTGTCCACTGATAACATCCTGGCTGCTTCAGTTGTGGTCAATTCTGCTGTGCAGTCATCTCTGAAGCCTGAAAAGATTGTTTTCCATGTCATCACTGACAAGAAAACGTATGCAGGCATGCACTCATGGTTTGCTCTGAATCCTGTCAGTCCTGCTCTTGTGGAGGTTAAAGGAATACATCAGTTTGACTGGTTGACAAGAGAAAACGTTCCAGTCCTTGAAGCAGTTGAGAGCCATAATGGTATTCGGAAATACTACCATGGAAATCATGTTGCGGGTGCCAATCTCAGTGATACAACTCTGCGATCTTTTGCCTCTAAATTGCAGGCTAGAAGCCCAAAATATATATCTTTGCTCAATCATCTTCGCATATACTTGCCAGAGGTATCACTTTCGCTATCCTGTAAACTGTCTTCTGTTTCTCTAAAGTAAATTTTGGAGGGTGGAATTCCGATGTCTTTTCTACTGCGCATTGCGTTCTTGTACTCTATTTGACTAATTCCTGGTGCCAAAAATTTTCCAATATATAAATAGAGTGAAACAGTAGGCTTAAGCATATGAATGAGAAACTTTGGATAGCTTAAGGAAGGTGCATAAGGCCTGGTTTAGTAAATGTTCTTTGCATTACTGATTTGAAGTCTTAATCTGAATTGATTAAATTTTCATGACATGAAGTTAAGCCAATTTTTGTCTGTCATTCGTGGCCTCTTTTTGAAAATGTCGCGTAGACACTGCTTATAGGTTGAGTCTTCATGCTTATGCAGATAGTAATTCTTCATTTTGCTAAAGCATAAGATTTTGGTGCTTCAGATATCATTTGCATTACTCACGCATGCCAATAAAAATGGAATAGCTGACTCTTCCTTGTTGAAAAATGGAATAGCCGACACTTCTGTATCACCGTCCTGAAGCAAATCGGCAATTCAAAGTTTCAATTTCATCTTTCACATCTAAAAGCAGTATGATGAGACCCTGGAATTCTCAAGTTACTCTTCATGGAGAGTGAACCAATGTTATAAATCACTTTTTTTAAATTTTTTTTTTATTCGTCTTGCTCTGATAATTTGAAGATGCCTTTGCAATTCTCCAAGTTTAACATCCCCGGCGCTCCGTTCTTTTTTAGAAGAGTTCCATGCAACACTATTTTTTGGTTTCCTTCTCTTCTACTCGCTATCATTTAGGTTGTAATATAAACTTTGCTTTGTAATTTTCCTCCTCTAATTGTTGCATGCATGCAATTTGTTCTTCCATTCTTCATTGGAGACCTGCATTTTCAACTAACAATCTGAGACTTCTCTGGTGTCGTATTTTGCAGCTCTTCCCAAACCTTGACAAAGTGGTCTTCTTAGATGATGATGTTGTAATTCAGCGGGATGTATCTCCCTTGTGGGAGATCAACCTTAATGGTAAAGTCAACGGAGCAGTTGAGACTTGTAAAGGTGAAGATGAGTGGGTGATGTCTAAGCGATTCAGAAATTACTTCAATTTTTCTCATCCTCTAATAGTGAAGAATTTGAACCCGGATAACTGTGCATGGGCTTATGGGATGAATATCTTCGACTTACGTGCATGGAGGAAGACAAATATTACAGATACTTATCATGCATGGCTTAAAGAGGTACTCACTTCTCTTATGCTTTGTGACTTTTTTTTTTAAAAATTTCAATTATCTGAGTTCCAGCATCTATATGATCACATTTTTTAACTTGCTGGAGTTTGGTAATTCTTCCGTCGTTCCTGTTTGTGTCTGTCTTTTAGTTCATTTTATCACTCCGTTAGCCTTTTCTTCGCCTACGGGGACTTCATCACAAATTTAGCATTTTACGTCTTGGTTTTGAGTGATTAGCCTTGCTACTAGAGTTTCTCCTTGTGACAAAAAATTATTGTTATCAAGGATTTGAAGCTATACATTTTTTAGGTCAGAGGGTCTTCATTTATTATTGGTCCAATTATTAAGGATCTGATCTTAGCAAATATCTTTAGTTTCTGAATTGGCATGTTAAACTCTTTAATCATTGTAGAATCTAAGGTCAAACCTGACAATGTGGAAGCTTGGAACACTACCTCCTGCTTTGATTGCATTCAAGGGTCATGTTCACCCAATTGACCCCTCGTGGCACATGCTTGGCTTGGGCTATCAAAATAAGACCAATATTGATAATGTGAAGAAGGCTGCCGTGATCCATTACAATGGCCAGTCCAAACCTTGGCTGGAGATAGGATTTGAGCATCTTCGTCCTTTTTGGACCAAGTTTGTTAACAGCTCCGATGATTTTATCAGGAGTTGCCACATACTGGAGTAGTTAACGGATTGTCCTTCAAGGATATAACACAGGAGAATTATGAAAGCCCCAGGCTTTGCAAACTTTCATTTGGTGCTAGGGAACATTAAACCCCGTCGAGAAGGAGAATCTGACTCATGGCCAATTGCCCGGATACACTCAGGTTTTCACATTTGATTCCTCAGACTCCTACAAAAGAAAACCTGCATCTCTAGCATGGGCATGAGATCCATTATTTCGATCTGTAAAATAGAAGTAAGTTGGTCGCCTAATTTTATTGATTGGACAAAAGACAATACTTTTGGCCTCTTATCTGAGGTGTAGCCTACCCTCTATTATATAGTGTAAGAGGGGCAACGAAGGGGCATCACGGGAAATGCTCATCATTGGCATCAGTTTTACAAATTGGTGCTGTGGAAGAAGAAAAGCTTGGCGCTGGCCCTGTTTAGAGGCTCCCGCAGTTAGTTGTAGAAATGATTCTTTCAACTTAAAATTTCATTTTCCCTTGTCATTTTTGTTGTCATTACTCACACGTTTTTTCTACATTATTCTTGAGTCTTCATCATATTAGACTGTAGGCTGTAGAAATTAGTAGGTACTTGTTTTGTATGATTCATGAGGTACAAGAATTGATATGTGCAGAATTTTTTTTACCAAAATTTCCAATCTTGACTTTTCTGCTTTTATTTTCGAGTTTTGGCATGTCCTGAATTTGTTAAATCTCAAGACTTTAACCTCTAGTCAGTCAATTCTTAGCAGGTGAATGATGGAAATATGATTGAGGATCACCTTTTCTTCTAAGTGACTTTAATTGACAGTAATAATATTTCACGTCATATATACTTGAGTCCTTTTTAAGTTGCTTCTGGTCATGTTTGGAGGGTGACATGGCAGTGGTGAATAGAATATTAGGACCTGTCAATATAACTCCAATAATCAACGCGTTTTACACACGGACAGAATAATAATGTTATACTGTGGGGTTCATTTTTATGCATTTTTAAGGTGAGACTAGCTCGTAAAATAGTATTTGAATATGAAGAGTTGGTATATAAAATAAATCCTGCATAGACGAAAGAATCATGCCTACTTATCACTAATATTGGTGCATCGACCCAGCCTCTTTCTATGTAACCATGTTTCGTAACTTTCAATGTTAAACTAAAAGGATAAGTATCCCTTTAAATTCACTTCACTCAAATGATAAAAAGAAACAAAAAAGATTCCTTATTTTGTGTAAAAAGGAAACAGTTTCCTACTGAAATAAAGCAGGCCTAACTCCATAAAGATATATAGTACAAGTGATACTAATGGTTAAAACACTAAAACAGTGAGAAGTGAACCTACATTGTCATGAAAAATGTAAATATTTACCCGTACCCGATGTTTATACCAAAATTTATAAATTAACTATGGTAGTAATAGATGAATCTATGCAATATACATGACTTGCGTTCATTGGCTTGGAATATACACCGACTGCGGGTAAATTTTTATCTGAAAAACGACTAATGATATCTGTACTTGGATAGGCTGCTTACATCATACTTGATGCAAAGCCTTCCTGAAACCTTAAATAAATGCGAAATATTTTGTGTAACTATTATATATTTTTTAAAACAAATGAATAAAGTGCGACACGTAAATTAACCCAAAAAAAAAACTATAATAAAAGAAGGTCAAAAAGCAAGAAAAAAGGGGAGTGAAAACAAAACAAAATGTCGATAATTCCATAGAGTAAGGAGGAGAAAAAGGCAAAGAGCACAAACAAAGAAAGAGTGCAACTTCATTGACCCAAACATAACATATAGACTTTGATTACTCCGAAACTCCCTATTTTTCTTCATCTCCCCCCCCCCCCCCCAAAACCACCCCCCACCTTCCTTTTTTTTCCTTTATTTTCTTATTATTACAACTAAAAACATTATTTTATCTTTTTTTTTTTTTTAATTCTTAATGCATTACACGTATACCTACCTTTTCTTTTTTCTTCTTCTTGTTCCATAAACTTTAATTTTTGTATAGCTCTCTTTTGCCTTAAAACAAAATCATATGAAATTACTCTGTTTTGTTAAAAAATAAACAATTCCCAGATCAGTTTCTTTTACAAGTAAGCTTAATCTTGCATATTTTTTAAACTTTTTTTGTTAAAGATCCAATCTTTTTTCATAATTCTTGCTTTAATTATTAATTAGACAATTCTTGTATGTATTTTGAGTAGATATTGTTACTATTTTCTTGTTTTTATTGTTGATTTGACTTGTGGGGTGTCTTTATTTTGGTGATTTATTTGTTGAAATTATACTTATAATCCAATCTAAGAAAGTATATGTAAAGATTTGATTTTTGTATATTTTTGAATATATTGATATTTGATGGTTCGGAAACAGCCTCTCTACCTTAGTCGAGGTAGGGGTAAGGTCTGCATACACCTCACCTTCCCGGACCTCACTTATGTGATCATACTGTGTATGTTGATGTTGTTGTATTGATATTTGATAGTTTCTAATGAATTTATAATATGTTTTTTTTCAGGATTTAAGGGATTTGGGAATTTGATGAGATCCATAAAGTGGCAAGAACCAAAGACTAAATTCTTTGGTTGTGTTAATTAAGGTTGAATAGTTTCCGGGACGGTTCTAGTGATAGTAGTGAAAATTCTTGTGTTGGTTGTTTTGTAATTTGGAATAAGGATGTCAGGAGCTCAAGATCAGCTGGAGATTAAGTTTAGATTGATTGATGGAACAGATATTGGTCCCAAGAGTTTTCCTGTGGCTACAAGCGTTGCGACTTTAAAGGAGAACATCCTTGCTCAGTGGCCTAAAGGTTTGTTTGTCTTTCATTAGCCGCTAATTATGTGAAGCTTTTCAATAAACTAAGTAGTACTAATATTTATGATTGATATTCAAGTTCTCTAAGAACCCCAATCATGGAAATGATGACGCTATACTTACTTTGGAACTTTCACCAAAAGTGATATCAGTTGCCTAGATTGTCATAGTCTATGATCTTTAGTTTTAACTTCTGTTAGATGTCAAGCTCTGTCGAAGTTCCCATACTTATGCTTCTATGAGGAAATTCCTAAAGGAATGTGCATAGAGATGCTAAGCTTTCTTTGGGACTCACCAAAAAGAAACGTTGACACGGTGTTATTCAGATAGATGAGGCGCTATGAAGCTTCAATCCAACAGTTGCAACATCTTGAGATTGTTTTAGGCTACTTTATACTCCCTCCGTCCCAAAATTAGTGTCTACCTTTCCTTTTATGTTTGTCCCAAAATGAGTGCCTCTTTCCTTTTATGGCAACTCTTTAAATCTAAGATTTGTGCCCAGTCAAACTCAGACACTCATTTTGGGACGGAGGGAGTAGTTGGTTAAGAAAGTTGACATAGTAGAAATCTCTGGTTAATCAAGCATTTCAAGTTTTTGTAATAAATATCCGAAATGAATTGTGTGACCACGTCAATGCCAACTTGATGTTTGTTATTCATTTATTGGGTTCACTTCTTTCTTCTAGTAAAAACTCAAATCATTGGGTATTCACTTCTTGCTTCCAGTAAAAACCACATTCTCAATGCGCCAAGTCCCAAGGATCAATGGTAGTATGTTCGTGCATATATTTGGAATGGTCTATTACATTCGCACTCTGCAAGTGTCAAAACCTTGATTGGAGAATATGCTTTACACTGTTCACCAAACAAAGTACTAAGTATATCCTGCCTCTCAGCGCTAGAGAGGAGGCATTAAGCTGCAATGCAATCTGAATAACACAAACGAAAAGCTAACAGATTTAGAAACTTGATTTATTTTCAGATTATCTACCAGAATGTTGTGCATTTCCCCCCCTGTTGTCAAAGAATATCTGCTTTAATTTTCATTCTATTATCTCTCCTTAAATGATTTAGATTTCCTTGGTTCAATCTTGATTTCAAGTTTTCAAGTCATGTTTCCCTGAACATATATCTTATGTAACAGAGAAGGATAATGGTCCGCGGACAGTAAAAGATGTCAAGTTAATTAGCGCTGGAAGAATATTGGAGAACAACAGAACAGTGGCGGAGTGCAGAAGCCCATTATGTGATATCCCGGGAGGAGTTACGACCATGCATGTAGTTGTTCAACCACCAGCTCAGGAGAAAGGTTAGCTTAGATTCACTAAACATACAATGACATCTACATGAATTAAAACTGAAACCAGTATTTACATTGAGCTGCCTGTAGATGTTCGATTCATTTCTTTCTTTCGTCCTTCATCAATTTCCTTTCTATGATATATGTACTCTTTTGTAGTCTCGGTCTATCCGAACTTAATTTTTGTTGATTGAATTGTGCTACTGGTGCAACAGAGAAAAAAGCATCAGATGACATGAAGCAGAATAAGTGCCTCTGTATTATACTATGATATGCAGTTACAATAGAGGGATGGCTGTATGCAAGGTTGGTTTTTTTTTTTTTTTTTTTTTGGTCGTTGACAGGTATCAAATTCTGTAAACTGATCTTTCTGGACCTTCTGCTTACAGATAAAGACTGCTGGTTGTTCATGATACTGAAAACATGAGGCTGTTCTTGGAATGACATCCATTCTCAAGATCGTGGATGGTTTGGTCTCATTTTCTTTTGTATTTGCTGCTTTCTTGTTAGTGCTTAATGGACGCAAAGTCCATTCTGCACCAATTGAATATTTGTTTTGCTGTCAAGTATACCATTTCATATCTGTAGGAGACTCTGTTGTCTGTACAAAATACGAATTAACTCGTTGGATAAATTCATAATTCCATCTTGTGCATCTTCTTAGCTTTGGTTGATGTAATATATAGATACCAAAAAGGATCTGGATATATTGTAGCTGAAATCCAAGGATTTCTCTACTTCAAATTTGTATTCTCAGCTGTACAAGATCGACGTTTGTAACTCTTTTTGTTTTCTCAAAGACCACAGCCATCCATTTTGTTTCTTTTGGGCTGTCAATATGGCCACAACCGGTAATGGCATCACCGAGCTGTATAATTTGGATATTCTGGCCTTGATTGCATTAATATGTTCAAAGGTTAAGAAATTTTAGTGCTGTGGACAACAAGAATCAATTCCAAATACATAGTTGTTCTTGTTGTTGGTGTTGTTTCTCCATAGGCTCCACATTGTTGTCAAATTGACCTAACTAGCTATTTTTGGGCACTGTTTTGAAACTTCTGCCACTACTTTAAAGATATTGCATTATCAAATTTGTGCACATTTTTATTTTACTCATTCACCCAACACTTTGATGTGGTAATGAGTGGTTTTGATACAAATTTAGCTGAATTGCAGCTGAGTTTACTCAATTGTTCATCACTCGTGGCTTAGTACTATTATTTGATTAGATCATCGAATCTTTTATTTCTCTTGAGATTTCTTCAATGTTCAGTTTTATACACGTCTTTTTTTCAGAGGTCTACAGCCATTATGTGGCATAGGAGTTACATGTATTGAGCAAACAAATATGTTAGCAAAGTGATGCAATAGTTAGCACTTATCTAAGATGGATTTATGTATTATTGAGCTTTGGACCTCTTAAATTTTTGCTTTGCACGCAGAAGATTGGACAGGTTAGTTGGAAAGGTCCTATTGATGTGGTGGTTAGAAGGTTACAATTAATTGAACAGGTATTATTTGGAAATACTTTGTTAAAGAGGAATAAATACTTGATAATGAAGTAGTTCAGAGACGCTAATCACATCAATTCCTATTTGGAACAAAATGGATGATTCAACCTCTAAGTAATTGACCAATTTTTTTTTTTTTTTTTGGGGGCATGTAATTAGAGATATAGAAATGTCCAACAAATACAAAAATAAATTTGCAGAGAAATAAGTGAAGAATCAACCAAAGAAAATACAAACGAGATCACACATTGTCAAAGTACTAGGTTGTTGTTTAGAGACTCAAGTTCCATTATTGGTCTATGAATACATATGCAATGACACTCTCTTTACACCATCTTCATGGAAGTTGTAGGCCTATTCCTAGTGACTCAAGGGTACTGAAAATCACACTCTCTTTGGAGCATCGCTTGAGAATTGCTAAGGAAATAGCAGGGGCTCTTTCTTACTTGCACTCATGTGCTTCTACTGCTATTTTTCATAGAGATATCAAATCAAGTAACGTCTTATTGGATGAGAATTATCGAGCTGTGGTTTCTGATTATGGCATTTCAATATTAGTACCCCTTGAAAAGACTCACCTGACCACACAAGTCGGAGGTACATTTGGTTACTTTGACCACCCTGAATACTTTCGATCAGGCCAACTTAAGTGATGTTTATGCATTTGGTGTGGTTCTTTTGGATCTTCTAACAAGTCAGAGAGCTGTCTCTTCTGATGCATCGTCTAGCCAAAGCTTAGTAATTCGTTTCAGATCAATGTTCAAACAAGGTCGTCTACTAGAAATTGTTGATCCTGAGATAGCAATAGAAGATGGTCAGAAGAGCTTGAGATCTAATGCAAGTAGTAGACCAAGCATAAAGGAGGTAGCAGCTGAACTTGATGAACTTAGAACAACAAGATATGATATGCCACATGCTGATAGTTTCAAAGATAAGTAACATTTCTCTCAAAAGTGAAGGTCTATATAGTTACTCTTTCGATAGTCTAATAGAAGACAGTTAAGAATTGTTGCTTGCTTTTAATGGTTTATTGCAGATTCACATAAAACCAAGGCGATATAATATGAAAGTGGTCATAATGCATTGAGGCGAATTACATTTGTTCAACAATGCAAGAAGTATTAAAAATAAGACAACTATTGGAAATTGTCTTCAGTTAGACTATCAGAATCAGAACTATAACTTTCATTTCTAAGAGAAATATTGTCTCGAAAGCTATCATCATGTGACATATCACATCTTGTCACTCCAAGTTCGTCAAGTGCAGCTGCTACATCCTTCATGCTTGGCCTATTTCTTGCATTAGATTTTAAGCATCTTTTGGCAATCTTAGCCACAATGGGGATCATCTCTCGACCTTCAACATCTCTTGTAATCTCAGGATCTACCATTTCTAGTAGACGGCCTTGCTTGAACATTGATATGAAACGCATTGCTAAGTTTTCACTATCAGATGCATCAGAAGAGACAGCTCTTTGGCTTGTAAGAAGCTCCAGAAGAACCACACCAAATGCATAAACATCACTTTTATCATTCAGTTGGCCTGATCGGAAGTATTCAGGGTCAAAGTAACCAAAGGTGCCTCCGACTTTTGTGGTTAAGTGTGTCTTTTCAGGGGAAACTAACCTTGAAAGGCCGAAATCAGAAACAATGGCTTTATAATTTTCGTTTAGTAATATGTTACTTGATTTGATATCTCTATGAAATATAGCACTAGAAGCACACGAATGCAAGTAAGAAAGTGCCCCTGCTATTTCTCTAGCAATTCGAAAGCGATGCTCCAAAGAGAGTGTGATTGTCAGTGTCCTTGAATCACTAGGCAAAGGCTTAGAACTTCCATGAAGATGGTGCGACAGAGTGCCATTACAGATGTATTCATAGACCAATAATGGAACTTGAGTCTCCAAACAGCAACCTAGTACTTTGACAATGTGTCTGTGATTTATTTGAGAAAGAATGAAAATCTCATTGACAAACTGACCAACTTGATCTTCATCAAACACATTAGATTTCTTGATCGCGACTATGCTTCCATCTGATATCATTCCCTTATAGACAGTACCAAGCCCTCCCTTACCAAGAATTCGACTTTCGTTGAAATTGTCTGTTGCTTTTTCCAACTCCTCCTTTTGGAAGAATTTCATATGTAACATAGGACTACCACTTCCTTGGCTTACTGAAATACGCTTTTGCAATAGCAATCCACCATTCCTTTTGAAAAACTTCTGTTTAGCTTTCTTCTCTTTCCTTTTTTTTATTTGCCGATGTAGCAAGAAACAACCAGCTACCAGGACTAAAACAACAACAGCTGCTGCAATTCCTGTTTGAGGAAAAAAAAAAGAGATATACATATTTTATAAGAAGAGATATTGGATTAATAGTTGGAGCTGGTGCAAGAAATGACAATACCTAAGCATAGCTGCATAACAAACGTCTGTCTCCTATTATTTGGCTCACAATAGAAACTGCCAGGAATATTAACACAACGAGTATTATGTGGACAATTAGTCCCATTTGGACTTGCACACTCGTTAATATCTGCAAGACAATAAGTAAAATTTTGTAGAAGTTGAAGAAATATTTGTAATGAGAATTCAAAGTTGCTGTTACCTTGACATCCGTTAGAGAGGTAAGGGTTGCCTTGATAGCCATGAGAGCAGCGGCACCTGTATCCAGGCGTATTTTTGTCGACACAGTCACTGTTGTTTCGACATGCATACTTAGTGCTTTTGATGGCTTGTTGGCAACTCATATTACCTATCACCCACTCCAATGCAACTTCACTGGATAAATCAGGTATTCCTGGACAGTTGCTAGAGTTGGAACGTAATAGTTCAGGGATGTACTTGGAATAACCAGTTTGAGCAATGGTAAAAAAGCTGCAATTGTTAATTACTGCCCAAGAAGTATTCATGGTGTTCATGGTTTGTATTGATATTATGTAACTATCAGGTAATCTTGAAATGGCACTCTCACAACACCCGTTATTCCCTGTGCAGTGCATGATGAGGAAGAAGCAAACTTATAAGACGTCGTATTGCAGAAGGAAGCACATCCACTTACAACTTGTCCACTTACTGAATCTTTGATATAAGCAAAGATATCACAACCCATAGCTACAAACTTATTCCAAGTTGCGGATGTACTGTAATACTGATCTACAACTGAAGTCGCTCCAGCCAAAGGTGCATCCCCATCTATATTTTTACCTGAAGATTTGTTGTACTCTACTGAAATGAAAGGGATCGCAATCAGAACTGTTTCTATTGTTATATGATATATTGATAGATCAATCCAAGGGCTGTAAGGAAGCAATGATGATGGCTGATTCGTATCGTTGCATATTATTTCAAATGGATCATCAAAGTAACAACCTCTTCCTATTCCAAATGGATATGGAATGGTTATCTTTCCACATTTGTCTTTGCATCCAGGCTTTGCCATCATAGCCAATGGTTGTGTTGACATTGAAACATGATGTTGTTGTAGAATTAGTAGCACAAGAACAAATACCAAAGAATTATTAAGCAGCATGTTGAATTATTACAAAAGTTTTCAATCATCTTATAACTATATAAATAATATAATTTATTTAAGATCATAAATTTATTTTATTTTTTAAATATCATGTGAAGTCAATATTCGAATTGGAATGAGGGTGGTACATGTGGTTAATTGAAAAAATTCCTTCATGACAGCCCATGAATAGATCACTACCAAAGCCGCCTTTAGTTATATTTTATGTCATCTTGCCTTGAAATAATGAAGTTGACTTCTTGGGAAAATTTTTAGATCTGGATTACACGAGTTAATATCCTCATACAAAGTTGATACCTGGGGAGAATTGCAAAACTATGACATTAGGAAGGGGCGGATTTAAGTAGGAGGTAGGGATGCTACAGCACCCGATAACTTCAGTGAAAGTTTATATATAATAATATATTTATACAAGAATTACTACAAATTAGTACAATTGGCACCAGGCGCCCTTGGTGCCATTGGTAAAGTTCGGCATAAAAGACAGTGAGTTTGAATCCCTCCACATAAAGGTTTGTAGTTATTTTGCGTTGCACAATTGCAAACTGCTAGTCCTACATAATAGGCATCACTTGCCCCTTCAATCGATTCAAACTCCTCCGAGACAACACATGCCCTTTGACCTCTTCCTAAGTGGCAATGGTGCATCGAAAGTTAGTGCTTATGTAACACAGAGAGTTTTCCCAAATCGGTCATGGGAGCGCTTTCTTCACAACTCACAAGAATGATGGCAACTCTTTGAATTTGTATCCAGCTGCTTTTCAGTTCAACATTTCCTTCATTTATTATCTGAGTTTCTAACTATCACCATTTGTTTGTTTGAAGGTTCAGAGAAAGCATTTGCTTACTTTTCGAGCACATATTCATGTCCTCTCACTGTGAAAGCCATTGCTAATAAGGCTTCCATTTGAAGTGATTAGTTTAGCTGGATCAATAGCTGATGCTCTTCAAACGTGAGAACTTATCGAGAGGATCACTAATAGTGAAAAAGTGTAGGAAAACAAGTTAACTGGCAAGCCCCGTGGGATCTTATAGGCATAGATGAGACATTCATGTTGTAACAGAAACTTGCCTTGTCACTTACCTGTCGATGGATTTCCTAATGAACAAGCACAGTTTTCTTGTGCTATATGTCATCTATATATAGTATTAATTATGTTCACCTAAGAGTTGCAGTCTAGCGGTCAATAAAGTAGATGAAAATCTAATCCAACAGAGACAAAATATGGACCATCCGACGCATCCGTTATGGTTACCTCATATCCCCTTTGTCTTTTCGTATGATTTGTTGCAGTCTGGTACTTTTGTTGGTGGGGATAAACATGGACACGGTGAAGTATTGAGGTGTGCCCAAGTTGGCTCAAACTACACCTTTTTGTATATAGACACACTATGCATATACATCGTCTTCGACAACTTTGGATGAGTCAGAAAATGAATACACACACTATACATATGCATGGTGTACTCACAACTTTGATTTACTGAACCGTTATAACACTGTAGCCGACATCAAATCAGAAGGATAAAGAAGCTTCCTTGCAATTAATCCGAAGGGAATTGCCCATTTTTTGCTCACTGCTAAAATTTGGAGTTGTATCTTGATCACTCTTCAATGTAGCTTTAACCTGATTATGCAGTTTGCTTCTTATAGCTATACCAATGTTGGCCAATGAGTCTGCTACATTGTTAGCCTCCTTGTAGCAATGTGTAACTTAGAAATCTGCTCCTACTCATTAACTGATTAATTTCACTGATTAATTTTCTTCTAACTTCCCATATAACTCTACATTCTCCCATGATCATTTTAACAAGTGTTAATGAGTCAGATTCGATGCATAATTCTAGAAGATGATGTGAAACACACCATTTTAAACTTATTAATAGTGCAAGACATTCTGCTTCGTTATTACTTTCAATCCCAATATGAGAATAAAAAGTCATTCTTATGCTCAGGAATAGATCCAAGATTCGAAGGTTGCGGGTGCCTCTTGCTAGATCTACCCTTAGCCATAAAGAGATACTAGATATGAAGTGTGAGTCGGGTCGGTCAGATTTTTGTTACTTTGACTAGGTTGATTAAGCCGTTTTTTAGTCACGACCGACAAATAAGTTAGCTTTAGTTAAGTTATCCCTTTGCAGTTTATTTTAATTCTATATAATAGAAGACCATTACAAATTATTTTTTTTGTTGCGTTGCAAATAGAAAAATTGCTTAAAAGTAGATTTATTACTATTTATTTTTATTGAATCGACTAATTTAGCTTTAATTATCTTATGTTAGATTGTGCCATCTTAATTGTCAAGTTTTATAGTAATACTTTGTATAAAATAAGCTTCAAATTTGTAAATTGAGAATTTACTCAGTAAATCTATTAATCAAGCCACTTAAATTAGAAGCCAATCCAGCTTCCTTTGAAATTCAAATAAGGAAATTGTTTATTAAAAACAATGAGAGCAACCAAGTGACCTATCAATTCTAGGAATTGAAATTCTTGTGCCTTCAAATCGGTAGGTATATCTACTTTTCCATATTTCATAGCATGGACTGGCTAAATGAACTTTTTAGTCAAAATTAGAAAGCATTTTCCTCCACAAACACAAGCACATTACTGAAATTATAGTGTGTAAGTACAAAATAACTTGGAATAGTTTTTCATTGACTTTTTTATTTAAGAAAATCTTTTTTGGAACATATTTTCAAAATTTCACAACAAACATGCAGCACATCTTCCAAAAAAAGTTGTATCTCTCTTGTCCTTTAAGTATGTTTTAACCAAACAAATTTGATCTAAAGTGCCTCTAGAAAATCAACAAGTTCCGGTAAATGAATTTTTCAAATAAGTTTCTCAGTTGCTACTTATTAGACCTTTTGAGACAAGATAAAAAATAGTAAGAAAATAATTCAAAAAGTAAATTACTATCTCTATTCCACTTTATGTGTCATAGTTTGACTTGACACATAGTTTAAGAAATAAAGGAAGTTAAAACTTGTGGCATGAAATAAGACAGAGATGTTAGTGTAGTTGTAAATCATTTCAACAATAGCAAAAATAGTAATTGCGAGTTAAATTCTTACCAAATATAGCGTGCTGCCATTTTTTGGAATGGACTAATAAGAAAATGTTGTCGGTCTAGTATTTTCAAAGGTCGGGGCGTGAACCGAGATATTTTATCTAGGACGAGGCGAGACAGGGTGTAAGCCTCGAGGCATGGGGCGTAAATCCCAGAGATTTTTATATATTATAATGAATTTATAAAATTTTTACAGTAGTATCAAATAGACATATATTATAGAATTACGTTAAAAATTATAAATTTAAAAATGAAATATAAGTATAAAAATACTTTAAAATAAATTATAACATAACTATGAACAACACCAAGTTCATAAGATATCATGATACATAAATTATGCACAATGTGTGAACAACCTAAAGACCAAAAGTAAAAACATATTATTCTGGATAAAAAAAATTGTCATGTAGATCTCATAAATGAATAAAGTATAGTTTTATACTATAATTTAAAATTTTCTCATCAATAATAAAAGATGTTTACGTAATTTAAATTTCTCTTTGACAAAGAACAAAATTTTTGATAAATAAAGAAATGATTATTTACTTTACGAGAATCCAACACAGTCTCATGATGAAACTCTAGCATCTTTTTTTTAACAAATTAAAATTTTGACAAAGAATTCAACATATTGTATAATCCATAACAATAATAATAATTATAATAATAATATAAAGTAAATAAATAGTGAAGAATTATTAAGAAAATTGAGGTTAAAAAGAGAAACATGGAAGATTATATAGTGAAGACTCGGAAACATTTAATACATGAATAGATTCTAAATGAAAGGTAATTGCATGGAAAAATGTAAGGGAAGACTCCACGAAAGCTCAGGAATGTTGTACGAGCGTTTGGTTCCGGAGCGAGTCCCAATTCTGCCTTTTAAAACAGAGGTTAGGGGTGGACATTCGATACTTCGGTTCGGATTTTTGAAACTTCGGTTCGGTATTTCGGTCTTCGGTTCCATTTGAATTGTAGAAAAATTCGTAATTTTTATACTTCGGTTCAGTTCGGTGCTTCGGTTCGGTACATCGGTGTTTCGTTTTAAACCAAAGTTTATAGCCAAAAAAAAAAGGCCGAACAAGAAAGGGAAAGGAAAGGCAAAGTGCATACCCCTTGCCAATGCTCGAGTTATAAATCTCTAGCAGCACCCCCACCATTTTTTTTAATTTTCAAATCGATCACTAAAATAAAGAAAAGGGAAGAGTATAGATCATACCCCGATCACTCGATGACTCGATCCGAAAGAAAAGGGAAGCGTAGGACTGGAGGGAATAAGAGTAGGACTGCTATTGTTAGCGGCGGAGTTGGAGCCTGGAGGGAATAAGAGTGAAATAGAGTATTTCATATTTGGGTAAGGGACTAATGAAAGGGGTAACTTAGGGACTTAGGAAATATATGTAATATGTAATAGTGGATGTTTTTCGTTAATGGTATTAACAATTTTACAAAAAATAAAAAAAAAAAAACTTTGATTTTTTCGGGTCCCGAAATTTCGGATTGCTCGAAAATTGAAGACCGAACCGAAAATCGAAGTTTCAAAATTTATTGGATCGAACCCGAACCAATAAGCCGAACCTGAAATAACGAATTAGTTCGGTTCAGTTTGGTATTTGGAGGGATTATCAGGTGAGTGTGGGGCCTAGGAATTACCAGGTGTATGAACACATAAATGACGCGCTCTCTGTCACGTTCCCGAACACTCTACTCACTCACCTTCACTCCTCCACAGTCCACACATATATATAATTATTTCCCTTTTTAATTTAACTGGAACTTACTCGAAAACTCCAAACAGCTCCCTAAATAATCTCCCACGTCTCCCACTTTGTTATATTCTCACGCAAAGTCCCTCACTTTCTTCTTAATTACAATACACTCCCCTATCTCCTCCAACTTCTCACTCTTTTCAGTACATTAACTTAATATAATACAATCACCGGTAAATTAAACGATAATGTCAACAGTGACGTCATTTTCCGGCGTTCAACTTTGCGTTCCGTCTTCAAATTCTTCAAATAGAGTTGCTTTATTAGCACCTTCACCGGTGAATTTTTCTCGAGGTTTAAAGCAGTTTAATTCATTGAAATTGAAGAGAAATGATGTGTTTTTCACTAGAAAAACTGAGAAATTGAAGAAAAATTCCAGTTTTATTGTACGTTGTGATGCTTCATCAAGTGGAAAGGTAAAATTCTATTATTTTAATATATTGTTATACGTACTAATGTTGAAAGTGTGAATGTAGAAATTTTGATACTTACATTATGCGGTGTAGAGGCGGATTCAGGATTTAAATGTGATGCGTTCGACCTTTAAAATTATTATCACTGAACTTATTGTAGTGTTGAAATTACTATTTTTTTTAATACATACTAATGTGAAAGTGTGAAAATAGAATTATTGACAGTTATAGTATGAGCTGTATTTCTTGAGCCGAGGGTCTCTAGGAAACAGCCTCTCTACCTTTCACAAGGTATGCGGAAGGTCTGCATAGGTCTCACCCTTCCCAGTCCCCAATTGTAGAATTGTAGGGTGACACTGGATATGTTGTTGTTGTTGTTTTTGTATAGTATGAGCTGTATGTGAAGAGGCGGATTCTGGATTTAAATGTGATTGGGTTCGACCTTTAAAATTCTTAGCACTGAACTTGTAGTACTATTAAAATTACAATTGTTTTTAATACATAGGAGTACTTACGTAAAAGTGTGGAAACACAGGTTTTGCCACTTACAGTACGAGGGACATGACACTTATAGTATGATCTAGGGCCTTTATAATTTTTATTACTGAACTCATTGTACAATCAAAATTATGGGCTCATGTCTAAAATTTGTTGAAATTTTAGTGTGTGTATATACTAGTAACAATACAGCACCCGACTAGGTGAGCAGCATCCGCTTCTGTGAATCTGTATGTGTAGCATTGTGAGCTAAATTTACTTTATATCATGTAATATTTGTGGTCCGTATCTAAAGACCTAAAATCTTTTGGGATCAATGAAAGCTAAGAACACATTCTCCATAATTTCCAAGTTGGAACCGACCAAACTGGTGCAGATCCAACCTTTGCATAAAAAAATAGAACTTTAAGCATTTTCCAAGAAACTCAAACACAATACTACAGCCCCAGTAATTAAGTTGTGCCCAACACCTTATCTAAAGGCTTTTAGAGCGGTCACGCCGGATACGTAAATTTACTGGGATGACACGGCTCCGAAGTTAGCAGAATGCATACAATGAACTAATATAACTGATGCAACTAGTTTGTGATTCAGACTTACTTAATTAATATTTGATATTCGTAGCAGAAAATTGAAAGGGAAGGATTACCTGGTTGAAGCGAGGCTTGTTACAGAGAAGCTGGGCAAAGGAACAGACCTTTTTTTTTTTTTTTGGGCCACGAGTGGTTTTCAAGAAGTTGATAAGTTGTTGTTGGTCTAGGTCAAATAATGTCTCAACTAAACTTATTGACCAAATGCACTGAGTTCTCTGTGCTTGCTTGTCTTTTCTATGATATTATATGTGTGGATTCAATTGGATTAAGTGGTTCTGTAATAGCAGATTACTCAGCAAGAGTTTACGGAAATGGCATGGCAAGCAATTGTTTCGTCGCCAGAAGTGGCGAAAGAGAATAAGCATCAAATAGTAGAGACTGAGCACTTGATGAAGGCACTGTTGGAGCAGAAGAATGGGCTGGCTCGTCGTATATTCTCCAAGGCCGGTGTAGATAATACCCGCCTTTTAGAGGCTACCGATAAATTTATTCAACGCCAACCAAAGGTATGCTTCAGATCAACTCAGTCTTGCCAAGCATAAGCCATGTTCACTTGTATATCTTTGGTTTTTATTGCTAACTCCTGCTTAGACATGATTTCATGTTCAAGTACCTCGTCTTTACTAACCATTTAACACACACGTGACCATTTTCAAGCATCAAACCATTTCTTGTAAAATTTTTGGTACTTACGGATTTAACCTAACTTGTGCAGTTTAATTTCTTTGCAAACCCGTTTCACTACGAGATACTTTAGTATTGTAATTAGATTGACTTCTAAAGATGTTTAGTGGAGTAGTATGCATCTGTGTACAATTTAGGTTTATGGACTCTTAATATTGCGTGATTTACCAAGAGATTCTACTCTTGATTCGATTTGTCTTGGGTGTCATTTTTGGCATTAACCAACGAGAAACTAGTAGGTAGGTTAACCGCTTCCGGTGGTTAGGCTACCATTAATAGGTGTTGATGAATAAAGAGAGTAAAGTGCAAGAGGGGAGTAGAAATTACCATAAGAAGCTAGTGGAGAGCAACCCCTTTTTTGCCTTTTAATCATCGTGTTGCTATTCCTCTCTAACCGTTCTGAATATTCTCATACTTGCTTATAAAGCTGTAGTGAATCATGCGTCACTGCCCCTTGGATTTCTTGGTTATAGGAAGAACAAAGAAGAGCTATAATGAATTGATACGCTGGTAACTCGATCTGAAAAAAGATGACGGTAGCATCCTGGTTCATTTAGTGTTCACAAAGAGCCTGAGCCCCATTTTTTCCTCAAATAAAAAGGTCATTTACAGTCTACTGTCGGGGTTTTCTGTACTCCAATTCAATTGATTCAATGGATAAACAATTTATCCTGTTTAGTATGTGATACTGATGAATTATTTGACAAAGGGAGCTTTCTCTTTCATTTTTTTTTCAAAAAGAGAAGAGCTGAACTGGCTACAGATGAGCTAACAATCAAGGTTGATATCAAATGGTCCTGATTCCTGAATATCAGCTTGTCTCTGGGCTAGCATACAACTGAGGCGAGCTCAGCTAAGCCCATATGTACAACTGACCTGTTTGAATGGCTGGAGCCCTGGACGGCTGGTCTGGTTTACGGCTTTACGAATTTGATGGATGTAAAACATGTGGAAATGTACTCAGTGATATGCCGTTAAAGTTAGATTCTTTAGTAGCTCGGTTGACTGACTTCTCAAATCATTGTAGCAAAAATTTTGTTCTAGGAAGCTTCCAATGACCAGTGATGCATAGCCATTCAAATTAAAAAGTTTTAAGATATTCCTCTCTTTGAGGTCACTGCTAATAATTCAAGCTAGTTCAATTTTCCCTGTCGTGTTGTTTAGATGACTGAATCTTTCTTTTTGGCTATGGAATTTTTTCAGGTTCTCGGTGAGTCAGCTGGTACTATGTTGGGCCGAGATTTGGAAGCTTTGATACAAAGAGCCAGGGATTCGAAGAAAGAGTACGGTGATTCCTTTGTGTCAGTTGAGCATTTGGTGCTTGGCTTTGCTCAAGATAAACGCTTCGGGAAGCAACTGTTTAATGATTTTCAGGTTTCCCAGAAGACACTCAAAGATGCCATCCAATCCATAAGGGGACGCCAAAATGTCATTGATCAAGGTAATGAGATTATTTCATAATTTACATAGCACTTCAACTAATTTCGACAGGTAGAACTTGTCAATAAGTGTAAGAACGCTAACAAAGTTAACACGGTCCTGGATCATTGCGTTCATTACTCTTGGACCTTTTCCCTTTCACGTGATGCAGCCATGCAGGAGCTGCTCCCTATTGTAATCCTGAATGTGTAACACGAAGATTAGACTAGTTATACAGTATCAGCTCTTTTGGTTCACAGCCATCCAAGGGATTTTGCAACATGTGCTTGTCAAAGCCTTTTTTCTATATTTCTTTAGCTTTTTCATTACTTGCATGAAATCTTATGAAAACACACTTCTGCAGATCCTGAGGGCAAGTATGAATCACTAGAAAAATATGGAAAAGATCTGACTGCTATGGCAAGAGCAGGAAAGCTTGACCCAGTTATAGGCAGAGATGATGAGATTCGTAGATGCATACAAATCCTCTCCAGGAGAACAAAGAATAACCCAGTGTTAATTGGTGAGCCAGGAGTTGGAAAAACTGCAATCTCTGAAGGGTAAGTCCATACCTCTTATCCTTGATTAATGTAACACGTTTGAGTATATGGACTTCTGGTCTCTATTTTTTATATCACTCAAAGAGTACTGCATCCATTGCTTATGATTTATCATTTCTCTTTTCACTTTACAGGCTTGCACAGAGAATTGTGCAAGGAGATGTACCTCAAGCTTTGATGAATCGACGGGTTAGTAATCAAGATATCTGCTGTTGCATTTCAGCTGAAGTCATAAAAAATATCTCTGTTTGTTAACCCATTTGGGTCCTCTGTGCAGTTGATATCTCTTGATATGGGTGCCCTGATAGCTGGTGCAAAATACCGTGGTGAATTTGAAGACAGACTTAAGGCCGTGCTCAAGGAAGTTACAGATTCTGAAGGGCAGATCATCCTTTTCATTGATGAGATTCATACTGTTGTCGGAGCAGGTATCTTCTTACGAAACATAACCAGATTGCAAAATGCTAGTGCATATGTTGATGCAATGCATATGTTTGGAAAGGATGTTTCTTATCTCTTTCTCCTTCCCTTGAGCGCTTGTATACATTATCCTGTTGTGTCCCCATTGTGGCAGTGGGTGCTGCATAGCTGAGATCTTTATGACTTCTTCATTATACACCAAAAAGCTGCTTTGGTTCCCTCATTTGCTGTTCATCCAAATTTGAACAAAATTTAATTGGTTTGGTACCTGAAAAGAAAAATTATTTGATTATTTCAGGTGCCACTAATGGTGCAATGGACGCTGGGAATCTGTTGAAGCCAATGCTTGGTCGAGGAGAATTGCGATGTATTGGTGCAACCACCTTGGATGAATACCGTAAATATATTGAGAAAGATCCTGCCCTGGAGCGTCGTTTCCAGCAAGTTTATGTTGACCAGCCTACAGTTGAAAATACCATCTCTATACTTCGTGGACTGCGTGAAAGATATGAGCTGCATCATGGGGTCCGTATTTCAGACAGTGCACTTGTTGATGCTGCTATTCTCTCAGACCGCTACATTAGTGGACGCTTTCTACCTGACAAAGGTGAGAAACTATAGATTGGACTTCTGAAAAACTGTTCTATTAAGAGCAAGTCATTATTCCCTTTAATAGTATAATTACAGTTATGGTCTGTTACCGGGGAAAGTGAAGTGCCAGTTACTTTTTTGTGTAGTTTAGCTGCTTTATTTAGTCTTTATTTCAAATTTAGGAAAAAAAGAATATCATCTGTGCATGTATGTGGTTTAACTACTGATCATCAATTAACAACATTTGAGCCTGCCCTATTGAGAATACAATAGGAACAGAAATAACCCGAGTAACTTTCTTCAATATTGGTCATCCCATAAGTGTTTGCTTGGCTCCATAATAATTCACCAAGTGCATAAACTTGACCCGCAAAAATATGGACTCCGATATACTTGTGCTTCATGGTCTTGCTGTTGGTGCTGAAAGTGCTGAACTTCTCAAAATGCAGCTATCGACCTAGTTGATGAAGCAGCTGCAAAACTGAAAATGGAGATTACCTCTAAACCTACAGCCCTTGACGAGATTAATCGTGCAGTTTTGAAGTTAGAGATGGAGAGGCTATCTCTAACTAATGATACAGATAAAGCATCAAAAGATCGGTTAAACCGCCTTGAGACTGAATTGTCGCTTTTGAAGGATAGACAGGCTGAGCTGACTGAACAGTGGGAGCATGAAAAAACTGTCATGACACGCCTACAGTCCGTTAAGGAAGAGGTATGCTACTGAAGACTCTTAAGTTTATTCGTAACAAGTGTATCTTTTATTTAACCATGCTCTTGAATGGAAATGCACTCATATCCTAACCTATCAATTTAATTGGCTGTAAGTGTTGTTAAGATGTAAATGAATTAGATTCACGGTGGAACTTGCTTAACTTTTTCAAATACAGATTGACAGGGTAAATCTTGAGATCCAGCAAGCAGAACGGGAGTATGATCTTAATCGTGCTGCCGAACTGAAGTATGGGAGTCTAAACTCCTTGCAGCGTCAACTTGCAGCTGCAGAAAAAGAACTAGATGATTATATGAAGTCTGGTAAATCAATGCTCAGAGAAGAAGTCACTGGGAATGATATTGCGGAGATTGTCAGTAAGTGGACTGGAATTCCTGTTTCTAAGTTGCAACAGTCAGAGCGGGAAAAGCTGTTGCATTTGGAGGAAGAGCTACACAAACGTGTTATTGGTCAAGATCCAGCAGTGACAGCAGTTGCAGAGGCAATTCAGCGCTCACGTGCTGGACTTTCAGATCCACATCGTCCTATTGCAAGCTTTATGTTCATGGGACCCACTGGAGTTGGAAAGACAGAGCTAGCTAAGGCACTTGCCAACTATTTGTTCAATACTGAAGAAGCACTTGTGCGCATTGATATGAGTGAATACATGGAGAAGCATGCTGTTTCAAGATTGATAGGAGCCCCACCTGGTTATGTTGGGTATGAGGAAGGAGGGCAGTTGACGGAGACTGTTCGCCGGAGACCATATGCGGTTATTTTGTTTGATGAGATTGAAAAAGCCCATGCAGATGTATTCAATGTGTTCCTTCAAATCTTGGATGACGGTAGGGTGACTGACTCACAAGGACGCACAGTGAGTTTCACCAATACTGTCATTATCATGACATCAAATGTTGGTTCACAATACATCCTAAATACAGACGATGATGATTTGCCAAAGGAAACGACTTATCAAAATATAAAGCAAAGGGTGATGGAGGCTGCACGTGCAGTTTTCCGTCCTGAGTTTATGAATCGGGTTGATGAATATATAGTATTCCAGCCTCTTGATCGTGACCAGATCAGTAGCATCGTGCGATTACAGGTAACATAGTTTTCCACATCTTGAAGTACTGTACTTGCATGTATTTTCTTGCTTGCAAATGCTTGAAATGGATTATTAAATCTCGTAGAAAGTACATGGTTGATTCTGATTCTGAATGAATCCATTGTATTATATAAGTGGATTATTAATAAGCAATACTGGGTGATTTTGCAGCTTAATAGAGTGCAGCAAAGGTTAGCTGATCGCAAAATGAAGATTCAAGTGAGCGATGCTGCTATTCAACTACTCGGTAGTCTTGGTTACGATCCCAACTATGGAGCACGGCCGGTGAAGCGGGTGATCCAGCAGAACATTGAAAATGAATTGGCCAAAGGAATCTTGAGAGGAGATTTCAAGGATGAGGATACTATTTTAATAGACACTGAAGTCACAGCATTCTCCAATGGACAACTTCCTCAACAGAAGCTAGTGTTTAGAAGATTAGAATCTGGTTCAGATTCTCCAGCGCAGAACCAAGAAGCTTTCTCTCAGAAATTATAAGGCTGCACATAAGAATCCTGCTCCCAAAAACTAGAGGGCGCTCGGCGTACTATGAACAACTCATAGATGCTTGTATCATAGACTTTTTGAAATAGGTCTCTCACGGCTTTGCATGGCTAGAACATATACTTGAATAATATTGAGTATTTTATTTTATATTAATATTAAAGGAGAAAATAATTGTTGTTGACCATTGCTTTGCGCAATTTTAGTGCGAGGTTGATTTCAAAGGATGTATGCAAATCTTACCCCTACCAAGGTGGAGAGGTTGTTTCGAATAGACCATCGGCTAAGGAGAAATATCTACAAACATGTTAAAAAGAGAAATCAGGACGAAAAATACGATGGCAAGGCAAAATAGAAACTAAAGATAACCTAAATGCACAGAAAATACTAAAGCAACTTAATAGAATAATATGATATGAGATAAAAAGCAGTTGTGTTATATTCAGGTGTACGGGGATCTTCAGTTCTCGTTACCATCATAACATGGTGGTGCTTGACGTATAACTCCTGTACTGCGAAAGGTCATAGCTAACGAGTTCTTTTCTAAGAAAAGCTGGCTATAGACCCTTGTTCGTTTACTTTCACAGGTCTATGGAGGGGAAGGTGTGAGGGGAGGATATGCAATCTTTGAACATGCAAAATCTAATTGCAGGCTATCATGAACACAATCTTTTGTTATTTTCGTTGTATGTATAAAGGAAATACCACGGGCCCAAGAATATGTTGAATATCTTATTTTCAATAAAAAAATTATTGGAAACTTTCATTTGTGAGTCTGTACTTAAACGTTATTTTTATTTTGAAATTTTTGCAATCACTTTTTATTCTTGTCCTTTTCTTTCTCTTCCTTCTTATTCTTCCTCCTCGTATATCAAAGTTAGTGACACATTCATCTAACGTTTGACTATCTTTGTACTAGATATCTCAATAATGTAATACGTGTGGTACCTGTAAGTGTAGAAGGTTATATAGTAGTAGAGAGATTTCTGTTATACTGGCATTAGTATTTCGTATATATTTGGTATCCATCTCTTATTCTTTTTCTTTATTGCTTTGGTATTTTGTTCTCTTAGGTTACCTTTAGTGTTATGTCAGTATCTGCTTTATTATTGTGTTTTCATCTTATTGCCTTCTTTAAATACATGTTTAGTAAGCTTCTCTCTTTAGCCAAGGGTCTATCTGAAATAGCCTCTCCACCTTAGTGGAAATAAGGTCTGCGTATATTTCACCCTTCCCAGACTCCACTTGTGGAATATCACTGGGTTGTTTTTTGTTATTGTTGTTATACATGTAAGTGTAGATGTAACCCGATGTTTTGTGTTTGCTCAACTAATTTAAAATACTTATTGCAGCATATATGGGAAATCTCTATTGATATATACATTAACAAATTGGTTTCTATCCGACAAAGCTTGTGAAAATTTTCAACATCGGATACAAAATTATATTCAATATTTGTAATTGGTCCATGCTAAGCACGAGTTCAAGCCCGCACTAAAATTTTATGTTGTTGTTGTTGTTGTAGTTTCTTTCTATATTTGATATAAACCGGATAAGCACTTATAATGTTGGAGGGTTCATGCTCGACATCAAGAGTTTGAAATGCTTTAAGAGGACATGGAAAGCAAGACGCAAGTCAAAAGCGGCCAAAAGAGCAAATAGACGCTTGCAGGATTCTGGAATTCAGAGTATGCTTCGTGGTCGCGACACCATAGAGCGCGTTCGCGCAGAAGGACTCAGTCAAAGTCCACGATCGCGAGAGACTCAGCGCAGTCGCGATGGAAGAGCTTCATTTTACATTTCGCGATCGCGAGGGCAAAGAGAATTAGTGAACACGGTCGCGATGCTCAGGGCGCGATCGCGCTTAAGGGTGGCCAGACCAGATTTTCAGAATTAACATTAGGGGCTATTTAGTTCATTTATCTTTGTATTTAACTAGCTACTATAAATAGCCTAATTCTAAGGTTTAGAGTTAGATTTTGGATGATGAGTGATTGAGAATACTCGTGTGACGGTATGTATGGGTTATATCTATTTTCCTCTTCTTGGATCTCTCTTGGATTTTCTTGAGTGAGGGATCCATTGCTTGAGTTCAAGTCTCTTCCTCTTGATATTGATCTTGTGATTGTATTGTCTAAATTATGGTATTACAAATTAGTATTGTCTAAATTATGGTATTACAATTTATTAATTTGTAGTGTTCTAGTTTACCTAAAATTGAGGGATTTGATTCCTTTATTTCTTCTATTTATCCCTATTCCCTTCTATCTTTACTTTGTTTCGTTGATTGTATCGTTTGGTTGCTTGTTTTCTATTCTTAGATTTTAGGATCATATCAATATTCTATCTCTCCTAATTATTTTTTGTAGCATTGTGTTTGTATCATTGTATTGTATAGCAAAATTGTTTGATGTTTTCCTTTCTAATTTTAATATTTTGAAACTCTTTATATTTAAATTTCTCATATTACCATGATCTTAATTCCATTGATACTTTCGGATGTTGTAAAAAGTTTTCCATTGATACCTCGTACTCTTTTTAAAATTTTAAAAATAATCATACTATAACAAATTCGTATGTACAAGTGTAATATTTTAATTGGATATTTCACCATTAATTATACTTAAGTAACATATAATTCCTTTTTCTTTTCTGTCTTTTTTGAAAATAATGTCAGTTAACACTGTCTCAAAGAGATTATCTATAGTAAATTTAGTGATTCACTTCTCAATGACAACATATACTACCAGATTACGGTTCTTGATGACTTGTTCCATTTCATATTTACTAAGTAATACTTATTTAATGAATTAATTATGTTATACCATTAGCCTAAAATACTACTACCACAAGTCATCTTTTTCTTGAACCCACAGAATCTACCACCAAAACTACCAAGGTATCATTAAACCACCACCAAACAAAAGAGTACCATTTTTGTAACTCTAACAAAACCTTGGCAGTTATTCAAAACCCACTTCAAAATAATAATGAGTTTCATTGTGTATTGGCCAAAATAACGTATGCATGTTTGCCACGCGTGGCCAATGACGTGGTAGGCGTAGCTTAAATATCAGAGACAAATCAATAGCGGTTGGGTAGATCGTTCGGAAGGAGAAACGGAGACAGTAAATTCGGAAGCAGGCGACCAGTTCGCCGATCAAAAGATCAACCTTATCTCCAACTGACTCCGCAATTTCAGGAAAGTTGTTAGATGTGGATAGCTACCTTATCAGATGATGAGAGAACGTGGGAGAGTGGGAGTCTTGTTAGGGTTTGGAGTCTTCGCTTATAAATACAACATTTTCCCCATTGTATTTTTTACGTTCTCTTGAACACAACTATTCTTATTAGCAATCCAAATACTTCCTTTCCACCATTATTATAGCTCCTACTTCTATTATCACACCATTATAATTGAGCTTGGTTTCGCTTTGCTTTGGAGGAGCGAAGTCTACCTTCTTCACCGGAGCACGAGCGTCTAATCAATATAATAAGCTTTATTGCTTTATTTACTTATTTGCATTATTATATTTGTCTCCGTTGTTTCATTGCTTTATTGATTACTGTTGCTATTCTATCTAATCCACCTAGATTTGGAATCATCATTTCTGATTATCTTTAATTCGAAAACCTTGTTAATTTGATCAACCGACCGATTAAATTTGTAACTTGTTTGATCGTCATCATCTGTTTGATCTATTTAATCGCCTTGTTTTAGCTCAATCAATCAAGTTGTTTGGTTACTACGTTCGTTTATCCCCGGTCGTATAATTATCTAGTTGCAATTGTTGCCTATTCATTTTCTATTGTCGCTTGCACAACTAAATATAAATTTAATTGTAATACATGAAATCATTTTTAAGAAAATACATATTGTAAGTCGAGTTTATGAAATTCCTGATGAGTTTATAATTAAGTGAGAGTATAACTGATAGGCTGGGGGTCTCTATTTCGTGACCTTGCCAGAAAATGAAAATGAAGAAAAACAAAGAAAAAGATGATGGAAAAGAAAAAAAATGCATAAAAAATGAAAAAAGTTTTTTTTAAGTGGAGTGTGCCAACTCGTGTACATCAAACCACTTAGCACCTATTTGGTTATAGCGTTTGCGGAGGGGTCTTTATTTACACTTTAAAACAGTTCAAGGGGTAATAGAACTTTTGCAAAATTCAAATATGTAACTGAAAATTTGGCTAAAGTGCAGGGGTGTATTTATGCATTTTCCCTGAAAGAACTAAAATACAAAAACGACTCCAAATATTAACCCGTAACTAGGGGTGTTCACGGTTTGGTTTGGTTGGTTTTTGGTTAAAACCATAACCAAACCAATATATTCGGTTTTTAAATTCTTAAAACCAAACCAAATAAAAGTCATATCCATCGGGTTGGTTAATGTCGGTTTGGTTTCGGTTCGGTTCGGTTAGTCGGTTTTTTTTTTAAAAAAAAAATCACAATGACTTTGAACATGCGATTTATTTTGTATATAGAATTGATCATTGACTAGCTGGAATTTTCTTGAATATTGATTACAACATGGATAGATAAGTGTGCATAAAACTATTGCTTCAATGTACAAAGTAGAAGTAGTGTGCCAAATTTCAAATCATAAAGAACCAAAAGTGAAAATATCCCTGATCGCCTTAAGGTTCCTAAGCCAAGAAAAGCAAGCACACTTTTGCCGCCCTCCAAAAACCAACCTCAACGTCATTAAAGTTTACAGCTTTAACAATCTGGCCTTTGTCAAAGTTTGAATTGCTAATGTTGGGAATTTTTACATTTATGACATTCATATCTTCATTAGCATATTAGAGAGGGGCTTATGCATGTTCCTCCCTTTTATTTCTCAATCTCCAAATGCAAGAGGGTACTTTGTAGTTTCTAGTAGTACTTTATATCCACCAGACTATAATGAACTCAATTAAAGTACTTGAACAAGTACTAAGTATAAATAAGTTATGCACTTCTTTTTAAAAAAAAAAAAATACAACAATTTACTACTAACTGCTAAGATTTAGTTCACCATTAATTGTTGGACTTGATTCTTCAGACCATCAAAGGTATAGGTTCTCAAGACTGTCACACTAACTCTAGTCCAGACACGTTAACTATCATTGAAATTTGAAAATATATAAAATACTTAAAAAGTTTATATAAAATTTTAAATATTAATGTATATAATTATAAAAATTATATTTATAATTGTCGGTTCGGTTTGGTTAATTTTTCGGTTTTTTTTTTCTATAACCAAACCAAACCAAATATTTATGGTTTTTGAAATTTCAAAACCATACCAAACCATATCCAACAAAGAGTCGGTTTTTTTATCGGTTCGGTTTGGTTTTTCGGTTTGGTTCGATTTTTATCCAAACCGTGAACACCCCTATCCGTAACCTAGCCTATTTACTTATATCATGCTTTTTACATTCCCGCCTTATTTAATACTACATTTCCAACCTCCATTTTTCTTCCACACTCAAATTCAAATTAAAATAGTGCATTTCAAACCTCCATTTTTCTTTTCATTCAACATGATGAATTACCAGTTGAAAAGGAGTTTCAGAGGCGGCGTGAGTTCAAACACTTTAGTGAGTTAATTTTAATAAATTTATCGCAAAATTCACTATGTAGCGTGTTAATGTTACATTTTTAATTCAGGTTATTAGCCATGTTGTGAGCTACCATGGATGAATGCCCTATTTTTCAAATTAGGAGCATATTTGACTATACGAGACATCGATGTAGTATGCACCGGGTTTACTTAGTGGCTGAAACTGAATCGATTTATGCTGAATTGATACATTTTGTTACTCTATTCCCCAATTTGAGGGTTCTACCCCCAGGTGATCCGGTTGATAACGTAAACAATTTAGATTACTCCACTGGCACCTTAAAAGTTTTGGTTAAAGTGACGGATTGCATCTCAAGGCTCACGGGAGCAATAGGGAAAGGAGGATTTCGATTGTCATTTGGCTTGGGTGTTCCGTTGGGTGGAAAAGGGCACAGTTTGGACTAGATGTTGATTTATTACTTAGGTTTGGCTGGTTTTCTAAAGTGTTGAAGTTGTTTACATGAGATTTTAGTGTACGTGATTGGGCATCCAATATTCTGTTTTGTAGTGGCTCAAGAGTAAGGCTATTAAAGCTTCCGCTTTAGGCCCCCAGGCCTTAAATTTTACTATTAGTTATATTTATTTATATTAGTAAGAGTTTTTTTAGTGAATAAAATGTTATTCATTTATTTCAATACACTACTTTGGTTATAGTTGTCAAAAATTTTATTTATATATGTGAGTTTAATTTAGAGTTCTAAAATATTAGACAATAAAATTGATTGTTTGAATCGATCATATATATGTCTTCATTTAAAAATATTTGAAGGAATTAATTCAAAAATATTAATTTATAACTTTGCATCTCAAAAGAATCAGAAGAAAGAATTTCAAAGTAAATTATAATGTTATTAAAAATTATATTATCTTATTAAGTTTTCGCTTTAGGCTTCCGATCCTGTTGAGCCATCCCTGTTTAGGTTTGATTTTGGAGAGTTCATGTGTTTACGAGTTTGGAATTTGGCTGTTTTCTTCTCTGCCTTTATGCTATGAATGAGAAATCTTTTGAAAGTAATGACCTTGTTATGTAAGTCTTAATGATGATTGGTACCCGAGCTTTCGGTACGTCCATGCTACCAATGAGGCGAACAAATAAGAAATACAAGTGGAGTTGGATATATTAGAATGCTGGAGGGAATTGGCGTTGATATGGATGACAGCTCAAAAACGACATATCGAAAGTTATTGACCAAGAAGCTAAGTATAGAAGTTTCAAAGTCGGAGACTATGTGTTTAGGGCTGTCAAACAAACAATCAAGGAACTTAACACCGAAAAGTTGGGAGCCAACTGGGAAGGTCCATATTGGGTGGCAACTTTCGTTGGTGCTTTAGCATATTTACTACTCCCTCCAACCTAAAAAGAATGACCAAATTTCCTTTTTAGTCTGTTCCAAAAAGAATGAACACATTCTAGATTTAGTAATAATAATACTTTATGAGATGATCCGAAATTTATACGATTTGTTTTAAACAACAAGTTTCAAAAGGTTTCACCTTTCTTACACTCTATACCCAGTCAAATTAGGTCATTCATTTTTTGTCGGATAGAGTAATGAATTGACAAATTGTTGGTAAACATGGTGGCCTTTTAACATTTTCTAGTTGATAACCGGTTAGTAATTGCAGCAATGAACAGACACAACCTCTTTTGGTGGGGGCACGGACATGCGTAACGCTAGAAAAAATATTACTGTATATATGTGTGTATATATTGGTATATCTATGTTAAAGACAGTGGTGCCACCATCGCGCTCGGTATCTGTTTTCTCCAATTTCTATGTTTTCTCAATAATATGCCAAGACCACACACACATTTCTTTTTATACAACCCCATCTATTTCATCCCTACATGTTTTTCTCCAATTTATGTTCTTTTATTCCAAGTACTACCACAAAAGAATCCAGAATAGTACATCCAAATTCTCGACAGTCTCCTGTTAGTGCAATCTTTGAACATGTTAAATTTAATTACTACATATCATGCATACAATGTTTCTTTGTTACAATGCAATCAAAAGATTTTCGTAAAAGTATTTTCTGTAGCTGTATAATATGCTTGAAGACAATGCATTCCCCCCAAGCTCGTCTTAAAAATGCTTTCTGCAGATGTATAATATGCTTGAAGACGATGCCTTTCCTCGAAGCTTTGCCAATATCAAATACTCTCTTGCCTCAGTGTGCTATAGAAAGACATCAAGCGCCTGCGCTCATATTATTTATGGTTGTAGACTTCAGAATCTGAATGCTCTGCCAACTGACTGTCCGAATACCCCCAAATTCTGCACTCTTATAAATCATTGTACACTTTATGACTTGCATAGTGTTATCATTTCAATCGGCAAGACCACCTGTAACCAATCTGCCATAGACAATCTGGGAGATGAAGCAATAATAAGGACCATGTGCTTTAAGGTTGATGTACAACATTGCAAAACTTAAGCAACTGATTCAATGATTCTAGGCTGCCTCCATGTGAAGTTTTCGATATGAGATAATTCAAATATCAACTGAATTATAAGTACGTGAACAGACAACTTGAATAGCAAGGAGATCTTACCGGGCCAACTTCCGACAGAGACAATTAAAGAGAACTTGAATGCAGATTTCCTCATCGGGAAGGGAAAAGTTAGTTCTACGAGCTGGAAATCAAAGAAAAGAGCACATTTTATCTCTTCTCCACATGTTCTTGCATATGAGGAAGCCTCCACGTAGTAACATGCCTGAAATAAAATCTGACTAGTAATACCTCTCTCCGCCTGATTATCAAGAATATATTTGACATAAGATAGGAAACGGAGATTAGCAAGAATAAGTTATTTGCAGAGGGTTTAAGAAGAACCCATTCATTAGATTAGTTTTACCTTATGGGGTCTTGCTGCCCTTCTACATGATACTTAAAATATGGCATCGACTCAGCTAGAAGCATTTGCGCACCTCGTTTACTCTACTTGCCTTAAGGCTAACCTTCATATGACAAGTTATAACAAGGGATAACCTGATGTCAGCAATAATATATCTAATTCATGTCACTGTCAACTACACCGTTTTCGTCGCAATCGATGGTGTTGCACATTACGCCTTCTATTTCTCATGGAGTCCTTTGGTAATTTTTGCAGCATCATAGCCCGTGTCTTACCATCAGGTTGAAGATCTCTCTCTCGCATTTCTGTATACAGCTTTCTTGCCAAATCGAACTTTCCTGTTAAACACATCCCTTGAATAGCAGCATTGTAAAGCGATCCATTTGGTTCAGAAAACTGCATAATATTAAGTATGAGAGTCGAAGCAACTTAGTCCTGGATAATTATGTCAGATTTATGTGTCCTCCCTCCCCAATCACTTCCCTTCAGTGTTAAAGTAAAAGCAAAATATAAATAAATAAGCAAAAAGAAAGAAGGAGATATCTGTTTTGGCGCGGGGGAAAGAGGTTGACCTGAAGAAATGGTAGTGCAACAGAGAAACAAATGAGCATTACCATGTAGTTTTTGTCCACATGTTTGAGTTTTTCAATATTCCAGATTGCACATCTCAAACAAGTCAAGACACATCAGTAAGTTTACTATCAAATAGAATCTCAAGACCCCCCACCCCCCCCCCCCCCCCCAAAAAAAAAAAATTAAGTAAAAAATGCACTCCACTGATGTGACGTGTTCTGTGAGCCACTGAGCCCGTAAACTTGATCTATTTGCATTATGGCAGGGAAGTAAAAGAAGGGAATTGCTCTGTTAGAATAAGATGCAATGATGTCATGACTTACTTTTAGTATTTCCACTGCTTCATTCCATAGAGAACCCCAGATGCAAACTCTCATCAATGACAATAGAGTAAAAACGTCAGGAGAATGTTTCTGGCGAACCATGTGGTAATACACTTGTAATGCAACCTTGGGCCTCCTTGCGACCTCGCAAGCTCCAATGACTAGATTATATGATGCAGTTGAAACTGATAGTTCAGAAGCCTCCATCTGCCACAGTATCTGTACAGCTTTGTCCCATAACCCAAGTCTATGGCATGATATCAAAATAGTATTGTATATATGCTCATTCGAAATGACATTTTCAAGATTCCTGATTCTCTCAAAGAGCTGAAGTGCATCAGAAAATCGATTTGCCCTGTTTAAGGCATTAAGCAGTGAATTCCATGTGTATACATCAGGTGCATGACCTAAGGATTTCATCAAATCATAAACCTCAAATACGAGCTTGACTTTGCCAGCTTTTCCAAGTACATTGATCACTGCATTGCATGCTCTTGCATTTGGCTTCAGCTCATTGTCCAGCATGCATTGCAAGACACTCAATGCAGGGTCATGCCTACCCTCCCTACTATATGCTCCAATAATGGCATGCATCGTATCACCATCTGGGTTCAACCCATTTTGAATCATCTCGGTGTATGCGTCAATAGCTAGTTCATTCTGACCACAACGAACAAATGTGCAAACTAACAGACGGTAAGTGATTGTAGTTCCAACTTGACCATTATCCTGAAAAACTTTCCAAATCTTTTGTGCTTGGTACCAATTGTTTGCTTTTGCAAAGATCGATATCATTGTGTTGTACACGACAACGTCAACTTTTTCCCTAAAATTCTTATTACTTATCAATTCATTGAACATGTTAAGTGCTGTGTTACAACCCTGAGCATCACCGACTGCCTTCAGAATTAAGCTATAAGTGTGGCCAGTTGTTAGCCCACTAGCCTTCATGGAGTTGAAGATTTTTAAGGCATTGTCAAGCATTCCGTTTCTCAAGAGGCTTGAAAGAAGGGAATTACATGCATGTAAATCTGGTTTAAGACCTGAAAAAGTCATTGACTTGTATATCGCCAATGCGCTTCTGGTTTTATTCAGCCTGCTGAGCTTCAAGATCCTTTTCGATAATACCTCCTCATTCGTCTCTTCTAAATACATAAGCCTCATTTCTTCAGGAAAACTTGAAGGTAGGTCATTATCGAGATTTTCAATATTTGAATCCATCAAACAGTCCTTACGAGACAATTGCAGCTTATATAGATTCTCATTCAAATCTTCGTTTTCAATATCAGAACCCTCAGTCTGTCCATCACACTTAGGTTCAATTTCATACGGGGCATTCAGAGCTACGCTGCACGTTTTATTCACTTCACCGAAGCTAAATAAAACCGGTGGCGACTTTAGTTGTGCAATTCCAAACACAGTGCATTTCTCAAAAACAGGCACCAAATTGGAGCTATTAAAACTATACTTTGCATAAAACATAAACTTCTCATGTGGGTATCTTAACTTTTCCATTCTTGAACATAAAAATCGATTCTTTTTCTCATACCCATCTAAAGAAACTGCTAAAGCAGGTAAATTCTTTATCACATGTACCATAGTCACTCCACAAGGTACAACAACCTCATAACACAAGAATTTGCTCACCTAATTCAAGAACTAGAACTTGCAGCACACCACCTGAAGAAATTCAACAAATTTTAAGCAACTTAACAAAGTAAAGTTTCAATCTTTATATTTCAATTAAGCAAATTAAGTCATTGTTAAGGGATATGCATGTTATCATCAAGAACCATTTAAGTGTAAAACTGTAATTACTTGTGTTTGCCAATAGCTTAAAGAATTGGATTTTACCTGAAATTAAGGTGGATTAATCACTAATGGATATAGCTCAGCACAGAAATGGAGAAAAGTAAAAGGCTCTAACTGAACTAGGAACAATTATTAGGATATTTGGGGGGGGGGGGGGGGGGGGGAAGGATAACGAATCTGCAGAAATCTTGCTGGTATAGTGGGCCCTTAGTAAAACGAAAAATCTCAACATGTTATTAAAATTGACTAGTTCTGAAAGTTTGTTTTAACATAAAGCAAAAAGGGATTTTCACATAAATAGCCCACAATATTTCATATTAACAAGTCATTTAGCACTAACATAATATAGCCATAATATTTATATTTAAAATTTAATTTATAATTAAAATATCAAATATAATAGATTGATATTTTGCATATATACCTTCTATACACATATATATTTGTCCCATATTTTTTAAATATTTATATCATCAAATTATATTTAATAAATATGCTAGGAAAAGAAAGAAAGGACAAAATATGGTTACAAAAAGTGGATAAGGGTTGGGAATGGTTATGTGGGGTAAAAATTCCAAGCAAAGCTTCGTAGACAATTCGTCAAAGTTATTAAGATCCAGCCCATTTCTTATTTAACAAAGAATCACCATCTTCCTAAAGTTAACTAGTTCTGAACGTTTGTCCCTGCTTAATATAATTTCAGCAAAACAACATTTACTTTGTCTATAGGCAACACTGTCAAGAAATCAATTGTCTAGTTCTGCCTCTTAAAAAAAAGTCAAGTTGCCTAGGCAATACTTCAAATTATCTGAGAAAATGCGGAAAGAGATTTGAAGAGGCAAGTATTGCTTAAGAAAGATGGATTAAAAACAAGTGTTGCCTCTTAAGAAGTACTTACGGATGAAGAGAGTGCGGGATACAAACATCACTATAAGATATATAGTGGTATTTCCATAAAAAAAATTATTTATTAAATCAAGCGGAGACCATTTTTACTAAACTACGGTTATGGGGTCAAAAAGTTAAATCATTACCTATAGTGTCAAAAGTTCTGCAATTCAGTTGATCTAAAATAAGATCCAGCCCATTTCTTGTTTATCTGTGAAGCAACTTTCCAAGATGTTGAAGTTCTTTGGCCTTGACGAAATTAAACTTCATTCCCCCACCCTTCTATGTCTTTGCTCTTTTCTTTTACAACAATATCCTTATTTTCAACAAAGTAAAATCATGCAATCTAAGAATAAAGCAATCTCGTTACTGCATTTAACTTTTTCAAACTTTACATGGTGCAACTCAACTGCTTCACAATGAACAACTCTGAAATGTTGCAAATTACGTGTCACTCAAATTAGATGCACATCGGAGGTCATACTATACAAAGAAATTCTGGTGCTTGTTACAACTGAGACACAATGGACAGTAATAGGTTTCCGTTGAACTGCTAGGCCGGTCAGAAATTTGCGAAGTGGCAAGCTTGCAAAAATACAACTCTATGTCCACCAAAAGAGATCTTCCACTGCATGGCTATACGACTTCCATGTCCGTCTTATCTCTCGATGAACAGGACCCACCAAGTTCCCAAAACAATGGCAACCCTGTAACACCTGTGGATAAAGCAGAAAATGATCCACAAAGATAAAGCAGAAAATGAGAAACATGATTCAATATTAAAGGGTTACATCATTCACGGACTCTCCAATTCAATTCGGGAACGTGCCAGTGCTGAAGGAGACCCGCCAAAACACTTATGTCAAGGATTCAAGTGTCCAATTTGACAATGTAATACCTGCATCATGCATCACTATGCTCTGAAGCTTCCTCGGAATCAGACAAGGGCAAGAGAGTGCATATCCCAAGAACATGCCCATTAAGGCACACATAGTACTCAATTGCATCTTCATATGCACCTAACCTACAGCTGGCACTTGCTGGTATCATTTTTGCTTGCAGCATGCTCCACAGCTTTGCCTTACAGTAAGGGCACACTTCTGTTGGATGGAGCTGAGCCTCCCTCTTAATAAGCATTTTACGAACTTTTGAGTTAGCAAAGGACTTAAATATTCCCCGAAAAAATCCAATATCCCCCTCATCTCCTTGGTCGAGATGCTCGCAAGGATCAGACACATATAAAACATCTGTCCTGCATTGTGGCAATAGGAAACTCTTCCCAGAGGTCCTAGAGAACCTAGTCCTGAAAACAAAGTGTCCTGGAATGTGGATATTGTTGAATAAGCCTCCTTTAGTACATCCAGAGCAGTAAATAAGAAGCTTTCCAAGAGCCCTCCAGTTTCCATCAACACTATGACTCCCACTAGACTGTAAATCAAGCATCATTTTTGGAGCTCTTGTCTTGCAAAACTCCTTCCAGAGCACTCTCTTTGCAAGATCATCAAACCATTTACATACACAAGACAGAGTCGCAATCGACTTAGGATTCCAATGTAATTGTTGAAAAACTAAAAAAATTACTTCTTCACTGAGATGCCCTTTAGTACACAAGCAACTTGCTGAGTGTATGCAGCGATACTGCTTGGTAATGATCATTGTCTACAACTGCCATAATGTGAAATGACAAGAAAAGTCAGGTATAAATTTCTCAAACTTTCACAAAGATGGCCATATAATGTGTAAGAAATGATACAATGAAAATATGAATCAAGTTAAAAACCCAACATAAGAATCAATACTGCTCAAAAATGCCCATCAACGGTATTGCCGAACTATGACGTCCAGAAAGAACTTCCATATGCCATGTTACTACTAAAGCTAACAGAAATGAACAAAATTTAGAAGTACCAGTAAAAGATTCTCAAGATTTAAAAACAAAGCCACATCAAAAATAGGCCAAAAATCCATGAGGTGAAAATAGCATATATACTGCTCCAGAACTTCGTGTACTTAACAATCAGCAGCAATGACCCATGACATGAGAAAAACTGAAGAATTTAGAACTAGAAAGTTCAAGTAAGCAGAGGACGGGTAAAGATTAAGGAGTTATCTTTTTATGAATAAGCAAATATAGTGCTGTTCTGAAACTATGTTAAAGAGGTCTGGACCACAGAGGATAGAAATTTAATTGTGGCACCAGCTCAAAACTAAGAAATGTTCCACTTCTCAGCCATTTAAAACTGAACTTATTTCAGAATCTGATAGACATATTTATGGCTGGATTTTCCTACAGTTAGCTCCAAATAACTTAGGATCATATATTGTTTCGAAGACTACAGTAGTATCACAAATCGAGGCAAACAAAATGCTTTAGTGGGAAAGCAGTTTGAAAATAAAGCATAGGGATTTGACAACTCTAAGCATAACGGAAAAATACCATTCAAAGTGGCATTCTTTACCTGGTTAGTTGCTAGACAAGCTTGCTTAACACAAGATAATTTGCACACAAGGGATATTCAGCTGAGAAACATGTTTTTTTTGTGTAAGAAAATTACAGAGAATATCAGTCGTTTATTCTTACACTGTACATTTACTGATCAGCTTGTGGTAATGTTAGCCCAAAAGAAACAGTGGAAAGCAGTTTCAGGATGCATCTGGTGGACCGTATGGAAGGAGAGAAATGCAAGGCGTTTTGAAGATAAAGACAGCTCAGTTCACAGAAACATAAATCTCTGGTGTAAAGAAAAACTTTGAAGAGGAAGCTGAATCACTACATGAGCTTCTAATATCGCTGTAAGCTTAGGAACAAGGACATATTTTTGTGGTGTTTGAACTATAAATTGGCTTCATGAGTATACTGTTACCTTTCAAAAAAAAAAAAAAAAGCAAGAAATTGTGGCATGAAGATCCTGCTTGCTGGTTATTTCGACGCTTCACGTGCATTTGGAGTGAAGTAAAATACTTATAAGAAAAATCTTATCTAGAGAAAACATTTTCTTACATCATTTGGTAGTGTTCGGTTGGTTATAAAAGTAGGTGACGAATGGTAATCCGTCTGTGTTTAGATCATTCCTTTTTATTGGAATAATGTCACATTTACTAAACAATTTAACAATTGAGAATATTACTCCACAACAACAACAAACCCAGTGTGATCCCACAAGCAGCGCTTGGGAGAGTGAGATGTATACATACCTTACCCCTACCTTGTGAGCTAGAAAGAGATCACTCCTACAGACTAAATAATTTTTTTACTAATTGTGCCGTCCAGGCCACCTCACGTGCACCTAGACTAATTCGACACGATATTTGCTACCTCTCACCAGCACATGTACCATGTAACTCTATTCATCCAACCGACTAATTATTGAAAATAAGATATACTCCCTCCGTTCCCATATATGTGATACTTTTCGCTTTTCGAGAATCAAACAAGAAAATCATTGACCACAATTTTTTCATATGCTCTTTAAATATTTTGAATTGTTAAATTTTCTGACTTATAGTACTTTTTATGTAGTTTCTAAAAATGTAAATAATTTTTCAAAAAAAATTAAAGATTGTATGTCCGAATTCACGATCAAAATAAAGCAGTTTGACTTTCGAAATTCGAACGGTGTCACATAAATTGGGAAGGAGAGAGCAAAATGTATACTTTGCCCTATTTACAAGCAACAAATTATGCATTATCACATGAGAAGCAAATCAACAAGTAAAAATCACATATAATTATGACAAATTGAAGTTAAAGTTTCTTCATGCAGCTGAACCCAGACAAAAAACCTAGCAATTAAACTCACATTTCTAATTCTATTTTTAGTATTTAAAATCGTTGCACAAAAGAGGAATTAGGGTTTTGTGGAAACTTACAAATTGGAGTCGCCGGGAAAGAGATCGGAGAAGTTTCGCCGGAGCTAAGTGAAGTTATCGGGTCAAGGGAAAGTGGGTCAGTTAGTGGTGGGTGAAAATGAACTGAACCGTTTTCAGCTGACGCCTACTGTGGCGTCATTTAAAAACTGTCCTGTTTTGGAAACCAGTTAATTAATACTCCTATTTTGGGATTGAAGGTACTTTGGGCTTGCTTGTTAACTTCAAACATGTAGCCCATTAACCCGACTTTTTTAGATTGATTTTGTCACTCGTTACTGATGTTATTTTCCATCCGTTTTAAAATGGTTGTTTTAGTTTGACTTAGAATAATATTTTAAAAATATGGTAGGACTTTTGAAATTTGTGGTCCAAAATAAGCCTTATATAAATATGTGGCTATAAAACATTTCATTACGAATAAAGTAGTAGTTTCAATTTCAACTCGAAAATATTTCTAAATTTAGAACTGTGTCATTCTTTTTGGAATGGACTAATAAGAAATTAATGTCATCCATTTTTAAAATGGATGGAGTATATGAAACACAAGATAAGTACTCTATCCGTTCCATTTTATGTGTCATAGTTTGACTCGGCACAAACTTTAAGAAATAAAGGAAGACTTTTGAAACTTGTGGTGTAAAATGAGACAAAGATATTTTTGTTGTTGTAAATCATTTCAGTAGTGTCAAAACTGTAATTTTGAAGTTAAATTATTACTAAATTTAGAATACTGTCATTCTTTTTGGAACAGACGAATAAGGAAATACTACCACATAAATTGAAACAGATGGAGTAAATGAATTAACATTTCTTCTATTCAAATCGTATAGGTTTATATATTAGCTGCAAATTTGACTAGATGTCTTATAGTCTTATAAGATAAATCGAACCAAGACCTATTTTAGATCAAGAAGGAATCGTTTTAGTTACGGAGTTCGGTTAGCAGACAGTCTTGCTTTCATATCCTACTCTGCAGGTTCACCGTTGGGCTCCATCTAGCCATCTGTTTGGCCTAGAGAACGTCTCTAAGCTTGAGCGTTTCTGTCTAATTGATTTGTTCTAAATAGTCAATGCGAGTAAATCTTTAATGTAACCAAATACTGAGAAATTAACTTATTATCAATTGTTCTTATAATTGGAATAATGTTACACTTAGTAAACATTTTTTACATTTGAGAATATTAGTCCAACAAAATAAATATTGAAACAAGGATGTAAAAGGTTTCTGCCTTAGTTGTATATGATCCAGAGTCATAGAGCAAGACGAATGATTTAGAAGAGCCAAAGAAGATGTTATTGCTAACATGATTTACAAAAACAATTGCATGAAACTAAAGCCGTCGTAGCAAATCAACAGTCTCAGATACAAGCATTAAATTCACAGTTGGATACTGATGGAAATTGGACTTGGGGCACCCATATCCATGTCCAATATATAATTATATATATTATAATATAAAGGAAAAAGAAGGTAAAAGACACAACCATTAGGAAACTCTGGTAAAGAGTTGTGTCTCCTGGTAATAATAAAAAGGAAGTCCTAATCAGTTAGGAACTCCCTAAGAAATCTGCGTATTATTCCACAAAAGAAAAGCAGAAGGCTTTTTCCCTCTTATTCTTTATAACCCAAAAACTCACTCTCTTCTTTTATGCAAGAACTGCTATGGTAGATTCCTAAGAAGATGCTGGTGATCTTCTATATGAATTGGAACATCTTCTGTAATTAGGTACGACTTAGACTGTGGTCTAATCTTTATAGTTTGTGTTTTATACATGTGATTGTATTGTAGACTAGTGAAACAAATACGATTAGACCCTGTACAATTGTATGTTCTTGGATTATGTATAATCCTTACACTGATTGCAGGCCTTGGTTGAAGGTAATGGTGACAAACATATTATCATTTACCAAAAGGAAGAAGACATTAACAGAAAGCAACAACTAACAACTAATAATCAACATGTGCCCACCAGCAACAACTAAACTCTCTACTTATAGTCACTTGATTGTACCACCTTTTACATCACCTTTTTAAATTGATTGAAGACCAAATAAGATTTTGTTAATTAAATCAACGTTCAGAACTATAACCAAGGGAGCCCAGTTGAGATGCTAAATTCCTTAGAGCATCTCCAATGGGCTACCTTTTTCAAAGCCAAACTCTATTATAACCTGAGATTTGAAGTTTTCGTGCTCTAATAGTGTGCCACTTTTCACTCCAAAATAGAGTATGAATAGTGTTTACTCTATTACTATTCACAATTATTTTATTATTATATAACAATTTTACTTTTACACAATATTTTTATAATTTTAATTACATCTTAATTTTCGCATATAATTTTGATCAATTAATTTTTGTATATATTATTTTATATAAATTGTATTAAAAATATATATAACCATCAAAAAAATGAAAAGTGCAAACATGACAATATACAATGTTGCTAAAATTGAAAATACATTAAATATAAATAGATTACAATTGAAAATAGAATAAAATTAAAAATACATTAAATTAAAACTACATTATATAACATAATAATTTAGTAATCTGGTAAGTCGTTTTCAAATACACCAAAATCATTGAAGAGTTGAATGAATAGGGCAGAGAATTGTTATGATTGTGGATGTGGAAATTGTTGTCTTCTTTTATCCATTATTCGTTTTTGTTCTTGTCGCAAAGATTCACGAATATTTGGATTGACAACAGAATCCACATCCATGAATAAAATTTTATTTTCTTCTTTGAGTTCTCTTAGTCTCAAAGCTTCTTTTTTCAGTCTCCAAGCTTCATTTTTTGTCTCAGTTGACTCTTTCATCAGCTCAACAAGTCGATTATTTTGTGATTCAACCATTTTGATAAAACCTTCATCCATTTTTCTCTTCATTTTTGCTTTGTTCATCCCACTAGGTCGTGATGATGTGGAATCACCTGCAATATATAAGATGAATATGTAAGAAAGGAATTTGGAGTAATGTTTGGAGATACACTCAAGGAAGGATTCTAATATTCTCATCATGGTAGACTTACCAGTTGGTAACATTGTGTCCCATGAAGCACCCGCCATTGAATAGCTTGACGATTTCTCAAATTGAGAACACGGAGAACTAAGGTCGCAGGCTTTTCTCTTATGGACACCACCTACTTTGTCAAGAGCCCGCTGGTTCCCGTCAACACTATAACTCCCACTAGACGAAGACTGTAAATCAAGCATCACTTTTGGAGCTCTTGTCTTGCAAAACTCCTGCCAGAGCACTTTCTTTGCAAGAACATCAAACCATTTGCATACACAAGACAGAGTTGCAATCAACTTAGGATTCCAATTTAGTTGCTTTAAAACTAGAATAATAACTTCTTCACTAACATTCTCTTCAGCACTAATCATCATTTGCAACTGCACTCACAAGTGAAATGACAGGACGAAAATCAGGTCTTAGCATCAAATAACATACAACAATTGGATGTAAAAAGCGAAAGAAATGAATCTGAATCAGGGTTGCTTAGTGGCATAAACAATGAAATATGACTCTAGTTAACAACCCTGTCTACAAATCAATTGTGCTAGTAAGCAGAATACAAGAACAAGAAGGGCTTTCAGGGCCCTACTCAATGGCAAGTAATCTCTCAACTAAGCTGCTTGATTGTATCACCTTTTACATCACAAGCAATTGATTGAAGACCAAATTAGATTTTGTAAATTAAATCATTGCCCCTTACCATGGAAAAAAAAGACTTAAATAGTTGATACCTAGAGTTGAGCATAGTTTTTAGACATGTTACAACTAGTAGGGTAGGTCCATTGCTTCTAGGAGTGGTCCTTTACGACTATTTTTGTGCACTGTTATTTTACTTGGCAGTTGTGGACCACTGGCTAATTTTGGCATCCAATGGCCAAGTCCAAGGAAGTAAAAAAATGTGTTAGAGATCTAGGAAAGGAATAAGAGGTGTTCGAAGGAAAGGAGGAGCAACTTCAATCTGTGAAACATAGCTGTTTGCACTATCTGTACTATAGGATAGATGGAAATGTCGTTTCAGATTTACATAACCTGCGGGAATTGTTAGACTGTTTAGGTAATATAATAATCAAGCCCAGCTTTTTCTTTGTATATTCACAGTATCAGCTTGATAATGTTTTCAATAACATTTTACCTTATCCAAAAAAGGAGTGGTTCTTCAGAGATTCATACATTTAGAAAATATAGGAACTTTTAGTACTTTTAACTTGTAATTGCATATTATTAGCATTTGATGAGTTTAAATGGAGTAATATGATTAGTGAGGATTCATAACCAACAATGGGAAATGAGCTCTCCAAGGAACTTTTTTTTTTCTTTGCAATATCAAACACATTTGACTCATGCTTTACTCAGGAAAACACACAATTCTTGATTCTACATTTTTCTCAAGCCTCTGTAAAGAACTAACAACGAGCAAGAACAACTATGCCTCAATTTTAGAGGCAGCTTCAAAGATTTTAAGTTTATGAGTTCTAGACCACGACCTTTTTTGCTTACCGGGTTCCATGGAAAATATTTATTAATATTAAGTAAATTTCTTAACATAAATACACTATCTAGGCTAAAGTCATTGGATTTTGCCAAACCTGTAAATGGAACAGAATATCCGCCCCTGCTCACTTCAAAATAAGTTAGGGTCGGCTATATATTTTTCTATAACCGTGTTCCCTGTGCCAGTTCGCGAGCACCTCAACTAGTTCCACAGAGTACATGTTTCCTCTAGATAACTCTGTCCACCAAGGCTTGGATTATTCACTAAAATGATTCCCTATATTATACTGGCTTATAAATCTATGATAAGATTGGGAAAAAAAAAATCCTAGAAAAGCAATATGTTCAAAATCAACGCACTAAAAATGAGCAAGGCTGTTCAATTTCTATAAAGTTATACTTCCTCAGTCCTAATTTATGTGACGCTATTTTCTTTTTGGTCTGTCGCAAAAAAAATGTCATCTTACTTATTTGAAATGATTTCCAGCCACACAAATTTTAATAGCTTGTTTTAGGCCACAAATTTCAAAGGTCTTCTTTCTTTCTTAACTCTGTGTCAAAGTCTAATACCGCCACATAAATTGGGATGAAAGGAGTACATACATAATTAGAAATCAGAATCCGCCGTTTAAATATGAAACTGAAAATAAAATACTTGCCCTATTTGGTGAGAATTTTGTTGGTCCTGTATACAAAAGTCATATTTACTACATAAGCAAATTATTGAACAAATCAACTAGAGCATTATCCCTATTTTAGTGTTTGAAATCATTGCAGAAACAGGAAACTTACAACTTGGAGTCGCCGGAGAAGCTTCGCCGGAGATAAGTCAGTGGTGGTGGTGGTGGTTTCAATGGAGCGAACAGTGTGGCGCCATTTTGGAATTTATCAAGTTAGAAACTGGAGTAGTAATTTAATGAAATGAATTTTGGGCCCGTTACTCCTTTTAAAGGGGCAGTCTATTTAGCGCCATTTAAGGTACGAATTTTTTTAAATATTTAGTTCCCCCGCTAGACAAAAATGAGTAATTTAAAAATATTCTCACTATTTGAGGGTATGTTTAGTTATTTTAAAATTTTAGCACGTATAATATTAATACTCGCATTACTATGTCATATACTATCTTTATAGAATTAATATAAAAGAACTTTGCATACCTTTTGCAGATATTAGTTATGTGAATATAGTAAATTGCTACCAAATTATGTATAATTAATACAGAGTTTATAGGAACAACACAAATGACACATATATTTTATGATTCTTTTGCTGGTAGCAGCTCATGCTTCAACGAAAATGCATAGTGTGCTTGGGCTTAGGCCTGGGCATCGAGCGAGTGAGCCGAGCCTAATCGAGTCCGAGCCAAATCGAGCTTTATATATACCGAGCCGAGCCCGAGCCAAGCTCAACCGAGCTTTGCTAGAGTTTGACCGAGCCCGAGCCGATTTTTTTTTGGGTCCCCATTCATAATAATATAAAAAATAATGTTTTAAATTTTATTTTGATCATAATCATATATAAGGATAAAAGTACTAGTTTATCAATTGTTAGCTATTGCATTAAAATATTAAATAACACGTAAATTTCTAAATTTTGTTTCTTGTAATTAAGCCTAATGAATGAAATTTATATTTTAAAGAAAAAGTTACACGATTAATCAAGCTAATCGTGTTAAACCGAGCTTTGAACGAGCCGAGCTTTGACCGAGCCGAGCTTGATCGAGCTTTAACCGAGCCGAGCCGAGCTGAACCAAACTTTAAATGAGACCGAACCGAGCCGAGCTAAAAAGCAATCGAAGCCGAACCGAGTTTCGAGTCGGCTCAGCTCTATGCCCAGGCCTACTTGGGCTAAATTTTATTTTCCCCTGAGAATATTGTGTTGGCCTAGGCGCTCGTGCAATTATGTGGCCTATCATTCTTCCATTACACATGCATGTTTATACTCTGTTGATTATTATTTTCTACTTTGGATTAATCACTAAATCGTCAAAGACCCTACATCAAGCCACTTGCTAGTCGATTCATTGCCATCTCCAAATACTTCAATTTGAATAATATTGGCCTGCACTGAAGTTCTATCTTTAAGGAGTTAACTTCATTCCATATGACCCTGGACTGAAGTTCTATTTTTAAGGACTGAACTTCAATCCGGCCGCTGGACTGAAGTTCTATTTTAAGCGAAAGTGGCCACAAACTAAATATTTTGGTATTAATGGCCTGTGCCCAAAGACCAGCGACAAAAGTGGCATTTCGTGCACTTGCTCCTGGCCCTTGCCAGATCTTTTTATTAGTAAGGCCTGGTGAACTTTCTTACGGGGCTAAATTTGTAATATTTTTCTTATGGTGGACAAATATATGAAGAGGCACCAAAAGTGTTCTATTTCTGTACATCACCCTTCGGAATATCAACAATAGATGTTCTAGTCAAGACTTCAGAGTTCCAAGGTTATCCCTGTGTGCCCTGTCAGAAGAGGTATTATACATACATAAGGGTCGTTCGGTTACTGAGTTAAGCATTTACTCCATACCCGCACAAACTCCGCGCTAATTTAGCGCAGCGTTCGGTTGGTTTTCTTAATACCCACATAAAATTAGTGCAACGTTTGGTTGTGTTTTTGTATATTCCGCATTATTAATGCGTGAATCTATGTATTATTTTATGCGGGGTAAAAGGTGGTATTAATAATGTAGTTATTAATTATGCAGATATTAAAAATTTAAATGACAAAATTAACCCTCGTAATAATAAGGATATTTTAAAATTTTATTTAAGGAATAAATAAATATTTTAAATAATAATATTTTTTGTTAATTTGTAATATATCAGTGATTCAACAAATAATCCCTACATTATAATATATGCGTAGCTAATACCCACATTATTAAACCCCACATAACTAATACCCCGCATTATCAATACCCACATTATTAATACACACATTATTAATACTCACATTACTAATAATCTTATTAATAGTTAAGACCCGCGTGAAATACTCCTACAACTGAACGACCCCTAAGTGTATTTATTTGCTGGTTACATAATTTAATAGCTATGGTGCACGCTGATGGAGGATTTCCGGGTAAACATGCTCTTCCTTTAACATGTTTTAATCGAATTAAGGATAAAGAAAGTTCGTTCCTTTTTGTGTTTTATTTGCAAAAAAGATCCCGTTTTGTCTTTTCAGGAGTAGTGATTTTGCGGTTGATTACATTGGGAGGAATTGCTCTTTGGATGACATATAATGGATTTTTGGGGGAAAATAAGAGAAGTAAAGGGAAAAAGAAAGCTCCTTTACCAGAGGTATGTGCAAATTCTGAGCTTGATGGTGTTTGATGAAAAACAAATTGGCAAGATTGCAAAAGAGTTGTAGTAATCTTGAAATTTAGTTTATTGAAATTAGTTACTCGTGGCTAAGTGAATTAGATGAATTGACAGCTGCAAAGAATCTCTACTTTGGTGGGTAACGTTTGCGTACATCTCACTATGTTGTTGTTGTTGACAGTTGCAATGAAAAACAAAAACAAAGATTAATTCCAAACTTGGCAGAAAATTAAAGGAGTAGGAGGTGGGAGGGAGATATATGGGAGAGATTGTAATTTGAGTACTCGTTTTGCTATATAACTTGCGTTCAATAACAAATATACTATACTAACTTCTTCTCTATATATATATTTTTTTGGGATTATATGGCTTATATAAAATTTCTTGTAATGCTATTAGGTTCATCATGCAAAGAAGGATTACTTCAGTCAGCTACCAGATGACATTTTGTCTTCAATTCTTGCACATCTAACAGTAAAAGAAGCTACTAGGACGAGCATTTTATCTAGAAGGTGGAGATATGTATTTGCCTCTATGCCTAAATTAAAACTCTCACTGGACATGCTTGGGGTTGACCCTTACCGTCACATTTGTTGCCCTTACTTTCAACAAAAGTTCCTGAAAGTAGTAAATCAGTTTTTGCAATTTTATTTAGGTCGCAAAGTGGCTCACCTTGAGATGAGCATTTGCATTGGGAGAGAGTTTTCTAGGGAATTTGACCAATTGATGCATTGTATTTCAAGATTAGGTATTGAAAGATTACAACTTTATTTTGATTGTGGTGCTTTTATTCCCTTCAAGGACTACTATAACCCCGACCCCGGCAAGTTATATAAATTTTCTCTTGAGCTTATCTCGAGAGCATCCAACTTGGAGTATTTGCTCTTGTACTTTTGCATTGTACAACCAAGTTTTGGAGTTCGTCTTAACTCCCTCAGGACCCTTCATTTGGTGCATGTTATGTTAGCGAGGGGACAACTTGAGGGTATTTTGTCCTCTTGTTTGAACCTTAATCACTTAAGTCTAGAAAATTGCAAACTTCCTTATAAGCTATGCCTCTCTGGTACAGTAACATCTGTTTTTTTTATTGCTTGTGATGGATTGGAAGAGATTGATCTGCAGGCTACAAATCTCCGTAGGTTTGAGTATCTTTTTAATAGTAACAAAGTAAGGTTTTACTTCTCTTCTGTTCCCATGTTGGAACTTGTAAGGATTGATCTTTGCGGAAATGCTTCAATTCCATACATATTTGGTGATTTTGCAAGAGATTTACCTGCTCAGGTCAAATCATTAATAATTAAAGCGGTTAATTTTCAGGTATTGACGATGCCTTGTCTTCATAGTTCCTTTTGTCTTTGTCTTTTTGAAGACCCTGATCACTGAAGTTTTCTTTATTTCAGGTCCCTACAGAGATGCAAATATTCAGAAACCTTAAGAAGTTAGCCTTGCTACTTGATAACGCTTACTACTTTGACATAGTCAAAATATCTCCCCTTTTAGGCTCCTGTCCTCTTCTTCGATATTTGGATTTAGTGGTGAGTAATCCATATTCATCTTTCTCTTTTTGGATATTCTTTGCTTGACCGTAGAGGCCAATGATTTCAGCATTATTTTATCTAAATGTGCACAGCTCCCCTCCCCGAGCATGCATGATATTTTAGTCATTCTCATCACTCAGTCATTCTCCATGTGTTTGTGTGTCACTATGCATGTCCCGTCAATACAGTTTACACTGGGGAAAGTAGTATCATTATACCCTTTGTTCAGTCACATATTTTCATCTTTCCCTCGTTTCCTATTTCAATATACGTACAAATATATAATTACAGCTAGGTGGACCCAGAATATGAATCTTATGGGTTCTAAATTTTAGAGAAGTGACCTCAAGTGCTAGTCAGTTCTTGCCTTTATTTTTGTACATATTTAGTGATTTTCTTAACGTAGATGCAGTGTCTACGCCAAAGTTACTTGGTTTTGCCGAACCCGTATTTCCTTCCCTAGATCCGGCCCTGATTATGTGCCAAAAACCCTCATCTATAGATGTGATTATTTTGTCATTTTGTGTGCATGAGATGAAACACATCTCACTGCCAGGGGCGGACCCACATGGGCCGAAGCAGGGTTAAATGAACCCACTTCCTCGGAAAAATTATACTGTGTATATAGGTATATTTGGTATGTTTTTGGAAAACAATATATAAAATTTATATTTGAACCCACTTGAGCAAAATAGCATGCATAGCATGGTGGAGAAAGTGGGTTCAAATTTAGCATGGGTCCTAGGATCGAAACTTTGTAACATCAATACATACTTATTTCATTTTTTGAACCCACTTGGTGAAAATCCTGCTACTGCTCACTGCATGCTGGTCTGGGAACTATAAAGATATTCAAACCATATAATATCACCAATAAAAGAAGTAATTTGGTCTACTATTAGAGGATCTTTTTCATTTTTTCCTTTTCCAGCAAGGGAGATAATATAAGCATTCTTTTCATAAATTAGAAAGCTCTATATTATCTATTATAAGCATTCTTTTATTATAACTAGGAAACGTTTTTCTTTTATTTGTTACGGAGATATTATGTCTTGCTGTGTACTAGAAAAGGTCTGACCATACCGATAACTGAATGAAACACTTTTTATAATTGATTTCCCTGAATCTATTTTTTGATCCACAGCATAAGTGTGCTCCTTTACCTGTTAGTCTTGGTTCAGTTAAATTATTGAATTGCAGCTTGCTTAAATGCATATTGAATAGTTGTATTCTAGAAATTTGTTGATAATAGTTGTGTTCTCAGCAAGCTTGGGACATAAGGCAAGCAAGAGGAAGTGGCACAAGGTCTCCCTTATCTCCTATAAATCACGCTGAGCTAAAAGAAGTGAGATTTAGTGGATTTCATGGAACAAGAGAACAGATTGAATTCGTTATCTATATTCTGAGAAGTGCAATGGTACTTGAGCGAATGTTTCTCAGCCCATATTTAATCCACCAATATTATAGATGCCATTCTGGTGATGGCACAAGGAAGAAAATTTCAGAAAGAGAACGAAACTCAATCCAACTAGAACTATATGGGCACGCTCTCTTGGAATGCTGTAGTGATCATCGAATAGGTTCTTGTACAAACACTATATCAGTTCTCTATGTCATTGGTGGTATGGAAGTATCTATCTAGTTGTTATTGTAAAAAAGATTATATTTTATGATTCTTTCGCTGTTAGCAGCTCATGCTTTAACGAAAATGCATAGCGTGCTTGGGCTGCATTTTATTTTCCCCCAAGAATGGAGTGTTAGGCCTAGGCGCTCGTGCAATTGTGAGGCCTATTATTCTTCCATTACACATGCATGTTTTCTCTTCAAAGACCCTACATCAAAACACTTGCTAGTTAATCCATTGCCATCTACAAATACTTCAATTTGAATGTCTAACCTGAAAATATCTGAAATGCAATTTAACAACTGCTGGCACAACTCGTTTGTTTGCTAACAACTATACATTCATTTGTACTATTTCAACCAATTCATTGTTAGTTTCTAATCCAGTCATCTCAGTCTAGTAATGTGCCTATTTAGAGGATGCAAGCATAAAATACTGATGTAAAAAGGAGAAATGGCAGAATGTAAAACAACAGTGTTTTTTGCAGTCAAGAGACGATGCCATCCAAAAAAGGGCTATAGCAAACAGCATAGAAGCACAATGTCCAACCAGCATCACAACCAAACTCATTTTGCACAAGTATTTTCACATGCTCTATCCTCTTCAATGTGCATATTCCAAAGAAAGTATGAACAAATCCAATGTAAAATGAGTCAAAAAAGCAATATATGTTCAATAAGCAAGCAGCCCAACATTGGAATATAGTATACCCAAATATCCACACATTTAACACCACTAACAAAACCTCCAAAAGCGAAAAGGAAATCATAATCTTGCTTGATTTTATCTCCCAACTCAAGTAGACACATCCAGAAAAATTTTGAATTTATTCAATCATGGAGAACAGAATCAGCAATCCATCAAAGATCAGTAAGAAGATGAGTCAGCATGAGAAGCAGGAGAAACTGACTCGAACCAGGTCAGAAAACTCTATCATCCGCTATATTTGCAATTGCTCCTATGTGTTATGTAATTCTGTATGTTAATCAAGAAACTGTAACTGTAGCAGGTTTATCTTGGAGGGATATTACTGTTTCGAAAGCCCCCACCAAAGCTTTAACCTTGCTCTTCTTGGATTCAACAAGCTTGCTTGCCGTCTCTTCAATTACATTATTCAACAAACCCTGTGCATCTTTCTTTTCCTGTACATCTTGATGCCTCAAAACAATTTTCCCAGTGATGATACTACTTTTGTCACCATCAACTCCTTTCTTTCTAAAGATTCTCCTCCTTATTTCACCCTTGCTGTCCTGGCTTTCCCCCATATGTCGTGCCCATCTAAATGTCAACCTCCTAGTGCTGCTGGTTTCTTGCTGGAGATCAACTACCTTACCTCTCCTGAATTTAAGTTTCACCGCTGAAGGATTGCAATCATCAGAAACAGCAGCCTTGCCTTTCTTCAATGTCTTTTTCTGATTTTTCCCAACAGTTTCTGCTTCTGCTGTGTGTGACAGCTTTTTGCTGCTAGAGGTGTATTTATTCGCTGCACCGTGTGCAGACGCAACAACTACCCTTTTTCCTTCTCCATTAGAAACCGAACGTGATTGTGACTGGGTAGAAGACTTCTGCGATGCCTCCACCTTGATAACATGCAAAGTTTTCTCAGGAACCTTTTCGGGGTTCAGTTTGTTGGTTCCATCTCTCCGCATCTTGTTCTGGTCCTTCAGAGGAGTCAGCAATTTTAAGCTTTTATTGTTTCTTGCTCTCAAAATCAAAGGTCTAATGGAGGACGATTTTGGAGAATGTGAAACAGTCGAGGTCTTCAGAGACTTCTCTGCAGATACTTTGGACACTAATGTCTGTTTTCTAGGATTAAGATCAATGTCCTTTCTGCCTCCTCCATCTACACCTCCTAAGATCTTAGATGAAGATTTTACCATTTTTGGCATCATCTTCCCAGGAGGAGATTGCTTTGCCGAAACATATTTCATTTTCTTTTCGGTGGTTGGTATCTTGTCACTTGAGGAATCCAGTTTCAGAGAGTGAATGCTCTTTGGTGGCTTTTGGTTGACCACACTCACCTTCTTGCCCTCTCCCAACATACTGCCTGGACTGGTAGAAAGCATTTGCTCAACCGCAGTCACCTTCTTCCCCTCTGCCTGCATACTCTCCGGAGAATCTGAAGGCTTTTGCTCAACCACAATTACCTTGTTTTCCTCTCCCAGCACACTCTCCAGAGGAGTGGAGGGCTTCTGATTGCCCTCAGTCACCTCGTCTCCCTCTCCCAGTATGCTCCCTGGAGGAGAGGAAGGCTTTTGCTCAACCACAGCGTCTTTCTCTCCGCCAAGTATACACTCCAGAGGTGCAGAAGGCTTTTGAGTGACCACATTAACTATCTTCTCCTCCCCCCGAATACTCCCTTGAGGAGTGGGAGGCTTTTGCTTGACCAAAGTCCCCTTCTTTGCCTCACCTGGGGTACTCCCTGAAGGAGAGGAAGGCTTTTTCTTGACAGCTGTGCCCTTCTTTGCCTCTCCCAGCAAACTCCCTGAAGGAGGGTAAGGCTTCTGCTCAACTCTAGCCACCTTTTTTTCCTCTCCCAACATACTTCCTGCAGTAGTTGCAGGTTGTTGCTTGACAGCAGTAGTCCCCTTCTTTGCCTCTCCTATCAGGGTCCGTGCCGGACTCTGCTCATCAGCAGGAAGTTTGTTCTTTCGTTTTGATAGAGGTTTCCATGGCTTTGGTTCAGAGGAATGTTTCCTGCCATATTTACAGAAGTCATGGCAAGAACCAGTCGAAGCTCTCAGATAATGAGGAACAACATCTTGCCCGCTGTCAGGACAATCCAACTTGCCAGTGGATTGTCTTCTTGTATTGCCTCCATTATTAGTTGAATTAGAGGAGTTGCGGTAGCAGGGGAGAACCGTGTGTCGGTTACTTGAAGATCTTGGTTTGCCTGTGCTGATTTTATCTGGCTTACCAGCAGAGTCATTCTTCACACTAGTTACTGGACTCATCAGTTCATCGGTGCTATCCTCAGCCATAGAGTCATTCTTCACACTAGTTATTGGACTCACTAGCTCATCAATGCTATCCTCAGAAATAGAGTTATTCTTCACACTAGTTACTGGACTCACAATTTCATCGGTGTTCTCCTCAGCCATCAAGGTTCAAAATTCCAAAATCCTGGAACCACGACAAATGCAAACATGAGCAAAATATCCATTAGGTCAGCAGTAAAATACGGGATGTGCACTACACAGAAATTAAACCCTCAATGAAGAGCAGAAAATTGCTTCAAACATGCTAAGCATTTTAATCCAAAATCCAAAAGGTGCACTTCAAAAGTCAATAAATACGATGACTATACATTACTCGATGCTCTTTTCAGAACCTAGGCTTCAAGGATGCAATCCACTGTCCCAACAACTGTGCATAACCAAAATCGCAGCAATAAGCTTGAGTATGCAATTGTTACAAGACAAGTTTATGTGGCCATGTTCTATTCTAATTCAGCATTACATTTGCTTGCTTAGTTCAACTAGGAAGGAATTGTTCATCTACTCCTAGAATGAGAAATAAAATGAAGCGATCAAACCTGAATACATCACTTCCCAAGTTCCAAAATATAGTTCATCACAAACACGAAACAAGACGAGAAACTTATTTCCTCCCTCACTAATATTCTTTATTGCATTTATCAATCAACTTGTTTTCTGTATCTTGACAATAAACTAGTGTTTTCATTTTTCTTTGTGAAATTACAAAACGAAAGAAAAGATCAACTCTATTCATCTTAAATATTAGACATAGGCCATATCTAATCACAACTACTGGAAAAGACAAACACATTCCACCAAGCTTATTGTCCAGCAGGAATTAATAAACAACAATAACACCAACTACGCCTCAATCCTAAACAAGTTGAGTTCGACTATATGAATCCCCATTGACCGGGTTTCTCCAATAAAGCTCTATTCATGTTATCATACAACTGGTAAATATCACCTATACATAACTTTTCCAGCAAAAATTAATAAACAATAACAACAACAACAACTAAACATCAATCCCGAACAAGTTGTGATCAGCTATATAAATCCTCATTGACCATGTTTCTCCAATTAAGCTCAATCCACGTCATCATGCAACTAGTAGATATCACCTATACGGATCTTTTTCCAACAGGAAGTAATGTACTACCTAATTTTCAAACACACACTACCAATCAAAAGCCCCTAACACTAGGCTATAATCATCGCAAACAAAAATAATAATAATAAATTAAATCAGCTACAATAAAGGTAACCCGATGCACAAAGCATCCAGCGTTCACACAAGGTCCGACGAAAGGCTACACAGATACCAAGCATCAATAGCTGTTTCCACGGCTCGAACCCGTGAAACAGAGTATTCTTAAATTTTATCAATCACAATATATCAACTAAATGTAATTTGACTAACTTGAAAATTCGATTCAGATTAAAAACTAGAAATTAAAACTAAAAAAAAAAAAAAAAACAAATTAAATAAGCTACCTGTTGTAAAAATTCCACAAATCGAATGAAGCTACAAAAAGCTCTGAATTAATAAAAGAGATAATAATAAATGAATTAACAAAATTGAAACTGAAGAAAACGCGTTTCTTTTTTAAATTATAATTGTTGAAGTTATTAGCTTAATAGCAAAGCAATGAATTAAAAAGAAAAATAGATTGAAAATCTCACCGACTTGTTTTTGTATGTTTGTTTAATTGAGCTGCTAGTATAGTGATCGTGTAAGCGACGTCTAAACTTTTTTTTTTTCTGGAATTTTCTGATGAAAATTGAAAAGTAAGAGGAGTTTTATTTATATTTAGGCTGTTACGTTATAAAGTTTGAAGGGGCAAATATAAAACGTTGAAATCATGAACTATTCCAAAAATGTAAAATATGAGTAATTTTCTTTGTAATATATGTATTGTGTAGATTACATAAATTCTCATTAATAGAAATTTACTTTCTGTTTTACCGCCACTATAGACGGGTAATGTTTAGATACTGAATTGATTGGATCAGTAGTTTTGGCTCGATTTATCGTGGTAAGAAATTTATTATATATATGCAAATATTATTTTAATAATTCAAATAATAAATAAATTTCGAGACTTATAATGTTTAAATCTTGAATATGTCTTTCAACGTCAGAAGAAAATCTAATTGAATAGACAAGAACATATAATAGTATGCAGTAACTATTTGGAAATCCGGAGTACATTGGGTGCTTTGATATGTTGGGAGTAATTTGTGAAAAATGATTTAAAGAAAATTACTTATTTTATACTTTCTGGTATATGGTTAGTGAGTGATTTTTTTTTTTTTTTTTTTTGAGATTTATTAGTATTAACAGTAATATTAACATATTCAATAGCGTATTTATGAAATTTAAGTAGGGTAGATGGAATTTTTCTCTAATTAGATATTTCAGGTTAAAGCTTAGTAATGAAAGAAATTTTTATTCGGAAACATTTTCCTTACGGTGGATCTTATGCGGTGAAATTATAATTAATTCAACTTCAATATAAATAACGAACACCGAGTAAGAAAAATAAAAGAAGCAGTACATAGGATGCCATGGAGCCTTGTTGAACTGTCTGGACAAAAGAAGGAGCTCCCCGTCTTGTTTGACTATTTTTTAATTAACTGGCAAAGCATCTCTTAAAAAATTTATAAAATACAAGGACTTAAAAGATTGATATACTCCCTCCGTCCAAAATTAGTTGACACTTTAGCAATAATCATTTGTCCCAAATTAGTTGACACTTTAGGATTTCAAGATAAAAATTGCTAGTCTTTTCCAACTATACCCTTAATAAGTAAAAGAATTCTCAACAAAGTTTAATAGTCAAACATTAAATAGGGGTAACACAGTAAAATACACACTCTATTTAATGATTTTCTTAATGGGCGTGAAGAAGCTAAAAGCGACAACTAATTTGAAACGGAGGGAGTAGTATTTAAATATCTTATCTGCCTAAATTATTGTCATGTCCCGTTTTGTTGAAATCAAAACCAAGTCATATTGATTGGTGTGCCAAACTTAACATACCCCAACCTCTCTTTGCACGAATATTTCAAAGTCAGAGAAATTGAGGGGAAAAAAATAAAGTCACTCCTTCGATTGAAAATGTACCTCATCTGTTTCAAATTATTTGTTTTTTTTTCTACACGCTTCTTAAAAAATTATTAATATAGAAAGATTATTGACTATTTTACACTTATTTAATTTTTATTGGTATTTAAATAATTATAATATTAACCCATAAGTGAGATCTTTGTGGTCTTCAAGATATTTACTACGATGGGTAAAATAGAAAAAAATGGAAAATACTACCTTGAAATCCTAACTAGATAAATATTTTGCAACGACTATATTTAAAAAGAATGACAAATAATTTGAGACGGAAGGAGTAATTTTTTTTATGCTTATTTACCATTGGAACAATAGAAATTAACTCCACGAATATCTTTCTGTGTATTTCTATAAATCTCTCATATAGTTTTTTTTACTAATTTTCTAGTGTAATAGGAGTATTTTTTTGTCCTCACATTGCATGCCAAAGCTACTGATTCAATATTTTAATTGCAGATTTATCAGTTTAGATCTGAAACAAATAATCTCATGTTTGACTGAACATGACAACATGTGATAAAGATAAATTAATCTTTCTCAAAGAAGAAATATAGTATTTCATGCTTTCCCTACTCCCTTCCTTTACCTAGAGTTGATCTTTTTAGTTATATTGTATAGTACTCCATTATTTTGCTTACTTTTAAAGATATCCCATTTAAACTATTCTCTTCATCTAATTTTTTCACACTTCGGTTTGACCACATTTTTTAAAACACGAATTATGACTAATCTTGTTAAGTATAGCGTAGTTAAAGAAATGATGTAAAAAGTTGATTTGATAATAAGACATCAGATAAAAAATTACAACTTGAAAATGTTTAGATTTGTTGATAGTAGTGCATATTTTATACAGTAATACTTAGAGGCGAATCTAGAATTTCATGAGGATGAGTTCACTACTGTTAGAAGCAGAGTTACCGCATTCCAAGAGTATTGGGCGAACAATCTTTATCGAAAACTCTTATTGTGTATATCAAGAAACATAATATTAAAGGATATTTAAATGTCGATCAGTCTCTACTTCTAAGTATAAGTGAATCATAGTTTGACCAAGTGAACCATTTATGTTATTAAAACATGAGTTCCCGAACATCATATTAGACATATTTAAAAAAAAAAAAAAATTGTACATAATATATCTAGTTTCGTCGGAAACTATGAGTTCACGTAAACTGGCGCTCTAAAGGGCAGTAATACTATTAGCAGTAAAAATCAGATTGTATAAGTTTTAATTAGTAAATTGGAACACATAAATATAACATTCAAAAGTAAGAAATTCAAGCAAGTTGTGATATGATGAGTGATGACTTCTAAATCTAGACAATGGCACTTTCTTGGAAGTTCCACAAGTGGATATTCCCTCTTACCCCCACCCACCAAAGTTTGGGGAAGGGGGTTCAGATTCATCCTCGGATACCCCTTGGCCATTGCCCTTAGCCACCATAAAGGGCATCAACTCTAATCTTTGTGTAGATTTGCTTCAGAGTTGAAAGACTTTTGAGATCTAACAACATTTATTTTAAATGAGTTTATGTTGGTATACATCAAGAAATTACAATATTAGTAGTACAATTTAACAAATACTGCAGCTTATTTTCTATTTCCTGATTATTACTCCCACCGTTCTACTTTATGTGTCATAGTTTGACTCGGCACAAAATTTAAGAAATACAGGAAGACTTTTGAAATTTGTAGTGTAAAATAATACAAAAATATTTGTGTAGTTGTAAATTATTTCAGTAATGGCAAAACTGTAAATTTGAAATTAAACTGTTACCAAATTTAGAATGTTGTCATTATTTTTTAAACAGATAAATAATGAAATGCTGCCACATAAATTGAAACGGATGGAGTATATTATATATGTAAAAACTATTATTATGACCTATGACAATAGCAATGTGGGGAAAAAGTCGCATGCAGGGCCTCAAACATCATCTGAGTAGGTGCCTTATGAATAATGGCCCTTTATTGATTCTTATCACTAAACCATAACGCTATCATTCTTCCAAACTAACAAGCTAAGCTACTAGTAAATGATTTCCTTTATTGAGCACACATATTGCCTTTAGTATTCAACTTTAAGGCCCATAATGAGCACGCTTTTTTATGTGGTTTCTATAACTAGCTGTTAACTACGTGTGTTTTGTAGGCTCGACTATTTTGAATTAATGTTTGGTTCCACTTTGAGGTAAATTAACTCTCAATCAAAGATGACTTTATTTTCAAAGCTCAAACTTGAAAACTCAGATTAAAAATGAAAGTTATTTATTACTCACCACAATCTTTGGTGGTCACGATGAACACTCGCAACTAGTGTTATTCCCTTCTTTGGCTAAGACAACATTCTATTTACATGCAGGTAAATTGTTGAATGATCTCAACCAAATAGATTTATAGCCACCTATGTGCTGTACTAGCCGCACTCAACAGCCATCAGGTCCCTCTATTGATAAGTAAGGATATGAATATGATGGTTTCTATGCATATCCTTAAAATAATTTCAAACTACTTTTTTGTTTAAAACTTTTGCAATCAGTAGCTGAGTAAATTATTTGGATGGTCAAGGTCCCAATAGGGTCCCTTCCCAGGGCAAGAATAATGTTTGTGGCCTTTTCATTAGTTAAAACTTTAGCATTCCTGATTCCTGATCATATGCTCTCACTTTGCCACCCTGGGGCACTATCCTTTTCAGTTTTCATACTATAACCTGATGTTTGTCGTGTCCTTTCATTAGCTATTGTTCCTTAAGTGCTGGGATCGAGTGTTGGTTTATGTATATCATTATGCAGTAGAGGTGTATTAATAACAGGGCACAGAGTATTGAGGCATTTAGTTTGCCATTTAAAGATGAGATAGAATCCTCCAAAGTTGTTGGACTATCACAAGTGTTTTGTCCCACAGATGTCTAAGCAAGTGCAACTATTTGCATTGGTCCATTCTAATTGAAGTGTGCATCAGATAGGAGCAACATAAATCAGGTGAAAATAGAACATTGCTCACTAGTAATGTGATTCACCAAATAAACATGTCCCAAAAGTTGGTGATATGATATTACCCAAATTTCTCTCTACTTTTAACTAGATTAAAATTACTCTCCGATCCGTTATACTTTGTTTAGAACACTCTTAGGGTCAAAGACAAATACGGGAGGACTTGCCAACGACCAGGATCGCGCAGTTGAAAATCTTTCAGTGGCTCCCAAGGTTAAGAAAAATGTAAGCAAAGCCCGAGCAATGCAGTGCTTTTTCTACAACTAAAGACGAATGAGATGCACAAAAGAAGAAATTGAGGATAATAGCTGAGCATCCAATTGACTGTACATACAACTAAAGGAAAAGGCACAAGATCTCCACACGGTAGTTCCCAACTGATGATACAGATGCTATGGAAATACTGGTACTCTCCTTATCAAAACTACTATTAACAATGACTAGAACCAATTTGTTTCTAACATTGGAGAATGTTTGCTATTCCAGAAAACAATTACAACCTGAAGATTACGAATTGGCATACACAACCCGTGAAATGAGATGATTCTTGGCTAACATGACTTGAAACATTTTCTTCCTCACGCCATCAAAGAATTTACAATGAGCACTGATGCCAGAAATGTCGTCAAATTATGCCTTTAATTAAGACGCACTCAACTGAATTGCTACATTGTGTGGTCCCACATGATCAAGAAAACAAAAGGCATTTCAGGTGATGATTTCTCGAACCAGCCAATCCAAACTGGGATATGCAAAGTACAAAACTAGAAACGATGGGAGAGCAAACAGAACGGTGATGAGCATGTACAAGGCCAAGATTGCTGCACTGGCAGGTATAGCATATAGGATGATCAGGAGAAAAACAACCACCAGAGGAAACTTGGCTGTCAAATGAACGAAAAAAACAAGAGACTTGCGAAGAGAAGAATGAAGTCTCTCAATAGCAAGAGAAGCAGTGATGTGATTGTCATCATGGTTTGAGACTGATGATTCTGGGTGATGAACATCCTGGCCGCGCTGTCGGTTAGACTGGCTTGCTGTACTTCCTAGGGATTTTGTAGATGATGGCCAGGCTGGCTGATTATGATCCCCACAAGATGAATTATGAGACTTTGTTCTGTCACCATTCATACTCTCAAGCATCCAGAGAAGAAAGAAGTTCTTACGAGGAAACTTAAGGTTCCCCCTGTAAACCAAACGAAGGGATAACATATTGCACCAGGGACAAGCTATAAGCAGTGGAAGCTGGAGTGGCAAAGTAGGAAACTTCACAACAGCCCATTGTAGTCCTAGGATGCAGTTTTTACAGAGGGTATGTCCACACCAAAGCACATAGGGTACGTTTTCAACAATGTTAAAAGACTCCCAGCATATTGGGCACTCAAGTCCCTCCTCCCTGCTGGTTACTGAAGAAGTTTCATCATCTGAGCAATCTGCTGAATGCTGAGTACGCTTCAGAGAGTCATTCTTCAGCCCTATATTCCCAGCTACACAATTGGACGCAAAGTTCCACATAGTGGTGGTCTAAGGTTTGATGTTAAGGAGCGTAATATTCCAAGACTGCCAAATACACTTCCTGTCACGTCAAGCCATAATTAACAACAAGTACAAGGAGAAGTTGTAAAAGGATGGAGCCAAAAGAAGGGAACAAACGAAGCAAAAAGACTCATATTTTACGCAACATAAACAAATCCCTCCTCTTCTTTTCTATTATTGTCCATGAGATATTGTGCGATGTACAAAAAACAAATTACAGAAATACAGAATATGTAGTAATAAGTTCCTAACAGCAAATGGCAGCGAATTTGCTGTCACATCCTGTAATATTGTGCTAATGTGGCTAATGTGCCCCAGATTAAGCTTTAAGAGAGAGCCGTTAACCAAGAAGGTTAAATATGAGGCATTTTTGTCACAGCAAGGGCACATTCGGCCCAACTATTAATGGAAGACAAATGTGACCTAAAATCGCATGGTACATGGGCAAATTTGACCCTTTTCCCTAAACTAAATAAGGTTCCACAAGGCAAAGAGTAACAATCCGATCTTCTAACTATAGGCAAGTTACATCCATTGATAACAATAAGCGAGTTACACACATTGGTAACAAACTCTAGTACATTGAGCATTTCTAGCATTATCCCTATAACTATAGTGGTAAACAACTCTATCTACGCTGGATTCAAAAAGCATATCTGTCCTGATCATGATAAAAGGAGAACGATCGTAGTAGGTTAATAACCGTCCCAATATAGTAAGTCCCCGAAATACTTAATTCGTTTAACCGATCGTGACTAGTTTGGGATTGAGGCATAGTTCTTTAATTGATTGATAAGGGAAAACTATACTAAAGAGCCCATAGGTAAAAGAAATAGTTCTACCATCTTATTATGTATTCGTCCAGCTTGCACGAACCTCGACTAATTATATCGAGTACCTGCTACCTCTCACTAACACAGATCCAATACGTACAAATTTAATAAAAATGAATGAAAGAACTAATAGAACTTACAATCAACATAAATTGGGTATCATTTTTTGCAGCACTAGTTGTACGGTGAAATCACAGCTGAAAAATAATTAAAATCCAAATAAAAATATTTACAAATTGAAACTAAAAACCAATAAATAAATAAATAAAATAAGACAAGATTTACCGATTAATGGAGAGATCGGAAGAGAAAGAAGAGAAGTTGGGAAAAGACGGAAATGACCTCAGCTGCTTCTTCTCATCTCTCTTTTTAGAAGGTGGGGGGTTTATTGTTTGCCTATTGAAGAAGCCCTACCCACAAGTTTTTTACAAATTTGGAAAGTCTCAAAATCACAATTTATCTTTTTCATTTCTGTTTTTCTTTTTAGTTCTTTTTTTTTTTTTCATCCGATGTTTGGTATCTTCGTTAGAGCTCCGAATCAGTCAGATTCGCTCCGAGTAAGTACTCCCTATCAGTATTTTTTTTTTATTTTCAGAGCTCGAATCCGATACTTCTGATTAAGGGTGGAAGAATCATATACATCCCATCACGATTTCTGGTGGTCTTTTTAGTAGTATTATATTAGTGCGTTATATAATTTCATTAGTTTTATGTCAAATCTTAAGATTATACATAACAATATTTGTAGGGTTGTCTTTTTAGTAAATGTAATGGCTTAAGGTTAACCATTTACTCAACTGTTACGGGTGACAAAATTAGCTCTTAAAAAATTGACTGGTCTAATATATCAAAGTTTGAGCACTTATTTTGATCACGTTTAGTTTATCTAAAAGTTCTAGATGTCATTTAGTTAATATATATTTCCGAAATGGTGATCCATAAGAAAACTTGTCTATTTTTTTTTTTAAAAAAAAATTGACATGCTAGAATTATAACTACAAAAAGGAAGTTTTTTGTTCCTCCATTATGATTATATTGGTTTTTCATTTGTATTAGTTTGCGGGACACTTACAAAAATACCCACAAAACCAAAAATAATTACAACCACTACCCACTACTTTCAAATATTACTCAACCTACCCACTAAACTATTTACCTATTCTACCCATCCAGACTTGTATACCATAGTTTATGCAGTATACCATAAAGGTATACACATATAACTTATAAGGTATAACAAAGGTATACAGTAATAAATGGCCCTCCAGACTTTTATACCATAATTTATGCAGTATACCTTAAAGGTATACACCTATAAGGTATAACAAAAGTATACAATAATAAATGGGTAGGTTGGGTAAATACTTTTAGTTTTATGGGTAGTGTAATTTTTAATGGGTATGACTTGTAAATACTTTAAATTTTATGGATATAGAGTGTAAAAATCCCTTAGTTTGCTCAATCAAGCATCCAACATGAAGTATATCATATGGGCCGTATAAGCAGCCCACAGATTTGAGGAGAAAAAATGCAAAAAATTTCACCGCGTGCCTACCATAAAGAGTAGTTTTGTAAAAATGCCGTGCTAAGCAATAGTTTAGTAAAATATTCTTTTTAGCCCGGAGCCAAGAGCTCAAAGCAAAAATATTGTAAGTCTTGGCAATTGCCAATACTTCAAGGGCAAGTACTGTTTTGCCAATACTTCAAGTTATATGACGAGAATACAGGGAAAGACTGGAAGAGGCTACGATCAAGTGCGAGAAGTGTTGCCTTTTGCCAATATTTTAAGGATAAGTGTTGGCAAATAGAGAGGGATTAAAGACAAGCCTTGGCATTTGCCAAGACTTACGACCAAGTGCGGCAAGTATTGCCTTTTGCCAACACTTGAAGGGATAAGTGTTGAAAAGCAGAGAGGTGTAAAGGCAAGTTTTGGCCCCGACCTAAAAACTTGTCAGGATGCTTCCGTCCAGATTTTTTTCATTAAATCTTAATAGAGGCATTTTTATAAAAGCCCTGTTAGCGCGGGCAAAAAGGCAAACCATTGCTTATTGTGTCATATTTTTGCAAATAGGCCTGAGCATTACAGTCATGGCCTTATGGGCCAAAAAAGACTATAACAGAACATCTTGCACAAATAACCTTTTAAATTCTAGTTTTGTTAACACAGTGAGTCAAATTCGTTTGCAGAAAAGAAAAGACATCTAACTACTTTTAAAGACGAAAAACAAGTTTAATTTGCTATCTCTAAAATTCATAGTATATGTGGATGATGCCCGTTCTTTATTTTTCATATTGTGAACGAAGAAGTTTTATTGGGAATTTATAGTGCATTTACTAATGTTACATTAATAGGCACTTTATAAAAAATTTCCTCCTTTATCTGAGTTGAAACGATCAGTAATGTGAGAAATTAAACTCTAGTAAGTAAATACAATAGTCCGATTATAAGTTTGGTGTTGTGGTAGAAATGAGCAATTTAGACTAGTACGAGTACGATATATTTGGTACGGTGTATAAATATAACTAATCGATGCATAAAAATTGGTTTAGCTCATAATACATAGATTAGTTATACTTATATTGTTATACACCATACCAAACATGCTGGTAAAGTACTAAACTATAAGAAAATTCCAAAGGTGCATGGTACATGAACCATCTGTTTGGATATTTTTGCATTGTATAAAAGTTAAGAATGACACGGAAGTAAGATGGCCGGTCTGCCATGAAAGAAACAGTTAATAATTGCATTAGGGAGTATGACATTTTATGAATATTAATTAATTAAAAACTCAACAAAGATGCTACTAATTAGTACTACTTTACTTGTACCAAATTAAGCTGTCGGAACATGAAAATGACTAACCTATTACTTCTTCCTCAATCAATCACCTTTCGTCCCATATAATTAGTTAAACGTTGGAGGTGGGATAAAATGATTGGAATTCATTCATCACTAATTAACTAAAAATCTCGAATTCGAATCTTATTTTTTTTTTGTATCTAATACGTATACATTGAATGAAGTTGTTGTAGCTGCTAAGTGATATGTTAACAGAGATATAACATAAAATTCCAATTTAAAACCAGTAAGATGGTTTGTGTGGTTGCTGAAAGGAATAGTAACTAATTCCATTTGGAGTGTAATACATTATGGACATTAGTATTAAAAAAAGAAATTCAAAGAGATGCTAGTACTTTTGTTGTACATATTGAGCTGTACGGAGCATGAAAATGACTACCTTATTGCTCTTTTCACAATATATCAACGATCTTTGTGTGTACACAATCTAAATTACTTATCACACAGTAGTAGTTAATAACACGGAAAGGATATGGTAGAATAGTTTGAAAAAGTTTCACATTAGTTAGAAACTTCAACTTTGAATTCTTAGAATAACGAATTTCTTGGCCTTAAAGAGCTTAATTGGCTGATATTATTCTGAATTAGCAGACGAGTGAGCTTCGATTACCATTAAAAAAAAAAAAAAAGACAATACATTAGACATAAGTTTATGGAAACTGGAAAGAAATAAGACTTGGCCAGGATGTGGGGTTGAATTCCGAAATTAAATTACTAACTAAGCGCCTGTTTGGCCAAGATTCTGGTAGGCCAAAAGCACTTACTTTTCACAAAAAATATTTATTTTAGATAATAAAGGTGTTCGGCCAAGCTTTTGGCAAAAAATAAGTGCTTCTTAGCAGAAGCTATTTTTTAGCTTTTAAGTCAGAAGCTGAAAAAAGTACATAATCAAAATATATATATATATATATATATATATATATATAGAATTCCACTTGATGGTGTAAACAGAATTTTGTGGTCCGCTTTTCAACTTCAAGTACGTGTGTTTTGAAATTGACCCAATCCCAACTTATAGCGAACACAGCTCACATGCAAGATCTCTAAAGATCACACATACACCCACAAGTAGCTATCACAATGATTGTCCAAATAGTTTCTTTTACCTTTTACTACTTCCTATTTCATTTTCCCTTTCTCCTAAAGCAAAAAAGGAATATATATATATATATATATATATATATATATATATATATATATATATATATATATATATATATATATATATATATATATATATATATATATAGAGTGAGAGAGAAGTTCAAACAGCCTATGATGAAATAGCATACAAAAGGGCTACGCGAATAATAGTGTTAGTAGTTCGTGAGACTAATTTCGAGCTAGATAGTGGATTGAAATAGTTTCTCTTATTGTCTAGGTTTCGCCTGGTCTGAAAAGCAGGAAAGGTAGCTAAGAGAACTAGTTCATTATTTTGGTGAAACATGAACGCATCTTATCAGAGGCATAACATATATAGAGAACTCATGTAGGCAGAAGTGGATGTAGCGTTTGAGGCGCACTACCTGACTATGAATCAATAAAAAAAAGATAGTTTGGTGCACAATATATTCCGCATTATATTAACACATAATCCGAAAAAAAATCGCTTCTTACAGGGGTGTGATGTACGCAGCTAGTTATTGATGTTCCAGGATTTGAATCCGTGACCACATCATAGACTATGAACCAATCAAATTTAAATGTGGACTCGTTGTATGTACTGTCTAGGGACAATGAAGACTGAATGCTCAGTTCCTCAAAGTATTTCAACATGCCGTCCACGAGGGTGGTTTCTTATATATTACTATCCTCTAAGGAGCTCGAAAGGTCATGTGACACCTGGCTGGCTTTTTCATTTTTGTTGCATGCAAATATGAAATCCAAAATTTAATCATGAAGAGGTCCTCGTTTATTTTTCTAGAATGCAAAACAATTTTAATCTTACAATTGCCAATACTTTTTGGGTTATTTATATTCTTGTTGTTAGAAAATCGCTCATACTGTATTTCCTTTAATGAATTTTCAGTATGGATAGAGTGGATTCTATTTTCAAAATATTTCGAGAAAGACGTACACATTCATCCCTCTATTTTTGACAATAATTTAAAAATTACTCCATATTAAACTTTCAGTGACAGTTCCGTTAAGGTCAATGACAAATACAAAATAATTTGCTAACAATAAGGATACAGTGACCTCAAAATATAGTCGAAAGTAAAATTAAGATATTTATTCTATAGCACAAAAGTAGTTTAGTGGTCTTGCTGGTTTAATTTCAGTGATCATTTGCTGCGAGAATGAAAAGATTGTAGTAATTGAGTAGCTATATGTGAGTGATTTAATATTTAGGCATATCATTTGCCAGCAATCATTAGGATCGATTGACTTAATATCAGAGAGCTAGGCCCCTAAATTCAATTATTGGAAAAAGCAGCAATCAGTAACTATTGAAACTTTAAAGTTTTCAGAAATACAATATAATCCAATAATATCAAATAGTCCTCAAAAAGATTTAAAGGAAATTACTCAATAATTGTTGGAAAAAACTACTTTATATATATATGAGGATGAAGGAAAACACAATCGAGAAAATATAGTTTCCCACGATTAACGTTATTTTAGGAGTAATAATCAACAGAATAATCACATGCCAAGCACAATTTATACTTTATAAATTACAGTCTATATTGATCATAAATCTTACCAAAGATTCTAGTTATGGGGGGAAGATCGTTTACGTTCTTGTTAACAATCATCTACTGATGAATTAGTTCTTCACCACAAGATCTAGAAGTTTTATTCCGACTCCAAAGGATAATCCTGAATGGATACAACTGTTTCCTAATAATTGTGTCAATTTCTTTTATATTTATTATATATTATAATAATTATATACTGTAATAAATATAATTCAGTATATATATTTTTATTTGGATGTGAATTCCGATGGACACATATGGATGAACTGAATCCAATTTTCAACAAGGTTCTCACCTCAGCTAAAAGAGTAGAATACATAGAGGATATATTTGTACCGAAAAGAGTACGTAAAATGAAAGTTTGTGTACAAAAGTATCTTAAAACAGTATTTTGAGAATAGATACATATGGAAGGAGGATATGAAATGGAAATTACTCCAAATGATGTTCTTCCATTTTTCCGTTTTATTTTTGAGGTTCAAGAGTTGAGTTAGGTTTCTGATATAATCAATTCGTGCCTGAAAAGTTAAAAAAATATGGAATTTAGTCAAAATAATGAGTTTCAACTTTCAAGTGGAATAGAGATTTGCTACGTGAGTAATGCATTTAGGAAAATAGACAACATATAATATATACCCCGTGAACTAATTATACTTTAATTGCTCTTGAGGTTCATGTATTAGTCTGAAAGCTAAGTTAGGTATACAGGATTTAGTCGGCCTTTTTTTAAAAATATCTCCTTATCTCTCCAAAAAGATTTACACAAGCACTACGTGTTAGTTTTTTTTATAACAATTTTATTCTACAATGATTAAACTTTTTTCTGAAACCAATTTTTTATACTATTTATGTGAGTAATTATACGTTTTATATGACATCATTTTATTATAAAATTCAAAAAATATTCCAAAATAGGATTAAAACATGTACTGTAATTCTGCCTATTACCCCCAACGCTTATTTTTTCCTTAAATGGCCGCGAAGCTCACACGCCCTTACAAGTAATTACACCAAGTGACATAGTAATATAATTGAGCTATACTTTTAGTATCTAATAATTTTAAGAATGGACTACATATATAATTATATACTAGTATAGTACTAGGTATGATTTTTTACAGATGCTAATCAGAGGAAATTAAATGTAGGAAAAGGATAATATCATGATCATATAAGGAAAGGAAGGAACCAGCACGTAATTGCTTGAAAATAGACAAGCGATGATGAATTTATATGTTTTGTATAACATAGGTTGCTAATTATAGTTCATGAAGTACATATTTAGATATCGTTTGCCTTGCCAATACAAATCTGATAAACTTAGTGTCAGAAACTAAATGATCTAATGGAACACATGGTTAATTTCTTAATAGTAGTTCCTACACTGCCCATGCATGTTGCCTAGATCGAACTATATATGGTCACAAAGAGGCTATATATTGAAAAAATTACGTACATAAAAGAACTTTGTGATGGTATATATTATCATGGAAGAAATACTTGGGGATAACAATATTACTCCCTCCGGTCCATTTTATTTGATCACTTTCCTTTTTTAAAAGTCAAACAATATAAACTTTGACCAATATTTTGAGATATATTTCTTTACCATATTAATATAACAAGAATTGCAACTTGTAGTACTTTTCGTGTAGTTTTTTAATATCCAAATTATAATTTTAAAATATTTACTAAATCTAGTTCAATTTAAATCCAAAATTGGTAAACTTGACTCTCGAAAAGTGAAACAGATCAAATAAAATGAACCGGAGGTAGTAGTAACTTGTTAATGATGCATGATTATCCATTGACTATTTCCTAGAACATTATACATTGACATGGAATAACATATGTAGCCATAAACGTGTGAGACTCTTTGTTCTTCTCGTAAATTTTGTTTTGTTAGGGGTACCATGAAGATGAATGATGCTATAGCTAGAGGAGGAAACTTCCACAATCCACATTCCTCAAAACCACCAAACTACATAAGCAAACATATATAGAAACATTGGTGTTTTTTCCTGCTACTATATTTCATGATTATTGATCATGATAATAACCTACACCTTCTTCAGCACCCTTGTCACTCTCAAAAATTTTGTGCATATATTTTTGTACTACATTATGTCCTTCCTTAGCTCTCTCCCACACGACACTACTTCCTCTTTACTATTTTCTTTACTTTTTATGCAGATCTTCTTTCAGAATTGGCCACCCTTAATATATTCATCTGCATGAAATAGAGAAAAGTGTTCATTCTTGGTCCTCGATGGCGCGTCCTCTCTCAAACTCCAGGTTTCAATACTCTTCCTTTCTTCTTTTCGTCTAAATTTATTTAGAATCGTTACTACTCTCGTTAATCATAAGCGAATTCAGAATCTAGAGTTCGAAATAAGCGTGATCTTATATATGAATACATTTCAAAATTTTAATATGTGTGCATTTATAGTACGACTCACAGTATTAGCACACGGATTTGTCTTTGTTGATAGTGATTGAACCTAAAATTGGAGCCAGCTGAAAAACTCTAGAAAAAGACCCTGTCATTGACCTTTAGGATATAATTAGGACGAGTGCGAAGACCATGATTTGACTTAGTGTGTAAATTAGGATTGTGCCACGAATATCCTAGTGAAATTGAAAGAATAGTTGAAAAAAAAGTAGCTACTGTACTGCTACATATGTTTGTGGGAGAAGTATTGTATTAAACTGAAAATTAAATGGTATACTAATGTTTTCCTTTTAATGTAAGTATTACTCATTTTCTTAGGTAAACCTCATCGTTCTATACTACTTCTACCAAGATTCCATATGTGATCTAATTAAAGGCTGGTTATCATAGTACAAATCACTTTCTTCTCAAAATTTAAAATTGATCCCTTAATATATATACTCTATGTTCTTTGATCTCTTTTCCCCTCTACTTTAGTTAGAGAATCTATCATATCACATTTATTTGTAATAGCATTTAAAATATTTTATTTTAAGATTGTAAGTCTCACTTTTTGTGGAAAAGTTACCCGTAAATATATTTAGGTGATCTAAGAAAATTACAAGTAACACTATTAGAAAAACGCGTTTTTCGGACGAACGATAGCCGTCCCTAAACGTTGTTTACGGACGGGCTATGCGACGGCATCGTCCGTCCGTATATCGCTCTACGCTAGATACATAGCGACGGGCAGCTGTCCGAGACATGCGACGGCTAGCCCTCCCTACGTTGTGAAATCTGAAATATAATTTTTCGTTTAGGGAGGGCTAGCCATCCCTAAACTCTAAAATTTGATTTTTTTTTTTTTTTTTTTTTGGTTTAGGGACGGGTGCCCGTCCCTATGTTGACAATTTTTCTTTGTTAGAGACGGCTAGCCGTCGCTATTTTTGATAAACCTGCACAATAAATTGTCAAGAAAACAGATGCATGAAAAATCTGTACAAATTTATATACACAACTAGTCGAACAGATAATTAAACGAGAATACCCAAACATTTTAATAATAAATCTACTAAATCTTCCATCATTTACTTTAAATCCTAAGCATAAAGGCACATAACACTTATGCCAAATCCAACTCCAAATATAAAGTTCACAATTATTCCTAACAATTAAAACACATGCAACATAAAGTCTTAACAAAAGGACATTAATAGTGGTATGGAAGAAATATGTCCAATATTTTTTGTATTGATTTCTTTTTTTCTTCAACATCTTTATCCAAGTCCAACTCCGGCAAATCAACATCTTCATCCTTTCGATTCCGGTACCATATCAATTAAATCTTCAATCGTATCTTGAACAATTTCAATTGAGTCTTCGATTGACTCTTGAGCAATATCAATTGTATCTTTGACGTTGATATCCATGATAGATCTTGGCGGAAGGGCTGCAAATTTTGGAAAAAAAAAAATTAAACCCCGTTTATGTTTAAATTTTACCGAGAAAAAGTGAAAAAAAAGACATAAAAAACCTACCAATGAATAAGGTGAGTCGTTTGATTTATGTTTTAGAGGTGTTTGAAGGAAGCAAATGAGTTTGAGGATTCTTGAAATTGGGAGAGAGATATTTTGTAAGGAAGAAGATGTATTTTTGTGTGATATGCTCGTGTGTTTTGTAAGTGGATATGGTGGAATTTAACAGAATGGTTAGGACAGCTAAACCTCTCTAAGATAATAGGGCGGGGAGACCGTCCATTACTTTTATATTTTTAAAATTTAACAGATTGTGTTAGGGACGGCTAGCCGTCTCTAAGAAAATAGGGAGGGCTGACCGTCCCTAACTTTTGAAACCTTTTAAATTGTCAGAAGCTTAGGGACGGCTAGCCCTCTCTACGCAAATACGGACGGCTAGCCGTCTCTACCCTTCCGTCCCTAAATCGAGTTTTTCTAGTAGTGTAAATCATTAGATCATAATAAGCATTACTTGGCAACTTTTTATAGATATTAAAGTACTATTTTATGTTATACGTAGTAGGTTAGACAACATTGATGGTATAAAAAAGTAATATTTACATTATGTTTGTACAATTATTCATTCCATATATATTAATTAATGGCAGTAAAATCTTTGGAGATGAATGACATAATTGGTACATGTTATCATAAGTAGTAGTCTAGTACTAGGAAAATTAAAATTGCATGCGTACTATCATTGGTTCTTCAACTTGCACTACTTTTTGTTACTCAAATGCACTTATTTCTATCTAGTTTTTTTCTGGAAAGTCATGTCTCATTCACATTTTAAAGTAAGTACTCCATTCCTATGAGTCAACTAAATTTCTAACATTAAAAAGTAAATGCACTTAAGCATATGGTTGCATTAATCTTTTATAGTGAACTAGATCAGTAAAATGTTTTCTTGATTTGGAAAGTGCTTAATTGCACATTATTATGCCAAAAGTTTATACGAAACTAGAGAGGCAAATGGGGACCTAATCTGGTTCATTCCGATCCTTTCTTGTGTATTGTCGCCTACTGGAGTTGAAATTTCTTGTTGAGATACAATAGACAGGATTAACAATCTATTAATTATACAAACCATGTAAAATTATTTTATTCAATTAATTTAGTTGTATTATTTTTCAGTTATTAATTTAACTGATAATTAATTATGAACAATTTAATTACCCATTGAATGACACCATTATTTAATGACTTCAAATACAATTTTTTTTAAGCTCAAATTCAAAAATTATTTTTTCACAAAAAAGCCAAAAAAATATTGGTATTTACGGCCAAATGCCCTCATAGACTATCAATACTAGTGTCTACAAGTACTTAAACATAAGTAAAAAGGTTTTCTCAGTTCATAGTATCAGTCTTACAAGACTTTACCCCCTCGGAAAGACGTATAATAGCCTTAAAGGGAGCGCTTCCCCCAAATGGGGCCCTACGCGGCACGATTCCGAATTAGTCGGGCTCCAATGAGGATACCGGACACTGGGTGAAAAATCAAAAAAAAAAAAAAAAAAAATATAAGAATATATATCTTCTCCCTCTTCTCCCTTGTGGCCCTCCGACTTTTTATTTTTACTGTGACTCAAACCCACAATCTCTTGGTGCAATCCTCACTTGTCGACGTTGAATATATATCAAGTGTATGCATGCGCACTTTTCTTTAGAATGCTAAATCGTATGGCCAAAAGCATCACATCGTCTTCACCAGTGCATGCCAAAACTTCAACGTCATGATTTTTCCTTCACTCACTTTTAAATTCTTTTTATAGTAGCTCTTCTTTGCTCCATACACGTCAAATTTCCTGTCGTCTTCTACATCAATATATGTGATTCAGTTTTATAACAAAGTTAAATTCAAATTTGGTATATGGACTATGGTGAGTGAGTTCTGGAACTTATTTTTTATTGTTGGCTTTACTCCCTGCTAATTAGATTACCATATTAGTTAGTATATCTTTTTTTTACTTCTGAGATGATTACTGTGATTCTGAAATGATTATTGCAAATTTGTAGTTTACGTTGGAATTAAGAGTTAAGACTACTGCAGAAGTCTGTGAGTAACTGCAACGGACTAAATATGTCTATATATAATTATAATTCTTAGCGACTCAATGAGTGACTTGTCCTTACTCCTTACCATTTTACTGGAGTCTCAATTAAAGTAGTAAGTATTACTCCCTCCTTCCGTTCCAAAATAGATAACACTATTTTCTTATTAGTCCGTTCAAAAAAGAATGACACAATTATAAATTTGGAAACATTTTTGAGTTGAAACTACTACTTTATCCTTAATGAAATGCTTTATAGCCACATATTTATGTATGACTTATTTTGGAGCACAAGTTTAAAAGTCTTACCATATTTCTTAAACTAAGCTCCAAGTTAAACTATGACAACCATTTTGAAACGGATGGAGTAGATTTTTTCCCTTATATGGTAATTGAAGAAAGTTTTTTTTTATATATATATATATATGCTGAGTTTTAGCCATGTGTTTGTATATCACACACGTGACACAAGATAGATTGAAAAAAAGATCATTTGGTATTATTCCACCTTGTTGGTTATATTCATTTTAGCTAGGCGTCCTTAAAATGTAAATAATTTTTTACATTGTCCATTGATGGAAGTTAACTCTTTAACTATTTGTGCATTTCGAACCTATATATCTCATGGATACATATTCTGTTCCAACTTTCCTTTTAAAACGTGGATAACCACTACTTCATATGCTTATCTCTATTAACTCTTTATAGCAAATTTTTCTCAAAGAAGTTCCGCTCTGACCGCCCGACGAGTCATCTATTTAAAAGGACCCTCCCTGCAGTCTGCCCTTCATTGAATTATTCGGTCATGCAAGTGTTCCTCACTCTTCTATACATCTAAATTTAATCATGACTTATTTGCACTACTTGGATGTGTACATCTTGTCTTCTTTAAGTTAATTAGACCAGCTAGCCCAGTTTTACATTTTACAACAAAATGTACAAAATAAAGAGTTGGCCGATTCTTTCTTCATTTGCTATACATGCATTTGAAAGTAAAAATAGCAAGAGACTGAATCATCATAGAAACTAAAAGGGACCCAAGCACCAGTGATAAAAAAGACCCCACAAATATGACGTTCCGTAAGAGGTTGTTCGTCCTTGCAGGAAAAGGCCAACCTTCTTCATGTGCTCATTATACAGACGTACCCAAATTATTTTCTACACTTTACACGTATACTCACTCCGTTTCATTTTATCTGTCATAGTTTGACTCGACACAGAGTTTAAAAAATAAAGGGAGATTTCTGAAACTTGAATCATTTCATTAATGACAAAGCTATAATTTTGAAGTTAAGATGTTACCAAATTTAGAATGTTGTTATTCTTTTTAGAACAGACTAATAAGAAAATACTGCCACATAAATTAGAACGGAAAGTATTTGCAAGCTCATTGCTCTCTTCCTCTCCTATCCTGGCCACATAACCTTTATTTCTTATCACCCTCACTCCATGCATCTCTCATACATAATGTTGGTTTCTTCTGCTTCTTCTCTATACCACTAGAAAATTCTATTGTTTGATTTCTCCTCTTAATTCAGAGTTTTTAACTATCGTAGTTCTTTTCTTTGCTCCTACATCTTTCTTGTTTCCCATGGTTCCTCTCCTCTCAAGATGTCTTCTTGCCACGACCTCCGCTTCTTCCTCTCAAGGTAACTTGCTATACATTTACTAAGCAACTATCCAATTGCAAATTCAACTTCTTTGTTTGATTAGTATATGCACAGTATGATCTTGTGATTTCATTATATGAGTTGTGTAACTAACTTGAATTTTTGAAATGGGATATATATATCAGGTGGTTTGGCATATTTAGACGAAGATCAATTCAACCGGACAACAGCGACGACAACAACAACGACGACAACAACAATAACAACAACTCAATCTCGAACTCTATCGAATGTTACGCATGTACACAAGTTGGTGTCCCAGCTTTCCACTCCACTAGTTGTGACAGAGCTCATGACCAACCAGAATGGGAGGCATCAGCCGGTTCATCATTAATTCCAATTCAAAACCGAACCGGTCAATCCCGGTCCACGCGCAATCATAATAACCGTCACTTATCCGGTCCATTCGGACGTGTACTTGACCCGCGCAGTAAGCGCGTGCAGAGATGGAACAGAATCATTTTATTAGCACGTGGCATGGCATTAGCCGTTGATCCTCTATTTTTTTACGCATTATCTATTGGTCGCGGTGGTTCGCCGTGTTTGTACATGGATGGTGGACTTGCGGTGATTGTCACGGTGGTTCGGACTGCCCTCGACGCCGTGCACCTCCTCCATTTGTGGTTGCAGTTTCGGTTAGCTTACGTGTCACGTGAGTCGTTGGTGGTTGGGTGTGGAAAACTCGTGTGGGATGCGCGTGCGATTGCTTCTCATTATGTGAGGTCTGTTAAAGGATTCTGGTTCGATGCTTTTGTCATCCTACCCGTCCCGCAGGTTAGCCGAATTTATACTCTCCGTTACAATTTACGTGAACCGTTCGATTTGAAGTTTAAGAAATTAAATAAAAATTTACATTTAAACCTTGTTATTCTAAACTTGTAAAAATTTTGTGAATCAAAAAACGTAATGATAAAATGAGAACTTTAATTTTTAATTTATTCTGAATATAAATGTGTCATTATTTTTTTAATAGATTAAAGAGAAAGATTTGTTAACTAAAGTGAAACATATGGCGTAACAACTTTGTCAGTTGCCACGTTGGTTTTGTCCAAGTACCATATCATGCTTTAGCTTTACCTTACTATTTTTAGTTAAATCAACCAAAAAGATAGGAAAATTTGTTTTTTTCTTATTTTAATTTTCTATACATTAACTATGTAGATTTTATACATCTTTAGATTATTTCTTAACGTTTCTACCTAAAATTAAGTTGATGTCCGGTGCACAAAGTATCCCGCGTTCACGTATGGTCCGGGGAAGGGCCTATCTCGAGGGGTGGGTGTGATGTACGACGCCTAACCTAATGCAAGCATCAGTGGTTGTTTCCAAGGCTTGAATTAGGTTAGGCTGTGTACATTACACCTTCGGAGTAGAGCCTTTTCCCGGACCCTACGTAAATGCGAAATGCTTTGTGTACCGAACTGTTTTTTTTTTTTTAATAAGTAATACTCCCTCTGGTCCATTTTATTTGATCACTTTCCTTTTTTAAAAGTCAAATAATATAAATTTTGACCAACATTTTGAGATATATTTTTTCACAATATTAATATGACAAGAATTGCAACTTGTAGTATTTTTCGTGTAGTTTTTTAATATCTAAATTATAATTTTAAAATATTGACTAAATCTAGTTTAATTTGAATCCGAAAATTGATCAACTTGACTCTCGAAAAGTGAAAAACATCAAATAAAGTGGATCGGAGGGAGTAGGTCACTGTTTATAGTAAACATGATATGGTAACTTGGAAACCGAATAGATACCCTTTCATATCCAATGTAAGTGTATAAGCTGGGTTGGGCAAAAAAGGATGGATATTAGAAATTAAATAAAAAGATCATAAGAAGTTTGGTAGTACATTTTAATAGGAGTACTATATATGTATGTTAGAACAATGATAGGATGCTCTAACAGGTTATTTGGCACTAATACTATGTTGATGTGAGTTAATTAGGTTAAAAGTGGTCCAATATATAAATAAAGACTACTTAAGAACTTGAAGGTCACGGATTTGCACTGTTACATACTTGGTGCTATGTCTCCATGTGAAATGATAACACTTATATTTAGCTCCCGTTTGGACATGATTTGGGATTTGGAATTTAAAACTTGGGAAATTGAAATTTTGTTTGGACATGCATTTTATTTGGAACAATATTTGAAGTTTGTGAGGAGATTTCCCAAAAAATCCCAAAAACTGAAACTGGTATTTTTTGAGAAATCCCAAAAAATCTCCAAAAAAATACCCCAAAAACTATAAACAAACGCTAGCTTAGTTTCATCCAAGAATTGTCTATTTTACTATAAAGAACAAAATGGAAACCTACATGTACTTGTTTTACCCAAAATGTTTGTTTTCCCTTATTTCCTAAGTTGTTAGTATCTTGTTCTTTTTCTTAAACTGAGATTTTTAATTACATAGTACTTCAGAAAATAATTAAAAATCTATTCTACTCTTCATATTTTCAACTATCTTCTTGATAATTGTGTCATATTAAAAGTGAATATCCGAATTAAAATGGAACTATATAATAATTTCAACCATGCAATAGTATAAAAAGTTAAGAGGATTAAAGGAATATCTATGCTACTATTTCAAAGTTATGATTATACTCTTTACTCAATGTTCTTTTTCCATGTATTTCCATTTCTCAGGCTGTATTTTGGCTGGTGGTTCCAAGACTAATCAGAGAAGAGCAAATAAAGCTTATAATGACAATCCTTCTACTAATGTTCTTATTTCAATTCCTTCCTAAAGTCTATCACTGCATAAGCTTGATGAGAAGGATGCAAAAAGTTACAGGATATATTTTTGGTACCATTTGGTGGGGATTTGGCCTTAATCTCATTGCTTATTTTATTGCTTCTCATGTAAGTCCTACTTCACTTTTGTCCCACATACTACAGTTTCTTCAAATTAAAAATAGGATTTAAGTTATATGCATCGCTAGAGTAAAAGAGTTTTCACTATTGATGCAAATCATATAATGTAACGCATTATTACTCTATCTTCCAGTTTCCATGTTACCATATTACATATCAAAAGTCGATATTATGATGGCACGGTGTAGAAAATCTATTCACTGTCAGTGCATAGAACATGTTATAGCAGGTTATTACTCTATCGTTCATGTTACTACATTACACTTGTTGAAAAGAATTACACGCTGTCGTGAGTTAACTTAACCTGATGGTGGTAAAAAATGCGTCGTTAGTACATTCTTAAAAGTGTTAGTGACCAGTTGTTATTTATAGGTTGCTGGGGGTTGCTGGTATGTTCTTTCAATACAAAGAGTGGCTTCATGTCTAAGGCGGCAATGTGAGAGTAGCCGTTCTTGTAATCTCACTTTGTCATGCTCAGTGGAGGTCTGTTATCAGTTTCTGTTGCCAACAGGAACTGTGGGAGATCCATGTGCTGGAAACTCAACAACAGTGATGAGAAAGCCACTTTGTTTAGATGTCAATGGACCATATCCATATGGGATTTACAAATGGGCTCTTCCTGTTCTTTCTAGCAGGTCCATCACTGTGAAGATTCTTTACCCCATCTTTTGGGGATTAATGACTCTTAGGTAATATTTCTTTTCAATGTATTCATTTGTTTATCTTTGTATCTAGTACTACTGCTTGGACATTGATTTACTCTGATTCATCTTTATATAGAACAGTTAAGACTTGAACATTAACTTGGTCGAGTGCATCAACACTATCCGTTAATGAGAATGAAGTTTAAATTCTAGTCCCATCAGATCAGAAGAGTTGTCAATTTCAACATCCTAGTAAAGACTTTTTTTTCTTTTCTTTTAGTGAAACATGAAATCTTGAATTCCTTTCAAAGTGGTTGGTCAAAGGAAAGATTTATGGTTAAGGGAAATGAACTGTCTGATGAGTGTTATATGGACTTCACTTACAGCATTGGTGTTTGATTGCAGCACATTTGGCAATACCTTAGAACCGACAAGTCACTGGCTGGAAGTTATCTTCAGCATATGCCTTGTGCTTAGTGGATTGATGCTCTTCACACTATTGATAGGTAACATCCAGGTAAGCTATGACCTTTATCTGAGAAATTAACATGAGTTCTTCAAGCTTCTGTATTTATGATTTAGTTCTGTTTGAACCTTATCGAACAAAAACAATTCTTTTTTGAAGGTGTTTTTACATGCGGTCATGTCAAAGAAGCGGAAAATGCAGTTAAGGTGCCGGGATATGGAATGGTGGATGAGGAGGAGACAGTTGCCATCACAACTAAGACAAAGAGTTCGCCACTTTGAACACCAGAGATGGGCTATGATGGGTGGAGAAGATGAGATGGAACTTGTAAAAGACTTGCCAGAAGGACTTCGAAGGGATATCAAACGCTTTCTTTGCCTTGATCTTATTAAAAAGGTACAAAACAAATACAATGCTTACTCTCCTTCTAAGCATATAACATTAGTATATTACTAGTGGAAATATGATGATGCTGATCTGAGTTTCATTATTTCAGGTTCCTCTATTCCATAGTTTGGATGATCTGATTCTTGACAATATCTGTGATCGCGTTAAGCCACTGGTCTTCTCCAAAGATGAGAAGGTGCCTGTTCATGCACTCTCTAGAATGATACTCCCTCTATTCCATTTAATGCAATACTACACTTTTTCCTTTTCAATATGTTCTAAAAAGAATAACACATTTTAATCTTTGGAAACTCTATTATAACCATAACGGCATGCTCTTATAGCCATTAGAAATGCAATGACATGTTTAAGAGCACGAGCTCAACAGGAACCTTCAGTATGTACCAAAAGTCAGTCTTTCTTTTTTAAACTCTGTGTCTAGCTAGTCAAATATCGTCATATAATAGGAACACTGAATGAGTACTATAACTGATTGAAACAATGACAATATCTTACCTTGTCTGTTCTGTCAAAACAGATCATAAGAGAAGGAGATCCCGTGCACCGGGTAGTGTTCATTGTTCGAGGGCGAGTAAAAAGTAGCCAAAACTTGAGTAAAGGGGTTGTCGCCACAAGCATACTTGAGCCTGGAGGCTTCTTTGGAGATGAGCTTCTTTCCTGGTGCTTGCGACGTCCCTTCATTGACAGGCTTCCAGCTTCTTCAGCAACATTCACTTGCATTGAATCCACAGAAGCATTCGGCTTAGATGCAAACCATCTGCGGTTTATCACAGATCACTTCAGATACAAATTTGCTAATGAGAGGCTAAAGAGAACAGCAAGGTATTATTCATCCAATTGGAGAACCTGGGCTGCTGTGAATATACAGTTAGCTTGGCGTCGTTACATGATAAGAACTAGCCGTGCTGTTGTCCATGTAACCGCGACCGGTGACAATGATCATCGTCTGCGGAAATATGCAGCAATGTTCTTGTCACTCAGGCCACATGATCATCTTGAATAGCCATGGCTATAGTATTTATTACTATATCCTCATTTGCCATATTTTTTGTCGTGAGCCCTTCCCCGGACCCAGCGTGAAGCGAGATGCTTTGTACACCGGACTGTCTTTTTATATAATAAGCCAGATTTGTAGAATGACATTGATTGATTGAACTATAATATCTGATAAAGGGGGGTAATTATTCAGTTCAAATAGAAGTCAATGTTTGGTGATTATCTCTATAAGGTTTTTTTATTTTTTTACATGCATTTCCCTCTTCAGTAATGAATCCTCATTCCTCACATTACATATGAGATATAAACCATTAATCAATTACTTGTCCATTAATTATTTCACATTCTTTTTAATTTTAAATGCTACCAAATAATGATAAATATATAATCGACATTTCTTAGGTTTTCAACAGGGAGACAGCAAACAAAGTAGAGCATCTTAAAAGTGATCTATTAAATTAGTAATGTCGACACCAAATTTTTACTCTCGGTTTTTTAACTTATCTTTTTCTTTAGTATATTTGGTCATACAAGTCAAACTTCATTAAAATGGCAGTGTTTATCTGTAAATTTTTATGGTTGTTATGATAGGATTTTGTTAAATATGTATACCGTCATTTGACGTTCTTGCAGCTCTAAACAAAAAGTACACAAAAAATATTTTTCTGCGCTTATTATCTTATAAACGTAGATAAAACATTTGTTAAGTTTAAAATTTTAATAAATTTTCATATTTCAGTAAATTAAAAATTACAAAAACTAACAGATTATTAATAAATTCATAACTAATTGTGCAGTACTACAAAGAATTAAAACTATGAAACATATGCATTTAAAATTAATTAAAAATTTTAAATTTTCAAGTTTGACGTAATAATTCTACAGTTGTAGGCTGTTTAGTACATTTCAGTCTCTTAATGATAATATAATGCTTGAATTAGTAAAATTTTTTGTCCAAACTTTCAGCAAAAATATATTCAATGACCTTTCCTTGAAGACTATCCAAGAGCATACTAATTGACTCTTCTATTACTAGCATTTGTACTATTATTATATATACTGGTTGTATTATTTTCTGATGTCTTCTTACTATTGGCGTTTGTATTACCTTGATTATATTAGTTTCAATGTATGTATCTCCTTTATTATGATAATTTTGTTTTGTTTTTCAAACCTGTTAAATTTTTGTTCTTAAACACTGGGTCTTTCAAAAACAGTCTCTCCACTTTGGTGGAGCAAAATCTGTGTACAAATTACCCTATCTAGATCCCACTAATGAAATTATATGAATATATTGGGTTGTACTAATGGGTCCAAAATGCAACTAATTAATATGGAAAATTTACGCGCCATGAACGTTGATCAAGAATAATTACTTTTTCTGTACACCTTTTCTTGTTTCTTTTTTTCCATATACATTTTACTCTTTTTAAATCTATATCTATATCTATATATATATATTAAAAGGAACATAGTAGCCCATGAAAAGTAGCCAAGTGGAAGTAATAAATATATGCCACATGTATTCTATTAGGACAAAGTTTAACCAACTTTTAAAATAGTTGAAAATTAGTTAGGTTGTTAAATCTAAATAGGCAATTTAAAATTTGAATTTACTGTGTGGTTAACTTTGCTTTACAAATTTGAAAACCACTTATTTGCACGATCAAGGAAGTTTTACACATGTTCCAAACCTCCTTAAAATTCTCTAAGGAGATATACGTGCAGTTTTATTAAAACTACACAGTTTTATATAGATGTGTGTAAAATTACAGTTTTCTATAATTATATATGTTCACATTGTTTAGAATTTGGATTGAACATAATTTTCTTTTTAGTGTTTTATCATCCTCCGCTAAAGTCTCCTACCTGAATTGAAGATAATTCTCATGTAAGAGATGACTCTTTAAACGGCACTATGGCCAGTCGGACCAGTCCTATAATTTGTGCATCTTCTTCTACAGTATGATGATTTCATATTTGTGATGAAAGAGATGTGTTTTACTACCAATAACGTTGGAAATATGAAAAAAGTTTTAACATGAAGAAGGTATATATATATACTGCTTCAGATTTGGCGTTGCAATATGTTTTTCATATTTTATTTGAGTTTGTGACTAATATATCTTTTCTTCTAAATTCATCAAATATTTGGCCATAAAACCACAAAGCTATGAACACATAATATGGGAGGAATTTGCTTCTAGGATACGCACATTTCAAAGAGGACTCATAGAGGAGCCAAAGAGGTGAGATTAAGAAGTATCTTTTTTAAAATACTTATATTTATTTTCACCATTAGATATAGAGTAGTTGTCCTTTTATATTTGTTTTAGTTTTTTTAAAAAAAATAAGAGTAATTTTGTGACATTTTCAGTGTCTATGATAAGAAATTATGAAGTATCTATTTTAGATGAAATAATTGGGTAATATTGATTGAGGTTTAGTTTCATTAGTAACTTTAAACTTTGTTTGTATATGTATTATGGTGGTTCAGATTTTGTACCTGAATCAACGTGAAAAGTACTCAGTATGTTCAATAATACTCTGTATATTTGGTTTACTTTCAACACTTCAAAGACTATGAATTGTTCTGCAAATAGAAACTTTATTATCTAAGTTTCTTTGTTATTCTGTAATAGGAACCTCATTATAAATTTAGATTGTATAGTAGGAGCGATATTGTGTCTTGATCTGAATTATATTTGATAAGTAGAGAAATAAAGAGGGTTAGCCTTCTTTAGATTCTACATGTGATAGTTGCAACTCCCACAACATATTCTAAGAAACTTACTTGGGATTTTCGCTAATGATAGTTACATTATGCGAGTTTTCTCTCTTTTTTTTTTAATGATAATTATGTATTTGCTTAATGTTTTCATGTTGGTAATTTTTTTTTCACTTCATTATGTAGGAATATTGCTTGGTGCATGTCTACTTAGCAGACTAAAGAAAAATCAGTTAAATCTTAACTTTTTTGGTTGAAATTCTTCGACAGGAATTATGATGCAAAAATTGAGAGACAATAGATATTTGGAGACATTTTATAGGGTTCAACGCATCAACCAAATATATGACTATGTAAGGTAAATACTTTATCACAAACAAATTAAAATTCTCAAATCCTTCATTTTCACCCAAATTCTTCACATGACAAGTAGTGATAGCAAACGAAACTTTATATTTTATTGTTTCACTCTGTTTGCTCTAATTTTTTTCTCCAAGATGCTAACTTGAATGACTATTATGATTGTTGAAGTAATTAAAATGTATCTTGATAATTGAAGTCCAAGTCTCTAATTGGTCTTTCAATGCTCCAGTACAACTACAAACGCCAATGATGGATGAAATATATATGGAAGAGGTAAAAGAATCAAAAGTTTCAAAATGTGTCTTCCATATATTCCTTTTTATTTGAAATACACTAGGATGCCTAAAGGAAGGAAAAACTATTTTCCCTCTCAGGTTTAGAAAAATGTCATGGACAATGTTTGTGTGAAAGAAGTGTGCTTTTTCCAATCCAAAGGAACGATTCTTTCTGTTGATGTGCTGGTGTCATTGACTGGGACCTTGACAACATTTTCAATGGATATTTCTCATTTAGCCATTCCATCACCTCCTTTTTTCATTATAAAGATCTTGGCCTATCAAAGGACTTTGGTGTGGTGCATGTCAATCATTCCAATCTTCTCTATTCTTGGTTTTATACTCTGTTATTATTGTCGTTTTTCAAATCTATTTATCGGTCTAATAAGAAAAGTTCTCAACCTATTAATACTATAAAAGAGTATAAGTAGAACTAACAAAAAGTGATAGTCATAATAGTTAGTTGTTTATAAAAATATCATTCAAACTTTTGAAGAGTTGTTTATCCCTCTTTTTTTGTTGTTCATCATTTAGCTCTATTTGCTTTAATCTTCACCCTGGGATACTAACTTATAGTTGTATGGATATTACGATTTTTGGGATTGTTTTCTTATGATAAATGAAATGCAGGTGTGCCTAAATTGTTCATGATTGCTTGAGTTTACTGTGGAAGTCAATGGTTGATGAAATATACTTGGAAGAGGTGAAGGAATCATGTGCCTTCAAAATAAAAATGCCTTCCAGTTCCATCTATTCCTTATCATTAATAAGGGATTTGGAAGTCCAAAAGAGAGTGTCAAAATATTTTCGCTCACACATTTTGTCTTCACCGTATTCATTCTAATGTTTGGTATACTCTCGATTTCATATTAATATTCATATGTAAAAAATAATAAGTAAAAAGAGGTTGAAAACCTTATGTCACTAAATGTATTGTTCTGTAACGTAACAAGTTAAATAACTTTGATCGTACATATGATTTGCTTATATAGATTCTCAGTTGAAATACAGTATTTATTTATATTTACTTTTTGTGTTTAGCTAATGTATTCTTGAAATACTAAGCATATTGAAACTATCTCTTTTAAGTTATGGATTGCTGTTGGGATCAATTGTTCCATTCTACAATTACATGGTATTTTATAATAAAGTGAGAATAAGTTTAATGTTGAGGTATAACTTTCGTAATTCCAATCTATATTTGAGTCTCCAGGGCTCTCTTAAGTTTTTTCTTACTTTGAGTCACGTTATTAGGTATTTTGTAAGGAAAAGAACCAATTTGTTTACTGATGATTCATATTATTAAGATAAATTGAATTATTGTTGTTTCTCAAAATCATAAGAATATGTAACTCTGGTACCTTATGGTATGTTAATTTCTTTTGTGTATTAAAATAGTTTTTATTAGAAGGAAAAGAAACTAAAGACGTATAATGTAGTTGGTAGGGAGGATTAAGAGTTGTTTTATCTTTTTCACTTACATTTTTTGTTTAAAGGAAAATATACTTACATGCTTGGATAGTATGATGTCAGTTGTGCCATGCAACTCAATTCCAAATAATTGAGTTTATGAGCACTATCTTGATCCACATTAAACTTATGATTTCTTTAGTTATATAAACGAAGTTATAATGGGAATTTTCATCATAAATATTTTCTTGGGAGTTTGCAAGCTTATCATGTATGAGTCATTGTCCAATTGAGAATTAAGTTTTATCTTTTTTATTTTTTTCATGATTTTAATAGTTTATTTTGAGTTGTAATATTTTTAGCCATATGGTAACATGACATCTAAAGATTTTGTATCTCCACATTTAAAAACGTTCTTGAATATGTTAACAGTACATGAGTTTGGAAATAGGGAGACTTAGTTAATTCTATGATAAAATCACAATTGAGAAGAAATTAATCGGAATTATTTGGTTATGTTGAGTGTACTTTATAATGTAATAGTAATTTTTATGCATAACGTTGTTTTATTTTTCTATTTGTTTTGTTTCTTTCTCAAAAAAGATGTTTTGCATCTTAAATAAATATTATTTTGAATCTATTTTTCATCTAAACATTATTTGTTATTATATGATTATTTTTACTTAGGCAAATACATATTGTTTGTGTCACAAACTATATAATCATTACAATATCTATAACACAAACTATATGATTAAATTATATTTACAAATTCTGTCTTTTAAATAAATGGACCATTGATTGGTATCACACTTTCTTATTGATGATTGTTTACTGATGTGGATTTTAACCCAAAAAAAAAAATAAATAGAAAACCACAATGGTAAACATAAAAATCAAATGACAATTTTATATTTACTACCTTGATATTTAAAATTTTCTATGATTAATTTCTATTAGTATCAACCGCGCATCGCGCGGGTACTATACTAGTATATTTTAAATAAGTATTTAATATTTTAAATATTATTAATGTATATTTAATATTTTAAATATATATTTAATATACTTAATATTATTGATATTTAATATTTTAAATATATATTTAAAATATTAAATATTATTATATTGATAAGACTCTATCATTAAGCCTAAAATCGTGCAACTACCATATTTAATAGTAATCTATTTTTTTACTATTAGATATAGAGGTTTAAATATCATTAAGCCTAAAATCGTGCAACTCCCTTAATTAGATTGTTTCTTTTAATTAAGGGAGTTAAATATCATACTATTAGATATAGAGGTTTACCTATTTTTGGGGCTTCATAATATATAAATATTAATATTAATATTAAGGAATATATTTAATATGTATTAAATTTTTGGATACAAAAAGTTATGGACACCTAAAAGTAATTATTTCTTGATGGACGGATATATATGTAAAGAGCCCAATTAATATCAGGCTAAGTATTTTGACATCAAGCTTATGCATAACAATGTCACTTATATATCGCTTTTAATTGAATTCTTGACCTGCCAGGCTGGTTTCGGCCCAATTCCACCCACATAATGGGTTGGGTTGAACAGACCTTACGGGCAAGCCCATTTTGACAGCTCAAGTCTACTCTTTAGTTGGCTTAAACTCGACTAGATTCAATTCGATGTAACATTATTTCAATAACCTCTAAAAACTCAATATAATAAAGTTGAAATTATTTTTTGACATAATTCAAATTCAAATTTCTTAATTCAGGTTGAAGTTAAAGTACACGAAAAATTGGTAGCTAGCCAATTTTGGACGCCTTAAGTGAGTTTTAGGGATTTTTACCCTGTATATCCAGTGACTTTTATTTTGAACTAAAAATAGTCACATTTTAAAATATTTACTTGAGTTGGCCATTTGGCTAAGAATATTTCATTCCATAGCCGCATATACCCCAAGCTGGTATTCCTCATATCCACAATATACTCCAATGGTATAAAATATCTTCTATTGTATGCCTTTCTAGTATACATATACCCCAATGATATACAAGTTTGATACCCCAATGGTATACTGTAATACTGTGGCTACGTGGCTACAGAATGTTTAAATAAAACTTGGGTCATGATCAGGTAATATTTTAGTGTGGGCTGGCTAGTTTAGAAAACTTCAGTGAGTTTTATCCACTGTTTCCAAATTAATTGAGAAATAGCCAAATTATTGGGATTCATATTTAAGTCTTGTATCTTTATATTAAAAGTCCCAGTATTTTTTACTGGGATTCATATTTAAATCCTAGAGATTTATACGAAAAGTCCCATTATTTTTTATTAGGAGCCATGTTTAAGTGATTCCGGTATAAAATACTGGAATTTTGAAATTTTAGTTCAAAATCCAAGTATAAAAAACTGGATTTCTTTTAATCTGGCTAGTCTTCAAAGAATTTTACGCCGCTTGCTAGTTTCCTTTTAACATGGCGGAAACAGGACGGGGCCAAATTTTAAAAATCCCAGTATAAAAAACTGGAATTCTTTTGAATCTAACTAGTCTTCAAAGGGTTTTGTGCCGCTGGCTACTTTCCTTTTAACTGGCGCAAAGACTACATGGCCAAATTTTTACTTGAAATACGAGTGAAATTTTGATGCGTAGCCATTTTTACACGCGCTAAATGAGTTTTATCTACCGTTTCAAAATTAATTGAAAAATGGCCAAAGATCGCGCACACACTTACACTCCATTAGCGTTAGCAAACCCAGACTAGTCTTAGTATTTTATACTTGAACTTTGAACTAATATGTTCAAAATCTAATTATTTTATACTTGGATTCATGTACCTGGAGCTTTATATATAAAGTTCTAGTATTTATACTGGGACTTTGAACATAAACACTAGTCCCACGATAAAATACTGGCACTTTGAACTAATATGCTCAAAGTGTCAGTACTGGAATTAGTGTTTAAGTGATCCCACTATTTTGAAGTAGTTATTCTCAGAAAAATTGTATACGAAGGCTACGGCTCAATTAGCGCGTGCCAAACAGGCTCCCACGCGAAATTTTTACAATATACTAAACTAATTTGACAAACAATATAACAAAGCTTAATAAACTCCTAAGTCAATTTGGAATGCTATTAAAACGACACCGTATATAAGGTAACCTTGTAACTCGGAAACCTCTTATATCTCCCAAAAGTCCTCAATTTTCATGCTATAAATCATAAGTACTCATCAGTCTATCCCCAGATTCCACAAAAATCTTTACACAACAAGTACTCAATTTGCGCACCTCTTTAATTTATAACCATGTTGAATTGAAATCTTCAATTACTACTTTGTTAATCTACTATACTATTGAAGAAGCAGCATCATGGCGACGGCGAAACCACAGAGAACGGCGGCGGAGATCGAGGATATAATATTACGTAAAATATTCAATGTAACCCTAATTGATTCAATGGTGGAAAACGATACACGTGTCGTTTATTTAGAATTAACAGCAGCAGAATTATTAAGTGAGGGTAAAGATTTGAAATTAACTAGGGATTTAATGGAGCGTGTTTTAATTGATCGATTATCTGGTAATTTTGTATCAGCTGAATCTCCTTTTAATTATTTAGTTAATTGTTATTACCGTGCTTATGATCAAGGTAAAAAAATATTGAACATGAAAGATAAAAATATTAGGGCTGATATGGAATTACTTGTTAAACAAGTTAAGAAATTGTGTGTTAGTTATGTTAGGATTCATTTAAGTAACCCTGATATGTTTCCTAGTTTCGAGACATCGAAATCGAGTGGATCGCCTTTGACTCCGTTGGTTTTTAGTGAGGTATCGAGTAGTATCGATGCGTTTGGTGGGAGTGGGGGAGGGGGTGTGGTTTGTCCGCCTGGGTTTTTGAATGAGTTGTTTGGAGAAGGGGATATTGATAGTATGGATGGTGTGTTGAAACAGTTGTATGAGGATTTAAGAGGGACGGTTATAAAGGTATCAGCTTTGGGGAATTTTCAGCAGCCATTGAGGGCGCTGTTGTTTTTGGTTAAGTATCCTGTTGGAGCGAAGGCGTTGGTGAATCATCCTTGGTGGATACCGAATAATCCGTATATGAATGGAAGAGTTATTGAGATGACAAGTATTTTGGGTCCGTTCTTTCATGTCAGCGCTTTGCCGGATAATCCAATCTTCAAGAGTGAGCCTGACGTTGGGTAGGTTTTTTAATATCATCTCTTGTTCTGTTTACTTGTGTATCCTATGCTTATTAAGTTTTTTTTGACTTTGAGCCCATTTGGATTAGCTGATTAAAAGTAGCCGAAAAGCATCAACTGCCGAAAAACATATTTAGATAAGCCAATAAGTGCTTATAAGGGCATTCGACCAGCTTATAAGCTTGGCCATACACCCTCTTGTACGCTGAATAAAAGTTTCATGGCATTGTAAAATGGATTAAGAGAAATAGATAGACAGAATGGTCTTTCATACTTGTGCAATCATTGTTATTATTCTTGTTTTTTGCAATAAGAATTTATGCTATTTGTGAACAAGCAAGTGTTTACGGTTTTAAATTCAAAATTCATACGAAGGCTTGGAAGGAGCATTTCTCTAGCCAGTTATATTGAAAAAGTTGGTACTTTTTTTGATGAAGTATTGAAAAAGTTAATTCTTTTGACATCATCGAGGTGATTTAAGATTCTATTTGTTGGTGATTGAGTATACATATCTCTCATTCACTAACTGAGAATTTAGGATGGGTGGCTATTAGGCCTTTAATGGACAAAAAGATAGCGTACCTTTTGTGTTCCCATAATTTCAATTGAAGACTTCTATTTTCTACAAAGGACTGATAGATGGTTTTACCTGTGCTGGACACCAGGCAGCATTGTTTCTCGGAATCGGCAACGCGTCGTCCTGCTGATCTCCTATCTTCTTTCACAACAATCAAAACTGTTATGAATAACTTATATGATGGCTTGGCGGAAGTCCTTATGTCTCTTCTGAAAAATACAAGCATTCGTGAAAATGTCCTTGAATATCTTGCAGCAGTTATAAACAAAAATTCGTCAAGGGCTCATTTGCAGGTAAACTTTCAATCCGGACCATACTATGGAGCACTAAAATGTGAGACAGGCGTGTAATGTGCACATGTGTTGGCTCTGGGGTAGATGGTTCATTTGCACTGTACCTGTTTCCTCTTCTTTGTGCTGATTGTAATTCTATTTTAGTCCCTGTTATTATACTCTCTGTTCATGTCAAAAGATTATACTTGCAGGTTGATCTATTAGCTTGTGCTAGTTCAGGCATGTTTGTAAATCTCAGTGCTGTTATGCTTAGACTCTGTGAACCGTTCTTAGATGCGAATTTGTCAAAAAGGGACAAGATTGATCCCCGATATGTGTTTTCTAGCACCCGTCTGGAACTGAGGTGAATTTCCCCGTCTATATTTTCCACTTTAGTCTGCACATGTTTTTGTTGCTTTTACATTGCCTATGATCCAATATCAGGGGGTTGACAGCCCTGCATGCATCATCCGAAGAAGTTTCTGAATGGATAAATCAGAAAAATCCAGGGATAGTTGACATCTCTAGAGGCAGTGATGGAGAAAATCGGTTGCTGGCATCTCAGGAAGCTACCAGCTCGGGGAATCATTCTGGCGGACCTTCAATTCTCAACAACAACAAGCCAATATCAAGTAATAGCGAAAAAGCTAAATACCCCTTCATATGTGAATGCTTCTTCATGACTGCAAGGGTGCTCAACCTGGGTCTCCTAAAAGCATTCGCAGATTTTAAGCATCTTGTTCAGGTGAGAAATTAGGTCCTGAAGAAAGGAAATACCAAATTATTCCTTGTGATAGAAGGATGTCTTATACCATATGTAACGGGGATGAAAGGCCAATGCGGTATGGCTAGGTGTTTGTACCAAGCTAATTATTTTTGTTATCATCTTTAGGACATTTCAAGATACGAAGATAATTTGTCTACCATGAAAACCATGCTAGAACAAGCACCCTCGCCACAGTTGCAGTTGGAGATATCTCGCTTGGAGAAGGAACTTGAGTTGTTTTCACAGGAGAAATTATGCTATGAAGCCCAAATACTGAGGGTATGTAAGCTTCTTTATTTGTGAACTTAGTAGGATTGTGCAATCTTGGAAATTTAAAGGAGTTCTCTTTTCATAGCTGCTTTTTTTACATTGTACTTAGTTATGCTCAAGAAAAGTCGCCCTTAATTCGGTTTTTAACTCGTAGTAGCTGTCCTACTTTTTCTTTGCATATATGTTTTCTTTTGGGGGTAAAATGTGCAATCAACAGCATTCTAGGGTAGAAGTTATATCTCCTGCTTTCCTCTATTTGTATTAGTTGTATGTAGAGTTAAAAGATTACCTTGGTTTTAGGATGGAGCGCTTCTGCAGCGTGCATTATCCTATTACCGCTTGATGGTTGTTTGGCTAGTTGGCCTTGTTGGTGGTTTTAAGATGCCTTTACCTTCTGCTTGCCCTATGGAGTTTGCATCTATGCCTGAGCATTTTGTGGAAGATGCCATGGAGTTGCTAATTTTTGCTTCTCGAATCCCTAGAGCCTTGGATGGTGTCTTACTGGTAGGTTTATTCATGTCTTCTTTTTATGTCCTTTCATATTGTTGCTCTTTTTTTTTTTTCTCATATGTTATTCTGTTTTTGCATTACTTGACAGGATGACTTCATGAATTTCATTATCATGTTCATGGCTAGTCCAGAATATATAAGAAATCCTTATCTTAGAGCAAAAATGGTTGAAGTCCTTAACTGTTGGATGCCCCGAAGAAGGTGATTCATTCATCACTTATGATACTGCATTTTCGTAGTTGTTTTTAGTATTCTTTTATCTTGTTGCTGCTGCTTATCGAAGTAAATCTATTATGCAGCGGCTCAACTGCAACCTCTACTTTGTTTGAGGGGCATCAACTCTCTCTGGAGTATCTTGTGAGGAATTTGTTGAAGCTTTACGTCGACATTGAATTTACAGGTTCCCACACTCAGGTAATGCTTTTGGCTTTTGTCAATTCCTACGTGCTCTGAGAGGTGAGACTTTTTTCCAGTCCTTAGAAACACCTCCTACTCAAGAGGTAGTGATATTTTATGCTAGTTCTTTCTTTTGTCATAATTTTATCAGATATTTTTGAAGTCCTATTGTATTGCCTGTGTCGTTCATTTTCAAGACCTCATGTCGTTGACCTTTCATTCACCCTTACCTTCTCAAATTGGAGATTCTTCAGATCTGGCTGGAGCATAAAAAGATGTCTGCTTGTTCTTCAGGGTTGTTAGTACTGTTTCAGAGTTTTAAAAAATTTAATCTTTTCTAGTCATAGAACAGGTTTCTCAATGAAAACATAGTTTGAATGTTGAAATGCTAGAGTCTTTTCAAGAATCTTTTGAAAAGTAGACATATCCCAAAAAACTTCTCTTTTAGCTATTTTCTCCATGACTTGTTGACATAAGCTTACCAACTTAACATAAAAAAATGTCAAACACAGTTCTAAGTAGACCATCTTACAGACAGCTCCTCAAAAAGGGGTTGTTTGAAGTAATTTTGAAGTTGTTAATGGGGGAATATCTGAATAGCATGGATGCTTGGGAAAACGGAACTCCTTTTACTCTGAGGGCCAGGAGTATGTTTTCTTGGTTCCGAAATGATACTTGTCTCAGCATAAAGAGGTTTCAGTGCTGGATTAGTCTTCAAAATTTCCTTTTTTTCCCCGTAAATCGGAGTGGTTTTGATTACTGTTTTTTGGGTTCTCTGGTGGTACTTGTTTCAGTATAGGGAGGTTTGAATGCTGGTCATATGTCTTCAATTTTTTCTCAAAAGGTGGGTGGGCAGGGGATAGAAGGGGGAAAAAGAAAAGAAGTTGCAAGAGTCTCACTAAAAAGATGTGGTGGATGAATAAATAGTCTGCTCTCTTAGTCGGCCTTCATGCCAGAAACTAAAGTTGCTAATTTAGTCAATGTTGCTGGCAGTCCCTATTATACTGTTACTGACAGCTTCATTCAGTTGACGATAGAGGCTTCCTCTGTGTGCTCTTTAAATGGAATGTCTTGTGTGCTGCAGTTCTATGATAAATTTAATATCCGCCACAACATCGCTGAGCTACTTGAATATCTTTGGCAAGTTCCCAGTCACCGGAATGCATGGAGACAGGTTGGAGTTTTTCCCCCCTTTTTGGTGATAATATGCTTAGAAACTTTTATAACTCTCCAATAACAGTCCATCTGTAACATCAATACTGCAGATTGCGAAGGAGGAGGAGAAGGGTGTTTATTTAAATTTCTTAAACTTCCTGATCAATGATAGCATATATCTTCTTGATGAAAGTCTTAACAAAATTCTTGAACTAAAAGAGCTGGAAGCTGAAATGTCTAATACAGCTGAATGGGAGCGAAGACCAGCTCAAGAAAGGCAGGAGAGAACTCGTCTGTTCCATTCACAAGAGAATGTCAGTAATTCTTTTATTTTTTTATTTATTAACGTTATATTCATAACTGAAGTCATTATAAAAAATAAAAAAAAATCATAGCTTAAGTGAAATATGCTGGTTTTTGTTTAGATAATTCGAATTGATATGAAGTTGGCAAATGAAGATGTGAGCCTGCTAGCATATACTTCAGAGCAAATTACAGTCCCTTTTCTTCTTCCTGAGATGGTATGTTCCTGATACTGTTTCTATTGTTGTTGTACCATGTTATAACAAGTGGAGTTGTTGATTATTTTTTTTTTTCAAAAGGGTTATCGAATTAATATTAGTGATCTGGTAAATTCCTTTTTTCTCCAATGGTTTTCCAGGTGGAGAGAGTTGCTAGCATGCTGAATTACTTTTTACTACAGCTGGTGGGTCCACAAAGAAAATCTCTTACCTTGAAAGACCCTGAAAAGTATGAGTTTCGGCCAAAAGAGTTGCTGAAACAGGTGAATGAAGTTCTTTACATATCTTGATATTACTTGCTGCTTCTAGCGAGACCTAATGGCACTGAATCTCCCTCAAGTTGGGAAAGACCAATTGACTGACGTCTTTACATCTTTTGCACATAAAAAGTAGCAAAGTGCAACTATGGCTTTCTCATGCTGGCAAAATTGGGAAATAATAAGGTGAAATGATAGAGGTATAATATGAATTATGAACGAGCCAGGTGATCATTTGCCAGAGGCATGAAAGTCTTCATTTTTGTATCTGCCATTTCTCCTTCTGTCCTTCATATCTAGTTCCTCCTTTTCCATTTGCTTCCTCTGTGCCCAAATTGCAACCATTACCTCATTTCTAACCAATAGTACTTGTTTCTTGTCTCAATCATGACATTGTCTTGGTAATCTTCTGTCTCAAATATGATTTTTGTTGAACAGGGACAGTTTCTGATTTTTGTTGTTGTGCATATGATTTCCGGCACAATCTTTGTGCTGTGTATATATAAAATTGCCGTTACCTTCTTCAAAAAAAAAAAAATCTTCTGTCTCAAATATCTCTTCTTGTTCGTGTTTAGTGTGTACCGTAGACTCCATAGTATTGTTACTAGAGTCGAGAGAAGATTTTTGTATAGTTGTTTGACCCTTTCTTTTGGAATGCTTGTTAAGATTGTGAAAATTTATGTGCACTTGGCGAGAGGGGACAAGGAGAATATCTTTCCAGCTGCAATTACAAGAGATGGTCGATCGTACAGTGACCAGGTTTTTACTCTTTAAGTTGGTAATCGTTTCTTTAAATTTTCACTGATTTGGACTTAACTTTAACAAATTGGATTGGCTCTAGATATTTAGTGCTGCAGCCGATGTCCTTAGGAGAATTGGTGAAGATATGAGGATCATACAAGAGTTCATTGACCTTGGTTCAAAAGCCAAGGTTGCAGCTTCAGAAGCAATGGACGCTGAGGCTGCTCTGGGAGACATTCCTGATGAATTCCTCGATCCAATCCAGGTATGTATCTTCCTCTTTTTTTCTTTTCACGATCAGATCGAGCAGCGCCTATTTCACGCTGAATAGGCGCCATATAAATGTTTTTCCAGTTGAACTGACGATTTTTGTTTGGTTATCAGTATACCTTAATGAAGGATCCTGTCATTCTTCCTTCTTCAAGAATAACCGTAGACCGGCCTGTTATTCAGCGACACCTTCTCAGTGATAGTGTAAGCCTCTGTTCCTTGGTGTTTTATTTCAATAGGAGGAAGATTAAAGTTTTTTCTTTCCACTTGTTTCTACTGGTTTACAGACAGATCCGTTTAACCGGTCTCATCTAACTGCGGACATGTTGATTCCTGACACTGAGTTGAAGGCGAAAATTGAAGACTATATTCGGTCCCATGAATTGCAGAAGCGTGGGGAGGATTTGAATTTGCCAAACACAAAAACAACTATACAAACAACTGATACGTCACATTTGATTGATTAGGAATTTTTTTTCTTGATTACCTGGTCATTGTAAATTGGGCTCAAGTGAACAACGATAGACTACCATTGGCAAAAACTTAGAAAACTTTTGCTTTCTTTTCTGTATGAGATAGTTCTTTTCCCATATTGGTGCCAATCACCATAGGATTAGGATAATTGATGTTATTTGTTCATCAATATCACGTTCAGTTGCCGCTATGTGTGTGACCATCGACATGTAAACAAGGGAAATTGCTGAAATGGTATATATATGTTGTGATTTTAATTTTGGTCCTTCTGTCGTTAAATATAAGCATTCTATTTTTATGGTGTCAAATGGAGCCTCTCCAAGATTTACCTACAGGGATGCCAAGTTCTCTCTTTTACTATTATGGTCAGTGGATCTTCACTTTATTCCTAACAAACAAAATCTCGACAGATTACCCTTCTATTAGATTGTACTATCCTTGAACGTTAGCGAGCTTTCGTTGGATCAACGAGAGAGAGCAACTTCAACGAAAGAGAGCAACAGTGACAGCAAATTCAGTGAGCAACTCATCTTAGACTCAACAAAGATTTGGAGGCATAAATGACTCACAAATGTTGGTAAAATTTAATACAACTAATATCATCCCCTAAGCATGAGAAAGCAAATCTCCAGAAGCATGACTAAAGAAAGCAAACTAGCAGCAAAATCCTCAGTGAGAGCTATTTCTCTCTGAGACATTGACTAATACAGTAAGGCGTGTATCCTTAAAAAATGTGGCTTCATTCAGAAGAAGAAAAAAGACAAAAGTAAAGCTATACAAAAGCTGCATCAGAACTACCCAAGGCGAACGCAGAGGAGCACCAAGTGTGTCAAGATGTTGGCATATTCATGGAGGGCCTGGCAATAATTATTAAAAAAAAAAAAAAATCAATAGTCATTCAAAGTCTAAACACAAATGAACTTGAGAAATCCATCAAGGAAAAATAAAAGCTAACCATGAAGCAACAGATATATAGTCACATATGAAAAATGGAGCTAACACAGTTCAATGCCTTTGTTGGAAGTACCTCGTGTTTCGTGCAAATAGGCACACATTTCTCTGGAAACTATCTTGACCACTTCTTCAGAGCTTTGACTTAACCTCACCTATCTTTCTTTTTGCATATTCATGAGCAATCCTAATTGCAGTACTGCTGTGGCGCAAAGAAAACTCTGCTAGCAAGATTTGGCTCTCCTCACTAGTTAGATCCCCATGGCATCCCTTAAAAGAAGAAAAAAATGTCAACTTTTGTTAGTGGAATCTTCAAGATCATGAACAGAAGATAGCCAGATACTTTTACAGGTCAGAAATTATAACTATGACACCTATGTCGTCACCTTCATCAACCAACAAAGACACTAAAAAAAATTAGAATTTTCTGAGGTACAATAATGCAGGAGAGGAATCAATTATGTTAGGTTGATGTCAAGGACTCAAGTACACAGTTTTGGAACATATTCAAATGATTTAACACCGTATTACAGTTTTGGAACAGATTCAAATGATTTAACACCATATGACTAGTGTGGGAACTTAATTGTTAGTGAAGAAGAAACAACATAGCCAGATAAATTTTACTGCTATTTTTCTATTGCCACAAAAGGTTAAAAAGAAAAGGTAAACAATGGCATGCTTTGTAGCTAATGCAACATGCATAACTTTTTGCCAACACCCCTACCACATTGTGCTTGTATGACCAAAATAAAAGGTAACCGTAGTCCATAATTTCTCCTTTCCTTCGGACGTACTGCAGTGCAATTTGATTAAATGCCCCTCCCACCCCCCAATCATAGGAGAAAGAAGAATCAGAAAAGTGATATATCAATTATCAAGTATGAAATATATATGAGGTGAATGTTCTGCAGTGCTGTGGGGCACATACCAAGCGGGAGGTTCTATCACAGACGGCGTGGTGCATAAGAAGCCCAGCAGCAACAGAAACATTGAACGAGTCTACCATGCCTTTCATTGGAATACTGCAATGCAAGTCTGATAATTTAAGAGCTTCATCACTTATTCCCCTGCAAACAACAAATATCTTTTCAAGTTGTGGTCCATCTCTGGGAAAAAATAATCATAGACCGTCCATGCCAGGAAGTATAATTCCATTAACTCAGATTCTACAAGGAAACAGAAGCACAATGAAAATCGTTAAACATAGAGTCCTGAGAAGACAAGGAAGAAACTGATTATAAATTCTATGGCAGCAGATGCTAATGATTATAATTTATATGTGAGAATATAGAACACCTAGCCAGCAGGTAGGATTAAAGCTAAATATATTGTTGAAACGGGACTTTAACACCTACCTAAGTTCATTTCCTACAACAATTGCAGTTGGGCATGACCAGTCCATATCGTACACAGAAACCTAAAACAGAAAGACAACATTTAACAGACATCGTGAGAAAGCTAGAAATAAAGGAAAGAAAAACATAACCAAGAAAGCAAACTTTCACGGGCAATGCGGTATTGGAGATTAAAGAGGATCGTCATACTGTGTCCATTCCAAGATGTGTTGTCGCAATGCGATAACCACGTGATTTCAAAACTTTGAAGCACTCATGGACAGAATCCCATAGTTCGATGTCCAACCATTTCTCAGCTCCCATGCTGACATGGCGATTCTCCCTGTACCTGTAGTCAGATAGTAAATAATAAGGCACTTAAACAGACAGTGCTTAACAGGGCTAATATACTTATGAGTTCAATTCCCATCCTGCAAGTTTAAAATATCAAACAAAAGTAATGGAGTTGTCTGATGCAGTTAAATAGTTAACCAACTCTAGAACTCTGAGCACTAAACCTTATCAACCCAATGACTTAGTGAACCACAAAATATATTTTCCTGGCAAACGAGGCAAATTAAATCGAGCAGAAGCGAATCCAAGATTTAAAATTTATGGGTTCGAGGTCAGATTCCATCAAGGTCTATTTGATTTACTGGGCTCGATATCAATCCCTTTTGTGATTATTTAGTGGGTCTTTAAATACATGTACAGAGTCTTGAGCCAAAGCTACTGGGTTCGAATGAACCTGTAACTCACCTTCTACATCCACCCCAGAAATAAAGTATGTCGCCACAAACACATTGTTGCACATAATGTATTATGCTAAGAGTCCATTTGAAACGCAAATAGACACTACTACTTAAAATCAGCCAATTATCAAACACTATCGAATAATATGAGGAACAAATAGGTATTATTTTCACCTAAAATGCTGAGCACCTTTTCGAACTATCACAAGCTACCACATGTACGGACTGAACGCCCAACGCATCAGCTGATCGAAATATAGCTGAAACATTGCCAAAATCACTCAAACCTTCCACAACCAAACATACCGAATATGTCCGATTCTTCACAGCATGCCTAAACCTCTCTTTCCTCACATCCATTATGTACGGATTCAGTGCTTCCAGTACCTCTGCACTATTCAAATACAGATTTCCCGCCTTAACTCTATCCAAATATGGAAACCAACGGTCCAAATTCCCCTCGCCTTCAATTCTCGTCCTCCGTTGCATTTTCATAAACTTTGTTACATCATCTTTGTTGGATAACAACTCCTCTACTTTATCTTCCGATTTTTCCTCTGGAATTTCATAAGTGACATGTTGAACTGACATTTCCTCCGCGTTATCTGAAGTATCAATTGAAACTGCTCCTTGAGTGCTTCCATATCGTCTTGAAGTAGCTCTAGAAAGTTCGATTCTCAATCCTACTAGAAACACAGTAGAAAATAAAGTCAGTATAGTACACATCGTAACAAATGCAGTAGAAAACGAGTTTAAGTTATATACACTGTTACTGTAAAATAATATTTTTATACTATTAGGTCACTTGTCTATCAGAAACAGTCTTTCTACCTTCTGCAAAGCAGTGGTAAGGTCTACATACACCTCACCCTCCCGAGATCCTCACTCGTGGAAGTTGTACACTATCAGGTCACTTTAAGATATAGTATAAAGTAAGAGTTAGGATTTTGTAATCCCAAAAATAAGGCAAGTTACCTAATAATGTACTCGCTTCGTCCCAATTTAAGAGTCCACCTTTCCTTCTAAACCACACAGGATTTAAAGTCTTATTTATTTTCTTAAACTTCGTATCCAGTCAAACCCAAACACTTAAAATGGGACGGATTGAGTAAAATTTTATTTATAGTGTACATAACTTAAACTTACTTAAAAACATTTGCAAATATATACCTGGATGGAGTATAGGCAATGAGAGAAAAGGAGATAAATTATTGGGATAAGTGGATTTAGCTTTGAATTCTATAAATGAAAATGATGAGCGAATTAGGGTTTTACAGGCACTCATGGCATTAATTTGATGAACCTTATTCTTTCTCTCAGGTAGAAATTTGGACTAAGTTACTGGAAATGAACTGGACTGGACGAAGGGGGGATTGGCCCAGGGTCAATTTGGGTCAAGCCCAACCTAAACCCAACCAACCCGGATTAGTTTACCAAAAATAAAAAGTTTCAGAAAAAGCGACATTGGTTTGAACTTTAATCCTTTAATAAAATGAGTTTTGTTGTCGTTATGCAATAGATTATAACCTCTTCATCCCGATTTATTTGGCACTATTTACTTTTTAGTCTATTCATATAAATTTATATATAACTTATTTTAGACCACAAATTTTAAAGTCTAATTCTTTCCTAAACTCCGTGCTACCAAAAATTGGGATGGATGGAGTAGTTATGGAGTAGAACATATTATCACCTTTACTAATAGGGCAGAATAACCTAAATGACACCTAAACTTGGCTCCATTTGTCATGCCGACCATCAAACTTAGTACTTTTTCATTTAGACACTTCAACTAGGTGAAGTTATAACTAATAAGCACCTCGCTCTGGGCGTGTTACTCAATCACGATGACATGGAAAACACGTCATATGAGTTACCTTATATAATTTGACATGTGTTATTTGTGGGTCCAACCTTTTTCAAAAATCAATTTGTGAAATTTTAACTGTTTTTTCATTTCTCCTTTTCTTCCGGTTTCATTTTCATGGACAATTCTAGTAGTGGGCCCCACTTCTGTATCAAATTGCAAACTTATCTTCTCTCGTCTCCTCGGTTGCAACCATGGCTACCGACGCCGCTAACAACGGCGGCTGAAATGAAGTTGGCAATCCAAGATCCTAAACTATTTATTTGCAGAAACTAAATCAACAATCTAAAAAATTCATATTTCATAAACAAAAATCCTACTCTTTAATAAATAACTTTGGGAAAGAAGAGATTTTGATTTTTTTCATTACTTCTCCCCTTTCCAACCCTAGATAACAGTGAAGAATGTGCTATTTTCAGCCCGAGAACAACCAATGTTGACCACTACCTTGGCTTGAAGATTTCATTTATTCAATGGTTTACATTGAGTTTCCTCTTGAATTTCTTTTATTTGGAAAAGCCTATATGGGTGTTCCATGTTCGATCACTAAAGGAGCTTCAATAGAAGTTAAAAATAAGGAACTTTGATTGAGAACAAAGAAAAGAAAGGGGAAAGGGGAGATACGGGGATAACGAAATGAAATGGATGGAGTATGCTGCCATTTTTTTTCATTTATAATTTCTTTTAGTTTCTAAGTTTTTTTAAAAAATATTTGTATTCACCCTCTTTTGTTTTGTGTGATTATCCCACACTATTGCCACATCATACACATAGTCGCCACATAAGCAAGTCAACGGTCAGAGGTGCATATGTCTTTAAAAAGTTGAGTTGAAGTGTTCAAATGAAAATTGACAAAGTTTATGTGTCGGCATGACAAAACTGGACAAGTTGAAGTGTCACTAAGACTATTCTGCCTACTAATAGGTTTTAGGTTCGAGTGTTGGTAATGGAGTCTAAGGGTGCCCGTGATATAATATGGTACAGTATTTAACATTTTGGTTCGATAGTTTCAGTTTTCGATTTTTAAAAATATCATACCACTACCATACCAAACTAATTCGGTATGGTTTGATATTTTCATGTTAGGTTTCGATAACTTTTGATACGGTAAATCGATATTTATAGTTTGTCCGACTTCGATTTACATATACTAGTAGATATATATGCTTCAAAGAATACAAATACTACTAATAAAGGAAGTAAAGTGGGAAATAGTACTGAATTACTATAAAGTGGGACTTTTCTGTGCAATCCAAATTAGACAAGTCATGAAGCTGGTACGACCACGTGTCAGAAGCCAAAAAAGAAAAAGAAAAAAAAAAAGAAAAGTAATCGCATGCAGGACCTAGGCTTTCCAAAATGAGTAGGTGCAGGTATTAAATGAAAGTCTTGGAACTAGGTATTAGCATGTTAGGTGGAAATTGGAATTAACCGTCTTGAATAATTAGAATATTTTTATTTTTATTTTTTAAGCGAACAAAAAATTACCGAATCGAACTGAATATATAAGCAAACATTTTTAACATTTTTAGTCGAGACATTGGACCTTTGAGGTGATGAACACAACTACAAGACTGCATGTTATAATTAATGCTGAAAGTCTCAACTACCAAACTTATTCCGTATTTATATAATCCTGTTGAAACTAATATCATATATTTTATCACTCGATCAAGTTTCTCTTAGCGAATACTTAATCTTTTATTAGCCTAATTCTTGAGTTATAACTGATCAATATCTATTAATTCGTGTGATTAAGGTTCCTCTTGTCTTTTCTTCATTGATTTTATAGTATCACGGTAGAATAATGTTCTTTTGATTCATCACCTTTTAAACAGTAATAATGTCTAGATAACTTTTACCATAGTCATGTATATTGTATTGTGTTCTAATATCTACTTAATGGAGAGTGACAATCACTTGCTAGTATTAGAGAATGAAAATATGTCGGTACTAAAATATTACTAGCGATGATTATGTAAGAGTCATTTTTTATATCATACTTTATGTGTTATATTAACTTTTATAAGTATTTAACATAAAAACGGTATATTCTAATAACGGTACGACTCAATCATACAGTTCTAAAAAAATTTATTAACCGAATCGTATCAAAACAACATGGTTGGAACAGTTATGAAAAGTCGTATTTTGATTATGCACAATAGAATAATCAAAAAATTTACATGGTATAAATATCTTAAAAAAACTAACCGAACCGAATCAGCAGGCCCTGCCTTAACCTGTCCTCAGACAGCCAGCCCTCACCAGGCTGCTGGCATTGAATATAAAACTTATAAGTCTACAATTCACTCTTCTCCAACAAATAGCAAGAGTGTTGATAAGGCAAGATGGAACCTCATGTTGCTCTCCTTCCAAGTGCAGGAATGGGTCATTTGATGCCATTCCTTCGCCTAGCAGCCATGCTATCTTCTCGTAGTTGTAAGGTCACTTTACTCACTGCCCAGCCTACTGTTTCTGCTGCTGAATCAAACCATTTGTCTAGCTTCTTTGCTGCTCATCCGCATATTCAACGCCTGGATTTTCATGTCCTTCCATTACAGCCATTGAATCCTAATGATGATCCCTTTTTCCTCCAGTTTGAAGCTATCATTCGCTCCGTTCATCGTCTTCCTCCTCTTTTACGTTCTTTATCCCCACCTATATCTGCTCTTTTTCTTGATATTACTGCTACAACATGCGTTAATCAGCTTGCTGATGATCCATCATTGTCTATATATATTTTAAGTACAACTTCTGCTAGATTCTTCTCTCTATTCACACACCTACCTCAGTTAACACTTGATGAACGTTCCAAATGTAGTGACAAGAACCTGCAGGTTCCTGGTTTACCTCCATTTCCAATGTCGAATATTCCTCCTCCGTTATTCAATCCAACGAATCTCTTTACGACCCAAATAATCTCAAACGCTCGAGCTATCTCCAAAGTTAAAGGTGTTGTTTCGAACACGTTCCATTGGTTTGAGGCCGAGACAATTGAAGCCCTCAATAGTGGCAGGACCATTATAACTATGCCACATTTTCTGCCAGTTGGACCTTTCAAGCCTTACAAAGACGTTGGAGAACGCTGTTGCGTTCCTTGGTTAGATGAGCAGCCTGCCAAATCAGTTGTATATGTTAGCTTTGGAAGCAGAACAGCTATGTCACAGGACCAAATAAAAGAACTAGGAGAAGGGCTGTTAAACAGCAAGCAGAAGTTCCTTTGGGTACTAAAATCTGTCAAAGTGGATAAAGCAGAGGACACAGGGTTACAAGAATTGCTAGGTAGTTCACTCTTGGAGAAAATTAAAGATACAAATCAGGGAATGGTTGTTAAAGAATGGGTGAAACAGGAGGATATTTTAGCACATCCAGCAATAGGAGGATTCGTAGGCCACTGCGGTTGGAATTCTGTAATGGAAGCAGCCCAGAGAGGAGTGCCAATGCTAGCTTGGCCACTCAATGGGGACCAAAGGTTTAATGCAGAGGTGGTGGAAAGCGCGGGGTTGGGGTTGTGGCCAAAACATTGGGGTTGGATGGGCGAAAGATTGGTGAAATCGGAAGAGATTGAAGAGAAGATTGTAGAGCTGTTGCAAGATCACAAGTTAAGGTCCATGGCTCAGAAGGTTGAAAAAGAGGCTACAATGGCTTGGGAAATTGGTGGTACCTCAGAAAAAGTCCTTGGACAAGTAATTGAAATGTTGAAGCTCAAAGTCTGAAGCTTCTGATCTCACCTTATGATGAGTTTTCTCAGTTCTTGCATGTTGTACTAATTTACCACTTAATAAGATAGTTGCCAATGACAACCAATATTATCAAAAAATTGTTTACTTATTACTCCTATTATCCATGCACAAACAATTTTGTGATCTGGTGCAGATACTAAATTGATTCCTTTCCTGTTCCCAAACTACCAAACAAGCTTATGAAAGCTATCAGTTACCTAATTGTTGTACTAAACTACTCTTTTCTCTTTTATTCTGAATATGACACAATAGTAGTATAAACTGTGAATGGGACAGCGCCTTAATCTTTAAAAAGCATTAGCTAATCCATCTGTTTATGCAGAAGTCACTCTTCCCATTCATCCATTAACATAATAATGTCTGATTCTATTGTCAACCCTGCAAAGCCAGTTCATATATTGTTTCTCCCTAGTGGCTTGGGAGTGGGACAAATGGTTCCATTTTTTCGACTAGCTTCCATATTAGCTTCACAGAGATGTAAGATCACTTTCATCACAATGTTGCTTGAAATCTCTAGTACAAAATCGGCCTTCATCTCCGACTTTTTCTCCAATCACCCAGAAATCAAGCAACTAGATTTCCCTATTCTTCCCCTGAGTATCTCAACTTCCAAGATCAATGATCTATTCCTCATGCAAATTGATGCCATTAGTCACTCACTTCACCAGCTCGGCCCTTTTTTATCTTCTCTGAATGAACCAGTTTCTGCTATTGTCTCCGATTTTATCATAGCATCAAGCCTTTCACAAATCGCAAATAATCTCAACATTCCTCTTTACATTATATCCACAACATCAGCTAAATTTTACTCTATCGTAGCATACCTTCCTGTACTGTTGTCCGAAGATCCTGAAGTATTTAAAGACCTTTCGCGCAATCTTGAGATCCCAGGTGTAGGATCAGTTCCAAAATCAAGCATCCCTCGTTCATGGCTGGATGATTCACCATTAAACTATGTCTTGAAAGCATACTTGCTGCCAAATGCTCAATCCCTTCCTCAAGTAACTGGAGTCTTTCTAAACACCTTTGACTGGTTCGAACCAGAAATAATTGATGCCCTTGATGGTGGAAGAGTAACCAATTCTCTTCCACTAGTTTTTCCCGTTGGTCCTGTGGGAAACTACAAGCTTAGAGAAGACGATCAATATCCATGGTTGGATGAACAACCTGCTGAGTCAGTTGTATACGTTAACTTTGGAACTAGAGAGCCAATTTCTTCAGAACAATTAAGAGAAATAGGAAAAGGACTAGAGATATGCGGATATAAGTTTATATGGGTGCTAAAAATGGAAACAGAAGAGCTTCAGAAGTTGTTTGGAAGTACAGTCCTGGAGGGAATGAAAATGAAAGGGAAAATAGTGCATGCAGGGGAGTATCAGGAAGCCATTATAGAACATGCAGCAGTCGGGCTTTTCGTGAACCAGTGCGAATGGGACTCTGTGATGAACGCAGCTTGGTCAGGAGTACCAATGCTGGCATGGCCACAGCATGGTGATCAAAAGCTGAATGCAGAAGTTGTAGAGAAGGCAGGATTGGGGAAGTGGGTAAAAGAATGGGGTTGGGGCGAGGAAAATCTAGTATATGGTGTGGATATAGCAGAGATGGTGAAAAACTTGATGGAAGATGTTAATATGAAGGTTAAGGCTAGGGAAGTCAGGGATCAAGCTAGGAAGGCCAAGGAAATCAAAGGGAGCTCTGAGAAGAGGCTGAGGAAATTCATTGAAACGTTAAAAGCAGAGGAAAAGTGATGTATGTGCACAACTGCACATTATTGGACTTGATATCAGCAGTTCCTTTCAGTTCTTTGGTTCTAATAATAATTGTTCATGGAACTTGTATGTTGTTCAACTCAAAAAATCCACACAACTTAACAGACCTAACAAATTGACAAACAAAATAAAGCTTGTCCAGTTACCTAAAAAAGTTGAAGAAAGAAGAAGAAACATGCTAAGAGATTACCTTAAGGCATTCATAACATAGTATAAAAACTTCAGAGAACAGAGTCAGAAAAAACAAACAAAGAAAGCAAAAAGGAAGTAATAGAATCATTCCCATTAGCAGAATATCAATTTTTCGTATATGATTGCACTGAACTACCATTTATTTAGACAGTCTTCTTTGAAATAACATCAAAAGATATTCCATTCCGTTGAAGCCTGTCTTGGAGGTCAGTCGGGCCAAACACGATTCCAGGGGGAAAAACACCTCCTTTTGGAAGATTGTCTCGTTCCTTTAGCAAAATCAGGGCACACTGGATTACAATGATTGGAGTTGTCAAATAACCAATCTCAGGTCCCATTACTCTTGTAATGATCTCCGTATCAGGTTTCTTGTCACCTTGTGATGCCAGACTGTAAGTCACTTTCGAGTATTCGGATGTGTGTGCTATGTGTTTGTGCCGGATCATCTCCGCAGCAAGTTTGATAAAAAAGCAGTTCGATGTATCTTTGTCGGATACGACGAACAAAGAAAAGGATGGAGATGTTGTGATCCAACCACTAATCGAACATACGTTTCAAGAAACGTGGTATTTGATGAGGCATCATCATGGTGGTCACAAGAAGTCACTCTTCCAGACTCAATAGCACTAGAGCAAAAGGTGAAAGATAAGCTTATAGAAGATGAAGAAGGAAACAAGATAGAAAATAACAAAGAGGCAAGAGGAGAACCTGAATTGCCAACATCACAGGTATCTTCGCAAGAGGAGAACAGGATTTCATGGCAAACTGGAGTGTATGAAACCCCGAGGTGTTTCAAGAAGAAGGCCAAGAAACACTTGGAAAGATTGCAAGACCAAATAAAGTTGGTGCTGAGGGGGAGTGTTAAAATATAATAATTCATCAACTTTATTTGTGAATTTTTTCTAGAAGATTGTAGAGTAGCCAAGATTCTAGAGTAGTCAACATAATGTGGAAGATTCTAGAGTAGCCAAGATAATGTAGTATAGGAATAAATTTAGAACAATTCTAGAGAAGTCAAGGAACAACTCTAGAATGAGAATTCTAGAATAGTTCTAGAATGTGTAGGTCTAGAATTATGTAGTAAGGGAAAATTCTAGAGAAGGGTGGTAGAAAGCCCTTAACTAGATCGTTCAATCACCACCTATAAATAGAGGTGGTTCACTTGAGTTGTAACCAAGCAACTAAGCAAGCAAGAAAAGCAAGCAAAGCAAATCAAGAGAGAAAGAGTGAGAGCAAAAGTGAGAGTTAAAGAGCGAAAATAAAGAGAGGTGCTAGAGTGTGAGTGAAACACTGTAAAATATTTGTAAGATCAAAGTTGCTTCCTAGTTTACAATAATAAAATTCAAGTTGTGCTCAACCATTTGTCTTCAACATCTAATGTGTTATCTAATATATAAAACATGAAAGATGATATCACCCACAACTGCTTTGTACATAGGGGTGGATTTTCACATGGTAAAATCTACTCCGCCATTTCATTTTACAAGGCGCTTAAGAAAGAAAGAAATTGCTACATAACAAAATTACCCTTAAGAACTAGTAATTTCAAATGTACATGTCATCGAATGTAAAATTGGAAATTTCAAATAAAAGTTTCCAAATATAGAAAGGCGTTGGATAAATAATGCCACATCAAATGGAACAGAGGAAGTAGCAAAACAGTGCAGGTATAAAATATTGAGTGCCCATCTAAACGATGAATCTTTATCACATGTTCGTTCATGCCATAGAAACATCAATCATAAGGTTAGCGAATCCCCATCATCTACTCATTCATGCCACCAGAAATTGACCATAAAGTCTATGAATACCCATTGTACATGCATTCATGCTATCCATCATTAGGTTTATGACCTGACTGTATAATTGTCAACTTGTCATCACATATGGCTACGATATACATTTTACAGAAAGAGTGAATAGTGTTCTCAAAGTTCCAAATGGAAAATACACTTGTATAACGACATTCTGCAAAACGAGGAACGTATTAAGGAATGTATATGAACCACTTCATATTTTTTCACTTTTCAGGCAAGGTGGTTGACTTCTCGTGTTTTTCAGTAACTAATCAATTGCATGATGCACCTTCCTAATCCTCACTAGCAATTACCAATTTCTATAACTGCTTTATATATTTCCTATACTATGTTCCGGGAAGTAACTTTATTCTAGATAAAAAGTATCTTGCATTATTTACACCTTAGATACACGAAGTTATCTTTAAATGGAGGTAAATAGTTAACATCGAGAAATTCTATATCACGGTAAGCCCACTAATTATAAAGGAAACAAATTGTAGCACCAAAACTTTATTACTATTACAAACTTTGACATGAGGTCATTGTGGTTATTTGAGCACAAAAATAAGAGGTTGATATGAAACTCTTCAAAACTAAAAATGAGACTCATATATCTTGCTACAACCATTTGAGACGTTAACGAATATTGATATCTATACAAAAAGAAACAATCTTGATATAATAAATTTGTTGCCTTGAATATTTATCTACTCGTCTATTGGAATTAGTTTCAAACTTGTGAATTAGAGCATTGGAATTAATTTTGATACCATCTTCTTTATCTTTAGATTTCTTCATTGACCATTATTATAAGTTATTATTAAGAAGTGGTCCTTCTCGAAGAAGTAAGTCAGATACACAAAATCTGATCTGAGTAGTATAAATATTCAAGCATTTTTCATCAAAATCAAACCTGTCGATCTCAAATTCTCTGCAGCTAAAGAAGATCGAAGAGTCGGTTCTAACCATTTTAACCTATGGGTTCTCAAAGGCAAGGTTCTAAGTCGAACAAAGAAGAGTGAGTTTCTACTTTAATTTCCTTAAAATTTCTTCTGTACCTTTCCTTCATTTTGTCTTGCTTAATTTAAACTCTTAACTTCTTTGGGTTTCTCAGTTTGAGAGAGAATGAGAGGCTTCGTTCTGAACTTGCAAGACGTATTTCTGAAATGTTGGCACTAATAGAAAGAATCGAAATGCAACTTGCTTTACTTGTAGCGTCAAGAAATTTGAATCAATCAAAGAAAAAAAAATGAACCTAGAAGAAAAGCGCAAGGAAAACACACTATTCAAGAAATAGGTCAATTTTTATCTAAACACTTCCTATTTCGTTCAATTTTAGTGGTTATAGTAATAAAATTCTATGTTATATAGACAATTGACTTTACCGTCTTAACTTTTGCAGTTGGAGGCATTCTAAAATTTCGTCGACCTTTTTAATAAGATCCTGCTTAAGGACACTGTTTCTCTAGTATATTTGATTGGAAATGCATGTTGTGGGGCTAAAAGTTTTATGTCAGGACATTGTTTTTTTTTTTGGATGTATAAGAATTACTATATATAGTATAACAATTATACCTCCCTGGAGAAACAATTGTACTCTTATATAAAAAATTGAGAAATTACCTAAAATGCACCCCAAACTCGTCCCTAAAAGTCATTTTCCCCCTTAAACAAAGCGGGCGACCTAGTTCCCCCTAATCTTGTTCGAACCGTATTTATTTACCCCCTCTGCGAGTCTGAGCTACGCGTGCGGTACCAGAGTTTTTTTGAGCGCGTCTCAGTGGAGTTTTTAAACTGAATTAAAATTAAAAAACGAAAAAGAAAAATTTAAGGTTATTATCATCCAACGGTAAAAACATTTCCCTCTCTCTATATTTTACCCTCCTTCATTAATCAAGAACCCTAGAATTCTCCATCAACCAAAACAAGAACCCTAATGGATTTTCACCAAAAATCAAGTGAATCTGTCACTAATTCCAGTCAAGTTCGCAACTTTGAAAGCAAAGGTTACTATTTTTCTTGATTAATTTCATTGTTCCACTTTTTCTCCATTAATCTTTGTTGATTAGAAAAGGTTAATTTTTGTTGCTTCTTTAATATTTCAGTTGGTAGAATGCCTAATAGGAGCTCGAATTTGAGTAAACTTTATATGGAAGACCAAGAGAATGAAGAAGTGAGGTGTAGCCATGGATTTGTGTTGCCATTGATGACATCTTGGACAGCAAGGAACCCTGGTAGGAGATACTGGGTATGTCCATATTATGGGGTAAGTGGTTTGAAGAATTGATTTGTACGGGTTGAAGAATTGTAGAGTGATTAATCTTGTCTTTTTTTATTTTTTTTTGTTTAGGGTGCAAGATCTTGTGATTTTTGGCGATGGAAGGATGTTGAAATTGATCCAAGATCAAAGGTTGTTGTTCCTAAACTAATTGAGAGAATTGGTGAACTAGAGGCATCATTGGAAGCCATTGGAAAACTTGACAATGCAAAGTCGTCCAATAATGTTGGAAACTGTAACAGCCCAAGCCCGTTAGTGATACTGTCCGCTTTGGGCCTAGGCCCGCACGGATTTAAAATGCATCACTAGAGACTAAGGCCAGTTAACTTATATACCCAGCATCTCTCCTGTGTTATGCCGATGTGGGACACTTAACCCTTAGCTGGGGTGTTACAGAAACACCATTGAAAGGGTCAAGATGAATGTTGACATTGAGAAGTTGGTTGCTGAAATTCAGAAAATGAAAGAGAAGAAAAAGAAGTGGAGGACCAAGTTGGATCGATCCAAGTTCAGGGAGACAGTACTTTAGGCCATTATCTTTTGTGTGTGTGTTGTAGTTATAAGTGGTAGCTTTCAAGTAATGTATTTGAAAGAACTTCCACTGAAGTTGCCATAGGGTAGTACTTAGTTTGGTTGTTAGGTTGGTTTGTGAGATTGGATTCTTACTGTGGTGTTGCAAGACTTAAGTTGATGTATTGAATACTTTGTAATGAAAGATTGTTATGTTGTTATTACTTAAGTTGATGTACTGAATGATTCTTAAGATTGTTATGTTTCAAGACCATTTTGACATAAAAGGGATGTCTAATTGCAAACAAAAACATGCTTCAATTTCAATTATATAACTGCAGCTTACAAGCTGCATAAACATCCTTTACAAAGGTGCAAAAGGCAACTTGCCATAGACCAAACCATCCAACAACATGCCAAACCAAAAAACAGTTTCAATCTAACTGCCATAGTAGCAGTATAAAGTGCAGATTATCCAACAAAACAAAAACTGTACATCCAACTAAACACAATTCAGATATTGTCAGCTTGTGTGGTGGAGCTCTCTTGGGTCAATTTTTGTCTCTTAGAACTGCTTCCACAGACTTTTTTGTCTCTCATCTCTTGAAGTTGTCTTGAAGTCATTGCTCTTTTGCCTTGCCATTTTAGACCACGAGATGGTTTATACCCAAGATCACCAGTAACTTCAGTTGAAGACCTTACATTCACAAACCTAGCAGATGGCATTCCAGGCTGCATATATAAAAAGAGTTAGTAGATGGCATTCCATATCTGCACATATAAAATCCTACTTACATTATGGATCCTACTTACATTATGGATCTGAAAGCCACTCTCTGTGTGCAATATTCCCATGCCAACCATCCTTGGCCTTTGATTAGGTGTTCTACCTATTCCAGTGCTAGTACCAACATCCTTACACATACAAAAATAACAGAAATTATACTCTATAAGCAGTGTAAACACTAAACAAGGACAGAAACAAACAACAGTTTAATTCTCAAACTCACCTTTTCTTTAGCACCCTTTGGTCTGCCCCTCCCTCTTCCTGTTGGGGGTTGTCTAGAAGAACCAACAGCCTGCCACAATACATGTTTCATAAACTGTTCATTAGCTTAACAAGAACAAAAGCCATAAACTGTTAAAAAAAATCAGTTAAACTCACCTTTGCTCTACCCTTTCCCCTGCCTACAGCTGCTGAACTGGTTGAATTTCCATTGGTGTTTTGACTTGTTCCAGCAGTAGTGGGGTGTTCACTTGTTCCAGCAGCATTGGGACCCTTGTGACATCCTTTCTTGTTATGACCCTTGGCATGACAGTTGCTACAAGTCATTGCCAGTCCTCTCTCTGACAGTTTTCCTGTCTTGTTTTCACCTGGTTTTTTTCTTCTCACTTTTCTAGGCCTGCCTGGCATCTTTCTCACAGTAGGTGGTATAACCTTAGGATTTTGTGACTCTGGCCACATTTCCATATTCAAAACAGGCTGCAAGTAGTGAGAATATGTCTTCAAATAAGTCTCTTTGGTGTACCAGTGTGCAACATAGTTGATGGGGTTAAGGTTTTTATGATGAAGTGCAGCAATTGCATGAGGACATGGTATGCCCTTAAGCATCCATGCTCTACAGGAACATGTCTTGTTCTTGATATGAACCTCATGGGTATATTTTTCATCAAGTACTTCATACCCCTTGTCACCATTCCATACCAGGCTGCACTTCATAGATTTTGATGTGTTATCTTCAACCATCTTCTGTGCCATTGGGGAAATAACACCTTTCCAGCCCAAGCCCCACTCCCTCAAAACCCCTATTCTTTTCATTACCTTCACCCTTATATCTTCCAGCATAGTGATTATAGTCTTGTGTCTTGCTTCCAATATCCAGGCATTGAATGATTCTGCCATGTTGTTATCAACACTGTCACAGTTGCTAAAGTATTGAAAATAATTTTTGCTCCACCTTTCTATGTTGTAATACAGAAGATCATTAACACACCCATCCACCAACCTTTCCATAGCAGCTAACTCTTTCTTTAATTCAACCTCAAAAGTGGCCCTAGCAATTCTCCAGAAACAGTTCCTCCTCTCAATCCCAGCCCACCTCTTGGACCAATTAGCAAGAATGTGTCTAGCACACTCTCTATGTTCACAAGAAGGCAACTCATCCCTGATTGCCTTGTCCAGACCCTTCAAAATCAGAAACAAACAAGAAAAGCATTACACATTCTTCAAAATCAGAAACAAACAATAAAAGCATTACTAAAAAAACAGATTACTAACCTTTTGCATATCTGTGATAAGTGTCAAGTTTGTGCCATCTTCAAGTTCAAAATCACGCTTCAAAATCCTCAAGAACCATGTCCAGGTATGCTTATTTTCAACCTCAACAACTGCCCAAGCCAGTGGGAACATTTGATTGTTCCCATCTTTACAAACTGCTACAAGTAATTGTCCTTGGCAAACCCCTTTTAAAAAATAGCCATCCAACCCAATGCAAAGTCTCAAACCTGCCTTAAAAGCCTTTTTACATGCATCAAAGCATATGTAGAAGCTGTTAAACATTTTCAAACCACCCTCAAACTCCTCTTCACTAAGCTTAACTATACATGTACTACCAGGATTGTTTCTTAGCAATTCATCCCTATAATCTAAAAGTCTAGCAAATTCCTTCATATGATCACCCATTAACTCTTTCAACACCATATTTCTTGACCTTCTACAAACAGTTCTCCCCACATGCAATTTCTAGCTCTTTCCTGATAACTGCTTGAAATTCAAACACTCTTATTCTAGGTTGTTCTTTTATCCTCTCATTGTAGTGTTTGGCCAAGAATTTAGAGTTACAAAGTTTGGTCTTGTTAGTAGGGTCACAAGTATGAACAGATTTGTAGTTTTTGACTACAAAATCATTAGTCCTAGAGTCATGACTAGCATATAGGAGCCAAGGACAGTCACCTTCCTTGCACTTAACCCTCACCCTAGTTTTTTTATTGACAAACTTATCAACCTTAACCCTCTCAGCAACAGCATATTTAGTTAGAGCTTCCCTAAACTGATAAACAGATTCAAAGGCAAGGCCAGTTTCCCAGACAATTGTTTTGCAAGTAGGATCAAAGATGACTCTTTTCCTAACCTTTCTTCTTCTTGCTTTAGCAGGCTGTTAAACCTCTCCTTCAGCTTCATCATCTGGATCAGAACATGTTTCAAAGCTGGCAGCTTCATCTGAAGGGTAATATGGCTCATCACCACCAAGTTTACCCTCCAAACTCTTCTTCTTATTTCTTGATGCATGCTCATCATGCCCAACATCTTGTCTACCTTTACATTTCTGGACATATTAAGAAAACTTAATAAGTTATCAAAACTAAACTTATAACAGATTGAAAAAAAACAAAAAAAGAAATAGAGTACTAACCTTATTCTGTTCAACATCAGCTTTAGGATCACAGTTTTTCTTCTTTTTTCTCTGTGCAGTCCTTCTTATCTCCCTAAAATCCCTGTATTCCTCATGCACATCACTACCATAATCATCTTCCACTTCCTCAAACAACTCTTGATGATCTGAATCTGAGCTATCTTCAGTGCTGCTCCCAGATTCAGATGTAAGAGAGTGGACTTGGGCACTTCTTTTGGCAGCCTTAGGTGCTGTTTTAACAGCTTTAGGTGCTGTTCTTTTCACAGCTTTAGGTGTTCTTCTTTTCACAGCTTTAGGTGCTATTTTCTTACCAACTTTAGCTCCTATTTTTTTTTGGCTACATGTTTTCTAGGTGTTGTTTTTTTGGCCACATTATGTGTTGTTTTTTCACAGTCCCCCAAGTCTTGACCACTGTCCACCCCTTCCCCACCATTATCAAAAGTTGGACCACTGTCCACCCCAACCCCACCATCATCAATTGCTGGACCATTGTCCACCCCATCACCTACATTGGTTTGATATTCTATTAGGAGGGGGTCCACTACTGTCTGAGCTTCATTAATCTTGTGAGCCACAAATACCTCCAACACATCCCCACTTGTTACCAAGTCACACATTTCCATCAACTCCTTATCCCTATTAATTTCTACCAAACAGCCAAATACAGGATCCCTAACATATATAGAAGCTGATTCAGGCAGATATCCAAAATCTTTCACATAGCCCATAAACTCAAAGTATGAAAACAGATCTTTATCAAGCTCCAAGTATTCAGTAATTATCCCCCCAATATATGGCTTATCTACACAATCCAAATCAAGTGTACCACCATGATAAAACCTTAAATTAACTAGTTCAAAGGCCATGATTAAAACCTGAAAAAATAAGTTTAACAATTAATATTTTCCTACTGTTTAACCAAAAATACTAATTTGAGGGAAGAATTGTAAAAATCCTTAATTCAAAGAATATATTAAAACCCTAGCAGTCATGAGAATTCGATAAAATTCTAGCATAAGGCTTTGAATTGTTAAAAATCTAGAAGGAAAAGACTAACCTTTTTGCAGTAGTTTTGATTCGGTGTAAAATCCTTGTCGCAAATTCCTTGTCACCTGTGCTCAAAGCTTTGAATTCTATCTTTGAATCGGTGTAAAATCCTTCAATATTAAGAAAATAATCCTAAATCGAAGAGACACTGGTAGAGATCCACTCGATTTTGGAGGATCGAGTGGATTTTGGGGGTAAATTGGATCGACGGATTCGCCTAGGGTTTTTTTACTGAATAGACAGAGGTAAAATGTTTGGGGAGGGGTAATTTTATTTTAGGGAAATTGTTTTATCTCTTTTAATTAAGATTATCTGTTTTTAATTAACTAATTTTAATTAAATTGTTTCATTTATGACGTGTCGTAAGTTAACAGGCGCGTGTTATGCACCACTTACTTAGTATCTAACTAAGACTCGCGGAGGGGGTAAATAAATACGGTTCGAACAAGATTAGGGGGAACTAGGTCGCCCGCTTTGTTTAAGGGGGAAAATGGCTTTTAGGGACGAGTTTGGGGTGCATTTTAGGAAGAGATTGAAGAGAAGATTGTAGAACTAATGCAAGATCACAAGTTAAGGTCCATGGCTCAACAGGTTGGAGAAGAGGCTACAATGGCTTGGGAAATTGGTGGTACATCAGAAAAAGTTCTTGGACAAATAATTGAAATGTTGAAGCTCAAAGCCTGAAGCTTCTGATTTCACCTTATGAGTTTTCTCAGTTCTCACTTAATAAGATGGTTGCCAATGACAACCAATATTATCAAAAAATTGTTTACTTATTACTCCTATTACCCATGCACAGACAATTTTGCAATTTTGTGATCTGGTGCAGATACTAAATTGATTCCTTTCCTGTTCCCAAACTACCAAACAAGCTTATGAAAGCTATCAATTACCTAATTGTTGTACTAAACTACTCTTTTCTCTTTTATTCTGAATATGACACAATAGTAGTATAAACTGTGAATGGGACAGCGCCTTAATCTTTAAAAAGCATTAGCTAATCCATCTGTTTATGCAGAAGTCACTCTTCCCATTCATCCATCTGCATAATAATGTCTGACTCTATTATCAGCCCTGCAAAGCCAGTCCATATATTGTTTCTCCCTGGTGGCTTGCGAGTGGGACAAATGGTTCCATTTTTTCGACTAGCTTCCATGTTAGCTTCACAGAGATGTAAGATAACCTTCATCACAATGTTGCTTGAAATCTCTAGTACAAAATCGACCTTCATCTCCGACTTTTTCTCCAATCACCCAGAAATCAAGCAACTAGATTTCCCTATTCTTCCATTGAATACCTCAACTTCCAAGATTGATGATCCTTTCATCATGCAAATTGATGCCATTAGTAACTCACTTCACCAGCTCGGCCCTCTTTTAACTTCTCTGAATGAACCAGTTTCTGGTATTATCTCCAATTTTATCATAGCATCAAGCCTTTCAAAAATTGCAAATAATCTCAACATTCCTCTTTACATTATATCCACAACATCAGCTAAATTTTACTCTATTGTAGCATACCTTCCTGTACTTTTGTCCGAAGATCCTGAAGCATTTAAAGACCTTTTGAACAGTCTTGAGATCCCAGGTGTAGGATCAGTTCCAAAATCAAGCATCCCTGGTTCATTTCTGGATGATTCACCATTAAACTATTTCTTGAAAGCATACTTGCTGCCAAATGCTCGATCTCTTCCTCAAGTGACTGGAGTTTTTCTAAACACCTTTGACTGGTTTGAACCAGAAACAATTGATGCTCTTGATGGTGGAAGAGTAACAAGTTCTCTTCCACTTGTTTTCCCCATAGGTCCTGTGGGAAATTACAAGCTAGGAGAACACAATGAGTGTCCATGGTTAGATGAACAACCTGCTGAATCAGTCGTATATGTTAACTTTGGAACTAGAGAGCCGATTTCTTCACAACAATTAAGAGAAATAGGAAAAGGACTAGAGATATGCGGATATAAGTTTCTATGGGTGCTAAAAACGAAAACGGAAGAGCTTCAGGAGTTGTTTGGAGGTACAGTCCTGGAGGGAATGAAAATGAAAGGGAAAATAGTGAATGCAAGGGAGTATCAGGAAGCCATTATAGAACATGCAGCAGTCGGGCTTTTCGTGAACCAGTGTGAATGGGAGTCTGTGATGAACGCAGCTTGGTCAGGAGTACCAATGCTAGCATGGCCACAGCATGGTGACCAAAAGCTGAATGCAGAAGTTGTAGAGAAGGCAGGATTAGGGAAGTGGGTAAAAGAATGGGGTTGGGGCGAGGAAACTCTAGTATATGGTGAGGAGATAGCAGAGATGGTGAAAAACTTGATGGGAGATGTTAATATGAAGGTTAAGGCTAGGAAAGTCAGGGATCAAGCTAGGAAGGCCAAGGATATCAGAGGGAGCTCTGAGAAGAGGCTGAGGAAATTCATTGAAACGATAAAAGCAGAGGATAAGTGATGTATGTGCACATTACTAGGCTTGTTATCAACACTTCCTTTCAGTTCTTTGGTTTCTATAAATAATTATAAATGCAACTTGTATGTTGTTCAAGTCGAAAGATCCACACAACTTAACAGACCTGACAAATTGACAAACAAAATAAAGCTTGTCCAGTTACCAAAAAAAGTTAAAGAAAGAAGAAAGATGCTGAGGGATCACTTTAAGGCATTCATAAAACATAGTATAAAAACTTCAGAGAACAGAGTCAGAAAAAACAAACAAAGAAAGCAAAAAGGAAGTAATAGAATCATTCCCATTAGCAGAATTTCAATATTTCCTATATGACTGCAGTGAACTACCATTTAGTTAGACAGTCTTCTTTGAAATAACATCAAAAGATATTCCATTCTGTTGAAGCCTGTCTTGGAGGTCAGTCGGGCCAAACACGATTCCAGGGGGAAAAACACCTCCTTTTGGAAGATTGTCTCGGTCCTTTAGCAAAATCAGGGCACACTGGATTACAATGATTGGAGTTGTCAAATAACCAATCTCAGGTCCCATTACTCTTGTAATGATCTCCGTATCAGGTTTCTTGTCACCTTGTGATGCCAGACCGCTATCACTAAACCCGTGCCCAACAAACCACATCTTAAAGGTAGCACTTGCCACTTCATCTTCAGTTGGACCTTTTTTCCTGAACCATCCAAGACTGAACACCGATGGGAACTTCAAGAGCAGCCACCTCCCTATACCAGTTTTACCAAAGAGACCAATGAACATCCCAACTGTAATGAGACGCACAATGCCTAACAGAGATTTCGAAGCTATCTTCACACCAAAGTGAGCTGGCTTTATGCTGGACCAAAATGCCTCCCTCCTCGCAGTTTGTTCAGTGCTCTCATTAACGCCAGGTAAACCACGAGGATTTTCAGTCAAACATGAAAGTGTTCTTCGGACTACAATTGCATCTGCTGATGGTAACTTCACAGCCCAAAGCCCAACTTCTTTAAGGTGGTCCACCATAGGACCTTTAGGAGGGGGAGGACCAGGAATCTGGAACAAGCAGCAAAAGTTGGTACATAGGTGAGAGAGGTAAATTGTTAATGTGTTATCTAATATATAAAACATGAAAGATGATATCACCCACAACTGCTTTGTACATAGGGGTGGATTTTCACATGGTAAAATCTACTCCGCCATTTCATTTTACAAGGCACTTAAGAAAGAAAGAAATTGCTACATAACAAAATCACCCTTAAGAACTAGTAATTTCAAACGTACATGTCATCGAATGTAAAATTGGAAATTTCAAATAAAAGTTTCCAAATATAGAAAGGCATTGGATAAATAATGCCACATCAAATGGAACAGAGGAAGTAGCAAAACGGTGCAGGTATAAAATATTGAGTGCCCATCTAAACAATGAATCTTTATCACATGTTCGTTCATGTCATAGAAACATCAATCATAAGGTTAGCGAATCCCCATCATCTACTCATTCATGCCACCAGAAATTGACCATAAAGTCTATGAATACCCATTGTACATGCATTCATGCTATCCATCATTAGGTTTATGACTCCTGACCATATAATTGTCAATTTGTCATCACATATGACTACGACATACATTTTACGGAACGAGTGAATAGTGTTCTCAAAGTTCCAAATGGAAAATACACTTGTATAACGACATTCTGCAAAATGAGGACATGATTGATCAAATAACAAGGAACGTATTAAGGAATGTATATGAACCACTTCATATTTTTTCACTTTTCAGGCAAGGTGGTTGACTTCTCGTGTTTTTCAGTAACTAATCAATTGCATGATGCACCTTCCTAATCCTCACTAGCAATTACCAATTTCTATAACTGCTTTATATATTTCCTATACTATGTTCCGGGAAGTAACTTTATTCTAGATAAAAAGTATCTTGCATTATTTACACCTTAGATACACGAAGTTATCTTTAAATGGAGGTAAATAGTTAACATTGAGAAATTCTATATCACGGTAAGCCCACTAATTATAAAGGAAACAAATTGTAGCACCAAAACTTTATTACTATTACAAACTTTGACATGAGGTCATTGTGGTTATTTGACTACAAAAATAAGAGGTTATTATGAAACTCTGCAAAACTAAAAATGAGACTCATATATCTTGCTACAACCATTTGAAACGTTAACGAATATTCATATCTATACAAAAGGAAACAATCTTGTTATAATAAATTTGTTGCCTTGAATATTTATCTACTCGTCTATTGGAATTAGTTTCAAACTTGTGAATTAGAGCATAGGAATTAATTTTGATACCATCTTCTTTATCTTTAGATTTGTTCATTGACCATTATTATAGTTATCAAGAAGTGGTCCTTTTCGAAGAAGTAAGTCAGATACACAAAATCTGATCTGAGTAGTATAAATATTCAAGCATTTTTCATCAAAATCAAACCTGTCGATCTCAAATTCTCTGCAGGTAAAGAAGATCGAAGAGTTGGTTCTAACCATTTTAACCTATGGGTTCTCAAAGGCAAGGTTCTAAGTCTAACAAAGAAGAGTGAGTTTCTACTTTAATTTCCTTAAAAATTCTTCTGTCCCTTTCCTTCATTTTCTCTTGCTTAATCTAAACTCTGAACTTCTTTGGGTTTCTCAGTTTGAGAGAGAATGAGAGGCTTCGTTCTGAACTTACAAGACACTATTCTGAAATGTTGGCACTAATAGAAAGAATCGAAATGCAACTTGCTCTACTTGTAGGGTCAAGAAATCTGAATCAATCAAAGAAAAAGAAATGAACCTAGAAGAAAAGCGCAAGGAAAACACACTATTCAAGAAATAGGTCAATTCTTATCTAAACACTTCCTATTTCGTTCAATTTTAGTGGTTATAGTAATAACATTCTATGTTATATAGACAATTGACTTTCCCGTCTAACTTTTGCAGTTGGAGGCATTCTCAAATCTCGTCGACCTTTTTAATAAGATCCTGCTTAAGGACACTGTTTCTCTAGTATATTTGATTGGAAGTGCATGTTGTGGGGCTCAAAGATTTATGTCAGGACGTTTTTTTTTTTTTTTGGATGTATAAGAATTACTATATAGTATAACAATTATACCTCCCTGGAGAAACAATTGTACTCTTATATAAAAAATTTGGCAGCAATTCTGTATTATCTTATCATATTTCACTTGACTTTCCTATCTCTTATTCAGTTGATTTGATTTTACAACGCTACTAAAGTATGTGCGCTATTGTTTCCTGTAACAAATTTGATTGGTCTCATGGGGGAAAAAAGAGGCCTCCTATTATCCCCCAATGTTTACCAACTGAACAGTAGTCTAAACTTAATTCCGATTCTTTTTCTTCAAATGAGGATGGTGTTCAAACAATCTTACGCACGCATCAATTACTCGATGAGGCACTGGCTACTCTTTTCAATGTGTACTAGGTAACTTTGCCCACCAAAACTTTGAGACACATAAAGAACATAAATAATATTTTTTTTATAACGGTGGTGTCCGGCCAGCTTACGCGCACCTCGACTAATTCCATCGCATACCTGCCACTTCCTACCCGCTAACAGGCAGTGGCGAACGCAGAATATTTTGCAAGCAGTGGAACCTTTAAAAAAGTTTTTTGTTATTTACAAGTGGTTTCGTACTTTTTAAGTTAGCTAAATGTCAAAAGTTCAATCCCTACTTTAAATGATAAACATTCAAAAAAATTTAATGAAAAAACTAAGTTGTGCTACAAGCGGGATTCAAATTCTCACAGTTCTAGACTTTCTCAAGGTGCTAAGTCACTAGACCGCTAATTCATGGTGTTTCAAGCAGTGTCACTTTCTTTATTTATACGGAATATTATGATTTTTTATATATTTACATACATACACATAGTAAAAAATTTCGGCACAGCGGTGTCCCGTGACACCCCTTGCTATAGGGTAGTTACGCCCCTGCTAACAGGTACCAGCTAACTCTATCCACCAAGGCTTGGATAGATGGGAAGAAAGACCTAGTCTTTTTTTGCCTCCGCTGGAATATGAACCTGAGATCTATAAATAATGTTCATTTTGACGGTTAGTCCATCCGCTTGAAGTTCAAACTCAAATAAAAAAATTGGCATCTAGGAAAAGGAAAAACATGGAAGGAGGTTTCAAACAGGGACACCAACCATTTGATTACAGGAATGTAACTAAAGCAGCGAAAATGTATTAAGTTTACACAAAATTGTACAAAATAAGCGCCAATGGTCGTGACTCATCCCCTTAAATGAAGGCAATTTAAGGGAGGAACAAAAGCAAAAGCCCGCTTCTGTAACTAAACAACCAGCATTGAAAACTTCTTTATATTGGATGGTTAGCTAATCGAAATGAGACCAAGATCACCATTATTGATATGAAGTAAACTTACCAACAGAAAGAAAAACTCATACTCCATCCATTTCAATTTATGTGAACCTAGTTTACTAGGCGGAACTTAAGAAAGAGACGACGACTTCTAAACTTTGTGGTATTAGGCATGTCATAACATTTATGTGGCTATAAGGAGGGTGTTTGGCTACAGTTTATGAGCTTGTCAAACCGGCTTATAAGCACTTTTGACTTATATGCATTATGTAAACAACAAAAATGCTTATAAGCCAGGTGCGTATAAGCCAAATTAAGCTAAAAGCCATAAGTTGGTCCGCATAAGTTACTTTTGCTTTGACCAAACATTTTACTATTTTATCCACGTGTAATTTTCAAACACACTTTCCAAAACGAAATTCCTAACTCTCTACATTCCATTTTCTTTCATTCGCCCTTCTCATGCAAAAATACTTTTAAATTTAATATTGTTTTTATAAATAATACTTTTAAATGGAAAAGTCAATATCTTTCTCTTGGTGGTAAAGTGGTCCTTGTAAATTCAGTTCTTGATGCTATTCCTACATATGTGATGTCTTTATTTCCTTTGCCAAACAAAGTGGAAAAAAGACTTGATGCTATTAGAAGAAACTTTATCTGGCAAGGGAACAAGGAGACCAAGGCTTTTCATCTAGTCAATTGGAAGTATGTAACGGTTAGCAAGAGAAAAGGAGGCCTCGGTTTCAAAAATTTGAGAATCCACAATCAAAGTCTTCTATTAAAATGGTTGTTGAGGTACAATTGTGAACAACATGCTCTCTGGAGACGAGTTATTAGATGTAAATATGAGGAAGGCTCGCAATGGTGTACCAAAGCAGTCAACTCAACTTTTGGTGTGAGTAATTGGAGGTCCATCAGAACTTTGTGGCCTAATTTCATTAAAAATGCAGGGTTCAAAATTGGCAATGGATTGAAGACATCATTCTGGAACGATGATTGGGTTGGGCATGGCCCTTTAAAACGCTTATTTCCTGACCTATGTAGCGTGGTACTTAATCCCGATGCTAAGATAGGAGAATTATGGACTCAGCAGGGGTAGAATTTCAACTTTAGAAGATTTTTGAATGATTAGGAGATTGATAGAGTTGCTGACCTTCTGAAACAGTTGGAAAATTTTCAAGGAACTTCAAGCTGTGAGGATCGATTGATATGGAAAGGTAATAGCAAGAATATCTTTTCAGTGAGGTCACCGTATCAAATTTTATCAAATAGTAACCAACGAATTTCTAACTGGCCCTAGAAACAGATCTGGAAAGTACAAGCACCAACCAAAGTTCTCTGTTTCTCATGGCTAGTGGCTAGACAGGCTTGCTTAACGCATGAAAAGCTTATGGCAAGGGGGTTCCAATTGTGTTCCAGATGTTATCTTTGCAATAAAGAATCGGAGGACAACAACCACTTAATCATTCACCGTGAAACAACCTCGCAACTGTGGCATTTGTTCTTAAACATGGTGGGGCTCAGGTGGACTATGCCTAAGTCTTCGGTTGATCTTATAAGAAGTTGGAATCAGGTGGGGACTTCTGTCGGGAAAAAGAAATGGTGGAGTTTGATACCTGCTTGTATTTGGTGGACCATTTGGAAGGAGAGGAATGTCAGGGTGTTTGAAGGAAAAAGCAGCACACTACAAAAGATCAAGATGAATTGTTTACTGCTTTTTCATTTTTGGTGTAAAGAAAGTTATGTAAATGATGATGATTCCATACTAGACATTATAGAATCCTTGTAAGTAGAGCAAGGTAAGGTTTAGTTGTTAATTTTTTGCTTTTTGCTTTTACTTTTGATCTTGTACTTGCTTACCCGCACAGACTTTGTGCTGAGGATATATATATACACACAAATGTTACCATTCACAAAAAAAATAATAGGTCAATGTTAGTAATTTTTAACTACAGGAGTGCTTATCAGCACATTCTCACTAAACACGCCAACTGCGTATTATCAGTTTAACTAGCTTTTATCCAAACACGAACTTCCTAACTTAGATACATGAAGTTATCTTTAAATGGAGGTAAATAGTTGACATCGAGAAATTCTATACCACACTAAACCCAATAATTATAAAGGAAACAAATTATAGCACCAAAACTTTAATAATATTACAAATTTTGACATGACTCATCTCCATATCATCGAGAACATGACCCTAGATAGAATAGTGGAGGTCGAAGATTAGGATAGAAGGTTAGATAATAGTCAAGCAATTTCTGTCATATTAGCATTAGTATTATTCGTATATATATATATATTTCTATCTTACTCTTCGTCTTTATTGCTATTGGAGTCTTTTTTGTTAACCTCAGTTATCTTTAGTTTTAGGTTATCTTTAGTTTTTATATCGGTATTCTCTTTACGATGGTATTTTCATCTTGTTTTCTCTTTTCAAATATGTTTTCAAAAGTATTTTCTTTTGGCCAAGGGACTATCGGGAACAACCTCTCCACCTTGGTTGGTTAAGGTCTGGTACATCTCATCCTTCCCTGATCCCACTTGTGGGAAACACGGGATATGTTGTAAACTTTGACATGAGGTCGTTGTGGATATTTGAGTACAAAAATAAGAAGGTATATGAAACTTCGCAAAACTAAAAATGGAACTCATAAATCTTGCTACACCTATTTGAAAAGTTAACATATATTAATATCTATACAAATCGTTTTAAGAAGCAATCTTGATTTAATAAATTTGTTGCCATGAATAATTATCTACTCATCTATTGAATTAGTTTCAAACACGTGAAATAAAGCATTAGAATTAATTTTGCTACCACCTTCTTTATCTTTGGATTTCTTCCTTGACCATTATATTTTTTGAGATAGAAAAAATATAATGGTCAATGAAGAAATTCAAAGATAAAGAAGATGGTAACAAAATTAATTCTAATATGTAAGCCATTTATGAAGTGGCCCTTCTCGAACAAGTAAGTCAGATACGCAAAATCACATTTGAGTAGTATAAATATTCAAGCCATTTTCCATCAAAAACAAACTTGCCAATCTCAAATTTTCTGCAGCTAAAGAAGATTGAAGGGTCAGTTCATACCATTTTAACCAATGGGTTCTCAAAGGCAAGATTCCAAGTCGAACAAAAAAGAGTGAGTTTCTACTTTAATTTCCTTAAATTTCTTCTGTATTTTTCCTTCATTTTGTCTTGTTTAATTTGAACTCTTAATTTTTTTGGGTTTCTCAGTTTGAGGAGAGAGAATGAGAGGCTTCGTTCTGAATTGGCTGAAATTTTGGCACTAAGAGAAAGAATCGAACGAATCGAAATGCGAGTTGCTCTACTTGTACTGTTAAGGTATCAGAATGCATCAAAGAAAAAGAAATGAACCTAGAAGAAAAGCGCAAGGAGAACACACTATTCAAGAAATAGGTCAGTTCTTATCTGAATTCTGAAGTTCCTATTTCGTTGAATTTTAGTGGTTGTAGTAAAAAAAAATTCTATGTTATATAGATAACTGACTTTACCATCTAACTTTTGCAGTTGGAAGCATTCTCAAATTTCATCGACCATTTTAATAAGATCCCGATTAAGGACACTGTTTCTCTAGTATCTTTGATTGGGTGGAACTTTTTTTTTTTTTGTTAAGAATTATATCGTATAACAATTGTACCTCCTGGAGAAACAATTGTACTCTTATATAAAAAAATTTGGCAGCATTTCAATGTTATGTTCATCATATTTCACCTGCCTTTCGTATCTCGTATTCAGTTCATTCAGTTTTACAGCTACCAAAGTGTGCTATTGCCTCCTTTTACAAATTTGATTGGTTTCATGGGGGAAAAAGACACCTCCAATTATCCCTCACTGTTTACAAACTGAAAAGTGTAGTCCAATCCAAACCTAACTCGGATTTTTTTCATCAAATAATGACGGCGTTCAGGCAATATTACGCATGCTTCAATTAATCGATGAGGTACTGGCTACCTCTTTTTAGTGTGTACTTGGTAACATTGCCCACCAAACTTCATCCAAAAAAAAAAAAAACTTTGCCCACTAAAATTTTGACATACAAAGAGAACATACCTAATGTTCTAGGAAAAGGAAAAACATGGAAGGAGGTTTCACCAAGCATTTCATTTTAATTAGATTTGATCACTTCAGCCAAAAAACAAAGGGTAGCGGTGCTAATAGAGTTCTACAGGAATGTAATTGAAGAAGCAAAAGCGTATTTAAGTTTTACACAAAAATGTACAAAATAAACACCAATAGTCATGACTCATGAGACCCCTTAAATGAAGGCAATTTTGCGGAGGCATGAAAGCAACCTACGGGGTCGCTTCTGCAACTAAACAACTAGAACTGAAAACCTCTTTATATTGGATGGTTAGGTACTGGAAATGAGACCAAGATCGCCATTACTGATATGAAATCAAAACCTACCAACAGTAAGAAAAACTCAATACTCCCTCCGTTTCAATTTATGTGAATCTAGCTAACTTGGCGGAACTTAAGAAAGAGAATAGAACTTCTGAACTTTGCGGTATTAAATATGTCATAACATTTGTGTCGCTATAAGAGGGTGTTTGGCTAAAGTTATATGCTAGTCAAACTGGCTTATAAGCGCTTTGACTTATCTACGTGTTATGTAAACAACTAAAGCGCTTATCAGCTAGGTGCCTATAAAACAAATTCAACTAAAAGCTATAAGATGGTCAGCTTATAAGCACTTTTGGTTTGACCAAACATTCTACTATTTTATCCTCAGTGTAATTTTCAAATATCCTACTCACTCCATTCCATTTTCTCTCATTCGTCCCTTTTCATGTAATAATACATTTAATATTGTATTGTTTTTATAAATCACAGGTCAATGTTAGTAATTTGTAACAACATGATTACTTATCAACACATTATTACCAAACACGTCAACTGCTTATTAACAACTTTTACCCAAACACGTACACCTAACTACTTATTTATAAAATTAGCGACCATTCAACATATAAAACAAAACAGTGTCATATAAACTGGAACGGAGGGACATACAATCGGACGAGGTCTTTTAGGCCTATTCGGTCTTAACTCCTGCAATTTATCCGCATTCGCCACACCAAGCACAACAGATTCAAATGTAGCAAAATTTCCAACAATTCTCTTATCAGATTCCAAACTAAGATACGCCTCAACACTATTCGGGACAGCTAAACCTTCCCATTGTTTCGAATTAAACATCAATCCTAATTCAGAAAAAACAGAATCAAACCCACAAGCCGAAACGATCAACGAGCCCGATTCACTCCCCTTTTCATTATACTTCACCTCTATCCTCTCCATAAACTCAGGCTCCCCACAAATATCCAAATAATCACAGCCCATTTCAACACAGGCTTCAACTACGGGGTCACCGTATAATCGAAATGGGTCAATACAATTAATAATGAGTTTAGTCTGGGAAGCCAGGTTAATGAGTGAAGTTGGGTTTGAAATATCACAAAGGACATGACTTTAAATAGGAAAGCGTGGAGGTCGAGGAGTAGGGTAGAATGTTAGATAGTAGTCGAGCAATACTGTCATATTAACATTAGTATTATTCGTATGTATACTATTTCTATCTTATTCTTCGTCTTTATTGATATTGGTGTTTTATATTTACCTCAGTTATCTATAGTTTTATGTCAAAATTTTCTTTACCATGGTATTTTCATCTAATTTTCTCATTTCAAACATGTTTTCAAAAATATTTTCCTTTAGCCGAGAACCTATCGGAAATAGCCTCTCCACCTAATTGGGGTAAGGTCGGTGTACATCTCACCTTCCAAGACCATACTTTTGGAATAACATTGGGTATTGATACAATCCGGATTGGGATCCAAAGCCGTGCGAAGCTTACACTCAACATGCGGGACTTAGAACGCTTCAAAGAGAGCTTGGAAACCAAGATTTAAGTCAAAGAAGACCAAAAGACCAAGATGCGAGCTTGCTGGACTGCTGGGAACACATTGCCTTGCGCGATCGCGATGTAGTTCCACATTGCCCTGCGCGATCGCGAAGGGCCTTGCGCGATCGCGAAGAAGACCTGATCAGACAGATTTTCAGAAGTGGCTGAAGGGGCATATTAGGCCATTTATCATTGTTTAATTAGGCTTAGGGGCTTTTTAGTCATTTTACCCTCATGTATGGGAAAACTAGATAAGTTCCCCTTAATCTTTCATTTCATTAGTTAGTTTTTGATTGAGGATAGAGATAGATTAGGCCGAGCCTATCTTGTGAAAGCCCGAGCTTCACGGACTCCTTTACTTGGAACCGAGTGGATATCATCCTAGTATGGATCCTCGATAGGTCCAAGTTTCTTTCTCTCTCTTGGATATTCAATCGTGTTTGAATCGAATATCCTTACTTTCTTCTATTTCTGTCCTTCCCCGTCCCCATTTTCTCGTTGTTGTGTTTACTTTATCGCTTCCGTTCTTTTATCTTTCTTCCGCATAGTTTGGTTCATATCAGGTATGTTGTTGTTGTAAACTTTGACATGAGGTGGTTGTGGTTATTTGAGTACAACAATAAGAGGGTATATGAAACTTTGCAAAACTAAAAATGAACTCATAAATCTTGCTACACCCATATGAAAAGTTAAATATATTAATATCTATACAATTCATTTAAAGAAACAATCTTGAGTTCATAAATTTGTTGCCATGAATATTTATCTACTCGTCTAACTTGTGAAATAAAGCATAATAATTAATTTTGTTACCATCTTCTTTATCTTTGGATTTATTCATTGACCATTATAATAAGTCATTTAAGAAGTGGTCCTTCTCGAAGAAGTAAGTCAGATACGCAAAATCCAATCTGAGTAGTATAAATATCCAAGCCATTTTTCATCAAAATCAAACTTGCCGGTCTCAGATTTTCTGCAGCTACAGAAGATCAAAGAGTTGGTTCGAACCATATTAACCAATGGGTTCTCAAAGGCAAGGTTCTAAGTCGAACAAAGAAGAGTGAGTTTCCACTTTAATTTCCTTAAAAGTTCTTATGTATTTTTCCTTCATTTTGTCTTATTTAATTTAAACTCTAACCTTTTTGGGTTTCTCAGCTTGAGAAGAGAGGATGATAGGCTTCGTACTGAATTAGTAAGACGCTATTCCGAAATTTTGGCACTATTAGAAAGAATCGAAATGCAAGTTGCTCGACTTCTAGTGTTAAGAAATCTGAATCAATCAAAGAAAAAGAAATGAACCTAGACAATAGCGCAAGGAAAGCACACTATTCAAGAAATAGGTCGATTGTTATCTAAACACTTCCTTTTTCATTGAATTTTAGAGGTTATAGTTTATAAAATTCTATGTTATATAGATAATTGACTTTATAGTATAACTTTTGCAGTTGGAGGCATTCCCAAATTTCGTCGGCCAGTTTAATAAGATCCTGATTAAGGACACAGTTTCTCTAGTATCTTTGATTGGAAATGCATGTTGTGGGGTTCATCAATTTATGTTAGGATGGATTCTTTTATGGATGTAAGAATTATATAATATAACAATTGTACCTCCCTGGAGAAACAATTGTACTCTTATATAGAAAATTTGGCAGCGCTTCAATAATATGTTATCATATTTCACCTGCCTTTCCGATCTCTTATTCAGTTCATTTGCTTCTACAATGCTACCAACATATGCATGCTATCGTTTCTCTTTACGAATTTGAATGGTTTCATGGGGAAAAAGAGGCCTCCTATTATCCCTCAAATTTTACCAACTGAACACGTGTAGTCCAGACTTAACTCTGATTTTTTGTTCTTCAATTATTGATGGTGTTCAAACAATCTTACACGCTTCAATTAATTGATGAGGTAGTGACTACCTCTTTTCAGTGTGTACTTGGTAACTTTTGCCCACCAAAATTTTGACATACAAACTTTTTGACAGTTAGTCTAGCCTCTTGGAGTTCAAACTCAAAAAAATAAACTGGCATCTAGGAAAAGGAAAAACGTGGAAGGAGGTTTCACCAAACATGAACACCGGCCATTTCATTTCTAATTAGATTGATCACCACAACAAAAAAAAAAGGTAGCAGCACTAATAGAGTCTTACAGGAATGTAATTGAAGCAGAGAAAGTGTATTTAGGTTTTACACAAAATGTACAGTACGAAATAAGCTCCAATGGTCATGACTCTTGAGACCCCTTAAATGAAGGCAATCTTACAGAGGCGTGAAAACCTCTTTATATTGGATGGTTAGGTACTGGAAATGAGACCAAGATCACCACTACCGAAATGAAATCAAACCTACGAACAGAAAGAAAAACTCTTACCCCCTCCATTTCGATTTATGTGAATCTAGTTGACTAGACGGAACTTAAGAAAGAGATGAAGACTTCAAAAATTTGTGGTAATAAACATGCTACTAATTTGTGTGGCTATAAGAGGGTGTTTGGCTAAGTTATAAGTTGGTCAAATTGGCTTATAAGCGGTTTTGACTCAACTACGCAACAAAAATGCTTCTAAGCTAGGTGCCTATAAGTCAAATTCAACTAAAAGTCATAAGTTGGTCACCTTATAAGCACTTTGGTTTGACCAAACATTTTACTATGTTATCCTCAATGTCTATAAATAATGTTCATTTTGACAGTTAGTCCATCCTCTTGAAGTTCAAGCTCAAATAAAAAATTGGCATCTAGGAAAAGGAAAAACATGGAAGGAGGTTTCAAACAGGGACACCAACCATTTCATTTTTAGTTAGATTGATCACTTCAACAAAAGCAGTACTAATAGAGTCTTACAGGAATGTAACTGAAGCAGCGAAAGAGTACTAAGTTTACACAAAATTGTACAAAATAAGCTCCAATGGTCATGACTCATCCCCTTAAAATGAAGACAATTTAAGGGAGGAACAAAAGCAAAAGCCCGCTTCTGTAACTAAACAACCAACATAGAAAACCTCTTTATATTGGATGGTTAGGTAATCGAAATGAGACCAAGATCACCATTACTGATATGAAGTCAACTTACCAACAGAAAGAAAAATTCATACTTCCTCCGTTTCAATTTATGTGAACCTAGTTGACTAGGCGGAACTTAAGAAAGAGACGACGACTTCTAAACTTTGAGGTATTAAACATGTCATATCATTTATGTGGCTATAAGAGGGTGTTTGGCTACCGTTATGAGCTTGTCAAACCGGCTTATAAGCACTTTTGGCTTATATGCAATATGTAAACAAAAATGCTTATAAGCCAGGTGCCTATAAGCCAAATTAAGCTAAAAGCTATAAGTTGGTCCGCATAAATTACTTTTGGTTTGACCAAACATTTTACTATTTTATCCACGTGTAATTTTCAAATACCCTTTCCAAAACGAAATTCCTAACTCTCTACATTCCATTTTCTTTCATTCGCCCTTCTCATGCAAAAATACTTTTAAATTTATATTGTTTTTATAAATAATAGGTCAATGTTAGTAATTTTTAACTACATGAGTGCTTATCAGCACATTCTTACTAAACACGCCAACTGCGTATTATCAGTTTAACTAGCTTTTATCCAAACACGTACTCTCCTAACTTAGATACATGAAGTTATCTTTAAATGGAGGTAAATAGTTAACATCGAGAAATTATATATCACAGTAAACCAAATAATTATAAAGAAACAAATTATAGCACCAAAACTTTAATAATATTACAAATTTTGATATGACTCACCTCCATATCACCGAGGACATGACCCTAGATAGAATACGTGGAGGTCGAGGATTAGGATAGAAGGTTAGATAATAGTCAAGCGATTTCTGTCATATTAGCATTAGTATTATTCGTGTATATATATTTCTATCTTACTCTTCGTCTTTATTGCTATGGGTGTCTTTTTGGTTAACCTCGGTAATCTTTAGTTTTTATATCAATATTTTTTTTACCATGGTATTTTCATCTTGTTTTTTCTTTTCAAACATGTTTTCAAAAATATTTTCTTTTAGCCGAGGGTCTATCAGGAACAACCTCTCCACTTTTGTTGGGTTAAGATCTGGGTACATCTCATCCTTCCAGACCTCACTTGTGGGAAACACTGGGTATGTTTTAAACTTTGACATGAGGTTGTTGTGGTTATTTGAGTACAAAAATAAGAGGCTATATGAAACTTCGCAAAACTAAAAATGAAAATCATAAATCTTGCTACACCTATTTGAAAAGTTAACATATATTAATATCTATACAAATCATTTTAAGAGACAATCTTGATTTAATAAATTTGTTGCCATGAATAATTATCTACTCATCTATTGGAATTAGTTTCAAACACGTGAAATAAAGCATTAGAATTAATTTTGTTACCATCTTCTTGATCATTGGATTTCTTCATTGACCATTATAATATGTAAGCCATTATGAAGTGGCCTTTCTCGAACAAGTAAGTCAGATACGCAAAATCACATTTGAGTAGTATAAATATTCAAGCCATTTTCCATCAAAAACAAACTTGCCAATCTCAAATTTTCTGCAGCTAAAGAAGATTGAAGGGTCAGTTCATACCATTTTAACCAATGGGTTCTCAAAGGCAAGATTCCAAGTCGAACAAAAAAGAGTGAGTTTCTACTTTAATTTCCTTAAATTTCTTCTGTATTTTTCCTTCATTTTGTCTTGTTTAATTTGAACTCTTAATTTTTTTGGGTTTCTCAGTTTGAGGAGAGAGAATGAGAGGCTTCGTTCTGAATTGGCTGAAATTTTGGCACTAAGAGAAAGAATCGAACGAATCGAAATGCGAGTTGCTCTACTTGTACTGTTAAGGTATCAGAATGCATCAAAGAAAAAGAAATGAACCTAGAAGAAAAGCGCAAGGAGAACACACTATTCAAGAAATAGGTCAGTTCTTATCTGAATTCTGAAGTTCCTATTTCGTTGATTTTAGTGGTTGTAGTAAAAAAAAAAATTCTATGTTATATAGATAACTGACTTTACCATCTAACTTTTGCAGTTGGAAGCATTCTCAAATTTCATCGACCATTTTAATAAGATCCCGATTAAGGACACTGTTTCTCTAGTATCTTTGATTGGGTGGAACTTTTTTTTTTTTAATTGTTAAGAATTATATCGTATACCAATTGTACCTCCTGGAGAAACAATTGTACTCTTATATAAAAAAATTTGGCAGCATTTCAATGTTATGTTCATCATATTTCACCTGCCTTTCGTATCTCGTATTCAGTTCATTCAGTTTTACAGCTACCAAAGTGTGTTATTGCCTCCTTTTACAAATTTGATTGATTTCATGGGGAAAAAGACACCTCCAATTATCCCTCACTGTTTACCAACTGAAAAGTGTAGTCCAATCCAAACCTAACTCGGATTTTTTTCATCAAATAATGACGGCGTTCAGGCAATATTACGCATGCTTCAATTAATCGATGAGGTACTGGCTACCTCTTTTTAGTGTGTACTTGGTAACATTGCCCACCAAACTTCATCCAAAAAAAAAAAAAAAAACTTTGCCCACTAAAATTTTGACATACAAAGAGAACATACCTAATGTTCTAGGAAAAGGAAAAACATGGAGGTTCCACCAAGCATTTCATTTTAATTAGATTGATCACTTCAACCAAAAAACAAAGGGTAGCGGTACTAATAGAGTTCTACAGGAATGTAATTGAAGAAGCGAAAGCGTTATTAAGTTTTACACAAAAATGTACAAAATAAGCTCCAACAGTCATGACTCATGAGACCCCTTAAATGAAGGATATTTTACGGAGTCATGAAAGCAACCTACGGGGTCGCTTCTGCAACTAAACAACTAGAACTGAAAACCTCTTTATATTGGATAGTTAGGTAATCGAAATGAGACAAAGATCATCATTACTGATATGAAGTCAACTTACCAACAAAAAGAAAAACTCAATACTCTCTCCGTTTCAATTTATGTGAATCTAGCTGACTTGGCGGAACTTAAGAAAGAGAATAGAACGTCTGAACTTTGTGGTATTAAGCATGTCATAACATTTGTGTGGCTATAAGAGGGTGTTTGACTAAAGTTATGTGCTAGTCGAACTGGCTTATAAGCGCTTTGACTTATCTAGGCGTTATGTAAACAACTAAAATGCTTATCAGCCAGGTGTCTATAAGTCAAATTCAACTAAAAGCCATAAGCTGGTCAGCTTATAAACACTTTTGGTTTGACCAAACATTCTACTATTTTATCCTCAGTGTAATTTTCAAATATCCTACTCACTCCATTCCATTTTCTCTCATTCGTCCCTTTTCATGTAATAATACATTTAATATTGTATTTTTTTTATAAATCACAGGTCAATGTTAGTAATTTGTAACAACACGATTGCTTATCAATACATTATTACCAAACACGTCAACTGCTTATTAACAACTTTTACCCAAACACGTACACCTAACTACTTATTTATAAAATCAACGACCATTCAACATATAAAACAAAACAGTGTCATATAAACTGGAACGGAGGGACATACAATCGGACGAGGTCATTTAGGCCTATTCGGTCTTAACTCCTGCAATTTATCCGCATTCGCCACACCAAGCACAACATATTCAAATGTAGCAAAATTTCCAACAATTCTCTTATCAGATTCCAAACAAAGATACGCCCCAACACGATTCGGGACAGCTAAACCTTCCCATTGTTTCGAATTAAACATCAATCCTAATTCAGCAGAACAAGCCGAAACGATCAACGAGTCCGATTCACTCCCCTTTTCATTATACTTCACCTCCATCCTCTCCATAAACTCAAGCTCCCCACAAATATCCAAATAATCACAACCTATTTCAACACAGGCTTCAACTACGGGGTCACCTTATATCGAAATGGGCCAATACAATTAATAATGAGTTTAGTCTGGGAAGCCAGGTTAATGAGTGAAGTTGGGTTTGAAATATCACAGAAGACATGACTCTAAATAGGAAAGCGTGAAGGTCGAGGATTAGGATAGAATGTTAGATAGTAGTCGAGCAATATCTGCCATATTAACATTAGTATTATTTGTATGTATACTATTTCTATCTTATTCTTCGTCTTTATTGATATTGGTGTTTTATATTTACCTCGGTTATCTTTAGTTTTATGTCAAAATTTTCTTTACCATGGTATTTTCATTTAATTTTCTCATTTCAAACATGTTTTCAAAAATACTTTTCTTTAGCCGAGAATCTACCGGAAATAGCCTCACCTTGGTAGGGTAAGTTCGGTGTACATTTCACCTTCCCCAGACCATACTTTTGGAATAACACTGGGTATGTTGTTGTTGTAAACTTTAACATGAGGTGGTTGTGGTTATTTGAGTACAACAATAAGAGGGTATATGAAACTTTGCAAAACTAAAAATGAATCTCATAAATGTTGCTACACCCATATGAAAAGTTAAATGTATTAATATCTATACAATTCATTTAAAGAAACAATCTTGAGTTCATAAATTTGTTGCCATGAATATTTATCTACTCGTCTAACTTGTGAAATAAAGCATAAGAATTAATTTTGTTACCATCTTCTTTATCTTTGGATTTATTCATTGACCATTATAATAAGTCATTTAAGAAGTGGTCCTTCTCGAAGAAGTAAGTCAGATACGCAAAATCCAATCTGAGTAGTATAAATATCCAAGCCATTTTTCATCAAAATCAAACTTGCCGGTCTCAGATTTTCTGCAGCTACAGAAGATCAAAGAGTTGGTTCGAACCATATTAACCAATGGGTTCTCAAAGGCAAGGTTCTAAGTCGAACAAAGAAGAGTGAGTTTCCACTTTAATTTCCTTAAAAGTTCTTATGTATTTTTCCTTCATTTTGTCTTATTTAATTTAAACTCTAACCTTTTTGGGTTTCTCAGCTTGAGAAGAGAGGATGATAGGCTTCGTACTGAATTAGTAAGACGCTATTCCGAAATTTTGGCACTATTAGAAAGAATCGAAATGCAAGTTGCTCGACTTCTAGTGTTAAGAAATCTGAATCAATCAAAGAAAAAGAAATGAACCTAGACAATAGCGCAAGGAAAGCACACTATTCAAGAAATAGGTCGATTGTTATCTAAACACTTCCTTTTTCATTGAATTTTAGAGGTTATAGTTTATAAAATTCTATGTTATATAGATAATTGACTTTATAGTATAACTTTTGCAGTTGGAGGCATTCCCAAATTTCGTCGGCCAGTTTAATAAGATCCTGATTAAGGACACAGTTTCTCTAGTATCTTTGATTGGAAATGCATGTTGTGGGGTTCATCAATTTATGTTAGGATGGATTCTTTTATGGATGTAAGAATTATATAATATAACAATTGTACCTCCCTGGAGAAACAATTGTACTCTTATATAGAAAATTTGGCAGCGCTTCAATAATATGTTATCATATTTCACCTGCCTTTCCGATCTCTTATTCAGTTCATTTGCTTCTACAATGCTACCAACATATGCATGCTATCGTTTCTCTTTACGAATTTGAATGGTTTCATGGGGAAAAAGAGGCCTCCTATTATCCCTCAAATTTTACCAACTGAACACGTGTAGTCCAGACTTAACTCTGATTTTTTGTTCTTCAATTATTGATGGTGTTCAAACAATCTTACACGCTTCAATTAATTGATGAGGTAGTGACTACCTCTTTTCAGTGTGTACTTGGTAACTTTTGCCCACCAAAATTTTGACATACAAACTTTTTGACAGTTAGTCTAGCCTCTTGGAGTTCAAACTCAAAAAAATAAACTGGCATCTAGGAAAAGGAAAAACGTGGAAGGAGGTTTCACCAAACATGAACACCGGCCATTTCATTTCTAATTAGATTGATCACCACAACAAAAAAAAAAGGTAGCAGCACTAATAGAGTCTTACAGGAATGTAATTGAAGCAGAGAAAGTGTATTTAGGTTTTACACAAAATGTACAGTACGAAATAAGCTCCAATGGTCATGACTCTTGAGACCCCTTAAATGAAGGCAATCTTACAGAGGCGTGAAAACCTCTTTATATTGGATGGTTAGGTACTGGAAATGAGACCAAGATCACCACTACCGAAATGAAATCAAACCTACGAACAGAAAGAAAAACTCTTACCCCCTCCATTTCGATTTATGTGAATCTAGTTGACTAGACGGAACTTAAGAAAGAGATGAAGACTTCAAAAATTTGTGGTAATAAACATGCTACTAATTTGTGTGGCTATAAGAGGGTGTTTGGCTAAGTTATAAGTTGGTCAAATTGGCTTATAAGCGGTTTTGACTCAACTACGCAACAAAAATGCTTCTAAGCTAGGTGCCTATAAGTCAAATTCAACTAAAAGTCATAAGTTGGTTACGACCAAACATTTTACTATGTTATCCTCAATGTCTATAAATAATGTTCATAGAGGAAACTGCTTATTAACAAGTTTTACCCAACCACGTACTCCTAATTGTTTATTTTTAAAATCAGCGATCATTACACATATAAAACAAAACAGTGTCACATAAACTGAAACAGATGGACTTACAATCGGACGAGGTCGTTTAAGCCTATTCCGTCTTAACTCCTGCAATTTATCCACATTCGCAACACCAAGCACAGCAGATTCAAACGTAGCAAAATTACCAACAATCCTTCTATCCGATTCCAAACTAATATACGCCTCAACACGATTCGGGACAGCTAAACCTTCCCATTGTTTCGAATTAAACATCAATCCTAATTCAGCAGGAACAGAATCAAACCCACAAGCCGAAACGATCAACGAGCCCGATTCACTCCCCTTTTCATTATACTTCACCTCCATCCTCTCCATAAACTCAGGCTCCCCACAAATATCCAAATAATCACAGCCCATTTCAGCACATGCTTCAACTACAGGCTCACCGTATAACCGAAATGGGCCAATACAATTAATAATGAGTTTAGTCTGGGCAGCCAGGTTAATGAGTGAAGCTGAGTCTGAAACGTCAGCTGAGAGGATGGGGATTTGTGGGCTTGGGTTTGGGCTTGGGCTTGAGGCCCATTGAAGGGATTGGGAAAGTTTAGAAATGTTACGGCCTGCTATAGCTAGTGATTTTAATGGAGAGGAAGGTGTGTTTAAGAATTTAAGTGCTTCTTTAATTACGTATTTTCCTGTAAAACCTGATGCTCCTAATATTATTATGTCGTATTTTGGGCTTTGATTTAGAGTTTGTGACATTTTTTTTGGATTGGAAATGGAAGTTTGTTTGGGTTTTGGTAATGGAGTTTTGGTGATTAGTAGAGAAGAAAGTGGACTTTGATGAACAAGGAAGTGAAAAGGAGACTTAAATTGTGTGCCTTAACTGCCAGATCCTTCGTGATTCTCTCGTCAATAATATTGATAAAGTAAGTAATTATTAGTGGGGTAACATGAACATACATGTAGGGATGGCAATTGGGGCGGGGCGTGGCAAAACAGTAAGCGGGGCAGGGCGGGGCAACTGTTAAGCGGGGCGGGGCGGGGCAGGCGGGGCAAAATTTTGTTTTCGAATTTTCGGGGCGGGGCGGGGGCAACATAGAGGCCCATTAATTTTACTTGTTCTTTTTCCACTATTTTTTTATTTCATGATTAAGTTGAGGAAATAATAGAAATATTGTTCCACTATTGACTATTTAAACTATTAATTAATATAGTAAATACGTAATACTTTTAAAATACTATAAATTTTTACAAGTTAACATGAATACATATCTACAAAATATTATTACATGAAACAATTTAATTTCATATAGTAAAATCGTCATTGCCATGTCTATTGTAAAGGGGTTCAAGTTCAAACTTGAAATAGAGCATAAGATTTCATTTTGTTACCTTCTTCTTTATCTTTTGGATTTCCTAATGTTGTTTATTACAATAAGTAAGCCATTTATGTAATGGTCCCTTGCAAAGAAGTAAGTCTACATGCAAAATCAATAATTTTGTTACCATCTTCTTTATTTTTTTTTAGATTTCCTAATAGATCCTTATAATAAGTCATTTTATGGAGCGTAGAAGTAAGTCATACGGGTAATTGGGTAAATCAAGTTTAAGAAGTAGTACAAGTATTCAAGTCATTTTCGTCAAAATCAAACTTGCCAATCTAAATTTTTCTGAAGAAGAATAATATAACATATTTTTTTTTAAGATTTTCCGACAACTTTACAAGTATTTTCTTTTTTATATGTTAGGACACGTGTGTGGTTGTGATTGGTTCATAAAATACCTTATAAAAAAGCTATATAGCGTGTAACCGTAAATGAAGATTTTATCAAGGAGCTTCGAGTACAAGTTAGAAGAAATGTATTAAGCCACAGAAAGAAAGAGAAGTAGTTAGACCATTTCAATGCAAGTTGAAACAATTTTTTGTTGGTTTCTGTGTTCGAAAATGATAAACAGAAGCAAAACCAAAATAACACGTTAGTGGAACGACAATGATTTCGATTTTCGAGCGACAAATTGTTTACGTTTTCTTAAGAAATCTAATCCCTAAGCTGGCGTTCAAGGTTCGCGGATTAATTTCTGAGAACGAAATGGACAAATTCGAGTGAACAGAACAAATCACACGACTCTAATTTCTGCTTTAGAAAAAACAATGCAAAATAGAGGAGATATTTCAGTATTTTTCATGTTAAATTGTAGTAAAATATATTTTTTTAAAAATAGTTATGTAATTTATTGCCAACAAAGTGAAAAAGTTAAAAGAAGTGCGTATATTTTCAATGAAAATGTGCAAAAGAAGTCATTTTCATTGATACTCTTACAAAAACATCAACAATTTTTTTCTTTAATTTTACTATTTCTTTTTTGTCACAAATAAAAAAAGGTTGTTTGTTTGCAACTTATCTGACCCATTTAGCCATCGAACTATATGAATGAAACATTAGGAACTATACATATTCCAAATCGACCTCAATTACAAGAAATGGAACACATTAGTTTCTAATTAATTTCTGTAGTACCAGTTTTTTTGGTGCTAAAGAGACTGATTACCAACATTTGTTCACAAGTAAGGGCAAGTATACACATATTTGTAAAGGTAACTCGGCATCGACATGATGTATCCATATTATTAATGGAGTGAGTATTAGGCTTCACATAACTCACGAATAAATTAGGATTTTTTCTCAACTTTAAATCACATTAATTTTTCTTTTTTTTTATATACATTTTGATTTTTCTCTTTCCAGGCTAAGTAGTTGATTTTTTGATACTCTCGGTGACTAATCGATTATATGCTCTACATTCCTTCATCCATTACCACCTTGCAAATTTCGAAACTGCACCTTTATATATTCCTAGAAGTAACTTTACTATATTTTTAGTTTTTTTTTTTTTTTTTTTTTTTTTTTGTAATTTACACCTTAGTTAAATGAAGTTATCTTTAAATGGAGTTAAAAAGTTAATCGACATATTCTTTATCATGTAAAGTCCACTAACCATAGGGAAACAAATTGTAGCACCAATTTTTTATTTTTTTTGGTAAGTAAACATATTTTATATAATTACCAAAATCATTACAAAGCAATACTCAATACTCAAACGGAAAAGAACCGCAGCATACCATTTTGATTTATCCGCTCTTTGATGATGTCAAGCAGAAGACGTTGATTCACACGAAACACCTACTTCTACTTTGGATGAATAGGTGTCTAGACAATGTACCTGCTCAATCCTGATGCAGTACTTATTAATTTGTGGTTTTGATTTAGTTCGTGTCTAATGGACTGATTTCTGGCTTCAATTGTATTCGTCAATGGTAATTAGAAATAAAAATAAAATTTATTAATAACGTATGACATTCGGGGAACATAGACCAATATTAGTCAAGAGCAGAGTATTTGGAGGAACATCTATGCACGGAATACTACACCACATAATACTGTAACTAGACAAGTTTCTGGTACAAACAAGCGCAGCAAGAACAAAAAATCCATTCACAATGTTCAAATGTGAACCCGTTATTGCTTTTGTAGCTCAGAGGATTTGGTGAGGTAAGGGCAGTTGGAGACGAAGACTGACGGTCGCCATCGTTGGGGTTCCGGCGATCTCTTTCGTTCAGATCTGAACGGAAATCCATTCACAATATTCAAATGTGACTGAAAAAAGATGATATGTGCAGTTGGAGACAAAGACTGACGGTCGCCATCGTTGGGGTTCCGGCGACCTCTTTCGTTCAAATCTGAACGGAAATCCATTCACAATGTTCAAATGTGACTGAAAAAAGATGATATATCACACGCTACCTCAGCTTTTGTGTATTTGCAATCCCACTCGCGCGACTGAAGGGCGAGCTAAAGTGAGGACATTTTCGTATTTTCACACGTACGCCACGTAGGGTGCGGCAAATTTGCCGGCAAAATGGAATGGTATGAATCACTGCCCCATACTAAAAAACCACAATACCTGACTAACATAGCCTCGGCTGTGAAACAACACTACATCAGATCAACTAATCTAATCAACTATTTCTATCTAAAATAATCAAAACCAGTCTACTCTAAGGATAAAAATTCAGGTCCTCTATCACTTTTTGTAGCTTCCTACTGAAGCTGCATCTCTGTACCACTTCCTAGTCAGTTGTTGTGAACTTCTGCTTCTTTGATGAAAAATTCTGAAGTTCCTCTCCTGTCATATATAATAGCTGGTGGCAGCTAGAGAGGCTCTAAACAGCTGAGCTCTCGCCCCTTTTCCTCTACAATTTGCAATTGCTCAGTCCTATTCTTGGTTCCACTCCATAGCATGTCTTTGCACTCCCATCTATTTCAGAATTTTACTGCACACCATTTGGGAATAGTCACATTTAAACAACAAGTGATTGATATTTTCAATATGGTTACTACATAGCCCACACTCTTTGATGTTCAGCTGCTTCCATCTACTTAGACTTTCCTTTGTAGGTAGTCAGCCATGAAGAGCAAGAAACAAGGTGAATGTCCACTTAGGATGTCCTGCACTATTATAAGTCAGCCTTGTCCATTCTACTTTCTGGTATATCCCCCTGAGCTTGTTATAAATGGACCTTATGGAGAACTGCTCCAACTATATCACCTCCTCCTCTTCCTCCTGCATACCAGCTTGTATGAAGTATTTGTAGACCCTCAAGATCTACAAATATTACTTCGTGCATTTATTGAGAGAAGTTTATTCAAAGTGCACCTACTCGATCTATCATCAAGACGATAACATATCATGCATATCCGGCTTTAATTTGTTTGTTGTCCTATTTTAAATAGAGCTCCTATCGCTGGAGAGAGTGGACTTTGGTGAAGTAGACAGTAAAAAGGACTAGAAATGTGTGCCTTAACTGCCGGATCCCCGTGATTCTCTGCTTTATAGCTCACTTCCATATCACAGACGACATGACACTAAATAGAAAAACGTTTTATATCAACGAGGACATGACTCTAAATAAGAAAGCGTGTGTGTTGAAGATTAAGATGGAATGTTAAATAGTAGTGGAGCAATATTTGTTATATTAACATTAGTATTATTCCTATGTATACTATTTTTATCTTATTGTCCGTCTTTATTGATATTGGTATTTTCTATTTATCTCGGATATCTTTAATTTTATGTCAAATTATCTTTATCATAGTATTCTCATCTTATTTTCTCATTTTATATATTTTTAAATATATTTTCTTCAGCCGATGGTTTATCGAAAATAGCCTCTACAAATATTTGTGGTAACTGCCTGTCCCGTGTGATTCTCTCTCCTGTAGAACTAAAAGTATTGAACCTAAATCAGGAACTAGTTGCACAAAAAGGGTTCTATGGTGTAGTGGTTAGCACTCTGGACTTTGAATCCAGCGACCTGGGTTCGACTCCCGGTAGGACCTTTTCTTTTTACCTACTCTTTTTGTTTTTCTTCTCCTAGAATTAGTGGCCGTTTGGCATAAACAAAAGCATAAACTGAAACTTCATTCTTCAATCCAATTGCAAGATGGTTCAACAATAAATTGTGGCTTTTTGATTTGAAGGTGCTTGAATTGGGTAAGAGAGGTATAGGAGAAGGGGTATAATAGGTGGGTTGGTGAGGTGGCGTGTCACGTGGCGCCCACATCAGCCAAATGTCTGGGACACGTGGAATTTCAGCTGCCATGGTGGGCCTCCGTTAGAAATAGGGGCAAATTTGATTACTTCGCTAACGGTAAAGGTAGATTTGTTTCAAAATTTTAACGGATGGTAAGTATAGACAATTTTTCATATTAGGGAGGGGTAAATGCCCTTTTATGCAAAAAAAAATCATAAAACATGTATAGCTGTGAATATTTCATATAGTAAAAATCTTACAAAATATAGAAAGACTCATTTTTTTTTTGTTATTGACTAAAAAGAAAAGTGTATCACATAAATTAGATATGATTATTTTATTAACTCAACTCATTTGCCCAAGTTTAGCTCATAGATTCACAGATAAATGCAGTCCAATTTTAACCTATTTATTTAACTTTTTTCAATGGATTGTTGAACCATTCCATTGGAAACTAGTCAAACAATCAACTAGTGTTGTTCGGGGTTTTTCATATTAATTTATGGTTTTATGGTTTCTCATATTGTCAATTACAAAACTCTGTTAACCATAGAGGAAACAAATTGTAACACCAAAACTTTAGCAATTGCACAAATTTTGACATAAGGTTGTCATGGTAGATCAAGGGTCTATACTTTATTTGGTTCCGAAATTTTTCTTAGCTCTAGATGAATTTTTGTTAAAATAGCTATGCCATTCAAAAAATTTGGAACACCCATTTGAAAAGTTAACATGAATATATCTGTAGAATATTATTACAAGAAACAATTTGATTGCATATAGTAAAATCGTCATTGCCATGTCTATTATAAAGAGGTTCAAAGTTGAAATAGAGCATAAGATTTAAAGATTTAATTTTGTTACAATCTTCTTTAATCTCTTGGATTTCTTAGTAGATCATTACAATAAGTAAGTCATTTATGTGGCAGTCCCTTGCAGAGAAGTAAGTCATACATGAAAAATCAATCAGAATTAATTTTGTTACCATCTTCTTTATTTTTTTTAGATTTCCTAATAGATCCTTATAATAAGTAAGTCATTTATGGAGTTTAGAAATAACTCAACTGTTTGGCCAAACTGTCAAAATCAGTTTATTTTGAGAAGTGATTTATTAAAAGTATTTTTCAAGAAAGTACTTTTCGAGATAAGCTATTTGCGTTTGGCCAAAGTTTAAAAAAGTGCTTTTGTTATTAATTTGTGTTTGACTAATATCTGAAAAAATTATCAAATTACGAAAATGGATATATAATAATATTAACTTGATTAAATATGTAAGTTTGATATAGGTATTCTTGTCCCATATAATCAAAAGCATTTATTTTTAAAAAAAAGCTACTTTTGGCAGTTTTTTTCCCATAACAGAAAAACAGCTTCTACTACCACATAAAGTTAAAGATGGACAAATTCTTTCTCACATAAAGTCCACTAATCATAGGGAAACAAATTGTAGCACCAAACTTTGAAATTATTTTCGAAGAACAAATTCCACCCATTTGAAAAGTTAACAACAAATTTATATCTAAACAATTCATTTCAAGAAACAAAATCTCATTTCGTATACTTCTAGAGTTGACATGAAGGTTAATTATCTTTTGAAAATTGAAAATTGAAATTTGGTTCAATCTCATGGAACAGATCACAAGAATGGATTTGTTACCATTTCTTTATAGGTAAGTCACTCAATGTCATCCATAATACCCTCCCTCAAAAATAATATAAATATTCAAGTTATTTCTCGTCAAAATCAGGTTTCTCGATCTTAAGTATACACAACTAAAAAAGATCCAAAAAACGGTACAAAATCCAATTTTGTCTCAGCTTTAGCTTTTTAATCAATGGCCACTCCTAAAAAAGGTTCGAAGTCAGTTGAAGAACTTATTGAAGAGTGAGTTTCTACTTTCCTTAACACTATTTCTTTTTCTTTAACCTTCATTTGACTTATTTATCTTAAACATTTTGTTGTTCATATGTTTCCTTTTTTTCTTTTTTAGGTGTGTCAGGTTGGAAAGAGAAGAAAATATGCTTCGCTCTGCAATCGCAAGGCTCCTTCTTGAATTATTCATGCTAATAGAAAAGGAGAAAAATAAAGTTGCTCCTAAATTATAAAGAACTTTGAAGAATGATCATGATTAAGGCGTTGTTTACTTTGAAATTTTGGTTGGAAATGCATGTTATAGGGTTCATTATTTTTGTTGAAGGGACTTTTTTTTCTTGAGTTATATAATACAACAATTATAGCTCCCAAGAGGGACAATTGTATTCTTTATAAATTATCGTTCTATACATCAAAAAATATATTTGGCAGCACTGTAATCTCATGTGCATTTGATTAATCAATTTAGACTTGCTATATATTTTTAATATGTATAACTTTATCCATTAAAATTTAGACTGATAAAAAGAATACATCTAATTCTGACCGACCATCCGTCCATCCTTTTCGGTTCCAAACTCAACTCAGAAACAACCATTTAAGAAAAGGGAATACACGAAAGATTAAAGGAGGTTTAACCAACGTGGACATCAACCATTTCATTTTTAATTAAATTAATCAATTTAAGGAAAAAATGTAACATTATTAACGGACTCTTACAAGAGTGTAATCGAAGCAGCCAAAAGTAACATTTAAATTTTACACAAAATTGTACAAATTATGGCCATTCCCTTAAATGAAGCTGCAAGAACCTTGTACTTGTTGCTCATTAAATTGTTAACCCCCCCCCCCCCCCCCCCTTTCTCCCTTAACACCTTTTTGGATCTGGAGAAATTTCAGAGCAAGAAAAAGAAAAAGATATATCGGGGCCAAATTAGCATAGGGTTCATAATCGAATAGTATGTATTATATTCTTCTCTACTTAAATATCAAATTAGCATATACTTAGCTCATAAGAATTGATTTCACGATGCAAGAAAGGTGGGAAAGAAGAAGACCTTTTTTTTTTCCGTCAACTTTAATTTGTAAATTAGCATAGGGTTCATAATCGAATAGTATGTATTATATTCTTCTCTACTTAAATACCAAATTAGCATATGGCTCATAAGAATTGATTTCACAATGCAAGAAAGGTGGGAAAGAAAAAGGCCTTTTTTTTTTCCGTCAACTTTAATTTGTAAGTGCTTTCTTTTTTTATATGTTAGAACACATGTCGGATTGTGATTGAATTGAAACGCCTATAAAATAAAAAGTGATATATCGTGTAAAACCTACCGTCGAAAAATGTATAGTGTGAAAAAGTTTACCTGTGAATGCAGAGTGTATTAAAAAAAATATCAGTACAAGTTGGGAGAAATATATTAAGCCAAAAAAGAAAGAGAAGTAGGAGACCTCCAATGTTAACCCATCTATTTAACTTTTTCAAAAATTTATAAGACCATTCAATTGCAAGTTGAAACAATGTTTTTTTTCCTTTAATTTTACAACCTTCTTTTTTGCACATGTAGTTAAAAAAGGTGAATTTTCAAAAATAGGCAGCGTACTATCCAAAATTACAAATAAGAGGCCATATTTTTTTTCATGCATAGCACTCATCTCTAAAATTACAAATTTTAGCACTTTTTCATAAAAAACATCCTAGCTACCAAATTTTCCCTTCCCCAGCCACTAAGCCACCGGCAAACACCTTCCCCAGCCAATGGTGTCATTACTTTTTTGTATTTTACTGAATTTATGTTGTTTATTGCGTCTAAATCATTGCTTTGGACAAGTTTATACACACAAATCTCCCTCTAAAAATTAAATTATACATGAATATACATATATAAATATGTAGCAATGAGAGAAATATAAAAATATACACAAAAAAAGTAAAAAAATCATATAAACATCCTTAATATACAGATTTATTCACTCGCATATACACACTTATACAAATCGTATAAACCTGTATAAACTTGCGGCAGTCTACTATTTCAGGAAAAGAGTGATAGCTTGGGTAAGATTCAGAAATATGGGCCATTTTTGGTTATTTCGTCTTTTGCTGGTCTTTTAGTGTAATTATCCCTTAAAAAAAGGTTGTTTGGATGCAACTTATCTGGCCCATTTATCTGTCGAACTCAAGAAATGAAACGTTTAGGAACTACTCCCTCCGTCCCAAATTAGTTGTCGCTTTAGGAAAAATGGTGTGTCCCAAATTAGTTGACACTTTAGGATTTCAAGACAAAAATTGTTAGTCTTTTCCAACTATACCCTTAATAATTAAAAAAATTCTCAACAAAATTTAATAGTCAAATATTAAATAGGGGTAACATAGTAAAATACACACTCTATTTAATGATTTTCTTAATGAGCGTGAAGAAGCTAAAAGCGACAACTAATTTGGGACGGAGGGAGTACATAGATTTAGAATAGAACTCGGCTAGAAGAAATAAAACACATTAGTCTCTAATTAATTTCAATTTTTTGGTGCTAAAGAGACTAATTACCATCATTATTCGTAAATAAGGGCGAGTAAACACTTCTTTGTAATGGTGAGGACATGATTTAACCAAACTATAATCGAATATATATATAAACTATTTCACATAATTCATGAATAAATTTGCATCTTTTCTCAACTATGTAAATAACAACACTAATATTATTTTGTTATACTTTTTGATTTTCTCGTCTCAAGGCTAAGTAGTTGATCAATTTCATAATCCACCTTTCATTATCAATTACCACCTTGCAAATTTTGTGAACCGCGCCTTTATCTATTCCTAGAAGTAACTTTACTAATTTATTTATTTATTTTGGTAATTTGCACCTTAGATAAATGAAATCATCTTTAAATGGAATTAAATAGTTAAGATCGACAAATTCTATATCACGTTAAGTCCACTAGTCATAAGGTAAACAAATTGTAGCACCAATACTTTGCAAAATAATTTGGAATATTTACCCCACATAACCATTCCCAATCTTTATCCACTTTTTGTAACCATATTTTGTTCTTTCTTTCTTTTCCTAGCATATTTATTAAATATAATTTGATAATATAAATATTTAAAAAATCTAGGACAAATATATATTTGTATAGAAGATATATATACAAAATATCAATCTATTATATTTGATATTTTAATTATAAATCAAATTTTAAATATAACTACTGTGGAATTTTAGGGATGTGTGTTATGCATGAAAAAAAAACATATGGCCTCATGTTTGTAATTTTGGATAGTGGGCTGCCTATTTTTGAAAATTGAGTCTAAACCTCTTAGTATTGTTGGACTCAAGTAAACCACAATAAAATTATTAGGGATTTCCACATAAATAGCCCACAATATTTTATATTAACAAGTCATTTAGCACTAACATAATATAGCACTCATTCATAAAAAAAACCCTAGCTACCAAATTTTCCACTCCCCAGCCACTAAGCCACCGACAAACACCTTCCCCGCTAGTGGTGTCATTATTTTTTTGTATTTTACAAGAATTTATGTTGTTTATTGCGTCTAAATCATTGATTTGGACAAGTTTATACACACAAATCTCCCTCTAAAAATTAAATTATACATGAATATACATATATAAATACGTAGAAATGAGAGAAATACAAAAAAAGTAAAAAATCATATAAATATCCTTAATATACAGATTTATTCACTCGCATATACACACTTATACAAATTTATACAATTTTATACACGCGTATAAATTTGTATAAAATTGCGGCAGACAACTATTTTGGAAAAAGGGTGACAGCTCGGGTAAGATTAAAAAATATGGGCTATTTTTGGTAATTTTCGTCTTTTGCTTGTCTTTTAGTGTAATTATTCCACCCATTTGAAAGTCAACAATAAATTTAAATCTACACAATTCATTTCAAAACACAATCTGATCTTAGATATTTCTAGAGTTGACTAGATGGTTACTTGTCTATTGAAACTAGATTCATTCTCATAAAATAGATCACAATAATTAATTTGTTGCCATTTTCTTTATATTAAGATATCTTTGTTGGTGATTACAATACTAAGTAAGTAATTAAATGCCATGCAATAATCATTTCATCTAAAAAACAGTATAAATATTCAAGTTATTTCTCGTCAAAATTAAGTTTTCCGATCTCAATTTTTTAGAAGTTGAGAAGATTTAAACAATCGTCTTGGACTAATTTTAATCAATGGGTGCTCCTAAAAAAGGTTCTGAATCATTTGACGACGACTTCATTGAAGAGTGAGTTTCTACTTTTCCTTAAAACTATTTATTTTTTTTAACTCTCATCGGTTTTATTTATCTTAAACTTTATGCTGTTCACATGTTTTCTTTTTTATTTTTTTTTAGGTGTCTCAGGTTGGAAAGAGAAAATGCTATGCTTCGCAGACAAATCGCAAGGCTCCTTGTTCAGTTATTCATGCTAATGGCAAAGAACAAAAATAAAGTTGATCGTAAAAAGTAAAAAAACTTAGAAGAATTATCTAATAAATGCATTATTTATCTAGAAACTTTGGTTGAAATTTGAAAATGCATGTTATGGGCTCATTGTTTTTGTTAAAGGTTTTTTTTTTTTTTTTTTTTTTCTGAGTCTATGTAAGAGTTATATAATACTAAAACAATTGTAGCTCCTTGGAGGGACAATTGTGCTATTTATGATTTACTCTTCTATATATTAAAGAAAGTATTTTGGCAGCAACATAATTTCATGCGCACTTGATCAATCAATCTAGTACTTGCTATCTATTTTCGATGTGTATAACTCTATCCATCAAAACTTAAACAGACGAAAAGAATACATCTAATTTTGACCATCCGTCAATCCGTCAATCTAGTACTTGCTATCTATTTTCGATGTGTATAACTCTATCCATCAAAACTTAAACAGACGAAAAGAATACATCTAATTTTGACCATCCGTCAATCCGTCAATCTAGTACTTGCTATCTATTTTCGATGTGTATAACTCTATCCATCAAAACTTAAACAGACGAAAAGAATACATCTAATTTTGACCATCCGTCAATCCTTTTCGGATCCAGACTCAACTCAGTTCCAGGAAAAGAATGTACTTAGCATTATTAACAGACTCTTACAATAGTGTAATCGAAGCAGCCAAAAGTTACACTTAAGTTTTACACAAAAATGTACAAATTAAGCTCCTATGGTCATTAGGTCCCTAAAATGAAGCTGCAAGAACTTTGGTGCTCATTCCGCACTCAAAACATTTTTTTTGTAACCGAAAAATCACCGAGGACCCCCGGCACACGGTTCAAAAAGTCGGGGGCTGTTGGTTTAGATCCTCTACCTTTCTCCACGTAAATAACAAACTTTTTGTCTGCAGCAGGATTCGAACTCGTCTAATCCGACATCAACATTGCTTCAGAGGAAAAGCAAGATTACTGTTTAGATATCTCTGCCTTGGCAAGCGTCTTGTTCTCTTTCCCCATCCAGTTAGACTTTTTTCCTCGAGCCCCAGCTCACTAGAACAAGGCTGGTTTACTGGAGGTTTGCAATCTGCAGGAATTGTTGGGGCGGGATAAGTGCCGTCTAAACGCCTCTTTCCTCGACCACCCTTAACAGTTTTCCTATGTGACGACCTAGATTGCCAAGAGGATCCACTAGCTTTAAACAGCTCTTCGAATGTCAGAATATCCTTGTTCACCTCATACCTAGACAGGGAAATAAGACCTGGAAGAACGTCCCTTTGGAAATCTTTCCGTTGCCTCCCCCTTCTTGCTTGGCCTCTTCGAGGCCGTTTCCGTAAGGGAACGACCCCTGTTTCTTCGTCGTTATGGTTCTCAAGTGTCGGCATTTGACTCAAGTACTCTTCTTCCTTCATATCTTCCAGCTTGAGTGTCATAAACTCAAAGTAATCATAGCCATCAGGAATAGATTCCTCATCAAACTCGCAAAATGTACCTGAGCAAATTTCTCCAGTACATTCTTGACCACTACAGTTAGAGGAGACGAACTCAGCAAACCATTTGAGGCAGTCACTAGGTTCATTTTGCAACGGATCATTCTTTTCTCCATTTGCACCAGACATTGAGATGAAAATTATAGACTCCGCAGCAAGCCTCATGGATTCTTCATTTGATCGATCAAATTCTTCCGATGTATGTTTAGAATTCCCACTTTCTGCTTCAGATTCAAGAACTGCTGGAGCCTCTAAATCTATCTCAGTGGTTGCAATCTTCACCACAGCGTGAGGGAGAAGAGGTGCCGATGGAACCTCTTCTTCATCTAAAGACAAGTTCAAATCAATCTGGTGCCTTAAACCAGAAATGCAACCATTTAGTCCCTTTACTTGAACAAAATCCTTAGCTTCCGCCTGACTTGTAGAAACAGTCTCATCTCTTGAAACTTCTGCGACAGTAACACCATCAACAACAGGAAATTTGGCCTTCGCGAGTGCACCTGCTGCATACGAGTCCTTGGAGGCGCTGAAAATTGGAACGCCAAATATTGTCCTTATTTTTGTGCCATCACTAACTTCAATCTTCTGAAAATCTGAGTCTTTGGTGGATCTCAATGACAAGGTTTCCTGTCTCTGATCTACAATTTGAGAGGAGTTGACTGCTGTGTCTTCTCTTCTGAAAAACTGCTGAGAATAATTCTGCAAGGAGTCCAGATTTAAGTGATAACAATTTTCCCTCCCTTTAAGCTGCTCTACTCTTTCCTGTGATTTCACCGCTAACCAAGGCAAAGTCTTCTGGGAGTTTTCCGTCTTTCTTTGACAATCTCCCGATACAGGCGTTTCTCTAGCAGCTTCAACTCGAGAGGAAGTTTCTCTGTCAATCTTCAACACTGCAGATTTACTCTCCATGTCATTCACACGACTGCAAGTTTTTGCCCAATCATGTTTTGGATAGCAATGCTGTAATTTACAGGCAGTCATGTCACTAGCAGAGTCACATCCAACTAGTGAACAATCTCGGACCTCTTTAGCAATTACCTGAGATCTTTTAAAAAGATCATTTTGGTATGAGAGTACACCATTTGAACATGATTGTGATCTGACATCACTGCTCATATGCATATTGTCTCGATAAGCCTCAACGCCTTGCAGAAGTTCAGTATAACTCCGAGAAAGCGGTTGAGAATTATGAGTGGAACTGTGCACATTGGAACAGATGGCTGATTGTATTTGAACTTCTTCATGAATTTCTACACCAAAAATTGTCTTCTTCCTCTGGTGTTGAGTCTTGGATTCATCAAAGAGCGAATGCTTGAAAAGTTCATGATCTTGTGATGACTGGAAAGCTTTAGGAAAAATTCCAGCAGTTCCAAGCCTTCCAGAAGATCTGTTGTCCGGTTGCTTTTGCTCTGAAACAAGAAGTAACAATGAGATTAAACGATGAGGTAAAAGAATAATATCAACAAAAACACAGAAGTTTAAATAGGTAATAGTTAAATGACTGCATTTTCACTTATAAAAAGAAGCTTTTTCTGCATATATTAAAAGAAAAAGCAGATGGAGTATATCAAATAGAGAGGCAACACACAGCATGAGATCTTTATGTGACTAGGAAGGCCTTTCTGCTCCTACTCTTGTAGTCCATCTAAAGTTCTAAACATTCATATTGCAACTCATTCGGAACAAAAAACTTACAGCAAGAAAAAGGATCTCTACCAGATTCCTGAACTTGTGCATCAGAAAGGTAGTAGACGCATATTAAATCTTTCCATATAACTCATATCGAAAGGACACAGAATATGGAAATCCATTCTTAGTCAAGGAAGTTATTCTGGAGTGTCATTGAATACTAGCTAAAGCTATTCTCTTCCTTATCATCCTTCCAATGAAAATTAACTGCACGCAAAATTATGCCTCATCAAACTGCAACCTAAATGCGTCTGAGCAGGATGTGATAGACAAGTAGGATAGAGAAGAGAGCGCAGAGATAGATTTGTCAACTGTAAGTCACAAGATTGCCCAAATTATTACTCCCTTTGTCAATTTATTTAACACCTCTTCAGCATTTCGGGACCAAACTTGTCTGCCACCATTCAAGTGGTAATATTGTTCTATATAACTTTCACAGCTTTTGGTATGGCTAATTCTTTTAATTATTGATGTTTTTCTCTGTAAAGCTAAATTTTCAACCAATACTCAATATTTTGTTCCACTACGACTCATGAAATGTATACGTCGAATTAATATTTTACGTTCCTTGTCTAGTCGACACTATCATATAAAATGAGGCTGAGAAAGTAGGAATCACACTGGTGAATATATTTATCGACAGCCAACTAATACAGTTGAAAAGTGAAAAGAAGTCTCACCAGCTTTTAATTCAAAGGTTAACTGCTCTTCTCCGTTCCTGCAAGGCCGATGGTTGAGGCAAATTCCACCAATCCTTTCCTTGAGTGACTTTGGAGAGAACTTTCCCACACCAAAGATGTCATCCTCAAGGCAAGTAACACTGCTTATATTGATATCAGGCACAAAAGGTGAAGCTTCTTCAAGTGGTAGAGGGTTATTCAAGTCAGCCAGTTCATCGGTTCTTTTTGAACAATCGCGTCTGTTGAGATCAGCACCGGAATACTCTAAAACACCGGCAACAGGTGTCTTCACATCTCTACTTCGAGGGATCTGATAAATTCCCTCAACAGGGTTCCCTTGAATGCAGGGTAGTTCCTGTTGTTTCCTAGTAAGGTGTTCTTTGTCGTTATTCATGCACCCATCAACTACAAATCTAGAGTCAAAAACTTTCCTCTGGAACAAACTGCTACCAGGCTGGTGAGATTCACATTCTTTTGAACTTTTTGTGACTACAGAGGAGAAATGACTTGGCCGACTATCGTTCTCTATAAACTTAAAAGAGGATTGATTCTTAGCAGCATCTGTGGTTGATAGCTGACTAGCTATAGAATCCAATGAAGGAAAATGAGACACCTGCCATGTCTTCTTCATATCTGGAGAAGAAACATGAGACAATGAGGGACTTGACTGGAATGTCTTCATTCGATGGTTAAGCATTTCTGTCCTTTGATGTTCGCTCATTAGATCCCTTTGTCTTTTATATAGCCGGTGGAGTTCTTGGAGCTGCATAGGTAACCACATAGCAAGCACATAAAATGTTAAAGATGATCTCTTTATGTCCCCCCTTCAAAGAAATGAAACAATTGTTCCGCTTCCCATGCTAATTTCTAATGCATCAAAGTTGAAGTCACGATACCTGATGCCTGAAAATTGTTTCATGCTTCAAGATCGTCTGCTTCACTATTTCCTTGTCATGTTCAAAATATCCATCAACTGATAGTGGTGACAAAACTGAGTCAGAGCACTGACTGTTTTTCCTTGACTTATTCCCATGATTTGGTAGGAGCCACGGGGAGTTAGTTCCGTTGTTATTTAGATCACTCATTGAGCAGTATCCTGGCAAATATGTCTTACATTGAATTTTAGTTCCCATTCCTGCACTCGTACAAGGGATGAAGCAATGAGTAGAGTAGACGGATCAAACATCAAAAGATGACTAAAGAACTCAGACCATAATAATCCTGCACAATACCCAAAGAGATTACGACACTGGCAAGCTCAAGAAAGAAAGCAGCCAATCCAATTTATTTTCAGTACACTGAGCAGGTCTACTTGCATGGAAGAAGTGCTAATAAGATCCACAATGCTAAGAAAGCTTCTAGCTTTACAAGTGAAAAGGGAAATCCAGTATTAAAACATTTATCTTTCGATTCACGAAAAATGCTCCCCATGTTCTTGCATTATACTTCTACTTCTTTCATCATTTTTTGAGCAATAAGCATAACTTTTTCTCTTACAAAACTGGTCCAAGTACACAAAGCTAGTACAATCAAGCTACTGCTATCTCTTTGGACACCAAAATAGATATTTGGTGACGTACAATGGCACGGGCCAAAAGAGGCACCCTGCCAAACTGCAAGTCTGGTTCAAGTTTTACAGAACTTATTACCAAGACGAAAGTTATCTCCTGACTAAAATTCAGCAAATAGGCTCAGAGAATAGGGACGAAAGAAACATATCAAAAACATGATTTCATTTCAATGGCTTAGTGAGTATCGAGCAGTTAAAATGTCCCATACAGATTTTTTTTAGAAATGCTAAATGAAGAAGTGAGTGAAAATGCCAATTAATACCAGCACTCTTCTGCATTAGATTGTTACTATTATACTAAGCTGATGCAACAAGGGTTCTACCAGCTAAAACTGAGCTGCAGTGCTGCAGCCGAATAATATATCAATAATAATGTCGTAAAAGAAAAAGGCGGAAGAAAAGAAGTAAAAGACAAAAGCGGAAGAAAAGAATTTTACACTGAACTGACAGTGTACAATTCTTTTATGCCATCAGATTAAGATGACCGACAACTACAGTTCCATAGAATTCCTAATTTGGTAACCTAAAAGGTACAGTAAATAACCATAAAATTACTAAATTGGCATGCCAATTTCTGGAAATGAGGCAATGCAATATATGCTTATCTTAACGTTGGTCAAACAAATTAATTCCTTAAAATTAATACCAAAAAAAAAAAAAAAAAAAAAAATCTTCAATTCTACACAACAAAGGTAGTATGAAATAACAGTAGAAAACTTTCTAATCCAATTTTCCATTAATCTTATATTTTGCTCCTTTCTAGTAATCAAAACATAAAGATCAAATCCAAAATCAGAAAAGTTCATAACAGCTACAAAAACTCAAACACAAACTAACAACAGAGAAGAATTGAAACAAAGTTAAGAGTAATTTGTAAATTACCTTAAAAACTTTCTGCTAACTCCTCTGACTAATTAGAAAATTATCAGAATTCCAATAACCACCATAAGAATTCCTTGTGTCCAGCTGAAAATCTACAAGTAAAGACCAAGAAACTCAATATAATTAAAAAAGCAACAACCTTTTTGCTCCCAATATACTCTAAACAGAAACCTTAAAACAAAAACATCATATCCACAATCAAGAATTCAATTAAGAACAACAAATAAAACAAAGACGTACCAGTATTATCTCACAAGCGGGTCCGAGGAAGGTGAGATATACGCAGACCTTAATTTAGAAAAACAAGTACCCCTCTGATCATTTCAGAAGAAACAAACATAGTTGAAAGATCCTAGATAAGTACAACTATAAGATCTCTTTATCTCTCTCTTTCTTTCTTGTTTTTCTCTCTATAACTCTTAACATAAAAATGAAGTCTTTACAAGAATTAAAGCAAAGACTTCAAAAATGTCAACATGTGGTCTCTTTATTAATTTCCATATACTTACTTTTCTTTCACAATCATATCATTTCTTTTACCCAATTAGCTTATATCTTTTGATAGTTATATAACAACATATCTATAAAGAATATATAAAATATTAACACCCACAAAAAAGATTTTTTTTCTGGACTTTTGAGGAAGTGAAAGACATAGGTAATTGTAGCACATTTTGTATACTAGATTCTCTGTCTACTTGTACTTCCGTGCTTGTTGGGGTACCCCCTAAATTATTTTTTATGTTTCTTTATTGTCACCTACCTAATTTAGCTTATACATAATAAGTTTAACATCTCTATATTAATAGGATTATATAAAAGAATTTCATACTATTATATTGATTGTGTAACAATTGTTCGTACTATTAGTATGAAATTATGTTATGCATATCTAAAACTAAAGTTGACCTATAACGATATCCAAGTTGTTACATAGAGACAATAATTTACTGAATTCTGCCTAACTCATAATTATGTGGATCCGGCTCTGTTTGTATCGAACTTGATAAGGTAATCAAGAAAAGTATAACGTTAACCTATTATTATCGTGTTACATGAAACCAACCTTATAACAATTTTTATATTGAAATGTATATCTGAAAATTGGTCTCTATAATAACTTATTACAATTGGAAAGGTCTTTAACTAACTACTCCCTTCGTTTAAAAAAGGATGAACTTATTTCCTTTTTAGTCTGTTTAAAAAAGAATGACCTCTTTCTAAATTTGGAAAGAAATTTTCATTTTTACTCATCCCTAGATGATTTATAGCCACACGAATATCTATAACTTATTTTAGACCACAAGTTTCAAAAGTCTCTCTTCTTTATTAAACTCCGTGCAAAGTCAAATAGGTTCATCTAAAGTGGAACGGAGGGAGTAGTACATAATAAGTTTAACATCTCTATATTAATAAGAGTATATAGAAGAATTTCATACTATTATATTGATTGTGTAACAATTTTTCGTACTATGCATATCTAAGTTGTTACATAGAGACAATAATTTACTGAATTCTGCCTAACTCATAATTATGTGGATCCGGCTCTGTTTGTATCGAACTTGATAAGGTAATCAAGAAAAGTATAACGTTAACCTATTATTATCGTGTTACATGAAACCGACCTTATAACAATTTTTATATTGAAATGTATATCTGAAAACTGGTCTATATAATAACTTATTATAATTGGAAAGGTCTTTAACTAACTACATTATTTTATTTTATCATAGAAAAAGGTTATCCGTTATAGTATGTGATTAGTAATGTCACGCGCGGGAGTAGTATTTGTACTGACGGAAAGTACAAAGTGTACGAAAGGAGAAGGATATGGTCCATATGGAGCACGGAAGTAGCTGACATCTGTAACTCTAGCGCGTCTGAGAACATACTCTTCTGTCGTTAATTGACTTAGATATATTTTTAGATTTTGCTCCATCCAAAAATATTGCAATTTTTTTTTTTCAAATATTTTTCTAGGAATGATGTGCATATTGAGAATATATATTGTTTCATTTGTTCCATTTTATGTGTCATAACTTGAATCGGTACTGAATTCAAAAAAGAACTGACGATTTTTCAGACTTGTGGTCTAGAGTAACTCATTAATAGTTCTGTGCTTATAAATCATTTACTTAAGGGTTGATAATACTAATTTTAAAGTTAAATTATTTTCAAATTCAGAAAACTGTCATTGTCTTTTAAATGGACTAAAAGGGAAATAGTACAACATAAATTGGAACGAATGGAATAAGCTTTTAGCAAACACCCATATTGTGTAATTATTTCAATTCAGTAATTAATTAATTTTTTCTATTAGCCTGTTCGGTTAATATGAAGTCGGAGGTAGCTGAAACAGCCTAACTAATCTGAATTCAATGTTTTTATCAAAAAGTTTTTATTTTAGAACTCGAACCTGAAATCTTTAGTTAAGAAGGAGTGATTTCAATCAGACAACCACACACGGGCTGGTGATTAATTTCTTTTGAACAATAGAATTAACATTTACTAAAAAAATTTATATTCACATATATATTTTTTATCTCTTTTTAGCAAACTACACAATTAAAATTGTAAAACATTATGTAACTTTTGAAGTAACAATATGTCATATAAAATGAAGATTTCGTCAACCCTTATCTAAGTGCAACTTCTTGACACTTTTCCTCTAATTACTTAGACAAAAAATATGACTAAGATGGATAAAGAGTTTAATTAATTACTCCCAATTTACTATTGTAAACTTGTCAAAGATGAGGTGAATAGGTGGCTTCAAATTTGTTCCAACAAATTATTGTTTAATTAATTTCACGCCTACCTGTAATTAATAACACATAGGAAAAACTCGTCTCATCAGGATCAGAAGCTTTGCTATAAAAAACTAAGCAGTTCCTAACAAAGACGAAATGAATATTTTTGGTATATGACTACTAGTAATAGAAGATTGATCATGTAGTAGTAAATATCCTTCGTCTTTAATTAAGATTTTCTTTTATAATAGAGTCGTCTTTGATACAGAGCGCATTATCTATTAATTTGGAACTTCCACACGCATATTTAAATTATTCGTGTTCTAATATGAATACTTATGTTATAAATTTTTCGAGAGTTATCATTTTCAGCATAATTGTTTTAGTATCTTTAAATGAACGTACGGTCAAGTGATCAGTATAGATGAATAGGATTGCATAAAAAACAATTAAGTTACTTACAGATAAAACTCTATGTAACAATATCATCTATAACTATATTTCATTATAATAGTCTATTTCTCTTTGAATTTGATTTCTTATATTATATTATATATTTTTTATAACAATACACTGTTGTATTAGAATTATGAGAACGACACTGTAATAGAAGGTTTGACTGGATTTAGAAAGAGAGAATACAACAACAACATACTCAGTGTATCTCACAAGTGGGGTCTGAGGAGGGTGAGATGTATGCGAATCTTACCCACCAAAATGGAGAGGTTGTTTCCGATAGACCCTCGACTAGTATAAGAACATATCAGAAACAGATTTTGCTGATTATTCAACGTTCTAGTTCTAGTAAAAGATTACAAGCTATATATTCTTGTGTTAAAAAGGAACATGTCAAGATATGTAGGAAAATTCTTTAAATAAAAAGAATCGACTTGGTTGGTGAAAATTAAATTATCCAGGTAAGATGAACATTATATTATATTATATTATTCTTCTGTTGTTATAATTAAACAAGCGAGTAGGTAAAGCTTAATTCGACTACTGCGGACACTGCCATATGTGAGTATTTGAGTTATAGTAGTGTTTCTTGCCGGGTTTGTTTTTAAAATATTTTCTAGCCGAGTGTCTATCAAAAACAGTCTCTCCACCTTGGGGGCGTAAGGTCTGCGTACATTTCACTCTCCTGAAACCCTGTTTTTGGGACATTACTGGGTGTGTTGTTGTTGTTGTCGTCGTCTTCACCCATTGGTCAGCCTTAAAGAAATTAAGTGTTGAAATGCATTGTTCGTTCTTCATAATTCTAACTAAGCCCTCAGATCTCCCATAAATTGTCATGTTATGTATATCCAACCAATAGATAAAACAAGTGAAATGTGAGCCAATTTTCCAAACCTCATCCATTTGTCTGTTTGTAAATCTTAACATGATCCATGTGTGTTTGTTGAGATGATTCTCTGTTGCCAAACAGAAAGTTCCAATATTATGCTAACCCAAGTCTCTTCATTATCTTTAAAGAAGTATTTGGCAGATATGGATTTGAGATTTAAACTCGATAGATTCCATCTTTAAAATTCTTAGCACTGAACTCATTATACTTTTAAAATTATGAATTCATATATAATATTTGCTGAAATTTTAGTATAATTTCTCGTACACATATATTTCTGGTCGAAAATAATATATGACGGCCACAAAATCTTTCAATGCATTGATTTCCTACTAAAGAAACTGCGCTTCTATCAAGAATTTGATCATTGGAAAGGGTCAAAAACTCTTGCTTTATGCTTGAGAAAGAGCCGATCTGCTTCATTTATGGAGGGTTTGCAAGGAAGACAACTGAATAAGGGCTGCATGAGTATAGACAAATATATCCGTTAATGGCAAGGATCCCGTCATTAATTTAAAAGTAGTTGTGGAAATTTACTCTATAATATACAAGGCCAACTGTCATTTGATATACAAATTGATACAAGAAAATTTGGTTAGTCATTTTTTATTACTATTGTTTTCTAAGGAACAAAAATGGGAAAGATTCGTTAAGTCATTTTCGGAGTGTGATATAGAAGTGATAGGGCAACCAACTGTAGAAACCTAAGAATGAATAATGAACCAAGTAATAGATTGCTTTAACTCTTCCAATAAATTCACATTCACTTTGGGCAATCAATGAGTAACATGCTGTCACACCCACCTATGTTCTAGTCCTAATGTTGATATTTCCTTTTATACATTCTTATCTACTCTTTCATACTTTTACTTCTTTACTTCATGTTCACATATTTATCCCCCTCTTTCAAGTGAGTTCAGTTGGCCCAGAAATGGGTTGGATCTATTGAATGACGAAATCCTGGAGACAGAGCTGGGAGCTATGAGTCGATCGAATTTATTCAAGATTTTTAGCAGTCGATCGTTCATTCTACCTCCCTAGTGGCTTTCGAAAGCTCGACATGAAAGAATAAAGAAAATAGGAAAAAAAAAGTACCCAGCCCTGCTGCTTCCATAAGTCTCCTATCTTAAGTTTCTTTCTCTGCATGAATCAAGTTCTTCGACAGGACCAGCAAATGGTTTTTGAAAAGCGTTAGAAATCGTGGTCAATATTTTTCCAGTTCCATTCCATAATACTCCCTCCGTCTTATTTTATTTGTCTCATTAATAAATGTTTAACTCTTGTTTTTACTTTCAATATCAATTAATATTATGGGCAAAGTGGAAAAAAATAGTTAATTTTGACTTGAACTCTTAAATGGACAAATAATTGAGACGACTATTTATAGTAAGGAGGGCAGATAAAACGAGACGGACGGAGTACATTTTTAAGAAGGGTAAACTAGAATAAGAACTTTTGCTTTTTATTCGATAATTAGGGTTAAAACCTTAACCCATGAATAGATTTAGAAAGGGTTACATATTTGGATTAAGACCTTGCTGCTTTGTTTTCTTCTTTTAATTAATTGAGGACATCAAAACATATTTGTGAGTTTTTCATACTTAAGATTCTAAATTTTTAATCAAAATGTTTCATGACAATTGCAATTTTTAATCTAAATTTACACTCACTGCCACAAGGAAATAACGTGCAATAATACTTCTTTGAACTCACTGGCTTAATTAAATTCACCTCTGCTTACACACTTATACTCCAATTACCACCTCCAGCAATAATAATATTTTATTTTATGATTGGCTTTTGATGCTATTAAAGAAAAACTCAAAAGTAAAAATCTTGCAAGGGTGATTTACAGAAATAGGATACTTTTGTAGTGCCCTGCTAGAGAATTAACCCTCATATCGAAAGTCTTACAAAATTGTCTCTCATAGGAAAGTTCCCGGCGATGCCAGTTTTTCCTATTAGCAATGACGTGACGACCGCCATCAACATTTCTTATCTAAGGCCATTTTTTAAACTTATAGAGGTTAAAATTGAAGCAGTGACGTCGGAAGTGTCTATTTTGCACAAAACTTCCATAACATATGGCGGCTGATTTGCAGAAATATGCTACGGGAACAAATGGTTTGTCTTTTTGCCCGCGCTAACAGGTATTTTGCAAAAATGCTCCCGTTAAGGTTTAATGAAAAAAATCTGAATGAAAATGCTCCTGTCAAGTTTTTAGGTCGGGGTCAAGACTTGCCTTTATATCTCTCCGCTTTTCAATACTTATCCTTTCAAGTGTTGGCAAAAATCAATACTTGCCGCACTTGGTCGTAATTCTTGGCAAAGGCTAAGACTTGATTTTGACCCCTCTCTATTTTTCAATGTTTATCCTTAAAGTGTTGGCAAGAGGCAACACTTGCCGCACTTGGTCGTAAGTCATTGCAATTGACAAAACTTGCCCCTTCCAATCTTTCTTTGCATTCTCGCCATATAACTTGAAATATTGGCAAAACAGTGCTTGCCTTTGAAGTTTCAGCAATTGCCAAGACTTACAAGATTTTTGCCTTGAAGTCTTGGCTCCGGGTGAAAAAGTGTATTTTGCTAAAATATTTTTTAGCGCAGGCATTTTTGCAAAACCACTCTGCGGCGAAATTTTTTGAGAATTGACATCTACAAGATCTTTTGAGGGTAAAAATTTGACCTCGTAGCCTGCCGGCACCACACTGAATAAAAACTAGCCAGCATTTCAAAACTTTTAGAAGACTAGCAAGATTTAAGAAACACAGAAAAACTTAGTATTTTATACTGAAAATTTTGAATAAAATTTTCAAAATCGTAGTATTTTATACTGGGACTTTGCTAATATGAAGTCCCAGTATGATAGTCCCAATAAAAAACTCTGAAACTTCAAATATGAAGCTCTGGGATAATTTCCTGAAATTTTGAACTAAACTTCAGAAAATACTCTGACTAGTCTTCAAGAGTGTTTTTAAAATCTGACTATTTTTCTAAAATTTATAATTGTCGGCTGATTCTGTTTAAGTGGTGCCAAAACCTACTAGTCATCAAAGTTGCCCCTTTTTAGGGAGAAAGTGCACGAAAGACCATTTTTGCCACTGATCTTTGGGCACAAGCCACTAATACCAAAATATTTAGTTTGTAGCCATTTTTACTTAAAGAGATAGAACTTCAGTCCAGAGGCCGGACTGAACTTCAATCCAGGGCACTTCAGTCCAGGGCCATATGGACTGAAGTTCAATCCTGGACTGAAGTTCCATCTTAAATCTTCAGTCCAGGGGTCGAAGTAGCATCATTCCCCAATACCAGCTCAAAGAAGAAGCTCCAATCTCCATTTAGCAAGCTCCGATTCTATAAGTATATTCTAGGTAGGAGTTACTCATAGATGGACATTTAGCACTGTTTCTATGTAACATCCGCATTAATGCAGCAAAACGGTCCAAATAAGTTAGATCAAGAGGGAAGGAAGCATGTTGGGTTTATTTCCGAGTCATAATATAAACCATCATTGTCGCAGTTTTTGGACCAAAATCATCTTCCTGCTTTAACACAGACTTAATTGTTTTTCACCACGGCAAAACTTTCCCTGGCATTACACATCTAGAACATGGAGAAAACAGCAACTGAATAATTATTTGAAGTTGAAGACTGAGTAATTTGCGGACATTTTCCTGATATATTGGAGAAATCTAAAGAATATAATTTGAAGTACAGGAGTGTAAGCTTCACTATATGATACATATTGTGTCTAAAAGACCAAATCTGAATTGGATGTGTAGCTTCATTATGACATACTACAGAACAATGCTTGTTTACAACCCATCATTATCTAAAGTGTATATTCCACTGAGTTAGGTATATGCACAAACATTGACTATGAGAAGTGTTCTTCAGTATTATGTACTAACTTGATTTGGGCAGGACAGTGTGGTAACTGGTACCAGAGAAGGACGTACAATGACTTTCGCCTTTATTTCAAGTGCATTGCTGCTTCGAGAGAGATTGATGCCTGGAAACATTCTCATTATTGCAGCTTTGTGTCGAGCAATAATAGTTATCTGCGAAAATATTTACAAGAAGTTCTGAATTGCTGCATCAATGTGATACACCTGGTCCAGTGTAAGATAACCCATCACAGTACATGAAACTCGTCATTCATCACAAATACCCACTGGAACAGGACTAAGTAATTGAAGATGCTGACTTATACTGTCTACCATCTTATAAATCTTGTCTGATTTGACGTGAGACTTATCCATCACAGTAAATTCATGGTATTCATCATTCAATACTAATAAGCTAGCACCAGATTGCTTTGGCTTGCCAATGCTCTTCATCATCACCCTTATGTTAGCAACATTATCCCAGTCTCCTGCCACTGCATACATATTTGACAATCCAGAAAGTTTGCCAGCATTTGTTGGCTCTAATTTAACTAGGAGGTTAAGCACATCATCTGCAAGTTCAACAGCTTTATGCATCTTGCAAGCTGCTAAAAGGGAACCCCAAATTTTGACGTTTGTTTCAAGGGGCATCTTCCGTGCAAGCTCGAAAGCTTCTCTAATATAGCCACCACGACCTAAAAGATCAATAAGACAACCATAATGTTCTACTTCAGGTATTACCCCATAATCTTTCTCCATAGAATAGAAATAAATTATTCCCTCATCCACCAAACCAGCATGATTGCACGCACACAAGATACCGACTAATGTCACCTTATCAGGCACAAAACCTTCTTTCTTCATCCTAAAGAAAAGCTCGAGTGCCTTCTTTCCATGTCCATGCATAGCCAACCCGTGTATCATAGCATTCCAAGTAACTAAATCTCTCTTTTTCATCCCGTTAAAGACTTTATAACCCTTGTGCAAGCACCCAGATTTGGCATACATATCAATCAACGCATTACAAACAAGAGTATTATCCTTGTAGATACTCCTTCCAATGGAATCATGCACTCGTTTACCCAAACTAAGCATGCCAGATTCCGCACAAGCAGCTAGAATGCTAACATAAGCTGCAACATCAAGTCTCAAACCCGCCTCTTCCAATCTCATATACAACACAAACGCCTCCTTCACAAGCCCCTTTTGAGCATACCCAGACACTATTATCGTCCACGACACAAGATTCTTCACTGGCATCTTATCAAACAACATCCTCGCCATCTCCAAATCCCCAACTTTACAATACCCCGATACCATCGTGGACCAAGAAACAACATCCCTCATCGGCATTTTATTAAACAATTCAAACGCCACAACCATATCCCCACCCTTAACATACCCATCCAACATTATATTCCAACTAACCCTATCTCTTATCGGCATTTCATCGAAAAACCTCCTCGCTTCACCCAACTCCCCTACTTTCAACAACCCACTAATCATTGAATTCCAAGAAACAACATCTCTCTCCTTCATACCCTGAAACACCCTCTCTGCAATCCTCACACCACCCACCCCACATTTCGAATACGCATCGATCAACGAATTCGGGACATAAATATCATCCTCAAAACCCCATTTCACAACATGACTATGAATCATACTAACAACACTTAACCAACTCTTCCCACTACACCCTTTCAACAAGAAAGAATAAGTAAAATTATCAGGAAAAACACCATTATTCAACATTTTCAAGAAAGTATCAAAACCAAGAACAGGTTGATAATTATAAATATAAGCTCTAATCAACACATTATAACAATGTAGATTTTTTGGTTCAGGCATTTGATCAAACACCTTTAAAGCAGAACCCATTTGTCTACAAAGTGAAAAAGAAGTAATTAGTTTAGGTACAATAAAAGGGTCATTTTGTAAATTGGATTTGAAAACTAAGGCCTGTAATTGTTTGAGTTGTTTTATGTCTGAACATTTGTCTAAATCCCATAATTTTTGCTCAAAATGTCTTCTTTTTGATACCCATGTTGGTGGTCTAATTGGTGTTGGTATTTGCATGTTTGAATTTGGAAAATGAGATTGGGTTTTTTTTTTTTTTTGGGGTGAAGTTGAGAATTTTAGCTGACCATTGAAGCGAAGTTCAAAAGATAAGGCTATATTGTTGTTTAATTCTTAGCTTTAACTGTCTGTTTCTGTTATCTTAACAACACAAGGTATATATATATATTGATTTGATATAATCTCTCATACATGTAAATTATTACTCCCTCCGGTCCATATTATTTGATTTTTAGACTGTTTTAACACAGACCAATAAATCCATCTTTTAGCATTAATTAAAGATGTCATTTACTAAATTAACCTTCATCTCTTTCAAAATTTACTCATAGAAAATTGTGAAAGCTTTATGTGTTTAATTTATTAACAAGGGCAACTTTGGAAAGTCAAAACAAATATCGTCTTGGTTTTTGAAAAAAATCAAATATTTTAAACCTAAGAAAAAATACCAAAAAATTATTTAAAGTGGACCGGAGGGAGTATATTAATTGTGTACGAGGCAAAAGGTAACCTCTTCCATGATTCATGAGGAAATTAATGGGATTCTTTTCATTTGTTATTCCAAACCCACCAAACTAATATCGATCATAACGGAGAAGTGTTTCCTATTACGAGAATGGATAAGTTAACCCTGTGCCATTGTAGGATTTTTTTCTAAAAATATAATAATATTTTATCACTTACTAAACGTTGCAATGTTTTTGAACTATGATACCAAACATAGCAATTTTTTTTTATCTCTTTTCTGTCTTCTCTCACCCACACGCTCCACAGTTTCTGGCCATTGTTCCTCCTCCTTTCCTTGTCGTCGGCGTCCACTCCCCCATCCTATGTCATCGCCAGCGTCCCCTCCCCTATCCCAGGTCGCCGTTGGTGATTTTTGTTGTCGCACGCGCGGCTGCTGATTGCTGTGTGTGCTCTGCTGCTGTCGGGTCAGCGACGGAACTCCGGCAGCTCCGTCTACAACCCTTGATGTTTTTCAACCAGATTCGATGCCCCCTAACATTGCCAGAGCTGCTCCTTTTTTTACGGCAGATCCAACTTCTCTCTTCTTCTTTTTTTTTCCTTTCTTTTTTCGTGTTTTTTAGTGCTACAGTGGTTCTTGGTGGTGGTGGCGGCAAAGAAAGTGTCTGTCATGGATATACACTTTACATATAATAAATGTATAAAAATATGTGTTTGTTTATTCATTGTATATGCTATGTATGTCCTATTTATGAACATGCATATATTGTACATACATTAAACACAAAGAGTATACAAATACACACCACAACCATATACAGATAACACACAACAACCGTATTTGTGTATGCATGTTGTATTTCATTGTACGCACAAGTGTATCATTATGCATACAATGAAAATATACACAAATACAAAAAAAAAAAATTAAAAAAAACATTAAAAAAAGCGGCGGGCGGCGATTGGGGGGTTTGTTGGCTACTATAGGAGAATGATCTAGGGTTTTATCCACCTTTTATATATATATATATATATATATATATATATATATATATATTTGCTATGTTTCTAAAAAAATATTGTCATGTTTTAAAAAATGAGATAATCCTGACATTTTTGTGTAAAAAATATGCTTGTATGTATAGTTATGTAAATTGTCCCTAGAGAATCAACTTTTGGGCGGAATAGAAAATTTAGCCCTGTAGCCTGTTTGTACCACGCTAAATGAAACTAACCAGGGATGCAAAACTCTTTGAAGACTAGCCAGATTCAGAAAAAAATCTCAGTATTTTATACTGGAATTTGTGAACACAATTTCAAAGTCCCAGTATTTTATACTGGGATCACTTAAATATGAATCCCTGTATAAAATACTGGAATTGAACATATTAGTTCGAATACTGGGACTTTAAATATAAAACTCCGATTTTTTTCTGAAACTTTGAACAAAAGTTCAGATTCTTTTACTGGAGTTTAGCTCAAAGTATCAGGTGTTTGTACTGTGGCTAGTCTGGGTGTTGTTTAACGCCAATAGATTATAAGTATGCGGGGCGGGGGGAGGGGAGGGAAAATTTGACTATTTCTCAACGAATTGTGTAATGATGGATGAACTCACTTAGGATGTCCAAAAATGACTGCTCATCAATTTTTCACTAGAACTGACACCTGCTATTACATTTTTGGTTTCAATAAGAAGACTTTTACAATTTTAACCCCTATCAGGAACAGTTGTTGGCAACCACCGAAAGGAAACTCCTAGCGATCGTCAGGTCTTGTTAATTTAAAAATATGGCGATTGCCAAATACTTTTTTAACATGGGCCAATTCTGTGACGAGGTGCCAGAACATTCCTATTTTTGTAAATCACAAGTTTTTGCGTGGGATAGACTGATATGGCACTGTTGGTTCAATTCCCCGTAAGAAGTCTTACAAAATTAGCCACCATTAAGAGAAGTTGCTGGTGACTGCCACAGGGAAACTCTTGGCGATCGCCAGATCTTTTCTAATAGATAAATTCGATGATTTTCAGGAACTTTTTTACGAGGGCCAAATTTATAACTTTCTTAATGGTTTTCAAATCTGTGACGAGGCGCCAAATTAGTCCTATTGCTGTAAATTACTTTCACCTGGCTCGAATCACATATTTTTCGGTTAGAGGTGTAAAAATTTGTAAAAATTTCGAGCAGGGGTCTGTTTGGCGTGCGCTAATTGATTTGTAGCCGTCAAAAACAAATTCGTTGAGAAATAGCCACATCCGGACAAGTCTCAGTGTAAATACTCGGGCTTTGAACAAGTTCACATAACAAAATATTGGGTCTTTGAACAGAACTTGTACAAGCCCCAATATTTTGTTATGAGACTGAAGCTTTATATATAAAGTCTCATAACAAAATAATGGGATTTATCCCATTGATGAGATCTTTGTTATAGGATAAATCTCATTATTTTGTTATGAGATTATTTTGTTATGGGACTTTGTAAAAAGATTCAGTCTCATAACAAAATACTTGGGTATTAGTGATAATTTGCACAATATGATGTTAGCGAACACTATAGTTAGAATTTTACGTTATATTATTGCATTTTTGGGTAATATCTTTGGCAAGCATCAAACCAACATTTGCTCCAGTCCTTATGCAACGAACAGTTTGATGTTATATTTGTCATACATCAATAAATGTTTAGTTTCTAAATGTATTAGACTCTGAAAACTTGAAATTAAAACATCATATTGTGCAAATTATCACTAATGCCATCTGCTTAATTTACATTTTCTTTATTCTTTTATTAGGAAAGAAATATCTATAGGCTATAACTTATCCATATATATTACTCCCTCCGTTCCAAAATGGTTGTAATAGTTTCCTTAGTAGTCCGTTCCAAAAAGAATGACACAATTCTAAATTTGAAAACATTTTTGAGTTGAAACTATTACTTTAACTTTAATGAAATGCTTTATAGCCACATATTTATGTATGGCTAATTTTGGACTATAAGTTTCAAAAATCTTACTATATTTCTTAAATTCCGCTCCAACTCAAACTATAACAACTATTTTGAAACTGAGGGAGAATAAAACCTTATCAAATGCTTGTGCAGTAGTAGTAAACAATGATAAACATCATCTTCTGGAATCAAAATTTTAGGTGCCAAAGCTCACGTTTCTTTAAATTATTATGTGATATTCACTTCTTCCACGAAACTCTAAAGCCACCTACCACCTTAGGTTTTCTGTCTAACAAAAGTTTATAATAGGCACGTCGTGAAATTAGTGAATATCACAAGTTTCTTGGCACATCGCAAAACTTTGCTTTTTTTTGGGGAAGAAGAGGAAATGAAACAAGAAACTTGTAGGTGCAGGATTCTACGAAAAATCACGGGCTAAATCAGTGATCTAGGACTTAGGATAAAATTTATTTGCTCTTGATTACATGATATATATTTTTATTTGAATTTTTATGTTGAAATTTAGTAATTACTTAATTTAGTCCAAATATTATAAGTAATACTCTCTCCGTCCCAATTTATGTGACACCATTTTCTTTTTTATTTGTCCCAAAATGAATGGCATATTTCATTATTTGACAACTATTTAATGCACCATCTATATTTTATCCTTTTTGGGTACTACATACTTTTAAAGCTATCGAAAGCAACCATATCTGTGGGAAGCACACCAAATTGGATAAAATAAAAGTACATCATGGAATTTGAAGAGGATTCGATTTCCACCTTATAGTATCTCCTCATATCCCCTTCTTAAAAGAAAATAATAAAAATATCACTTTTCTTTTTCATGAAAAAGTGTCACCTAACTTTTGGAGGGGAAAAAAGGAAATAAAAAGAAGCATTATATTTCATTTTTTGAATTCTTACTTGTTCTTTTATCTGAAAAAAGTGAGGTTATTTATATTGAAAGAAATACAATCCACTAACCAGTCTAAATGGATTTTTCCTTAAAAGTAATTTAAAGTGAAGTGATAAAGCTTTAAGATTCCCATTTCATATTCCTTTCTTGTTGTTCATCACTAGACAAAAGTTATATCAAGTCCATGAAGCTCCTGCCTATGGGGGGAGAGGCTGATATATACAAAAATTTTCGTAAGTGACATCAATATTTAAATTGTTACTAAATTTAGAATACTGTTTTTTTTTTAAAAACAGACTAATAAGAAAATATTGTAAGTGAAACGAATGAAGTACTAGGTAAGTACTTTTTGTATACATATGACTTATTGATTAAAAAATTTGGACAAAGCAATGACTTCAATGCACCTCCAAAAAAATAATGTGGGTATTCTATGGTGCTGGCTTAGAAGAGTTGTTATTTACAAATAGAAGACAAACAACTCAATCAAAACTCCATGATTGAAGTTAAATTTGCACATTACAGTCAAATTGTGAGTCATTAATTATTCACCTATCTACTTTGAAAAGCTTATTTAATTAATAATCCAAAATTCCAAATACTTTTGAAGACTAAATCAAACCATTCTTTCTCAATCATATTATAATAAATATAGCAACTTACTGATTTTTCCAAAACCAACCAAACATTTATAAAAACAGTTTTCTTTTTCCACCAATTATTTTCAAACTAGGTAGGAAGATATCACGTCATGCACCTACTACCACACCACCAAAGGTGTAGATCGAGTGATCAGTATTCTTTCATTCTTAATTCGAGATCTCAAATTCAAATTTCGCAAATGTAATCCTTCGTAGGAGGTGCGTTACTCCTTTAATGAAATTTTCCGGCACGAATTTAAATAAGTCAAGCTCCAAAGCAAATACCAAATATTCGGAATATAAAAAAACACCTACTACCACAACACCAAAAGTAGTGGTCAAGTGATCGGTATTCTTTCATTCTTAATTCGAGATTTCAAATTCGAATTTATCAGATTTAATCCTTCGTTGGAGGTGCGTTACTCCTTCAATAAAACTTTCCGGCACGAATTTAATTCAGTCAAGCTCCAAAGCAAATGCCAAATACTCAGAATTAAAAAAAACACCTACCACCACAAGTCCACAACCCATTCACCAACCCACAAGGACCCCACAACTTCACAAATGGCCAAATGCCCAAACAAACTCACCTAACTCTCTCCATAAACCCACATTTCAAACACCTTCTTTTAACTACTTTGTAGCCAAAATTCTCCCTTGTTCATTGTTTTTTTCAACATTCTAATGGAAACCCAATTGTTAAGATTCCCTTCTCATACTATAACAAGTTCCATTACTACTAATTCTTCAAGAAATACTACCCCTTTTTTACCCCATAAAAAATGGTCACATTTTGTGAAGTTTCAGTTAGTCAATTCAAGTAGTAGTATTAAGCATGGCATTAGACCCCTTCAAGCTTCTGCAACTTCTCTTGGGTATAAAGTTACAATCTTTATTCTTATATTTCCATTTCTTGAACTTTTTTTTTGATGGATCATTTGCTATATATGAATATGTTGTTAAAAATTCAATCTTTATAAGTTTTCGAGCTTTGGTTTAGTGGTAAGAGCTCAGTTTATAATGTGTTGGTTAGGTGCACATCACACGATAAAAGGATAGTATTTAAGTAGGGAAGGGTGGAGGGGCGGGCCCATTATCGAGTCATTGGCTCTCTGGAATTTCTCGTTTATAAAGAAAGAATCAAACTTTACAAGCTCTGCATGGGTTTAGGTTAATGTCAGTGAATTTTAGTTGATGTGACAAAAGGCTAGTATTTAAGTAGAGAAGGGTAGAGGAGCGGACTCGTAATCTACCTAATTTTGAACGTTGAGCCATTGGCCCTCTGGGATTTCTCGGTTATAAGAAAAGTATAAGAATCAATCTTTACGAACTCTGCATGTGTTTGGTTTAATGCCACAGTGATTTTTTGTTGACGTGGCAAAAGGCTAGTATTTAAGTTGAGAAGGGTTGAAGGGCATATCCATTATTGACCGAGTTTTCACCTTGAGCCATTGGCCCTCAAGGATTTCTTGGTTATAAAAAAATCAATCTTTACAAGCTCTTCATGTATTTAGGTTAATGCCACAGTGCAGTTCTCCATTATCCACCGAGTTTTCAAACCTTGAGCATTTGGCCCTTTTGGATTTCTCGGTTAATAAAAAAAATTTAATCTTTATAAGCTCTGCATGTGTTTAGATTAATGCCAAATAGAATTTAAGTTCTTGGTTCTGTTTTGCTAACTTTCTATCTAATTATCTTGGTGATTGCTTAGTTTTGTGCTGTTATTTCGTATTAAGGGGTTGAAGTTTGCTTAGTAGTGCAATCTAAACTTTTATGCTACTGAATTGGAATCTTGACTTCCTTTTCCCCTTCTTAGGTTATGGTTTGCAGTATCATTTTCGTGTCATCTATATGTCAGTTACATTGAGTTTTGTGGTCTTTGGCCCAATATGCCAATTGTCTCATATGTCATGAGTCATCCTTAAAATTTGAATATCTCCTGGCTTGGCTAACTTTTGAAGTGTTTAATTACGCTTATGGTTGCTCATTCGTAACTTACCTTTCTGTTTGACCTGCATTTCTGTTGTTGCCATTTTTGTTTCAATTGATAAGAATGAAATGAAGTAATAGACGAGAGCAGTAAATATATTTCCATTGGTATCAACGTTGTACTCTTATGTGATCTCCATTAGCAAGGAATGAAACGCGGGGTGAAACTTTTGAATCGTTATCCAGCTTATTCCAACTTAGACAACCACCTCCTAGTCTCCTCTTTTTTTTTTTTTTTTTTTTTGGTTTTGTGTGTGTGTGTGTGTGTGTTGCTTGGAAGCTACATAGAACACTGAAGACGTGTCTCAAACTTGCATATCTAAGTTTTGGAGCCTTTGGGGGCGCATAGTGGCAAACAGTGGAATTATAACATCTAAGTTCTCAATGGAGTTCAACCTTTGGATCACTAAGTGTTTCCAGTTATGGGTTGTTGAAGACATAGGGTTGAAAACTTTGTTAAAAAATGACATATGAGTTGAAAACATAGAATAACGGAGGAAAGTGATGATGCATCAAAAAAGGGAAGCCTGGTGCAAGCATCAATGACTGCTTCCACGGCTCAAACCTGTGACCTATACGGAGTCAATGTTACTAGTTGCTCTAAGGCTCCCCTTCAAATGTGTCAAATTGTATCAGTCTATCAGACAGCAGATGTTGTGACACTATCGTGCTGTCTCTTGCCTCTGTAAGAAGTGTCATTTTGTAGTCCAGTGAGATAGACATGGGTGGGCATTACCTAACTTTCATTTTAGTGCCCTACATTACGACTCAATAAATATGTATCCTGATCTGTCTTGTTCTTTTTCTAGACTTGGGAATAAAAACAGAGTAGATGAGACCGAAAGTTACACTCTTGATGGTATAAGGCACTCTTTAATCCGACAAGAAGATAGCATAATATTCAGCCTTGTGGAGAGAGCTCAGTACTGTTACAATGCGGAGACATATGATCCTGATGTTTTTGCGATGGATGGGTTTCATGGCTCTTTGGTTGAGTATATTGTCAGAGAAACTGAAAAGCTTCACGCAACGGTACTTTCATTCAACGATTTTATGGAAAACACTATCTTTTCTTTACATATTTTTCTGATTGATAGCTTTATAGGTTGGAAGATATAAAAGCCCTGATGAGCACCCATTCTTCCCAAAAGTATTACCGGAGCCAGTGTTGCCACCCATGCAGTACCCAAAGGTGAAGTATTCGTTTCAATGTGGCGTGCTCTTATTTTCCTCATTGAACATGCTGCATAGGTCAATACCTTGATAGCCGTTAAGACCTTGAACAACCCAAGGAATTTGAAAATTCATATATGCATTTCCATTTTCTATATTGCAATCATCATATGCACTGGACGCTAAATGTATGCTGTGAAATCGAGAGAAATTTCTTTCCTATCTCTGTATCTACAGAGCTCACGGACATACCCAGAAATGGATGCTTCTATCCTCTGTGTAGGTTCTGTGCTGGTTCCTATTAATTGAAATGACGCAGTGCAACTGTTTTGGACATGGATTTTCTGTTTCAATTATAGGATCATGTCTGTTATTTCCCTATATTTTCATCAATTTTTCCACTCTTGTTTAGGCCATCATCTCATGTGTAAACCATTTTGTATAGGTTCTGCACCCAATTGCTGATTCAATTAATATCAATGTCAAAATATGGGAAATGTACTTCAAGAATCTTCTTCCAAGATTAGTAAAGGAAGGTGATGATGGTAATTACGGATCTACAGCAGTTTGTGACACTATTTGCGTGCAGGTATGTATTTCATTAAGTTCTGTCTCATAAGTGCTAGCTTGAGATTCAACGTCTGGTATTTAAGTGGAAAGGGTGAGGGGCGGACCCATTATCTACAGAGTTTCGAACCCTGTGCCACTGGCGCTCAGGTATTTCTCTTATAAAAAAAGAAGGGAGCTAGCTTGGGATTAGGCACTGGAAATTATATTGCTTTGAAGTTGCCCGAAGGCTTTGTGGAATCTTTTCTCCTAATAACCAATAACTTTAAGGGCAGTAGGAACCATGTTACAATGTCAATAACTCAAGGCCATAGTCAATAGCTTCTTATCTCCCCAACCCTCCAGATTGTGTTTCACTTTAGTTCCCTCTTCATGCAACGGTTCTTTGTTTTTAAAGAAACTGCCACTGCTACTTTCTCTGAGTCTGTGCATGTACATGGTTAGATCTCTTTGCACTGTCCTCATGGGCAAGATCTTCTGTCAGAATGAGCAGGAGGATCCACATCACAAAGCTCCTTCTTTTCTGGTGCGCTGTACCAGCCACCAGCTTGTGCATACATTGACTATTTCACCTGGTGCCTGCATTTGCTCACCAGACTCTACCCAAGACTATGGCAGATTCTACCAGGATTTGAATGGTCTTGGTCTCCATGGTTAATTCCACTATTCCAGTTTTATTGGTTATACCCTTGGGTGCACCACATCACGGAGCTGCACTCCATATTTTTGCTGTATTCTCTGATTAGAGTGCAATTAGGTGAAAATTCAAACTACTTCTGCAGTAGCTTCAATTGACTTATATTCTAGGCTTAAGCTCAATCAGGCTGAAAATTCCCCGATTACACTTGGTGTTTATTAGGAATAATATTCTCAAGTTTTGTTTGACAGACTCAGCCATTTGAGTTTGAGTCCTCTAAAGCTCTTTGATTGTTTTTAATTCTTTGACTGACATTTAGGGCCTGATTGGTTTGGGTTATCAAAATCATTTCTGATTAGTTAAGCAATGAACTAGTTGAGAATTTATTTAAATAATCAATTATTCTGAAGTAACAATTTGTTGTTGGCTGTAAAGTTGATTTGCTCTATAAAAGCATGCTGCTAATAATGTATCATACAAACCAACCATGCCATGGAGTCCCCAATTTTTCTCGAATCAACTCCGAGAATCCCCTCAGGTTACCCAAGAAACCTTCATTTAGAGAAGTGGATGAGTGATGCAGAAAATTTGCTATTTCATGTCACAGGAGTAAGTCCCTTGATAAATTTACATTAGTTTGCCTCTTTCAGATAATCATAGACAGTCCGTGTCCAGTTAACCCTCTAGAACAAGCCTTTGTTGAGACAGTATGTGTCCAGTTAAAAGTGGGAGCAGAAGTTCTAATGGGTAAGTGATGATAGAGATAGGGAGATCGGAGGAGCTTGACGAATAAGTTTAGCATTTGACCAAGGAGGTATGGAGGAGACAGTGAGTGACTAAGTTATTTACGAAGACTGGATTCAAGAAAAGTATCTTATGTAAGAGGTTAATTCTAATGCTTGTTGGAACATATTTAAACTTGTACACATATTAGCATGTCAAAAATAATGTTGATATCTTTAGAGTTGTTGTGAGCTTGGTTAAAGTTTTGATTGAAACATACCCATTCACCGACATACAGTAGAAATATCATTCAACACAACCGGTCAAAAAATCAATCAACTATTTTGCAATCCCAACTAGTTCGGTCACTATATAGATCATTTGTGACATATTATGTCTATTTTATACTGGTTGTGAAACCATGCAACAGTCTTTCTTTATTCAGACTAAGAGCCAGCATGTGAAGGCACATAGGCAGATTTAGTTCTAATATCATTCAACTGACCCTAAAAAATTCCACCCTTGCAAGAAGATATACTAATGTACTACAAGCAAAATATACTTGGGGTTTAAATTGCTACAGCATGGACGGCCAATCAAAAGAAAGCCAATCCTACACCACTTCCTACGTGTGGTAGTCCACGGTTATGATGTTCCAAACTACGTTAGCTGAATGCTGATTTTTTTGGAATAAGTATTGTATGTGTTGCCCGTCACAGTATGTTCTACATAGACTTTCCTATGACTTTATCATATATTCAGATTTTCTTTCTCTTGGTTGCCTCTTCTAGGTTTTTTGGGTAAAGATCTTCTACTTTTCATGAGTCCGAAAAATCACATGGTGAAACATTCATGTTTTCTTATCCTGCAAGTCCCCTCTTATATCTACTGACTTGATGCACAAGCTGGAAACATTTCTCAGCTCATTGAGTTAGATATTTGCAGCTGTATTCAATTTGATTGCTGGAAGCTTTTATGCAGGCCCTGTCGAAGAGAATTCACTATGGGAAATTTGTTGCTGAAGCAAAATATCGAGCCTCACCAGAAGTCTATAATGCTGCTATTAGAGCACAAGTAATCCATTTCCTTATATGCGCATCTTTTTTAAGCGAATCTATCTTTAATATCTTTGCTAAAAACTACATCCAGCTTAATTGCTCTGCTTCGTGAATTGTGCTAAAGATGTGCAAGAGTGCTTATATTGATTTTCTGTGATATCGATCGTTCTCCAGGATAGAAATGGCTTAATGGATTTGCTGACATACCCTGCTGTTGAAGAGGCCATCAAAAGGAGAGTAGAAATAAAAACCAGAACGTATGGACAAGAACTGCACATCAACGGACCAGAAAATGGAGGTGACCCTGTATACAAAATAAAACCAAGCCTAGTTGCTGAACTGTATGGGGACTGGATCATGCCATTGACAAAGGAAGTTCAAGTCCAGTATCTTCTGAGAAGACTGGATTAGAGGAAAACAACTGAAATCTGATTGAAGTTATTGAACTTATATGAGTGCTAATTTTAATGCACAATTACTATATTTTTCCACCAGCAACTTTCATTGTAAATCAACATTGAGGTGAGAAAGAGCTAAACTGTGATTCTTTGCCTAAGAATATATCAGATAACATGTTGTAATTTATGATTTATAGAGTCCCTGAGAGTGTAGAAGAGTGATGTAATTTTCAAGTTTTGAACATTATAAGCTATCTTTTCCAATGAATTGCCATATTGCTTCTGTCAGTGCCCTTTCACGCTAGTTTTCCATATGCGTTTACAACAACATACCTAGTGTAATCCCACCAAATGGGGTCTAGAGAGGTGGAATGTAAGCCGACCTTACCCCTATCTATTGCGAGGTAGAGAGGTTGTTTTCGTCAGACCCTCCGCGCAAGTAAAACAAGTTTGAAATTATTGAAGAGTAAAAGAAATAACAACAGTAGTCAAATAGAACAAGATAATAATAACATCAACAATAACCATAATACCGATAAGAAGAAGATGTGTTTTAAGGTTGCAATTCTTTGACTGCTAAATGCTAATAGGGATGTGTTTTAAGGTTGCAATTCTTTCAGTGCTAACAGGGAAACCAATCTGTTTTGAGTTTTTCTCCTTTCACCGCTTACCACTTAGTGACAAAGGCCTTGCATTTTTTTTTTTTTTTTTGGTTTAACCATCTATATCCGAGAGTCCTGAATGAATGCCGGGCTCTTTCTTTCACTGCTAACCCCAAGAGGTTTCAACATGCTGAAACTTTCTGTTTCGTCGAGCCCCGAAAAGGTCCACCCCGAAACCAAGGGGTACTAACTAACAGCTGAGTCCTCTCCGAATTGCAGGAGATAGTTGCCAATCTAAAATTCGGTTGGTATAAGCTAAAAATGAGTCCTCAATCGGCTAGCGAGCTCCGCTCGACGGGTGTTGTCATCGAGAAGGGGAGGCTGCAGTTCGGGAATCACAGGCTGCTGATTCACGCTAGCTTCGCTGGATTCGCCCGAAGGCAGGTTGGAGGGTTGCTCCGCGTCCTGTATGACTAATAAAAGGGGTAGCGATTTCCATCAAGCATTTTTCAATATATTCTAGTTAAGGATCGAGGTATTTCATTCCTGCTACATGTATTGGTGGTACCAGATGCCTTGCTATTTTAATCTTGATAACTTTAAAAGTCTCCAAAAGCCAATTATCACGGAGATCAAAATATTTTAGAGGCGTCGAATTTAGTCCACAAAAAGTGTAAACTTGATCAACCTGTCTAAACAATAAATATAAATGTTGATGAGTCAATTTAATTATGTAAGAAAAGAGTTATTTTGAAGGATGTTTATTGCACAAATCAATCAATAAGAAAAATTAAACTATAAATCACTCTCAATATTCTCCTTTTAACTACTATAATAATATGAGACAAAACGCTACTCCTCCTAGAGAAATATATATTCTATTCCTTTTTATTGTTATTTTCCTTCTAGACAAGCTTGAAACATTAGTATTTCAGTATATACTTTTAATATTTTATTTTTAACATGCATGTGCATTGAGCGCGTCAATTTGTTTTAGTTCAATTACGCTGTATATTTATACATCATATATTATTATTAAAAAAAATGATTAGGTGGTTGCAAATACAAGCCATAAATCACGGGCCAGAATGTCAAGCTGGTCAAGTTTTGTTGAGAAATCTAAATTTCTTGTTTGATATCTAAAAGCATGAATTAATCTCAAACGTATAAGAAAGTTCAAAATTTAATAATTTATAAACAATAGGATGTACTTACAAGAAATACCAGGGGCGGTCCGACCATAAGGCCACTAAAGTCATTGCTTTAGACCTCCAAATTATGAAAGGCTCCGATTTTTACTACCATTAGATATAATAGTAAATAATTAATATAACTATTATTCAATAATTTATATTTTTATTGTATTTAGAATTTATTGAGTGTTGTTGAAATAAATGAGTCAATAGATTCTTATCTCTCGCTATTTAATATCTTTATCTTTCGTTTAGTTTTAGTTTTTCATCCTTCATGTAGATCCATATTATTTCTATCAAAAAATAATTTTATTTTTAAGTTTTAACACGATTTACCTGAATAAGCTACAAGAATGAGTTGTAAATAAACATATATATATATATGGATTATAAATATATATGATTTGTCATGATTCCATTTGCACCGCAACAAACTGGAAAAATGAGTTATACCAAATAATAATACGCATGTATTTCATCGAATAAGTTTAAGGCCTCATATCAAATTTAGCTTTAGACCCCAAATTTGTTAGGCCGCCCCTGAAAATACCAATTGTTAAAAAAGTTGAAAAATTCCCATACATATTAAAGATAGTCTAATGTCATTGTGTGCTTTCTAAGCTGATCATATAAAAGATTTTACACTATCATTTGTAAGTTTGTATTGGTAATTTGAAAGATAAATTATGTAAACTAAACTAATATCATAAAAAATCTCTATACTGTGCAATATAATCAATGTAACTCATTGATTCCAACTAGTTACATATCCAATTTTCACATATTGAGCTCTCGATCTTATCATATACTAAGATGGTAAATTTTATATATTGACGGTATAAAGATATTCATACAATTAAGTCACTTATAAAAGAATCGTAAATATATTTTATAATGACTTAAACATTAAATAATCCAACTAGTAGAAAAAATTAACTAAACTAATAGTACTACTATTAATTATGTGTACACTATTATTGAACTAAGTTAAAAATTTTTTGTTTAAAAGTAAAGTAATAATGGATAACATGCAGTTGGAAGATAGTAGAAAGTAAGGCGTATCCTACGGCTTGCCACTGACAAATGAGCTGTAAGTTTGAACATTGCCTTTGTACTTATTTATGTTACTCACTCCACTTCATTTATTAATGTTTCCGGTCGCACTTTATTTGTTATAATTTGACTTGATATAAAATTTAATAAATAAATAAATACCTTTAAAATTTGTGGTCTAAATCGTAAAAGAACAACATGAAAATATTAAGTTAAATTGTTATCAAATTAAAAAATACTCTCTCTATTTAAGTTTACTTGTCCAAATTCAACTTTGCACTACAACCAAGACAAAATAAGAAAAATTAAACTTGACAAATCTACCCTTATTTATTTTACTTTGTTGTAGTTTCCAATTAATTGGAAAGGAATTTTGAAGAATTTGACAATTTAATGTCAAGGATAAATTAGGAAGAACATAGCTAGTTTTATCTTGAATTGCTAAAAGGACAAGTAAATTAAGAATTTGACTTTGTTAAATTTGGACAAGTAAACTTAAACGGAGCGAGTATAATGTTTTTTAAATCTATGTTGTTTGGATCTTCCGAAAATACCGCTGGATGGGTGCCGGATCCTCTAAAAATAATGTATTTTTGGATGATCCAATACGAGTACGTCGGTATTTTGGAGGATCCAAATAATATAATTTGAGACCACTAATAAAAAAAGTACGACAAATAAAATGTGACGGAACGAGTATAGTTCAAAAGACAAAAGAAGATAACTTCCATAACAGTTAAAGATAGACATTTGACAATTAACAATTCACTATACTTTCCATTTGGCACTATAAATATACTATTTCTATATTTCCATAAACCCACTTAGCTTAACAAAAAGAAAAACTCTAGAGAGCTCGAGTACTGTAACAATGGAGAGAAGGAGCTTAACAATGGCGGTGGTGCTAACATGCGCCATGCTTGTAATGTTACCTCAAGTGTATTCAGTTAGATACATTGTTGGAGCCAATATGGGTTGGTCTAGTAATGTGAATTACACTAATTGGGCTAAGGGAAAGCATTTTTACAATGGAGATTGGCTTTGTATGTTTCTTCTTTCTTGGATCTACTTTTTTTCAGCTCATTTTTAAGATTGTTTAATGATTTTCTTGATTCTTGTGATGTTTCTTGATTAGTAATTAGTATAGTTCGAGGCGGATCCAGGATTTAAACTGGAACGGTATGGGTTCGGGACGTCACTGAACCCACTAACCGTTTTAGTAGTAGTGTTTTAGGACGTATACAGGGTTTGAGTCAAAGCTACTAATTTGGTTGAACTTGTAGCTTATATTGTGTAAATATATGTTTTAAGTAGAATTATTGCACTGCCTGAACAGTAGCTTGACCGCGTTAGCAAACAATTAGTCATTTGTTTTGTATATTTCATATATAATGTGTGTATATGAAGTGTATAATTTATGTATTATGACTAAGATGGCTATTTCTGTAAATTTTCCAAATTTATAATTAGATGTGTAATTTGGAAGAAGCCACTGAGTGTTGTTTCTATAATTGGATCTTAGAGCTTCAGTTTTCTCTGCAGCTTCTTCAGCAGTTTAGTTTACCCCTAATGTTCTTGTTTTCTGGGAAGTTCTAGTTTTTTCTTCTTTTTGTCTACTGCTTTTATGTAAATGGTGTCTTTAATTTTGCTATAATTAGTAAGAGTAACTTTTAGAAGCTTAGATTGTCTTGATGTTTCTACAGAATGGTTGGTGTAAATTGCCTTTTTTTAGGTATGTAGGTGTATTATTTTTAGTCTAAAGCAAAATTAGCAGTCTTTTTCTGTTGTTCAGATCTATTTTAACTTGCTCTTTGAATGATGCAGTTTCCTGTTGGACATTTTCTAGTCTGATTGTTTGAAGTCATCCTTTTTAACTGTTATTTCCACTGCAATAACAATCTTTTTGTGCTGTTAGTACTGTATTTGTCATAAGGACGATGACTTTAAGATGGATTGCTGTTGCCCTTTTCCTTATTTGGGTGTTTATGTAGAATCTCCATTACAGAATGGTTCATCTCAAATTAGTTGGCATTTCATTGCTATAGTTGAATTACCAGTTATACTGCTTGTCTCATGATTTTCGCTATCATTGGTTTTGTCTTACTGTAGAGATGGCTTAACAACTCTGCCTCGGATTTCAAACTTCTTTCTCATTTCTAAATTGCATTAGTATAGAAAGATTAAGTTGTTGTACGAGCCATAGGTTAAAACACTTTTGATCTTTAGGCGTCATTAGAACGGTAAACCAGATTTTATGTGGACTCATAGAAAGTCTTTACACTTGAGCTTCAGTCTAATCTTTTAAGGTTGGTGTGACTTGTGAGGTTCAAGTTAGTAGTGATATGTTGATATTTTAAACATTTTAGCTAATTTGCAACAATTAAATACTCAAAAAATGATTTTGGTTGGACATTATAGCTAAATCAAAAGAGGAAGGTGACACTGGATAAGACAATTATTCCAGCCAATTGGTTAGATGTCACCCTCATGCATGCCAGATCTTGTCCAGAATCATCCAGTTGTTTGTAGGGACAAAGTTAGTTGTGACTCTGTTGGTACCAGCTAATGCTGGAAAAGCCATGCAAAGTTTGTAATCTAATTGTTAAGCAACGTGTAACAGAGCGAGTCAATACTTCTCTTATCACTTTGAAACGGATTCGATCATATATATGTGTGTGTATTTGCACGTAAAGCGTTTGCTGATTGCTATGTTTATGTTGTCTCACATTAACTTCAGGATACATTACAAGTTACTCAGCATGGAACACTATCTACACATCTATCCAATATGCATATGAACTTAGTTTTTACGGGTATAGAGATGTTCACAGCTAATCATTGCTATTCACTAACTTTTCCTCTCGCATCCCAGTTTTTGTGTATGACAGGAACCAGCAGAATGTGCTTGAGTTAAGAAACAAGACTGACTACGAGAACTGCCTTACTGATCATCCCCTCCACAATTGGACCACTGGAGCAGGAAGGGACGTGGTTCCACTTAATGTTACAAAAACCTACTATTTCGCTAGTGGCAAAGGATTCTGCTATGGAGGCATGAAATTGGCTATTCATGTCGAAAACCCACCTCCACCACCAAAAGCATCTCCAGTACGAAGTGGTTCGACAAATTTGCTCACTTCTTTTAAAGGGCAACTATTGATACCAGCTTTATTTGCAACTGCTGCTGTGTGGGATGCATTTCTTCTACTCTGGTAAATTGGCCAGAAATGTTGGATGGTTCAGACAATTAGTTAAACCAAGTGTCAAGAAAGTGTTGTAGTTGTGTCTTGTGTGTTTTTATCTTTTTTTTTTTTAATTCTTGAAAGTTACCATTATTGACCTGAAAATCAATTTTTTATTTCAGATCAAACTGGTGTAGTTCATTGAAAAATTTGTTTATTTATGTTTACCTAAACCACTTTACAAATGTTTCATTGGAGAAATTAATTGCATGGATCAAGGAGATCTTTCATGTTGCTTTCTTGAATGAATATGCATTGGTCTCTTAAGCCTTGTACTCTGTGATAACTCATTTAATTATTCTTATCATCATGTAATTTTTTAATGTACTTGCAAAGATCTCCTTTAAAATGTAACATCTTGCACATAGTGGTCCTCTGCAATTCTTGTTGTAAAAAGTTTGTCTTTGCATTCAAACTGCTCACATGATAGATTCTTGATCATTTTGCCTCTCTACCTAAAAGAGGAAAATAAGGAGCGTGTGTTGGGTCAATGGGTTCATTGTCTTCAAATGTTGTCTGGCATGGGCAATGGTGGACCCTATGGCCATGTGACTTGATGATTTGCACAAGTAATCAACTTGTCATAACAGCTGGTTTGGAATGTATTCTGGTTGGGTTTTGTTTTTAAGGGGGTGGGTGTGGTTGAAGAAAATGAAGAGTATTTCCATTTAGAGTCATTGGCATTTCTATTTCTGTAATAATACGATCCCACTATAAATATCGATATACATAGAGATTCACCGACTACATTTCAGCTATTCATGAACAAATTGACATGGTGTGGGGGAGGGGAATTACACACAACAAGATAAAATGCATTAAACACAAAAGTCCTAACTAGTCGAATAAAAAGAAAATAAAGAGCCAAAATTAGTCACTTTTTACCCATCTGTAGCATATATCTCTCAGTCCACAAAAATCATCTCACTGATCATTTGGTTTGCATGTTAACTCACGCAGACTTACCTCTGTTACCTGTATATCTGTATCTTTACTGTCAACATGTACCATGCAAGTTCCTAACACAATTCTCCTGCTATTTATAACAAAGTAGATTAATGATTTTGTAGCAATTGTTGCCACATTCTCTTGTATTTTCTTTTACTGTTACTCCCTTCTTAAGCAAATTCCAACTTCAGCATCAACTAAAGAAGAGAGAAACTCGAATAATTTTGTGACAATGAGAACAAGGGGGATGATATTGTTTGTAAGATTGACATTGTTTTTGGCATTGACAATGTGTGCAGCCAGTAGACTTGACAAGGTGGGTGGCAAGTATGGCTGGACTCAGAATGTTAACTACACTGAATGGGCTCTTCATCGCCATTTTTACTTAGGCGATTGGCTATGTAAGTGATACCCTTCCTTTCTCTCAATCTGTCACACACTAAACTCAAGTAGTATGTAATTGTATATGCACACATCAAGTAAACATATTTACATAATCAGGTTACTACTTATGTGTGTTTTTATGATAAACATTAGCTGGTACATGGTATTCGAAGCGTATATAACTTAAATGTGCTCTGGTTTGTAACTTGTATATACTAAGAGTTACTCCCAAATGTTTGAAGAACAAGACTACAAGAGTAGAAATAGACAAATGTACTGATAATTATGGTTTCATGATTTCAGATTTTGTATTTGACAAGCACTATTACACTGTGTTGGAGGTGAACCAGACAAATTATGAGCAATGCATTGATCATAACTTTATAACTAACATTACAAGGGGTGGACGAGATGTCTATCAGCTCACTCAGGCAAGAACTTATTACTTTATCAGCAGTGGAGGTTACTGCTTTCATGGAATGAAAGTAGCTATAAATGTTGAAGAACCTTTGCCAACTTCTCCTCCACCTTTTGCTTCATCATTAGCCACAAATGCTTCTCCTGCCCAGATTGGCAAAAGAATCATTACACCAGTTCTCTTTGTGGTTATTGTAGCCTGGACGTTTCTTTTTTGCTCGTGTTAAGACATCGTGAATCTGTTCTATTCAGAGGTGGATCCAAGATTTAAACTTGATGAGTCAACTGTTAAGATTAATTCTTAGGTTAACACATAAGTAGTATTTTTGAAATTACGCATTCAAAACATAATATATGTTGAAAATGTAGTAGTATTATACATATGTATTTATGTTTCGTGTCCAGATACCGAGTTCAGTTGAACCCATAAAAAGAGGTTGCATCCCCTCTTGCTGTATCAAACTCTCTTTTCTAGTTTTGTCTTCATATTGGTGCACCAACCATTAGCAATTTTCCAAAAATTGAAAGGTAACAGCATACTTGTGGATCAGAAAACTGTCTACAAACTAGTGAAATAGTAAAACATTCATATAACTAAGCACTAAGCAGGACAATGTATAATCCCTAGTACTACTACTGCTACTTACTGGTAGAAACTTTATTGTATAAAGTAACACCTTGAGAAATTAAACTAGCAGAATCACTAGCCTCTTCAGGAATCAACACAACATTCCCAACTTTATTAATCTTCTCAAAAGCTTCAATATACTGTTCAGCAATCTTCAAACTAGTAGCAGCAGTCCCACCATTTTCAAGAATTGCATTGGAAACTTGAAGAATTGCTTTAGCAGTTGCTTGTGCATTAGCTAAAATTGCATCAGCCTCACCTTTACCTCTATTCACTTGATCTTTTTTAGCAGCTTCAGATTCCAAAATCACAGCCATTTTTTTACCATCAGCAACATTAATCTCAGCTTGTCTTTTCCCTTCAGATATCAATACTTTAGCCCTTTTTTTCCTCTCAGCTTCAGCTTGTTTCTCCATTGCTTCTTTAATCCCTTTAGGTGGTGTAATATCTTTGATTTCGTATCGTAAACACTCTATTCCCCAATCAGTACGTAATGGTCTATCATTAATAGAATCAAGTATGTTTTTATTCAACTTAACGCGCTCTTCAAACGTCTTATCAAGTGATATTTTTCCCAGTTCAGCACGCATTACAGTTTGTGCTAATTGCACAACAGCATAAACAGGGTCCTCTGTACCATATGAGGCTAAAACAGGATCAATAATTCTAACATAAAGTATACCATCCATTTCAATAGGTACATTGTCTTTAGTAATCCCAGTTTGTTTTGATATTAAAACAGTTTGTTCTTTCAACGAGTGAACGTATCGTACCTTATCGATGATCGGGATCAAACAATTGAAGCCTGGATGCAGTGTTCTTGAATACTTACCTAGACGTTCAACTACATAGGCTTGTTGTTGAGGAACAAAGTGAATGCCAAAGTTAAAAGGTGTTGACTCCTTGTAAGATTCAGTACTTGTACTGTTGTTTCGATATGAGGGTATTTGTAATGGACTTATGGTACGTGAATTGTTGTGGAATTGTTGCATGGGCTTGTTAAAAATAAAGGAAGATGAACAAGTTGATAAGTTTCTGTTACTCTGCATGGATTTTTCAACGTGGGATTTTAGAGTTTTCATGGTGTTTAGAGAATTAAATCCTCTGATGAAACTCATTGTTACTCTTGTTTTTGAGATTTCTATGATTCTTTAATTTGTTTTTGTGTTTTTTGTGAAAGAGGCAGAGTAGGTATCTTTTGTATATTGAAGAGAAAGTTTCGGGTTAATGTCTTGTATAAGAAGTCAATTTCTCTTTAATTCTTTTTCTTCAAGAAAACTTTTTTTTTTTTTTTTGCCTTTTTTTTGTAAAATTTCCACACCCTAGAATAACTTCAAGTGAGATTTATTTGCACAAACAGTCACGTCTTAGGTAACTACAGAAAATTATTGGTAAAAACATGAGTAACTGCTAATCTGATAAAATTGATAAACAACTCGTTACTAGTAACGTAAATCGGCCTATTTCATAATGAAGCATCTAAATAATAAGAGTAATATATATCTTAAACACCTTATTGAACTGTTCGATTGTGGGTCACGTAAGAGGATGAGGCTGTAGAAGGAGTATCAATAAGCAAAAAATTACCCGCATCTGATGTTACACCAAACTCAATATTTTAATGAATTTTTCTTTTGGTGCGGGTCGGTTTAAGTTTTTTCCATGTATAAGAAATTGTGGCTCAAATTTCATGTTATTATGGACGAGTCAAAAATCGTAAGTTATGTTATCACGAGTTCAAGGGTGTTCGAAGTTCATTTATTCACAAATTTGATCGAGTAGACAAAACCAGAGGTTATTGTTTAACTTTCAATCAAATTTTGGCGATTCGGCATAAGTTATTAACACAACATTTTTGGACAAATTACACCGTATGTCAATTTAGGGACCTTTTTTAAAAAACATAGCAACATTTTACACATTTACCAAACGTAGCAATACTTTTTAAAATGCTATCAAACATAGCATATCAAACAAAAACCTAACCCTAACATTCCCCTCACTCCCCTCTCTCATCTATCCCCTCTCTTCCCCTTCACCACCGCAGCCCAGCCCTCCCTATCTCCGGCGATGGCCCCTAACCCCATCCCCATCGTCTTTCTCTCTTCCTCCGCCCCGATCCCGTCGTCTTCCTCCCTTTCCCACCCCGATCCCCGTCGTGTGCAGCTGCTGATTTTGACATGGATGGTGCTCCGGCGACGCCGGATCTGCTAGTGCAAAGCAGATCCGGTGAGATAGATTTGATTGTTGTTCGTTTTTTTATTTTTTATTTTTATTTTTCTGATGGTACACGGCGACGTTGGTAGATCTGTGGCTACGGTGGTTGATGGTGGTGGTTTGGACGTAAAAAATGTGTATGTCATGGGTATACCCATTGTATGTCCGATGTATGTCACCTGACATACACTGGATATACACTTAACATACAATACATATACATGTATGTTTGTTTGTTGGTTCTCCGGCGGTGCACGGTGGTTGTTGGTGGTGGTGGAGGCAAAAAAAAAAACTGTTTTTCATGTGTATATCCAATGTATGTCACCAGACATACACTAGATATATACCTCACATACAATAAGAATAAGTATATATTTGTGTTTATTCTTTTGTATATGTTGTGTATGGCTTATGTATGTATATTCACACACTAGCCATACACAGAATATACAAAGAATATACATGTTTATACACTAAAAATACACAAGACAACAAAAAAATAAAAAATAAATTTTCCGGCGACCTAGTGGCGGAGGCAGCCGGTGGCCACCGGCTGAAAGGCGGCAGCAGTGATGGGGGTGGTTGTTGGGGGTGGAAGAAGCAAGATCTAGGATTTTTAGCACATTTTTATGCATTTTTGTTATGTTTTGAAAAAAAAAATGTTGCTATGTTTTGAAAATGGAAAAATATTGACATTTTAGTGTAAGAAAGAGTGTTAGTTTATATAGTTTTGTGAATTGCCCAACATTTTTTTAAGAATTAAGCAAACTTGTGGGGTAAATGACAAAACTATGACACTTAAGGCAATGGTTTGCCTAATTGACTCCACTAAGAGTGGTTTAGCAAGAATAGCCTTCTTTAAGTTAAATGAAATTTTTTGGACTAAATTACCCCCTGAACAAATCATATAAACACAACATATAAACCAGACCTTCCCTCTATTAACTATGCAACTTATTTCCAGACCTTCGTCCCTTTACTCTTCCAACTGATTAACCTAAGAACTCAAATTTCCAGAAAAAGAAGATTCAAAGGTAAGTTTCTTCAATATTTCATTAATTTTACGTAGTTTTTAAATTAAATTTTGCATAATCTCATCATAAATTCGTGGAATTTGTTTAGTTTTTGTATAATCACAGATTAGCTATTGCGATTTGTGAATTTTGATGATAATGATTGAAAACTACTGCTAGATAACGTCACATTGATTTTCAGTTGCTGCAAAAAAAAAATTATATTACTTTGAATATGTATTTGCTGAAGAATTTACGAATAGAAATTGCTATTACTCTTATTTAGTCGCAACTGCATTGCTTTGCCTAAATTAACTTGAAATAACTTGTAGATGATGTATGTTAATTGGTGCTAACAGAAAAAGCTTTTTAAAATCTGTTGCAATGTAATGTGTTTGTAATGCACTCGCTGCCTTGTGGGCAGCATTTGCAGTTGAACTGCAAACAATTGCTGTTACATAAACTCTACATGTGTTGCCTAATATGCAACACTTTTCATCGCCTGAAGTGGTGCCTTGTAAGTGTTTCCCACAGGGCGACACTACATGTAGAGTAGCTCTGGTTTAAATGTAGAGTAGCTCTACATGCGCTGCCTAATAGGCAACAGTTTTGAATGCATAGTAAGTGTCTTTTTTGAAGGTTTGGTGCAAAACAAAAATGTATAGGGATCTCTACATGTGGTGCACAACAGGCAGCACTTTACGTGTGTACTAAATTGCCCTACAAGTAGTGGCTTCTTGTTGCCAGTCAACCTCCAACGCCTACGTACACCACTAAATAAAGAAAAAATTGAATAATGTAGAGTGTATGAATGTTGTTCTCGCGAAGGCCAGGAAGCTGCCTATATTGGGATTGATAGATTACATCCAAAACAAGCTCCAAAGTTGGTTTTATGAAAGGAGAAATGATGCACGAGCCACATTTCATGACCTCACACGTTGGGCCGAAGAAGAGCTCACCAACATGATTCCTACTGCCTTTAGGCTGATAGTAAGTAGCTCTTGTTCAACAAAACTAATGACTATTAGCTCTGCAAACAAACACTCATGTAACATTTCACTTTGTGTTTACTTGATATTATCTTTTGCCTGCAGGTAAATCCAAGCAATGACACAAGTTTTACTGTCAAAGATGGAAAAGATGAATTAACTGTAGATTTAAAGGAGAGGTCATGCGGTTGCTTACAGTTTCAGACGGACGAAATACCATGCATCCACGTCATTGCAGCAATAGAGAGAAGAAACTTGAACAAGTCGACTTACTGTGCACACTGGTTCAAAAGAAACACTTGGATGCAAACTTATCAGGGAGAAATTCTTCCAGTGGGAAGTGACAGCTCGTGGGATGTTCCACAAAGTATAAAGAAATTCATTATACACCCACCAAATACAAAAAATTCAGCTCGGTAGGAGACAAACAAAAAGATATGTTTCAAGAGTAGAATTCTTCAAGAGTAGGATCAGATGCTCGAGATGCAAAAGAATTGGACACAATAGAACAAGTTATCTCCACACTCCGGTCCAACATCCACATGCAAGAAGATATAGAAACAGAGCTGGAGCTGTGGCATGAATATGTTATTTTCTTACGATATTGCATTAAATTTGTCAACAAATACTTTTCGTTTTGCTGTAAGCACAACTATTTCTCATTTTCGTTAAAGTTACATGAACACATTCAATCCACAAAACTTGCAAAATAAGAATACGTTTACCACTCATTCTCGCTGCAGTTCAAATGCCTTAAAGTATGGGGCCTATGGGCAGATAGGCAACACTTATCCCAAACCCGACTTAGACTGGATTAACTGCCCCAAAGTGTTGTCCGGATGGCAGCAGTTTATGTTTAACTCATCAAAACCTTCTCCAAGATCCCATGAACTAATGCCAGCGCAGCACTTTACTATTGTGTTTAGGTACAAGTGTTGGCAAATGGGTAACAGTTGACCCCAAATCCTTACCAACACTCGACACCCAATTCTCTTGACTCGCTGCCTAGGCAACACTTGGCCTACATCCCCCATAAACTACATCCCTTAAGCCTGATAAGTACTACTTGACCTACACCCCTCACAAACTAGATCTTTTAACATGCAGCAACACTTGGTATCGAACCCCTACCCAAAATCCCAAAGCTAATACACTTGAAATGCTGCTGCCTAAGCAGCACTTCACCCCCAAACTCTCACAAAATTCACCAAGCGAAATTCCCTATAAATATTGCAGTGTGTTTAGATACAAGTATTGGCAAATGGGCAACAGTTGATCCCAAATACTTACCAACACCCCACACCCAATTCCATTGAGTTGCTGCCTAGGAAACACTTGGCCTACATCCCTCACAAACTAAATCCCTTAACTGGATGCCCGACAAGCAGCACTTGACCTACACCCCTCACAAACTAGAATCTTTAACAGGCAGCACTTGGCATCCACCCCATATCCAAATTTCCAAAGCTAATACACTTGAAATGATGCTGCATAGGCAGCCTCACATGCAACATGTTGCTTTCACCCTCCCACAACTTATCTCACACAATAACCTTGGAGTATTGCCTCCCAGGCATCACATAAACATCAACAACTCACTAAATTTCCTAAGGCAAACAACATTCAGTAATTGCCTGGACAACACTTCACCGAACCCTTAGACAAATAACAAGTCCCCCCTCCCTCACATCCAACAAGATGAAAAGTCTAGGTAAAAGAAAAAAAATGTGGAATACATGAAATAGCGCTTAAATATATAATTAATAACATTAATATAGTGCAACAGAACCCAAATTCGAATGTAAAATAAAATAAGAACAAGATCAAAAATCTGTTATACTATTACAAAATTGCATAGAATCTAAATAGTACTTTTTTCTAAATCGTCTGCCTTACAAAATGTCTCGATCTCCATATTATTAGATGGTGTAACAACCACAACATCTTCTGAGTTGTCCACAGACGGAATGATGGCATATCATAATCATTACTCAAATCCATATTTTTGTCTTTTACTAGCAACGACATCCTCAGAAACAATTGGTTGATTTATAAACTCTTCCACCTCGTCTATGGATTGCACCAACAATTTCCCCTGTACCAGTAAAAAAATGCAATATCAACATCCAAAAAATAAAAATAAGAATAAAAAGGAAAATATCTAATACTAAGCAGTAAGGAAAGTGCAGCTTGATAGGCAGCACTTTCCATACAAAAACACAACTCATACTTGATGTTCTGATATCAACGGTTGCCCATAAGGCAACATTTTCTAGAAAAAGTAAGACTATGCTTGAGTCTTATGTCAATTGTTGTCCTGTGAGCAACACTTTTGAAAGTAAAAGGCTAATAAACTACACATCCAACACTTTACTGAAAATTAAATTATAATTAATATAAATAGGTCAACTGTTGCCCTGTGGGCAACAATTTCGACTGTTAAAGCAAATCAAAGTGCAATGACAATACTATAATAAAAATTACATTAAATACCTAATTAAAATAAATTAATATAACAAATATAAACACTATTGATTAACAACAAAATTTAAACATTCATGGAACAAAAAATTAGATAAATAATGAATATCAACAAAGAGAAAGGACAAATTCACAGTAAACTAAACAAAGAAAAAAGAAAGAAGAAGGAAACTAACCCTAATTCGAAGGGAGAGAGAGATAGAGAAGAGAGAGAGAAGAAAAAAAAAGAGGCGGCTAAGACATAGGATTAGGGCTAATATTGGTCAGAGGCAAAATAGACTTTTTATATGTTTAAAAATGGGTAGGAGGCCATTTTGCTAAAATATTGCTTAGTGAGAACAAAATGACATAACCAAGGATAAGGGGTACATGACATGAAATTTTTTGAAACTTGTGTTAGCGTCCACTAAAATTTGAAAAGTAAGGCTATTTTATTTAATGGGGACATTTTATTGGTGCAAATATCCCGGTCCTATCGGGTCTCGGGTCGGGTCGGTTCGGATCTACCTTCCCCGCCAAACCGGATAAGATAATTCTCACACATATATGGTAGCAGTGACACTAAAAAACAGTTATCAAATTCCCTCCAATGGCTACGGCTATCTCAGCCATATTTGTACCTCCCTCCATTACACCAAAGCTTAATCTAACATTACGGAAGGACAATCTGGTAATTCCACAACTTTCGCCGTTCCGTTCTGTCAAGCATAAAACTCCGTCGTGCTTTAGTACAAATGGCACTGTGGTACAAGGTGATCGTAACACAAACGAATTACCGATGAGTATCGACGCGCTTCACCGCTTCATTCGCCTCAATTTAGGTGACTGGACCGGCTCATTCTATGTAAGGATCAATTTTTATAACTATATATACAGTCAGACCTCTTTATAACAGTCGTCCTGTATAACAACATTTCAGTGTAACAGATTATTAATAGCTAGATATTACAGTCTAAGTGTAACAGATTATTAATAGCTAGATATTACAGTCTAAGTTTTATTTGGAATCGAGTTTTCATGTTATGTTATATTATACGTTCACTATAACAACATTTCGTTATAATAAAAAAAATCATGTCAAGCATAACAGACGTGTTTTATTCAGAACCGATATTTCATGTTAGTGTAATAGTGTTATTACACGTTCACTATGACAACATTTCGTTATAATAAAACAAATCATGTCAAGCATAACAGACGTGTTTTATTTAGAATCGATATTTCATGTTAGTGTAATAGTGTTATAGTATATGTTCTCTATAACAACATTTCGCTATAGCATGTCAGACATAACAGTAAAAGTTTTTTTTGTTTGGAAACGATTTTCATGTTATGTTATATTATATGTCTATTATAACAACATTTTGCTATAGTAGCCAAAAACATGTCAGATTTTCATGTTATGTTATATTATATGTCTATTATAACAACATTTTGCTATAGTAGCCAAAAATATGTCAGACGTAACAGTCAAGTTTTCTTTGGAATTGATTTTCATGTTATGTTTACTTATATGTTCTCTATAACAAGATATTGCTATAGCTTTGATGATTCTTTTGTATAGAAGGATATGTAGTTTGAGCTTGAGAGGTGCTATTAACTGTTTTTATGCTGGATGTATCTCTACTGGAAGTTACGTGCCCTTTTTTATTTCTTAATTAATCTGGTTTGATTTGTTTTTGCAGCAATTTGATGGAAATGGTAATTTGATGCATAAAATTACTACGAAGCTTGCGGTGGGATCTTACGGTGAAGATGAACTGATGAGTTTACTACAAACGTGAGGAGCTCCTACTTTGATCTCCACTATTGGTTTTTCTGTAAATGGTAACTGTTGGTAGCGTGTAATTACTAGTAGTTCAATGTGACCTTGCTATGTTTTTAGTGACGAAATAACAGAATGTAACTACCAGAAATTCATATGAAGTCAGATAAACAGTCCCTAACATGTAGCTTCTAACTTTGAGAACAATCCCGTCAATATTATGAAATATCTAGTAATCATTAGTTTTAATTTGACCCAAAAAAATAAGACAGACAAAAAGAAAAGATACTCATTAGTCATCCAGAGTAAAACCATTTTCCTTATCTTTGAGATTAAGGTAAAGTTAAACCATTGGGATTGAGGAGAACTATCTTTTAGAAGTTTCTAAATTCCATAGGGAATCACAATGTTCATTCATGTTACACGGTTATATTTTAAATCATACATAGGGGTACTTCAATATATCGTAATTCATGTGCCTTTCTCTTTTCTTTCGAACTTTTAGAAAAAAATTCATTAGTGGTGTGGATATCTATAGGTGCAAGTAGCTTTTGTTGCAACAAAGCTAAACATCTTTAGTTGGATTGCATTCACTGGTGCATTGATAACGAAGCCAAGAGTCTCACGTGCCTTTCCAACTCATAAACCCCATTCTCTTTCTGGTTGCTTGTTTTTTCATCCGTATTAAATTAGTTAAGACACCACTGTAGGGGATCCTCAATAACCTTGGGTACTGCAATGTTTGTGCAACGTATTGTTTGGGAGACGAGTAGACTAATCGGCTTTAAAATTTCTAGGTTATACATCAAACAACCTCAATCTACTACATCATTTTCTGGTGATGATAATGAACCGGAGTGGTTTGAGTACAAAATCAAAGAGGCGAACATGTTTACCGTGGATAAATATCAACAGGTGAGCTTACCAACACAGAGAACTAACTTTTATCCACTCAATGGTCATACTTAATTGAGACTGTTATCTGCAGTTTCTTTTCTTTTCAGATTTTATTGCATTTGAGGTACCACTAAAAGTAGTTTGCAGATTGGCTTCTTCCCCAAGGAGAAGGCATACGCACTAAGATATCAGACTGCTGGCATGTTAGAGACTGTGTTAAGGCAGGGAGTGCTAGGTGAAGATGATATTGGAGAAGAATCACCAAGGTAACTGTTTCTAATTTGGAGATGTCACTCAAGGGGTGAGCTAATATATCAGTTTTGGTATCGGTGTTTGAAATTATGCATGTATAGTGTTTCTAGCTTTATTATGCAAATTAAACCACAGTGTGGCCTGATTTTTTCTGTTGTTAACTTCTCTGTCTTTGATGTTTACACCTTGGCTCTTTTGTATTTCAATCTGTGCTCTTATCCCTTGTGCTTTCGAACATGTTCAGTTTTCACCACATACTTGAAACAACCCAAAAGCTAGTGCCTAAGAATTTGAGTAAACCGAAAGGGAATTAAGTCAATTAAAATGTAAATAATCCTTTCCATTAGAGCAGTAACTGATTCCTAACTCAAAAACTATCATTCTGTAGAGGAAACTCAAAATATTAAGCATTAAATTAAAAATCTCCCTTACTAGCAGCTAAACAGTAGTGGATCTAGGTGAAATTAAGTTGAGTCAACTTGTATATAGTGTGAGTAAAATGCTCCTTAATTCTCAAGAATAACATGAACTTGCTTCCATTGATATGTTGGCCGCACTACTATAAGTCTTCAGATTTTCCCTGGCTTCTGGCTATCGACTTATTGTGGCTCTTTTATTGTATCAGAAAAGGCTTGCCTTAACAATTCATTATTCTATAGTAGCAAGTATCTGCTGAATTCTAAAAGACAGAACTCACTATGTTAGCCTTATAGTGTCTGCTCTTTATGAATCATCCCTATTAGTTATTTTGTTCAACTTATTGGAGCAGTCAATGTATCATAATATTCTTTCAAGTTCGGACATTCTCCTGCAACTCGAGTGACATGCATCTCAAGGTCCATGTAGATCTGTAACTGTCTGTTAACTACTGTCTAGATATTGTCCTGCTACATAGTCATTAAGCTTTTTTGCTTGAATAGTTTTAGTTTAGCTAAAATATAGTTGAGTAGATGGAAAATGATGTTGGCAATTAATCTTCAAGAAAGAGGACTATATACAGTAACTTATTACTTTTTCATGCAATATGTTGGTTGGATGCCCCCGGGGGGGGGGGGGGGGGGGGGTGGAGGAGGTTCTTCCTGTGTTTGTCCCATTATTTGAGCTCTTGTCAAATGGTGCCTGAATTTTTGGCACATGCTTCATTTCATTCTATTGCTTGATTCTATTACAGGAATACTAGTCAGAGTGAGTATATTGGACCTCTCATGAGCTTTATCAGATCGAATCAGTTTTCATATTTATTACCTGTAACTTTCATGATAGAAATTTTAGACTTTTAGTATCCACTTGCAGAGTTTATATACACTGGCAAAAATATACCCATATTTTCCCATAGAGGACCGAAACATATATTTTATTAGCTTTAACTTTTGGTTTCAATTTGGCTTTGGATGTCTTACTATCATCCTATATTTACTTCTTCTCCTTCACAGAAATCTGAAGCTTCCCTCTAGACGGCCATCCATTGTATGTGAAAATTGTCTTTATTCAATGGAGAAAGATAAGAGAGTGAGAGCCTTTCATATAATGGACCCAAAAGGGATTCTGGAAATGATTCTAGTTTTCCTCGAAGAAAGAGGTGACACGGAGGTTATTCCTCCCTCGTTTGACAATTTCAAGGTACTTTTGACTTAGAGGGGAAGGGTTTTCCCCTCTATTCTTCCAATGGGCACCTTAACATAGTTCAATTCAACATTTTAGTTAGCAAAACCAAATTGTTGTTCTTATGCCAAGCCATTGTATTCTGTATTCATCTTGCAGGAGGACTCCGAAAGGATTCTGCCTCATCTTGGAACTTGGAAGGGTCATTCTCTAACAAAGCGTACCGGTGTCTATGGCGCAACAATTACTGAAGCACAAACTACTGTTGTTCTTGAAGTGAACGAGGACGGCCAGCTAGTTCAGGTTTGTTAGCTCCTTGCAGTAAGTTCCTTATATGGAAAGGTTAGAGTTAGGGCGACCAAACTACTAATTTCCGTGAGATGAGTCCCGAAGTCTACATCCCCTTGGGGCACTAATGGAGTATCACCTTTTTTGAGAAATAGACTTAAAAGTTAAAACAGCAAACTGATATGAAAGATATGGTTTTTGACTAGATTCCTCTACTGTATACGAAGCACATATATCTTGGTAGAATGGAATTGTCACCATAAGCTTAGCTCGGATATGAAGAGCGGACATCATTGATGTCATTTTATTGTTACCCCTGAAGGAAGATAGTTAATTCTAACTAGTGCTTCTCAACCGTCTTATAATGTTGGCTTTCAATCCTTTAGCGAAAACTGTATCTCCTTTTGGTGCCTCTCAAGTTAATTACCCCCAGAAAAAAATGAGGGTTGGCGGGGGGGGGGGGGGGGGGGGGGGGGCAATATGATTAGTTGTGATCTTTCATTTTTCTTTGATTATTTAATTTTATGCTAGGCCATTTGTTGTATGAAATGTATCTCTGGTCTTGTGTTCCATTAAGTGTGTAGCTTTGGACTACCAATTTATTTTCTTCTTGTATCCTTCTTGAATCAAGGATATTGCGTCTACCTCTGGTGCAAGTAATGTTACAACGAATGTACATTGGACTGGTACCATGTCAGAAAACCTCGTGACATTCGATAGAGGCTTCCAGCTTACTTTGTTGCCTGGGGGCATTTACATGGGATATCCATCTGATGTGGCCAAGAGTGTGCAAGAATCCAAGTCATTTCATCTGGAGCTTTGTTGGCTTGAATCCCCTGGCAAGAGACAAAGACTTGTCCGCACTTACGACGTGGAGGGCCTGGCTGTGTCATCTACATATTACATCGAGTCCAAAGTCTGAGTTGTTTCTCTTGATTCAAAGTGAGTTGCACCATATTGCTCCTAATATCTCTTAATTAGAAAATCCAATGGAAGAATAGAGTAATGTGTGAAATAGATTTTCCACCAAATGTGTATAGAATTCCCCTGGAGGCAAATGAAAATATTAGCAAGGGTTCAATCTTCAATGAATTTGGACTGATATGAGCTACATGTAGCATCATGGACTATGAGTATTCATAGAGTTGATTCCAATTTTGCTTGGAATTAAGTTATATAGTTGTATTGTTTGATAACGAGATATTGCATTCACCATTCGTGAAAATGTCCATTTATCTTTTCCAGTGAAGCTTGTTTCCTTAGTCAACTGTTAACTTGCATTCTAATTTCAGGAGAGCCGAATGCACATTGAAGGGTCTTTGATGTGTAACATTGTTCATTTAGCTCAAAGTTCTAAGTTAATTGGTAAATTTCCATTTACCTAGCGACGACTTTATCTAAGCTCAGAACTTTAACTTGAACTTCTTTGGGGTCGAGTAAGATTTTTCCTATAATAGATTTGATTTGTCAAGTGGTCTTCTTGGTAATTGAGACTTTAAGCTGAAAGGCGTTTTAATGGTGATGTGATTTAAAATGCAAGAACTAAAATTCGAACATAAACAACAACATTACTCAGTGACATCCCACAAGAAGAATTCGAACATAAGCAAACAATATAATTAATTAGTACTATAGTATATGATTTAGAACTAGAAAGAGCAGGCAATAGACTTTAGAAGAAATAAGGGTTAATTTAACATGAAACATAATTTGATCATTAAATTCAATCCAAGGATGAACCCACATAGGAAAATTCAAGATGGGCTCATCAAAGATAAAAGGGACTAATCCTAAATTTACTAGACTTTTTAATTCTCACATCAACATAACCCAGTCTATGAAGACCTAATGACCTATTTACACCTAGAGCTTAACTAGGAGTTACAATGACGAAAATAATCCTACACCATTGATTATGTTTAATTGTTGAGTCTTGTTTCTACCTTGTAACCATTTAAGTACATTTTGACTTATAAAGTCTTTCTTCCGTGCACCTCTACAACACTCTAAGCTCTTGATAAATGACTCCCCACCACTCCTCAACTTGGCAACTTGCCTCGTGTTCAAATACGTGTATTCAGATATTGTTGTGTCTACAAGACAAAATATGACTTTATTATTTATGGAATTGAGTTGCAACTAGCTTGTACTACTACCTTTTTACCTTATTTATTTCTGCAGTTGTGCCAGATGTTTGTGGCCCCTGGAATTTATATCGTTGTTTAACTAACTATACTCCCTCCGTCCCAAAATGATCGTCTACCTTTCCTTTTTGTTTGTCCCAAAATGAGTGCATCTTTCTTTTTATGACAACTCTTTTAATCTAAAATTTGTTTTGGACCACAGGATTTAAATCCTCTGGCCCACATTACACACAACTTTTATTTTAAACCACAGGATTTGAAAGTCTTCCTTATTTTCTTAAATTCTGTGCCCAGTCAAACTTAGACACTCATTTTGAAACGGAGGGAGTACGTATAGCCGACATATTTCTTTGTTGTTTCAAAAAATTTCAGATGAAAACACCTCCATATACTTGTTTTGACGGTAATTTACTGCTATAATTAATTTAAGTTTACGTTGACTAACAACAACAACAACAACAATATACTCAGTATATCTCACAAGTACAGTCTGAAAAAGGTGATATATATGCAGATCTTACCTCCACTAATGTGAAGAAGTTGTTTTCGATAGACTCTCGACTAAACCAACTATCTAACTTGCATTTTAGTAATCTAGTCGGAGGTATCCACTACTCCCAAGTGGTAGTTGGTACTTGGTAGGTAAACAATTCATTATACATCCACTGCTGTAGATGTGTAGTACACTCTAATTGGACCACCCTTTTTGCCACTAGCCTGACATCTTATCAGTTTATTGACAAGTAGTCAAATATCTTACAATGCTCACTAATTTGACAAGTTTTATTTTTGCGGCAGAAATCATATTAATCCAAGTTTGACTTAACACCTAATTAGGATTAAGCCAAAAAAATTGTGACTGATAAATCTCGAATATATGGTTCTTTTATAAACATATTTGTAATCACTTAATCATGATCAAATAGAGAAATAGACAACAGGTAATTATACAAGAGGTTTAAAAAGTACTACTAAAAATATCATGTACTAAGAGATTTGAACTACTATTAATCTAAAGCGAACTTTTGAACACCTTCCTCATTTTGCTAGAGTTTTGTCATGTGTCACATGAATTCAAAAGTAGATACTACTCCCTTCGTTATATTTTCTGTGTCATAGTTTGACTTGACACAAAGTTTAAGAAATAAAGGAAGATTTTTGAAACTTGTGGTGTAAAATAAGTCAAAGATGTTTGTGTGGTTTTAAATTATTTCAGTAATAACAAAACTGTAATTTTAAAGTTAAATTATTACCAAATTTAGAATGCTGTCACTTTTCTTTTGGAACGGACCAATAAAGAAATGCTGCCACATAAATTGGTACGGAGGGAGTAAGGAAATTGGTACTATTTGCTTCGTTACTCTTGCTTCCACCCTAGAAAGTTACTGCATTTTCACTTCAAAGTATTTGTGGATCCTTCCTGCACTATTGTTAGAGGTCTCAAGTTTGAACAATAAATTAGAAAATTTCTAGTAGCAAATCCAATGGAGTAAAAATATTAAATTACTATAGCATCCAAACAAAGATTCCTACTTTCTCTGTTCCACTTTGTTTGTCGTATTTTTCTTATTAATATGTCCTAAAAAGATTGTCATATTTTTAAATTTGGCAATAATTCAACTCTAAAGTTACTTTTTTACTCATTTATAGACACACAAATAATTAGTACTTATTTTAGACCACATATTTTAAAATTTTTTATTTTTTTATTAAATTTTGTGCCAAGTCAAACTACGAGCACGTCGATATTAGTAATTACACCATTGACGCATGACAACTGCAACATAACCCCTTATCATCATCATCATTAACATGTAGCCAATATATATATATATACGTCACACCAACATATATAGCCAATATACATTTTCTCTATTCTTTGTGGATAATCAAGAACTGATCATAAAATGAATGAAACAATGAGAACTTCAACAATATCAGCTATAACAATTCCACCAAGACCATCATATGAATCATTTTTCAATGATATGTCCAGTTTTAGTCCAGGTCCAATGAGTCTTGTTTCAAGTTTCTTACAAAGTCCAAATTATTATGATTGTTCTTCTTATTCTCAGCTTCTTGGTGGAGCTATAGCTTCTTCTCCACTTGCTAAACCAACCATTTTGAATGAAGATGAAGTGTGTCAAAAGAATATTGGATATAAGCAGAATAGGCCTATGAGTCTTGTATTGGCTCAATCTCCTTTGTTTATGGTTCCACCTGGTTTAAGTCCTTCTGGATTGCTTAATTCACCTGGTTTTATTTCCCCTCTTCAGGTAAATCCACTTAACTCGTCGTGTAGAGGACAGCTCGATGCACAAAGCATGATTCTGGGTTCACGTAGGGGCGGGGAAGGGGTGCACCCTAAAGGGTGTAATTCTTCATATCACATGTTAAAATAGTCAAAAGATTTCCCCCCTTGTCGTTTTTTGTTTGGGATACTTCATAGATATTGCTGAACTAGTCGGGATACATATATTATACACATATTATACATTTAATGTAAAAAAAATGGATATGTTTTGTATAAGCGGCCTAGCCACTATTCAGACAGTGTAAAAATAATTTCTTTCTTTTAATAATCGAGGAATCCCAGATGGCCAATGAGACACTGTTCGAAACTAGGTGTGTAATGGGATCATATACCCTTTCTTAAATATGATGTTTTTGTGTGCATTGGGATTTCTTTAATTAAGCTAATGTTGTGCTAAGTCTTTGGTAATACCATAATTTTGTTACATTCTTGACGCTGGAAAAGTGCTGTTGATTTGCATTTGTAGCTGTAAATGTTTCTTTTTAGTTGGATTTATCTTTAGTAAATCATTATCTTGTATGAAATTGGTACCATAAGAATAGATGGTATAATATTGGACAGAGATGAGCTCAAAGAGCGCCATGATCGATGAGGATTCAAATAGCTGATTCCAGCTTGCTTGGAATTGAGGATAGGAATAGTTGTTGTAAACAGAAGAAATTATGTTAGTTCTTAGCAGAATTTCTTCAATGTTCGCCACCCATATGTTGAGACATCACACTTTTGGGTGTTTTGATATTAGAAGGGACTATTGCTTTGTGATTATAATGCATCCAGTGGCTGGTTATATAAACAGTTAAGCTGAAGTTTTCTAATTACACTGGCATCATGTGGTTATTTTATGGTATTTCAATATCGATGCAGAGTCCTTTTGGAATGTCACACCAGCAGGCTCTAGCACATGTTACAGCACAGGCTGCATTATCCCAATCTTACAGACAAATGCAAGCCGAAGATCAGCATTCCTCTCAGGTATCAGAAGAAATGTTAGGACATGAGTTGTCAACTGAGCCAGAGGTATCTTCTTTGCAGCTAAAAGTGGAAACTTTGGATGCTAGATTGGATAACAAACCCTCTGACGAGCAGGATATGAAATTTGGACTGCCAGAAGTTTCTCAATCTGATAACAAGCCATCCTATAGTGCTCTCGTTAAACCAGCTTATGATGGTTATAACTGGAGAAAATATGGCCAGAAGAAGGTTAAGGCTAGTGAATGCCCTCGGAGCTACTATAGATGCACACATCCCAAATGTCCAGTGAAGAAGAAGGTTGAACGATCCGTTGATGGTCACATAACTGAGATCACGTATAGTGGCCAGCACAACCATGAACTTCCTCGACCAAGCAAGCAAAGAAAAGATGGTCCCGCTTTGGATTGTTCGGACTGCTCTGAAGTTAAACCTGACACTCGTATACATGATTGGATAGTAATGAATAGTTTAGATGGGTCTTCTCCTTCTCGTTCTGACCAGGTTCCAAACCAAATGGCATCTGAACTTCTTGTGACAGAAGAATGTAATGAAACCAAAATGATACCAAAAGATGAGGGGTATGATGAACCAAATGCAAAAAGAATGTGAGTCCTCCTCTCATGAGTAAAGAATGCCTCATCCTGTTATAGAACAAGAATAAAAATGTTAGAGAAACAAAGTAGGTATCTAATTCAGTTATATGATGCAGGAAGACAGCAGTTGAGACACTAGCTCCATCACATGGCACAGTAGCTGAATCCAAGATTGTTCTGCAGACAAGAAGTGAAGTTGATTTCTTAGATGACGGGTACAAATGGCGAAAGTATGGGCAGAAGGTGGTAAAGGGAAATCGGCACCCAAGGTATTTATGTAGTCTACATTTCTTTCCGCAAATCTTTTCAATTTAATGTTAGTTTCTGTGCCGAATGAGCATTTTGCATGATCTTTATAAATCTTATGAACTTGTGCATGCTTTCATTATGTTTTCCGTTAAATGATGCTAGCTTATCCGCGTCCTTTTGAAGTATGACAAAAACCATAGTAAGAACTTTGTCTATCAGTTTTGTACAAACTATACTTCTGAATAGATACAGAAGAAGTCTAGTAAACTTTCACACTGTAGTTAAGGACGTCACTTGAAATCGATCAGACCAAGTTTTCTGGCTTTGATTAAAATGTTTCTTAAGTGCTTCGAAATTTTACATCGAGTCATGTATATTTTTGTTAATCAGCATAACATTAAATGGCTAATGATGAACACTTTGGACCTGCAGATGCAGGTTGTAGGACTATCCTTTTTCAAATGAAATAAAACCGAGGCTGTAAAATATAGTTCATTTTGATTTTGTGTCATCGGTTGTTCTGAATTCCTGGATTGTTAACACACACTTTGTGCTGGTTTTAGACTTTTAATGACATCTGGACTGGTCACTCATTTGATTCTTATTCTTTTCTTATTATGCATGAATCATCCCTGATGCATCCATACCTGAAATACAGGAGTTACTATCGGTGCACATTTCCTGGCTGCAATGTCCGCAAACAAGTTGAGAGGGCTTCAGCTGATCCAAAAGCTGTCATAACAACATATGAAGGCAAACATAATCATGATATTCCCACTGTTAGGAATAGAAACAGCCAAAGATAGCTCTCAGCACCAAAACAGTAACAGATGGCGTAAGATCAATATCTTGTAAACAACAGTGAAATACTCGTGTGTGAAAGGATTGCAGCACACATCTCACCTCACTTGTGGGATTATACTGGGCACGTTGAAAGGATTACAGCATAAGTAGCATTACCAAAGGTAAAAGGGTGAAAGGATACAGGTTTGAGCTGCTAACTTTTGTACAAACCGGTGGTTGTTTCTGTTGTGACAACCGATATCAGATCTAATCCTTATTGAAAACCTCATGCTGGTCCAATGAATGTTGGTTGATCTCAAGAAATGTGTAAATTTTATGGCTACTTTCTAGAGGTGTCTAGAATATTTTAAGTAAAGAAGAGTGTAATATTTTGTCCTTGTCATTGAAGCTTCAAATCCTAGATCAGCAGAATACAGGAGCTTATTCAAGCAAAGTTGTCAACCTTTGATACCATGTCTACCTTGTAAATAAGAACTTCTATATATAGTTTGGTTGATCCTCCTCCTCCTCCTCAAAGATGAGTCGATTTTACTTTTCAGTTTATTTCCGGCTATAATCCTGAGAATGTCATGGAACCAAGTGGATACGTTTTGTTATCACTTTATGGCTTGTTTAGTGAAGTTTGTTAGCATTCATGACACTGTTGAACACTTGAACTCTAACTATGTGGATGACCTACTTTGGTTTATCATTTTCTTTGATAACCGTGAAATCTGCTGCTTCCAGTCTTGATCTAATATGCTTTCTCATCTGTCAAAGAAGTGCCTGGTGATGCCAAATAGTTGATGGTTTGGGCAGAGTAGCTGCAGAATATATCTTCAACTCTTAAACCAGGGAAAACTTATTCCTATGTGAGGCTACTGTTGAGGTAGTAATTAAATAAATAAAGGGCACCACATCTAACAGCTTAAACTTTTAGATGAGAGGGTCACACAATTCAATATGGTATCAGAGCAGACAGAGATCCTGGAATGAGATGGTCACACAATTCAACATGATATCAAAGCAGACAGAGATCCTGGGATGAGATGGTCACACAATTCAACATCTATCTCTTAAATTTGAGACAATTAGCCTTGATAGGTTGTATCCGCAAGGAAAAAAGAACACATAAGTCTATATACCCAGTACTGTCCTTGATAAATCAGATATTCTATATTATATCTTCGGTATCTCTTTAGTGCACCCGTGAAGTCCCTTATTGTATAGAAGATTTAATATCGTTCATAGAAAACCATATTTCTTTTTTCTACTTTTTTGATGTACTTTTTGTGTACGAGCTACCATCAATAAAAATTAACTCGTGCTTTACACTCTGTTTGGATCATTGTTATCTATTGTTTCATAGTGTATTGTTTTGTATTGTACTGTATTGTATCGTACTGTATTATAAAAACAACGATTAAATTGATTGTATTGTTTCCCATTGTTTAGTAATATTGTTATTGTTTGTTTTGATTGTATTGTATTGTACTGTAACTAATAAGTTTACTAATATACCCTTAATTGTTCTAAATATTAAATTAAGTAACAAATTTTCTTTAATATAATTTGAGACAGTTTATATTTACTAGTTTATCACCAACTATACCTTGTAAATATATTCATGCAAATTATAATGAAAAAAAATAAGTTAATAATATTAAACATAACAATAAGTTCACACTATTAATAATTTAGATAAAAAATAATATTCCATAACGACATGCAAGCAATCATATTATCCAAATAATAGTTATTAACAAAAGTGTCATCATATATTTTGTATCAAAAAAAAAAAAGAACATATGGCTTGTAATTAATGAAATCTACTATGTCAAGTTTCACGTTTTTGCTCTGTAATTAATGAAATTAAGAATTATACATTAAATAAATTAAGATAAAACGTTTAATGTAATCACACAACAAGATGGCTTGTGAATCTGAAGAGGCAGGGAACGTACAAAGTAATAAGAGAGGCAGGGAACGTACTGTATTTTGAGAAGAAGGGAGATGAGGTCAAAATAACTACTTGGGTGTATTTAAATAAGAAAATAGGGTAGAGGGTAAAATAGGATTATAAGGTTATAATTAAGTATATGATGAGAAAGTGTAAAAGCGTAACAATGCAAAACCACCAAATCGGTTGTAACAAAAAGTGGGTCTTTTCATTGTTAGGTAACAACAGAACTTAACAATACAATACAACAAAATTAAAGTAACAACCAAAACAAATATTGTAATATAATAACAATACAATGGTTAACAATGATTCAAACAAAGTGTTAATAATGGGTATTGTTTGATCATCGTCCATTAACCATTGGGATCGGAACAAAGAGAGTTGTATAGGTGTAGATAAGCCTTGTAACATGGTGTGCCTCTATGTAATAGCATCATTTCCAAAAAAAAAACATTAAGAATGTCATGACTCATGACTGTCTTTCCTTTCAAGCTTGAACAACTATTGATATAAAAAATACACACAAAAAAAAAAAAAAAAAAAAACAATTATTGGGTACTATTATTTTCTACAATGATTACACAATAATCTGAATTAGAAATAAGTGGTTGAGCAGTTGGCTTTGTTTGTTCAACTCTTATCAAACCAGCAGCTCACCAGCACTAGTACTATATTACATGTTAAAAAAGGAAAGAAAACGAACTTCTAACGACTATACATTTCAAAGATTTGTAAAAGATGGCGCCTATGAATTAGTCTCAACAGAAACACAAAAGTGAAAAACACAAAAGATAAAGAAACAACATGATGATGATTAGTAGTATTATTATTCTTGGACCTACCATTTTAAAAAAAAATGTTATACTAATGTTATTCTCTCCGCATATCTTGCAAAAAAACAAGAATCTTTGAACTCTCCTCTAAATGTGCATCTTTCTATTTTCCTCCACAAACATTTGTAGTTCTTTTTTTTTTTTTTTTTTGGCTGAAAAAAAGAAAAACAATCTTTTACAATGAGGTAATTTAGAAGCCTTTTAGCTTTCACCTCCCATTGACCCTTCATTTTTTGAATCCAGGTTGATCTTGGATTGTTTCCCTTTGATGGGTTTTGGTGGGGGGTGGTGGTCATGGGTTGTGTCAGCTCAAAGCAGGCCACGTCCCATTCACCGGTTCATGATCCATCGTCGATAAGTGTTATTCATGACAATGCCAATGATCAGTTATTGCATAATGTTAAGGCTGTTGGATTTGCACCTTTGGAAAAGATTAAAGAAGAGCCTGATAAAGAAGGAAAGGAGGATTCTGTTCGTAGATTGAGAGCTTCGAATTCGAAGAAGGGTGGTAATCATAATAATAATTCTGAAAAGAAGGCTGCAAGTTTTAGCATTAAATTTGGAAGGTTAACTGAAGGTGAACATTTGGCTGCTGGTTGGCCTGCTTGGCTAACTGCCGTTGCTGGTGAAGCTATTGATGGATGGATGCCTCTTAAATCAAACATGTTCCAGAAATTAGAAAAGGTATATAATCAATGGGAAATGTTTACATTCCTTAATTTGTATTGTATTGCATTATTCATTCACCCGACCTGGTACGTGTTGGTGGGGGATAGCAAGTAGTCGAAATGCGTGTGAGCTGCCTAGTCATCACCAAGAATGACTTTCTAATTCTTGTAATCTCCATGTTAAGCCCCCTCCCTCCCTTTTTTTTTTGGGGTGTTGTTTTATGATCCATATTATTCTTGTTGTTACTTTTGTTATGTGGATAACTTTGCAAATTTCTTGAAGGCGTTCTGAGTTAAAAGTAGCATAAATCTTAGTGAAACTTGCAAAATTTAGCCCATGGATATAAAGAGTATATTTCAGTAGTTTTGAATTCTAATACATATGTATGTTGGATGAAGCATAAATACATTGTCTTTTTAGTAGGTTCGTGTTAACTTTAACTCACGCGTATGGAAATTATGGATTATGTATTACTTCAATTCAACCGTCTCCTATCTTACTGTAATCAATCATGTAAGAAGCTGATGGATTCAGCTCTAAGAAATAATGATGAACTCTTGTGCCTATTTCCAGTTATTAGGAATTACAAGGTCTCTATCATGAACAGGAAATACCTTTGAATTCTGTTTCACTTGTACTTTTGTTCTCTATAGGTCTATATCTGAGCTTGGATTTTAAGTGATGTGGTTTATATTGGGGGATTTAACTACATAGCTAGGCCTTACTGCATAGTTCATTGTTAGCTTTGTCATTAGGACTGGTAATCTGTGGTTGTATTTCATCACACTACTACAGTATATTATTTTCTTCTGACGAAGATGTGCTGCTTTTGACATCTGTAGATTGGACAAGGTACATATAGCAGTGTTTACCGAGCACGTGATATTGAAAGAGGTAAAATGGTCGCCCTAAAGAAGGTGCGGTTTGACAATTTCCAACCAGATAGTGTCAGATTTATGGCACGAGAAATTGCAATTCTCCGCAAACTTGACCATCCAAACATCATGAAGCTGGAGGGGATAATCACTTCTCGGTTATCATGTAGCATTTACCTTGTTTTCGAGTACATGGAACATGACCTCTCAGGATTATTATCATGTCCTGACATCAAATTTAGCGATTCACAGGTTTGTTCATCTTTGACAATGTCTCTCTAGCATTAATTTTGACGTTAAGATCAGTGTTTGTATCTATCTCTTCTCTTGCAAAAAGAAAAAGAAAATTGGAAGTTCTGTTTGTTTATCTCAGAATTTATATTTTGCATGGAAGTAGATCAAATGCTTCATGCAGCAGCTACTGAGCGGACTAGAGCACTGCCATTCACGAGGGATAATGCACCGGGATATTAAAGTTTCCAACATTTTGGTAAACAATGAGGGAATCCTGAAAATAGCAGATTTTGGTCTTGCAAATTTCCTTAGTTCAAGGCACAAGCAACCACTGACCAGTCGTGTGGTTACATTATGGTATCGACCTCCTGAACTTCTATTGGGATCAACAAATTATGGAGTCACTGTGGATTTGTGGAGTGTTGGTTGTGTGTTTGCAGAACTCTTTTTTGGAAGGCCACTCCTGAAAGGGAGGACCGAGGTCAGTAGTTTTCGAGTTCAATAATATTGCTTCCACATCTCTATAAACAGGTAGCAGAAAATGGGACATGATTGATATGTCGTGCTAAATTAATCTGACTGAAGTCTCCCACAATGATACGCAGTGATTAAATAGTTCTCCTACATCTAATGCCTTGTAATATCATTGTTTTTAAACTACTGTGAAAAAAGTCTGAATTTGTTTATCCTGCAGGTTGAGCAACTGCACAAAATTTTCAAACTCTGTGGTTCCCCACCTGATGATTACTGGAAAAAGTCTAAACTTCCACTTGCAACTATGTTTAAACCCAAGCAACCATATGACAGTACACTTCGAGATAGATGTAAAGAATTGCCAAAAACTGCTGTAAACCTTATTGAAACACTTCTTTCAATAGATCCTCATAGACGTGGAACTGCTTCATCTGCTCTCAATTCTGAGGTAAGCTTAACAAAGACAGCAAGTGTGTGAGTTTTTACCTCGCTGGAAGATTTCCATTTTGATTGAGTATGTTTGGTCTCTATTTTGATATTTTGTTCTCCAGCATAACAATTTTTAACCTGGTTTGTCTAATAGCTAACTTCCTGGTTCAACATTTGTGTTGCATCTTTCTTTAGTATTTCAACACAAAGCCTTATGCTTGTGAGCCGTCAAGCCTGCCTAAGTACCCACCCAACAAGGAAATTGATGCAAAGTTCCGAGAAGATGCACGAAGGTGAATTCCTTTCTTCTTTTCTGTCTTCTTCTTAGAGAGGATTTTACTGCACCTGGTTCCACAAATCGTTGCCTAGTCCATGAATAGGCCATAAAGACAATAAAGGCTAAAGAACAATTTCTGCATTTGCATGCACTAGAAAAGGAAGGAAAAAAGAGCATGCTATTTCACTGTGATCAACTGCTTTGAGCATAACAGCAATGCTGTAGTTCAAACTTATCTTGATGACCTACCAAACACATCCTTATCTAGCCTTTAGCGAGTTGGCTCTAACAAAATTAATTTATGCATTTCATCCATCTCCTAAATCTCTGCTTTTAATAACCGTGCACCTTTCACGGCTTTGCATTTCTCCTACCGCCCTTTAAAAGCTTAATTTGAAGGAGTCCTGAATTTTCAGAAAGAGAGCCAGTTCCACAGCGCAAGCATCTGAAACTTCAAGGAACTCAAGAAAACCCCGGAAAGCTCTTCAAGAACCAAGCAATTTCTGCAAAGTGGTCCCAACAGAGGTTTCTGTCTAATCTCACAGACACATACAGTCACTCACATTTCCTCTTGATGGTATATTTAGAAGGTTGTCTTGTATTTTTGAAGGAAGTTGAGGCCAATGTTCATGGTTCTCGTAGAAATCACGGTGGTAGTGGCCATATTTCTAAAGGAAGACGAGCTACTGTCTCGCGTATATCAATGAAACCTTTGTATGACACAGTGTCAGAGGCTTCTCACATGACCGATGAATCTCAAGGGGACAGCACCGTTCTTTCTGTCCCTGTGCAAATGCCAGAATCAAGTGGTTTTGCATGGGCCAAAAAAGTAAAGCCGGATTCTGCAGCCACAAGACTATATCCACCTGCCAATTCAAGAAGTCAAAAGTTTAGTGGCTCAGGTCCTTCTGGTGGACTGCACACTTGGGATAGCTCGGACACAAACATGCAAGATAATGATGACTTGTTAGGCAGGAGCCACACATTCAAGCATTCAATCCATAGACAACATGGTCATCATCAACGACCGGATTCATTCGACTCATCTGATCAGGAACCATCCATGGTTAGTATTTAGTAACCTTCCTCTAACCTTTTTGTTTTGGCGAGGTTGGGATGGGGTGGTGAAGTTGTAAGTTGACTTTTGGATATGGATGCAAGTGAATTTCTGTTATATGACAATCTTCTTGAGGGGCCAATTGCTACCATTCTAGTGAAAGATGAACCTCGGTTATGGAAAACATTATACATGTATTGAGCATATTGCACATGCATTTAGATATTCTTTAGTAGGAAAAAATTGCAGATCTGAGAAGTTGGCTTTAAGATGAGGTACAACATCTTTACTCATTAAGGTTTAGTTACCAATTACCATACTAGGTTTGGTGCGGAAACAAGCTTTAGAAATTTCACTTAGGATACAATGAAGTTTTGTGGTTCATTGTGCTGCAGATAGACAACTAACAAGGTCAGTGCCGTAGAACGAATGTCAATATGGATGTGCCAGAATTATCACATCTGACAATGGTTCAATGATAAGAGACTAAAATAGAGAACGTCGTCAAGATGATTTGTCAGACCCTTCATAGACATCTAGTCTCACCAATTTGAAGGTGTAAAAGTGAACAAGGTAGGCCTAAAATTACATGCAAGGGAAGTGTTTGAAAGACATAATATTCTCGAAATATATGTAGATTTAATGAACAAGAAACTCATGAAGAAAAAGATCAGTATATATAAACGATATCATCTGGTTGGGATTAAGGTTTAGGCATATTGAAATACTACATTTAGGTCCAGTGGGTGCTAGCTTTCAACACTACATGTTAAAATATGACTTAAGGAAACAATCTGCTACTGCTAGTGAATTTTTATTTACATCTAGGTGTAATGGTTTGTGATCTTTCTGCAATGGACCAGGATTACAATGGCCAGCAAGGAAGGGTTGGGTTCTCAGGACCCTTGTTATGTCAGTCCGAGAACTTTGAAACCAAGCAGGATAGTCAGACTCGAAAATCTGGCCGTAGGTCTCGGTTTTATAGAGGTAAAAGAAGTACTGCACCTAGCAAATCCTCTTTATAAATGTTGAGAAACTGTTTTCCTTTACACCAACTAGAGCTCATTCTTTCTGTAAAACTTATACCAAGGTTGATTTGTTCTTGCAGATTTTTAACTGGAATGCTAAGAGTACATTCTGCACACAACCTTAACTAGTGAACTTTGAGAGTAGACTGACATTATAGCTCTCTCTTATGGTACCTTGAAGTCCTTCGAAAGCCAAGGGAGTGTTCGATATTTTTTACTGGCTATTTATGGTGCAACTTTCTTGATCCTTGCAGTTATTCATCTCATAAATCTTCAGGGAATCTGGAGAAATCATGCATGACAAAATACTACTAAGGGAAGTTCACATCATAGAAATCAAATGGAATAACCAGAATATTGATACTCAAAGTGGTTTGCAAATTGGAAGTTTCATTAACTGGTTGGAGAACATCAACATGCTTTCTCTATTACTATCCAAACCTGATTTTTTTAATTTTTCCATGTTATTCTTTTCATTTTTCATTATTGATCTTTTTTTTTTTTTAATTGTATCTACACATTTAGCTCATTCATTATATAGCTTTTGTGTTATTTTTGTTCTTTATTTTCTGTCTTGTATATATGCCTTGGGTTTAGAGGGTATGATACTGCAGAGCTTTTTCAACTCTCATATAATTATGTTTATATTCTATACTCTCTTTCTATCTATAATTGACATCTTGATATACTGATTTACCATAATAATAAATAGAGTCAATGGTGACTCCGTTGTGGGAAGAGCCGCTTATGCATGCTCCAAAAAGGGAACGAAAAGGGCGCTTATGAAAGCTTGCTTGTATAAAAACGAACTACAAATACTATATCAACATAACAAAATTGATAACTTGTTTTTTCTTTTTCAATTGAAGACCGCCATCATGGTGGGGGTAAGATATTCCGCTACTCGTATATTAGTATCCAAAAGTGAAATACATTAAGGAGGGGACAAAATGTCTTTACCTTCTCATATCATATGCTAGAATTGGACAACTTCAATTCCCTACATTTTGTTAGATACCAATAATTACACCTAACATTACTGCTATAAACCAACTGGACTAATTATGAGAATACTATACTCTCATGTATTCTGAGCTTTGCAAAAAAGAACACTAAGTACACCAAAAAACTATACATAGAACTTTAATTTGTAGTTTGCTGGAGTCAAACAATAGACTTGAATTTAAAAACACTCAATGCCTTGTCAAATTTATAACTCAAAAGAGTTTGTAAAGTGATATAGCAGCTTATAATATTTAATTTATGTTACAAAGTTACAAGTATCAACATGATCACCTTATACTTTCAATCTTTCATAATACAATTCTTATTCTCTTCTTGTAAAATGATATTTCTTGTCATTCATTGTATAGAAAGTTGGAATTGCTTGATCACCAAGGGACCATTTGAAAACTCCCCCATGCAAAATGCAGGTGTAAATAATGCAAAAACCCTCTTCATTAATTGTATATATCAGTATGGACATTAATCTTCATCAATTCTCATTAGTGTTGGAATTTGTCCACGATCAACAAAATCAATCTTGTTTAATCTCACACAAGCTAGCACTTTCTCTGGCAGCTCCTCTGGCTTTTGTGCCTGCATGATTTACTCAACGAGTTAGATCCTAACAGATAGTGTAAAAATTCTTTACACCGCCAATGTATATAAGTTAAATCCTTAGTGTAAATAGGGGGAAAACGATGAACGGTCAGTGAACGGGGTAGAGGGGTTCAAAAGTTGATTTAGTCACCAGGTCAAATCCCAAGTGTGACGCTAAGTTTTGTTTTTCAAGAACTTGGAAAGTAAATAACAACAAACCTGAATTGTTAGACCAAGATCCAGTATCCCATGCTGTAAGCGATCTCTGAAAGCATCAAGTCCCCTTCTTGCTATGTAGCTAAAGCGATGAATGTCAAGATCAATCTCAAAGTAATTCGGGCCCTGGAATTAGTAGAGCAGGTAAATAGAATTTAATCTGACTTATGTTCAAGAACAGCCAAGACATTGCTGAACTGAATATAAACCAAAACTGTTGATCAGTAAGTAAAGATCATTACCTGATAAAAGTTGTGTTGAGGCCGGGAAAGCACAGGTTTTTCGTTGTAACTATTCAAAAGTTTCCTTTCAGTTGAACTGGAAACAAGGTCTTCTGGATTAACAACACCAACCATTATTTTCAACCTCTCTCTGAAAGGAACTATTGAATCTTTTGCAAATCCTTTAACCTTCTCCGTGTCATCGTCAATAAATCTCTGTCAAATAAGCCAATGTAAGGGACATTTAAATTCAGAAGTAACATCCGGTGATTTTGCTCCCTATCGCCAGGATCCACTAAAGGAGCAACGACTTGGAGAATTACCAGGAAATCAAAGAAACTACTCTAATATGAAACTAAGGTTGAGCTTTTGCTTGAAAAAGTTGACATAAACTACCTTGATGCTGTCCTGAAACTGGGGAGAGATGTCTTTCTCAAAAGTTTCAGAAAGTTTAAAATATAATACAAGGCTCAAGCCTTCCCCGTCAGCATCACCAATGAACATCGGAGCAGGATAAGTAGGTAACTGTACAGAAGAGCATTTTTATTTCATTAGGATAGAACACTAAATGATCTTTTCTTTCTTTAGGGGGGGAGAGAAGGGGGTTTAGTCTTACCTGAATGTTGACAATTAGTAGATGAGGAAATTTTCCATCTCCTTTTATAGTAGGAAGTTCAATGTGTTGTGCAATGTGACTGATCTTTCTTGGACACAAAAATAGATCGACCCCAATAGGAATATACGGAGACACATTTGGAGCAGGTGATTTTTTCTTATCTCTGCAATGCAAATAATCAATTGTATAACATATACGAAAGCTATACAGGACTAGTTAACTGGCAAAAAATGAAAGTTAAGAGCATACGTGAAAAAACTTTCGCTACGGAGCTTAAAGGTAGAGGGCTCAATCTCAGACCAACTTCCTGCAGTTGGCTTTTCTTCTGTACAATGAGGAATAATGAGCCCAGCCCTGGGACGCAAAAGATATTTTCTTGGTGCGCCTACAATAGTAGCATTATGGTTAATGTATATAGTGCTATCTTTGCATTTTTGTTTTCACCTTACTTTACATTCCAGAAGATGGAAATTAAACTCGACAGTATCATGTCATGATTCAATAAGATTAAAAAGGTTGGAAAGCGATGACAAAGAGGGAGTTATGGAACAAATTCCAAGAAATGTGAAGTATCAAACTGGACTCAGTTAGCACTGAACAATAATGACCAAATGGAAAGTTGTGAGGTACTTACGAAATCCATTTTTTTCTTCTTCAACAGATGTTCTCAGAGAGAGCCTTATAATTGTTGATTTCTTTACTTGAGAAACTCGACCTGAATTTGATGCATTAATGATCTTGTCATTGCAACTCATGGAAGAAACCAGCTTTGTCAAAGCAGACAAAGATTTGTAATGAAAGAGTGAACATGTGTACATAAGGTTAAGAAGAGTATAGACAAAGTTAAATATGTTGATATGAAGGACTACAAAACTTGAGAAGGTAGAGTTTACACAGCAAAACTGCAAAGGTTATTCCAAGAGTATTAATCCTAACTAACCAGTCACGATATGGTATATAGGTATCTCTACCTTAAAATCAATGTTCATGGAAAGAGATTGATTCAGTTATTACCCGTCACATGAACAAAAAAGCTAAAATAAAGGGGCAAGAACTAGCTCATTATCAAATTATATATTCACAATCAAGCACTAAGTACTAAGCATTAGTACAAAAACAAAGATAGTGAAGTAGTTACCTCCATGGACACTACTGAATTCATCATCTGAGTCAGACTCGAAAATGCTGACTGTGTCGAACCATGCATCTTCTTGGCAAATAACTGCAAGCAGGTATACCGTTTATTACTTCAAGTCTTATTAATTTCATTGTCAGCTTCTTAAACCAACTACACTCCTTTTGAAAATGATTTGAAGAGAATGAACATTCACATTAGCCTCTTTGTCAACAGAAAAGCACCATAATATACTTAATAGCAGGGTATGCTTTTCAAACAGGACAAACTAAGAACTCACAGATAGTATGGTTTGTAAGATATATTTTTCATCAATGATAAGTATATGCGACGAATAAGGTTCCAATAATATACACAAAAGATTGCATACCACTGGTGTCTATTTGACTATGGGACCATTGCAACTGAGTAACATGGATTTTAGAACTGGAGACCTCAGATCTTCTGCAAGTTGTAGTTTTGTGAACAAACTCACTCACAGCAATATCTGTTACCCGTGCATCGCTGATTCTTTTCCTGTTTAATTCTGGAGCAGACTTTGAATTCTTTCCATGGTACTTTTTAGGACGACCAGGAAACTTCTTCCTCACTTTGATAGGAATTGCTGGAGTTGATACACAAGCACCCATTCCTTTGACTCTAGCTCACAAATTACTCTGCCAATTGATGCTGTCCCATGCAAGACGCCACTTCCAAATGGAACACAAGAAATAAAGGTACCTGGCACATGAAAATAAGATAAAGTTTGATATACTATGTGATTATATCGTACTAGTACAACGCCTGAATCCTAACCAACGTTGATGTCGAGTATATGAATCTTCACTGTCCATTTCGATAAAGTGAATATAATAAGCAAATCTTAGGTATATGCATTTCAAACAGGAGAGATATCCACATATGTGATATGCATATTAAAGTTGAATGGATTCATAAGATTTATATGGGACCAAAATATATCAATTCTGAATTATACAGAGAAAAATAAATGTCATTCTTACTCTTTGTAAAAGGTCCAAACTTGTGCATCACACGTCTGCAAAGAAGCATTCAAGTAAATACAAACATTAAGTGAAATAATAAAACTCCAAAAGACAACTAACATACTATGAAACAAGTTTCATTTCAGTTGTTTCATGTGATTTGCAGATGAAAAAAGAAGGGAAATGAAATTAAAAAAAACATGTCACATAACTGAAAAGGTGCAGACATAGAAGCAAGATTATAAAGTACTACTCTTATTAAATTAAGTGACAAGATAAAGCTTCTTTTTCCCACTTTTTTTTTTTCATTTTTATCTGTTGTTTTGCCTTTTCCAAAACATTACGGGAGAAATATGGTTGTTAGATCAGATATACAATAAAGGGAAGTGAAAAGATATAAAGAAGCAAAAGGGTCACGTCATAGCAAAGTAAGGACAAAATCCATAAAAGTTATGGATAAAACGCACCCAAATAGACAAATAAATAAAACCAATATTGCTCTTAAGATAGGAAAAAAGATTGCATATACGTATAGTGTATTATGATGAGATGAAAGTGAAAGTAGAAAACGCCAAAACAAGAACTAACAAAAACAAATACTTAGATCAAAATGATAAACCATAATGGCTACATATTGTATAAACAATATCGCATTAAGGGTGCGGCGTAATGATCAATGAAACGAAAGAAGTAAGTTACGGAATGACAAAGTTACTCGATACATGTATTAATGGGACGTAACATATAGTCGACGATGCATGCAAGCTAACTCGGACACGCATTACAAGAAAATAAAAAGATAGAAACAACCATCATATGATCAAAAACGTAGAAAATAGCCAAGATAAGAAAAAATACCAGAATTTACAAAAATGGAGGAAGCCACAGAGAAGATACAGATGGAGGGAGGAAGTGTGGGGTCCGAAGTATATCGGATCCCAAACACACTTCCAAACCTTCTCTGTTTACAAGTTGATCTTGTTTTTTTATTTATATATAGATATAATGTATATGTTTTTTTTCTTTTTTTTTTGAGGTATTTTTGCTGGATATATATATTTGTGTAATGGATATGATAGAGTAAATATATATATATAGAGATAGAAAGTTTCATATAAGAATGAGAAAAAACAGGAGCAAGACAAGGAAGATGAAGAGGATGAACAAGGATATATATGTATTTGCAAAATTATGTTTGTTTATTTAGTTAATTACTGGCTCCCACCAAATCATTATTACAAGCCTCCCTCTATTTCTTTATATTTTTCAATATACTGAGATCTTGATATGATTTTATACTACTATATACTACTCCTAGTACTTTAATATGAGATACCAATATATAAGGATTGACTATACCTAAATAAACCAAGTAATATGAAAAAAATGTTCTTGTTGTTCCGATTTATGTGTACACTTTCTTTTTTGATCTGTCCCAAAAATAATACTCCCTTTGTACCAATTTATGTGTCACACTTTCCTTTTTGGTCTGTCCCAAAAAGAATGTCACATTTCTTTATTTGTCAACTATTTAATGCACTATCTCTATTTTACCCCTATTAGGTCCTATTTACTTTAAAAGCCACAAACAATATTACTACAATATTCTCTCTCTTACTTTTTCAAGGGTAAATTTGAACATTTACAAAGTCAACTTTTATTTCTTAAACTTCGTGCCAAGTCAAACACCGCCATATAAATTGGGACAGAGGGAGTATCATATTTCCTTATTTGTCAACTATATAATACATTGTCTTTATTTTACCCCTATATATTGGGTCATACTTACTTTAAAAGCCACAAACAACTTTTTGATTACTCAAATCTTTTCTCTCTTACTATTTCAATGGTAAATTTGAACATTACCAAAGTCAACTTCTATTTTTTAAACTCTGTGTCAAGTCAAACACCGCCAGATAAAATAATTGGGACGGAGGGAGTAATTCTACTAAGAAAATCAATGTTTAAATTGGAGGATACTAGATTTTATCCAACTTAAAGCATACACGTTTTATAGATTACTCACTCCGTTTCATTTTATATGTTATAGTTTGACTGGACACGAAGTTTAAGAAATAAAGAAAGACTTTTGAAATTTGTGGTCTAAAATAAACATAGATGTTTGTGTGGTTGTAAATAATTTCATTAATGGTAAGACTATAATTTTATAGTTAAACTGTTACCAAATTTAGAATGTTGTCATTCTTTTTTAAACAGACTAATAAGAAAAATGATGTCACATAAACTAAAACGGAGGGAGTACATTGTAATCATATAGTGATCACATAACACGATTATATAAATTTACACTACTATCGCAATTTAAGTTGTCACATTAATTTTTCAAAGATTTTTTTTTTTTTTTGAAATTTAAACTTTTAGAAGAGACTCTATAATTTGCATACATTTAATAGATTGTCTGTCCACTTCAATTGTGGCCATTAGTAGGTACACTATCATACTTCATTAATTTTCTACCAAATCAGGTTGGTTTTTGAATTTTGGCACGAAGGCTGAATTAGTTTCATTCTGTTGATAATCACCAAAGATGAGGAAAATCAAAACCAACCATGTGTTTCAAATCATACATGTTAGAGGTTTTACCTTCTAATTTCTCTTGGTTTGAAAATAAAGTACTCCCTCCGTCTTAAATTATTTGTCTTCTTCATTTTTATACGGCCCGTAAAAAATCATTAATAAAAAAGGATTATTGACTATTTTACTCTTATTTAATCTTTATTGGTATTTGAACAATTATAATATTAATCAATAAGTGAGATCTTTGTGGTCTCCAAGACATTTACTATTATGTCTTTGATCCGCTGTTTCAAGATACAAGCAAAAGATTAGAGAAAAGTACTTAGTACTTCATTGTAATTATTTCATTGTGTCACCCTTAAGAAAGGCATTACACTACAGCTAATTCAAGCTTTAAGTAAAAAACTTTCAAGTTGAACTTGTCGTAAACTTGGAGAAAAGATTTGATAGCCATTAAACAAACCTTCTTTTCAGAAAGAAAGAGAGGAATTATTCAATATTATAGTTTTCTTGGAGACCGTCTTAATGATTGTTTGAAATCTTTTATTAGACAGTTGTACTATATGTATATATATCTAATATATATATAACTAGTATAATACTTTACTATTAAAATCAATGGAGTGAAGATGTACATCGTAGCATTTACAAAGGGAAGGGAATATTTGGGATTTATCGAAAGGAAAAACAGATGCATGTGATGGATAATGTAATCTTCTCAATGTTCATTATGTCACTAGGTATAAAAGCAGTATTTTAATATGTTTTCTCATGTGGTGTTGCCTGCTTACTTTAATTAAATTTCTTCCTTTACTTATTACTTGTATCTTTGGAGCCTCACCAATATTTCTCTATTATTACAATAATAATATACTTAATATGATCCAACAAGTTAAATAAGTTAGGTTTCAGAAGAATAAAAAGTGTATGCAGACTTTACTCTACCTTAAATAAGGTAGAGTATTTCTCCATTATTCAACATGAAAATACCTCGTTATATGGCCCTTATGTCTAACTAAGTTTATACATAATGCCACATCTACCAGTTGGCCCTTTAACTTTTTCTTTTTAAAAGTTATCACTAATATAAAATGACAAAACCGACCAAATATATATGTTATAATTCAAAATTTAATCACAAAGAATTCCCTTGCCCCCATACAATAATGTTATGGAAGTTAGCTAAAAATCTGATTCAACTATCCGATGATGATTGAATTATTACAAATAATATACCATATTTTTGCAATTGGCATTTGCTTGTTCAATTTGTTTGAGAGGGAAGTTAGATTTTTTCTTGTTGCTATCTATCTTAATAAAGTTCAATTCACAATTGGTTTTAATTTCTTGTTTTACTTTTGAAAGTTTCCAATTTATATTCTACAAAGGTTTCACGAGTGACTGATAGATATAAGCTCGTCGACTATTAATCTTTTTTTGCAACTTTTAAAAGTTACCTGTCGAAAAAAAAATGTTTTGTCTAGGAAGTCAGTATAAAAGAAATAAAGAAACTACTCGAGGTATGTAATATTTTGCGGTAATGTTTTGTACATGGTCCAGAAGCTTTGAACAAGATCAAAAAATACATTATGTATAGCAAACTCGTACCCACCCTGATCATTCTCCTCTCTTAATCCAATTACACAATCACAACATAAGCTCTAGCCAAAAACCTTTTCGTTTTGAAAAAATGTGGTGCAATTATCCGGATCTCATCAACGTAATTACAAATTCATGGGACCAAAACAATGACTTCCATAATTGCACTAAAATTTTCCAAGAGAAGGTCACTTCTTGGAATCTTGAATATTTTGGCAATATCTTTCAGAAAAAGAAAAACATTTTAGCCCGGCTTAATGGGATTCAACAATCTGCTAATTATCCTACTAGTCGTTTCCTCCAAAGCTTAGAATCCCATTTACAGCTTCAATTTGATAACATTCTGAGAGATGAAGAGGACTTCTGGAAAATGAAGTCTAGAATAAATTGGCTAGACGAGGGTGATGCTAATACAAAATTTTTCATATCTCTACCCTCAACCGCCGTAGAACCAACAGAATTGCTTTCATCAAGGATGATAATGATACTATCCTTTTTAATCAAAATGACATTGAAATGCATATTCTGGACTACTTTAGAAATCTATTTAAAACTGATGAAACTTTTTCCTATCGTATTCATGGAAATCCTAATACCGGCTCCTTCTCTCCCAAGGACCTTGATAAGCTAAATACCCCCATCACTAACCTGGAAATATTTTCTACACTCAAGTCTTTCAATTCTTTCAAAGCCCCTGGTCCGGATGGTCTCCAACCCTTCTTCTTTACAAAATATTGGCATATTGTAGGTCCCTCTTTCCTGAGACAATGCCATGATATCTTTAATTCAGGTAATATGCCTCCTTATCTAAATGAAACTTTTCTTTGCCTCATACCAAAATTTGCCAATGCTAATAGCATTAAAATTTCAGGCCCATAGGCTTATGCAACACTATTTATAAAACCATCAATAAAATTGTTGCTAACCGAATTAAGCCTTTTCTAAATTCCATTATTAGTCCTTGTCAAAGTAGTTTCCTTAAGAACAGGAGAACCTCTGATAGTGTCATCATCATCCAGGAAGTTGTTAAAGCTTTTAAAAGCAAAAAAGGCAAAGTAGCCAACATGATTCTTAAGATAGATCTTGAAAAAGCGTTTGATCGCATTGAATGGAGCTTCATCCTTAAAACCTTGGAATATTTTCAATTTCCTAGAAATATCATTAAGCTTATTATGTCCTGTATTACATCCTCTTCCATCTCCATCCTTATTAATGGTAGGAAAACTAACTCCTTCTATCCCTCTAGAGGTATTCGCCAAGGTGACCCCATATCCCCTTACATTTTTATCCTCTGCCTTGAAATGCTCTCTCGTAAGATTAATAGTGAAGTGATGGAAGGAAATTGGGATGCGATTAAGGTTTCTAGAAATGGGCCAACTCTTTCTCACATTTTCTTTGCTGATGATCTCACCTTTTTCTGCAAAGCGGATAGCAAGAATTGTGACTCTGTCTACCATACTCTGACCTCTTTTTGTAATCAATCTAGTCAAAAGATAAATTACGCCAAATCCAGAATTATTTTCTCTAACAATTGTGATCTTACGGTTAGAGAAATCATCTCTTCAAAGCTCAACATCAAACCCTCTCTATCGTTTGGCAAATACCTGGGCTTTCCTATCATTGATAAAACTCCTCAAGCGAAAGATTTCCAATTTATTGTGGATTCTATGAATAACCGCTTAACAAATTGGAAAACAAAGCTTCTCAATATGGTCGGGAGAGCTACTCTTGCAAAAGCAACTCTAAACTCTCTACCAAATCACATTATGCAACTTTATAAATTACCTAAGAAAGTTTGTCACTCGATTGACCGTATTCAAAGAAACTTTGTATGGGGTTCCACCAATGAGAAATCTAGACTCCACCTCCTGAACTGGACTACTTTAACTCTCCCAAAAGCCAAAGGGGGTCTAGGCATAATTAAGGCAGAATCAAAAAATTTAGCTTTTCTTTCAAGCCTAGCCTGGCGTCTCCTATCTAACCCTGACTCCCTGTGGGCCAAGCTGCTCATTGCAAAGTACACTACTTTTAATGCTCAATCAAATTCCCTGACTACTAAATCCTCCTATAAAGGCACTTGGAAAAACATCATGACGGGCCTTAACCTTTGTCACTCTGCAATCTCCTGGCAGATAGGCAATGGTAAATCCATAAATTTTTGGTATTTTGAATGGATCAAAGATACCCCTATTCGATCCCTGATTCATGGCCCCCTTACGAAGGAGGAAGAAAAACTCTGTATTAGTGACCTAAACCTTAGGGGAAACTGGAATCTCAATCGTATATCTTTTAGCTTTCCTGAGGACATAAAGAAAACTATCTTAAGTTCGCACCTACCCACCCTTTCTACTACAAAGGACCGACCTTACTGGAAACTCTCGAGTAATGGCTTGTTCTCTACAAAATCAGTGAGAAATATTATTGACAGAAATCATGCAGTCCCATACAAAGACTTCACTTGGATCTGGACCCTCAAAACCCTAAATAAAATCAAATACTTCCTATGGCTTTGCTACCATGACAGACTCCCTTCTAGGACCTATCTTTCTCATATATGTATCAATATAAATCCTAAATGTCCCTCCTGCCCTAACGAAGATGAAAGTCTCCCCCATATCTTCCTCCTCTGCAAGAATGTTAAAGGCACTTGGTCTAAGCTCCACATTAACCCTCACCACTTCCTTAACCAATCATACCATTGGTTAGACTGGATCTCAAATTGCCATGTTGTTTTTCCTCACCATCAATATTCTTGGCACACTTTCTTTCCTTTTCTCCTTTGGAATATTTGGACCAATCGTAATAATAATCACCATAACAACCTTTCCAACGAGGTCTCCTTTACCCTAATCCATAAACGCACCATGGAATACAGCCTCATAACTCAAAAGTCTCCTGCAAAATCCCTTACCATCACTCTAAGTATAAAATGGCATCCTCCTCCGAGGGGTTTTTTTAAGCTAAATATTGACGGAGCTAGTAAAAATAATAAAGGTGGTACATGTGGTGTTATTCGTAACTATAAAGGTGAGTGGGTATTGGGTTTTTACAACCATATTTACTCTACCCGATCTGTCCATGTGGAGCTTTTAGCTCTTTGGCATGGTCTTAATATTATTAAGGAACATCGATTTTATCCCATCATAATAGAAACTGATTCCTCTGAAGTTGTTGCTACTATAAAAGAGCCTAATACTAACAATTGTGCTTTACTCTGTGACTGCAGAAAGCTGATGGAAACAATGGTAATGGTGGAGCTTAGGCACTGCTTTAGAGAGGGAAACAAGGTGGCAGACCAACTAGCAAAAATGGGACTTAATCATAGCCAGGCTGCTTCTCAAATAGTTTTTGTTCAACCCACTACTACTACTCTTATATCTCTGTTTTCAAATGATTCTGAAGGGTGTTTGTACCCTAGACATCTCTCTGTTGAAACTTGTAATATTTTGGCCTCTTTAGGCAACTATGATGCTCAACAGGTAGCTTTGCCTGTTGTTAGCCTCACGTAATATATATATATATATATATATATATATATATATATATATATATATATATATATATATATATATATATATATATATAATATCGTATTTTGACCCAAAAAAAAAAAAAAAAAACTCGTCATCCAATGAGTTGAAAATTTTGAAGTCTCCAACGAGTTTCCAAGATCATTAAATTGAAAAATTTGAGGCGTTCAAAGTGCTTTACTTTACAGTTATTATTGATCCAAGGGTGTGGCTTGAAGTTAATGAAATGGCAATGGGAATCCTAGAAGATTATCATTTGAATTTGAGAAAAAGTAAATACAAAGGAATGGGTAAATAAAACATACCAGAAAATATTGTAGCGTTAGTTTCTTTCATTCGAATTGTAACTATTTCATTTTTTCAAATAATGTGTGACAATTACTTTTAGTCCGTCAAAATTTTGTCACATTCTTTATTTCTTTGTTTGTGCAAACTCTTAATAATAACTTTTGTTCATTTTAATCGCTAGAATATATAGGACGCTTGATGCAATCCGGATTGGTATCTAAAGCCGTGGGGAGTTTACGCTCTAACATGCGGAACTTAGAATATTTCAAAGAGAAATTGGAAACCAAGATTCAAGTCAAAGAAGGCCAAAAGACTAAAATGCAAGCTTGCTGGAATTCTGGGAAAACCCTGTGCGATCGCGAGCTAAGCCACGCTATCGCGATGAAAGACCAACTTACTCTGCGCGATCGCGATGTAGAATCAGCTTACTCTGCGCGTTCGCGTTAAGAGCTGCACGACATCGCTGAAGGACAGTCAGGCAGCGTTCTAGAATTAGCTTCAGGGGCATTTTAGTCCATTTATTATTGTAAATACATGGCTACTATAAATAGTCCATTTCTCGTTGAAGCCTGAGGCTTCGTGTATTCTTTTTAGCTTGGAACCAAGTGGATGTCATCCTAGTATGGATCCTCGATATGTTCAAGTTTCTTTCTTTCTCCTGGATATTCAATCGGGTTTGAATCGAATATTCTTTCTTTCTTCTATTATGGTCTTCTGTTTACTTTATCGCTTTCATTTTTTTATCATGCTTCCGCATGGTTTTAATTGCATCAACGCTTGACAAACGCTTGACTCGGATTGATTTACATAAGCTCTTAAAGGATGCTTCAGTACCTGTAACATGCATATAGGATTAGTTTTTCCATCACAAGTTGAAATTTAGCATATTGCTTTTGGCAAATGTCTCTAGTACTTTCTAAACTTTTTCTTTCAACAAACGTACTTTAAACAGTGAATAGCCTTTATTTGATGCTGGTGGTTGCTGTATTAATATGTGATAATTATCATAACAGTCAGTCAACTTCTTTCTTCTGAATATCCCTTACTTTTTATAGTCAGTAATACACAGTAAGTACAAATAATGTCAGGATATATACAAATGATTTTTTCATGTATACATAATATTTATACCCAATTTTATGGTATATATAGTCAGATCTATTAGTTATATACAATATATACACTCAATTTTTTTAGTTATATTTCGTGTATACATACTTTTTTTGCAACGTATACATAATTTTATAGAATAGATTATGTATACATCTAAAATTACTCCATCTTATAAAAAAAAATAGAGAGAGAAAGAGAAGTAAGAGGAAGCAGTAGCGGAGCAGACTCGCCGGATCAAGTTTAGAGGAGGGTTTTGAAACGGGTCGAGTTGAAAATAGAGCAAAGGTGGTGGACGGGGGTGGTGGTTCTGTTTCAATGGTGATTTCTCTTTCCCATCGTTATCGCTGGCAGCGATAGTGGAATATTTATCTAGTGGCGGAGGGGAAGGTTTTGCGATGGGTCGAGTTGTAAACAGAGTAGTGGTGGTAGACGGAGGTGGTGGTTTTGTTGCAGTAGGTCTTTATCTAGTGGCGCAACAGAGGAAGCAATGGCGGAGTAGACTCACCGGCGGCGGAAATAATCAGTGGCAAGGAGATGACTGGTGAAGAGGGTGAACTTGAGATTGCTTGAGCAGTGGAGGAGACTGGCGTTGGCACCGGTAAGAGAGGAGAGGAAGAAGGGAAAGCCTAAAAAACCTTTAAAAGATAGTGACTACAAAATGATATGGAATGTGGTTAGGTGTTTGTTTAGGACAATCTTAAAAAGAAAGGGTTGTAGAAATATATAGTTGGGGTTTTTGTTCTCATACTGTAATTTTTCCTATTAATATTGAATCAATTATATTCGTTGGATTTAATTTATATAACTATACGAACTAATATTTTTTTTACATAAAAATATCAATACTATTCAAAATATAGCAATATTTTTTTAATACATAGCAAATACATATAAAATGTGGATAAAACTCTAGATCCACCTCCTACATTGGCATGCCATCCTCCAGCTGCCGCCCCCCATGACTACTGCTGCCTCCGGGCGCCAGTCGCTGGAATTTTTTTATTACAATTTTTTAGGTTAGTATGTATGTTCATTGTATGGACAATTATTCACTGTGCATACAGTGAAAATACAGTAGGCATACACCAAGTACGATTATTGTATGTTCATATACTCTCTGTATGGTTACTGTATGCACAATGTATGCATGTTCATAGATAGAATATACACACAATATATAAATGGAAACCAAAAATACTTTCTATAGAGTTATTGAATGTCAATATGTATACCTATTATATGTGTTGTGTGTATCCACTATATATGCATGGAATACACCACACATACAATGTGAATACACATGTCATATATTCCCAACGATCAACAACCACCAAACATACACCAAAAGCACGGTAGATCCATTGTGTCTAACCGGAAAAGCTTAAAAAAAAAAGGCAAGTATCAGTACCGCCGAAAACGTCATCGAAAATCGCCGGATCAGCTCTACTATAGCAGATTCGAGCACAACAACATCGGAAAAAGGCATCAGAAATAGAAACGACGGGAAAGAGAGACGCAATTGTGTGTGTTTTTTTAAAGAAAAGTGTTCGCCGACACTAGGAAAGGAAGCAGCGCCGGCGAATGGAAGACGAAACAGATCTAGTACAAATAGCAGATGACCACAACAACAAAACAGAAAGACGGAGATGGAGTCCGTGATGCGCCACAACAGAATCGTTGGCGACAACGGGAATGGGGGAGGGACGTCGGCGATGAGGAAGTGGAGGTGCACTGGCCAGAAAAAACAGTGGGGGAGGGGAAAGAGAGAGAAGAGAGAAAAAATGGATTATGATTCTTTTTGCTATATTTGATGGTATTGGTAAAATATATTGCTACATTTGGTAAAATGGTAAAATATTGTTAAGTTTATAGAAGGGGATCCTACAATGCCACTTAAGTGTATTTTTTCCATTTGTCTTCAATTTAAATGTTAAAGTTCTACGTGAACATGGGGCGAGACTCTCAATAATGAATTTTCTAAAATTTGGGCTGGATAGTCACTTTTTAAATTAAAATTAAACTCCATATTTACTTTACAGGTCGCTAAAAGAGAAACCGTCATCACTTAAAAACTTTTTTAAAAAAAAATCAGTTACAAAAAATACAGAAAATTACAAGTTTTCTTTTGGGATTTAGTTTAGTTCAAAGTCCAGGAAAACCACAAAATATGAAATCCTATAAAAAAATTTCAAAACCCCGTTTGTTTATAGTTTTTGGTGACATTTTTTGGGATTTTTTGGGAGAAAAAGTGTTTGTTTATGCTATTGGACCAAAACTTCTCCCAAAAAGTCCCAAAAACTCAAAGGCTCTTTTTGAGCCAAAAAGTTGAGTTTACATATCAAACTTCATTTTCATAAGAGCTCAAAGGCTCTTTTTGAGTTAAAAAATTTGTTCTAAAAAATTATGTCCAAACACTTTTTCATTTTTGTATCAAACTTCACCCAAAAAAGGTTTTTAAAAAATTATTTGGGAATGTATGTCCAAACGCTAGCTTAGATTTTTTCCTGCGGCTAGTCTTAAAAAAATCCATGTTTTTAAAAAGTATAACTACTTAATATAATGTGAACAAACAAAAAATTAAATTTATAACACTGTGTATTTCTTGATTAAATCGCTACAACTAATAAAGAGGTCAACCAACATTAACAACTTTGTAAATCCACGATTTGGCAAGCTATAGCTCATCTGTCTCTTTCCTTGCCTTAGTTGCCTCCTGTGACCCTTCCTCCTATACAGCTCAGCAGATAATCCAACTACAAACTAGTCCATTGATTTTAATGGATCTTTGAGTTCAATGAAGAACAATCTTTCACCATTTTTAACCCCTATCCATTTTTCAACCCATTTTTAACTTGCTTATTTTAAACGCAAGGCTACTTTTAACCAATATCAATTTTTAACCTATTTTCAACCATACTAATTTTTAATCCATAAATACTTTTAAACTTTACCAATTTCAACTAACACATATTTGAACCATATTTTCAACCATGGCAAACAATAATCTCCTTTTGTATGCAAGACAAACTTTCACTTATGAAAATTATCATATTTGGTCAGCGAAGATGCAGTCTTATCATTTTGATGAAATTGAGTTCAAGAAGAGAAGAAGAATCAAGTGTTCAAACTCAATTGGATATGCCAACTTGAGTTTGAAGGGGAATGTTAAAAATATACTCCCTCTTTTCCAATTTATGTCACACTTTCCTTTTTGGTCTGTCCTAAAAAGAATGTCACATTTCCTTATTTGTCAACTATTTAATGCACTATCTCTATTTTACCCCTATTGGGCCCTACTTATTTTAAAAGCCACAAACAACTTTTTTATTACTCCAATCTTCTCTCTCTTACTTTTTCAAGGGTAAATTTGAACATTTCCAAAGTCAACTTCTATTTCTTAAACTCCATGTCAAGTCAAACACCGCCACATAAATTGGGACGGAGGGTGTATTTACATAATATTAGTTGTTTAGTTTCAGTAAAAATCTAGTATTTGATTTAGTAGAATATTCTGTTATTTAGTTTTAGCAAGAATTCACACTTTAGTTATAGAAGGAGTCTACTACTTTGCTTTTAATGCCAATATAAAGGCATATTGTTAATCATTTTTATGAGACAAGTTTTCAATGATACTTTCATCTTTTATGCTGCTTTATATTTTACAAAATCCCCAACAAGTGGTATCAGAACCGATGGTTCGATAATCCTGGTTGAGCGATGTTGAAGACAGTTCAAGGCGGGTTCAGTTCTAGCCACAACCATGTTGATGATAATGAAGATTTATCCCAAAAAAAAAAATAAAAAAAATCAAGGTGATGCTACATGTGGAGACAAAATTTTTCAACCATATTTTCAACAATAATGATGCTGCTGCATCTTTAAAACAAAACCCCTTTTAATCCATTTTTTTGGATACTTTTAGCCAATGCCAGTTTTAACCCATGCCTTTATAATGCATGGGCTCCGATGTCAGTTTAACTCATGCTTATTTTTAACGCATGAGCTTCTTTTAACAAATGCCAATTTTTAACCCATTTTGGGCTCTTTTTCAACCAATACAAAATTTTCAACCCATACATATTTTTAAACATGACAAACAGCAGTTGACGATGAAGATCATGTGAAGAAGAAAGATCAAGTTTACTTTGCCAGAAAATTCAGGCCAAGAGGAGAATTGTTAGGGTTTTTGCCCTGAATTTGTAACCTGTTAAGACTCTTCTTTCTTGAAGAGATGAAAAAGAGTTTCAAGAGAATTATAACTCCTTCAAGCCTATCCTTTTCTTGAAGGAGAAGCTATTAAACTCTAATAAATAGAGGATCTTCTTCCCACAATATCAACCAAAAAAAAAATATCCACAATGTAGTCCAAAAAAAATATCCACAATGTAGTCCTTTAAATTTTTGAGAGTAATGCTTAGGGAGACTTTATATTTTAGTATTTTCTTTTATACTAGTATTAGTTTTTAATCTCTACCTATGTAGGTCAATTCATGACCAAACCACAATAAATAATATTCCTTTTAAACCCTCTGATGTCTTATTTATTGCCATCAATATTTGATGTGTTAGCTTCCGCATGACGCCATGTTATTTCGATCCCAACAAAAACCAGGGTATATTAGCCATCAAGTATAGATGAATATCAATTATATGTCCATATTGTCACACTACAGGATTTTTCCCGGAGTTTGATTTAATCCAAGAAGTTGTTTTAAAAAGTTTGATTGGCTATTCTTCCAAGTCTTTGCGAGCGCTGACAACTCATTGAAGTACGGGCACTTTAAAAATGGACAATTTTGATGACTAGCCAGTTTTTAAGCCCTCAATCAAAGAGAAACAACAAACAGTTACAAATTTATTACTACTCCCTCCGTCCCAAATTAGTTGTCGTTTTAGGAAAAATTGTTTGTCCCAAATTAGTTGACACTTTAGGATTTCAAGACAAAAATTGTTAGTCTTTTCCAATTATACCCTTAATAATTAAATAAATTTTCAACAAAATTTAATAGTCAAACATTAAATAGGGGTAACATAGTAAAATACACACTCTATTTAATGATTTTCTTAATGGGCGTGAAGAAGCTAAAAACGACAACTAATTTGGGATGGAGGGAGTATATGCAAATTTATTGTAGTGTAGCTTTGAGGTGCAGTAGGTGTTCTGTTTGTTAGCCTTGCATATATAAATTTATTGTAGTGTAGCTTTGAAGTATGCAATATTAATTCAAGCATAAAGACTGATTTGATACCATCAACAATTTGTAAAGGAAACAGTTCACTCTTTCCAAGTTTTTCAATACACTCTCTTCCATTTCAGAGCTCTTAATAGATTCTCCAGCGATTGAGAATCTTGACAGCAACTTTATGCCTTGTTAACGAATATTCAACTATTTTAACTCGACACCTCTAGTTAAAAATAAAGAAGTACTTACGAAATATATTCACTATTTTGTCTTTATGAAATAATCTTAACCAAAATGACTTCATTGGTGGCATATCCTTAGACATATGCTAGTAAACAAAATACCAGGATGGCTATTAGTGATTAAATGCTTATAAACTTTTCTTAAAAATTACCGTCTAGGGTCCCTATCTCTGGAATTAGCTTCTGTTTTGAATGATATGTATTTAAAAAATAATGCATTACAAAATCGAAGTTGTTTATTCAATTTACCAATAATTATCTAATCCATCATGATCAACCCACTATATTAGCGGCTATAAATAGGTTTTGCCTAGAATGACTCCCTTCGCTTTCGTTAGATAGAAAGAGTTTAAGTTTTATACATCAAACACTAGTTAAATAATGAGGAAATGATGCACTTCAAATATAAAGAGATCAAAAGTTGGACAATAATAAGTAGTGGTACATTCCACAGACCAAACTCATACATCTAAAGTTAAAATCTAGACTTTGTTTTAGATGGTACTATTGTTTAATTGCTGAGACCAAGATCTACTGATCTTGAAAAAACATAAACAAAAAAACTAGAACATAGAGTTATGACTTCATCTTCACCCCCGTGTAAACAAAAAATACTTGACTAAACAACACTTAAAAAATATACTAGAACCAAACAATATTTTCCTAAGTAACATAGGTGCAAATTTCGGGTAGATCAATAGAGTTCCAAAGAGATAATTCACTATCATAAGTAGTCTCAGTTAAAGATTGTTCAGTTTCTGGTGAAGAACTTTGTGAATTTGCTGATCCATTTTCTGATGATGAACTATGAATTTTCTTGTCTTGTTCATCTTCATTGCGACTTCTTTTACATGCATTTCTAAGTCTACTTAATTGTTCAGTTCTTTCTCTTTGCATAACTCCACCTGATTTCAGTTTCAGCTTTAAGCATTCTGTAATTCCATTGAATGCATAAAGTGATGCTGAAAATTTCCTCTCATAATTCATTCTCCTCATTTCTTCAGTAAGTATCATAGTCTCGTCGTCCCCGTAGACCATGTCATGTTCCATAAATGTCTCTGAATAATAACATGAGGATCCAATTTCATCAACAAATTGGAAATCAATATTTGACTCTATATCATTAATTTCGTCTCCGTCCATAATGTTATTATTAATCTCTTCACTCGAGTTTTCATGATCACTTTCTACTGCAGGTGGATTCAGGATTTTAAGTTTATCAGTTCCGTCACTGCTTTCCACAGGAGGAAATAAAAAACTTTCATCATTTATGCATGTCTCTGTGAAATTGCTCATGTTTGTCATCATGCTATTATCAAATATCTGATCTTCAGGATCTTTGAGATATTCCATATACTGAGAATCCGAAAAACAAGCTAGTTCTTCTCTATATTCTTCTTCCTGTTTTCCCTGATCATGGCTTTCAACAGGCGAATTCGAAGAATCCGAAGAAGAAGAAGAAGCAGCAGCAGCAGTTAAGGCATTATTTCTAGCTTTGAGTCTACTAATAAGAAGATTAGTGATTTTTGAAGGAAGTGCTGGAGTTAAAGAAGATGATGAAGAACTAGGCCAAAAATTCGTGCGAGTATTGGCTCCACGAAGTAAGCATGCAGCTTCATCATAAGCTCTTGCTGCTTCTTCAGCAGTGTCAAAAGTACCTAACCATACTCTTATTTTTTGTATAGTGTCTTTAATTTCAGCTACCCATCTTCCTGATGGCCTTTGTCTAACTCCAACAAATCTCTTTCGTGCTCGCCGCGCTCCCCCGAGCGCGGCTGCAGCCGCTGCCTCCTTTACCATCTCGTCCCACGCGGCTGCATTCCCACCTTGATCGTCGGAAGTTTTTCCACCGACTCCCTCACTAGCCCTTGATCTTTTCCTAGCCATTGTCCTATCTAGTACGAATCTGGATTAGTTGGTTGGTCAGTCAGTAAATTTCGGATACAGATAAAAATGTGTTTCCTTATGATAAGAACTATCATATGGACAAGAGTGATGAATTGTGAATTGGGGTGTAGGATATTTGGTGCTTAGTTAGTTCTTATGCACAACTAGGTTGGTATGCAATGGCATGTATTTATATGAAAAGAGTAGGGAAGATCTTATCAAATGGTAAATAAATAGAGCTAGGAAGTTTCTTTCCTTTTGGCAAGATGGATCTTTTCATTGTTAATTATTTTTGCTTCTTGTAACTACATATGGAAGGTTTCTGTTAGATATATAGAAAAAAAAAAGGATTTAATTAGACAAGAGGGAGTTATAAATAATGAGATTTAATAGGTAGTTTGACCTAGCCAAAGAGTGCAGTTTCTTGATTCTTCGACTACGTTTATTTTTTAAGAGATATAACTTGTTTTCTAGGATAAAATATGCTGCTTGAGTTGGTCGCTACAATATGTCTCACTTGTTTTCTTATTATAAACTATAACATGAGAATAATTAATTCAGATTATGTCACTTATCAATACATGATTTAATAATAATTTTCTTTTTCTGATCCTCAAGGTAATGGACATTGAAATTATCATTTATGAAAGGGACTTTCTGCATCATTGTTCCGTGCATGAAACACAGAGGAACCCATGGCGCAGAATGATTTTTATACTTAATAAAAAGGAACTCAAGCATCTCTTCAACCAATAGCCATTTAACCAATACCGGGCGCATATAAATTCGGGCGCCTATCTCACGGACACCCATATAAGCCTTGAACTTAACTTCATTCCAAAAACTAGCTCAAAAGGTGAAAGATTGTCCAAAATTTATATAGGGCAATTTACGCATCTTTAACTTCAATCATTAAGGTGCACACACTACTAAAAAAACACAGTTTTCCGACCACCAAATCGGTCGCATATCGGTCGCCAGGTCGACCGATCGGCGACCGATACGGGTGGTCCGAGAATTAATGGTAGCAAATAGCCTTGCGACCGAAACTCGGTCGACACTTCGACCACTGTGCGACCGAATTTCGGTCGCACAATAGCATACATACAGTGACCAAGTATGCGACCGATGTGCGACCGAAAATCGGTCGCATACTTGGTCTCAGTTGTGGGAATTAATGGTGACCAATTATGCGACCGATTTTCGGTCGCCAAACTTGAAAAAACCTGCAATAAAAAACCAGTTTTCAGGCAGTAGCAACAGCAAAAACCAGCAATAAAAAACCTGGAATCAATAGAAAACTGCATTTCGAAGACACTAAAATAGTAATTCACCAATACAACGCAATAAACCAAACATTTCAAAAACATCCAACATCATTAGTTATATCCTGAAATTGTTAACAATAAAGCTTCACAAACATTCAAAAGACTACTCGGTCGAGGCTGAGCTAGACCCGGACTCGGAAGAGGAAGAGGAGTTGCGTCGATTCTTGCTCTTATGCTTTCTTCTCGCTTTCTTCTTCTCCTTTTTGGCAAGGAGCTTTTTGATAAAGTCTTGCGTTTCTTCATTTAGTCTCGACAGCTGTGCGACCTGCTCTCTCATTTGAGCCATTTCAGCAGGATCAACGGAGCTCGACGGAGAAGAAGTAGCTGAAGAGCCCAAAAAGCGAGCATTATGCTTATCCGGAGCAAATAGCGATCCAAGACCATAAGCATACCCCTTCTTAACCCCTCCAACAGTATCGACCCATATTTGCTTTTCTTTCTCGAAAGTCAAGGGAGCCGGGGTGCTGCTTCCGGCGTCCGATGCTTGGGTCGATGTCCAGTCTTCCACAGCCTTTGTAGCCTTTTCCTGAATAACATAAATATATTAATGATGTTAATAGAAACACTAAACGTTGAAGGTTTGGCGCGACTAAAGATCGAATTTTACAAACTTACCCATGCCTCTTTTTCTTTAAACATATTCATGGTTTAAAAACTGCAATTAGTTTTAAACAAAATGCATATGTATCACCTCAAAATCTACCAATATCTGCTTCTTTACTTGCTGGGGCACATCGCTCCATTTTGGCCAAGGCTGGTTCCAGTGCGCTCTCATGCACGCAGTCAGTACCTTAGTGGACTCATCGCTTGGGCAAAAGCTACAAAAAAAATTAACAAGAGTTATTCCTAATACTAGCAATTAAAGTATGGACTAATTATTTAATAGACAAGAACTTAAGAAATTAGGTAGCTTACCCTTTATCCGCCTCGGGATAAATAATCATCCTGCCTTCTACCCGAGTGCCAGGCTCACCAATGTAATAAGGCGAATGGGGATCATACACCATGAGCTCATGCTGACCCGGTGGGTCGTCACAACTATCTAAGGGGAATTCAGGGGGCTGAGTTGGACTGTCATCAGCCTGGGAGGGATCGCCCTGTGTGGGAGGGACCTGTGTCTCAGTACAATCAACGGTAGGGAATGTCCATTGCCAATCAGGAGGCAACTGAGACGGGGTAATAAGTGGTACCTGATATGGGTCAGGGGGCCTGAAAAAAGCTGGATCATAACTAGATGGGGCATCAGTAGGCAGCGAATGCGGGACCTGTGTGGTCTGACTGTCATCACCCGCAGAAGCTGAACTCTCGCCCACAGGTCTCTTGCCCGGCCTTCTTCTAAAAACTTTAGAGCATAACTTGTCCATACCTGTTGAAACATTCAAATTAGTTCTGCTTCATTAATTATGAGAATACATAAATCTAAAGTGCTGAGAATGAATAAATTTATCAACTAAGTAAGCACATCACAATCAGAAAATGATATTACATAAATCATATTATGTTCAGGCCTTATCCCCCGCCGACCGGGAAAAAGTCTATTGTCCATCAACAAACGACGTGCATTAAAGTCCATATCTACACAAAAATTGCCAAATTGAGAACAATCTAATTGGTACCAATTTTTAATAATCCTAGCCTTTTTTTGAATATCGATTGGTCCGTTTGAATTCCGTATTATCTAGTAAGTGCAATGCAATACAAAACGCATACAATTTATCCGGTTTAGGCATAAAATGTTCCAAACATGAACAATCCAAACAACAATACCAAAACCCTAACTTTAAATGCATAGCAAGTATTCCAAATACCACAACCCATGACAAGGCATCAACACATTGCAAACAACTCTACCAAACAATTCCAACATATCACAACAATTATCATAATTAATCCCAAACATCACAACCCTATATTTAAAGTTAATCAACCCAAAACAACTTACTCGACATCACATTATATAGAATAAACCAATTATAACTAACAACTAACATGTAAACAACATATATAGGCTCTCCATTATTTAAAAATATATATATAATTAAATTCGGATTATTAAACCAAAAAAAAAAAATTACCTCAACTTTGTATGGGATCCAATGGCATGTAACTATGAGTTACCAATGTGCTATCCACCCAATAACTACAAAAAAAGGAATTAAAAAGTCATTATATGAGTTTTTAAAAAAATAACAAAAATTACTAAAAAATGAAATTTACCTTGAATTAGTAGGTGTAGATTGTGTTAGATGTTATGTTGGAGGTTATAGAGTAGTAATTTAAAGTTATATGGGGTTTATAATGGTGGATAGTTGGTTATGGGGTGGGGGGGGGGGGGTTCAGTTTTTAGGGATTGGGTGGGTTTTGGGTATGTTGAAATGGGGGAGTTATGCGACCGACATGCGACCGATTTTCGGTCGCATAGCTGTGACTAAAAAAAATATTATTTTCAGCGACTCACAAGCGGTCGAAGTGGCGACCGATTTTTAATTTTATTATTTCAGTGGTCGGACAGACCGATTTTCGGTCGCATGAGGGTGGTCGCAGATCCGGATTTTTTTTAGTAGTGACAACAAACAAGTATATATATTAGCGTAATTTAAGTTGTTGGAGTTAGTTACAATATTAAGTCACTCTCAAGTGAACCATACAAGTTGAGATACGTTAATAACAGTACTTTGTATGATTAACCGAACAGTTAAAACCATAAGTATTAGACCAAAAAAAAAACTTTATTTAAGAAATTTAAGCTAGAGTAGTTTGTCACTTGCAAACGGAAGTACAAAGAAAAACGATCTCCCCAAAGCGACCAACACAGGGGCGGACCCACATGCAAGATTATGGTGCTCGAGCACCCATTAAACCCGACGCAGAATATGTATATGTACATAGATAGTACGTAGAAAACGTATATATCTATATAGGGAGCACCCACGACCATCAAATTCTGGATTCGCCACCGGACCAATATTAAGACAATGGATCCCTTCCAATCATTTACCTTAATTCTCAAATAACGTTTTAATAATCGTATTCCATGTCTCTTTATTCAATAGGTAACCTTTTTATAAACTGAATAAATTACATGATGAATATATATACAACTATAAGCTAGCTCTTCTTTTTCTTTTTTTTCTTTTTCTTTTACAGTGGTTAAACTTAACAAAATTGTTACAGTTTAACGTAAGGAAAAATAGCATGTGATAGTTCAAGGATCTTTAAAACCCTATAAAACAAAAGTTACCCTCTGAATTCCAATTCTTATCTTCTCCATTTGTCTTTTTATATTATGTTCGGTAGTTGCAATTTAGAGGTTACAGAAATGTTTGGGAAAATTTTATTAAGACCTGGAATACTTCAACAAATATAAGTTCAAGGTTAAAAAAAAATGCGGCAATGAACTTTTTCACTATCTTTTTCCTTGGTAGTAATTAGAAAATAATTAGAGTCCAAACACCAACTTCTTTGAAGTTCTTCAAACATACATGATATATAGCAAAAACTCAGCCATTATTTACATTAATGCTTACAAATTAATCATATTTAAGTGATTTAATACTATATAATTTAAATTAATTTATTGATTAAGTGCGAAAAATGCATGTGCAAATATATGGTATCTGAACAAATTAAAACACAGATTTAGTTAACTAGAGTACTTGGAGAGAAGCATTAGAGAGAATTTCAAACAAAAGAAGATCCTTTCACTCTCCTATATGTTGTAAGTAAATGATAAAAACTAGCTAACTACAGTGCTAATTAACTCTAACTAAAATAGTTAACTAATAACTACTAATTAAGATGACTTAGCTCTAGTTAAATTAACTAACTCCTAATCCACTAACTGCTAGATGTACTAATAACTAACACTAGTAGTTGCTCAATGGTATGCCTCTTTTGATTTTATGTAAACGCTCGATATCAAAAAAAAAAAAAAAAAAAAAAAAAAAAAAAAAAAAAACTCATAAGTTGGATTTCTTCAAATCCTTCACACTAAATTTCATTCTTTTTGTGGTAATTTTTGTATAATCTTGTATTTCAGTTTTGCTATGTATACTAGTCAATACAATGCAAGCGAATGTTCCTATTTTTTTTTTTTTTCTCATTTTTACTCTATTTATCAATACTTTAATTTTCTTTTGTTATTCCTTTTGATTTCAGTTCTCGTGTTCGATCACAAAGGCAATTTGTAGCTTCACATATTTTGCCATATGCTTAATTTTCTTGTGCTCATGAAAACCCAACTGTTGTTTTTAATTAAAAAAAAAAAAAGGAAAAGAGAGCCAGTGTCCTAAGACTAAGGGACAGAAAAAGGGAAAAATTAAGAAAAAGGAAAATAAGTAAAACAAGAATGAAAAAAGAATTTTTTTTATTTTTTATTTTGGTGTGCTACTCCTACAAACAAAGAACAAAAGGCAAACAAGAACAGCTATAAAAGGTGACAAAAATCACGAATAAAGCGTCCGTTATGTTGGTTTTATTTACTTGATTCATTTTGAAATAATCGTAAACCTAGGAATATCAAATGATGCGGCACAAATATCTTGATCGATCAAATTTTAACCCGTCCAATCTTACCAAAATTGTGAAAAGAAAGTTATTAATTGTATAATACTTAAAAATATCTCCAGACTTTTTCCATTCTAACTTGAAGGAAATGTCATCTTATAAGAATATGTACATATCACAAAATTTATTCATAATCTCTAGCACTAATTCCAACTTTATTAACACGTTTAAATAAATAACAATGGCTGAGGAAGTACATCTTTACACTCCATAAGGTCATCAACCCATGGTTAAGTAGCAGTGTTATAGTTTTTCAGACAATATTTTTCGAGAACGTTGAATTTCATAATTTGAACTTAACTCACCTTCTATTCAACCCCGCTTTAATTTAGATAGTTTTGAAAAATGAGTCTTTTCTATATATATATATATAGGAACAGGCGGATCCCAGGTCGAATTTCTGACCTATTCGTTTCAGCTTTAGAGGATTCAGCCTTTTGAGAATGTGTGTGGAAATATATATATATATATATATATATATATATATATATATATATATATATATATATATATATATATATATATACACACACACCAGCAAGCTAGTAGACTTAACATACTGAAAATGACAAAGCGTCGCTCCCCTTATCACCTCCAGAGTCACAATGGCTATCCGAAAAACGCAGACTGAAGCGGAAGATCACAAAATGCAACACAACAAGGGGGTCGTTAGACCGTAGCTAGTGATTCTCTGAGCCGGTCTGGATTTCCAACGCCTCGGGAAACTGGTCGAGATAGATGACGGCTTTTCGGGGTATTTAACATAACGAATAATTCTTTATTGGAAAAGTTTATATATATATATATATATATATATATATATATCGACTTCCAGCCTATAATTGAATGCCAAGTGGAGCAGCTTCAACAAAAACCAAGAAAGATGTCAACGGCACACAAATCCTCCACGTGGAAGTTCCACAACAGTTCATAAGACTTCCTCAAGTACTTAGTGACACAGCTATACATTATGTTCTTTCAACTCCTACATTATTATGTATAAGGTATCCATGACTCTTTCTATCTGTTTTAAACATAGATGCTAAAAACCTCCTTCTCAACCTTTGGCCCTTATTATATATTGAAAAATCAATCAGCAATAGACTTCATGACAAATGAATCAAGCACAATGAGTGACGAAAACTCAGACAATCTACCAAGCCAGAATAGCAAGCTAAGTTAGGCAAAAATAACTTGTAAGATTCCAACAAGAAGGCATTAAAGAACTGAAGCCAAAAAGTAATCACACAAATGGACACTCCAGGCAAAAAGATGATTATTTTAATTCAAGCTTCAACATCCACTGCAAACAAAGTTACCAATCGAATCAGTTTTTTGTATCTCTCCATAATGAGGTCGTTTGTCCGGATACTTTTTAGCTACTATAGTAAGGTGCTGTTATAGAGACCATATAGTATACTATGAGAATGACTCCAAAGAAAACTTGGTTGATATAGTAAAATTTAAAGTGCTTGCTATAGAAGATGTCTGTAATAGAGGGGTCTAGCTAAGTAACTCGAGCAGAGTTTTGAATCTGATGCACACATGGCATTTGTGATGAACTTTTCAGATGAAAATATTTGATCACTGAGGTTTCATATAGCTGATCTAGCTTGTCCGAAACTGAGACATACTAATAGTTTTTGCAACATTAATAATACCCTTGCCTATTGAGGATACTGAGAAGTATGAAGGTTATTGTCAGAGAAATATAATAACGTGATTCTTACATAGTATACTCTTGAAGAAACTGGAAGATGGTGTTATCAAAAGTATCAAACAGATATCAAACTACATAATTTTGTCACTCAAACTAATCATTGATCAATCCCACAACTAAGAAATGGTGTTATACTGAAAAGCACATTGAACTCAAAACTGCGTATTGGTGAACCCTGTGATCAGATCATCTTACAACGCTGTGTAGGAGTGACATGTTTGCCAACTAAAACTGCAACATAACTACAACTAGCATTAACTTAATTACATCCTAAGCATCAGCTTCAGCAGTACGAAGAAGGGGAGCATTGATCCTTTCATTATTTCCAGAATATCGGGCACGCATTAGTGCTGGCTCTTGATATGCTGTGGTTAATCTATCATGAAAACTTGCTAATGTAGGATCATTTTGCTCCTCTCTATCCTTTTTTAGCAAACTCTGCAGTGATTGTGGAAAGACATGAAAAGAATCATTATAAGTTAGACAAAGACAACTCAAGTAAAGAGGCAATAGAACCTCTAAGAATGATAAGACTGCTTCGAAATCAATGGCAATTTCTCTTGCAATTTATAAAAAGAGCTTCTCATAGCACAATTATTCTATAGCATCCTCTACCATGGATTCCGGACTTCCAAGAAAATCGGATGACTTCATCACAAAAGAGGGTTGAGAACTTGTTAAAAGAACTCGATTAGAAAGTAGATCAACTATGGCTAAGAATTTAAACACACATCAATATAAGTGCTATTAGTTTTCTTTAAGCATCACTACGCATTAGCAAAACCAAAAAGCTAGTCATCACAAAGTTACCAAATAAGGCAGTTGTTAAATCGAAAAGTTTGTCTAGTCAACTCAGTTCTATAAAAAAAAAGTTAGTTCTTTAAGGAAACCAATAGGCCTACCATATCAACAACAGTGAAAGAAACAGAAACAACTTTGGCACTAGTTGCTTAATAAACTACTATGATTTAGAAAAAGAACAAAGAAATTAGCTATATAAAATGAGCTAATAGATGACAAGCACATAGCCTGGCAGATGTACCTCGACAGAATAAGACTTGAACATGGGTAGGAAACGTCTCCGACAATAGCTGTTGAATACAAGAGTAAGGATTGGAAGAGGAACAGTCAAGGTTGAAGCCAGAGTAAGTTTCTTTAGCCCGAATATGCCAATGGCTATAACATGCATCAGTATCAAGGAGAAGATCATTGAATCATGTACTATAGGCCACAGCTTTCCACTAGACTCATACTTGGGTGCATAAACATTCAGCAGCTGCTCAAAAATTTTCCAAAAACATAATTAATGCCAGAGCAAAGCCAACAGAGTTTTGATATTTCATGAAGTTCTATCCAACAGCCTAAATACGACAATTAAATACTTTTCAGGAAGTGAACCTAGGCAAAGACCTTAAAACAAAGAACTCTGAGGTCCTAAAAGGTCAAGCAACCTGCTCCACTGTTTAATACTTGTTAAGTCTCCTAATCATGAGTTGCCTTGACATACAACACATAAAAGCAGGTCTTACGGAGTTCTCACGCCTTAGATGAATAAAAAGTGTGTCCTTTGTCTAACAACTAAATTGATAGTCTCCTAACCCAACAGGGTAGCAGAATAGGTAAAGGCCCTCCGTTCAAGTATCACCGCCACCCATTATCAAAAATAATTTTACATGCTCGATTCAGAAAAAGGTCAGGCCCGCACGCGATGGATGTGTTTCAAACTTAATATAAATAATTAATCATGACTCTTAAACTTTTGGGTTAGGCAGTCAGACAATTCAACAATAACATTCATCTTTGACATGGTTGCCATCCAAAGAATTGAAAAATACCATTATAGAAGAACATATATTTCAATTTGCTGCTTCAACTCTTCATCTAGGTTTTAGTGCTATGGGAAGTGGAGGTCTTCAGATATTTCCAATTTCAAATTTCAATTTATCTTTTTATTATGAAAGCATTGAAATCATTAGCAATTCATGCAGTCCCGAGAATATATAAATAAATAAATAAATAAAATATCTTCATAAAAAAGGGTAAAGTTATACACGGAAACTCTTTACTATTGAATAAATCAGATGTAATGCAAGAATTCAGTGGGGGTGAATTGAAAAGAAGGAAATAACTAGTAAAGAAATCAACAAAACACAAAATGAGGTGTAAGGAGAGTCAGAGAACATAAAGTAACTGCCGTTTTCTCCTTTTAACACTTCCCAGTTCCCATAATATAGCATTCAGCATATTAATATATCCAAAGAAACAGAGCAAAAATGTACGACCAACCTGGTTCCGGTAGATGAGATATCCCAGACAGTAGTAAACCAAGAGGAATGGCAGAATTAGGGGAGCAAGGAAGAAGTATGTTATACCAAGGAGGCCAAATAAAAGAATCCTGGGAATCTCACTATGGTAAAGAAGTGAAGGGACCTCAGACTCATCATCAAATTTCCTACAAATATTTCTCTTTATAAAATTGAAAACAAGGGTCGTCAGCCGAAGAAGTTCTGAAGAAGTGCTGGTCCATCCAGATGTAACCACATAGGCAATGAAGAAAGTTGCCTGCAAGAAGAATAGGAACTCAATTTATTATAGTAATAACTACTGATTATTTGATGAATATGTCTTATTCAAACATTTGAATATTGTCATGTTTCTCATTAGAGTTATTCGGCATAAGAAGCAGTCTAAAACCATATCATCTCCATATGCCACATAAAAGTTTGATGTCAGAATATTATGCCTTTCAATAAGCACTCCACTACATTTCATTTGAAAACTTCATAAGAACGAAAACTGTTGATATAAAATTTAAAGATAAAATATTGAAAAAAAATTAAAAAAGAAACAAATAATGATCCAATTGCAACCATTTCAATTTCAGGTGCATGCAACTCATAGAGCTCCTATGACACTCATCTTTTAAACCCTTTAATTACTAAGATGTCATCATCACCTGGATGCCTTGTGTAATTTAAAGAAGTGAGTATCATGTGTGTTCATAGTGATGCCAGCCTATACAATCCTTGGTCCTTACTGCTTTCCGCTACACAAACCAGCATCCCCCTCCCCCCCAAAACAATCAAGCTCATACATTTCCTTGGCATGATTATTCCATCTCTCTTCTTTTTGTTAGACAGTTCCCATCTTCTCTTCACCCAACTTTTTTGTTGATCAAAAATATTATATTATCACGTTTGCCTGTCAAAGAAGCATGTTTGTCCCACAAGGCTCCATTTCAAATTACACTCGAATGTTGATACCATTTTAACCAAAAAGAATAGATTGAGCTACGTTTGGTATTGTATAAAACTTCTCGAACACACTGAAGGATCAAAGTAATTCTGTTCCAAAAAGATGATTGACATAATGATAACTGAAAAACACTCACCTGTCCTGGAACTGCTACAGCTAATATGTCAGGAATTTTCTTGGGCTCAAGAAAGATTTCAACACGATAAAGAGCTGATCCAGAGAGCACATTTGCAAAGAAAATGTTCCATATAGTAAACCACAGAACTTTGATGCATGCACTTTTCTCTATCTTGCTCAACGCAATGTACCCTTGTATGGATGAGAGCATAATCATTATGGGTGGCACAAGATAGAGAAATAGCTGAAGTACAAGACTAGGAAGATATCCAGTAATCACTTGGCTAACAAATGTTCTGCAAGGCACATTAACGTATTTTACCAACATGCAGAGACATCAAAAAGTATAGTTAAATGCTTTTTTAGCAGAAAGCTTCCAAAGTTTTCAGTTCCACCACTTACAATCTAAGTAAACCTTTCAAAAAGGGAAACCAGCGTTCCAACTGCTCAAGATGGGTAAGACCTTGGACGATTAAAACGGGTATGAGAAAGAGCACAGTAAGGAGGACGCATGCCACAACTACTACCAGGTTGCTAATCCATTTCTTTAGAAATGATGATGAAAAGAAAGGCCAATACACATCCTCTGGATCAGGAGCTTGCTCACTCACCCATTGTGTGGGATTTACACCTTGCTGCATGTGTACAGCTGCAGCTGTAGCAAACCGTGTCCTGAAAGATACAAAGGCTGCTCCTACCTCCTGTTATATGGGAGATACATAGTTATTTGAAGACAATCAGACATTCATGAAGCTTACCCTGAAAGTAATAGGATGTTGATGAGCATGAAATGTTACATTTCAGAAACCAACAAAATGGAAAAAGAACATCTAAAACCAATATGTTTCTACGCTTTACCCAAGGCTCTTTATTAGCATATGTATGAGGCGAGCCATAACATACTGGTGGTGGAACAGCTTCACATTCTTCTTTAGACAGTCCTGTCACATTTTTAAGTCAAAATTCTTCGGCAGCTATTGTTGGTTCCAAATGCTTTCAGGAATTAGCACATTCATGGGTTGGATGAATCACGTAGTTTAGTTACTTAGCTTGGTTAAGCCTGCTAATGAAATGCATCTGATGACCAGCTGCGCTGAAAACCCTAATGTTACATATTGATAACTTTATACACATAAAGTATGGTAGTACTTTTGGATGTATAGCTGACAGCATTACATCAAGAAAACTATTATTTTAACCAGTAAAAAAGTACAGTGGAGTTGTTCCACAGACAAAGTCACTACATAGCAAGAAAAACAAGAGTGCCAACCATGTCCAAAATATAACTTTCCTATTGTGAAACATGCAACTTGATCAGAATATCTAAACCTTGAAGATTACCTTTCGAGTTGAGGACTGTTCGGCCCTTAGATTGTCTTCTATATCTTCCAGCTTCTTTTCATAGTGTTCAAGTAGATCAACTCTCCGTCCAAAAAGCCCCATAAAACGAGCACGCTGGAACCTTTCTCGATCATGGTTCGCTGATTTCAAGTGCCCAAGCTTTCTATACAACTTATCAGCATTTTTCTACACAAAGGAATGGCACAGACCGCCACAACAAACATTAAGCTGGTCAATAATTTCTGGCGTGTTTCAAATTATAATTGCACTTGTCCCACTATTGTGAAAGACTCGCCTCCAAAGCAAACTCATATTTAACAATGACAGTTCAAAATGTCAAAAAATTCTTCTTGTATTTTTTTCACTTCACTTCAATATTGCATACTACATTCACATTACTTGTTTACTTGCATGTTGATAGTTTTTCCAGGGCCATATCAAATAATGCATAATTATCTGGACCTGTGAAATACAACAGAATTTGGTGCACGCGTGAAGATATTAAGTAAATCCTCGGAATTGGAACGAAACTTATTTTGAGGAACATAGGGCTAAATAATAGATGGGGGCATGTCATTCACCAATGTGTTTCCACTGTATCATTGATAACATTAGTATCGTTAAACAATTTAAGCATTCGAAAAAAAGACTACCGCCTGCGATATCTTTGTTGAAAAATATCATATCTCTGTTTAACTAAGGGAATAATAAAGGAAACGTGCCAACGAAAAAACAGAAAACATCAGCAACAAGTGATAACAAATGTAAGAGGAATAATTCTATCATTTTCCATAACTGAAATTACGCAATTGAAGGTGGCTTAGCTATCATTCTTACAATGAGACCTTGGAGTTTGCTTGCTCGCCGAACAACCCAGTGTGAAAGATATGTTGTAGGATAATACTCCGCAAAGAAACTTTCAACTGTTTCACTATAGCTTCTTCCTGAGGAAACCGGGATACTTCGAACTAAAATGGTAAATTGATGTGGTTGAGGTTTTGATGAATGATAGTAAGAAACTCTCTTTGATGAGATATAGTCATACTCCTGGAAATTAGTTGGCATATCATTGTGAGTCGAACTTTAACAAGGATGGACGAGAAAAAGAAAAAAGAAAAGATGTAAACCACTTACAAAGTAAAGAAGATAGCAAACCACTGCCGTGAAGACATAAACAGCTGAGAAATGAATCCATAACCTTGAAAGACAAAAAATAACTCTCTCAGAGGACGGCTACCAGTATCAAATTATTGGCCACTTCATTCCTTGATCCTTTCTCAAGTTTCATTGGTAAATCATTTATGGATACAACTGGTTCAAGAAATTGTGATGTATAAGATGCAGAATATTAGGTACGGAGCTTTTATTGAACACTCCGATAGCGATGTTCTTTTAGAGAGCCACTCTGAGCATTATGTAGATAAATATCATATAGCTTCAAGTGTCTGGCCTAACTGGTGATCAAAACTGAGAAACTTTGGGATTTATGCGATATTTTACATGCAGTATGATATTTTGAGTACTTCTTATGACCAAGAAAAAACTAACAGCTGATAAAAGACAACTAAGAACAACTATAGCTAAGCCACAATTCAGTCGCACTGTCAGAAGAAAGCCAACAGAACAAATCCTTTTTTCTTCATAGGCTGATCACTAACACTCTATTAAGGTCACAAAATTCAATTAGTATTTACTTCTGGAAGAACCCTAATTTGTCTCCTTTAATCACTTCTACTCTTCTTTTAACCAAAAGGAACCCTTTATCTATGTTTGCCCCTGGTAATGAAATTTACAATACATTGGATAAATGTGATTTGTCCTGTACAATTAAAATACCACAACTCACAAGGAAAAAATTTCTTAGTGTATCAGCCTTTCCTAAAGGACTCACTATGCCCATGTTCCATGACCATTTCTAAACATTTAGGGGTAATGTGGCTTTCATTACAGTTCACTCTCGCCCTTTTGGTTTCATTTTCTTATGATGCATTTGGAAATTAAAGAATAATAGTTCTATTTTAAATCTTTAGAAATGATATCCAATTGAAATATAAAAAAATCATGCACAAGTATCAAAATACCGTAAATTCTAGTCAATGATAAATTCATACATTTATGTCCAAGAAAATGTATCTGATGTGTTTGCATAGTTGTCCTCCATTTAATTTCCATTGTTGGCATGGCAATAAAGTGCTTCTTGTTTGAAAACTTAAAAATTCCTCGATCCTAAAAACCGGTTTCCGCCACACCATTGTTTGAGCAGATAAATTCATACATTTATGTCCAAGAAAATGTATCTGATGTGTTTGCATAGTTGTCCTCCATTTAATTTCCATTGTTGGCATGGCAATAAAGTGCTTCTTGTTTGAAAACTTAAAAATTCCTCGATCCTAAAAACCGGTTTCCGCCACACCATTGTTTGAGCAGAATAATATCAAACGACATCTTTTGATATGAGATCACAATGTAGACACTTTGTTGCCCAAAAAATCTATGTTTTCATCATGACCAGTACAAACCAAGATGGACTAAGACGGGTGGTTGATTTCACTTTTCAGTTTCATGAGAGACAAGAATGCAATCCCAATTTCTAGACTGCCAAAGACAGTTTTAATCTCACCATGTATAAATTCTATGTAGTAACAGAACCTCCATTGACATCATAGCATGAATAAATTTCAGGGTGGAAGGTTAATTATGTTTACCTGTTTGATCCATCATTAACATTTGAGATACTGAAAGATTCCAGAGACTTGTTGGGCAAGTCAGAAAAATCAAGACTTAGTTGTTTCCCCATGTAATTGATAGGAAGGAGAATGAAAACCCCCACGATGACAGCAAAGGTAAAAACTCTAGCACTGTTGAGATACAGGAAACCAGATTAGCTCAAGACAATGACAGGATCAGCTGAAAAAGTAACCAGCCAGATTAAGATACAAAATGTGAAGTTCTAACTTTAAATGAATACTGAAAATTGCTTTAATGCTAACTCCCTATGGACTCATAGTTTAATGTTACTTTACCATATTAGAAGTGTTAAGATGCTTTTTTAAAAGATAAGGTGTTAGAAATTTTAAGTTGTAAAGAAAGATACTGTCGGATATTGAAATAATATCCCCTACATGTGTTTCTTGTTACCAAACTAACCACGCAACATACTTTTCTAATCTCCTTTTATTCTCACAGGGTATGAAAGCATCTACAATCTTGGTGGAGATTTAAGTAGTGATTTGGCTTACCAGTGGGGTGCTTTATGCTGCATGCCAGCCATTTTTTTCCTTTTCGTATTCTACTGCTATTTCTCATTTTAGGCAATCATTCCCGGAGCTAGCTCTCATTATTGGAAAGGTTCCCCCCCTCCTCTGCCGGATTTTTTTCTTTTCAGAGTTTACTGTGTTTTTTTTTTTTTTAAATCATTTTCAGTAATCTTTGTGGTAGCTATGCTCCATTATCAGTAACTTCCTCGGTCCCCAGGTATTTTGTAAGATTTTTCAGCCAACACAATACCTTATTCGATGATCATCCAGTTGCATGGCCTCTTTCATCGGTTAATCAAGCCACTTACCAATCTTTCTCAGTGAAATTCTGACAAATAAATTTTTCAGCTAATTTTCAGACAGCTATTTCGGCAATAGTAATCATGCTACATTCTGGTGACTAATAGTAATTACTTAGTGTTTCCATAGTATCCAAACTTGAGTCGCTTTTCCCACCTCAAGCTTGAAGGGGCACGTTGGAATTTTCAGTGAAGACTAGAATGTTAGAAGTGCTAAGTCGGTATATTATATAATATCTCATGGTGGATAAATATCATATATATAGTAAATTTCACACTGATGAATTGGAGCATCTTCAACTCCGTAGTTATCAAGTAACACTTCTTCTGGGGATTAAGTAATCAAGTCACGCATTTTCCTATTAGCTTCAGTTATTTCTCACACTAGACAACGCCTAATCTCAGTGCCACAACAATACTAGCTCTTCAGTAACACGGATAAGTTGCTAAGAACAAAGAATCACTTCAATACATTTAAAATTTAAGAGTGATACGACAAACATTTCCAGATAGAAAATCAGTGATGTATTGTGCTAAACTTCCATTCATATGCTTTCTTTCATCTTTTTAAAACTGACAGATTTTTTATTGAATGATTATTCTATTAAAGGCAAATCCTAGACATAAAATGCAAATGTCACCCACTAGAAATAAACATATATGGTGTGAAGTACAGAAGCTACAGTAGATATATTATCTCATCAAGCCTTCATCGTGAAACAGCTGAAGTAACCTGAATATAAAAATGCGCATGAAGACCACAGCATCCAAGCCCGCGGTGGATAAGAGCTCTGCTTCTGAGGTTTTCCATGCTCTTGTCACCCAACCAGCAGAAGGCAACAGCCTCTCCAAATTGAAATCACTTGTTTGCTGAGATTTTCCCTCAGCAACCAAGCGCGGTGCATATACTTCAGCATTGCCTGGCTGCTTCCTCAATATAGAATACAATGTGAAGAACAGAAAAGAAAGGCCAAGATTGATTCCAACAGAAGTCAAAAGTGCAGAGAGGATCATTCCTTAAATCCTTTCACAAAACTCTCTGCTTACAGAATCAGATGAGCTGTTGAATCAATGGCACCAGAATACCAATGGCACAGAGAATAAACACGCTTGCACACAGTTATTACAGCTTCTGGATATGCTGCAAAACCATGAAAAACAGTTCAATTCAAAAGTTTCTAACTGATTACCACGATTTAGCAACCGGAAGTACAACCAAGATATAACTTGTAGATGTAATGACCTGAAGAAAGTTAATAAAGCTATGTGATTGGTTATTATACTTGCAATTGACATGATAATTAGTTAATAAGAGGCTAATATGGATTTGGCTAGGATCCTTTGTATACTAGTAAAGAAATGAAGCTAGAGTAAGGAAAGAGGCATAAAAGGGTATCATATTCCTTAGACTCGCTCTGTTATAATAGCCACTCAAACAAACAACTTAAGCACGGGAAGGTGAAAAGTTTATTTATCAACTCAAGCTATTACACGCCTTAGGGAAAGGAAATTGCAGGACTAATAAGAATAAAGGAGCAAGGGATAAGAACGGGGATGACTAATAAAGATATAGAGAGGAGGTGAGAAGAGAATATTCCAAACAACTTCTTCTTGCCTTTTTCTGCCGACTACCCTGCCTTTATATAACTAACTCCTACAGCTACATCACCCGATTCCCACTACATAATCACTCTTTTTTTTGGAGTAAGGTAACGCATAATCACTCAAGTTTGAAGGCCGCTGTTTCACTCTTTTGCCCCTTTCCAGATTATTTTCAACAACTCCCTCTGCGGCTTCCACCTCAGCACCCAGCTCATTATCAGCAGGCTCAATGTTCGATGCATAACACACACTCTCTCTCTCTCTCTCTCTCTCTCTCTCTCTCTCTCTCTCTCTCTCCTCTCCCTCCCTCTCTCTCCCTCACACACACACACACACACACACAAAAAAAAAAAATCCCTTCTGTTTGCTGTCCTAAATTGAATCATCACCAGAACTTCACAGGTATGGTCTTGCGTGGGCAGCAAATTAATTAGGCATGAGTTAATTCCCATTTAATTCTTCAAACTGTGCTACATTCTGATTGTTCATATCAACACACGCACGCACACACACACACAATTCTCTTCAGTTTCCTATCCTAAATTGAATCATCACGTTACAGGTCCAGAATCGAGTGTGCATCAAGTTCATTACACATGAGCTAAATGCCATTTAATTCCTCGCAGTACACTGTATTCTGATTGTTCACATCAATAAAGCTCCCATTTTTTCGATCATTCATATAAACTTAAAAACATCGATGAATTTACTTTCAACCCCTGCTCGGCATCCAACTCACTACCTCAGTACCAGCTAATTATCCTAGTCAGCAGGTTCAATATTCTGATTCATAACACACTCTCTCTCTCTCTCTCTCTCTCTCTCTCTCACACACACACACACAGAGTCACACACGCTCTCTCTCTCTCTCTCTCTCTCTCACACACACACAGAGTCACACACGCTCTCTCTCTCTCTCTCTCTCTCTCTCTCTCTCTCTCTCTCTCTCTCTCTCTCTCTCTCACACACACACACACACGGAGTCACACACACAGAGTCACAGAGAGTCACACACTCACACACACAGAGAGTCACTCACACACACAGAGTCACACACACAGAGTCACACACACACACAGAGTCACACACTCACACACGCTCTCTCTCTCTCTCTTTCTCTCTCTCTCACACACACACACGGAGTCACACACGCGCACTCTCTCTATATCTCTCTCTCACACACAGAGTCACACACTCACACACGCACACGCACTCTCTCTCTCTCTCTCTCTCTCTCTCTCTCTCTCTCTCTCTCTCTCTCTCACACACACACACACACACAAAATCCCTTATATTTCCTATCCTAAATAGAATCATCACCAAAACATTACAGGTTCAGTATCATAAAGCTTCGAATTTGTAAATTAACATCATTCATCACTTAAAACATCAACACAATTGCTAAAAACAAATCTAATTAACCAAAACAAAAAAGTACTAGTATATAACAGTAGCTGATAATATTACCTTCAACAGTAAGTTAGTAGGAGCAAGTAGATTCCACACTCAACGTATACTAAATAGAGCCCTAATAAAGAAGAAATTTTTTGAAAGATTAAAGCTTGTGATAAGTATAGAGAATAAGAGGAAGGAATGAATTTGGAGTTTACTTAATTAAGTGTAACCGACTTTAGCACTACATAACGTCATTTTTACCCAACTTTCCACTTTCTAATTCCATGCGTCATCATTATATCAAAAGTGGAAATTCAACTAGGTTATTTTGTTGGATATTTTATTTTTTTCTGAAAAGTTGTTATTCGGAAATGACTAATAAAAGATTTTGGGGTTCGGTGTGGAGAGTGAGAAGTATTTTCAGAGAAAAATGTTTATTAAAGATTGATATATTATCAAATCGAATACTAGTAATAATTTTATTTATGCTTTTTAGCATATTATATTGATTGCATTGTATAGTTGGAAAGTTAATATGAACTTGAGAATTTCTCACATCACATACACAAGTTTAATCGACGATTAAAGAGGAGAAATGAAAGGAAAAAAAAGGCTTGAAATAATTATAAGAGTCTTTGTGTAAATTGTACGAGGAGTCGCATGTAATATAACAATCGTGATGCTTGTGTCTACTCATTATAGTTGTTGGAGAGTATTGGATGGTTTTACTCTAGCAACAATAAAAAAGACAAGGATATACTCCCTCAGTCCCATTTTAGTTGTCGCTTTAGCAAGTTTCATTTGTCCCAAATTAGTTGTCGCTTTAGTATTTCAAGACATTTTTTACCAATTTTTTCCAACTATCCCCATATTTAATAAAGGAGTATTTCCTAGAAAAAGTCAATCCAGTTCATTTATTAGGGATAAAATAGTAAAAGACATACCCTATTTATTGATTTCTTAATGGACGTGCAGAAGCCTAAAACGACAACTAAAATGGGATGGAGGGAGTAAAAGGTAAGTAATCAGAATATTTATTCACGAATGGAGGAAAAAATAATCATTAGATACCATGATTATTTTTCGTATGTTATATGTGTAGTAAAAGGTATTCTAACTCCTTAAAGGTACTCCCAAACTACTACAAAAATAACATACTCGGTAATTCTCCAGTTGTGAAAACTGGTAAGAGTAAGATGTACACAAATTTTAACCCATCAAAGTGAAGAGGCATTAAAGAAAATGACAAACTAAATTGTGCAAAATGAAAAAAGATACTCTATAATCTATATACTAAGTTAGGAATAGCCTGAAAGAGCATATGGATTGCTTAGCAGGAGATTGATTGGTGGGAATTTGAGTATCGTGAATCAATTTCCACCTTAACTTGATTGGGTTACCCATGCATCTATCACTGAGGTAAGAGTTAGACTGTTAAATTGAGTAAAAAGCACAAACCATAGTATAAAAAATTTCAAGGGTTATAGATCTCTTATACTACATCAATCGGCAGAGCGAAACACATGCAAGTTGAACGTTGTTCAATCCATTTCAAGGAAAAAATGTTCATGATGAATGAATTTCAGATGGTCGAGCTTGCCAAGGACGTGTTTCCAGTTTTCTAACAACCAGAACTAAGACAATTTTTTCGAATTCGTTCCACCAATATTTACACAAAAAAACAATAGATGTAGAACAGTGCATGTAAATAAACTTCTATCATTTGATAATAATTAATTAATATATTAATGAATTATTTCTGAACTATAATAAACAAGAATTTTGCACTAAATCAATAAATATATGATATGTGACCGCGCATGCACTTTGCACGATAATATAATCAATTAATATTATGTATTCACCTAAATCATGATTTTAACTTGTATTTACCTCCATAATGCCACAAGAAATAGAAAAGGAAAAACAAAAAAAAAAAAATATAAAACAAAAAGATCCAAGATCCGACCCATTACATAAACATTTTGACAAAGGAGACTCTTCAAAATCAAAATAAGACCCTGCGACGAACAGCTCTTAATTCGGAGCTGGGGATCGTCGTCGTCTCTAAGGTAAATCTCAATTTTGGATCTAATTATTCATTTATCTCATTCTCCGAACCCTGCGTGAATGCGTGATGCTTTGTGCACTATGCCCTTTTAATTATCTATTAACTTAGATCTGCCACTTTTAATTTCAAGTTACAATCTTTTGATTTATTTATAACTTATCCAATGATTAATTTCTCATTTTGATTAATTTTATATGCTGCATTTCATATGTTCTAGAATTCTCCTAGGAATGATCATAGATCATTTTGAGATCTTGCGGTACAATTGAGAATTTTAAACATAATTGAGCATTTTTTGTTTTGCAAATAAAATGCTGAAGGAAAAGCTTAGGTTTTTATGTTTATCAGGAGTTCACTGGTGTGTTAGGTCGATAACGAAACAACAAAAACATATCCAGTGTGGGGTCTGATGAGTACACGGATCATACCCCGTAAGGTCACTTTACCCGAACATGGAACTACCCTCGACTGATCAGGCAGGTGGCCTAGCTAACATAGCTATCGGCGGCTAAAGGGAAAGAAATTGGAAAGGTGCCCAAGATTTCTCGGCTTTCTTCTGCCGAACCGAACGAAGACAGTTTCTCGTACCTTGAATAGGAAAAAGAGTGGAGATGAAAAAAGCTCCACTGCTACCCCCCAGGTTTTCTGATGAGTACACGGATCATACCCCTACCTTGATAAAGGCAGAGAGGCTAGTTCTGATAGACCCTCGATTCAAGGAATTAGAGTTAGGATGATGCCGTGCAAAAAAGATTTTGCTTGAAAAAATTACAATGTATTTAGTTGGACAAATGATCTTGTATAAGGGACATAACCTATTGCTTTGTGGTCGTGCTCTTAACTTGAATTATTTAAATGTCTGAAAGAGGAAAGACTTGATTTTTGAACAGTCACGAGTAGAGAAATAGGTAGGTGTTTGGCCATAAATAATAAAAAATTTGTTGAAAAAGAGTTTTTGAAGTTGAGTTGAAAATTTGAACTTGAAATTTGAAGTTGTTTGGACATACTTGAAAAAACAGTCGGAAGTTTTGTTTGTAGAGAAATTTGTTTGTTGCCACTTTTTGGAAAGACTTGTATTTCAACATCTGAAAGAAGAAAGACTTGATTTTGAACAGTCACGAGTGGATAATAACTAGGTAGGTGTTTTGCCATAGATACCAAATTTTTTGTTGAGAATGAGTGTTTGAAGTTGAGTTGAGAAATTGTATTTGAAAGTTGAACTTGTGTTTGGACATGCATTTACTTGGAAAAAGAAGTCAAAGTTTTGTGAGTGAGGGAAATTTGTTGTTTGCCACTTTTTGGTTTTCCATTTACTCACAAGTTTTTATGGCCTTGAAGAAAAGGAAAAATATCTATGGCCAAACACCTCCTAGGAATAATAGAAGGATAGTTGTTGATTATGTACAGATTGTACTAGTGCACTAGCTATGGTGCTTAGAATAATAGGTGCAAGCATTTCAATAGAGGTGACTGTTTGATTCAAAATACTCTTCAACAGATTCTTTCATGGCTGCTTTGTATACCGTTTTGATGATATAATTTAGATAGAGAAGAAATTCCTTATAACATGGCATGCGGAAAAGAATTTTTCTTTCGCGTAGAAATCCTTGTTATTTACAATAAACCTAGATTTTACATTTTGTGTTTAAGCATCCAGTGTGTGGTTTTATTACATGGCCAAAAATGTATTTATATTTACTGGTCATACCTGTGTGTATGGTCCTGTTGCTTTCTCCATTGTATTTGTGAGAAAGTGATTATCTTCGCTATGAACAAATAAAGTACATATTCTGCTTTTCTTAAGTTTTATTTTTCTGGTTTTTTCTTTAATGTTCTGTTGTTGGTTTCCTTGGTAGTGATCACATAGTTCTGCTATGAACCTGTAGTTCTTTTAACGTTCTAAATCTTAGTTTCATCTCCGTGTTTATCAGCGTGAATGAGTCATGAGATATGGAAAGTGTCTTCCATTCGTTGCTATCTCACTTCATTGCTTTGCGTGTGTCTATCTACTTAAGATTATTGACTGACACCACTTAAAATAATGTGTTGCTGCTCAGGGGAATGGTTTGGTCAAGTAGCTGCTTGATTGATACTATAGGTTTTTGATTCTTTTCCAACTGAAATAAGCTGAATCAAAAATTAAATTATGATGGGGTGCCTTAATCAGCAGACTGAAGTCAATGCTCCAATTTCAGAAACCAAGGGTTTTACTTTAAAGACTTCCAGAGGTGCCTTAGAATGTATGGTAAATTCAGAAATTGGTGCTGTATTAGCCGTGATGAGGAGAAATGTGAGGTGGGGATTTCATTATGGTGCTGACGATGATCAACTAGAGTATTCTCTCATCCAATCTTTCAAAGAATTAAGGAAAAAGGTTTTCACATGGCGACATGAGTGGAAGAATGTTGATCCACTTCTATACCTTCAGCCCTTTTTGGATGTGATTCAATCTGATGAGACTGGTGCACCAATTACTGGTGTTGCTTTGTCATCTGTTTACAAGTTCTTGACTCTTGGAATTATCGATTCAGCTAACTTGAATGTGGACAAAGCTTTGCATCAGATAGTTGATGTCGTGACAAGCTGCCGCTTTGAGGTGACTGATCCTGCCTCGGAGGAAGTGGTGCTGATGAAGATACTTCAAGTTCTTTTGGCTTGTATGAAAAGTAAGGCATCACTGAATTTGACCAACCATCACGTTTGCAACATAGTAAACACTTGCTTCCGATTGGTTCATCAAGCAAGTGCTAAGAGCGAACTGTTGCAGAGAATAGCACGCCACACAATGCATGAGTTGGTTAGATGTATCTTCTTTCACCTGCCTAATATTGCAAGCAGAGAGTGCACTGCCCCAGAGGTAATTGCGATTCTCTTCTTCTGTCTTATTCCTTTTTTTTTCACTTTTTTTTTTCAGCTGTCGTATTGGTTACTTGGCATTAAGACCTTCACTTCATGTACACATAATTTTCACCAGTGTAACTACGCAAAATGTATGAGGGCCTGTTTTTGGTGGATTTTATTATGTGGTTTAGTTAGAGCTTATACTATATCAGTTTCATTACCCGAGGTTAACGTAGTGGGAAAAGACTTTCTAGTATAATAACCAACTATTATGTCAGGCTGTCAGCGATATTGATTAACTGTTCATCAATTATCATCCAATCCCTGTCTAAATGAAGTTTCAGAATCCAAACCGCAGTGATGCTAAAGATTACCCTTTAAAATCTGATGCAATTATTGTAAATGGGGCTTTACAACTTGAGCCTAGAATGGTTTGCACTTGGGTCTTGTAGATTTTCTGTATATTAGTCTTGTAAATTTTCTGTATAGTAGCTCACTTTTCTATGGGCAGACCTCGCACAGTTATGGCTTACAATCCAGCCTTTATACTAAGATGGGGCTAAGTTCGAGCTGATAAATGTAGTACTTCTATCTTTTCATTTATCTGCTTGTTAATTTTGACTTCATAAATATTTCTTAGAAAAAGAGCTTTATGAAACTAGCAAAACTATAGTCCCTTACGAAGCATCAAATTTAAATTCATGTGATTTACAACATGTCTCTAGCTTTTGGATAGATGTTTAGTTACCCAGCTTGAAAATTGATTCTCCAAGAAGTCCTTGAACTAGATCTCATTTGATACATTTTAGACATTTAGCAGTTTACTTACCATGTCGGGGAGTCAGGTGTTTTGCGACTTTTGATAGTTGAAATAATTACACCAGCCTAGGGTTGGCTGAATATTAGATATTTGGTCTGTTCCCTCTTGAAACTTGACATCACCTTCTTGTATATTGGGATTCATAAAGCCATTACTATTTTTGCAGGCTGGCAAGAAACAAGAAGATAATGGATTTGTTATTGTAGAATCCACAGAGAAGTCGCCGACTGCTGCTGTTACTTCAAACTTATCCTCAGTCACTTTGGGGGGCATGGGGGATGAAACAACAGATGAGATAACTGGAAAAGGGGATATTGCTTGTGTTGGAAAAAACTATATGATGGAGCCTTATGGGGTCCCCTGCATGGTTGAGATATTTCATTTCCTATGTTCTCTTCTGAATGTCATGGATTCCATTGAAAGTGGTTCAAGATCCAACCCTATAGCATATGAAGAAGATGTCCCATTATTTGCGCTGGGTTTAATTAATTCAGCCATAGAACTAGGTGGTGCTTCTTTTGGAGATCATCCCAAGTTATTTGCTCTGATACAGGAGGAATTGTTCCACAATCTTATGCGTTTTGGCTTGTCAATGAGTCCTTTAATTCTTTCGACAGTTTGTAGCATTGTTCTAAATTTGTTTCATCACATGCGTTTCAAGTTAAAGCTACAGATCGAAGCCTTTTTCTCTGGTGTGTTGCTGAGGATTGCCCAAAGCAAGCATGGAGCTTCTTATCAACTTCAGGAGGTTGCCATGGAGACACTTGTTGACTTCTGCAGACAGCACATGTTCATAGCAGAAATATATGCAAATTATGATTGTGACATATCCTGCAATAATATTTTTGAAGAACTAGCAAATCTTTTATCGAAAAGCGCCTTTCCAGTTAACAGCCCACTTTCAGCTTTAAATACTCTTGCCTTAGATGGTCTAATTGCCATGATTCAGGGTATGGCTGAGAGAATAGGCCAGGATTCATTAGTTTCAGAACAGGGTTCATTTAATCTTAATGAATATAGACCGTTTTGGATAGAAATATGCAAGGACTACAGTGATCCTAATCATTGGGTTCCTTTTGTCCATAAGATGAAGCAAATAAAGAAGAAGTTGTTGGTTGGAGTTGATCACTTCAACCGAGATCCAAAGAAGGGTATGGAATATCTCCAAACAGTGCATCTGTTACCTGATAAACTTGACCCAAAAAGTGTTGCATGTTTCTTTAGATTTACTAATGGGCTGGATAAGAATCTTGTTGGGGATTTCTTGGGAAGTCATGAAGAATTCTATATTCAAGTGCTTCATGAATTTGCAAGCACATTTGATTTTCAGGACATGAACTTAGACACTGCCTTGCGAATCTTTTTGGAGACGTTCAGACTGCCTGGAGAATCACAGAAAATACAGAGGGTGCTTGAGGCATTTGCTGAAAGATATTATGAGCAATCACCAGATATTCTGGCTAACAGAGATGCTGCACTGTTGTTATCGTATTCACTTATCATGCTGAACACGGATCAACACAATACACAGGTCAAAAAGAAGATGACGGAGGAAGATTTCATCCGTAACAACCGGAGAATAAATGGAGGAAATGACCTCCCTCGAGAATATTTGTCTGAGCTTTACCATTCCATCTGTGAGAATGAGATCCGGATTACCCCAGATCGAGGTGGTGGCACCCCATTGATTGCACCGAGTCATTGGATTGGTCTAGTTCACAAATCAAGACAAACTTCCCCATTTATTGTCTGTGATCATGGACCTTATCTTGATCATGATATGTTTTCTATGTTGTCTGGTCCAACAATTGCTTCCATCTCAGTGGTTTTGGATCATGTGGAGCAGGAAGATGTCTGGCAAACATGCATTGACGGACTTCTTGCTATTGCCAAAATTGCAGCGTCCTATAGCTTTGATGATGTGTTGGATGATTTGGTGGTATCTCTTTGCAAGTTCACAACCCTTTTGCTTCCATCATATGCTGATGAATTTGTTGTTACATTTGCCCAAGATAATAAAGCTAGATTGTCCACTTTAGCCGTCTTCACAATAGCATACAAGTATGGGGACCATATTCGTTCTGGTTGGAAGAACATCTTGGACTGCATTCTGAGCTTGCATAAATTTGGCATTCTTCCCCCTCGTCTTTTTAGTGATGCTGCTGATGACGTGGAGTCAACTTCTGATGCAGACCAAAGGAAACCTGCTGCAGCTCCCCAACCAGCGCCTCATGTGCAATCATTGGCCCCATCAAGGAAATCATCTGGCTTAATGAGCCGATTTAGCCAACTGTTATATCTCGATGCAGAAGAACCTGCGCCTCAGCCAAATGAAAAGCAGCTTGCCGCCCGTCAGCAGACTCTTCAGACTATTCAGAACTGTCGCATTGATAGCATCTTTGCAGATAGTAAGTTTTTACAAGCAGAGTCCCTTTCACAGCTCGTTCGGGCCCTTGTGATGGCTGCTGGTCGGCCACATAAGGGAAACATCTCACTAGAACATGAAGAGACTGCAGTATTCTGTCTGGAGTTGCTGATTGCTATCACAATAAATAACCGGGATAGGATAATGCTTCTTTGGCAGGTTGTTTATGAGCACATAGCAAGTGTCGTCCAGTCAACAACTATGCCTTGTACTTTGGTAGAGAAGGCTGTTTTTGGTCTTCTTCGGATATGCCAAAGGTTGCTTCCATACAAGGAAAACCTCACAGATGAGCTCCTTAAGTCTCTACAACTCGTCTTAAAGCTCGATGCAAGGGTTGCAGATGCTTTTCTTGAACAGATAACCCAGGAGGTTATGCACCTTGTCAAAGCAAACGCTATGCAGATACGATCCAATCTGGGCTGGCGGACGATCATATCTCTGCTTTCTATAGCAGCTCGGCATCCAGAAGCTTCTGAAGCTGGATTTGAGACATTGTCGTTCATCATGGCTGATGGGGCCCACCTCTTGCCTGCTAATTACATCCTTTGTTTGAATGCAGCTGGTCACTTTGCTGACTCTCGCATTGGAAATGCTGATCAAGCTGTGAGATCCTTAGACCTGATGGCTGGGTCACTTGTTTGTCTTGTTAGATGGTCTCGCAAGACAAAGGAAGCTCTGGTGGAGGAGGCGGCTGTAAAAATGTCTCAGGATATAACTGAGATGTGGCTGAGGCTGGTACAGGGACTCAGGAAATTTTGTTTAGATTGGAGAGAAGAGGTGAGGGGTCATGCCATCTTGATGTTACAGAGGTGCTTGACAGGAGTGGAGGGGATCCATATTCCAACTGATCTGTGGTTGCAATGTTTTGATCAGGTGATCTTTACATTGCTGGATGAATTGCTGGAACTTGCACCACAAGGATCAGTTAAGGATTACAGGAGCATAGAAGGAGCCATTGTTCTGTCTCTGAAGCTCATGTTCAAAGTGTTTCTACAGTCTCTGCAGCATCTCTCACAGCTGCCATCCTTCTGCAAACTATGGTTAGGATTATTGGATCGTACAGAAAGGTGCATGAAGATGAAATACAAAGGAAAACGGAGTGAGAAGATCCCAGAACTAGTCCCTGAACTCCTGAAGAACACTCTACTTCTCATGAAAACAAGTGGAATTCTGGTGCCAAGTGACCCTGTAGGAGGGGACAGTTTCTGGCAGCTAACGTGGTTACATGTGAATAATATATGCTCATCGCTTCAATCAGATGTTTTCTCTTCTAGTGAATTGGAGCAGTTGCAAAAGCAGCATATCCAAGCAGGACGTAGTCCTCTCTCTGAGGGAAGTGTTCTAGTCTCACCTAGTTAAAGCACATCTGGAAGATTCACGTAGTTGGGCACGCTATTGTTTGGTGAAACTGACATTCTTCAGCACCATCATAGCATGATGAGATCATGTTTACAGCTTGGAACTGAAACACAATTCATTGAAGCACAAGCTGTAACCTGCTGGGGCAAAGAGGTGGTTTAAGCTTGTTTGTGGTTTAGAAGCTGTGATATCTCCCGCGCTCTGGTGATTTACTCTTAAAAGAGCCTTCTCTACTGCTGTCTTTTAAGAAGATTAGGGAGGGGGGTCGCCTCGTGCAATTTTGTGCTGCTGTAGCTGTCTCTGCAGTTTAAGTTTGATAACATAGTTACCATTTTGGCTGTACAATACTGGCATACTACAAAATAGTGATTGATAGTATATGTTCCGGCAGATTGATTTATAGGGTTTCTTTGGAAGTTATATGTTTCAATTATAAGATATTCATTGCTGATGCTGGTTAGTATGCAACTTATTTGTTCTTTTAACAATATAGTGCAAGATGCGTCTGATAATCTGGATACTAAATACAGCACATAAAATTATGAACTGTCACTACAGAATAAATTTAGGTCTTTAGCTAATTAATTTGCCACGCCAGCTAACAGTTTCTTAAGATTAAGTTGTCGGCTTACTAGCATCCACAGTAATAAGCTTCTTCAAATTTTAGTAATTATATTTCCAATTGTAACCTCTGAAATTACAACAAAGAAAATTGAAGATTAAGCATCTCTTCATAACATCCCAATAAAGCAGTGTAGTACACCACAGGTATGAAACTAAAGGAAACTCTATATATAGAGTAAGAGAGGACACCACTGAGCACCTAAGGTTGGATTGTATGTCCAACAAGAAAAGGACGTACACGAACCCTGCTTTCTAACAAAGTTAAGGCGCAGATCAACTCTGGCCATCACACTGGCATTTGCATCTATCAAAGCACATCTAAGCAAAATCAGAAAGCAAGTGCCTAGATTTTAAATGGATTTACACCCTCTTTACTAAGAGACACGACAAAACGTAAAAAGGGAAAAAAGAAAAAGGAGAAAGGATATGAGATATGGTTGAATATTTGTCTAGGCATCAATAGATGAAGGCAGATAAATTAGATACAGAGAGAGAACCAAAACTTGGTAATTTTTTTTTTTTTTGATTGATAACTATGTTTGATATGAACTCTGTTGTCATCTACTAACAATGACGACAACGGGATCAGCAAGCTCCATCACCTATAGAGAAAGCCCAAATGCTGAACTTTGTATAGAACAGCTTGTCTTTCTAGATGACAATTCTGCAGCATCAAGAAGCCCTGCAACAGTGAAACCTCATTGAGGAATCTGACTTTTCATTACTTTCACTGCAGCCACCAACATCTCTAGAAACTGCTCAATAGTTTGAATTTGAGCATCAACAGCATCAAAAGTCCTCGAGCACTCCTGGATGTACTTCAAACCATAAGTTTCATGTAGGGAGATTAGCAGTTGATATCGCCATGAGCTGAATTTAAGATTAAATAAGTTAAAATACCAACATTTATGGCATCTTCAACAGCCTTCTTCCTTGCCCTGGTATTCGCAGCTTCGAGAGCTCTGCTTCTTGCCAAAAGAATCTGCAGGTCAACATTATTGTCAGCCCAAATCAAAGAAAAAACTAAATGGCTCGACTGGTGTATATTTCAACAAAACCAAGAAATTTAATATCATCTATACCATCTTTCCGCGGAACATGCTTCTCTTGAGAATCTGATAAGAGTCATTCAACATCTCTGCATTCTGTAATACAGGCATTTTTAGCAATAATCCAAGAAGAAACGCAATCATGTAAAAGAGGAAGTCCAGAAGCTGCTAAAGGCCCACATTGCACAACACTGATAGAAGTAGCTGATATACCAAGAATAGGAATTCTGTACCGTTCTTATTGTGTAGAAAGCAGTTGGATTTCCAATCTGTAAGCACCTACTTAACAGCCCATCAGGTTGCCAGAATGATTCATGAATACCAGAAAGCTTAGTATGATCAAATACTGCGGCTTTCAAGATGTCAGAATCATCAGCAAGTTCCTTGAACAGTCTGCAGCTGTGATGAGGAAATTGGAATCAGAAGCAACATAATCTGCAAGATAACCACAAGAGAGATATGCAAACAACAGTTCACTAGACATCTTTTGATGTTGAAAATAGACAATTTTTTAACACCTAAGGATGCATGTTGGGTCACATCAGGTAAAGTTGACATGCATACTTCAATTTTGAGGAACTAAGTTCTAAAGTTTATCCCAGCAAGCGAATGGGATAGAACGGAGAAGGTAATCAGACACCATCAGTTATCTAGAACTCAAGAGAAACCTACAGAAACAAGAAAGAGTTTTTCTGGAACGAATACTTACACTGAGAAAGTCCGAGCAAGATTTCCAGCTCCATCGGGTGATGCCGCGACATAAAACATAACGTGTTTTAGCACATCAAAGTTCAAATCTGTTATTTTCGATGGCTTCTTCTGCTTTTTATTACCTCTCTCAACAAAAGAAGACTGCTTCTTCCGCTTCATAATTACTGAAATAAATTCAAGAAAGTCCATGTATCATTGTTGTTTAACCTCTTTTGATTCTTTTTATGGAAGAGAATAGTAGACGAAGGGCTTCCGGTAGTTCTATCAAACCCAACTACTGGTTCCAAGAAATCCAATCCAGATGTTGAATTGCAAGATAAGATAAATGAGCCATGTGTTTTAAAACTGTAAAGCTTCTTCATCAGCATTGCTTCATAACGTAACCAATATTCAAGTAACATATGAACATAGAGAACATTCAATCGAACTTATTAAACCCGTGCAAGACTGATAAAAGTTATGTAGAATCCCTGGTGCTAGTGAAAGTAGCAGCTACCCCGCGTAATTAGTCGAGGTGCACGCAAGGTGGCCTGGACACCACAATTATACAAAAAAGTGAGAGAAAGATCACATTTTTAGGAAAGAAATTGAACTTTCTCTCTCTTGATTCTACATTCTTGTAATCCAACCGACCTGAGTGTTCGATTAATCTTGTTCAGATTAACCCTTTAATAAGTTTCACTAAGTATTTAGACGCATAGAGAGAGAGAGATCAAGCGGGATATCCTAGTTTTCAAGACCTGTATCTCTTCAAATTGGTAATTTATTAACTGACATGTTGCAAGCTTCTCCTAATTTAGAAAGCATAATTGACGAAATTGATTATCCAAGATTCACATAGCTAACCCGTCAACTAGTTTAGGATTGCGCGCCATAGCATAATCCAACATTCCATGTTAGATAAACTCATAAACCAGTAGAAAAAGGGGAGGATTGAGGAAATCCAAAACTTTTCATAACCCAACATACAAAAAAATTCAACTTTGACAAAATCCAATACATAAAAACTTCAGCTTTTGATAATCCAATATATAAAAATGTAAACTTTTGATAATCCAATAAAAAAAAAACGTTAGATAATCCAAAAACACTCGGTGATTACTTCCCGTATGTCCAAAATTTGGTAGACAGAGTTGCTACGCATAAGTGCTGGTGGAATGGGAGGTAACAGGTACCATGTGGCATTAGTCGATGCACTCTAAAGCTGGTTAGATACCACGATTATAAACCAATATATAAAAATGTAAACTTTTGATAATCCAAAAATACTAGGTGATGGTGATCACTTCCTATCTGTCCAAGACTTGGTGGACAGAGTTACCAGGTACTCTGTGTTGGTAGGATGTAACAGGTTCCTATCGAGGTGCACGAAGGCTGGCCTGAACACCACAACTATCAACACGATATATAAAAATGTAAACTTTTGATAATCCAAAAATACTAGGTGATCACTTTCTATTTGTCCAAAACTTGGTGGACAGAGTTATCAGGTACCTGTGCTAGTAGGATGTAACAGGTTCCTATCGAGGTGCGTGCAGACTGGCCTCAACACCACGGAAATAAAAAAACTATATAAAATTTAAACTTTTAAGGGTTAACAAGAAGAGGGTAACCTAATGCAACAAGAAACCTAAGTATGGCCATTAAAAAGAATCAATCTTTATAACATCCCTATAACATATGCTTATAATCTTGATTAATTAGACAAAACCCAATTGAAAATTCAACAAAATTCAAAATTAAAAGGGTAAAATCAGATTTGTACCTGTGTGACAAAGGGCGGCGGACAAGGGAGAGATAGACAGTGAAGATGGTACGATGATGACGCTGTCGAACTATAAATAGTTCAATGTTCTGCTCTGTTTCTAATAAGACCTTTGGGTCAATGAATTTCTTTTAAACTTTAACATATTAGATGATTTATTGCGCAAGTAGATTTGGCATTTTGGCTATTGAATTAAGCGGTATGGAGTTTTAGCTCGGCTTAACATGGCTTGATATGTACATTTTGTACGGTCCGGTATTTTAATGATCTTAAGTCGAAATAATGTACTGCGTATGACGCATAATTTTAATGATGTTAATTCGAAATGATATATCTCGTCATTACATACGAAATCTTAGAATTAAGTCATATAATAAGTGAATAGATTTTGAAACCAGATTACTATAATATTGAGATGGAAGTAAGTACATTGTGAGTTATCCAAAACAAGCAATCGCTAGAATTAAGTCATATAATAAGTGAATAGATTTTGAAACCAGATTACTATAATATTGAGATGGAAGTAAGTACATTGTGAGTTATCCAAAACAAGCAATCGCTTAAAGCCAAGTCCATTATGATTACGAGCAATTGAGCATGGTAGCAGTAATTAAATAATATAATATATCTATGTGCATAGAGTAGCATCTGGGGATGTAGCTCAAATGGTAGAGCGCTCGCTTTGCATGCGAGAGGCACGGGGTTCGATCCCCCGCATCTCCATTCTTTTTCCTTTTTCTCATTATTCTTTAGCTAAAGGAACTCACAGTTTTTACATTTTTTCTAAAACAAATAATGCATTTTCCAAACACATCTAGCAAAAGAAATAACATGGTTATCTGAAAAATTGCAGTACTTTTAAAACTTTTTTCTCGTGAAAATCTAAAATTGTTGTGTGTACTAAATAAAATATATATTCAATAAGCAATATAACAACTTTAATCCAACTCAGATTGGGGCATCGAGCCAAACGAGCTCGAATTTTTTTTTATTACTTTTGTCGGTTTATTGATTGAGAGAGATTTGAACCTCGAATGAAATCGAGGCGAGCAGAGTATCAAGTCGAGTTGGGTCGGCTCTATGCTCATGCCTAATTCCAACTTAAGAAAATATGATTCTTACAGAATCGGTATTTCTTTGTTAGTTAGAAAAGTATTAGTCCATTGTGATAATTTTTGTAAGGTACGATTAAAATGTTAGACGTTTGACTTTTGACACTAGAATCATACTCAAGTATTCTGATCAAAGAATTTGAAAATTACATAAAGAAAATAATTAATTTAAAATATTAAGGAAAAGTATCCACTAAAACTAAAAACTATTTACAGTAATTTGATTATGAGAACCGAATCTTTAGTTTGAAATGATCAACCAACCTTTTTTGTCTGATCAAGACAATTTATTAGTAGCCATTTTTTTCTATATATTCATTTCCCTTGAACACTCACGAAACATATTCCTTATAAAGACAAGAAAGAGGGAGATAATTGATAAGTGTAATTGTAATCTTATTGCCCTTTGCGTGCAAGAAACAAATAACAAAATACACAAAAATGTCCATTGTTAGCTTCATTAATTAGTTGAACAAATTCAAAAGGCCACGAAAAGGAGAGTTCACACCTTGTGGATCGAGCTAAGAGTGTTTCAGTCGATAAAATCAACAACTTTAAAAAAATTAATAAATAATAATAATGGAAAAGAACTGAAAATAAAAATAGAATGAATTCAAAGAAAGTTCTATCGGGGCAGTGAATGTTTGGGGTTTTCCTTCTTGAATTTAGTGTAATCCGCGAGCAGATTATCCCTGACTTTATGCTTCATATTCTCAGCCATATTCTTCATAACCTGTCAATATATATATGGCAATGTTTTGAGAGATTATATTTCTTAGTAGTCGTTACAATCTCCAATGTTATCAAATAAAAAATTTAACTTATATGTACTGATAGTGTACATTCGTTTTAGGTACTCTTATTTTCTACAATTATGTACTAAACATACTACTAGAAAAACCGCCTTTTCCGACCGCCAAATCGGTCGGAGAACGGTCCACATTTCGACCGATCTTCGACTGATTGCGGTGGTCGAATAAATGATGATTGAAAAAGCAGTGTCGACCGACACCGGTCGAAAGGTCGACCGGCTTTCGACCGACTTGCATGATGTAATACTCTACTTGATTAATTAGTGGAAAAAGTTTATAAGTTCTAACCGATTGTGTAACATGTTGGTGAACATGTGGAGGAACCAAAGCAAGAACTGGAGGTGGAGAGAAGCTAAGGCTCATATGGAAATGACCTTTGATCCTGCTTCTTGCTCCTTTTCTTTCTGGGTAAAGTATTCCATCCATATTTATCCTGAATTCTGAAGGCTTATTACTTCCCTCTGTCACCCCTTCTAGATCCCATTTTGTCTGCATAAAAAGTTAACCGTAAGTTAAATTAATTTCATGCATGATCACTAAACTTTTCTCTTACTTTATTATAATAGTAACGTCACTAAACTTTTCTCATACTTTATTATAACAGTAACGTCACACAAACTATTTTTTTGAAGTACATATGTACTTACAATTTTGAGCTCAAGAACCGTAGAGGTATGGGTAGGAACACCAGAAGGGTATTCTTTTCCTTTAGTTTTGTATCTAATTCTCATATTAACAACAGGCCAAGCAGTGAGGAACAAGAAGGCTATTGGTTCCATTCGGATTCTCCATTCGTCCTGCACCATGTATGAGTTCAATCAAAACATTAACTTAATTCGAATAATAATATTACACGTATCTGCATCGTTGAAATTTTATTTCTCGATAAATTATGCTTAAAGAACAATGATCAAGTACAACAAAGACTGTTGTTTGTAAGTTAAGTTGCTTTGTGAATTGCAATTATCATATGGGAAAGTGACTATCAGATCTATCATGTTTGTGCTAACCAAACTTGCGTGCTAAAAAAGAAAACAAGTTACTTCGTTAAGACGTTGGGTTCCTCTGTTCTCTGGAAATATTGCCTTGAAAACTCTAGGTTTGTCCTCCATGTACCTGTCGAAAGAAGCCTGCATCCAACACCATTCATGTTTACTACATCTTCCTTTCTACGATAGAGACGTATCCAGAATTCAAACTTATATGAATTCAAAAAATAATACTAACAAATATACTTTCAAGGAGTTCCAACGACGAGTATATCTATATTCTACGTCGAAAATAATGAGTTCAACCACGTACATGAGGGGATTCATAGAGTGGCATATCAGCTAAAGTTGTGATTTCTGATGTGTATGTCTGCTGAGACTTTATAGTATTGAATCTTGGATATTCACATAACTTCCTCTTTGTTGATGAACCCAACACCAAATTCCTCGTCAAGTCTCTGTACGTTTATGTATGATAATTCAAGATCATTGCATATATCAAAACACTATAAAAGCAAGATAAGACATGTACCTGTTAAACCAACATTTGTTTCTACCTCGTTGCAACGAGTCGTTTATGCAAAGATGTGAAAATGAAGAAACTGTCACAGCCACGGCACTAGCACTAGCACTCACGTTCATGATCAATTTGTCTCTATTTCTTTACCTCTTTCAAGTTTTAGAGCTTCAATCTTTCTTTTGGATTTGTGTAATATGGTTATCTTTGTTTTCACTAAAAGTACTCAAACTTATGAAGTGAAAGACAAGACAACTTAGGTATAGTGAGTTATACTTGAAAGCAAGGGAATCCTCTGCGTGGAGGTTGAGACAATCAAGTACTCCCTCCGTCCCAATTTATGTGGCGGTGTTTGACTTGGCACGGAGTTTAAGAAATAGAAGTTGACTTTGTAAATGTACAAATTTACCCTTGAAAAAGTAAGAGAGAGAAGATTGTAGTAATCAAAAAGTTGTTTGTGACTTTTAAAATAAGTAGGGCCCAATAGGGGTAAAGTAGAGATAGTGCATTAAATAATTGACAAATAAGGAAATGTGACATTCTTTTTGGGACAGACCAAAAAGGAAAGTGTGACACATCAATTGGGACAGATGGAGTATTTGTTTGCCTTCATTCGGAAAACTTAATTGTATTCCACAAGATATGGACCACGCCACCGTGGTGTTAGATGGTGTTAGTCTTTTTCCTGTCTTTTCTATTTTAAGACGCCTTTTACTTTGTTGTGTTTGCTACCTGCCTACCTAGTATATTTTGGAACAATATATCCTTCCCATGTTTTTTTGGTTTATCCCTTGTTGTTCGGTACTCATATTGAGCAAGTAATCTCGATTTGCATGGTTCATGTATGGTTGATTAAAGGGAAAAAGCTCCTTACCAAAAAAAAAAAGTCAATTTCATGTGTTTGAACCTGGAACCTCTAGTTAAACTGAAGGGTATTTTCTCATCCCACCACATTTTTGGTTGGTTTTCCTTAATTACCTCATTCTATTTGGCCTAACTGTTACTCCAAGATAATATACCACAGTTGTCTCATCAATTGGCCTAATTGTTAGATAAGTAAGGGTTTTTACACATATATATACACAAATATACACTCTTATATTACAAAAAATATATTTTTCAACTTAGTAGAGGTCATTTTTGTTAAATCACTTTTAATAGGGTCAAAAGGCAAACCACTGCCTATGAAGTCATAGTTTTGCAATTCTCTCATTCATCGACCTGCTCCAGCCCATAATCCATCAAAAGGGTTGGGGGAAAATGCACAAATAGTTTATTTTGGGTGCACCATTTAAGTTTTAGCAAATTCCTTGTAAAACTATTCAAATTTTAGTTATGGTTGTGAACTTCATTCCTTTAATGATTAACTTAAACCCTAATACCGAAGGTCTGAAGTTCTAGTAACTTCTAATTTCAAACCTTTGGCATATGCAGTTTTCAACTTCAAACCCTTAGGGTTGAAATCCAAATCTTCAGGCGTGAAGTTTGGCATAGCAAATTCCAACTTAAAACCATAGCAACTTTCAATTTCAAACATTCCCTCAAACCTAGGAATAAAAATTTCAAACTTGAAGGTTTGAAGTTAGAAAAATGCAGCTTCTAACTTCAAACGGAGTTGGGGCATTGTAAGAGCTTGTTTAATGAGAAAACATGAAAAAGACCCAAGATAGATTGTTTAGGTTAATTTCTTAAATTATTATCTATCTTAATAAATATAGGGGTTTTTACACAGATATACAAATTTGTACCCTTAATTACAAAAAAAATAGCAAGATTTTTAAAATTACAAGGCATAACAATATTTTTTTAGCACATTCACAGTAAACAAGATAAATCACATTTTCCAAACAAACCCTAACTTCAATCTCTACCCCCAAAATCCTTCCCAACCTTCCTATCACCCATTTCCAAAACCCACTGCCGCCACCCATCAACCCCACCCCAACCCCCACCACCCCAGCCATCACCCCCACCCCAAATTCGGCGAACATACGACAACACTAGGATGCAAAATAACTTTAGGCGATTCATAGGATGCAAAATCGCCTAGTGGTTGTCGTTGCTCGTTGTGCGTGGATCCGTCGGATCTCAGCTGAACCAATGCCAGTTCAAAATGCCTGTGACCAAGGAAATGTCTACTACGGTCGACCCTAAATGAGTTTATTTGTTTCATTTCAAGGCAAAGAACGAAAGGCTAAACATGCTCCTATTGTGAGCAATTCGACTAGTATGAAAAGAGGTACGCCTGACAGTAGGAAACTGGACCGGAGTTGGTTACAAATCGGACGGAGAATGTTAACCTGAGTGATCAGCAACGAGAGCCGGGAAGATTAAAGCCGGTGAATTCAAGTTGTCTTACTTGAAGTTTGGACTGTGGTAGTGAAAAGCCGAGATTTGGATCTAGAAGTGTGATCTGGTCACTATTGAAATCAATGATGGATGAGAAAAATAGAGTTAACTTTGAAGGTAAATTGAAATCTCATCGCTGTGATAAAATTGTTAAGATGAATAAGAAGTACCAGAACAACGAATTGAAATAGTTTGCAGCGCCTCTGAAATGGTTTGAAACAACTTTGATACGCTCTGAAATAGCGCTGAAACGGTGCAGAAATTGTTAGATACAGTGCTGAAACGGTATTGAAACAGTCTAAAACCGCATTGATACAATATGATCCAGTCTCAAACCGGCATTGAAACACTATGATACAGTCTCAAACAGAGTTGAGATAGTCTGAAACGGTGATGAAACGATATGATACAATGTGAAATCGCTTTTGAAAAATTCTGAAATAAAATATAAAATGAAATAATGCTAAAAAGGTAAAAATAGCTTAGAAACAGTGAGAAACAATGCACAAATGAGATGAACAATGCTGAAACGGTCAATAAACAGCTTGATACAGTCGAGAACTAGTTAGATACGGTGTTGAAATAATCTGAAACAGCGTAGATACAGTGAGATACAGTTGGATACGATGCAGAAAAAAATTAAACGGTGCAGAAACAGTTGAGATACGGTGCTGCAGAAACGGTTGAGATACGGTGAGATACAACGAGATACATCGAGGATGGGATAAGGAGAAGTGAAATAGGGAGAAATGATGGGAATAAATGTGAAATTGGGGAAAATAGTGGGAGGAAAAGTGAAATAGGGAGAAATGGGAGGAGCAAAAGTGATAGTGGGAGAAATAGGAGGAAGAATGTAAGGGTTTGGTATGTTATGGGAAAATATTGCTATGTTTTTGCTATATTTGTAATTAACTTGTGTTTTCCTCTATATAGGGCTATTTTTCTAAAATGTTGCTATGTTTGGTAATTAAGCTCTAAAAATTGTACTTTTATGAAAAAAATCCATAAATATATGTGTTAATGTAATAACCTATTTAATTACTCTTATTCATTAACCCATATAATTAATAAGATAATTAGCAATTTTCATATTTTGTGTATACCGAAGATAAATTGATGACTTTTGGGTATCAAAATAAAAATTAATAACTTTTATAATGGAGGATAAATTGGATGACAATCATTAAAAACTATCCTATAGTTAATCATTCGAAACTATATGACAACCAGTGACGGATCCAGGATTTGATGGTCATTAACACATGTTCTTGTCGTCAGAGGCGCCAAAGCCCCAACACCCATAATTCAACCAAATCATCCAACGCTTCTTTTGTTTATTGGGTGCTCGGTAGTAATATAACTACGTTTTTCAAATATTTTCTAGATACATATACCTATTTTGTGTCGATTTCAATGAGTGTTCAAGTACCAAAATTACACATATGGGTCCTCTCCTAACGACAACTCCATACTTTTCAACCCAAACAAATACCAAACTAATTTCCTAATAAAATGAGTATATTTTATAGAAATATTTTTGGCTCTATTATGCACTAAGGCTGTCTAGGCCTATCTGCTTCTGATCCAGTTTGGGTGACGGGCTTTGTTACGACACGCCTTTAATAGAAAAAAGGAGATTTGATTACAAAACATAGCAAATGTATATTAACCCTAAACATAACAAAACTTTAACCTCCTCCTCTAATTTCTTCCATTTTATCTCCCCCTCCCTCCTCAATTCCCAATTTGTCGTCGCCAGATAGCCTCTAACTCACCGGTGCTCCGCCACCGAAAAATTAAAAAAATATATATTTCCAAATTCCTGTCTACATCATGTTGCCATTCGCTTCTACTTATCCCAAATTCTCATGGAATCAGCATAAATCTAGCTTCAAAATTTCGGCCAACAACTAACTCCGACCACCATGTCACTTTTTCAGTAAGTTTTTACATATTTCGTATCCTCTCACCCTCTTCAATCACCTTTCACATCTTGATTTCTCATATTTGATTTTTTTTTTGTGATATGCTTAATTTTTACTAAAATTTGGTGTCTTTTGGCTACATCTACTATTTTTTTATTAGTTTTTATATTTTTCGGTCAGATCCTCTAACTTTTTCGGTCATTTTTTTTTATTGTATCTCACTGTATTATTACTATTTTTGCATTGTGTCTAACTGTTTTTGCATTATTTCTATATTTTTGTTCTTTTTTTGTACTATATTCGCATTGTTTCCGCATTTCTTCACAATTTCTACATGTTTCTACATTATTTCTGCATAGTTTCTAAATTATTTTTGCAGACCGACGACGACAAAGAGGCAGCAAGCCGCAAGGATAGAGTTTAGGATTACCAAACTTCTTATGATCAAACAACTATCTCGTTCCCCAATCGACTTCCAACACCCACGTCTCAAAAGGAGCCTGAAGGAAGGGCATCTATGACTATGAACTAGCTGGCTAACGAGATATTTTATTTTGTACCCCAAATGAAATAAATAAAGGCAAAATTACTCTATTTCTCATAATTTAGGAGTATTTTCGATAAATAAAAAAAAGAGTAAGACGCGTGTTGTAACCGTAGTCGGTGACATGACATCGTTAATAATTCCTAGATCAAAGGATCCTAAATATAAGGCTCAAGATTCATACTACATTACAGTCCTTAACAAAATCAAATCTAAGATCCAAAAAAATCTCAACAAAAAATGTCTTACTATCCAAAAGGTTACCATGGTGAAGATGACAATGAAGGATGTGAATTCGACGAATACGATCCAACTCCCTACGATGGTGGTTACAAGATCGAATTAGAATACGGTCGTCCACTTCCACCCTCCCAAGAAATTTGTTATCCACTTTCGTCCTCTAATTCTGATTCATTTGACTATAATCGTCCTCAGTACTCTTCTTATGCTGAGCCTTCTGCTTATGCTTCTGAAGCTTCGGATGCTGAGTATTCTAGTTACTCTAGGCCCAATCCTAGGCCCACTAGTTACAGTCAGCCCAAGCCCAATTATGGGTTTCAGCCCGGTATGAATCGTCCTGGTGCTGGTGGGTATGGTGAACAAGTTGAATCCATTGAACCCACTGAAGAATACGGATCGGGTTATGGTTCGAACCGACCCGGATCTGGTGGGTATGGGAGGAAGAGCGAGTATGAGGAGCCAAGTTCTGAATACGGGTCGGGTTATGGGTCGAACCGACCCGGGTATGAACAACCCGGATCTGGTGGGTATGGGAGGAAGAGTGAGTATGAGCAGCCAAAATCTGAATATGGGTCGGGTTATGGGAGAAGACCCGAATCCGAAGAGTATGGGTCGGGTTATGGGCGAAAGGCCGAGTATGAAGAGCCTGCTGCTGAGTATGGATCAGGGTATGGGAGGAAGAAGAGTGAGTATGAGGAGCCGAAGTCGGAGTATGGGTCAGGTTATGGGGGTAGAGCGGAGGGTGAAGAGTATGGATCGGGTGGATATGGGAGGAAGCCGAAGCCCAGCTATGGGGAGGAGGAAGGAGAGAGGCCGAGTTATGGGCGATCGAGCTATAGGACTGAGGAGGGAGAAGGTGTAGAAGGGTACGAGAAGCCTCGTTATGGAAGGTCTGAAGAAGGTGAAGGATATGAGAGGCCTCGTTATGGAAGGTCCGAGGAGGTAGAAGGGTATGAGAGGCCTCATTATGGAAGGTCTGAGGAGGAGGATTATCGAAAGCCTAGCTATGAGAGGCGTGGTGGCGATGATGAGGAGGAGGGCTATCGTCGCAAGAAACATGTGAGCACTCAATTTCGTTTTAATTGATTAACATTTGCTGTGATCCTTTATGGTTTATTGTTGAATAGTAGCTTATTAGAGAGTTAGTTATACGTATTAGCTTCATTGATTTTGCAGTCTTTTTAAGGCGAACGGGGAAAACTTAAAACTAATACTACAATTTCAATGTGATAGTGATCAGCTTTGAGAACACTGGATGCTGTTAGTTTAATCTTTAGCTGTGTGAACTTGATGAGGCATTTGAATGTGTAACAAGTAGCTATATAATTTCTCATTGTTTTGCCATTAGATGAATATGGGAGCCTTGATAGTCTGGAAGAAACATATAGGTGATCCGTTGATTTTATCAAAAATGCTGCTTGTAAAATGTAGAGTTTTTCACTTTGCCTGTACATATTTTGTGCTAGTAATAGATTACTATGCAAGATGCCTGATCTAGCTCATTATAATTATATCTAACTGTTGTGTGCATTCCCTCTTAATCCAACCTTGTGAAATGAGAATAAGAAAGGGGTCAGCCTTCAAGTGTTCCGTAAAAATGAAAATAAAAGAACTATAATGAACAAAGGACAGGATTGTAATTTGTATCACTGTCTCTTCGTCTCAGAGTACATACATCGGTTCTTATTTCCTCCATTTCACTTGTTTTGTTCTATAGTTATATTCTTATAGCACAACTTTATTTGTCTTTTCCTTCATTAAAAAAATTGATTTTGTTAACAGTCATATCGAAACATAAGATCTGTGTTCAATAAGCTGTCTGGACATTAAAAAAATGAAGGAAGCATGGTTATGTACACATAAATCGAATCATAAAGTTGACATGTCTGCTCTCTCTGATGCTTCATTTTCAAGGGTTAATGATTTGGGGGCCTGGTTTAGATTCACTTCTTCTTTGCTTACATCCCCCGAGCTTGGGGTTGGGTTGGGGGGGGGGGGGGACAATATTATAAAGTCTGAGAAACCTTTGACAGTGCTAGACATGTCTGTGATTGCCAAGGATGTGTACAATGCAGATCCACACAGGCATGTTTAAGCATGCGGTCAATTGCGTTAGGCACTCTGCTTGTAGCAGAATGTTTTGATTCTAATGCATAACATTATATTAACACTTTTTGAATACCATCTGAGCTGATCTGCATAATTGGCAGGGTGATGACGACGACTCTGATGATGACGAGGAGAAGAAACAGCGCCACAAGCACCACCACCGCAAACACTACGATGATTGAGCAGTGTGTTTTGATCATCTGAACCATGTTCATGCCATACTATAAACTATTACTAAATAAATGTTGGCATGTTTGGGGAGTGTTTTGTTTGTGATTGTGTTTTGCTAAGTTGGCTGGACTTTCCAGTTGTTTGTGTGAGGTATTTTGCTCTTCTGTCTGCAAAATAAAAGCCCAGACATTCGTTAGGGTTCGTATGTCATGAATGTTTAAACTTATTGATCATGATATGTCTTGATCTCTGTAGTTTTTATTACACTCAGGCTCATATGGCCTGGATGAATATTATAATTTTTATAAATTTATTTACTGTGGTGATTGACTTTGGTATTGTTAATTGCCAGCATCTCAATGTGTTTGAGACTTAAATTTAGCTGGTATATCCTATGTCTCATCCACGATAATTTAATTTATCAATCAGATATTGTTATGGTTATCTTATACCTAACTCTTCAGGTAGAGGAGAGGGTGGATTGGGTTCTTCAACTTATTTGTGTAAGAGAGGACATCTGATTGATGCTGCAAGTCATTTGGCATGCCATCACTTTAATGGTATGGTGGTGGTGTTAAATTTTCTTTTTTTTTTTCTCCTCTGTGTTCTTGAATGGTGGACTTGTCCTTTCTATCGTAGCGATGCTCACCTTGACTTCAGCTAACACAAAGTTGTCAACAGAATGAGATATTGCAGCACCTTTGGTGCATTTTGCACTAAGCTCCTCTTTAATGGCAATGGTTCCTGGCAACTGACTGGAAGCAACAAAACCAAGTATTGTGTCAATAGTGGACTTGCTGTTGGACGTAAAATATGACCTTGTAGAAAGCGAGATAATTTTGCTTTTCATTCATTTCTAAGTTTTGGCAATAAAACATGTTTCACCACATTACAGCCAAGAAGAAATAGGTATTATCTCTAAATGGCCTTTCTTGGCAACTATGGACAAATCTTGGACTACAATGTCGGATATCCAATTAAACTGTGAGAGTTTGATTAGCAGCTACTCGTGCTACCTAAGGAGTAATTATATTTTACAAAGTAACTGATAAATAGCTACGAAAGAGTTCTGCTGTTTCTCTGCATCTTTAACTTCAAAATCCATAATTTTTTCATAGAGTTGAACTTTAGGATGAAACCATGAAGATTGAAGACAGTTGAAGTTCATGATTTTATCCATTACTTTTTTATTGAAGTGCGAGTGGCTATTTGTTAAATATCCTCCAAATTTGTTACCTATGGTTTCTTTGATTTATTTGCAAACGTGGGTTGTTCCTCAATTAGAGATTTAAAAGTGGCCACCTGACTTACATTTTACAGTTAAACATGATTGACATGGCTACTGCTGGCCTGTGATCAGTTGCCCAGATTCCAATTCATAAGAAGACCAGATACAACCTCATTAACATGTTACATTAGTCGTAAGTTCGAAATTCACTGTTTTCGGCCTGCTTTCAACTTTAAGTGTTTGTTAAGTACGACATTTAAATTGTATTGTTAACAAATGGCCCAAGAAAATGGAAAAAGAAAATATATCGCAGACTAATTATGCAGTTTTGTAGTTGTAGGTAAGTTGATCTATGTGGAGTAATTCTTTATAGCAAATATGATATAGTAGTAAAGTTAAACGAGATGTAAAGTACGTGAATGTAAATATATCACTTAAATTTGTAATTAAAGCGTTTGTGTGGCATTGGCTTTACTAAACACACTAGACTATTCACCAATCGATCGAGTCATATGTATTTAATATATTCATACCTAATGATTTTTCACAAAATGGTGACCAAAACGTGTCTATAACAATAATTTTTTTGATAAAGTTTCTTCTTGAGAACCGATCTTTCATATTATGTTATATATTCTCTATAACAACATTTTCTACGGTAACCAAAATATATTGTAATATCGATATTATTTGAGAGAAGCTTGACCGTAAGGCGTAGACCTATACCAAATCAAACGACAAATTACGCTCTTGGTTTGTTGCTTTGTTCTTTTCTTCATTATCATTCTTTGTAGAATAGGCCACAAAAACAATGGACAAGGACCAAGAAAATTATTATTCTATGACCATGCCAAAAGAGGTGTTGTCTCTCTCATGGAGGAAAGGTTACCTAACTGCTCCCTCCGTCTCAAAATGAGTGTCTACTTTTCATTTTTTGTTTTTCCCAAAATGAGTGCATATTTCCTTTTATGGTAACTCTTTAAATCTAACATTTGTTTTGGACCACAGAATTTAAAAACTCTCATTACACACATCTTTCATTTTAAACCATATAATTTAAAAGTCTTTCTCATTTTCTTAACCTCTATGTCCAGTCAAACTCAGTCACTCATTTTGGGACAGAGGGAGTAGGAATTAGTCCTCGAGGGCTGCTATTGTCCATTCAATCCGGCTGAATTTTTTGCAAAACGTTGTTGAATCTGTCACTATAAAAGAAGAAGCTAAAATGGGAACGAGCTTGGGTCATTATTATGACATACAAAGGCATGAGGCATGAGGAGCAGTTTGAGAAAATAAAAATAAGAGAATTCAACAAATTGTTGGGAGAAACCGAGAAAGTTCATTGAACGTGTATGACATTGGTTGAAACAACTGTATAGACTAATAAGTCTAGATTATAGAAAAGGTAAAAAGTACAGGTTTGTTAATGCATAGATATAAAAGAAGAAGAAGTATAATCAAATAAGTTTCTTTGGTACGAATTAGATTAGGTGAACGTAAAAAAAGTAAGAAAGTGACCAAGAAAAGTACCAAGTCTTATCCCTTTTGGGATTTGGGTACTACAAGTGGGTGAGATAAAGTGAAAGAAAGTTGAAGAGTGAACACAAAAAGTAAAACAATGAAAAAGTAAAATGTACATGTCTCTTAGAATTAAGTATCTATATTGAATAAGGTGAATGGAAAGAAAAAGAGGAGTGAACAGACAAGCAAAATAAACGTACTCCCTCCGTCCCAATTTATGTAGCACCATTTCTTTTTTTATTTGTCCTAAAATAAGTGACACTTTTCCTTATTTGACAACTATTTTATGCATCATTTCTATTTTACCCTTGTTAGGCCCCACATACTTTTAAACCTACCAACAATTTTTTTATTACTCAAATCTTCCCTCTCTTACTTTTTGAAGGGTAAAATTGATACTTAACAAGGTCAACCTCTATTTTCTAAAACTCCGTGCCCGGTCAAATGGTACCACATAAATTGGGACGGAGGGAGTACAAAATTGTCTAAGCTGCACGAATACCCATATTTGAGTGAGGGTGAATAGAAAGTAAAGACACAATTCATTGTAAATACTAATTTCGGTGAAGTTAATAAAAAGGAGGAACAAGAAGAATGAAGAAGAAATGGAAATGTATTGAGAAATGCAACTGTCGTATACGGTATAACACTCTAATTTTTAGTACTCCATCGGTTTTAATTTATGTGGTAAAGTTTGAATCGACACGAAGTTTAAAAAAAATAAAAACCTTTAAGATTTGTGGTCTAAGAAAAGTCATACATATTTCTATGGTTCTAAATTATTTGATTAATGGTAAAGTTATAATTTTGAAGTTAAATTGTAACTATTATATTTGGAAAGCTGCCGTTCTTTTTGGAACAAACTATTAATAAAATAATATTGTCACATAAACTGAAAACAGGGGGAGTACTCCATTTGATTAAAGTGAAGAAAGAAGAGAGGAGTAGGAGTAGTGTTGATGTAAAGATCAAGTTAACCAATTTTCTCATAGATACTCCCTCATTCTTTTTGTTTGTTGAATTTAATTTTCCGCTCGATGTTCGTTACACACAATTAAACGCAAAATTTATATTCGCATCACATAAGACTCATTTCTTGAAAGCACTCTTTGATAGGGTTTTTTTGTTCACATTTTTCGATCCTGCTACCTCTTGTTATAGGGGGAAGAGATCCTATATGTATTTTATTTGAAGTGACGCACTTTCTTTTTGTTCAGTTGAAAAAAGAATATATATTCATATACTAATATTTAAGTTATATTTCGTATCTTAACTTCAATGATTTATATTTTACAATCACAAAAATATTATAACGCGTAAGATAATAATAAGTTCTAAATCTATTTTGATCTTAATCTTTATAAACTTCTTACCCAATCAAACAACTTTGGTACATAAAACAACAAGGAGGGATTAGTACTTCCCTTAACATGTACTACTAAGCTTTCACCTACCATTTTCTTTTTCTTTTTTGGTTTTACATCCGGTGTCCGGTATCCTCATTGGAGCCCCGACTAATCCGGATTCGCGCCGCATAAGGCTCCCATTCGGGGGAAAGCCAGGGCTCGAACCCGAGACCTCTGGTTAAGGGAAGAGTAGTCCCATCCACTACACCACATCACTTGGTGGCCTTTCACCTACCATTTTCCTCATCTCTTTACTTGATATATATCTTGAGCTTGCAAACATGAATAGAATTAAAACAATTCCATAAAGAAATCCACAATTGAAGTTGAACAAATTAAACATTATGACAACTTGCAAACAATATTACATTTGCTAAGGACCATGATCACAAGTACGTTATGATGTGATCGTACAACAAATTACAAATGCATCATTAAAGAGCAATAATGTTGACCAATAGTCTTGCCTCCAATGTTGGCCTTTTTATTCATGCAACATGCAATTCAACTTGTACCTTATAAATTACTCCCTCCGTCCCATTTTAGTTGTCGCTTTAGCAAATTTCATTTGTCCCAAATTAGTTGTCGCTTTAGCATTTCAAGATATTTTTTACCAATTCCTTCCAACTATGCCCATATTTAATAAATGAGTATTTCCTAGAAAATTCAATCCAGTTTCATTTATTAGGGGTAAAATAGTAAAAGACATATCCTATTTATTGATTTCTTAATGAGCGTGCATAAACCTAAAACGACAACTAAAATGGAACGGACGGAGTATCTTGTAACGTACAAAGTTGGTATTAAATCATTGTGGATGTACATTTATGTAACTGCTAGTAGTACTTTAAGGAGATGTTTGGTTTGATGTATTGGCTAACTAATACATGGATAAAGAGTTAATACCTTGTTTGGTTACAAAAAGCACATGAGGTATAACTAATACATGGTTAAGTTTATACCTCAAATGGGTACTATTTAATCCCTAGGACACCATGGTATTATTAATACCATGTCTCACAATACATGGATTAAGTAATATTGTGCCTATCCACTTTTTAATACAATAAACCAAACACTGGATAAAATTTAATCCCTGCATTACAAATCCCTGCATTACTAATCCTTGTATTATTAATCCATGTATTATAATCCCTGTATAACTAGTGCATCAAACCAAACGATCCCTAAATAAAGGACTTGTGGAAAATAAAAGGTTAAAATAATTGAATATAATATATTATATCGTCTGACCTTATGATATACATATCTTTTCGCACTTGTTTATACAATCAATCTTGCTGCTGATTTGATCGTGCATTTTGCTTATCAATATTTTACAACACAACACAATCTTCTACAGTTGGCATGCTGGTTTGGATCTGTGATCAGGATTTGTTTTGGTCATCATTGGTGTAGCCAAAAACTCCACGACAATTGACAAAATATAAAATTAGAGATTGTTGAATGTTGATGGGTGTGGCATTAATATCACCAGCGGTACATAAAATATCATACAACTCCGTCTGTTCTACAAAAAATGACATAACTTGACTTGAATTCGATTTCAAAAAATAAGATATTTGTAGTCTAAAATAAAATATATATATCCATGTGTGATCGTAAATCATCTTATTATGTTCGGTGAATCCTGAATTATGATAGACATGGACGTAACTACCTCGTGTCTAGAGGTGTCGCGTGACACCCTTTGGTTGAAATTTTTATTATGTGAATTAGCAACGTAAAAAAATAACAAACACTCGCTTACTGTAGTTTTTTTTTTTTAAAATTTCTTTTAATATCTAGTTGCCTCTTTTTGCTATTAAAATGTAGGTTATTGGGTCTTGAACCATTGACCTCTACCTAAAAACATTAAAATAAACCATTAAACTAATAAAACTTCTATAATCTTGAAACAACAAAAATTTATACTATCCTTAAAGTAGATTTCTCCCTAAAAGGTAATTCTTGGAGTCCGGTCTTAGTGTTGTTCCATAGAAGCTAGAGGTTTTTTCTTTTTTTGTGTGTGTAGTGAAGTAACACTGCTTATAAAAAATCGTGCGTACGTCACTGATGATAGACACAATTAGCCGATAAATATCATGGTGAGAGATAATTCTTAAATGCACGCAAGCCAACATGAACACGACGACTATAAATTTTTAGTATCGATAGGGCCATGGATACCTACAGTTGGTGAACTAGTCAAGTGTGTTTGAAGACTAGAGTTATAAAAACAAATAAAAGTTGATGTTGAAGGGACAATTCAGAGTAGGCGGCCTCTGTGGTTCTACGCGTTAGAGAACAAGCCAGCTCAGACACAGTCCCCACTAATCTTACATGCAATTTATTACTCCGTCCGTTCCAAAATAGTTGTTGTAGTTGGGATCTCGAAAGTCAAACGAATTCATTTTGATCGTGATTTTAAACGTACATTCTTTAAATTTTTTTAACGATGTTCATATATTTAGAAACTAAAAAAAAGTACTATAAGTCACAACAATTAACAATTCAAAATATTTTAAAAACAGGTTAAACTCGTTTGACTCTCGAAATCCGAACTATGAGAACTATTTTGAAACGGATGGAGTATTATTCAGCGAGGTAGTTGAAATATTCATTGCCAGATACAATAATATACTTTGGGTGGTCCAGCCATTATTAATAGAAAGAAGAAAGTCTATAACAATCAAGAAAATTAAAAATACATTGATATTCTAAAGACTGTTATTTTAAATTATTAAAGTTTGTATATTTTTTGGCACATTCTTGGAAAGAACTACTATTGTTTTGGTGACCCTTCAACGACTAGTTGACCTTTTCTACAAATCACGGCTAAAAGGCAAACCAAACATTCTTATTTAAACACCAACATTTTTATTTTAGATTTTGTATAAGTGTGAAAGTCCACTTTTTCTTAGAGTTAGATCATCTGAAGAGAGAAAATTTTGCAACTTCTTGTCATAAAGAAAACTTCTAACTTCTAGTGTAGTGATAAAAGCGGTTCAAAAATTACTTTACGTTGCATGTTCAAATTCCAAGTGTAACATTCTAGCGTAGTTTTAGTCGCTTAGATAAAAATTCTGGTTCCGCCACCGAGACCTTTGGATTAATCAGCTGTTTTAAAGATGAAGTTTGGGAAAGAATTTGCTTCCCAAATGGTTCCAGAATGGCATGAAGCATATGTGGATTATAATTATCTAAAGGGTGTGTTAAAAGACATCTTGAAATTCAAGAAGAGGAATGCACCATCACCACATAGAGCAGCAACCCCAAAAGGCTCATTGACAAGAAGGTTATCTATGTATAGAGCATTTAGTGGATTAACAAATACATTTAGTTTCAAGCATTCTCCAGAGACTAACCATGAAGATGAAGTTATATTAGTAAGTTCAGTGCAACAAGAAGGCTCTGAAGGTCAATATCAAACCACTTTTCTTATGTCTAGTGAAGATGGTGGAGAATATGAGCTTGTTTTCTTTAGAAGACTTGATGAGGAGTTCAATAAGGTGGTTGTTTTTTACCAGAAAAAAGTTGATGAAGTGAAGGCTGAAGCACAGGAGTTGACTAAACAAATGGATGCACTAATTGCACTAAGAATTAGAGTTGATAATCCTTCAATTGAAATGACAAGTGCCCAAGTCAATGATGTTTCAAGAAATGATAGTACCTTGTCTCCAGCATCAGTGGTTCCTATTCATTTGGGGAATCAAGGTAAGTCCAATCTCTGCATATACTATGCTATTTTTTTTACCCCACCCCGCTCGAAGCAAATAGCGGTCCTTCCACTTTTTGCTCCTACTTAACTCGAATGCACAACCTCTTGGTGGTAGGTGAAGCGTACTTACTATCTGAGCAACCCTCACTTGTCAGATACTGTGCTATTTAGTCACAGTTTAATCTTCTCTTTTTTCTCTTGGAGAAAAGGTCAAAAGTACCTCTTATTCGAAGTATCATAATTTTACCATCCGTTATACCTCGAGTCATTTATACCTGACCGGATCTCATACCTGAAGTATAAAAGAGGTTAATTTTGTACCATAGTCAAAGGTTGATGGGCAAATTTGGACCTCTTTCCTGTATTTAGACATATGGAATTCACCTAGCTAGTCCACACTGAAGCTCCGTTAAAGTTAAGGGCTAATACAAGACGATTTGCTAACGAAAAGGTTATGAATGACACAGAAGTATAAGGAAACTTAAAGTTACTAGATATTATAGTTGATGTGAGGGAAAAATAAAGAATTTGATATCTCAGCTGCTGACACTTGCTTAACTTCTCTATCCCAAGATTGCCTTTTAATTTGATCAATTCTTGTTTTACCCTAATATAGGGGGTTCACATATGGAGGCAATTCAAGAAGTTGAGATGACTGGTGAAGATATTCTAGAAGAGGAAGAAACACAAGGGGAAAGAGATAGAAGAAAGATGAATCGAGTTGCTTTTAGGCCAGCTCCGCTAGATATTTTGGACAATGTAACAATCAATATTCACCCCGAAACGCCTGTCTCGACTTTAAGAAAAGTCGTCAAGTCATCAAACTCAAACTTATCATTCAGCAAAGATGAGCTCAGAAAAGCTGAAGAAAAAATCAGAACGGCTTTCGTTGAGTTCTATCGAAAGCTCAGACTTCTGAAAAGCTACAGGTAATGTTGCATTCTTTATCTCAAAATGTGGACTTATAGTTGTTGTCTTCAATTCAACTCACACTTTACTACTTAATGTGTCAGTTTCTTAAATGTGTTGGCATTTTCCAAGATCATGAAGAAGTATGATAAGGTACTACACTGAAATGACCACTATTTGGCTATAGAAAGTATAAAGTTTCGCCATTTAACAATGCAGTTTATTCATACAGGTCACCTCGAGGAAAGCTTCTAAATCATACTTAGATATGGTTGATAAATCTTATCTTGGTAGCTCAGATGAGGTACATTTTCCTTTAGTTTCAAAAACTGTTTTCCTCTCAGCATTATTCCACAAGCAACTGTTAGTTTTAACTTCTCATCGATCTTTCCTTCTTTAGGTTTCTAAGCTCATGGAAAGAGTCGAGGCCACGTTTATCAAGCATTTTTTCAATGGAAATCGAAGGAAAGGAATGAGAACCTTAAGACCAAAAGCTAAAAGAGAAACACATAGAATAACATTCACCTTGGGTAAGCATGCATTCTTATTAGCATAGCTTCCTCTTCCTATGTAATCACAAGTTACCAGCAGAGACGGATGGAACATATAATATAGCTGTTAAACCAACACAGCCTCTTGACACATAATATAGCTACTATATATTGTGAAAATCACAAAAAATTTCAACATATATTAAATTCCTGAATCCATAATTTTAATAGTACAATGAGTGCAGTGCAAAGAACGGTGAAAATTGAACCTATCAAGTTTAAATTTTGAATCCTCCTATGATGTATAGATCATCTTTCACTGAGGACAAGCGCTTAGAAAAAGTTGGTACATTTCATCATGACCATCGATTCTTAGATGCATCTGGATTGATTTGTCATTTCATTTGCATCAGAACCATATATTTTCGTAACTAATGCACTTTTCACCTACAGGTTTGTTCACTGGCTGCTCTATAGCATTAGTGGCAGCTATTGTTGTATCTATACGTGCAGGAAACCTTCTAGAGCACGCGCATCGTGGGCAGTATATGGACAACATATTTCCACTGTACAGGTGAACAAATCATCCGCATTTATAGAGTGATATCGATTCTTTCCCTTGTCTGTCTACAATCAAGACCGTGTGCTTACAAGTAATGAAGTTGTTTTTTTTGCAGTCTATTCGGATTCATTGTCCTGCATATGCTCATGTACGCGGCGAACATATACTACTGGAGGCGTTATAGGGTGAATTATCCCTTCATATTTGGCTTCAAGCAGGGAACAGAGTTAGGTTACAGACAAGTTTTCCTCCTTGCTTCTGGTATTTCCGTTCTTGCATTGTCTGCTACACTCTCGAACTTGGATATGGACATGGATCAAAAAACGCGAAGTTTTGGAACAGTTTCTGAGCTGATCCCACTTATGCTGCTGTCTGTAAGTCTAGAAACATTAGTTCTTCCTCTACTTACATTCTACAACTGATCTATGCAAAAATATTTCAAATTTCAAATCCCTAATGGTCTTGAATCTTTTTTCAGGGTTTGCTTCTAATAACTTTTTGTCCTCTGAACATCATATATCGTTCGAGTCGTTTCTTCCTAATAAGATGTGCCTGGCACTGTCTATGCGTTCCCCTTTATAAGGTATCAGCAGTTTGTTCAAAACGTATTCAGATTGGAGCGCATAAAACATCACAGGAAGTACCTAGATACTAAAATGTAACACCTCATTTTGCAGGTTACTCTACCAGATTTCTTCTTGGCCGATCAACTTACTAGCCAGGTTTAACATTACTATCATATTATACCATAAGAACTATAATGTGCAACTTTTGCCTTACTTATTGGGAAGAAATATAATGTGCTCTTGCATTTCAGGTTCAGGCGATTAGGAGTTTGCAATTCTATGTATGCTACTATGGGTCAGGCAGCTTCAAAACGAGATCAAACAAATGTCAAGAAAGCAGTGTTTACCAAATCTTTTACATAATCATCGCAATTATTCCCTTTTGGGCTCGATTTGTTCAGGTGTGACAAATTTTGCACGCAGAAAATGATATAAGTTATCTCGACGCTTATTTAATATGGTTTCTTTCTATGACTGCATGATGCACAGTGCCTTCGCCGATTAGTTGAAGAGAAAGATTCAATGCAGGGGCTTAATGGCCTCAAATATTTCTCAACGATTGTTGCTCTTGTGATGAGGACACTTTACGATCAGAAAAGAGGAGTCGTTTGGTTAGTACTGGCATCATCAACTTCAGGAATTACTACAGTTTTTAACACTTGGTGGGATCTTGTCATAGATTGGGGTGTATTGCAAAAGGATTCAAGAAATCCTTGGTTGAGAGACAAGCTACTTGTGCCAAACAAGATGGTCTACTATGTTGCCATTGTAAGTGAAGATGCAGGTTTTGAAAAAATAATTTACAAAACATAACTTCCGGTGAACACTGTTGATAATTGAAGTCTAAATGCAGGTTCTTGACATTCTTCTGAGGCTAGTATGGATGCAGCTGGTTCTAGGTTTGGAAGACCTACCATTTCTTCACAAGAAAGCATTTGTTGCAGTAGTTGCCTGTTTGGAAATCCTTCGTAGAGGCATATGGAACTTTTTCAGGTCAGAAGCATTATTTATTTGGATTGGACTTTTGTACACACTGTCGTGAATTATCCCACTATCAGATCACCTAAAAGATAATTACAAGATTGATGAGTTAGCCAGCTACTTATGTGTTTATTTGTCATCATGTAGAAGATAGTGCTTAACATTAACAGTACTTCTGCTGTTTTTATTGTTCAGGTTGGAAAATGAGCACTTGAATAACGTTGGAAAATATCGTGCCTTCAAGTCCGTACCTCTTCCATTTAACTACGATGAAGACAAGAGTATGTAAATAAGTTTAGCTAATACAAGGATATCAAAAGAATCCAGAGAGTACTCAAAGACTCCATAATTTTATGTTTTTTTGGTTCCCCTTTTGTACAATTTTTTGATTCAATGTCGATGCTTTTTGTAATATGTAGTTTTGTTCTTGAAATGATATAGTGAAGGTATATCAATAAAAGAATATTTGCTTCAAAAATTTTTGTCAACTACAAGAGGCTGAAGATGTTCTTTATGCCCCAGTTCCAGATTTCAAATGCTGTACTTTGTTGTCTCTCAGCTTATTGTACCTTTAGCTGGTTCTTATTACTTTTTATTTTCAAGATTCATGTCCCGTAGTGAGGGGTGGATTTATAGGGTCCTGGGTGGTTCATGTGAACCCATGGTCCGCTGAATAAACTCGATATATTATGTACATATTTCTAAAATTGAGTTAAATATTAGTTGTGTGCACCCATACTCTATATGGTCTTCAAATCCTAGATCCACCTCTACCTGTAGTATGTATAGAAAACTGGTTTAGAGATTCATAACGGACATTCTTTGAAGTCTTGATAACGCCAATGAAAAGTCTACGAAATCGTACTTGATAATTGGTTGACTCTCTCTACCAAAAAGTTCTAAGCTACAACAAAATTTCACGTCAAAAACTCTCATGAGAATGACTCGTCGGCGATGCTATAATTCTTGCGCAGAATAAGCCTCTAGTCAATTGTAAGGAACACGAGAATAGAAGACACAAGGAAAGAAAAAGACGGCCAAACATAACCCCTGTTTACATGAAAAATACAATAACACACCAGATGATTCACACTTCACATCTATTGAACAAAAATTACAACACAAAGTTAGATTAACAAAATAGAACACATGATAACACACAGTTAACCACAAATGGTAGCACTAGAGGGCTAGAGATTTGGAAAGAGCAACTTTCATGCTAGACATCACATGCAGAATGTATACATAAAAGGGTCTGCCCTTTAAAAGTTTCAAACAAATGAGAATTCTAGATAAGCAACAAGATTTTCTAATCCAAGAACTAGTAAAGTCAGGTTAGAGCTAAAAGTTACAGCTGGAGCAACCAATTTATTCCAGAACAGTAGTATACAAAGAAGAAGCAGACTATATATCTCCCTCAGTTTACAACAAACCGCAAACTACAAAAGGTGAACTCTATTCCGGTGAATGGGGAGCCTCTTGATCTGTCTCATTATCGTTCTGAGAAGCGACTAATTGGTCTGAATCAGAGTTTTCTGCCGTTATAGCACCAGTGCTATCATTATCTTGGTTACCAAAAATATATGAAAATGATAGTGGATTATATGTGGAGCTTGCCTTCTTCAACCCCTGAATGGCTTTGATTGCGGCAAGTGTACTTCGATATATATCCACGTTGTCTTCCCCAAGTGAAAACGTCGGAGAAACATTTGAAGCGTCCGAAGTAGTTCCGCCCGTCGGCTCTTCTGCAGTAGCAGCATCTGATTCAACAACTTCTGCTTCCAAAGGAAATAGTAGCTCGAGATTTTCCTCACACTCACGGACTAATCGATTTAGAGGCTCCGTTATAAAGAAGGGCTGATCAACAGCAAGTTGTGTGAAAGGAAGACGCAATAATCCACCAGTTCGTTTATCAAACTTCTTCAGAATCTTAACAAGACCTAAGGGAACAAATACAGATTGTTTTAGAAGGCTGAAGCTTATAGCAATATGACGCTTGAAACACAAATGCCCGACCAATGGTAAAAACTGATATCATAAATATATGCTTAAAACAGAGTGTAGAAGCTGCAGTACCTGCAAAATTTAGAGAGCTGTAATTTTTCAGAAGAACCATCTCCCCATGTATGGAAACAAAGTCTTTACGTATTCCCATCATTTCAGCACTAAATTCACTGTCTTTTGTAAGAACTCCATCTCTGCCACTCTTCTCCTTCAGTCTTTCAATTCGTTCCTTCAATTCCTGGTAAAGAAGTATATCAAAAAAGGATCAATACCCACACGCTATGATTGATACCCACACATTTGAATGTTTATTTATTCTTCCACTTTTAAATTTTGACCTTCTTACTCTTGGGCATATTTCTTTGTTGAACCCATCCTTCCCAATCCCTCCCTCTCCACTACAATGAAAAGAGAGAGAAGCAAAATATTTCCAAATTTTAGTCCTCATTTGAAACCCTTTTTTTGATAGGTAAAAAGATAGTAACAAATAATTGCACTAGTGCTTCAGGCAAAATTACAGGTTCTGCAAATCAGCTATTGTGCCTAAATTGCATCTACATCTTGTACAATAACTAATTTGCACTAAAAAGCTAACAAAACAATGCATCAATGTTTAAGCCTCTGTATGTTTCTTTTGTTGCCTCAAAAAATTCTGCAATTTCTTTCTAGACATATAGCCCACCAAATGACTTGAGGAATAGTGTTCCAGGTCTTTTGAGCTTTCTTACACACCCCTCCCTGGTCCAGCACTTCAACTCTATTAGAGATTGACTTCAAGTCCAGATGTACGAAATTACCTTAATAAATTCAGACCAAATTGCCTTTCCCTATTCCCCGTCCACCTCCAAAACTTTTTTAAAATGGATACCACAAACATCTGTGGTCCTCCGCAATATGACAACAAATCTGATTTCAAACTTCCAAACATCACGGAACCCCTTAATTCGATCATGATAATGCAATGCTCCTTCACAGGGTACCAGCAGTGTTATTATTGTTTGTTGGGTAACCAAAATGTAATGCTGTCACACAGGGACCACTAAATAAATTGAAAAGTATAAGGGATAGTATGGTTCACGTTAGTGTCTAAACTGGCAGAGACGGATTTATATGGTAATTTGTGGTTCACGTGAACCCAGGGACCCTCCACCAAACTAGGTACAGTATGTATATATTTCTCAAAATATGTCTAATATGACGTTTGAGAACTCATGTTGTAAAAGACTAAATGGTTCATTGGTCAGACGGTGATTCACTTACACTTAGGAGATAGATCGATTCCCACTAAAGTGCTCCTTCAATATATTTTTCCCTTTTATTCCTTATGTTGGTCCAACTTGTTTTTGTTTTTTTTTTACTAAAAGAGAAGGAAATTTGCTCTGTGGGAGATCCGAACTCGCGACTAAATGTAAATTTTGAACACCCTTGGTAACTAGGCTACCACTATCTGTCGGGTGTAGGTGTTCAAAACCAAATATCTCATCATATGACGTGATATTTGACCCGTCTACACAATATAATTGTCAGACGAAGATTGTTTGCCGATCACCCTTGTGACCCTGTCGCTCCAGCCCCGGCACAAGTGAACCCAACCACTTGAAAACCTAAATCCAGCTCAGTAAAATGGTGACAGTCTCACTTAAATTGAGGTCCTACAGTAATCTATTATCGTGTTACCATTTAAGTCGTTCCTTTATTCACTTAGCTTTTCATGTTCCTATTTCTGTAAGGGCTTTCTTTGTTTTATTATTTCTTTCCTTTTAAGAAGCATCTTGATGGACGAAAGAATTAGGACTCCTATATAATTAAGGATTTAGTTCTCGGAATTCTCTTTCTCGGAAATAGATAGATTTTATCTTTGTAATCATTCAACCTTAGTTATGAATGACATTACACCATTGGGATTTCATGTTCTTTTCATCTAGGGTCGCTAGAATAGGTGTCTTGGCAGGTCTTTCTCTAGACATACCTTCAATAAGGCTAGATATGATTTGAAGTAAACTTGTGCTTTGCTTCATCAACATATCAACCACTATTAATCTTATCGTTTTTCTAAAGAATGCCAATTACTCAATCATCGGTCACTGCTATCAGTCAAATCGTCCACTATGTCAATTGCATGAAATCCTCGGTCTGTCTTCAGCTTTCCAAACTTTTTCTTTCACACCATGAAGAACAGCACACCCTTCCCACAACCCCTCCACTCACAAGCCCATATGCACAACTATGAAGACTTATTCTAACAGTCATAGGCCCCAAGTACACATTCAAAGTATACCACTAGCAATATGCAGATTGTAATTGGCAAACTTAGTTTTAAACTCAGCTTTCTTTCCCTATAGCTTGTATCAGTGATTATACTATTAATCCATAGCACTTGAAGTTAGATATTGATTTCTAACTGTAGCATTCAGACATAATGAGGATATTCTAGATTTTGAGATTGGTAAATAGGACTGTGAAAGCAACCATTTAAAAGCTTTAGTCAGACCTTTTGGTAAACAACGACCCCATCGGACATTATCTAGACCGTTAGCTATGTTTCATTGTCTACCACTTTGTCATTGTGATTTGATGGGCATAAAGGCTGGAAGAATGGGGCTATTGGAATCATTCATAGTGTATTGGCCATTGGGAGAAAAGAATGAACTATCAGCATGCATAAAAACACACAGATGCACATGTATACAAAAAAAACCCCTTTTGCATAAATCCTTTCACCACCAAATGATCCAAATACAAGATGAAGGTAGATATACATCATCCACCAAAGCGTGAGACAGATAAGAGTAACTAAGAAAATTCAACTCCATCTCTTCATTCATCCTATTCTGATTAAACAAAAAAAGAAAAAAATTAAGCTCATTACCATATCCCACCAAAAGTAACGTTGTTGACCAGACCAAAAGTAGCATCATACATGAAGCAGATACATATTCGTCATTCATGGAAATTTGACAACTATAAAGCTAGCATTATCAAAAACAAGAAAGACAACTTAATCAAATAAAGGAAGACATTGACAAGCATTAGCTATAAGAGAATGAAACGACGCAAAAAGGTGATAAATGAGTAAAAATCCACCCAAATAATTGATGCTCATGCAAATGATAACACAAAGACTACAACTCATACATGTCTTGCAAATGCTCATACTTTTCACCTTTGAGTTCTTACTTTTCTATTGCGGGGAGGGGGGAAGTAGTGGGGAGGGGGAACCATATGGGTGTCTTGATTTTATAAGCCAGAGAATTCACTTCTTTGTTGTTGAATGAATACTTTAACATTTGGGACTGCAGTTATGTTCTGAACAATCCGGAGATGCAAATATAATATTTTATTTATATTTTCTAAGTGGCATAAAAATCTCAGAGCTTAAAGACTCCTAGAAAGCATATGACCTAAAGTAAGCGTACTAACATGGATAAAACATATTCCAACTAACAGGTATCACCTACATAGATCTTAAAAATCTTCTGGCCAAATTTGATATAAGAATTTGTGCAAACATGTTAGCATTAGAGTGAAATGGACCAGAATAGAGTAGAACGATATAGAGGATTCGTAAAGATGACCTCAACCTGATTTGAGATAAAGGGATAGTTGTTTGAGATAGAGGCGTAGTTGTTAGATCGATGGACGGACGGACTGATTTAAATGCTACGTAACTACATAAATCAAGTAGGTTGTGTTGATTGAGACAAGAGTTCTACTACTATTATTTTAAACAATGCAGGACCACTTCCTCAAAATGAGTTCAAAATAGTAGAAAGGCACTTAGTAGGAATATACCACAAATATACTGTTATCCTTCAGCTTATCCAAGAATATTCTCCAGGTACCTCCTATGATACCTTCTCCTTAGCCCAGCTCACTAATCTGCTTATGCATATATATACATATCCTCTCACTCATTGCAGTTATCTCATTCGCAGCTATTCTCCTGTTGTACTTCAAATACTTTTATAACTTTTTTAATAACCGAGAAATTCCCGAGAGAAATGATAAAATCATACGTTCATGATTGATTCGCCCATATTCAAAACTTGAATTTAAACGCATTTTTTTGTTTGTTATAATCGTGGTGTCCAAGTCAGCTTGCGCGTATCTTAACTAATTTTAGAGTACCTGCTACCTCCCACTAGCGCAAATATCGGATAATTAGAGATACCGGGTAATATTGTCCACCAAGGCTTGGCCAGATGGGAACAAATCACCTAGTGTTTTTTCCTTGTGATTAAATTCTAGTTTCGCATAATCAATAGAAAAAAACACAAATTTTTTGTGATCGCAATTAAACAGTAAAAATCTCACCTAATACCAGCTAATTACAGTATCAATGTCATAAATCAATAAGGTAAAAAAAATGCAAAAATTATAAATCACAGAAAAATACTACTACTACTACTACGAAATACAGATGATTCATATAGCCGACCTCAACTAATAACGCGAAGCTAATTAATTGACATAATAAGAATAATTAATACATTAATTAAGCAGCAAAAAAAAAAAAAAACAATTACCTGAAATCGAATAATGAAATCCTCTTCTTTATCAACATAAAAATCATTGAATTTCTCAAGTTCTTCATTGAGAATTCTAACAAACCAATCCTGAACATGCCGCGGCGGCGGAGGCGGCGGAGGAAGATTCTCACCGCCATGGACGGCGGTGATCGGCGGAGAAGGGAGGTGTTTAAGAAGTTTCTTCAATGGTTTATAACATAAATATTTGTCCCTCCATTCTGGTAGGGTTTCTTCTAAATGTGTTGTAAATTCTTTCCCAAATTTCATTTTTCACAAAATTTGTATAAGTTTAATTTGAACACTAATTATAACAACTGATCTAATGATATAATTTATTTTTATTATAAGATGCAAAGTGGATGTATATTAGTAGTGGTAAAAGGAGTAATTATGTTTTGGCTTTTTGTGATTTGCTTTTGGGATTATAGGAATATAATCCTATAAAGATAAGTGTTAGTATCCATTTGTATAGTCGATTTCAATTTATTCTGAATCGAGACGTAACATAACAAAGAATGAACATGTATGGGTGAAATAATATTTCATTCGTCCCACTTTATGTTTCATAGTTTAAATTTATAAGTAATTTAAAAAATCAAGTAAGACCTGCAAAATTTATGGTCTAATTGTTATTAAATTTAAAATAATATTATTTTTTAACAGACTAATAATGAAATGTTGTCATATAAATTAAAACCGACAGAACAGAAAATTAGTTTATTCTTTAGGCAAGTTGCAGGCTTGAAATGGAGATGGGAATCTTCTTTTAATTTTTATTTTTTTAAAATCTTAAAGAATATTATTAATGCACAACCGACCAATGAGCAAATGCAAATATGCAATGAGTGTGTCTATGGTATTTGTAGGTACTGTGACAAAAAAGATTGCATTTGAGTTTTTTTTTTTTTTAACAAAAGAAAGCTGAAAGGAGTATGCTTTTTGTGGAAAGTCAACTTGGGAATTTCGCACTGGCTTTTTATATGTATGAAAGAATATTCATATTTGGAGATTCAAGTACTGTTGTCTCTGGTAGATTAGCTGTGTTTGTACTCTTAATTGAGCAACTCACGTTCGAAAGTTTTGTACATCATTCTACTAAGCTTGTCACATCACTCATGAACAGTGAGTCAAATCTAACTTTTTTAGTTTTAAGTATATTTTTGTTCCGAGTTATTTGATTTTTTTTAAACTCTCAAGTATACTATGTGTTGTTGCATAATTGGACGGTTTACCACCAATAGTTGTGGTGGGATAAATAAGATCCCTTCATCCTTAATCAGAGATCTCGGATTCAAGTCCTGAGAATGGAAAAAATCATGGTAGAAAGTACTTCCCTAGAAATGGACCTTATGCGGCGCGAATCCAAATTAGTCGGGACTCCAATAAGTATACCAGACACCAAATGAGAAACCATAAAAAAAGAAATTGTACAGCTTTAATGGGCTGATTTGGTTCACTGGATGGGTATTCACCCTTCAATTTTCACTGTTTATAATACTCATATAAAGGTTTATATAAGTACCTATTGCAACCCCTAACAAAATTGGGTCGTTAAAATTTGCGTGTTTGCTCTAAACGACAACCTAAGTTGATTCAAAGAGCTTTTGCGTTTCATTTTGACATTTGCTTCATTAACTTATTACATGAAAAATTTGCATAGAGCAAACTCTGAAGAAGCAATAAACAGAAAGAGGCAAACAAAAAACAATAATGGAACACATCAAATTGATTGATCACCTGTTTGATGATCCTTTGATTACACTTCCAGGATTGGCCGAATAAGTTAACAATAAGAGATGAAAATGAAGTTCAAAGAACCAAGTTGTTGGAGTAGAAAGAAAGTAAAAGAGGGAACTGAGTTATGCAGGAGAGACGGCCTATATGAACTCCAAAGCCTGGAGAATATCAGCTTTCAAGTCATCAAAGTCTTCTACACCAAAGCTGAACCTAACCAAATTGTCCATGATGCCATATTTGGCTCTATCTGACGGGCAAAGATCCCTGTTTTGCATATAAAAGAGCCAGTTACAAACATTTAATGGAAATTGGATACTCCTATTTCTTATCAGGATGTTTATAGATCAGTAGATTGGATATTGAAGAGCTGTGATTACTTTAAACTAAGCCACTTTCATCGTTTCTTAGTTTGCTTGCCTTTCCACATGTATATCGAATACTACATGGAAGAAACGACTAAAAGCCCTAATTACCACATGGATGTCACAAATTCTATAGTCTCCCTAAACATACTCAAGCACAGTATCCAGGAAAGGAAAAAAAAAAAACAACACAAGCAACTACAGAATAAAATATCAACATACCAGTAAGACATTATGGCTGGTTGGTCCACAATGCTCTCACAACCTCCAAATGATGGAGCAATGTATGGAATTTTAAGAGCATCCACAAATTTTGCAGTAGTCAGCAGGTCTCCGTCAATCTAATTATTCATAGACTTTCTCATTAACAATCCAGAATAGAGGACTTGAGAAGAATATGCTTTCCATCTAAAGGTAATAGATTGGCAGAATACCGACCTCAAAACTGACCACACCACCAAAACCAGTCATTTGTTTCTTTGCAATGTGATGTTCTGGATGACTTTGCAGGCCTGGATAATAGACACGCCTCACCTGCAATTCATTTTCCTTAGATACTGCAGAAGTTGCAAGAGTAAACAGGATCACAATGAGACAAAAAATTCATGTTTGCTAATTCTATTAACTGCCAGAAGAAAAGCAAGACGCAAAGGTCTCGGTATTTCTGTAATCTATTAATCCAGCAATACCGTGTGCTAGATATACATTACCTTGAAGGGAGAGGTATCTATTGATCGCATACTTAACCAGCTCTATATGATTTTTTTTATATTCCCTTTCTTTATATGTTTTCGTGTATTTTTTTTTTTAATAACAGAGAAAGGAGAACAAAAGTTTTGAAAAATGAAAATGGATGCAACATCTTAGTCCTTATTTGCCCAAGAATTAAAGAAAAAACATGCTACAGTGACATCCATCCATCCATCATCAGCAGCACATAAGCAGTTTCAAAGAACGATCAAGCTAATCTGGCCTAGTACAACTTACACTATAAAGAAGAAAAAGAGACTCTGGCCATGTTGCTTCCACGTTCATTATTATCTTCCACATACTTTAAAGATTAAACCAGTAATTGATTAGCAATATCTAGATCACGCTGCAGATAATAGTCGTACACCCTTTGCTATTTTAACACAGTAAGCCATTCTTCATTTTTCTAGTAAACACAGAATTTCAATAATTACTTTAGGTAATTGCTCTGCCATATGTGATATCCTAATCATGCCCTTCAAAATTATTGCAACCTGAAAATACCTTGGGATGAGCCTCTAAAATCTCGGCCATCCTCAATGCAGTTGAGTTTTGTTGCTGTACACGAAGATGCAGCGTCTTCATGCCTCGGATGATTAGATATGCGGCATTCTGATACATGCAAGAATCAAATTAGATTTTGATGAAATACAATCTCAAGCTGCAAAATAAATGTCTGGGGATTTAAACAGAATAGTTTCAACAGTCCATTTTATTTGAAAAAAATTCCATTCTGGGAATAAGATAGTGAAATAGCTACTGTAGAAAAGAATTCGAGAAAACAAGTCAAGCAAGACTTCAAAGACAACTCACTGGATTGAGAGCACCACCAAGGATGTGATGCAGGTTACGAATTACTGAAACTAACTTCAGAGGACCGCTAATGCAACCTGCGAGAACCTGCATGAAATGCAATAAACTGTCAGTTTTATTAGAGTACTTTTTAGTAGGCGCATAATTCTTTGAATTGCCAAAACCACCAATTATTGCTACCATACATCATTATGCCCACCAATGAATTTTGTTGCAGAGTGCAGAACTAGGTCAGCCCCAAGGGCAAGGGCCTTTTGGTTAAGAGAAGTTGCAAACGTCCCATCTATACAAACCAAGGCTCCTTTTTCATGACAAAGCTTTGACACTAGCTCAATGTCTACACATCTCAGGAATGGATTTGTAGGAGACTCAGTGAAGAAAAGATCCACCTGTATGGAACAATGTTGCCAGTGAGTCGGAGCCTCTTCATTGTTCTCTCATTATAAGTTAAAAACAAATACAGTAGTAGCATACTGACTTTCTTCTGATTTAGTGCCAACTCGAGACCTCCGACATCGGCTGGGTCAATGACTGTGGCCTGTAAAATGGATCAAGGACATGAGAAGTAATAACCACTCGTAGCATAAGGAATGCACCGTGGTATCATTATATTTCCTTAGAATGAATAACAAACAAGAATATCTCTAGTTATTCACTGCGGTTGGTCTCCATCAAAATCCAAATTCATTAATACCACTCACTTTGAATCCCATAATATTTGTAGATTTGCGAACTAGAAATGTCAGCTATCTAAACACTAGGAATAGTGTAGGTACCGTGATTCCCATTTTAGGAAGTATAGTTTCAATAAAGACCCGGGTCTTCCTATAACAGTCTGTGGTTGTTACAATATGGCCACCAGCAGGTACCAATGCCAACAGCATTACAGTACTTGCGCACATTCCAGATGCCATTAACAAAGTTGATTCGGCACCCTCCAGAGCACTGTTCACAAACAAACGCATCACCTCTTAAGGAACTATCACAAAGCACAAGTGGAAAGACCGAGAGAGTCCAGAAAAATAACTTATAAATAAAATAAAAACCAAAACACAAAACTCACCTTATCTTCTCCTCTAAAACAACAGTAGTTGGGTTTCCATAGCGCCCATATTCAAAACTTTCACGCCTTTTCTCCTGCCAAATTATAACAGAGAAATCAAAAACAGCAATATAGATAAAACATAAAAGAAGTACTTAGCATGCTTGTTCCAATTCAGGGAAATGTACAACCACTATATGACAATTCATGCGACGAGACAGCCGATAGGCACTTAACTTATCCTCCCTTAGCATTATTGAATTACCCTTTCAGTTAAGCAAGTTGACGAAACCAACATTGTAGCTTATACAACATAAGAGAGTCAATGGCCATATGCAAATGTAACAATACTAGCAAATACCTTAAAATCAATGAGCTCAGAAGTCTTGTTGAAGAAATAAGCAGATGTGTTAACCACTGGTGTAGTGATTGCATCCGTAACAATGCCACGTCCCAACCTTTCACCTGGACAAAACTAGCAAATGAGCTTCAAGCACAAACTATGTTACCATCTAGCTATAAGTTGGACACAAGTAATCATGTTGCTGGATCGCCTCGAAATCACATAGTATTAGATAAACATTTATAACAAATAAAAATTGAATTTAACGTTATATACGATAACGGCCTAAAGAATTTTTTCACACTAGCAAGTCTTTAACTATTGTAGTAGGTAACTTGACTTATTTTTTACGAAAGCTTACCTTACATATTCTTTGAGTGACCTGATAGTGTAAAAAATATATTAACACCACAAGTACACTATAAATAATATTTACACTGTCAGATTATCCATCATTATTATAGCAGGTAACCGACAAATCTCACTTTTTATCAAAGCTAACCTATAAATATCTTTTGATTGACCTGATCATCTGAAAAGTTATTTACAGTAAACGTAGGGTATAAATAATATTTTATACTATTAAGTTACATTTCTCTATGGTAGTAGTAGGTAATATGTGTTGTTTACAAGTTACATCACTTTTTATTTATACTGACAGTGTATGTAACTTAAACTCGTAAAAATTTACCGGCATGAATAGCGATGCTTCCATCAGAACTCAAAAACGAGCCATATTTCACACTTTCAAGCACTACATGTTCATCATTATTACAAGCTCCATTTTGTACAACCTCCACGTCATCATTCTCAAGCGGAGCAATGGCTGCGTCCACGGCTTGAGCCGCTACCGGAGTAAAATCAGAATTATTATTATTAGCCGACCACGAAGCCGCTACAACTTGAGCCACGCCAATATTACTACAGTTTCTCCGAGCTTTTATACTTAGCTGTCTTACAAAATTTGGAGGAAATTTAAATAATATTAAGCTGTGACGTGGCATGCCGCCGGAGAATTCGGCCGGAAATAGTTTACCGTAGCTTGATACCGCCATTAAATTCCGGTGATACGACGGCAACAAAAAGTTGAAAATGAAACAGAGAACTTGTGTCCTTTGAAATTTATTATGTGGGGAGAATTTGTCGTTTTGTAAAAGCTGGTTTACAGTTGGGATTTAACTATGGTTAATGTTTAAACCTTGGTTGGATTTCTGTGGTTAAGAAATTGTTTGGATTTGTTGCCGACGTGGATACAGATCAGTATAAAGTTGCAATCGTATTGTACCATTTGCTTGATGGTACAATACCATAAATACTATTGTAAGTACTACTCAGGTGTTTTCAATTTATGTGTCATAATTTGATTAAACATCAAATTTTAGAAAGAAATGATTCCCCCGTTGTCTATTAGTTCTACTCCTATAATCATATTTTATCAATTCAACTTAACTTAGAACTATCATTTCCAATTCATCGTTTATCTTATAATATAGTCTTATTTCAAGTTTTCTTTAGTTGAGGGTCTATCGAAAACAGTAATCAATCTTGGTGGAAGTATATTTCAACCTCCTCAGGCCTTATTTATGGTGGTACAAAGAGTATGTTGTTGTGGTTGATTTAGTCTTATTTCAAGTGAAATACCACAACATTTCAATTTTTTCTAGATGAATTCACATCAAAACTCAATGATGTATTCCCCCGTTTCAAAATGGTTGTCATAGTTTGACTTGGAGCGGAGTTTAAGAAATGTGGTAAGATTTTTGGAACTTGTGGTCCAATATAAGTCATATATAAATATGTGGCTATAAAACATTTCATTAATGATAAAATGGTAGTTTCAACTCAAAAATATTCCAAATTTAAAATTGTGTCATTCTTTTTGAAACAGACTAATAAGAAAATAGTGACATCCATTTTAAAACGGAGGGAGTAGGTATTTGGCTAGAAAAAGTTTTTCATCAAAGAAATGGAGTCAATGTAAGACCCCATTAAGTTAGCTAGACAAAGAAGAAGTTGCTAGAACTCCAATAAGAAATATAGACATACCAATCGATCAATCATTTGGTTTAAGTGGAGCCCATCTAATATTCTACTTTAAATGGAAATCACAATATGAGAAAACAAGTTGATGCCTCTAGTCAGTTAGTGGCTACTAGCAGATCAAGGTAGCCAATTAGATTGCCACTTTGTTCTGTCCCATTATGACTATTGCTACTACTTCTTCCGTCCCAAAATGAGTGTCTGAATTTGATTGGGCACAGAGTTTAAGAAAATAAGGAAGATTTTTAAATTTTGTGGTTTAAAATAAAAGGTGTGTAAAATATGGGTCAGGTCTTTTAATTCTGTGGTCCAAAACAAATTTTAGATTTAAATAGTTACCATAAATAGAAAGAAACACTCATTTTGAGACAAAAAAAAAAGATAGACAGTCATTTTAGAACGGAAGGAGTAGTATAGACAATGTAATTTCTCTTTTTGCCTTTCTTTGAGACCCTGCCTAAATGAATCAATGATATGGACAACAATGCATAAGATAAAGTGAACAACAACTTGTCCTGTCAACATTGTTTTTGTTTCTGGTTTCATCTACTGCACTTATATATAATATGGACAATTTGATATTAACATTTCACACTTTGTAAATATTCAAGTGATGCGCACTTCTAAAATTAAAACTTAATTGTCAATGCCAGCTAAATATATTTATTTTTATTTTGACATTGGGGTATCTTCAATTTAAAACAACGACTGGTTTGGTGTAGAGACAAAGAGAAAATAAAACTATTCTCCGAAGCAAATTTTGAAACTACCTTAGTAATATAATAGAAAAATATCGGTCATCAAATTATAAAATAACAGTTCGAGTAATTTCGTCAATTAGTTGCATCTGTAGGGATATGGAAGGATGGCTTTATCGAAACAGGCTAAGTTCCCGCTAATAGCAGCGCCAAGCAGCTAAGTTGGTGCGGAAGAACTGTTGCACCGGGAGAAATCCTTCTCTATACTAAGTTCTCTACAGCAAACTAAATAAGGAATTAATCTCCTTTAACATGAAGAAATGACCCTATAAGAATCTCATCATACTTTTATTTAGTGATCTTCTAAAGTATATTTTTACTTCTCTAGCAAACCAAACCATGTAACTAACATAACATCTGTGATAACTATAAAATTGGTCTCTCCATGCTTAATAAATAGGTCATGTATTAGCACTTCAAAGGTGGCCAATGGGTGTCATTCACTGTCTTCATCCACCAAATGGATCAACAGACTCAGGCCCATTAGATTGACTAATTATTCAAGCCCATTTCATTTTTTAAGTAAACTGAATTAGCCCATTTGGCCCAACAAAGAGCCACTTTGCACTCTATAAATAGCAAGAAAGATTCAAGAGTTAGAAATTAGGGTTTCCTTTTCTCCATAGGAGTATGAGAGCTGCAACATTCAAAAAGAGTATGGGTCTAATAGTGCAATTTTTTTGCATAATTTAATCTAATTTGTTTTTTTCATTATAATATATTTATTTTTTTAGTAATATTGCACCTGGAAATAGGATCTGTGGCCACATAATTAATGCCCAGACACCTAATTATATATTAGTGCATATACTGATTTTATAGGGCTCCGCTTTGCAGCTAGGAATTATCTCATGTATATGCTGCCTGTATTGCCCTTACATTTTTAAAATTTATCAATCTGTATAGTATCGAGCTTTGGTCTAGTGCCAAGAACTATGTGTAAGTTACACGCATATTACTTCATGTGTAAGTTAAATGCACGTTACTTTTATATCGAAGCTGCATTGTACCAAGAGGAGGGTGAATCAAATACCCTTTTCTTGATTGCCTATGAGGCTGTAGCTATATGAATTCAATTTGAGAAGTTTACTGGCCGGTTGTTGCTCTCCTATCGACATATCTGCTTACCGAACTTCTTACATTTCCATAACTAGATTGAATTCACTATTCTATGTCAATATTTATGCGACATATTAGGCTATTGTTGGATTAGAAATGGAGAAATAAGTATTGTCATAGAATTTAACCTTTTGAAGATGCCCTGCTGTTACCTAAACATTAGTGACAGACTTTTAAATCTTAAAGTAGTAACAAGAACTTCAAAAGAAAATCCAGTCAACAATAAACTATAGGCTGTTCAACAGGCCAAATACTTTCCACAAGATTATGCCAAACGATTGAGAAAGTCTGCATTTTCGAATAAATTCGTTGACCAGGTCCACACAACATCTTCAGGATCGTTCATAAGCAAACTAGGCCACTGATAGATTGCAGAAGTTAAAGTTATGGGTTTCAAATGGGTATACGAGTCTGGGTTGTAAAATTGTAATCCCGCAGGTTTCGGTACGAGTTTAAATTGCGGGTTTTTAACGGGTCTAGGTTTTGGGTAGGGAAAAAAAACCGTGCGGGTTCGGGTCTTAACAAATCGGATTTGAATTTGGGTTTTAATTTTTTTTAATAATATTATTTTAAATACTTAAAAAAAGATGAATGATAGGAAAAATTGAAAGACTTACTTTATTTAAGATACTGACTATTAAAATATTGAACATTAAACTTCTAAATTTGAAAAGTGCAACATCAAAACTAGATAATGAAAATTCAAATTATAAATTTAAATATGCCTATTTCTTTGTGTAATTTCTTCCATGTCATTTTCCTCATGCTCTGGTGTAGGTGTCATTGATAGTGCTTGATCACTTAACAGAATTTCTTCAAGTTTATCATCTTGTTTTAGTGAGTCTTCAATTCCTTGGTTTCTTTGCTCCGATCTAATCCAGTCTCGTAAACAAATTAGAACATCCAAAGCATTATTACCCGAAAGAGTGACGGGTATCACATATTTGAGGTATATATCGAAGTTAATAGTTGAAGTTCTATACCATATTTGAGTAATAGATATTCAAAGTGTTGATTTGTTATGGAATATCAAGTTTCTTTTTTAATTAAATAGCTAAACTTGTTTCTCTTGAACATATTTCACTCGTAACAATATGGATACAAAACGAATTAAACCATAAGTGGAAAACTTGTGTATACCTTTCTCTACACATATAAGTTTTATTACTTAGTTTATTTTAACGGACACGGATACTGGTATATTCAGTAATTCCCCATAATTTTGAAGGGTCTTAACGGATACGGGTATTCGTTAAGAAAAAAAAATCCGTTCGGGTTGGGGTATTTTAGAGGGTTTACGGGTCCGTGTCCGAGTTTTGCGGGTCCAAATGGTGTCGGGTTTTAATGAGTCCGGGTCCAGATTTTGACGGGTAGACCCCTACTCGTTTGACACCCATAATTCAAGTACTGTAATAAGGAACAATTAGCTAATCTCTTATTGTTAGCTGCTAATATTTGTGGGTCTAAATTGTTACTAGTAATGAAGGTAGCACGAGTTGTTCGATGATTTATGAACTACTATTATTATGAATATACCACAAATTGAAAGAAAACCCAGTGAGGAAAAACTAAAGATTTTAAGCAAACTTGTACTGTGCACATTTTTTGGATTATTAATAGAGGGACATGTATTGCATATGAAGACATACATATACAATTAAGAATGGTTAATCTTAATTTATGGTACATAGAACATTACAAAGAATTAGAACCCCTATATCAAAGATTAAAAAATCATGTTCCAAAAAAAAAAAAAAAAAAAAATTGAAAAAATATACACACGGGCGGATTGGAATTCAGGACTACTTGCACCACCCCAAAACTCAATGTACAACATTTACCATATTTTAGCTCAAAACGGACAATATCACACCAATTTATAGTTCTTCAGATAAAAAAAAATATTCAGGAAAGAATAGTAATGTTACAAGGCTAAAAAGGGCCTATAGCAAGAGTTTGATTCAGCAATTATGTAATTAGCTTTGTATTTTTGTTGGAAAGCCATGAGTTCACATAACAAGAACTAGTGGTGCACTCTAGGTGCAAGTGTTTTGGATGTTAATGGTAATCATTCATATTTATTACAAAAATGAAACTTATTAATTAGCTCTTGTCTGTAGCATTACTTGGCTTTAATTTCTGAACTTATGATCTTGTAAAAGACATAGTTCTTATGAGCTAAATACAGGCTAGCTAATGCATGTTTCAATGATATTAACGGATGATTTCACATAATAATTAATTAATGTCCAAAGGCAAAACAATTGAATTAGTAGTTTTTTGGTACAGAACCATATATTAGAGCATTTATCTTAAAAATTGACTTGAAAGTTTTTAAATCGGGAAGTATAACACCTTCAAAAGTAACAAACCAATATTTATCGTTCCCTCCATTTCAAGGTCCCTTTTTTTCTTCTGATACTTTGTTGAAGTATCATATTTGAATGGAAGTAACAAACCACTATTTATTTTACTCTTGGTGTGGATGTAATAATCTCTAGTTGTCCAAAATTAATTAAGGAGGTTCATTTAATAGTTGCTTCATTGAATCTGTTTTGAGATGTCGATTAAGTATTTATACTGTATGATGGTCACACTATGAGAATTCTAGTAGGCTTTGGTTTTATCCTTTCTTGTTGTCATTGCTAGTTGTTCAACTGACACGACCCAGAATCCGGCTAGGCCGTGCGGGCACCCGACATTCTCCCCTAGGTCCGTTGGGCGAATCCTTACCAATTAAATTAGGCAAATAAATATAATAATTCATAAATAAGGACAAGACTTAAAACAAGAACACAGACATACTGATACCTCTAGCTGTACAAAAGAAATTACAGCTGACTACCCAACATACTAGGTTTAGGGCTATCCAGACTAGACATCTAAGAGTACAAAAGAAGACAGATACCTCCTGAAGGGAGCAGAATGCAACTGAAATAATAAACAATAAACTGGTGGCCATCCGGAATAAATCTGGCTCACCCTGACAGCTGAAGTCGTCTTCGCTCCTGAACAACGCGGCGAGCTCAATCCTGGAGCGAACCTGCCGAAACGAAATAGATAGACAAGAAACAAACAACAAACAAGGGTGAGTCAAAAGGACTCAATAAGTGGGGCAGACTAGCCACCTCAAAGAATAGGATAGCTAGCCAGGGAGAAGAAACAGATAAACCAAATTTCTTTTATTTAAATTATAAAAAGGCAGAGCCAGATAACAACCGAAAACACGTAAGAAACTTCTAAACTCAACCAAGGGTGCGTGGCAGAAACATATCAACAAATAAGCGATGCACATATAAGCAGAACAGTAGTCATGTACCGCAAGTCTACACAATGGCATGAATTGAGATGAAATGAAATGAAGTGAGATGAAATGAAATGAAATGAAATATGATGCAAAGGGTCACATGTGCCCGTCGTCCCATCTCGAAGCGGAATACTCCTGCATTCGAGGGGAATCCAATCTGATAACCAACTGGAGCGGAATACTCCTGCTCCTGGGGCGGAATACTCCTGCACCCGATATAATATAAACCAGAGGCGGAATACTCCTGCACTCTCTTGGGGCGGAATACTCCTGCACCCGATATAATACAATGGAGCGGAATACTCCTGCTCCTGGGGCGGAATACTCCTGCCCTCAATATGATACAATGGAGCGGAATACTCCTGCTCCTGGGGCGGAATACTCCTGCCCTCAATATGATACAATGGAGCGGAATACTCCTGCTCCTGGGGCGGAATACTCCTGCCCTCAATATGATATGCAATGTAATGCATATGAATGACAAATATTGCATATGAATGCAATGTGATGCAATAATAACCCTTCACCGGCGCGGGACTCTCATCGACAACCGGGAAGTAGATGACAACTCACAGCCAGGGTACAATGCTCAGATCCTCATTGCAATACCAACAATAGGACATAACATATAATATATAATGTAAATCCAAAGCTAAGGCGTGATGAGTACGCCTATCGGCAGCTACACGCGTAAGGAACACGTGGTAGAAAATCCACGAGGCCAGGTGCCTCCAAAGAAATGGATATAAACACTTACCTTGTTTCAAAGTTAGTACAGCCACTCAATAACCGCTTTGTCCTTTGGATTCATTGCCAAACGATCCCACTGTGTTCAATAAGCAGAAAAATATATCACATTAGGCTAAAGGCTTCATTCCTCACATCTTAGGGCAATCCAGGTAGGAACCTGATACCCTATTCGCATACGCAATACGCAGGCCAGGCCTATATACAGGGTTTAGGGTCACATGACCAAACCCTTGTGACCCTAAACCCTAAATAAATTACATTTATATGTTGCCCATAACTCCCTGAGTACAAATATATAATCAATTTCATTATCGGGGTCCATTTGACCATTTAAACTATTAATTGAACTTATTAAAACGATGTCTAATATTCCAAGTTTTACCGTCAAAATATATTTAAACACACGTAATAAGCTCAAATAATATATTAGAATCATTACCTGAATGTTTCAGGGTGAAAATTCTACTTTTTTTCCGGCCCTTTTCTCATTTTCTGGCATTTTTTCGCGTTATGTCTTGTATTGTTTTTTTTTTTTCTGCGTTTTGGTTTTCCTGTTACTGTACGTGCTTTTGAGCTCCATTTAAATGGAGGTGCAGCTAAGGGATAATTATCCCAAGGCCCACCGTCATAATTATTTCTTCTTCTTTTCTTTTTTTTTTAATAATTTTGTTTCTTTTCGAAAATTAAAATAATACCCTATGATACTCGAAATAATTCCAACTTTTGCATACAAGTTATACAAAATATATGTAACATACTCGCGAAGACGGATCTCAAATTGGACTCCCGAAACTCAAGATACGAATTTAAATAAAAAGAAGTCAAATTATTGAACTTTCGGCATTTTAGCGGAAACTAGCCGAACAACATCGAAATTCACTTTCGAAAGTTCACAAAAATCACAAATAATCATACGAAGCTAACGGCGCTTTCGGATTTCGAATCGGAGCTCATTCGGCAAAAACCGAGCTCGAAAATCTCCTTTTAATATTAATCGCCAATAAAAACTGAAACCTTCTTCCGATGCCTACCAAACGAGGTCTGATTTTGCTCAAATTTTACAGACAGGTTCTAATGGACATTACGAATATTTTAAAATTATCGGCACACCAATCGGAGTCCTAACTTCCGAAACAACTGACCGAGGTCGTTTCATTCTCCTCCACTTAAACTCTCGTTCGTCCTCGAACGAGCCTAAATCTAAAGCAAGATTCACGCAGATAATAAAAGAACTTACACGACTTTCATAAGCTACTCCACGGGCCTTATCTCCTGATTACAGAATCAGAATCATAACACGCATATCGTACTTTTGGAATAAAATATAACTGGATAATATAATGATACCATTGCACAACTTACTCTGACTTACTTCCTTGATTGCGAGAAGAGAGTTCTACCTTTTTTAAACGAAGATACATAGAACTTTTAATGGGTTAACATGATTAAGTCGATAATCACCTCTTCGATATACCTTTCGATATAAAACAAGTCGATGGAACTAAGAATTAGCTCACTCTTGATACAATAGGGGAAGATTTTGAAGTACCTTGTCAGTACACACTCTAGAAGATTTGATGCAAGCTATATTATTTTTGCGAACGCACTATGCAACATCTTAGTTGATCTTAGTGTTGTTCCGCAAGCTCCTCGTGGGAATGTAGTTACTCATATTCTAATGTATGCCAAAGGCTTATCTGAACAGGGTCTATCGTATAAGGATAAGGATCATGCAACTACCACTGGATAGTATGATGTAGACCGGGAATGATCCTCAGACCGAACATCTACTTCAGGGTATTGTCTTTGGATTGGAAATATTATAACTTGAAAAAGTGCAAATAAAAGAGACATGTAGTTGGATCTTCATCTGAGGCAGAATACCAGAAATAAAGTTGATTACATGTGCATTTATAACGCTAAAGTAACTTCTCAAGGAGTTGAGGTGTGAAGGAGATATGCCAATGATGGATGGACGACAATCTGCACTAGACCTTTAACTCTAAATTTTTTTCATGAAGTAAAACAACGTCAATATGAGGATCCAGTTCTGGTTGAATACAGACAGATAGCCAGAAGAAAACCGGAGTCACCATACAGGGTTATTACTGACAGTGTTCTTATGTATAAAGATAGACTTTGAGTTTCTGATGTTGCAGATTTACGTGGATAGATTATGATGGAGACACATTATTCCAAATACAGTATTTATCCAGGTTCGACTAAGATGTACCATGATCTTACGCAGATTTATTGGTGGGACGAAATGAACTATGACATAGGAGAATTTGTGGCTTAGTGTTCTAATTGCCAGCCAGTTAAAGTCGTGTCAGCTTTTCAGAATTTATGCTTTCAGCAGATAGGTGCGTATATATGATCATGTTGCCAGCTTATCTTTGTCATTAATAGATTATTAGTGGGTTTAGCAATGATCGACACTCATTGCAGATTTCTACCGTGGCCTTACTTTGGGTCGTGAGAAAAGTAGTATCAACACCTCAGAGATTTAATATTACCATTCAGTATTTGGAGGAAGACTCCTCCACTTAAAGCACAAACTCATTCAACCATTTGAATAGGAATAACCATCCTCACACAGTCTGCTGGACTAAAGAAGATTTAGTTAAAAGCTAAATGTAGGCAGACCTAAGCTATCAACTACACTTTTAAGTTGCCAAACAGCTGCAACTCTCAAGTTCACAACTCCATACCTTTGCCGTAAACACCACCGCCTGATGGATGGTACTTCTATATAAAAATTTCGGCAGAGTTTCCCCTGAAAATGGATGATCCGCAAAAACAGAACCAGCACTATACTATACATGAGAATGGATACCCGGATAAACTGATAACATAAACATGTTAAACGGATAACAAGATGAGACAACTGGACCAAAACAATAATATGCTTCCAAAATAATAATATGCTTACCCGGCCACAATAACACGTATTCTGGCTCAACACAGGGAACGTCACAAGCGACTACCAATCGCCCAAGCTCACTAGTGCCGGACGAAGAAGAAATGGAAATAGATCGAGGATAGATATAATTAGAGCTTCAGGAAGTTCATCTTCTTATTTTCTTGACTACCAAAGCTAGACTACTTTCGCGTCAAGCGAGCCAAAAAATCGCAATTGAAGAGATAGACATTAAATAAGCTTTATGGAAAAACATCCATACCAATTTTAACCTTCCAATAAGAACGAAATTCTGACAATTTACCAGAAACCCTGTTATAATCGAGACAAGCTCATAGAATAACATGACTCATCTAGCGTCTTGAACCATGAAGAGATACGTAGATCGGGTATTGCTTACCAATCACTTTATACCAGAAGAAATAATGATGCATTCTGATGGTGATGGGTAAGAATCTCATCATCCTACTAACACCGAATTTCAAAAAGAGAGGTAGATTGACTTGACATTATAACAGAATGAGGCATAACAAAATGCAAAGCAAACAATACCGATACTCACTCACAAATCTCTCGCATTTAAACCAGATAAACTGGTAGGGTCTCATAAATGCCAGGAATAAATCGTATCATAAACTCACCCCTCTACCGCAACCGATTCTTAATAGAAACAATATCCAAGGAAGCCATGGAAACATGATAAAATAAACGAAGTTCAGACCGATCGGAAGAATCAAATCTTACTCACGTATAATGAAAGAAGAATTACATGGGTGTACTTCATCGGATGCCTCAGCATTCTGCCAGACTGGCAGTTCATAGAACTGCCTCTGCGGCTGAACTAAGCCGCTACATTGATAATTACCTTCTGAAGAACCACTGCCACCACGCTCTCAACCTCTACTGGATCGTGGCGTTTCTCTGGCTGATTAAGATTTAAATAAAATTCCCTATGACTGTACAGGTGCCTGATGAAAAGAGAAAAGATGACTGCCTACTTACCGGAGTAAGGAAAAACTCCTCAAAGGATAACCAGACTCACGATAATGATAACACCTTTTTTTTTTTTTTAGAATGGAAGCTGGGCAGATTGTTGAAAGCTATAAAGAAAAGACTAAATCTGATCTTGATAAGCTACTAGCGCACTTTAAGAATCAAGTGACACAAGCTGAGATAACCTAGAAGGTGACCTCCCAAAATAATCATAACTTTTACCTCCATATGAGGTACTATAGTTACCCACTATGGCCACGGGATCTCTTGCTCTCCCGCTCTAACTCATGGTATGCCTCGAACCTTCGGGCAATATTAACAACAACATCAAATAAAATACGGACCTCAATTTCTCGAGCCATCTGGGATTTCAAGGAAAAATAAAGGTCATCAATAAATCTTTGAATCTCTCGAAAGGCTCATGGACTAGTTCTAATGCATATTCAGTCATTCTATAGAATTCAATCTCATATTCTGAAACACCAACATGCTAACCGACGGGCTACCCTGTCAAACCCACTCGAACTGGCAACATTTTTTCATCTTGTTCGCTACTCAAAAGGAACTTTTCCACGAATCTAGAAGAAAAATCGAACAAAGTTGGCTAATAAAGAGCAGTCCACCAATTCAACACTGGACCTCTGAAACTGGAAAACAGAATGATCGACACCATACCACTCGATATAACAAGAGCCCGAAGGATATGCTGACATCATTTTATTTTTTAAAAAAACAAACTTACACAGGGATTATTTGATACATGGCCTGGGAATATCGAGATGTTCAACCGCGTAAAATAATATACCCTCTTTGGGCACTCGGACCGAACTGTTACCTCGGCTAGCTAACCAGCCAGAACAGTTGGTGGCGCAACACATGCTGCATTTGGAACATATTTTACTATGGCAATATTAAGAACTAGAATAGGAGCTCCCTGAGACCGAACATATGCATCTGCGGCAACCTGATAAGCTGCCTAGCGAATAATAGGTTCTTGCGGTATTTGCGTCACCAAGATTCTCGTAAACGCATCATAGAGAGCCAAGGGAATTATAAGGCCCTGCTCCCTTGCCCATCGCAAACTCATACCGCTGGGACTTCCGTAACTAGATCGTCAACACGATCAAAACTCTCGGGCTTCGTCAGTGCTAGCCCCAGGCTAGACTGCTTCGTCCTGAACTCATACCATTTGCTGATTTGTTGCACGAGGGTTCACAATTACCACGAAGGAATTAACCAATTTAATGAAAATACTTTTGAATCCTAGACAGACGCACGATCAGAAATGAAGGAAGTGAGACTTCCTAAAAGCCATCATAGCCTCTCGTAGATAAGTACGGACGTCTACGTACCCATCAGCGAGACTCTACTAGACACTGTCTTAGTCTGGATAGACTCTAAACAGGGCTCTGATACCAACTGACACGACCCAGAATCCGGCTAGGCCGTGGGGGCACCCGACATCCTCCCCTAGATCCGTTGGGCGAACCCTTACCAATTAAATTAGGTAAATAAATATAATAATTCATAAATAAGGACAAGACTTAAAACAAGAACACAGACATACTGATACCTCTAGCTGTACAAAAGAAATTACAGCTGACTACCCAACATACTAGGTTTAGGGCTATCCAGACTAGACATCTAAGAGTACAAAAGAAGACAGATACCTCCTGAAGGGAGCAGAATGCAACTGAAATAATAAACAATAAACTGGTGGCCATCCGGAATAAATCTGGCTCACCCTGACAGCTGAAGTCGTCTTCGCTCCTGAACAACGCGGCGAGCTCAATCCTGGAGCGAACCTGCCGAAACGAAATAGATAGACAAGAAACAAAAAACAAACAAGGGTGAGTCAAAAGGACTCAATAAGTGGGGCAGACTAGCCACCTCAAAGAATAGGATAGCTAGCCAGGGAGAAGAAACAGATAAACCAAATTCCTTTTATTTAAATTATAAAAAGGCAGAGCCAGATAACAACCGAAAACACGTAAGAAAATTCTAAACTCAACCAAGGGTGCGTGGCAGAAACATATCAACAAATAAGCGATGCACATATAAGCAGAACAGTAGTCATGTACCGCAAGTCTACACAATGGCATGAATTGAGATGAAATGAAATGAAGTGAGATGAAATGAAATGAAATGAAATATGATGCAAAGGGTCACATGTGCCCGTCGTCCCATCTCGAAGCGGAATACTCCTGCATTCGAGGGGAATCCAATCTGATAACCAACTGGAGCGGAATACTCCTGCCCCTGGGGCGGAATACTCATGCACCCAATATAATATAAACCAAATGCGAAATACTCCTGCACTCTCTTGGGGCGGAATACTCCTGCACCCGATATAATACAATGGAGCGGAATACTCCTGCTCCTGGGGCGGAATACTCCTGCCCTCAATATGATACAATGGAGTGGAATACTCCTGCTCCTGGGGCGGAATACTCCTGCCCTCAATATGATACAATGGAGCGGAATACTCCTGCTCCTGGGGCGGAATACTCCTGCCCTCAATATGATATGCAATGTAATGCATATGAATGACAAATATTGCATATGAATGCAATGTGATGCAATAATAACCCTTCACCGGCGCGGGACTCTCATCGACAACCGGGAAGTAGATGACAACTCACAGCCAGGGTACAATGCTCAGATCCTCATTGCAATACCAACAATAGGACATAACATATAATATATAATGTAAATCCAAAGCTAAGGCGTGATGAGTACGCCTATCGGCAGCTACACGCGTAAGGAACACGTGGTAGAAAATCCACGAGGCCAGGTGCCTCCAAAGAAATGGATATAAACACTTACCTTGTTTCAAAGTTAGTACAGCCACTCAATAACCGCTTTGTCCTTTGGATTCATTGCCAAACGATCCCACTGTGTTCAATAAGCAGAAAAATATATCACATTAGGCTAAAGGCTTCATTCCTCACATCTTAGGGCAATCCAGGTAGGAACCTGATACCCTATTCGCATACGCAATACGCAGGCCAGGCCTATATACAGGGTTTAGGGTCACATGACCAAACCCTAAATAAATTACATTTATATGTTGCCCATAACTCCCTGAGTACAAATATATAATCAATTTCATTATCGGGGTCCATTTGACCATTTAAACTATTAATTGAACTTATTAAAACGATGTCTAATATTCCAAGTTTTACCGTCAAAATATATTTAAACACACGTAATAAACTCAAATAATATATTAGAATCATTACCTGAATGTTTCAGGGTGAAAATTCTACTTTTTTTCCGGCCCTTTTCTCATTTTCTGGCATTTTTTCGCGTTATGTCTTGTATTGTTTTTTTTTTTTCTGCGTTTTGGTTTTCCTGTTACTGTACGTGCTTTTGAGCTCCATTTAAATGGAGGTGCAGCTAAGGGATAATTATCCCAAGGCCCACCGTCATAATTATTTCTTCTTCTTTTTTTTTTTTTTAATAATTTCTTTTCTTTTCGAAAATTAAAATAATATCCTATGATACTCGAAATAATTCCAACTTTTGCATACAAGTTATACAAAATATATGTAACATACTCGCGAAGACGGATCTCAAATTGGACTCCCGAAACTCAAGATACGAATTTAAATAAAAAGAAGTCAAATTATTGAACTTTCGGCATTTTAGCGGAAACTAGCCGAACAACATCGAAATTCACTTTCGAAAGTTCACAAAAATCACAAATAATCATACGAAGCTAACGGCGCTTTCGGATTTCGAATCGGAGCTCATTCGGCAAAAACCGAGCTCGAAAATCTCCTTTTAATATTAATCGCCAATAAAAACTGAAACCTTCTTCTGATGCCTACCAAACGAGGTCTGATTTAGCTCAAATTTTACAGACAGGTTCTAATGGATATTACGAATATTTTAAAATTATCGGCACGCCAATCGAAGTCTTAACTTCCGAAACGACTGACCGAGGTCGTTTCAAGTTTGCTGGTCACGTTTTACCCCAAAATGTTGTCTCTTCATGTTCATTATTGTTAGCATGCCTATTTGTGATCAACATTCCAGCACATTATTATCCGTAATTTATTTTTCTAATTCTTTTGAAATGTAAAGTTATAATTAATTATTTTAAATATTATTTTAATTAATAAATAGACATGGTTGATTCAGACAATCGATTGTATGTTCATGAGATTAGTAATGTAGTAAAAAAAATTCAAGATTTTTAAGTTGTTTTTTTCAAAATAAAATCAAAACTTTTATAGTAAAATTTTGTCTAATATTTAAGAACTCTAAATTAAACTCAAATGTATTAATGAGATTATTGACTTTTAAAATCAAAGTAGTGTATTGAAACAAATTACCAATATTTTATTCATTTGATAGAAATCTTATTAATATAAATAAGTATAATTAATAGCTCCAACTCTCGAAGGGTCTAAAGCAAAATTTTTAATGGTCTCATGCGTGGCTGCCGAACCCTTTTCTTACTCCTTTGCCCCTCGATTGATTGGATCTTCTGTTATTTGTAATTTTTATTAAAATTTTCATTAGCTCTACCTGTTTCGTGTGATTTTGCTTATTGCTTATGCAATATTTGATCAAACTTCAGCAAAATTTTACTTGTTTTCAAAAGGCAATGAAGGTCATTCACAAATTAATTCTACAACTAACTTACAGCTTCAGTTATAGACACTTCAGCCAGGCTATGGTTTGCAATTTGATTTGATATAGAGTTGAGAGCGAGGAGATTAAATTAATCAAAGCAAAAACTAATTATAAAATTTAAAGCAGAGAGTTTATAAAACAACTGAATGCATATGGCAATATAAACCATTTTCATATGTATCTGTCGTAGCTAAATTGTAAAAATCAATGAGAAAGGAGCTTATTCATATTTTATAGACATAACATTAACATTAATCAATTTATACACATAGTTATATAGCATCAAATTATAGAGAGCACAAAAAGAATTATATAACATCAAAATTATAGAGAGGAGAAAAGGATTTTTGAAAAGATCAAAATTAAGAGATCACAAAACACCAATCATATTATAAAGATAAATGAAAGCAACAAATATTAACAAATATTTTGAAGTTAAAAAAGGAGCTTTGAATTAAAGCAAAAACTAATTATAAAGTTCAAATCAAAGAATTTATAAAACAGTTGAATGCATATGGCGATATAAATCATTTTAATATGAATCGTCGTAGATAATTTGTAAAAATCATTGAGAAAGAACTTAAACTTACTTAACATTAACATTAATCGATTTATTGACACAGTTATATAACATCAAATTATAGAGAGGAGAAAAGGATTTTAAAATTATATAACATCGTATTATAAAGATCACAAAATAATAATCAACGCAACATCAAATTCATCAAATTATAATGATAAAAAAGCGACAAAAGCAACAGTTACTTGAGAAGTTAATCAATGATGAGTAGGAAAACACAAAACGCCCCATGCTGTTAGTTTATCTAAGTTTTCTCATAACTTCTCCAAATTGATTTCAGCTTCAAGTGAAACTACCGTTTTCCTGCATTTCCTGATTGAAAAAATAAATTACTGCCGAATTTGCCGTTTGAGGTAACAATCTCTAATTCTTAGAATTACTCTCATTAATTGAATTACTCTTCCCTTTTTCAAGAGTATATCTTTCTTGGCCTCCTAAATTTTGCTATTGTTAAGTCTGTAAAAACTAAACAAAGTTTATCCTGAAATGCGGTATTAGTTAACTCTGTCTACCAATTGCTTGAACATAATGTGAAGAAATCACCTAGTGTTTTTGTCTCGTTGAAATTTGAACCTAACGGATTAAAATGAGTCTATTTGAAGTTATGTTTTAATATGTATTTTAGGTTGAAGGAATAGAAGCTTGTATCCAGAAAATTAGAAGCTTGTATCCAGAAAATATATACTTTCTTGATTGCTGTGGGATGAAAGCCACTGAATATCATGTGGAATTTAGGTTCAACTGTAGATTATTCTTGTTCCTTTATCTTCTTCTTACTAAAAAACCCGTCCCAACCCCAAAGTCCAATACCGTTTTTAACTACGTACACTTAGAGTTATTTTTCCTCCTAAATCTTTCAAATTTGAATATTTCTGGTCTTATCATGTTCTTTAGTGTTAAAATTTTCATTAAATGAGTTTGACCAATATAATAACTTATTCTTTTTGTCAAATTGTTCTTTGTTAATTTTCTTTTATAAAAAACCTTAAATTGGATATCCGTGAGTGTTGAATTGCTTTCGTACACCGTAGGCAGATTGGCAATGAATGAGTAATTTAGGAAGGAATATGATTAGGACTGTGAGTGTTAAACTCTCGTTGTGGTTGCATTAGGACTTTGTGCCTGTAATTGTGTGCTGATGAAAGGAGATTTATTAGAATGAGCACAGTAGATACTGGAGGATAAACTGAAATGCTCTGCATTAGTTTGGTCCTTCCTCACATGAGTCAGATGAAATTGGACCTTCAAAATGTGGCTCCATTGAACTACACTGGAGGGAATCTCAACCTCGACTTTGGAGATGCTCGTCACGTATAAGACTAAAAAAAATTCCGGCATATAAGTGGAGAGAGGTAGAGGGACGGGTTATGGCCTTGTGATCGAGTTTTAATTTCAACCCGACATTATTGGCTTTCAAGAAATTCTCAATTATCATCATATACTACTATCCTTTCATAGCATTAAAATGCAGTTAAACGAATTGAACAATATCAATAAAATGATCATAAACTGAAACAACAAAAGGAAACAACATACTAACAAATTGGTATGGCCGTATCGGTACTGGCTTTTACTCAATAACGAAGATGTTACCCAATTTTGACCGTATCATTAGACTTGGCAACAAACTTAGAAACTTTGAACTTTTAATGAAGATGGAAAACAACTGGGAACCATCACAATCCAATTTCACCTCTCATCAAATTCGTAGTAATTGAATTCACAACTTGCTGGCCGTTAAAGATGTCACTGTTGCATGCATGGGTGTGACGTAGCGTCAAGACAGACAGTGGATCATATTTTTGGCTGGACTTAAATATTGATGTATAAAGTTACCCAATATATGTGCTAGTGAGAGGCATCAATTATCTCTTGACATAATGAAATGATATAAGTTAACTCAGACACTAGCGATTACTCTTGAGTTAGGAGAAAGTTGAATCAGACAGTATGATCATTAAATTACTTACAATCCTTCCTCAATAATTGAATTCACAACTTCCTCAAAGTTCTTTCATGCAAGAGTATGGTTGAACGGTCAATAAGTAATGAAGTTCAAATTTCGACAAAGACTTAAGTATTGGTGAGCAAAGTTATTTAGTGCTTGTACGGCTGAGAGATAGATGCACTTATCTTGTGGAATAATCGAGCGAATGAAAGCCAAACACAAATTCTAAAGTATCAATAAAATGATCATAAATTGAAAAAACAAACTAACAAACTGGTACTAGTACCGGCATTTACTCAATAAAGAAGATTAGACTTAGCAACAAACTTATAAATTCTAAAGTATTTAACAAGAGCAAATTAAAACCTATTCAAAACAATAGACTACATGTTATTCTATGGACTGAAAACTTTCTACAAGATTACACAAAACGCTAAACTGCACCTCCTGAAAAGTTCGTTCACCAAGTCCACATAACTCAAATTTTGTCCATTCATTCTTTCCTGCGTCATAGAAGAACAAATATCTAAACTTCATATTCAAAAAGTCGATCCTGAAGGATGGCACCAATACAATATCTCCTTTAGGGGTGGTTGTAAATCGACAGTAACATAATGTCAATGATGGTAGTTCAATTGTTTGCTTCTTCATCCATGTGGTCTGTTCATCAACTTCACCATTAATTAAAACGTACATATGAATCTTGCCATAGCTTGTAAAATCCGTATGATATAGTAATGTTAATTCTCCCTTTATCTCCAATAGTGCTGGTGAATTACGTGAAGAGGACATTCTTACCCCATGAGGGTATGAGATCATTGTAAACTTCTCTTCTCCAACGTTGAATGCATCTATGTAAGGGTTAGGCGCAGAATGGTGCAAGTTTAGGAAATAAATGACCCCATCAATACATACACAATTGTTCCTACTAGGAAAAAGATGGTGACTACAATAAATCTCTCTCCATGACTTATCTAACCCTAGAGTGAAAATATTCCAGCATCGAGTAAAATCATCCTTCATTTGTGCTTTGAGAATTTTATGTTTCTTGGTCATGGGATCAAAACCCACTAAGCAACAAGCTGTTACAGCTCTACTTTGAACATTTTCGGTGGTGGGTTTAGGAAGAAAGACATGTTGTCTAGTGAAAGGATTGCAAATAGCAACATCTTCATAATCGTTCCATTAGCAAACTAGGCCATTGAGAGATTCCATGAAGCGAAGATTACGAAAACATGACTTATTTAAGTACTGGAATAAGGAAAAATTGGCTAATTGGTTGTTAATATCTGTGTTTTTATGTTGGTCAAAATTATTATTACTAATAAAGGTCTCACGAGTCGTCCTATCATCTGTCAAAGTTAAAATTATATGAGCCAATGAACTTTTTTGATGTGCTTCAAGGAATGAGGGTTGTGATATAATGGAGCAAAAGGATTTAGAGACACACCTAAATCGCAACAAAGACTTGGCAGGTGGAACATTTGTGAGAATATCATACACAATTTCGTAGGGAATATGCGAATTACCAATAGCAAACTTAACCTTCTTCTTCTCCATGTATACTTGATTGTGGCAGAATAACTTTTGATTTGTTTGAGGTATGCTCGTGATAGAGGTGCCTTTTGAGTTTGGACTAGGTTTTGCGGTAGTAAAACAATAACGTAGCATACTAGTACTAGTGTTTAATTAGGTTTGTGTTTATGTTTAGGTTATTTCCCTTTTTCCCTTTCTTTGGATGGAAAAGGTAAATTATGGGGAAAAGAAATTGGCTGATTTGCAAAAATATGACACGGAAAGCAACAGTTTGTTTTTTTGCCCACGCTAGCAGATGGTTTGCAAAAATATCCCATTAAGATTTAATAAAAAAAAATTTGGGGCCAAGACTTGCCGTTATATTTTCCCGCTTTTCAATACTTATCCCTTCAAGTATCAGCAATAGGCAATACTTGCTGCACTTGACCGTAAGTCTTGGCAAAAAGGCAAGACTTGCTATTGACCCCTGCTCGATTTGGTTACACTTGAACGACAAGTGTTGGCAAAAGGCAACACTTGCCGCACTTCGTCGTAAGTCTTGGCAACCCCTTCCAGTTTTCCCTGTATTCTCGCAATATAACTTGAAATATTGGCAAAACAGCACTTGCCCTTGAAGTATAGCCAATTGCCAAGACTTACAAAAATTTTGCTTTGAAGTCTTGGCTCCGTACTAAATAAGGGCATTTTGCTAAAATATTCTTTAGCGCGGGCAATTTTGTAAAATCACTCCTTATGGAGGGCATGCGGTGAAATTTTTTGAAAGAAATTAAAGCGTTATAGATAATTGATATTTTACACTTTTAGACATCGTCAATACTTTATGGAGCTATTAACCCATCCTAAAGAGAATTTTAAAAGTTTACATAATGCACCACCCTCCATGTTCTGAACAAATTAAACCAAACAATAACCTTTTCTTCTTCCGTAAGTTTGAGTGAACAAAGTAGAGATATTTTTAGTAGTTAAAATCTCAAATGCTCACTCAACTTTGAGAAATTAATCATCAAAGTCACTTTGCTTTGGTTGGTCCCAAAAAAGTCACTCAACTTAGGAAAAATATCTCCAAAAGTAATTTTGATCGGTTTTTGCACCGTTATCCACAAGAAATTTGACGTAGCTTTTTAAATATTTTTATATATCCGTAGGTCTCATTTTCTTTGCTATATAGGATTTTTTTTATTATAGTTACTAGTTTTCTGAATGCACGTGTACTCCTAATATTTAGTATAAAAATTATAAATATCTTGTAATAAGCATGTATGGTTACTCGTAAATTAAAGAAAAAAAATGTAAACTCAAAGTACTAATATATCGCTTCATTTTCGATCGACATTTTTTTTTACACAATATATAATCATATTAAAATTACTATCGTACAAAGGCCAGTAATTAATTTTTGAACGATTTTAAGCATGCAAGTTTTATAATACATCAAGTACGAATGCCAAATAATTGTTTGTCATACTCCTAATTCCTAATGCATAATAACAGTTTGACATTAGCACGATTAATTAGGTGTTTGCATTAGGAATTACAAGTAAGACAAACAATTATTTGACCTTCGTACTTGATATATTATAAAATTTACAAAATTAAAATCGTCCAAATATTAATTACTGGTCTTCGTACAATAGTAATTTTCAGTATGATTATGTATTTCGAAAACAAAAATATCGATCGAGAAGGATTTGATATATTAGTGCTTTGTAATTACATTTTTTTCCTTTAATTTACGAGCAACTATATACGCTTATTACAAAATATTTATAATTTTTGTGTTAATTATTTGAAATATATGTTCATTTCACGTCTCAAAAAATTAGTAACTAATAAAAAAAGTCCTACATAGCAAAGAAAGTATGACCTACGGGTATATAAAAATATTTTAAAAAGTCACGTCTGATTTTCGGTTAGTGACGGTGCAAAAATCGGTCAGAATTACTTTTTGAGATATTTTACCTTAGTTGAGTGATCTTTTTGGGACCAACCAAAGTAAAGTGACTTTGGTAATCAATTTGTCAAAGTTAAGTAACCATTTGAGATTTTAACTCTATTTTTAGTCTTAGTAGGGAAATAGAGTACACTCTTACTTAGGTCTGCACTAGATTTTGTTCCTGACCCTCTAGCTCTACAAGTTTTTATCGTTTCGCAACTCATCAGTTGCCACTTAGAGCCTGTTTGCGTGGGCTTATTATAAGTAGTTTATAAGCTACTTTTAAGAAGTTAAGATTCCTAACTTCTCACTTTTGACTTATTTTAAACACAAAAATACTTATAAGTACACTGCTCTTTAAGTTACCAAACACTCAAAAAGCATATATATTCTTATAAAGTACCTTTAAGTTTACCCAAACAGGCTCTTAATCTGGAAATAAATCGAAATAAGATTTGGGATCCCATTTAAGTGCATGGTTCGTTTGCGGTATTGTTTTGACGAATGGCGGAGTTACCTTTTTGAAATGGAGTTCAATCAAATCATCTTCCCTGAAAAATTATACTAATGTTTAATAGTTAAATTTATTTATTTTTGTTAAGTATAATTTGTTGTGTCTTTTGGAATGAGGAAAAATTCTATTGGAATTCCAAAAGAGATTTAAAAATTATCTTGGTTAGAGGCTCAGATTTCAGGTATACCGTCTTTAAATCATCTTGTATAAAATTCAGACTTTGTCTTGATCACGCACTTATTTCCCGCGAAGATTAAAATTTTTAAATAGTTCAACTGTTTGAGCCAGAAATGAAAAAAAAGAAAAATCAGATTGGTGCATGTAGCAGTTCATAGTATACCTATCAATGAGGCCGGGCTAGCCCGGTACCGGTAAAAGACTAGACCGGACCGCTAAAAAACTTGACCGGACCGGATCGGTTCATTATAAGCGGTCCGGGACAAGGAGGAAGCGGGTTGCGGGCCGAGCCGGGCTTAAGAAAAAAGACCGGTTAACCCGGACCAGTAAAAGACCGGTCTTTGGCCCACAGGTGGACCGGACCGGACCGGTTTTTCATAAAAGAATTATACTATATATGGAGGGAAATCGAAACATGCTTTTGCCTAGAATCATACAAAATATAATGTAGCATTTAGTCACTTTTAGAATCCCTCAATATGCAATAGTATCAAAGATATTTTTAGCTTCATTAAATACAACGAATGAACATATTCATTTACTATTTTTTTCATTGCTAATCAAGAATATATATTAATTAAGTATTTTATACAACTTATCTTCTTGGTTATAAGAGAATTTGATATTCTCAGTTTCTCACCCTTGAGTCGTAGTATTAAAGTTGTATCTATTTGACTAAGCATACTATAGTAATGATGCGATAGTACTTATAATAATAACAGTGATCTTTTACCTCATGAGTAGTGCATCAAATTAACATAATGATTAAACTTGGTTTTCATCAATGAATCAAAGTATAAGATTCTCAAAATGTTTGATCCTTTCTTTCCTACTTTCACCTTTCTTCTCTTTTTATATAAGATTATACGTCCTTCCAATTGCAAGTAAAAAATGATAGGCATAGCTAAAATATGAAAAAGAAAAAAGAAGAAAAAAAATCGGACCGCACCGATCCGGTGTTTAATGGGCTAAGGGCCGAGCCGGGCTTCAATTTTTTCAGAAAAAGACCGGTTCAGACCGGACCGGACCGGTACCGAAACCGGTGAGCCGACTCTTAACAGGCCGGCCCAGATCGATCCTGACCCGATTGACAGGTATAGTTCGTAGTTCATAAAAGAACGAACGATTGACCAAAATTGTCACTGAACTATAAAGGTTTAAAAATGCCAGACGTTAAAATATGGTATTAAGAGGCCACTATTGTTAAACTTTGAGTTTAAAAATGCTACTACGTTTAAATAAAGACTCAAAAATACTATTTTGTTGGACGAAACTTATTTTTACTGTTATAAAATCTCAAAAAAAGTCAAAGAAAACAAAAAAAAAATGACATGTGGCAATTAACCACTCCCCCCCCCCCCACAACTTAATTACAGACCCCTTCCCCCTCCCCCACTTCCAATTCTATTATTACCTTTTACCCATTTTATTTAATTGTTTTTCTTCCCAAACTAAACTTTAAACCTAAAATCCTTTCTTCCAATTTCTCAAATTCCAACAACTTTACCAAATTGCAAGATTAGTTACTTGCTATTTAGGGTTTATTTCATATCTCGTTCTTGAAAGACTAACTTGTGATTCAGAAATCATCTTTGGCCTAAATTGGAAGTAACTCACCGAGAATTTGATAAAGTTGTTGGAATCTTGGAAAATTGGAAGAAGGATTTTAGGTCTAGGGTTTAGTTTTGGGAAGAGAACCGGTTCAAATAAGATGGGCAAAAAATAATAATAGGATGGAGGGATCTGTAATTAAGTTGGGATGAGATTTAATTGCCACATGTCTTTTTTTGTAAAAAAAAAAAAAAAAAAAATTGTAGATATTTTCAAAAAATAGAAAATAAGAGAAATAATTCCCATTCAACAAAATGACAATTTTTTAGCCTTTATTTATACGTAATGGCATTTTTGTACTCAAGGTATTACACTAGTAGCATCTTAATTCTATATATTTAACGCGTGTAATTTTGAGACCTTTTTATATAGTTCAGCAGCAATTTTTGCCTTCGTCCTAAAAGAACTCCCAGAGGCCCTTGAACGGATCTTTGTAGGGAGGTTTATGAAGATACCTATCAAAATCAAAATATTTAATCACTTCTACCTATAAGTTTCATATTTACAAGCCTTACTCATAAATTATTTACATGTCATACACATCTAGACTTGTATACTATTATTTATGCAGTCTAACTTAAAGGTACACATCCATATCTAGACATGTATACTATTATTTATGCAGTATACTTTAAAAGTATACACCCATAAGGTGTAACAAAAGTATACAGTAATAAATGTGTAGGTTGATAAATAATTTTAATTTTATGGATAGTGTAATTTTTAATAGATATTACTTGTAAATACTTTGAATTTCATGGGTATATTGGCGTAAAAATCCTATCTTTGTATGTGGGCTTATTAGGTTTCTCATTGCCTTTTATGCCTCAATCCTTGGGAAAATTCGACTAATAGCCATTCTTTTTCACTAACTGATGAACAACCAATGTTTTCAGCTTTGTTGACAAGTAGTCACGATCGGGAAAAGCTTCGAACACGCCTATATATATATATATTTTTTTTTTAATTTCAACGGTTATTGTACCGGTCACCTTTTACCAATTATCCTTTATGGTTACTCGAACTTTCAACTTATCAGTTGATTTAGAGATGCTCAATTTATGGAGCAAAGCCTCTCCGTCCCACCCGACCTTCTGAAAAATTCAGTAGGTCTACTTTACTTTCACTCATGTTTTTGTGTGTCATTTCACATTTGATAGCATCTATTTTTCTCCCATTGAAATTACTGGCTAGAATGTAGGCTTCCCTTAATTTTCATGTTAGCTATCTTAATTTCATCCGTACGTAGGAGAAAAAACTTCACATGCAGACCTTACAAAATATCGTACTATTTCTCTCTTTTATCAATTACAAGTATTGTTGTACCATCGGTATCTATAAATGAATGGAGTATTATTTTTAGAGATTAACTCATCTATGAATTTTCATATATTAATTAGGTCATTTAATCACCTAAAAGATAATTACGTACCTGCAAATAGTAAGTAGAATTAGTAATAATGTTTAAAATAAGGCATGTATTCTGTTTCAAAAGGATAATGTATATATCAATATATTTCTTTATTCTTTTGTTTTTCTGAATCAATTATGGAATATTGATTTCACCAGGTGAAATAAGGTAAAAACAGCAGCAGCACAATGCCTTCAGTAAATTTGTACTGCATAACGGTATTGTGAATGATAAAATATGCATGTTAATGTATTTTTGACTTTTTATCATTTCAAGTTTTCTGTGTAAAACTTGAATCAAATAATTGCCTAGTTGTGGTATGATTTTGATTGTTAAACTAACAACTTTTCATTCCTATTCTAGGAGATGAAAGAGTACGGAAATGTAATTCGGAACTTGTACTTTGCAACACTCAAAATACATATTTTACTATTTTTACGCACTTGCTGAAAGTTAGTAGTCTCTATAATAATTGATTCATTAAAACAACTAAGATATATCTATTGCGATGACACTGATTCATAAAACTTTATCCACTATTACCAAAAAGTCACCTTGATGTGTGAGGTTTAATTGTTATAGTTAGTAAAACTTATTAGTAACATAACCGTCATAATTAACAAGTAGAATTCAATTACCTTAGTGTAAATATTTAGTAACTTTATTGTTATAAACTGCAAAATTTTGTGACTTTGTGCAAAATTAGTTGTTACTTTAGAATTCAAGGCTAAATTGATTAGTTCTTTCCAACTATACCCCTAATAATTAAAAAAATCTCAAAAAAAGTTAATGGTGAAACATTAAATAGGGATAAGATAGTAAAATAGACACCCTATTTCATGACTTTTTTAATAGGCGTGAAAAAATTTAAAGCGACAACTAAAATGGGACGGAGGGGTAAGTAGTAGTTAACTAATAGCAACAGTATTTAACCTCACTTAAACTTGGTTGGTGTTTCTTTTGAACTTCTAATTGAATGTTATTTTTGTCTCTTTAGGACTTTCCAATCGAACTTGTTGGTGTCAGTTAAACTTTGGTTCTTACAATTAAATTTTTGTCTTATATTTGCAGAATTAATTCCTATACTCTTGGAAGTAACAAATCTAATAATGCTTGCATGATAACTATGATTTTTTTTCTCACAAATGTTGCTTACATGGTACATAAACAAGACTTTGTAGATTCTTTGATATTATTGTAAAACTAAAGGAAACATTACAATCTTTTATCGTAGTTTGTTCATTCTAATTAAGTATTACGATATTGTAAAATTGGTTAGGCTGCGTACATCACACCCTTTGGGATAGTGCTCTTCGTTGGATTATGCGTAACACAAAATACTTTGTGCACCGGTCTGTTTTTTTAAAAAAAAAAAAAAAAATTTATGCAAAATTAAATGAAAAAGAACATGCGACAATTGACAAAATACTAAAGATGTAAACATTGTTTACATAGTTTAATACTAGCCCATATATAACAGGGGGCGGGCCATGAAGATATGAATAAAAGACAGCCATGTGATAATTTAATACATTAGAAATAAATGCTGTTTGTACAAATGATAATGTAACATCGCTAATAAATATAGTGTTGGACTCTTGCACAATCCTATTCCCCCACTGTCTACTTTCCAAACAGCCTGGCTCTTTTAAGTTTTATGCAATTATTACCCAAAAATATTTTGGGGGTAATTCATTATTTTCCTTTTTATGTATTTTAATTTGCAAAGTGTTCTACATATGTCATTAATGAATCTCTTTGTGCGATTCAGTCACTGCTATTCATTTTCTATGTAAGTTGACTTAAAACTTGTGGTCATCAATTGGTAAATACTTCAAGTCACTGAATGGTTACATAGGGAGTACCTTGTTATGGTTAGAAGTTATGGCCCAATCCTTGAGTCGGTTTTCCTTTAATGGATCAGGTGAGAGGGAGAAGGAAAGGAAAGATTCAATCCAACCCATAGGGGTTTCCCTACGGCTACATTGTTGCGAACAAAAACCCCTTCCTTATGGATCGCGGCGGAAGCCCAGACAGTGATAGATGATGAAAGCCCGCCAGCGAAAGCCGAAGCACAGGTTCGTAGACCTCTCCGAATTCCAAAATCAAAAGCTAAGGGATTGACGGTCAACCCTATCTCAAAGAGCATGACCCCGTTGACGAAATCTCTATTAGAAAACATGATAGTACCCATTTTCCTGTTTCTTTTATGCATGGTTTGGGGGTTTTCTTTTACCATGATTATATTTCTCCGGTGTCATATAGTAGTCCTTTACACGCACTAAATTTATTTCAAAGTATTTCATATTTCTTAAGAAAAACGAATTATGTATTACTTTTTTTTTTCAGATCAACCCCTTACATATTCTATTACTGGAGTATTAATTAAGTGGGACATGTAACGAGAGATAAATGATAGTACAAACAAATAATTTTATGGTTAAAGTCATATATAGGCGGTTCTAGGATATATTTAAACTTAAAGGGTTAAATTTTTAAGGCTTAAAATTGATCAACATACTGGACTTTTAAAATTAAGTATTCATTGATTAAACAAATATAATTGAAATTTTAATTAGCATTTCTTCACGCACAAACACATATTTAATGCAACAACGAAATTAGTTGAACCCACATAATATAGGCTGCATCCGTCTCTGATTAAGTGTACTAGGTGCTTTTTGAGGATGAGGTGATAAAAAAAACCAAACAACAATTTCAATACAAAGCCATGTAACAAATACTATATTATAATATTATATACATATATAAATAAATACGAGCACATTGATGAGAATATATAATAAATGCAAGTGATTTAATGGATGCTGGTGCTTCTTAATAATAAAATAGGTAATGGGCAATGCATATATGATCAAGACAGAGACTCATCATGTCCTTCCTACATTCGTGTAGTTATATTCCACCACAAATCATGGCAGTGTTGAACCAATTTAATTAATTTTTATATACGTTGTTACTTCTCTTCCAACTGATCTTCAATGTATTCAAAGCCTTCAGCTGTATTATTACATAGTACTAGTACAGATATTCATAACTGAAAAAGATAGTATACCTTGTTAAAGAAGTAAATAGTTAACAAACATGATAATGTGTTAGTGTGTAATTTTTTTACAAATAAATTGACAATGAAAAACTTGATGGTGTAAAAAAAAAAGAAAAAACCATTATCGACAATGAGAGAATATGTAGTGGTTGTACTAGGACAAACAATATTCTAACAGAGTTAGATGATTTACTATAATAAGTTACATTTGTTATTAAACAACTAGACTAGAAAGGACCATCAAGGGTTCGTGGTGGGATGGATAAGATTCATCCACTCTTAACCAGAGGTTTAGCATTCGAGCCTTGGGGATGAAAAAAATCCTGATAGAAAGCGCTTCCCCGAGAAAATTCGTTAGTGGTATCGAAACTTAAAGAAGCGAACAAAAGAATAAATCACTATAAATAAATTCAAGTTGTCAATTAGTTTTGATTGTGGTCTAATAGGTTTAGGTTTAGTTGATAGTCCTTATGTAAGATTATTAAAGTAAACCTAGCCATTTAGCTTTAAAAAATAGAAATAAAAATTATTGCTGCTGGGGTTTGATCTCTGGACCTCAAGGTCGTAAGGTCGTATTACAAGGGCTTCAACTAGCTCGCTTACTAGTTCTTCTACTTTGTTAGTCTCATCCTTTTTATTTATAGTCAGACTTTTTATTTTTTGCTTATTATAATACATATTTAGCAAACATTTTCGATCCAGGAGTACCAGACGACATCGATATGCTATGTGTAAATATATTCCTATAGTCGGAGCTCCAATGAAAATACCGAACAGTCCCAGTAGAAAACAAAAAAAAAAAAAAAAAAAAACTAAGCTAGAAAGGGAGAATATATATTTTTCTTGTATAATCATGCTGTGTTCATTGAAATACTAATTCCAGGGTCCATTAAAAGGTGAGGTGCTCCTCACCAAATACCATGAACAAAAAGAATACATAATTTAGCACTTTTCGGTAGCACCATTATTTATGAAGTGTTTTGAAAAACAATTTTTATCAATTGGTGAGAGCTACTGTCAAACATTTGACTTACTGATCTAAGTTTTCTTTGGAGCCTATTTTTCATGTTATGCAATGTTATTGTATGTTTGTTTTTTCAAATAAATCTTTTACTATGACTGTTAAAAAAGTATACAGACAAATGACACCATTATAAAAACGTTTGAGTGTACGTTGGCGTATTTTTTACACTTAAAGAAAATCTTACACTACAGGAATGGAGCTGTTGAGGATTACTTGTAGCCTTATATAAGATCGTATCTTAATATTGCAACCTAAAGGCTTATGAAATAAAACTTCACACACACTCTAAGTTTACATAAAGACACATTAATTTATCATATGTAAGATCCAGTATACATACCAGTTAATTATGATTAGTAGTATAATTTGAGCTAAATATATGGAGTTCTAAATATATGTGTCATATCTATCATTGCTTTATATTTTTACTTACTAATGAAAGAATGAACATGGAGGATTTGGAGGTGCTCGGACTTTGTATTTAGAAAAGGGAACAAGTGGTATATAATTATCAAAGGAATTGTCTACTAAGTATGTTTTATAAATACTTTTATTATATCTTCTCACTTCGTTATTTCGATTTTGCATCTATTGTACACGTTGATAAGGAACTTTAATTAGTACTATTAGGGTCGTTTGGTACAAAGTGGATAATCCGGGATTACAAATTCCGAGATTAAAATTTGGACTAAAGGTGGGATAAATAAATTCACCTTTTATATAGGATTAGTTAATCCCATGATTTTGGGATAAAAGCTCTCCAAACTTAGCTAATACCAACAATCAAACATGAGATTAATTTAATTCCGAGAATATTAGTTCAATCCTGCCTACTAAACCAACCCCTAGTATTTTAAAGTGAAAGGGACTAAGGGCCATGTAGACAAATTAAAGAACCTAAGTCTTAGAGAATTAATATATATAAATATATGATTTTTACGTAAGATATCTGTCGGAGATCTGACTGATCCAAAATCTAATCGGATTTTGTGAATTTTGAGGAGAACCAGACAAACTGCAAGATACTCTGTCTTCCACGTCACCTTTCCTTTTAATATAATCAGTATGTTCTTTTATATTTTTATATTATTTGATGAAGCCTTTTTAAAGAGATTTTTATAGTAATTGACACTTTAGAGATTTTATTACCAAACATGCACTTTTAAAAATTTATGACATAAAAATAATTTCAGGTTAATTTACAAACATAACAATTTAGGTGACACATTGTATATATTCTTATATTTATAATATATGTAAATATATTTAATGACATACACATATATAAGAACATACAATGATATACATCGGCCACGATTGTATATACATGTACATGCATATATATACACAGTAGAGATGGATTCAGGATTTAAACTTTATGGATTCTAAATTTTAGAATAATGATCTCAAGTGCTAGTTACTAGGTTCTTGACTTTATTTTTCTACATATTTAGTGATTTTTTTAATAGAAATATATTGTCTGCGCTAAACTTACTTGATTCCGTCGAACCCGCACCTCCTTCTCTAAATTCGCCCTTGATACACATTTGTTGGAGTTTGTATATATTATGTTAAAAAATTGTAATATTTTGTAAAGTGATATATTATCGTTATTTGTTTAAAACTAGTCTCGAGTTTTATATATTTTTGTAGAGTTAAATTAGTTCACGTGTCATACTTAGTACCACTCATATCTTTATCCTTAAGATCTTCTAATATATACCTTTGTTATTAGCAAATCTCCAATATGAAATGAGTCTTCGTGTAATCTATAAGTCACGAATTCAAGCTGTAGAAATAACTATTGATTTTCATGTTAGATTGCGTACATCATCCTTTGAGTACAGCCCTTCCCCAGACTCTACATGAACACAAAATACTTTGTACACCAAACTACTTTTTTTTTTGTTTGATTTTGCCCTCCAATATGAAATGAATGGCCCCCGAATTATACAAATATGTTCAAGTATACTTCAACTTTGACTATTATTTAAAATTCTCATAAGAGTGGAGCTCTATTAGATGTCATTTCTAATAACCAATGTAATGTTAAACAAAAAATATGATGAAAGTAATGATCATAAAATCTCTCAAACTATCACCCTTTTTTAAGTTTCCTATTTGAACTATGAGTTGGTTATTTTACCTTCCTACACTATAAGTTTTCGTATTTTTGACCTCCTTACGATTTCGCGTAGCATGGAGGATGACTTCAATTCTCTTTGTAGTAAGTGGAAGGAAGAGATTGTATGCCAAAAAAGAGCATCTATGTGGCCTTTGTGTTCATTTTTAATATTTTAAGCATTCTTGTTACTTAGTAATACATCTTATTCTTTTTATTTCTTTTTTCTTTCTTCATTTCTAATTAATTTTTTCCCTTTAGAGCTCTACATTAGTTGAGACCCGTAACCCTAGAATAATAGTAATACCAAAACTAGTTTAATCAGAAAATGACAAAACCCAATTGCAAATCATAAGTAAATTCTATCAATTACAGTAGACTCAATTAATAAGACATAATAACATGTAACGTACACAATATTTGTTTTAAGTATATGATTATGTTCAATGTTTTCAATTGAATCTATTATTACCGAGTAAATTTCATTATATTTTGTAATTAGGTTTACGATTATCGATTATTTTTTTAATATTACTGTTACTTTGAGAATATGATTTTCAACTAATATAATATTTTTTGGTTACGAAGCAAAATAAAATAAAACAATCAACAAAGTTAGAAAAGAAAAAACACCAAATAAGAATAACTACGGTAAAGAAAATGCAAGAAATACCACATAGATGTCTCTCACTAATTATTAGGAGAGCAAAGTCGCTTTTCATGCCACTTAATACTTTAGGAGAGTATTAGATAAAAATAATAATTTATGACGGTAATGTAATCAGCTCATAGTTTAAGTATGAAACATAAAAATATGTGATAGTTTAGAAATTTTTTTGACCATTATCTCATGATAAAATTGTTCATCTTCAAATAGTAGAATAACAAGTTTAGACATTTTTTCTTTCTTATAAGTCAATATACTAATTGATGGGACCATATATACCATATCAAGATTGACAAATATTAATGATTTTTGTCCCGATCGACTTGGCTCATTTGTTGTATGGTCGATTACTTGTTAGGGCAAATATTAAAGTGACCTTTATATAATGGTCCTCAAAACCAATCTAGTTTATATTGATGATATCCATGGTTAGGGTATCTTTATAATTCTTATGCACCTTTTTAATACTGAAACATAATCCCTATGGAATCCCCCTATTCCATAAAAAGATGAAGATCTGAGGGTAGGAAAACCAACAACTTCTTTTTGTCTTGTTTACCTGCCTGGCTTTTACAGTTGCTTTTCAGTTCGAATTTACTTTTGAAAGTAGATGTAATAGTTTGCTACATATAGTAGAGAACAATAAAAGATAAATAGAATTTAAAAAAAAAAAAAAGAAGCTATATCTTTCAATTAATCGGACGTATCCCAAGGGAAAGAAAACATCTATTATAGTATTAGTTAAGCTGTTTATTAGTTTGATTACAAAGTATATGATCATAAGGTTTTTTGTTCTTAAAAAAGTAAATTCTCGACACAAAAACTTATATTACCCTTAACTAATTAACTCGTACAGTATCACCAAAAATGATGTAATAATATAATTGTCTATTTTAACATTAACAATATATATATATATATATATATATACATATGCTATCCACCAAGAAATGTGATGAAATGGTTAAGCTAAGGTTCATCCACTCTTAATTAAAGATCCCCGGTTTGAGCTTTGTAAGTTGAGTCTCTTTTAATAGGCAACACTAAAGTGCCTTATAGTGAGCTTTTTATTGAGAAATGTTTTAATCCTAAATAAGATCATGAGGATCGTCATAAACATGAGTAACCGTAAATCTAGGAGTTCTTTATCAAAGATCATTGCGATAATAAGTTGCTAAAAAGATGTTGTAATTAAATGTAGTACTCTATATAGTTGGGTATTCATTTCGATCTAGCACTATATATATGAAACTAGATATTAGTCATACAAGATACTCCTAACTAATAAACGTTACACCGTACTTAGTATTATTAGCATGATACCAATGTTTTGAGATAGTGATCAATGTCCTGGATGAACTGCTGCCTACAATAATTGGTCCTAATAAGAATTAATTAAAGAAGTCTTTATCTACAATAATTGATGCTAATTAGCATGATGCCAATGTTTATTGGTACTTGCAAGCTAAAAACGCAAATGAAAACTTTAAGGTGACATTTAGACTGCAAATATTAAAAAGAAGTCTTTAATTATGTACATTCCCTAGCTTACTAGAGCATAAGTTAGTAGCTACACATAAGAAAAACATTAAGAATCTTTAAATTTAATTAAGATGACTTTTAGACTGTTGATATCAAAGATATGACGCGTTTTAATTAAGGTGACATTTGGACTGCAGGAATTAAAATAAGACGCATGAACTGCATGGTACAATTATAATAGAAGAAATTATCTTTAAACTACTCCAATCTCAATTATTTGATTATTCCTTTACTTAGCTTATCGAAGGTTAACTTGATTATTAGTCCCTCCGATCCATTTTATTCGATAAATTTTACTTTTCGAGAGTCAAGTTGATCAATTTTCGGAGTCAACCAGAGAGTTGAATATGGAAAAGAGAAAATGGAATGGAGTTGGATGTTGAATTGATTGAGCCAACAACATATAATTGGTTATGGACATAAGACAATGCACATGAGATCAAAGAAAATTATAGAATGTGACTCTACAATCTACAAAATGGTGTTCTTTTCATCACTTGTAAATTTCACACCATAGTCCTTTGTTGTAACACACAGTTGAAAAATTAGTGGACATAAGGAATTATTAACTCAACACTCGATCACTAGCAAATTAAAAAAAACTAAAAGTAATAATTAGAACATAGCTGAATCTGAGGGTGAAGAATTCACTAAGTTAAAAATACTATTCCAGTAATTCTTGTTATCTCCACAAGTCTCACTAGGATCATTTCCGCTACCGCCACCGTTATCGGAATCCGTGCCATTTCCCGACAAGCCGCCGTCGCCGTCACCGGAAGTGCTAAGCAAAAGATCGGTAAATGTCTCCACAAAATTATTACCATGGGAAATGTCCTCAGCATTTGATCTTAGTGACTCTGCTGTCCATGTAGTGTCCATTGGCATAGTCAAATCTTGAAGTGTTGAATTGAGTGACATTGAATTTTCATTAATCCCATCTTTGTATTCAGGCAAATGTCCTGTTGATGAATTTCCAAATCCTTTCCAATCTTCTTCACTTTCTTCATTCATAATTCCACCTTCACTTGACCCTGAGGAATTTCCAACGAATTCGAATAAAGAAGTAGAGTTTTCTTGAATCATCCCATTAGAAATTTGTTGCGCATTTTCAAAGTAGCTTAGTGTAGAAGTAGGAGATTCCAGGTCCAAGCCGAGTGCATTGACAGAAACAGTAGCACTAGTGCTACCATCGGCACGAAGAACATCATTCATTGGTTTGGTCCAAACACCGTTCCAAGCTTTAAGCACGTCCAAACATCGAGGGGATCCAGGGGCCTTTGTAGGTGTGACAATTGGCTTGTGGAGAGGACTAGAAGGGGTAGGACATGTGAATAATTCTTGAGAAGCAAGAGGATTTTGGAAACTATTGGACCGAAGTTTGGATTGTCTAACTAGTCGAGCTTCGGCTTCGAGCCGAGCACTCTCCCACTGAGCCATGTGGCTAAGGTTAGCTGCATTCTTGGATTGACCATCATGGGACAAAAGGGCATCATTCTTGGGCTTGTGAGTCACTGGATCAATGCCCATTTTTACTAGCCGTTTCTTAAGATGTGTATTCCAATAATTCTTTATCTCATTGTCTGTTCTTTTTGGCAAGTGAGTTGCAATAGCCGACCACCTGAGAGAACAAGACAATGAAAAATGTGTAAGTGACAAGCTACCTTACAACAACAAAACAAGAAAAAAAAAAAAAAACTTGATTTCATCGATGGAATATAATAAAGACTTAATTTCATAAATTGGAAAGAGAAAATGATGAGTTGATTTTTAGCTATTTTAGACAAAAGAACAGTATCATTGTCCAATAGAAGAGTACAAAGACCCTCACTTTCATTTATACTGCCAAAGAAAATTCCAAGGTCAGGGTGTATTGGAAAAATAAACGTGCAATGGTATTTGTGCAGATCCGGATATAATAAAATGTGAAAATTTGGACGTATCTTAATCCAGAATCTAAATTCAGTTTGTTTATAATGAGCGTGATCTTATTATATTCTACATTTTTCTTTAATATATAGATGAGTTCAGTTAAATCAACAGAACTCGCCCTAAATTGAGTCTTAGCCGAAGAAGAATGAATTGCAAATTAATGAACTAAAAAGGTGAAGAAACATTCAAGTACCTATTCCCTAAGAGAGCATGGAGTTGAATAATGGTTTGTTCTTCTTGTAAAGTGAATTTTCCTCTCTTAATATCAGGCCTCAAGTAATTCGTCCACCTAAGCCTGCAACTCTTTCCACATCTTTGAAGACCTGCAAATTAACTTAAATTAATCAGTTACTAAAGAATTTTTACACTATCAGCGTAAGGTGACAAGTAAACGCACCGGCTTTTGCAGGTAATGCACGCCAGCTACCATGACCATGTTCTTCAATATAAGCCAAGAGTTTTTGATCCTCTTCAGGTGTCCAAGGTCCTTTCTTCAAACCAACTTTATCACAACATGGAGATCGACCCATTGGAGAAAAATGCAACTAGTGCAAGAAGAAGTAATGAACTAGCTAGATATGAAGTCACTTTTTTTTCTTTTGTAGAACTTGTTGATACCTTATATTATTGTAAATGCTGCTGCTTCCACTTATGGAGATAAATGGACAATAGAGAATAGTTGTAGTACTAACACTGAAATAATGAGTGAAAGAAGAGAAGGCTAAGGAGTAAATAAGGAGAGAGATTGGCATAGAAAGAAAGGTCAGCGACAGGGACGGGATAAAGATATTAAATTCTTCACAGCACATCACATAGTATGAAATCATGTGCAATCTCCAAGTTCCCCTTTAATCCAATATACCGGATTTACTGGTCTGATTAATCCAATTTCGTAGGGTGAAGAGTTATATGTATGAGAATTTTAACCTCCCTCCTATTAAAGATGATTCGATTTTATTTCAAGACTTTTCGTTTAGGGGAGAATATAGTGTAAAGTATGATATGATTCACACTATCAAGTAACTTTAGCTCAATTGTATATGTATTTAAAAATTCACTAATGGAGTAATTAATAAGAACTTGTTTTGATGAACCCAAAATTACGATTGTATGCTAATTTGTGAATCGATAAAGTTTAAATCTTGAATTAGGATAGATGAGAAACTTTTATTATTCCATCTCACCTTTTCGTTTCTTAGCTAATTAACTTCTCTTTTTTAAGTTTAAATATTCACTACACATTTTTGCAAATTTAAAAAATTTGAGTTCTACGTGGCTTTATTCTGTTCAGTTTAAAGACCTTCTTTTTAAAAAAAAAAAAAAAAAAGAAATTATAGACTTTGTTTTAAAGAAACCGTTTGTAGGATCGTTTAGGTTGCAACTCGAAATTCATTTTATATTCATTGATCAAATCATTCACTCTATAGTCTGATAAATCTTTCGAAGAACTGATTAATTGGACGAGAATAAAGATAAGTTTTTGACAAAGCATAAGCTTGACACTTGCATGAGAATTGACAATAAGCACACAAAAAGATCCTTATAGTCTCAACAACACATGCAAAATATAGGTAATGGTCATTTACATACTAGAGTCTTGCCGAATGTTAGCCTCGCAAACAACATTAGCAAATGCTACTCCATGCTTTCTCAATATATCTTCTGTTCTAGCTAGGTGACATCATGTGGTTGGACATATAATTATTTATGCTAAAGAAATCACATCAAAAACGTAAATTAATTTGAGTTCTTGTGAAAGTGTATGAAATAATAGTACTACGAGAGAAAAAAATAGTACTAGGAGAATAACGCCTTAATATATTTCGGAATACCTTGAAATATACCACATCCGTCCCAATTTATGTGACACAATTTTCTTTTTAGTTTGTCCATAAAAAGAATGAAACTTTTCTTTATTCGACAACTATTTAATACACCAACTGTATTTAATATTTATTGGGCTTTACATACTTTTAAAGCTGACAACAACTCTTTTTCACTGTTTCAAGGGTAAAATTGAAACTTTACAACGTCAACCTCTATTTTCTTAAATTCCGTGTTCGGTTAAATAGTGCCACATAAAATGGGACGGATGAAGTAAATAAATGGGAATTGATCAAGGAGGTTTATTTTGAGGAATTTTCTGCGAAAAACTTAAAATGAAATATGACAATATAGTTTGTGTTATATATGCAAGTAATTAGTAGAAGATTGGCGAATGAAGCTACTCGAATATGATGAACTGCTCGAGTAATTGTTTTAGGAAAATGAGTTTCTTTTAAATATTTGAGTAATTGTTTTTTCTAAAATTCACCTTAAATACATTATTAAGAACCTTAAAATTAGTTCAAACAGATAAGATTAATATAAAATTGTGAAAAAACAGATCGTATTAAGGACGGGAAAGACCTTAAACTACTATATGTGGAAGTTGTAATAAAAGAAACTGAATTATGTGAACGTGTAGTCTACTCGTATTTATTACTCCCTATACATAGAGTAATTATATACTGTATTGTAGAAAAATAATAGAAAGAGTAGCATAATTCGTCTGACAGTGCAGGCCTTTGTGCCGCCAATCGCTGTTTCTTCATTTGCAATATCTTTCATTAAATATGTAATCATTAATGAAACAGAAACACAGAAAATTAATTCATGGAGCAATTTTTTCTATTTTTAAATTGATAGATCTGAATATATTCAATATATTGAGGGGTTTTAAAAGAAAGAAATTCCTAGAATATCGACGTTGCAATTCATAGTTTCTCGTATCATTTGTTCGTTACCATCAAGTCTCAAAGTATTGAACTTTTCGTATGTAGAGATTTTCTTTCACTTAATTTATAAATATAAACTTGAATCTTATTCTATTAGTAGCATTTAAGTACTTATAATTAATTACTTTCTTTCATTATTGAAAAGTCCACGAACGTGAAGTTACTTTAATATATTCAATCTTCCACAAAGACAGGTATATTAGTGATCAGATCGTTTTGATCCAATTCGAATGAAACTTGTTTATTCGGTTTCAGTTTCTTTTCACTTATTAGTTTACGAGTTTCATGTGACATTTAACATGTTACTTTTGACAAATTAAGTGAGTTTTAAACTAGTTTATTTGGTTTCAGCTGCTACGAGCATTGGCTAAATCATCCTTATTCATGTAGTGTCGATTAATATTCCTTCGTCGTAAAATTAGTTACATGTTGAATATCTTTTATATATATATTACATGTTGAATATTTTTAATTTTTTTTCCAGCATGCCTATCCCGTGGCGGACCTACATTTCCACTTAGATTTTGGACTTCAAAGCTATTTATTTTACATAATAAACTAGTTATTGATTAAGCACCCATTCTCACTAGCAATTTCAGTTTAAAAGCAATTGAGCACCTCTAACTTGAAATTTCTGGATCCGCCATTGATACCTACGAGGATGCTGAGAGAAAATTAAGGGAGTAACGCTTAATCTTCTCGAACATTGTTGTTCATTTTCAAAACTTTAAGCATAGCTTAGCTTCATAAACAAAGGGAGTAACATTTTAATATTACAATTATCCTTTGTTATACCTTTTGCACTTACAATTAGAACAGAAAGTCTAAAACCACAATTATAGTATGATGATGGGCCTGGTGACACTTGTTAAAGCATGAAAAGACCTATAATTAATGAAAGAAACGACAAAATGGGGACCCATAAAAGGCCTAAGCAAAAGGGAAATCTAGTAGCCCAGACCCAAAGGTATCCACAGTGTGGTGCACTGAAACTTTGTGGGTCATAAGCCTTTAATTCTCCCTTAACTGCTACCCGGCCCAGTCTTTTGTGTTGCACCGTGGTCCAACAAACTCCCTCGTGATTAATGTTTTGTTTTATTTTATTTTTTTCTAACAAATTTATGAACTTACTGTTTATTTTGAGGAGGTGAATGTAAATGAATGAGTCTTGTCACTTTCTACTATTTGTAAGTACGTATTATTTTGATAAGAAGTACTTTGATGATAGTGGAAAAGATTTACTAGTTGCATTCATTATGTTATTTATGAAGTCCATAAATTTTTGTTTTATGATTAAAAAAAAAACTAATATGCCAATTCTCTACCCTTAAGGGGTTGATAAATATTTATGTGAAAAACACATATCTTGCATATGATGATTTATATAAAATATGTGTGTATGGGCCTAAATAAGTTTAGGATCACAAATTGAGTTTGGGTAAGAACACAAGCAAATCTTCGTATCAAAGTCAAGAAAATACTAAGAATAAGCGAAAATGCGAGAAAATAGTGCGACTTCAATATACTGTTGTGAGTACAAATTTTGCCAGAGTTTATGTATATCTTTCTGAATGCGTACAATGTAAAATAAAGTGTTATTTATAGATACAGGGGCCTGATCCACGATCTCCATGACTGATCATGGTCAAAATCACGTCCAGAGCATTTATTGATGGAGTTAGTGGGATAAAGTAGTGAGCTGCTGAGCCGTTACAACCGAGGTATCCTACCAAGGTGCAAATATGTTACTTCGGTGGCGCGACTCTGTTGTTCGGTTGATGCGAGGATCACCGAAGCACAGCTTACGGCTCGCCTTCGTTGATGGCCTATGTGCTTGACTTCGGCGACTCATTCGCTTGCTCCGGTTTGCAGCTTGTCATCACATGCTCGGTTACCATCATATCATGTTACCGAGGCGACACATAGTAAGTCAATTTTTACCCAATACAGTGCGAAATAGTATTTTCCGGTTCAAACATCTTATAACTTATAAATGGATTTTTGACGTGCATTAAATAAGTATACCAATATTTACATTTCATTTACTCCCTTTTAACTTGGTATTTTTTTTCTACCAAAAGAAGAAAGAAAAAGAAATACTTTTATTTGCCGAACGTTCTGTTTGTGAAACGATAAATCATGAAATGTTACTGCTATTAAAGACTTAGGTATTTCGTTCTTCTTGTGGGCATGCATTAGTTCTTGTCAAACCAGAAAACTTTTCATGGTAGAAAAATATTGTTGCTGTGGTCTCCACTAATTAGTGAAAGACTGAGGTACTTAATGTTTATGGTAAATGCACTTTAATTGTTTAGAGTTAAATTATTACTCCTCCGTTTCAATTTATGTGGCAACATTTCCTTTTTAGTCTGTTCCAAAAAGAATGACAGCATTCTAAATTTGGTAACAATCTAACTTCAAAATTACAGTTTTGTCATTAATGAAATGATTTACAACCACGCAAATATCTATGTCTCATTTTAGACCACAAGTTTCAAAAGTTTTTTTTTTTATTTCTTAAATTCTGTGCCGAGTCAAACTATGACACATAAAATGAAATGAAATAGAGGGAGTAGATTGTATAGAAGATATAGCCAAATCGCCGATATTCATTTGTATTTACTTTCTACACACTGTCTCTCTTTAATTGAGATGCTGTTGAACTTTAACATGTCGGTAAAGTTGATTTTATAGTTATCTATAATTGTGATTTTAGTTAACTATTCTTTTTACTTGAAAAAATTACATATTAGGAATAAGTGATTGCAAAAGTTATTGAGAGATCTTTCTAACAATAACATATCCAGTGTAATTGTACAGAATTATGTTATACAAAAATTACATTGAACATATTCAATCCTATCATCATAAAGATTTACTGCACGAATAAGTTAGAAACGACTTTTTCTCTTAAGTATATCAACTGTTGAATCACTCAGAGAAAAGATATTAATGTAATGAAGAAAAAAGGTTCAAAGTTGATTTAGATCACAAATTTCTAAAATTTTCCTTTTTTAAGTAGACCTAGTAGTTCTTTTTTTTTTTTAATCTTTCCTAAACTACTTGAGTGAGTGTGATTAAAGATGAAATATTCTTTCAAGAATTTAGGGTCTAACATTTATCTTTCCTCTTCTTATTCTTTTTTCTAGCCCTTTATTTGGTGGTAACACTTTCATTGTCAGTAAAATGACATTTTTTGTAACATGTGGATAAGCTTAGGCAGCTCGGGAAAATGACTAGCTCTCTTTATGCTCCCTGGCAAATAATAAGGTATACTTTATTCCTGTGAATTTGGAATCAGAGAATCCATGGTTGGATGTATTTAGATGATAGTACGTATAGTTCTTAAACGTTAATGTTGGATATGCTTTTGTTTTTGTTTTTGTTTTTGTTTTATCATTTCTCTTTAGCATGATATTCTCATATTGGTTCCAAATGTGTTTTCTAAATGTTTTCTCTAGCCGAGGGTCTCTCGAAAACAGCCTCTGCATCTTGGTGGGGGTAAGATCCGTGTACATCTCACCCTTCCCAAACTCAACTCACGGAATTATACTGAGTATGTTGTTGTTGTTGTAGTACGTATAGGCACATTCCATAATGATTCTGACTATTCAAATCAGTATTTAAATTTGACAACTGTAGTCTTTAGGTTCTTAGTACATTAACAGGAATTTTGACATATTATATACTTTGCAATTACGGGTATAAGATTTAACATTTATATGAATTTTAGTTATTTTTCAAAATATATTGGGACAGTTGAAGTGTACGTAGACGCAGTATACACACTACACTCTATTCGCCTAATGACTCATAATTATATATTTAAGATTTGTTTTGAAATCATACAATATGAATATAGCAATTGAATCCAAACCTGTTGTCAAGAATTAAGGAGCAATGGACATAACGTTACTACTCATATTCCGTAACTATAGAATTAAAATTCTTAATCACTGGATTGTATGCATTCATTTCCCTGTCAATTATTGACTAATAAATAGTTGAAGCACCAATCTATGTTATGTTGTTTACGCATCAGCTCTTTGTAAGATGAAGTTATTAATCACTAATCATGTATCACAATCATCTATAAATTGATCAATTTTAATGGTAGTAACTTATCATCAAAATAGTTTGTGGGACTGGTGAGTGAAATAGAAGTGAGTTTAGTTTCTTTTTGTCTAAAAAGGTCCCCCAACTCACCAATTACTAGCCTTTGTGAGAAATTGCTATGTAGCCTCATAACTTTTTTTTTTTTTTTTACATGATGTAGCCTCATAACTTCACTCCTCAGTTTTTTGCATTATGGGACGTCAGTCTTTTGTCATTAGTTCTAAATTAAAAGCCTTTTAAGTGTATTACACCTATGACAATTCAAACATTACATGGAAATAAGGATATTGAATTAGGTAGGAGCAACATAATAACGTGGAAGTGACATTAGGTAACTTCACTTAAGGGCTGCTATTTACGTTTTCAGCCACTATGTCTGTGAAGTTTAATTTTTCAATTCAAAATTAAACTCCAGAACAATTTGTTTTGGATAGGCTTTTTAGTTTAGAACTAAGACAATATAAGTAGGTCCCCATTACAATGTAGCCTCCCTATGAAACGATGTTTGTGCACGTTGCAATTAGTATGCTTAACGACGTTGAGAAAACTTACGAGAGATTTGACCCCACAATGAAAAATTCTTACAAAAATGATTATTTCTGGAGATAATCAAATCCTTCTATTAGTAACGACCTGTTGACCGTTATACTACCGACCGTCACATCTTTTCCAATAGGAGGATCTGACGATTCCAAAAGGATAATTTTTGTAAGATATTTTCTTATAGGAGTTAAAATTATAGCAGCGGCCCCGAACGTGTATCAAGCACAAAAAACGGAATAAGTGCACGAAAGGCCACTTTTGCCACTGGTCTTTGGGCACAGGCCACTAATACCAAAATATTTAGTTTGTGGCCACTTTTGCTTAAAGAGATAGAACTTCAGTCCAGAGGCCGGATTGAAGTTCAGTCCTTAAAGATTGAACTTCAATCCACGGCCATATGGACTGAAGTTCAGTCCAGTCCTTAAGATAGAACTTCAGTCAACTATCAGAACTTAAGTCAACATTTATTTAGTAAAGGCCCAAAAGTGGCCTCTAGTGTAAGACCAAAGAAAATAGTGGCCTCAAACTAAATACCAGTGTTAAAAGTGGCTGCTGGGCGAAATTTTTACACAAAAAACATGATTTATTTTTATGAGTCTAATACTGCAAAAAATTTCACCCCATGCCCTCTTTATGGAGTGGTTTTGCAAAAATTGTCCGTGCTAAGAAATATTTTAGCAAAATATCTTTATATAGTCCGGAGTCAAGACTTCAAGATAAAAATTTTGTAAGTCCTGGCAATTGACTATATTTCAATGGCAAGTGATGTTTTGTCAGTACTTCAAGTTATATGGCGAGAATGCATGGAAGACTGGAAGAGACAAGTCTTGGCAAATGTACGACGAAGTGCGGCAAGTGTTGCCTTTTGCTAATACTTGACGTTCAAGTATTGGAAAATCGAGCATGGGTCAAAAGCAAGTCTTGTCTTTTGTCATAACTTACGGCCAAGTGCGGCAAGTATTGCCTTTTGCCAATATTTGAAGGGATACGTGTTGAAAATCAGAGAAATATAAAGGCAAGTCTTGGCCCTGACCTAAAAACTTGACAGGGATATTTCCATATGGATTCTTTTGATTAAATCTTAATGGGAGCATTTTTGCAAACCATCTGTTAGCGCGGGCAAAAACGCAAACTATTGCTTCCCGTGTCATATTTTTGCAAATCGTACATAAGTAAAAATTTGCAGGTCAGTTTTGCCCCTGGTATTTGATTTGAAGCCACTATTTTTATTGGTTTTACATGAGTTGTCATTTTTTGGAACTTCAATTTTTGTGGGCTGAAGTTCAAACCTTGTGGGTTGAACGTCATGCCAAAGTTCAAACCTTTCAGGCATAGATGCATAAATTTCAACCTTTATGGTGGACTGAAGTTGAACTTCAACCCTTGTGGACTGAACTTGTATGAAGTTTAACCCACAATAATTGAAGTTCCAAAAAATAGTCATTCATGCAAAATCGGTTAAAAAAAAGGTGGCCTATATCCAAAGATCAATGCCAAAAGTAGCGTCTCATGCACTTTTCCCAATATTGAAGCCCATTATTCGGAGTTCAGCCCATTATCCAGGTTCCTGAGTAAAGATTTGACCTCGGAGTCATTTTGTAGGTTGTTTAAAGAGAAACTATTACTCAGATAAAATAGTTTAGAAAAATACCCATCAATTTAAGATATACGGTATATTGTTGAAAATTAGCCACTAAATGTCCAGGAAATCTTCTTTGGACTTTGAACTAAACCTTAAAAATCTTAGGAATTTAGTTTAAAGTTGTAGAAAAAATTTCTAGAACTACAAATATAAAGCTCGAGGAAACAAGGAAATATTCATGAAGTTTAGTGCAAATTTTCAAAATTCTCCATTTCCTGAACAACGATTGTGTTGGTAATTTTCCATATTGGGCTTGTGAAAGTCTGTGGAACCAATCAATATTGGAAAAAATCTTGTATTAGTAGAATGTTGTCTACTTTAAAAGTAGAAAAAAAGTGAATATCACACTCCTATGTAATATATCTTTTACTGAACAGATAATACTTGAATAAAAGTTAATATTTGGTTCTTTTATTGAAATAATTTTTTTCTTTTCGCCAATAATTGTTTTCTTCGATTTATTGTCATTTTTCTAGAAACCATAATCAAGAGAGTGTTTCTTGTTGTTTTGCTAAGTGATTATCCGAACTTTATGGAATGGTAGGTGATGCATGGAACCACGACAATAACAACAACAACAACAACATACCATTTTGATCTTACAAATGAGTCTGGAGAAAGTTAAGTGTACGCAGATCTTATCTCTACCTTATATCGTACGGAGGCTGTTCAATAAAGACCGTTTTTTCAAAAGCTGATACATGGAATTAGTAGAAAAGGGATAAAAAGATCAAATCAGTAAATAAGAAATGGCATATGAATGATGGAGTTCGACCTTAGAAATAGAAAACCTATTGAAAAGCATTCGATTGTCTATATCTCCTTGTTTTTGGCAGCAAATTGGGTCATTATTGGCCACAAAATGCAATATTCAGGCAAGTAGGCCTACTTAATACGTCGGCCTGGCCCATACTCTCCATCACTCATGTTTACTAAGCTCGATGAACATAGAAGTGTATTCATCAACATGAACTATTAATTTATCTTAGAAGTTCAATAAAAATTCGTAATCCTACCTAGATCACAACCACATGCAACATTAATAAATTTATCATGACTAATGATTTTTTTTCCTTTTTTTTTTTTTTTTTTGTTTCTCTATAAAATTTTGATGGTCGGATGGGCTCGTGAATTCTGTGTATGAGAAAAGTAAGAACAATAATATAAGACCTTCGAGGGATAATTATAGTAGTAGCATATTAAGAATTCTTCCTTAATAAATATTTGATCGTTATCTTTCTTACTTACTAGCAAAGTATGCGTTAAGATTACTAAATCCAGTCGACTCCATACACGAGTTCTACATCGATCCTCTAACTACACACCAATAGAGTTGCAACTCTAAACTATAACTAGAATTGCGAAATTACACATCAAATGGTGAATAGAAAACTAAAGTGGTAAATTAATTTAGTTCAATAATAATTCTCTTGTATCTTTCAAATTTGGTAAACAAAATAATAAAATTTTCTCTTCTAGAAGTATGATTTGTGGCACGTGGCGCAAACAGCAACTTCACAATAATTGGGTAAAATATTAGATGACGTGGCACAAAAAACACCATCTGGCCCACATAAGATGGAGAGTATTCATTAACGTGTCAATTCATTATTAGATGATGGAATGTATGGGCCTACTTGTGACGTTTTCCGTTGAGATGTTGAGTAATCCAACCATGTAGGAAGGTGGGCTCATGTACTGTGGGCCTGTAGGCTAGCCCAATGCTGTCATAGTTGCTTATTTTTCCATTCTTTGTCTTTTGCTTTCTTCACCAAAATACGTGCTCATTCACATTTTTTACTCTTCTCTCTAGATACTCGTATAGTTGTTACTTCATTATAGTGATAAAAATAATAATCATCAAATTTAAATATTGAAGTCGGATCATTTTGTCAGATTTGGAATAGTAGTATATAGGGTAGTTAATCCGTTACCTTCTCATTTACGGTGTTTTGAAAAAGTGGAGGTCGAAGATTATGGTAGAGGGATAGATAGTAATCGAGTGATTTTCGGTATATTATACTTTCAGCTTACTCTGAATTTTATGTGTTATTAGTGTTTTATTTGTATCTTGAGTAAGTTTGAGTGCTTCCCAAAAATATTTCATTTCATTGTTTTGATATTGTCATATTGCTTCTCTCGAATGTGTTTCACACTGATGTTAGTTAGCTGAGGATCTATCGAAAACAGCCTCTTCACCTTGGTAGAGGTAAGATATGCGTAAATCTCACCCTACTAGACCCCACCTTAGTGGGATACCATTGAGTATGTTGTTGCTGTTTGTCTCATTTGCGGTGTGATGCAAAGGGCCTAAGAGATATTTTATAATCTGCTTCTAGACATATCTAGTATGTCGGGAGGTGCGATCTCCCTCTATTTCACTTGGTTCAAATCATGTGTGCGTGAATAAGATAAAAATAAACATGAATGTGTGAATGGGTATGCATGTATACACTATAACATAAATTGCATATTGATCTCTAAGAATCTGATCGATCATCTGTTGATTCAAAATTTATAGTACAAAAAGATAGAGTTACATTCTTTGTGGTGGCTCCAACAGATACATTTCATTTAGCTTTGTAAAGAATATTACACTTAAACAGTCATTTTGCATGTAAATAAGCAATTGATTTGAAGATCATATTTAGGGGTTTGATTTTAAGTAGAATAAGATTGAGAATTCTCTCTTGAATCTCTTTGTCCCGTTGTAAATGACGTGCTTATGATTTGATTCTGTTACATGAAAGCTAATGTCAATAATATATATACATGCAATGTAACTACACAAGAACGCCATGGGAAAAAGGCGTTTGTTGTTGAAAACTAGATACGGGCATCTATGTGGGTCTATCCGGATTCATGTTTAAATATATTAGTTTATATATTTTTTATATTATATAAGGAAAAATGAGTAAAAGACACAAACTTGTTCTTGAAGAATTGTCTCTTATAAACACTAAAAGAAGTCCCAATAGTTAGGAACAAAAGATATTTCTGCGTGTCTTTTCCCCTCTATAAAAAGTCAGGAGTGTTATCCTCTCTTCCCAAAAACAACTCTATTCTTCTTTCAACGAAGAACTTCTATAGAAGATTCCTATGAATATGATAAGCGGTCATTTACGAATACTGAAACTTTTTCTGTAGCCGAGTACGTATAGATTGTGAATTAACCTTTACAGTTCGTATATTTTACATGTAATTATATTGTAGACTAATAAAATAAATATGATTAGACCTTGGACGAACAGTATGTTCAACAGATTGTATTTGTTAAAAGGAAGAAAGAAACCATAACATTATCCTTTGATTGTCGTTAATTAATTAGCTCGAACAAAGACAAATAACTTAAATTCGCAGAATTCATGTTGCTTTGTCTCTCTTCTTCTGTCCTTTCCTTTACTAGTGTCAATAGAGTAAAATAATATCTTGTGGAAAAAAATTCTTCGTACTTCAATGCTCCACTCCTTCAGTAACCTAGTGGAAAAAATAAATAATAATATTAAATATTTAAAAAGGTAACTTAACCATTTTTGCACTGATAGTGTGCATAACTATTTTTGCAAAATTAGTTCAAGGCTGTAGTAGTAACTCTTCAATCTTCATATATGACATTCATAACAAGTTTAAATGCGTGGAAAGTGTAAAAATCAAGTATACATTATCGGTGCATATAAACTAAATTGGAAAAAACTTACATTTAAAGACATGTTGGGACAAGACCACAACCATTGCAATTTCAAATATGGATAACTGGAAATAACTCCATAAAAGTTGTAGCACAGAATGTTTTAAACCAAGAGTAATACTCTCAAGTTCTAGTTAAATCATCAAATATTGATCAAGTATGTAGCATGTCACTCTATACATCAGCAGTGGCCATTTTTTATAGTTTTTTTTTTTTTTTTTTTTGCATATATTTTTCTTTTCAAAAGGGAACGGGATATTTAACTGGTTGATAAGTGAGAAGCAAAGAAATATAGTTAGGTAGGGGGAGGGGGGGGGGGGTTATCTATTATTTTATAAAGTAGCAGTTGGACCAAATCATTGAGTAAGAATTAGAAAAATTAATAAATTAAAGAATAATAGTGGTATATTGGGATGAATTATTCTCAACTTAATGGCCTCATAATCCACGACCGAATGATGTATTATTAATAATCCATCTAACAAGACGATTATTTAAATTTGGCTACGCGTATCTCAGTAAGTGAAATAAATAATCCCTTGATCAGCTTATAATTGTGAAAGTTACAAAATACTAATATACGCGTATCTCACCTACTAAAATATACTATACCAAGTTTGGAAAACAGGTATATTAAATATACCAAATACCATTCTTCCTTGAAATAAAATAATGAAAATTGAAACTTCGTCGTCTTTCCGGAACTATTCATCTATTTATTATAAAAGGTAAGTATTTTATATTGTATGCATTCTAATTGGACCTTTAGAAATACTTAATGAAATTAAAGGACGGTAGACTTGCTATTCTCATGCATCGCACGGATATTATATTACTTATGAATAAATAATTTTAGACAATTTGCTTGAGTAACCCACGTAGAAATAAACCCTATGGATTTATGTCTTTACAAATGGAGTCAAACGATACGTTCCATTTCCATTTCTAATTCAAAATTATGTATGTTTGAAGTTGACAGCTTGAGCAATAGACTTAAAAATCAAAATCATTATATAAATAAATTGAGTAAATAAAAAATTTTACTAGCCTTTTTCAAAGACTCTTATACATTTACAAAAAGAAAGCTATTTGTTATTTCAATCAAACATTTGTTCCCCTATCCTTAGTCTGTTACTTTGGGTATGATTTACGAACCTCTAAAATTGGATTAATATTTATTCACACAGACTGTTTATAACAAATTATGTTGAATACAATGATTAAGTAATTTAATTATATAAAAACATGAACTAATTAACTATGATTAGGTGACACTCGAGTAAATCTTGAGAAAAATAGAAAATAAATGTCTAGCAAATACTACTCGAGTAAATCTTGAGATTTGTTAATTAGTAGAATTACAACTCATATGCCGAGCTGTATATATATTTTTTCCAAGCCCAGTTGTACTCCTATGTGAGCTATGTCTTAGAAAGATCCCGCACCACTACTAAGCTAGCGTTTGGACATAGATACCCAAATAATTTTTGGAAAATATTTTTTGGGTGAAGTTTGATATGAAAATAAAAAATTATTTGGACATATTTTTCGGAAACAAATTTTGGACATATTTTTCGGAAACAAATTTTTTGGCTCAGAAAGAGCCTTTGAGCTCTTACGAAAATGAAGTTTGATATGTAAACTCAGTTTTTTGGCTGAGCTCTTTTTGAGTTTTTGAGACTTTTTAGGAGAAGTTTTTTGTCAAATAGTATAAACAAACAGTTTTTCTCCCAAAAACTCCCAAAAAATGTTCCCAAAAACTATAAACAAACGGGGGCTAAAATTTATGGAGTCAACAATCATTTCCCCAGTCAATTATTCCATAATCTGAAACAAAACAAAAATCAGAAGATCAAGAATAAAATAGCTCCTCCAGATGACCATTTGCATTGGGATCGCATAAATATTCCTCCGACTGACTAGAACAATAATTTTTAGAAACTTATCTGAATTCAAATGTCATTTTTAATTGCCCCATTGAGCACAGAATAGTTGAATTTTCAAGCATAGGTCGAAGACTCGTAGAGTCATAGTTAAACATCTTATTTTAATCAATGTGATTAAGGTATTAACATCTTGAATCAAGAAAATATATTTATATATCAAGAGTATAGAATTGTGACGTGTGTATATGTGTGGATTGAGAAAGGAAGAAGCAGCAACTAGATATTTGTGATTTGCATCATATCCTATAATTTTAACTATTTCCACCTTTATATATTGGAACACTTACAAAAATATCCACAAAACTTAAAATAATTACAGCCACTACTCATTATTTTTAAATATTACCCGACATACCCACTAAACTATTTATACACTTTACCCATCCAGACTTTTATACCATAGTTTATGTAGTATACCATAAAGGTATACACATATAAGGTATAACAAAGATATACAGTAATAAATGGCTCTCCAGACTTTTATACCATAATTTATGCAGTATATCTTAAAAGTATATACCTATAAGGTATAACAAATGTATACAATAATAAATGGGTAGGTTGGATAAATAATTTTAATTTTATGGATAGTGTAATTTTTAAAGGTTATGACTTGTAAATACTTTAAATTTCATAGGTATAGAATGTAAAAAATCCCTTATATATTTATGGGCTACTTCTGTTTTTCTTTTGGTAAGTAGCTATCTTAGTCATAGTACTAGTTTTTCTCTTCAGTCAAAGGTCAATGTGAACTTTTATGTTATTTACTTTATTTTCGAGTCACTAAATTAGGTTTATTATATGGACAATTTACATATTTTTTTGTAGGTCAGTCTGCTATAAACTCTTCAATAAAACTCTTTATCCCGGTAATTAAAGAAAATGATAAGATAAAAAAACAAAATAATGTCAAAGTTGGCTTTTGTGTTGCTGTACAAAACAAGTTGTATTTGTAGATGAGCCACAAAATTGGGTTGGTAGCCTAACAGTAGGAATTGCTAAGCTAGAGTTCATATACGAATCCTCTTCTGTGTAATGATGAGAGGATGAGCTATGGCAATAAGATGGTGCATCCCACAAACTTCAACAAATGATGCCATCATATACCAACTAATCTAACTAATTTGTTTAAAAAACTATGAATCATCCTAACTAATTGAGATGTGCCTAACATGTAAACAAACTGTGCACGCTAAGAGTAGATGAGAAATGTTCGTAATTACTACCATAAAAAAGCCGCCCCTTGTCTTCTTAAAGGGCGAGTCACTTTATTCCGACCTTATTCCGACAAAACTTAATGGCCTTGTCGAAAGTGTAATCACTTATTATTAGTGATTTGTTACGTTTTAATAACTTAGACACTAAAGACTCCTAATTTGTCGATGCATATAAGTTAAAACTTAGATAGAAAACAAAGTTAAGTATTCAAGCGCTCATATACCTGAAACGTTGAAAATCAATTTGATATTAGCAAACCAATTAAACTTCTGTATTATTTCGAGTGAAGACAAATCTATACACAAAACAGTAATACTATACTACATTGATCTAAACTAATAGCAACAATTTTTCAGAGAATAATCAACACTAAACCTTCTGTCCCACCTTCAATCTATATTTTTCTAATTTCTATTTCATTTCAAAGCCAGCCTTCACTGGCTAAAACTAACAAAGTCCCTACTAAATGTATATCCAAACTCTCCAATTTCAATAATTCCATAGACAATCAAGGTCCACTGGCCCAGCTGAATTAATTAACAAGTCATGATCCTCGTATCCTTTCAAACTCATATCATTGTTGTCTAGCAAAAGCCTCATTATAGAGTTTTCTTGAATAATTCCAGAGTCACCATATTGGAAAGTTTCCATAAAGGGCATGACATTGTTAGGTACATTTGAAGGGTTTTTTGGGAAATCAACAGAAGTAGCTGGGGAACAAGACAGAAGATGATTTGTTTGAGGTTTTTGGTCCTCCACTGAATCGGAGAAGCAGGTCACATGAGAATTATTTGATGTTTCTCCATCATATCTTGTTGTAATGTTACTGTTGTATGGTGACATGTCCATTAATGGTGGCAATGTTGAGGACTGTGGATTATTGTTAAAACTGTTGCTTCTCATGAGACTTGATATAGAAATCTTTTTCCCACCTGAATTCTTCTTGAAAATTCTACAAATCACACATTCATTCTGCAAGAAAAGGCGGACGCAACACTATTAACGCGGTTAAACTGAAGCCAGTATTTTTGACACGTAACATAAAATTATGTATAAGCCTGAAACTTCAAAAGTACGATGTGTCCAGTGCTAAGAATTTTAAAAGTTGAATACGATGTATCAAATTTTTTACCTTAGCAGTTTTTGGAAGGTTGTGGATTGAAAACTTGCCATCTAATCTATATTCATGCATGACCCAATTGGATTTTTCACCTCTAGGTGCTCTTCCTTTGTAGAAAACAAGAGTTTTCTTCATACCAACAAGTGTTTTTGACTTGAATATTTCCTTATCTTTGCCTGTTGCCTTCCAATACCCTGCTTCTGTTGCTCTGTTTGTCCTCTGTCCTGTTGGATATTTCTTGTCCCTAATACAAAAGAAGTACCATTCTTTTTCACCCATTTTTGCCTTCCCTGCAATTATAAAAAAAAATATAAGAAAATCAATAAATAACTCATTAGGATTCATCTAACAAATATAGACCATATCCGCTTTGTTAAGCACTATACGGCGTGAAATTTAAAGTAGTAGAGTACCAGATACTAGATGATTATAAAAAAACGTTCTACCAAACATTGCACATAGAACTTACATGGCAAATCCCAAGGTTCAACTTTGTTCAAATCCACTTCACCTATAGCTTTAGCACAAAAGCTACTATCAAGAACTTTTGGGGCTAAGTAGTGTGTGATCAGCTCTTCATCTGTTGGATGAAAACGAAAACCAGGTGGCAATTCCATTTGTTCATCATGCCCAACAAAACCATATGTAGTTGCCATAATTTCAATAGTGCATACAGCAACAATTATATGAAGGAGTGAAGAAAAGAAGAAGAGAAAGAAGCAAGCTTATAGTAGAAAAATTATTTTGGTATTGTGAGAAAAGTGTAGCTAAGGAGGAACACAAGGTCCATAAATAGTACTCAGAAATGAAGTTAAATTTGCAAAAGCCAACTTGGGTTGGGCAGTTTCTTGGCTATTTTTTTATTAACAAAGTGTCACTTTCCTATTGAAGTTGACCAAAAGCACCTCCTTATCTCTATGCTCTAGTTTCATTTTCAACTCGTTTTAATGAGTTAATTAAATGAAAAATGGCGTAAGCATATGTGTGTATGTCATTAGGTAACCTTGGAAATTCAAAATGGTTGGTAAATAGCTCTGTTAGTTGCCATTTGTTTAACCAATATTATCTACTTGAAAATTTTGCTATGTAACTAATAGTATTGTAACTCATGGGTGAATTCAATATATTATATTGTACTATAGTTTTTGAAAGAAAATAGTACTTGAAAAAGGAAAAGAATTTGAGATTTGAAAGATAAGTACAAATTCAAACTCATGATCCCATAGTTGAATGGGTAATTGCTTGATCCAATAGTCTTGTGGTCACCTCCATAAACTATTTTGAATATAATTATAGTTACTTAATTACATCATCAACACGTTATTTCAGGAGCAGACCTAGTTCATTTTAGTGAGGCAAATACACGAAAACTCAATGTAACAATGGACGTCATTCTAATAAGCCAAACACATGAAAATTATTTTGATAATGGATGGTGAGATACTTGGATGAGATCCGACGAGACATCTACAAGCTATAATAGCATGTTAATCACAGATTAAATAATTTATCTATTTAATAACGCTCTCGATAATTATATCAATAAATAACCTAGAGAGTCTGCCGTACATATTTTACGAAAATGTCAAGGAAGTTCATTAAAGTCAACTGGGATATTACTGGCGCCAATGTTAATAGATGTATAGGTGCAGCTTATAATCTAGCAAAAGGTATTTAATTACCAAACTAAAAAAAAGTATAGTTTGGTCCTTAACCAGGTTTACAAAGTTTTCCACATTTAGTTAAGTGTGTTATTCATATAGAAGTACTAGTAATTAAAGTGCAACTTTAAGACCAAGTAATTAAATTCAATCATGTCATGCTGCACCATGCACATGGCTTACATCTGTATCTCACTTTTTTACACTCTTTTTACTTTATGACCACATATACACCTCTAGTTCATAATACTCACGTATACTCCTAACAGTTTCCATTTGATTCTTTTCTTTTTACACTTTGATAAAAGTCTCTGTGGGCGGTGTCGTATTTGAATTAAAACCTTTGGAAAATCCTTGAGTTAGTAAGTTCTTCTATTTGATCCAAGATTAGACTATTTGATAAGTAGCTATATTTTTGTAACATAATTTATTATACGTCTAAAATTATTGGGTGCCGGATCGAGGGCTAAGTATATCATTTATGTGTCCCATATTCTTTCTAGAATCAAATTAATTTAGATTTGCGGTTGGAAGTCTCATATTGGGATACCCTCAAAGGTACTTTCATTCAAGAGTTCGAACACGAAATCTTAGTTTGAGGATGGAAGATTATTTACCATCCCATTATAAATTTTAATGGTGCACGTTCGAATCTAACATTTATTATAATTCAAACAAAATTTTGTAATTATAGAGTTGTGTTGAAATCGGGCGCAGAGGTAGGCTTTGGCCTAAATCATGTGTATGTGTTAAGAAAATTACCAAATATATGTATCAACGTTACATCTAAAATCAAGTTATTGACTCTTGAAGTTAATGGCTAAAGAGAAAAGCACAGAAAGTTCAAATTTTAAATACATTTTTGGTAAAATTTATACTCTATATGCTCTAGTTTATGTATCAATATTTTTTTAGTCTATTCCAAAGAAAATGACAGCTTTCTACATTGAAAATAATTTAACTTAAACTTTCCAGTTTACCTTTAATAAGAAGTATTTAGAGCCGCACAAATATTATAACATTATTTATGACTACACGTTCTAAAGACTTTGTTCCTTTTTAAACTTTGTATCGATTCAAACTTTGTCATAAATATTATACGTATTATTGTTTATGATCACATTGCTTTTACATATTTAATAAGTATTTTGAACTAAACATTATTATGGCTTATAGTATTTTTATTCAACTTCTATATGCATAAGTTTTACTTTAAAAAAATTCAAAGAATCCATATCAAAATTTACAGTCAAAATTAAAAGTTTTGACCTCGTACGCTCTTACTCATGACAGATAATATGTTTGAACAGCATCCACGTTGTCTATCTTTTCTTTGGTGGAAGGTTTGGCGAACAAAAATTTTTGTCTGAATGCTGTAAATCATAGTCCTAGTAGTTCTCAAAGTCGTAAAAAGTGTATTAATGTTAGTCAATAATAATGGAGCAATAGTAGGACGAGCCGTCAATTTTATTCATTCACATGTATTCACGTTGTCATTAATGTTAGTGCAATAAGATTCAAGATTCCTTATTATCCATTACTCCGTACTACTAATTATTATTTTAGTAGTTTTTAACCGATAATTATCCCCAAATTAGTGTCTAATCCTCACCTCGTCACCAACAGTGTGTGTCAAAATACATGCATGACCCACCGCCATGGTCCCATTTGGATGCCATATAAAAATAGTTTCATTTTTCCTCTTATAAAGACGATTCACATTGTAGAAACCATAGTCGTCGAAAACTATTATACTAGAAAAATTGCTTCAATAGGAGTGAAAGTTTTGTTCATGTCACGGACTCAAGTGTCATTTCTTTCGTGTAGTGAAGTCACCTTCAATTAATGAAGACATATGTAGTATATAATTGTCATTTTAACGTTATGGCTTGGATTTTAAATGAGTCACTTTTCTTTGGTTTTTAACTCTTATACTCCAAATAACCAATTATGGTTCTTCACTTATACTATCATTGCAGGCAACTCAAACTTCTAACTCAAAGATCGAAGTTAAAAATTCTCAATTTCTTAAGTTGACCACTCTCAACGTCCACAAGAATATAGTTCAATTGTTAATCGTCAAACTATAAGATACTAATTAGAGAGCTTCGTGATAAAATAACATAAGCATTCACGTCTTCTTTGCATAACAAAGTAGCATCAGGCGGAGCCACCTTTGTCAAAAGTGGTCATTCGCCGGAAAATTATACTGTATATGTCGGGTAAAATCGATCTTTTTAAACATACCTACCATATTTTTACACATACCTACCATATGTTGAATCCCTTGACACAAGTCTAAATTTTATTTTTTATATTTTGAACCTCTTATTGAAAATCATATCTCCGCCCCTGTCTGCATCATCAGTACTATGTCTAATTTGAAGCTGTCGTTGCTGGTTCTTTGTTTCGGCTCATTGAACAGAAATACGTAAACAAATACAATATGTTATATGCAGTGAAATTTAATCAATTGAAACTTATTGCTCTATTTTTTAGGTTATCGAGTCCGAATTATTCAAAGCCGGTATAATCAGAAAGTAAGAATATGTTCCAATATACAAAATTAAAATATAAAGACTTTAGCACACAGTCAAATGTCGATTATATCTGCAGGTCGGCTCAGCCGGAGAAGTAACCAAACTTTCTCGCAGTTCTTATTGGCCAATTCTTCAAAACGTAAACAAAAGCCTAACTTCTGTTAAACTAACACACACACACACACACACACACACACACACACACACACATATATTTGAATGTAGACTTGCTGCTGAGTAGGAAACGTGGGCCATGTTTCATCCATCCCGACAAGTAGCCACTAAGGGAAACACTCACGTGGCATCATTTGGTTCGAAAGAATGTGTTCAAATTATTGAAGTTGATACTTAACAAATATTATCGACAGAAAGACTGACAAATTAGGATCAGACGACTAATTGAGTATTTAATCAGATTAGATAAGATTAATCAGCAGAAACTAATTTATGATTAATATTAATTAAGTGTGTCAAAGAATGAGAGGAAGAAGGTGGGAGGCAAATAGAGGAATATCGTGGAGCTGATTGAAAAGATAATTTCCTATTCTATAGTATTTCAATAATTTATTATAAAAAAAGAAATTTTTTATCTATATGTATGGTGCAATCTTCGGACGAATGGGTTTCAATTGAACCTCCTCTAGCATACACGGCGTCCCTAATATTTGTGATTAGTCTTAATTAATAGTTTAAAGGTTTGATTAAGATGTCATTGTTGGGAAGTCCTAGAACATTAGGTAATAGATAGATACTGAACGAGTACTTTGATGGTTCATTGTATGGTAATGAATCACGACTCACGAGCTTGAGATATTACTTAGAAAGATCTTTAATTCAAAGAATCCCAATAATTAGGTTGTCTAATTAAACTAAGCACAACAAACAAAAAAGAGGCAAAGCTAAGAATGAAATGTCCAACCAAATCTAGAAATTGGCATGTCATAATTTTGTTAAAAGTCGAGCAGAATGAAGTGGTACATATACAATCCCTTAGACCCAATCTCTTTTAAAGAAAGTAAAGCTTAAGAAATATTCAAGGATAACTAATTAAACAAATATAAAAGTTAAACAAATTGATAGTTAGAGATTTGAAAGTCAATGAGCTGATTTCGTGAAGATTACAAAGATAATATAGTTTATATATTCATGATCAGAGTATTTTATCTTTTATGTCTTAGGAAAGCTACCGTTCTAATTTCATCTGAAGGTAGTAATTATTATATTCAATGATATGACGAGACTTTTCCACAACGAAAATCTAAAATAGGGCTACGAAAATTATTTTGAAAAAATATAATGAATTGAGCACTTTCGAATCGGATCTTGAATTTCTGAGCACTTTTTTTGGTATTTAATTTTTGAGAAAATTCATTAAGAGCGTTTTCATCTTTTTAATACATGAGCATTCTCTTTCCTCCTCATCCGTTCATCTTCCTCAGCTCTAGTGTCATCGTCGTCGCCATAGCGCATTGAATTGTGCGCCGCTGGCCTTCCCCAGTGACTCCCTTGTCCACCGCCGTCATGGAAGTACCACAACGTTGCCGTCAGATCCAAAATTCTTCGCCATTGAATATATACTCGTCTATAAATAAATGATGATAGACTGTATTCATTTTATGTTTTTATATAGTTTTTTTTGAATGAGTAAATTATGGCTTCATTAAAGTGCGGTGATTTTTTATTTGAGGGTCTATCGGAAACAGCCTCTACATCAAGATGGGAGTAAAGTCTGCGTACATCTCACTCTCTCCAGACCCTACTTGTTATCACTGGGTAGTGTGTTGTTGCTAGGGAATGATATAGACAAAACTTCCCTCTGATATTGATATTTAGAACCTATCTTGAAGGCAGATTGTGGTTGGTTAGTCCTCAACCAAAATGGAAAGCTATTCCTTCTCTGTTACTCCTACTAGCTCAATCCTTTTTTACATTTTCAATTTGCTCGTTTGCTACTTTTTAGAAACAATATATATTTCCAGAATAGTTTTATATTCCTAAAGGGTTTTATAAAGGCTATCCTTATGTACACAGGTCAAATATTCAATTCATGTCTAAACTTGCCCAGGTTTAGGTTAATTCATGCACAAGCCTGTCAAAAAAATACAACATCAATACATATAAGTTGCGCGTCATGGTGTTTAGAAGAATTTATAGTAATTGAAAACTGCTTTATTCGTTGTTTCAAGTTTTTAAACATATACGATCACAATTTTTCCCTCTACATAATTGACATTTGCTATTAGAATTCGTAATTCTGTAACAGTTATCACAGTCAATATCTTGCCTTTGAATTGATCATTATCAGAAATTTAATAAAAGAAAAAAATTATATAGAACAGTTACAGAGTGAAAAGTAAGGGTTTCAACTGTCCAATATTATAGGAACTAATCTTAATTAGCTTAGATAGTCCACCAAAAATTGTGGTGGGGCGGTAAGTATCATACCGCGTCCAATTTAACGAGAGTTCTCTAGTTCGTACCCCGAGAATTTAGTCCCTCCTTGGATAGGAAGTACTTCATTTTCAAATTGAGATATCGCGAAGCTAAATTAATTAGTCAAGCTCCGTAGTGGGTATTAGACGTGGGATAAGAAAAAATTAGCTTAAGTAGGTACCAGTGAGCATCATAAGCACGACAAGATGAGCTTTTAATGTCAAAACCATGCATGCATGAACTTGAACACTGAGGTCAACTTCACTCATTAGCTGTTGATCAAACACAACCTCAGTTAGCAGTATCCGATACTAAGAAGTAACCTTAAGAACTTTCTCATATGAAAGAGGAAACAAAAGAAAAAGAAAAAGGGAAAAGAAGATATAAAGTAGAGAAATTATTCAAGAAAAAGGGAGGGAGAAAAAGAACATTAAAGATAATTAAAACGTTTATCTAATTTATTTAGTTGCGACTTGCAATGCTATGGACTAGCTAGCGAAGAATGGTCCTTATAATACCAAAATAGTACATATATAATTTATACAAACGTTTGGTAAATAATTAATTCAGTGGAAATTCAGGGAAGCAATTAAAAAAATGGTGCCGTGACAAAATAACTATTTGACTAAATATGGTAAGTTCGACATTAATATAATTTGACAAAATTAAAGTTTATCTTACATTCACATTGAATAAGCTGAAGCTTGGCCGTTGCATTAAAGAACTTGTCATGTATGTTAATGTTCCAAAAATTTTCATGAATGAAACTCAATCTTAATTTGTACAGTTCCTTGAATTTTAAATACTTGCTATACCAAATTGATTTTATTTTATGAAAATTCACCGAATTCTTTACTTAATTGTTTACTGATCTGAGCTGAAATTTTCAAAATGATCCATCATTTACCGAAACCTAAGATATTGATGATGACAAAAGAGCTTCATGAAATAATTATACTCAAAGAAAAGATCTTGAGTTGCATATATGATTTTGTTGAGATTGCAGACGAAATTGAAGATATTTACAGTCTCAGGAATATTGATCTGATAAAAGGGAAGAACACAGAGAATGATGAAACTCATATGGAGAGACTCATAGATAGCATTAGACTATCAATGTTTGTGTGGTCATCGTGATTTTTTATTTGTTAAAAAATATTAGTGTTAAGGACATGCATTTTGCCAACTTTATTATTTAGGGTTAAATACCTAAAATCGTTGCTCTTTAGTGTATGAATTATGATAAATACAATAAAATCATAAAACTTAAAACTGATGGAAGTTTCGAAATTTTTCCATACTATGAACAAAAAAAAAAAAAGTATAAAATATCATGATATACCAACTATCTGTCGTCCTAACAACCAAAACATTAAAGGATTTTTACATAAAAGTACAAGTTTTAGAACTTAATTACCAAACATAGCAACATTTTAGCAAAATAACCCTATATAGAGGAAAACACAAGTTAATTACAAATACAGCAAAAACATAGCAATATTTTCCCAAAACATATCAAACCCTTACATTCTTCCTCCTATTTCCCCCACTATCACTTTTACTCCTCCCATTTCTCCCTATTTCACTTTTCCTCCCACAATTTCCCCCAATTTTACTTTTATTCCTATCATTTTTCCTAATTTCACTTTTGCTCATCTCATCCTTGATGTATCTCGTTGTATCTCGTCGTATCTAACTGTTTCTGTTTCTGCAGCACCGTATCTAACTGTTTCTGCACCGTTTCAACTATTTCTAACAGTTTCTGCACCGTTTCAACTGTTTCTGCAGCACCGTATCTAACTGTTTCTGCATCGTTTCAACTTCGTTTTAGACTGTTTTAAACTGTATCAAGTCCCGTTTCAGACTGTACCATATTGTTTTATACTGTATCAACTCCTGTTTTAGACCGTATCAGACTGTTTCAACAATTATTTCAGATTGTTTCAATGTCGTTTCAGACAGTATCATACTGTTTCAACATCGTTTCATATGTATCAAACTGTTGCAACAATTGTTTCAATGTCTCAATGATGTTTCAAACTGTATCATATTGTTTCAACGCCATCAGTCGTGAGCAATAGAAAATAAGAGTTCAAATTTATTAATCTGACAACTCTGTACAAAGAGTTCACCTATGTGGCGTTTCTCCAACACTGTGTTCCCTTGCTTCATCCTCATCTGATTTGCTCGAATTTCAACTCAACTGGATTTTCTTTCACACGATTTAGAACAGCAGCATCCGTGTCATCGTTATCCTGCTCTTCAGCTGCAGTAATAGAAGAGGGAACGCTGCTTTCTTGCTCTGGTATCTCAATAGAAAAATCTCTATCTCTGCCATTCCCCATCCTTAAAGCAACATCTTTTTTTCTTCTCCTACTAGTGGAATTCTGCCGAGATACAACTGGCAGATCAGACGGAGGTAGGGTTACCTCATCATCATCTTCTTCATCTTGAAGCTGAGTCATCAGAGTGAGATCCGAGAAAAGGTTCTCATCAAGCATTAACTTTTCAGCATCCGCACCACTGGCACTGGTTTTGGGGTGGTGGGGGTAATGGCGGCGTGGGTGCAGATCGGGAACTGGGGTTTTGGGGTGATGGCGGCGTGGATGGGGGTGCTGTATCTCTGATTAGGTTTTCAATGAAATTAGCACTGTAATGGCGGGTGGTGGATTTGTGTATTTGAATTTGAGAGAAACAATGGGGTGACGGCTGCTTTGGTTGGGGAAGTGAAGAAAGTATTTTAGGGTTTGTAGGAAAGTGGGTGAAAGTGTAATTGTAAAAAATAAAAATGTGCTAAAATAATATTTCTATGCTTTGTAATTAGAAAAATATTGCTATTTTTTTATAATTATGGGTGAAAATTTGTATATTTGTGTAAAAACCCCAACATTCAAAGGGTTATTACAGAAAGGGCCGATCGTCTACACTTAATTACTTTTGTATGATCAGTACTTTTTTAGCCAATAAAAGCTAGCTAATGCATAGTGTATACAGTTAATTTTACAATGTATATTATATATCCATTTCTTCATTTAAATACAATATATACACTCAGTATTACATTGTATACAATCAATTTTTTCAATTATACACAACATATATACACTCAATTTACAGTACATACACGCTTAATTTTCATTAGTTACATTGTTATATGGTACAATATATTGTGTCTAATAAAACAATATCAAATAATTTAGAAGAAGAAGAAGAAGAAGAAGAAGAAGAAGAGGAGGAGGATGCGTACTGAGGGAAGAGAGAGGACAGCGGGAGCAAAGAGGGGAGGAAGAGCGAGGGGCAGCCGCAGGGAGTGAAGAGAGAGAAAGAAGAGGCAACAACGACAAAGCAAAAGAGAGGAAGAGGAAGAAGAGGGGTCAGTAGCGGCGGAAAGAAAAAGGAGGTGGTGACCGTAGGGAAGGAAAAGGGAGGTGGCGGGCGGGTGACTGAAAACAAATGAGGATTTTGGGAATTTGTTTTGTTTTTTTCTTCCTCTTTTTGTTTTTTCTTTAATTTAGTGTTTCATTAATAAAAAAATTGTATCTACTCGCCTTATTAGCATGATTTGCTCGCACTTTCACCACATTAGCTATGACTCCTCCTGCTCCACATTCCACATAGGTATAGTCAATGGTCAGAGGTGTTTATTAGTAATATTTATTCTGTCAAGTTGGAGTGTTCAATTAGGAAGGTTGAAAATTTTACGGTCAGGAAGGAAAAATGGTATAAGTTCAGGTGTCGGGAAAGCTATTCTGCCTTGTTTTATTTACTCTGGTTATCCTTAATTTTTTATATGTTAATACGGTCTACACCTTAAATTTTTAAATCATTTTCTAATATACTTTCCTTTAAGTGAGTATGTGGGAAGCCGCCTCTCTACATCTCATATTCCTCATACCTCACTTGTGAGATAACATTGGCTATGTTGTTATTTTGTTGTAGTTGATGTATCTTTTTGCAAATAGCTGGCCAAAATCAATGTTTTCATTTTTAGGTGGTATCCACATATCATACAATTATTATATACGACTATACGAATATTATACATTTATTATATAGTATAATTTTTTTTCTCTTATTTAAGCAGTTAGGAGGACGACTATTTGTTTGAATTATCTTTTTGTTTTAGAGCAAACCCATTTCTAAAGGGTTATTTAAAAAACTATGACATCGGGGCAACTTGTTTGCCTTTTTTTAACTCCCTATAGCAGTGGCTTAGTAGATATGATCTCCACTTGGTTTAATGAATAAATTTTGAACGAAAATACCCATATTAATCTTAAAATGACACTCGTATCCCACTTTCTCTTTCTGCGAAACTATTTTCTAAGAGGCAACACTTTGACTCCTCTTTCTTAGGCAATAGTTTCCCTTGAATCTCTTTCCACGTTTGATAAAATAATTTGAAGTGTTTCCTAAGCAGCACTTGCCATTGAAATTCTTGTCTAGCCAACAACTTTCCCTTAACCTCTTTCTAACATGCAACACTTGTCGATTGATAGCTTGAATTATTGTCTACGGATGAAATGAAGATCATTTTGCTAAATCTGTATTAAAAAGAGACACTTGTCGGTCGATAACTTTGAATTGTTGTCTACAGATGAAACGGAGATCATTTTGATAAAATTATCTTAAACAGAGACAAACTTTTAGAACCAGTCAATTTTGAAAATACCGGGTGAATTATTTTGATTTTCAAGGCCTAAAGAGCAAAATATTTTTGTAAGTCATGGCAATTGGCTATACATCAAAGGCAAGTGATGTTTTGCCAATACTTCAAGTCATATGGCGAGAATGCAGAGAAGACTGGAAGGGGAAAGTCTTGGCAATTGCCAAGACTTACGATGAAATGCGGCAAGTGTTGCCTTTTGCCAACACTTGTCGTTCAAGTGTTGACAAATCGAGCAGGGGTCAAAGGCAAGTCTTGCCTTTTGCCAAGACTTACGGCCAAGTGCGGCAAGTATTGCCTTTTGCCAATACTTGAAGGGATAAGTGTTGGAAAGCGGGGAAATATAAAGGCAAGTCTTGGCCCCGACCTAAAAACTTGACAACGATATTTTCGTCCGGATTTTTTTCATTAAACCTTAACGGGGGCATTTTTGCAAACCATCTCTTAGCGCGGGCAAAAAGGCAAACCATTGCTTCCCGTGTCATATTTTTGCAAATCAGCCCCTGGAGAGACGTAAAAATTTAACCCCGTAGCTTGTTTGCGCCGCGCTAACTGAATAGTAGTCAGCGGTGCAAAACTGTTTGAAGACTAGCCACCTCCGGACAAGTCCCAATATTTTAACACGCTCGAAGTCCCAATATTTTATACTGGGAATAGTGTTTAAGTGATCCAAGTGTCACGACCCTTTTCGACTTAAAAGAAAAAAACACTTATTAGTTTTTAAAGGTTGTGACGGGGTTAAAGGTACACTAATATTTAAGAAAATTCGGAGTCGCCACTTGACAAGTTAAAGGTGTGCCAAGTCACCAAAGTGGTGTACCTAGAACACCTATGACTCGTTTAGTGGTCTGCGTCAGAGTTCCGGGTAAGGATCTCGATTGACTCTAGGGAAGGTATTAGGCACCCTCGAGTCCTGTGCCAAGCACAGTTGCTTTTATTGACGCATTTCGACTCTTTGAAATTGTTTTGTCATATTTTGCCTTGATTTGTTACACTTTTATTTTGATATTTATTTGTCCAAGTAGAAACTCGAATCGAGATATGATTGCGCAGGTACTTCACCCGAACAAAATCTTCCGACTTAAATTAGTTAAATTGTGCAGGCACTTCACCCGAACAAAATCTCCTAATTTGAAGAGTTAAAATGAACAAATGAGTTATTTAATTGCTTCGGCCTATGATTTGCCTAATCTTGACATTAAACTTGCTTCGGCCTAAACTTGCCTAATTGTTACACTTCGAGTGGATAATTAATTATATCAAAATAGAGCACAATGACTAATTTAGGATATGAAATAAATGGCCTAAATATTTGAACATATAAATAACTTGTTCTTTATAAAGAGACTTGTGGCCATGAGACATTTGAAACTAAACTAATCTTTGCAAAATTTGTGCATTACGATTATGCTACCTGAGCTTTAAGAAATTTGCAGCTGTAGGCTACTTAGTTAAATAGTTTGCGCCGAATATCCTATTTCCTCTATTTTTCCAATTTAAACCCGTTTGCAGAAAGCTAAGCAACAATTATCAGGTCTACATTTTCATTTTCTTTAAAATCCTACTTTGCCTATAACATTTCAGTTTTGTCCATCTATTTGTGCCATTTATAACATACCCACGTGACTTCCTTTTCATGGGTTTTATTTCAACTATCTTTTGTGGCCTATTTTGTCTAATCTAAGTTGGATAAGCTTGACATTCAACAGGTGTGTTTTGCTTCAAACAAGACTAATTTTAATCATAAAGAAAGCCTAAAATTGTTTGATATTCATGGAAATAGTGAAAGAAAATATCACGGTTCTACTGTCAAATGTTTTCCTCTAATAATTTTAACATACAACATTAACAATAGCGTAAACAAGTAAACATATACAAGCAAACAGGGTCACTAAAAGTGATGAATTAACTGAGCTTGGTCTGAATTCTGAAACGGAAGTGCAAATTTTGCTAGGCTTGCAACAAGTCTTGTTAAGGCGCCTATAGTGCCTAAGCCTTTAACATGCTATGTTATACATATTCGAACACTTAAGATTAAGAAAGATAAAATTACCTGGCGATGAAAACTTTCTTAAGCAAACAGCAGTATGACCAAGGCTAACCAACTCAGCAACAAGTAACCAAACCAGCAGCTAAAATGACCAAAGACAAAACCAACAGACAACCCAGAACCAATACTTTCAAACCTTTCAGACAAAGTGTTTCTTCTTGCTTTTACTTCCCTCTTTTCTCACTATATTTTCTTATTTTTTGCTCCCTCAGATCTGAAATTTTAACAAGTGTTGGAGGAGTATTTTTTTTAGATGTTCTCTGTTAAGAGAGAAGTCTTTTTTCAGCCATTTCTGTGTCCCTTAAAGAGAGTCCAAGGCTCTCTTAAATAGACCAAGAGAAGGGTAAAGACTTGGGTAAAAAGTACACCCCATGTGACAATGTTTTTACCCCCTAGAAAAGTACTTTTAGCATGCCTAAGCTTGCACAAAAAAAGCAAATAAGAACAGACAGAAACTTTTCTCTAAAAGCTGTCCACACCTCTTCTTATATTTGACTTTGAACTCCCTTTAATGACACAAAAGACAACATTTGAATTTCTGAATTTTGAAACTTGACTAAAACCCAAGTTCTATTTTCCTTAACTAAGATTCAGACTCACAATCTATCTAAAATTCAGCCTTGTAAACTAGATTAAAGACCTATTCTATTGACTGAAACTTCAACTCCCAGAATCCATTACATACAACAGAACCAACCACAAAAAACTAATTATCAATTAGAAACATTGAGCAATCCTACACAAGGCACCAGCGAATTTAGAATGTAGTAGCAAATGGAGCTAAGCAAACTCTACCTATCCATGGACCAAACATGTCTCACAATTTCCCTTTCCAATTTATAGACAATACATATGAAATACATTTCCAGGAACTGAAAACAAGTAGGCTCGGACAGAATTATGCCACGGCTAATCGATAAGAAAACAATGTTCATACAAACCAAACCTTTCTTGAACTAGACAAACAGAACCAATGCGACGAATAAGAAATCAAAACTCAGGAACATGTTTAATTTTAATTCACAGCGGCATCCTCATACATACGAAATTGATATCCGATCACTGTCACGACCCTTTTTTACTCAAAAAAGAAAAAAACTTAACATAGTTTAAAAAAGGTCTGTGACGATGTTCAAAGGTACACAAATTATTTAGAGATTTTCAGAGTCGCCACTTGACAAGTTAAAGGTGTGCCAAGTCACCAAAGTGGTGTACCTAGAACACCTATGACTCGTAAATGGTCTGCGTCAGAGTTCCGGGTAAGGATCTCGGTTGACTCGCGGGAAGGTGTTAGGCACCCTCGAGTCCTGTGCCAAGCACAGTTGCTTTTATTGACGCATTTCAACTCTTGAAATTGTTTTGTTATATTTCGCCTTGATTTGTTACGCTTTGATAATTGATATTAGTTTCAACCGTTTGACAAATAAAACTCAAATCGAATATAATCGCGCGAGAACTTCACTCGTTCGAAGTCTTTCGACTTAAATCAATTAAATCGCGCAGGCACTTCACCCGTTCGAAATCTCTTGACTTAATATGAGTTCCAAAGAAAAATATATGTTTCCTTAATCGAATTTCAACAGAGCACTTCTATACGTTTGCCTAATATCATTTGTTATTAATATATTTCAATAGAACGCCTCTACACTTGCCTAATCGTCAGTTTCCTTTGCTCAAACTCATTTGCAAATCTAATGAGGTATTTACTTAAACTTGTATTACCAATCATCTTATTAGCCTAATCCTCACTTAATTGCAACGAGGCTGTGAAGACTTACAAATTCAAAGTTGTATGCATTGTAAGGTCTCATTCTGCCAAATAATTTATATTTGTTCAAATTTGGGAGATTCATCATCAGACCCACTATAAACATATAAAGCTAAACATTTGTTTACATGAAGAAGACTAACAATATTTATCCACCAAGTTCGCTTGCTTTGCTTTTTTTTTCTCAAATTTTTCTTTTATTTAGCCATTTCAACATGACAAACGACATAAAATGCTAACTCAAATCCAACATTGCAAAATTTATTTTATCCCTTTCTTTCCTTAATAACAAGGAGATTAACATGGAAGAAACAAGCAAACTTTTAAATGGGTCAAGCTTCCTTTGCATATCAGGGCCTTAAAGAGGCCATAGTTTACAAGTTCACCTTTAAAATAATTGCCAGCAGTTCATACATAGCTCAAAAGCATTTAATAAATACCTTGCCAACACAAAGCTAAGCACCAGCAACAATAGCAACGAACAGGAGACGAAACCAGCTCTAGCAGCCCCTTAACAGACCCTCTTTACTTGCTAACTCCCTTTATTTCTCTTCTACTTTCTCTGTTTTTTTTTTTACTATGACTCTAGTATTTCTTCTCACTCTCCCAGATCTTTTTTGTGTGTCTGTGTGTTGTGTCTGTGTGTGTATCCTATCTGTGTGTGTCCAGATTTTTCCGTGTCCCTCCTCTGAGGGAGAAGAGCCTCCTTTATAGCAAAATATAGCTGTTGGGGACAGCTCAAAAGCATGGGCTCTTAAATGCAAATTACCCATTTTGTGTCAACTTCTCACCAACCCCAAAAGAAAGGGCTGAACCATTCCATTTTGGTGTTTCATTTGCTTTTCAGAAAAGTACACAAGCCATGTGCAATCAGGTACTCTTTTACTTTTACCTTTGACTTGCTTTTGAACAAAAATCAGATTTTAACTCTTACCCAAACTCTTCAAAACTTAACTCAGATCCCAGTTACTAAAGAAAGAACAAAACTATCAAGACAAAACTAATAATTTTTTCTTCAAGTTTCTGGACAAATCAAGCAACTCCAATTAATTAACTCAAACTTAAGTCCCACCCCCTTAAAAATCTGATCTAAAACTAAACAAACTCCCCATTACCTTCTCAAGGTTCCTGAGGATTCAAAACAAGTTCATTTCAATCAAGATTTCTCTAGATTCTCACTTAAACAGATCAAGAGCTACTAAATAAGTAGTTTCATGCTAACACTAATACCAGTTCATGAATCTCAAGACCAACATACCATTACACACAGGTGTAATCTCAATTAAGCCAAATTAACAGTACAACACATGACATAAACATGGCCAACTCTGCTACAACTCAAACAAGTACCACAAGCCTGACCCAAATTTCAATTCCCAGAATCCAAATAACTTAACTCTAAGCAAACCAAACAATGCAACAACATGGACAGATTAACCAATCAATCACGCTAATACAAACAAGTTATACGTTGACCACTAAACTAACATCCTTGATCTAACACATGTCCACACGAAAAGCCAAAGTAAACATATGAGTAACCTAAAAACTAAACAACTAAGTAGCTTTAGACCATAGCAAAGTGGAGCAAGATTCAGACTTACTACTTTCATGCTTAGACGATACCAGTTCACATAACTTTCATGTTCCACGAATTCAAATGCCTCGTTCGCAGAGGCTGCACACTTATGAAAATTATCATAACTCAACTCACATAGCAATTTGACGAGCTAACGATTCAAACCATTGATAAGCAATATAAACAGGTATGTACATGATCGCTTACCGTCAATCAGAAGCTATAACATGACAGTACTAATTAATGATTAAGCCTAATAGAGAAAGAAACAAGGAAAACAAACTGTGAGTTCCCTTTCTGACCCGTCACGAGCCACAGCTGCGTCGTGCTATCACGAATCACCAATCGCTCGCCAAAGTTGCTGCCTCGCCGTTGACTTTGCGTTTCCATTCATCGCTTCAGCTTTGCTACAACTTCGTCACCACTGTTTCGGATCAGTTTTAATGAACCCGACATCAACACCCTCGTCGCTGCCTAAACCGTGCCACTAACAGCCATGGAAACATCATTGAAACACCAAAACAAAAGCCATTGTTCCCAGCCTAAACCTCCATTCTACGCCCTCGTCACTGCCTAATCAGCGCCACCATCGCATACATACATCGCAGCACCATCACCGCTACCACTATTACACTAAACAGCCAACAACAGCCACCATTATCACCATACACGATCTCACCATGGCATCACCAATTCGAATATCGACATCACAAGCTGTTTCGCTTAGCCTTTGTCATCTTCATTATCACACAGCTAGCACCCACAGATCACCAAGCTAAAATGTAAGCCAAACTAATTGTTTTGCTATCAACTTCACATTCCCATCAGCTTCGACGAATCAATCATCACAGCCTCGGAATCAAAAACAACCCGACACCATCACTACCTACAACACACGCTGCAACAACCTTACCTTAACCCTCCCATCATCTAAAACCTAGTCGAACAGCCCTGAGTCACTGATCAAACGCAGCAGCCCTATCTTTCCCTTTTCCCAGTGAAACGACCCCAAACGAGTCGTTTTACTTGGAAAAGGCAGAGAAAAAGGCCTGAGAACGGAGAAGGAGGAGGTGCCGTCGATTTAGGGCTTGACTCTTTGGGTCCCGATCTATGACGGAGGAAGGGGTATCCGTTGAAATTGGACTCGTATTTGGAGAGAGGATGACGAGAAGAAACAGTTGACCTAAGATTTAGCCGGAGAAAACGTCAAGGTCGCCGTCGATGGTGGTACCGCGGCGGAGCCCGACGAGTTTGAGATGTTTAGCATATCCTTTGGTTTTCAGTAATTTTTGGGAAAATTGTACCAAAATAGCAAAAAATTGGTTTATATATCTAAGGCTTGGGCCGGGTCAAGTTTGTGTGGACTGGGCTACATTTTTCTTAACTTTACAAATGGCCACTAAGAGGTTTTTACTTTATTTAAAGACTACACAATTAGTATAGAATTAAACTACACAAAGTGGTAATACTATGACAATTAAAACATGGAATTACAATCAAACACACAAGAAGTAATTTTTGATAATTTTTTGCATTTTTCCTAATTAACAACAATTTTAGTTAAAATAAAAGACTACAATTCCAAAAAAAAAAAAAACTTATGAAATTAGCAAGGCTATTTTGAGCAATTTTTTTGAATTTGGTGCCAAAATTAGGTGATTACAGCTGCCCCTCTTTGTTCGAGAACATGAAGAGTTTTCGGACAAAGACGTAATCGACAACTAATTTTGGCTTTTTGGTTCTAGCCGAGAGCATGCTTTTCAAAATGGTGACCGTACCTTGAATTTTGGTGCCAACCGAGAACAAGGTTACCTACATATCCCCGGACTAAGGAATCAGGTCAGTGTAGTTCCTCACGTGCGGCAGCTGGGACTACCGCATATAAACAGACACTGGACTCTCCTAGACTAACACTAAGCACTCTCTAGACATACACAGACTATCTCTAGAACTTTCAGAACTAACTAGGACTGACTCGACACTTCTAGACTTACCCGGACTGACACAAGACACTTTTGACATACTAGAGCTGTTGCTGCTGGTCGCTGTCGCTGGTTGCTGGTTAGCTGGCTGGTAGTCACTACTTTACAAAGGAAAAATGAAAATACAACATTTGAAATGTAAAACTACAATTCCTAAGCTAACTTCTTCATGCTTCTCAAACTGATAAACTGGTCTGAAGCTCCCACTACCAAGTGGGTCTTGAAAACTTGAAATTGCCGCTTTAACGGACTTTGACTTGAAAATTGAAACTGCCGTTCGGGCGGGCTTTGACTTGAAAGTTGAGATTGCCGCTTTGACGGGCTTTGACTTGAAAATTGAAATTGCCGCTCGGGCGGGCTTTGACTTGAAAGTTGAAATTGCCGCTTTGACGGGCTTTGAAATTGCCGCTTTGACGGGCTTGACTTTAAAACTGAAATTGCCGCTTTGACGGGCTTTGTCTTGAAAGATAAAACTGGAACCACCACTCTGGTAGGTCTTGCTTTTGCTGAAAATTAAAACCATCCCTCTGATGGGTCTTGTTCTTGCTGAATTGAAAACCATCACTCTGATGGGTCTTGCTTCTTTACAGAAATGGATTCCCTCGTTCTTCAGGTGGTTGCTTCGACTTTCCAAACTACTCCCTCATTCTCCAGGTGGGTGCCTCGACATTCTCTAAACTACTCCCTCATTCTCCAGGTGGGTGCCTCGACTTTCTCTAAACTACTCCCTCATTCTCCAGGTGGGTGCCTCGACTTTCTAAACTACTCCCTCATTCTCCAGGTGGGTGCCTCGACTTTCTCAAAACTACTCCCTCATTCTCCAGGTGGGTGCCTCGACTTCTCAAAAATTACTCCCTCATTCTCCAGGTGGGTGCCTCGACTTCTCAAAAATTACTCCCTCCTTCTCCAGGTGGGTGCCTCGACTTTCTCAAAACTACTCCCTCATTCTCCAGGTGGGTGCCTCGACTTTCTCTGAACTACTCCCTCATTCTCCAGGTGGGTGCCTCGACTTCTTCTAAACTACCACCTCATTCTCCAGGTGGGTGCCTCGACTTCTCTAAGCTACTCCCTCATTCTCCAGGTGGGTGCCTCGACTTCTCTAAACTACTCCCTCATTCTCCAGGTGGGTGCCTCGACTTCTTCTAAACTACTACCTCATTCTCCACAAGGTGATGAACTGGTCTGAAGCTCCAACTAATCCAGTGGATCCTTGAAACTTGAAATTGCCGCTCGGGCGGGCTTTAACTTGAAACTTGAAACTTGAAACGTGAAACTGCCGGGCTTTAACTTGAAAGTTGAAACTGCTGCTTTGACGGGCTTTGGCTTGAATGAAATTGCTGAAACTTGAAATTGCCGCTCGGGCGGGCTTTGACTGTTGAAAGCTTGAAATTGCTGCTTGGCAGGCTTTGACTTGAATGAAATTTCTGAAACTTGAAATTGCCGCTCGGGCGGGCTTTGACTGTTGAAAGCTTGAAATTGCTGCTTGGCAGGCTTTGATTTGAAATTTAACTGCATCTTGAAATCTGCATATCCTTTGATGATCTCCTTCATGGTACACTCCTTGGTGTGGCATACTTTGTGCCGATGTGAAACATTGGTCTCCAATTATCAAGGTTGGTCCTGACTTGCTCTAGTACGACTATGAAACTTGTAAACGAGCTTTGCGAAGCTTTCTATTGCTCGAAAAGACATGAGAAGAAAATAAAATGAAAGAATTTCAAGAGGAGACATTGAATGACAAATGTCTCCAGAAAAGCAGAATTTATCCGGAGGTGAAATAACGACCTTATTAAGCATGACATGCATTTTGGAATCAACTCTTCATCCGTTCACACGATCTTATCCCTGATTTTGCTCCCATTCTTCAAATCTTGTATGATGGCAAATCTAACGACCCTCATTCGACTAGCAGTGCCCTTTCGGGTTTTCACAGACTAGCCTCTCTCTTTGTTCTTTTAACTCACCGTTGTCTTGCAGCGCCCTTTCAGGTTTTCACCGACAAGACTTCACTTTTTTTTTTCTTTTCTTTCTTTTTTTTTTTTTTTTTCATTTTTGTCATTTTTCGCTCTTTCCCAATCGACCTCCGATCTTTCCTTGCTGTTCAACCCCGTCTTTCTTTTCTTCCTTCAATTTTGGCTTTTATCTTGATTCCTCGGAGAATTTCTCCTTTAATGGCCTTGGTGCTCCCAGCTCCCAAATGCGATTGTCGGCTTATAAGAATGCGACTTTACAGCGTGGAACTTATCCCTTGATACCCTACTCGGCTTGACATTCTCAATGATCGGTCAGAAGGGTCTTTATTTGGACTGTAACATTGGATTTGGTTAGGCTATGAAGAAAAGGATTCAGCATAAAAACTCAGAAATATCTCATGAGACGACTAGAATGAGCAGTACAACATTTGAAATCACCGCTTTGGAAACATAAACTAAAATTTTCCCCATTTTAGGCAAATTGGGGACTCCTTCTTTTTTTTTCTTTTTTTTTTTCTTTGTTTGAAGAGCGGTATGAAAGCATCTCATGAAAAGACTTGGTAAAATATTACAACCTTTGGAATCATTTCTTTTAAAATAATAACTAACTGAGACCCCAATTTATTGAAAAATCGAGGAATTATCTTTTGAATTTTCTGATATGCAAACATGGGGGATATTGAGACTTTCCCCCGAGATGAAAACAAAGGAAGCAAAAAGGGATTGACTTTCTCCCTTTCTTTTTATTATTTTTTTTTATTTTTAAATAAACTAAACTTCTGCCCCAGTTTAGGATAAACTGGGGCGCCTTGAGTTTCTTCCTCGATTTTGAGACTGAAACATATGAATAGATGGTACAAAACTTAGAAGTTTGTTTTTATTTTATTTTATTTTATTTTTTTAAATAAAATAAAAACAAACTTCTGCCCCAGTTTAGCATACATTGGGGATTTGAATATCTTTGACATTGGCCGCAAACTTGGAGGCAAGCTTTTGCGTCAACGAGGAATAGGGGAAAAATGAACTTTCCCCTATTATGACCGCGCCCGGATGGCTGCCTACGTATCCTTTTAAGAGGAATCAGGTCAGACGTAGCTCTACCGCTGAGGTAGATTTTCTTGTTTCTTTTTTCAAATATTTTTTCTTCTTTTTTTTTTTTTCCATTTTTTCCAATTTCAATCACATTGATTCCAAAAGGGGGGTAGCCAAAGAAAAATACTCAAGGCTCAAAGGGCTAGAAAATTGGTATTGTGTTCGGGTAGCAAAAACGAAAGCCGTTCGTCATCCCGACCCGAGAATGCCTCGCACAAATAATGATTCAAGGAATTGACCTGGATTGATCCACACATGTCCTCAACTTATGCTTCAACGATGGTTCTCAAAACTGGTATTTCATATTCGGTCAAAGCGACCGTGCACGATCTTGAACTTCTCACCGATCTCCCTTATCGGATAACTACAGATTAATTTCCAACTCATTTCGCTCCCTCTTTTGTCTCTCGTTACTACTCAGATAGCTCACAATGTTAGAGCGTGTGTTTAGATCAAGACGTAAATTCCGCACGCATGTCATGTTATTAAGGCCGACAAAATATAAAACTAAATACTAAGAAAACAAGACCAAGAAAGAAAAATAAAAGTAATAATGTCGAGACGAGAAAAAGATCTCGCTTTTCATTGAATTAAAGACAAAAGGGTTTGAACATCGAAATAAGCAAAATAATGAACTTGGATTACAACCCTTAAATAACCAAGTACACAGAAAGATTAGCAAAACAAGCTACAACATTTCACAGTCACTCAATTGCAAGTCGGGGATAGTTTCCTGTGTTAGGCATTATTGAGCCCTTCACCAAAATGTACCATGTTGATACCAAAGAAAATCCCTGAATCTGGCAAGATCTTCTGCTTTTCCTCATTCTGTCCAACTTCCATTGGGGTAGACTTCACTTCTTTGGGACTGATGAATGGAATTGGTTTCTCGAGAGACATGTTCATCCTCTTCATTTCTTCAAACCTTACTTTGTCTGCCACCCCAAGCACATTCTCAGGAACACAGTTCATTGTCACTAGCATTTTGTTGGCCCCAACTGACACATCACCAACAGATATTATCGGCATTGCAGATTCAACTCTCAAATCTTCTACACCCACCATTCCCACCATATACATATCCTCATGAACGGGCAATGAGTTCTGGTTGACATCTGGCGCATCTGAGCCCTCGACTTGGATCTGACCATTATCTATCAGAGCTTGGATCGCCTTCTTGAGACTACGACAATCATCTGTGTCGTGCCCTGGCATGTCTGAGTGGTAAGCACATTGACGAGTATTGTCTACCTTCGCCATTGGGAGGACATTTCCAGCAATTGGCTTCAGCATATTCAAGTCCTTCAGCTTTTGGAAAAGGCTGGAGTAAGATTCTCCAATTGGCGTGAATTTGTTCTTTTCTTCCTTACGCAGCTTCTGATGATAAGCACTTGGGCAGAAAACAGGAGGCCCCTCTGGCCGATAAGGAAGATTTGATGGAGCTTGAAAATGATTATGCGGAGCTTGGTGAGTGGGATATGTATGTTGCGGGGTAGGAGCACGCCATTGCGGATAGAAAGGTGCCGGAGCATATGGCTGTGCTAGCTGGACTGAGTATTGTGGTGGAAAAGTAGAGTATCGTGGATCTTGTAGAGGGTGGTAGGATTGTGGAGGACGTATTTGTGGAGCTTGGTATGAGTGGTTTTGATAGTATCTTTTCTCGCTCCTTTTTTGTGAACCCGAACCTACCATGGCCACATCATCTTGATTCTTCTTTTCCAAGGCTCCTGACTGAGCCTGTGTAGTTGCTTTTAGTGTGGTCTGGCTCACAATCTTACCAGCTTTGACTCCCCTCTCAATCATTTCTCCCATCTTGACGACTTCACTAAACGATTTTCCAAAGGCGGCGATCAATGAACCATAGAACACCTCATCTTGCGCCTCAATGAACAAACGGACCATGTCGTCGTCCGGTATTGCGGGGTTCACTCGAGCGGCCTGCTCGCGCCATCTGAGGGCGTACTCCCTAAAGCTTTCACTTGGCTTCTTTTTTATCGCATCCAAAGAGGATCGATCTGGCAAAACTTCAATGTGGTACTTGTACTGGTCGTAGAATGCCTGCGCCATGTCATCAAATGCCAACCATTTAGTTACATCCTGCCTCATGAACCATTCAGCAGCTGCACCTCCCAAGCTTTCGGAAAAGTAGGCTATCAACAGCTTGTCTTTCTTGACCCCTCTCATTTTGTTGCAGTAGGTCTTCATATGGACTCTTGGATCTCCTTGCCCGGTGTATAGATCGAACTTTGGCACCGTGAATCCCTCTGGCAATTGCAATTCGGGGTAGGGGCAAAGATCCTTGAAAGAAATGTTGGTATGATCTCCATAACCCTGAATGATCCTTACTGCTTGTTCTAGGCCCCTCACCTTTCTCAGAACCTCGCTCTCATCAAGCTTTCCTGATCGATCAACCTCAACTTGAGACTCGCGATGGAACCCCTGATCATATGAGTCACTGTTGCACCTGGCCGTGACTGGCCTAGCTGGGCCCTGAAAAACCGGCACTTGTGTTGGAGGTGGGCCATACTGTCTCTCTGGTGGAGGTGGTGCATGAGGACGCACTCCAGTTTCATTTGTTACGCCACGGACATGGGCAAGACCAGTAGGATAAGTGGGATCCTCAACTGCCGTAGATGTACCCGGTGCTCGTTGTACCGCTGTTGGAACAACCCCATCTAGGTTGGTTGGAATAGGAGGAGGTGCCCGTCCTGTGGTCAGTGCGTGATGCATGTCGGCCACGAGTTGTTTCAAAGTATTAACCTCCCCAGTCAATCTCTCATTTTCCAGTGCCAAGAGTTCCTGGGCACCGGTCTCGGACCTCTCTCCATCAGATGGCATGGCTAGGGGTGAAGTCACAGGTCCCTTTGATTTAGTTCTGTACGGATGGGTCGATGCCAGGATTTCGTACCAAATCTCCAACTCCAAACTAATGAAACAAATCAGGTTAGCACAAAAAGAATCACAGATTGCAGCCTAAGGTTGTTATGCGTCATCCCGAAACGGTTAACGGCGTAAGCCGAGTGTACCGATCGTATCTCCGAAAGATTGCTTATGAGCCTTGATCAAAATTAGAACAAAATTGTAACTGATACATAATCAGCACGAGGACGAACTTGGATGATTAATATATTTATTTTTTCCTCTCCTCTTTTCTGACTCAACAAACGTAATTTAGACAAACGACACGAGACAAACTCAAAATAAAAGTGCTTGACATAATGAACGAGTCAAAGATATATACAAACTGACACATTGGGCGGGTACACCCAGAAGGTGAAAATAATGGGACTCGACATTTAGCGGAGTCGGATTATTTCACGAGGATCGACACAAAATGCAACTTAACTAATTACAATATCTCGTCTACACCCTGACTTGACTTTAAACAAAACAAAATAAAGTGGGTTTCCAATTTTTTTTTTTAAAATGAAAAATTACACTCAACCCGAGATTCAAACCGAACTTAAGAATGAGTTATGAAAACAAAATCTTATATATTTTTTATTTATTTTTTTTTAATTTTTTCAATCCTAAAATCGAACATTACGACATCGTAAAGATGGGGCACAAATGATTTTTGAAACAAACTCTTCGATCTAATTTGAAAATGAATCTTAGAGTATTTACAAAATCTGGCAATTAGGACGACCCAACGACACAAAAACATTACACAAACTAGACACAAAATTGATTTCTAAAATTGGCCATTATGACGGCGTAAAACCCCGATAAATTATTTTTCAAAATATGGACTTGATTCGGACACAAACTCAACACAAAAGAGTGCCAAAATTTCGCCATTATAACGGCGCAAAACCAGTACAAATCATTTTCTAATACTTGAGACCAAACCCGGACACAAAATTAGACTCTAAGGGTTCTTGAAAAATTCGCCATTATAACGGCGTAAAATGACAAAAAATATTTCGAAACACGGGACTAAAACAATTTTTCTATCATTTTTCCTCTTTTTTTTTTTTTCCTTTTTTCTTCAAAATTTGGCTCTCGACCCTCGGTAATCGGTCAGTATAACAACCCTTCGACTAAACAAATGCAACACATAATATGCACATGATATCTCTTTCGGTGACACGGGCCCCACTATGACACGAGGGAGTCAGCCTAGACGAGTGCGATACCGGTGTACCGCACCTCACAAAGTCTAATGACATGCAAATAAATTGGCCTAGATAAAAGCACAGGTTCAACTCTAGGTGACTCAATGGGTTCTTGTTCTATAGTTTCTGGCCATTTGGAAGTGCCTCGGGGGTACCGGTCGACAACGTCTAACGGCCTAACCCAACGCACCTCCTCCTAAGAAGGGTGAACTTTTTGTGTCCTGAGACACGACAGAAATTCCAGACGCCGAAGCGAAACTGGCGTGCATGTGTGCAGTGTTCCAGAATACTCAGAGGTGTACGGGAGAAGACAGTTGTGTATATACAGTTCAAACATATCAAAGCAATAACATTCAAGGCAACATATTCAAACAATATTCAAAGCCGAAAAACGACAAATTTTAAAGCCTGAGACTCTCAGTTTTCACTTTTTTCCCCAGCGGAGTCGCCAAGCTGTCACGACCCTTTTTTACTCAAAAAAGAAAAAAACTTAACATAGTTTAAAAAAGGTCTGTGACGATGTTCAAAGGTACACAAATTATTTAGAGATTTTCAGAGTCGCCACTTGACAAGTTAAAGGTGTGCCAAGTCACCAAAGTGGTGTACCTAGAACACCTATGACTCGTAAATGGTTTGCGTCAGAGTTCCGGGTAAGGATCTCGGTTGACTCGCGGGAAGGTGTTAGGCACCCTCGAGTCCTGTGCCAAGCACAGTTGCTTTTATTGACGCATTTCAACTCTTGAAATTGTTTTGTTATATTTCGCCTTGATTTGTTACGCTTTGATAATTGATATTAGTTTCAACCGTTTGACAAATAAAACTCAAATCGAATATAATCGCGCGAGAACTTCACTCGTTCGAAGTCTTTCGACTTAAATCAATTAAATCGCGCAGGCACTTCACCCGTTCGAAATCTCTTGACTTAATATGAGTTCCAAAGAAAAATATATGTTTCCTTAATCGAATTTCAACAGAGCACTTCTATACGTTTGCCTAATATCATTTGTTATTAATATATTTCAATAGAACGCCTCTACACTTGCCTAATCGTCAGTTTCCTTTGCTCAAACTCATTTGCAAATCTAATGAGGTATTTACTTAAACTTGTATTACCAATCATCTTATTAGCCTAATCCTCACTTAATTGCAACGAGGCTGTGAAGACTTACAAATTCAAAGTTGTATGCATTGTAAGGTCTCATTCTGCCAAATAATTTATATTTGTTCAAATTTGGGAGATTCATCATCAGACCCACTATAAACATATAAAGCTAAACATTTGTTTACATGAAGAAGACTAACAATATTTATCCACCAAGTTCGCTTGCTTTGCTTTTTTTTTCTCAAATTTTTCTTTTATTTAGCCATTTCAACATGACAAACGACATAAAATGCTAACTCAAATCCAACATTGCAAAATTTATTTTATCCCTTTCTTTCCTTAATAACAAGGAGATTAACATGGAAGAAACAAGCAAACTTTTAAATGGGTCAAGCTTCCTTTGCATATCAGGGCCTTAAAGAGGCCATAGTTTACAAGTTCACCTTTAAAATAATTGCCAGCAGTTCATACATAGCTCAAAAGCATTTAATAAATACCTTGCCAACACAAAGCTAAGCACCAGCAACAATAGCAACGAACAGGAGACGAAACCAGCTCTAGCAGCCCCTTAACAGACCCTCTTTACTTGCTAACTCCCTTTATTTCTCTTCTACTTTCTCTGTTTTTTTTTTTACTATGACTCTAGTATTTCTTCTCACTCTCCCAGATCTTTTTTGTGTGTCTGTGTGTTGTGTCTGTGTGTGTATCCTATCTGTGTGTGTCCAGATTTTTCCGTGTCCCTCCTCTGAGGGAGAAGAGCCTCCTTTATAGCAAAATATAGCTGTTGGGGACAGCTCAAAAGCATGGGCTCTTAAATGCAAATTACCCATTTTGTGTCAACTTCTCACCAACCCCAAAAGAAAGGGCTGAACCATTCCATTTTGGTGTTTCATTTGCTTTTCAGAAAAGTACACAAGCCATGTGCAATCAGGTACTCTTTTACTTTTACCTTTGACTTGCTTTTGAACAAAAATCAGATTTTAACTCTTACCCAAACTCTTCAAAACTTAACTCAGATCCCAGTTACTAAAGAAAGAACAAAACTATCAAGACAAAACTAATAATTTTTTCTTCAAGTTTCTGGACAAATCAAGCAACTCCAATTAATTAACTCAAACTTAAGTCCCACCCCCTTAAAAATCTGATCTAAAACTAAACAAACTCCCCATTACCTTCTCAAGGTTCCTGAGGATTCAAAACAAGTTCATTTCAATCAAGATTTCTCTAGATTCTCACTTAAACAGATCAAGAGCTACTAAATAAGTAGTTTCATGCTAACACTAATACCAGTTCATGAATCTCAAGACCAACATACCATTACACACAGGTGTAATCTCAATTAAGCCAAATTAACAGTACAACACATGACATAAACATGGCCAACTCTGCTACAACTCAAACAAGTACCACAAGCCTGACCCAAATTTCAATTCCCAGAATCCAAATAACTTAACTCTAAGCAAACCAAACAATGCAACAACATGGACAGATTAACCAATCAATCACGCTAATACAAACAAGTTATACGTTGACCACTAAACTAACATCCTTGATCTAACACATGTCCACACGAAAAGCCAAAGTAAACATATGAGTAACCTAAAAACTAAACAACTAAGTAGCTTTAGACCATAGCAAAGTGGAGCAAGATTCAGACTTACTACTTTCATGCTTAGACGATACCAGTTCACATAACTTTCATGTTCCACGAATTCAAATGCCTCGTTCGCAGAGGCTGCACACTTATGAAAATTATCATAACTCAACTCACATAGCAATTTGACGAGCTAACGATTCAAACCATTGATAAGCAATATAAACAGGTATGTACATGATCGCTTACCGTCAATCAGAAGCTATAACATGACAGTACTAATTAATGATTAAGCCTAATAGAGAAAGAAACAAGGAAAACAAACTGTGAGTTCCCTTTCTGACCCGTCACGAGCCACAGCTGCGTCGTGCTATCACGAATCACCAATCGCTCGCCAAAGTTGCTGCCTCGCCGTTGACTTTGCGTTTCCATTCATCGCTTCAGCTTTGCTACAACTTCGTCACCACTGTTTCGGATCAGTTTTAATGAACCCGACATCAACACCCTCGTCGCTGCCTAAACCGTGCCACTAACAGCCATGGAAACATCATTGAAACACCAAAACAAAAGCCATTGTTCCCAGCCTAAACCTCCATTCTACGCCCTCGTCACTGCCTAATCAGCGCCACCATCGCATACATACATCGCAGCACCATCACCGCTACCACTATTACACTAAACAGCCAACAACAGCCACCATTATCACCATACACGATCTCACCATGGCATCACCAATTCGAATATCGACATCACAAGCTGTTTCGCTTAGCCTTTGTCATCTTCATTATCACACAGCTAGCACCCACAGATCACCAAGCTAAAATGTAAGCCAAACTAATTGTTTTGCTATCAACTTCACATTCCCATCAGCTTCGACGAATCAATCATCACAGCCTCGGAATCAAAAACAACCCGACACCATCACTACCTACAACACACGCTGCAACAACCTTACCTTAACCCTCCCATCATCTAAAACCTAGTCGAACAGCCCTGAGTCACTGATCAAACGCAGCAGCCCTATCTTTCCCTTTTCCCAGTGAAACGACCCCAAACGAGTCGTTTTACTTGGAAAAGGCAGAGAAAAAGGCCTGAGAACGGAGAAGGAGGAGGTGCCGTCGATTTAGGGCTTGACTCTTTGGGTCCCGATCTATGACGGAGGAAGGGGTATCCGTTGAAATTGGACTCGTATTTGGAGAGAGGATGACGAGAAGAAACAGTTGACCTAAGATTTAGCCGGAGAAAACGTCAAGGTCGCCGTCGATGGTGGTACCGCGGCGGAGCCCGACGAGTTTGAGATGTTTAGCATATCCTTTGGTTTTCAGTAATTTTTGGGAAAATTGTACCAAAATAGCAAAAAATTGGTTTATATATCTAAGGCTTGGGCCGGGTCAAGTTTGTGTGGACTGGGCTACATTTTTCTTAACTTTACAAATGGCCACTAAGAGGTTTTTACTTTATTTAAAGACTACACAATTAGTATAGAATTAAACTACACAAAGTGGTAATACTATGACAATTAAAACATGGAATTACAATCAAACACACAAGAAGTAATTTTTGATAATTTTTTGCATTTTTCCTAATTAACAACAATTTTAGTTAAAATAAAAGACTACAATTCCAAAAAAAAAAAAAACTTATGAAATTAGCAAGGCTATTTTGAGCAATTTTTTTGAATTTGGTGCCAAAATTAGGTGATTACAATCACAACTCAACATATTTAAACTAAAGGCGTCACTTCATTCAACTAAACAAACATACAAGACACCTTTAATATCATGCTAATACTAAAGCTAAAACAATTAAGATAATCTGATAGAGGAGAAGGGGCAAGGGGAGGGGATTTTCTTCTAACCCTTTAAGCTGAAACAAACATCAATACCAGTGAGTTTACCCCATCACTACTGCGATCATCGTGTCGAGTCGCCACTGAACCATCACGTCAAACGATCACTGGTTCGCAAAGCCAAATGAATCGAGCACCATTGCCACAGTCGTACCACCTCTGCGTCGCTCTATCACAACGAACAAATTAGCACTGCCTTGTCGCTCGTCTCACTGCTCGAGCTAGCTCACACATCGTCACAAGCCGCGTCACCACTGCTCACAAGCTGCTGCATCTTGCCACCAAAGATAACTATTGAATCACCCCAAACTAGACACAGCTACGACACTATAACAGTCCCACAACCATCATCGAAACAGCCTCGTCACTGATTCAGCATCGCACACACCCATCACAGTATCTATCAAACTGAAACAGCTACGCCAAAACGCAGCATCATCACCAACATACCAGTGAATCAAAACATAGCAGTCTCATCACAGCCTTGAGCTCACTCACTGCCTCACTGGTTCAGTATCACCCCCACAACTCCCAGCCTCGACACTCTTCATTGCCTCGCCAAAGCTTCACCAATATCACTAATTTCGTCTAAGCACAAGCCAATGCCAAAGCGTACTCACCGCTGCCTCGCTCGTCGCCATTACAAACACCTCGTCGAGGCCAACAATCACAAACAAAACTGAATCAAAAACCACTATCAACACGTTTTCAATTCAACATCGTCATCCCATAGTCGAATTCATCATCACCATCCGAAACTCCCCAAACCAAAACAATCGGATCCGTCACTTTCTTCTTCTAAGTGAAACGATCCCATTTGGGGTCGTTTCATCTAGAAAAGGAAAATAACGGAAAGATGAAGAAGAGACAGTGCATACCCGTGAAAATCAACAGAAAAAATGAAAAGACTCACCGGAAAAGCTTATGCCGAATTTGAGCCTGAATCTTCACTAAACTAACAGAAATTCGGAGGAATTGATAGCGGAAATGGAAAGAGGGGACTGAGGTGCGTCCAACGATATAAAGTTTGGCCGGAGATGGTGGTTGTTGCCGCCGTTTGTGGCGGAGGTCCGACGGGGTGTGGAGATTGGCAAGGTTTCCCTGTTTCTTTTTTATGAATTGGGCAAAATGAGCAAAAATGGTAATTTTGCCTTTTAAATGAGGTATTGGGCCGGGTCAAAATGGTGATAGTGGGCCGGCGGATATGGTTGTGGACTGATCTCTTTTTCCTTTCTCTTTCTGAATTTTAATAGCCCAAATGGCCCTTTAAACTAGACTACAACAATTATCATTTTGAAACTAATTAACCAAGTAATTAACACATAAAACTTGTAACATGAATCAATTAGTACATAAATTCAATTAAATATTATTCATAATTGAATCCTATTTTTTGGCAATTTTCTAACATTTTCTTGATTAACTGATTAAAACGGCTAAGTAAAGGGTAAAATCTAGCAATAATCACATAATAATTAACATAATTATTTTACGTAATTTTATATTTTGTGCCAAAATTAGGTGATTACACCAAGTATTTAACACTGCGATGTTCTTTTATACTGGGACTTTGAACATCCCAGTGTTAAATACTTGGATCACTTAAACACTAAGAATATCCCAGTGTTCAATACTTGGATCACTTAAATACTATTCCCAGTATATATTGGGACTTTGAGCATGTTAGTTCAAAGTCCCAGTATAAAATACTGGGACAAGTGTTTATGTTCAAAGTCCCAGTATAAAATACTGGGACTTTGAACATGTTAGTCCAAACTGGGACTTTATATATAAAGCTCCACATGAATCCAAGTATAAAATAATGGTACTTTGAACATATTAGTTCAGAGTCCCATTATAAAAACCTGGGACTAGTCTGGTGTGTTTTTCCCACACTAATGGAGTGTAATTGTGCGTGAGGATTTTTGGCTACTTTTCAATTAATTTTGATATAGTGGATTATTCTCACTTAGTGCGTCAAAAAATGACTACCATCAAATTTTCACCGGAGAGACAGGGGAAATTTTGATCACTAGCCATTTTTGGACGCGCTTATTGGGGACTATCCGCCGTTTTAAAATTCATTGAACAACAACAAAAAAATTGCGCGCACACTTAAGCTCCATTAGCGTTGGAAAAACACCCCAGTCTAGTCCCATAACAAAATACTGGGGCTTTGAACAAAGCTCAAGTATTTTGTTATGGGACTTTATATATAAAGCTTCAGTCACATAACAAAATACTGGGGCTTTGTTCAAAGCCCCAGCATTTTGTTATGGGTTATGGGATTTTATATATAAAGCTTCAGTCTCATAACAAAATGCTGGGGCTTTGAACAAGTTTTGTTCATAGCCCCAACATTTTGTTATGGGACTGAAGCTTTATATAAAGTCCCATAACAAAATGTTGGGGCCTTGAACAAAACTTGTTCAAAGCCCCAGTATTTTATACTGGGGTTAGTTTACTGAAGCTTATCAGTATAAATACTGGGGCTTTGAAACTTCTTCAAAGCCCTAATATTTATACTGGGATCTCTCCGGAGGTGGCTATTCTCGACAAATTTGTTTTTGACGGCTATAAATTAATTAACCACGCCAAACAGGACATGCACGAAATTTTTACGAGCGACAGTAGGCCAGGCCCAATATTAATAATGAATCAGTTAGAATCAAACAAAACAAAAAAGGTAAATGATCAAAAAGACAATAACAAGTAGGAGTTCAAATCTTCATAACCAATCATCACTATGGTGCAAATGCAAAAATCTCCAATCCTTAAAGCAAATTCACGCACTAATGATAATCAAAGGCATAAACACCAATCGTTTAGCTTTAAGGGAACTCATTTACGCTTCAGCAGTAACATTTTCAGCTTCAATTCATTATGCACACAAACTGTTTGCTCAAATTCCAGAACCAGATCTTTTTATGTGGAACACTATGCTTAGAGGTTCAGCTCAAAGTACAAGACCATCTTTAGCTCTTTCACTTTATACCCAAATGGAAAAACATCGTCTTCGTCCCGATAGTTATACGTTTCCTTTTGTACTTAAGGCATGTACTAAGCTTTCTTGGCTTGTTTCTGGCTTGACTATACATGGTAAAATTGTGAAACATGGGTTTGAGAGTAATAAGTTTTCGAGGAATACGATTATTTACTTTCATGCCAATGTAGGTGATGTGAGTATTGCTGAAAAACTTTTTGATGGTTTGGGTAAAGGGGATGTTGTTGCTTGGTCTGCTATGACGGCTGGGTATGCGAGGAGGGGTGAATTGGATGTGGCTAGGAGGATTTTTGATGATATGCCGGTTAAGGATTTGGTTTCTTGGAATGTGATGATCACGGGGTATGTGAAGCAAGGGAAGATGGAGATGGCGAGGGAGTTGTTTGAAATGGTCCCGAAGAGGGATGTTGTGACTTGGAATGCGATGATTTCGGGGTATGTGCTTTCTGGTGAGAATGAGAAGGCATTGAAGATGTATGAAAAGATGAGAGGTGCTGGGGAGTATGCTGATGAGGTTACCATGTTGCACCTTTTGTCTGCTTGTACGGATTCAGCATTCTTGGATGTTGGCGAGCGGATTCATCGGTCTATTGTTGAGATGGGTGCAGGGGAGTTGAGTGTTTTTCTTGGTAATGCGCTTGTAGATATGTATGCTAGGTGTGGCAGCATTACCAAGGCGCTTGAAGTGTTTAAAGGCATGAGAGAAAAGGATGTGTCGTCGTGGAATATAATTATCATAGGATTAGCTTTCCATGGTCATTCTGAAGAATGTATATCTCTTTTTGAAGATATGAGGAGATTGAGGTATATCCCTAATGAAATTACTTTTGTTGGGGTGTTAGTTGCTTGTAGTCATGCCGGGAAAGTTGACGAGGGCCGCGGATATTTCAACATGATGAGAGCTAAGTACAATATTGAACCAAACATAAGGCACTATGGGTGTATGGTGGACATGCTAGCACGTTCAGGACTATTGAATGAAGCGTTTGATTTCATAAACACGATGGATATTGAACCTAATGCTATTATATGGAGAACTCTTCTAGGAGCTTGTAAAGTTCATTCTAATGTTGAACTGGGAAGGTATGCTAATGAGCAGCTGCTTAAATTGGGAAGGGAAGACAGCGGTGATTATGTCTTGTTGTCTAATATTTATGCTTCAAGAGATGAATGGGATGGTGTTCAAAGGGTGAGGAAGTTGATGGATGATAACGGGGTTTGGAAAGAACCTGGTTGTACTTTAGTTGAGGCTACTGATGCTCTCAGGAATTGTTTGTATGATTCCAAACCTTAAGAACTCTTAAGAATATAGTTGGCTTGGCGAAGCTGAGAAGAGCTCCATGTGTAATCAGCAACTAAGCTCAATGCCCCTTTCTTAAACTTTGTAAGCTTGAGGCATCCTCCATGGAAAGGTTTAATGACGAGACCTTTGATCCAACTCTTCACATCATAGACCACTGTTGTGCATGAAACATGCTAATTGCAATCCGCCTCCAACTTGCTGGGAATTGTGGCCTACTTATTGTATTGTAGTTCGTTGATTGGTGCTTGGACAATTATATAATTTTTACTTCTATCTTTTGGGGAGATGGCTAGAGGGTCTGTTGTGTCGGCGTTTAGGACTTGTAACTTTGAAATAACTTGTTGGTTGATATGGTACTAAGCTTTTTTCTAGAGTACTGGTGTACTCATTGGTTTTGAAGACAGTTTCAGTCTCAGCTGGTACTATTAATCCATGATTTGTAGTTCTAAAGAACCATTTTGACTGCTATAAGTATCTACATTCCAAGTAATGAAATTGTTAAGAACTATAGGGATATATAAAGCATTGCCATCTATGTAGTAACATCTAAATGTAGGAATTAATAAGATTACAAAATCACACAAATTATCTTGAATGTTTAAATTAGAAGATGAAAGACATTCTTTCTTCTTGCATGAAGTGATCCTCATGAGACAAAATCATCAGTTTCTTGAAAGGGCCACAGCTGACAATATAATCAGCAGAACTAACACAAGAACTCCAATGAATGATCCAACCAAGGAGCCCGAGGCACGGTCGCAGAAGGAGTTATACTGGTGGCAAATAGCAATCCAACTTGCACTTTCATTTCCCTTATGTGCTAAATATACTATGGCTGCTGCAGCTGATGCACCAGATGCTAAAAATGCCATCATCACCTAAAATTAAATATCAACTCATTAGAAATTTTTGTATGAACATAAGATAATTTATCAAGAACTTATCTTTACCGTATCAAAGAAGACCAAAACCACCCTGGTTAGTTTTGCACCACTCATGACAATGTGTAAGATGGATAGGACCAGAGATACAGCAAGGTATGCGCTAACAATGGCATTTGCTACCACAAAGAACCTATGAAATTTCACAAATGTTAAATTGAAGGAGTCGAAAATTTTAGCAGAAGGATAATTGATACATTAATTAAAACAAACGAACTCAATTTATATATATTCAACAACATACCTATACCTAGTGATATCCAACAAGTGATAGTATAAAAAAACTGTACGATATCAAGACGCTCAAAAGATAATTACAAGTAAAGTAATTGCTCGTGAAACTGGACTAGAATAGTGTAATATCTTACGTGAAAGTAGGAAGATCTTTGTACTCAGCCCTAAACTTGTTTAACTGCGTGAAGGAGGGAACTGTGCCATTAGTTGATCCCATGGCCATTGCACTTCCGAATGTACCTGCAATGGCAAATATTCTCATAATAAAATCCACAAAAGAGATTCCTCTGTTCCCCTTGGGCTTTGGCTCTGAATCTTTTGAGTCTTCTGACTTCATCTTCACCTTAATTTACTATCTTGTAGAAATAACCTAAAGTCTCACAAGTATTTTGAACTTCTATAGCTAATTAATTACTACTTATCAACCTTAAGTATGGTACAGTTAGAACAATATTAGCATGTATTTATACTCGGAAAAATTAAAGATCCTATTGTATAGTTTCAAACCGTACAATCAAGAATCCATTATGTACGTTGAAATTAAAGCATACTCAAAGTGGTAATTAAGTGGAAAAGTTGGTATTGAAAATCCTACTTATCTAACTCAAAAGACATTCGTCCATTGGTTGGCAAGTACACACAATAACTGTTACGTATACAAATTATATTGCCAATCTGGTTGATTTATTTATTTATTCGTTTATTTATTGGCATGTATTACTAGCTGAAGCTTTTTGGTATAGTGGGTATCTTTAATTTCTCCGTCTTTCAGCTGACCTTTCCAAACCATGCTTCGCTATTAAGCTAGAAAAAGACTAAGCAAGTGCTGTCCTAATGAAATGGCGAATAGTTTAGTATAACATTCATTCCTGACTTTGGCACCTGATAATTGCATTTTTATATTTTGAAACATGAGAATAGTTGGTTTTTGAATGTCAAAGTTCGTAACAAATCCACTTTATCTTTCCATTTTTCTTAGCATTCTAATTCTGGCATTGTCACTTGGGCAACTTATATGTAATTTCTCTTCCCCCTCCCCCAAGTATTTTTCTTGTTTAATCCCTTTATTTTGTGTTTAGTATTTTTGGACTGGTGAATAGTTGTAATGGAAAAGTAGGTTAATGATGAACGAACTATTGGTGGAATTGAATTCTACAACTAATTGATACTACAAAATAAAGTCGCAGCTATAAGACTCTAACTGTATTCTCAATCTTGCTATAGTGCATTTTAATTATTTTTCTATATTTTTAGGTATGTACCTGACATCGAAAAATTAAAAAGAAGGTAGAAAAAGCTTAATAAATAAAGTGTAGAATCGTACTTTGATTAATTAGGAGAAAATACACTAGGCATTAGCAGATAAATGAGCACTCGTGCATATAATAATGGGAAAATTTCAGTAATGGGCATCCCAGTCCACTAATTTACAGCTGTGAGGCCACTATTTTACCTTTCATCAGCATGGCAGCATTCATTATACCATAAATGTCGGGCATAAATCTCGCGCCAAACAACCCTTCCAAATTTGAATCAAAACATAACTCTGTTTCCTTTTAAAACACCATCACTGAGAGCAAAAGATCTCCTTCCATCTACAAACTCTTTCATCGCCAAAAATAATGCGAAACTGAAGCTTGTGAATTTCAATTTCTACTTTTTTCAATGGACACTTTTCCAACATACATTCAACACACAGGGGAATGGAATCACGAAAATAAATTTGTGAATTTCATCCCCGATTGCATTGTTATTCGATCTAGTTTCAATTATGAAAATTTAGTTGCAGAAATTTTAAAGCAGATCGCGATTAATGTTGAATTGAATTGCATAGAAATCAAGTTCATTCCGAGTAATGATTTACCACCTGTGCTGATCTACAATGATACTGGTGTTCAAGTTTACATTGAATTAAGGAAAAAACATCCAGATTTCACTGCCTATCCGCTCTGTGTAAGGATGAAGGAAATATCAACTGGTGCTGGATGCTCGAATATTAATTCAGCCTCGACGAGTTTTAACTGTATAAATAGTGGAAAACTTATACAAGAGATTGATGAGGCAGGTGACATAGATGTGGATGAATTGGTGGATGATAATTATACAGAAGATATATTGATTGATAATTGTGCTATAATAGATGATATGCTACATGAGAAAGTTGAAGAAAATCAGGATTACCAGGACAAGCAGACACTTGTTAGTGTAATGAAACAGTATGCCCTGCGAAATAAGTTTCAGTTCAAGGTGAAGAGATCAAGTACAAAAAGGTATGTTTAAAAGCTGTTTATTCTGGTATATAACTGTATAAACAAGTATAAAACAAGTTTATATTACTGTCTATAACTTTGGTTGAATCTGTTTGAATGATATGTATAATTATGTATAACTATGTATAAGTTAAATAAAAAACACTGTATTATTGTGTATAAATTTGTATTTGGATTTTTTTGTCGTCTGAGTCACTAAGTATCACATTTCAAGTATGGAGACTTTACTAAACCTGATATAAATTGGTATAAACTAATATAAGTAGTTTTTGTATTACTGCGTATAATTTCATTCAAAACTGTTTTCGCGATTGTACTGTTTTGTATAAAGTTGTATATTAATACAGAAAGCATCTTTGCTGTGTCGACGCTGTTGTATATACAGAGACATATTTCTTTGTATAAATATGTATATCAAAACAGCACTGTATTTATGTGTATAAATTTGTATTTACCAGTTCAACGCTCTTTATCAATAGGTATTACCTTTCATGTGTTGATGCAAAATGTACCTGGAGTTTCAAAAGTTCAGCTGTAGGCAAGGCACAAATATTCAAGGTGCGAAGTTTTATTAATAGTCATACGTGCTCACTTGGTGAAAGATACTTAGAACAACGTCAAGCGAGTGCGTTTGTGATTGCTACAATGATCAAAGACAAATATATAGATCCTAAAACTGTCTACAATGCAAATAGTATAAGGAATGACATGCTGAAGGACCACGGTATTGAATTAACCTACATGAAAGCATGGCGAGCAAAACAAACTGCTTTAGAAATGTTAAGGGGCGACCCTAATGAATCTTATCAACACCTTCCAAGTTACTTGTATATGGTTGAGGAGATAAATCCAGGTTCAGTTACAAGGTTGCATAAATCTCATGACGGGAGCTTCCTATATACATTTGTTGCGCTCAATTCATCAATCCAAGGTTGGAAGTATTGCAGGCCAACGTTGGTGGTTGATGGGAGCTTTCTTTCAGCAGCACACAAGGGCACATTTTTGAGTGCTTGCACAGAGGACGCAAATGGTAAGTTAAACACCATTGCAAAGTCCGACTATTTTCATAAGACATCAATTTGTAGAATTGTATAATATTGTATAAAGTTGTATAAATCTGTTTTAGCTCACATTATAACTATGCATAAGCATGTATATCTTTGTATAAGATGCAGCTTTCTGTTTGAAACCTGATGTATAAACTGTTTAAATAGGAAAAATACTGCCCCTTGCATATGGCATTGTTGATTCAGAGAACGATGCGTCATGGGAGTGGTTCTTCATTCAAATAAGATACGCTTTTGGGGTTCGGGAAGGAATGTGCATTGTCTCGGATAGGAATGAAAGCATCTTGAAAGCTGCAGCGACTGTTTATCCAGATGTGCCGCATTGTTTTTGCATTTACCATTTGTGGAACAACATCAAGGCCAAGTTCAAAAAAAATCCTGAAAATCTGAAAGACAACTTTTTTGCAGCTGCTTTTGCTTACACAGTTAAGGAGTTCAACAAAAAAATGGAAGATATGGTAAAGAATGAACCAAGAATACAAGATTACTTGTACAGAATTGGGTATGACAAGTGGTCTAGAGCACACTCCAAGGTCAAAAGACCAATGAACATGACTTCTAATATCGCAGAGTCACTTAATTCAGCCACAAGACATGCAAGGGATCTCCCAGTACTGCGCCTGTTGGAATACATGTATAATTTGGCACAAGACTGGAACGACAAAAACAGAAGGCGTGCAATGTCAACATTCACAGAGCTTGGGAAGAAATACAACAAAATGCTTCAGGCAAATCTGGTTGCGTCGATGCAGTTGACGGTATAAAGAGTTTAAAATACTGATTTCATGAATGCCACTTTGTTGGAATTTGTTGTGACCAGATACTTTTTTTTTTCCCTTTTAAATGAAGGTGAGGTCTTCAAATGACGACTTATACACAGTGTATAAAGGAGCAATGCACAACACTGTGAACCTTGCAAAGAAAGAATGCAACTGTAGGGGCTTTCAAATAGATGAACTGCCATGTCCACATGTTTGGGCAGTTTTGAGGCGCAATCGAGTGGAAGCAGTCAACTTTTGCTCGGTTTACTACAGGAAGAATTTTCTCCGTAAAACGTATGAATATCCAGTATATCCAATGCCACATGAGTCTGCATGGGACATCCCTACAGAAATCCTAGAGGAAGTGGTGCGACCACCTAAAGGAAAGAGAACTCCAGGAAGGCCAAAAAAGACCAAATACAGAGCATCTTGGGAGATACCACGCAAGAGATCCAAACTGTCATGTGGGGTGTGTGGACAAGCTGGTCACAACAAGAAGACGTGTAGGAACCTACCAAAGACAGATTGACACATTATAGTTTTAAGACAGTTTTTACCTTTATACATTGTTTAATCATGCTATTAAACTTCATTGGAAACTTTATGTTGGTGTTTCCAAGTACGAATAGATGTTCGACTCTAGAACATATTACATGATTTGATACTATAACAGACAATAAATGACAGATTACTACAAAAGAAAGGTGTAAACTGCCTATTTTCATGTCATGTATAACTGTGTATAAGGATGTATAAATGTGTATAAAAGGCAGATGTAAACTGCCTATTTTCATGTCATGTATAACTGTGTATAAGGATGTATAAATGTGTATAAAGCTGCAAATAAAAGAGCATAAACTTGTATTAACATGTATACAGATCTTGATGCTGTAAGAAACAACAAATAACAGTCTACAATGCAGATATGCATTGCATGTGTGTAATGTATAACAGTGTATAACAATGTATAAAGGTGTATCAAAAGTTGTATATCATTGTATAAAACTGTATATTGTGCTTTACCAACCCTTGTGCCGGGAAAAATATAACTGCATGCATCATAATGTATAAATTTATAAAGAAAAAAAACATACACAATCAAGTTAAAACATTATTTGAATCATCATTTAACAGTAAGGGAGTCTTCATAATAGCAAAACAAGAGCAAATGTGAAAATAACAGTCTACATCGATACAACTAACTAACTAAACTACTTCTTCGGTCGTCCCCTCTTCCTCTTGAAAACTCTACCAGTGACTTCATCATCGCTAACTGCGTCAGAATCTTGTTTTTTCAGTCCATAATCCCAAAGCAGACAAGCAAATCTTCCACGAATATCCTCAATATCAAAGGCATCTTTTTCTATCTTTCTTCCCTCGATAAAGTACTCGGCAAATCCAGCGACATAAGCACCACAATCACTGTAAAAAATACAAAGGCAACAACAAAAATCAAATAAATAAAATATACAGCACAAAAAAGTTAGATAATGATGTAAAAACAAAACCTACTTCGTCATCTGATGTGGCAGGTCATTCATTAGGTTCACATCAAAAGGATCAGACAAAGATTTATCCATATAAGCACCACTTGTCCAATCAATGTCAGTTCGCTTGCCATAAAAACCAGTAGTATTAAGGAAATGAGGAATCAGCATAGCATAAGCTAACATCGCATTCAGAACGGCAGCATCATTCAAAGCTCCACGGTTAGAATCATACACATCAATGCGCCTATCTTTAAATGAAAGCACACCCAAAACCCAATGGCCCACACCACGCTTAACATAAATAGGCAACAAGACATAGTCAACAGTGTGCCAAGGGGAATTTGCATCACAGTAGTAGCCAAGAATGTACTCAGCCACTTCATGCTCATCGGGGATCACACAAAAATCTCGGTGCTTTCGCTCAAATGTGGTAAAAAGTGAAGTGATCTTGTTGTTGAATGTCCAGTCAGTTGTAGTAAAGCTCACTGCCACATTAGGACCATATTTTCCCTTTTTTCGCAAGTAGTAAAATATGGTATCAATATGCTGAGACAACAAAATAGAAATAAAATAAAGTCAGATTTGACAACTACTACAAAGAACACTAAGTAAACACACGAAAAGTTAAACAATGATTGTATATATGTCTGCACTTATTATACAAACATATACAAGATCACCACACACCATAGCAGACAACTTTTTATACATTTTTATCACTGGTTATACAATTATCTATACTATTATACAAAGTTATACAATGGAAGGAAAGAAGTACACCACGTGCTATATAAGACGGCAGTTTATACATGGTTATACTATAATCTACAGTTTTATACAAGTGTATACAAAATGGGTAGGAAAGAAATTTAGTACATACCAAATCAGACAACAACTGCCCACTGTATGCAAGATGATGAAACCAATCCTTCTTATCCACAACACATGAGCCAAAGACAAACGGCTTCTCGAGGTTATTTATGTCATCCGGATAAAGCTGCTTCGCTCTTTTAAAATAATGAAAAATTAATATAAGCTAACACAGTAACATAACTTTATGATGAAATCATTAAACTGTAAAAATTAATCAAGTTACCTCTGTGATGAATCCACCCCTTCATCGACAAATTCAAAAAAACGCTGAGCCAAATCTGATAGAGGATTATACAGATTTGCAGCAACCATGAAAGGATGCTTCATAGAAAAGATCTTCTTGCGTGTTGATCCAGATGTGTCACCAATAGCTGAACCAAAAGCTGGAGTATATGGAGATTTGGCAAATTTTCCGGGTTTCTTTTGACGACCAACCTGTTCAGGGGTAACGTTTTGTTCTTTTATCGCATTGGCTTCTTCTTGGGCAGGTTCCTCAACTTCATGGGCAGGTTCCTCAACTTCATGGACAGGTAGAGGAGGAATTGGTTTATAAATGACAAGTTGTGAGTCATTTTCCCCAGGAAACTCTTCATCAAAATCATCCGAAAAATTGTCCAGATTATCAACATCATCTACAGCCCCAAAACAGTGGAAAAAATGAATGAAAATAAAAAATCAAGTAAAATATTTACAATGAGTGCATGTATATACTGGTATATAATTGTATAAAAAGGTATAAGACAACTTTGTCTAAGTATAAAACTGTGTATAAGTTAAAGCAAAAACTGTGTATAATTCTGTATAAATTTGTATAAAAAGGTATAAGACAACTTTATCTAAGTATAAAACTGTGTATAAGTTAAAGCAAAAACTGTGTATAATTCTGTATAAATTTGTATAAATTTGCATTATTCTTTCCTTATTCTGTATCAAGTTGGTTGCCTAAAACATAATCAATCTAAATACAAAATGCAAAAAAAAAAAAAAAAAAAAAAAAAAAAAAAAAAAAAAAAATCAAAGGAACATTTTGTACCAGGAAAAGCCGATGCAACTCCATCAGCTTGCTTGACATCGGACTCCATATTATCAACTCCATCAGTTTGCTTCACGTCGGAGTCCATATGCTCAACTCCATCAGTTTGATTCACATTGGACTGCATATTATCAACTTGAGTGGTTGCAGCGGTTTTCCAAGCCGAGAACGAACAATCAAAATCTTCATCACCACCTTGCCCATCCATATTTTCATGAGCAACATTTCCAGGTTGCTAACCAAGCCCCAAAAGAAGAAAAAATATTATAAGAATAAGGAAAGAGGTTAACTGACATTTTTTAATTTAAAAAAAATAACTAAAATGTACAAAAATATACCTCAGAAACAGGAACCTCGCCTGCCTTTAAGTCGTTTGACTTAGATTCAATAATTGTAAACACTTTCGCAAAGGAATCAACCACAAACTTGTTCAGAATCACAACCTGATTCGTAAGCTAGACAAGACAAAGTAAAAAAGGACAAAAATATTATACCAATAAGAATGTCTGAATGTGTACATATTATACAGCAAAAAACAACCAAAACAAAGTAGTGTGTATAGTACCTGTCGAAGCTCAACCCTCAACTGCTTTACTTCATCCGCCAATGGATTATCACTCACAGAAGGACAAGCTGGTGATGAGAAGATGCCATCAGCAACATTAGAGGCAGGCACATCTCCTGGTGGAGAATTGAAATCTTCGAATAGCTGATCAAAGTTCAACTTGGACTTCTCTTCACTTGTAGGAGACATGTTTCGATAATGCAACTAAAAAAAAAAGATATTATGTCAATATAAACCGCAGGCAAAACATAACAACTTGACATATATATGTTTATACATAATGTATAGAAAAATTGGCATAAAACGAACATTACCAGATCAATACTAATTATAGAACCATCGACGATGTCCACATATTTTGGATTGGCACTTGATTTCCAATTCAGAATACGCGGCACCTTATTTTGAACACGAACAGCAAGCTTCTTGTCGAATGAAGAACAACATTCATAAAACCAAGTCTGGAATGCTAGAGGCAGACCTCCTAACCTGTACATTTGCAAGTTGCCACGCTGTTTATCCCTCATAGTCCGAAGCATGTCATCACACACTTGTTTTCCCCAGTCATATCTCTCATATACACCACTCTCAACAAGATCAAAATCTTTCTTCGTAATAGAATGATTATCAGCGTCTGAAAATAAGAAAGTGTGGATGAACACCATCACAGCCATCTTCAGAGCGTCCTCATCAGATTTCCAACCCTTTTCCTTGAAGCGATCCAACAAGCCTTTCCTACTTACTGAATCGACTCCGCTAAAATACTCATCCAGCAACCTGTTTGTTTCCAGCCTCTCATACACAGTGGTCTCATCTTTACTCATTTTCAAGCCAGTAATAAGAGCAAATTCTGCAATCCCAAACCTCAACGTAGTACCATTGAGCTTAACCCACAACTCCTTATCTTGCCCAGGTGCAACTTCCCGAAGTAGTAAACAATGTATAAGCTGATTTTGGATAACAAAAGGAGGCAAATCAAGGAAGTATCCAAAACAGCATTTTCGAAAAATCTCAACCTGTGTAGGAGTCAAATATTTTTTCAGGTTGCTCACAATATCCGTGTTGGTATGTGAACTAACCCTTGTATGGAAATGGTCTTTTGGTGCTAAATAGAACGCACCAACCTACATGAAAAAGAGAATAGAAAATCAAAATCAAGGAACAACGATCAAGAGACAAAAAGTAATCTAATGCACAAAACAGAAAGTATAAAAGTTATACAAGCGTATACTGCTTATACAGTTTTATACAATAGCTTAACAAAGCATATATAGGGTTATACAAATGAGCGTTAGCAAAGCATAATATTTATACAAATATATACTTAAGTATACAAAGTACCTGAACAACAGCTTTGGCCTTCATCACCTTTGGTTGGCGAACGTTTTGTCTTTTATTGTTACCAGTAGCACGAGAACTGCTTGCATCATCAACGCTGGCCTTTCTCTTTTTTGATTTGACAGGACGACGACAATCAGCATCAACGGCTACGGAATTTACATCCTCTTTACTACTCGGTCCTTTCACAATCCTCTTACCAACTTGAACAGATTTAGGACCTCTCTGCTTCTGCGGACTCAGTTTCAATGCTCTTTTCACACTAGGTGACTTTAAATCCATACTGCCTGAAGTAATAACAATTGGTGTTTGTGACCGGGTACGACGGCCACTTGCTGCTTCAGCACAACGAACAGGAGACTCAAAATCATCATCATCAATGGGACTACGCTGTGAAGGCAACCCAGTCATTACTTTAGTATCAACCTTTTTACCTTTACCAAGTATCTTCTTCGAATCCATGGGACTACGCTGTTTTGTTCGCATCTAAAAAAAAAAATCAACCATAACATAAATGACCAGTGGTGGAAATTAAACACGCACAATTACGAATTTATGAAACACAGAGCGTAGCAAAAAGCGAACTAAAACATTACACTATAACCAAAATGCTAGAGAAACCCTAACGTGAGATAAAAACAAAAAAATTACAAATACAAGGAACTAAAACATAAAATAGAAATATAATCATAACAACAAAATAATTTGTTTCTACAGAAATTTTTTTTTAAAAAAAGCAAAAAAATGAAAAATATGAAAACTTACACAAAAGTAGAAGAATTAAAGGAATGCAGTGGGACTTACATTTATGGAAGAAAATTGAAATTTGAAGAAGATGATCGAAGCAGCAATTGCACCGGTTTGGAGAGGGTGTAGCGTTTGGAGGGGAGATTACCGTTTGGAAGAGGGGGTGTTATTTTGTGTAAGTAATTTTTTAAAAAAACAGTAAAGGTGACAAAATGGGTAAGGTAAGTAAATATGGGCCTGTATTGATAATTTAGGTGGGCTGGGTGTCAGCCCATGTAATTGTCCCTATAATAATAGTCAATTTCTGTGGGTAATGTAGCATCGACTTTAAATTTTAACCAGAATTCGTTAGAAGGGCTTTGAATATCTTACTCAAAATGCATTAGGTTTTATAATGCAAATGACTTGATTAACTCGTAAGCGAGATTTTACCAGCATCTATAAAAAAAAGTACACTAATACTTCCTCCGCTCTACGATGGATGGCATATTTCGGATACTAGAGTCAAACGAGTTAACCTTTGAGCGTAATATTTTTATATGTCTTTTAAATATTTTGAATTATTAATTATTGCGACTTATAGTACTTTTTATGTAGTTTTCAGATATATAAATAACGTTCAAAATAACTTAAAAATTATATGTTCAAATTCACGATCAAAATGAATTTGTTTGTCTCTCGAAATCCGAAATATGTCATCATTTTTTTAACAGAGAGAGTACTATACCATATATAATGCCCTATTTTCGGCAACTTATGTTTTCTTCTCGTGTATTTTTAGTTTTGAGTATATATAGATCACCTTAACTAATGGTAAGGAGTTCCAAGAAAACACGAAGAGAAGGCATTGGTTTACAATAGAAATTTGTAAAACAAATAAACCTTTAATTACAAATGATATGAAAATGATACAAGAATCAACCAAATCTTGACGAAATAGAAGCTCAAACATTAATAACACACATAAAAATTAACATATGACATAACTAATACAGCTGAAAATTATAGTTTAACACACCAAGAAGAAATTAAATCAACGACGAGAAAGGGTAACAGCAGAGAGCAAGATTAAAAGTACAAAGAGTACAAGTCCTGCAAAAGACCCAACTAAAGATCCAGAAGTTCGTTTGCAAAAAGAGTCGAATTGTTGACATATTGCAAACCAATTAGCCGTAGTATTGCCCTTGTGTGCCAAATATACAATTGCTGCTGATGCTGATGCTCCTGCTGTTAATAGTGCCAACATTGCTGTGTCAAAAAATATTAAGGCAATTCTGCTAGCTTGTGCTTTACTCCTCATGATATGGAAAATCGATAACGGCAGAGATAGTAGTAGATATACACTTACTATTGAATTCGCCACCACAAAAAACCTGCATTATTTGTAATGAAAAATAAGATATGTTACTTGATACATCACGTTAAAATGTATGATAACGTAATATTTCTTTTAAGATGGACCCTAAATTATGTGATATATATATATATATATATATATATATATCTGTGTGTGTGAGAGAGAGAGAGAGAGAGATAAGCTACTAAATTTTCAACTAGATTTGATCCCATAATCTACATTAATCTTATTTAGTAACTTGGAATAATTATGTTTGTCGCAAGTTAAATGTATCGACTGATATTAGAGTAAAAGTTATTTATACATCTAGTATATATCAGTTAAATCCATCTTAACATGTTATCGATAAAACGAATAAAGTACTTACGTGAACGTGGGAAGGTCGTTATATTTGGCCCTAAAACGAATGAACTGATTGAAAAAAGGAAGTGTCTCGTTAGTAGTTCCCATGGCTATGGCACTTGCTAAGGTTGCAACAAGAGCAATTATCCTTAGGAAGAAATCCAATATTGACATTCCTCTAGTCATGCCTGCAGTTTGTTGAATTGAACCTGCAGCATCCTTACCAGAATGACCAATTTCTATAGCCCCTGCTTTCATTTTTCCTATAGATAACCTTTACGAAAGTTGTAAAAAATGGATATTTTTTTAAGTGGAATTGAAGAAGAAATTAGCTCTTGGTGATTGGTTAAGAGGGGTTACATGCTTATTTATATGTGAAGAAAGAACATATATTATTAAAGTGGACCATCTTATAAAATGTCTTTTTTTGTCCAATAATATTCTACCTGCTTCGTACTTGCTTTACCATTAAAGGATATTCCAACTCCACAAAGTTTTTTTCCATAATTAGAAATTGTTTAATAAAAGGTGCACTAGAGTTGGAAGATGAACAACGATTAGCATGTGTCTCTGGTAAGATTTTGGTTGTCTCTACCCAATTTCTATTCCCCTCCATGGATTTATAGACTAATTTAGATTTTGAGTATCATGAATATAATTTTCTGATCATTGAGTCTATTGCATTTCTAAAATAATAGGTTTATTAGCTAAATTTTAGTATAATTTCACATGCATATTTACTTCACGTTGAAAAATACTAGATTTAATAGAATTCAAGTTAATTAATGTACCTGTCTCCAGGGACGGATTTATAGGGTCTCGGGTGGTTCACGTGAACCCATGGTTCGCTGAATAAACTCGATATATCATGTACATATTTTTAAAATTGAGTCAAATATTACTTGTGTGCACTCATGCTCTATAATGCTTAATCGGTTCACTGGTTGGAAGGTTGTCTTTTTACTTTGAGCACAAGGGTTCGGATCCCAAAAGTAACAAAAAAAAATTATTTTTGTAAAATTTTATATCATGGTGAATCCATAGTTTTGAAATCCTAGGTCTCTTTCTGTCTGTCTCTGAATTGAATGGATATCATTATCCTGGGCATATCAGGCAGTTGTAGGACAGCAAGGCACTATTTCTTTTGGCAAGATGCAAGAGAATGTTTAGTTGTTGGATGGTGTGGAATATTCTTTCTTGCAAAACTAATCCATTTTGTGTCAAATACTATCCCTTAAAAATGAAGGCCAGTGAAATAGAATTAACTTGGATAACTACAAATGCCTGCATAGTTTTGCTAATGAGGGAGAAGTACTCCAGCTTAGTGACATAGCCCATATGGAACATTAGATACTATTTCTACAAAAAATTTCACCGTAGGCCCTCCATCAGGGGTGGTTTTACAAAATTACCCGCGCTAAGAAATGTTTTATCAAAATGCCCTTATTTAGTCTGAAAACCAAGACTTCAAGGCAAAAAATTTGTAAGTCTTGGCAATTGGCTATACTTCAATGGCAAATGTTGTTTTGCCAATACTTCCAATTATACGGCGAGAATGCAGGGAAAACTGGAAGGGACAAGTCTTGACAATTGTCAAGACTTACGACGCAGTGCAACAAGTATTGCCTATTTCCAATACTTGTCGTGCAAGTGTTGGAAAATCGAGCAGGGGTCAATGGCAAGACTTACGGCCTAGTGCGGCAAGTATTTCCTATTGCCAATACTTGAAGGGGTAAGTGTTAAAAAGCGGAAAAATATAACGGGAAATCTTGGCCCCGGACTTTTTTCATTAAATCTTAACGGGGGCATTTTTGCAAACCATCTCTTTGCGGGGCAAAAAGGCAAACCATTGTTTCCCATGTCATATTTTTGCAAATGAACCCTATTTCTATTTCGTCTTATAATGTCATACTATTCTAAAATTTTCACCACGTATGTCACTTATTCTTGGTTATGCTTTTTTGTCCCACTTAAGAATATTTTAGTAAAATGATCTCGGAGGCAGACTTTAAATTATGAATCGACAAGTTCTGCCTTTTCGAAAAATATCAAAGGGCAAGTGTTGCATGTAAAGGGATTGAAGTGATAAATATCGTTCAGGCAAAACATCAAGTTATTTGTAAGTATGTGGAAAAAAATTAAAGGGCAAGTATTGCCTATGCAAGGAGGGGGGATCAAATTCAAGTATTATCAAGCACTGCCTCTTATAAGATTTCGAATCTTATTTCCGTCCGAAATATAATCATTAAAGTTAGCTGAGATCATTCTTGCAAAATCACCTTAAACAAAGTCAATAAAACAAACCACTGTCTTTGATGTCATAGTTTTGTAATTTACCCCATACTATTTCCGGAGTCTGTTCTAAAACAATTAGAAACTTATTATTTGAAAAAATATTAACTGTAAATGTTTGCATCATCCCTTTAATGGCATATTTGGAAACCCAACAAAATATATTGGTTATGATTGCCTTGGTTTTTGGAATTTTCACATAAATAGCCTTTAATATACTATATTAACAAGTTATCTAGCACTAACATAATCTAGCCATAAATATTTATATTCAAAATTTAATTTATAATTAAAATATGGTATATAATTAGATTGATATTCTTTATATATAACTTCTATACACATATATACACACATATTTGTCTTATATTTTTTAAATATTTATATCATCAAATTATATTTGATAAATATACTAGGAAAGAAAAAAAAAAAGGGATAAAATATGGTTACAAAAAGTGGATAAGGGTTGTAAATAGTTATGTAGGGTAATAATTCCTTGTTTGGAACTAGTTTTGAATGTCATATTTGGGCTTCTCCACATCATGAGTGTTATTTGTGGGGAGATTTATAGAAATATGGTATTTTCTGGCGCACGTTAGGGATTTAATCATATTTGAGGAAAGTATTACAAAAATTGTCCTTTCGGGCAATCAAAATTGCAGCACTCGTTACCGGACCGTCTCATGCAAAAACTTGTTATTTGTGGGCTAAATCAGCACAACTTTATAAAAAAATGGGGAAAATTTTGATGCGTAGCCATTTTTGGATGCCCTAAATGAGTTTTATCCATCGTTTCAAAATTAACTGAGGAATAGCTAAAAATTCGAGCGCACACTTACACTTCATTAGCTTTGGCAAACACCCATGACTAGTCTCAGTATTTTATACTGGGACTTTGAACTAATATGTTTAAAGTCTCATTATTTTATAATTGGATTCATGTACCTGGAGCTTTATATATAAAGTCTCAATATTTTATACTGGACTTTGAACTAACATACTCAAAGTATTTACTAGGACTTTAAACATAAACACTAGTCCCAGTATTTTATCATGGGACTTTGAACTAACATGCTCAAAGTCCTAGTATTTTATACTGGAATTAGAGTTTACGTTATCCCAGTATTTTATACTGAAATACTGGGACTTTTCGAGAGGTGGCTATTTCTCAGCGAATTTGTGCGCGATTGCTACAGATCAATTAGCTCGTGCCAAACAGGCTCTCACGCGAAATTTTTAGAGTAAAAATTGTTATTCGTGTACTTTATCAAAATACATGAATAGCCACTTTTTCCAGTAATCTTTTGATTGAGGTGATTTTTTTTTAATTTTTTTTGCATGAGAGGTCACTTTTTGGAACTTCAATCCTTATGGGTGAACTTTACACAAGTTCAGCCCATCACAAGGGTTTAAGTTCAACTTTACCCCACAAAGATTGAAGTTTACGCATCTATGTCTAAAAGTTCAGTCCTTACGGATTGAAGTTGAACTTCATAACTTAGGCATGAAGTTCAATCCACGAGGTTTGAATTTTAGTCCACAAAGATTGAAGTTCAAAAAATGGCCTCTCATATAAAACCAATAAAAAAATAGCTTCAAACCAAATACCAGTGGCAAAAGTGGCCCGTGAGCGAACCTTTCACCCGCTTTAAGGGAGAATTACAGAAATAGGAAAAGTACGCTCTATTAATACAATTTTAGCCACATCTTAAAAATTATTTGAGCTTTAGCCCGAATCGCCAAAACGTTTAGCCCCATCAAAAGAACACGGAGCAAGTTTTGGTTGGTCACCTAGACTTCTTCAGGATTACAACCTGAAGCTTTCCTGGTAAAAATATGATGGACAAGAAAACTTCCATGTCAGAAAGTGGAGACTAATTAAAACTAAACATTCTGAAAAACTCGCCTGAAACTTAAATGGGCGCGCAGTTGTCCATCTGGCGAAGTTGTTCTTTCGGTGATAAACATAAATAGGACACTTCTGGCACCCATTATACACTTGGCGCTTATAAGAAAAGTGTTACATTTTTAAATTCTTATGACTCCTTTTCTATATATATTTCTATCTACGTAAAGTACTTGATTTGCAAAATACCTACAGAAATGGTCTGCAAAACATTTTTTGATCACTTTGTTCGAGCTCCCGGCCAATATGTTGGGCTTAAAATTTCGTAAGAGTTCTAAGTTTTCATCAAGTAGTGTTACACTAGTGTATAGTCTCTTTCAAAGTTAGGTGAGGTTTACCTAACAAATTTCATTGATAACATGGAAATAGAGTAGCTAACATCTATAATCAATTAAATTACACTGTACAAATTGTTTAACTATCGAGATTTTAATTTATTCATTTGAGGTATTTATATCATACTTACCAAAATTGAATGATTCAATGAGGTGATAATATGTATGTACGTATGGTTAGCAAGAAAAATGTGTGTGCGAACATATGACATGCATAATTTAACATCAAATGTAAGTAAGTATTTTTGTAATTGTATATTGTGCATATTAGTTAAAGGCGTTTCTTAAAGATGCTTACCAATAATCTCAAAATACTGAAATATAAAGTCAAAAAGACAAGGGATTTTTACACTCTATACCCATAAAATTTAAAGTATTTACAAGCCATACCCATTATAAATTATACTACTCATAAAACTAAAAGTATTTACCTAACCTATCCATTTATTATTGTATATCTTTGTTATGCCTTATAGGTATATACCTTTAAAGTATACTGTATAAATTATGGTATACAAGTCTGGAGGGACATTTATTACTGTATACCTTTGTTATGCCTTATAGGTATATACCTTTATGGTATACTGCATAAACTATGGTATACAAGTCTGAGTGGGTAGAGTGGGTAAATAATTTAATGGTTAGATCGGGTAATATTTGAAAGTAGTGGGTAGTGGCTGTAATTATTTTAAGTTTTGTGGATATTTTTGTAAGTGTCCCAAAAGACAAGGCAAAATACATACTTTACCACCTAAACTTGTCCCGAAAACACAGTTTCACACCCTAACTTTGCGGGCGATCTATGACCCCCCTTATTATATTCGAAGTGGTATTAGTACACATGCAAAGCGTACATAACCAGTTGCACCCTGGGAGGTGTAATACACTCGCCATATTATTTTGCCACTTGGAATTACCTAAGATGTAAATTGATTTTTACCTTTTTTATACTATTCTTTCTATTTTTATCATACTTTTTACTTTCTTTAATGTTAGTAATTAAAATAAAATAAAAAAGAAAAGAGAAAAAATGAAGAACTCCATTAACAGCGGCAGCTCCGTCGCAGTTACACCATCGATCTGCCGGTACCTGCTAAAATTTTGAAATACCTTATGAAGGCACTTCTTTCTCTCCTACAATTTCTGAAATTATATCAATTGTTGGAGAAAAATACAACCATTATTATGCAACAAAGGCACCCAAAAATGAAAGATTTTGCTAAGCATCATAAGCTGACAATTCTGGTCTAAAATTCCTAAATTGGTGCCAATCCTTCAAGAAAAATACAACCAGAATTACGCAACAAAATACAACCCAAATCAAAAGATTCACTAAGCATTCTACATCTCTGGTATAAAAATTTTCATAATGGGTACCAATTCTTGAAGAAAAGATCTGATCTTTATCACAAAAACAAAAGATTCCTCGAACATCCGAAATCGATAACTATGGTGTAAATATACATGAAAGCACACCAACTTTTGGAGTAAAATACAATCGGGATTTAGAGAACGAAAAACAAAATCAACGAAAGATTCAGTAAGTGGATTAGGAAGTGGGTTTTTAGGTTTGGTTATATTTACTGTTGTGTGTATATTGTTAAAAGTTACTGAACAATTGGATCAAGAAGGAGTGATTCTGTTATTGTTCTTGTGCCGGGGAGAAACAAAGAAGATGAGAGATTTGTTTGGAGAAAGAAAAGGAAAAAAAGGAAAAATAAAAAAAGGTCTCACAATTAATTATGTATAATTAGCTTTTATAATTCCCAGTTAAAAATTGACATGTGTATACTTTATTTGGGCTTTAAACCTGTTTTTGTTACTCACTTGCGTTTAAAGATGACCCCTGCCACGTCATTGCTTAGGGTTATATTAATATCACTTCGAATGTGTTAAGGGGGGTCATAGGTCGCCCGCAAAGTTGGGGTGTGAAACTGTGTTTTCGGGACAAGTTTAGGTGGTAAAATATGTATTTTGCCAAAAGACAATATAAAAGAAATACTGTAAGAAAATTTATCAAGTGGAATGACAAAACAGATAGTCATATCATCATTAATAATAAACAAAACCGGTTACATCTCTTAAGAGTTGACTTTGGCCTTTGAGAGACTTGGGTGGCTATTAGTTGTCTCTTTTTATTCAACGATCATTTCACAATTAAGCATAAATTTTCAAAGAAAACACAGAGAGTTAGTTCTAAAGATCAGAAAAATGAATCAGAATACACAAGCTTTCTTCATCGGAGTATTAGGAGCTACTTTTACTTTAGGAGCTTATTCTCAAACTTATATGACTCCGACACAAAGTATTACTATGGGTTTGGTGACTCTCATGTTTGGTCTCCTCGTCAAAGAAGGTTTCATTTCCCTTTAGAATTTCACTATGTTCCTTATAAAGTACTATTAATCTTCTATTCTAGATCTTTTTTTGTTTGTTGATCTACTTCTGAGTTTGTATTCCTTTTTCTTATGTAACAAATTAAATATACAATTTACAGACCATTATGGTTGTTTGATTGATTGCCAATTTTGTTACTTGATTTGATAGTTATATAAATATCTTCGAATAACCACATCTGTGGAAATGATCAAGGTGACATTAAAAACTTTCGAGAATTGGGCCACCATTTTATAAACTCAGTTGGAACCTTTCTAGCTAATATTATCTGGTGTAAAAAATTCATATCATATAGCCGTTTCAATACATGGTCTGAGATAATAATCTGTGAATATTCATAAACTCGAGTGTTGTTGTTGTCGTAGTTATAGTCGTCCAATGATATTCATAGCCATATAGCGGTGTTGGTGTTTAAATGAAGATTCTTTTAACAATTTAGCCAAGGTTCAAATTAAACCCAACTTGATACATCGTTTTGGATGTGATATTGGTTATATTCTATAGCAATTTTCTAAATCCAACAGAAGACGTTGTAGAAAGTAATGGTAACAAATAAAAAAAAAGGTGTATAAAGTAATATAATGTGAGATGAGATGGTAACTTCAGTATGATTCTTTCTTCTTTGTTCTTCCCTTCTTTTCATTTTTTTCTTGCTTGTGATCTTGTAGAGCTGAGTATGCGTATAAAATTTTTGGAATCACATATTAAGCTCCCGTTTGGACATAGTTTTTGGGGGGAGTTTTTGGTTGAAAAAATGTTTGTTTATGCTATTTGAGCAAAATTTCTCCCAAAAACTCTCAAAAACTCAAAAACTGGTCTTGAGGTGTTTTTGAGCCAAAAACGGTACAAACTAGCTTTGAATAAGAGCTTAAAGGCTATGGCAATGCCAAAAAATTCGTTCCCAAAAAATATGTCCAAACACTTTTTCATTTTCATATCAAATTTCACCCAAAAAATATTTTCCAAAAACTATCTGGAAATCTATGTCCAAACGCTAGCTAAAACGGAAACAAAATAACTCTCTTTTTTTAATACAACTATACATGTTGTTTTCTTGTTACTCCATAATGTCAGGAAAAGTCAAATTGTTTGAGCTCATATCACAATTTTTAATCACCTAACGTGCCCATTTCCACATGCTGGCCGGCCACATATGCTTGTAGTTTGTTAAAGACATAATTAAGTAAAAGTTTCATGTGCTTAACCACGAAAGAGTCTTTGTTTCCCTGTAGATTAAATTCACAATAACATGCAACATAACTCCTGTATTTCATATGCAAGAAAACCTAATGCAGGGTTATTCAGTTAAAGAGCTCATTTCTTACGTAGTGGTTTAAAAGATATCTCCACTAAGTTTCAACTATAAACATAAACTGATAACCCGTCAAAAATAGTACTACTACTAACATGTTATAATTTGTTAAATCACACTAATCATATAAAAAATATTTATACTAAAGGAGTGAATTAAATGTAAGGAAAGGAAAGGAATAGTCAGCTCGTGGCCTTGTTAATTCTTTGGAGTTGTCTACAACCTAATTTCACCATCCACAACAACTTTGATATATCATCAAAATTCTGGCATGAGAAAATGAGGCAGAGATGTAGCCAAAAATGACTTGCCAGTCAAAGTTATTAATCTCCACTTTTTAGTTTTTAACTATAATAAAAAGTACTCAAAAAGTAGAGTTGATCAAGCTTGCCGGCAAGTCATCCTTGGCTGCATTTCACTAACCTTATTACCTCATGCAAGACTTTAAGATGAATGTAAAAAAAAAAAAGATATCTATAGACACTATCAAATCATTGAAGTTTTTGGGAAGTGAAGTTTCCCTAAGAAGAAATGCAACATATATTCCCTGTTACATATAGAAAGAGAGGTTTCCTATTTGATCTAAGTGAAAGATGTCGAGAGAAGCTCATTGGGTGGAATAGCAAGAAAACTAATTTTTGACAGTGCATGAAACGAAGAAAGTTTAGGAGTTGTTGATAAATAATGGATTCTTGTGAAGGAAAGGAAATCTACCAATACATTAAAGACTCTTTACATAAAGATAGCTATGGATCAGTCAATTTTTATGCATTGTCCAATGGAGAAAAAGGTAAAACAAGAAAGTTTGGAGGGGTTCTTAGGGTTTTGATGTGACTACCCACTGTCTCAATCATCCAAGAGCTTTATAAAAAAGACACTGAATCCAAAAGCACGTTCCCAAAAAATGGTACGTACGAAAACTGTGGTCTAAGATTTTATCAGAGGCAATAAACGCACTGTGTGAATCAGACTCCTTAATTTGTACTTTGGTGACCTTTGTGTGTTGAGTTAGGTATACGAATTTACTTCCACAGATTCTAACATTATGGCTTGGATCGGAGAAATATGAATAAGCCAACTTTAATTTTACTTTATTGAATTGTGTATTTGTCTTGATCTGCTTCTGTAGTCTTTGGGGCCTTGGGCTATTCGATTCGGAGTCGAATTTAGGATTTTAATAGGATGAGTTCTAAAAGGATGATAATTTTAAGGACAAATTACTGAATTTTGATTTGATTTTTTTTTTTATGTGTGCATAAAATTTATTGGATTTTGTCGAACCCGCTCTGCATGCTATACAGATACTTTGACCTAGCAACGTAGTCTAGTCGTCTGTGCATTTGGGGTCGCTTAGATTCGTTCTTTTTTTAACCATATTGTATTTCGTACCCACTAGTCCTACTGCTTTTAGAAAGCTTTTGCTCTCCTCGAGTGTGTATTGTCACTTTTTTTTGGAATTCATGTCAAACTATGGCTTTAAACTCTAATGCATCTAGTTTGTGACACTATGAATGCAACATTATCACCATCAACGGTGGTATTCTATTATGATCTTGTCGTCCAAAGATCAAGAAATGGATTTTTACTGGCTGGACGAGTTCGGAATTTTTATTTTTTTTAAAAAAAAAAAAAAATCCTTGCTAGCAGATTAATATGAAATCCATAAAGGTTCAAGCCATATTCTACAGTTCTCTAACCATTTAATTTTGTTATTATATTTAATTTAGAACAACATAATTGGGTTTTATCCCTATTAGAATAGACATGCGTTGAGACTTGAGAGCTAATTAAGCCATACCTCCTAAAAGCAACACTATTTTATATTTGTAATTTGTAACTCCTAAAACGAGCAAGCATTTATCTTAAATCCATATTTAACTCCAAACAAACAACACTGCTTTCTTACTTGAGAATATTTACAAGGGGAAGCCTCGAAAGGCATACGAGTGCTTGGAAAACTGTAAACTACCACTCCAATAGGCCACAATAGTTAAATTAGTATAACAACGTTAAAATTCAGTAAGTATTTACCGTGCAACGTGCGATGCAATTGTTTGGTCACCAAGGACGACAAAAAAGAAAACATCCTCTTGGTTCGATTAAGCTAAAAATTTATCCCTAGTCGGTGTTACAACAAGCCAATAAATGCAAGACATGTGTCGGTGTTACAACAAGCCAATAAATGCAAGACATGTGTATTGCATACATCTATTTATTACTTAATTTTGGTTAGATGATTTGAATTTATATTTTAAAATTTAACTATTATAGTTGTATTTATTGATTTGATGTAAACACCGGGTGCGAGTATGTTAGCTAAACTGGAGAATACTTGGTGCAAGTATTGCAACACACCTCAGCTTCTACTTCTACACCAAAATCGTGTTTGTCAAAAAAAAATTCTCTAAAACCTCATAATCATCAAATTTTCTTCACGTGATCCTTTAAATTGTTTGACATAAGGGTTGCAATAACAATTGCATCAAAGTAAAAACCCTAACTGCAAATTAAATCTTCAGATTTAAAGTTAGACATATGATGTTTGAAGATATTTGAAGGTCTGAACTCTGAAGTTCAACCTGAAGTCTGAAGATAAACCCAAGGTCTGAAGTTCCATAATAGGCTAAACATTAAATAAAATTTAAATATTGGTTAAAACTTAAATTTCTCACCTAAATAGGCTGTTTCTGCACTTTCCCCATAATTAATGTGTGAAATTTTAGTCGAGCAGCCAGTAATTTTTTTTTTTTTTTTGCATAAACAGTATATTTCGGGTCTTTGTCCTATTACTCCATTAAATAAACACTATGAAGGTTTGAAGTTAGAAGCTGCATATGTCTAAATTCAAATATTCATGTTTAAAGTTGTTATGCCTAGATTTGAAGGAAGATTTGAAGTTGATATGGTTTGAAGTTGAAAGTTGTTATGCGAAACTTCGATATGTAAGATTTGAACTTCAATGTTGAAGTTTCAAAAGTGGCTAAAACTAAGTAACTTTTAGAAATTGGCGAAAGCTAAATGGTACTGGGAAAAGTGACTCCCTGGTTAAATTTTTACCATATCTATAGCTATATTTAAAAAGATAATTTTAAGCTATGCATAAACAATGCGGTGCCAAATTTAACTATTTCAATGGCTACTTTAGAAAAGATAGCTCAGCATAACTTGGAAATAATGCGGTATTGGTGCCAACTGCCAAGTTACTAAGCTAGCGTTTGGACATAAATTTTCTAAGTTTTATTTTGATTTGGATGAAATTATATATGAAGATGAAATTGTATTTGGACATAGAATTTGAAAAAAAATTTTGTTTCTAATTTGAACAAATTAAAGCATGAGTTATATCAAAAAGTTAGAATTTGGGTTGGCGCAAAAAGTCTTTTGCAAGATTTGGTATTTGAAATTTTAAAATTTGTCAAATTTAGGCCAAATTGCATAAACAAACAAGTATTTCAAATATTATATCCCAAATATTGGTCCCAAATACCATGAACAAACAGGGCCTAAATAAGAAATTATAACTCAATTTGTGCCTACTTTTCAAAACGATCAAAATCCCGGGCCATCAATCCTCGCCCACAAAATTCTCACACACATCAATTTTCTTCAAGCCCTAAACCAATCGCTCCGTACAAAAAATCTCCGACGATTGTAATCTATACTCCGATGTCAACATCCGGTCAACAGCAATTCCGGTACACACAAACACCGTCAAAAGTTCTACACCTCCGTAATTTGCCCTGGGATTGTACTGAAGAAGAGCTTATTGAGCTTGGCAAACCTTTTGGTAAAATCGTTAATACTAAATCTAACGTCGGTGCTAATCGTAACCAAGCTTTCGTCGAATTCGTAAGTCGTTTTTGTCTATCGCTTTGTATTATTACGGTTTTAATTGTTTTTAGATTTTCTAGGAGTGCTTAGTTGATTTGTAAATTGTTATATTAAGAGTTGTGATAGTGAATTTGTAAACTGTAGGAGTAGTTATTAAGACGGCCGTACTGTGCTGGTGGGAGGTATCAGGTACGGGTAGAATTAGTCGAGCTGCACTCAAACTGGTCTAGACACCGTAGTTATAAAAAAGGAGTTGTTGTAATGAATTTGTTAATTGTAGTAATTATTAAGAGCGGTTGTACAGTGCTGACGAGACGTATCAAGTATCCTGTGGAATTAGTCGAGCTGCGTGCAGGCTGGCCTAGACACCACGGTTATAAAAAAGGAGTTGTTGTAATGAATATTTAAATTGTAATTATTAAGAGATGTCATATTGTGCTGGTGGGAGGTACTAGGTACCAGTAGAATTAGTCGAGGTGCACGATTATAAAAAAGACAGGGTTGTTATAATGAATTTGTAAATTGTAATTATTATAAGAGCTGTTGTAGTGAATTTGTAAATTGTAGTAATTATTAAGAGTGGTCGTACTGTGAGGTAGCTGGATATCAAGCATCCTGTGGAATTAGTCGAGTTGCACGCAAGCTCGCCTAGGCATCACAATTATAAAAAAGGAGTTGTCACAATGAATTTGTACATTGTAGTAATTATTAAGAGCGGTCGTACTGTGCTGGCGAGAGGCATCAAGTATCATGTGGAATTAGTCGAATGCGCACAAGCCGGCTCAAACACCACGGTTGTAAAAAAGGAGTTGTCTTAATGAATTTGTAAATTGTAATTATTAAGAGTGGTGTTAGGTGGGACATATTAGGTATCCGTGGAATAAGTCAGGGTGCGCTCAAGCTGGCCGGACTCCACAGTTATATAAAAGAAGGAGCTTTAGTAATGAGATAGTGTTGGTGGGAGATAACCTGGATTAGTTGAGATAGTGTGTAAGCTGCCCCAGACATGAGACAACACGGTTATTAAAAAAAGAAGTTAAGAGCTGTTGTAAAGAATTTTTAAATAGTGATTATTTCTGTTCGTTGCTTAATAAAGTGATGTGCTTAACAGAAATTGTGTGCTTCAAATAATGATGCACAAAGTGATCCAAATGAGAAATGAGCAATTCTTTGAATTTCAACTTTGAGGAGTTGGAGTAATATTGGCATATTGTAATTTTCGCTGTTGAGATTAGTTATGTTTTAAGTGATTATGATAGTATCAAATCCATTTATGTATAGTTTTGAACTTTGAGTAAATTAAACCACATGGATCATACGTGCGTTTTACTTCTCGCTTTTTGCTTCAAACCCCATGGATAGTGTCCTTTCGCTCTGCTTTTCGCCTTTAATGACAGCGGGTATTTATAGACTGATTGATTGTTCATGCAGTTAATTAGGTTCCTGGATTAAGCAGAATTTTCGTTTTTTGTATATCCACATTTCCTTATGACTATGTTAACAGTACATTTATTACTAGCATATAACATGCATATTCTTTCAATTGCAGGCAGAACTTAATCAGGCAATCAATATGGTTTCATATTATGCCTCATCTTCAGAGCCTGCTTCAGTTCGTGGCAAGACTGTGTACATTCAGTATTCTAACAGGAATGAGATTGTCAATAATAAGAGTCCTGGAGATGTACCAGGAAATGTTTTGCTGGTAACTATTGAGGGTGTTGAAGCTGGTGATGTCAGCATCGATGTCATTCATTTGGTAAGCGTCTCACTGCTTTCTCTCCTCCTTAAAAACTTGTGCTTTATGAAGAATTAAGTATTTGTCTTTTTCTGAACACGGCATGGTGCCAAGAATTTTGTATGTTTTAACAACTAGTGGACCTCCTGATCTTCTTTGCTTCTAGTAAGAATATTGTTATGTTGCTTTTCCTGGCTAGGTAATGCAATTTATGGTATTTTTTTTTTTTTTTTTTTTGAGAAAGACAATTTATGGTATTTCTTCTTTATCAAAAATGCAATTAATGATACAAAATAAGGCTGGTCGCCTTCACTCTGTAATTATGGTGGTGGCACAAACTTTGTGCAGCCGACTTTTATATATATATATACACACACACAAAATATGTTACAATCTCAAAAAAAAAAAAAATGCAACTTATGGTGCTTCATTCTTTTCATGTTTTAGAACCTGTTTTCTCTAATCTGCAGATTATTCTTGTGACTTTCTTTTGATATCGTTAATATTTACTATTTTTCTAGCCTGAAATCAGCTTAATTATTTCTTACTATTTAACTTTCGTCAAATATAACGATATTAGATTATGGCATTGTTAACTAAAGTTGATTGAATCACAGATGGTCATTATTTAAGATCTTTTGTTGGGGACATTCTGGATATGTAATCATGTCGGTCATAAACCTTTCTATGGCTTGCATATACAGGTGTTACTCTGCACTCACAATCTAGTTCCTTTGTGTTTCTTCTTCAGCGTGTTTTGGGAAATATGTTGCTGGTTGATATTCTTGTTACTTTTCTGGACTAATTTGCTTTTAATGGGCCAAAACATCACAGGTATTTTCAGCCTTTGGTCATGTGCAAAAGATTGCTACGTTTGAGAAGGCTGCAGGGTTTCAGGTCAGAATGTCTGTGGATAAATGAGTTTTGGCTTTTTCTAGTTTTGGAGGATTGATTGGCTGAGTGCTAATGGATTTGTGTTACATGTTTACAGGCACTGATTCAGTTTAGTGATGTTGGGACAGCATCTGCTGCTAGAGAGTCCTTGGATGGAAGAAGTATACCTAAGTATGCCTAGTTCATTGTTTTGAAATACTTGGATTCTGCCTTCACTCTACATCTGATCATTTTTTTGGGGTACCGTCCTTCATTTTTTAACTGTAGGTACCTGCTTCCAGAACATGTTAATCATTGCCACTTGCGCATATCATACTCAGCACACACGGACCTTAATATCAAGTTTCAATCTCATCGGAGCAGGTAGTACATATTTACATAGATAGCTCTATTTTATTTATGACTTTTACTTTGTATTCTTATTGTTATTGCTATTTTTTTCTCATTGTTCTTTGCTACATTAATCATTATCTGCTTTTAGTTTTACATTTGAGGTATTCTCTAATTTTTTATGCTTCTTGTCATCTAGGGTTTAGTGAAGCTCGGCAGCTAAAAACACAGATGTGTTTGTCATGGCCTCGTAGTAATTTTCTTTATCTCATTAGTTGTTAAGTGCTCATCTCTCACGACCATGTGAAGATTCTTGTTTTTATTTTCGTTTCTTCCAATTGTATGGATCACAAATTGTGTATTCATTCAACTGTTGCTTAATTTATATGTTATCTAGTGTTAAGTTGATCACCTTAGTGTCACTTCTGCTTACCAGTACATTTGAAGTTATACATGTAAACTGATCTTGGAGAAGCTATTATGTTGATATTGGTTTGAGTGTGAGAGGTTTAGAAATAGTTTTAGAGAAATATTCTTTGTAAACTTTAGTTTATTCATTCATTTTATATGCACAATTCATGTCTTTACACTTTCACAACTTTCAAGAAATAAAATTCAAACCTCTAATTTTTAATTTGATGTGATATTATATCTGTACTTTAACTTTCTCAACCATTACTTATTTTCTTGCATTATCACTAATATAACATATTATACTTCATTTCAAATCAAGCATCATCATACAAAAAATGCACAGTGGGGTATTCTTTAGTATCTGGATGAAATTGGTCCAGTAAAGCGGGATGAGTATAGATGATTCACCTTGTTTAGAATTATGCACAGTTGATTATTGGTTGATTTCGAGTTTCTTATCCTGATAGTCAGAAGTTAGGATGAGCCCTGGGTTCTTCGGGGTGCGGTGGGGGAGGATTTCCAATCCTAGCAGGAAAGGGAGGGAAAAGGGAACTTGTTTATGCAGTAATTTTTGTGGTAGTTGTTTTGGTTTCCTTTGTCCCTTTGGGGACATCGGATATCTTATGTGTCTGCACTTGCAGCTTCTTCCGGGATGTATACATAGAGTTTGGTCCACGGTTGTGCATAATTTGGTTGTGATATCAAATTCATAGAATCTTGTATCGGTTTGGTTCACATTTAATCCTTTATTTCATCACATAGGGACTATACAAACCCTTATCTCCCAGTAAATCCTACTGCAATGGAGGGGTTTCTTCAGGTATGTCTCCCAACTCATCTTATTTGTTGTCATCCTTATAGTGGAGAAGTCCTCACAAAGTGTTTTATTCAGCCTGTTGTAGGTCTAGATGCAAAGAAAACGGAACCTGAGAGTACTGTGCTTTTTGCCTCCTTAGAGAATATGCAGTATGCTGTTACTATTGATGTCCTACACACGGTACTCATCTTTTGTTATTTCATTCATTCGATTATGGTAATTTTGTTGTCATCCATTCATCTTCTGCTGTTACTGTTCCACGAAACAGGTATTCTCTGCATTTGGCATTGTCCAAAAGATTGCTATATTTGAGAAGAATGGTCAAACCCAGGCATTAATTCAGTATCCTGGTATGTAGATTGCTATATTCTGTATTTTGCTCAAATACCTGTGTTTACTTGGTCCAATCTTTAAAGTTTTATGGTGGCCTATTTATTCTCTTAATCTCTTCTTTTCCTCTCCCCCACCTCCCTCTTTGACGGTTGTGATTATTGCTTTGGTCTTGAGAAATGTGTCCATAGAACTAAGGGGCTATACTTGGAACCACTGGCTAGCTTTAGAAACTGATTCTGTTGGCATTCCCACATACAAGTACATATATATCCCATGATGAAGAATATTGGAAAATTGAACTTCCCTGGCTAGTATAAGGGAGATGGACTGTACTCTATCATGCATCACAACCATATTTGTGAACGCCACACTTGTTTTTATCACCTCCTGCAAATGCACAACAGCCAATTATATTGATAATATGATTTTGGACGTCAAGATACTCTGAAACCTAAAACCCGAGAACTGACAATAAATGGTCTCTCTGAATTTCATGTCTTCTTTTGAGAAATTCATGCACTGTTGTTGTGATCATCTAATGAATTTTAAGTAATGTGATCCACGCACTCAAAGGTGTGTGGCCAGCTGTCAATCAGGCGAGTGAAAACCATGGGAAACCAGATTTCAATCCCAATAGAAGCAAAGATGTTGGGTAGTTTTTTCCCACCTGCCTAAGCCTTAGCAAGCAAAATATTTTTATCGGTAGATGTAGTAGGTCCCCAGTAAAATAGTAAAATAGTCAAGTTGTGTGATGCTGTCTTACTCCAAAATATATATATATATATATATATATATATATATATATATATATATATATATATATATATATATGTGACCCACAAGAGAAATTGACTGCCAGCCCAAACATCAATCCTCTTACACTAGGCATTAGCAGATGAACGTAATCTCGAATCTCACATTCCACCGTCGATTTCCTTTGTTCTTTTTCTTTCCATTCCCTACATTCTTGATGGATCATTTTTACTGCAGATGTAACAACTGCAGCGGCTGCAAAGGACGCTTTAGAGGGGCACTGCATTTATGATGGTGGCTATTGTAAGCTTCATCTATCATACTCTCGTCATACTGATCTGAATGTACAGGTATAGATATGTGCTTTTGAGTTGGTTTCAAAGGGGAAAAATTGATGAATAAATAAATAAAGGCTCGGCACTAAATTTTAAGATTCGATTACTGAAAGTATGATTCGTACACTTGTTCCTTTCTGCATTGTTTCTATCCTACCTCTCAGGTCGAATGTATTTTCAATTGTGTCAAAGCAGGCATACAGTGTCAAAAGTAGAGATTACACAGTTCCAGAATCTAGTTTGCTTGCAATGCAACAAGCATCTACGGTCCATGCCACACCAGGTGTTTGGAATAACCCTCAGTCTGGTCCAGCACAGTCATCAGCTGGATATGCAACTGCTGGTGCTGTTCCTGGTCAAGGACCTGTATCGCAAATGTCCTCTTGGAATCCAAATTTGCAGGGTGGCGAATCCAACTTCCAGTCGGTTCCTGGTAGATTTCCAGGTCAATCATATGCTCCACCAGTTCCTGCTTATGCAACTGCAGTAAATCCTCCTGGAACGTTGCAGCAGACCAATCACATGGCCAGTCAATCTCATTATCAATCAACCATGCCACCTGGAGGTGTTCCACCTCCTCATCATGCACCTTATCATGGTTAATAGGCTCTCTTGGGGGTATCAGAGCTGTTCATAAGTCACACTATATAGTTTCTTGTTCCTTTTTGGAGTGAGCAGGTGATGTCAGCTGTATATCTTCTCTTTTTCTTTAAGTTGTTGCTGTGAATTTATGTTTTTGGTTTTCTTTATTAATTGAACTAAATGCTTGCTCTGAGTGGAAAAAAATCATTCTAGGATCATATTATGAGCTGCCTTTCTTAGTAGTGATAAGCGTTTTACTTATTGGCTTGTCTTTAGATCCTTTTATCCAAATATTGATAATTCTGGATTGTGGCTAGTAATTGTATTGCTAATAAACAATTGTCATGGCCCCAACTTGTGGAGTCCAGGCATAGCAGCTGTATTTCTAATGCACAAACTTTATTTCTCATTCTATTCTACAATAACGTTGATTCCAACAAGAAGTGCTAGCTCAAGTAGGAAACACCTCCACCTTCAACCTTCACCAGGGCAGAAAAGTTCCATATCAACAATGTTAATTAAGAAATAAATATATAATGTAGGTTCCAATGAGAGTTTTTGCTAATAGTAGTACATGGTCTGAGTTCAGTATTAAATTAAAACATGCAGGTTATGCGCAGTTTATTGCACAAAACAAAAAATATTGCATGAATTGTGGTGATCAGTAATACAAAAGTTCGTCTTTGAAAATCAAAGGATCAATAAGAAATTCATGATTTTATACTAAGTTTAATTTGTCATCCTTCAAACCAAATGATCGCTAAATGCCTTTACATTCCAAGCAGCAATGCTTCAATACAAGCAGAATGGTTATGTGGGGTAATAATCCCTTTTCGATTTGAGCAAATCAAAATGGAAGATAAAGCCAAAGTCATGGTTTGAGAAGGGTCATGGCGGAGATGCAAGGCATGATTTGCTGTATTTGCAGTCTATCTTTAATTCGAGTACCTCGCGTTGATACTAACTATTACAATTATCTGATTAAACATGTTATTCAATCATTTGATGTCCACCCAACAAAAGATTAAACGTAGTGAGGGCAATTATAATAGTTTAGTCATGGAGGATTTTATGAAATCATAAGAATAGAAAACGTTAACTCGACAAGAAAATCAAAAATGGTGTAGCCTGAAATGCTTGGCCATCATATCAAGAGGGACATAAGCATCAGAAGTGGACATCTCCTGCCTTGTGGTATAAGAGCTGGATTCATGGTTCTATCATCCACATTCTACCCAAAAATGAACAAAATTCTATTTTTTCACGTCTTATTTTGCTTCTCCATTTTGGAAGATCTAGCAATAATTAGACTTTTTGCTTTAACGTACTCGTATCAAACGTGTGTCATGACTATGCAGCCCCTTTGTGTGAGCTAGTTCATGAGTCCTATAAGAAAACTTTGCTAACAAAGTAGGCTGAAAGGATGTGGTGTGGCTTCAGTGGTGGACGTCCCAAACTTCCACGGCCGCGGTTAGATTCTCCCTTCCCCATTCCTCTTATGTAATTGAAATAAATTAAAAAATTGTTGTGGCCAGAGAATAGCACCAAATTCTTAGCACCAACCCCTTGAGTACATATATAAAATTGTATGGATTCTTCTAAACAAAGTAAAAGTTGCCTGTATAGTAGGCTATGTTGGCTAAGATCTTTAGTATCTTAATTTCTGAGTTCCTAGGCGTTAGACAAGTAAATCTATATTTGGATTTTCTAACCTTCACTTGTCATAAGACTCATAAGTCATAACTCCTCATGTGCGTATGTAACTTTGTGGGAGTGTCGCTTTAGGCAGTTGTCAATTTTAATAGTGAATGGACCACCCTTTGTCAGCCACAACCCTGAAAGGACTACTCTTTCAAAAATAAAAATAAAAAACAATTAAAAAAAAATTCTCTGTACAACTTTGTGATATAACTGTGCAACTACTTATACATATCGTTGGTTCACCAAGTGTTTCTACATGCTGGTTGTTGCCTTAACCACTTCAGTACTCTGGACCCTCTTTAACTCCCTCACTATTTCATAGGCTCATACTTATGCTCATAGCTCGGGATGGGGCCTTTACCGGACCCTTTATTAATACGGATACTTTGTGCACCGGGCTACCCCTTTATACTTATGTTCATAGAGGTCATTTACTTTACATGTTATGCCAAGATTAAGACGCAGAACTGTTTATGCAAGGTAGTTACTTATTTTAAAAGGGTAGTTTTGTTTTAAATAATCTAATCCCATATTATTAATTTAGGCACTATCACTTATTATTCCACATTGGATCATTCATATAAATATACATTGATATTCACATAACTTAATGCAGATATATGCGAGGATTAATTTTTTCCCATATGCAACCAACCAAACAATGTATAATAAGCACATGGGGGGATTTTTTTATGTTACTACAACCAATTAAACGAGCCTTTATATACCATTACTCCAATTTATCAACCGACACTTTTCCATTTTTGTTTATTCAGATATCTTTAACTATATAAACTATTTTTCTCATTCATATGACTTTGTTCTTTGTTCTTAATTCCCTGCTAACCCTTTTCATGGTACAAAAAAAAACATATATTTGGATGTGAGATAGAATGATGCTTAATTTCTCAGGTTGTAAAGTTTGATTATAAATCAAAGGTGTCGGAATTCAACGTTATATTAATGGTGTTATATTAATAATAGGACCATAACTCTCTCAAGTACGATAGTCATTAGTGAACAATTAGGTGGTAGTAAAGAAGTGCGACATGATTTTAAAAAATATATGTATGAGTGGATGAGATTCTTCCGATCTTAACTAAAAAAATCCTCCTAAGAACCTCCTCTTTCTAGTCTTTAATGGTTTTATACAGTACAAATTTAAATTAGTCGGATCAACGAATACAATTCTATTCCGTATTAAGAATTAAAAGTGTGAAATGACATTCCAACTTCCTGAAATCACGTTTCTTTTAATTTTAGTGAACAAGACAGTTGCAAGACAGTTGTTAGGAATAAAGCAACCCTCAATTCTCAGACTATGGGTACTAGTATTGTCATTATTATTATTAAGGAAATTAAGGATTAGTGGTGAATTATCATGTGATGATGAATGACTTTATGTCACTTTCTTTTGAAACCCCAGTCATGTGCATATGAAAAGGGCACAATCATATGCCATTAGTTTGAACTAACCCACTAATATATTCTTTAGGAATTGAGCCTTATTATCTTTTGTTCTACTAATTATGCTAATTAGTCAAGAACAAAATGTATTGCTATTTGATGAACGTCTGTTTCAAACCATAATTTGATAAAAAGACCTTATTACACTGTAACACATTTTTAATCATTAACAAATAATTAACTTGGCATTCCTCTAGGCTCTATCAGTACAAAGGGAATTCTACATTATTAGCTAATGATGCGGTCAAAATTAAAGCCTTTCTCTAACGATATTTTTGTATATTTAGAACTCTTTTTAAACATTCATTTTACTTTTAATGACACATTCTAATACTCATTTCAAATTCTGTAGTATAATTTATTTTTGATTTGTGCTAAAGTTTTCTTTTTTCATAAATTTCATATCTAGTCAAACACAACTTCATCCGCTTAGACCGATTATTGAAGATTGCAGATATCTATTGCAAGTTAACAAGGCAATACTTAGACATGTTTGGAAGGAGGCAAACCAATGCGCTGATTATCTCGCTAATGAAAGACATCATCATGAAGAAGCGTTAATATTGTGGAGCAACGCATTCAAGGGCTTGGAGTTTCTTCTCCTAGCTAGCCGACTTAAGTCAAGTAGCTTATGAATGTGTTTAGTATCTTTGTTTAATTTTTCCAATGTACCAAAAAAAATATAAAATGAGACGGATGCAACAATGGAGGAATTTGAAAATTGTACTGTCTGCAATTCGAAGAAGTACTCTCCTACTAGCTAGTAGTAAGTAGGAAAAGCTTTCATAGATCGGTTAACATCGAAGAGTTCCAGAACAGCACAATGAAAAAAAACCCCCAAACAAAACAAAAAATTGTCTGTCAGAGTACGTTTGTCTAGTTCAATCAAGTTAAAACTGCAAGAGTTCTTCCAATAAAGTATACTATGCTTACTTCCTTTCACCATAGCAACATGTTTAGAACGAATTCTAGAGGTAGTGTATTTAAAATGAACGTAATCTTATTGTATATATAATCTTAATTTTTTTATGTATATGCATACAACAACAACGATTACGTTTCCATCTAAAACAAGTTGACGTTGGTTATATAAATCTTCACTGATCATGTTTCGCCATTTAAGCTCTCACTTCAAGTCACCAAAATACCAAAAAGTATTGCCGGTGTTGTTACTTAATTTTCCATTTTATGTCATTAATAGTATCTCTCTTAGCTAAATTTATAGACTAGGTAGATACTAAAATGGAGCAATAAATTTTCACTAACAATATTAAAGCAGTGATGTTCATAAGTCAAACATAGTCTTAACTGGTTACCATGTATGGACATGGAAAATGAAAACTTCAATGTCAAAGTTCTTTTCAGGCTGTTAGAGACTTTGATACGATGTGGAGTGGAGTCACTTTATTACATAATCAATCTTGGAAATATTAAAATTATAATTTACAGATGAAGCTAGGCAATCTTGTCTTAGGTTTTTCATTTGTCTTGGAACAAAGAAATATTTGCTTGTCTGAAAAAAGCTTTCATCTTCTTGGAATTCCGTAATCAGTGGATGACTTTCTGGAAAAATTATGGATAAGACCTTGAAATCTCCTAATTAGATATGCATGTCTGATTTTTATAGTATATTTTAAATATTTTTTTTCCTAGTCAACACTATTTACTTAACCCAACTACCTCACAGAAAAATTGAACTCCAATCACGTATACAGAATTTGAGTACATTTTGTTTAGAATTATATTATTTTGTTAGGTACAATTTTACATTTTCATGAATTATGAGAGAGTAAATTCAGAAACTTTTAAGTTTTGAGCGAGAACGAAGGCATACATCTCTTTTTTGGACTTTTCTGCTTGAGCTGGAGCTTTGGACTCGACGAGGTATTTTAGTCCAATTCAAGAGCAAACAAGGGACGCCTCATTAAGCAAGAACCCGGCGGTTTAACAGATCTAGCAGGAAATCCCAAATTGGCTACGTCACGTCTATGCTTACTATTTTTTGCCCATTTATTTTGAAATAATCTTTTTAGGAGGGACAATTTTACATATTTCTGTCATATCTTTTTATTTTTGTTATGGAAAGTGAAAGTCGTTTCGTTTTGGCGAAGCCAAGTCAATTTCGAGCCAGCGACCAAGCACTCCCGCCCAAAAGCGGAGACCGAAGAATCGCCAGGCGTCCCTAATTCCATTCCACCTGAGGATTTGCAAGATTTTCACTGTTTTTCTTCTTGCTAGATTCTTAATTCTCTTCAACATTCTAGAGATAACAATATATAGTATCTATCTCCGGAATTAGTGGAATTAAGGATTGCAGTTACATGTGTCCTTCATATAAACTAAACGAATAATATCATGTGAAAATTTATCAATTGAATTAAGGAATAATCTTTATTATCCACAAATTTAAGACACGGTTGCCTAAGCTGCACCTCTCTTTATTTCTTGAAATGGAATCATATTTAGCTTTTTACTTAGAAATGGACAACTCAAGCTCCTAACAATCTGGTAACATCCTTTTTTCTTTAAAATGATCGTGGTGTCGGGCTAATTAGCTTACAACAGCTCGATCATTCATACCAATAATCTGGTGACATTTTTTCACTTTTTAGACAATGTATTTGTGTTTGGCTTTCATTCGCTCGATTATTCCGCCAGATTCTATATTTACTTGAATGATGCTATAAATCTTCATCAAAGTGCTTATTTTTTTATAATTGAACAAAAGCGAGTCTGAATGGGTATACCAACTCTGCCTGGTATCGGTAACGATTAACATATTCTTTTTTTTTTAAGAGAGGGGAACCCTTTAGCCAGTCGCAAATGGGCATCAAAAAGGAACTCCCACTAAAACCTCAAGGAAGATTTAATCCCCTAGGTGCAGTGCATCTATCTCTCAGCCGTACAAGTACTAAATAATTTTGCTCACCAATACTTAGGTCTTTGTCGAAATTTGAACTCCATAACTTATTGACCGTTCAACCATACTCTTGCATGAAAGAACTTTGATCATACTGTTTCATTCAACTTGCTCCTAACTCAAGAGTAATCGTTACTGTTCGAGTTAACTTATATCATTTCATAATGTTAAGAGATAATTGATGCCTCTCACTAACACATGTATTGAGTAACTTTGTACATCAATATTTAAGTCTACCCAAAAAAATATGAACCACGGTCTCTCTTGACGCTACGTCACACCCATGCATGCAACAGTAACATCTTTAACAGCCAGCAAATTGTGAATTCAATTACTACGAATTTGATGAGAGGTGAAATTGGATTGTGATGGTTCCCAGTTGTTTTCCATCTTCATTAAAAGTTCAACGTCCTACATACCCCTACATTACACAGAGCAAAATAAGCCATAATTTCACCAATCACTATTGTACTAGTCTACTAAAGACCCTACATACACATACTTTTGTTTCAACTTTGTAGGGACTGATTCAATATGACGCGGCTTCTTTGTTAGACCAAACAAAACCTCTTTAATCTTTAGCCCAAAACCAACCAATTATATTTGATTTTACCACAAACTAAAATATGGTAAGTTTAATAATTTTTATGGTCCCAAGTAACAGTAAAAACTTTTGTTAGTTGGTCAGATTTATTAATATTGGACCTTTGATTTTAAGTCCCTAACCAACCGTTTTAGTACCCTCTATTTATTCTTCACGAGTGCACATTTCTTCACTTCACTAATTCCTCACTACACTTGTTACTCAAGCAAAACAAACATAGTTTTCTTGTTTAAAAAATGGCTCTTCTTGGACTTCTCTTAATGGGAATTTCTCTCATGTTTCAATCTGTTCATGGCTATTATGGTGGTTGGATCAATGCTCATGCCACATTTTATGGCGGAGGAGATGCTTCAGGAACTATGGGTACGTACAATAATTATGAATTGTGCCTAACTTCTTTATTATCATTAATCATGCAGTATAGGCGCGTTTAAAATTTAAATTTGATCAGTTCAATCTCCATATTCTTACCACTAAACATGTACTAGCACTTTTGTCAAAATTTTAGTAAATTTTAGTAACATATATATCGCGTTCCATGTAAAAGATATTAGGTTCAGTTGAATCAAGTTAACTTGGCTTCGTAATTCGTCTCTGATACATAGTCTTGAAATTCTGTTGAACTTTGATTCACAGGTGGGGCTTGTGGATATGGAAATTTATACAGCTCAGGCTATGGAACAAACACTGCTGCTTTAAGCACAGCTTTGTTCAACAATGGTTTGAGTTGTGGAGCATGTTTTCAACTAAGATGTGTGAATGCTCGACAGTATTGTCTGCCTGGTGTCATTACTGTCACAGCAACAAATTTTTGCCCACCAGGTGGCTGGTGTGACCCTCCAAATCACCATTTTGATCTCTCTCAGCCTGTGTTCTTGCACATTGCTCAATATAGAGCTGGTATCGTTCCTGTTGCTTACAGAAGGTAATTTAATACTATGAGAATGTGTCTTTTTTTTTTTTTTTGGAACCCCCGGAAAATCCGCAGCCGCTACAGTCTATTGATTGTGCGTACTGGGTAAACCCCCCTTGTGTAATAGCCTGCAAACCACACAAGAGATGTAAACCGCACTAGGAAAACCCGGTGCGACAGGCTCGACTCAGAAGGCATTGAGGGGGATCGAACCCGGGTCATCTATGTGGATAACCACCCTCCAAACCAACTGAGTCATCCCAAAGGGACCATGTGTCGTTTTTTATCGAACATGTAACACTATAAATTTGTAGGATTCCTTATTTAAATGATTAACGGTTAAAAAACCGTAGTTTTAATTACTTACTCCGTTCCATAATAGATGTCACTATTTTCTTATTAGTCCATCCCAAAAAGAATGATACAATTTTAAATTTGGAAATATTTTTTTAGTTAGAAACTCCTATATTACCCATAATGAAATGTTTTATAGCCACATATTTATGTTTGACTTATTTTGGACCACAAGTTCCAAAAGTCTTACCACATTTCTTAAACTCCGCTCCAAATCAAACTAACACAACCATTTTGGAACCGAGGGAGTATATAAAACAATATCCAAATTTACCCTTCGATTTATTAGCTTAGTTAGTGTCTGAAAAGAGAAAGAGAAGACAAGTTCCACTTTGTTTAAAGGTGTTTGTACTAGTTAAGTACCTTTCCAGAATAGTTAAGTGGTGTATTTTGGAGTCTTTTATTTTTGTCTTTGACCCTAATAAAGCTCCAACGCAGAGTAGTAATTTTTACGTGTCAAAATACTTCGAGGAAAGGTATATATTTACCCCTCTATTTTAGAATATGATTTTTCAAGAACCATGTTATAGCTTTGCTAAGGTTGAGCGCGAATACAAAACGATTTGCTAGCACAATTATATGAATAACCGCAAAGAATAATGGACGATAAATTAAGTTATTTTGTATAGTAAAGGATATTACTTACATTTCTCATAATTTAATTATGTTTTCAACAATAACAGTTGTAACTAAACTTAATGTTCCTTAATTTATCAACCTTTTACAGGGTACCCTGCAGAAGAAGGGGAGGAATTAGATTCACAATCAATGGGCACTCTTTCTTCAACTTAGTTCTTGTCACAAATGTTGGGGGTGCAGGAGATGTACACTCATTGTACATCAAGGGTTCAAGAACTCAATGGCAACCAATGTCAAGAAACTGGGGACAAAATTGGCAGAACAATGCTAACCTTAATGGCCAAAGCTTATCCTTTAAGGTTATCACAAGTGATGGTCGTAGTGTTGTCTCTTACAATGCAGCACCTAGTTCTTGGTCCTTTGGCCAAACTTTTACCGGTGGCCAATTCCGGTAGAAAGTCAATCTTTTGCAAAAACAATATCCAAATTTTAAAGTATAGTAGTAGTTAATATTACTTCAATATTGTTCTAAGGGTTGGCCTTAAATTGAGGGCTTTAATCACTATATTTAAAGAAAACTCTGTTGGCACTTTTTGCCATTTTAAATGGTCATTCAATTGTGGAGAAAAGGGATTGACTTGGCCTATTTTTTATTTTTATTTTTTTTGGTGGTTATTGACATTTAGAGAGAGGCAGATATTATGAGCTATTACTGCCCACCTATTTTAGCATTACAATATTATGTTGCATACAAGAAAATATCTGTCTTTTATTTTTTTACTGTAAAAGAGCTAAGCACTAATTATGGTGAGTGTGTATGTACCAATTGTATCTAGCTATTTGTTTGTAACAAAGATCTTTAAATAATGAAAGAGGCATGCAAGTTGTAGCAAATCTTTACCTTACAATTTCTTAAAGGTTTTTTTTTCTTGTTTTGTCTTTGATATGCAAGTATTGGACAGTTTTATTGCTGGAGAAAATTCTAGTTGACCTATAGGCTATAAGCTCTAGAGTTCGAAGTGAAAGGGTATAGAGTGAGAAACGTAAGGTTCAAAATAGCTGGTCCTATTTGAAATTTCCTATCCCTAACGAAGCTCCAACTTAACACTAGCTTTATATCATGGTGGCTTTTTTTCTAGACAAATTTGGACAAGTGGAGTTCACACATTCAGGTAGGAACTCCTCTAATTGTATAGACAAATACAAGATGATTTGTTGACAATGAAGGTGTAAATATTCCAAAAGTGCAACAGATGATTAAATTAATCAATTTTAGATAGTGTGTGAATATAGTATACTATTTGTTAATTAGTTCAAGTGGAATTCATACATCGGACAAGAACTTCTTTAATGGCTGAACAAATACGAAACGATTTGTTATCAATGAGGGTATGAGTATACCAAAAGTACAGTAGATGATTAAATTGATCGATTTCAGACATTACGTGGACACATTTTGCTAATAAGTTGACACATAAGAGCTACTTAAAAGTTTACGTTGATAAAACAACACAAGTTTTGTATTTGGAGCGGCTGATCATGTAGCTAACAATTGATTGGTTTCCTTTTTTCCGAATAAGAGAATTACATTACTCCTAAACGGAGCATAGACATCATTCAAGTCTTTCAACGTTCAAAAAATGTTGCTGGATTCAAAAGTTCTATGTGTTTAGACTGTATGCTCTGACGATGTAATAAATATTTGTATAATAGATTATTTACATGGAATCATAGGTAGTTCTGTTCAATAATATTGATTGAAACCTAAAATAAATTATATGTTAATAATATATTGTATTGTAAGTACTAATATTGTATATAACTTAAACAGGACTTGTTAAATCATGTGAAAACACTTATCAGTAAGGCACCAATTATATGATGTTCAACGTGGGACTTCACATAAAGACAACCTAGGAAGAGTAAATGTTAAGAATACTCCACAAACATTTGCTTGGTATGGTGCCATCTTGTAAACGGATTACTTGAGCCCAAAGAATTGCATAATGTGTTGGGCTTTGGGGTGAATTAGAGAAATAGGATACTTTTGGCATCCCGTCACAGATTTATCCCCATAAGGGAAGTCATACAAATTTTCCCCCACAAGAAAGCATCTATTAGCAAAGGCTGAGAAAGCTCCAAGAGCTCCTTCTGGGGCTTAAGCCTTAAGGGGCCAAAACATATCATATAGGGACTTAGACTAAAACAACAGCTCCAAATCTATCTATTTTGCGCAAAACTTGTTCTCATGTAAGGGAAATGCTCCGGGTAGCTAAGTTAGCGGATAGAGCGCGGGAAAGTACTTTGGCATCATCAATCGTCAACAGTACTCTTGATCTTAACAACTTTTACTTTTTCAAATTTTGACCCATTTTAATTATCCGAAAAGAGGTTTTACGTGTTTTGACTTCAGCCATTTCAAATGTTGAGCCCATTGTAAAATAGCCCCAAGGAAAGAGCAGAGATTTCGCGTAGAGGCCAATTTTACTAGGCCTCTTTTTAGTTTTCGGCCACTTTTAGAAAATTATTAAAATAGCTAGTTAGCTACTCAAGTTAAGACCATTAGGCCTGATGTTCAGTCTTCATGTTCTGAAGTTCAAAAGAGTTATCTTTTTTATTTTAAATTGAACCAAATTTGAAATTGTGCTCAACTTCAAACCAAGTTCAAACTTTTTGATTTAAAAGAAAAAAAATGTTTAAACCATCAGATTTGAAGTTCAAACCAAAATGGCTAATGTTAGCTTAAGTTAATCTCAGCTTCAAACCAAAGGGTCGGAAGGTAGTAAATTTAGACGAAGTGGTCATCCGTTCAAATTTTGTTCAGAATGTGACTGCAACTTTAATGGCAATGGAAAAAGGTTATTATTGCACTTCGGCAGGAAAAAGAGGCCAGGTCGTCTCCACTGTTTGGGGGAAGTGCACGAAAGGTCACTTTTGGCACTGATTTTTGGGCACAGGCCATTAATACCAAAATATTTAGTTTATAGCCACTTTTTTCACCCACCAGAAATAGGAAAATGAAAAAAGACTAAATTACCCCCTCCCCCAAATATATATATATCAGTCCATATAGATAGAACTTCAGTACATAAAGGTAGGAAAGTTCTCCATGTGGATGTAACTTCAATCTATAAGGGTAGACAAGTTCAATCCATGTGGATGGAACTTCAGTCCACAAAGGTAGAGAAGTTTAATACAGGTGGATGGAACTTCGATCCACAAGGGTAGAGAAGTTCAATCCTTGTGGATGGAACTTCAGTCCATAAGGATAGATAAGTTTAATCCCTGTGGATGGAACTTCAATCCATAAGAGTAGATAAGTTCAATCCATGTGGATGAAAATTCAGTACTCAGGGCAGAGAAGTTCAATCCATATGGATAGAACTTTAGTCCATAAGAGTTTCAGTCCATGTGGTTTGAACTTCAATCAGTAGTATTTCAAACTTCAGTCCAGTAATCAGACTGAGGCGTAATCAAGTCTTTTCAGTTAGGCGTATTTAATGACCTTATCTAGTAAAGAGCCAAAAGTGGCCTCAAGTGTAAGACCAAAAAAAATAGTGACCGTAAAGCTAATACCAGTGTCAAAACTGGCCACTGGGCAAAAATTTTACCACTGGAAAATGACTTACACAAATAGGATACTTCTGGTAATACGTCACAGATTTATTTCTAATAAGAAAAGTGTTGCAAAAATGGCCCCATAAGAAAATTTATACGATTGTCAGGAACTTACTTCTGGCGATGCCATTAAATTTTACCTAGGGCGGGGCAATTTTTATAAGCATTTTCTTATGAGGTCCAAAATTGTGATAGCAGCGCCTAAAGTATCCATTTCAAATGTCTTGAGTTATATGACTCTATTCAACGGGTTGAAGTTCAGCATTGAACTTCAGAACATAGACTCCTTTTTATTTTTTTAGGAATAAAAAAGGATAGACAGATAGAGTACAAAATAGACTTCTTTTTATTATATTTATATTAAATTAAAAAAAATTCTTATTATTAAAACTAATAAAAGAAACCCTCGAATCACTAAATATATATACCGCGGATGTCTCTTAGTAATGTCTAATGGCTACTCGCGTGATTTGGAATAGAGTAATTAATATCTTCTATTCACGCCCCTATTGCCACAGCTGTAGATATAGGGATTTTGAGAATACGCCTTAACGACCAATGGTTAACGATGGCTCTGATGGGTGGTTTTGCTAGAATAGGCAATAATGAGATCACTGTTTTAGTAAATGATGCGGAGAAGGGTAGTGACATTGATCCACAAGAAGCTCAGCAAACTCTTGAAATAGCGGAAGCTAATGTGAAAAAGGCTGAAGGAAAGAGACAAAAAATTGAGGCAAATCTAGCTCTCCGACGAGCTAGAACACGGGTGGAGGCTATCAATCCGATTTCATAACTAGTTGGTACGTTCGAATAATAAAAAGAAGTTCTCTTTCTAATCCTATTTAGATTCTGTCGGGTGAATACAATCGAATACAATCAAACAGAATCCAATTCTGATGCAAAAATTCAAATTAAAAAATGAAATAGAAAAGATACAAAATCAAAAAATAAATATCACTAAAGGTGGGTCGTAAACCTTATTAGATACCAGAATCGATGGTATCTAATAAGTTTTACCTACTATTG